>OZ022565.1:29586282-34386282 GCA_963991005.1 Barypeithes pellucidus | reverse complement strand
CATTCCCAAGATACGACTTCTTCTTGGGAAGCTTCGCAGTTTAAATTACTGTCCGTATTTACAACATTTACGTTAGTGTTTGTTTGCTCGTGATTAGAATTAAATTTTTTATTGTTATCTCTTTTTCTTTTGAAACATTCTGATAATATATGACCTTTTCGTTTGCAATAGTTGCAAAATTTACTATTATAATTATTTTGAAAATTCGAGGTTCCAGGATAGACATTATTTGTAGATTGATTAGTTGGTTTCGCGATCAAAACATTTTTATTTGCGTTTCGTTTTTTATAACAATCCTTAATCAAATGACCTTTGGTTTTACAATATGAACAAAATTTAGACGTAATATGCGTTTTAGTCATTTTAGGTATTAATAAGGCACGCTCCTCTTCAAGGGCGGCGTTAAGTGCCATTGATAAAGTTTTAGGTTCTTTACTACGAAGAAATCGAGATATATCTGGGTTGGAATGTAAAATAAATCTTTGAAGTGACAGTTCTTTTATCATTTGTGAACGTCCTTGTATTTCAGTCTGGTTTTGAAAACTAATAGTGTTTAAAAGTCTTGTACGTATTTTGTCAATTCGATTGTAAAAACTGAGAACATTTTCGTTATATGATTGTCGAATAGTATTTAGTTCTTCCATCAGTTGAGTATAGTGTTTTCGATCAGAATAAAGTTGTAATAAGAGGTCTTTAAGATTTTTCCAAACAGATATAGATTTGTCGCGCATTTGTGCTTTTGCACTGCCCGTAATTTTAGAAATAATAAAGGCTAATAAAGCGTCATTTTGATTAGGTTGTGCGAACTTAAAAGCATTTTCACAATTTGAAATAAATTCAGATAATTCGTTGCGATTTCCGTCAAATGATTTAGAAATTAATGAACATAAAAATGTTAGTGGTAAGATATCCGCGATATTTAAGTTAGGTAAATTGTCACCAGTAGTATCAGCAATATTGTCATCATTATTATTATTATGACTGTTACTGTCATGACTCGACACTGAGGCATTGTCATCTGACATAATGCAAAAATATAATGCAAAAATATGCAAAAAGATAAAAATATAAAAATCACAGAAAATATAAAAATATAAAGATATAAAAAGTAACAAACTTCAGAAATGAAAAATATAAAATCTATAAAAATATATAGAAAAAGAAAAGAAGTTTGTGGACACCCAAAGTTATGAAAAAAAATAAAATAACTGAAAAAACAGGAAAAATAGAAAGGTTAAAGGGTGGAAAAGGATCTTACTCTCGTCGGTTTTTCTCAGGTGGTTCCTTGGTCGTCGAGGTGAAACTCAGCCTTAGTGCGTAATGTCGATTTGTCAATTAGAGCGCTTCGCTGAACGAAGGGTAATCTTCCTCGGCTGCCTGCACAAAGGGTCCAAATCCTCGTCGATTGCGCCAATTTTATGTCGTGACCCCGAGCGGAAGGGTTGGTGATGGTGGTAGGAGCAGAAAAACACTTATTTGCAGCAAAACTTTTCACTCAAATTTTATTAATATAAAATTTTAAAGTATAAAAAGGTAGTATTTACTTGTTACAAAATAAAATAGAGAAAATGACGGAGAGAAGTTGGTTAGGCAAAGAGAGGGTTTGAGTGTCGTCTTTATCTTGTCCTATTTGACTATTTATATGGTTCGTTATCGCTCAGTTAGAGCATACGTGACTTTTAGTGAAAAATATGTTATTCAATTAAGCAAGTCGGTGTTGAACCGTAAAAGTTGGCTTTGAACCTTAACGAAAAACTATAAAGTGTGAAATCTGGAAGATAGATAAAAAAGGTTAATCTATTAAGATTGATAAGGTCAAATAACACTTGATAAAGAATCGCTTTATGTTTAAAGAAATAGCAAAAATAGGGTGAGAATATACAGGGTATACAGGTCCTAACAATTGTTTACGATTTTAACTTTACAACTCACAAATAAACGGCGGACTGCTGTCGGGGAATCACACATACTTTCATTCTGTGAACTCCTTTCGCGCTGCCACGCATACGCGATTGGTTGCCGGAATTTCTTATACCTAGTTCCGGACTATGATAAAATGTCCGCTTAATAGAGATATCCGCTTATTGTGTCCGTTATGAGAGGTTTCACTGTATTTCTGAATTTTGAGATATTTTTTGCTTATTTTTTTTACGAACTTTCAATAATCTTGTATGAATTTAAAAAAATATATGTCGCCGTGTATGCTACAACATAAATTTTGTTACGTAACCCAGCTTAAGCTATTACGAATTGTTTTGTGACTGTTATCGGTATTTTTTAATAATGTAATTCATCACACAATTCGTAACAATGTAATGAAATTCATCATACGTTATTTTTAGTTACTGCTTTGTTTTCTTGACCGTTTTTTAAATTATATGTAGTTAGTTTGGGCTTCGGTCACTTTGAAATGAAATTAAAGTATTTGTTTCACGTTTCGGTTTATTGTACTAAACCATCTTTAGAACTATTTGTTAGAAATAAAGAAAAAAACATATACATACAGTGAAACCTCTCATAACGGACACCTCTGATAAGCGGACAACTCTATTAAGCGCTTTTAATATTAACATTTTTTCATAGTTCGGAACTAGATATATGAAATTCCATGAAAATCAACCTCTCTTGGGCGGACTCTTCTTTTGGCGGACGCGGACAGGCTCTTTTCATACAAAGAGTGCGAAAACTCTTCTTTAAACGGACAATAAATTCTTAAAAAGTAGTAGTAAGGACTTCGCCGAATGAAAGTATGTGTGATTCCATGACAGCAGTCCGCCGTTTATTTGTGAGTTCACGTAAACAATGGCACAAAAATGTCACGTTTTGAGTTTGGAAGAGATGTTGTGGAAGTTTGTAGTTTGATAACAATGATTTGGGCGAGTTCATTAACATTGATAGCAATGTGCTATTAAAAAGATGATCGTGACCCCATTCTTACCGATTATGTAGAACAAACTGAAACCACAACACTATCTGACGACTCTGATGAAGAAGTTGAATGCAGTAATCAAACAAATGTCACCAATTATCAACAAGCCATTAGTATGGTAAAGGAATTATAAGAGTATGCGAAGAATAGAGGTGACTCTACAGCAATGGAATTGATATCAGACGTGGAATTACATTTTCTATATTGCAAGTTTAAAACGCAAACACGTCAAATGTTAGATTTTTTTAGTACTACATCCTAACTAAAACTAGTGTATTTTTGTTATGTTATGTTTATTTGTACATACAGATACATAGTAATAATTTTGCATTTACATATTACCTAATAAGAAATTTCCCATGGGCGGACACCTCTATTCGGCGGACACATTTAGACGGTCCCGTCGGTGTCCGCCTAAGAGAGGTTTCACTGTAGCTATAATTTAATTTTAGTTTTAATATTATGCCCGAAATTTCCGTTTTTTAAAACCTATACAATTGCCTTGAGCTGGCCATGACGGATATTTAAAGAAAAAAATTACTGGTCCAATTAAATATAAGAGACAAAAATTGAACGTTTATGGAACTTTCTCATAAATATTTCTCAAATTGTTCTTCTCCATTATTCCTTAATATTTATTATCACAATAGGATTTGTTTCAATTGAAGCAAAAGCACATTTATTTCATCAGTATCTCGATTTTCCGTTCCGAAGTTTTGAAAATTAACCTTGTTCAATTCATTCAATCAATGTAGTAGCGGCAACGTCGTTCTGAACGGTCACGCTGTTGTTATCGGGTGTAAAAGTTATCGTTGATTTGACTATTTATTGTAAAATAATTGAGTTTATCTAAAATGGTGAGCATATAAATGAATAATGTTCGAGGAAACATAAAAGATCGGCGTGTTCCCTGCAGTTTCTTCGTGTAAAAGTGAATAATAACTTTACTAATCCTGCAGAATTCCTTTCTCGCTTGGCTTTTTTGCGGCGTTTTGATCGGCGGTGTTGCCAAAATGTCGCATTCCACTGATGACTGCCCTATCTGCGAAGATAATTTTGTTGTCAACAGTAAAACTCTTATATGTGGTTTTTGCAAAAATAAGTATCATAACATGTGCGTTAAAATTAAAGACAATGTCTCAAAAACGGTTATGGAATGCAGAAACATAATGTGGTTTTGCGAAAAATGTGTGGAAATCGTGTCACAAAATATTGTGGTTGTTGGAAAAATAAACCAAATTGAACAGAAAACCGACGCGGTAATGAAGGCAATTGAGGAAATCAGGTCCGAAAGGCCCCCGGCGACGAGAGGAAAGATGGAAGGAAATGTTAACTATGCAGAGGTTCTCAAACAGGGTGTCGTGGTTGTAAGGCCTACTGTAGAATGTGAAAGTAAAGAGACTAAAAAAATTATTAAGCAAAAGGTAAATCCTGCTGAATTGGGCATAGGTATTAGAGCAATGAAAGATGCGAGAAACGGAGCGGTTGTCATTCAGTGCAGGAGTGAAGCTGAAGCAAAAAAACTGAAGGCTAATCTGGAACCAAAAATTAGTCAAAACTTCATGACCACGGTCCCTAGTAAGAAGAAACCAAAAATAAAAATTGTGGGTATCGAGGAGCAATACAACGAGCAACAACTCATTGAAAAGTTGAAGAAACAAAATCCAAATATAATAACTTCAGAGAGTGAAATGAAGTTGGTAGTCTCGAAGAAAATGATAAAGTCCTATTTTGCCATTGTAGAATGTGATCCAAAAACATACCAGCGAGTGACCTATGAGGGAGATAATAGACTGTTCCTTGGCTGTAAATCATGTAGATGTTTCGAGTATATAAGTGTAATTCGGTGCTATAATTGCAATCAATATAATCACACTGCAAAGGAATGCAAAGAGCAGAGATCTTGCGGAATGTGTGGCAAAACTAATCATGAAACTAAGGATTGCCAGAGAGATAGACCAGAATGTACAAACTGTAAATTAAGCAATCATAAGTACAAGCTGGACCTGGAGATTGCTCACGGAGTGTACGATATTGGGTGTCCAACATATATGTGGCTTCAAAAACAAGAGAGAGCAAAAATCCAGTACACTGATATGGAGAAATAGCAATCCCAGTGTGCAGAGTCTGATGGTTTGGGGGGACATTCTGTTACAATCCTGCATCAGAATGTCCAGTCTCTCAGGAATAAAACATTGGAGGTTGACTGTTTTCTGGAGGGACTGACACATAAACCCCAGGTACTACTCTTCAGTGAACACTGGCTAGAGGGGGATGAAGCCCAGTTCATAAAACTTGATGGCTATAAACTTGTGTCTTGTTTTGCAAGAAAGAATATGAAACATGGAGGTGTATGTGTTTACTGTGACCAAAACTGTGACTTTGAGAATGAGCAAACTGTTTGTGATATGAGCATTGAGGGTGACATCGAGCTCGCTGCTGCATATGAGGAAACGCTGAAAATTGTGACTGTGTGTCTATATCGTCGTGGAATTGGATCATATGAGGTATTTCTGGAAAGGCTCGAACAAGTATTAGAGTTTCTATATAAAAACTATTCACAGTTCAAAATAATATTGGCAGGTGATTTTAACCTTAATTTTTTTGATGTTCAAAGTAATCATGTTAAACATTTATTAGATTTGTTGGGCGTGTATAATTTGAATCAATGCATTTTCAGGGCAACTCGTGAAACTGTAGAGTCTGGTACTTTGATTGATAATATATTTTGCAATTTTGAACAAAACTTCTCCAGCTGTGTGTTGAATTCAGCTCTTTCTGATCATCATGCTCAGATGATTACTATCAAGGGGTTATATAAAAATAAAAAAGAATCCTCATATCGGTATGAGAGGTTTTTTTCGGAAAGCAAAGTGTTGTACTTTAAGCAAGAAATGGGAACGATCGATTGGTCGCAGGTGTATGATGCACAGGGTGTAAATGAGTCCTATTCTGTATTCTTAAATCTAATTTCGAATGTTTTTAACAAAATCTTTACTGTCAAAAAATGTATTACAACTAGAAAAACTAAACACTGGATTACATCTGGTATAAAGATATCTTGCCGAAACAAACGCATTCTTTATTATAAGAAAATCAAGGGAAGAATCTCTAATGAATACTTTAATAAATACTGTAAAATCTTAAAACTGGTAGTAAGTAATGCTAAGAAAATGTCTAACAAACAATTTTTAAATAACGCCGAGAACAAGGTTGTGGCAACATGGCAATTGGTAAAGCGCATAACCAATGACAATGCTGACAGAACAGTTCTCCGCAATTTTTCCAAAAAGTATAAGGATCCATTTAAAACCGTTAATGGCTTAAATGAATATTTTATAAATGCGTGTCCAAAGCTGGATTCTGCTGTTCGCAGTGATTTTCCTACTGCCAACTCTTTGCAGTCTGTATACCTGCGCCCAACCGATGACCGTGAAATTTTAAAAATAATTACAGGACTAAAAAACAAAAAGTCTGTGGGTGATGATAACCTGCCAGTCAAAATTTTAAAAGAAGTTGGTAACATTATCGCAGAACCACTATCCTATATAATTAATCTAAGTTTTAAAGAGGGCAGTTATCCTGATTTGTTAAAGAATGCCATTGTTAAGGCTATACATAAAAAGGGCGAGGCCGATAAAGAAGGAAACTATAGACCTATTTCCCTTCTTTCTAACCTAGGAAAGATTTTTGAAAAAAGTATCTTCAACAGGCTAACAGATTTTTTGGAAAAATATTCGTTGATTGCTGATAGTCAGAACGGCTTTAGGAGGGGAAAGTCTACTGTTAGAGCAATATACCAGGCAATTACAAATATCTTGGAGTCCTTGAATAATAAGAGATTCACTATGGCGATGTGCATGGATCTTTCAAAGGCTTTCGATAGTGTCAATCACAAAAAACTATGTGCAAAACTAGAAACATATGGAATCAGAGGTAATGCTCTGAAGTTAATTCAATCTTATTTGGAAAACCGAACACAACAGGTGATTGAGATTGACACTTCCGGTAGGCATATAGCCTCCGACAGGATCGGCGTTGCTAGGGGTGTACCTCAAGGGTCTATCTTGGGACCGTTGCTTTATATAATGTATACAAACGAACTTCCTGATGTGTCAGGACAGTACACGGTTTTGTACGCGGATGATACAACACTGATCTTTAGTGAGGAGAACCCCGATGCGATGCTGCTGAGTGTGAAGGGGGCTTGTGAGGTCCTTGACAGGTACTTTTCAGAACATGATCTTCTCTTGAACGTGGCCAAGACTCAATGTATTGTATTTGGACATCGAACAGATAACGCATTTTCTTTCCAATACAAGCATAATCAAATTCAAAATTCTGAACACGTTTCCTTTCTCGGTGTAAAAATAGATAGGAGATTAGACTGGAAGGTGCATGTCGAGAGCGTTGCGACGGGTGTGTCTAGGTATTGTTATGCTTTACGAGTTATTGCGGGAAATGTTGGAGTGGATGCGGCCATTTCGGCCTATCATGCCTTTATTCACTCTAGAATAAGGTATGGTCTTATTTTTTGGGGAAACTCGATAGAAATTGAGAGAATTTTAATACTTCAAAAAAGATGTCTCAGATGTATTTTCGGCATGACTCAGCGTGAAAGTTGTAAGGATGTGTTTAGAGATAAGAAAATTTTAACTTTGATTAGTATGTACATTTTGGACTCTTTTATGTTTATTTATAATAACAAAGATTTATTTACAGACGCTATAAATGAGCACTGCTATCCAACTAGACATAAGACGGATTTGTTAACAGAAAAATTGAATTTTAGTTACATGCAAAAAAATGTCCCCTATACATTGATTAAAATTTATAATAGCTTCCCAGTGAGTGTGCGTGAACTGCCTCAAGACAGAGTTAAAACTGTTTTAAAGACTTATTTAATAGGAAAGGCCTTTTACAATATGGGTGAATTTTATAATGACCTTGATAGATCTAGTATGGCATAGTGGGGTTCATTGTGACTCTGTTTCTGTTTTAATGTATTTAAGGTATTTGATCTTGATATGTTATGTGGTCTTAAATATTATTACTATTGTCGCTACTGCGTGTGTTCTGTTTGTAAGAGAAAGTATTGTTTCATATTGTTTAATTCTGATGTAGTTTCAAAATATGATTTTTTTGGAAGAGTGAAGATGTTTTATATATTTCGTGTACTGGATTTTTTTTAAAATGTTTATTTATTTAATGTTATATAGTATTGTAATTGTAACATTGTTCTATGCCTCTTTGGCTTATTGAATAAAAATAAGTTTATCTATCTATCTATCTATCTATCTATCTATCAATTAAAAAAAATTATTTTATCCGGCTGTCGTTTTTCGACATATCTTCAAGTAATTTAAGAAATTTTATAAATTTTATAGAATAAAATTATATACTACAAATAAAAGGTTTATACAGGGTGTTATTGAAATGACTTATTATATTTAAACCGGCAAATCCTAAGATGAAAATAATTAATAAAAATAACCATAAATGGTGATTTGAATAATTATTAAGCGAAATATACACTTTATATGAAATCTCAAAATTTACGTGGCCGCTCCTGAGGACCTTCGCAATCGATAGTGTATTGAGGCAGTCTCGAGGTTCAAAAGAGGTTAGCGCGTTATAGGCGGTGTTGTCATATTGCAACACAGAATTCTAAACGCACGTGTTCAGTTTTTGGCAACAAGACGTGTTATCACTTCTTTCTCAAACTTCCATCTTATTTTAAAATAATCCGTTTTATAATTAAATTCCATAAAAAATATAACAAAAAAAAACATCTTTTTCAATAGAACCAACAGTCGATACAAGTTTGAAATCACATAACAACATTTATTATTATGAATTATTTCACAACAGAAAAAAATCGGGTAACGCTACAACTAACAAAACGTTTAAAATTCGTATACGTCAAGCACGTGGAACCTGTCCACAACGTCATTCCACTCCGGAGTTTCTAAACATACTGAAGCAACGATAGTGGCGCGCGGCCGGTATCCAAGCTAGAGCGAGGCACGCGGTGTGATCTGACAACACGGTTAGTATACTCTAGTGACCCACATTGTTGCTAAGTGAATCCAGATGGAACGGCGCGACAGTATGTGGGTAAAAAGGGTTTTTACCTTAGTATTTACATATTCGATTTAAACAAAAGTATGTAGACTTTCTCTAGGACACCCAAGGAGTCACCCATTTAAATATAATAACTAATTTCCATAACAGAAGCAATTTTGTTTCTTTTCTTGATTTCTTAATTCTAATGAACTTAGAAAAAATTTGAATACGTCACTGAATTCTACGTAAAAAAACTTACAAAAAGAACATATTTTATTTCTTTTTGATACGTTACGGGGTAACCGAGATATGGGGGGGGAGGGGGTGTCCAAAAATGCACAATTCTCAAAAACATCCCGTATATCAAAAACTAGAAGGCCTAGAAAAATTCTATTTGGATCTTTTTTTCACAAAAAGTAGCACACAATTATCTTTACTAATAACTGACACCACGAGAAATGTTCCCTGTACATTTTAACAAACAAACAAACTCGGTAAAAACCCGCCAAATACTTAATACGCATTGACAATAAGAAAATTATGTTTTTGTCGAGAGGTCACGGTAGCGTGTAGGTTATCTAATTGTTGCTAAATTACCGAGTGGAAAATATAAATAAACAAATGAAGTACGGCGATACTAATATGGCACCGGTATTTTTTTATAAGGTGCGGACATGACAAAGACGTGATGATGATAAATTTTAAATGCAGTGTTAATTTATTTATTTTAGTGTTCGTATTGGAATAATACAAGTCACACTATAAAAGTTTTTAGTCTATACGAAAAAAAAAGGCTAGAGTAATATTATATTACGTACCGAGGTGGACAGTGTCTTATTCCTGTCGAGAGAGTCGGTAGTTAACTAAATCTCGAGACAGTAATGAAACTTTTCACCGAGGTTTGTATACTATTTTATTTACAAACACATCTAACATCCACTTCTTATTATTTTGAATTAAAATTATTAATAAAAGATTAATGTCATTTTGACTTTTCCATTGAAAAGACAGAAATTTCAAATAACCGCAGGTGGTAAATTAACGTAGGTAATAATACACATCAAGATGGCAAATTTTTTGAATATGGTTTCCATGTCACTAAACAATATATTATTTTAACAACAGAAAAATCAGATGAGGAATTTGATTTTGCTGCTACTCCACCAGAAATTCGAGAAGCAGCAAAAATAGTAGCAGAAAATCTTCTGCCAACTAAAAGCCGCCCGAGATATGACAGAATGGTGTACAGGAAACAATGTTCAAAATCCTGCTTACTTCAGTGAAAATGCCAAGACAAAGAAGATATCAACGATTTGGTCATAATATTCAATGCTGAGGACCACTCAATCAATTAGGGAAAAAGTAGACATATCTAAACACGCAAAGCTATTAGCATTTTTAAAAAAGGAAAACAAAGGATACAAGCCGAAAAAATCGGACACTCTGTATGTTGGTGTGTTCGTATATTATTTTGAGATATCGATTTAACAAAAAAATACAAAAACATTATTTACTTTTCACCTTTCAATGAAATGTAATTAATTACATGTATGGTTGTAAATAAAATTATTATAGTAAAGTACGATTTCCTATCAAATATTGTATTAGGGGAGTTCTGCCTAAAATGACATACCCTAAGCGCATGATCATCATGTGAGTAGGAGGAGCCTCCGCGCATGCGTATTTTCATTGGCCGTTCGATATGGCGCGATCGGGGGACGGGGCGGGGCTTATAATTTTTACAGAGTTGAAATCAGGAAATTAGTCGGTCAGTTGGTCATTGAGGCCAAGTTTCGTGTTGGTTCGTTGGTTGTGATTATTCCATTTTTATTTTTGTCCTTTAATTTTTTGTTTGCTGTTGTTGTTGTGAATGCTACTTAACATTGAGTCCATCTAAGAAACGTTATATGAAAAATCATTTTAGTTTTGAAATGAAAGAAGTAATTTTAAAGACTTTTGTTGCCAAACATAATTCAACCTACAAGTTTGTCGCTATGAAAGACCTTTTTGACTGTGCCTTAGCAACTATTACACCTGAGAAGAGTCAAAAATGTATTAGTGCAACAAAAAGTAGAAACCAGAATGTGGGAACTCGATAATATTATCGAGATACAAGTTGAACGACTAATTAGGTATTACTGTAGATTAAAGCGACGATGATAACTCCTCAAACTTATCCAAATAATTTCATCACAATAGGACCAATAAGATATACAGGTTGGTGAATTCGGATCTTGTACGGCACGCTTCATCAGTACCTAAACAGAATTTTTTTAATGACAATTTGGATCACGGATTCTTTCGTTTCGAATAAATCGACAATTGTGACAAAATGTACATCGACACGTATTTTCCGGAAACCCTGTATTTTTTAATTTATTTTATATTTTACCATGAATACTTATTTACATTCCGATATTTCAAAATTGTATTCAACAATAGATATTGCGATCATAATTTTTTATAATTATAATATTATGAGCACTGCCCTGTTCACTGTTAGTTTCACCGATCACGTGCGTTTGTTGTGGTCGGTCTATCTTGGAAATGAATAGACTATAGTGTGTCATTTTAGGCCGATATGAAGGTAAAATGACATAGGTATAGAAAATCTTTAAAAATGCAACAAAAACACACGAACAATATTTAATATCTGCAAATAATATTGGAACATTTATATTAACAAATGAAACTAAAGAACATAAGAAAATAAACATAAATATTCAGTGGCAAACCTCACAAATATAAATTTTAGTGTTTACAGAGACACCCGCACTTATCTCCCCGCAGCGCCGTAGTACCGCGTGCAAATTATGGCGCGCCGCGCTCGAGCAGCGCTACGGGGCCACCGGGAGGGACCGACGCTTGAGTATCCGTGAAAATAAGGTGAATTGGTGACAATATCATGCATAATTTGAAGGGACACAGTCCCTGCCCCTGAAACGGTGCCTGATCCGCCACTGTGTTAGCCTACATTGCCAATTTTTGTTACCCATAAATTGTCTAATGTTTGTATTAGTATACATACCTAGTTTTAAATATAAACTCAAATTTTTTATACAAATATTGAGATTGCTACGTCAAAAATTAACATGACATTCTTAATTTTAAAAAAAATTGCAAATATTTTTAAATATAAACGTTGTATGTGTAATTTTAGCTTGTAATTTTTAACGTTTTAGAGGCTGGTTAAAACGGAAATCCTATGGGCCTAAAAATATCTTTAAACAGTATTCACTAATTCATTAAAATGTATTCATCTATACCGGGGGTTCCCAACCTTTTTCAGTTCGCGGTTCACTTAGCGATCTAGTATTTTGTCACGGCCCCTATTGAACATGAGAAAGGCCCTACTAAAAAAGTAACTATAGTAAAGGTCGCTGTACTTTCATATGAGGGTTCCAATCAGATTGAACATAAAAAAGGTCGCAAATGGTTAGCGGCATGATACAATAGCTAAAGGTAAGATATCTAACCGTCCCAATTTCGTCTGCCGCGCGCAGTAACGTCATAGGGAGAGCAATTTTTACTTATGGGGATTTATATTGCTGTCAGCGTTTTTAATTCTATTTTAAAGGTATTAAAATGTTTTATTCATGTATTGGTATATGAAATGAAAGAATAATACAGGGTGTTATGGAAATGACGTATTATATTTAAATCGGCAATTCCTGAGATGAAAACAAATTGAAGAAAAATATCCAAAAATGGCGCTTTAATTTAATATGCCCTGTACATGACCTTATGTCAAACCAAAAATGACCATGTGATGCCCCTGTCAGGAAGGTAAACAATGCAAAATATGTCAACAGTGTTGTCATATCTTCAGGGTAAACTCTTTAGAAAGTCAATAACCGTTTGACAGATTGCAAGTTGTTTATTTTTGAGGGTACATTATAAACTTTTACGTTCAGTTCAGTTCGCTAGGAAACAATCTCTGATTTATAAACTTGAACTGACTCGAACGAACCTCCGCGGAGTTTACAAATGGTCAGGTATGTTCTCATTTGTTCAATTCGAACGACACCCGTCAGATCTGGACAACTTAAAAGTTTATAAATGCCACTTACCCTTTAGAAAAAAAAATGCAATTTTATTTACCTTTTCGGACTTATTTTTAATTTATAAAAAACACCAAGTACTCACATCACAAAATCACATAGTTTTCGCGTCACAACACATCTAAGTACCGTTCAATCTGTATTAGTATTTTAAAGTGCTACTGTGTAGACAAAAGTACGCCCTTATTGTCTAAATAACACGTTGGTTCCGTCGATCAATATTGAACTGCTGGACGGGGGCACTGCATGCCGTCCCGAAAAGAACAAATAACTTAATAATTTATACTCGGGTTTAAGTATTAACATACAATTTAACACACAAATCTGCTTGAAACAGCAGTATTAAACAGGCAGGCTAATTTTGGAGGAACAGCTGATCTTGCAAAAACGGTTTCTTATTCTTTTTTACTCGACTGGGGTTGATACTTAAAAATACAGCGTTGCCACACTTTCGATGTTTTATCAGGTTATATTCATAAAATGAAGAATTTCCTTCTGTAATGTAATGTATTTCATCATTTTTCTTCAGTAAAGGATTAATAAATTTGATTAGGCCATTAGAAATTAGCGTTTTTATTATTTCTGAATTTCTATTGCGAAATAATTTGTATCCTATAGTGCTGTTGTTTTATGTGTACGGTAGGTTATTGTAAAGTGTAATTATGCGTTAGTATTTATTGCTTTTGTGTAATCTAATAATAAGTGCATATCTTCAAAAAAAAAAAAATTGGAAACTCGTGGGTGTCTGTGTGTTTCCTTAAGTGATTTAGTGCAAATGTTCCGAGAGATTGGAAATAAGAGGCCGAATGGGGTTTAGTGGGTATAAGCTTATTATGCAGTTCCATATTATCATCAGGGTACGTGATGAGCATAAAGCTACAACAAGTTTGTGAGAAGCTATCTTGGCGATTGCCATAACGTGGTTATGCCAAGATTGCCATTTTCTCCCAGATTGACGCCGAGCAAATTAATAGATGAACCCAGTGGAATTGTGTGTCCTGCCATGACTATATCCGGTTCTGTAATGTTAACCTTCTTAGAGAAAACTGCTGCATGGGTTTTCTTAGCATTAAATTCGACTTGGTTACTGTCACCCCAAGCCAAAATTCTTCCAGGTCGTTGTTGAATGAAAGATGTTTAAAAATTATTAATGAAAGGCTATGGAAAAATATTCCATGGTTTCGCCCCTTAAAAAAGATAGACCGCAACTTCAGCGTTGTCATATATTTGGAAACAATGAATACAGATTTAATTTATTTATTTAAATATTGTGGAAAATGATCGTTTTTACACGTCTTCACGTTTGTCTAGGTTGATTTGATAACACTATGCATCCATTATATTAAAATTTATTATATTACTGGTAAGTAAGTTGTTCTAATTGGAAATTACATGTTTCTTTGCTGTTATCGATTTTTACAACACAACTAACACCAACATAGCCTAATTTTTTAACTGCATTCCTTTCGATGTTTAGAATCGCATGGGCCTACAAAGTGACAAATCGGGTTCTTACAGGAGAAGACATAACAGATTAGGATATATTACTTTACCATGATACTACAAGCCAAATACCAAAATAATCAGATACAAATGGGATGAAAGAGGCATTTAAAAAAAAAATTAAGCTAAAAATCCAAATTTTAGGTTTGAAACATTGAAATTTATTTTGAACTCTGAAATTTTTCAAAATATCACTTACAATGTTATTTGATGCATGTATCGATATACACTTTAATTTATTTTATTGTTTATCGATACTGTTCATGCAATCTTTTATATAAAAGTCTCCCACAGTGAACCACATAATTATTCGGCAGGTTTGCCAAATTAGTAAAACTTGTTTTGAAAGGGATTTAGGCAAAACGTTGACCTTTTAAAAAAAATTAAACATCGTTTTTATTTCTTTCGACTTTCGCTATAATTATCCCTTTTAGAGCTTGGTAATTTATCATTTTATTGGACATTTATTTATTATTTAAGACGTCCGGTCTCCGTGAATTCGTCATTTACTTTTCTTGTGGCAATTACCACCATTATCCGGCATTTTCCTTGCTAAGTTTTTTACTGGTTCACCTTGTATGACATTGACACCCAACAAATAAATTTGTAAATTTTTTTTTTATGATCAAACACAAGCACTATAGGAAAAATCCTTTAGGGCACTCTGGGAGTGGTGCGTGTGCCCAAAAAGCGATTCACATTGGCTTTGAATCGCCGGAGGTTATATTCGTTGGGAAAAACGACCTCGGGAAAGTCGTTCCATAAGGATGAAGTCCTCCAGATGAAAGAATTCTTAAATAATGAAGTTCGAGGAGTACTAAGCTTAGCCACATATGGATGGGCGGCAGTGGTTCGTCGTGTATTTCTGTTTTTCGCCGATCTGGGCGGAATTAAGAGGGCAAGGTCAGCCGAGCACTTTCCATGAAAATATCTGTAAAAGAGAGTCAAATCCCCAACCTGTCTTCGATGTTCTAGGCTGTCGAGTTTCTTCGTCAGCTCGTGGTCTCCGATCAGACGAATAGTCCTCCTTTCGATGGAATCCAGTAGCCGAAGAGTATGTTTGGGTGCAGAGCTCCAGACATGAGAGCAGTATTCTAGTGATGGTCGAATCTGGGCTTTGTAGAGTGTCAAAAGTTGTTGAGGTGTGTACAACTTTCTGTGCGGAAGAGTACACCAAGCATCTGAGAAGCTACCTTGGCGTTTGCCACAACGTGGTTATACCAAGACATATTTCCTCCTAGATTGACGCCCAGCAAATTAATAGATGAAGCCAGTGGGATTGCGTGTCCGTCCATGACTATATCCGGTTCTGTAATGTTAACCTTTTTAGAGAAAACTGCTGCCTGGGTTCTTTTAGCGTTAAATTCGACTTGGTTACTGTTACCCCAAGCCAAAATTTCTTCCAGGTCTTTGTTGAGGCATGATACTTCATGCTGTCTGCGAAGATGTGCATCGGCAGCCGATGTTTGTGCATTCAAAGAGAAAGATGAGATAAGTGTGCTATCGTCAACAAAACTAAATATCGGATTTTTCGTTTTCACTAGAAGGTCATTAATGTAGAGTAAGAAGAGAGTGGGAGTAATATGGACCCTCGAGGAACACCGGCATTGATAGTGAATGTGTCTGAGAGAAATCCGTCAATCGCCACTTGCAGAGAGCGGTCCTTAAGAAAGCTAGACAACCATGCACAGAATCGACTGGGCATTCCATAGGATCGCGGTTTACTTAGAAGTCCCTCATGCCAAATACGATCAAAGGCTTTGGAAATATCCAGTGCACACACACACACACACACACACACCATAAACTTGTTAATACTTTATCACATTCTCCATAAATAATAAACAAGTTCAAATAATCCTCGTTTGTATAATTTCAGCGCCCCGGCATAATTATTTATAATTTTCAAATGGTGACAGCTCATACATTTCTGTAGCATGTGACTCTTTTTCAACGCCATCTAAGGGTCACTTAAACTCCTCAGCAAAATCGCCATATAAAATATTAAATTAACAATATTTCGAAAACTACAAATTTTCGGACTAGTCAACTTTATATAAACTTACCACAATTTCTACAATTGAAAAAAGGAGGATATTTCTAAAGCTTTTGATCGAGTTTGGCATGAGGGGCTGGCTTCTGTGCATGGTTGTCTAGCTTACTAAAGGACCGCTCTCTGCAAGTGGCAATGGACGGATTTCTCTCAGACCCCTTCACCATCAATGCCGGTGTTCCTCAAGGGTCCATATTGTCTCCCACTCTCTTCTTACTCTACATTAACGACCTTCTAGTAAAAACTAAAAATCCGATATTTAGCTTTGCTGACATGACTTATCTCATCTTTCTCTTTGAATGCACAAACATCGGCTGCCGACGCACATCTTCGCAGACAGCATAAGTATCAGGCCTGAACATTTATTTGTGGTTTATTATTAAATTATTTGTTATTTATTGAACTAGTCCAACATAAGTAAAAAATTTAGAGCTTACTTATGAGATATTATTTATAAAATTAGGAGAAATATATCCCAGAATTTCCTGATGTTCAAAAAGCCCTCGAAACGTCATTAAACCACAATGTGTCATACATCGTTGTATTCGGAAGAAAAAAACTCTCAAATTCCAATATCAGGAAAACAGGACCGTATTTAAAAAAATAAAGTTGATAATGGCCCTTCGAAGACGACTCGTCGGATGTCATAACAATTAACGCTGTTAGATAGAGCGGAAAAAGTGGCAATGCAAAAGTGCAATTTACTTTAGCATTTGATCTAAAAAAAATCCAGGAAAACAATAGAACGATTTTTCAGAATTTCGTTTTTTTCCGGATATCTCCGGAACTACTCGGAATTTTAAAACTTTCTAAACGGCATATTATTAGGCACGTAAATGCGCAACTTTACCTCCATTTAACCGACTTCGTATCTCTTACGGTTTCCGAGATTCCTGTACTGGCCCTCCTTATCTTGGACACGTTGTATAATTAATAGTAAAAATTTCATTCTAAAATCTCCTGTAAAATATAATATTAATTACATGTTTGTTAGTAATCCGTATCAAAATAATATTGTAAACATAATTTACAATAAACTGTAGTTTTCTAATAAATTAAGTAAAATAAAGTAATCACAGCTAGACAATATAATTATCCATTAAAAAATTTAAATAATACATACTTAAGTCAATTAACGTTATTCCATTAACCACTAAGATGCAAATACCAACTTTGGCGAGAAATTTTCATTTGTTTAGATATTAATTAGCTGTAAAATTATCAAAGTCCACTCTTATAAAGCAAAAGCCACTTTCGAGGTTATTCTTTTGCTCAGGGTCATAACGGTAGCCGATGATGTCGGATTTATAGCATTTTCCAATGGAAAATCTCTGGTTTATCTTAACTTTAGCTATATCAAACTCGTCTTTATGCACATGCACCACTCCCAGAGTGCCTTAAATGATTTTTTTTACAAGTGCTTCGAAAGTGCCTCTTTTCATGCATGTCATTGTTCTCTTCACCGAAAGTGGCGTTTTCCAGGAGAGCAGGCGGGAAAGATGTGCTCATAAATAAATAAAACCTGAATTGTCGGTGCGGGATTTGAACCCGCGACCCTCAGATCGCCAGGCGGACACTCTACCCACCGAGCCATACTACAAGCGATAATAAATAGCGGATTATATATAAATTAAATTGGCAGTTAATTTTTCAAAGATGTTTTAGAAAAATATCTGAAGAATTTCTTTATTTATATGGCCTCAAAGACTCGGGCACTTGTAAAAAAATAAATAAAAACAGAGATGCCGAGTGCGGGATTTGAACCCGCGACTCTCAGAACACAATTCTCCATGCTCGAGTGTTTTCATGTCATGTAGACAGGAAAACTGTCTGAAGAATTTCTTTATTTATTTGGCATCAAAGCTTCGGAGCACTTGTAAAAAAAAATACGGTACATATCTCGGGCCGTCGGAGGCTTTTCCGGACTCGTCCGTAAAAGCCTCTTTTCGGCCCTTGATATGTAATGTACTATTATTTACAACCATGCATGTAATAATGGCGTTTCATCTACCTTTGAAAGGTGGAAAGTTGACTTTTTTTTCTTCTACGGTTCACCCGGGTGGAAAGTGAATTATTTTTTTGTAATTTTTTAAAAATCGATATCTCAAAATAATATTCGAACACACTTTTTAAAAATGCTATTAGCTTTGCGTGTTTAGATATGTCCCTAATTGATAGAGTGGTCCTCAGTATTGAATATCGTGACCAAATCGTTGATATCTCCTTTGTTTTGGCATTTTCACTGAAATAACCTATTAGCGCCGACTCTGAACCAGGATTTGGAACTTTGTTTCCCGTACACCATTCTCTGAAACAGTTATATGCCTTGTAATATCTCGGGCGGCTTTTAGTTGGCAGAAGATCTTCTTCTACTATTTTTGCTTCTTCTCGAATTTCTGGTGGAGTAGCAGTAAGATCAAATTCCTCATCTGATAGTATTTTTCAGTTGTTAAAATAATATATTGTTTAGTGACATGGAAACCATATTCAAAAAATGATATTTGCCATCTTAATGCGTACTTATTATCTACGTTACCTGTGGTTATTTTAAATTTCTGTCTAATTTTTCAATGGTAAAGTCAAAATGACATTTATCGTTTGTAAATAAAATAGTATACAAACCTCGGTGAAAAGTTTCATTACTGCCTCGAGATTTAGTTACCGACTCTCTCGACAGGAATGAAACACTTTCCACCTCGGTACATAATATACTATTTCCTATACTGCCGTCGTAACAAAGAGTACCGTATCTGCAAAATCGTCATTTTGATTAAACGATACAAACGTGTATTGATCTCTGTTGTTTTATATAATGTACTAAATAGTTCGAAAATATTTTAAATCAATGAAATTTTAGATTCAAAAAGCGATGGAAATAACTGTAGAGTAACTCAAGCATTTGAAATAATCGTATCTGCAAAGAATAGTACATTACGTATCAAGGGCAGGAAAGCCTCCGATGGCCCGAGATATGTACCGTATTGTGCTACGAAGCTTTGATGCCAAATAAATAAAGAAATTCTTCAGACAGTTTTCCTGTCTACATGACATGAAAACACTCGCGCATGGAGAATGTAAATATCTATTTATTATTTTTGACAAATAGGGTCGGTGGCCTAGTGGTATAGCGTACGCCTTGTGATCTGAGAGTCACGGGTTCAAATCTCGCACTCGGCATCTCTGGTTTTATTTATTTTTTTACAAGTGTCCGAGTCTTTGAGGCCATATAAATAAAGAAATTCTTCAGACATTTTTCTAAAACATCTTTGAAAAATTAAATGCCAATTTAATTTATATATAATCCGCTATTTATTATCGCTTGTAGTATGGCTCAGTGGGTAGAGTGTCCGCCTGGGGATCTGAGGGTCGCTGGTTCAAATCCCGCACCGACAATCCTGGTTTTATTTATTTATGAGCACATGGTGACTCGAAGCGGGCGGGAAAAATCTTTCCCGCCCGCTTCGATACTTTCCCGCCCGCTCTCTTGGAAAACGCCACTTTCGGTGAAGAGAACATGCATGAAAAGAGGCACTTTCGGGGCACATGTAAAAAAAAACAGTTACGGTATTCTAAGTTATTACAAAGTACTAACTTTGTGTTTCCAGAAGCCACTCATGAGCATAAGTTAGCTACTAGCACTAAAGTAGTTACGGTTTTTAAAGCTTGTATGTCGCGATACGCGCTTTTAAGCTATGAATTGATGTAGAAAAATTTAATAAAATGTAAAGTAAATTTCGGAAGATTGCAGATGCGATAATATAAGAAACAATTGTTAGTTAAGGGGTTTTAACTTAAAAACTTGGATGTAGATACGGCATTTTAACATAAAAAAATCGATTTAGGACACGCCTGGAACCCAGAAAATGAACTTAAGTAAATTTTTGAAAAAATGCAGATACGGCACTCTTTATTACGACGGCAGTATAGTGCTTGTGTTTGATGATAAAAAAATCCAACTCATGAACTTGAACGGGTAAATATTATCGAAAGTTCCTTATTGTTAATGAATAAATATCAATAAAAATCGTAAATCACGTCGTCAAGTTTGTGGTTATGAATTGTACAAAAACAACACAAAAATAAAAAAAACCTAAATTATCCATGTCCCATACCGGGTGTTTCAAAAGGAACACTCATCCCTATAGAGTTTCTATGGTTTAAATTACATTATTAAAAATGGGTGGGTGTATATGATATTATTTTGCATTTTATGACATGACGGACGCCATTCTGTCATTTCCGGTTTAACCGGAACGCGAAGCGCGCGACTGGTCGAAGCAAGGCAAAAGTACGCTTTCGAATGATGCAAAGTATGGAAATATTAATGATTCACATTGCACCGAGCTCGATTGTAGACACCTCGGCCCGTCCCGCTGTTACATTCCACGCGCTCTGCTTGACTTACGATCGAGAATATTTAGAAACTACCGATCTAATAGAGGTGTCACTATTTCTCAAAATCCATTTGGCAAGAGGATAAAGTAGAAAATGGTATTTTTTTAAATTAATTTATGGTGTTGGCGACCATATAAAAACTATTTAAACAATTAAATTGTTATTATTTTACATTTGTTCACGATGACAATTTTATTTAATACGCTTCGAAAGCTAGCATAACAACGTGTTATATAAAAAAATACCGACAGTAATACGACCAGTACAACTGGAGATATTAAATTTCAAGTAATAGAAATTGAGAAAATTCAGCAAATTATCAAAAAATCAGTGATATTCAGGAAAAATTCAGAAATAATAAAATCTTTTGTAAAATTTACTAAAACCTTTTGTAAAATTTAATAACATCTTGTGTAAAATATACTAAAATATTTTGTAAAATGTACTATAATCTTTCATAAAATTTAAAAAAATCTTTTGGAAAAATTTTTACTCACGCGGTCTTCCAAGCGGTCACCCATCCAAGTGGTAACCTTACTTGCCTTCTTCGATCGATGGTATGTTCCCTGTATACGTTCTGAACCCATTATGTGCTACGAAGATCGAACTCTCAGGGATCCGTGGCATCTGACTTAATTATTAAGTCTTTCATTCTTATAAACCAAGTAACAGTAACCAAGTCGAATTTAACGCTAAAAAACTTTCTCTAAAAAGGTTAACATTACCGAACCTGATGTAGTCATGGCAGGATAGGCAATTCCACGGGCTTCATTCATTAATTTGTTGAGCGTCAATCTGGGAGGAGATATGTGTTGGCATCACCACGTTGTGGCCATCGCCAAGGGAGCTTCGCAGAAACTTGGAGTACTCTTCCGGATCAAAAAGTTGTACACACCTCAACAAGTTTTGACACTATACAAACTACAAAGCCCAGATTCGACCATCAGTAGAGTTCTGCTCTCATGTCTGGAGCTCTGCACCCAAACATACTCTTCGGCTACTGGATTCCATCGCAAGGAGGGCCATTCGTCTGATCGGAGATCACGAGCTGACGAAGAGCCACAACAGCCTTGAACATCAAATACAGGTTGGGGATTTGACTCTATTTGACTCTGGGCTGATCTTGCACCTTTAGTTCCGCCCAGAGCGGCGAATAGAAGAAATACACAACGAACCACTGCCGCCCATCTATATGTGGTTAAGCTTAGTACTCCTCAAACTTCATAATTTAAGAATTATTTTATCTGGAGGACTTCATCCTTATGGAACGACTTTCCCGAGGTCGTTTTTCCCAACGAATATAACCTCCAACGATTTAAAACCAACGTGAATCGCTTTATTGTCACACGAACTACTCCCAGAGTGAAAAATATACATTTTTACACACCACATTTCATCAAACTTAAAATACTTAAAGTACAATAATAGTCGGCAGCAGAATGTACCATACGATTAAAAATATTTAACTACTGGAGCTATAAATAAATTATTTTTACTTACATTGTTTGTAAAATTGAAAATATATTTTAGTATTTACTTGATTGCACTAAATTTATAAGAAATAAGTAGACTTTTTTATATTATGTATATCTACAATATTATTTTGGTACAGATTAATAATGAAAATTGTAATTGTGATACAATATTTTATAAATCCACCTAAGAAATAAAAAGTCTATGCTTGTCAGGTGGTATTAATATCAAATGCCAATATGGAAAATTATTATTTCCAGATCACCCGATGATCCTTATACAATAAGGGCATATTTTTGTCTACACAGTAGCACTTTAAAATACTATTTCAGATTGAATGGTACTACCAACAAAAGGATGCCCTCTCCATTGATAGGATGCAACCACCTGTAGACCGGTTTCGAACTTATTTGTTCTCGTCAGTACAGGGTAGGTGGTCTGTAAATAATAATTCTCCATATTGGTATTTGATATTAATACCACCTGACAAGCATAGACTTTTTATTTCTTAGATGGATATTTAAAATTGGATTTAATCAAATAACGTCTGTTCAGATTGTGTGGGACTACTAAGAGATGGCGCTGCGCGCTGTATTTTGTCGACTACCGTCGATAGTACGGCGTTAAGTTAAAAGTCCTCTCTGATGATGGGTATGTACACCTACCCTGTACTGACGAGAACAAATAAGTTCGAAACCGGTCTACAGGTGGTTGCATACTATCAATGGAGAGGGCTTCCTTTTCTTGGTAGTCCCATTTAATCTGAAATAGTATTTTAAAGTGCTACTGTGTAGACAAAAATACGCTCTTATTGCAAAAGGATCATCGGGTGATCTGGAAATAATAATTTTCCATATTGGTATTTGACAATATTTTATAAGAAATCGTACAATAACATCTACTATATAGCCTTTTTTCCCAGAGGGTACAACTTTTTTTTGAAAAATTGCCTGTATAGACAAATAATTATTTCAAAGAATCTTATCGACCGCCGACAACACTGGACAACATATTCAAATTTGTGAAGCAAGGAATAATCTTCTTTTAAAATAAACCAACAAATGAATAATGAGTATGTTGTTTCCGTATTTGTATACGTTAATGTAGATAATTATATTAATTAGAAAATTATGTATGACATGGTCGATGCCTGGCTAAAGTGCTTGCTTTAAAATCAGGAAGAGGAGTAAAAAAGAAGAAGCCACTAGACCAAACTCTGTGCCGCCTTGTTAACGCTTAATTGATATGATTAAAGTGTTTGATCTATACTCATTTTATAACTAATCGCTTTCTATATTTCATTACACAAACGAACCCAATTATTTAAATAGACAAAGGAAGGAAAATCATTCATGATCATTTCACTTAAGAGGATTCCGCAGTACCTGTAAACGAGTTTTCTTCCCAAGCGTTTATTCCTGTTTTTGGGAAAAAATGTCCAAGGAAAAAAACTTTGTAATAGAACTAGAACTCGCGGAAAGTCTAAATTTTTTTGTTTCGGAGGATTTTTAGATTTAATTTTTTTACTGTTCCATATAAAAAAAAATGATATACTTTCCTCGAGTTGTTAACAAAATTTAGACATATTTCGTTAACAATTTTTATTTAAACGTATCGTTTTCATACGAAGCGAAAACTCCGTTTTTCAGCGTAGAGAATTGAAGTATAGACCCTGATAACGTGCAATCTCTTTCTTCCGATTATCGTTGTTTCTGTCGGCGTACCGATTACGGGCGGACGCTCGACGTATTCTTCTAACTGCAAGGGAAGATCCAATTCGCCTCGTGCCTTCTAAGCGTGAAACGAACAGGGGTCATATCGGAGATTTCGACTGACTCCGGCATCCTCCCACTCCGGAGTAGGGGAGACCGAGGAGATTTGTGACTGAGTAGAGTTGTGACAAAGACGATTTCTCGGAATCTATGGCCGTTAGCGAGCTGACAACAGCGCACGATTGTTTGTTTATAGATGCGCTACTTGACGCAGTACGCGCCAATGGCCCACGATAAGCGATTGCGTGATTACGACGTTCGCATGAAAAAACAACCGAAAAGTAAATAAAAAAAAAAAAATTTGATTGTATTTATATCATGATATATTACATTCTTTTTTTTTATGATCAAACACAAGAACTATAGGAAAAATCCTTTAGGGCACTCTGGGAGTGGTGCGTGTGCGCAAAAAGCGATTCACGTTGGTTTTGAATCGTTGGAGGTTATATTCGTTGGGAAAAACGACCTCGGGAAGGTCGTTCCACAAGGATGTAGTCCTAAAAATAAAATAATTCTTAAATACTGAAGTTCGAGGAGTACTAAGTTTAACCACATGTGGATGGGCGGCAGTGGTTCGTCGTGTATTTATGCTAATCGTCGCTCTGGGCGGAATGAAGAGGGCAAGGTCAGCCGAGCACTTTCCATGAAAATATCTGTAAAAGAGAGTCAAATCCCCAACCTGTCTTCGATGTTCTAGGCTGTCGAGGTTCTTCGTCAGCTCGTGGTCTCCGATCAGACGAATAGCCCTCCCTTCGATTGAATCCAGCAGCCGAAGAGTATGTTTGGGTGCAGAGCTCCAGACATGAGAGCAGTATTCTAGTGATGGTCGAATCTGGGCTTTGTATAGTGTCAAAAGTTGTTGAGGTGTGTACAACTTTCTGGTTCGGAAGAGTACGCCAAGCTTCTGAGAAGCTACCTTGGCGATTGCCACAACGTGGTTATGCCAAGACATATTTCCTCTGAGATTGACGCCCAGCAAATTAATACATGAAGCCAGTGGGATTGCGTGTCCGGCCATGACTATTTCCGGTTCTGTAATGTTAACCTTTTTAGAGAAAACTGCTGCCTGGGTTTTTTTAGTTTTTTTAGTGGTTATGCTATTTTTTCTTATATTGTGTGGGTTTGGAGTTTCAAAGCGTGGCATTGTCTTGCTGTGTTTACATCTTGTTTCGAAATTACGAATTATTATTCTGACCAGATCGCGATTTTTGGTATTAAAGGTTATTTTCTGGTTAGCTTATTTTACAAGCTGTTTATAATGTTTTTTTCTGTTTATTTTTGTTCGTGTTCGTTTGCTTTGGTCAATTCTTACAACCTAAGTTTGATGCAATGATGCCATAGTTAATTATAATAGATTTACTGTTTTGTTAGTGTTTCATGTTATTGTAGTTCCTACAATTATGCCTAATGATAATTAAAGTAATTTTATGCAAAAAAACGTGTGTTTTGTTTATAATTCATATGAAAGTACTTTTATCTATTAAAATTAGTCTAGATACACCGCTGTCACAATTTATCTCGCTGTTAGGAGAGTTGTGACAAAGGGAGTAGTTTCAGTTTTCGTAAATTTTCTCAGAAATCTTATAACTTTTATTGATTTTGATGACTGTTTCTAAAAGACCAAGGATTGAGCTACATTGCGGCATACAATTCATAATGGTGGTATGCTTCTTTATTGAGATATGTTCCTTTAAGTAAAAATTGTCACAACCCTCCTCGATCTCCCCTACCTCTAAACGAGTTTTCTCCCCAAGAGTTTATTTCTGTTAAGAAAAAAATTTTCAGGAAAAAAAACTTTGTAATTCAACTAAATTGCAGGAAAGTATATATTTTTTTGTTTCGGAAGATTTTTAGATTTAATTTTATTTACTGTTCCATGTAGCAAGAAAATATTTTTCCTTTTATTACTAAAAATTTCGATTATTAATGAAAATTTAGACATCTGTTGGTCCACATTTTTTTTTAAATGCTTTAGTTTTCATAAAAAGAGAAAACTTAATTTTTCAGTGCTAAAAATTTAAGTCGATACCCCGATCAAACAATTTAAATGTAAATATCTCCGAAACAGTAACTCTGGGCGCTCTGAACTTAATATACAGTACGTTTCACGAAATTTGGATACGACTTAATGATTTCCTGGATCGGTCCCATTGTGTCGACAAGAGCTTGGCAATAAACAAGTGAAGTATGAAGGGACGGACTAAGGAAAACAAGTAATGATATGAATACATTAATGTAATCAAATGAAATAACATTTAAAAAAAATATTACTAGTCATATTTATTTACATTTATAATGTCATTCTATAGATAGTTCTGTTTCGCTATCGCTATCCTCATCAAAATTAATTATAATTGGATTAATTATACGATCCAGACTAATATACGAATTTTCTACAGTTATTACGTGACGGACTGAATTTTTTCAACTACCTGGGGGAATATCATTAAAGCATTTTCGTATTAATTCTACAACACTAGAACTTAAAGTCGGAGAAATATTTTCAGACCTAACCAGTGATTTTAACTGGTGTCACATATGCTCTATGGGGTTAAAATGCAATAATAGGGTGCAACCCGTAGCACTGTATGTCCAATTTCTTCTGCCAATGTGTCACAATTTTATACAAAATGTCTTTAAAACTTCTAAAAGATCACTTTTTTTATAACTTTCTTCAAAATATATATCATTCGCCGCCACGTAGTTCTGAATCTACAATTTTGTGTTATTTGAGCTTGGAGCTTTATGTAATTGGCGACTGTGATAGATCGCATTGTCCATTACTATCACGCTATTCTGAGGAATGTTTGGTAAAAGACAATTCTTGAACTATTCCTCAAAAACTAACAAACTTTACCACAAAAAGATATTTAAATATAAATTAAGCAACCTAACCTACCTGATGTGCCTATATTTAATTATAATTATTACAATCCGTCCTTTCCACATAATAATAACAAACGGTCATAAATAATGGGATGGCCCCAGGTACTTTTACTGCAGTCATTAAGTTATATCCATTTTTCGTGAAACAATCTTTACCTTTTTTACGTATTAAATATGACAAAAGTATTATATTCATTAAAAGCTTAAATACACAAAGTTATGACCTAATAAATGTGCAAATAATGCACCAGACAGCGCCCCCTACACTGTACATTAAAATTTCACAAAAAAAATCAATTTCTCGTCCTAAGAAAACCATAATTCCCAAATTCTGTAAAAAACCGTTGGTTTCCTGCGAAGATAATAGAGAAAAACAAAAATTAAGTTTTAACCGAACACACCCGAACACCTGTATCTCAGTTAATATCAACTTTCGGATATAGGTAAGTATAATTAAATCCTAATATTTTTACATAAGGAGTATGTGGTTTTTCCATGTACCATTAATTAGCGGACACCCTGTATATAGTTTAAAGACTCTGTATGGCTTCTATAAAATATTAAAATTTCATTAAATTATACCGGTCGCTGGGGATCCCTTTGGGGCTCTCTATCTCCGTTAAGGGACACTTTAGGAATTTCTATGACAAATTAGGTTTATTTTGATCTACGCTGTATTTTGACCTACGCTGTATGCTCCCGAAATATTAGGAGGTACTTACCGCACACTTTGTATAAACCACTTTCGTTAAAAAACTTGTTTATATGGTTTCGTTAATAACAATAATAATAATAATCGTACTTTTAACGAGAACGTTGGTAAATTATATAATTAAATTTTATTTATGGAACAAAGTAGTAAAAATATACTGGTTATTACATGCGTTAAATATAGGTAAAATTGACGAGGAAAGTTTTATGATCGATTCATAAGTAATTACAAGACATACTAATAATATAAAAATTGAAAGTGCAACTGCCGATTGACGGATTTCTCTCAGACACCTTCACCATAAATGTCGGTGTTCCTCAAGGGTCCATATTGTCTCCCACTCTCTTCTTACTCTACATTAACGACCTTCTAGTGAAAACTAAAAATCCGATATTTACTTTTGCTGACGATAGCACACTTATCTCATCTTTCTCTTTGAATGCACAAACATCGGGTGCCGAAGCACATCCTCGCAGACAGCATGAAGTATCACGAGTCAATAAAGATTTGGAAGAAATTTTGGCTTGGGGTAACAGTAACCAAATCGAATTTAACGCTAAAAGAACACAGGCAGCAGTTTTCTCTAAAAAGGTTAATATTACAGAACCGGATATAGTCATGGCCGGATACGCAATCCCACTGGCTTCATCTATTAATTTGCTGGGCGTCAATCTGGGAGGAAATATGTTTTGGCATAACCACGTTATGGCAATCGCCAAGATAGCTTCTCAGAAGCTTGGGGTACTCTTCCGAACCAGAAAGTTGTACACACCTCAACAACTTTTGACACTATACAAAGCCCAGATTCGACCATCACTAGAGTACTGCTCTCATGTCTGGAGCTCTGCACCCAAACATACTCTTCGGCTACTGGACTCCATCGAAAGGAGGGCTATTCGTCTCATCGGAGACCACGAGCTGATGAAGAACCTCGACAGCCTGGAACATCGAAGACAGGTTGGGGATTTGACTCTCTTTTACAGATATTTTCATGGAAGGTGCTCGGCTGACATTGCCCTCTTAATTTCGCCCAGAGCGACGAATAGCAGAAATACACGACGAACCACTGCCGCCCATCCATATGTGGTTAAGCTTAGTACTCCTCGAACTTCATTATTTAAGAATTCTTTCATCTGGCGGACTTCATCCTTGTGGAACGACCTTCCCGAGGTCGTTTTTTCCCAACGAATATAACCTCCAACGATTCAAAACCAACGTGAATCGCTTTTTGCCTACACGCATCACTCCCTGAGTGCCCTAAAGGATTTTTCCTATAGTGCTTGTGTTTATGGCTTTAGAGATATATCTGATTTAGACACTGGCCCAAAAGATCGCCTTACCAATCGAGGTCAGTGGCGGATATTCGGAGTGACTAGAGGGGCTATAGCCCCCCCCCCCCCCTCCCTTCATGATATTTGTCAGAAGAGTCATTAGGAAAGTGATTATATGAACTAGTGATATTATATTGACCTCCCGCTATACTGGCGAAATTTCGCCATATCCACCCTGGATAAGGTCCATTTTTGGGTGGTTTTACGGCGAATCTCCGTTATTATCTAGTAACGATAGAAGGATGCGATTATCGCACCGTTATTATCTAGTAACGATAGAAGGATGCGATTATCGCAGCACAATGCTACTTTTTTGTGAAACAGAAGATGCCCCAATTAGAATTTTTCTAGGCCCCTCGTTTTTGATATATGAGATGTTTTTGAGAATTTTACATTTTGAGATCCCCCCCCCCCCCCCTCATATTTTGGTTAACCGGTCACTTATTGAAAAGAAATAGAATGTTCTCTTTGTAGTTTTTACGTAGAATTCAGGGACATACTACTACTCAGATTTTTCTAAGTTCAATAGTTTTCAAGGAAGAAACAAATCAATTTTTTTAAATGGGTCGCACAACGTATTTTTTTAAGCATGGAATTCAGTTTTTAACAGACTTCTCAGAAATATATAATACTTTATTTTTAGTCTTAATATTATTCCCGAATAAAATTCCCCCTATTTCTTTAAGCGAAAATCTTTACTAATAACGGAAATACCTCATAAAACCATTGAAAAATGGACACCCTGTATATACTTACCGGACACTATGTATTTAAAAAATTGTATTATCTTCATAATAATATGTTATTTATAATATTTTATACAAGTATAGATTATAATTAAGTATAGAATAAGCATAAAACTAAGCGGAAAAAAATTGTTAGTTTAAAATTACAACTACATATTTAATATAATAAAAAGTGTCTATTTTTAGAAACGTTATTCTATAAAAGCTGAATAACTATGAATTATTATTAATTAATACCTATTTTTTTTATTTTCAGGTTAGTACCCGAAATATCTCTGACCAATAAGGAAATGAAGACTATGCAGGTATTAATTTTAATGTGTCCATGTTTAATTTTATTTAATTATTATCAATCAATCAATAGTTATGTTGAGAAAATCGATTTATATTGTTTCAAAATATATACACGGTTGCCAGTGCAGCAAAAAATTACGAATATTAAAATAGAACTAAAGGCGCTCTCAGACGCCTGTTCGTGACCAATATTACAAAAATTAGCCAAGTACACCTGTCGTCTGAACCCGGCTTAATAGGAGATCAATATATCTACACTGTATAGTTATTTTTAACTTTACAAAATGACTAAAAATAGAGGAAATTTTTTTTAATAGTCTATTTCGCTATTTTAATGCCGGTATTCTCCGTAATGTCTTAGGACGACTTAAAAGTTAAGACAGCTTACTTATTAAAGCATCTAAAACAGTATAAATCGTTGCAGTAGGCCCGTATTCTTCGTTCGGCCAAATAGCCTTCTTAACTTAAACCCTTCTATTTTTTTAAGTTGTCTTAAATAAAATGTGATAAGCACCGTAGGAAATTTTTGCGGGCTTATATAAGCCACATATTGAGTTGGCAACGTTGCGTTTTCTGACCTGTTTTTTTATAGGTTAATAGAACCGATTTTTAAGAACGGCTAATTTCTGTTCTAATTTCTAAAATTCGATTTTAGTTTTGGTTTTGGTATGCGAATATCTGATTCATTTTACAAAATATGTGATAAAGATATTGGAAGACAACAAAGAACATGGTTGTGAGTTGTGACGATTCCCGTAATAAATATTAAGCCAAGAAAATATATTTATTTTTATAAAATACACCTTACAGATCATTATCAACTCTATCAAGATTATGATATATTTGTTGCAGAACGTGTAATAACGTATGTCCCATAAGTTTTGTCAAAAATGTCAACCAATTGTTTTTTTTATAATAAAATATATTTAAATAAAGTCTTGTAATAAATAGTAATTAATTGTTTCATAAGCAACAAAATGATGGTCTGCTAACCCATTTTTGGTTTGTTTTGCATATTGACAGGACCCAAGGTCTTCAAGAAAATTAACCAGTTTCGTCAGACAATTATCGATATACATTTGACTATCCAAGGCCTCACCTCTTATTCGACCCACATAAGGCCTGGATACACACCCCTGGTGGAAATAGCTCACCATAATAACACCTTATCAGCGAATGTGATCTTTTGTTTAAGTTACATCAGGGACCTCTGCAATATGGTCAGTTTAAAAATCATCATTTTCCTTCATTTCGGAGTTGCTTAGTGTAAAATACCTTTCATCATCCATAATTATCACCCGGTTGTTAGCAAAATATTCTCTTCTTAATGCACGGCAGCATCTCGGGATTCTGGGTAGTTGGTTGGCTGTATATATATTTCGGAGCCATTCTTCTTTTTCGGTATTTCTGGCCATTCCCCGATAGTTCCCGCGCTATGGTGTTCTTAGATGTTCCATATTGTCGTGCTAGTTTTCTTGTTGATGTATCAAGTGTGTTTTTCGCCCTTCTTACCATTCTTTCTGATCTTACTCTGATGAAAATTCTAGGCCTTCCACTTTTTGGAACGTTCATATAAGGAATACCTTGCTCACATTCAGTAATTGTCCGATAAATAGTTTTACGCGATATACATATATTGATTTTCGTTCAACTAAAATATAAATACTTTTCCGAATTTCTAATTTGTAAGCCGTATCGACTTAATCAATTTGAAATTGATATTTTGTTCTTATTACCAATTTTATGGCATTTGAAATTTGTGCCAAAACTTATAGGACATACGGTATATTCTGGTTGTGCAGGCGGAACTTTCTGACAAATGATCAATCATCAAAATAAAGTGTCAAACGAATTCTTGCGGTTATAGATTATCCTGATCTATAATATTACCATTATCCTCAATAAATAATTAATCTTTTAATTCCATATTATTACTATACAGGGTGTTTCGTAATAACATGTTAATATTTAAGGAGATTAATCTTTGGCCAATTTTCAGAAAAACACTTTAGTCCTAAACGTCTTAACTTTTGAGATACAGGGTGTTAAAGATTTTGAAAAATCTCCTTTTTTTATTAATACCTGTGATACTGCTTTAGATATTTTTGTGGAATTTGGTACACACTTTCTATTTATCAAGAAGCATTTTATGATGTACTTATAACATGTTTTTTTTTATATCAACTAGTGGCGTTCGTGCTGGAATTGCCCTAGGTATTTTTGAAGAACAAATGGTACGTCATTCTCATTCCTTGCTGAGCAAATGTCGTCTCTTGATTTTTGTCGTTTGATGTACAGTTTTCGTACAAAAAATTAAATTTATTCATTTGCATTATGAAATTAGGTATTAACAAAGATTAAAAAGGATCTAGTAGGCAAGAAGCAGATTTTGTTTTGCAAACTTAAACAGTGTTGACAGCATAGTTGTTACGTATTTAAGTCATTAACCTTAACAAATTATTAAAAAAAACATGAAAATCTTTAACACCCTGTATCTGAAAAGTTAAGACATTTAGGACATATTATGTTCATATAAAGTTTGGTTTCAGAAAAGGGTTCTAGGAATAACCTCCTTAAATATTTGCATGTTATTAAGAAATACCCTGTATAAATGAAAATCATAAAAGTTTTATAAACGCATGTTTTTATAACAGTTATTTTCAAACTACATGCTAGTGCGAAGATGCTAAGCTCAAGTCTCGTCATTAGGTAAGTCCAAAATATTGTGGGCTTAAGGTTAAGTGAGCTTAATGTCCGTATTCTCCGTAATGCTTTAGGCCGGCCTAAAAAATAACAAATATTTGATAAATTTCTATTGAAACGTAACATATTATGATATCACTGATTAAATGGAGAGGTTCGGATAATTTTAAAAATTATATTTAAAGAATATCGCTTGTGCTTCACAATATTGTAACAGGCGGACAGTCCGGAAGTAAATCACGAATGCAGGATGTTGGAAATTTGAAACGTATATAACATAATAAATTAGCACATCTCAATACATATTTTAATTTATGATAAAAAAAAATGGCAAAAAATATCCTTCCATTGTTGTAATCGAAGAAAATAAAAATTAGAAAGCCAAGGATTTCCTTATAATCGTGCAAGAAGATCCGCAATCATAAAATGTCAGGATTGTTATTGAGAATGTGAAGTGGATGAAATAAAGCATTTGGGGAGATGTAAATGCATAGATAATAATCCACAAGTAACATTGGGCTTTAACTGAAAGTACACACAACCAAACTTATATGAAATCACGTAACATATTTTATTACCGATGGAATACAGTGAAACCTCTCATAACGGACACCTCTAATAAGCGGACATCTCTATTAAGCGGACATCTTTTCATACATAGTCTGGAACTAGATATATGAAATTCCATGAAAATCGGGCGGATTCTCCTTTGGGCGGACGCGGAGAGGCTCATACAAAGAGTGCGAAAACATTCCTTTAAACGGACTAAATTTTTTTTTAAGTATTTGGGAGACGAATAAGTACGGTGCAAAAACTCTCTGAAGACAGACCAGCAACCAATCGCGTATGCGTGGCAGCGCGAAAGGACTTCGCCGAATGAAAGTATGTGTGAATCCCCGACAGCAGTCCGCCGTTTATTTGTGAGTTGTAAGGTTAAAATCGTAAACAATGGCACAAAAATGTCGCGTTTTGAGTCTGAAAGAGATTGATTGATGTTGTGAAAGTTGGTAATTTGATAACAATGATTTGGGTGAGTTCATTAACATTGATATCAATGTGCTATTAGAAGATGATAGTGACCCCATTCCTACCGATTATGTAGTCCAAACTGAAACCACATCACTATCTGACGACTGACGACTGATAAGGAAGTTGAATGCAGTAATGCGAACAAACGTCACCAATTATCAACAAGCCATTGGTAATGGTAAAGGAATTACAAGAGTATGCAAATACTAGAGGTGGAAATACATTTTCTAGATTGCAAGTATAAAACGCAAACACGTCAAACTACGTTATTAGATTTTTTTGTACTACATCCTAACTAAAACTAGTGTATTTTTGTTATGTTATGTTTATCTGTACATACATATACATAGTAATAATTTTGCATTTACATATTACCTAATAACAACTTTCCCATGGGCGGAGATCTCTATTAGGCGGACACGTTTAGACGATCCCGTAGGTGTCCGCCTAAGAGAAGTTTCACTTCACTGTATATGAAAATAATTATACATGCCTTGAAACTATAAACGCATATTCTATATTTCACCAGCAATAGTAAGTGAGCAAACATTTTTGTTGGTAAACTTTTTATTGAAAATTACTTCTAAAAATGTATCCTTTTAGAAAATATGTACTAAACTATCGATGTATAAAAATAGTAAACATTTCATATTCGCTTGTATGAGTAGCTTATAGAATCCACTTGTAGGACTATCGATACTATCGATAGTTTAGCAATTTTACTATCGATATATCGAACTTGAGCACTATCGATAGTTTTCCACCTCTAATATTTACTTACATTTCAATTAGATTTGGAGATACTATAATCATTACTAATTGTTTTACTAATACAACAATACTAATCGCGTAAGGTCGCCTATAAAGAGCAAAATATATCGAAAATGAGAAGCTTTTGCATAAAAAATAAAGGGGTATCTACTGTCGACATTATGCTATTTTTAGGTGTATTGACCTTTCTAGTGATTTCAATCTCACGATTTGTACAATGCAGTGATGTAATTAATTTCTACATAGTTAAGTAATTTGTTAATGTGCGATATCTCTGATATTTGATTGCATACCTGCTTGCTTTCATACAGGGTGTTGGTATAATGCTACATGTTAAAATAAAGAGGTATCTACCTAGTAAGTCATATAGCAAAATATCGGAAACTCAATATTTTTCTTGCGTTCATTCGAAAAATTTTATTTACTGCTAACAAAAGCTTTAATTCGACTCGAATAAAGAGTATTTGTTTTATTAGGATTATTTTGTCTTTAAAATGACATGGCTTTTTCCAATAACTGTCAAAATGAAAAAAATATGCTAGAAATTAATTTTGAATTTCAAGTGGCCTCTGGGGGCACAGTAGAGAAACATGTTTGTAGAAGAATGATAGAAGAATGAAGAATGAAAAATTTAGTTAGATTTACTATATAAATAGAAAAACTAACTCCATATAGCAGAATTATTACTACAGTTCGACAAGCGAGTCTATAGCTACGCGATATCGGTAAGGGGGAAGCAATATCTTTTAAAACATGGCCGAGTCATGGGCGTGCTATTATTATCTTAATAATGTAATAATATACATATATTTTTTCATGGCATGAATATATTTGTGTCACCAGTGCAATATATTAGGCCTTTCCATTAATATTTTTCGCTTATTTTGGCATTTTCGCCAATAAAATCAATTTGATTTCAACATGCAAATCAAGGTTTCACGGGAAAACGGAAAGTTTGTTTATGTCACGTCTCGGCTATTGAAGCAACTTCTTCAAGGTTGGAACCACTTTTAGTTCCAAATAAAACTTTTGTATTATTCTCCTAACAATGCCAAAGTCGAAGCCTTCGATTTTTCGGACAGCAGAGAGACGGTCCCTTTTTTTGACAGGAGATGACAACAATTGATCCGGGTTATTTTCTTTCCTTTCAGTATCTTCTTTGTGAATGTTTTTTACTGCACCCACGCTTACTCCCGTATACATTGCGACCCTTCCTAGCTTTCGCTTAAGTGGCAATGTAAACGTATTATTTGTTATTCCTCTTCACATACCCTGTACACATTGGCAATCACTTCACGGGTTTGACTATGAAGGGTTTTACCAGGGTATATTCATTCATTATCACAGTTTTAAAACAGACCCTATCACTATGCAACTGGATGAAGCGTATTGGACATCGCCGAACAAGCACGCTGGCACAATAGGCGTGTCACCAGGCGCGTGTCATCATTCTCTGTCTGGGATATAACCTATCAAATGAGCTCTAGCCACCGGTTACCCATGGTTACCGTTGATATTGCACCATGTTGCCCTATTAGAACTTTGATAAAAAAATATTTTATTTTGCATTTAAATATTAAAATAAATAGTATGAAAAGAAAGTTTTAAGAACATTGAAACTATAATAGAATATTAGTTTCTTATATACTTATGACAATTTACTTTAAATGGGTTAATTTAATTTTAGGGTTTACTTGGTAACATGTTATTAAATTAAAATTTAATATAAATGTGACAACATTGTTACCCAAGAAATTTTCTTGACCGCATTCCTTTTGTAGCTACAGATAAAGTTGTCGACCTATATGTATATGTGCTTGCAATTTATACTTTCAATCTAGAAAATGTAATTCCAAGTCTGATAACAATTCCATTGCTGTAGAGTCACCTCTATTCTTTGCATACTCTTATAATTCCTTTACCATACTAATGGCTTGTTGATAATTGGTGACATTTGCTTGATTAATGCATTCAACTTCTTCATCAGAGTCGTCAGATAGTGATGTGGTTTCAGTTTGGACTACATAATCGGTAGGAATGGGGTCACTATCATCTTCTAATAGCACATTGCTATCAATGTTAATAAACTCGCCCAAATCATTGTTATCAAATTACAAACACTTCCACAACATCAATATTCTCTTCCAGACTCAAAGCGCGATAATTTTGTGCAATTGTTTACGATTTTAACTTTACAACTCACAAATAAACGGCGGACTGATGCTGTCGGGGAATCACGCATACGCCTTTGGTTGTCGGTCTGTCTTCAGAGAGTTTTTGCACCGTACTTATTCGTCTCCCAAACACTTAACAAAAAGTTTTGTCCGTTTAAAGGAGGGTTTTCGCCCTCTTTGTTTGAAAACAGCCTGTCCGCGTCCGCCCAAGAGAGGTTGATTTTCATGGAATTTCATATACCTAGCTCCGGACTATGAAAAGAATGTCCGCTTAATAGAGATGTCCGCTTATTAGAGGTGTTCGTTATGAGAGGTTCCACTGTATTTTCACTTACATTCGTTGTAAAATTTAGAATACATTAAATTTATTACAAATTCTAATTATAGTTTTTCTATTATAATATTATAATATTATTTTGGTACGGATTAATAATGAAAATTGTAATTAATACAACATTTTATAGGAAATCGTACAATAAAATCTTTACTATAATAATTTTATTATAGTATTTGATAAAATTTTAGTATTTGCTTGATTTAACTAATTTATTAGAAATTCTAACATAGTTTTTTACAAATTATGTTTACAATATTATTTTGGTATGGATTACTAATAAAAAATGTAATTAAATATTATCTGTGCCAAATAATTATCAACTTTATGCATAGTTTAAAATAAATAAATATTTAAATAAAAATCAACACCCTGTTGTACACATTTAAGAACTCTTTTTTAATAAAATAAACTAAGAATAACACTCTGAAAAATTGGCACGTCATTAAGGAACACCCTGTACATCATCGTCTTTAATAACCTTCAAGTAATCGTTCATTGTTACAAGATGGTTTTTTAAGAATTTTTCTTCATTCGAGAAATCATTTACCATCGCTTCTCAGGCTGACAAGATAATTAGGCGCCCAAAACAAACTAAACATTTTATTCAAATTGTATTTAAATGCCAGTTAATGTTTGTTATCAACCCATTAAGCAAATAAGTTATTATTTGTTAATGACCGAACCCCATTTATCATTGTTTTCCATGGAAGTCAAACGTGTTTTTGTAATGGCATCATCATCAGGTATGAATGCAAAAGAAGAATTTGGATGTCTAGAATTATTAAGAGCTCACCGCCAAGCCGTTAAATCTGACTTTTTTCCTAAAACCACGCGTCCTTCTGGAATCAACTGAGTGGTTGAAGAAATTATGATTCCAGGTATTAAAAATTAGAAACCTTAAGAATCACCGCTGGGAACTCCACTGTTCCACGAAAAATGGATATAACTTAATGACTGCAGTAAAAGTACCTGGGGCGGTCCCATTATTTATGACCGTTTGTTATTATTATGTGGAAAGGACCGGATTGTAATAATTATAATTAAATATAGGCACATCAGGTAGGTTAGGTTGCTTAATTTATATTTAAATATCTTTTTGTGGTAAAAAGTTTTTATTTCTTGCTGGAAGAGTTTAGTTGTATTAACGATATTATTTTACCAAACGTATAAAAAAATAGTATGTGGCGTCCATGGAAAAATATTGATGGTGCTTCTTCTAGTGAAAATGCATTTATCTCTCGATGCTAGGGAAATTGTAAGAAGAGTATATACTTCTTTACTCAACAGAGGATTTTATGCTAGTGCTGTTGCGACTGAAACGTCTGATTTGACTAAGATACCTATGACTACAGTTAAAAGAATCCCGTCAAATCCCATTAAATCTAGAAAGAAGCGTAAAGATGCCGTTTTCACCAAATGTTTCGACGAAAGCGCCAAGGACTTGGTAAGGCGAAAAATCTACACCATGTACGAAGAGCAACGCGTCCCCACATTAGATTCTCTGAAGCAACGGCTCACCAATGATGAAACCCAAATAAGTTGTAGCCGCACTAGCCTTTGGAGAGTTTTGTCGGAAATGGGATTCAGATACCGCAAAATTGACAAAAGTTCCCAAATTTAATGTTATTCGAATGTTTCGACGTTAATTAATTCTCTATTTTAGTGATCTCAGAAAATCGGCGCTAAAAAATTACAATATTTTGTAAATTGTGTATTCGTATTAGGGTCTATCGAGACATGTTGCCATATTAGGGATTTATTAATAAAATATAATTTAAAATAAAATTGCTAGTTTTAAATAAATATTTAAAAAACAAGTTCATTTTAAAGAACTCTTTTATACAGGGAATCCGGGAAAATGTGGTAAATCTCCCGGATTTGAAGAAAACAAACGAAAAGAGTACTACAAGTTCATATAAACTTTCTTCGTATAGGCCATCTCCTGGAGATATGGGCTTCCAAAGAGCTCCAATAGAATCAAGTCTCTTACACATACTTATTGAACCACCAGGTATATTTTTTTTATTATGATGTATACCAGATTCTTCAAATTAGTATCTAAGAAAGTGCTGTGAATTACTAACCGCTGAAGGCTTCAACATTATCAGCGATCATCAATATGGTTTTCGGAAGTCCAGATCAACCGGAGATCTTCTAGCCTGTGTCACCCATCTTTGGAACAAAGCAATCGAACATCATGGGGAATCTCGGGTTGTTGCACTGGATATTTCTAAAGCCTTTGATCGTGTTTGGCATGAGGGACTTCTAAGGAAACTGCGATCCTATGGTATGCCCAGTCGATTCTGTGCATGGTTGTCTAGCTTCCTTAAGGACCGCTCTCTGCAAGTGGCGATTGACAATATTTCTCCTTCAATGCCGGTGTTCCTCAAGGGTCCATATTATCTCCAACTCTATTCTTACTCTACATTACCGACCTTCTAGTGAAAACGAAAAATCCGATATTTAGTTCTGCTCTTCGCAGGAAGCATTACAGAATCGGATATAGTAATGGACGGATACGCAATCCCACTTGCTTCATCGATTAATTTGCTGGGCGCCAATCTGGAAGGAAATATGTTTTGGCATAACCACGTTGTGGCAATAGCCAAAATAGCTTCTCAGAAACTTGGTGTACTCTTCCGAACCAGAAAGTTGTACACACCTCAACAACTTTTGACACTATATAAAGAACATATTCGACCGTCACTAGAGTACTGCTCTCATGTCTGGAGCTCTGCACCAAAATATACTCTTCGGCTACTGGATTCCATCGAAAAGAGGGCAATTCGTCTGATCGGAGACCACGAGCTGACGAAGAACCTCGACAGCCTAGAACATCGAAGACAGGTTGGGGATCTGACCCTCTTTTACAAATAGTTTCATGGAAAATGCTCGGCTGACTTTGACCTGTTAATTCCCAGAGCGACGAATAGCAGAAATACGCGATGAACCACTGCCGCCCATCCATATGTGGTTAAGCTTAGTATTCCTCGAACTTCATTATTTAAGAATTCTTTCATCTGGAGGACTTCACCCTTATGGAACGATCTTCCCGAAGTCGTTTTTCCCAACGAATATAACCTTCAACGATTCAAAACAAACGTGAATCGCTTCTTGCGCACACGCACCACTTCCAGAGTGCCCCAAAAGATTTTTCCTATTGTGCGTTTAGCTATTCTGTAAGAAAAAATTTTTAGTCCAAGAGCTAAGGTAAAAAAGTAATATGAATTATTTCATCAGCATGCATTTGCCATATAATTACAAAAAGTCCAGATATCTCAAAAACTGGCAGTGCCAGGCAAAAAGTTATTCTATAAGAATTGCTTAGAATGCAATGGTCAATTGAAAAATATAATAAAATATATTGTGTTGTATTTAAAAAACGAAAGTTCACTACTTCCGGTATAACCGGAAAATGACCGGAACATGTCCATATTTAAGTTAAAGAGAGCGTATCGACAAACCTAAATCCGCAAAGTTTCAGAAACATATGTTCAGTAGTTCTCCATAAAGCTCGAATGTAAGCTCTTCGTGAATCACCATGTAGACTTCGAGTCACGTCCGTCGATTGTTTGTTTTTCATAACCAAGACATATCAAACCAGTTACCTGTTGAATGAAAACAAAAATAGACAGAAGATAAAAAGAGATGGGTATTCTACAGATAGAACATGCGTCATATTGACATGTACAAAGCAGATATAAATACTGGGTCTATGTTTGTTTGAAATCGGTGGCTTTAATAGTATATTAAGATACAAGTTTCATAAGATATTATCTTAGAGCCCGCTTCGCGGGTCGTTTTCTAAAGTACAAGTGCTCTAATTGTCTCATGAACCGTGTATTTTATAATACTTTTTCTATATGGGTTTTTAAAGTCTGAAAAACTTAAAAAAATATAGTAGATTTTTTTCCATTTGAATTAATATTTTCTTTTTGGGTTGGCAATACTTTTACAATTTCATAAAATGTTACAAATATCAAATATATGCCATGATAGAAACAATTGAACACACAAAGCTTCTTCCCATCCGTCATAATTAAAAATAAATATATTATTAAAGTTAATAAAAATTAGTCAGGAAGAAAGTTGTACTCTGTCAGAAATACGAGAAATTGCAGAAAATAATCCAGAAAAACTTTTAAAAAGAATATGCAAAACTTTGAGTTATTGTGCGAGCAGAGCAAAGTTCAAAATATTGAACAAAATAATAAATAATACTATTGAACAAAATATTGTGTCGACACAGAATCTGACAGGAATAACAATTAATGCCCAGGAAATGTCTACAGTAACTATAAATATATATACCTATATAAAGTAATATGTATAATACTATGTTGAATTAAAAATAAAAATAGTACTTTATTGAATAAAACTTTAGAAATAGAGCATAAACTGGAAGATATTTCTATTATTTTTAGGTTGTTTTATAGTTGTGACTAGAAATTAGTTGACGGACACCGTCAGCATGTTATATATTTCTGAGTATAGGTATTTCAGATAAATATCAAATAAAAATGATCTATTTGCAAGGTTAAGATTAGTATTTTAAGTTTTCCATAGAAAAATTCTGTCGAATCCATAATGCCTAGAAAACTAATTTCAACGAAATCGAAGTAAGCCTAAAATTCGAACCCTACTTGCTGCCAACATAAAAAAATTAAATTTCAGTTCCATAAAGTGGCAGGTTATTCAATTTTTCTGTATTTCATAATATAGCCGTTATGAAACCCAAATAGGAAAAAGTATATAACAACATCTGTGACGAAAGAAATATTGGTTGTGTGCCTTCCTATCTCCTGATTTGGCTTAAAGTATGATAATATAATAAAAAATTTTAAACACAAATTAAAACTGTTTTATAATATATTCATGGAAACTCCATGAATAAAATTTAATTAAGTCATTCTAGATACACGGAAAGTTTTTGATAATATACCTACGAGTACGTAGCTACTCGTAAATAGTGGACTAATTATTTTATAGTACCAGTTTTTAGACGGTCTACTAATTACTTTATTTTTAATCATTTTCTCATAAAAACATAAATTTTAGTATAATTTTATAATTTGGTTGTCGTATATAAAATTTACTAAATGACTGGCATATTTTCACGTATGGATTTTTTTTATTTTATACTAGGGATCGATTTTTTTCTACACGACTATTTAAGAAATGTACTTTTCAAGCCTGTCATTTTTCAATATTATTGCGCAACCGGGTTTATTCTTCTGCATAGGAACCACCATCGATCGATATACAGGTCGACAAGTTGATCTGTATATCGCGATATACAGCGAAACCTCTCTTAGGCGGACACCTACGGAACCGTCTAAATGTGGCCGCCTTAGAGAGGTGTCCGCCCTTGGGAAATTTGTTATTAGGTAATATGTAAATGCAAAATTATTACTATGTATATGTATGTACAAATAAACATTACATAACAAAAATACACTAGTTTTAGTTAGGATGTAGTACTAAAAAAATCTCATAACGTAGTTTGACGTGATTGCGTTTTATACTTGCAATCTAGAAAATGTAATTCCAAGTCTGATAACAATTCCATTGCTGTAGAGTCACCTCTATTCTTTGCATATTCTTATAATTCGTTTACCATACTAATGGCTTGTTGATAATTGGTGACATTTGTTTGATTACTGCATTCAACTTCTTCATTAGAGTCGTCAGATAGTGGTATGGTTTCAGTTTGGACTACATAATCGGTAGGAATGGGGTCACTATCATCTTCTAATAGCACATTGCTATCAATGTTCATGAACTCGCCCAAACCATTGTTATCAAATTATAAACTTCCATAACATCAATATTCTCTTTCAGACTCAAAACGCGACATTTTTGTACCATTGTTTACGATTTTAACATTACAACTTACAAATAAACGGCGGACTGCTGTCGGGGAATCACACATACTTTCATTCGGCGAAGTCCTTTCGCGCTGCTACGCAAACGCGATTGGTTGCCGGTCTGTCTTAAGAGAGTGCTTGCACTGTACTTATTCTTCTCCCAAATACTTAAAAAAAATTTTTGTCCGTTTAAGGAGGGTTTTCGCCCTCGCACTGCATGAAAACTGCCTGTCCGCCCAAGAGAGGTTGATTTTTATGGAATTTCATATACCTAGTTCCGGACTATGAAAAAATGTCCGCTTAATAGAGATGTCCGCTTATCAGAGGCGTCCGTTATGAGAGGTTTCACTGTAATGTAATAAAAATAGGACATTTTTCAGTAATTCCATTTTATATTTGAAAACTATTTTTATTAAGGTTTAAAAAATTACTTTTTACAAGATGTAATTTTGAAAAAAAAACAGCTAAATGCTTAATTGATTAAATTCCTAGCTTTTACTTAAGTGGCAATTTAAATAATTGATTTGTGATTCCTCTTCACATACCCTATTAATATTTACAATCTCTTCACGAGTCTGAATATGAAGGTTTTCAAAAGGAGTATAAGACACGACACATTGAACACTTATTTATAAACTACAATTTAACACAATACATTACAATAACTATTTCCCTATCTATCGATATGCAACTGGGTGGGTATATCCATTAAATATCGGACATCACCGAACAAGCCCGAGGGCCCATCGGGTGTCTCACGAGACGCATGCGCTATCAACTGTCTGTGATATAACCTATCAAATTAGTTCTAGCTACCTGTAACCATTGACAACGCACGATGTTGCCATATTTTTAGATTAAAAATACTTTAATCGAAAAAATATATTATTTTGCATTTAAATATCAAAATAAATAGTATGAAAGAAAGCTTTAATAATGTTAAACCTATAATAGTATAATATTGGTTTCTTATACAGGGTGTTCCTTAATGAGGTGCTAATATTTCAGGGTGTGATTCCTTAGGTGATTTTATAAAGAAAAGTTTATATGAACATATGTCCGCAACGGCTTAAATTTTTTGCTACAGGGTGCTGAATTTTTATTTTTCAAATGGTTATCTTTTAATATCTCTGAAAGTACTTTACATATTATTTTCAATTCTGGTATGTGTTAATATAATATAGAACTACAAATTTTAGTTAGAAAAGTTATTCAATTGTTCCACAAATGGCGTTCCTGCGAAAATGTCCTCTGATACTTATTACAAAAAAGATGGTACGCCACTGATATTTTTCCATGTGGATATTTTTTTCTGATTAGCCTGACCAATTGTACATGAAAACGGTCACTAAATTCATATTGAAACTCATTACTATTAACATTGATAAAATAATTAATGATAAATTTTGTTTCAAAAAATTGTTGGAAATGACCGCCTTCACTTAAAACGCATGCTTCCTCCCATCTTCGCATCGATTTGCCCACTCCAACAATTTTTATAAAACAAAACTTATCATTAATTATTTTATCAATGTTAATAATATGAGTTTCAATATGAATTTAGTGGTTTTAATCAAGAACGGTGCATTTGACGAGAAAAACTCAAGAGATCATTTTAATGTAGAATTGACCAGGCTAATCACCATCTACATGGAAAAATGTCAGAGGCGTACCATCATTTTTGTAAAACATATCAGAGGATATGTTCGCAGGGACGCCACTGGTGGAACACTTGAATAACTTGTCTAACTAAAATTTGTAGTTCTATATCCTATTAACACATACCGAAATTGAAAATATGTAAAGTACGTTCGGAGATATCAAAAAATAACCATTTAAAAAATAAAAATTCAACACCCTGTAGCAAAAAATTTAAGCCGTTGCGGATGTTCAAATGAACTTTTCTTTATAAAATGACCTAAAGAATCACACCGTGAAATATTGGCACGTCATTAAGGAACACCCTGTATACCTACAACAATTTATTTTAAATGCGTAAATATAATTTTATGTTTTTCCCGGTAAAGATTATTAAATTAAAATGTAATAGACGTGACAACGTTGTTAACCCAAGAAATTTTTTTGCCCGCATTCTTTTTCGTAGCTACAGATAAACTTGTCGACCTGTATCTATAACTTATTCTTAACCAAAACTTCTGCGGAAAGTGTGTCCATTTTAATGTGGTAGGGGTATATTTTTATACCTCCTTTTTGAAAGTTAGGAGAAACTATTACAATAACCCAGCTGTTATGTGCGAGTTGATGCCTATTTTTTCTATTAGTCATAAAAATAATCTTGCAGGACAGAGATTGCTTGTAAGTGAATTCAAATATGTAATAATACATATGGTGTCTCATTAGAATATGAAATTTTAACAGCAATTAATTGTTTATTGTTTCTACAATAATTAGTATGAGTTAGTTTGTTTACTTCATGAATAAATATATATTTAATAGTTTACCGATTTTAAATATTACAACAGTTCCTACTGCATATTTTTAAAATTATTTCCATATAACATATTTGATAAAGTTAATATACAGGGTCCGCAAACGAAGCGTGGACGGTAGATTAAATCGTTATCGAAGAACTTATCAACAATACTAAAACAGCTTGAGATATTGAATTAAAGGCGGCATGTTTTAAAAATATTTTACATTATACAGGGTGGCCCAAAAAAGTGTGACAGCATAAAGATATATTTTTTAAAATGGAACACCCAGTATTTTATTGCATATTTAGGTTCGTATTACTATCGTTTATAAGTGCCTCAAATTTTATTTAATTTGGTTTTGTAGTTTCGGAGAAATAAATTAGGAACTAAAAAAAAAGTTTTGCAGTCCTGAATAAAAAAATCAGAAAAAAAACAATCCAAGAACTATTTTTTTAACCTCGGCATTGAGTGAAATTTATGACAAGAGGTCTAGAGATACTATGAATGTAATTGCGTTTATTTATTTTATACAGCGTGTTCATAATATTCTTTCAAAAACCATATATTTTAAAATAATTTTTCTCAAGTTTTTCAAATGGAACACCCTGTATATTATTTGGCTATTTGACGTAGAATTCATAGACAATTTTTTTTTGTAATGTAAGCATATAAGTTATATCCAGCCGTTTTCGAAATAATTGTAAATATCGTAAATTATGTTGTTTAAATATAGTTTTTATTGGGAAATTTTGTTATAGGCGACTAGCCTAATAATTGTAAACTAAAGCAAATGTTCAAAATAGCTTTCTTTTACTTAATTTAATGATTTTCCTCTACTGTCAACAGAACTCTTAATTAATTTTCTTCATTAATAACGGGTTTATTGATTATCATCCTTTTTGTGTACGCAGTGCTTCCTGTTGCTACAAATCTTTGCAACAACTTGTCGAAGGTTTCTGGTCTCGGCTTTCTCTCAATATCTGGATATCTTTCAGCAAGAGGAGGCTCGCGAGGAGGCAATTTCTTGTACATTCACCCAGTATAACAATCATATTTACCATTTTTAAAGTTGTAAAATTCGACATCTTGTGTAAGTTAGTACTTAATTTCAACGACTGAACAAATGTAAATAATTTTATTTGGTTGTCATAGTGACAATCTAAACAAAAAAAATCATGGCAACTCGATTAAGAATAAAAAATAAAATTAAATAAATAAAAGTAGCAAAAATGTAGGCTTTTAAAATTTATATCGAAATAACTAAAATACGGTAAACTCTAAGAGTAAAAGGAAGCTATTTTGAACATTTACTTTAGTTTACAATTATTAGTCTAGTCGCCTATAACAAAATTTTCCAATAAAAACTCTATTTAAACAACATAGTTTATGATATTTATAATTATTTCGAAAACGGCTGGATATAACTTATATGCTTGTATTACAAAAAAAATTATCTATGAATTCTACGTCAAATAGCAAATAAGGTACAGGGTGTTCCATTTGAAAAACTTGAGAAAAATTATTTAAAAATGTGGGGTTTTTGAAAGCTTATTATGAACACCCTGTATAAAATAAATAAACGCAATTACATTCATAGTATCTCTAGACCTCTTGTCATAAATTTCACTCAATGCCGAGGTTAAAAAAATAGTTCTGGATTGTATTTTCTTAATTTTTTTATTCAGGACTGCAAAACTCTTTTTTTTAGTTTTTAATTTATTTCTCCGAAACTACAAAACCAAATTAAATAAAATTTGAGGCACTTATAAACGATAGTAATATGAACCTAAATATGCAATAAAATACTGGGTGTCCCATTTAAAAAAATGTAACTTTATGCTGTCACACTTTTTTGGGCCACCCTGTATAATGTAAACTATTTTTAAAACATGCCGCTTTTAATCCAATATCTCAAGCTGTTTTAGTATTGTTGATAAGTTCTTCGTTGGGGTTGGATACCGCCAGATACCAGATTTCCTTAAAATCGAGTGGCATTAGTTTTATTTGTCTTCTTGTAAGTGACCCGATTTAAAATTTCTTACCTTGTTTAGCAGCAATATTTACATTAAGTAAGTTTATTTAAATTAGTAGGTACCATATTTAAATAAAATATGATTTATTATTCAAATGATCAATTTTGACTGGTAGAAATTTTACTTGATTTCCTAATTAAATTTATTAATTAACAGACATATTATTATATAAACAATAAGACAAGGAAACCCTTTTAATTGATTTATTTGGCCTTACAAAATTATTAAATATTTGCCAAGATTTTTCACATCCATATATTGTTAAACACGTAACACGAACGTAACATTGATGTATATGGAAATTTACATTATTCATTATTTCATATTTATTATTCATAAACTTGCATGTTCGTTCTTTGTTTATTGTACACTACATTTTAACTATGAATTCGAATTCGTCCGCAGCAATAAATACTGCCCAGAATCTCGATAATTCCCAAATAACCTGGCAGCAACTTTCGCAATTTTGATGAAACTACTATAGAAGCGCCAAAGTTCAAATGAAACATACTTGAACAGAATAACAAATCCAAAATTTGCCATAATTTACGATCGCCATATTGGAAAAATAATAGTCCTCGGTTTGTTTACACGCAAAGAAAAACTTAACTTTTCACCTGTGATATGGAAACAATTGTACATAGGAACTGTATACTAATATTTATAAGGAGGGAAATTGATGGCAGCAATATTTCCTAGTACCTATGCTTGGCCACATTCAATGTAAACCGTAAATAAATTGCCAGGAACATCAGTACACGTGTTTTCCTTGTCAAATCATACTAGAAAATATTCCTGCCATCAATTTTCCTCCATATGGACTTCAGTATATGGTACCTGTATACAATTGTTTTCATAGTGGTGGCGTCTGTGAGTCGGACGAACATCGAAATATTTTCAGCTGGAACAAACCGAACAACCCCCCCCCCCACACCCCCCACCCATCACCAACGTTCTGAGCACCCTCAAAAATGGGGGGAATATATATTTGCCGCTGATACTTGAAAAAAAAATTCACCCCTTTCAGGGGCGAGTGGCCGGTGCAGAGGTTGGAAGGGTCCGGACGCGATATCCAACACCACCACCGTGCTCAGCATCCTCAAAAACGGGGTGAAAGTGTGTTTCTCTGCAGGGAAACCTCTTGAAGCGCGTTTAACCCCTCTGGTGGGTGGTTTTTAGCCGTTTTGAGGGGTTGCGGAACGCCACAGAGAAATTCTGATGCCGCCATCGTGCTCAGCAGCCTCGAAAACGCGGGAGGGGGGGGGGGGGGGTATATATATTTGCCGCTCATACTTGAAAAAAAATTCACCCCTTTCAGGGGCGAGTATAGGCCGGTGAAGGAGTTGGAAGGGGTCGGACGCGATATCCAATACCACCACCGTGCTCAGCATCCTCGAAATGGGGGGAAAGTGTGTTTCTCTGCAGGGAAACCTCTTGAAGCGCGTTTAACCCCTCTGGGGGGTGGCTTTTAGCCGTTTTGAGGGGTTTCGCAACCCGACGCCGCCATCGTGCGCAGCATCCTCGAAAAGGGGGGAGGGGGGCGACTCACAGACGCCACATAGTACACTGGAAAAAATAGTATTTATGGAATAAATTTGATTTTTGAGAAAACGCTTTGTTACCAGATTGAGATGTGGTTCGGTGTATAATACATAGCAGAATGAATAACAATTACCAATTCTAAGTTCGCATAGACTCGAAGGATTCTGCGAAAAGTTAAAATCATCATTACCGTTGACCTGTGTAAGTTAAAAGACCCGAACAAACTAGGTCATTAAATGATTAAGTAAATAGTATCAACATCATGATATATAATTTCTTTAAGTCAAAGGGGATTGACTTTTAAATGATCATCTATACAGTTTTTTTATACCTTGCCAATACCAATCCGAAATTAAAATAATAGTAGTTATTTCCTCAGGAGTTATATACGGTTTTAAGAATATTGACCTCAGGTAACAGATACAACTTCGATTAAATGGGAAAAATTTATCCGAATCAAAACACGAACAATATGCCATCCAAAATTTTTTGGTAAGATTTTTGAATTATTTAAAAAAAACTGAAATTTTTGCTTTTTTATTTATTTTTTTTCACCGTTAATACTAAAGTTAGAACAAAAACAAAGAACACATTTTTTATAAGACGTTTCGTTCACAAGTGAAACTTAATGAGGATTTTACGTTAGATTATTTTTTAAATAATTTAACAAATAAATGGATCGAAGGTTAACAAAATCATGAGAACGCCTTTGCGGGCAGGCAGGAGGCGGAGAAGGCAGGGGAGTCCCCAAATCGGTCTCACCCGCGATTTTATTTTTTCCAAAAAGGGGGGGGGGGGGGGGCTCGTAAAATTTGGCTGCAGGATTTAGAGTGCTTGACACCAAATATTCCAAGAATAGTCAACAGCGGACCTTTCCCTGAGGAAATTTTATTCCAAATACTCCTGTGTTTCAGGCGAGTTTAAATAACATGAAATGTCTTCAATCACTCGTGTATTTTGGAGCGAGTATAAATAAAACCTAAAATTGATTTTCGAAAACTCGTAGCTGCCCGTACGAGTATTAATAATACTGCGATATCTTCGAACAATCGTTTTGGTGCGAGTATAAATAATTTCAAATAAATTCGTTAACGCAACATGGGATTGCAGTTCGGGTTTGTATTGTTATTTAGCATTAGAGCGCTCTACCGCGTTCCCAAAATTTTGGAAATGAACGAGTTCTCTTTAGTTGAGAAAAATATTAGCTTTTTATTATTTTCTACTGTAAATAATGTAAATATCAAAATATAAAGTGAGAGTACGCTAGCAGATGAATGCTAGGTTGGTTTATTTCTCTATGAGAGAAAAAACAAAATGTTACTCTAGGTTAATTTTTATTGTAAATGCATAAATTAACTCACGAGTACTGGTCGCGTTACTTGACTTACGCAAGGAATAACCCTCAAAGACAAAGACATTAAAATAAAAATAAATAAATGCCCTCCGTGTTCTAATATAACAACTTGCAGTGTGTTATATTACATTGGACGCGCCCGAGCCAATACAACCAAACGTATAGTTTGAACAAAAGTTAGGCTTCGTCCTACGTTCAAATAGCTATACTTTTTATATTAAAATCAGTCATTTAATTTCTAAGACTCAAAATTTTGCCGTCATTTCTTCATTGCGCTCTGGTAGACTGCTGACAGCTTCCAGTTAGCGGGGAACGGATGATGGGCCCACCTAAGACCTACAGACTCTGTCCTCGGCAGTCAACCCTGACAAAACAAATAAAAAAAAAATCGAATCGATAAATCCGTAATCACAAAATAATGCGTTCGATAATTAACTAGGCGCCTTAAGATTATGATGAATTTTTCATTATTCAATAAGACTTTTCGACATTATAAATAGTGTCGACCAGTTTTCTTATATTCAAAAGTTAGATTGGCATTAATAAATAATTCCTGGGTGGGGAATTACATCTTCTGGATGAAGCCAAAATGGGACAAGCTTCAAAAGTAATAAATTGCTTTCTAACTAATAATCAATTCAAACTAAATTTAAATTGAATTAAAGGGGTGAGTTGGATAAGGGGGGGTCATCAAAAAACGTCTTACGTAAAATGCGCCGTAGGAGAACGCTTAGAGTTACCTACCCTTGACTAAGCGCAAAACGGACGGACGTTACGGGTTACGTTCTCCAGTCACTTCATGTACAAAAACTCGAAATAATATTCTCAAACACTCTTTTTCAAATTAGGCGACACAATCAATCATCAACTTAATTTTTTCTAATACGACCCTGATTTTATAATGTCAAATTATAAGACATTTTTTTATTCCACATTCAATGATGTACACATTATCGTATAGTTACGTTTCGACTCTTTTAAATCCTCTTCATGATTTTTTCTGGATACGGACCTGTATTTTCCATAACTGTGGAAAAACAGTAAATGCAGTATGTACTAGGTACAATGAATATTTTTAAAATTCCTTTATAATAATGCACTACATAATAATCGAAATGATTTCCGTATTTTTAACGCATTTTGAAAAATTAATTTGTAATAATCTACTGTTAGTTTTAAATCAATTAATATAAAAAAGGGGCCTTGAGTGTCACAGCTAGTCCGTCCCTGCAGCTGTGAGTAATTCACAACCCTTTCTTGAATAGTAATTTAAAGAATCTTACCTGGTATACCACATATTTAAAAAAAAAATATACCTGGTGGTTCAATAATGATGTGTAAAAAACTTGATTCCATTGGAGCTCGTGGGGAGCCCATATCTACTACAGCTCGACAAGCGAGTCTATAGCTACGACGTATCGGTAAGGGGAAATCAATATCTTTTAAAATATCACCGAGTCAAGGGCGTGCTATTATTATCTTAATAATGTAATAATATATATTTTTTCTTGGCATGAATATATTTGTATCACTAGTGCAATATATTAGGCATTTCCATTTATTTTTTTCGCTTATTTTGTATTTTCGCCAATAAAATCCATTTGATTTCAACATGCACCTCAAAGTTTCACGGAAAAACGGAGAGTTTATGTTACTCCTCAGCTGTTGTAGCAACTTTTTTAAGGTTGGAACCACTTTTAGATCCAAATAAAACGTTTATATTGTATCTCCTAACAATGTCAAAGTCGAAGCCTTCGATTTTTCCGACAGCAGAGAGACGGGCCCTTTTTTTGACAGGAGATGACAACAATTGATCCGGGTTATTTTCTTTCCTTTGAGTATCTTCTTTGTAAATGTTTTTACTGCACCTACGCTTACTCCCATAGTCATTGCGACCCTTTCTAGCTTTCGCTTAAGTGGCAATTTAAATGTATTAATTTGTGATTCCTCTTCACACACCCTGTATATATTGGCAATCATTTCACTGGTTTGACTATGAATGGTTTTACCAGGGTATTCATTATCACAGTTTTAAAACAAACCCTATCACTACGCATCTGGATGAAGCATATTGGACATCGCCGAACAACCACGCCGGCACAATGGGCGTGTCACCAGACGCGTGTCGTCATCCTCTGTCTGGGATATAACCTACCAAATTAGCTCTAGCCACCGGTTACCCATGGTTACCGTTGATATTGCACCATGATGCCCTATTTTTAGATTATAAGTACTTTCATAAAAAAATATTTTTGTTTTGCATTTAAATATTAAAATAAATGAAAAGAAAGTTTTAAGATCATTGAAACTATAATAGAGTATTCGTTTCTTATATAGCTACTTATGACAATTTACTTTAAATGGGTAAATTTAATTTTAAGGTTTACTTGGTAACATGTTATTAAATTAAAATTTAATATATGTGACATCATTGTTATCCCAAGAAATTTTCTTGCCCTTATTCCTTTGGTAGCTACAGATAAAGTTGTTGACTTGTAGGACGGGACCTATACGGAAAAGTTTATATGAACTTGTAGTGCTCTTTTCAGACTATATCCGATTCTGCAATGTTAAACTGTATTATTTACATCAGTCAAATGACTTTTATCTCTTTTTAGGAAGTTTTGTTGTAAATCCGGTTTGCCGTCGGTTCTGGTATCCGGCGTGTTCAGAAAGTGGATCCGGTGGCATCTCTAATTTTAAGAAAATAATACGACAACATAAGGGAATTCTCATTATCTTGCTTATATTGTACGAAATCTCTCTATTATCTCATCGTCATCGGCAATGAGAGTGTTCTTGCTTGCACTTTAATTATGAGGAACGTTCCTGCATACAATAATGTGCTTGCACTAATTACATTGTATTGAAAGTAACGCTGTTGTTACTTTGGTTCTTATATTTTCCTTGTGAATACTTGATTATAATGAGCTTGTTCATTCGGTAAATAAAATAAAATTGAAATGAAAACGAAGAAGGAATTGAATAAATCATAAATAATAAGAAGGAGTTGCGAATGATTGACACATGCGGACAGGAAAAATTATAATTGGTTGCAGAAATCATAAACACTCAGCGTGTGCAATACCGTATACGGTTTGAATTTATTAAACATTTTTAATTTTCAGACGAGAATCAGGAAACGATTGTGTTTAGTTCCTGAAACAATGCCATAACTATACATATTTTTCAAATTTTAACACACGTGAATATTTTTCAATGACAGTACAATAACCTTATCTTCTTTATTCTGATTTTTTCATTATGGAAATGACTTATTATATTTACATATAGGAAAAATCCTTAGGGTGCTCTGGGAGTGGTGCGTGTGCGCAAAAGCAATTCACGTTGGTTTTGAATCGTTGGAGGTTATATTCGTTGGGAACCACATATGGATGGGCGGCAGTGGTTCGTCGTGTATTTCTGCTATTCGCCGCTCTGGGCGGAATTAAGAGGGCAAGGTCAGCCGAGCACTTTCCATGGAAATATCTGTAAAAGAGAGTCAAATTCCCAACCTGTCTTCGATGTTCTAGGCTGTCGAGGTTCTTCGTCAGTCGTCCAATCAGACGAGCAGCCAAAGTGTATGTTTGGGTGCAGAACTCCAGACATGAGAGCAGTACTCTAGTGATGGTCGAATCTTGGCTTTGTATAGTGTCAAAAGTTGTTGAGGTGTGTACAACTTTCTGGTTCGGAAGAGTACACCAAGCTTCTGAGAAGCTATCTTGGCGATTGCCACAACGTGGTTATGCCAAGACATAATTTCTCCCAGATTGACGCCCAGCAAATTAATAGATGAAGCCAGTGGGATTGCGTGTCCCCCCATGGTTCGTTGGTTGGTTGGTTAAAGGCGGGGGTCGGTTTAAAAGGCCCGAACTTCAAATCACTGCAGCCTTTCGGCTTATTGTGTACCCCGATCTTGTTAGAAGATGTTTGTTCCTTCTATGAGGTCCAGTAACCTTCTACCAAGCTTGTCATGTGAGAGGTTATCACCACGTTGTATTTTCCCGAAGATATTTTGTCTTCTACGGGACAGAGCTACGCAGCGGTATATTATGTGTGAGGCGGTTTCATCCTCTTCGCTGCATAGTCTACATTCAATGGATCCGTTGTTTAGCCCTATCCGTTGAAGGTGTTTTTGCAAGTGGTAGTGGCCTGTTAGCAGACCCATCACTTGTTTCAACTGGGGCCGCGTCAGGGTTAGCATCCCATTCGATACTATTTTCGATGGTTTTCCCATTACGGCCCGTGCGTGTATTAGACCAGGTAACTCTTGCCATCGAGATAGGTGTTGTTTTTTCGACCATCTATCTAATGTTGTTTTTGTTGCCTGTTTTGATATTCCAAAGGCCGATTCAGGGCCCCTGCCATGACTACATCCGGTTCTGTAATGTTAACATTTTTAGAGAAAACTGCTGACTGGGTATTTTTAGCGTTAAATTCGACTTGGTTACTGTCACCCCAAGCCAAAATTTCTTCCAGGTCTTTGTTGAGGCGTGATACTTCATGCTATCTGTAAAGATGTGCGTCGGCAGCCGATGTTTGTGCATTCAAAAAGAAAGATTAGATAAGTGTGCTATCGTCGTGTAGCTAAATATCGGATTATTAGTTTTCACTAGAAGGTCGTTAATGTATGTAATATGGACCATTGAGGAACACCGACCTTTGTGGTGGTATGGTACAGTTTGACCAATTTCTTCCGGTCTTTGTTAAGGCGTGATACTTCATGCTGTCTGCGAGATGAAAAGAAACTCCAGAAAAATAACCATAAATGGCGCTAATATCACCTAATCTTATTGTAAACGGCACAACCTTCTCCGCAATCATTAAGTGGATAAGATCGATAATAGTTAAACTCCAGCGCCACCTCAATAACCCGGAAAATAGAAATTAGTCCCACCAAAATACAGGCAATAATTTTCATCAAATGTTGTGAGCTACCAGGATCGAACCTGAGCCTAAAGAGCACAATCATCTCATGGCAACCAACAACAACATACGTAGGAGTAATCTTCGACCAAGGACTAACGTGGAAAAACTACACAACATCAGCAATAACCAAGAACAACATCAGCAATAGCCAAAACATCTTCAAAAATCAGCAAACTCTATCCAATACTCAAAAACAGAAAAACATCAATGGAAAACAAAATTACAATATTCAGACGAACCAAGAAATGATAATGCCATCTTGTGAAGAATAAAAAGTAGCAATGATGATGTGAAATTTATTTTGATATTTCCAAATATTTTGAAAGTCCCGGTATTTATATTATTGGCCCATAATTACGCAATTTTCCCCCAATTTAACCTACGTCAGTCAGTGGTGATAGCCGAATTTGCAACACCCTGTAGATAATGCCACGAACTGCCGCTGATTCTTTCTCCACAACATCCTGTCGATTGATCTTTAAAAGGATAGTAAACACATTAGCACGCGCCGCCACTTCCTCTGCTGATAAGAGTATTAATAAATTGATATTGATTGATTGAAATGGTACCTTATTGAAATGTTATAGGTTAAAATTGACGTAATGTATTTTAAGTTATCACATACAGGGGGGCATTTAATAGATATACAGTTTTGGCACACACAACACATTTACGGATTTTTCCTTACTTAGTAATTTTCCTGGGTATTGTAAAACTTTTGGGTTAAAATAGATTAATATTAGTGATCGGCTGATACGGTTTTTTTGCCGATACCGATAATCGGCCGATATAACATAGACACCAGATTCTTTAAATATCTGAAACTATTCGATATACGGTGATATAAGTGAAAATTGTTAATAGTGGCAACATTGTAAGGCATCTTTAAAGCAAATGGCATCGACGCGGACCTGATGTTAACAGATTTCGGTAATTCCCCTACGCCTACGCCGGACCAACCGAGTCCAAATATAACAATTTACTCACTTACGTGTACCACATATACAGGGTTGTGATTTAATAACGGATAAATTCAATACAAATTAAATGGCGGCGTTTTCGGAATAACGCTCGAACCAGTCGATTTTGTTTTTGGATTGCGCATATCTTGACATAAATTATATACAGGATGTCCCACAAAAGTGTGACAGAAAAAATATTTTTTCCTTAAATGGAAACCCCTGTACCTATATTATTGCATTTTCGGATTCTCCGAAAAATTCTACTCATGTTTCATGTATAATGTCCTAAAACCTATCTTCAACTGTTCACGAAACATTTACGTTCAAATATTAAAATATTACTTTATTGCAACATAAATTGTTAAATATGCGGCGACTGTTAGAAGATTCCTAGATAATATTTTCCCAAACCGATGGATAGGCAGAAGTGGATCAATTGAGTGACCACCTAGGTCACCCGACCTTACTCGACTGGAATACTTTCTTTGGGGTAATGTTGAAAATAAAGTGTATAGAGATAAGCCACGCACGCTTGATATTCTCAAAGAGCGCATTCGTAATGTAATTAGGAATATTTCCCCAGAAACCGTAGAAAAAGTACAGCAGGCCATCATTGATCGTCTGGGATACTGCAGAGCTGTTAATGGCGGACACTTCCAGCATTTGCTAAAATAATTTTAGTTTTAAAAAAATGTAATTTATGTTGCAATAAAGTAATATTTTAATATTTGAACGTAAATGTTTCGTGAACAGTTGAAGAGCGTTGTTCCGAAAACGCCCCGTTTAATTTGTATTGAATTTATCCGTTATTAAATCACAACCCTTTATATAAACAGTATATGGCCAATACGAACGTTCCAAAATACAAAAAGTGTCCGCGCTATGGGAAATGGCGCGGGCCTATTGAGTTTGCGCAGTAGGGTTGAAATTTTATCGATCGCGTCAGAGCCGGCTCGGCATTATGTTTGTTGTTATTCATCGGCAACTTTGGTTCTGGATTTTTCAAATTACAGAATAAAAAGTTCCTCATCCACATTGTTGTCGGTATATTAGTGATTATAAACTTTCATTACCTAACAACAATTTTTGTAAAGGAGTTTCTAATTTGTGGCGATTCGATTCGTTGTTTGGTAGGTTATTAGTGGCTTGTTTTGTTTAAGATGGAAGGACACAAGTGCTTTTTTGCAAAAGTCGTGGATCAATACCAGGTATAAAGTATTTCAGATATGTACATATATGCAAAAATATTTTGCTTATCACATTATCCGATCTTCGAAACCGAATTTCACAAAAAGGCTTGTGAAAAAAGAAGAGAGTGTCACTCGTATACAATATAATATATATGTGGTCACTACCTAACCTTAAAATTAATATATTTTTAATTTGGTGCATTAGTAGCTGATAATATTTCCCAAAATAGTCAATATAGTCATTCATTCTAAATTTTTGGTTTAGAAAAAGTTAGGTTAAGAAACATACGACGGCGGATAAAAGTTAAAATATCGCTAATCGTGTCAATTGTTACAAATATTCGGACGGAATTTGGCACCAAAAGTTTACACCAATCAGGGCACAGTCGGATCATCATATCGTCAGAAATCGTATGCAACTAGCGTCTAGGGACAGGGAGTGCACCTGTCACTACGCATGCGTGAGAATTTTCAAGGTTTATTCATGTGAGTCAAGTGCACGCATTGTCGACGTCCGTAATATTTGGCTTATTACGTACAAACCGGCATCCAGGCCGGATTGCTAGCCCACTATAGTGATAACAAACCGTCACAAGAATGATTCATTAAAAATGTCGTAAATCTTTGAAGGTTCAAAAACCTAAATTTTGTCAATTTTTTAATGGATATACATAATTTATTAGGTAATATACAATTTTTTCCGATAATTTATCAACATTCGAACTTTTAAATTTTACATGAAGTTCCCGCAGTTTTTGGCAATTTTTTTCATTACTTAAATTTTTTCCGTTCTTTTAATCATTATGGAATTTTCCTATAGGACCATTATTATGGACAATGGACTTGCGCATCCTTTTTATTTGAAACTTTTTTTTCTGAAGTTAGTCGTTTTCGCGATATTTGCAAATAACTAATTTCCATATTTTGGTCAATATCTCATAACCTATGAGAGCTAGAGGAACGTTTATTTTACTAACTTGTAGTTGGCATCCATCTGCAATTTTCTTGTTAATAACATTTTGCTAGAAGCAAGATTTACAGTTTTCGAATAATAATAAATTTTATGATTTTTCAAAATTTTCCAGGAATTATTTAGCATTGAAATTAAAAAAAAAATTAATTTCTAATTTATGTCTTTTTTTAATAAATATACATTAATTATGATGTTACTTTACATTTGCCATCATCTTTTGTAAAAACTAATTTTATTCCAGCTGGACAAAGGCCGTTAATTTTGTTGACAAATTATTATTCGAATAGATTCATTTAAGTGTAGATAATAAGTATTTGTGGAAGAAAAATGCCGACAACGTGTATTGTGGTTAATTGTGGAAGCAATAGTGGTCGCGACCAATTTCCCTTAGTTTTTTTCGAATTCCCAGTAAAAAGACTATTCATTACCCAGAAATAAACGATTTATCAAAGAAAAGGCGGGATATGTGATTAACAGAGCAACTATCAAGTGGGAAGCTCTTACAGAAACAATTTTAAGAAAGTGAAAGTGTGTACTTAGTTATCTATTCAAATGGCCCTACTCGAAGAGAACTTTAAAATATTTTTTCCTATCAATGAAAGCAAAACTTGTAAATTACTCTCTTTATCTACTTAAGTTTTATAATAATTAAAAATATACTTACATAGTTGTAAAAAATATATTTTCGATCTTGTATAACATATAGTACATAATATTTGTAGATAAACCCATTTTTATAATGGTATTTTTTTAAAAAACCATTCATTGATGTGAAATAAGGATATTTAGTATAAGTACTTATATTTAAATGTTTTATACGCACTGAATTATATATAAATAAAACAATACATTTAATATAAATAATATATTTACCAAATGGAAAATATGGAAAGAAATTATTATTAAATAAAAATAAGTAACCTACAAACAAGGTTTTGAGTTCATATTTGAATAAATTTACCATCCCTTCTTTGGACACTGAAGATAACGCCACCTCTGTCTTAACGGACCAGAAACTCTGTCGAAGTCAATTTTTGCAATTGGGATAATGGGCAGTTCTGTGGACAATATCGGCAGGTACATCGGTACAAAAAATCATACCTTTATTTCTGTGGATATATTCCACAGCAAAAATTGGTTTAGCACTGTCTTTTTGTGAATGCTTCACCTGAAAAAGAAAATTATATACATTAACATAAAGTATTGCATTCCGAAAAATGAATGACACGCCTTAAATTTTTTTAGTTCAAAAGTGAAAGATCTTATAGAAAAGTTGGTCACTCCTGCACTAGGTATCAACCACTTGAAGTAAACAAAAGTAATTACCTTTCCGAGCATGACATAAAACTCATTTACAACAGAACTGGCTGAAAAATATTAATCAGCTTCAAGGGTTTTGTAGGCTTTCATCTGCTCATGTGTATAAAAACTATGTGTTAAGCTGCAAAAATGGAAATAATAGATGATAGGCCAGTGGTAGAATCCGATTAATGGTTAGTATAACTCAATAACTGCCGTGGTAAAAACATCCAAATTCTTTATTAATTTCAGCTTCATTAGATATCTACAACAAAGTATAATTTTCTATCAGTTGAATATGATATTCAAGCATAGAAATTTACTATTTAAATGAGAAAAATTCTTATGAATCTTAAATTGAAAGTATAATCAAAATGTAAACAAACATACCTCTGTCTACGTCTGAGCATTCTTGCAATAATTTCTTCAAATGTGAACTCAAAATACACTGGTATGTTTTCACAATTAAATGGTCTTAACAGAACTAGCCAGAACTAACAAATATTTAGAATTTAAATGGTTTAAACTCCCCGTTGTTTGGATTGCCAAGATCTTTGGGATTGCCTAACGAATAACTGAGGTTATGTTATTTATTTTCGGATTGCAATATTTTTCCTAACTAACCAGTGAAATTTATATTAAAAAAGTTGAAATCCGGTCCTGTCGAATGTTTACTTTCACAAGGAAATTTCCGAACTGCGCAAACTCACAACGTCCCTTTCGATGCCCAAACCGGGGACATAATTGCAGATGGTATTAGCAATATATTGTTTATATATATGTGGGGAGTACCCCATTGCCGCGAAATAAGTAAAGTTTAAGCTTATGGGAACCATAAAAAAAAGCCAAAATTTTCGAATTCCAATTTGCTTAATGTCATAATAAGATGAATTATATACTAATTACTGGAAGTGAGATACAGGGTGTTATGGAAATGACTTATTATAGTTGCATGGGTGACTCCTAGGGTGTCCAAGAGAAAGTACATCTTACCCTTTTTACCCACATACTGTCGCGCCGTTTCATCTGGATTCCGTTGGCAACAATTTGGGTCACTAGAGTATACTAAAAACGCTTCAGTATGTCTCGAGACTCGGGGGTGGAATGACGCTGTCGAGGGTTCCACGTGCTTGATGTATACGAATTTTAAACGTTATGTTAGTTGTAGCATTACCCGATTTTTTGTTCTGTTGTGAAATAATTCCTAATAAGAAATATTGTGATGTGATTTCAAATTTGTGTGATATTACATATTGTTGGTTCTGTTGCAAAACATACTTTTTGTGTTTTATTTTTTTATGGAATTTAATTATATAAGGGATTATAAGATCGAAGGTAAGAGAGTATGTACCTTAAAATTGTAGTATTTTTTTCTAAAAAGTTTGAAAAAGAAGTGATAACGCGGGTCAAAGACGTCTTGCTGTAAAAAATTGAACACGTGCGTTTACAATTCCGTGTTGCAATATATGACAACACCGCCTCAATAAACTATTGATTGCGAGCGTCCTCAGTAGCGGCCACGTAAATTTTCAGATTTCATATAGAGTGTATATTTCGTACAATAATACAGAGCAACATTTAAGGTTATTTTTCTTTAATTTATTTTCATCTCAGGATTTGCCGGTGTAAATATAATAAGTCATTTCCATAACACCCTGTATTAAGGACGGGATATTTTCAAATTAACACCCTGAATAATAAAATATTTTTTAAACACAATAAAAATATGTTACAAAATGATGTTAAGTTCACATAACAAGGAAAGGATGTTAATAAATACTGTTTGACGTAAAAGATTGATCCTACTCCTAATTGTCACTAATTTTAGTCAATTTGTGTTAAAATTTAACGCGTGTTATACGTCATTTAATGTCCCCAATCATTTTATCATCATAATAAATAAATAATATTAACTTATAAACAAAATTATATTTTTAGTGTAGTGTGATCCTTTTCATTTACGTCAAATAAACTTTTAGTTATATCCTGAAATGATACATAATTTTTGATGATGTTATGCCTTAGAAATGAGCGTTCTTTAGTATTTCTGACTACGTACAAATAACATATCCATTTAGAATGCCAGTGTTTATACAGGGTGTGTCCATTTAGTATGCAATTTTTCGATATCTCGTGTAATATAATCGATAGATTTTAAATATAAAAAATAGGAGACTATTGAAAATATTTTCCAATCTGTTGCAGTGTTGCCAAGATATCAATTATTTTCCTATTTTTTTTGCTTTCGTACGGTCCAAATAAATATATTACAGTTTCTTTATTGATTTTAATTTGATAATTTTTTTTTTACAGAGAGTTTGATTTAGGTTATATGAGTATAAAGCTTTACGAGATTTTTTATGAATATTTTAATTTTACACCTAGAATTCCATGTATACAGGGTGTCCCAGAATGTGTGGGAAATCTTTCGGGTTCAGATAGAACACTTAAAAATAACAGGAGAAGTTCCTATAATGTTTTTCCTAGGGTCTCCCCTACGGAGATACGGGCCCATAACCGACGTCCATGGAAATCGTTGTTTTTTAAATAATTTTTTAAGTATTAGGTGTAACTTCATTTTTAAGTATAATGGTTACTAGATGAGTCTCCTTAAAATTCGCCCATTTAAACAAATTTGGCTTATTTAGTTTTTCAGGGACGGACTAGACGTAACACAACTTTTTTTTACACCCTGTATGATGAAGGGACGATAATAATATTTTTGGATACTCTAAACTTGAAGCTGGAAAAAAGGTACTCTTGATCAATGTCGATAAAATGAACTGCTTTCGAAAAAATAATATTTTGTAGTCAATATTGGTTGTTGTTTTATGTTCATAAAATTCCCTCATTGTTGCTATGGATTTTTTCACATATACCGATTTAAATAAGAATATTAATGCCAGTATCAGTTTTTTTTTTTCGAAAACAGTTCATTTTATCGACATCGATCAAAAGAGTACCTTTTTTCCAGCTTAAGATTTAGAGTATCCAAAAATATTATTGTCGTTCCTTCATCATACAAGGTGTAGAAAAAAAAAGCATATTTGTGTTGCGTCTAGTCCGTCCCTTGCAAACTAAATAAGCCAAATGTGTTTAAAATGGCGAAGTTTAAGGAGACTCATCTACTAACCATTATACTAAAAAAATATTAAATTACACCTAGTACTTAATAAATTATTTAAAAAACAACGATTTCCAGGGACGTCCGTTATGGGCACGTATCTCCATAGGGGAGGACGTAGGAAGAAAAATTTATAAGAACTTCTCCTGTTATTTTTAAGTGTTCTATCTGAACCCGTGAGATTGCCCACATATTCTGGGACGCCCTGTATAGATCGAAGTGGTTTCCGGTGGAACACCCTGTATGTGTATACGTGTGTTGACTTAATGAAAACTTATTATTTGGTAATACATTATCTAAGTACTGTAACGACTTCTAAATTGGTCTTTAGTAGATAGGCAACAACAGTTCTAGAACAAATAGGGGTAGTTTTACATGTTATTTCTTATGGGAAAATTTAAGGTTCGATCTGCATTTTTATATCCATTTTAAGGCGTGGCACTTTTTTAAGTTCAGATAGGGGTTGATCTACCATATAGGGGTTGATGTACCATATAGGGGTTGTTCGGGTTTGTTGGGCGCTAACTGCCATAGGCACTAACTACTACTAGGCACTATCTACATGGGCACTAGCTACATATGCACCCCTCTGTGACCGGGGCCCTATCTCTTTGGGTGCCCCACGGCCGTCCTACCTCTAGGGCCGGGTGTGTTCTTGGTGGTACCCCATCTGATGACGTCACAGCTAGCCGCGTGTCCATGATGATGCCGAGGGCGCCAATATTAATCCTGAAAAAAAGTTTGTGCCGTCTACAAGGCTCGAACCGCCGACCTCTAGATTACTAGACATAGAAAGTTTCTCTGGGCTATCAGGGATTGTTCAAAAAAACCGCAGACTAGTTGATGATATGTGCATGACAAATAAAAAGATATTTCGCAATATTAAATAGTACTGAAAACTGTTAATAATGTTATAACTACTACTATAGTCGTTCTGATTGCACGCGAAATTAGTCAAGAAGAGACAATGGTGGCTGCTAATATAATGATGTTGTTAGATGTATTTGCTTTAACAGTAGGCAACCATGCATACGGTAGTAGAAGCGTATATGACCAGGTGAATAAATAGACAGGTAGCATTATCTACTAATTATTGGTAGTAACCATAGAGGGCGCTTGTCATCATTCATATAAGCTATAGATGCAACGGTATTACGGGAGTAATAAAGCAACTGCAATCAATATTTATATATTACAGTAAGGGTATCATACAAAGTGCGCATTCAGGTATCTTAGGTAAGGGGGATGCATAACCCACTAAAGCGCAGCAATGTATGTAAGATATTATACAACACACAAAGTAAGGTAATAAAATAAAATATTAAAAGGATGGACAAGCACTTCAAGGTACCTGTACTAGACCCATGTAAATTTTCACCGTTGAGGCTCTCGCGGATGTCACGCGGTTCTAGCGGTGCGTGAGTCATAGGGTTCGCTGAGTCATTAACGATAGGTTGAAATATCTCGCGGATGTCACGTGAGGCGATGAGTCATTGCGGTTTGAGGTTCGCCGTATATTACCGTTTACAGAAAAAATAAGCCGTGTATGCTTCAATTGATGGCGGAACCCAAAGCGGGGGCTTATCCTAGGAACAGCAGTTTGAGGGCAAACAGAAATGAGGCATTGTTGAACAGGTGGAGAAACGGGTAGTGAATGTGCTAAAATTTTTTTAAAATTGGTTGCCAGGGGGAACGCGGTGTTTATCACCGGCAATATAGATGATGAAACCAAAATCAACGTATTAAACCCCTGCAGGTTCAGCATGTGGTAGGCTGTCCCTCATCTAAAAACATGCACACCGTGCCCCGTCTGTTTTACATACACCTGTTGCAGTTATTTTCCACAGCCACACTGTATATATCATGCTGGTAAAAAGTAGCCCTGTAAAAATATCTGTTTCCAGAGGTATCAAATAGTTGGCAAATTAGTGCTCACAAATTTACTAGATATTTATTATTAGAAGCAACAAGGTGACTATGGACGGGGTAAGTAACGGTAATCAATACTTATATCATACTTGGTAGTAGGTAAAAAAAAAAAACAAGAAGAACTATATTTTATTAACAATATCAAAACAGAAATATCTAAAAAGTATAATAAAACCTTCAAATCAAATCAAAATCAACATCAAGTACAGTAATTAGGGTTGTTAAATAAAAAGTTAGTGTTTCATATACATAAATTTAATATATTATCCTATTAAGGCAAATAACATAGGACATGTATCGGCAGGCGTCACAGGACCCATATTTCTGAAAATTTACAATAGCCTCAATTTAGGACCAGGCGAGCTATTTCTTTTGGTCGTCATTTTGGTGGATCGCCGTTAGTTAGGGTTGTCCACTGGTTCGGGGTTGCTCGGAGTTGTCCGGGTTTTTAGGCATGCTTTCAACAAGTGCGGTTCTGAAATTAAGACGGCCATTAGTATTGATAAAAGGAAATAATATTTACATTAATAAAATCCATATTACACCTTATTACAGGGTAGTGGCAAAATCAACGTAATAACAGCCACTAATTCTCAGAAAACATACACTAAACCCTCTTTTAAACAGGAAAAACACTGTAATAAGACACTAAACCACTGTAATAAACAGGAAACATCTGTTAAACTACTCTTTTAAACAGGAAAACACTAGTGTCTTTGTAGTGTTTCTGTTGTGTCAGTGTTGTCTTATTGTTGTCTTATTGTTGTCTTAGTGCTGTGTCATTGTTGTCTTAGTGTTGTGTCAGTGTTTTCTGCAGTGTTTTGTGCAGTGTTTGCGCAGTGTTGTTGTTGTGTCTACGTCATGTAGGTGTTCTGTCTCACTTTCTAGCTGTTTAAGGGAACATACAACGTAAATCAGAGACGATTATGCCAAAAATAGCTTACACCTAGACGGTTCATCATTAAATCTTGGCCAAAACAAGGCCTTTTTAACCTGAAAAACAGGGCTTTTTTATCCCGAAAACCACTTAAACCCCTTTTAGAGTACAAGAACAAGGTAGTGTCAGTGTCGTCTTTGCGTTGTGTCAGCGTTCTGTCAGTGTTTTTCTGCAGTGTTTACGCAGTGTCGTTGTTGTGTGTCTCACGGTTTTTAAATAGCTAATACTTAGATAAACGGGTTCATTATTAACTTAGACACCACGATGGCAGGTAGAAAAATAAAAATTAAGCTCATGGAAATACCCCAAAAGGAAAACATATTTGGCTTTAGGACAGACGGAGTGAACTGGTTTATAGGAAATATGTCTGTTGAATTTCAGAACGATAATCTAATTATTAGCAATGAAACATTTAATTTATCCGACGGGTTATTGAATTTACTAACAAGCACGCATCCAAAACGATATTCAACTAAAGATTTGAGTGATTACAAGGAAATACTACTTCTTACTAACGCACATAGGAGACACTTTAATCCTAACGAACATATTAAATCAAGTTCTAGTTGGAAGTATGCAAACATTATAGCAAAACTATTTCCGCCAAAAAGAACATACGATGCAAAAACCAGAGCCGTACATGAGAACAATGAAGCCCCGAAGGAACCACTAGAGGATCCACTAGGCGTTAACGAATTGGTTGACCGCTTTAGGCAACTACACAATGGAAAGCCGGAAGAGAATCCTAACTTGCCTGAAATAATGAGAATATTAAGAGAACTCGAAAAACTAGGTGTTATAGAATTTTATAAGTGAATAAACTATATTTTAGAAAAAATGTTTTTTATTGTTAATATCTAATCCAAACACTTACCACACAGCTTTCCTTCAGGTCTTTGTTCGCTTAGGCTGAATATGTTCTGTTTAAAACCAGGGCATCAATAAAAGGCTACAAAAATACGTTGGACCTAGGGAAAAACTATTAGTAAAAAAAAAAAGGGCGTTTGGTTGAGAATATCTAATGGATACATTAAACATTCTCGTAACAGGATACCAGCCGTGAACTGAGCCCTAAGTGTATCCCATTTGATTTTTTTGAACGGAAAACAAAGTTTCAAACCAAAAACCGTATGTTGGCATCTTTTTTAACTGCGCATGACAGTTTAGGTGGTCATAATGGCTCTTTTTACTTCTTATTTTTGGCATCTTTTAGCTATATGATAATAGCTCTTTTATAGCATAATAGGCGCGTAGCCAGTTACACTGTATGGCTCTTTTATAACATAATAGGCGAGTAGCCCGTTAAACTGTATGGCTCTTTTATAACATAATAGGCGAGTAGCCCGTTAAACTGTATGGCTCTTTTCTTATATTTAGGGTTGACATCATGAGGCTGTGGTAAAGGAAAGCAATAAAAAGTATGCGATGTACTGGAGGGTAGCTTGGGTGGTGCGTATAATATACGAGGTGGTGCAAAACTAAACATAACAGTAGAGATAACCAAGATCGCCATGGCAGGGCGATAACTACAGATAATGGTTCTAAGGGCGTATATGCAGGTTTATTTCTATTTAAATAAGCGTTTAGGAAGTTATTATGTTTGCATTGAATGCAGCTTTGACTCATATAGATTTACCGAATGCGAAGGATGACCTTTTAAGAAATCTGGGCGGATCAAGTTTCTTCCATAATGCTATAATGCCCCCACGGTAGGGTGTTGCAGGATGATTTTGATATTTGCCTTTTATCATCATGCGGACTGAGGCCTATTTTAGATTGCCGCACAGTGTGGATTTCATGGTTCGTGGACCGTATTAATTTTTGCGATATTGTCTTTTCTGTAAACGTTTCCAAGCAGATTACATAGTCCTCGAAAACTATATCATTTTTTATAACGGACTTCTTTACCCCTTTGATCTTCTTAGTTACACCCAGATTAGCCAATTTTCGCGCGATCTCTACCCGCTCCATATGGGCCTTTTCCAATTTTTGTCTTTGTTCTTCAATTTCCTCAGGAGTATAGAGAACCTTTGTAGCGTACATTTTAGACCTAAGGCCAATAAAATGGGTCATGATACGGCCATTGTTCTCATCCTTCATCATGCCCAATACTTTTTTGTTGACCCTAGGAACGCCATAAACATTATTTTCGGGGTAGTCGCTGGTATCGAAAATTTCACGACAATCATTCTTTACAACTTCATATATGTCAGGATGCTTTATTTCGTATATTAGAGAGTCTGTATCGGTGTATAAAACCGTACACTCAGCAAACGTTTTAGCCATATAATTATAGTGAAAGTCGTAAATAGTTGTCTTGGCCAAATCCAGGATGCACATGCCCACATATATTGGTTTGTTAAAATATACCTCAGACTTGTTTAGTTCTATAATTACGAGGTTTTCGTTAATGATGGTAGCACTCTTAAACTCTGGTCGGGATATTAAGGCTTCTGCGCCATAGCGACCATCCCAGTTCATTAGCAGTTTGACGCTTGAATGCTTTCGGATATTTTCCATGGTTTTACCGAACACCGCATTGTTAAAAAGTTTAAAAAGATTTTTTTCAAAATCATTTTTGGCAGCCTGCCGTAGTCCAGTGTTTAAATCGATATATGATTTAAGCCATGGAGATTGGTTGAACGACAACACCCGGTGTATTTTCGTTAGTTTTACCCCCATCTCCACTACCTGCTTCAGGTTCCGGTAGTGGATAACGTACTCGGACTTATTATGTAACGTTGCCAGTAGTTTGGGATTTTGTCCGTGGGGCGGGGTGGCGTGGTTTGGACACGGAGGAAGGTCGGAAAACTTATCATGCAGGGCCTCTGGAATCTCTAGATCCACCTCTAAGATATACCCAACATCGGCGGTGTCTGAGATCTCGGAAACGTTCAACTGCGAGATCTCATCTTCAGAGAGCCATTTAAACCCTCCATAGGGTAAATATTGTGACATTGCCCAGCCATATTGGTTATTGATGTCAAAGTACATCAAATATGTATCCTCTTTAGCGGGGTCGTGGTCAGGCACGTATTTATTATTGGCTTCTGCATAGCGCTTCGAACATTGACTTAGACCTCCGCGTATACCCCGTTCAATAAAATAAATCATATCTAGATCGGTGAGAAGCTCCAACCTAGGTTGCTTGGATTTGTACATCTGGAACAGCATACAAGTCCAGGAATATCCAGGTAGGGTATATGACCATGCAGGATCTAGACCGTGAGTGCTGTGTGATGTAGCTCTGAATTTTTCGAAAATATCGGCCAAGAGAAGAACGTCCGTCTTTAAATATAGTTCGGAATATTCTCGCATGGTCCTACAGGAAAATAGCTGCCATACTTTTTGCGCATGCGCGTAATCGTTATCGCTAATTATAATATCCTCCAAGCTGTTGTAAAACTCGGCCTTTGACGGTATGGCAGGGCTTTCTAGCTTAGCCCAGTCATCCATAAAATCATAGGGGAACACGCCCTTTCTGCTAAGCAGCGAGTACTGTTCCTCAGTTAGGTCTGTAAACTCTGATCTTAGAATTGGATATTCAGGCAAATCAGCAGCCAGCGCATCTAATTTAGAAGATAGAAATCTAAAACTATCAATAAACCGAAATTGCACCAAATTATCTTTAATGTGTTTACTAAAGGAAATGTATTTATCCTTGTTTACAGGCAAAATGTCAATCGCCCCTTCTACCTCGGCCAATGCCGTTATAACCATATGCCCGTCATAGCAACTTAAATTATGGAACAGTACCGGTATTACATGAGAATCTTTGTAATTTAAATTGCAGCTTTCATGGCTCGGACCTCTATAGGCCGATGTGAGGTGATTATGATCACGTACTTTTTTATCCTCACTTGTGAAGGGCTTTTCACATATGTGACAAACAGCGGCACGCTTGAATCGTTCATTTTCTTCAAAAGTCAGGGGGTCCATTGGCAAATCACATAAAAATACGGTCTCCACGTTTTCTGCAAAATCCTGCAACTCTTGAACAAACCATCTCATACAGTCCGGGCCTGTATGTGATTTATAAAACGAGAGACTGGGGTCATAGGAGCATTTAACGTAATAACCCACACTGTACGGCACATGGCGTTGTAAATTTTGGGTATTTTTACTAGAGTCATCATCCTCAGGAATCAAGAGGCATTCCGCATCTGCATAAATTACAAACGGGGCCATTTCCTTATACCCGAAATTTGTAAATTCCACCCACTTGTTCTCCTCTTTTGGAGCTTGTGGGACAACGCCGTTGTTTAGTTTTTTGCAGTGTTTTATATGCGCAGTCAATTTAGTTTCCGACCTAAAATAGTGTAAACACCGATCACAGATGAACTTTCGGCCATCCTCCCGACTTAGCTGGGAAGAAACCAGACGGGACAAATTTTTTATCCATACATAATGATATTTAACAGGGCTTAAATTATCTAAATCATCACACACATAAGTATCTTGCAACAACAATAAATTTACATGTTTATCTTTTTTATTTTTAGTAATGTAATGAGGGAGTGTGCTAAAACTCTTATGCTGCTGCAAGCGGTAAATATTTATTGACAGGTTATTCTGAATTTCAAACCGTGGAATTTGGCCAAGCGTTATGGGAAACTGAACACCTTTTAAATTAAGAACTTTGCACGGATCGGGGTAAGAAGACGGCCTATGGGGATTATTAGACGCGGGATATAAAGCTGACGTAACCGCCCATGCAAAACACAGATCATCCTCGTTTTTGACATTGATACATGCCTTTTTCTTGGCGATACATTTCGGTAGCTCTATATAACTTCCAGCACGCAGAGGGTTGTATGTATTAAAATTAATAGTTAAATTAATAACTCGGCTTAACGCCCATCCAGAATCTCGTTCCTGGAACTCGTCCAAGCCGGTAAGAAGGGGATCTTGAATATGTGTTTTGAACCAGGCAGTTAAGTCGGTGTCCTTATAAATTGGCGCAATGTCCGTGTTGATATATTTAGTTTCACACACCATCTTATCAGCAGTGGTAATTTTAAACTCCCCGCACAAAACCGCATTAATCTTCAACGCATCGTCGCTTTTTAATGCATTCTGTACGCGTCGTTTAAATAAAGCCGAAGCGTCGTTTAAAAAAGGAGGTACGTCGGTATGGCGTACATTTGTTACAACACCCGTCCTAATTCGCGACTGAAAGGCTGAATTAACATCGCTCCACTTAACGCGGTGCGTTGCTGTTTCGGCCCTTCTCACACCACTGCCGCTACCCACCTTTTTGTCTTTTAATATTTGTTGGTGGCTCTTAATCTGGGCCAGACACGCCGAAATATGCGACTTTTCAGGCCCAGTTTTAGCCCGTTTCAATCGCTTGTTCAAGTTAAACAACGCCCGCGTACATTCCTTTAACACAATACCTACGTCACACCCACTTTCAATCTGGCGTTGAATCGATTGAACATAATCGCTCGGCAAAGACATCTTGGCACGTCTGTACTCCACGAGAGATGACACACGAATGACTGGAGCTCCTCGGGATGCCTCTATTTATAACCTCGGTACGAGCGAAAAAGGGGGCGTGGCCTACAAGAAACGTTCAAGGGTTAGTATGCACCCAATATATTTAAATATTTTTCCCGCCTAAAAGAAACGTTCAAGGGTTAGTATGCAATCCCCAATATATTTAAATATTTTCCCCCACCCCTAAAATATACGCTATATTAATATATTACCATACATCAACGTTCATTCATTAAACTACCACCAAACAGACAACAATGTCCCAAGAGTGTTTCTGGAATCGACCCTGCAAGTGCAGTGAGTGTTTACCAGAGCTATGCACAAAGTGCCAAATATGTCTGGAAGGCACGGGGGCTATAGTTGATGGTTCTTTAAAACGAGACCGAAAAGGTATCCAATATTATGACTTTAAAACATATTGTAACAGCTGTCACTACAAACATATTGGTAGATATAATAGACTAGAATGTGACATGTACAAGGCCATACTTGAAGGACAAACACCCCACACTGAACAGGATATCAGAGACAGACTTCGAAAATGCTTTAAATTTGCATCAGAAGATTTTACAGGGGCTTCGCATATAGTATTTACTGCAAAGTTTGACGCCGCGGGAAAGGACGAAACCATCACGTTAATTAAAGAAACAGGACCAAGTGAATTATGGTTTGAAGAGCAAATTTTGGAGCCCCTGATAGAGAGAATTCAAAAGCATCCTAAACCTATAACATGTGTTTATCTAATCTGCGAAGAAGCTATTGAGAAAAACAAAGTGTTTTATATAATATAAGTAGTACACTTTAAACGCTCGTTTTACTTAATTACTATAACAATAAATGATAATAAACCGGCTCGAAATGTAAACAAAATAGCGCAACGCTGAATACAAACACGCTAAGCAGTGTTCAGACTACACCATTAAATCAACGATTCAGTGAACCATTGATCTAGTGGTTCATTATAACGATTCAGTGAACCACTGAACTAGTGGTTCGGTGCCTGTTTATTAACCCTGTGACTCGAGGCTCGATGTTATTATCAAGTTATTAATACTAGCTAAATAGAGTACCACTGTGTTTGAAACATAATACATCTAGTTTAAAACGAGTATATACTATTTCATTCAGTATGTCAACTGTCAACGAAACCGCTAGCATGAGTTATTCTCCAAGAATCGGATCGCTACTATCCCATAAATTAAGCCTACAAATTTTTAAAACAACCCTTTATGAGAGTAGTATTAATAACCATACTCATGGCTCTTGTTGATGAGTATGATATCTGCAACGAACGAGGACCTATTACAAACAGGTTTGAATGTCCTTGAACATACGCATCATATATTAACGGGGTTCACAGATTGATGGCGTATTTCGCTTTACAAATGGATATATTCAACAAAATAGGGTAATAAACCGGTTTTAATAAAAATATCCGAGTTTTTTATAAACATGGTTGTGACATTATTGCACGGATTTAGAAATGGGTTGTTTCTTCTCGGCTGTTAATAACACTGAAGATTGGCAGCGGTAATTGGAAGGACTTGTCATGGCCCCAGACTATAAAAGGCAAAGGATTTACATGCAAATATTATTATATACGATACCATTATTTAATCAAATAATTTCCCGACAAAGAATACGCGAAAAAGAAGCGTGGGCGTGGTTTTAAATAATGATTTAGTATAAATTGCATGTCGAGCCCTACTAAATGAGTCTTGCCATTTCAAAAGAAACTGTCGTGGATCTTGGATAATATCTAACCGCCGTATTGATAATGAAAGAATTCATCTAAAAAGAAAAAGCTATATAAATAAGGGTCTTTCTATAGATTTTTTTAGTTTGCACCCTTTCGTTGACACAGAAACATGGAAAAGTACATCATTGTGAAAGACAGTGTGCGAAAAATCCCCCGATTTGGATACACAGGGCGCACGATTGAATTCAGACTAAAGAACATTCCACAAAACGAAGAACCTGTTGGTTGGGTTCGCGATGGAATAAACCAGGTGATTTCCCGTGCTGTAGAGGGGTTGGAACCTTCAGATAAAATAGGAATTACCTTCTGTTCAAGCGAACTCCCTGGAAAGAGTGGATGGATGCGATTTAGGCCTGCTGGTGACGTAACGTTCGATGACGTATGGAATATAATAAGAACAAACGGCCTCAACACCGAAACATTTTGTTTAAGTATTACATCTGTCAGACTACCTGCATAATGTTTTTTAAAAATAAACAACTTTTGTAACATCTAAAAACTGTGTTTTATTCCTTTAAACCCTGAATCTGGCTAAACCACCCCATAAAGACATGTTGTTCTATTAGAAAACAGTGCGATAAAAACACTGTTACAATTTTTCCTGTATTTCCCAAGCTCCATTTTGCAGTACCAATTTTAAAAAACAAATTATAACTGGTGCAATGTTCCCTGTATATAATTTTCCCTGTATATTTCTTTTTCTTTAGTCTGTACTGTACTGCATAAATAGTTTTAACATATGTTGTCTTTATTGTTTTTTATTTTAAAAAGGGAGAAGTTACTCATAACCTGAAATCTAGGCAAGCTGCTTGTAGCTTTTGGATTTCAAACAGGAATATTTGTTCAGAAATGTAAAAGGCTTCCTAACAAATAAAAATATAATAAAAAACCCCAGAGCCATTTTGCAGTACCAATTTTTAGTTTAAAAAACACAATATAACAATTTCCCCTGTATGCCCCAAGCTTCATTATGTAGTACAAATTTTTTAAAAAAACACGTTTGCAATTTTCCCATAACTTATTATTTCAAACACATGGTAACACTTTTTCCCTGTATTTGATAAACCCACGGCCATGTTGCAGTACAAATTTTAAAAACAAATTAATACTGGTGCAATGTTACCTGTATATAATTTTCCCTGTATATAATAACCCCAGAGCCATTTTGCAGTACCAATTTTTAAAAAAAAAACGTTTCAAATTTTCCCTGTATGTCCCAAGCTCCATTATGTAGTACAAATTTTTTAAAAACACAATTTCCCCCTGTATATGGTTGTTTCATAGTCATTTTGTAGTACAAATTTTTATTTTAAAAACATATTGCTGCAATTTTCCTATAACTTATTATTTCAAACACATGGTAACACCTTTTCCCTGTATTTCATAGCCATGTTGCAGTACAAATTTTTAAAAAAACCAAAAAGTGTTTTATATTTTTTGATGTATCGATAAACAACATGAGTAAGAAAAAACACATTGTTGCACATTTCCCTATATATAAGCCTTATCGTCGTTATTTCTAATAATTAGGATTTTTTCTACCTTTTTTCCCCTATCTAATATCTGTTTTTCGGTAAATATTAGGGGCATATACACTAACTAAAAAGTGACTCACCTTTATTGGTGGGCGTTGTCTGGTAGTAGTCTGAACGCCTAAAACACTGCCTGGAAGCCTAAAAACATCATATTAGATAAATAAAAACAGTGACAAAAAGGGTGTTAAAGTTCTAACTACTCTGTAACCGAGCGTTATTTTGGCGGAACCGTTCAAGGTGTTTAGTAACCAAACAGTAAAAAAGTAAGTGGGCAACTCCATTATCTAAAATAACCACGAGGGACAGCAATAAACGTAGAACGTAACACCGCTAAACCTAAAGACGGGGAAATCGATGCTCCAACAACGTCACTTGGTTTACAAGACCAGATAAATGGTGCGTACATTAGACAATAGTTAAAACAAACTATATAAATCACAATACTCGCTTAAACCAACGTGAACTCAGAAAATTCAACAAATTCACTACGTTTGAAATAAGAAAAATAGCATAAAATGAAAATAATCAGAACTAATCACCATGACTTATAAAGAAAATATTGATTCCTCATCGCCGTTCAACCACACAAAAACAATATAACACCCCTTAAAGAAAATACAAATGTACTGGCAACAGGGTAGGAAAAACGTCCCAAATGTTGCCTCCAAAAACGCTGGAACCGCGAGTCGCGAGCCAAAAGGAACGATTTTACATGCATTTCTACCAAAATCGCTTGCCACCAAAAACTAACCCCTTTTTTTATAAATGTTTTTAACAAAATATGTGAAATTCCTAGAAGAGAATGAGATGATACGTGACTGATGGCTGATATCGATACGCTATGAAAATAAAATCTATTTAGTTAAGATTAACATCGGAAACAACCATAATGCAGGAAAACAAGTAACTACATCTAAGTTACGAAAATCAAAACCCAAAATATGCTCCCAAAACATCATTCAATATACGTCGTCGATACATACGAATTGTATCGATTCATACGCCCATAAACAGCCTACAACCCCAGTCCTCTGCACAGTGGCGCCATCTGGAACGTTTGCGGTGACGCGCGCAAAGATTCTATGCCCCGAGAAATGACAGCCGTCAACTCCCAAAATTAATCAAAACACACTCGGAATAAAACAAAATTTAAGGTAAGAGAATCAAACGTGAAGGTATTAAAATAATCGCCCACACTATACTGGGCAAAATATTAATCGTAGGACTCTGATGCCGATCAACCTGTTCAAAGGGTAAACAACCAGGTGAATGGGGGTCTCTGGTCGTGTCTCGCAAATGCAAGGAAACCTGTCGAAACGCCCGAGAAAGACTGCCTTAATGTCAAAGGCACACAGGTACTGACTAGGCCTCCTCTATTCCGTCAGAAAGTCCAGAATAATAAGCCTGTTTCTAGTTATAAACTTTGCTACGAGTTGTAAGGTAAGAAAGAAGTTATACTCCCATGTTAACAAACTGTGCCCCCTGTAATATAAGGTCGCCAGGTAGAATTCAGCAAAAGTTATTCGTAAAATGATTCGATGATAAGAACTACTGAAATATACCTCTACAGCGCATTTTAAATAAAAATATAGGCATAAATCTACGGTATTTACTAAAATAAAAACTAACCTGAAGGTAAAAATGTTAAATTTCCGTAATGGCAAAAATGACTCGTTACAGCACCAAAACAAAAAAATTCTCCATGCTTCCAAACGGAAGGAATTAGTCGGTTCTCCGCTCCCATGTCATACAGGAAGCCATTGTTCGACAGTATCACTTGTAATTAAAAACAACCTGTTAAACATCTAATTCACTTTAAATGCTAAATGAAAAGGGTACTTACTTGTATATATTTGTTCACTTAAACTGCTGCTGCTGTGTAAAAGGTTTCGTCTTTTTATACCCGTACTACGTAACCTTGTTTAATCAGAACTTTACAGGATGTGTCTACTTACATAGACAAAACCTTCTAATTTTTTTCAACCACCTGTTACACTCTTCCACTTCCCCTCTAAACTCTCACCCCTGAGCTCTGTTTTTAATAAGGTCAATCAATTAGTTATTTTGCTTGATCATCTGATAAGATGATCATCCCACTGCAAAACCCTTTACGAACACTCAGAATAGTTGTGCCACTCTGTTTTTACTTGCAACGTAAAACCAATCCTTTAATTATTTATGCATAAAAATGCGTTTGTCGCACAATACTTGTAACACACAAAGAAAAGTAGACATGTAATAAATCACCATAATTTTATTCAATCTTAATTGCCTTGTTTTTCTCTTGACGGAATTCCTGAGCAAATATACTTTAAATATTTTATAATCTAATAATGTGTGATTTTTTACCTAAAAAATATCCCTAGGAAACAGATATATGTAGGTATTTTGCAGGGCTGCTGCAAATTTTTGTTTTATATACAGTGAGGGTTGTATATTTTTACCCTCATGATATATACTGTGTGACTAATAACTTTGCAAAACGGATGGGAATAAACAGTGTGACTAATATGCATATTTTTCGATTATGTCTGCAGAAGGGGGAACAACCTACCTAGTACATGGAGCCGGAACAGAAGTACACAGAGTTCACGCATTGTCTCCCATATTGCCCCCCATAGTATAGGTATAATAATATTTCTTATCGTTAATGAACGAACCTATGACTCATCGAGTCGCACCGCGATGACTGATCCCCCGCGGCATTCGCGAGTCATCCCGCGAAACAAGTTTGTACCTTAATTTAGAATGTGACCCGGTAAAAAGAGCGAGAAAATTTGGGGTCTTTGATGCCCATTTATGTGTGTACTCTGTACATCAATTTCTAGGCGTGATGAAATTTTATATTTAATCATTATGTTAATAACTTGCAACAAATAATTAATTGCTTATTACCTCATTTACAAGTATTTTATTACTGTAAATATTATGCATAGTCTATTATTTCCTTTTGTGAATACTAATTTCCGGAATGTCGCCTTTAGATTTTATTAAATGTATGCAACTAATATTTAATTCCAGGGTCGTACGTGCATTGGCGTAAGCATGTATACAAACCCCCGAATTAGTTGTCAACCCCCGAACCAGTGGACAACCCTAACTAACGGCGATCCACCAAAATGACGACCAAAAGAAATAGCTCGCCTGGTCCTAAATTGAGGCTATTGTAATTTTCAGAAATATGGATCCTGTGACGCCTACCGATACATGTCCTATGTTATTTGCCTTAATAGGATAATATATTAAATTTATGTATATGAAACACTAACTTTTTATTTAACAACCCTAATTACTGTACTTGATGTTGATTTTGATTTGATTTGAGGGTTTTATTATACTTTTTAGATATTTCTGTTTTGATATTGTTAATAAAATATAGTTCTTCTTGTTTTTTTTTTTACCTACTACCAAGTATGATATAAGTATTGATTACAGTTATTTACCCCGTCCATAGTCACCTTGTTGCTTCTAATATTAAATATCTAGTAAATTTGTGAGCACTAATTTGCCAACTATTTGATACCTCTGGAAACAGATATTTTTACAGGGCTACTTTTTACCAGCATGATATATACAGTGTGGCTGTGGAAAATAACTGCAACAGGTGTATGTAAAACAGACGGGGCACGGTGTGCATGTTTTTAGATGAGGGACAGCCTACCACATGCTGAACCTGCAGGGGTTTAATACGTTGATTTTGGTTTCATCATCTATATTGCCGGTGATAAACACCGCGTTCCCCCTGGCAACCAATTTTAAAAAAATTTTAGCACATTCACTACCCGTTTCTCCACCTGTTCAACAATGCCTCATTTCTGTTTGCCCTCAAACTGCTGTTCCTAGGATAAGCCCCCGCTTTGGGTTCCGCCATCAATTGAAGCATACACGGCTTATTTTTTCTGTAAACGGTAATATACGGCGAACCTCAAACCGCAATGACTCATCGCCTCACGTGACATCCGCGAGATATTTCAACCTATCGTTAATGACTCAGCGAACCCTATGACTCACGCACCGCTAGAACCGCGTGACATCCGCGAGAGCCTCAACGGTGAAAATTTACATGGGTCTAGTACAGGTACCTTGAAGTGCTTGTCCATCCTTTTAATATTTTATTTTATTACCTTACTTTGTGTGTTGTATAATATCTTACATACATTGCTGCGCTTTAGTGGGTTATGCATCCCCCTTACCTAAGATACCTGAATGCGCACTTTGTATGATACCCTTACTGTAATATATAAATATTGATTGCAGTTGCTTTATTACTCCCGTAATACCGTTGCATCTATAGCTTATATGAATGATGACAAGCGCCCTCTATGGTTACTACCAATAATTAGTAGATAATGCTACCTGTCTATTTATTCACCTGGTCATATACGCTTCTACTACCGTATGCATGGTTGCCTACTGTTAAAGCAAATACATCTAACAACATCATTATATTAGCAGCCACCATTGTCTCTTCTTGACTAATTTCGCGTGCAATCAGAACGACTATAGTAGTAGTTATAACATTATTAACAGTTTTCAGTACTATTTAATATTGCGAAATATCTTTTTATTTGTCATGCACATATCATCAACTAGTCTGCGGTTTTTTTGAACAATCCCTGATAGCCCAGAGAAACTTTCTATGTCTAGTAATCTAGAGGTCGGCGGTTCGAGCCTTGTAGACGGCACAAACTTTTTTTCAGGATTAATATTGGCGCCCTCGGCATCATCATGGACACGCGGCTAGCTGTGACGTCATCAGATGGGGTACCACCAAGAACACACCCGGCCCTAGAGGTAGGACGGCCGTGGGGCACCCAAAGAGATAGGGCCCCGGTCACAGAGGGGTGCATATGTAGCTAGTGCCCATGTAGATAGTGCCTAGTAGTAGTTAGTGCCTATGGCAGTTAGCGCCCAACAAACCCGAACAACCCCTATATGGTACATCAACCCCTATATGGTAGATCAACCCCTATCTGAACTTAAAAAAGTGCCACGCCTTAAAATGGATATAAAAATGCAGATCGAACCTTAAATTTTCCCATAAGAAATAACATGTAAAACTACCCCTATTTGTTCTAGAACTGTTGTTGCCTATCTACTGTCTTTGTTTAAAAATAATTAAAACCCTCCACTTGTTCGTCGCCACACGTCCCCCTCAACTTTAATCCGGCTCTGATGCCGTCACTCGCATGACAAAAATTATTAACAATTCTCCCATGGGCTTATTGTCCCATGTAATTTGGCTTTGCTACCATAAAACAGAGCTAATTATTGTTCAATAATGTGAGGTCGTTAATCCCGAACCCATTCTTTGTCTTTTCAGATGGAAATTATTATTTATACTATTTGTTTATTTTGTTGTGTCATCAAGTTACTGGCTGGAATGCTGTAAACAACGCTAGGTGATGCAAGTCGTCGTAAACTTACTTGATAGGGTGGAATTTAAAATAAATAAATACTTTTTACCTGAGGCCCTAACCCAGTGGCGGCTCGTGACCTATGATAGAGGGTTCACAAGTATCGTGAAATTGTATTAAACAACAGCTGTATCTCCAACTGAGCATTGATTTGAGCTCGAGTGCTTTCTTTTTTTTTAATTTTTGTGTTAAATGCCCCAAGTCGGCTGTTCAATTTTTTTGTCCATGCAGGCTCCGCAACGCCAACGGTGTGGGCGCAGGTATATTTGGGGAAAGACCAAGGATGGATATAAGCATTCCTCTGGGGAACTACGCCACAGTATACCAAGCTGAAGTTCATACTATACAAGCATGTGTACTACAAAATCTTGAAAAGGGCTACCACAACCAGAAGATTTACATCCTATCGGACAGCAAAGCTGCTCCTAAGACTCTGAACTACAATCGGTTTACTTCAAAAGTTACACTGGAGTACCATACCAACCTAAAAGCAATGGCGGCCAAGGGGATGAAGGTAGAACTCTTGTGGGTCCCTGGTCACTCTGAGATATTAGGAGCGGATGAACTAACGAGAGCCGGATCCGCTCAAAGTCTCAGTGGCCCCGAACCGGCCTTTGGAATATCAAAACAGGCAACAAAAACAACATTAGATAGATGGTCGAAAAACAACACCTACCTCGATGGCCGTAATTTGAAAACCATCGAAAATAATATCCAATGGGATGCTAACCATGACGCGGGACCAGTTGAAACAAGTGATGGGTCTGCTAACAGGCCACTGCCACTTACGAAAACACCTTCAACGGATAGGTATAAACAACGGATCTATTGAAAGCAGACTCTGCGGCGAAGACGATGAAACCGCCTCACACATAATATACTGCTGCGTAGCACTGTCTCGTATACGACAAAATATCTTCGGGAACATATAACGTGATGACAACCTCCCACATGACAAGACAAGCTTGGTATAAGGTTACTGGACCTTATAGAAGGAACAACCATCTTCTAACAAGATCGAGGTACACGATAAGCCCAAATGCTGCAGTGATAGAAGTTCGGGCCTTTAAACCGCACGACCTCCGCCTTTAACCAACCAACCAACCTCAACAACCTGAAAAAAAAAACGGTTAGTTGTCCTGCATCCACAAATTCAGTTATTTTTTCGTATATTTCATTTTTAAACTTTCTAATAAAGTCCCTAGATTTTCCATTTGCAGTCTGCGTTAAATTAATTTCTGGCTTAGATCTTCCAGCATTTTTCACTTTTGCTCCAAACTCAAAGCTCTAAAGTAATTTTTTAAATAGTATTTTTGTCTACACAGTAGCATTTTAAAATGCTATATCAGATTGAATGGTACTACCAAGAAAAGGAAGCCCTCTGCATTGATAGGATGCAACCACTTGTGAATGTACATACCCATACCCTGTACTGACGAGAACAGATAAGTTCGAAACCGGTCACTGTGTTTTGATGAAAACCCATAGCAGGTTAACAACAAACTATACCCTCGATAGTTTTGTTCAGTAGATGAGGCATCCCGCCGTATTTATTCAATAAAAATAGTAACAAACGAAGATCCCGAAGTGTGTTAAAAGTATGTATTGACCCGATGGAAGTAAAAATAATCAGGAAGAAAGTAATATTACCTGAACATGTAACTAGAGTTGATATCAGCAACATTAACTCACTATACAGGGTGTTATTGAAATGACTTATTATATTTAAACCGGCAGATCCTGAGATGAAAGTAAATTGAAGAAAAATAAACTTAAATGGCTCTTTTAATTATTGCACGAAATATACACTTTATATGAAATCTGACAATTTACGTGGCCGCTACTGAGGACGTTCGCAATCAATAGTTTATTGAGGCGGTGTTGTCATATATTGCAACACAGAATTGTAAACGCACGTGTTCAGTTTTTGACAACAAGACGTCTTTGACCCGCGTTATCACTTCTTTTTCAAACTTTTTAGAAAAAAAAACTACAATTTTAAGGTACATACTCTCTTACCTTCGATCTTATTTTAAAATAATACATTTTATAATTAAATTCCATAAGAAAATAAAATACAAAAAGTATGTTTTGTAACAGAACCAACAATAGGTAATAACATACAAATTTGAAATCACATCGCAATACGTCTTATTATGAACTATTTGACAACAGAAAAAAAATGCTACAACTAACAAAACGTTTAAAAGTCATTCCACCCCCGAGTCTCGAAACATACTGAAGCAACGATAGTCGCGCGCGGCAGGTATCCAAGCAAGGGCGAAACATGTGGTGTGATCTGACAACACTGTTAGTATACTCTAGTGACCTACATTATTGCTAACTGAATCCAGATTGAACGGCGCGACAGTATGTGGGTAAAAAGGGTTTTTGCCTTAGTATTTAGATATTCGATTAAAAAAAAGGTACTTAGACTTTCTCTAGGACACTCTAGGAGTCACCCATTTAAATATAATAAGTCATTTCCATAACACCCGGTATTATATCCTTTTTTAAACGACACGACACTACAAGAATAAAGGTAAACTGTTAACAATATTTATTTGCCAAGCAAGACATTCTCAAAAAGTGATAATACAGTTGTGTTTGTTATCTACAGGCAGCTATCATTTACTTGTTAATCGGTCTAAGAATATGTTTTTATATTAGTAAAATTAAGACACATTAAAGTTTAAAGCTGCAATGGAAACTTTGTGTGTATTATATATCTCGTAGCACATTACTTAAATTTGTATAGTGTGTTATTTTGTTTTTTAACTATTAAAACATTCTCACTGTCTTCTGTACAACGAAGGCAACATTGTAATATTTTTAGACTGTCAACACTCAAACATTTTTATTTGTTATTCAAACAAAACATTCAGTAACACCTAAAATATACAAAAATTAAAGAAACCAAGAATCATTAATTTACCTCACCTATCGAACTAACTACCCTATGAATTTACTATTCTCACTAGTGTTGGGAAAAAAAACGATGATTTTAATAATCGAGTACCTACTTGATACTCGAGAGATTTTAATAATCGAGTGAATCGCTCGGGTGAATCGCTTAAAATTCCAATTCACCAAATGATGACGTCACCGACTGCTCCACCGGCAGCTTAGCCGTTTACATGTGATCAGGTAGGGTATTTAATAATAATAATAATAATAATAATAAACGTCTTTTATTTCAAAATAACATCAGAAATTATAGCAGAATACAAAACAAAAAAAATATATAATAGTAAAAAATACTGCAAGAAAAAATAAATATATGAGGCAGCATAAAAGCCTGGCGCAGTCTAGCTACAGTAGCTACTCTACTGAACCAGTCAGATACGCATACTTTAAGTAGCTAAGTTGATTTTATTGATTATTAATAATTAAATAAAAATTTTCATGTTCGTAACCAATTACTAAAAAAAATTAAATAACACATACTCATTAGTCATTAATAATTAGATAATAATAGACTTCATAACCAACATTAAAAAAAAAAAAAAAAAATACATAACAGCAAACAACAATAAAGAGCCAAATTTAAATTGATCCTAATACATTCACAACAACAAAAAGAAAAACAAAAAAAAAAGAAAAAGAAAAATGCATTAAATATAAATTTCAGTGATTCTGTATGTGCAAAAGATATTTTTTGTATTTTACTCGAAATAAATCCGCATTCAAAAGCAACATTTCAGTGGGCAACGAGTTATAGTATTTGACAGCATTAAAAGAAAATGAACGCTGGAACATGGCACTCTGATGATGAAGCATGGTCAACTTATCCCTCCCCCTGACCCCCCTATCATGAATGTCATGACGAAAAAGCAAACGCTCACGAATCGAGAGAGGGGAATCTGCGTTATTCATTATTTTGATGAGGAATGTGCAAAAATGAAGGATCCTACGCTCATCCATCCTTAGCCAATTAATAACCCTATATAAATGCGAAATATGATCAAACTTTCGCACACCATACACAAAACGTAAACAGGCATTCTGAACTTTCTGTATTCGAGATCTACTTTCAGCATCCAGGCAAAAACCATAAACGAAGTCACAATAATTGAATTTGGACAGAACGAGAGACTCGCACAGATCCTTTCTTAGTTTGAAACTTAACACGTGTCTATTGTTATATAACATTTTTAAAGAAAGAAATGTATGCTGAAATATTTTCTTAAGATGTTCTTTAAACCTTAATTCAGTATCAAGAAATAAACCCAAATTCTTTGCACAATCAAGAATGTTCAACCTTGAGCCATTTATGGATATATTTAATGTGTCTTTTAGGATGGAAACCTTATTCTTATTACCGAAAATTAGCATACAGGACTTAGAAGGATTTAAATGTAAATTGTGGTTCCGAGAATGTGTACTTAATGTTTTTAGATCGTGATTTATGTAAAATTCAGTCTCCATACAATATTCAGCATCAAAACAAAAATATATTTGGGTATCGTCAGCGAAAGCCTGAACTTTACAATATTTTAACGACTTAAGTATATCCGAAGTATATATAAGGAAGAGTAAGGGACCCAAAATTGAGCCCTGAGGCACACCAGAAAGTATGTTGACTTGGTCAGAATAGCTATTGTTAGAAAAAATTGTTTGAAATCGGTTAAATAAGTATGACTTTATAAGAAGAGATGATTCATTGCTAAAACCATAATATTTTAATTTAGAAACAAGAAGTTCATGATTAATCGTATCGAAAGCTTTCGAAAAGTCCAAAAGTATTAGTATACTGTTCATTTTCTTATCATTGGCACGTATGATATCATCAATTACATTAGTTAAAGCTACAGTTGTTCCAAAGTCTTTTCTAAATCCACACTGTGTCGGAGGAATAATATTATTATCAGTAAAGTAAGTGTACATTTGATTGTGCATAAGTTTCTCAAAAATTTTAGAAAGTGCTGGAAGAATGCTTATTACGCGAAGGTCATTCAAACTAGTTGGATTATTTACCTTTGATAACGGTTTTCCAATTGATATCTTCCACCGGTCAGGAAAATAACTTACCTCCAGACAGCAATTGATTATATGGGTAATATACTTATCAATATACGGGCTACAATATTTCAGCATTAAAGGCGAGATTTCATCCACCCCTGTCGCATTTGTTTTAATACTATTTAAAATTTTATTAACGTCAGATATCTCCGCTAGCCTAAATGAAAATTGCAAGTTATCATTAAAAATATTATTATCATAAAAGTTAATTTTATCATTACAGTTAGATGTATTTTGAACAAAGGTGGCAAAAAAGTTATTAATATCATTAGGGTTCGATAATGCTTTCGGTATTGAATTATTTTTACTAGCACATATATTATTATCTCTTAAAGCCGACCACAACTTCTTAGTATCATTCTCAACAGACAAATTATCAATATAACTTTTCTTTTCTCGTCTTATCGCAGCCAGTGTAAAATTTCTGAGATATTTATAATAGGCCCAGTCTTCATCCAGCCTGGTCCTTTTAAATTTTTGCAAAGCACCATCCCTCTGTTTCATATATATTCTTATGTTGGCGGTTAACCAGGGTGCTCTAGGTTTGGTTATTCGCGATTCTTTCATTGGGGCATGCGCATCAAACAAGGTTAAAATTACATCATTTAGAATTTTAATTTTTTTGTCAATATCGTGTTCATAAAGTATATTATCCCAAGGCAAGTCATGCATATCTGTTAAAAAGTTATTTACATTAAAATTTTTATAAGAGCGATATCGAATCATTCTGGGAACAGAAGGCGGTTTCGCTATATTGCAGTCACAATAAATAATTCTGTGATCTGAAATATTATCAGCGGGAATAACTCCAGACTTACTTACTAAAGACTGATTAGTTACAAATATTGCATCAATCAAGGTACTTACAGACCCAGATATGCGGGTAGGCTCCTCTATAATTTGCACAAGGTTATAATTTTCAAATAGTGGAGTTAAAGGATTATGCAAATTAAGTAGATTAATGTTGAAATCACCCAAACAAAAAATTTCATCAACTGTGGGATAAAGAGCAGAAAATATATTATCAAAATCAGGTATTAAGCTGTTAAAGTTCACTGCGGGTGGTTTATAAAAAACAGAGAAAGCATATGTTTTTGTTGCGAATTTGACTTTAAATACTAAGAACTCCAATTGTATATTTATGTTAAAATCAAATGTAATAGTTTCAATAGTATAATCAGTCTTAACATATGCTGCTACTCCCCCACCCCTACCAATCCGGTCCCTCCTGAAAAACTGATAACTAGGGATTTCAAAAATAACAGAGCTATCACCATCAGAGAGCCATGTCTCAGATAGAAGAAAAATATCAAAATCATTATCCTCAATCAAATTTTTTAATTCATTAAAACCTGTAAACAATGACCGCACATTCAAATGACCCACCTTCATGTTACTCAGTAAACACTAGCAGAATACAAATCAAAACAAGGATCAACTCAACTTAACAACCACTGAAAATATATGTTGCTTATGAAAACAAAAACTAAGTAATTTGCACTCTAATCGCAAAATATTATTTATAATTAAAAAAGCCATCATTCAGTCCATATATCGCAATATTAAATAAAAAATAGTACTTAAGACAAAAAACCCAAAAAGGAAAGCCAGACGGAATAGAGAAAAATTTAACATATAAAGTCAATTAGTGCAGAAGTTATCTCCGTCTAATTAAATAAATCATTATACTACGCCAATATTAAAATTAAATAAATACCTGACAGTTTATAGTAAAGCATTGAGACTTTTCTCATCAAAAATACGATGCACAGTATTATTAACCTTCACATAAATGTTACCATTGAGCACCCACGAATTTTTATGGGAAAACCCGCGAACAGCCCGTCCAAAAAGGGAAAGCCGCATTTTAGTAAGATCTTCTTTGATTTGAAGCCCGGAGTTTCTTAAATTTCGTCGATTTTTTAAGACCGACACCTTAGCCGTATCACTGATAAATCGAACGAGTACCGATGGCGGCTTATCTCCCGCTGTTTTGGCTGCGACTCGGTGGCACTTTTTTATATCGCCATTTGCAATGTTTACCTTTAAATTATTGTTAAATACATTTAAAACCTTTTGACGTATATTTTCACCATCTTCGAATTGAATGCCGAATATGCGCACATTTTGGCTGCGCAAAGACTGTTCCTGGTCATCAACAGTCCTACGCAGGATTTCCATTTTTTCTTCAAGCTCATTAGCCCTATCCCGAAGTGAAGTTATCATCTCCCCCTGCATTCTCAACTGTTGCTCAAACTTTTTTCCCACTAAATCTGTTACCTTCTCAACAAGTTCCTGGAGAAATTTGTCATTAAAGGTGCTAACTATCGTCGACTTGATTTCACGCAGGTCAGCAGATGACAGACCCATACTGGCGGGAATAACACGCCGTGGAGAACACAAAACTTGCTAATTTCCAGCACACAATCACCCAAATGCAGATGAATTACACAACAGGGAGACTTACTCAATCACCTCACATACACAACACTAATTAATTAAGACTTTAGCTGGCCTCCTTGGGCAATTTTAAAGAGCGACAACAGACAATGATGCTACTACTCACACGCCATCTACCTATATGCAGGCACGTAACTACGGGTGGGTACAGGTTTAGCTAAAAAATTGTAGTAGCGACCGAAAAAATTTCGGAAATTTATTTATTTGTGAATAATGAATTTTTACCACCAAACAAAAAAACTGCAAAAAATCACCTAACATGTATTTATTGTTCGGCTTTATTATTGTGCTTTTTTAACCCGAACAAAAGGTATTACCAAGAGTTATGTTTCTTCACATCTTTCTCAATCTACGAAATAACGAAACTATAAAATAAGTAGATATTTAAAATAGCTTGTCAAATTCTTCCACTTTAAATTATCAGGTACCCACTGTGTGCCCTTCAAAAAATTTGGCTTAGTTACGGGACTGGCAAAATAAGAAAATTGGTTATTATTTTTTTAAATTCATGTTTATAGTTACCTAAAAGTTCCTGTTTAAATTTAAGAATGTTTACTTTTCGTTACCAAAAAATTTGTCGATACCTATGTTTTGTTAACTATTTTGCTCGTTTTCTTATTTTCCATTAACATTTTCTATAATGTATGTTATTTTTAAGAAGCCTTCTTGAGTTTAAAAATAAAAAGTTCCTGTTTAGATTTAAAAATGTTTACTATAAGATTACCAACGAATATTTCTATATATTTTGTTAACCATTTTGTTCGTTTTGCTATTTTTCATTAACAATTTCTATTATTATGTTATTTTTGAGAAGTTTTCTCGAGATTATAGTAAATAAAAATTTAAAAATTATATTCTCTAATTTTTTAATATTTACAATCGGAGAACTAAACTACTCCGCTGGCTAGCCAGTTAAAACAAAACTTTACCAGACTCATGTCGCGATGACTCCGCTAAGGGATTTGGCATACTTTTATATATGCACGTTCTCGTTTATTTGCCTTTAAGAAAGACGTATGTCGTATTACCTGCTCAACGTCAAACTCGAACGTCGCCAATCGGATGGCGCGCTGCGTGTAACGAAGGTCGGTTATCAAGTGACGGGCGATATTTTTCGGTTTTTCGCCTGAATTTATAACTAGAGTAATTCCTATCGAGCGAAAATCTGTTCGAACATACGAGCAGTTTTTTAACTCGATCACACTACAGCGGTACATTTCCGTCGGCGTCATGCGAAGCGCGGGTATCGAGTGGAAGATAATAAGTGACGAGCGACGGTTTTCGCCTGAATAGATGACTCGAGCGGTTTTTTTAATAATCGAGCGATGTCGGTTATTTCAATAATCGAGTAATCAAGCGGTTTTTCGCTCGAGCGATCACAACACTAATTATCACTACTTGACTAACCATTAATTATAATGTTTATAATTGTAAATAATTCGTCAGTTTTAAAAGTGTTTTAATTTTTTTTCGTAGGCTGGTTAATTTCCCTTCTCACAAAATAAAATGGCACTGGTAACACAAACGGCCGATTTCAGCTAGATAATAAATTTTCTGATTTTTCTCTATTCTTACGCCTAGTACCTATTTAAAAATAGGTATTGTAGATGTTACAAAGTATTTGACAATAACAAGCCCCATAATGTATAAACAAATATTTCTTTATTTAACAAATTTTAGCACAATTAGAATTTACTTTAGCGCTTGTCTAAAACAAAATGATAATGCAAATTGATTAAAATCGCATACACGTGCCCACACACGTTCTTCGCACATCTATATTTGCAATTTTAAAATATACAAAACATATTCAAAAGTTACTATGCTAAATATTGAGGACCGGACGATAAAGCTGGAAAATAAAAAGTATACAGGAATATCTTTTTTTTTTCTTTTTTTTTTCTTCATTTCTCTTCTTTTCTTTTGAAAATTGAGGAGTCGTCAACAATTAAATAATTTTCTTTGGTAGAATCTTTGTAGTATCTAAAAAATTTTAATATGTTTTACCTCTTTTGTGTCGTTTGTTTGATTTGAGATACTCGTTGTCGATGTACGTCAGGTACCAAATGCCATTCTATTGTTTATTTATATTTAAGAAACCACCACACAGTTAATAGTATATTAAGATACAAGTTTCATAAGATATTATCTTAGAGCACGCATTTAATTTAGAAAACGACCCGCGAAGCAGGGAGTTTTCTAAAGCACAAAATTGCCTTATGAACCGTGTATTTTATAAAGTCTGAAAAACTTTAAAAAATATTGTATATTTTTTCCATTTGAATTAATATTTTCTTTTCGGGTTGGCAATACTTTTACAATTTAATAAAATGTTGTAAGTATCAAATATGCCAGGATAGAAACAATTGAACACAACAAAGCTTCTTCCCATCCGTCATAATTAAAAATAAATATATTATTAAAATTAAAAATGAGTCAGGAAGAAAGTTGTACTCCGTCAGAAATACGAGAAATTGCAGAAAATAATCTAGAAAAACTTTTATAAAGAATATGCAAAACTTTGAGTTATGGTGCGAGCAGAACAAAGTTCAAAATATTGAACAATATAATAAATACTTAATACTATTGAATAAAATATTGAATATTGTGTCGACACAGAATCTGACAGGAATAACAAATAATGCCCAGGAAATGTCTACAGTAACTATAAATATGTATATACAGGGTGTCCGGAAAAAGGAGGTCAATCCATTAACCATATATTCCTTGAGCAAAAATAATATTACTTTTATAATGCCATTTTTCATTTTTGACCCTCATGTGCGATATACAGGGTGTTAAAGTTTGAAATTAAAAACTGATTTTTTTGAATAATTCGACTATTTAATGAGATATTAATTTCAAATTTGGTACATTATGTCAGCACAAAATGTTACATCTTTTGAGAGGAACAAAACAAGAAATGCTTGTCAAATACTCAAAATAGGGGGGTCTATTTCCCGCTGACCACCCCTATTTTTAAGTGAGTCCAAGTGCCAGTGGCCAGTGACTTCCAAACTATATTTTTTTAGGTAATCATTTATTTTTGATTATATTTTCTCCCTTATAAAATTTCGATCAAATCATGTGTTTTGGAGATAATTTGAAAAGCATGGATCCTTACCAGATGCCCGCGAGGCGGCTGACGGTAATCCAATAATTTTCAAATGCTAAAAGTTAGCCGTTGTAGCAGTACCATGGATACGGCATCGTTGTTTTATTTGCTGTCAAATTAAATATTACTTTTCACTGTGTTTTAAGATTTAAAAGTTTTTTAATTCATAAGTCTTCTTTCAAGTAAAAAAGAAACAATATGGATGTTAGACGAGAACATTTATTACCGTTTTCTGAAATGACGGATATGATTTTAATGATGGGTAAGATTTATATTATCGTTAATGCTAAAAATTAATTTCCATTTCTCGAATAGGAAAATGTAACTCCAACGCTAGTTTGTCCGCTAGGCGCTATGCAGAAAAATTTCCAGATCGAGTTCACCCAAAAAGGAGATATTTTTCTAACTTAGTGAACCGACTTAGACAGAATGGACATTTTCGCGAAGATCGGAGAGGTAATTGCGGCAGACCTCGTGTAATTCGGCCAGGCCAAGAGGAGGATATTTTAAGAATTGTCGAAGAAACACCAATCATAAGTACCAGGGTTTTGTCTAGGCAGATTGAAAGCATTGGGAAAACTGAGATACACCATGTTCTACGAGGTCAGCAGCTTTACCCGTATCATATTCAAAAAGTGCACGCTCTTTTGCCTCAAGACTTCGAAGCAAGGCTTTTATTTTGTAGATGGTTATGTGAAATGAATAACCGAGATGTACGTTTCATCGATTATTATACTCCTTTCGAAAATAATATGTTTTGAGTATTTGTTATCTTGTTATGATGTTTCAAATTTATTTAATAAGTAATAGTAAATTATTGTCTTAAGGACGAATGATAACAATGGTGTTTACTGTTATATGAAGATTAGCAATAGTAAGTTCTTAATAGGTCAATAAACTAATTTCATTTAACTGAATTAGTACTACAGGTTTTTATCTGTACGCCACTGTCCTTATTTTTGGTTAGTCTTTTGTTTTCGGTATTGTCACTTATTGCAAAGTTTTACTTAATTATATCTTGTATCCATGGTAATGCCACAACGGCTGACTTGATTTAGCATTTGAAAATTATTGGATTACCGTCAGCCGCGCTGGCATCTGGTAAGGATCCATGCTTTTCAAATTATCTCCAAAACACATGATTTGATCGAAATTTTATAAGGGAGAAAAAATAATCAAAAATAAATGATTACCTAAAAAAATATAGTTTAGAAGTCACTGGCGTACACACTAAAAAATAGGGGTGGTCAGCGGGAACTGGACCGCCCCTATTTTGAGTATTTGACAAAAGTTTCGTGTTTTGTTCCTCTCAAAAGATGTAGCTTTTTAGGCTGACACAATGTACCAAATTTGAAATTAATATCTCATTAAATACTCGAACTATTCAAAAAAATCAGTTTTTAATTTCAAACTTTAACACCCTGTATATCGCACATGAGGGTCAAGAATGAAAAATGCCATTATAAAAGTAATATTATTTTTGCTCAAGGAATATATGGTTAATGGATTGACCTCCTTTTCCCGGACACCCTGTATAAAGTAATATGTATAATACTATATTGAATTAAAACTAAAAATAGTACTTTATTGAATAAAACTTTAGAAATAGAGCATAAACTGGAAGATATTTCTATTATTTTTAGGTTATGTTGTCTTATGGTTGTGACTAAAAATTAGTTGACGGACACCGTCAGCATATTATATATTTCCGAGTATAGGTATTTCTGATAAATGTCTAATAAAAATTATCTATTTGCAAGGTTAAAAGGTTAGTATTTTAGGGTTTTCTATAAAAAATTTTTGTCGAATCCATAATGCCTAGAAAATTAATTTCAAAATCGAGGTAAGCCTAAAATTCGAACCCTACTTGTTGCCAACATAAAAAAAATAAAATTTCAGTTTCATAAAGTGGCAGGTTATTCAATTTTTTTGCATTTCATAATGTAGCAACTTGTTTTATTTTTTATCTGACAAAACAGCGTACAACCGACTTAACACTCTTATGTTCATAATAGGTTTGTTCCAACACCCTATTTTTGTATCGTTCTAGAACCGTCACGAAACTGTTGGGATCGTTAATTTTGCATTGTTTGTTGCCGATGCATAAGGAAACGCAAGGTTGATACGTTTTTGTAACCATTCTCTGTAAGAAACTCAGCGATCGCCTTTAGTAGAGTAGTTCTTAGACTAGGAAAGAAGATTAGTTAATTATCATAACATTGATAAATCATAACCCTACTTTTGTTACTTGATTTCTTCGTCTAAGTTTGAGTTTTATCTTTTGTCGTTTCGTTTTGTTGCATTTAATAATAATTATGGAAGAGAATAACGTGTTTAATGATTTAAAATCTTGTAGGTTTGGGAACTGGATAATACAAATTTAATATTAATGAGGGGTTAAACAACAACTCCTACAAAACAAGACTAGAAGAACTGCATGAATGCCAGGAATGCAAGAGCAACTGTTAAAATTCTTACGGCGCAAGTCAGTACAAACGGTTCCTGCTCTTGTCCATGTATCGTTTTCACCGTTCAGGAACTGGTTTGCGAACGATCATAAATTTGGTTGGAACATCAACGTTCTCGCCAGATACACCGTTTTGTGTCAGTTGGAACGGCTTTTTCATGGACTACAAAACTTTTTTTTAGTTTTTAATTTATTTCTCTTAAACTACTCAAGCAAATTAAATAACGTGTCAGATATTTATAGAGGACACTAATATGCACCCAAATATGCAATAAAATACCCATTAGTGTGTCATTTACAAAAAATATAACTTTCTGCAACCCTACTTTTTGAACGCACCCTGTATAATTCAAAATATTTTTAAAATGTGCAGAATATATCAAGTCTTATGGAAATGACTTATTATATTTAAATGGGTGACTCCTGGGGTGTCCTAGAGAAAGTCTACATATATTTTTTTTTAATCGAATATTTAAATAGTAAGGTACAAACCTTTTTTACCCACGTACCGTCGCGCCGTTCCATCTGGATTCAGTTACCAACAATGTGGGTCATTAGAGTATATTAAGAGTGTTGTCAGATTCGTCCTTGCTTGGATACCTGCCGCGCGCGACTATCGTTGCTTCAGTATGTTTCGAGACTCGGGAATGGGATGACGCTGTTGAGGGTTCCACGTGCTTGATGTATACTAATTTCAAACGTTTTGTTAGTTGTAGTATTACCCGATTTTTTTTCTGTTGTAAAATAATTTATAATTTTAACACGACGGTTACTCGTGCTATGAACAAATGCGGAATCGCTGACTGTAAAAGCTTTTATTATCCACGGGTTAATGTATAAACAATATGTACAATTAGTAATAGTCAAGAATACAATGGTAATGATATGTGCGTCAAATGTCCCTGGCTTCGGAAACACTTGGTATGACTACGGATCTCTCGGCTTATCTCGTCTATCAGTGATAGACCCCGGAGGAAGCAGTCAAGACAGAGCGGGAAGAGCGGTTGAGAGTCGGCGGCAAACTCTGTCGTTCCTAGGGCTGCGGGCTGCTTTTATCCGCTCCAGCGGTGTCCGGTGATGCGCCGGGTGGTAGGGCCTAGTGGAAGGGTGGCTCGCTGAAGACCGGTGGCGCTCGGAGAGCGTATTAGCGGCGCGCCCTGGAACTACTGCCGTATAGGCAGGGTGGAGAGAATCATTGCGCTACATAATAAGAAATATTGTGATGTGATTTCAAATTTGTGTGATATTACCTATTGTTGGTTCTGTTGCAAAAAACATACTTTTTGTGTTTTTTTTTATGGAATTTAATTATATAACGGATTATAAGATCGAAGGTAAGAGAGTATGTACCTTAAAATTGTAGTATTTTTTTTTTTAAAAGTTTGAAAAAGACGTCTTGTTGTCAAAAACTGAACACGTGCGTTTACAATTCTGTGTTGCAATATGACAACACCGGGTACAATGCGCTGACCTCTTTTGAGACTGCCTCAATAAATTATTGATTGCGAACGTCCTCAGTAGCGGGCACGTAAATTTTCAGATTTCATATAAAATGTATATTTCGTACAATAATTCAAAGCGCCATTTATGGTTCATTTTCTTCAAGTTATTTTCATCTCAGGATTTGGCGGTTTAAATATAATAAGTCATTTCTATAACACCCTGCATACATCAGCACAAAAGCTCATTATCGATAAATGTTATCGTCAAGCCAGAAAATTACTCCGCGCAATCGTTGAATCACCCTGTACATATATGTTTACTAATTAATATTCGCCATTTCTTTCTAACTAATTAATAAAAATACCTCCGTAAATATTTAATGTATTTCTATTTTATTCCTAAAGGTAGAAATGTTTATCCACGTTAACACTAGTGACGTTAATTGGGGCTTAAAAATCAAAGTCTAAATATCTAAAATTCGAAGAACTCTGATGACTGTTAGATAAACAATGACCATTAAAAATTAAACCCGACGAAAACATCTGAAGATCGACGATAAGTTTTTAATTCCATATGACGATAATTTTTTTATTATAAAATGAATGGATTTCTGATTTTTTTTATGGTAAATATGTGGTGCTTCTTAATGACGTGATAATAATTCAGACTGTGATTCGTTAGGTTATTTTATGAAGAAAAATTCACGTGAACATAATATGTTCGTTCGCAAAGCAGTTACAAACCATGATACAAATAATCAGGTATGATTCCACGCCGATGGAGGCGTGGCTTGTGACGTCACCAGGCGAGTGATTTTTGAAATCCCTTATGGAGATTTATATGCTCTCGGCATTTCTAATTCTCTTTTAAAGGTATTCAAAGGTTTTACGCATTAAATAGTATGTGAAATGAAATAATAATATCATGGTATTTAGGTATATTTATTTCATGAACGTACAACAAAGATTAAAGCTAAAATACGACCTAAGTAGTTATAAACAAATTAGACTATTTTTTTTAAATATTCCATCTCTCAGTGGAGTGCAGTTATGAAGAGGCAAAGGAACTCATCTTCAGCTTCAGTGGAATATACTTAAGAAGTAAATGTTAACAAAATAAATAAAACCGTATCCATTCTAATTTTTTGTTTATATCGGAAACACCTTATATTTCTATCAAATTTCTTTGCCTGGTTATCCATATCACAACATATACCCAGCAACCAAGTCGAATTTAACGCTAAGAAAACACAGGCAGCAGTCTTCTCTAAAAAGGTTAACATCATGCAACCGGATTTAGTCATGGCAGGACACGCAATTCTACTAGCTTCATCTATTAATTTGCTGGGCGTCAATCTGGGAGGAAATATGTCTTGGCATACCCACGTTGTGGCAATCGCCAAGGTAGCTTAGCAGGAACTTGGTGTATTCTTCCGGAACAAAAAGTTGTACACACCTCAACAACTTTTCACACTACACAAAGCCCAGATTCGACCATCACTGGAGTACTGCTCTCATATCTGGAGCTCCGCACCCAAACATACTTTTCGGCTACTCGATTCCATCGAATGGAGAGCCATTCATCTGATCGAAGACCACGAGCAGACGAAGAGCCTCGACAGCCTAGAACAGGGGTCGGCAACCTGCGGCTCGCGAGCCACATGCGGCTCTTTGGATGTGAAGCTGCGGCTCTTTGGTTCCATACGCAAATATTATTTATTTTATCGAAAAAAAAAAACATTAAAAATTCGTTCTGAATCGATTAACGAGGATTAGGCACCGATTCTATCTCTCAGCCACTTGTACTCGCTTTTCACCGCACCCCTCCCCCGTGACACGCGTCTTTACTGTCGTCAGCCCGTCGAAAGCTCTGCTCTCGAATGACGCCGTCGTCGGATGTTTCTATGTAGGTTTTAATTCGTTTTCGACGCAAGACAATCTTCACCAGTGCTTTGGCTGTGACAAGGGGTCGGGAACCTACGATTCGCGAGCCGCATGCGGCTCTTTCGATGTCAAGTTGTGTCTCTTTCGATATCAAATTGCGGCCGTTCGTGGCTCTTTAAAAACTGAGAAATTGTTTGAATTATAACTTCTGGCTCATCCGTCTCAAAATGTTGCCGACCCCTGGCCTAGAACATCGAAGACAGCTTGGGGATTTGACTCCCTTTTACAGATGTTCCATGGAAAGTGATCGGCTAACCTAGCCCTCTTAATTCCGACCAGAGCGGTGAACAGCAGAAATACACGTCGAACCACTGCCGTCCATCCATATGTGGTTAAGCTTAATTCTTCTCGAACTTCATTATTTAAGAATTCCTGCATCTGGAGGACGTCATCCTTATGGAACGACCTTCCCGAAATCGTGTTTCCCCACGAATATAACCTCCAACGATCCAAAACCAACGTGAATCGCTTTATTTGCACACGCACCACTCCCGGAGTGCCTTAAGGGATTCTTCCTATAGTGGTTGTGTTTGATCATTAAAAAATATCAATTTTACTTGCACAGCTATTTTTTTATTTCCTCTTTATTTTTTTTTGCTGCATAGTAAAAATCTTCTCTGTGTAGTCTCAAGTGTTACGGTTTCACTTGCTCTACAGGAAAAGACGGGCTGGCGTAGGTTTGTTCGGGTTTTTACCCGGCTAGTAGTATTTAGTTTTAATTTTGACTAAAATTAAGTCGAAACTGAGAATATTTGTTAATTCTGGTTTTGATTAGTTAAATTTAGAATTAACTAAAATGTGTTGAGTCGTTAATTAACTGAGAATCCAAGTTATTTTGTTAAATAGTAGGAACTAGTTGTTATTTGTTGATATCTATTTCAAGATCCACGCAGGCAAAGCCGCTGGTGTATTCTATTTATGGTAGATCTTGCCTACGAGAAGGTTGTTTAATTTATTTAGTAATTTACAATTTTAATTTGATTAATTGACTACTGACGTTAATCCTAAACTGCATCCTTGACCTAAACATTTCTTCGGCATTGTTAAATAATTTTGAACGTTTAATTACGTAAAAATCTGATTTAATTACTTTTGTCTATGATATGATATCAGCGAATCTCAAGATTTCGTGTCTTTATCGGATAAAAGTTCGACCTACTACGGCCGGTAAAGGCCGGAATAATAAATATTATTTAAAAGTTAATGACTTGGCATGGCCAATAGATAGATACGCTTCGAACATTTTAAATAGTAATTTTGCTATTGCCATAATGGTGTGTTTGGATTAGTTTGGTGACAAAGGATACAAACACTCCTTGTAACATACAGGGTGTGCCATTTTCGACATTTTCTGGGGGGTAGTAGGATTATTATCAAAGATAGAATGTTGCGGTTTTCACTTTGCTCACTCCTACTTTTTAACGAAACAATTCCGGTGTCAAATTGGTCATGAACTTTTTAAGATTTTGAAAATCTTCATTGTGCTTTAACTTATCAAAAAGGTAAAAACTGACCATGTTAGAGATTTTAGCGTAAAGTTCAGTGGCGTATCCAGTTTTTGAGATATTAAAATAATTAAAAAATTTAAATAGGACACCCTCTATATTATTTTTTAAATTAATTAAGCATACTTTGGGCTTTATAAAATATATAGTTCTTTATGTTTATATACAGGGTGTTATGGAAATGACGTATTATATTTAAATGGGTGACTCCAGGGGTGTCCTAGAGAAGCGCTACATTTTTGTTTTTTTAAATCGAACGTTTAAAAAGTGGGGTAATTCACCCCTAAACCTACCGGTGACTCCGCGATATGATATTATCCGGCGGAGCTGTCTGACAAACACATGTTCCTACAATGTTGCCAAACTTTGTAAAACTGTAGAACTTTTAGTTTCTTATAAAATTAATTATTTAGCTTACCTTAGGATACAAGGGAAGTAAATCGAGGATACTCTATGCTCACACTTTATGCTCTATACGTGCCCTGATAATAGTGTGGGACTGCCTAATAGCTATTAAGAAGTAAACTAAAAGTAACAGTCTACTACTTGCTTGCTTATACCCACTAAAACTGCTTTGTCCTCTTCTTTCCAATCTCGGGAAGTGGCCGGCATATCAAAACTAACTAAATCACTTAAAGAAACAGATAGACACCCACAAAACCACTATAAACACTACCGTACGCTAGAATAAACGCACATAGGACGTCCAAATTTCAGTGACAATCCGTAAACTATGCTTGCAGAAGCCACATGTCCCTTATCCGACCTAAAGGAACATTTTCTAAAAGTTCTGGCAGGTCGTTTTGCAGGAAATGTGGTAGTATTAGGTGATTATCAATAATACCTGCCGATATGTCCAAGAAAAACCTTATCTGACTATTGGTCTCGCTAATTAAATATTCCATCTCGGGTAAAGCAAACCTCATCTGTGAACTATCCTTCGGAATTAGTCAGGTACTTCGACTTGACTATATGTACCATTGTTGTAACCTTTTTGTAAAGTAAAGGAAGTCTTGTAGTTTCAACTTTTTAACTTTTGTAGTACAGCGGCTAACGTGTTTGGGTTTCTCTCTCCTCTATAACTCGCTGATTAAATATTCCATCTCGGGTTTGTTCGGGTTTGTTCAATTGAAGTTCTTGGCATTTTGAGTTTGAATAGCAAATTTATAATATTAGAAAATAATTTATATCTCTCTATCGCAATTTGCACATTTAGGAAAATACCAGAACTATTGCGCTGTTGCCAGTTTTGAAACTGGAACATCGAAATTTTTCGCGCCAAAACCTTAAATTGAAAATTCGATTAAAAAATATGAATTTTGTCCTAAAGCATGACTGAAAATTATACGGAGAAGTAATATTCAAAAGCAAATAACATAATTTATGAATATAATCTTATAAAACAGCATCTTATAAAAAAGACACCAGCAGGTGGCAACATTGTAGTGTTGTTGTCTAGTGATGCCATACAGAAAAAAAGACGAAGAACGAAAATGTCAAATCAAACGGGTTTGTTTGTTTGTTTACTAATTATTTAGAGAAAATTGAGTTTAAAGTTTTGTTTGGCACGGTCATTAGTACATATTATCTTCATCAACTTGTATATCTGTTATTTACCATTAGAACAATATTGAAAGTAGTTGTAAAAAATGTTATGTTCATAAATCCTTCATCCATGCAAGAAACTTAGATGGAGCCTTTTCTAACCAGCAAAAGTGTTGTATGTGCGTTAATTAATGTGCATTTATGTGTTGTTTTAAATAATACCGAAAAGGTAACAGAGCTTAAATTTAAAAAAAATTTCCCAGCGAACAACTGAACGTAAAAGTTTAGTTTTACCTTGAAAAATAAACATCTTCTGTCAACCGATTATTGACCTTCTAAAGAGTTTAACCGACAACATTGCTCAAATTTCAGTGACGTTTTTGGTCATAACCTATCTCAATATTGCCTTGTTTACATATGGTCAGTAGTAACAGGTAAGTTTATTTGGTTTTACATAAGGTATTATAATTCGGTTATTAATTGAAAGCGCCATTTTTGGTTATTTTTTTTTCAATTTCTTTTCATCTCAGGAATTGCCGGTTTAAATATAATACGTCATTTCCATAACACCCTGTATTTATATTAGTTTTTACACTTGGTTGGGATGCGATTCATATTATAACATATACAGGAAGTACCAAATTCGTGTGTGTTCACCATTTGGGATTTTGGAACGGTTAAGCAAAATTGCGTAGTTGCAAAGTTGCGTAATTACGGGGCCAATAATATGCTGCAAACAAAAACCAAAATTGAATACAGGGATTTTCAAAATATTCAAATCATCACCAACTTATTTTTTTTAAATACTGACCTGGATGTTTTTGTTTAAATTATGAAAGATCTACATTCAGCATTCAGCATGCATTCTGTTTTTTCGTCGTTTTGTTCCTTAAAGTGATCATCTTCATTAAAATACCCCTTGTTCGTCAAATTTCATGTCGTAATATCACTTTTAATTTCTGGTTTTTGTACACTACGTCTTTCAAAAAGAAATTGAGAAGTGTTAAATCGGGTGAGCGCGCTGGTCACTATATCTCCCATTCTACGTATCAATATATGTGGGAAAACCCCTTTTAGATATTTTATGTCATACCAGTGCATTATCGTGTTTTTATACCTTAGATACCATCTACATAATGGATTACTTTATGCCCGTGCGGACAAATGTACACATTATGGCCCGCGCTGGCATTAAGACGCAAAAAACAGTTTTCGATTAAATTATTCGTAACAAAATAAATTTTTTCAGATAGATCATTAAAGTATCCCAACAGCACAGTTTCGTTAATATTTTCTACAGCATTTTCTTTCATCCACTTCAAAAATTGGTCATATTTTTTGTCGTATGAGTATCTGGATTTTCTCGGTAACAGGTTTTGCGTTGCCTTTTCAATTTCGTTGGGAATTTCAAAACCTTGTTCCATTTTTAACTTTGCCATATTAAACATTTGAGCAACAAAAACGTAGGCTATAATAATGTCAAGGTAATGTCGCAGGTAAAAATAAAAAATTGGTAATCAAACTAAATTTTAAAAATATATTATGTATTATTTAAAACGAACTGGTATGACATAAAAGTTTGTATGCACCACGGGTACAATAGATATATACCCTCGGGCGACTTACGAACCCTCGGGCCAGAGGTCCTCGGCTGTCGACTGTCGCCCTCAGGGCATAATCATCTACTTAGTACCCTTGATACATAAATAACTATTATATATCACTTAAATTGAAATGACAGTAGCTAAATAAGTATAATAATGTGCTTTGTTACTACGTTACTACTTTTCTCTTAATTAATTCCATGAATTTTTCCATGTTGTTCCATGGAAAATATTCAGAATATTAAGTAGAATTAAAAAATCGAATAAAATTTTGGCTATTCCATTTAAAAAACTAAAGTTGATATGTGGAACAAACCCGAACAAACCCGACATACATCTTTGTTAAAGGCCCAGAAACGAGAAGGAGCATATAAAAAAGTATGCCAAATCCCTTAGTGGATTCATCGCGACATGTGTTTTGTTTTGACTGGGACTGGCTAGCCAGCGGCGATTGTAAATTCTTTAAAATTAAAGAATATAATTTAAAAAAAAATCAGAATCAACTGTTCGTCCTTAATGAAAACTCTAAACTAAACTTTTAAAACTTACAAAAACAACCCCTGGTGTTTTATCAACACATTCTTCTCAGTCATACAAATTTCAAGTGATGAATCGCCCGAGCGATTCACTCGATTATTAAAATCGCTCGAGTATCAAGTACTCGATTATTAAAATCATCTGTTTTTCCCACTACTAATTAGAACGATAAACACCTCTAAAAATCAAAATTGTACGTCTTTCACAGAAGTAAATGAACGAACAAACCCGCATAACCCGTCTATTTCCGGCCGCCGTTCGCCCATCGTAGGCCCGCGACCTTTCAATCCCGAGCACACGCTAACCTTACCTGTGAAAACAGATATACCGGCAAAATACACCTGAACAGGTGAGTTTATTCAAACACCGGCACCGGGTCGGTTGGGTTCAGTCGGGTTTCTGTCAATCTGTCGGTCGACGTATTTATTACCGGGTACTACCTGTAAATAAATCACTTTTTTCGGTTAGTAGGGACAAGAGCGGACAAAGTTGTGATCATTCTCGCGGGTTTCGAGATAATTGGTATTCGAAGGTACCATGTGATTGATTTTTGTAACGGCGGTTTATTGTTTTGACTTCAGAATTTTCGGAAAAAAGGGGGTGAAATTTGAAGAATGTGAAATTTTTGAAACCACCAAACGTTCCAACGACTTAAATAACATTAATTCGGTCCCACTTCTAATCGCACAAGTCTCTCAAAAGACATGATATGGTTCGAATACTCTGACGATAACGGACTGATTGTTACCATTAAAAATAAACAATATGACGTGCATCTAAAGGAGCAGCCATCTCTCATACAATAATTCGACAAATCAACTTCCGAATAGCTTTGAACAGAAAATGCAACTCACGTAATAAATAAACAAACAATAATGAGACGTGTTATAGTGATTCCTTTTAATTTCACCGTGTTATACTCCGTACAGACATTTTAGTGTCCTTGTGGTATCCTCTAAAATTTTGTGATAAATTTAGGAAGCACACGACTGGTGGCCTAAACTAGTTTAATTAACTGTGATAATTAGTATATAGTTGAAAACTACTTGTGTGAATTTGGTTTTACCAAGTATTACTTAAAGATAGTACTTGGGCAGTACCTAAATACAGTGCAATGGAAGATAGCTTATGCACCTCTACCAGCTGTGTACCGATAGTATTTCACATTCTAAATAGAAGTCCAGGTAAGATTTTTATTTCGAACGATAATTGAAAACCTTCCATTCTTAATAACTCGCCTTTAACCTGATTTAATTGATGTGCTACTTGACACCCCCCCCCCCCCCCCCCCAGCTTACTTATGAGATATTATTTATAAAATTGGGAGAAATACAGGACCGTATCCCAAAATTTCCTGATGTTATTCAAAAAACCCTCGGAACGTCATTAAACCACAATGTGTCATACATCGTTGCATTCGGAAGAAAAAAGCTCTCAAATTCCAATATCAGGAAAACAGGACCGTATTTTCAAAAAAAGAAAGTTGATAATGGCCCTTCGAAGACGACTCGTCGGATTACAAAACAATTAACGCTGTTAGATAGAGCGGAATAAGTGGCAATGTAAAAGTGCAATTTACTTTAGAATTCGATTTCAAAAAAAGCCAGGTAAACAATAAAACGATTTTTCGGAATATCGGTTTTTTCCGGATATCTCCGGAACTACTCGGAATTTTAAAACTTTCTAAACGGCATATTATTAGGCATGTAAATGCGCAACGTTACCTCTATTTAATCGTCTTCGCATCTCTTACGGTTTCCGAGATCCCTGTACTGGTCTTGGACACGTTGTATAAGAAGATATGCTCTCTGTTTTAAAAATATTTTCAGCTGCGCAATGCTGCCGCTTCTATTAGAAAATCTTAGCAACTTTGATAATTTAAATGCGACACCCTGTGTATTATTTTTTAGCGTCCGTATTAATTTCTCAATAACTTTCATCAATTTTTTCCTATTTCCGATCGTTTCCGAAATATTTACACGTTTTTTTTTTTCGAAAACGTGTCCTTCAAAAAGGGCTGATATTATGAAATTTGGTTGAGATTCATGTAATACCAAGAGGTCTTTCACTGTATTTCCAAATGATAAAAAGTATGTTTTTTTGAATCACTATGTATATACTATACCTACCTATCTCGAACAGTTCGTGACTTCTGAGCAAAATTAATTATTACCCATTACCCCCTTCCCATTTAAGATTATAAGGGTTACATATACTCCGCCCAGACAGGGGATTAAACCAGCTGCAAATAAAATTAACGTGTCTTTTCGATTTTTTATTTGGAATTACTGAAATCCTTTATTGTGTGACTATGTAAGGTTTTTTTCAAAAAGTTATCGGTTTTTGATAGGGTCGTTAAGTGAGTTACAAGTGATCAAGGCACGGTAAATACTTTTATTATGTGGTAGCGGATACCACCTGTAGATAAATCACTTTTCTCGGTTATAAGGACAAGAGTGACAAGTTTGTGATAATTCGTGCGAGTGTCGTGTCGCGATAATTGGTACTCGAAGGTACCTACAATGTTACTGTTTTTTTAAATGATTTTTATTTTATAACTAATAAAATAGATACAAAAATGAATAAATAAACTCCTGGACAAAATTAACGCAACATTATAAATAGCCCATATCTTTTATGCTATTTTTTTCTGAATTTATGACCTGATTTGAATGATTTTTTTTGCATTGTATGTTGGTTTCTTGATAATGTCATAGTTTTAGCTGTTTATAATAAAAAATTCATTTTCGATTTATACTCGGTGTAATAAAAATGCTATGTTTTTTATATATAGCATTAAATATTGACATTAAACGGTAGGTCCATCTTTCCCCAACATTTTCTTTTTTGGTTTACTTCATTATCTCTGTTATTAAAGGAGATACATCGTTTTATAGCGTAACATGTTAATTTTTCAACCTGTAACCTTGCAAATAGATCATTTTTACTAGATATGTATCTGAAATACCTATACTAGGAAATATATAACATGCTGATGGTGTCCGTCCACTAATTTCTAGTCACAACTATAAAACAACATAACCTAAAAATAATAGAAATATCTTCCAGTTTATGCTCTATTTCTAAAGTTTTATTCACTAAAGTACTATTTTTAATTCAATATAGTATTATACATATTACTTTATATATATATATTTATAGTTACTGTAGACATTAATTGTTATTCCTATCAGATTCTGTGTAGATATATTTTGTTCAATAGTATTATTTATTATTTTGTTCAATATTTTGAACTTTGTTCTACTCGCACCATAACTCAAAGTTTTGCATATTATTTTTAAAACTTTTTCTAGAATATTTTCTGCAATTTCTCGTATTTCTGACGGAGTACAACTTTCTTCCTGACTCATTTTTATTAACTTTAATAATATATTTATTTTTAATTATGACGGATGGGAAGAAGCTTTGTTGTGATCAATTGTTTCTATCATGGCATATTTGGTACTTGTAACATTTTATGAAATTGTAAAAGTATTGCCAACCCAAAAAGAAAATATTAATTCAAATGGAAAAAATCTACTATATTTTATAAAGTTTTTCAGACTTTAAAGACCCAAATAAAAAAGTATTATAAAATACACGGTTCATAAGACGATTGGGGCACTTGTACTCTAGAAATCTCCCCGCTTCGCGGGTCGTTTCCTGAATTAAACGCGTGCTCTAAGATAATGTCTTATGAAACTTGTATCTTAATATACTATTAAAAGCTTTCGAGTGTGTTATAATTAATTAGAGAATGCACCCTTTTGTTTTTAAAGTATCATGGCTAGTCATGGAATGGAATATTTGTTATTATTTTAGTTATAGTTTTTCTTGTAGTTACTTAATTAATGTTTCGATAATATTCATATATTTACAATTTTTAAAAAATGAAAGTTTTTTAAATAAAATATTGCTGTAGACGTTTTCTATGGGGTAGAATCGTTCATATTTAATAAAAGTAGATCTCAAGATTACATTAAAAAAAAATACAGGTTCTTATTTAAAAAAAAACAAACCTGAGGATGGCAACTGCGAGATAAAACGTCTGACACTAAATCTAAGAGCACGGAAAGATCAAAAAGTGGCAATGAAAGTATGAAATTTATTTTATATAATCTCTTTAAGAGTATTTATCAGTGAACCGCGTGGGCCGATTTGGGGTTTCGCCGCGAAAGAGCATAAGTCATTGTTTTTGATCAATCTGACAACATCGCCTTTCCAAGACACGACGCCGGGCAGTATCGAAGGAGTAGGAGACGTTTCCCTTATTCTTGAATATTCCCTTTTTATAAATTATTGTTTTCTAAGTTGTATTTAGCAGTGGCGGGGCGAAAATTTTTCTATTTTTTTCCATAAATATCTGTTATTCATGAAAATACAATGGCCATATTGTGTGACATGTTATTTAAAGGGATTTAAAGGTTGAAGAATACGATTTGTCTTGAACTGTATTTTCTATGTTTTTTTTCCAATCAGCTGTTTTTAACACAGATATTGAACTTTAGACACCGAAACATGTATTTGTATCGAATTTTTCTTCCAAGCGGGACGAATGAATAAATTTTAATAAACACCTTTATCTTATACAGGGTGTCCTAAATCATGTTATTCTTTATCAAAATTAAAATGTTTTAGCCTAAAAAACTTAATTATTATTTTTGCTAAATTACCATTTTTAATATTTTTAGTAAGAATATTAGAAAGATCGTCAGAAACGAAATAATTATTAGTTAGGACCAACATTGAAAAAAAGGCGGCTTTCGGTTTTTTACGAATATCTTCGAACGTACTCGGAATGTTCCCAATTTCTTCATAGCATGTTGGTCGGTTATGAATTACTCAACCTTATTCTTATCCCAATTTAACCTTGCTGTATCTTATCGATTATTAGCTCAAAATGGTGAACATTTTTAACACCCTGTACAGAAAAAAATCCGTTCATGTGAACTTTCCTTCATAAAATTACCAATCCCCCTCTGAAATGATGGCAAGCAATTAGGGAACACCCTGTATAGGCAAACAATAAGAGGTTATATTAATGTAAAATAGACATTATGCACATAGACAGATGGACAAAAATGATGTGAATAATGCTTACCAATCAGTATTTTCATCCTCATTAAATTATAATGATTATAAATTATTATTTTTAAATTATTGCCAAAATTTAGAAGCAATAAAATTCGTCATTAAATTTATTTGTATTATGTTAAGTTAAAATCCAGATGTATGGGTATAAACTTTTCATTAAAATTCAATTCAGATTAACCATTAAAGTCAGCTTTAGAATATTTTAAAGATAAGGTACGGGCTCTGTTGCCATGTCGGTACAAAATTATATAATTTCATTAATTTCTATATTTGATCTATTTTGTAAATAAAGGCGTTGATAAATGCTCGGCAACGTTGCGTATAAATAAAATACCTTCTATCTAAAATCTTTTACGTTAGCGACCAGTTTTTATGAGTAGGATTTTCCCAAGTGCTGTAGAGTAGACGAAATATATAGAATTTGTTTATTCTTGTACAGGGTCATCCAACCTAGACTTAACGGGGTTTATTTTTGAGTTTCCGTGCATTTTTTTGAAATCAATGGAGCCCTATTGTTTATGTTTTCCGTAGAGAATGAAATTGTCATTTAAAAGGCGGTTTAGCTTAAAACAAAAGAATTGTGACGTAAAGTTGTTGTTTCTTTTTAATAGAACACCTTGTTTATTTTTTATTTTTATGAGATATCTTTCATTCTATATTCCAAAAATATATGGTTTGTTTATATTAGCTCAAGCACAAGGATATATTTTTTTTATTTTATACAGTGAGGACGTAAAGTAAGGAATAAATTCATTATCTCGCAAACTACAATTTTTTTAAAAAATCGCTCGGACCCTTCGATTTTGTATTTCGAACGCGCATATTCTGACATAAAATGTAGATATACAGGGTGTTGCAAATAAGAGTGACACAACAAATTTTTTTTTCTTAAATAGAACCCACTGTATATTATTGCATGTACGGATTCTTCGGAAAATCCTAAACATTTTTCATGTAGCATGTGCTATACCTTAGCCCAAGCGTTTTGGAGTTATTCTCATTCAAAATTTGAAAAGTGGAAAAAGTCATGAGAAAACAAAGAATAAAATTATTTTAAAAATGTCTTATTTATCGAAAAAACAGTTAGGTGAACTTAAAAATAATTTTTCTAAAGTAAATGTTCGAAGTGTCTTCCGTTGGTCAACTGACAATAGCCTAACCGATCTACAAATTCTCGCTGAACATTTCGAACCATTTGGGGTGTAATTTGCCGAATTTCTTGCCGGATGCGATCTTTTAAATCATCTAAATTTGCAAGCTGGCTTTTGAATACTTTTCCCTTAAGGTATCCCCATAAAAAAAGCCGAGCGGTGTTAAATCGGGTGACCTTGGCGGCCACTCAATAAAACCACCTCTTCCAATCCACCTGTTTGGAAAAGTATCGTCCAAATATGTACGAACTCCCACAGCGAAATGTGGGGGAGCACCATCTTGTTGCAACCAGATATTATGATGTGGCAAATCGGGACGTTCTAACTCAAGAAAAAGGGTGGCCAGGGCTGGAACAAGTTCTTGTTCTAAAAGACTCAAGTATCTCTCGCCTCCGTCAAAAAAGAAAGGCCCTATAACAATGTCATCGACAACGCCAGCCCACACATTGATCTTTTGATTAAATTGTATGTGTCCTTCCCTCATCCAGTGTGGATTTACATCGGACCAATATCGATAATTTTGGGTATTTACGTCACCATTCAAGCAAAATGTGGACTCATCGGAAAAAATTATATTTTTTACAAAATTTCTGTTTACAAAACACATATCCTGTAAACGCTCACAAAATTCAAGGCGCCTCTCAAAGTCCCTTTCCAAAAGTTCTTGGAGAACTTGCATTTTATAAGGATGGTATTTATTTGTATGCAGTATTTTAAGAACTGTTGTTTTTCCAATATCCACGTCACTTGCTACCTGCCTAGACACCACATGCTGGTTATCTTGAACTGCCAGTAAGACTTCTAATTGTTGATTTTCATCAACTTGAGGACGACCAAATCTAGGGACATCTTTTACATGACCGAATTGCCTAAACTTGTACTCAATTTTGCTTACTGTTGATGAACGAAATGAGTCTTTTGAAAACTAGTAAAACGTTAGGAAAATACACATAAAACTGACAATAACAGTAACTATTGACATTAATTCTTTTGGTTCTTGTATCATAACTCCAAAGCCTACTTGACTTTTCTTGCGCTTCACGCATGCTGACTACAGGTTTTCCTCAGCGTGCATGAATCAATGCAAGTCTTGATTGATTGCGAAATATATGATTTTCAAATTTTGAATGAGAATAACTCCAAAACGCTTGGGCTAAGGTATAGCACATGCTACATGAAAAATGTTTAGGATTTTCCGAAGAATCCGTACATGCAATAATATACAGTGGGTTCTATTTAAGAAAAAAAAAAATTTGTGTCACTCTTATTTGCAACACCCTGTATATCTACATTTTATGTCAGAATATGCGCGTTCGAAAAACAAAATCGAAGGGTCCGAGCGATTTTTTTAAAAAATTGTAGTTTGCGAGATAATGAATTTATTCCTTACTTTACGTCCTCACTGTATAAAGCGTAAGAAGTCAAAATTTGAACCATTTACAAGAACGCCTGAAAGTCAGATAAGGACATCGTCGGTCTAATATGAACATTGCAATAGAACAAAAACCGATTTACTACTTAAACTAAAAATATAGTTAAATACAAATCAATTACAATTAAACCTCTCATAACGGACCCCTCTGATAAGCGGACATCTCTATTAAGCGAACATCTCTATTAAGCGAAAATTTCTATTAAGCGGACATTTTTTCATAGTCCGGAACTAGGTATATGAATTTCCATGAAATCAACCTCTCTTGGACGGACTCTTCTTTGGGCGGACGCGGACAGGCTGTTTTCATACAAGAGGGGCGAAAACTCTCCTTTAAACTGACAATAAATTTTTAAAGTATTTGGGAGACGAATAAGAATGGTGCAAAAACCCTCTGGCCACCAATCGCGTATGCGTGGCAGCGCGAAAGGTCTTCTCCGAATGAAAATATGTGTGATTTCCCCGACAGCAGTCCGCCGTTTATTTGTGAGTTGTAAGGTTAAAATCGTAAACAATGGAACAAAAATGTCGCATTTTGAGTCTGAAGAGAACAATGATTTGGGCGAGTTCATTAATATTGATAACAATTTGCTATTAGAAGTTGATAGTGATCCCATTCCTACCGATTATGTAGCCCAAACTGACACCACATCACTATCTGACGACTCTGATGAAGAAGTTGAATACAACAATCAAACAAATGTCACCAATTATCAACAAGCCATTAGTATGGTAAAGGAATTATAAGAGTATGCAAAGAATAGAGGTGACTCTACAGCAATGGAATTGTTATCAGACTTGGAATTACATTTTCTAGATTGCAAGTATAAAACGCAAACACCTCAGTGGCCATCACTGAAACGTCACTTTTAGAATTAATTTTGATATCTGTTGTCCACGTATCGATAGATTCTTAATTTCGTTTTATCGCTACCACTGATTTCGTGTCTGGACGGTCGTCGTTAGTTGGCAACCAAACCGACACCGATGCCGGCGGGGTTGCCTGAAAAAACAGCATATGACGACGACAATATTGTACGCAAGACGAACGACGAGCCACCTGTTGACCGTTGAACCGTGCGCAAAAACCCATTTTTTCACTCATAAGATTTAACTTTTAGAGGCTAATTCTAACTATCGTGCAAGGCACGTGCTGGGCAACGGCAAGTCATCAGCTCGGCAAAATAGGTTAATCATTGCGTCTTTTGACGGGCCGTCGCTTGCCGAGACGTTACGCGCATAGTGTGAATTTACACCCGTAAAATCCATAAGATTCAGCCGAGGCTTGTCTTGCACACAGTTCGGAAATTTTCTTGTGAAAGTAAACATTCGACAGGACCGGATTTCAACTTTTTTAATGTAAATTTCACTGGTTAGTTAGAAAAAAGATTGCAATCAAAATTTCGATTAGTTCGATTTAAGACAGCTTTCCATGCATACGATTTCTGATGATATGATGATCCGACGTGCCCTGATTGGTGTAAACTTTTGGTGCCAAATTCCGTCCGAATATTTGTAACTCGACACGGTGTGCTTTATTTTAACTTTCATCCGACGTCGTATGTTTCTTACCCTGACTTTTTTCTAAGCCAAAAATTAAGATTGAATGACTATATTGACTATTTGGGGAATTCTTATCAGCTACTAATGTACCAAATTAACAATACATTAATTTTAAGGTTAGGTAGTGACCACATATATATTATATTGTATACGAGTGACACTCTCTTCCCTTTTTACAAGCTTTTTAGTGAAATTCGGTTCCGAAGATCGGATAATGCGATAAGGAAAATATTTTCGTATATATGTACATACCTGAAATACTTTATACCTGGTATTGATCCACGACTTTTGCAAAAAAGCACCATGCACTTGTGTCCCTTCATCTTAAACAAAACAGGCCACTAACCTACCAAACAGCGAATCGAATTACCACAAATTAAAAACTCCTTTACAAAAATTGTTGTTAGGTAGTGAAAGTTTATAAGCACTAATATACCGACAACAATGTGGATGAACCACTTCTTATTCTGTAATTTGAAAAAGCATCCAGAACCCAAGTTGGCGACGAATAACAACAAACAAATAATGGCTCCGACGCGATCGATAAAATTTCGACCCTACTGCACAAAGTCAATAAGCCCGCGCCATCTCCCACACACTTTTTGTATTTTGGAACGTTCGTATTGGCAATATACTGTTACTGAATGCTGGTGATCATCACTAAACACAGTTAAACGTCCAAAGGATTTGATTCCATCCTTAGCTTTTTGATTTGAGCCGAGTAAATGTATTTTAAATGGCGATGACGGTTTAGGAATGTTATTACGTTTGCCAAGTCTGTTTACACCATATTTTCCTGTTTTATATTTTTCTATGGCTGTTTTCATGTCTGCTTCGAGCCACTGGCCTTATTTTATTAGAACGTTCGTATTGACAATGTACTGTTTATATATCTATATATATAGATGGTCACGATTGTGAGAATTAGCCTTTACTAGGCACCCCATAACCTGTATGTATCCATAGTTATAGGTCGGAGTACTGTACACATAAAAATTATTCAAAGAGAGAATTTTTATTTAATATAAATTTGATCAAAGGACGTAGTTCCAGCTTTATTTACCATATCCGTGATATTACACGTAACTTTTGTCCCATTGTAACAATATTATTTTTACAATAACATTTATTTTGGTACCCATCTATCATAATTTCACCTTCTAAAAATGTACTGCGATGTCGTTTATCGGTAATTTTTAAAGTAGTTAATAAATTTAGCGACAAATTAATTATATAATACTTTTTAAAAAAACACATTAGTGTCACATGGCGACTATCATAAAAAACAAATGGATAAGTATTAAAAACGATTAAAGTTCGTGATCAAAATATCGTTATGGTTGTATTCGCCAATGATATAATGTCAACTTATTGGCGAGAATTTATTGATTATTGCTTTTAACTGATTTGTATTGTGACAAAATTTTTATTTTTTATATACAGGGTGTCCCATTTTCGACACTTTTACAGGATATTTCCGTTATTGTTAGTGCTATCAAAAAAGTAATGTAGGTGCCATGTGCTCTTTTTGGGTCAAACTTGAAATGGTAAAATCAAAATTCGAAAATTTTCGCTCGCTTAAGAGATACGGGGGAAAATCAACAAATTGACAATTTCTAAATTACCCTATATATTCTTAGTTGAAAAAGATACAGAAAAATGTTTCATACAGAACTTTATTTATAATGACTGTTGAATAATCCGCCGTTTTCAGAATAAATATACGGGGTCAGGTAAGAAAGTTATCGGACCTAAGCTCATTTTTTTAAATGGAACACCCTGTATATTTGGGGATTTAGGTTTGTCGATACGCTCTCTTTAACTAAAATATTCAGATGTTTTTGTCATTTCCGGTTATACCGGATGTACCTGTCAACTTTCGTTTTCAAATACAACATGGTAATTTTTATTACATTTTTCGATTAAGCGTTAAATACTAAGCACATTTTATAGAACATGTTTTTGTCACACTCTGTTAGTTTTTGAGATATCTGGACTTTTTGTAATTATTTGGCAAATGCATGACGATGAAATAATCCATATAATTTTTTTACCTTAGCTCTTGGACTAAATAATTTTTCTCACCGAATAGCTAGAAGATCATCAAGTCTCAAACATATTTCAAAATGGGCAGAAAATGTACAGGGTGGTCACAATTCAAGGTTCATTATGAAAGAATTGTGAAACACCCTGTATATTTTTGTTTAATTTGATGGCAAATTAGTTGTTCTTTATAAATAGTATCTACTGTCCTATACCTATATCAAAGCGGTTTCTCATAAAATCTAATTTTAATCCGAAAATACTATTTGTTCAAGTGTGCAATGAAAACAATAATTGTAATTAGGGGCTGTTTTTACTATTAATTTGATGATTATTGCTTGAAAACGAAACGTCTTATAAAAAAATTTGTTAAGTAATCTTTAAGTTCACTAAGAGTTGCTGTAAGAATGCTTGTCAGTTTTGCTCTAACTTTAGTATTAACGTCGAAAAAAAATTGATTTAAAAATTCAAAATTTCAGTTTTTTTTAAATAACTCAAAATGTAAAAATCTGATCAAAACTTTTTGTATACTTGTTCCCCATTTAATCGAAGTTGTATCGGTTGCCATTAACGAGATCTCCGTAGAGACCCTCCTTATCTTGGGCATCCTGTATAAGAATGCAGGAATAAAAGAAAATCGAGATTGCTATGGAGAACAAGAGTGAGACGGGTCATCGATTCCGGTTAACACCGGAGTTCGCTTGGTAGCGATGATTGGTCAATTTGGGCTCGGATTTTCTATAAGCGTCATGGTTGTCAAAACAACTTATTTTAGAGGCTCTAAAGACAACCTTTTTGGCCCCTGTCAAGAGCTATAAACGATATAACTGACAACAGCGGACCTACCTACCATTAAAAGTTATGTTTACCTTCAATATTATAATATGGATTTGGTTGCAGTGACGGACTAACTAGGAAACCGGAGCTCGCCCCACTCGATTTGAATGAAATTTCGTATACTAATCAACGTACACACAAAGTACCAAGTACCTTTCTCCTTCTAGAAGTACAGGGTGTTGAATATGATAGTTTATTCTCGAAAATAAGCTTTAATTTGAAAACGGTTCAATATATCGGATTGAAAATTGGCGGTATGACGTTTCCATGAGGAAGAACAAAGAATTTGTAGAATTTTTTTTCAAGTTTTTCACGTGGTGTCCCATTTTCGACACTTTTATAGGGTATCTCCGTAATTGTTAGTGCCATCAAAAAAGTACTATAGGTGCCATGTGCTCTTTTTGTGTCAAACTTAAAATGGTAGAATCAAAATTGGAAAATTTTTCCTTGCTTGAGAGATACGGGGGAAAATCATAAAATTGACAATTTCAAAATTACCCTATATTTTCTTAGTTAAAAGAGAGACAGAAAAATGTTTTATACAGAAGTCTCTTTATAATGATTGGTGAACAATCTGCCGTTTTCAGACTAAGTATATAGGGTCAGGTAAAAAAGTTATCGGACCTAAACTAATTTAACCTAATTTTTTAAAATCTAACACCCTGTATATTTTAATCTAAAGATAGCATTTTAAATTCTCTTTTCAAATATAACACACCATGTTTGGTTCCAAGGCGATTTATTTAAACGTTATTTATTTAAACGAAATAAAAGATTCAGATTAAGGTAAAAAATAACGGGAATCATCGCAAATGTTCGGAATATGTCCTTAGCGGATAGCGAACAAAATATACATTTTGCGCCATTTCTTCATTTTTCCCACTTTCAAAATGTTGATAAGTCATTTTCACAAATGAATATGTAAAAATTAAATTGACGTAAATGTTAATAACAACTAGAATGTCAACATAGTTCTTTCTATGATATTAGCTTTTGTTTTATGATCTACTGTGGTTTAAAGTAATAAAGTTTAAATAAATCGCCTAAGAAACCAATATCCTCCATGGTGTGTTATATATTTGATAAAGGAATTTAAAATGCTATCTTTTTAGATTAAAATATATAGGGTGTTCCATTTAAAACAATAAGGTTAGGTCCGATAACTTTTTTATCTGACCCCGTGTACTTATTCTGGAAACGGCAGATTATTCAACAATCATTATAAAGAAACTTTAATATAAAACATTTTTCTGTATCTCTTTTAACTAAGATAATATATTGTAATTTTGAAATTGTCAATTTTTTGATTTTTCCCTGTATCAATTAGCGAGCGAAAATTTTCAAATTTTGATTTTACCATTTTAAGTTTGACCCAAAACGAGCACATGACACCTACTTTACTTTTTTGATAGCACTGACAATTACGGAGATATCCTATAAAAGTGTCGAAAATGGGACACCCTGTACTTGCTCGATCTTAAATCTATAACCATTTTCGAGATATTTCCATTCTTACTTTGATTTTTCTGATGCATTGTGATTTTTAAATGGAATTATCTCGAAAACGGTTGGAGATATTAAGATCGAGTCAAGTATACCTTTTTAGTTTAGAAATTGCCCTTCTTAAATCGAGGAAACGTATTTTCATGTCAGTATAAGTGCATATATCCATAAGTGTAAGGGTAGAATAATAATTACACTCATAATTTCACAATAGAGAAATCGATTTTTTCTTTAAAATTAGAGATGAAATCGAAATTACATTTTATAACTAACACTGCGCCGTCAGCGACCTGTTCATTTTTAGAGCGATGGTGGAATAGGAACAGGATCAAAATTACCAAAAGTTTAGTCGCTTAGTCTGTGTCCACAACGGCGCACCACCCCTCGCACTTAGCCTGCCACCATAGCATCGCACAGCCTCGCTTGAGCTTCGCACAGTAGTCCCTCGTCATCGAGATATAAACATGGACTGTGCGTTGTTACTTCTTCCGATGATATTGTTTTACACTCTAATATAACAAAGTGGTACTTTTATGCTTAAACAAAAATCTAGTATTTATATACATTCTCATATATTCACAAAAGCGTTGGGGATCTTTCCTTAGATCTTTATGAAGGGGATAAAATTCTCCATAGAATCTTCGCTTTGCGACAATAGGATGCACTGGTAATCCTAATTTCTGTTTAAACATATACCACATGGTTATATTAGCGTCTAAAATAATATCTTCTTCATCGGAAGAAGATGACAACGCACAGTCCATGTTTATATCCCGATGTCGAGAGACAAACTGACTGCCAGACAAGGCAATGAGCGAGGGTCGGTGCGCCGTTGTGGACACTACTTTGCGGTGCGACGGTACCAGGCTATGAGCGAGGGCGCTGTGCGGTGCGCCGTTGTGGCCATACACTTAGTCCGCGATTTAAAAATTGCAAAGGCTCAAGGGTTCTTAATAAACAACCTACGTCCGACACTGGATTGGCGATATCTTCACATTATGTTTATTCTATTCGTTGCCAAACCTTTAGCTAATTAATTGCTCTTGAATATTTATAAAATTTCGCTATTCATATGTAAATATGTACATTTTTTTTTTGTTAATAAAAAATGCTCGCTAAACTGGTTACCTTTAGTAAAAACATCTTCCTTGTGTTATCTTAATAGATTGTATAATACTTAAATATTATAAATTATGGAAAAATTATGAAGACCTTTTAACAAACTAGACATTATGTCCCACTTTACACTTAACACTTTTTTGGGTCGAATCTACAGCGCACAAAAATCGTCTCTGAAGAGATCAATGTGTTGTCTGTATTTATCCATATTACAGATTTTATACAGGGTGCTCCAGAATGTCATGCTAATATTTTCAAGTCGGATTTCTTAGGTAATTTTATAAGGGAAGGTTTATATGAGCATAATAATATTTCAAATATTTAAAATCGCTATTTTTTTATTTCTTATTTAGCTCTTACTGAGTAAAAACAGCTTCGTACGTCCATGACTATACTCTCAGAACTATATTTTTGTGCATACTTCTCCTCTAGCACCGTCGCCAATCATGATAGAAATAACTGAAGGTGAGATATCCAACCGTTCCAATTTCGTCTGTCGCGCGCAATGACGTCACAGGGAGAGTGATTTTAAAATTTCCTATGGGGATTTATACGGTTTTCAATTCTATGTTACTTAATGGTATGTGAAATTCAAGACTAATATATGACAAGTATTTAAGTATTTTAATTTCATAGAAATATCTATAACACATTACAGCTAATATACCGCTAAAATAAGGAAAGATTCCGAGAAACTTTTAAAACATCCGCCGCGCCATTCGAATCGGTCGACGATAGCCGAAGCTGCTCGGCGACCCCTCGCCTCGAGATGGCTTCATCTGTCCTACTGTTCAACTACCCTAATGTTCATCTGCTCTATCAGTCGAGTGTATTCGGGTGATGTTCTGTTAAGCTCGTATGACCTAATCCATTGGGAACGCCTTTTCCCCCTGTTTACATGCGTTTTTACTGAAATGCTGTGAATTATTATTTGATAGTGACTTAAAATATTGCTCTTAGCGTCGAACGATTGAATGGTTATGTCATATTATTTATTTTCATATTAAGAACTGTAATATTTTTGAGATTTCCTGCACCCTACCTGTCTACGCCATTAGTTGTAGTTATTTTATTATCGAAATTTTATTCTTCATAAGAAGAAAGTTAATTTGTAATAATATTTATAGATGCCCTGGGAAACAAGTGCAAACCCGCCCAGATACACCTTTTGAAGACAATTTCCTATTGTATTTTAATTTGAAAAACAAAATTCGAGCGCAAATCGGCCGACAGCTACTCTACATATAAATAAATTAGAGAACTATAACAAGTATTTATTATTTCTATCCTAATGTTCATCTGTCCTACACTATCTCATTGGCCAACATGTCTATTCCAAAGAACAAACTACACCACCTACACTATCTCATTGGCCAACATGTCTATTCCAAAGAACAAATTTCGAATCATGCTCGAACCCGAAACTTACTCACTATACCACTATAACGAAACACACACGAAACAACAAAGAAAGTATGCATATTCCATCTTTGTTAGTCGACTTCCGCTCCCTCCGCTTCGTAATGGTGGGTAGGGCAATTGCAGAAACGAAGATTCCTGGTCCAACACGAAGTAACCTCCGAGGATTAGGGCAGATGCACTTTAGGGCAGTTGTGGTTTCCCCTCGTTGCCACCAGCGTTGTCAGTCTTTTACAATTATACACCGTTTTTAATTATTCTATTAGGTTTGGAACCGTCAACCTGTTATTTTTTATCACAGATTTTTGGCAACACTGGCCGCCACGTCCTGCCGTTTGTGGTAGTTTTCCGTGGAAATTTTGAACGTTTACAATTTTTATAAAATGAGGTGCGCTGTGTTCGGCTGTGATATGGATATCCAGGCAGAGAAATTTGTAAGAAATATAAGGTTTTTCCGCTTTTCTAAGGATACAAACAAAAAATTAGAATGGATAAGGTTTTATTTATTTTGTTAACATTTAGGTACTTCTTAAGTATTTTCCACTGAAGCTGATGATTTTTGTCCCACAGAAAAAAAAAATTTTTACTCAAGTCCATCCTGGTTGTATTGCGGAAATATTTTAGCCAATTCAATCAACTTACCCGGCAACATTCACTGTGGTCGAAATGCCAATGGGAGAAGTGGTTCTCCTCAAACTAGCCCGGTTAGTTCATTATTAATTTACTAACCAGACAACTTTCAATGTAAGCTTTTTATATGATCAACCACCAGCACTGTAAAAAAATCCTTTATTGCACTGGGGGATACAGCGATTCACGTTGGTCTCGAATAGTTGGAGATTATATTCATTGATGGCATCCTCCAGATAATGTACACAATGAAGTTCGAGGAGTACTAAGCTGAATCACATATGGACGGACGGCAGTGGTTCGTCGTGTATTTCTGCTATTCGTCGCTCTGGGCGGAATTAAGAGGGCAAGGTCAGCCGAGCACTTTCCATGAAAATATCTGTAAAAGAGAGTCAAATCACTAACCTGTCTTCGATGTTCTAGGCTGTCGAGGTTGTTGGTAAGTTCGTGGTCTCTGATCAGATCCTCTCGATGGAGTTCTGTAGCCGAGGCTTTGGTGCAGTTCTCCAGATATGAGAGCAGTACTCTAGGATGGACGGATCTGAACGTTGTAGAGTGTCAAAAGTTGTTGAGGTACATCCAACTTTTTGGTCTGGAAACGTACATCAAGTTCTTGCGACGTCGCCGTGGCGATTGCCACATCGTGGTTATGCCAAGACATATTTTCTTCCAGATTGACGCCCAGAAGATTAACAGACGAAGTCAGTGGAATTACATGTCTTGCCATGACTATATCCGGCTCTGCAAGGTTAACCTTTTTGGAGATAACTGCTGCTGATTCATTTTTGCTAATATCGTTAATTCCGCAATAAATGTAGTCTAGTTAGTTAATTATCGTTTTAAACCCAATATAAATCTTCTACAGTTAAGAGAGATTTTAAGGATCTACGAGGATTGCGTAAATGACATACCTAAGGCGAGTAAATTATGAATAATTAAACAAAATTGTTAAGTACGGTAAGTACTGATAGCGGCCATCTTATTTGCCTAAGAATGCACGCGGGAAAATGTTATGCCGTCTAATAATTTTCATTTAAATACACAGGGTGGCTCATACTCTGCACCATTTTAAAGTTTTAAAATTGGGTCTCAATACTATTAAAGTAAAAGTAGCCAATTCCTGGATTTCAAACTCCCATAATCTCGGTATCTCGATGAAAAATCAGTCTCGAGAATCCCGGGATTAAGCTGTCAAATCCCAAGATAAATTATTTATTTATTCAGGATAATAAACCGGCAAAGCCCAATACTGTATCCACTTAATATACAGGGTATTATGGAAATAACGTATTATATTTGAACCGGCAATTCCTGAGATGAAAACAAATTGAAGAAAAATATCCAAAAATGGTGCTTTAATTTAATATGCCCTGTACATGACCTTATGTCAAACCACAAATTACCACGTGGTGCCCCTGTTCGGAAGGTAAACACAGCAACATCTGGCAATGAATCTTGAACAGTGTTGTCATATCTTCAGGGAAAACTCTTTAGAAAGTCAATAACCGTTTGACAGATTTCAAGTTGTTTATTTTTCAGGGTACATTATTATAAACTTTTACGTTCAGTTTGCTGAGAAACAATCTCTGACTTATAAACTTGAACTGACTCGAACGAACCGCCGCGGAGTTTATAAATGGTCAGGTATGTTCTCATTCGTTCAATTCGAACGACATCCGTCAGATCTGGACAACTTAACCACTTACCCTTTAGAACTTATTTAAAACCAACTTAATTTATAAAAAACACCAAGTGCATCACAAAATCACATTAGTTTTCGCGTCACAACACATCTAAGTACCGTTCAATCTGAATTAGTATTTTAAAGTGCTACTGTGTAGACAAAAATGCGCCCTTATTGTCTGGGAAATAATGTATTTAACATCTAAAAATTTTAAAAATAAATAACACGTTGGTTCTTTCGATCGATATCGGACGGCTTCTTTAAACAGCTGCTTTTGGACAATGGGGCTAATATTTAAAAATACAGCGTTGCCACTTTCGATGTTTTATAAGCGACTATCATAAATTGCCGAATTCCTTCTATGATATTACTTTCCTGTATAATTATAGTCTCGGAAATGGCAACCGCGCTGGCTCTACAAGCGGAGAGTTCTCGGAAAGAAAGTGCGACTGGTCCGAAGGCGGACGAGACCATTCATTTCAAAGGGTAGTTCCTGTCAATTGTTAACATAATTGTTACATTTTATCTTTAGTAAAGGGTTAACGGCCCATAGAAATTAGCGTTTTTATTATTTCTATTGCGAAATGATTAAGTGCTCTTGTTCTATGTGTGTTATTGTCAAGTGTAATGATGCGTTAGTATTGGGGTTTAGTGATGTCACACTAACATCAGGATACGTGATGAGCATAAAGTCTTTCCCATAGAAAAAAGAACTGAAAGTGACTGTGCCTTGGATTCCTTAATCGCATCCTGGATTTACTTTCTAAGTTAGCTAAATATTTATTTTTATTAGAAACTAAACTCTTAAACATTTTGGCAACATTGTGCATGAACATCTGTTGATTACCCAGCTGGGCAAGGTAATATGTTCATATATGAATGTGTCGAGGAGTTGTGTGTATGTTTAGGGGTGAATTACCCCACTTTTTAAACGTTCGATTTAAAAAAAAATATATGTAGCGCTTCTCTAGGACACCCCAGGAGTCACCCATTTAAATATAATACGTCATTTCCATGACACCCTGTATTATGTAGCGAATTAAAATAATAAATAAAGATATATTAAATCTCAAGCTGCTTCTCTCTGCTTAAAAGTTAATAAATTGGTATTATTTTAAACAGATTTAAACGACCTTTAAAACGATGTGCCACTTAAACCACCCCCCACCACCACTTTCCCTCTTCCCATTCAAGATTTTATGGGTAGCATCTGTCCCTCCCAAGGGGTTAACCAACAAAGGTTCTAAATACTCTTTTGTCATCTTGTATCTAGGAAATATTCATAAAATCTTTAAAGCACCAGAAATATCTTTTCGATAAAATCGATAACCGGAACCTTTTAAGAACAGTTTTCGGTAAAATGAGCAAAGTTCCTGTAGCCTAAAGTAGGCGTTAAATTAAACTTTAATTATTTTTAATTAATTTGATTAATTAGTATGCATTATCTGTCACCTTGACTTATAATAACGCAACGAAACAATGCTAATCCGTAAAATGAAACAAATATAAACAGAATTAAACTCTAGGACATTATACAGAGTAGGGTAAAGTCGGGTTAATTTTACCTTTTGTTAAATTGTACCACTTAATTATTTAAAAAACAATTCATTTCGAACTCACCCCATTAGTTGTACGTATCCCAAGCGCGGATCCAGGGGGGGTCATGACACCCCCCCCCCCCCCCCCCCCGAAAGCATCAATTTAACACGAAAAATACCATACACGGTGAAGAAAAAAGGTCGGTACCCCGGATTAACTCCGGCGCATCGCATTGCAGCGGAAAATGTCTAGGGAAAAAGAAGTTGTTTGGTTTGGAAGGAGGAATAGTTTGCAATTTACACCACCCCCCACTCCCTCAACCCCCGGGCGCGGGTGGGTGTAAGTTAAGATTTTCAAATGGAACCGCCTATTTTTTATTGTATCGTGTTCTCCGACCAAAATAAACATGTTTTGTCCGAAAAATGTTTTTATTCGGGCTGCTCATCCTTCACCCATAATCACGGGCATTTTTTAGTGCAATACAGAGAAAAAGAGTATTTCCGGGATAAAACTTGATTTTCGCACGGTTTTGATTTTGCCTTTCTCATGATGATTATTAGTGAAGGATGGGGCCGAATAAAAAAAAAATTCGGATAAAAGATGTTTATTTTTGGTCGGAGAACACGATACGCCAATAAAAAATATGGGGTTCCATTTGAAAATCTTAACTTACCCCCACCCTTGCCCGGGGGTTGAGGGGGTGGGGGTGGTTTAAATTGCAAACTATTCCGCCTTCAAAACCAAACAACATTTTCCCCAGACATTTTTCGCTGCAAGGCGATGCGCCGGAGTTATTCCGGGGTACCGACCGTTTTTCAACACCGTGTATATACCGATTTGACTAACGCAGCAGGTATTACTTTTCGTAACTTTTCCTCGTATGACAACACCGCCGAGCCATCGGAAATGGTCGACAATATTCGAAGCTGCTCGGCGACTCCTGCTCGTTGTCAGCAGCGTTGTCAGTATTTTATTGTAATATATACTATTTTTTCGATGTTCATTTTTGTTGTGTGGATCCCCATATGAAATTTATGTTCAATTTGGAGGTGGCCCCCATATTATAGCAAAATAACATCGTCCTCTTCTTACTCTGGCACCATTTTTTACTATTCTATTAGGTTTCAACCATCAATCTATTATTTTTGATCCAGGATTCCTTGCAGGACTGGTCGCCATGTAGTGCCATTTACCAAAGGAAAATGTCGGACTGTTGGTCACCTTGTAGATTATAAGTTTATTCAGTAAGTAATGACAGACCGAAAATCCCTAGAAATGAAACAATATAAGTATACCTTGGTATTTTCATAATTTCAACAATGTTACTATAATTATATCACATATATTATCTCTAATAAGCACTATTAAAGGTCAAAAAGTTTCCTTAAACTTGGTCCACATAATAAGGTCAAAAATAATCTATTTATTCCTTTTAAATTTATTTATATTTATGATTATTTCCTGTCAAATGTACGTTTCAACCAATCAAATTGTCTCATGTACACCAATTACACAAAATAATTATGATAAATTTTCCATCTTCCTTACAAGTGATAAAACATTGGTCCACAGCATTATAGAAAGTAGGCCGAGGACTAGAAAATGACTTTTTCTTTTAATATAATGCATATTTTTTTAGATTTTTATTATTATTTACTCGTGACAAACGAAAAATTACTTTTTCTATTTGGGTTTCATAAGGGCTACATTATGAAATGCCACTTTATGAAACTGAAATTTAATTTTTTTTATGTTGGCAGCAAGTAGGGTTCGAATTTTAGGCTTACTTCGATTTCGTTGAAATTAGCTTTCTAGGCATTATGGATTCGACAAACATTTTTTATAGCAAACTTTAAAATACTAACCTTTAACCTTGCAAATAGATCATTTTAACTACCTACATATTTATATGAAATACCTATACTCGGAAATATATAACATGCTGACGGTGTTCGTCAACTAATTTCTAGTCACAGCTATAAAACAAGATAACCTAAAAATAATAGAAACATCTTCCAGTTTATGCTCTATTTCTAAAGTTTTATTCAATAAAGTACTATTTTTATGTTTAATTCAATATAGTATTATTATTACTTTATACATATTTATAGTTACTGTAGACATTTCCTGGGCATTAATTGTTATTCCTGTCAGATTCTGTGTCGACACAATATTTTGTTCAATAGTATTATTTATTATTTTGTTCAATATTTTGAACTTTGTTCTGCTCGCACCATAACTTAAAGTTTTGCATATTCTTTTTAAAAGTTTTTCTGCAATTTCTCGTATTTCTGACGGAGTACAACTTTCTTCCTGACTCATTTTTATTAACTTTAATAACATATTTATTTTCAATTATGACGGATGGGAAGAAGTTTTCAGACTTTAATGACCCAAATAGAAAATGTATTATAAAATACGCGATTCATAAGACAACTAGAGCACTTGTACTTTAGAAAAACGCGTACTCTAAGATAATGTCTTATGAAACTTAATAATTAATTAAAGGTAGGATTTAAGTATACAAATATGTAGTACTTACTGTTTATTTGCAATGCATTTTCTTATTTACCGATATTGTTGTCATTCTTTCTTTTGAAATTATAGTCACATAACCTTAAACTTACCAAACGTCAAAAGGTTTGAAGTCTAGATTAGAGAGCATAAGCTAGTATCGATATCGACGACTATCGATATTGTATATTTAAAAGTATTTTTCGAATTAATAATATTTAATTTAGGTTCTGGAAATAATCTTATCAAATATAACTCGAGCATTGCTTTAATTTATCGATTACATTTTTTATGTTCCCGAATAGTTTAAAATATCACTTTTTATTTTACTTATTCTGCATATTAAATTAAATGAAAGGAAAAATAAAACTTTGCTACGCCAATGTGTAGTTAAATAGTGGGATTACGCGCGAGGGAAAAGTTTATCAAAAGCCATTAAGTGGACTAAATTTATAGTGAGTTGTTTCGTATGCCATTCAGTGTAAAATAAAGTTTTAATTCTCGCTTTTAATGTAAACGGTCCACAGAAAAGTATTAATTATATACCGGTCTATCGGAATAAAAGGTTGGATACTGTATTAGACGAAAATGTCAAAATTAAAATATTGACGTCGTTATTGACATTTATTCTAGTGTTGGGAAAAACGGATGATTTTAATAATCGAGTACTTGATTTTGGAGCGATTTTAACTATCGAGTGAATCGCTCGAGCGATTCATAACTTGTAATTTTTATGACTAAGAAGAATGTGTTGATGAAACACCAGGGGTTGTTTTTGTAAGATCTAGAAGTTTATTCTAGAAGAGTTTTTTTTAAGGAAGAACAGTTGATTCTGATTTTTTTTTAAATTATATCCTCTAATTTTTTAAAAATTTGCAATCGCCTCTGGCTAGCGAGTCAAAACAAAACCCCCATGCCGCAATAAATTCACTAAGGGATTTGGCATACTTTTTTGTATGCACTTTCTCGTTTATGCACCTTTAACAAAGACGTATGCCGTGTCAGCTTTCTTAGCGTCAAACTCGAACGTCGCCAATCGGCACATTTCGGGTGCTGCGCGGCGTCGAGCGATGATCGGATATCAAGTGAAAGGCAACGATTTTCAATTTTTCGCTTGAATTCATAACTAGGGTAGTATTTCCTATCGAGCGAAAAACTGCTCGAATAAATACGAGCAGTTTTTTACCTCGAGCGATCACACTACCAAGCAGCAGCACATTTCGGTCGGCGTCAAGCAAAGCTCGGGTATCGAGTGAAAGGTAATAAGTAACAAGCGACGATTTTCGCTTCAATTTATAACTCGAACACTTTTTTTAATAATCGAGCGATGTCGGTTATTTCAATAATCGAGTATTCAAGCGGTTTTTCGCTCCTGCGATCACAACACTAATTTATTCTTGTGTTCACAAATTTTTCAAGTTTCATGTTCAATATTTGAATTTTCCGTCTAAAACATTGGAAATTGCATTTGGTTTCCAAAGAAAAAAAAAACATTGCCTGTTTTATCTTCTCTCATTAACTGATAAAACAAAAAGTCATTAACAATTGATATTGCCTTTGATATTAGTGCAAAGGACGCGCATTTATTCTTTCCCCGACTCAACTGTTTCTTCTCATATAACCTCAGAAAAATTTAAATCTTAACATTGTAACCGGCGGCGCGGCGGTGCCATATTTTTTACCTTTCCCTTCCCTCTTGATTTTTGTAGTATCCCATAGAGGTAATAAAATAACTTTAAGTAAAAGAAATGTATTTCATTTTGATGAATTCAAAAATGTGATAATTCTGGAAAATTCAAGATTAATTTTAAAAAATGTACGTTTCTTATGTTTTAATTGTATACCAAATTTGATCAAAACTGGGGATGACCTATTACGTGGGTCACCTTGTTAGTATACATTTCATATTTTATTAAATTTCTGTTTTTCTTTCAGGTGAGTTGCCATGACAATAACCATTGTCAGCTGTTATATTTCTGTAATAGACCAGATGAAAGGTAAATATGGAAATTATCATAATGATATATAGTATGTTCCCTAAATACGGTCCGTAAAGTCAGGGCGTAATTACCTACGATACATTAAGAACTAAAGTTTCTATATGTACTCATATAAACATCCCCCCCCCCCCCCCCCCCCCATTGTGTTATTTTTAATGACAATGGTCATTGCTAGGTTCAAAAATTTTTGCTGTGAGTTTGCGTTAGTGAAGACCATCATTTGCAGCATTAAAAACTACAACAATCAATTTTATCTGCCACCAGTTTTGTAGTTAGTGACAGTCTCTCCGTAAATAGTGTTTTTTAATTTTTAAACTTGCAGTGTAAAAAGTATTGTGCCAGCTGATCGCGAACTGGTTACTGATAATGTCTCCTTTCAACTTTTATTGCCGACTGTAACACGGCCTTTAAAAAACACATAAACCAGAAATGTATTGAATGTTTTTTTCAAATATCGAAACGATTAACATCCTGCTGTTATGGACCGTACTTAGTCAGCACCCTGTATAACAAGCATAATCGTTATTGTATTTACCAGTAATTAGTGTCTAAATGTAAGGTAATTTTGCTGTTAACGATAATGAATCATTTTGAAATAGTAGGTACTTATATTTTAAATTTAACACAAGTATAAAGGGTACTAGGGAACGTTTAACCATAACTAGGGATGGTGGTAAGTCCATTCCTGACTTCCCTGACAATGTAAAATATATACTGTGGTATTGTTTAATGACTCTTTTTCTAAATGGCTACATTATGAAATGCAACTTTATGAAACTGAAATTTCATTTTTTTTATGTTGGCAGCAAGTACGGTTCGAATTTTAGGCTTACTTCGATTTCGTTGAAATAAGTTTTCTAGGCATTATGGACTCGTCAAAAATTTTTTATGGAAAACTTTAAAATACTAACCTTTAACCTTGCAGATAGATCATTTTTACTACCTACATACTTATCTGAAATACCTATACTCGGAAATATATAACATGCTGACGGTGTCCGTCAACTAATTTCTAGTCACAACTATAAAACAACATAACCTAAAAATAATAGAAATATCTCAATATAACAAACTCAAAGTTTTGCATATTCTTTAAGTTTTTGTAGATTATTTTCTGCAATTTCTCGTATTTCTGACGGAATACTACTTTCTTCCTGACTCATTTTTATTAACTTTAATAATATATTTATTTTTAATTGTGACGGATGGGAAGACGCTTTGTTGTGTTCAATTATTTATCTCATTTCATATTTGATACTTGTAACATTTTATTAAATTGTAAAAGTATTGCCAACCCAAAAAGAAAATATTAATTCAAATGGAAAAAATCTACTATATTTTTAAAAGTTTTTCAAACTTTAAAGACCCAAATAGAGAAAGTATTATAAAATACACGGTTCACAAGACAATTATAGCGCTTGTACTTGAACAAACCCGAACAAACGCGTAATCTTAGTATACTATTATGACTTCTACAAAATATTAAAATTTCATTAATCCTTGTCGGTTCAAAAGTTAGAGACAGAAAAGTAAATCGCTACTAAGGCGTTCTGTATCTCCGTTAAGGGGAAATTTTTGAAGAAATTAGGTTTATTTTGACCTCCTCTATATGCCTCCGAGAGATTAGGATGTACTTACCGCACATCCTCGATTTTGGATAGGTCGACCAATTTTTAAAAAATTTTTATATTTGAACAAAAAAAAACATTATGTCATGCGTAATTATTAAAAATGAAAAAATATAGATTGTGGTAGCAATTCACGAACAATACGAGAAAATTACATATTTTATGATGTGTGTTATGAACCTTGGATCTATTGTGAGATTATGGGTAAATTAGTTTTTTTGTTATTAAATTATTAGACAGTTTTGAGTTTCTGCACACTTTTAACCTTATTATTTAAACAAATACGCGGTGTGTGTATATAGACTGGAAACGGGTAAATAACTTTTGACCCGATAATTTTTATTTGACAAAATTTCCATGTGGCTTAAACGGGAAGGTAAACTACGTTTTGACGGAAGAATGACAGTACCAACTATCAAAATGGTGGATGGGTGCCATCTTAGTAAAGAAAATTAAATAGGAAGAGGGGGTATCTTGCGATACATCGTTGCAAAGGTACTATCGAGAACTTTACGATGCTGGAATATTACTTCTCTAATCGCACCAAAAACAAAGTCTTAAAAATTGCATAGCTTTTAATTTTCTATTATCTGTTATTCGTATTTCAAAGTGGCCTTAAGGTACAGAATAACATTTTTTTCTTTATGATCAAATACAAGCACTATAGGATGCGTGTGCGCATAAAGCCATTCACGTTGGTTTTGAATCGTTGGAGGTTATATTCGTTGGAAAACACGACCTCGGGAAGGTCGTTCCATAAGGATGACGTCCTCCAGATGAACGAGTTCTTAAATAATGAAGTTCGAGTAGTACTAAGCTTAACCACATATGTATGGGCGGCAGTGGTTCGTCGTGTATTTCTGCTATTCACCGCTCTCGGGGAACTTAAGAGGGCAAGGTCAGCCGAGCATTTTCCATGGAAATATCTGAAAAAGAGAGTCAAATCACCAACCTGTCTTCGATGTTCCAGGCTGTCGAGGCTCTTTGTCAGCTCGTGGTTTGTGATCAGACGAATGGCTCTCCTTTCGAGTATGTTTGGGTGCAGAGCTCCAGACATGAGAGCAGTACTCTAGTGATGGTCGAATCTAGGCTTTGTATAGTATCAAAAGTTGTTGAGGTGTGTACAACTTTTTGGTCTGGAAGAGTACACCAAGTTTTTGCGGAGCTACCTTGGCGATTGGCACAACGTGGTTATGCCAAGGCATATTTGCTCCCAGATTGACGCCCAGCAAATTAATAGATGAAGCCAGTGGGATTGCGTGTCTTGCCATGACTATATCCGGTTCTATAATGTTAACCTTTTTAAAGAAAACTGCTGCCTGGGTTTTCTTAACGTTAAATTCGACTTGGTTACTGTCGTCACTGACATATGTCATCCTTAACATAATATTGGTAGTATATTAAAGTTCTTTTTAACTCTTATCTAAAAGAAAAGATCTTTAAGGATATGATAATCTTCTACTTAACGCGTCAATTGACCCTCAAATCAATCACATAATTTTTTAAAAAGATTTACCATAACTTTAAAGCTATGTTAGCTATATTGGCCCTTTTTCAATACTTCATTTTGTCTTAGGGCCGATATTTCAAAGTCACCTCAAGGTATAGAATATCATATGTCATCCTTAACATAAGTTTGACAGTATATTAAAGTTATTTTTAACTCTTATCTAAATGAATAGGTCATTAAGGTCTAAATTAAGGGAACATTACTTGGCATAATATAGTAGGAATCAGACAGCTAGACTTTCTTGTATATTTCATGGTGTTCAAATTCAAAATGGCAGATGGGGGCCACCCTGAAATTGAATAGGAACTGAGGTCTTCCGATATATTACTTTAAAAGTCCCATCGAGTACTTTACGATCCCAGAATAGTGCGTCCCTATTCGTACCCTAAAAACAAAAAGGCGTCTTCTCAAAAATGCAAGGAACCCTTTTCTGCTGAGAGAAAAATATCCAGATTTAAAAATGTCAGTGGCGTACCAGTTTTTTTCGGGTTTGTTCATTCATCACATTTTAAACCGACGATGCAGTACTCGATTATCTGTCTCTAACTAAAGGAACAACCGACGAAACAACAGCAGAATTCGGGAACTGATTAAACCGGCAAATCAATAATAAAGTAATATACGGAAATAGATAAATAGATTATTAATAATTACTGACGTTTCACGTTGATTATTTCTTTTTAAATCTCGGCGAGCTCAAGTGCTATTATTAGATTAAGAATATTAAAGGATTAAGTAATTTACGGACGTATGTAAGTACGCGATTACTTCTTCAAGATATTGATCATTCGACAATTATTCTCTAAATTTTTATCGATAATGACTTTCAAGATTAAAAAATATGACTGATTTATTGATCAAGTCTTTTAAATCCTTGATTTAATGAAATTTGATATTATCAAATAATTATCCATCATTCCGAGATTTTGACTTAAAAAATGATACTCATTGTCAACACGCAAAAATTTCTTGAGTGCTTTAAAAGGGGTTTGCAAAAATTTAGTGCTGATACAGGCAATAGAAACAGATCATCATGATATGACAAACAATTCACTGCTAAAAAGATACAGTGTGTTTCGGGCGAAGAGGGAAATATTTTAAGTATTCCATAGGTCACTATAAGAATAAAAGTCATTTAAATGTGGGTCCCGATCACATAATATATAAACAGTATATTGCCAATACGAACGGTCCAAAATACAAAAAGTGTCCCCGTTATGGGAGCTGGCGCGGGCCTATTGAGGTTGCGCAGAGTGAGAGTGGAAATTTTATCGATCGTGTCCGAGCCGGCTCGACATTATTTGTTTGTTGTTATTCGTCGCCATCATTGGTTCTGAATGCTTTTTCACATTACAGAATAAAAAGTGGTTCATCCACATGGTTGTCGGATATTAGGGCTTATAAACTTTCATTACCTAATATGTCGCATCAACAATTTTGCGTAATGAAGTATTAGGATTTATTGCAAAATGATCCAAAACTTCAACTTAAGCGGCTTCATCCAAAACTCTACGATGATTACGTTTTTTATTTACAACAGATCCAGTTTGAGTAAATTTAGTAACAAGGTCCAAAACATACCTATGCGAAGTTATCTTTTCCGGATGTCTGGCATTAAATGCAACGGCAGTTTGCCGAGCACATTGATTTTGGGCACCATAAATTAGAATCATTTCCACTCTTTCCGCTAGTGTGTAAACCATTTTGGAAGTAAAATCTGAATCAATAAATTAATTTTCACTATCCCAAGATTGTCACAAAGGTAACTGACAGCAAATTAAATTGTTTCTTTCCCTTAACAACTATAAAAACTAAACAGGTATAAAAAACTAAACAGGTATAAGAATAAAAACAGTTCACCCATGTTATCTGTGTTGATAAAAAGAAGGCGGTAAAAATTTTTCTAATTTTCTCGAAAACGAATCGACCGATTTTAAAAAATCAAACGTCAAAATAAAGCACTTTGAAAGACCTTTCAAACAAGCTATTACTTGCTACCCCTTGTCATTTAAAATTTTTAAGGGGATGACCCCGGGCGCCAGAGGGTAAAAGAGGGTGAAGTAGTTTTTGGTTAAAAAGTTGTCCCCTTTGGCAAATCTTTTGACGTGTCTCGGCGTTTTGTCTTTAATCAGTGGTTTTCGATAAATCCGTAGTGGGAAGTTTTCAAATGAAATCCCTGTATATCTATTAGTACCCGTGGTGCATACAAACTTGTATGTCATACCAGTTCAATGTCAAAGTCAAAAATCAAAAATGGAACAAGGTTTTGAAATTCCCGACGAAATTGAAAAATAATGAAAATGCAACGCAAAACCTGTTACCGAGAAAATCCAGAGACTCATACGACAAAGAATATGACCAATTTTTGAAGTGGATGTCAGAAAATGCTGTAGAAAACATTAACGAAACTGTGCTGTTGGGGTGTTTTAATGATCTATCTGAAAAATGTTATTTTGTTAATAAAGAATAATTTAATCGAAAACTGTTTTTTGCGTCTTAATGCCAGCGCGGGCCATAATGTGTACTTTATGCCCGCACGGGCATAAAGTAATGCATTATGTAGATGGTATCTAAGATATAAAAACAAAATAATGCACTGGTATGACATAAATTACTATAACGCATTTTAGTAGGAAGTGAATTTTATTGTTGTTTAGAAAAGTTAATTTTTGTTCCTAAAAAAAAATCAAGGCTAAATAATACAATATCCTCCTGGATAAATTATGCATCCTATTAATAAGCCTATTAATAATATTTACCGTTCGGATTTTATAAATTACCATTTCATGTGAAAAGAGTCGATTTTGTGGTTGTTATATTAAATTACATACATCTTCTTATATAATTATTGTAAATGTAAATTGTTCATGCCGTTTTTTCTCACTGCGGTAAGTAACTTAATAATAAAATTACCTATTATTTATTTTACGCATTATTAAAAATACTCATAAATAATAAAATTATGTGATGAATAATTCAAATAAGCTCTCCTCCATAATAGGCTTGAAGCAAATTGTAAATGTAATTGCAAACTGATATTGAAATTGCAGATTTGTAAATTTTTATTCTTCGTCTATAAAAACGTTTTAGCTCTTTGTTTCATCTATGTAAGTAGTTCAACGATTATAATTCAGTATCTAACTTTTGAAAAATTAAAATTCTTATTATACAGGATGTTCCTTAATGACGTGCTAATATTTCAGGGTGTAATTCCTTAGGTCATTTTATAAAGAAAAGTTCATATGAACATATGTCCGCAACGGCTTAAATTGTTTGCTACAGGGTGCTGAATTTTTATTTTTAAATGTTTATTTTTTAATATCTCCGAAAGTACTTTAGATATTATTTTCAATTTTGGTATGTGTTAATAGGATATACAACCACAAATTTCAGTTAGAAAAGTTATTCTATTGTTCCACCAGTGGCGTCCCTGCAAACATGTCATCTGATATTTTTTACAAAGATGGTACGCCACTGATATTTTTCCATGTGGAATCTTTTCTGACTGGCCTGGTCAAGTCTCCATGAAAACGGTCACGTGAGCTTTTCTCATCAGACGCACCCTTCTTGATTAAAACCACTAAATTCATATTGAAACTCATTATTATTAACATTGATAAAATAATTAATGATAAATTTTGTTTTATAAAAATTGTTGGAGTGGGCAATTCGATGCGATGATGGGCAGAAGTATGCCTTTTAACTGAAGGTGACCATTTCCAAAAATTTTTATAAAACAAAATTTATCATTAATTATTTTATACATGTTAATAATAATGAGTTTCAATATGAATTAAGTGGTTTTAAACAAGATCGGACGAGAAAAACTCAAGATACCGTTTTCGTGTAGAATTGACCAGGCTAATCAGAAATATATCCAAATGGAAAAATATCAGTGGCGTACCATCTTTTTTGTAAAAAATATCAAGGACATGTTTGCAGGGGCGCCACTAGTGGAACAATTAAATAACTTTTCTAACTAGAATTTGTGGTTCTATATCACACTTACCATAATTGAAAATAATATCTAAAGTACTTTCGGAGATATTAAAAAATAACCATTTAAAAAATAAAAATTCAACACCCTGTAGCAAAAAATTTAAGCCGTTGCGGACATATGTTCATAAGAACTTTTCTTTATAAAATGACCTAGGGAATGACACCCGGAAATATTAGCACGTCATTAAGGAACACTCTGTATAAAGTAATAAACGCGGTATACCGGGTGTTTCAGGAGGAACATTCACCCCTATAACTTTTTTATTGTTTACATAACAGGTGATCTTGTATGTGAAATTATTTTGCAGTGAGAGGAGGACTCCATTTTGTCACTTCCAGTTTAACAGGTAATGACTTCAACTTTGGATTTTTAAATGAAACACCCAGTATATTTTTAGCTATATCGATTCCGAATGCCGTTTCAAATTCAACAACACCCCATACGTCCTTTTTCGCCACTTTAAATAATTTTTCTTCCCATTTTTCATCTAGATTGCTTTGAACCCCCTAAAATGGTTTACTTTCAAGCCAAATTCTTGATAAAAAAGTTTTACTGTGTTTTAGATCGTTTACACACTTTTTATAAATAATATAAAAAATATCGATTCATGACAATAAATACAAAAAGGTACCCATGACGCCATAATGCTAACAAATAAATGAACATAATTAATAAATTTAAAATCCGCCAGAATTTGGCTTAGTATACCATCTTAGGGAGCTCATAGCAATCTAAATGAAAAAATAAAAAAAAAATGGTTTAAAGTGTCAAAAAGTGACGTATGGGGGGTGTTAATGTCATTTCCGGTTAAACCGGTGCCAAGTCTGTACTGAGAATTCTAAATCTACCGCCTGCGTTTGATATTAATCATATTGAATGCATTTGTCATGTGTACCTATTAAGTAAAAATATTGTAAAGATTGTTTCAAGAAAAATGGATATAACTTAATGACTGCCGTAAAAGTACCTGGGCCATCCCATTATTTATGACCGTTTGTTATTATTATGTGGAAAGGACCGGATTGTAATAATTATAATTAAATATATTAGCACATCAGGTAATTGTGGTAAAATTTGAGGAATGGTTCAAGAATTGTCTTTTACCAAACATTCCTCAGAATAGCGTGATAGTAATGGACAATGCGAGCTATCACAGTCGCCAATTACATAAAGCTCCAAGCTCAAATAATACAAAATTGGAGCTTCAGAACTACATGGCGGCGAGTGATATATATTTTGAAGAAAGTTATAAAAAAAGTGATCTTTTAGAAGTTTTATAGACATTTTATATAAAAAAGTGTATGTTTGTGACACATTAGCAGAAGAAATTGGACATACAGTGCTACGGCTCCCACCCTATTATTGCATTTTTGCAGTTAAAATCACTGGTTAGGTCTGAAAATATTTCTCCGACTTTAAGTTCTAGTGTTGTAGAATTAATACGAAAATGCTTTAATGATATTCCCCCAGGTAGTTGGAAACATTCAGTCCGTCACGTAATAACTGTATCGTATAATTAATCCAATTATAATTAATTTTGATGAGGATAGCGATAGCGAAACAGAACTATCTATAGAATGACATTATAAATGTAAATAAATATGACTAGTAATATTTTAAAAAAATGTTATTTCATTTGATTACATTAATATAATCATATTATTACTTGTTTTCCTTAGTCCGTCCCTTCATACTTTACTTGTTTATTGCCCAGCTCTTGTCGACACAATGGGACCGACCCAGGAAATCATTAAGTCGTATCCAATTTTCGTGAAACGTACTGTAACAAATATGGCATCCTAATGTATTATCTGAAAACCATGTATAGTATAATTTGCATCTTTTTAGTTCCAGGCATAATATACAAGGGTCTGACTTACATTTCCTAATTCACTGCATCACTTAATAGAATATGACATACGTTTTTTAGATCAAACATAATATTAATAGGTTATTTACTTCACGTCATTAGTTCAAAGGGTATGATTAATATTTTCTAGTTCATGGCACCACCTGAACGAATATGATTTATGTTTTTTTCCTTTACAACATCACTTAAGGGTATTATACACGATTTTAGTTTACTTGATTGCTCCAAAGGGGAAGATTTGTATGACACCTCAGGTTATGGCATACGTTAGTGTATCTAAAAGTACATGAGCCCTTTGTTGTACTCCATCCAACAATAGTACATTGTTTACCGAGTAGGAAATGCCTAACATTCCTGGATGACTGTGAGTCCAGGAATGTGACTTTTCCTACGAGGTAAACATACTATTTTTCCGAAAATCGTTTAAAAATCGATACTTTTTCGTATTGTGTATGTGTGTATAGCGTTCAGAGCTTCGAGATTTAATTTTAAAAAAATCGCGAATAATTTTATTATTCACAAACAAATGGTGCTTTGAAATTCGTAACAAAATTGGTTGCGTTAATATGGAAACGTATTAATGTTGAATTGTCAAACTTGACACTTATGTAGAACACTAAGAACTGCAAGGAAATATCATTTCCTTACAGTAAGGAAATTAATAGTTCTTAACAGTTATTTTCCGTTGCCTAGCAACGACTAAATGTAGGGAAATATTGACTTTTTCTTTTGAAAAATGTTATCAAAAATGTCAATATTTCCAAACGAATTTCAGAATAATATATTTTTAAAATTTCTCAACTAGCCGTTTTCCTATATAACATTGATTAAGGGTTTTTGCTGCATAAATGATTGTTGCCGTTTCCTAAATGCATTTATGTGGCAAATTTGAGGTTTCTACAGTCGCTCATCCGCCATTTTAATTTTGAGTACAATGAAATGCCTAATTCCTACTACACTATACCAACTTATATTTATATTTCTAAGACGATAAATGAAATCAAGGATAATAAAAAAATTAAAACTATGCAATTATTAAAACGCCGCCATTTTGTTTTCGTTATACAGAAGTAATATTCTGGCACCGTAACGTACTCGATATTACCTTCCATATGATGTATTGCAAGCCCCACTTCCTATTTAATTTTATTTAACAAGATGTCGGCTATCCGCTGTCAATCTTCCGTCAAAAATTAGTTTATCAAGCCACATCCAAATTTTGTAAAAAAAAATAGTTGGTCAAAAGTTATTAAGCTATTTCCGGGCAATATGCATACACTGTACTATATATTTTAAGGAGAGAGGTTTTAGTTCCCCTTTAAATGTCGGTAAAAAATTAGGCATCAAAAAATATACGCGCGCGCCGGCACAAAATTGTTTGATATTTTATAACTTTTTCAGATCAGTTTGTAGATCCATTTATTGTGTTTTTCTTAATTATTTTATAAAATAACATTTTTCGATTAGGCTATATTATACAGGAGTAAATCAAACTGTTGTTTTTTGTCTTAATTTCAAAACACCCTGTAGGAAAATTGAGGTCTATAATTTTATTTACATACTGTTTCTTGTAATCTTTGATGTATTCTAAACATTTCATTTTTTGATTCATTCCATGGCGGTTCATGATTTAGGCGGGTATTTCTACCGAAACACGCATCAATTTGTTGAAAATGGAGCTTTAACTGCTCACCGTTGCAATGAGAAAATTCTCCAAGAAGTTTTTGTTCCATTTGCCTCCTTTCATTAGGAACCAATTTACATTAATGCATGATTATGCTAGACCTCACGTTGCACATGTAGTGAGCGAATATCTGGATGAAGTTGGACTTCCAAGATTGGAATAGCCCGCATGTAGCCCGGATCTCAACCCAATAGAACATCTTTGGGATCAACTTAAAAGAGCCGTTCGTCGTCGTCGTCCAGTACAACCACAAACCTTGTAAGACTTACAACTGGCGCTGACCGAACAATATGAGGCTATCCCTCAAGAAAGGATAAGTAGCCTTATTCATTCGATGCCACGAAGGCTGCAAGCTGTCATTACTATGGGAGGAGGAAATATACGATATTAAAATTGTTTTTGTTGATTAACTTTATGATATACCTAGTGTTTGTTTTCTTAATAAAAATAGGCTTCAAATCAGCGTTTCTTTTAAAATTTTGCAGCTCGCAGCAGAAATGAAATACTGGAATGAATCAAAAAACGAAATGATTAGAATACATCAAAGATTACCAAAAACAGTATGTAAATAAAATTATCTACCTCAATTTTCCTACAGAGTGTTTTGAAATTACGATAAAAAACAACAGTTTGATTTACTCCTGTATAATATGGCCTAATCGAAAATTATTACTTTATAAAATAATTAAGGAACAACACAATAAACGGATCTACAAACTGATAATAAAATCATGCATAAAAAATAAATAAGTTATAAAATATCAAACTTGAGCCCAAAATTTTAGGGTGGCGGAATTTTATGCCGGCGAGTGTATACAGTGTGGCCGTTTAAGTGTGCAACATATGGGAAAGTTTTTTATTGCCGATCAGAAAATTTTATTCTTGATAAAAGTTGGTGCATGTTCGATATGGTTTGTACATGATGGTTGTCCGGCTCATTCTGCTAGAATTGTTTCTGAATGGTTAAATGGAGAATTTGGTGATAAATGGTTAGGACGAAATACCGATCCACGGTGGCCTCCTCGTTCGCCGGATCTCACTCCACTAGATTTTTTTTTTTGGGGATATTTAAAGCAAAAAGTGTACAAGGATCGACCCTTTAATAATGTTGGGGAGCTTGAAATTTCGATACGATTTCATTGCAGAAATATTCCAGCAAGTGTTTTGCGATCCACGCTTAGTGAATTGTATTATCGGACAATTAAATGCATTGAACGTGAAGGTGGACATACGGAGACGCGTTGATAATTTGTTAATAATGCCACACAACGCCATTTTTTGAGTAGAATTTCATGTTTGTCGATTATTTTGTACAATTTTCTAATAAACATTTAAAATAAAAATTTTGCACTTTAAATGGGAGTTTTTAATTTGAAAATTATCATTACTAATGTTTTATCTTGTTAAAAATAATTTTTACGGTATTTTAAAGTTGTGTTTAATGTCCTTGCAACAAACATGAAGTTTGTGATTCCTTAATAAATTAAAAAGCTAAGTTAATTTTACAAATATGCTTGAATTTGAACAAAGATGTGTGAAATTGATTTGATTTTGTTTAATTTATCAAGGTTTTTAGGGTGATAATAAAAAAAATTTTTTTTTGGGAAATAATTAATATTTTTAAAAAAATTTTGTTTTTTATTTTATGAGGCCACCTATGCATAACTTTTAATTCTAAACACCTTTTCTTAATAACATTTAGCTGAATTTTCTGAAATAGGGGTACTTTATTCTTGTACAAGTTTTATATTTTTTGTCGTACCCTGTACGTCATTTGACTTGCAACCATTCCAAGTGCACCAAATACGATTATCGAACATGCACCAACTGTTATCAAGAATAAAATTTTCTGAGAAATCGGTAATAAAAAACTTTCCCATATGTTGCACACTTAAACGGCCACACTGTATAAGCTGTTTTTCAAAATGTTTTAATGTAAACCCACCTTTCAAGTAACATAACGAAAAAATTAGTCACACTATTAGCATAATTGAATAAAGTTGTTCCTCGAATAGATCAGGCTTTGTTCACGTATTATTTAATTGCATGTAGAATTTTTACGTACATTACGTATGTCGTACCTTTTTGTATTAATATTGATGACCCTATAATACAATTTTCCTAAGGTGTGTTATGTATTGTTTAACTGTTTTTTTTACCTTAGAAAATAGTTGTTATCTTAAAACGAGATGGCGCAAAAATAAGCTCTTGTAGAGCAAGCTGGGGCAACCCAAAATAATTTTTAAAGTATATTTACCATTGACTTGGAACAAACAGGCGTGCCTCAAGGATCAGTTTTAGCCCCCTTACTATTCAACGTTTAGACAGCGGATATTCCCCAGCTCCAGTGGTGTGACAACTATATATATGCGGATGACACAGGCATCGCAGTGACAGGAAGGAGCCCCCGACTAATACTGGTCAGGCTTAAAAGGATCATAGCTATTCTGGAAGAGTGGCTAAAAAAGTGGAAGATAAAGATAAATCCCGATAAGACTCAGGCAATTTACTTTTCAAAATCGCGTCACAAATTCCCGGCGGGGAAAGTCAAGGTTGGAAACAAAGATATAGACTGGCAACAAAGCGTTAAATATCTAGGTTTGCACTTTGACAGAAGGCTCAATTGGAAAGTAAATACAGCCAACACCATCAAGAAAGTCAATCAACAACTAGGCGCAATATACTGTCTGCTGAACAAGCGCAGCAAGATCAACTTAAGAACGAAGGTCACCCTCTACAAGACTTTCATCAGGTCAACGATGACATATGGTGCGCCAGCGTGGTGCACCATTAGTAAGAGTGACAGGAATAGAATTCAGGTGATGCAAAACAAGGTTCTAAAAATCATACTTAACATGCCGCGATACACAAGAAATGACGTCATCCATAGAGATCTCGAAGTAGAAACAATCCCCGAGTTCTTCGATAAAACCATCGCGAAATACCACGCCAAGACTAACATTGCCAACAACAGTCTGATACGTGCATCACACGTGCATTCAGAGCCAAATACATGTTATAAACTACCTAAAGACTCGCGGTTGCGACTGATCCAAGAATAAGGGTCTCAAAAACAAAAATATAGGGCCTTGATTGCTGAACCAAATTCAACCACAACCTCAAAAAGGACAGCCTACGCCTACCCACTACGCCTACCCTATACGTTCGGAGCTCCTGAAAGTTTGTTCATTCGATTAACTTCGAATGGAAAAAATTACAGGAGCTGACACCAAACAAAGCGCATAGCTTAAAAGCTAGATACAGAGACAAACATACACGATTGCAGACAACACTATCGAGTGAATATGAGTCAAAGGCTAATTGCCTCACTCCGCGGTGAGTTTAGTCGGTCGGCCTGCCCTCGTTAACCTACGAGGATGTTCTTTTCCTTCAGAAAAGATGATGTTGAGAGGGCCATATAATTCCCCCAAGTTACCAAACCCGACACTACCCTGCAGCCGCGTCTGCAGGGTGTCTGTCTGCAGATTCTCATCGCCAGTTATCAAAAAAAAAAAAAAAAGACCCGGTATTTCTATCTGCTTTGTCAATGTGACACCTGTTATTACGAAAACAAACACAACAAAAAAGAGACGGGGATTCTATCCGTAGAATCCCCATCTCTTTTAATCTTCTGTCTGTTTCTGTCTTCATTCTAATCTCTGATCGGTTTGATAAGTTTTGGTTAGGAAAAACAAACAATTGACTCGACGTATGTCGAGTATTTTTTATCCAGTTTACGACAGACTTGGCACAGTGCTACCATTTTGAGTTAATAATTACTAATTTTTCCACAAACAATACTTCAATTTAACACACAAACACTGAAAGACAACAAAAAATTTGTCTACTTCTATATTAGTAAGTAAGTAAGTAAATAAGTAATTAAATGGTTTGCCGTTATTAAAATTGGTTCGCACTAAAAAATAGCCATTAAATCATTTAATTAGCATAAAAGGATTTGGCTTGCAATAAATAAAAATCGGGCTGCAACACTTGTTCCGAAAAAAATGCTATAAACTGTCAACAATTTAACCGATATTAGTCCTCTTGTAATATCATGTGTTCGCTTAATTAACAGTCGAGCTTCGAAATGATTACTTGGTCAGCAAGATTTTACAATTGGTGAGTAGAAAAAAAACATGTCCAGAAGCTTGCATATTAATATAATGGTTATCAGTATAAATCATTGGATTGCGTTTGTTTTGAATAATCGGCAAAGTTCGTTATTGTGGGCGGAGCGAAAGCAGTCGCGTGATACGAGTAGCTAATTGCGTGCATTATGTACTTACATAAGCTACTTAACAAAGTTATTTAAAATTAAAATTATTGCTTTGAAAAAATTTAAAAACTTTTCTATTGAAAAGTTTTAAGCACGGCGCATCCTTAATTTCCCTTGGAAGTGCATTAAAAAGGCGAACACCATCAAAGAACAAAGATTTTTGTAGTGCTGATGTTCTCACCGGATCAATATGAAAGTTTTGTCTTGAGCGAATATTATAATCATAAAAATCTATTCTTCTTTCCAAAAAATTTAATAAATACTTTGGCAGTTGCCCGTGCTCTATTTTATAAATCAAAACAAGATTCGCCTTTTTAACACTTTGTTCAATAGATAACCAATTCAGGCCCTCCAACATAACTACTTCCTATCGGGGTAAACTGGCTACAATTTAATGTAATTCGCATCGCTTTATTTTGCTGCAGTTGAAGCATATTTATTTGTTCCTGAGTACAAGCTATAAATAGTGAAGAACAATAGTTAAAATGGGGTAATATAATTGTATTGTAAATTAAAGTTTTGGCCCATTGAGACATACAATCAGAAACACGTTTGAAAAATCCAATTTTTTTGCCTAATTTTTTACATAGATAATCCACTTGACTTGTAAATGTTAGTTGGGCATCCAGGAAAACATCCAAATATTTTATTTCGGAAACAAAATCTATAATGAAGCCTTATATTAAGCGAAAATTCAGATTCCATATAATTTTTGCAGTTTACTTTCGAACCTATGACCATACATTTAGTTTTCGATGTGTTTAACTTTAATCTATTTTGGCAAAGCCAGTCATATAATATTTTGAATTCATTATTTAACAAATCAGAAATTTCTTTAAAATTATTACCCATTAAACATATAAGAGTATCATCGGCGAAAAGATTGACAAATGAATTCTTAAGAACAGTGTAAATATCATTAACATAAATAACAAACAACAGTGGCCACAAGACGCTTCCCTGTGGGACACCCCATTTACTTTCCCTCTCACTAGACATCCTATGTTCCACTCTTGTGGACTGATATCTGTTGCTCAAGTAATCCCTAATCCAATCCAATACACCACCATTCATCCCATATAACAACAGTTGAAGACCAACCAGCGGCCGGATACGTTGTGTCTCGTCGATCACCAATCCACTCTCAGCAATCCGCTCTATTTTTCGGTTTACGCGTGTATCTTGCCCGTCCATAAATAATCTTTGAATATTGTTTTTATTGACGCGTTTCTTCAGGAAGTCAAATTTCGTCGCGTGTAATAAAGTCTAATAATCTGTATTATTGTATTTTCAAAAGCTAACTATCGGTTCTGTTTCACTATTACTGTGTGTACATGAAGTGTTTCCAGGAGTGTTCCCATAAAAAAGAAAAAGACTGATTGTGTTTGTGCCTGGATTTCCTCTCTCTTTAAGTATAAGGATAAATACAAGTAGGTAGAAAATAATTTATTTTTATATTTTATATGGAATTTCAGTTTTACATTAAGTTTGGCAACATTGCTATTGGCTCTGGGTGAAATGTTGTACAGTAGCGCGGACTGACCTGTAAGTAAGAGTGTTTGTTACCCCAATTTTAAAATGGTGGATTAAAAAAAAATATGTAGCGCTTCTCTAGGACACCCAAGCAGTCACCCATTTAAATTTCCATAACACCCTGTATACATACCTCAAGAGGAAAATGCTTAAGTCACTTGGATATTAATGCTATCCGCGGGAAAAAAGCAGTATTTTCCTCCCTTGGTATGTAAATAACTATTACACAAGTAAGTGGTGCGCTAAAATTAAAAAATATTTTGGTTCTAAAATTTCTGTTTAATACATTTCTTAGATCGAGGCAAGTAACATCACGCACGAAGCGGGGACGGGTATACCCGATCCATTGTATGCAAAAACTGTCAAAAGTGAACCGCATAAAAGTTGATTCAATCAAGTATTTAGAATTCGTATCATAAAAACTACTTTCTTAAAGAAAGTGATGTTGCACAATTTAACCGATTAATTCGTAATTATAGAATAATGATGTGTGGCGGGCATTACCTACCTACCTGGATAATTCTGAATATCACCTATTGTTGTTAGGTAATGATTATAAAGTTAAATTTTAAAAGCAGTCAAGAGCCAGTCGTACTCGCTTATAAACATGCCGAACCGTGGATAATTCTTTTTCAATGTTAGCGTCTAGACATTTCTAGTTGAATTAAGCTGGAATTAAACTAAAATATTTTTAAATATAAAAATCTTTTGTTCTAATATTTACATAATTTTTATTAATGAGAGGGTGAAAGGTTTCTTAAATCTCAAATAATACCATAATTCATTAATTTTTAAGTTCCAAAAATGGACTTAATTAGAACTTACCTGCACTTAGATTTATGGTTTTTAAACCAGATGCAAAATCACCGCCTAAAAATTTAGATGATTATTTCCCTCATTGTGAAATAGACTAATCAGATCATCATTTTTGGAATAAATTTTGTTTATACAGGGTGTCCGTGAACATGTGGGAAATCTCCCGGATATGAAGAAAACACGTGAAAAGAATACTATAGGTTCATATAAACTTCTTTCGTATCGGCCTCCTCTTCGGAGATATGGGCTCCCAAAGAGCACCAATGGAATTAAGTTTTTTACACATAATTATTGAACCACCTGGTATATTTCAATTATTTTTTAATATGATGTAAGACCCGTCAAATTACTACCCAAGAAACTGTTGTGAATTAATCACAGCTGCAGGGACGGACTAGCTGTAACACTCATGGGCCCATTTTGTTTACGCCCTGTATGACGAGAACTTTGGACAATGTTTTTTACATACCTTTAACTATTGGCTAAAAATTAAGTACTCTTCATTCATGTCGCTAATCCTCACCGTTTTCGAGAAAACGTTGTTTTATTTACATCATGTATTTGGCGTATCTCGGTAAAAGATACATCTTTGTTCCTATCAAATGTAGAAACTCAAAATTCCGCTTTTTCATATTTAACCCGTGAAAAGTAAGGGGACTCTGTGTAAATAAAATGACGTTTTCTCGAAAACGGTTAGGATTAGCGACATGAATGAAGAGTACTTAATTTTTAGCCAATAGTTAAAGGTATGTAAAAAACATTGTCCAAAGTTCTCATCATACAGGGCGTAAAAAAATGGGCCCATGAGTGTTACAGCTAGTCCGTCCCTGCAGCTGTGAGTAATTCACAACAGTTTCTTGGGTAGTAATTTGACGGGTCTTACCTGGTATACATCATATTAAAAAATAATTGAAATATACCAGGTGGTTCAATAATTATGTGTAAAAAACTTAATTCCATTGGTGCTCTTTGGGAGCCCATATCTCCGAAGAGGAGGCCGATACGAAAGAAGTTTATATGAACCTATAGTATTCTTTTCACGTGTTTTCTTCATATCCGGGAGATTTCCCACATATTCCCGGACACCCTGTATATAAGTGATTAAACCCCAAGACCTGTTTATCCGTGAATAAATCTCAAATGCCACATTTTATTATCAGTATACGAAAAATGATTATATGAACTAGTTTGCACTTGTTTTTTTCATATACAGGGTGTCCCAGAATATGTGGGCAATCTCCCGGATTCAGATAGAACACTTAAAAATAACCGGAGAAGTACCTATAAAATCTTCTTCCTACGGCCTCCCATACGGAGATACGGGCCGATAACGGACGTCCCTGGAAATCGTTGTTTTTTAAATAATTTATTAATTACTAGGTGCAATTTAATAATTTTTTAGTAGTTAGTAGATGAGTTTCCTTAAAATTCGCCCTTTTAAACACTTTTTTGCTTATTTAGTTTGCCAGGGACGGACTAGACGTAACACAAAAATGCTTTTTTTTTGTACACCTTGTATGATGAAGGAACGACAATAATATTTTTGGATACTCTAAACCTTAAGCTAAAAAAGATACTCTTGATCAATGTCAATAAAATGAACTGATTGCGAAAAAAAATATATTTTTGTTCAATATGATTTACATTCAGTATACGTAAATTCCATTATTAAGTTAATAACTAATAAGACAAAGGAGAAAAACCGCAAATTTCAAGACACAACCATAAACTAACACTGGCATAAATATTCTGATTTAAATGGAAAAAACCATATTGAACAAAAATATTTTTTTTTCGAAAATAGTTCACTTTATCGACCTTTACGTTTTTTTCAGCTTAAGGTTTAGAGTCTTAGAGGATCCAAAATATTATTGTCGTTCCTTCATCATACAAGGTGTACAAAAAAGAAACATTTTTATGTTACGTCTAGTCCGTCCCTGGCAAACTATATAAGCCAAATGTGTTTAAAAGGGCGAATTTTAAGGAGGCTCATCTACTAACCATTATCTAAAAAATTATTAAATTACACCTAGTACTTAATAAATTATTTAGAAAACGATTTCCATGGACGTCCGTTATCTCCGTAGGGGAGGCCGTAGGAAGAAAAATTTATAAGAACTTCTCCTGTTATTTTTAAGTGTTCTATCTGAATCCGGAAGATTGCCCACATATTCTGGGACACCCTGTATATCCGGGATATTTTCCCGGATACACTGTATGAACTGTATAAACCAGGAGGATAGTTACAATAAATTAAAAATTAATCAACATATTTATTATGCAATTAACGCATTTATCACTGTAATTCTTTTGCTTCAATGCAATTACGTACTCACCACAAATAGTACATTACGTATCAAGGGCCAAAAAGCCTCCGACGGCCCGAGATATGTACCGTATTTTTTTTACAAGTGCTCCGAAGCTTTGATGCTAAATAAATAAAGAAATTCTTCAGACAGTTTTCCTGTCTACATGACATGAAAACACTCGCGCATGGAGAATGTAAATATCTATTTATTATTTTTGACAAAATAGGCTCGTTGGCCTAGTTATATAGCGTACGCCTTGTGATCTGAGAGTCGCGGGTTCAAATCCCGCACTCGGCATCTCTGGTTTTATTTATTTTTTTACAAGTACCGAGTCTTTTAGGCCATATAAATAAAGAAATTCTTCAGACATTTTCTGAAACATCTTTGAAAAATTAACTGCCAATTTAATTTATATATAATCCGCTATTTATTATCGCTTATAGTATGGCTCGGTGGGTAGAGTGTCTGCCTGGCGATCTGAGGGTCGCGGGTTCAAATCCCGCACCAACAATTCTTATTTTATTTATTTATGAGCACATGGTGACTCGAAGCAGGCGGGAAAAATCTTTCCCGCCCGCTCTCTTGGAAACGCCACTTTCGGTGAAGTGAACATGCATGAAAAGAGGCACTTTCGGGGCACATGTAAAAAAATTATATTTCACAACAAATAAATATCCGAGTTCTGCAAATTAGATTATAAAACTCTATATTTAAAAAACATTTGTCCTACAACCAAGCAAATATAAAGATACTTCATTAATCCGGGAAACTGTTTAAACCACACCGATTTGAAAATTATTACGATTTCGGTAAGTAATATTTGAAAAATCCCAATAAAAATCTGATAACTCAGATTCTGAGCCGCTACTTGTCATACTGTTATCACCAAATAACGGAGAGTGCATGGCGGCGAAGCGTTTCCTCAATACGGCCATCATGTCGGTGACTTCAGGTGTTTTCGGAATTCTTAAAGTCATGTTCGGGGGTTTTAGCTAAAATAAATATTTAAATTAAGCACATTAATGCTATAATTAACATGATTCCATATACCACACTGAAATAAAAGCATATTTTGAGCATATTTTTGCAGTTTGAATTTCTTGTTCATTCCACCCTTCGTACTTAATATAATTTATCCATCAAACGACAAACTACCCTGAATTGGTTATCTGCAAAGATATTGCAAACTGCAGATAGAAAAATGTACATTTCTAGCCTACGCAACGAATACAAACAGTCTTTCCCACCTCTTTCAGCCATTATTGCAGCATAACCAGATTTACATATTTATCGCAAAGGTATCTTGCAAAATCCCAATTACAAATTTGTTAATTTGACAATTACAACCGGTTTAAGGTTAATCCGCAATTGCTCTTTAAATCAATTTATTTCCCCATAATTTTATTATAAACTGTGAAAAAGCGTACTTAGAAGTATCAAACGAATCTTGAACTAAGCCAACTGCACTCTGGCAACATCTATTTCTATTTTACTACTGAGCTACGATCCAGGAGCCAAAATATAAATAGACATTAATCTCGTAAACATTACAACGTTGGCGCTGTGATCTAACGAATTTTTTATATATTTTGGTTGATTTGTGTTTCTTTTTGTGATAAAAATCGTCTCTATCATAAACAATCATGGTGCATTCATGTGTAGTTTGTAAAAGAGTGGATCATTTAAATAAGGATTTATTTCATCGTTAAGTATGGTTATGTTTTAATATTTAACCATCTGATCGTTCAACATTGTTGCCATTCAGCCAACAAACACGTAGTTCTCTCTGCCACCCATTACTGATTTTCAATAACATTTCACACAATCACAGCATCACTTTCCAAGAGTTTTATGAATCTGTAGTTTACAATACCTTTGGTTATCTGTGGAACAGAGTATTCGACAGGGCAACCTAGTTTTAATTTACAAAATAGCCTTCATATTTAAATTTTTTCCTTGAAAAAAGATACAACTCTCTTCAGTATGGCATATGTTCTGAACAGAATTATAATATTCAGTTGGTTAGGACAATAATAAGTTTATACAAAAATTTTTGTTCTATGGTGTCCGCCTTTTTAATGCTCTTCCTGATACATTGAAAAGTTCATGTAACTTATTTGAATTCTTGCGTAATTAGAGTAATGCATACTAAGTAACTATTATGGAAAATTATCATTTGCAGACCACCCGATGATCCTTATACAATAAGGGCGTACTTTTGTCTACACAGTAGCACTTTAAAATGCTATTTCAGATTCTTAGATGGATTTTTAAAATTTGATTTAATCAAATAACGTCTGTTCAGATTGTATGGGACTACCAAGAGATGACGCTGCGCGCTGTATTTTGTCGACTACCGTCGATAATACGGCGTTAAGTTAAAAGTCCTCTCTGATGATGGGTATGTACACCTACTCTGTACTGACGAGAACAAATAAGTTCGAAACCGGTCTGCAGGTGGTTGCATCCTATCAATGGAGAGGGCTTCCTTTTCTTGGTAGTACCATTCAATCTGAAATAGTATTTTAAAGTGCTACTGTGTAGACAAAAATACGCCCTGATTGTATAAGGATCATCGGGTGGTCTGAAAATAATAATTTTCCATATTGGTATTTTATATTAATGCCATCTGACAAGCATAGACTTTTTATTTCTGAAATGGATTTTTAACTATTTTTGTGTATATTACTAGTTTATGCTTATAAATTTGCTGTGTTTGTATTTAATAGCCAAGTACTAAATAAACACACATTATGATTACTATTATTCCCAACGAAAAGTTATAAATGGTTTACATATATTTACGTGATCCGACCTTGTTCCATTTTTATCTCCTACAAAATAAAGAAAATAAAAAGGAAACGAACCTTCACCGAATTGATGTCCCCAACTGTAATCCTCCTCAAGGGGGTTTTCCGCAAAAATTCACATTTCTCCACATCCAAAAAATCATTACACGTCATCGGCGTAGCGGGTAGAGGCGGCGGCGGGGGAGGTATATAATCTACACCATCTTCAGTTGTTTCTAAGGCTTTTAATTCCGGTTCAACCTCATCCGACCACAATTTTATGGGCGTCGAGCAGTTCAGAGGTCCGATAAAATTTACTTGAGGTGTTTTTCCTTCATAGGACCCGTTGATCTCATCTTCAAGATAATATAGTTTCCGGCAATGCTTGCAGCATTTTTTTAAAGTTGCCGAGTTTTCTCTGGATTTTTTGTAATTTTTTTTACGCTCCGTCACAAATCTGTTACCATCGAGACATGACAAGGAACCATCAAATTCCGAACTGGAACTTTCATCTGACGAGCTTCGACGTAAAAAATTCATACTTTTCTTGTTGGATTCGATAATCATCGGATTGACAACAACTCTGTATTCCGGGAATAAGCATTTCGGTAATTTCATAATAATCTTTGAAACGTACTGTCTTCCAAGGATTTTTTTCAAAAAACGATAAAATTTTATTAATTCTCTTAATGCGAGTGACATTTTTGTATAGTTGGTGTGACAGAAATGTTTTACCTATCAACTGGTATGTTAGTGGCCGCATTCAGCAGATTTATAAGCGATTTTTAATCGGTGTCGTCACGATGCGCATCGATTTGTAATTCTGCTGAATGCATTTTGTTATCAGCTTTTTGTTTGGTTAGGATACCTCCTAACTATTTTCAGCATATATTACATTTTTTTCTGTACAAAATAGATCATTTTATTTTTAATGCTCACCTTCAACTAGCGGAGATCGTGTATAATATGCTTTTATGATTATAACTCACTTCTTTCCTTATTATTTATTATTTTAACTGAGAAACAAACTGACAAATCGCTGTCAAATCACAAATCGCTTTTTAAATTCAATGGAAAAAATGGCGTCCGAATTCTCATCGATTTGTGAAATCGATTTTTTTATTATAATCAAACACAAGCACTATAGGAAAAATCCATTAGGGCACTCTGGGGGTGGTGCAAAAAGCGATTCCCGTTGGTTTTGAATCGTTGGAGGTTATATTCGTTGGGAAAAACGACTTCGGGAAGGTCGTTCAATAAGGATGAAGTCCTCCAGATGAAAGAATTCTTAAATAATGAAGTTCGGGCTTAAAAACATATGGATGAGCGGCAGTGGTTCGTCGTGTATTTCTGCTATTCGCCGCTAAGAGGGCAAGGTCAGCCGAGCACCTTCCATGAAAATATCTGTAAAAGAGAGTCAAATCCCCAACCTGTCTTCGATGTTCTAGGCTGTCGAGGTTCTGCGTCAGCTCGTGGTCTCCAATCAGACGAATGGCCCTCCTTTCGATGGAATCCAGTAGCCGAAGAGTATGTTTGGGTGAGAGCAGTACTCTAGTGATGGTCGAATCTGGGCTTTGTATAATGTCAAAAGTTGTTGAGGTGTGTACAATTTTTTGGTTCGGAAAAGTACACCGAGTTTCTGAGAAGCTATCTTGGCGATTGTCACAACGTGTCACACGCAGCTTCGGCTATCGTCGACCGGTTTCAAGGGCGCTGATGATGTTTTAAAAGTTTGTCGAAATCCTTTCTTATTTTAGTGGTATTTTAGTTGTAATGTGTATTATATTTCTATGAAAGTAAATACTTGTCATTTATGCGTAAATCCTTTTAATACCTTTAAAATAGAATTTAAAATGCTAACACCGTATAGATCTCCATAAGAAATTTAAAAATCACTCTCCCTGTGACGTCAATGCACGCGGCAGACGAAATTGGAACGGTTAGATAGATATCTTACCTTTAGTTATTGTATTATATAATGGACTCTGTGCCACGAAAATTAGTAGCAACGAAAAAAAGTTTGAGAAGCGCTGATCTATTGCAAAGAAGTATAGTTATGTGTTGTTATTTCGAATATGACATGAAGGAAACAATCACTCGAAATATCCACTTTAATTTTTTACAATTTGCTGCGGAATATAACGACACGATTACAATTTAAGGCCAATTTCACACGAGAGCTGCTTATTTTGGTAAACACTGTCATTACATGGTCGGTCATTACTTTCGGTGATTGCTGTAATTATGGTCCGAACAATTTGCAAAATTTCATTATACCGTCTTAGTTGTTTCGAAGAATAAATTATTGTTAACGAGAATCTAATGCGATCCACTTTATCCGACCAAAGACTGAAAAACTATCGTATTGTTCGAGAAAATTATCTATTATGTCACCAACTTTATTTAAAGACCAAGGGCCTAAAAATGCTTTATATCGTTAGTATATACAGAGTGTTGCTTAATGTCGTGCTAATATTTCATAGTGCGAGTGACTGTCATAAACATATAATATAAAAGGGGAGACAAAACATTCCATTCATAAAACACCATTTATTTACAATCATTCACAGTCATACAGTTCCAAATAAGTTAGAAGAAGATGGCTTTAAAAAATGGCAACGCTGTAATAAGGTACGGGTTTAGATAATTTCGATCTAATATTAGTCATAAATAGGTATGCGTTGTAGGTATTTTTTACAGAAATTCAGATAATGTAAAGAAATTATCCATATTTTTACTTATAATATAGAATTGGCAACATCACTGCTTTGCCTAAAAAAAAACATAACCTCATTATTCTCACTTGCCGACGGGCGATATTAATTCGCAGTTAGAATAGTCAAATTTCTTACACACCACCATATGGCCGAGAAATAGCTCTAAATAGTTTTAGTTCGAAAATACACTAAATATTAATCCAAAAACACAATAGATCACAAACAACAGCGATAAACCGATAACAACACTGCCGGCGATAATGAATGAAATTTCATAAACTTCAAGGTCATTTTTACGCAGGTAAAAATGATCATATAGCGTTGCCACTGTGATTTCCTTAAAACATTGCAATTTGATATTCTTCGAATATATATAGGGTGTTCCTTAATGATGTGCTAATATTTCAGCGTGTGATTCCTTAGGTCATTTTATAAAGAAAAGTTTATATGAATATATGTCCGCAAAGGCTTAATTTTTTTACTACACGGTGTTGACTGTTTATTTATAAATGGTTATTTTTTAATATCTCCGAAAGTACTTTAGATATTATTTTCAATTTCGATATGTGCTGATAGGATATAGAACCACAAATTTTAGTTAGAAAAGTTCAATTCAATTGTTCCACCAGTGGCGTCCCTGCAAACATGTCATCTCATATTTTTTACAAAGAAGATGGTACGCCACTGACATTTTTCCATGTGGATATTTTTCTGATTAGCCTGGTCAATTCTACATGAAAACGGTCTCTTGAGTCAGACGCACCTTTCTTGAGTAAAGCCCCTAAATTCATATTGATTTATTAGTAATATTGATAAAATAATTAATGATAAATTTTGTTTTATAAAAACAGTGTGGGCAATTCGATGCGAAGACTTTTAAGTGAAGGTGGCCATTTCCAATAATTTTTATAAAACAAAATGAATTTTGTGGTTTTAATCAAGAAAAAACTCAAGAGACAATTGAGTAATTTTTCTAACTAAAATTTGTGGTTCTATATCCTATTAACTCGTACCAAAATTGAAAATAATATCTAAAGTACTTTCGGAGATTAAAAATTAGTCATTTAAAAAATAAAAATTCAACACCCTGTAGCAAAAAATTTAAGCCGTTGCGGACATATGTTCATATGAACTTTTCTTTATAAAATGACCTAAGGAATCACACCCTGAAATATTAGCACGTCATTAAGAAACACCCTATATAAATAGAAAATTTTAAAAATATACACATAAACTCCTGGACAAAATTAACGTAACATCATAAATTTGTCATATTTTTTATACTATTTTTTTTATGAATTTATAATCCGATTTGAATGATTTTCCTTTTGGATTGTAGGTTGGTTCCTTGACAATGTCATAGTTTCCGCTGTTTATGATAAAAATTTAATTTTCGATTTATACTGGGTGTACTAAATGCTATGTTTTTTTCCGAAAATTCGCATCACCCTGTGGAGTATATTATCAAGCGAAACATATTGCAGTTAACATTAAACGGTAGGTCCATCTTTCCCCAACATTTTCTTTTTTAGTTTACTTCATTATCTCTGTTATTAAAGGAGATACACCGTTTTATAGCGTAACATGTTTTTATAGACTTTAATATTCAACACATTCTTTGTTAAATGTTTTCAAGTAGACTATGGACTTTTTCTGACATTGCAAGCGATGTGTCAGCAGATGTTGTGTTTTAAAGTTACAAACGTCAAATAAAATTCGGCATACTGATAAAAACTGTTCGGAAACTGCTTATTAAACGTTCGTTTCGTATGCCCAGTTCCCCGACGAGTATTTTAATCTTGTAACCTACTTGAAAACATCTCCTTTAATAACAGAGATAATAAAGTAAACCAAAAATGAAAACGTTGGGGAAAGATGGACCTACCGTTTAATGTCAACTGCAATATGCTTCGGTTGCTAATATACTCCATAGGGTGATGCGAATTTTCGGAAAAAAACATAGCATTTTTAGTACACCCAGTATAAATCGAAAATTAAATTTTTATCATAACCAGTGAAAATTATGACATTGTCAAGGAACCAACCTACAATGCACAAAAAAAAATCATTCAAATCGGATCATAAATGAGAAATGCATTCAATATAATTCATATTATACTTTTCGGTTTCAAGCGCAAGCGGTAGATTTAGGACAGACTTGGCATCATTGATTACTATTTAAAACTTTGTATGATTGTGACAGAATGTAAACAATTCGGTATATTTATTAATCAAATGTTTTTGGTTATTGTTATGATTGTGCGATTGTTTTTTTTTAATAGGAAGAAATTTTATTGTGCAAGAATAGACGAAAAAATACAGTCAGAATCAGCGTAGGCCTTACGTAATACCTTAAAATCACTCAATGTCAAGGACATCGTCAGTCAAGTGTTTCGAGACTCGTGTTTATGAACCATATACAATGTCAATGAGTTCTCACGACATAGAGATTACAAATGGGAATTTTCCATAAGAACAAGATTTGTTTAAAGAGTTATGTAATTGTAGTAAAGGATGTTTTTTGTGATCTATAAAGAATTATAAATAAGAAATTTTAAAATTAAAGTCACAGTTTGCTTTTTAGTTTCGAGTTTTAGAATATCGGAATCAGTCCTCGGTTAAAACCTTTGATACTCGGGGATATTATCCAAAAATCGATGATGATCAAAAGTCTCCAAGGGCCCGAGGTTCGAAAATGCGATCGCGGTACCTTCATCGCAATCAAAATAGTAAAAATGAGCAAATACACTGTAGCTCCTATACTAATTAACTTAAGAATTTCATTCATATGACGATTTATACTGTATTATAGGGTGCATTTCAGGAAAATAGTTTCCAATATATAGGGTGGCCCAAAAAAGTGTGGTAACTAACATAATTCTGTCTTTTTTTAAATGGGACACCCAGTATTTTATTGCATATTTAGGTTCGTATTAGTGTCCTTGATAATTGCCTAAAGTTTTATTTCATTTGGTTATGTAGTTTAAATTAAAAATTAAAAAAAAGTTTTGGAGTTTTTAACCGAGGGCTGATTCCCATATATTCCGTGCGGGGTCCTTTACTAGTGATGGGAAAAACCGATGATTTTAATAATCGACTACTTGATACTCGGACTATATTAATAATCGTGTGAATCGCTCGAGCGATTAATCACTTGAAATTCCGATTCACCATTGGTGAATTTAGTAATATAGTAAACTTACGGTATAATCTAATTATTTGTTGTTGGCTTGATGAAAGGCTATAAAAACATTTTGTATCGTTTCGCCCCTTAGCAAAAATCAGACTGCGGCTACCTGGAGACAATGACTACAGTGAAACCTCTGTTAGGCAGACACCTACGGGACCGTCTAAATGTGGCCGCTTAATAGAGGTGTCCGCCCATGGGAAATTTGTTATTAGGTAATATGTAAATGCAAAATTATTACTATGTATATGTATGTACAAATAAACATAACATAACAAAGATACACTAGTTTTAGTTAGGATGTAGTACTTAAAAAATCTAATAACGTAGTTTGACGTGTTTGCGTTTTATACTTGCAATCTAGAAAATGTAATTCCAAGTCTGATAACAATTCCATTGCGGTAGAGTCACCTCTATTCTGTGCATACTTTTATAATTCCTTTACCATACTAATGGCTTTTGTTGATAATTGGTGACATTTGTTTGATTACTGCATTCAACTTCTTCATCAGAGTCGTCAGATAGTGATGTGGTTTCAGTTTGGACTACATAATCGTTAGGAATGGGGTTAATGAACTCGCCCAAATCATTGTTATCAAATTACAAACTTCCACAACATCAATATTCTCTTTCAGACTCAAAACGCGACATTTTTGTGCCATTGTTTACGATTTTAAAGTTACAACTCACAAATAAACGGCGGACTGCTGTCGGGGAATCACACATACTTTTCATTCGGCGAAGTCGTTTTACGGTGCCACGCATACTCGATTTGTTGCCGGTCTGTCTTCAGTTTTTGCACTCTTTGAATGAAAACATCCTGTCCGCGTCCGCCCAAAGGACAGTCCGCCCAAGAGAGTTTGATTTTCGTGGAATTTCATATACCTAGTTCCGGACTATGAAAAAATGTCCGCTTAATAGAGATGTCCGCTTATCAGAGGTGTCCGTTATGAGAGGTTTTATTATATATATATTTATTTTACTCATTTAGAATTTGTGAAAATTATCATTTTTATACATCGTACATCCCGAATAGAAGTGTATTATCTCCCAAAAATTATATTTCACTTTCTAGCAGAAATTATAATTAAACTACCTATTCTACTAACCAACAAAACCCCAACATCGATATTTCAAAACTCGCCCGTCAGAGGCGACTCATGTATTTACAATATACGTTCTGTTTCCGCGGAAAAGTGTACTATTTTATAATAACCCGTAAATGCGCACTTTTTATTTCCGCAAGACTTGTTAAAACATTAGTTTTTATTTAAAACCTGATTTGTAATACATTCCAGCCTCGAAGTTGAACTATAACCAAAATAAATAAATAATTATGTTAAGAATAAAATAAGATGTGAGCAATTTTAGAACCGAAATAATTTATATTGCTTGTCCTGGAAAATTTACCCTTTTTGAGTTAATCCACTTTTAAATAAATCAAAATAAAAAGACTGCTTTCAGGTGATATTAATATCAAATACCAATGTATGGGAAAAGTATTATTTCCCAGACCACCCGATGATACCTTATACAATAAGGGCGTATTTTTGTCTGGTCGGAGACCACGAGCTGACGAAGAACCTGGACAGCCTAGAGCATCGAAGACAGGTTGGGGATTTGACTCTCTTTTACAGATATTTTCATTGAAGGTGCTCTGCTGACCTTTCCCTCTTAATTCCGCCCAGAGCGACGAATAGCAGAAATACACGATGAACCACTGCCGTCCATCCATATGTGGTTAAGCTTAGTACTCCTCGAACTTCATTATTTAAGAATTCTTTCATCTGGAGGACTTCGTCCTTGTGGAACGACCTTCCCGAGGTCAATTTTGCCAACGAATATAACCTCCAACGATTCAAAGCCAACGTGAATCACTTTTTGCGCGCACGCACCACTCCCAGAGTGCCCTAAAGGATTTTTCCTATAGTGCTTGTGTTTGATCATAAAAAAAAATACACATTAACACTTTAAAATACTAATTCCGATTGAATGGTACTACCAAGAAAAGGAAGCCTTTTCCATTGATAGAATGTCACCTGCAGACCGGTTTCGAACTCTTTTGTTCTTTACCATCTAACATCAGAGAAGACTCTATACTTCACGCTGTATTATCAACGGTAGTCGAGAAAATAAAACGTTTAGTGCCTTCTCAATCCTACACAATCTGAACAGACGTTCTTTTGAATAAATCAAAAATAAAAAGTCGATTTACTTTTCATGTGGTATATATCAAATACCAATATATGGAAAAATTATTATTTCCCAAACCATCCGATGATGCCTTATACAAGGAGGGCGTATTTTTGTCTACACAGTAACAAAGTGCTACTGTATAGCCAAAAAACATCATTATTGTACAAGGTATCATCGGGTGGTCTAGGAAATAATAATTTTTCCATACATTGATATTTATTACACTATTGTTCGTGATGTGCGACATCTGCACGTTTGTCTAGGTTGATATGATAACACTATACATAACATTATATTCAAATTTTTATATTACTGGCAAGTTTAGTTGTTATAATTAGAAATTTTATAATTCTTCTCTGTTTGAGAATTTTTACAACACAACTAACGGTAGCATAGATTAGTTTTTTCTCGCATTCCTTTCGATGTTCAGAAACGACTGGGCATACAATAATGGTTAGGGATTTTTACTAAAACATAGAAAGACAATGTTAAATAAATAAACAAATAATCAAAAAAAAAATTATTGTCTTTGTAATATGAAAATTCTTAATTTAATCGTATGGAGCTGACGATTACGATCAATCGTATTAATCCAATAATCGGCGATTAATCGTAATCGTTGCATTACTATTCCAAAAGCCGCTGGGTAGTGTAATAATATTTTATAGCTATAAAGAGTAAATATCGTTTTGAAATCAGTGATATTGTTCGTATTTTTAAACTTGAAAAGATGTAAATATTATTTAAAATTATTTTCGCAATAGAACAAAAACAAACACGTTTATTTGTATTACGAGTTAACATGTTTTCGAGTCGAATTACTATTGGTTAGTCGTTAGTCAGCTACTCGTGTCACATTATATGCTGATAGCTAACTTAAGAGCAATTATCAGTGACTTTCATTAAGGTGTGGCAAACTACAAGAAAACTATTGAATAGATTTTGTTAAAATTTTAAATTTAGCTTCGAGATATGATATTACATGGCTATATTATCTAAAATTTTACGAAAAAGAATTTTATTTTTTTCAAAACGGTAAATAACGTTTAAATCGAAAAGATATGGCTATACAATCATTTTTGAAAGTATTGCATGCACTATCAATAATCTCAATTAATTTCACAGCTTGGTTTTAATGCGAAAAAAAGTCGCACCGAAGTTTTCCGAAAAAAAAAAACTAAAATCGCAACTGTCTAAAGTGATCTGGCAACGCTTCGGGTAATCAATGGCAGAAGAATAAGAAATACGTCTCCTACAGAAATTTAAAAAATGGTAAAGGGAATCATCAAATGATAATATTTGTAATGTCCGTATTTCGGTATCCGAAGCCCATATTTTAATTTTTAAATGTAGCTGTTTGTATTTGTGCAGTTGTTTGTAATGTGGTGTTGAGTTTATTTTCAGGTAATTCAGTTACGTTGTTTCGTGGTTTTATCTTTCTTCTATTTCAATTTTTTTTACTTAGTTGCCAGTGTGTGTGTGTACATGCATACAATGTGTTTATTCAGAGCAATGCTAGAAACAATTCTTTATAATGATCGTAATATTCCTAAAGCAAAATGCTTCTTATTTGACAATGCGCATTTTACTAATGTTCAATAAAAGTTTGAATGTATCTAAAAAGTTTTTTACTCTTGAGAACAGTGGCGGTTCTTCCACAGGACCACATGCGCATGTGCACCCCCAAAACAAAACGAAAAAAAATATTAATTTATATTCATTGAATATTATTTATCGTATAAAGTCCGACCCTCCCTAATATTTTATCGTACCGTCAAACTAAGAAAGTCCGACCCTCCCCTAACATTTTATCATCCCGTCAAACCAAACTGTATAGATCCGGCAACCGTGCCTCGGTCGAGGTAAATGACGATTATGACGAGACTTGCTCGCACGTGCGATTAAGTAGTGCAGTTTCTCTGTAGTAACAGGTGGCGGGTGGCAGCGGGGGCTAGCGGGTCTATGGCGATTTAACATGGAAAAGGCGCACAGTTGTCTGTTCGTGCATCTGGTTAGAAATTCGAGTGTGTACGTTTTAATATTTTAATATTATATATTTATTAAGTTAAAATGAATAGTTGACGGTGGACTATTTAAGAAATAACTTTAGCTCTTTGAGTTTGAAGCAAAAAATTGAAGTGAAGAATGCGGGAACACCTAAACCCGAAATTAATTTAACGCAGACCACAAAGGGTAAATCTAGGGCCTTTATCAGAAAGTTTAAAAATACTAATTTACATAAGTATATGAAAAAAAATTTTATAGAGGGTATTCCAAACTTAATGAGGCTGTTATTGATCAATTTTCTACAATTAAGAATCGAAGAATGGACTTTACGGTTAAGCACTATTGTGTAAGGTCGATAAATGTTGTGTATTTCGGTAAATGATACTCGATATGATTTTAAACCATTTTATTTAAGGATTTAAACTAAAAAACACTGAAAATATGAAGAATACCAACTTGTCGTTCGATTCGTTCTCATCATAAAATAGTTAACATTTGTTCCCGTCTTGGTTGCGCCTAATGACGTAGCCGTAGATGGCGTAGTGGTATTAGACATCATACAATTTTTCTTGATAGCTCGTAGATGGCTTTAGTAATAGTAGTGGACTTTATAAATATTGTTACGAGGGTTGCATGCGACGACGTTAAGATCCGACAGCTATACACACTAAGAAAACCTTTCTTATTTTCAAAAGTTGTATTTGTGTAAAATTAAAAAATAAATAAAAATATGTTTTACCTAACGCATTTTCTTATTACTTCTTTTCTCTCTTCATTTAAAATGCCTAGAAAGTAATCGTTTGGTCGTTACACAAAAATAAAATTTTAAAAATTATTTCACCATACTTCTGAACCCCCTCTATCATAGGTCAAGAGCCGCCACTGGTAGAATTGCCGACTGTAACACGTCACACATAGGTAAAGAGTCGCCACTGGTAGAATTGCCGACTGTAACACGGATTCCATTCTCGCATTGAACTCGCAATGCAAGAAGCATTGCGCCAGCTGATCGACCACAGTGTACTAGGCATGATGCGCATTCTTCGACTCTAATACTGCTTTAAAGTTTTGATGAATTAATTGCAGTTCATACAGAGGCTATTTAGTAATCAACTATTCTGGATCATATTATTTACTCTATTGTAGAACTCGTTGACCTTATTATATTTATAGGCAACATTTCACTGGTATTTGAAATTTATCCACTTCGTCTTGTTCTAAACCAATTAATTTTTTTATAGATTTAACGTTTGGATTGTTCAATGTTATTATTTTTTTGTGTTTTAAATATTTAATTATTTAATGGACGATAAATTCATTTAAATGCTTACAATCATCATCAGATTTTTAATTAAGATTGCTCCTGTTAGAATATTAATTTATCATTTATTTGCTAAATTTTTTTATAAAATAAAAATCCCTTCTTAAGTGACTCGCATAATTAACAAATTACTTTTCTTATGATTGCCAATATTGTACGAGGAATTCGGAATTTCGAGTTGCAACCACATATATGTAACCATTATATTGCTAATACCATCTGAAATAATGTCCCCGCTATGGCCATCGAACGGGTAATAGTGAGTTTACGCAGTTCGGAAATTTCCTTGTGAAAATAAACATTCGACAGGACCGGATTTCAACGTTCTTAATGCAAATTTCATTGGTTAGTTAGGAAAAATATTGCAATCAAAATTTCGATTAGTTCGATTTAAGACAGCGTTCCGTTTTCTGACGATATGATGATCCGACGGTGCCCTGATTGGTGTAAACTTTTGGTGCCAAATTCCGTCCGAATATTTGTAACAATCGACACGATGAGCTTTATTTTAACTTTCATCCGACGTCATATGTTTCTTAACCTCACTTTTTTCTGAACCAAAAATTAAGAATGAACTATGACTATTTGGGAATTATCAGCTACTAATGCAACAAATTAAAAATACATTAATTTTAAGGTTAGGTAGTGACCACATACAGGGTGATTCACGACGAGCGTGCATTAGAACTTAATGGAGAACTACTGAATATATGTTCCTGAAACTTTGGGGATTTGGGTTTATCGATATGCTCTCTTTAACTAAAATATTGACATGTTTCTGTCATTTCCGGTTATACCGGAAGTAGCTGCCAACTTTCGTTTTTTAAATACAACATGGTAATTTTTATTACATTTTTCGATTAAGCATTAAATACTAAGCACATTTTATAGAAAATGTTTTTGTCAGACTCTATTAGTTTTTGAGATATCTGGACTTTTTGTAATTATTTGGCAAATGCATGACGATGAAATAATCTATATAATTTTTTTACCTTAGCGCTTGGACTAAAATTTTTTTCTCACCGAATAGCTAGAAGATCATCAAAATTATTTTCGTATATATGTAACTACATACCTGAAATACTCTATACCTGGTATTGATCCACGACTTTTGCAAAAAAGCACCATGCACTTGTGTCCTATCATCTTAAAAAAAAAACAAGTTACTAACTTAAGAAACAGCGAATCGAATCGCCACAAATTAAAAACTCCTCTACAAAAATTGTTGTTAGGTAATGAAAGTTTATAAGCACTAATATAGATATCGACAACAATGTCGATGAACCACTTTTTATTCTGTAATTTGAAAAAGCATCAAGAAGCCATTTCCCATAGCGGGGACATTTTTTGTAATTTGGAACGTTCGTATTGGCAATATAATGGTTATATATATGTGGTTCAAACTAGGAATTTCGAGTTATATCTTGGTATTTAGAGCTCGTACTCGAAATTATATAAATTTCAAACTGTGTGCTTGTATAGCCTTGTTAAAAACGTATTTATCTATTAAAGAAACAAGCATTCCTCCTCACAGAACTTAACTTTCGATTTCGCCCATCCAAAAAATTAAGGGCAGACCCACGTGGGGTTCATTTGCACTCCATGAAAATTATGTACTATTTGATAGCAAGAAAATTAAATTAAATATGTGTTAATTAAGCAAGTGTTTAATTGTTATTTGAAAGCGTAATTTAGAAATAATTCAAGGCACGAGTGGATGAAGGTGTTAGTTAAAAAAATATACTTTTTTGATGTGGAAAATTTAAGAGCTCAGTTAAATGACATTAGTGTACCAAAGGTATTGAAACGCCCCGGACCCGGGTCTATTTTTCGCTAAAAAAATGTCGATGTTGAAAATAAAATAGCCAATATATTTAGGTCCAGTAATACATGCATAGCCTACATGTATTTTAAAAGAGCTTAAAACATCAAAAAGTCTAACATATTAGTGACGGATCAACAAGGGATCTCAAATGGTCACATTCCTTAGGCTAAAAAAAAATAGGGGTTCATAAAGTGACGCAACACAGCAAAGGCAGGGGTGCGCCTATATAAGCGAGAGGAATAAGGAATTCAATTTTTGACTTTCGCAAATACAAGTCGTTACGCTGCCCGATTCATAGTCAAAATTTTCCGTTCTCAAATCAAGTCATTTCGCTGCCAGTGCTCTTTCAGTGCATCATTAATCTCTTTAATTTCAATATTCAAATTTTTCCAATTCACAAATTAATAGTTACGCGGTAATTAGTATTCCACGGCCATTTAGTGTTCAGTACATCATTCTACGTATTAAGAAATTTCCTTCTACTTGTTAGAGTTTTCTGGTGGCTCACGTCGGCTTTGTCGATGTCGATGCGCTAGGAATCTTTGACAACGGAAGTAAATTCGACATTGTATGCTACTCTCAGTATATCACTCTTTTTCTATAGACACATATAAATAATTTTCTTCTACTTGTTAGAGTTTTCTAGTTGCTCACGTCGGTTTGCCAATGTAGATGCGATAGGGATCTTTAACAACGCAGGTAAAATCAAATTAATTTATACACAAAATGGCCGCTCTCTTCTTCTTATCTTCTATTTTAATTTATTAATACAAATCTCATTAAAATCTATTTCGGTAAATAAATTTCCTACCAGTTCAGTTTGCCAAATAGATTGTCTGCAGGACAAAAATGGCATGTTTTAGTAAAAACTACAAGGGTTAATTCGGGATTAACGGTTCTGTTTCATCTAAAATGTCTGCAAGACCAAAATATATTATTTTATTGTTTAAAAGGTACGGCAAGTAACAGTACCACTTGTTGGTGTAAATCGATACACTTTTGCTTTCGTTTAAAGGGTCGTTATTTAGTAGGTCATTTTCAGTAACAGATGTTTGTCTATCCAGGGTGAGTTTTAGAGTGGGTTCTTGAAAACAAAGGTAGGTGTTTATTACGCAATAATAAAGCCTTCCTCGAATAATATCTGCAATTCGCGGTAAGGGAATAGGGGAGGGTTTCTAAAAAAGGGTTATCTATGATGTATAACAGAGTAATCGCAGGTTATCGCTGTTACCAAAAATGGTTAAAATCATTTGGTATGATGTTGCCTGTAGAACGTTAATTTATAACAGGTGCAGATAAAAAGGCGTGACGGGTTTTTCTTAGGAATGAAATGTTCGACGGTAGGACACCACTACCGGACAGTGTCTTTCGACTGTCCAGTAGATGAAAAACAATGCTCGCTTGAGAAGAAAAGTGACACATGCGGAAAGCGAGCAGGCTCCTAATTTTTATTGCACTTTTATGAGTTATATGTTTGAAATGTTCAACAGTAGGACACCACTACTGGACAGTTGTCTTTTGGCTTTTCACTATACTACGTAGTACCATTATACCAACGTGTACGTAATCTGAGGTTATATTACATAAACAAAACGACAAGTAAATTAAATAAAAATACGTACACGAAAATGGGGTTATATGTAACAAAATAAATTTCAGATTATCAGGGGAGTAATGTAAATAAAATGGTCGCAGACCAAAACTTCATGTAAGAAGCGAGGTAGAAATATCGGATATCTAGGGTTTGTTCGGGTTTGTTCGCAGACATATAATAATTAGTATTGTGGTAAAGGGGGTAAATCATCACCAGTCTGTCGCAGACAGATATTGGTGAATAATAACGGGCCAAATTGTGGGAGACAAACATTCTGAAACAGGTTATATAATTATTATTATAATAATGTAAAATCTTTGTATCTGGTAAAATATTAATTTGTAATAAATAAGTGAATGGTTAAACTCTCTTTGATTTAAATTCCTGGCAGTGGAATCCCATCAGTACTTAGGTAATAAACGGTCGCCCCATTGTTATTTGAAGCTTATTTGGATCTATGCTTGAAATATCCCTTTAGTCGTTACTATATAATCATTTAGTAAACATCTATTAATATTTTCGCTTAGATCTACGTGCGTGGTAAAACGGTACCAAAAATGTCGATGCATGTCAATGCGTGTTTGCGTTAATAAAGCCGATACCTTCTGTTATATTTGTGGCGAAGTTACCGCGAAAGCGTACCAAAAACCGATATCTTCATTAGTAAAAAAGGCTTATGAACTGTACTTTGGATGCAAAGTTGGCAATGAAGATAGGTCCTGGGCCCCAAAAATGTGTTGCAGTTCGTGCTCGAGAACATTGACTGGATGGCTGAAAGGTACTCATAAATCTATGCCATTCGCAGTTCCAATGGTTTGGAGGGAACCTCGTAATCACGCAGATGATTGTTATTTCTGCATGACGAATATTAAAGGAATTACTAGCAAAACCAAGCGTAGCATTCAGTACCCCAATATTCCTTCTGCAATGCGACCAGTGCCCCATGACAACTCATTACCCATTCCCCAGCCACCTGAGAGTTACACGCTTGATTCCGAATCAGACTCCGGAAGTATTTCACCAGAAGCCAGACCAAGCTACATCCCTAGTTCTCATGATTTGCCTGATACACCTCATTTAATCACTCAAGGGGAGTTAAGTCCCTTCTCCAAGTATCGGGTATCCTGATCCATTATCCGCACACCATTTATAATTTTTTTTCAGATCTAAAGAAAGTGTGTTATACTGAGCAGATATCCCCTATAATACTTTAAAGTGCGCTTTTCCTCAAGGCTGCTTCAAATTTTATCGAAATATATCCCAAGTATTTGTAGACACTTACATACCTAGTTAACTATGAACAATGCATTTTCCCAATAATAAAAAATATTATACTATTACGTACTAAAAAATAAACGAGGAAAAGTCGACATAAATAATTTTTTTTATTATTACCTTTCCTGATGTATGATTTTGAAATATGAATTTTAACAGCCGCAGTCACTAAACAGTGCTAACTTTCAACTAAAACATGTCTAAATTCCATTATGTGACTTCTTTATGATACATGTGGGTTAGAATGTGAGTAAGGTGGAAGAATTTTTTGCTTCCATTCAGTGGCGGCGATCAGGATTAAGATTCCACCAGCAAAATCAAGCGCGGGAATTCTCTTCCCTCTCTAGAAGTTCAAAGTAGGAGAGAAGACAATGCCCGTACCTACGTTGGAATACGACGGCATGCATTGAAGGTACAATTGACGTGGCAATAGAAACAGTACATACAGTTCGACAAGCAAGTCTATAGCTACGCGGTATCGGTAAGGGGGAAGCAATATCTTTTAAAACATTATTATCTTAATAATTTAACAATATATATTTTTTCATAGCATGAATATATTTGTATCACCAGTGCAATATATTAGGCCTTTTCATTAATATTCCTCACTTATTTTGGCATTTTCGCCAATAAAATCCATTTGATTTCAACATGCACCTCAAAGTTTCACGGGAAAATGGAAAGTTTATGTCACTTCTCAGCTGTTGTAGCAACTTTTTTAAGGTTGGAAATACTTTTAGTTCCAAATAAAACTTTTGTATTGTTCTCCTAACAATGCCAAAGTCGAAGCCTTCGATTTTTTCGACACCAGAGAGACGGTCCCTTTTTTGATAGATGACAACAATTGATTCGGGTTATTTTCTTCCTTTCAGTATCTTCTTTGTGCGTGTTTTTTACTGGACCCACGCTTACTCCCGTATACATTGCGAGCCTTTCTAGCTTTCGCTTAAGTGGCAATTTAAATGTATTAATTTGTTATTCCTCTTGACACACCCTGTACACATTGGCAATCACTTCGCGGGTTTGACTATGAAGGGTTTTACCAGGGTATATTCATTCATTATCACAGTTTTAAAACAAACCCTATCACTACGCAACTGGATGAAGCATATTGGACATCGCCGAACAAGCACGCTGGCACTATAGGCGTGTCACCAGGCGTGTGACGTCATCCTCTGTCTGCGATATAACCTATCAAATTAGCTCTAGCCACCAGTTACCCATGGTTACCGTTGATATTGTACCATGTTGCCCTATTTTTAGATTAGAAGTACTTTAATGAAAAAGTATTTTATTTTGCATTTAAATATTAAAATAAATAGTATGAAAAGAAAGTTTTAAGAACATTGAAACTATAATAGAATATTAGTTACTTATATACTTATGACAATTTACTTTAAATGGGTAAATTTAATTTTAGGGTTTACTTGGTAACATGTTATTAAATTAAAATTTAATATATGTGACAACATTGTTATCCCAAGAAATTTTTTTGCCCGCATTCCTTTTGTAGCTACAGTTAAAGTTATCGACCTGTACATTTCAATTATGCCGTTTAATAAAAGAGTTCTGGGAAAAGGAATGTTATATTTTACAGAAATTAGGAAAAAGTGTATTTGCTTACCGTGGGCGCACAAAACCCGGACATTAAATGAAACCCTTTGTGACTAGGGATACAGAAAACTAAGATCTGTAAGAACCCATAAGTATGACTCGAGATATAGAGTGCATATTTAAACTTTTAAACACAACACACTTTATTTCATATCTGGGTCCTAAATTATACAACAAAATACCATTAGAAATACGAAATATAAAAGATGAAAAACATTTTAAAACTCAGTTTAATAAATTCTTTTCGACTAATTTAAATATTTTTACTGACATATTGTGTTATTTAGACTGTTGCACTCCCTGCAGGTTTTGTGATTTTCGCTGCTTGAATTTGTTGTTGTTACACTAGTAGTGCTTTGACTTAATTTTTTTTTTCACTAAGCATTTTAATGAAGATTTTAGAAATTAATTTAATGCGCGTAACGCTTAAGTAGCTGTGATAGTTCTAAAAATGTTAAATTCTAAAAATAGGCACATACAGGTATTTGATACCTAGGTAAAGTACGAAATTTGGATACGACTTAATGATTTCCTGGGTAGGTCCAATTGTGTCAACAAGAGCTTGGCAATAAAAAGATGTGAAGTATGAAGGGACGGACTAAGGAAAACAAGTAATGATATGATTATATTAATGTAATCAAATGAAATAACATTTTTTTTAAATATTACTAGTCATATTTATTTACATTTATTTATAATGTCATTCTATAGATAGTTCTGTTTCGCTATCGCTATTCTCATCAAAATTAATTATAATTGGATTAATTATACGATACAGACTAATATACGAATTTTCTACAGTTATTACGTGACGGACTGAAATTTTCCAACTACCTGGGGGAATATCATTAAAGCATTTTCGTATTAATTCTACAACACTAGAACTTAAAGTCGGAGAAATATTTTCAGACCTAACCAGTGATTTTAACTGGTGCCACATATGCTCTATGGGGTTAAAAATGCAATAATAGGGTGGGAGCCGTAGCACTATATGTCCAATTTCTTCTGCCAATGTGTCACAAACATATACTTTTTTTATACAAAATGTATTTAAAACTTCTAAAAGATCACTTTTTATAACTTTCTTCAAAATATCTATCATTCGCCGCCATGTAGTTCTGAATCTAAAATTTTGTATTATGCTTAGCTTGGAGCTTTATGTAATTGGCGACTGTGATAGCTCGCATTGTCCATTACTATCACGCTATTCTGAGGAATGTTTGGTCAAAGACAATTCTTGAACCATTCCTTAAAAAGTTCGGCCGTTGTATCTTCATGGTAGTCCACACAAGAGTCTTTAATGTTTTTTGCAGAAAGCCACAAGGCATTTAGAACCCAACTATTTTCTGACCTAGCATGTAAAATGCTTATTCTTTTTCCTTTATTTGACGGAGCTTTTGTTTTACACTTATCGGAAGAATCAGACCAGCCTTTGGATGGTGTTTCATGCGTGTCAAACCAAGTCTCGTCGAGGTAAATTATAGGACGGTTTTCAGAACTTACAGAAGTTATATACTCATGACGCCATTTTTGTAAACCGTGGGATTCCATGAGTACTTGCCTTTTGTCAATTTTGCGGTATCTGAATCCCATTTCCGACAAAACTCTCCAAAGGCTAGTGCGGCTACAACTTATTTGGGTTTTATCATTGGTGAGCCGTTGCTTCAGAGAATCTAATGTAGGTACGCGTTGCTCTTCGTACATGGTGTAGATTTCTCGCCTTATCAAGTCCTTGTCGCTTTCGTCGAAACATTTGGTGAAACCGGCATCTTTACGCTTCTTTCTAGATTTAATGGGATTTTATGCGATTCTTTTCACTGTAGTCAGAGGTATCTTAGTCAAATCAGACGTTTCAGTCGCAGCAACACTAGCATAAAGTCCTCTGTTGAGTAAAGAAGTATATACTCTTTTTACAATTTCCCTAGCATCGAGAGAAAAATGCATTGTCTTCACTGCAATACTAGAAGAAGCACCATCAATGTTTTCCATGGACGCCACATACTGTTTTTTTATACGTTTGGTAAAATAATATCGGTAATACAACTAAACTCTTCCAGCAAGAAATAAAAACTAACAACTTTTACCGCAAAAAGATATTTAAATATAAATTAAGCAACCTAACCTACCTGATGGGATAATGGGATCGCCCCAGGTGCTTTTACTGCAGTCATTAAGTTATATCCATTTTTCGTGGAACAATCTTTACCATATGTAACTGTTTAAAACTTTTTATAAAACTATACGTTTATTTAATTTGTATTATGTGCAAACGACTTTGAAAATAAATTTTAAAAAAATAAATAAAAATGTTCTATTTGCAGAAAGTAAAACTTTTTTAGTGACACTCATATCTCCCCCCTCCCCTAAAGGCAATAATAATTAAGCTCGTCCCATTTCTTGCATGTTACATGTCGGTCTATTCAAAAGTTCAAAGAAGCGAAGCATCTACTTAATTGGCAAAATAAATAGCTACCGAATTAATTTGCTTTCAAAAAGTCGCGTGCTCAAGGGCAACGTCACGAACAATTTTTAACATAAAACATGAAAGTTTGTTTGTGAATAATTAAACAATTATTGGTGGTTTATGGAAACTTTTATGCCTGTTAATTGTAGCCAATCAGATATTTGTATTGTGACATATTGTTATGACAACAACTTAATTTTTTCGGAAGTCATCCTACCCATGAGCACCTAGCTGTAACATTATTATGTGGAAATCTTTCTGGCTTGATAGCTGTATTAAAAACTGTGATGTAATAGTATATTACAGAACAAGCGTGTTAATAAGTCTATTACACACGATGTCGAAACTCGTTACGCTCGTAGCGTACTTCGAAGGAGTGTGCTTACCACTGGAGTTGTGTACAATACTTTTTATATTTATTTTTAATTTGAATTATCGAAATGCCAATAAAATATTTTCTGAATGCGTACTCACATGGTTATCAGGGTAAAAAAATTTTTACAAGCAACTTTCAGTCCTTAGCATATAACTTACTCAAATAAACTATTTGCCTGTAGAACCCTTTATAATTTGCGAAATATATGTTACTTCCTGCATTAGAAAGCAATTTTAAAAGTTTTTTTTTAGATTATAGCTGCAGTATTCAAATTTGAATTTAAAAATGTATCGCCGGTCACGTTTCCACAGTCAATAATTTCTTACTTTACACTTTTATATTTCACGTAATTTTACTAAGGTTACTTTTATATATAAATCATTTACACTCCTACTACAATTTGTATTGAAAAAATAATGTTCAAAGATCAACAGTTTGGTTTCTCTAAAGCAATTATTAACCAGAAGTTCCGTTCCCGCAGCTGCATGTATCGTCAGCCCAATAGTTTTATAAATATGACGGTGTGTGTTCGAATTTATGTAAAGCGTGCTCCTGTTTAGGTAAGTTCCTTATTATTTTTTTTTATGATCAAACACAAGCACTATAGGAAAAATCCTTTAGGGCACTCTGGGAGTGGTGCGTGTCCGCAAAAAGCGATTCACGTTGGTTTAGAATCGTCGGAGGTTATATTCGTTGGGAAAAACGACAGTGGTTCCTCGTGTATTTCTGTTGTTCGTCGCTCTGGGCGGAATTAAGAGGGCAAAGTCAGCCGAGCACCTTATGTTTATTTAGGCATAAACTAGAGCATTTCCTACTTTTTACCAGGCGTATGTTTTTTTGTTGTACCGCCGGTCACAGGGTTAACTCAGACCTAGTAGTCTTAATTAAGGGAAAAATATTACACGAAGTCATTCTCTTGAGTACAGATACTCATTTCAGTCTAAAAAAGCTTAAGAAATTATTAGCTGTTATCCACGAATTTGTGCATTTTTGTATCGTCGGTCACGCATGAAAATGTTACCGGAGATACATTGATGTGACGGTTTGTTATCCGAAGCTATATACAATATTGTTTTATTAACCATTTATAAACCATTAAAGAAAAATATATTTTGATGTGCAAGTTTCGTTTACACCTTAGGTAGATTAAAAATATGACTAATTTTCTTAGTATTTTAACATTCTATAAGGAACATTCCAAAACTTTAACCCAATATAAGACAGGGATGTTATAAATAATAGGAAAATGGTTATAGTGACTGATTAAAATAACTGAGTTCCAAATATTGGCGTTATATGATTCAGAAGAGTAAAATTAGCCTTGTAACGGGCGCTAAATTATTAAAAAATCGATGCTATAGACCAGTGGTGCGCAAACCGTGGGTCGCGACCCCCGGAGGGGTCGCTAGAAAATTTTTGGGGGTCGCCAAATTCAAAGAAATTGTTGTAAAAATACCTTTTTTCGAATTATAGAAAATTAATGAATTTTATTTTCCGTTAAATTATTTTAAATAATCCCACATGCAAAATTAGACGGGCTTTTATAGTTTTGCGGTGTCGGCAGTATTTGGTTCCTTATCTCTGCTGTCGCAACGGGTATGGCTTTACTGGTAGATAAATCGGCCAGGATGACGTAATGTAACGTTGAAAGAGACGGCTAAAGAAATTTCTGCAGGAGGCAGTTTTTTTTAGTAGGTTCTGGGTTTTTATCGTGGCCGGACGCCGCGGTCTCAGGACCTCACTCAAACGCGATCTTATTTTTTTTTTCAAAACGGAAGCCGCAACACTACAGGTGTTAGAGTGTTTTTAGCCGCGGATTTTCCCTGAGAAAATTTTTATTTGAAACACTCGTGTTTCCGTCGAGTATAAAAACAATACTGGACTGTCATTAAACACTCGTGTTTTCCGGCGAGTTTAAAAATACTGGAACATCATTAAATACTCGTGTTTCCGGCGAGTATAAAAATACTGGACTCTTTATTAAACACTCGTAGTTTCCGTGCGAGTATAAATAACGCTGGAATCCCTTCAAACACTCGTTGCTGGCGCGAGTATAAATAAGTTTTCCAAGAACAAACCCGATTGTGACAAAAGGAACGAAGACATTCTGAGTCCGGAATAGTGAGTAAGTGTGAAATAAAATATCTTAAGGCTAGTATTAGTAGTCACTGCCGCGAGTCATAATTTTTCTTTCGAAAATTATTAGGGTAGTTAGACTCTCTTTAGTTGAGAAACAAAATGCTAGCTTAGGTTTATTTTACATTGTAAATACTGTAAATAATTAAATTTTGAATGGGAGTACGTGACAGAGGAATGATAGGTTTGAAACGCAGAATGTTAGTGTAGGATAATTTTTATTGTAAATATAAAATGAAATAATTATCGCACTAGTTCTTCGGGTCGCGTTACTCGACTGACGTAAGACAAACCCCCTTAAATTCAGCCTCAAAGACAAGGACATAAAATTAAATAAAAATAGCCCTCCGTGTTACAATATAACAAACTTGCATTGTTGTTATATTTAATTGGACGCCCCCGAGCCAATAAATCAAAAGTATAGTCTGAACATCAGTTAGGCCTCGTCCTACGTTCAACAAACTATACTTTTAAATTAAAATCATTCATTCTTTCTTATGACAAATTTGCCCTCATCTCTTCAATTGCGCTGGTGGACCGCTGACAGCTTCCAGTTAGCGGGGAAAGGTGGTGGGCCCACCCAAGACCGACTGACACGTGCGTGTCAAGTCGGCAATGGCATTATGCCTGGCATCCCTGGACAATACAAGAATCGACCGAAAAATCGAAAATCAAATCTCAGATTGCGGTGGATTTTTTCATTACTTGCTAAGACTGGCCACTTTACAGATAGTGTCGACCAGTACTTACATCTTCCAAATTAAATGGTTCAATAGTTTGGCAATAATAATCAAATCCTGGGTGGGGGATTACACCTTCTGGTTAGAATCCAACAGGGGACAAAATTAAAATTCCATAAATTGCCATCTAGCTAATTATCAAATTAAATTAAATTCAAAAATAAAATCAAGGGGTAAATTGGTTATACGGGGGTTATCAACAAACGTCCCACGTAAAAACGCGCAGATAAGGAGAAAGTTAGAGTTACCTATCAATTACTAAGCGCAAAACGGACGGACGTTTCGGGCTACGTACTCCACTCATATCATAGTATGATGTACGTACGCACCGATCTTGCAAAATTTCCAAATTTCTTTTACAATTCGGCGACAAAATTCACGCCTACTGTCTATCCAGGGGTCGTGACAAAATTTTACACAAAATAAGGGGTCGCAAATGAAAAAAGTTTGCGCACCACTGCTATAGACCAAGATCTTTGTGACGATGATCTTTTGCGCGGGCATATATAATTCCTCTAATTAGATAGGTAGTATAAGAAACTTATTAAAAAATTAAGAGGTGTTTTTGAGATTATTTATTTTTAAAATCCGATTTACTGAAAGTTGCCTGTAAAAAAATTATAAACTCATAAACCCGAACAAACCCGAACAAACCTGAATACACCAGTGAATAAATTCTTTATACACTTATTTTTCATGCCTCTGCCTGGATATTTTCTAGCAATAAATTATTGTTTGAATATCGTATCATACTTTACTAATATACACAAAAATAATTTAAAAATTAATAAAGCGGATGTTTAAAATTGCAAAGTGACATTTACGTTGTCAAAGCGACGCGATGCTACACAGCCAACTTTGAGCAAAATCTATTGGAAACATTCACGGTTTTGGAATATCGCGGCTAATGTGATTTGTGGAACTGTTACATAATATACAGGGTGCTACAAATTCGGCCTTCACCATTGGGATTTCGAAAACGGTAAGAGATATGAAGGGTCGGTTAAATTGGGGCAAAGTTACGTAATTATGGGCCCAATAATATGACGCAAAAAAATCGAAAATAAATACAGGACATATTTGGAAAAATCTAAAATTTTGCATTACGATTTTAATTATTTCCTTACTTTATTCGAAGAGATGTCCAAAAATAAATTTCACTAGTAGTACGTTCGTGTATTTACTTTTATTTTTTAATCGGAATAATTCGAAATTATAAAACTGAATTCCTCTTTTAAAAGTCTTAGTAAAGTGCTGGCTTAAAGAGTCAAGTGTTGTATACCACTGAACGTAGATTTCGGTCCTCTTTCATAATTTAAACAAAGAAGTCCAGGTCCGTATTTAAACAAAAATAAGTTTATGATGGTGACCTAAGGACGAAACGTCGCAAAGATCTGATGTTGCCATCTTGTGGAGAATAAAAAGTAGCAATGAGGAAGTGAAATTTATTTTTGGACATCTCTTCGAACAAAGTCAGGAGAAAATAAAAACCGTAACGTAAAACTTCAGATTTTTCCAAATATCTTGAAAATCCCTGTATTTATTTTAGATATTTTTTGTCATATTATTTGGCCCATAATTAAGCAACTTTGCATTTAACCGACTTCGTATTTCCGAAATCTCAATGGTGAAGAACGAAGTTGTTACACCCTGTATATACAGGGTGGTATGGAAATATATTTAAACCGGCAAATCTTGAGATGAAAATTAATTGAAGAAAGATAACTATAAAATGGCGCTTTGAATTATTAAGCGAAATATACACTTTATATGAGATCTGAAATTTAACGTGGCCGCTACTGACGACGTTCGCAATCAATAATTTATTGAGGCAGTCTCAAGTCTCAAAAGGGGACAGCGCATTGTAGGCGGTGTTGTCATATTACAACACAGAATTGTAAACGCACGTGTTCAGTTTTTGACAACAAGACGTCTTTAACCCTCGTTATCACTTCTTTTTCAAACTTTTTAGACAAGAAAACTACAATTTTAAGGTACATACTCTCTTACCTTTGATCTTATTTTAAAATAATCCGTTTTATAATTAAATTACATAAAAAAATAAAACACAAAAATGTTTTGCAACAGAACCAACAGTAGATAATATCACACAAATTTGAAATCACATCACAACATTTATTATTATGAATTATTTCACAATAGAAAAAAAATCGGGTAATGCTACAACTAACAAAACGTTTAAAATTCGTATACATCAAGCACGCGGAACCCTCGGCAACATCGTTCCCACAACGAGTATCGAAACATACTGAAGCAACAATACCGAAAGGGCGAGACACGCGGTGTAATCTGGCGTCACTGTATTTTACTCTAGTGACCTACATTATTGCTGACTAAAACCAGATGATGCGGCGCGGCAGCATATAGGTAAAAATGGTTTTTACCGTAATATTTAGATATTCGATTAAAAAAAAAGTATGTACAGTTTCTCTAGGACGCGCAAGGAGTCATCCATTTAAATATAATAAGTCATTTCCATAACACCCTGTATATTACGTATCAGCGCTTTGTTTGTAATATTACATCGTGTGTTATTTGACTCTTACTGATAAAGTAGACTGTGCGTAAATAGATCCTTACTAATATAGGAGTAGAAAAAATATTATTAATAAATACTTATTTTTTATTTAATTATATAGATACGTATTAATTATCGAGAACATCGGTTATAATTTTCAAATGTTGTATAAATTCATTTTTCCATTTTTATGTCAGATATGTCAAATTTAAATTTTAGGAAATTTACATGCATCTAGATTTTATGCGCTGTTCCCGTACAAGTATACGTATCAGGACGTAAACTGCTCTGCCCTAAATTCTGGAATCTATTTTCTATCAGTTGAAACAAAAATTATTAAAATTGCTTCATTATTAACGAAATAACAGCTTATTAATTGGGACGTGAATTTTTGAATATTCGATAATTAATTGGCATAGTGTATACGCCAACGATTTCCGTAAAAATGAGTCAATTTTATTATTCATATAGGAAAATAGTGCATTGGATACAAATATGCGTGTTCTATGCCTTTAGTTTCCGTTGTCACCAGGTATATTAAAATAATTCGCATTTCCTGCGTGGCAATGACATTGCCATGCGTGGAAACATAATTCGTACAAATTAAATCTAATTTTTCAATGTTAATTAGCCAATAAAATTGGCCTTAACTGTTTATTTGTACGAGTAAGGTTAAATCAAAATGTATTTGGATTTTTGATGGTAACAGAAAAGGTCGACGATGCTTTGTTTCGGATGCAAATTGTTTATTTATACAACTAGAGCGTGAAATGTATTTTTATTGAATGAGGAGTTTATTGATCGGCAGGATAGGCGTAGGGAGGAATCCTACCTGTCCTGTCCTGGGCTGGTCTTTTACACGGTAAAGTGTCGTTTTATCCCAAGGATCTTAAATCAAAGGGGATAGAATAGGGACGAATAAACAATTCACATTCTTAGGTAGGTTGTAAACAACTTCCCAGAAAAACAATCGGGAAGCTCTGAAAATTAGTATAATTTTCCGTTGTCGTTTTCTGTTAATTAGACAAAGACACTATGACGCCTTCGAACGTTCGGAACTTACTTTTTATAAAGCCCTTATTGGAACTGCCATCTTACATACCTACAGGTCGACAACTTTAACTGTAGCTACAAAAGGAATGCGGGCAAAAAAATTTCTTGGGATAACAATGTTGTCACATATATTAAATTTTAATTTAATAACATGTTACCAAGTAAACCCTAAAATTAAATTTACCCATTTAAAGTAAATTGTCATAAGTATATAAGTAACTAATATTCTATTATAGTTTCAATGTTCTTAAAACTTTCTTTTCATACTTTTATTTTAATATTTAAATGCAAAATTAAATATTTTTTCATTAAAGTACTTCTAATCTAAAAATAGGGCAACATGGCACAATATCAACGGTAACCATGGGTAACTGGTGGCTAGAGCTAATTTGATAGGTTATATCCCAGACAGAGGATGACGTCACGCGCCTGGTGACACGCCTATAGTGCCAGCGTGCTTGGTCGGCGATGTCCAATATGCTTCATCCAGTTGCGTAGTGATAGGGTTTCTTTTAAAACTGTGATAAGGAATGAATATACCCTGGTAAAACCCTTCATAGTCAGACCCGCGAAGTGATTGCCAATGTGTACAGGGTGTGTGAAGAGGAATCACAAATTAATACATTTAAATTGCCACTTAAGCGGAAGCTAGAAAGGCTCGCAATGTATACGGAGTAAGCGTGGGTGCAGTAAAAAACATGCACAAAGAAGATACTGAAAGGAAGAAAATAACCCGAATCAATTGTTGTAATCTCCTGTCAAAAAAGGGACCGTCTCTTTGCTGTCGAAAAAATCGAAATCTTCGACTTTGGCATTGTTAGGAGAACAATACAAAAGTTTTATTTTCAACTAAAAGTATTTCCAACCTTAAAAAAGTTGCTACAACAGCTGAGAAGTGACATAAACTTTCCATTTTCCCTTGAAACTTTGAGGTGCATGTTGAAATCAAACGGATTTTATTGGCGAAAATGCCAAAATAAGGGAGGAATATTAATGAAAAGGCCTAATATATTGCACTGGTGATACAAATATATTCATGCTATGAAAAAATATATATTATTACATTATTAAGATAATAATAGCACGCCCATGACTCGGCCATGTTTTAAAAGATATTGCTTCCCCCTTACCGATACCGCGTAGCTATACACTTGGTTGTCGAACTGTACTTTCACCTTTGACACTACCGGATTAACAACTGTCATATTTGTCGTTATCGTAAATAAAATTCTTTTTTGTTTTCGGAGGTAATTACACTACTGCCTAAAAATTTTCGATAATTGTGCATGAAAGCGTATTGCCTAAAAACAACAAGAGTTCATTTTCATATTTTGGCGAAATATTTTACAAAATTTGAAAATGAACGAATGTTGTTTTTCAAAGGAAATACGCTTAAATGCAAAATTATCTGAGAATTTTTAGGCTCGAGTGTAATTTAGGGAGAAAATTACTCGCATAATGGTTAAAACAACTTTATATTACACCTTTTAAATAAAGAACTAAAAAAATTAGTAATTATTAATAACGCAATTGTAATAATATTTAATATTTGAGTTTGTAGCTGAAATATAAGATTTATTTTTTTAAACGTCAAAAAGTGTCATTATCTTTGTCAATAAACAATAAAAACGTGGCGGGTTGTTTTCGATAGCTAGAGGGGTTGTTTTCGATGGAATCAATCGAAAACAACACCTCTAGCTTAATGCATGAGTGTAATTTTCAGTATTATTTGGGCAAAAAATAGTAATTTTTACTCAATATGGTTAGACAGTGCAAAGTCCGCCGTCAACAGGATAAAAATATAGATAGGCGTCACATTGAGGTGTACAAAGCAGATAGAAATACCGAGTCCATGTTTGTATCAAGTCGATGTTTCATCTGTTCCCATTTCGTCTGTTGATTGAATTCTATCTGTATTTTTTGTCCCTTAACCATCACTAGAGTACTGCTCTCATGTCCGGAGCTCTGCACCCAAACATTCTCTTCGGCTACTGGATTTCATCGAAAGGCGGGCCATTCGTCTGATCGGAGGCCACGAGCTGACGAAAAGCCTCGACAGCCTAGAACATCGAAGACAGGTTGGAGATGTGACTCTCTTTTACAGATATGGAAAGTGCTCGGCTGACCTAGCCCTCTTAATTCCGTCCGAGCAGAAATACCCGACAAACCACTTAAGCTTAAGCTTAATACTTCTCGAACTTCATTATTTAAGAATTCTTTCATCTGGAGGACTTCATCTTTATTGAACGACCTTTCCGAGGCCATTTTTCCCAACGAATATAATCTCCAACGATTCAAAACCAACGTGAATCGCTTTTTGCGCACACGCACCACTCCCAGAGTGCCCTAAAGGATTTTTTCTATAGTGCTTGTGTTTGATCATAAAAAAAATATTTCGAGACAGACCAAATTCAGAATGTGGTTGAGTAAGAGTAGCATTCTTGGCTAGACTTCGCCACTCTGGATTTGTCGCGTCCTCGGAAAATTCTTTATTTTCAAATTTCAAATTTGTTCTTTATTTTATTCAGCGTTCTAATTAGGATTTATATTAATAAAAAGTTTTTATTATTATTATTATTATCACTTTTCACAAAATTTGGGCCAATTTTTTCATTTTCTTACCGAACTCTAAAACACAACGCTGTTATCCTATTTTCCTCTGCACGATGTGGTATTTTAGAAACACTCTTTGTTTAGATCTCTACATATATGTAACTCAAAACGTTATACATTCGTGTCAGGGCTGGATTTAATGATAGGCTACAAAGGCTGCAGCCGGCAAATGTTTCCTTACAATCTTTTTAAAATTTTATTGGCATTTTTTTGGCAAAATAAATCGAAGCCACATAAAGTATGTTCCTATTCGCGTTGACGTTTTTTTGCAAATCAGAGGCCAGTAACACGTCAACCTAATCGTGTCATGTTAGAGTAGGGTCCGCGCTTAGGTGCAGCCCAGGGGATCATAAATTCTGCCCTGATTGGTATTCATTTTAAGTTTCCTTACTACAACTTATAAACATAAATATAACAAAATCATTAATAACTAATTTAAGGCACGACTTTGTTTGACTCATCTTGAATTGTCGCAAGTTGACGTTAAAAAACTATAATTATTCTTACCTGGAATAGCTGTTAAACAATAGATATATCAAAATGTTGGTGATGATGTTATGAATATGAATTATTAGTGATGGGAGAATCTTTAATAGGAACCGAGGAGAAGCCCAGCACTATGAAGGACATAACAACTTTTTTTTTAATTTTCGCTTCATATATCAAAGCTAGATCGACACCGTTTTCAATATCGAACTGAGAATATTATGAAACCGTGTTTTCTTTTTTAAAGGGTGAGGCGGCCATGTATGTTTGGTTGCAGAAACAATTACTAAAGTAATCTCACACCTGTCAAGTTTACTGACTTCAGCATTATAATACTTTACAAACATATCAAGCATTGCAATTTCCCTCAGGAGGACTTAAAATCATCTTGGTTCATATTGTTTAATTATTTCAGAAAGTTTTCAATTTTCTCGACAAAATGACAAACATTAGCCATTCATCGATTATTCGAACATTACAACAAAATAAAATGTATCCCTAAAAAATTATACCTACTCATGAGCTCATGGAAGACGATTTCGATAAGAGAATGCATTTTTGTGAACAAATGATTGCAATCTTAGATAACAATGTGATCCAATTAGAACACGTTTTATTTTCTGATGAGTGCATCTTTACACTTCACGGTCATGCTAATCGACAGAATTGCCGCTATTGGTCTTGGGAAAATCCTCACTGGATTAGAGAAGAACATACGCAATATCCTAAAAGGTTAATGTTTGGGCAGGAATTGTTCGTAGATCATATCAAAAGTCCCTTTATTTAGCACTGCTCCAAAATAATGTCTTGCCAACTTTAACAAACTTATATACTGATCCAGCAAACTCACAACTTCCAGCGAATTATGATTAGTTTAAAAACTAAAAAATTATTCCCTTTAATAAATATGGTTAGCGATGGTAAATGTTAATCAACTTTGGGCCCTTAATTTCTATAGTTTCTTGTGTAAATTTAAAAGAAATTACGCAATAGCGACAATTGGTATTACTGAATATAAAACTGCTTTTAATTTGATAGGTATAGAGGTATATACAATACAGTGAGTCGGAAGGAATGAGTCAAACTCTAGGAGTGTATTATACAAGTGACAATAATGTAAAAAGCCCTTAATATGTCCTTATCCGTTTTTCATTTGTTACTTCATCCCTAGTGTCGACTTCTACTGTGTAAACTTAATTGTTGAACCAGCCTCATAAGCAAAAGTCTAGTAATGTGTGGTCTGGAGATCTTGGTGACCGAACTAACAGGAATACCATGACCAACTCCAAGTCCTGGAAATTTTTGGTCCAAATGTTTGCACGAGCACTGAGAATACTACAGTTACTTTCTAATGTTTACAGTTTCGAGTAGTCGTTGTAATTCATTTTGTAAACAATTTAAGTAGTGCCCTCCCATGAGGCGATTCTCGAAAATGAGAGGGCCAATTAAATAACGATGGTCAAATTACACCGCAAGTTTACCGAAAATTTGTTTTTGGAACAAACCCGAACAAACTATACCGTACGATTATCAAAAATTTGTTTTTCGAGCAAATCACACCGCACTTTTAATGATAATTTGTTTTTGGAACAAATACGAACAAACCACACCGCATGTTAACCGAACATTTATTTTTTAAACATATTTATTTGTTATATTAATATTTTTTAACAATGACGTCTCATACCAGGGGACACCTTTTTTTTGTCCGAATTTTTTTTGTAACTTGCTGTTTTCATATGAATTTTGTATTTTCCACATGGGAAGACATCTATGGCTTTATCGCATGTGAGATGATTTTAAGGGTTTTTACCTAAATTTCTAAATGGCCGATTAAAAAAAGAAATGTAGGCTTCCTCTAGGATACCCAAAGGAGTTTACCAATTTAAAAATAATAAACCATCTCCATAACACCCTGTATATGACATCATTTTATTTGGAACCGAAACCCAATTAATATTATTTCGGCTGCATTTAATAATAAAATTATTTTTCGCAAAATCAGTTATCGCCGATATTGTTGATATTTGATTAATTTAATCCATCAATATGGCCAATTTCATATTTTAAAAAAGTAATTAAAAATAGTCTAGTCTAACCAGTCAAAACATTAAGATTGACAATAGATAGTAAAAACACTGTTTCTTCAGATTCGACCTTGACATGAAAATTATATGGAATATTTGGTATCTTTATTTCAGACCCAGGGGCGTGCGGATAAATCTAAGAGGAGCTACGCAATATTTGCCAACATATAGCGATCTATTAAAGTGCAAAGTATTTAAATGTTTTGGAAGGTGATTTTAGTTTAATAGTGTTATCGTGTGATATATACAGTGCGTACATAAAGTTTTTTAAAAGAAGATACAAATTTTGAAAGAATGTCGTGTAGTTTTTCAATTTTATTCACAACATTACAAGATTTTATCAAGTAACATGAACAAATATCCAAATAAGGAGGTAAAGAAACTCACAGTCTGCTCCACTAGTTTAATAGAAATAAATGCTATAAACCAAACATGTTTCGAAGACTTAAGTCTTCATCTTCAGTGGTAAATAAAACATCAACAAAGGGGGTACCTATGACATTGATGCAACTGTAAATAAGAAAAAGAAGTCTAATAAGTTAAGTTTAAGAAAAATGAATGAAAGAAAAGAATTGAAACGATGGAGAAGTAAATTATAGGGGAGTGAAAAAATTGTGAAAACTCCTTACCTAGTCAAGCAGGAAAAGAAAACGTTTTGAAAATGTAAAAAATTCAATTATAGTAAATAAAGAAAGAAAACTAAAATTAATTTTATTGAAAGGTAAAAAATAATGAAAAATTTTTTAATAAGAATGAAATCCCACTTTTAAAGGGTTTTAATTTTAAATTTAATGTAAAAAACATTCATTGTTACAATTTTTTGGTTTTTAACTGAATCTGTTAGCCTTTGACATTGTATTCTCTTATCTTACTTTGAATCTATATTAATTTTTAAAAAAAATTTTTCTTTCATCTCAGAACCTCGTGCTAAGATGAACCTTATTTCAAAAATTAATGTTTTTTACATTAAGTTTAAAATTAAAACCCTTTAAAAGTGGGATTTCATTCTTATTAAAAAATTTTTCATTATTTTTTACCTTTCAATAAAATGAATTTTAGTTTTCTTTCTTTATTTACTATAATTGAATTTTTTACATTTTCAAAACGTTTTCTTTTCCTGCTTGACTAGGTAAGGAGTTTTCACAATTTTTTCACTCCCCTATAATTTACTTCTCCATCGTTTCAATTCTTTTCTTTCATTCATTTTTCTTAAACTTAACTTATTAGACTTCTTTTTCTTATTTACAGTTGCATCAATGTCATAGGTACCCCCTTTGTTGATGTTTTATTTACCACTGAAGATGAAGACTTAAGTCTTCGAAACATGTTTGGTTTATAGTATTTATTTCTATTAAACTAGTGGAGCAGACTGTGAGTTTCTTTACCTCCTTATAACTTCACTCCACTTTGAGATGGACTACTTCAAGAAAAAAGAAATATCCAAATATTAATAGCGTGTATTTGCAACCTCGTGTTCTTAGCACTTCTACCATGTGAACTGACATTTGAATGAAGTTTTGAATTGTTTGTTGAGGAATATTTTCCCATTCCTCAGGAATTGCTGTTGTATTTAATAATATAAAGCAAGTCCAGCCAGCAATTAAAACACGTTCTTTCTACTTTATGGGTTGTAACCGGGTATTTAGACGAGGTGAATATTCAGATTTAAATGCAATTAAACATGTATGAGATATGCTATGTAGACGTGTCCACAATCGACATCCATAAACATTGCCGGATCTGCGAACAGTCCTTCCTGAATAAATAGTATCTTTATTTCAAATTATGACACTAAGAGCACAAAATGAAATGACGTCACAGTTTTACAAATCTGGACAAAAGTCCTTTAAACTATAGGGTTCCAAACTGATCAACATCTTTCTGATTTTCGCTTTAAACTTTTTTCGAAATCCATAGTTCTAGTATTATACACATGCTTTGGTTTCAAGTCGAAAAGACTTTTATTTCTAAAAATAAACATTAAACTATATACCGCGTGTACAGTCATTATACCCAAGCTTTTGAACACAGATCTACAACTTTGCAAATTGTTTATTTTCTTAATTAGTCTTAATTAGTTGAATTGAATCAAGCTGTCCTTTACCCAAAACATGATACCATATTTAAGGACCGATTCGAAATTAGCAAAATACAAAATTCTAAGTGAGCTTTCATTCATATATTTGCCAACGACCCTAATGCCATAGCAAATTGAATTAAGCTTTTTAATTAAATTATTTATATGACATGACCAATTAAGATGTTCGTCTATATAAATTCTCAAAAACTTTACATTATTCATTATGTATATTTCTTTGTTGTCAAACTTCAATTGTAAGGGCTTCACTATTCTCGATTGTTTAGTCCTAAACAAAAGAATATTTGTTTTGTCTTTATTTAAAATGAGATTATTTGTCATAAACCACTCTGTTACTAACTGAAAGAATTCTTCAGCCCTTGCGACCAACTCTTCGACAGATTTACTTCCAATTATTAAATTAGTATCGACTGCATACTTTACTATATGTTGGTAAGGAGAATTCATTAAAATCTATAAATCATTAATGAACAAGATAGATAGAATTGGACCCATAGGCGTAACTAGAGGGGGGGCCAGGTGGGCCGTGCCCACCCCAGATTGCTCTGGTGCCCACCCCAGTGTTTCCGAAGTTCGAAGCCATACATACGTCATAGTGACACTTGCCATTAAAATCCTACTAGACTAGGGGCCAGGCCCCCCCTACAAAATCATTCTAGTTACGCCAATGATTGGACCCAATGTACTACCTTGTTCTATGCCTACATTATTTGATAACATGTTTGATCTGTCATTTTTCCCTTCTTTTGTTATAGTTACAAGTTGTTTTCTGTCATTTAGATATGATATAAGCCACATTTTATTCATTTCCTCTTATACCATATTTTTCCAATTTTTTTTTATAAGCAATTCCCTATCAAGACAGTCATAGGCTTTAGATAAGTTCAGGAGCATTCCAAGGGCTAGTTCGCCATTTTCCAGATGTTTCAAAATTTTCTGAATGAAATCAAACAGAGCCGTTTGAGTTGATTTCCCTTTTAAAAACCCATGTCGACACTTACTAAATAAATTACAATGATTTAGGAACCCCACTAATCTTGTGCTCATAGCCATTTCAAATATTTTTGAAAACCCTGGTAACAAACTTATTGGCCTATATAATTGTCCAGAATTTCATGATCACCTTTTTTATATAAGGGTTTGATGAGTGCAATCTTTAAATTTTCAGGAAATACACCAAAGCCAAAAGAATTATTTATGATGTAACACAGAATAATTTGCAACTCAGTAGTTGCCACTTTTACAATACTTGTCGGGATTTCATCAATGCCACTACTACTTTTATTTTTTTAATTCCGTGCTATTTCACAAGCTTCTGCCGGCGTTACAGGTGTTAGAAACATAGAACTTAGATTTTCACTAATCTTACAACTAAATGGAATATTAACCAATTTGCCCAGCATATCTGGAACGATTGAAAGCAGAAAATCATTGTATTTGTTAGCTATATGCTCAGAGTCTCCTTCCACTTTAACATCGGAATTCCCGCTTTGACCGTTTATCTCCTTGCATATAATGCATATACACTTGGATTTATTGTCCGACTTCATAATTCAATTTTCATACTGTGCTGCACGTGAATTAGTCAATAAACCATCATATGTTTTTTTCCATTTTATACATTTCATTATACATGTGATTATGCCTCGACAATAAAATATCCAATCTATGCTTGCACTCTATAATGTTTACGTCCTTGTACAATACCGACTTTTGTTTCTTAAGAAGAATGGGAAAATATTCCTCAAGGAGCAATTCAAGACTGCATTGAAAGCATGCCCCACGTAGCACGGTTGAAGTGATAAGAACACGAGGTTGCAATACACGCTATTAATTTTTGGATTCGATAAAATAATGTTTCATTAAAACTCCATGGACGAGGAAAATTTCCCCAAATGTCATTTACCTCTACTAATAATAAAATTAGGAAGACAATTAGAAGAAAGGGATAACGGCTACAGGGCGAACAATAAAAAAATTGTTTAGCCGCGAAAGTGCCATTTAGATTTTGGTTAAAGTTAAACGTAAACAAACTGTAAATCATACTTACGGTAACAAGTTGAACCTTGAATTTTTTACACGTTTAACCAAACACTTCCGGCTAATGAATGATTTTATTCGATTCAGATGTCTGTCTTGATGGAAATTAGTTGGTTTTTAACCGCAATAATTATTGAAACTGATTTCGAGAATCGCCGTTTATTTATCTTTATTCGATCTGAATAGTAATTTACTTGTAACCTTTGGGCGCAATGCTCGAAAATCGCCAATTGTCCATATTCTTTAAAACGACCAAAGTCCGAAGTACGCCGCGCCGCTACCCGATGGGAACAAAATACACGTGTCATCATAAATCACCATTTTAATATTTATTAGACGAATAGGAATGATGACGCGAATGTCATTAGGAATTACCTAAAGTGACCAGGCAGGGCTGTCAAACATTCAGGGATGTCATCCAGCAAGACAACGTGTTCTGCATTTTACTTTGGAACTAAAGAAAATAATAAATAAATCTATCGCTAGTGTCATTACTTTCATTAGGTACCAATCTCAGGAATATTTACGAAAAATGCAAAAAATAACTCATGAATTAAAAAAAAAAAAGTAATACATATAATATATGTCATAAAATTTGTAGGTATTTAAAAATACAGGGTGTTATGGAAATGATTTATTATTGTGTATTTAAATGGGTGACTTCTTGGGTGTCCTAGAGAACATCTACATACTTTTTTTTTAAATCGAATATCTAAATACTAAGGTAAAAACCCTTTTTGCCTACATGCTGTCACGCCGCACCATCTGGTTTCAGTTAGCAACAATGTAGGTCACTAGAGCAAACTACAGTGTTGCCAGATCACACCGCGTGTCTCGCCCTTGCTTGGATTATCGCCGCGCGCGTATTGATATGTTTAACTTTCAGTATCATTTCTTCAGTATGTATCGATATTCGGTGCTGGAACGACGTTGCCGAGCGTTCCACGTGCTTGATATATACGAATTTTAAACGTTTTGTTAGTTGTAGCGTTACCCGATTTTTTTCTGTTGTGAAATAATTCATAGTTATAAATGTTGTGATGATTTCAAATTTGTGTGATATTATCTACTGTTGGTTCTGTTGCAAAACATACTTTTTGTGTTTTATTTTTTTATGAAATTTAATTATAAAACGGATTATTTTAAAATAAGATTGAAGGTAAAAGAGTATGTACCTTAAAATTATAGTTTTTTTTTCCTAAAAAGTTTGAAAAAGAAGTGATAACGCGGGTTAAAGACGTCTTGTTGTCAAACACTGAACACGTGCATTTACAATTCTATGTTGCAATATGACAACACCGCCACACAATGTGCTGACCTCCTTTGAGACTTGAGACTGCCTCAATAAATTATTGATTGCGAACGTTGTCAGTAGCGGCCATGTAAATTTTCAGCTTTCATATAAAGTGTATATTTCGCTTAATAATTCAAAGCTCCATTTATTAACCTAAATTAAATATTATAATAATTCGAGAAATACTTTTAAATAGTCAATATCGCTGGTCGTCGATATCGATACTAGCTTATGCTCTCTACTCTAGACATCAAACCTTATGACGTTTCGTAAGTTTAAGGTTATGTGACTATAATTTCATAAGAACGGATGTCAACATGTCAACAATATCAGTACATAAGAAAATACATTGCAAATAAACAGTAATTAAATATTTGTATACTTAAATCCTTCCTTTAAAGTAGTTTTCCGTTTGTAATGGATCCATGTATCCATATGTATCCATTATAATAATAATGTAAATCGACAAAATGATGCATTGTATTAAAAGATAATGTCATACAAAACTTGACATTTATTAAAAGTCATTTTCTAGTCCTCGGCCTACTTAGAAACGCTTCCTAAAACTGCTTTGGACCAATGAGGCCGTTTTATCACTTCCAAAACAAAACTTATCGTGAACATGAAAAATGTTATCGATAAGAATATATTACCTTCAATTAAATAGATGCGTCGATGCTTTCTGTATATACAGACACGGAAAAAGGTGTAGTAAAGCCCAATTTCCTTGAACTTTAAACGATTTTTATACAAAACTTTTATATAAATTGACATTGGCTTAAGTTGATTTGCAAGCACTGGCAAAATAGCAGACTATGAATGTCAAAGAAATAATGCAGCATGTCTAAAACAATTGCTTCCTCAAGAAAATACCTTAAATTACAATGTCATTATCATTAACAAAAGTCAAGAACCATAAAAACAATAGGGACGTGCATTTTTTCAATGTGCGGATAATTAAAGAAATTTGTTAAAGTTCCGCTTTAATTTGAATAAATTGATCAATACACGGGCGTATTTCTATTGTATGCAAAGCAGTGTTGCCAATTAGCCTGCAATTACACGATTTGCGTGTTTTATGTGTAATTTGTGTGCCAACATATGTGTAATTTGGGTGTAATTAGAAATCCACCACCTAAGTGTCACTATCAGCTTGGTAGACTTTTTTTTGTGGGCAACATAATGGACCACTAGTCACAGTCTGAACTAATTTGATTTGGTGACCTTTATTTTTTTAGAAATCAAGCCCTGCACACTCTCTTTCTTACAAAGTATGAATGGTTTAAAAAAATCGTGTATTTGTATGACTAAAAGTGTGCAAAAGCGTGTAATTTTTTCAGCTATTTGTGTAATTTCACAAATTCAGATGGTGCAAAGGCCGTTTGGACGAAAATAGTTTATACGAACGCAGAAGTCTACCTATTTTTTATGTGGTACTATACAGGGTGTTTAAAAAAATATGTGCCATCGTCCGTATGCTGATTCTTTACTCAAAAATAGGACAAATAGGGACAAATATTAGTGTTGTGATCGCTCGAGCGAAAAACCGCTTGATCACTCGATTATTGAAATAACCGACATCGCTCGATTATTAAAAAAACCGCTCGAGTTATCTATTCATGCGAAAACCGTCGCTCGTCACTTATTATGTTTCATCCGATACCCGCGCTTCGCTTGACGCCGGCGGAAATGTACCGCTGTAGTGTGATCGAGTTAAAAACTGCTTGTACTATGACGCCTGTCACTTGATAGACGACCTTCGGTCTATGCGCCGCGCCATCCGATTCGCGACGTTCGAGCTTGACGCTGAGCAGGTACACGACATACGTCTTTCTTAAAGGCACATAAACGAGAAGGTGCATATAAAAAAGTATGCCAAATCCCTTAGCGGAGTCATCGCGACATGGGTTTTGTAAAGTTTTATTTTAACTGGCTAGCCAGCGGCGTAGTTTAGGGCTCCGATTGTAAATATTAAAAAATTAAAGGATATAATTTTTAAATTTTTATTTACTATAAACTTGAGAAAACTTCTCAAAAATAACATAATAATAGAAATTGTAAATAAAAATAACAAAACGAACAAAATGGTTAACAAAATATATAGAAAAATTCGTTGGTAATCTTATAGTAAACATTTTTAAATCTAAACAAGAACTTTTTATTATTAAACACAAGAAGACTTCTTAAAAATAAAATACATTATAAAAAATGTTAATGGTAAATAAGAACACGAGCAAAATAGTTAACAAAACATAGGCATCGATAAATTCTTTGGTAACCAAAAGTAAACATTCTTAAATTTAAACACGAACTTTTAGGAAAATATAAACATGAATTCCAAAAAATAATCACCAATTTTCTTATTTTGCCAGTCGCGTAACTAAGCCTACATTTTTGAAGAGCACACAGTGGACACCTGATAATTTAAAGTGGAAGAATTTGACAAGCCATTTGAAATATCTACTTATTTTATGCTCCTAGATTGAGAAAGATGTGAAGAAAAATAATTCTTGGTAATACTTTTTGTTTTAAAAAAGCACAAGAATAAACCCACACAACAAATACATATTTGGGGTATTTTTTGCAGTTTTTTGTTTGGTATCGAGACACGTGGTAAAAATTCATTATTCACAAATAAATAAATTTCTAGAATTTTTTTGGTGGCTACTACAATTTTTTAGCTAAACCTGTGCCCACCCGTAGTTACTTGTCTGCTAAATACCCTACCTAATCACATGTCAACGACTAGGCTGCCGGTCGAGTAATCGGTAACGTCATCGCTTGGTGAATTGAAATTTCAAGCGAAGAAGTCTGCAGATTTATTTGAAAGATACAGGGTGTTTAAAAAAATATATGGCATTGCTTCCAGAGAGCTATCTTTTCGTTTGGAATGGGTAGGTATTTAAAGAATAATGGAAACTAAGTGTAACCATAACATACAGGGTCCGCAAACGAAGCGTGGACGGAAGATTAAATCGTTATCGAAGAACTTATCAACAATACTAAAACAGCTTGAGATATTGGATTAAAAGCGGCATGTTTTAAAAATATTTTACATTATACAGGGTGGCCCAAAAAAGTGTGACAGCATAAAGTTATATTTTTTTAAATGGGACACCCAGTATTTTATTGCACATTTAGGTTCGTATTACTATCGTTTATAAGTGCCTCAAATTTTATTTCATTTGGTTTCGTAGTTTCGGAGAAATAAATTAAAAACTAAAAAAAAAAGTTTTGCAGTCCTGAATAAAAAAATCAAAAAAAACAATCCAAAACTATTTTTTTAACCTCGGCATTGAGTGAAATTTATGACAAGAGGTCTAGAGGTACTATGAATGTAATTGTGTTTATTTACTTTATACAGGGTGTTCATAATAAGCTTTCAAAAACCTCACATTTTAAAATAATTTTTCTCAAGTTTTTCAAATGGAACACCCTGTATATTATTTGGCTATTTGACGTAGAATTCATAGACAATTTTTTTTTGTAATACAAGCATATAAGTTATATCCAGCCGTTTTGGAAATAATTATTAATATCATAAATTATGTTGTTTAAATAGAGTTTTTATTGGGAAATTTTGTTATAGGCGACTAGACTAATAATTGTAAACTAAAGTAAATGTTCAAAATAGCTTCCTTTTACTCTTAGAGTTTACCGTATTTTAGTTATTTCGATATAAATTTTAAAAACCTACATTTTTGCTACTTTTATTTATTTAATTTTATTTTTTATTCTTAATCGAGTTGCCATGATTTTTTTTTGTTTAGATTGTCACTATGACATCCAAATAAAATTATTTACATTTGTTCAGTCGTCGAAATTAAGTACTAACTTACACAAAATGTCGAATTTTACAACTTTAGAAATGGTAAATATGATTTTTATACTGGGTGAATGTGCAAGAAATTGCCTACTCGCTAGCCGAGTGTATGCTGAAAGATACCCAGATATTGAGAGAAAGCCGAGACCAGAAACCTTCGAGAAGTTGTTGCAAAGATTTGTAGCAACAGGAACTGCATACACAAGAAGGATGATAATCAATAAACCCGTTATTAATGAAGAAAATGAATTAAAAGTTCTGTTGGCAGTAGAGGAAAATCATTAAATTAAGTAAAAGGAAGCTATTTTGAACATTTACAATTATTAGTCTAGTCGTCTATAACAAAATTTCCCCATAAAAACTTACAATAATTTATGATATTTACAATTATTTCGAAAACGGCTGGATATAACTTATATGCTTGTATTACAAAAAAAAATTGTCTATGAATTCTACGTCAAATAGCCAAATAATATACAGGGTGTTCCATTTGAAAAACTTGAGAAAAATTATTTTAAAATGTGAGGTTTTTGAAAGCTTATTATGAACACCCTGTATAAAGTAAATAAACACAATTACATTCATAGTACCTCTAGACCTCTTGTCATAAATTTCACTCAATGCCGAGGTTAAAAAAATAGTTCTGGATTGTTTTTTTTTGATTTTTTTATTCAGGACTGCAAAACTTTTTTTTTTAGTTTTTAATTTATTTCTCCGAAACTACGAAACCAAATGAAATAAAATGTGAGGCACTTATAAACGATAGTAATACAAACCTAAATATGCAATAAAATACTGGGTGTCCCATTTAAAAAAATATAACTTTATGCTGTCACACTTTTTTGGGCCACCCTGTATAATGTAAAATATTTTTAAAACATGCCGCTTTTAATCTAATATCTCAAGCTGTTCAGTATTGTTGATGAGTTCTTCGATAACGATTTAATCTTCCGTCCACGCTTCGTTTGCGGACCCTGTATATCAAAACTAAAGATGGAAAAACGAATCGGTAAAAACAACAAATGCTGGTACGCAGCTGACGGTTGCAAATCAGTAGACAATCGATACATTCTGTTCGGCATTGTTGCGCGGTAGCAGATTTTGCTTCTGTGAACACTTAAATCAACTGTGCATGCCTAGGGCAACCTAATAGGTCAACCAGCTGACCATTGTGTTTCCAATCCGACAAAAGAAAATAGACTTTGTGCAGGTAATTGGTCTAAAGCGGGGCGCTTGCTAATTCTCTTCTAAGTCTAGGCTGGGGGCAAATGCAAGGTTACCGCTTCATTTCTGTGAGCTATAATTTACTTATTTATTGTTATTATAATTAAAAGATAATTTTATTTATACTTCACCTTGAGTCTAAAATTACCACAATTCGTACAAGTTTCTTTTTTCTGATAAAAGAAATGTCAACTTGTATTGAATATGATAGTATGATGGTACACGTACACGTACAGGGTCTCCATTTTGGGGGTTTTATACGGGGTATCTCCGTTATTAGAGCCTGAATAATGAAACTGCTTGAATTTCGACAGTTGACACCCAGACATGCCAATTATGGATAATAATTATTCTCTTGAAGTAATTAGTGATCACACTGATAAGTTTCCAAAAGGTTTAACTCATTCAATACAGGTCAGTAAAAGAAACTTTGAAAATCAAATTTTGTATTATGGCCTACGTTTCGACCTCTATGGGGTCATCCTCAGGGCTCTAAAATGGGGGTTTTCCTTGTAAGTATAGTTCAGAAAAACAAAATATTATAATAATTTCCTACATATAAAGAAGAAAAATTAAATAAGTAAATCTGTCTTTATAAAAAACTATATAAAAGACCACCACATTTGAATAATGAATATACAACCTTTTAAAATATACGTATTACGTAACAATTATGTATAAACTAAAACAAAAACATTAAACTAAACTACTTAAAAAACAACAAGAACAGGTACTCACATACAGATAAGATCATCCGTGTAACACTTTTTACCGGTGTTCCCCAAGGGTGGTTCATATTGTCTCCCACCCTCTTCTTACTCTACATTAACGACGTGAAAACTAAAAATCCTATATTTAGCTTTGCTGACGATAGCACACAACGAATACTTATAACAGGAAGAAGAAAAACAGCCGTGTTAACAAATCGAGGCAGGTATGAACAAACGAACAAACCCGGCATCCATTACGTCTGGCATCAGCTGACAAACGCACGTGCTTTTTAAATGTCACTTTTGTCCAAATTTTTATTACTGTCAATATTTAAACGTGACATTTAACCAACAAAAAACATTCAAAACACTTTTATTTGATTTACTAAGTAGTGAAAATCAAATATTAGGATTCTGACATGTTTTAAGCTGTAAATATCACTTTAAAATATTCCTTACACACTCTTATATCATTTATTGAACTAGTAACGTAACTACAAATGAAAAATTAAACTTCAGAAATAAGCTTGTAAGTAGTTTTATTAAAAAATAGGAAGTGAATCATAATTTACATAAATATTGTACAATCTTCAACTGGGCTTTAGGCCCTAGCAAATATTTCAAGATTCAAGTCCAAGCATATTTTTGGACCCCATATGATTTAGGAAAAGAAATTATTATTGATGCTTACTCTCAGTAAACATGACTAAATGAATATTTCAATTACAAATTACTCACTTGCACCAAAAAGGAAACGACGTTTCTCGTGAGAAGATTAGAAAATTAAAAATTATTTTAAAATTTAAAGATGCTGCGTCTTCTCCACCATTTTAAATCACATCAGAGGTTACTTGATTTCCATTCCCGCCAGACGAAGGCAGTTAGCTTGTTTAACAATTCGTGCTGTTCGCATTCTATGCCTGTCTCTGTCTGCAGCAACCTTCCCTAATACAGTAAAGTTAGACAAATATGACCAGGATCAAGTCGCCTGCATAAACACTCACTTTTTGGCATTTCATATTATTAACTCTACGTAAGTCTGATATTGACGCTTAAATGATGAGATTACTTGTGTGCGCATGGAGCAGAGTAGGCTTAGCATCACTTAAAATGCCTTCTTACGTGTTTCGATTCCCCCCATAAGCAGTCTCACCGGGCTGATAGCACATATTATGTCTCATATTTCTCTTTGAATGCACCAACATCGGCTGCCGACGCACATCTTCTCAGACTGCATGAAGTATCGCGGTTCAACAAAGACCTGGAAGAAATTTTGGCTTGGGGTGACAGTAACCCAGTCGAATTTAACGTTAAGAAAACCCAGACAGCAGTTTTCTTTAAAATGGTTAACATTATAGAACCGGATATAGTCATGGCAGGACACGCAATTCCACTGGCTTCATCTACTAATTGGTTGGGCGTCAATTTGGGAGGAAATATCATGTTGTGGCAATCGTCAAGATTGTTTCTCAGAAACTTGGTGTACTCTACCGAACCAAAAAGTTGTACACACCTCAATAACTTTTGACACTATACAAAGCCCAGATTCGACCATCACTAGAGTGCTGCTCTCATTCGTCTGATTGGAGATCACGAGCTGACGAAGAGCCTTGACAGCCTAAAACATCGAAGACAGGTTGGGGATTTGATTTTCTTTTACAGATATTTCTTACTTTTATCAGTTTGTTTGTGTTTATATTTGACTTATGTAGTCTACGTATACTTAAATTCAGTGTTCGCTTTGATACTATATACTTATCGGTTACATCAGTTTTTTGCTTATTTGACTTACTACTTAGCCTACGTAGACCAAAAATGGTTCATCTAAATTTTGTTCGCTATGATACTATACACAGTGTGTAAAAAGTCCCGGAACAGTCAATTATTTCAAAAATGGTGCACAATATAAAAAAACTTTCTGTATAAAAGTTGTTGGTCTTAAAGAAATTTATTAAACTTAGATCCCTGTAATTATACAGGGTTGCCCAAAAAGTTATGTTATGTCGGACAACATAATGTTAAACATTTTAATTCAGCCTGATATTTAATTTTTTACTCTAGAGAAAACACCAATTTCATAATTTTTTTTACCATTATACTTTAATGGGAACGTATTTTCATTGCCTTAAAGTAACGTATGTCCTATAAGATTTTGCAAAAATTTCAACCAATTGTTTTTTTATAATAATATATATATTTAAACAAAGTTTTGTAATACATAGTAATTAATTGTTTCATAAGCAACAAAATTATGAATTTAAATTAAATATAGAGGACCATGGTCTTCCACTAGACGCGGACTTTCTGCGGACACCTAGCATTAGGTTTTGGACGGCATTTGCTTTTTTTGAAATGAAGCACCCTATATATATTTTTCAATAATATAATTTCGTTTGTAACAAGCTTCTTAGAAGTATGTATATACGGTGTTGAAAAAAGGTAGGTACCGCGGAATAACTGCGGTGCATCGCATTGCAGCGGAAAATGTCTGTGGAAAAAGTTGTTGCGAATATTTGTGCCTATCCTTCACCAATAATCACGGGCATTTTTTAGTACAAGACAGAGAAAAAGTGTATTTCCGGGATGAAACTTGATTTTCGCACGGTTTTGTTTCAATTGCAAACTATTCCTCCTTCAAAACCAAACAACTTTTTCCCTAGACAATTTCCGCTGCAATGCGATGCACCGGAGTTATTCCGGGGTACCGACCTTTTTTCAATACCTTATACATAGTACTTTATTTTTGGTCTCAACATTAAGCCTGAAATTTAAATTTTTTGATAAATATAGATTTTTTTTTGGTAGGACATGATGGGTTTGTTCTGTGATTTTTGCATGCATTGTGATGTTTAAATGGAAATATCTCGAAACCGGTTAGAGATTTTAAGATCAAACAAATAAGTACCTTTTCAGTTTAGAAATTGCCTTAATTTTAAATTTTGGATTAAAAATACTTAATAAGAGGTAAGAAAAATATATGATACCTAGTGTATGAAACTAGCGCCCTCTAATGTGGAACTTAAAAATGGCTTACTCATAAAAACATACTGCCAGCTTTTCACAACATTTCGAAAAAACTTATGTGACTTACTCGCTTTAGTTTGATATTTACTAGCTCCAGTTGTTCTATGGCCCATAAGTTAGGGATCACCCTGTATATTCTGTTTTATATTACTTAAAATTTGTTAGATAGGTACCTACAAAATTAATGTTTTTTCATTGTAACAAACCGGTTCTATTGTTTCGTTTACGTAGCCTTGCAAATTATTTTACAATATCAAAATAAGGTCAGAATGTAAGAAAAAAGTCACTAAAGATATTTCGTTTGATAAAAAAGTTATCTAACGTTTAGTTACAATAGGAGAAATCTTGACCCCGTAACTTTTATGGCAGCCATGATCTGGCATTGCCGCTCTTAATGAGATTTTTTAAATGTTACAATTTAACAACAAAATCTAAAAACAATCGACAAATAAATATGAGAGGGTCAAAAGTATTAGTTTTTTATAAAATTTGAGTCAAACACAAATAAAATAGTAATCTCGGAGGATGCTCTAGATTTTCGCACGTATTCAAATGGCAATGGGGATTAGTGGTGAGCGATATCGTGATTTTTCAATCACGTTGTGAAATGTGAATGTTATTGTTTGATATCGGTGAAATTAAAGCGTGACGTGATCACGGTTTATAAATTTTTGTCACTGCTAAGCAATATATTAACTAGATAATATACGTAAGAGGGTGGGTGTGATGGTCGATGGATTTAAATTATTTATTATGTATACTATACTTTACTACTAAAAGAACTGTAACAAGATAAAACTAAAATCTGTAAAGAATATTACACAACATTGATAACAAACAAAAGAAAAACGTTATTTTTACCTATATTAAAGTAGAATTATTCCGTTTAAAAAAAACTAAGATGAACTAATAAACACTGTGTACCTTGATTGGTTGGTTGGTTAAAGGCGGGGGTCGGTTTAAAGGCCCGAACTTCAAGTCACTGCAGCCTTTCGGCTTATTGTGTACCCCGATCTTGTTAGAAGATGTTTGTTCCTTCTATGAGGTCCAGTAACCTTCTACCAAGCTTGTCATGTGGGAGATTGTCACCACGTTGTATGTTCCCGAAGATATTTTGCCTTCTACGGGACAGCGCTACGCAGCGGTATATTATGTGTGAGGCGGTTTCATCCTCTTCGCCGCAGAGTCTACATTCAATAGATCCGTTGTTTATCCCTATCGGTTGAAGGTGTTTTCGCAAGTGGCAGTGGCCTGTTGGCAGACCCATCACTTGTTTCAACTGGGGCCGCGTCAGGGTTAGTATCCCATTCGATAGTATTTTCGATGGTTTTCCCATTACGGCGTGCGTGTATTATACCAGGTAACTCTTGCCATCGAGATAGGTGTTGCTTTGTACTTTACAACAAACTTTCTTAATCATTTTGTGCGTATTCTATATTATCATTTAACAAAAGAATCGTTAATCATTTGAGTTTTCTTATCACGCCTGTTTCTTTAAAGAATGCCCAGAGCTCGCTAGTCTTTCGAATATTACTACTCATTTTCATTTCACGGTTTCAAGTTCAAAAGTCACAGTCAAGTATCAAGTAACGACTGAACAACTTCACGGAATCACATTTTAAATAATAGGTCTATATGAGATGTGAAAGTGAAATACGTACTAAAAAGTGATTTGCTTAAACTGTGATCACGCTTTTTATTGCTGCTAAGGAAGTGTGACTACGTGTGATTTGTTGATATCAGTGATTAAATCACAGTTCGTGAAATATCTCTCATCACTAATGGGGATAGATCAGCTGAAATATAGGAACATAGCAGACGCAGAAAAAATTTAAAGGTCAAAGAAAATCACTCTGTCAGTGGCGGTTCTTCCACAGGAGCACATGCGCACGTGCACCCCCAACACAAAACGAATAAAAAATATTAATTTATATTCATTGAATATTATTTATCACATACAGTCCGACCCTCCCTAATATTTTATCGTACCGTGAAACTAAAAAAGTCCGATCCTCCCTAATATTTTATCATCCCGTCAAACCAAACTGTATTGATTGTGTATTGATCCGGCAACCGTGCCTCGGTTGAGGTGAATGACGATTATGACGAGACTTGCTCGCACGTGCGATTAAGTAGTGCATTTTTTTTTGGACAGCCGAGGAGAATCTGCTTACAGATACCTTACAGACGCGGCTGTAAGGTAGTGTCGGGATGGACATAAACTTCTCCGAGTGAGAAGCTCCGACCGACTAAACTCCCCGTGTGAGCCAGGTATAAAACCTTTTCCTTTTCACTAGATGTGTTATTTTTGTCTATCATCAGTATGATTTTAGGTTAAGCCTTGAGGCGTTGATGTGTTTTTCGGTCCTGCTCTAAGATCTCCCTTATTTGAATTTAATCAGATAAGCAAGGTTTAGGAGCCCCGTTAACATGTTGACTGTAGAGGGTAGGCGGTGTATTTATTTTAAGTGTTTTTGTTGCTTTTATTGCCTGAGCAATTCAAGCAAGGCAGGGTTGTCTTGTAGTGCCGAGGAAAGGAGGGTGATCCTCTCCTGCAACACTTTAGTGTCTAAAAGGAACAGATCAAACAGCCGACTGTTCGCTGCTCCTGCCAGTAGTGTTTCTGGATTGTTTTGTGGTGTTTCAGGGGTTTTTTGATTTTTTTTGCCGCTGCTCCATACGAGGTGTTTGAATTCACCTGTCTACAGTCTGCGATGTTTTTTTTTTTTGGGGGGGGGGGTTTGTTCGGGTTTGTTGGGGGGGGGGGGGGGGTTTGTTTTTTTTGCTTTGGGAAGTTTCGGGGGTTTTTAGTGCATAGACTGTAGTGTGCACCGCGCCGTTGTCTGTTCGTGCATCTAGGTAGAAATTCGAGCGTGTATGTTTTAATATTTTAATATTATATATTTATTAAGTTAAAATGAATAGTTGACGGTGGACTATTTAAGAAATAACTTTAGCTCTTTGAGTTTGGAGCAAAAAATTGAAGTGAGGAATGCGGGAACACCTAAACCCGAAATTTAAGGACTTTATTAGAAAATTTAAAAATGAAATATATGAAAAAAAAAATTTATAGAGGGTATTCCAAACTTAATGATCAATTTTCTACAATTAAGAACCGAAGAATGGACTTTACGTTTAAGCACTATTGTGTAGGGTCGATAAATGTTGTGTATTTCGATAAATGATACTCGATATGATTTTAAACCATTTTATTTAAGGATTTAAACTAAAAAACACTGAAAATATGAAGAATGCCAACTTGTCAGTCTCGTGGCTCGATTCGTTCTCATCATAAAACAGTTAACTATTGTTCCCGTCTTGGTTGCTCCTAATGACGTAGCCGTAGATGGCGTAGTGGTATTAGACATCATTCGGTTTTCTTGATAACTCGTAGATGGCTTTAGTAGTATTAGTAGTGGACTGTATAAATATTGTTACGAGGGTTGCATGCGACGGCGTTAAGATCCGACAGCTATACACACTAAGAAAACCTTTCTTATTTTCCAAAAGTTGTATTTCCTTGTGTAAAATTAAAAAATAATTAAAAATATGTGTTACCTAACGCATTTTCTTATTAATTTTTTTCTTTCTACATTTAAAACGCCTACACAAAAATAAAATTTTAAAAATAATTTCACCATACTTGTGAACCCCCTCTATCATAGGTCACGAGCAGCCACTGCACCCTGTATAATAAATCTCTCCATAACACGCCGAATCAACGACAGAAAAGTGTCGGGCAATGCCTATTTGCCAATTGTTTGTTGATACAAACAAAATTCTTCTGTATCAGATATAAATTTAATCTGGAACGAAAGATTTCAAAATCAGACTTACAAATTAGTAAATGTATTTTGCAAAACTACATAACACACGAAGCGAAAATCACTTGTTTAATAAGTGGCATTACGTGATAATGATAAAAATCTGTACAAACAAGCGTTGTGATACATTTATTATTGACAATACGATTAGCGTACGCACCGAACTAGCGGAAGAACGATATCAATCGGTCACAATGTAGTCAGCGGTAATTAAATTGGATTGTTAACAGTCAGTCTACAACAGTAATAGCTATATTATATTAGTATTTATCCTTATACCTAAAGAGATTATATTAGTATTTATCCTTATACCACAAGCACAATCAGTTTTTTTTTATGGGAACACTCCTGGAAACACTTTATGTACACACAATAATAGTGAAGCAGAACCGATAGTTAGCTTCTGAAAATACAATAATACAGATTATACTACAGATTATTAGATTTTATTACACGCGACGAAATTTGATGTCCAGAAGAAACGCGTCAATAAAAACAACATTCAAAGATTATTTATGGACAGGCAAGATACACGCGTAAATCGAAAAAATAGAGCGGATTGCTCAGAGTGTGTTGGTGATCGACGAGAGACAACGTATCCGGCTGCTGGTTGGTCTTCAACTAACAGACGTAAGCGTGCGGCGCTATATGACACTACTTCGCTCAGCCGATGTAAGGCGTCAAGAGGTCATTGGCATTTGACCTAGTGACGTACGTGTCTATTTTAAACTTATTTAATACTATTCCATATGTTTTTCGGGTTGTTTAAAACATAGTCCGTCGTAAATGTTCTTCAATTAATTGTACAGAATGGAAAAGTGTTTAAATTTTTATTTTGTCTAAAGAGTTTAAGGTGTACATATGACAACACCGGCCAGAATTCCTTGATTGCTTACATGTATCTCAGTGCCACACAGGTGTTTTTCCGGTTTGACGGCAGGTCACTTTTACCGCTGAATGAATTGAAAGCGCCATTTATGGCTATTTTTCTTCAATGTCTTTATCTCAGGAATTGCCGGTTTAAATATAATACGTCATTTCCATAACACCCTGTATATAAACAGTATATTGCCAGTGCGAACATTCCAAAATACAAAAAGTGTCCCCGCTATGAGAGATGGCGCGGGCCTATTGAGTTTGCGCAGTAGGGTGGAAATTTTATCGATCGCGTCAGAGCCGGTCCGACATTATTGGTTTGTTGTTATTTGTCGCCATCTTTGGTTCTGGATGCTTTTTCAAATTAAACAATAAAAAGTGATTCATCCACATTGTTGTCGGTATATTAGTGCTTATAATCTTTCATTACTTAACAACAATTTTTGTAAAGGAGTTTTTAACTTGTGGTGATTCGATTCGCTGTTTGGTAGGTTAGTGGCTTGTTTTGTTTAAGATGAAAGAACACAAGTGCATGGTGCCTTTTTGCCAAAAGTCGTGGATCAATACCAAGTATAAAGTATTTCAGGTATGTAGGTACATATCTACGAAAATATTTTGCTTATCCGATCTTCGGAACCGCATTTCACTAAAAAGCTTGTAAAAAAAGAAGAGAAGGTCACTCGTATACAATATAATATATATGTGGTCACTACCTAACCTTAAAATTAATGTATTATTAATTTGGTGAATTAGTAGTTGATAATAATTCTCATAATAGTCAATATAGTCATTCATTCTTAATTTTTGGTTTAGAAAAAAGTGAGATTAAGAAACATACGACGTCGGATGAAAGTTAAAATAAAGCTCATAGTCGATTGTTACAAATATTCGGACGAAATTTACATTAAAAAAGTTGAAATCCGGTCGTGTCGAATGTAGGCCGGTGGAGGGATTGGAAGGGGTCGGACGCGATATCCAACTTCACCACCGTGCTCAGCATCCTCGAAAACGGGGGGAAAGTGTGTTTCACTGCAGGGAAACCTCTTGAAGCGCGTTTAACCCCTCTGGGCGGTGGTTTTTAGCCATTTTGAGGGGTTGCGCAACCCCAAAGAGAAATTCTGATGCCGCCATCGTGTTCAGCATCCTCAGAAATGGGAGGGGGTAGGGGGGGGGGGGGGGGTGCTCTTGTTACGGCTGAAAATATTTCGATTTTTCGTGTCTTTTTCCGACTCACACACGCCACTATATTAACAGACATTAATTTCGACAAGACGATTTTTATCGGAGCGATGAAAACCGACGAAAAAGCTAAACATTATTATGTCTTGTCCGATTTTAAACGACTTCTCGCTAGTCTGCCACGATATAAATTAAATAGTTTAATATTTATTTGTGTTCGCGTCAAAAGCGTGCTAACGGTGTACTTATTTGCTAATTAAATTTTAAGTACTTTGGAAATTATAAATAGAAGGAACCAGAATTAAAAAATGTGCAAAAAAAATTTTTCAATAATGTTCTGAGGCTTCCCTCAGGGCCGGATTTATATTTTTCCGCCTTTTTTTTAAATATTGCATTGCAGGAATTTTTTTTGAAGAAAAATTGAATAGGTATATGGTCATATTTCGGACACCGTTTTAAAAACTCTGTCATACTATTTCCGACTTCTTTCTCAGCTCAAGGACCAATGCTGTAGAAAATGTGATACTTCATTTTAATAATTTACGGTGCCGTAAATTTTATATATATTTTTTAATAGTTATTGGCGCCACAAAAAAATTGTCGCCCTAGGCTTCCGCCTATACAGCCTATGTTTAAATCCTGGATTGGGTTGCCTGGTTATTATTTAGTACCAACGACATAAGTAAAACTTATGTTGTGCACAGTAAAATGTTAAATTTTATGAGTGGAAAAATAGGTTGGTGCGCACGGTTTAACGGTCATATTTTTAAAGGTTTCTCATCGGTTGTCTTGCGCACAATGTTATCGCCGTCATATAGGCAACCCCGCCGTATTGATGCCGGTTTGGTTGCCAACCATCGACGTGAACCAGCGACGACCGTTCAGAACCGAAGCATATGTGGCACCAGTTAAAATCACTGGTTAGGTCTGAAAATATTTCTCCGACTTTAAGTTCTAGTGTTGTAGAATTAATACGAAAATGCTTTAATGATATTCCCCCAGGTAGTTGGAAAAATTCAGTCCGTCACGTAATAACTGTAGAAAATTCGTATATTAGTCTGGATCGTATAATTAATCCAATTATAATTAATTTTGATGAGGATAGCGATAGCGAAACAGAACTATCTATAGAATGACATTATAAATGTAAATAAATATGACTAGTAATATTTAAAAAAAATGTTATTTCATTTGATTACATTAATATAATCATATCATTACCTGTTTTCCTTAGTCCGTCCCTTCATACTTCACTTGTTTATTGCCAAGCTCTTGTCGACACAATGGGACCGACCCAGGAAATCATTAAGTCGTATCCAATCGTGAAACGTACTCTACCCAATTTGTCCCTAGTCTGAGCTTAGAAAGCACCTAGTTATAGGATATCTGTATTCTCCAGACTAGGACATGAGTAATATTTAAAATATTCCCAATTTTTCTGGTACTTATATTAGGGTTTTGTTCCACTAAATTTAATACAGCTTCTTCGGTTTCCGGTGTTCGTGTAGTTTGGTGTGCCCCATTAAAGTAGTTTTTTGTTTCAAAAGATCCCGTTTCACATAACTTTCTGTGAGTTTCTGAAATCGTTCGTGCATTCGGAACTATTCTATTTGGATAACGCTCTTGGTATAATCGTCTGGCTTCGAATGCATTGCCGTCAGCAAGCCCGTACAGGTAATGCATATCCGCAAACTCGACATTTGTAAAATTTACCATGATACTTATACGTTTACAAAGTATTACGTTTTTAAAATTTAAGTTAAGTGGAAAGCCGTGTTCATAAATAAATAGCTGTCAAACTATTATTAAATATTTCGTTATTGTCATTGTTTCCTTAACAAAGTTTATAGCCTACTAGTCAGAAACCATAGGCACATAGCAAATGTGCATTTAATGCTTTTTATTTTTTTTGTCGGAAACTGTTTGTCGGACGATAAAAAGGCAAGATATGAAATGTGGCCTAAAATGAATATGTATTTTAAAAATAATTTTCATCTTGAGTAAAAGCTGTGGCGTACATAATATTTTTCCAAAATGTTTAGTCCAAACCCTTTCAGGACGCCACTGGTTAAAAAATTTTAAAGATTTTCTATACCAAAAAAAGGCTATTGATGCTTAGAGGGCAAGTGTGAAAAATTCATAAAAATAGCTAGAAAGTTGTTAAAGTTATGATAGAAAAACGATTTTTTTCTTAAAACTTTTAACGCGCTGTAGTTCGAAAGTTGATAGGTTAAGGATATATGTTAATTTGAACTTTTCTTCTTAAAATCACCTAAGGATTCACAACGTTAAGGATCAACATCTTATTCTGAAACACCCTGTATATTATTTCATAAACTTAAGTTATTTATTTTATTTTTTATTTCTGTCAATATTCATGTATTTTTATTTTCAAAAATAAAATATTTTGCGCATTCCACTTAGGTTTGTGCTGTCATTTTATTGATTCTGACTTGTTTTAAAATCGGAATACATAGTAAAATAGTGAATAAGCGTTTCATAATGATAATTCAGATTTGACAAAAAATTGCATTTTAAAAATCACCCTTGAGAAACCTGAAGACAAAGACTTTTTGGTTTCCCGCTTTTGCAGTGTGCATTGTAACTACAATGTGCACATTTTGATAACGGTTACAGCAAAAAAAAAATTGTTTCATTCCACCCTACTGTATATGTTGTTTACCCGCTTAAATTCAACTTGAAGGCACAAATAAATTTGACACTTGATTGACATATCAAAAATATAATCAAAATAGCAACGTTGCTCACACATTATTAATTAATAGATACAAACAATTTTTAACTACGATTATAACTTTTGTCTTTGTCGAAGATTTTATTGAATTCAAAACGTATTGCGGAACGCAGCAGACGCTCTATGTTTTTATTAACTTTTAAGCCTGTGATAAATAAAGATGGGGAGCTTTTAGCCACGAAGGCCCTTGATCCCTGCATCCGTGACGCACGTGTCAATTTATAATGTACAAACTTTATCAAAAGCCGGTTTTAAACATATATATATATATATATATATACAGCGTGTCTTCGGAAGTTCTTACCAAATGGGAAACTTTTTAATTATTAACTCTACGAAAAAAAGTGCCTCTTCCTAAAAAGTCCTGCTTGGTGAGAAAATAAATTTGCACAAGAATATTTGTATGTTAGACATACAGGGTGGCTTCAAAAAGTACCGGGTTTAAAATTTATAAAAGACGTCGGCTATATTTACAAAACTAATAGTCGTAAAGATTTGATAATAAGTATTTCTGGATAAGTAGGCTTTCATTTGTATGCAAAAAGACGGGGGCCATGTGGAGGCCTAGATTATTTTTGGAGTCATTTAGTTTTATTTGTTATTGGGAAATTTGAAATTGGTCACCTCATAGAAATTAGTGAACTAATTTTTATCCGTCATAAAAGTAGTTCTCTTAAGTAAAGTGTAATTGTCTGTTAGCCTTTAAACATGCACTCTCCAACTTTTTAGTTTTGTAAATATAGCCGACGCCTTTTATAAATTTTAAACTCGGTACTTTTTGAAGCCACCCTGTATGTCCAACATACAAATATTATTGTGCAAATATATTTTCTCACCAAGCAGGACTTTTTAGGAAGAGGCACTTTTTTTCGTAGAGTTAATAATTAAAAAGTTTCCCATTTGGTAAGAACTTCCGAAGACACGCTGTATATTTATTAAGGCAACGTTAATTTGTCAACGTCATTGGATATGCGAAGGGGTTTTCACAAATAACGTCAAGAAATATCGACATAGAAAAACAATTTATAAATATTTATAATGTATTCAGTATTCTAATGATTTCTGGTATAGACTTTCGTATGGCGACGTCAAAGATATCTGCCATAACAGTAACCATAACCAATGTTATAATATACAGGGTGTTATGAAAATTACTTATTATATTTAAATGGGTGACTCCTATGGTGTCCTAGAGAAAGTTTACATACTTTCGTTTTAATCGAATATCTAAATACTAAGGTGAAAAGCCTTTTTACCCACATACTGTCGCGCCGTTCTATCTGGATTCAGTTAACCACAATGTGGATCACTAGAGTATACTAACAGTGTTGTCAGATCACACCGCATGTTTCGCCCTTGCTTGGATTCCTGCCGCGCGCGACTATCGTTGCTTCGGTATGTTTCGAGACTCGGGGATGTATGGACGCTGTCGAAGGTTCCACGTGCTTGATGTATACGGATTTTACACGTTTTGTTAGTTGTAGCATTACCCGATTTTTTTCTGTTGTGAAATAATTCATAATAATAAATATTGTGATGTGATTTCAAATTTGTGTGATATGACCTATTGTTGGTTGGGTTGGAACATACTTTTGTGTTTTATTTTTTTATAGAATTTTATTATACAACGGATTATTTTATAATGAGATCGAAGGTAAGAGAGTATGTACCTTAAAATTATAGTATTTTTTTTCTAAAAAGTTTTGAAAAAGAAGTGATGACGCGGGTCAAAGACGTATTGTTGTCAAAAACTGAACACGTGCGTTTACAATTCTGTGTTGCAATATATGACAACACCGCCTCAACAACATATATTTCGTACAATAATTCAAAGCGCCATTTAAGGTTATTTTTCTTCAATTTATTTAAATATAATAAGTCATTTCCATAACACCCTGTATAATGGCACACTGGTACCTACTTATGGCCGCTTACAGTCAGCAAATCTTAAGCAATTTTGTTGCTGCAAGTTAATTTTTGACATGAAAGTTGCAAGCAATATGTCATGCAACCCTTTTTATAGTCGGCAATTCTATTGCAGTTGCGGTTTCATCGGCGAGGGCTGACAACCTAACACAAATGGTACCGTAAAACTATAAAACTCCGCAGAACACAACTAAAACCTGAATAAAAATATAAATAAACACGAATACACGATCAACCATAAACACACGAGACGTATTTTAATGGTAATATTTATTTAGTAACTGTTATTTTGGTTGGTAATGTAGAAATCACTGTTTTCCACCATAGGGTTTGTTCGGCCTGGCTCCTTAAAGCGCATACCTGTAACTTTAAAAGTCTTATTAGAGTCGGCAATAAAGGCCGTATTAGACTAGGCAATTTTTTCTCTTGCGCCGGCAATTATAATGGCACGTATTCATGCGCAGTAAACCGTTTTCGATCAGCTGGAGCATTGTCAACGGTCAGAACAGCAGTTGGTACTGTCGAAATCCCTAAAATACCCCCAGAATTAGAGATGGACAAACCTGCTCGTTTTGATTACCAGTTAAAGCAGCTACTGCTATTTACAAATAGGTAAACTGGTAATTTAAGTACCAGTGGGTTTAAATGGCCATTACCTGTTCATACCTGGTTCGGCCAAATAATAAACAGTTAAAAATAACAGAATAATCCATGTCGACCCAATTGCGCCGGCAAGGGCAATTAAAATGGAGCCTGCCCCATTTCTGGTAATGAGAGACAGCTGATCGGGAACAGTGTACTGCGCACGAATCCGTGTCATTTTAATTGTCAGAAGAGTAGAATTTCTGACTGTAGTACGGAGAACGGTGTACTGCGCCTGAATCCTTCAATTATAATTGCCATTGCTGGCGCCATAAAAATTCCCAACTGTAATACGGCCTTAAAAATTTCCGGCGCAATGGCAATTATAATTGCACGAATTCATGCGCAGTAAACCGTTCTCGATCAGCTGGCGCATTACCAACAATCAGAACAGCAGTTGGTAGTGTCGAAATCCCTGTTCGTTTTGATTAGCAGTTAAAGCAGCTACTGCTACTTACAAATGGCAGTTCAAAAAAGCTGCTACGAGTTAGCAGTACATATGCTTTATAAAGAATGTGAACTGTTAATTTAAGTACCAGTTAGTTTAAATAGCTATTAGCTGTTCATAGGTGCTTCAACTAACTAATAAACATTTAAAAATAACAGAATAATCCATCTCTATCCAGACTTGCACTGACAATGGCAATGAAAATAGCGCGTGCACCATTTCTGGCAATGCGATCGAGAACGGTGTACTGCACATGAATCCATGCAATTTTAATTGCCAGAAGACTAGAATTGCCGACTGTAATACGGATACCATTCCGCATTGTGCCGGCAATGCGAGCAGTATTGGGCCAGCTGATCGAGAACGGTTTAGTACGCATGAATGTGTGCAATTATAATTGCCATTGCCGGCGCAAGAGACAAAAATTGTCGACTCTAATACGGCTTTTACAAACTATTTTTAATGTTTTTTATAATGGACTACACTTTTCAAACTTCTCAGGTAAAATATCAAGATAGCTTTAAGGGCCATCTTAGTTTATTATTCCTATGCAACACTGACAACAGCCTACTATGATGTCCCTTACATAATTTTGTCACCAATTTAATTCCATTTTCAAATAATTTTAGCCAAAAATTGTCTTACCTAATTTCCCGCGACGCGACGGTGCGAAGAATTCATGCGGTGGTATATGTATTACATTGTTTTAACCTTCAACTGAAGCAGATATAAACGTAGTTATTTACAGTTTTTTTGACATTCTTAATTAAAAACAATAACAAATAATTATTTAAATAATTACCAGTCATCTTATTATTATAATCACGAGACTGAACTTGATGTTGATCATAAAAGAAGACGTGTCAAGCCGGTTCAAAACTCTTTGTCTCTCTCTCTCTCTCTATTGCAAGGCAAAATTGAACAGAAATAGAGAAAAAACTATTTTTCAAATATTTGGGTTTCCCATACTAAATCCTAATGCATGACACATTTTCAACATGGCACTGCTGTGAAAGCATCTTTAAGATTTATTTCCTTTACTGCCATTAATGGAAGAATTCTTAGAGTTGACCAAAAAAACATATTTATCAAACAAAAGTTGAAACTATTAATATTAATAATAATGAGTTTTATTAATTATTCTTATTACAAAATGTTTTCAATATGTAGTCCTTCCGATTTCGTCTCGGGCGTGTAGTGAAGTTCAAGGTGTGTGGGTTATGGAGATTCACGTTGTTGTTAGCGTTATTAATTCTCTTGAAAGGCTAGTAATAGTATATTAACCCAGGGTTGAGAAGTACGCTATTATTGCCCGAACATCGAGTTTAAATCGTAAGGCGCGAAGCACCGAGGGAATTAAGACGTGAGACGTGTTTTTCCACCAGTCAAATGGATTTTGATTTCTATTTCGAACGTTTTATTGTAAATACAGGATTCGGGAGCCGGCCAAAAATGTTGACGTTAGTTCCGATATCCGGCATTTTCAAAAAGTGGATCACTAATTATAATACAGGGTGTTGTGGAAATTACTTATTATATTTAAATCGGCAAATCCTGAGATGAAAATAAATTGAAGAAAAATAACCATAAGTATTAATTTGAAGTATAATGCGAAATATACAGTTTATTTGAAATCTGAAAATTTACGTTGCCGCTACTGACGACGTTCGCAATCAATGATTTATTGAGGCACTCTCAAAAGAGGTCAGCGCATTGTAACCGGTGTTGTCATATTGCGACACGGAATTGTAAACGTGCATGTTCAGTTTTTGACAGCAAGACGTCTTTGATCCGCGTTATCACTTCTTTTTAAAACTTTTTAGAAAAAAAAACTTCATTTTTAAGGTACCTACTCTCTTACCTTCGATCTTATTTTAAAATAATCCGTTTTATAATTAAATTTCATAAAAAAATAAAACATAAAAGCATGTTTTGTAACAGAACCAAGAATAGATAATATCACACATATTTGAAATCACATCACAACATTTATTATTATGAATTATTTCATAACAGAAAAAAAATCGGTTAATGCTACAACAAACAAAACGTTTAAAATTCGTATACATTAAGCACGTCGAATCCTCAACAACGTCATTCCAACAACGAGAATGGAAACATACTGAAGCAACGATTCCGAATGTTAAACATATACATACGTGCGCGGCGGCTATCCAAACAAGGGCGAGAGACGCGGTGTGTTATGGCATCATTGTAGTTTACTCTAGTGATCTACATTGTTGCGAGCTGAAATCAGATGGAGCGGCGCGACAGCATTTAGGCAAATAGGGTTTTTACCTTAGTATTTAGATACTCGATTCGTGTCATTTACATAACACCCTGTATAATAAGTGTAGTACCTATTCATTTCATAAACCCTGTTGTTCTTGTATAATTTCGTATTTTTTGTTATTCCGAAACTGCTAAAAGATGTGGCGTCCCTAGAACCCCAAGATCTAACGAAGAAGGGAAAAAAGGTTTGCAGCATTTTATATGCTGGTGATAATATTGCTACCGATATTGGAGCATACGGTTTTATGCTGCGCCCTATTACTATATTTTTATCCAATTGTGAACCGCGGTATCTTTTAAGGTACTTTTGAGTATCCATTTGGATACGCAGGCCTTTTATTTGGATACCCAGTGAACATCAAATGGATCCCGAAATTTTTTAATTACTTTTAAGGCCGTATTATAATGACACATATTCATGCGCAGTAAACCGTTCTCGATCAGCTGGAGCATTGCCAACGGTCAGAACAGTAGTTGGTACTGTCGAAATCCCTAAAATACCCCCAGAATTAGAGATGGGCAAACCTGTTCGTTTTGATTACCAGTTAAAGCAGCTACTGCTATTTACAAATAGGAGGTGCAAAAAGTTGCTGAATTAGCAGTCCATAAGTTTAATAAAGAATGTAGACTGCTAATTTAAGTACCAGTGGGTTTAAATGGCCATTACCTGTTCATACCTGCTTCGGCCAAATAATAAACAGTTTAAAATAACAGAATAATCCATGTCTACCCAATTGCGCCGGCAATGGCAATTAAAATGGCGCGTGCCCCATTTCTGGTAATGAGAGACAGCTGATCGGGAACGGTGTACTGCGCATGAATCCATGTCATTTTAATTGTCAGAAGAGTAGAATTTCCGACTGTAGTACGGAGAACGGTGTGCTGCGCATGAATCCTTGAATTGTAATTGCCATTGCTGGCGCCATAAAAAATCCCGACTGTAATACGGCTTTTAGTAATTTAAAAACTACTGAACTGATACCAGTGATGACTGATACCTAAAAATGCTTTAAAATGATCAGAGTCAGAAAAAATATTAAAAATATAGGGCTGTTTAAAACACATGGATAAGCAGTAAAAAATCACTAAAAGATGCCTTGTTGTGAACAGGTGCTACCCTGTAAAATCAAATGTTAGAGCAGAAAACGCGTCTCGGACTTTAAGTGTGCGGTAACAATAACCAGAAAATTTATAAATAGCAAGGAAAAATTATATTACCCACGTTAACAAAGTTGACGTTAATCATACGTAATTTTATTTTTCCCAAAATTATTCCGAATTCTGGAAACTATTTCAAAAAGCCAGAGCGAATAAACGGTATTTGCACCAGAATAAGTGCGAAAAAGAGTACAACCAATATTGCTAACTTTCCATTATTATTATATCTTTCTGTGCATGGTTGTCTAGCTTTCTTAAGGACCGCTCTCTGCAAGTGGCGATTGACGGATTTCTCTCAGACACCTTCACCATCAATGCCGGTGTTCCTCAAGGGTCCATTTTGTCTCCCACTCTCTTCTTACTCTACATTAACGACCTACTAGTGAAAACTAAAAATCCGATATTTAGTTTTGCTGACGATAGCACACTTATCTCATCTTTCTCTTTGAATGCGCAAACATCGGCTGCCGACGCACATCTTCGCAGACAGCATGAAGTATCACGCCTCAACAAAGACCTGGAAGAAATTTTGTCTTGGGGTGTCGAATTTAACGGTAAAAAAACCCAGGCAGCAGTTTTCTCTAAAAAGGTTAACATTACAGAACCGGAAATAGTCATGGCCGGACACGCAATCCCACTGGCTTCATCTATTAACTTGCTGGGTGTCAATCTGGGAGGAAATATGTCTTGGCATAACCACGTTGTGGCAATCGCTAAGATAGCTTCTCAGAAGCTTGGCGTACTCTTCCGAACCAGAAAGTTGTACACACCTCAACAACTTTTGACACTATACAAGGCCCAGATTCGACCATCACTAGAATACTGCTCTCATGTCTGGAGCTCTGCACCCAAACATACTCTTCGGCTACTGGATTCCATCGAAAGGAGGGCTATTCGTCTGATCGGAGACCACGAGCTGACGAAGAACCTCGACAGCCTAGAACATCGAAGACAGGTTGGGGATTTGACTCCCTTTTACAGATATTTTCATGGAAGGTGCTCGGCTGACCTTGCCCTCTTAAATCCGCCCAGAGCGACGAATAGCAGAAATACACGACGAACCACTGCCGCCCATCCATATGTGGTTAAGCTTAGTACTCCTCGAACTTCACTATTTAAGAATTCTTTCATCTGGAGGACTTCATCCTTGTGGAACGACCTTCCCGAGGTCGTTTTTCCCAATGAATATAACCTCCAACGATTCAAAACCAACGTGAATCGCTTTTTGCACACACGCACCACTCCCAGAGTGCCCTAAAGGATTTTTCCTATAGTGCTTGTGTTTGATCATAAAAAAAAAAATATCTTTAATAATACAGTAGATTTTCTGTTGTTATTGTTTCAATTTTCAGGAACTACTTTGCATTTCAAAACCCCAACGTTATATTGCAGTTTTCATTTCATAATAATATCGCCTTATACAGCGTGTGTGAAAATATTGACGCCATATGGAAAACTTTTTGATCTGTGACCTAATCCCCGAAAATATCACAAATATAACGTACAGGGCGGTAAAAATATAAGAAAATGTGCAAAAATGCTAAGAGTAAAGCAACATTAATTTACATGGTACAAAAAATGTATTAGAAAATAGTTGTAAAGAATCAAATTTAATGTCAAATTATAAAATAACAGCCTATCTACGAAGAAAACATATTTTCATTTATTTTTCTTGCGAAAATATGGAAAACATCATTATTTACAAAGGTAAACTAATGTATTTTTAAAAGTACAAGATCTAAAGTCTCCTATGAAACAATCAAGTGTCAAAACAAGCGTAAATATCATCCTTCAAACTTAAATGCTCAAAGATGCGACTTATTTAACCAAGACAATGTAGAAATTGTGCTTATTGTGGACAATAATGAATTAAAAAACAGAATTGCATACGCTTGCAACGAAATACAAAGATTTGAAATTGACAACGCTGTTCGAAGATTAAGAAAAAAAACCTCCGTAAATGCATTGAAAATGGTGGTGGTTTAGCTGATGCCTAATACTAGAAAAAAAACGTTTCTTTTCTTTTTAATAAAATATTTTCCATATCTGGGACAAAAAAAATACTACATGACATTAAGGTTCAATTGACGACGCCATTTTCATACGATTATATGTCAATCCAATTTGGTTAAAAAAACATTACATAGATGTCGTCCTATGGTTGCAAATCATATTATTTATCTTTTGGAGTAAAACATTCTTTCCGTGTGTAAAATTTGGACTTTGACCCTTGTAAAATTGATTGATAACAACTTTTTTATAATAAATTTTTTTGTACCATCTAAATTAATGTTACTTTACTCTTAACATTTTAGCACATTTTCTTATTTGTTAATCACCCTGTAAGTTATATTTGTGATATTTTTCGGGGATTAAGAGTTTTCAAGGTAAGCAGACTTTTTATGAAGAATAGTTTTTTTTTTGATCACAGATAAGAAGGTTTTCAATATGGTGCTAATATTTTCACACACGCTGTATAATGCTTTTTATTATATTATTATAGCATAGTGTCTATAATAGATATGAGTGATAAATTATCGTGGTTTTTACCAATAAAAAATTATTGTAAAGCCGGTAATTGATTCGACCCCAGGCCAGTAGCGGCGATATGGATTTTTGGAAATTAGCAAAGTAAAAAATGGGAGCTTTTCTCAAAACTGGGGCCTCCAATCATGGGTGATCCTGTGGGCCCCTTGTCGAAACCAGTGTCTCAGGGGTATGCATGTACCTCCAGGAGAGGATTTGAAATTGAAATCCCGCTATCTCCAGAATGAAGCTAATGAGCAAAGAAATAAGCAATCTTGCAATTTTATAAGAAATTTCATATCAAATTCATAATTCCCGCCTGTTGCGAATATTTCCCTTTATTAGTTTATTAATGTATTTATCAAGAAGAACATTACTTTATTTTTCATCTATCAATTATTTACTTATGATACCTTAGAAACGATTGTTATGAACATAATCATAAATCATCAATATTAGCGGGCGATAAAGTTCATAATACACCGTAATTATTATTAAAGAAAATATTGTATTTATTTTGATGGTTATTTTTACATAATATTATTCTGTTTTTCCTATGTATGAACAATTTTTGAATTTTCGTGAGAAAGAAGCTGGACCAACTTTACTATGAAATTTTGCGACTCCATTGCTGATGAGTTTCTCGATGTGTATGCGGGTTCCTGCTCCATTTTAACATTAATTACCATATTTTCTTTCTCGATAACAAAGCAAGCTATAATTTTTGCAATTCCGTTTTTCGACGTGATGCTTTCCGCATATAACCCTTTGCTACGCTAGTACTCTTCCACTTTCCGTATAGATTAAAGATTGCAAGGGAAGCACCACCCTCGATAAGAAGAGTGGACGAGGTCCGACGTAGACAAGGTCCTGTATATTCCTTGGCGTTTTCTATATTAAGAAATTTCGCTATGATTGATGGAACACGTCCTAGTGTATTTTTACCCACAGGCATAGCTATGCATTTATCATTTCGGTATGTAAGAAAAAATCTGCGTTCCTTAATTCCTTTTGACCTTAATGCAAGGTCAATTTTAAGACACTTGTTGGGTCTCTTCGATTACAGTAAATCTTTTTGGCGTCGCAGTTTTAGTTGCTGGTACCTTGACAAGCAAACCTTATCCTCAATATCATCAATGGTAATTTTTACCATCTCATATTATAGCCTTAGCCCACCAAAAATTCCCATTACGGGTACCACTTAATGTAGCAGAAAGGTATCATTCGGCGCATTTTTAATAAAATTAAAAATTGTTCACCTTCCAAACCTTTTGACCTTTTAGGAAGATTGAACTTTTAAAAATGCTGTTAATTCACAACAATATCTTGAAATAGTAATGTTTTCCTTTATTATAAGTGCAAACTTCACCTGGGAATATTTTGTTCAAAGGCTATTTGGGGTATATATTTCAAACTAAAATAAAGTAAAAATAATTAAAAATTGTTATTACCAGGGTTACATATCAATTCCTGAAAGTAAGCCATCATTATTGTTTCACTAATCACCGTAATCTGGGTTTTATCATCAATCGTAGAAAATTTTAATACTCCTTTAGACTGTGCCCGTAATAAGTTTTCCTTAGTTTTTTCAGCATTTTCTTAAATATTTTGTGGAATTTCTATATTTTCGTTTATGGAACGTAAAAGACAACCGACCAAAGCACGCTTAATACTAAAAATTGACGAAAATAGTTTAAAGAAAACACAGGAACTATTTATATTTTAAATTGATGAAAAATAAAGTATTGTATACATCTCAGGCGTTATTAGACTGTAATGCCCATCAGGCAGAAACTATCCCTCGGGCTTGTGCTTTCTCTATTCGGACATTTGACCCCTGTCCGTTTCACGCTTTGAAGGCACGATGCGTATTGAATCTTCCCTTGCAGTTAGAAGAATACGTCGATCGTCCGCCCGTAATCGGTACGCCGACAGAAACAACGATAATCGGAAGAAAGAGACTGTACGTGATCGGGGTCTATACTATAATTTTCTACGCTGAAAAACGGAGTTCTAGTTCTATTACAAAGTTTTTCCTTTAGACATTTTTTTCCTAAAACAGGAATAAACGCTTGGGAAGAAAACTCGCTTACAGGTACTCCGGCATCCTGTTAACGCCCTTGGTACATAAATAACTATTATTGTTCCAACTAAGCTTGAAATTTATACAACTTCCTATACTTGGTTCTTTACTGACAACTGATTTTATGTTACATTTTTTATCGGTCATAGTTAAATACAAAAAAAAATATTTCTACAGCTTATTTATAGCAAACAATGCAATACCACGTATATAAAAATAAGAAATAAGTAATTGGATTTATTATAGTCCTTATCGGTCAAACTAACATAGTATAATAGAGTAAAGATCATTTTTCGCGATAAAAAAAAAGTTACACATAAAACAGATTTTAAAAACTAATATTTCCATATTCATGTAGTTTCTCTAAGTCCGCTCGACAAGTAGCCACTTAACGTTGTAGCTTATCTCGGAACTTGTTGAGCTCAAGTGGCGTAACTTGGTTACGCAATCACATCAATGAAATCATTCATCCGCTTCTCGGGAGGAATTTTATACTTAATCTCATTGTCAGGAGCGCAAGGGAAAACTGAGAATACGAAATGATTTTAATAAATTTTGAAAAATGTCACAGGAAAAATTTGTTTGTTTCATCATTCTTTAGGTAAAGATTGTTTCACGAATAATGGATATAACTTAATGACTGCAGTAAAAATACCTGGGCCATCCCATTATTTATGACCGTTTGTTATTATTATGTGGAAAGGACCGGATTGTAATAATTATAATTAAATATAGGCACATCAGGTAGGTTAGGTTATTTAATTTATATTTAAATATCTTCTTGTGGTAAAATTTGTTAGTTTTTGAGGATTGGTTCAAGAATTGTCTTTTACCAAACATTCCTCAGAATAGCGTGCTAGTAATGGACAATGCGAGCTATCACAGTCGCCAATTACATAAAGCTCCAAGCTCAAATAATACAAAATTCGAGATTCAGAACTACATGGGGCGAATGATATATATTTTGAAGAAAGTTATAAAAAAAGTGATCTTTTAGAAGTCTTAAAGATATTTTGTATAAAAAAAGTATATGTTTGTGACACATTGGCAGAAGAAATTTGACATACAGTGCTACGGCTCCCACCCTATTATTGCATTTTTAAACCCATAGAGCATATGTGGCACCAGTTAAAATCACTGTTAGGTGGTCTGAAAATATTTCTCCGACTTTTAGTTCTAGTGTTGTAGAATTAATACGAAAATGCTTTAATGATATTCCCCCAGGTAGTTGGAAAAATTCAGTCCGTCACGTAATGACTGTTCTGGATCGTATAATTAATCAAATTATAATTAATTTTGATGAGGATAGCGATAGCGAAACAGAACTATCTATAGAATGACAAACCCGAACAACCCCCCCCCCCCCCCCAGCTATGCCTGTGGGTAAAAATATACTAGACATGTCAAGGCATCTTTTAGTGAGATTTTACTGCGTATCCATGTCTTTTAAACAGCCCTAATGTACTTGTTCTGCAAAAAATGCTACAAACTGTTAACAATTCAACCGATATCAGTCCGCTTGTAATAGCATGTGTTCGCTTAATTAACAGTCGAGCTGCGAAAATATTACTTGGTCAGCAAGATTTTACAATTGGTCAGTAGAAACAAAACATGTGTAGAAGCAGTTTACTTCGGAGGTCCCAGGGCACTGTCACTTTATGTAACTTTCCTGTGTTTTCTTTTTTTTTCTATGATCAAATACAAGCACTACAGGGAAAATCCTTTAGGGCACTCTAGGAGTGGTGCATGTGCGCAATTGCCGAATACACAAGGAAATCGGCTACAAAAGGTGTAGCGGGGGCGGGTTTTCACTTGGTTTCCCAGGGCACTGTCACTATTTCACGTTTTATTGCTGATGTCCAAGATTGATGACCAAGATTAAATATTTTGCTTACCCGCTGATTGCTTACCAATATCTGATTAAAAGTGGATCGCTCATAGCGGCTTATATATTTAATTTGCGTACCAAAATAATTTAGAGCACTCTAGTATGACATTAATTACTGACCGATTTAGAAATGTTTGCTGTCCATAAGTTGACCAGTGACCAACTGACCAGTTAGCCATTTTGGCTGACCGATTACATTTTTCTGTAGGCAAAAATAAGAATATTTTGCTAACCAGTTAAATGATACCCTTTTTACAATAAAAACTTATGTAAATAATAGTGCAATGTGCAATGTACCATATACTATTGGAGTTTTATATAATTATTTTCACTAACTTCGTCGTAAAATTTAAAATATATTTAGTATCTACTTGATTGTACTAAATTCATTAGAAATTCTAACTGTAGTTTACTAACTATAAACTAAGTGTATCTACAATATTATTTTGGCACGGGTTATTAATAAAAAATGTAATTAATACCATATTTTATAAGAAATAATGCAATAATATTTTACTATAGTATCGGTAATGATTTGATCTTTTGTTTCAGCTATGTCCAATGAGGGGGAGGGGTACAGCGACGAGCCTGTACAAGGGTTTCCGAACGACACCGGTAAGTTATATTTCGATTATCTCCACCAAATCATAATATCATAAATTCGAAATTAATCTTATTAAATTATTGGATTTATTAAAAAAAAAATCCATTTTAAATTCCAAACTTCGTGGTCGCGTACGTATATCGAAAATGAAGATCTGAAATGAAAAATGGAATTATTAAGTTACTATATTATTTTTGTTCAAAGAATATAAATGATTGCTTTTTTCAGGACATGCTGTATATGCAAATAGATATTTTAAAATGAAGGTACAGGGTGTCCCATTTTCGACACTTTTATAGGGTATCTCCGTAATTGTTAGTGCTATCAAAAAAGTAATGTAGGTGTCATGTACTCTTTTTTGCCAAACTTAAAATGGTAAAATCAAAATTTAAATATTTTCGCTTGCTTAAGAGATACGGGGGAAAATCAAAAAATTGACAATTTCAAAATTACCCTATATTTTCTTAGTCAAAAGAGATACAGAAATATGTTTTATACAGAACTTTCTTTATATTGATTGTTGAATGATCTGCCGTTTTCAGAACAAGTATACGGGGCCAGGTAAGAAAGTTATCCGACCTATCCTAATTTTTTTAAATGGAACACCCTGTTTATTTTAATCTAAAAATATACTATTTTAAATTCTCCTTTCAAATATATAACACACCATGGATGATATTGGTTTCCTAGGCGATTTATTTCAACTTTATACCTTAAAACCAAAGTAGGCCATGAAACAAGAACTAATATCCTAGAAACAACTATGTTAACATTTACCGTCAATTTCATTTTTTACATATTCATTTGTGGAAAAGACTTATTCAACATTTTGAAAAATTTGATGATATCTATCATCCATGGTGCGTTATAAGTTTGAAAAGAGAGTTTAAAATGCTATCTTTTTAGATTAAAATATACAGGTTGTTCCATTTAAAAAAATGAGGTTAGGTCCGATAACTTTCTTACCTGACCCCGTATACTTATTCTGAAAACGGCAGATTCTTCAACAATCATTATAAAGGAACTTCCGTATAGAACATTTTTCTCTATCACTTTTAACTAAAAAAATATAGGGTAATTTTGATATTGTCAATTTTTTGATTTTCCCCCGTATCTCTTAAGCGAGCGAAAATTTTCAAATTTTGATTTTACCATTTTAAGTTTGACCCAAAAAGAGCACATGACACCTACATTACTTTTCTGATAGGACTAACAGTTACTATAAAAGTGTCGAAAATGAGACACCCTGTAGAGTTGAAGTTTAAAAAAATAATGGGCCAAAAATGTTGCTAGCTCACGGGAACTTTTTCTTTAAAATGTATACACCTAGCTCCATCTATACAATTATAGACAAATTAGTAGTTTGTAGTGTTCGCGGCGCCATCTTACGCTGCTTGCAGGCATAGAAGCTACGAATACAGGAAAGTCGGAGAACCTTCGAACGATAGGTTTGGGAGAACGCAACATAGATGGCGCGGACAATGTAAAGCGGTTTATGTTTTTAACTTGAGCATTCCGCTTCTAGATGTCACCTGACGTAGGCTTAAAATATTTATTTATGGTGAATTGGCAACTTGTGTGGTAGATGGCGAGCGACGTTTCAAAATAATTTTTTTTAAGATTATGTTCGGATTTTGGGTTACTTAGAAGAATCGGAATGTAGATGTTCTTTCAGAACTTTAAATTCCCAACAAACACGAATATTATAAAAAGTTTTGCTTCTGAAATTCTCGCTATATAAAAATCTACCTACAGTGACAGTGTTTAATTTAAACAATTACAAAACGCGACAAGTGCATAAGCACACTAAGCAAGGCAATCATCATTAATTTTATGGAAAATTGCCATACTATTTAATTTTGTAGATTTCAAATGGATACAAGGTGTCAATTTTTCAAGGGCCTTTGTACCTCCTCTTGGTTAAAATCTATTCGAGGTTCGATTTTTTTCTGTATTTTTCGCTTAAAAATTATTGTAATGTTGAGCTTAGGGAATCCAATCCGGCAGATGATTGGATCCCGCGGTTATTTCGCGGGATTGACATGGATTTGCGGGACTCGATGTGGGTGCTGCATGTTAATAAAAAGTTGTTTTATGCAATTAGAAACAGAGTAGAGTAGCAGGAAAATATTTATTGCATATAGGTACAATACAATAGTACGACTAGTTTAACGGTTACATGTTACATTGATTTTGAAAGTATTTTCGGAGAAAGATAACATGTTTAATGTTTCATCTTTTAGATTTTATTTTATTTTATTGCACATGTGTATCCTGCGGCTGAAAACGCACGTTCAGCTTCGACGTTTGTCGGCGGAATAGATTTTACAGAATTTGTGGCCCTCTGATTCGAACAGTTGGCGCATATCGGTCGATGTGATAAACTTTCCAAAGGTATACCATCTTTAGCTACCATTCGAGACATTCTTTCCTCCATCGAAACTTTTTTCTTAGATGAGAAAAAATCTATAATTTTCATTTTCTTAGGTAGCACAGAAGATCCACTAACATCTAACGCTGAGCGGATTAAAGTTTTGGTGAATAATTGGATACCCTAGTTGAGCTCTCCTGAGAAAATTCTTCGGCAATTTCTATGAATATCGGTATAATGCTCCTTTGGAAAAATATAAAGGAGGTCAATCGACTCTGAAAAATAATTCGCTAGAATTGAGCATGTAAACAACTTCATTGTTTTTAAATTCTATTAAGCCAATCGATGGTAAACGAGCAAAGAAAAATCTGTGATCGCTGACCAAAAATTCGGTGTTCGTAGAGCAAAATGTATCGATATATTCTTTAGTTTTGACATGTTTTGGTTAATCTCACTTTGGCATTAATCTTTAAATATCCATTCCGAAACGAAAAATCGAGGAAAAGTCACTTTATTTAGACTGAGTCCCCTAATTTCTCACGGGTTAAATATGAAAAAGCGGAAGTTTGAGGTTCAACATTTCATGGGAACAAAGATGTACAGTATACAGTACGTTTCACGAAAATTGGATACGACTTAATGATTTCCTATGTCGGTCCCATTGTGTCGACAAGAGCTTGGCAATAAACAAGTGAAGTATGAAGGGACGGACTAAGGAAAACAAGTAATGATATGATTATATTAATGTAATCAAATGAAATAACATTTTTTTTTAATATTACTAGTCATATTTATTTCCATTTATAATGTCATTCTATAGATAGTTCTGTTTCGCTATCGCTATCCTCATCAAAATTAATTATAATTGGTTAATTATACGATCCAGACTAATATACGAATTTTCTACAGTTATTACGTGACGGACTGAATTTTTCCAACTACCTGGGGGAATATCGTTAAAGCATTTTCGAATTAATTCTACAACTTAAAGTCGGAGAAATATTTTCAGACCTAACCAGTGATTTTAACTGGTGCCACATATGCTCTATGTGGTTAAAAATGCAATAATAGGGTGGGAGCCATAGCACTGTATGTCCAATTTCTTCTGCCAATGTGTCACAAACATATACTTTCTTTATACAAAATGTCTTTAAACAACATGTAGTTCTGAATCTCCAATTTTGTATTATTTGAGCTTGGAGCTTTATGTAATTGGCGACTGTGATAGCTCGCATTGTCCATTACTATCACGCTATTCTGAGGAATGTTTGGTAAAAGACAATTCTTGAACCATTCCTCAAAAACTAACAAATTTTATCACAAAAAGATATTTAAATATAAATTAAGCAACCTAACCTACCTGATGTGCCTATAGTTAATTATAATTATTACAATCCGGTCCTTTCCACATAATAATAACAAACGGTCATAAATAATGGGATGGCCCAAGTACTTTTACGGCAGTCATTAAGTTATATCCATTTTTCGTGAAACAATCTTTATCTCTTACCGAGATACGCCAAATACATGATGTAATTAAAATGACGTTTTCTCGAAAACGGTTAGGATTAGCGACATGAATGAAGAGTACTTAATTTTTAGTCAATAGTTAAAGGTACGTAAATAACGTTGTCCAAAGTTCTTATTATACAGGACGTTAGAAAAAGGGACCATAAGTGTCACAGCTAGTCCGTCCATGCAGCCGTGAGTAATTCACAACACTTTCTTGGATATTAACTTGAAAGGTCTTACTGGTATACCTACATCAATTAAAAAAAAAATTGAAATATACCTGGTGGTTCAATAATTATTATATTAAAAACTAGAGTTCATTGGAGCTCGTTGGGAGTCCATATACAGGGTGTTCATTTGAAAACTTCCCACCACGGATTTATCGAAAACCACTGATTAAAAGAAAAAACGCCGAGACACGTAAAAAGATTTGCCAAAGGGGACAACTTTTTAACCAAAAACTACTTCACCCCCTTTTACCCTCTGGCCCCCGGGGTCATCCCCTTAAAAATTTTAAATGACAAGGGGTAGCAAGTAATAGCTTGTTTGAAAGGTCTTTCAAAGTGCTTTATTTTGACGTTTGATTTTTTTAAATCGGTAGATTCGTTTTCGAGAAAATTAGAAAAAATTTTACCGCCTTCTTTTTATCAACACAGATAACATGGGCCGCGGGCGAACTGTTTTTATTCTTATACCTGTTTAGTTTTTTATACCTGTTTAGTTTTTTATAGTTGCTAAGGGAAAGAAACAATTTAATTTGCTGTCAGATACCTTCGTGATAATCTTGGGATAGTGAAAATTAATTTATTGATTCAGATTTTACTTCCAAAATGGTTTACACACTAGCGGAAAGAGTGGAAATGATTCTAATTTATGGTGCCCAAAATCAATGTGCTCGACAAGCTGCCGTTACATTTAACATGTTTTGAATCTTGTTACTAAATTTACTCAAACTGGATCTGTTGCAAATAAAAAACGTTATCATCGTAGAGTTTTGGATGAAGCCGCTCAAGTTGAAGTTTTGGGTCATTTTGCCATTAATCCTAATACTTCATTACGCAAAATTGTTGAATACCAAATCGAAGACGATGGAAACCCTATACTTGATGAGGCTGAAATATATTTCCAGCAAGACGGCGTTCCTCCTCACTATGTTCTTCCGGTTCGGCAATGGCTAGACGACGAGTTTCCAGATAAATGGATAGGGCGAAGAAGGCCTATAGAATGGCCTGCTAGATCTCTTGACTTGACGCCATTATACTTTTTTCTATGGGGCCATTTGAAAACTGGATGAACTTAGTCAACGCATCACCGAAAGCTGCCATGATCTCCCACAACATGTTTTTGAAAATGTCCGTCAGGAATTTGAAAATCGCCTATATCATTGTTTGGCCAATAACGGGCAACATTTTGAACACTTATTGAAATAAAAGTGATATTTTCGTGTGCTTTTTTTTCTATCTGAACAAATTAAGATAAATAAAGATTTTTCTAATTTTCTTGAAAACGAATCGACCGATTTTAAAAATCAAACCCAAAATAGACTTTGAAAGACCTTTCAAACAAGCTATTACTTGCTACCCCTTGTCATTTAAAATTTTTAAGGGGATGACCCCGAGGGCCAGAGGGTAAAAGGGGGTGAAGTAGTTTTTGGTTAAAAAGTTGTCCCCTTTGGCAAATCTTTTGACGTGTCTCGGCGTTTTTTCTTTTAATCAGTGGTTTTCGATAAATCCGTGGTGCGAAGTTTTCAAATGAACACCCTATATGTAAAGAGGAGGCCTATACGAAAAAAGTTTCTATGAACTTGTAGTAGTACTCTTTTCACTTGTTTTTTTTTCTGATATCTGGGAAATTTCCCACATTCTCTCGGACACCCTGTAGAACACAACAAAAGTATATATTTTTCTAGTCGGTTGTAAAAGCGGAACTGGCAAATTATGATGAGATGACATATAATTTTGCATCAATTTATTCGTAAATTACTATTATCAGTTTATAAAAAACAGTACCTTGAACGTTAAGGTGCTCATCTAGCCTTGTAACAAATCTTATTTCGTTAAAAATCACCTTATTCCTATTTCCATGACAAAAAATTTTAAAATAATTTATTTTAAATAGGTATAACTTTTTGTTGCTTCGAACTTGTGGTTTTCCATTTATTTAAGAAGTATATAAATACACATTTTACAATAAAATATATTTATAGGCATATTATGACCAATGAATGAATGACTAATAATACACGTGCAGTAACAATTGTCCAGGACTAGTGACTGGTGCAAAAAATGACTATTATACAGGTTATCCCGTAAGTTTCACATCACATTTTTTTTATTTTTCTGTTCCTCTCTCTCTTTTGGCATGCTACTTCTCATATACACCGTGTCTAAGATAAGGAGGGCCAGTACAGGGATCTCGGAAACCGTAGCAAATACGAATTCGGTTAAATGGAAGTAAAGTTGCGCATTTACGTGCCTAATAATATGCCGTTTAGAAAGTTTTAAAATTCCGAGTAGTTCCGGAGATATCCAGAAAAAAACCGAAATTCTAAAAAATCGTTTTATTTTTTTCCTTCGAGCGGCCATTATCAACTTTCTTTTTTTAAATACGGTCCTGTATTCCTGATATTGGAATTTGAGATCCTTTTTTCTTCCGAATGCAACGATGTATGACACATTGTGGTTCAATGACGTTTCGAGAGTTTCTTGAACAACATCAGGAGATTTTGAGATACGGTTCTATATTTCTCCTAATTTTATAAATAATATCTCATCAGTAAACTCTAAATTTTTACTTATGTTGGACTAGTTCATTAAATAACAAATAATTTAATAATTAACCACAAATAAGGGTAAGTTGAAATAAATCGCCTAGGAAACCAATATCATCCATGGTGTGTTATATATTTGAAAGGAGAATTTAAAATAGTATCTTTTTAGATTAAAATATACAGGGTGTTCCACTGAAAAAATGAGGTTAGGTCCGATAACTTTTTTACCTGACCCCATATACTTATTCTAGAAACGGCAGATTATTCAAAAATCAATATAAAGATACTTCTATATAAAACATTTTTCTGTATTTCTTTTAACTAAGAAATTATAGGGTAATTTTGAAATTGTCAATTTTTTGATTTTTCCCCGTATCTGTTAAGCGAGGGAAAATTTTCGAATTTTGATTTTACCATTTTAAGTTTGACCCAAAAAGAGCACATGACACATACATTACTTTTTTGATAGCACTAACAATTGCGGAGATACACTATAAAAGTGTCGAAAATGGGGACACCCTGTACTTGATTAAAGGATGAACCCAAAATCTTATGTCATCCTAGGGGCAATACCGCTGGTCGGCCATTCGTTGTACATGTACCCCTTCCAGGGGGTTAAACTACGTTGACTGCACATATTATTTAAGTGCATCCCCCTTCACAATAAAATTAACGTGGTTTTTCCAATTTTTAATATTATTTACTAGAAGCGAGATTTATATGGTGGGAATTTCTTAAATGTACACTATATATCTGTTTGACTAACGCGGCAGGGTATTACTTTTCTACTTTTCCTTCTATGACCCCCCCCCCCCCACACCGAAGTTCTGGATCCGGCCTTGCACTGTAGACGTATTTTTTAGGAGGAATTCGGATCGAAATATTTTTTAAGGTCAAAGGTTGCGATGATTAACTCTTCAAAATATGTTCCTAAATCACGCGCGTTAAATAATTTTTAAACATTTTCCAATAAAAACAAGTCAAACGAAATAACTTCATTTATTTTTCCATACTTTTCAAATCACAACACGGTCCATGTGCTAAAATATTCGCCAAAAAGTATTCATGTTTACAATAATTGCGACTTTAATTTTTGTGCCAGCAATTTTGAAATGTCTACAAATATGGCTAGACTAGAGTATGACTACCGATCGAGGATCATTAATTTTTGCGACTCATATGTTTATGTAAAATTAATTTCTTAAATTCTGAATTTGAAAAAAAACTTGTTAAAACTAAAGAGTCTATACTTTTCAGGTGGTATTAATATCAAATACCAAGGTATGGAAAAATTATTATTTCCCAGACCACCCGATGATACCTTATACAATAAGGGCGTATTTTGTCTACACAATAGCACATTAAAATACTAGTTCAGATTGAATGGTACTACTAAGAAACCATTGAGAACCACCTGCAGACCGGTTTCGAGCTACTTTGTTCTCGTCAGTATAGGGTAGGTGTACATACCTATCATCAGAAAAGATTCTAATACATCACGCTGTATTATCAACGGTAGTCGAGAAAATACAGCGCTCAGCGCCATCCCTTAGCAGTCCCACACAATGTGAACGAACGTTATTTGAATAAATCAACAATAAAAGGTCTATACTTTTCAGGTGGTATTAATATCAAATACCAATGTATGGAAAAATTATTATTTCCCAGACCATCCGTTGATACTTCTTGGTAGTACCATTCAATCTGAAATAGTATTTTAATGTGCCACTGTGTAGACAAAATACGCCCTTATTGTATAAAGTATCATCGGGTGGTCTGGGAAATAATAATTTTTCCATACATTGGTATTTGATATTAATACCACCTGAAAAGAATAGAGTTTCTTATTTTTGATTAATTCAAATAACGTCTGTACAGATTATGTGGGACTGCTAAGAGATGGCACTGCGCGTTGTATTTTCTCGACTATCGTCGATAATACATCGTGAAGTATAAAGTCGTCTCTGATGTGCACCTACCCTGTACTGACGAGAACAAAAGAGTTCGAAACCGATCTGCAAGTGGTTGCATCCTATCAATGGAAAAGGCTTCCTTTTCTTGGTAGTACCATTCAATCTGAAATAGTATTTTAATGTGCTACTGTGTAGACAAAATACGCCCTTATTGTATAAGGTATCATCGAGTGGTCTGGGAAATAATAATTTCACTGGAAATGTTAAAGCACTGTTCCATTTTTGATCGGTAGATACCACTATCTATTAATTTGCTGGGCGTCAATCTGGGAGCAAATATGTCTTGGCATAACCACGTTGTGGCAATCGCCAAGATAGCTTCGCAGAAACTTCGAGTACTCTTCCGTTAAAAGTTCAACAACTTTTGATAGTATACAAATCCCAGATTCGACCATCACTGGAGTACTGCTCTCATGTCTGGAGCTCTGCACCCAAACATACTCTTCGGCTACTGGATTCCATCGAAAGGAGGGCGATTCGTCTGATAGGAGACCACGAGCTGATGAAGAGCCTCGACAGCCTAGAACATCGAAGATAGGTTGGTAATTTGACTCTCTTTTACAGATTCATTCTCCCATATTCATTGCATATGCATTCTTGGTATATTTCGCCTAGTACCTAATTGACTAGTAAAAATGAAAAAGTCTCTATTAAATCCCGAATCCCTTCCTGGATCCACCACTGAATTCAAGTATATGACGTACTTATACTTTACGTCGTTCCCGAGCCGCTGCATATTTGTCGTAATGTCATCCATGTCGCCAAAAATTTCGGTAATAAACTTCGAAAATACACCATTACGTCGCAACATTATTTTGGCCACATGAGTATTTTTAATTTGTTTTGAAACTAAATTATTGACTTCAAAGCCAAAATGTTATATTGGCTAATTGATTCAGAAAATTGTACTAATATAAATAAACATGGAAACTTCCATGTGGTTGACGTGGTCACCTCGCCACGTGGGATTTAAAATGACTGTAAGTTGTCTTAAATTTTTGTTAAATTAAATCAATAAACACACACATCACTATTGGAAAAATCCTTTACGGCCCTTTGGGAGTGGCGCGAATAAAACGATTCAAGTTGGTTTCGAATCGTTGAAGGTTATAGTCGTTGAGAAATGACCTCAGGAACGTCGTAACACAAGAATAACGTCCTCCAGATGCAAGAATTCTTAAACAATGAAGTTCGAAGAGTACTAAGCTTAATTACATATGGATGGGCGCCAGTGGTTAGTTATCAATTTCTGCGATTCGTCGCTCTAGGTGGAATTAAGGAGCGCGCCCATTGAATCAGCGCCGCACGGCTAGTTTTATCGAATCATTGTCAGCCTATGCGGGTCATGTGACTCACAGGCCGGCGACAACTATATATATATAAATAGTATATTGCTAATACCATCTGCAATTATGTCCCCGCTATGGGCATCGAAGGAGGCGTTGTGAGTTTGCGCAGTTCGGAAATGTCCTTGTGAAAGTAAACAATCGACAGGACAGGATTTCAACTTTTTTAATCTAAATTTCACTGGTTCGAATTAAGACGGCGTTCCATGCATACGGTTTCTGACGATATAATGATCCGACGGTGCCCTGATTGGTGTAAACTTTTGGTGCCAAATTCTGTCCGAGTATTCGTAACAATCGACGCGATGAGCTTTATTTTAACTTTCATCCGACGTCGTATGTTTCTTAACCTCACTTTTTTCTAAATGAAATATTAAGAATGAATGACTATAATGACAATTTTGGGAATTATTATCAGCTACTAATACAACAAATTAAAAATACATTAATTTTAAGGTTAGGTACTCACCACACATATATTATATTGTATACGAGTGACACTCTCTTCTTTTTTTACAAGCTTTCTAGTGAAATTCGGTTCCTAAGATCGGATAATATGATAAGCAAAATATTTTCGTAGATATGTACATACCTGAACTGCTTTATACCTGGTATTGATCCACGACTTTTGCAAAAAAGCACCAGGCACTTGTGTTCTTTCATCTTAAACAAAACAAGCCACTAACCTAACAACCAGAGAATCGAATCACCACAAATTAAAAACTCCTTTACAAACTACAACAACTACGTTGTTAGATTTTTTAGTACTACATCTAGTGTATTTTTGTTATGTTATGTTGATTTGTACATACATATACATACATAGTAATAATTTTGCATTTACATATTACCTAATAACAAATTTCCCATGAGCGGACACCTCTATTAGGCGGACACATTTAGACGATACCGTATGTGTTCGCCTAAGAGAGGTTTCACTGTATTATGTATCCATGTGCTCAATTTTTTTTTATTACGTATTTAAGGACCAATATCCTACCAACAACCACTTCGCTTTTGCCTTAGTATACTTTTTTCAATTATAGAATTTAAATAATCCCATAAGAGACTTTAAGGACCAACATCCTTTTGATGACGACGTCACTCGCTCGAATGAATTTTTATTAATCGGATTTTGATAATGTCATAATTTTGATTTATGAAACGGGGAAAACCGATACGATTGTGTAAAATATTTATTTTTCAAATCTGCAATAAATACGGTACTTAAGTTGCGGCAAATAGGTTCAAAGGACTAAGCGATGCGATTAAGGAATCCGAATTTTATAAACTCCCGCTGGCTTATCTGTGTGCTCCTCAATGTGACCTGTCTATCGTCCTTCCGGTTCTGTTGGCTGTCGTTATTTTGAAACTGGTCGATCTTGCCTTAGAATCTCAGAAATTATTTGGCTTAACTCAAGGCGAATCAGTTCATTTTAGTACCTATTGCATTGAACTCCTTTTACAACATTATGGCAAATACAGGTGTCTATCCTGAAAATTTCAGACCATTAAAAAACTCGTAATTAAGCCAATAATGTGTGGTACATCATTGAATTTAGAATAAAAAAGTCTTGAAATTTGAAATTATTAGAAGAAATGAAGTTGATGATGATTGATTAAAAACGAAACGTCGTATAACATTTTTTATGTAGGTAATCTTTAAATTCACTAAAAGTTGCTGTGACAATGTGTTTTTCAGTTTTGCTCTAAGTTTAATATTAACACCGAAATAAAATTCAATTAAAAATTCAAAATTTCAGTTTTTTTAAATATAACATATTGTCCGTGATTTGATTGCGATACTTTTTCCCCATTTAATCGAAGTTGTATCTGTTACCATTAACGAGATCACCATAGAGGCCCCCCTTATCTTGGACACCGTATATTATTATCATTTATACTTGGAGATTAGGGATGCATGTAAATAACTCCGTACTGTACTCCGGCAATGTCCGAAAAGAGGCAAATTTTATGATATTTTATGGTACCGCTGTTAATTATGATTTTATAACAGTCAAGACATTAACGGTATATTTTGAACGAAAAATACAGGGTGTTATGGAAATGACGTATTAAATTTAAACCTGCAATTCCTGAGATAAAAACAAATTGAAGAAAAATAGCCATAAATAGCGCTTTCAATTCATTCAGCGGTAAAAGTGACCTGACGTCAAACCAGAAAAACACATGTGTGGCACTGCGATACACGTAAGCAATCAAGGAATTCTGGCCGGTGTTGTCATATGTACATTAAACTCTTTAGACAAAATAAAATAATTTAAACACTTTTCCATTCTGTAATACCTTTTTGTACAATTAATTGAAGAACATTTACGACGGACTATGTTTAAAACAACCCGAAAAAACATATGGAATAGTAATAGCCATGTACGTCACTAGGTCAAATGCCAATGACCTCTTGACGCCTTACATCGGCTGAGCGAAGTAGTTTCATATAGCGCTGCACGCTTGCGTCTGTTAGTTGAAGACCAACCAGCGGCCGGATACGTTGTGTCTCGTCGATCATCAACACAACACACTCTCAGCAATCCGCGTTTTTTCGGTTTACGCGTGTATCTTCGGTTTACGCGTGTATCTTGCCCGTCCATAAATAATCTTTGAATATTGTTTTTATTGACGCGTTTCTTCTGGACGAATTTCGTCGCGTGTAATAAAATCTAATAATCTGTAGTATAATCTGTATTATTGTATTTTCAAAAGCTAACTATCGGTTCTGTTTCACTATTACTGTGTGTACATAAAGTGTTTCCAGAAGTGTTCCCATGAAAAAGAAAAAAAAAACTGATTGTGTTTGTGCCTGTATTTCCTCGCTCTTTAGGTATAATGATAAATACAAGTAGGTAGAAAATAATTTATTTTTATAATTTCATATAGAATTTCAGTTTTACATTAAGTTTGGCAACATTGCCATTGGGTCTGGGTGAAATGTTGTACAGTAGCGCGGACTGACCTGTGAGTAAGAGTGTCTATTACCCCACTTTTAAAATGGTCGATTTAAAAAAAAATATGTAGCGCTTCTCTAGGACACCCAAGGAGTCACCCATTTAAATATAATACGTCATTTCCATAACACCCTGTATATCAATTTATCGTTCTCTGTAGTCTTTAAATAATAAATATCCAGGTAAACTCGTGCTATTACTTAACTTGTAATGTAAAGTAATATTACTAATCGCATAGACAGCCAGTCTATAATTTATCAGTGTAGGGATTTATAACTTCTAAATAACTATGCTATGTATTAAGTTTTGTTATTGAAATTTTTAAACCTTCTAAAATAAAATAAAAATAAAGATTCTGTTTAAAAAATTGATATTTTGTTTATACAGGGTGTTATGGAAATGACGTATTATATTTAAACCGGCAATTCCTGAGATGAATACAAATTGAAGAAAAATATCCTTAAATGGCGCTTTCAATTATTGATTTAGCGGTAAAAATGACCTGACGTCAAACCAGGAATATCACTGTACCGCACTGCGACACATCCGAATTCTCACCGGTGTTGTCAGAATTACACCTTACACTCGCACAAGTTTGAAATACCCAACTACGTAACTAGGTCAAATGTCAATGACCTTTTGACTTTTGATTGGCCGATTGATTTTTTAATGTAATTTTATTTAGGCCACACACATACACTTACCTTGTCGGTCTTATTTAAAAATTAATGTCAACTTCTATAAAAACTTATACAGCGTTTTAGTAAAGAAACCGGCACATAACCCATAACCATAATCGGAAATCTTCACATGAACTGGCCAAAACACACACAAAATTCACAACACTGGCCAAAGCACACACAAAATTCACTTGGAGACATCGTTTTTTATTAACATTGGGTTGTCTCGCCTAGATTTGTATGAACATTTGTTTTTAATTATAAAACACATTAGCTTTGTTTTGGTTCAAACTTAGAACCGTTCTAGAACAGTCCGCACATGCGCAGTGACATATTTCTGTTTTGGTTTAGTTAGAACCGATTCCGAACTTAAAATTTAAGCGTTTTGGTTATATTTCGAACCGGTTCGTAACCTTCCTCGAACTTTCAATGCAGTTCTAGCTTTTTGATGGAACCGATTCGGGATTTTTCGTTGCCGCATGCGGAGTGTAATAAAAAGAAGGCATTTCCCCAGCTGATCACTATTTTAAATTGTTTTTGCGTGGCTTGTGTCCCGTTTGTGCTCGTATTATTCTATGCTCGTATTCTCGTGTCTTGCGTTTTGAATCTTAGTTCAGCTATTTTTTTTGTTAAAAGTAAAATACTATAGAATGAAGGATAATAATCCCATATTTATGGTAGGTAGAAGTTTCTGTAAAGAAGTTAAATGCAACATATAATTTCATTTTTCAAGAGTATTGGAAAATTATTAGAGTATTTTTTGTAGGATCAGCTTTTAAATAGTGCAGGCTTAGAATTATTGGTATCATATAATATACACTTAAATATCTGTATTTTCTGTACATAAATAAGGAAAAATAACAACTTCGTCAATTTTTGAAATTTTGAGGTTATGGGTAATTCTCCTCTTCTTCTTTTTCAATAAGCTGTTTTGGTTTCTTCTACTGCGAACCGATTCTAAAACAGTTCGAGGATTTATTTTATTGCACATACTAGGTTTGTTTTGGTTGTAAAATAAGGATTGATTCTAGACAGTTCGAGAACTGCGCAGAACTGTATGTGCAATAAAATAAATCATCGAACTGTTTTAGAATCGGTTCGCAGTAGAAGAAACCAAAACAGCTTATTGGAAAAGAAGAAGAGGAGAATTACCCATAACCTCAAAATTTCAAAAATTGACGAAGTTGTTATTTTTCCTTATTTATGTACAGAAAATACAGATGTTTAAGTGTATATTATATGATACCAATAATTCTAACACTGCACTATTTAAAAGCTGATCCTACAAAAAATACTCAAATAATTTTCCAATACTCTTGAAAAATGAAATTATATGTTGCATTTAACTTCTTTACAGAAACTTCTACCTTTACTATGGGATTATTATCCTTCATTCTATAGTATTTTACTTAATTTTACTTAAATTACGAATAAGCTGTTCAGCTTTCAGCAATACGAGCACAAAAGGGACACAAGCCACGCAAAAACAATTTAAAATAGTGATCAGCTGGGGAAATGCCTTCTTTTTATTACACTCCGCATGCGGCAACGAAAAATCCCGAATCGGTTCCATCAAAAAGCTAGAACTGCATTGACAGTTCGAGAACGGTTACGAACCGGTTCGAAATATAACCAAAACGCTTAAATTTTAAGTTCGGAATCGGTTCTAACTAAACCAAAACAGAAATATGTCACTGCGCATGTGCGGACTGTTCTAGAACGGTTCTAAGTTTGAACCAAAACAAAGCTACAGTTCTGCGCAGTTCTCGAACTGTCTAGAATCAATCCTTATTTTACAACCAAAACAAACCTATTGTGAAATGTATCATTTCGCTGTCTGAAACGAACTGTCAAAAACTAGGAATGTATTAATATGCAATGCATGTTTTCCGGTAGATTCCTGCGCATTCACCAAAAAAGGTTGAAATAAATAATTAATAATATTCTACAGCACTTATTTATGGTGTAGATACCAATAAAGATTAAAAAACTTGTTAATCGCTGCTCTGGTGCTTTATTTCATTCGAAAGGCTTAAAAAAATTAAATCGATCGTTTCACAGCGGGATTTTAAAACCAAAAATTTGCCACATCTCTAGTATAAAATCGACAGGTTAAATGTTATATTTTCTTTGAGGTTAAACGTTGACATTTGCTTGACAACATGACAACAAGCGTCTTCGCGCGAGCGAGAAAGTTTTTTCGGGATATTTAATCAACTGTACAGTGAGAATAAGTGGAAAAATGTTTAGTACATACAGAAAAATCAAGTCGAAGGCATATTAGAAAATGTTCCTTTAGTAAGAGACTGGAAATCGCAAGGTCACCGGATCTTACATCATGCAATTTTTTCTATGGGGTACGATGAATAAAGAATTAGTTGATAAAGTCGAAGATGGATCAGTTGCGATATAAGATATTGGATGCAGCAGATAAAATAATTGCTGAACGTTTTAGTTTATAAAGTGCCAATTGTGTCCTATCTCCGATTTGTGTGTTTGTTAAATAATGCATTAGTGTATAGCGATTTTGTGTGGCAAGGGCCTATCTTAAAAAACTAATTTGGAACATGTGTTTCTTTAAGTGATTTATGGTAATTTGTTCAGTGTTTCATTATTTGTTCTGTGTCTCTGACGATATGTTCTGAGATTGGAAGAAAAACGCCGAAGGGGTTTTAGTGGGGTATAAGCTTTACCCACTAAAACCAAAAAAACTGAAGATTTATGTGCCTTGGATTACTTGCTAGTATACTGGCACCTGGATTCACTTCTATTTGGATACTAGGTAACTAAATATTTATTTTTATAAGAATCTAAAGTTTTACACGAACAATTTGGCAACATTGCGCCAGAACATCTGTTTATTACACAGCTGCTCAGTGTAATGTGACTGTGCCGAGGAGTTGTGTGTGGGTTTATGGGTGAATTACCCCACTTTTTAAACGTTCGATTTGAAAAAAAAAAAATATGTAGCGCTTCTCTAGGACACCCCAGGAGTCACCCATTTAAATATAATACGTCATTTCCATAACACCCTGTATAAACATATTCGAAAAAACAAAAATATACTTAAGCCAAAGAACTAATGAAAACAAAAATAACGAACCTGGAAATCTTCCATAAGGGTTATTTACGCCAATTTTCATAATTCTAAGAATTATATTAAGATTAGATATTTTTTGCTTGGAAATTAAAGATTATCGTCTAGCCAAATTTGTAGACATAGAAAACAAATTGGCAAGGCATTTTAAATCGTAGAAAGTATGCACCATTTAATGGTATTGTCTTTTCAGCCCGTAAAATGTGCAATACGATAGGCAATTGCGCCGGCCTATTTGGGGACAGAGCCGGACTTAATAAAATTTGTTAAAGATGACAATTTTTAAAATAATACTGGAGAGTTTGTATTTGAGTTTTGCGGCGGAGTTTACGCGTCGTAGTTTTTTGTTGGGTTGGCAGCCCTCGCCGTTGAAACCGTAACTGCAATAGAATTGGCGACTGTAAGACGATTTGCATGATGTATTATGCCAAAAAATAAATTGCAGCAACAAAATTGGGAAAGTATTGCACATTCTAATGCGGCCTTTACTGTTCTATTAGGGTAACGCGCTCGAGACCCGACAACACCTGGAACCGACGCTGGTTGGGGGGTATGCAGGACCTTTCAAAGATAAAAATATTCCCATCTAATGTACTTTCTTGCCTGTCACTGCATAAGGTCATTAAACATCACGTCTGGCTAAATCTGCCGACATAAAGCTTGGTCAAGATCAAAAGAAATTCAAAATATCTCTACTAATATTGAGAGTAAAAATAGAAAGTAAAAATCGAGAAATACTCCCTAACTTTTTTTTATCTTGTTAAATAAATTCATAACCTCAATTTTTTAAAGGTAACTATAATCTCATTTTGCCGCCTTCCAGATAATTTAATTCGGCAAAATGGCAATCGTAATTTTGTCTTTTCCTCACAAGTATTGTTATCGCGAAAAAAATAATCTTTTGGATCTTATTGGATATACAGCTTTTTTCCCGGGAAAAAAATGATGAGAATAACACATAAGTAAAGGTAGATATTTAATTTTAGAATATTTTATTATGCAAAAAGTTACATTTTCTCTATATCAAAAGCAAAATTATTAAATGTGCATTGCGTTCACGCAATGCAATGCGTGAATGGCATGTTCCTTTTACTATTCGGTACAATAGTCGAATTTTCTGGTGTTGAAATTATATTTTTTTCTACCATGCACATAACTGCCGTTGATGTACCTGGTCGCAAATCGGGTGTTATTTCAGCACTGCCACACGTTCTAAACACTTTATTGGCTATTTCTGTCCTGTGTGCTACCGATTCATCAACATACCCTTCAGCGACCGTCGATGACTTCCAACCGCCATGTTTCTTTAGTGTCATCAAGTCTCTCCCAGATACAACTAAAAGTGTAGCAGACGATCTTCGAAATTAATGACCCATATATAAGTTAACAATTTCAATTTGAAGAAAATTAGCTACTGTTTAAGGTACCTTATAAAACTTAATACATTTTCCAATGTGATATGCATAAAATAGGAGGTGATCCTTTGCTGCTCTTGGACGAAGGGTAAATTTAATATATTTTTCAGTAACTACAAATATCCTGTTTACATAATTCTTTGTTTGATTAATTTTCACATGTTCTTCAATATCATCTGTTACCTGCCTGATTTCACATATTCGACAAGCTCCTGCAATCCCAAGTAAAACAATAACCTTGGCCATTAAATAAACTAAATCGGGAGCATTATTTAAAAAATCACTAATATCTGTAATCTTAAAAATAGCAGCCTTCTTGGGCGTGTAACCTTTCCGATTTTGTTTCAAAAATATAATTAGTTTGAAATATTTTTAAATGTTTACATTATTATTGGATTGTAACATACTTTTAATCATTGAATAATTCGACCACACTGTTAACGGCTTTTGTTGTTGTGCCAATTCTGAAAAATAGGCCGATTATACCGTCTCCGACAAAGAACTGCATGGATTTTCCATCTTCCATTCCATAAATCTTGAATACGCGACTTCGTAAATTTTGCGCGATTTAACTGGCAATAATTTTTGTGACGCTACTTTCTCTGCTTCTACCAATTCCGGTGGAGTCAGAGAAAACCCGGAATCAGACATTTTTAACTTTATAATATTCAAAATAACTAATAATCAACTACTAAGTTCTTAATTTTTAAATTAAATTACAGAATTAAATTGACAGATATTTGATTATTTTAATAAAAATTCAGATTTTACATCGATATTTTTCTAACTTCAATATATTGTAATAATATGTTTTTCAATATTAAATCATCGATTTTTCCCGTCACAAAAAAAAATACTGTATTATACACGGGAAGAATATTAGATCTTAGCTCTCGAAATTTTGTCTCCTTCCGCTTCGCGTCGGGAGACAGCACAACCTCGAGCTAAAATCTAATGCTTTTTTCCCTTATATAATAAATAACTATAGATAACGGGCATAAAGAAAAATATGAATATTTATATTATTATAAATTGAACAGTTATTAAAATTTTGACTTCTTAATAAGTAAGGAAAAAATTTAGGCGTGGTACCCCTCCAAATGATTTTTATATGCAGGAAAGAATGACATTGCCAATTATTTTTAAATTTCAATAACAGATCCGTCGTCATGGAATCAAGTGGTTGGCGACGTCATGGCTTTTTGAGGAAATGAAAAAAAAAAACATAAAAATCATGTGACAAATGAGTGGTCATCGAAATATTTGCCAAAATCTCTAAACGAGAGTAACTGCGAACAGACATATGCGAGGGCATGCCAGTCGAATAATACACCAGTCGCTAACGGAATAGTTGAATCGTTTATTCCAGGGCTTTAATATAATGGATACCAGGGAGTAGACAATTCTCTGTCTACTGTACGACACAGGAGTCTGCCACAGGGACGAAAGGGAAAACTAAGTCAAAAAGTAATCAAATTTTCTTCCAATCATAGGCGTACTAAAATTCATTTCGAATCACCGTTGGTTGGTTGGTTGGTTAAAGGCGGGGGTCGGTTTAAAGGCCCGAACTTCAAGTCACTGCAGCCTTTCGGCTTATTGTGTACCCCGATCTTGTTAGAAGATGTTTGTTCCTTCTATGAGGTCCAGTAACCTTCTACCAAGCTTGTCATGTGGGAGGTTGTCACCACGTTGTATGTTCCCGAAGATATTTTGTCTTCTGCGGGAAAGCGCTACGCAGCGGTATATTATGTGTGAGGCGGTTTCATCCTCTTCGCCGCAGAGTCTACATTCAATGGATCCGTTGTTTAGCCCTATCCGTTGAAGGTGTTTTCGCAAGTGGCAATGGCCTGTTAGCAGACCCATCACTTGTTTCAACTGGGGCCGCGTCAGGGTTAGTATCCCATTCGATAGTATTTTCGATGGTTTTCCCATTACGGCCCGTGCGTGTATTAGACCAGGTAACTCTTGCCATCGAGATAGGTGTTGCTTTTCCGACTATCTATCTAATGTAGTTTTTGTTGCCTGTTTTGATATTCCAAAGGCCGGTTCAGGGCCCCTGAGACTTTGGGCAGATACGGCTCTCGCCAGTTCATCCACTTTTTAATTTCCTAATATCCCGGAGTCACCAGGGACCCACAAGAGTTCCACCTTGTTCCCCCTGGCCGCCAGTACTTTTAGGTTGGTATGACACTCCAGTGTAAGTTTTGAAGTAAACCGATTGGAGTTCAGAGCCTTAAGAGCAGCTTGGCTGTCCGAAAGGATGTAAATCTTTTGGTCGCGGTAACCCTTTTCAAGATTTTGTAGTACACATGCTTGTATGGCATGAACTTCCGTATACTGGTGCGTAGGTCCCCAGAGGAATGCTTATGTCCATCCTGGGCCTTTTCCCAAATATACCTGCGCCCACACCGTTGGCGGTTTTTGATCCATCGGTGGAATCACCGTTACTTATCAAATACTAACAGGAAAACACAGTATTATAACAATACAAGGTTAATGCTCCGCTACTGGGGGTTGAGCCCGATGCCGGCACTCGCCTAATTACTACAGGTCGACATGTGGACCTGTGTCTCCGACGTATCGGTAAGGTGGAAGCAATATCGTTTAAAACACGGTCTAGTCATGGACGTGCTATTAAATAAGTAATTGTATTTTATGTTTGAAGATAGGCAACTATTTTTATCAAGGTTTAAAAAATGACTTTTTACAATTACAATTTTTCAACAAAAAGAGCAACATGATCAATTGATTGGTCAATTGATTAATGATTCATTTTTGGTCGTATTAATGTTCAAAATTCAAATTCAAAATCTTTTATTTATTCAATTTAACAGCACTAGACAAGAGACATGACAATAATTGAAGAAAACAGCAGAAGTAAAGTTAAAAACTCGATACATTTCAACTATACAGGGTGTCCCATAACTAATGGTACACAGGAAAACTGCAGATTCCTTGGGTAAAAATACTGCGATTTGGCCATACTTAGTTTAGTTCAATAGCTGGTAATAACCGAGATACAGGGTGTCCAAGTAAAAATTTAATTTTCAATTTTCCTAAATAACTTATTTCTGAATCAATATTTTTGCACAAAATTTTGTGACTGGGGTTTGGGGAAAGGAATTTGAATTTGTTAATAATTTTGATGTAGATTGTATTGGGCGCTCTCTGCGGTACTCTGGATACATAAAAAGAAATGTAACTTTTTTGTGCCTTGGTATAATTATATTTTTATTAAAATATATATATACTTTACTTTCCTTGCGTCCAAAACGTAATAGTGGAGGATCCTGTTCCTCCCAGTCTGTCGTATAGGCTTCTAAAAATTTTCAAATCTGGCTGCCTTCTATTTGGATACATTTCCAAATACCGCCGAAGTTAAAATCTTCTTGTGCGTATAAACATACCATGTCTCGCACTTCTCCATTAGAAAACAGTTATATCGCGGCATTTTTAGTTTAATTTTTGATAACAGTATCTTCAAAAACTCCTTAAAAACACCCACAATGCTGACAAATGAAAATAAACTTTAACAGAAATAAGGTTTCAAAGTGCTTTTATTGTATTTGTTTTTACCAAAGCCTACTGTGATAAATTTCACATTTACAAATCAAAATTTAAACGGGCGCATTAGAAATTGTAATTGAAAATATCTCGAAAACGGTTAGTCGGAGCGACATTTACAAAGTATACCTTTATTGCTTAAAAATGGCGGAAAAACTGATATTTTTAATAAAAACATAATTATTATACTAAGGCCTAAGAAAGTTACACTTCTCTTTATGTATCCAGAGTACCGCAGAGAGCGCCTCCTACAATCTACATCAAAATTATTAACAAATTCAAATTCCTTTCCTTAAAATAACCATGATCACATAATTTTGTGCAAAAATTTGGACACCCTGTATCTCGGTTATTACCAGCTATTGAACTAAACTAAGTATGGCCAAATCGCAGTATTTTTAACCAAGGAATATGCAGTTTTCCTGATGTGTACCATTAGTTATGGAACGCCCTGTATCATATGCAATTAAATACAGAAAGAGAAAAAAAATTAAATACATATTGTTAATCATGTTTGTCACAAGCCTTAAGAAAATTCCTGTAAAGAATAACAGTTTACCTCCAACAAAAACTCCTTCAACCTTCTTCTAAATACATTTATATTAACGACATCTCTAATTTCAGCATTTAATTTATTGAAAAATTGACAGCCTGTAAAAAATATATATTTTTGATAATTCGACAGATCTGCGGTTTTCAGGCAATAAGAGAGTTTTCAGTCTACTATCATGATTACGATTAGATCTGACGCCCCGAAAATATACTTTGTTACGGTAAACGAAACAACATACTTCGTAAATGTAAATGTCAGTGACCGTCAAAATTCTCAATCTTTTAAAAACTTCCCGACATGAGCCCCTATATGACAGTCCTACAACCACGCGAACAGCATATTTTTGTAAAATGAAGACTCTACATACACTAGCACTCCTCCCCCAATTGAGAATACCATACCTAATTCGCGAGTGAACATTGGCAAAATAAAGGGTTAAGAGCACTTTTTGACTACAGTGCAGTCGTAAGAAATTAAGGGTGTAGCAACAGCTGTACAATCGTGAGCAAAGCCCTTCGATTTGTGGTAGCCATTTAAGATTGCTATCAAAAGTTACACCCAGCAACTTTGCCGTTCCAGACAATCTCACAGTCAATCCAGATTCGTCACGACGAGCAAAATCAATGTCAGTCGACCTCAATGAAAAATTCACAACTGTAGTCTTATCCTTATTCAGATTTAGCGTATTTTTTTCAGACCAAAAAAGAAATCTTCTGTATACCATTTCTGCAACAGGTAGGTATCAGAGAAATAATATTATCCCTGACAATCAGAATATTCGTATCATCAGCATACACGACCAAGCATATATTTTCTGCAATTTTGATAATAAAACTTATCAGGTCGTTGGCAAACACCAGAAACAAGAAAGGTACAAGAATGGAGCCTTGAGGAACTCCCCTTTCTATCGTCCTGCAACTACTCATAACGCCACTCGGACGGGTCCTTTCTATCTTTCGCTTAAGTGGCAATTTAAATATATTGATTTGTGATTCCTTTTCGCATACCCTATAAATATTTGCAATCACTTCACGGGTCTGTCTGTGAACGTTTTTATCAAGAGTATACTCATTCATTATCACATAATTTAAAATTTTAAAGTAACATCCTAAGGCACGACATAATGAACACTTATTTATAAAATACAATAAAATAACTATTGCCCTTTCTATCACTGCGCAACTGGGTGGGTATATCCATTAAATATCGGCCCATTGACTGCCACACGAGACGCATGCGCTGTCAACTGGGATCTCACCTATCAATCAAACCTCTGGGATATAACCTATCAAATTAGCTCTAGCTACCTGTATCCATTGACAACGCACTATGTTGCCATATTTTTAGATTAAAAGTACTATAATTTAAAATAAATATTAGTTTGCATTTAAATAGCAAGCTAAATAGTATGAAAAGAAAATTTTAATAATATTGAAACAATAATAGAATCTGTATGTGCACTTGATATCTTTGGCGTTGACCAATCAGACCTTAGTCAGGCACCGGCGTCGACGTTGTCGACGGCGAACCGTCGCATTTGTGTCAGATTTACCATTAAGAAAATGTTTCAAATATACAGGGTGTCTCTAAAATGTCTTTACAAAGACCTACCCCATATTCCTCAGACCAGAACTAGCCGATTTAAGTAAACTTACCTTAGTAAAAAGTTGCTTAGTTTGGGCACTAGACGGCGCTGAAGTGACAATTTTAAAATCGCTTTTCTGGATTAATTCAAAAACTGCTCAGACTATTTTTGCCGAAATTTGGTACGTTGGCATAGCTTTATGGAGCAAAAGAACCAATGTCACAATTATGAATAATATCAATCCATGGGCGTAGAACCTGTTTTTTTTTTAATTTCTTGTTTCAGATTCTACGCCAATGGAACAAGAGGGGTTTGGGCACAAAATTCAGATTAACCAACTCATTTGGTACAAAAAAGGTCCTCTTGATAAGATTCGATTCCTCTGAGGGTTTTCGAGAAATTTACATTTTAAAAATTTGCAGTAGTTTTTACCAAAATATCAAGTGACTAAAAGGCCTTTAAAAAGCTCATTACATAATTGCTTAGGCCAAAATTACCCCAATTGAGCAAACTTATCTTAGTACAAAGTTTCTTCATTTGGGCACTAGACTAGACAAAAGAATCATTTAAAGAATGTCACTTCAGCGCCGTCTAGTGCCAAAACTAAGCAACTTCGTAATAAGGTAAGTTTACTTAAATCAGCTAATTTTGGTCTGAAGAATATGTGGTAGGTTATATAAAGAACTTTTACTTACACCCTGTATATCATGAATTCAACTCTACCAAATATTCATTATGTATAATAATTTTTGGAATAAAAAAATGGGTTAACAAATTAATACATTTAAATTACCACTTAAGGGAAAGCTAAAAGGGTCGCAATGTATACGGGAGTAAGCGTGGGTGCAGTAAAAAACATTCACAAAGAAGATACTGAAAGGAACGAAAATAACCCGGATCAATTGTTGTCATCTCCTGTCTCCTGTCTCTGCTGTCGACAAAATCGAAGGCTTCGACTTTGGCATTGTTAGGAGAACAATACAAAAGTTTTATTTGGAACTAAAAGTGGTTCCAACCTTAAAAAAGTTGCCACAACAGCTGAGAAGTGACATAAACTCTCCGTTTTCCCGTGAAACTTTGAAGTGCATGTTGAAATCAAATTGATTTTATTGGCGAAAATGCCAAAATAAGCGAAAAATATTAATGGAAAGGCCTAATATATTGCACAGGTGATACAAATATATTCATGCCATGAAAAAATACATTTTATTACATTTTTAAGATAATAATAGCACGCCCATGACTTGGCCATGTTTTAAAAGATATTGCTTGTCGAGCTGTACAGTGAAACCTCTCGTAACGGACACCTCTAATAAGCGGACATTTTTTCATAGTTCGGAACTAGGTATATGAAATTCCATCAAAATCAACCTCTCTTGGGCGACCTCTCCTTTGGGCGGACGCGGACAGGCTGTTTTCATACAAAAAGTGTGAAAACCCTCCTTTAAACAGACAAAAAAAATTGGGAGACGAATAAGTACGGTGCAAAAATTTTCTGAAGACATACCGGCAACCAATCGCATATGCGTGGCAGCTCAAGGACTTCGCCGAATGAAAGTATGTGTGATTTCCCGACAGCAGTCCACCGTTTATTTGTGAGTTGTAAGGATAAAATCATAAACAATGGCACAAAAATGTCGCATTTTGAGTCGAAAATGATGTTGTGGAAGTTTGCAATCTGATAACAATGATTTGGGCGAGTTCATTTACATTGATAGCAATGTGCTATTAGAAGATGATAGTGACCCCATTCTTAGCGATTATGTAGTCCAAACTGAAACCACATCACTATCTGACGACTCTCATGAAGAAGTTGAATGCAGTAATCTAACAAATATCACCAATTATCAAGCCATTAGTATGGTAACGGGATTATAAGAGTATGCAAAGAATAGAAGTGACTCTACACCAATGGAATTGTTATCAGAATTGGAATTACATTTTCTAGATTGCAAGTATAAAAGGCAAACTCGTCAAACTACGTTATTAGATTTTTTTAGTACTGCATCCTAACTAAAACTAGTGTATTTTTGTTATGTTATGTTTACTTGTACATAGTAATAATTTTGCATTTACATATTACCTAATAACAAATTTCCCATGGGCGAACACCTCTTAGGCGGACACATTTAGACGGTCCCATAGGTGTCCGCCTAAGGGAGGTTTAACTGTATTCCTTAAATTGGATTTTAAGATTTTACAAATATTACTTTGGCAATTAGTTACTGTGGTTACGCTCCCTAGAGTCCCACTCAGTAACTTGAAAGTAATTTGCATCGATTTTTCTTGGCTTCTTTTATAACAAACATTGGTTTACACCCGGGTCCTGGTCTATTAGAAAACTTGGCAAAATAAAAAAAATATTTTTATCGCTGACAGACATGGTATGACTATATATCTTACATATATGTCGTCGAAATATGTATTTTGGACTATGTCCCATTTTTTTGGAAAAAAACTGTGGCGTAATAAAACTGGTGACATGTTCTATATTTTGATACAAGGTGGTTTCAAAAATAACTTTTCTGGAATATTTAGGTAGAAATAGAAGTGCTTAAGTGCCTCGCTCAAAGTAAAGTCTAAGGTTTTTTATTTTTGTAAATTCTTCGATTTTTTTATCAGGCACACTTGTAAACGTATGAGAATATTGTACTTTAAATTCACACTTCATATTAAATTTATTACATTCCAAGCAGTACAATTACCTACTTAAAACTTGAAAGTTTTATTTTAAGTGTTTATTTCAGGTGTTCAAAAAATATAATGGATATAGGACATTCTTTCGATATGAATAAAAATGCTAAATTAGATTTGTTAAAAGTATACGACACGATTCTTACAGTATTCGGTTTTAACCGAATGAACAGTCGGATGTTTACACGATAAATACACTTTTCATTCCTTGAAAAAACGAATAGCCGATCGGATGACACAAGTTTTTTTTGTTCATCCTATAATCAAGTACAGGGTGTCCAATTTTCGACACTTTTATAGGGTATCTCCGTAATTGTTAGTGCTATCAAAAAAGTAATGTGATGTCATGTGCTCTTTCTTGGGTCAAACTTAAAATGGTAAAATTAACATTTGAAATTTTTCGCTCGCTTAATAGATACAGGGGAACATCAAAAAATTGACAATTTCAAAATTACCCTATATTTTCTTAGTTAAAAGAGACACAGAAAAATGTTTTATACAGAAGTTTCTTTATATTGACTATTGAATAATCTGCCATTTTCAGAATAAGTATACGGGGTCAGGTAAAGAAGTTATCGGACCTAACCTCATTTTTTTAAATGGAACACCATGTATCTAAAAAGATACTATTTTAAATTCTCCTTTCAAACATATAACACACGATGGATGATATTGATTTCGTAAGCGATTTATTTAAACTTTATTACTTTGAAAGGAAATAAAAGATTCAGATTAAGGTAAAAAATATCGGGAATCATCGCAAATATTCGGAATATGTCCTCAAATGGTTTACCGTCTTTCCGGATAGTGAACAAAATATACATTTTGCGCCATTTCTTCGTTTTTTCCACTTTCAATATGAACTGATATCATATCAAATTTTTCAAAATGGATAGGTCATTTTCGCAAATGAATATGTAAAAATGAAATTGACGTTAAATGTTAATAGTCAACATAGTTTTTTCTAGGGTATTAGTTTTAAAACAATTTTCTCTATCTCTTTTAACTAAGAAAATATAGGGTAATTTTGAAATTGTCAATTTTTTGATTTTCTCTTAAGCGAGCGAAAATTTTCATATTTTAATTTTACCATCTTAAGCTTGACGCAAAAAGAGCACATGACACCTACATTACTTTTTTGATAGCACTAACAATTACGGAGATGCCCTATAAAAGTATCGAAAGTGGGACACCCTGTACATACATAATAAAATATTTGAAAATTTATAGGAAAATTTAAGAATGGATGAAAAATAGGTTTTTAACTATTTTCGGATGTCTATAGAAATTCATTCGATTTGCCGTTGAATATTCGGCTGATGTCTTCAACTTTATGTGTTTATTTGCAGACGATAATATGTCAATATACAGTGTCACCATTAAGGTTCCAATCTTTATTTTTCGATTTAGGTAAAACTCAAGTTTAAAACATAATTAAATAAGACTATGCGGCTTAGTTTCTCCACAAAATGTCTATAAATGACATTTATTAATAGAATTGAAAAAAAAAATATTTCGAAAAGTTGTTTATACAGGATGTTCCTTAATGACGTGCTAATATTTCAGGGCGTGATTTCTTAGGTCATTTTATAAAGAAAAGTTCATGTGAACATATGTCCGCAACGGCTTACATTTTTTGCTACAGAATGTTGAATTTTTATTTTTTAAATGGTTATTTTTGTAATATCTCCGAAATTACTTTAGATATTATTTTCAATTTTGGTATGTGTTAATAGGATATAGAACCACAAATTTTATTTAGAAAAGTTATTCAATTGTTCCACCAGTGGCGTCCCTGCAAATATATCCTTTGCTATTTTTTACAAGCAAGATGGTACGCCACTGACATTTTTCAATGCGGATATTTTTCCGATTAGCCTGGTCAATGCTCTCCTCAGTTCTTCTCATCTTGATTAAAACCACTAAATTCATATTGAAACTCATTTTTATTAACATTGATAAAATAATAAATGATAAATTTTGTTTTATAAAAATTTCAATATTTGAATCAGTGGGCAATTCGATGCGAAGTCGGGCGGAAGCATGCCTTTTATGTGAAGGTGGCCAAGTCCAATACTTTTTATAAAACAAAATTTATCATGAATTATTTTATCAATGTTAATAATAATAAGTTTCAATATGAATTTAGTAGTTTTAATCAAGAACGATGCGTCTGACGAGAAAAACTCAAGAGACCGTTTTTATGTAGAATTGACCAGGCTAATCCTATCCATATGGAAAAATGTCAGTGACGTACCATCTTTCTTGTAAAATATATCAGAGGACATGTTTGCAGGGACGCCACTGGTGGAACAATTGAATAACTTTTCTAAGTCCAATGTGTGGTTCTAGATCCTATTAACACATACCAAAATTGAAAATAATATCTAAAGTACTTTCGGAGATATTAAAATATAACCATTTAAAAAATAAAAATTCAACCCTGTAGCAAAAAATTAAAACCGTCGCGGACATATGTTCATATTATGAACTATGACCAATTTACTCAGCATATTTATTATTTAAGAAACAAGATTCTCCTCTGCGTTGCATGAGGAGTTTACTAGGGTCGACTTCCGCTTTCAATGAAAGTAGATATTGACCAATAATAGATAGGAAAAAAATTTATCGTAAGTGATTCAAATTTGGAATGTGGGCCTAAAATTACAATGCAGACAACTTTTCCAAATAATTTTTTTTTGAAATTAAAACAATAAAATCTATTCCTCGACATTTTGTGAAGAAAATGTCATATTTGACAATTAACAAAGGCCGCATGGTCCCATTTAAGTGGGTCTTTTTGGTCTTTATTGAAGCACAAACTTATGATGAAGTCATAAATATCCTAAATAGAATAATACAATTTTTCCTGCAAAAAAACGCACGGTGTGTTGCTGTTTGAACCTAGCGTTATATGGCTTTTACTACCTTTATTTCAACACCTTTCTAGGTATCCTCCTGCATTATCCGTATACCCTGTATAATCCTTCCTTATGGTCAAGGAATCAATGCAAAATAATACTTTATGTAATATTCAGCGAGTAGCACACACGGATAATAATTGGTAATTCCTGTATGTCGGCGGTAGGAATGTGAACCTGTCCCATATTAACACTGTACCAAAAATGTGTTGACGACCTTCTCCTAGAACCAACGGTTCACGTAGCAACAAGAATAAAAATAAACATACAATAGTAATACAACGATCGCTTTACAACATACATAGGTGTAGCCAGCTGTTGCCAGATTACTATTAAAACGAGAACCTTTATAAAACCAAACTTTTGTAGGTAGTAACAGTTAATTTAAGCGATATATTTCTACTTACTTTGTTAATCGATTCTGTAAAAAGGAGGACATTGCGTGTCAATTACTCTTGTAAATTTGCAATGAATTGACCCAAAAGTTGGTTATTTGCGTCGTTGAGATATGGTCGTTGAATGATTACTCACGGACAATAACTATTAATGTTTCTTTGAAGGTTAGAGACAATGCTGTATCATGAGTGATAGACGTGTATTGGACTTCCATTGTCTTTATTTTATTTAAATCACAATGTTTCAACTGGTAAGTATCTCCAGTCATCATCAGGTGAATAATGAGCAAGTTACTAAACTACGAGAGTATTTATACTAATAAGGGGGGTGAGAAAGTTAGTCGAGTATGACCGAGGTGGGTGCAGTCATGCGTCAATACTAGAGGACGTACCTAAACTAAGATTACATTTGCTTAACAGGGGTTTCCAAATATTCCTTATATCTAAAGAGGGTTTGCTAAAACAACCAGGATTCTGAATGATGACAGCTGCTTCTTTGAATTTCCTCTTTCGCCAATGTTCTTCCTTAAGTATGATACTTGATTGTCCCCATTGTATGTGGTGGCCGTGGGTCCAAGCGTGATCTGCTGCTCCGGATCTGTTTGTTTCTCCCTTCCGTGTGTGGCTCTGATGTTCCTTGATCCTTGTTTCCAATGGCCGTAGGGTTTCACCAACATAGGATTGTCCGCACTCGTATGGTATTCTATATACACAATTCTTTGTGTCTTTGTGGTTAGTTGGTTTTGTCTTTGTCAGGTGGCTTCTTAAAGAGTCTTTGGAGCTGAATACTGTTCGAATATTGTATTGTTGTCCTATTCGTCGAATCTTTTCAGAAACCCCCTTGACATAGGGGGGTATGTTTATGGTCGGTCCAACTTCGGTGTCATCCCTCGTTCTCTGTTTGTGATTTTGACGCTTTTTGATGGCTTGGTCTACCAGTCGTTGGGGATAACAGGACAATACCTTAATTATGCCTCGAACCATTCGAATAATACCAAACATGGGATAGCTAAAACATTGGTTGACAGATCATTCACGCTTTGCAACTCACAAGAGGCTATCACACAAGAACTTAACAACATCACCAAGGACCTAGGAATGAATGGTTATCCCCAACGACTGGTAGACCAAGCCATCAAAAAGCGTCAAAATCACAAACGGAGAACGAGGGATGACACCGAAGTTGGACCGACCATAAACATACCCCCCTATGTCAAGGGGGTTTCTGAAAAGATTCGACGAATAGGACAACAATACAATATTCGAACAGTATTCAGCTCCAAAGACTCTTTAAGAAGCCACCTGACAAAGACAAAAAACAACCAACCACAAAGACATAAAGAATTGTGTATATAGAATACCATGCGAGTGCGGACAATCCTATGTTGGTGAAACCCTACGGCCATTGGAAACAAGGATCAAGGAACATCAGAGCCACACACGAAAGGGAGAAACAAACAGATCCGGAGCAGCAGATCACGCTTGGACCCACGGCCACCACTTACAATGGGGACAATCAAGTATCATACTTAAGGAAGAACATTGGCGAAAGAGGAAATTCAAAGAAGCAGCTGTCATCATTCAGAATCCTGGTCCGATAAAAATTTTTTATAGAACACTTTAAAATACTAACCTTTAACCTTGCAAATAGATAGATCATTTTTTACTACCTACATATTTATCTGAAATACCTATACTCGGAAATATATAACATTCTGACGGTGTCCGTCAAGTAATTTCTAGTCACAACTATAAAACAACAAAACCTAAAAATAATCCAGTTTATGCTCTATTTCTAAAGTTTTATTCAATAAAGTACTATTTTAATTTTTAATTCAATATAGTATTATACATATTACTTTATACATATTTATAGTTACTGTAGACATTTCCTGGGCATTAATTGTTATTCCTGTCAGATTCTGTGTCGACACAATATTTTGTTCAATAGTATTATTTATTATTATATTTAGAACTTTATTGTGCTCGCACTATAACTCAAAGTTTTGCATATTCTTTTTAAAATAGATTATTTTGTGCAATTTCTCGTGTTTCTGACGGAGTACAACTTTCTTTCTGACTCATTTTTATTAACGTTAAGAATATATTTATTTTTAATTATGACGAATTGGAAGCTTGTTGTGTTCAATTGTTTCCATCAAGGCATATTTGATACTTGTAACATTTTTGAAATTGTAAAAGCATTGCCAACCCAAAAAGAAAATATTAATTCAAATGGAAAAAATCTACTATATAGACCCAAATAGAAAAAGTATTATAAAATACACGGTTCATAAGACATTTAGAGCACTTGTACTTTAGGAAACTCCCCGCTTCGCGGGTCGTTTCCTAAATTAAACGCGCACTCTAAGATAATGTCTTATGAAACTTGTATCTTAATATACTATTAAAGGTAGGATTTAAGTACCAAAATAAGTATACCAACTTACAGTGTATTTGCAATTTGTTGTCTTATTTATCGACATTGTTGACATGTTTCCTTTTGCAATTTTAGTCACATAACCTTAAACCTACGACACGTCAAAAGGTTTGAAGTCTAAAGTATCGATATTGCACATTTAAAAGTGTTTCTCGAATTATTATATTTAATTTAGATTCTGGAAATAATCTTATCAAATATCGAGAGTAGTTTTAATTATCGATAAAATTTTTCATTGCAACAGCCAAAGTTTTATTTTTTTGGAAATTTTACTCAATGATCGTTTGGGCATTTCGTAAAATTTCATACGCAAAAGTTTTCATGAACATCAAAAATTTAATCGATAAGGAAACGAGCACTAGTAATATTATTTCCCTCATTGGGAAATAGACCAATCAGACACAACCATTTTTGAATACATTTTGATTAAATAAGTAATTCTTACAATTCTTGACAACAGTTTATTAAAAAAAAAAAAAACATTAATTTAATAATCGTCTGAATGACCTAATATTGATTTTATCAGTAAAAACTCCATTTTTCATAGAATTTTGATATAAATATTTTGACACAAGGCGATAAACATACGTCAGAATTTGAAATGTTTACATGCAAACTTATAAAAGACTTCTTCAATGCATTGTTGGGACGCGTAGCCAAGGTAATAGAAACACAAGCTATTCAGGAAATGATCTAGCGCACTGCCGTAGATATGGGGGCGCTCTTGGGGAAAGTATCCTTCCAGAAGAGGGAATTACCCCAACCGCCCAGGAAAGCGTATGGGAACCGTAAACTGAAATAAGATGAAGGGAGCCATATCAGTACCCCCCAGGAAACAAAGCTATCTACGGCACTGATTCTAGCCTACCACTCGACCTATAAATTTAAATGGAATTAACTATCCAAATATTGATGATTGTGCTTTTTGGCAAATAGTTCACGCTCTCGGGTTTTTATTAAATTATTGTATTTTCCAAGCAAAATATGTTGGATAGTTTAATCGATTAAATTTATAGGTCTTGTGATATAATATATGATTATTTTCCTATATAGGGTGTACATGGATGACGTGTTAATATAGAGACTTTATACAACTACCCAAAAAATACTACATCATCCATATACTGCACACACTCAACTTATTGGTTCTTGGCCTTACATTTCATTTCCAATACTAACGTCCTCCGTCATTCTGTCATCATCTGAACTTATGCCAGACGAGAGTGATACTTCTGATTCGGAATTTTCACCTAATTAATTGTCGCACGCCGCAAAACTGTCTATACAGGGTGTCCGGGAACATGTGGGAAATCTCCCGGATATGAAGAAAACACGTGAAAAGAATCGGCCTCCTCTTCGGAGATATGGGCTCCCAAAGACCACCAATGGAATCAAGTTTTTTACACATAATTATTGAACCACCTGGTATATTTCAATTATTTTTTAATATGATGTATACCAGGTAAGACCCGTCAAATTATTACCCTAGAAACTGTTGTAAATTACTCACAGCTGCAGGGACGGACTAGCTCTAATACTCATGGGCCCATTTTTTTTACGCCCTGTATGATAAGAACTTTGGACAATGTTTTTTGCATACCTTTAATTATTGACTAAAAATTAAGTACTCTTCATTCATGTCGCTAATCCTAACCATTTTCGAGGAAACGTCATTTTATTTGCACTGATCCCCCTATCTTCTCACGGGTTAAATATGAAAAAGCGGAATTTTGACGTTCATCATTTCATAGTAACAAAGATGGATCTCTTACCGAGATACGCCAAATACATGATGTAATTAAAATAACGTTTTCTCGAAAACGGTTAGGATTAGCGACATGAATGAAGAGTACTTAATTTTTAGTCAATAGTTAAAGGTATGTAAAAAACATTATCCAAAGTTCTCATCATACAGGGCGTAAAAAAAATGGGCCCATGAGTGTTACAGCTAGTCCGTCCCTGCAGCTGTGAGTAATTCACAACAGTTTTTTGGCAGTAATTTGACGGGTCTTACCTGGTATACATCATATTAAATAATAATTGAAATATACCAGGTGGTTCAATAATTATGTGTAAAAAACTTGATTCCATTGGTGCTCTTTGGGAGCCCATATCTCCGAAGAGGAGGCCGATACGAAAGAAGTTTATATCAACCTATAGTATACTTTTCACGTGTTTTCTTCATATCCGGGTGATTTCCCACATGTTCCCGGACACCCTGTATATATTTTTGTTGATGCCATTACAATGATGAATCCTCCTTATGGAACGATCTTTCTGAGGTCATGTTTCCCAACGAATATATTCTCTAACGATTCAAAACCGGCGTGAATCGCTTTATTCGCATACGCACCACTCCCAGAGTGCCTTAAATGATATTACCTATAGTAGGAATCATGGTTTGATCATAAGAAAGCAATTTGTGTGAAAAATATAATTTAATTGTAACAACCAAATATGCATTGCTTCTTGTCCAGGTCTATTGTCTCTCCTAATCCTTTAGTAGAACTTTTATTTAGCAAATTAGGGTGTTCTAAACATATTCCAACGGTTGAAAGAACGTTCTTTGAGAGAAAATATGCATGGTGTTAATTTGAAAATTTTCGACCTTTAATGTCTCACGTCCAGTAAATAATTTTATTGGGCAGGGGGACGATTTTAATAGTTATTTACATTACAAGCTGCGAAAGTTTACTTTTTGGTGCGAGGTGTGTTTAAATAGGCGAGGCGAAGCGTAGCGAAGCCGAGGCTATTTAAAAAACTCCGAGCACCTGAAAGGGCTTTTGCAGCGTGTAATGTATTAAACTTTTTCTACTACTGTTCTTTGATCAATTATATTATTAAGTAATGAACTTTGATTTTATTCAAATTATAATAAAATACACCTGTAAAATAATCCATGACAACTAGTTATTTGAGTACTGTCAAAGTCTGTCAGTTCGAATTTTTTAATTTCGATTGTCGAAAATGTTGTTTCAAGACCAAAACGAAGCTATACAGAAGGCGGCCGAGTTGGCATGTGCCTCACTCTTACCCGTAAAGTCGAAAGATAGGTACTGTCAAACGTACAACCTGTTTCTAGAATGGTTCGTGGAGAAAAACCTTTCACAAATTGACGAAAATGTAATGCTAGCGTACTTCCAAGAGAAATCTGAAGCCCTATCACCTCCGTCCTTATGGTCACAATATTCCATGCTTAAATTGACTATTTCTGTGAACAAAAATATAGATATTTCGCAGTTTAAAAAACTTATTGCATTTATTAAACGAAAAAATGATGGTTACGAAGCTAAAAAATCTAAAATTTTCACAAAAGAAGAAATAATAAAGTTTTTACTTGACGCTCCTAATCATAGCTATTTATCTATGAAAGTGATAGCAGTAATGGGGATAGCTGGAGCATGCCGGACAGATGAGATCTATAAAATGAAATTGAACGACATCGAAATCAAGGATGATGTAGCTATTGTTAAAATCCTCCAGAGCAAAAACAAGGTTCAAAGAAGTTTTGTGATAGCCGATGATGGAGGTCCAGTTTCTTTTATGAGGTTACTTCAAGATTATATTAAACTTATGCCAAATAATGCACAAGACGAACGCTTGTTATATCGCTATGAACGAGGTAGGTGTATGAATCAGGTGATTGGAAAACACACTATTTCAAATGTTCCCAAAGAAATTGCCAAATTTTTGAAACTTCAAGATATAAATAAATACACTGGTCACTCGTTTAGAAGAACATCAACTACCTTTCTTGCAAATGCTCCAGGTATCGATATTTTGGATTTAAAAAGACATGGCGGTTGGAGATCTTCGTCCGTTGCGGAGGGATATATTGGTGATTCGTATACAAATAAAATCGAAATTTCCAAAAAGATCTTAAATCGATCTCCTACTTTTATTCCATCTAACGACGCGAGAGTGACAAATAGTTGTGTGGTCCAAGTCCAGGATAATAACGAGTCTCTAATAAGAAGCGGCGAAGGTATTGAATTGAATAATATTCCATCAATTAATATTTCCAACTGTTCAAATTGCACTATTAACCTTAATGACAATAAATAAAAATTAGTGTTATTTAAGTTTTATATTATTGTTATTATACCACTTGTTTTTTCAATAAATATAAACTTTTTATTATTAAGTAAGATTTTTTTTTTAATTCGCTTGAATAAATACAATAAAAAATTTTATTCTTGTTTTTTTTTGTCCTGGCACCGAAAGTATTACTTTCGTAGCTAGCAACGGATAATATTCAGGTAACTGTAACATTTACTTTCGTTTTCTTTCGTGTTGATTTATTTATACAGTAGTAGAAAAAGAATATTTTCAGCTTTTTTGGTTTAACCCCCTGGAAGGGGTAAATGTTACCTTTAAAGTCTCAAAAGCGACACATCATTTTGAAGGTCATTTAAATATGTTTACAATAATACTATACTCTGCGACGAAGAGAATGAAACCGCCTCACAACGACTGCGACGCGCTGTCTCGCAGAAGACAAAATATCTTCGGGAACATACAACGTGGTGACAAGCTCCCACATGACAGGCTTGGTAGAAGGTTACTGGACCTCATAGAAGGAACAAACATCTAATAAGATCGGGGTACACAACAAGTCGGAAGGCTGCAGTGATAGAAGTTCGGGCCTTAAACCCGAACCCCCGCCTTTAACCAACCAACTGGTTTATGATAGTAATATAAACAGAGGTCCGCACACGAAGCTACTGTGTAGTTATTGCACAGTAATTTACCATTAATATATTTTCGTCCTGTATATGTATGTCTACTGGCTCAAGTGTTGAGGAAGCTGTTGTTTTGTATTATTATTTAAGAATAAGGGCTAGAAGACGATTCTGGATCCACCCATATATTGAAGGAGACGTGAACAGCAGATTATTCGTAGCAGCAAAGAAGCTGAACCAAGCAGGCTATGTTTATCTCGTTCTATCGAATGTGTAAAGATAGTTTTATATGAAAATATTGCGATCGAACCTCCTTTTTCCTGGAAACTCAGAAACTAGAATCACCCACCTGGCTGCACTGCAGGTTTCTAAAAACTGATCACCATCCAATTAACTACCAACTAGTTACTAACTCATAGGGTCATATGCGGCACTCGACAGAACGACATAGGAAGTGATTGTCGAGTGATTAGTTACTAACTACTATCAGGAATGAGCTTCTGTCGAGTAGCCCCGTGGGCGAAGGGGCTAATTTTTCAGTAGTAGCTCCCACGAAAACGCCATTTTTAAAATGGAATTTTGCTTCTCGATTTTTTTTAAATCCGGCAACATTGCGACTTCATATCGGTAATATCGCCTTGCATAAAGTGATAGCGCAGCAAGTTACCGTAGCAACCGTGTTCATAAATGTGCAATACTATAAACCGGCGATTTTTTGTAATTATCGTACTTTACCTAGTAACCTTATAACATAGATATATACGGTATTAATTTATAAAACTAGAAAAAAATAGGTTTTCAGCATCTATTTGCACATAATATAACATTTTAATGGGACACTTCGTGATTTATGGTATTAATAGTTTCTAAAGATCAAACTGAGGAACTACAATCTGCGCATTTTGAATATAGTATGTACCCTTTGAATATAGTATGTAGTATATCTCCCACCCCTTCTTCTTCTCAGCCTATGTTTATCCACTCCTAGATGTAGGCCTCTTCCATGACCTTCCATGTTCTTCTGTCCCCTGCAGTCTTGATCCAGTTTCTTTCCGCAAAGCGCCGGTTTGGGGTCTACCGATGCTCCGCTTCGGCTCTCTCGGGCGCCAAGTCAAGTTCCCTTCTTATTATTCGACATTAGCGACCTTCTAGTGAAAACTAAAAATCTTATATTTAGCTTTGCTGACGATAGCACACTGATCTCATCTTTCTCTTTGAATGCACAAACATCGGCTGCCGACGCACATCTTCGCAGACGGCATGAAGTATCACGCGTCAACAAAGACCTGGAAGAATTTTTGGCTTAGGGTGACAGTAACCAAGTCGAATTTAACCCTAAGGAAACCTAGGCAGCAGTTTTCTCTAAAAATGTTAACATTTCAGAACCGGATATAGTCATGACAGGACACGCAATTCCACTGGCTTCATCTATTAATTTTAATTAAATTTACAAAGCCAAGGTTCGACCATCTAGATTACTGCTCTCATATCTGGAACTCTGCACCCAAACATACTTTTTGGCTGCTAGATTCCATTGAAAGTAGAGCCATTCATCTGATCGGAGACCACGAGCTGACAAGGAGCCTCGACAGCCTGCAACATCGAAGACTGGTTGGTAATTTGACCAGGGGCGGCTCGTGATCTATGATAGAGGGTGTTCACAAGTATGGTGAAATTATTTTTAAAATTTATTCTTTGTGTAACTACCAAACAATTACTTTCTAGGCGTTTTAAATGTAGAAAGAAAAAAACTAATAAGAAAATGCCTTAGGTAAAACATATTTTTATTTATTTTTTATTTTACACAAGGAAATATAACTTTGGGAAAATAAGAAAGGTTTTCTTAGTGTGTATAGTTGTCGGATCTTAACGTCGTCGCAAGCAACCCTCGCAACAATATTTATACAGTCCACTACGATCTATCAAGAAAATCGAATGATGTCCAATACTACTACCGCCATCTACGAGTTACCAAGAAAACCGAATGATGTCTAATACCACTACGCCATCTACGGCTACGTCATTAGGTGCAACCAAGAAAAAGAACAATAGTTAACTGTTTTATGACGAGAACGAATCGAGCCACTAGAATGACAAGTTGTCATTATTCATATTTTCAGTGTTTTTTAGTTTAAATCCTTAAATAAAATGGTTTAAAATCATATCGAGTATCATTTATCGAAATACACAACAATTATCGACCCTACACAATAGTGCTTAAACCTAAAGTCTATTCTCGGTTCTTAATTGTAGAAAATTGATCAATAACAGCCTCATTAAGTTTGGAATACCCTCTATAATTTTTTTTTCATATATTTCATTTTTAATCTTTCTAATATAATTTCGGGATTAGGTCTTCTCGCGTTCTTCGAGCATGCGAGATATTGTACAGAGTGGCAAACAAAAAAACGTGAAATTAATCTAAGAATAAAATACCCTTAGTTTTAAAAATACATAAAAATGCCACTTTGACGCTCTTTCTAGAATTACGTCGTGTCTCTAAACATGCTGACAAGAAACGTTTACGTTGTCAACACAGCCAACTTTGAGCACACTCTATTTGAAACATTCACGGTTTTGGAATATCGCGGCTGATGTGATTTGTGGAACTGTTACATATTATATAACAGTCATTATGAAACAGTAGACAGTGCGTAAGCAGGTTCTTACTAATATAGGAGTAGAAAAATGATTATTACACTTTATGTATCCAGTGAACGAACGGCAATTCTAAAAACCGTGTTAAAGCATCAGAAGTTTTCACTTAAAATGTAATATATCTTTATATAAGATTGACCTATTGATTTTAATTCCTGTTATGTAACTTCCTTTATTATTAATGGAAATAAATAGATTTGGCGACTTCTTCATTCGATAATGAATATTAATTGTATAATTTATAGCGTTTTAATATGGGGCAATTGACTTTTTAAATTTTTTGTACTTGACCCTTCTTATTTAGAACGGACAGGGGCCTCCTGCTAAGATGATTCTACCGTGCGGCGCAAAATTTTCACCGACAGATCATGATTTTACACACGGCAATTTATTATAGTAAATATATTTTATTATAATATTTCACATAAAATATAGTATTAGTTACGTTTTCTATTAGAAATTCGTACCAAAATAATATTGTAAACATAATTTCTAGAAAAATATAATTAGAATTTCTAATAAATATTGTAAATTTTACAACGAGTGTGCTCTGAATACACCCTATAGTAAAATTATTACAATAAAGATTTTATTCTGCGATTTCCTATAAAATATTGTATTAAATAGAATTTTTATTATTAATTCGTACCAAACGTATATTGATGACACACATAATTTCTAAAAAGATATACAGTGAAACCTCCCTTAGGCGGACACCTATGGGACCGTCTAAATGTGTCCGCCTAATAGAGGTGTACGCCCATGGGAAAATTTGTTATTAGGTAATATGTAAATGCAAAATTATTACTATGTATATGTATGTACAAATAAACATAACATAACAAAACTACACTTATTTTAGTTAGGATGTAATACTAAAAAATCTAATAACGTAGTTTGACGTGTTTGCGTTTTAAACTTACAATCTAGAAAATGTAATTCCAAGTCTGATAACAATTCCATTGCTGTAGAGTCACCTCTATTCTTTGCATACTCTTGTAATTCCTTTACCATACTAATGGCTTGTTGACAATTGGTGACATTTATTTGATTACTGCATTCAACTTCTTCATCAAAGTCGTCAGATAGTGATGTGGTTTCAGTTTGGACTACATAATCGGTAGGAATGGGGTCACTATCATCTTCTAATAGTACATTGCTATCAATGTTAATGAACTAGCCCAAATCATTGTTATCAAATTACAAACTTCCACAACATCAATATTCTCTTTCAGACTCAAAACGCGACATTTTTATGCCATTGTTTACGATTTTAACCTTACAACTCACAAATAAACGGCGGACTGCTGTCGGGGAATCACACTTCTGTTTTTTTATTCGGCGAAGTCCTTTTGCCTGCCACGCATACGCGATTGGTTGCCGGTCTGTCTTCAGAGAGTTTTTGCACCGTACTTATTCGTCTCCCAAATACTTTAAAAATTTGTTTGTCCGTTTAAAGGAGGGTTTTCGCACTCTTTGTATGAAAGCAGCCTGTCAGCGTCCGCACAAAGGAGAGGCCGCCCAAGAGAGATTGATTTTCATGGAATTTCATATAACCTAAGTTTGATATAATACCATGGCATAATTACTTATAAAAGATTTAATACTGTTATGTTTCATGTTATTGTAGTTCCTACAATTATGCCAAATGATAATTAGAGTAATTTTATGCAAAAAAACGTGTGTTTTGTTTATAATTCATATAAAAGTAATTTTATCTATTAAATATAGTCTAGATACACAGCTGTCACAACTTACCTTGGTACCTGTCACAATTTACCTCGGTGTTATGAGAGTTGTGACAAAGAGAGTAGGTTCAGTTTTCTGGGATTTTCTCAGAAACCTTATAACTTTTATTGACTTTGATAACTGTTCTTAAAAGGGTAAGGATTGAGCTACATTGCAGCTTACAATTCATAATGGTGGTATGTTTCATTATTGAGATATGTTCTTTTAAGTAAAAATTGTCACAATCTTCCTCGGTCTCCCCTACATATACAACAAATTTGCAACTTTATAAATATTTGCAGAAAATACACTTTTTAACAGCAAACAATTAAAAAGTGAATAAGGGTATATAAATTTTATGTTAATTTTTTGGCACCTAACCAAAACTTTAAATACGGAAACATAAGAAGGAAAATTAGAATTTAAATCGAATATTGTTTTATAGGGACATAAAATTTTACCGCATAAATTTCTTTTATATTGTTTCTTTGCACGGGGTGAGCAATATACAAGGTGTCCGCTGTAAATGTATGGATTCTATGGCATCCAACGTCAAGGCGCAGAACTATTACATCAGTTTTCATTTCTGCCGCCATGGCGGCATCGAACCAATTATTTTAGGAGGCGACGTCGTCGTCTTTATATCTGCTCGCAATAAATAATATACCGGGTGTCTCAGAATATATGGACAATCTCCCGGGTTCAGCTAGAATACTTAAAAATAACAGGAGAAGTTCTTGTAAATTTTTCTTCCTACGGCCTCTCCTACGGAGATACGGGTCCATAACGGACGTCCCTGGAAATCGTTGTTTTTGAAATAATTTTTTAAGTACTAGGTGTAATTTAATAATTTTTTAATACATTGGTTAGTAGATGAGTCTCCTTAAAATTCGCCCTTTTAAACACATTTGGCTTGTTTAGTTTGCCAGGGACGGACTAGACATAACACAAAAATGTTTTTTTTGTACACCTTGTATGAATGATGAAGGGTCGAGAATAATATTTTTGGATACTCTAAACCTTAAGCTGGAAAAAGGTACTCTTGATCTTGATAATATGAATTGTTTTCGAAAAAAAGAATATTTTTGTTAAATATTATTTATATTCAGTATACGTAAATTCCATTACTAAGTTAGTACTAAGAAGACAAAGGAGAAAAACCGCAAATTTCAAGACCATAAACTGACACTGGCATAAATACTCTTATTTAAATCGGTACACGTGAAAAAAACGATAGCAACAATGAGGGAATTTTAAGAACATAAAACAACAACTAATGCAAAAAACCATATTGAACAAAAATATTTTTTTTTCGAAAACAATTCACTTTGTCGACATTAATTAAGAGTACCTTTTTTCAGCTTAAGGTTCAGAGTATCCAAAAATATTATTGCCGTTCCTTCATCATATAAGGTGTACAAAAAAAAAACATTTTTGTGTTACGTCTAGTCCGTCCCTGGCAAACTAAACAAGCCAAATATGTTTAAAACGTCGAATTTTAAGGAGACCCATCTACTAACCATTACACTAAAAAATTATTAAATTACACCTAGTACTTAATAAATTATTTCAAAAAACAACGATTTCCAGGGACGTCCGTTATGGGCCCGTATCTCCGTAGGGGAGGCCGTAGGAAGAAAAATGTATAAGAACTTCTCCTGTTATTTTTAAGTGTTCTATCTGAACCCGGGAGATTGACCACATATTCTGAGACACCCTGTATAATATTAACAGAGGATTTTTATTTGTATTGGAACTCGATCAGAGAATAAAATATCAACCATAACTCTGTATAATCCGCACAGGTAACTCAACGTGTACATCATGAAAAACTAATAAAGATTTATCAAACCAATTAAACCACACCGTACATTTTTATTTCTAAAATAATGGTCTTTTGTTTAAGTTTTTATTGCTCATTTTAGTTAGAAAATCGATTTGAGATAATTGCATTCGTTTGTGCTTCATTTACTACGTTATAAAAATAAAAAAAAATTAACATACATATCCTACAGGGTGAGCGTTTGGTGTGGCAACGTACAAAGACAAGCACTATATGAAAAATCCTTTAAGGCACTCTGGGAGTGGTGCGTGTGCGCACAAAGCGATTCACGTTGGTTTTGAATCGTTGGAGGTTATATTCGTTGGGAAAAACGACCTCGAGAAGGTCGTTCCACAAGGATGTAGTCCTCCAGATGAAAGAATTCTTAAATAATAAAGTTCGAGGACTACTAATCTTAACCACATATGGACCAGTGGTTCGTCGTGTATTTCTGCTATTCGGCGCTCTGGGCGGAATTAAGAAGGCAAGGTGGAAATATCTATAAAAGAAAGTCAAATCCCCACCCTGCCTTCGAGGTTCTAGGCTGTCGAGACTCTTCGTCAGCTCGTAGTCTCTAATCAGACGAATGGCTCTCCTTTCGATGGAATCCAGCCAGTAGCCGAAGAATATGTTTGGGTGCAGAGCTCCAGACATGAGAGCAGTACTCTAGTGATGGTCGCATCTGGGCTTTGTATAGTATCAAAAGTTGGTGAGGTTTCCTCCCAGATTGACGCCCAGCCAATGAATAGATGAAGCCAGGGGGATTGCGTGTCCTGCCATGACTATATCCGGTTCTGTAATGTTAAATTTTTAGAGAAAACTGCTGCCTGGGGTTTCTTAGAGTTAAATTCGACTTGGTTACTGTCACCACCAATGTCTTCCAGGACTTTGTTGAGGCGTGATACTTCATGCTGTCATGTGCGTCGGTAGCCGTTGTTTGTGCATTCGAAGAGAACGACGAGACAAGTGTACTATCGTTAGCAAAACGAAATATCGGATTTTTAGTTTTCACTAGAAGGTCGTGAATGTAGAGTAAGAAGAGAGTGGGAGAGAATATGGACCCTTGAGGAATACCGGCATTGATGGTGAAGGTGTCTGAGAGAAATCCGTCAAACGCCACTTGCAGAGAGGTCCTTAAGAAAGCTAGACAACTATGCACAGAATCGACTGGGCATAACATAGGATCGCGGTTTACTTAGAAGTCCCTCATGCCAAACACGATCAAATGTTTTAGAAATATATATTATGTAAAATACAGGGTGTCAATTTGATGGGTTGAGCGTGAGAGTTAATGTGTCCACTACCCTAGAGATAAACAGCTTGCAGTAAGTACCGCAGCGTCAGGGATGAAATGTACTACTTTAATACCTAAAATGAAAGATTAAAACTCTTTTATCCCCTATAGTGCATAAAATACTTTTACAGTGTAAATTTAAACTAACTGGTACTTAAATTAGCAGTTCACATTCTTTATTAAGAATATGTACTGCTAATTCGTCGTAACTTATTTGAACTGCTATTTATAAGTAGCAGTCGCTGCTTTAACTGATGGTAATCAAAAGGAACAGGTTTGTCTATCTCTAATTCTGGGGGTATTTTGGAGATATCGACAGTACCAACTGCTGTTCTGACTGTTGGCAATGCGCCAGCTGATCGAGAACGGTTTACTGCGGCTTTTAGCAAGTAGGCTACTCTCTGTTCTATTTTATTTTTAAATCTATTCATTTTTGTTTCAGATTCTGATGTATCCGATTTATCTCATCTAGGTAAGTGAAATTAATGTAATTACCAATAGAGTCAGTTACAGGGTGTCCCACCGGGAACCGATTCAATATATATATGGAAAACTATACATAGGAAAATTTTTAATATTGGTGGCACTTCCGGTTATACCGGAACTCGCTGTCAACTTGCCTATTTTTCATCAGCCTATATAAAGGGTTTTCCAATAAGAACGATATGATTTTAAAAATTATTTGAGATACAACCAAACTTTTTATATTATATTAAAGTACAGTCGATAACATTTATGTTTTGAATAACACATCGTTTAAATGTCCACCTCGAGTTCGTATACACGAGCGAATTTGACGAACCCAATTTTCGTTGGTTTTGTACAATAAATCGGGCGTGATCTGACGAATACAGCGTTCAATATTCAATCTTAATGTGTCAAGTGTTTGTGGTCTGTTTGCATAGACCTTAGATTTCAAATAGCCCCACCAGAAGTAATCTAAAGGAGTTAAATCACAGTCTCTTGTGGACCAGTGAACAGTTGCATTCCTTGATATTATCCTTTCATCAAACTTTTCTTGCAATATGTCAATAGTTGAATGAGCAGTGTTACATGTGGCATCGTGTTGCTGGAGCCACATATCCTCCAAATCAAGTGCATCTATATTTCGCAACGAAAAATGTCTTATTATCTGTCGGTATCATTCACCATTCACTGTAACCGAATCTCCTACCTCATTTTGGAAAAGAATGGTGCGATGATGCCACCATACCATCAACCACACCATACAGTTACTTTTAGCGGATACAAGGGCTTCTCGTGAATCTATTGTGGATTGTTTTCGCACCAAAAGCGGCATTTTGCTTGTCGATATATACACTTAACCAAAAATGAGCTTCGTCTGAAAAGATAATTTTTTTTTGCAAAATTAGGATCCCTGTTGTTTTAAACTCCAAGCAGCAAATTCTCGGCTCCTACGATGGTCCAGTGGCTTAAGTTCTTGAGTCAAAATAATTTTTCGGCGGATTTGCGGAACAATTTCAAATCTTTTTGCAAAATCCGCCAAGTTGTCGTGTTTTTAAGCCCTAACTGTTGAGCAGGACGAGAAATTGCCAGATCTGGTGATGTCATCTTGTGGAGAATAAGAAATGGCAATGAGAAAGTGAAATTTATTTTTGCATCTCTTCGGACAAAGTCAGGAAAAACTAAAAACCGAAACGCAAAATTTTAGAATTATTTTTGATTTTTTTACTCAACTTTTTAACTCTTACCGTTTCCGAAATCCCAATGGTGAATGCCCAATTTGTAACACCTTGTATATTACGTAATGGTCATTACGTAACAGTATACAGTGCGTAAGTAGGCTCTTACTAATATAGGAGTAGAAAAAAATAATAAATCCTTAATATTTCGAAAATAATTACTTCTTCAAATATCCTGATGCATTATTCCAACATCCTGTATAATTCATATAGTCACCCGAGGCAGGTGCTAAAGGCTCCTCTCCAGAATACGCCGTTGCCGACATCTATAATATGTTTTGGCGCCGATTGAGGAATTACTACAGCTTTAAAAATGAATTTTAATTCTGACCATCATTCCGCGGCTACGCTATTACATAGAATCATTATCTTCATACATTCTACTCGGTAATAACCAAGAAAATAAAAAAGTGTAAAATGTTGGGTTAACATTCTTACACGCAACTTCCTTCGAACTATAGACATATTTACGTGTCATTGGCGTTTTACTTCTCATGGGTTTATTTTTAAAACTTGTTGTACTTCATTCTTGAAGTCAAGAAATTTCTAGATTTGGACGGAGAAGTCCTTAAGAGCACTTATCAGTAACCTCCATAAAGGTGAATAGGATTGTCTCATTTTATATAGTTTTATTTTATACACAACCTAACTGACTGAACCTTTAAAAATGTTTATCGGAGGAAGATATTAACCCACCAACTTATAACGTACCTGGAAGGCTTCAACCTTATCAGCGATCATCAATATGGTTTTCGGAAGTCCAGATCAACGGAAGACCTTCTAGCAGCTAACATAGGAATTGCACAGGGCAGTATATTAGGACCGCTGTTATTTATAATATTCGTCAATGACCTGGCACTTCTCTTGAACTCACCTCAGCAACATATTGTCAGCTACGCTGACACAAACCTAATTACTGGCTGCAAAACTATGGAAGAGTTGATGGAAAGGTCCCAGGCGTTTTTTTAATATGGTTACAGATTGGTACAGTAAACACAGGTTAATATTCAATGAGGGAAAGACTACCTTAGTATTGTTCAGAACAAAACAGTCCAACACTGTAAATCCCATGGATATTACATTTGGCACCAAAGAAGTAGGCATCTCGGATAATGTAAGGCTCCTGGGAATTTTATACGTAACCTAACTGACTGAACCTTTAAAAGTGTTTATCGGAGGAAGCTATTAACCCACCAACTTCTAACGTACCTGGAAGGCTTCAACCTTATCAGCGATCATCAATATGGTTTTCGGAAGTCCAGATCAACGGAAGACCTTCTAGCAGCTAACATAGGAATTGCACAGGGCAGTATATTAGGACCGCTGTTATTTATAATATTCGTCAATGACCTGTCGCTTCTCTTGAACTCACCTCACCAACATATTGTCAGCTACGATGACACAAACCTAATTACTGGCTGCAAAACTATGGAAGAGTTGATGGAAAGGTCCCAGGCGTTTTTTAATATGGTTACAGATTGGTACAGTAAAAACAGGTTAATATTGAATGATGGAAAGACTACCTTAGTATTGTTCAGAACAAAACAGTCCAACACTGTAAAACCCATGGAGATTACATTAAGAATTAGGAATCTCGGATAATGTAAGGCTCCTGGGAATTTCCATCAATGAACATCTTGAATGGGCACAGCACATAGATAGTTTAGTCGGAGACTGAATTCAGTCTCTTATGGTATTCGGGTAGTATGTAGGTATATGAATGAGGAAACACTTAAAATAATGTACTTTGCCAGCTTTAAGTCGATACTCAAATACGGCGTTATTTTCTGGGGTGGAGATAGTAAAATGCAGATGGTATTTGTAGTCCAGGAAAGATTAATTAGGATAATAAAAAAGTAAATTACTTGGAAAGTTGTAGAAGTATTTTTAAGAAAATGGGTGTTATGACAGTGTACGCTGTTTATATATTTGAATGTTTAATGTTCTTTTTTAAATACAGAGATTATTTTGAGGTAGATTTTGGGCATAAGTAGGTTACAAGATCAGGAGATGTTATCTATCCTATACATAGACTGACACTAAAGGAGAAATCTCCACAGTATATGTGCCTTAAGTTATATAATGCTTTGCCAGAAAATGGAAAACAAATTGACTCACAAAAAGGATTTAAGAGAGAACTAAGAAAATTTCTGAAAGATTTAGAGCCTTACAGTCTTAGAGAATTTTGTGGAAGCTTGTGAACTGTGGACATGGTACTAGTGCAATGGGTTTTTCTTTACTTTTTTTTTTTGTTTTAGTGTGATGTCATTTCATTGGTTTGCTCTGTTTGAAGTGTAACAAGTTGAAATAAAGATGATTATTATTATTATTAGGCTATGTCACCCTTCTTTGGAACAACGCAATCGAACATCATGGGGAGTCTCGGGCTGTTGCATTGGATATTTCTAAAGCCTTGGATCATGTTTGGCATGAGGGACTTCTAAGTAAAGAGCTATCCTATGGTATGCGCAGTCGATTCTGTGCATGGTTGTCTAGCTTTCTTTAGGACCGCTCTCTGCAAGTGGCGATTGACGGATTTCTCTCAGACACCTTAACAATCAATGCCGGTGTTCCTCAAGGGTCCATATTGCCTCTCACCCTCTTCTTACTCTGTATTAACGACCTTCTAGTAACTGAAAATCCTCTGTGCCGATAGCACACTTGTCTCATCTTTATCTTTGAATGCACAAACATCGGCTGCCGACGCACATCTTCGCATTCATGCGTGAAGTATCACTACTGAACAAATGCCTGGAAGAAATTTTGGCTTGGGCTGACAGTAACCAAGTCGCATTTAACGCTAAGAAAAGCAAGGCAGCAGTTTCTAAAAAGGTTAACATTGCAGAACCGGATATAGTCATGGCAGGACACGCAATTCCACTGGCTTCATCTATTAATTTTCTTGGCGTCAATCTGGGAGGAAATGTCGTGGCATAATCACGTTGTGGCAATCGCCAAGATAGCTTCTCAGAAACTTGCTGTACTCTTCCGAACCAAAAAGTTGAACACATCAACAACTGTTGATACTATACAAAGCCCAGATTCGACCATCACTAGAGTACTGCTCTCATGTCTGGAGCTCTGCACCCAAACATACTCTTCGGCTACTGGATTCAATCGAAAGGAGGGCCATTCCTCTGATCGGAGACCACGAGCCTAGAACAAGCTGGTGATTTGACTCTCTTTTACATATGTTTCCATGGAAAATGCTCGGCTTTACCTCTTAATTCCGCCCAAAGCGGCGAATAGAAATACACGACGAACCACTGCCGCCCATCCATAGGTGGGTTAGTAGGTACTCCTCGAACTTTATAATTGAATAATTCTTTCATCCGGAGGACTTCATTCTTATGGAACGACCTTCCCGAGGTCGTGTGCCCAACGAGTATAACCTCCAACGATTCAAAACCAACGTGAATCGCTTTTTGCGTACACACACTACTCCCAGAGTGCCTTGAAGGATTTTGTGTTTGATCATAAAACAAAACCATAAAATTAAATTTCTACTTTTGGTTTATTTATTATTATTTCTTAAATCTCCACAACTTACTTTAAAAAATTTTATTTCATGTCAGTTGTGGAGATTTTACGTAAAGATATCATAATCAGCCTATAAATATTATTTTTTACAAGTGCTTCGAAAGTGCCTCTTTTCATGCATGTTCTCTTCACCGAAAGTGGCGTTTTCCAAGAGAGCGGGCGGGAAAGATTTTTCCCGCCCGCTTCGAGTCGCCATGTGCTCATAAATAAATAAAACCAGAATTGTCGGTGCGGGATTTGAACCCGCGACCCTCAGATCGCCAGGCGGACACTCTACCCACCGAGCCATACTACAAGCGACAATAAATAGCGGATTATATATAAATTAAATTGGCATTTAATTTTTCAAAGATGTTTTAGAAAAATGTCTGAAGAATTTCTTTATTTATATGGAATCAAAAACTCGGACACTTGTAAAAAAATAAATAAAACCAGAGATGCCGAGTGCGGGACTTGAACCCGCGACTCTCAGACACAAGGCGTACGCCATACCACTAGGCCACCGAGCCTATTTGTCAAAAATAATAAATAGATATTTACATTCTCCATGCGCGAGTGTTTTCATGTCATGTAGACAGGAAAACTGTCTGAAGAATTTCTTTATTTATTTGGCATCAAAGCTTCGGAGCACTTGTAAAAAAAAATACGGTTCATATCTCGGGCCCTCGGAGGCTTTTCCGGACTGGTGCGCATCTCGTCCGTAAAAGCCTCTTTTCGGCCCTTGATACGTAATGTACTATTTTTTTACTTTTTATGTTTTTTAGTATGTTGGAAAAGTTGAAAGTGGCACGCATAATTATTTCTTTTTAAATAGTGAAATTATTCCTAAAAAGGAAAAAGGTTGGCCACCCCTGCTTTAAACCATCAATGTCTTTCCAGTTTTCTTATTTCGTTGGCCGTACAAGAAGGGCTATAAATAGCCTTAAACCTGGTTAACGATCTCGTTCAATGGCCGCCATTAAACAACTGTCATGGCGCCGATCTGGGGGCAGATGCACAAGTAAATCCTGTTTTCATTTTTTTTTTCATATTATCGGTCTCAAATATGGATTTATGCGAGACGAGACGACGTTCTTGATTGGATGTGAAATTAATTTCGATTAAACCGACGATCGTATCAATTTCGTGTAAGAAGGCCAGCGATGGGAATTATATTTGAAAGGTCAGAGCATACAAACATTCAATAATTGGTAAATCGGAATTTAAAAAAATATCATATACCACGTATTTTGGAGTTCCATTGCCTGTATTTTTCTATTTGGGTTTCATAATGGCTACATTATGAAATGCAAAAAACTAATTTATTAATAACAAAACATACAACATCTAGAAATCATAGTAAATGTTCAATATGTCTACCTTCAGACCAATTTAATTGTCACTACTCCTACTGGATAAATTAGTTTCGTATTTTCGTTTTATGGCGATATGTATCTTGTTCGTAAAATAATTTTTTGCTGCGAAATGGTTTATTTTGGGCAAAAAATTCAAGAGACATTTTTTGTTTAGAATGAAACAGGCTATCGGAAATTAATTTTTAGATGGTAAACAAATAATAAGACAAAAACTTACATTGGAAATAAATTTTAGTGGTTGCGTTTTCCACCCCTTACAACCATGGGATAAACCAAATAAATTACTGGCTAAGTGTATTTTTGGTAGTAGAAAATGTCAGGTTAATTTCAATATTGTAACTTTTTTAGTGCTTGTGAAAAAAATTGTTAAACACATTTTATGTACCCCCTTTAAGGTGCTGTATTTTAACAAGGGATGTTCCAATGAAGTTTCTTTATATGAAAGATCCTATCTTTTTTTCGATGAGGAATCACCCCCTTAAATGTTTTACACTTATTTAGTTACACCCTGTATTATGCTGACGGTGTCCGTCAACTAATTTCTAGTCACAACTATAAAACAACATAAACCATAAAAATAATAGAAATATCTTCCAGTTTATGCTCTATTTCTGAAGTTTTATTCAATAAGGCACTATTTTCATTTTTAATTCAATATAGTATTATAAATATTACTTTATATATACATATTTATAGTTACTGTAGACATTTCCTGCGCTTTAATTGTTATACCTGTCAGATTCTGTGTCGACACAATATTTTGTTCAATAGTATTATTTATTATTTTGTTCAATATTTTGTTCTGCTAGCACCATAACTCAAAATTTTGCATAATATTCTTTTTAAAAGGTTTCTAGATTATTTTCTGAAATTTCTCATATTTCTGACTTAGTACAACTTTTTTCCTGACTAATTTTTATTAACTTTAATAATATATTTATATATTCAATTGTTTCTATCATGGCATATTTGATACTTGTAACATTTTAATAAATTGTAAAAGTACCGCCAACCCAAAAAGAAAATATAAATTCAAATGGAAAAAATCGACTATATTTTTCAAAAATTTTCAGACCTTAAAAACACAAATAGAAAAAGTATTATAAAATACACGGTTCATAAGACAAGAGCACTTGTACTTTAGAACTAACTTAAACGCGTGCTCTAAGATAATGTCTTATGAAACTTGTATCTTAATATACTATTGTAACACAACGTTTCAACTGGTAAACATCTCCAGTCATCTTCAGGTGATATTGTAGTAATATACCTGAAGACGACTGGAAATGATGTTTACCAGTTGAAACGTTGCGATAATAAATAAAGACAATGAAAGTCCAAAATACGTCTATCACTTATGATACAGCATTGTCTCTAACCTAAAAAAACATGCCTTGCGCTTGTCATATTTATAATAATTGTGTCTCATGACTTATGGGCCATAAAGCAACATCAAACGAGACCGATTCAGGTCGTGCACTTTTTTTCGAAAAGTTTCTCGTGTTCTCGTGTTAGTGAAAGTTTATTTTCGAAAATAAGCCATATTTTGAAAATGGTTCAATGTATCGAATTGAAAGTTGGCAATATAGTGTTTTTGTGAGTAAGAAATGAGAATTTGTCGAAATTTTTAAGTTCCACACTAAAATTGTTGCTCGGCAACGGATTTTTAATACTGTTTACTGGAAGTGAGATAATAAGAATGGGAAGCTTTCAAATTGCGGTCATATTTATTAAACTGTAAGTTAAGGACTGTGACCCCTCCAGTACTAACTGTACAGGGTGTCCCAATTTCGACACTTTTATATGATATCTCCGTGACTGTTAGTGCTATCAAAAAAGTAATGTTAGTATCATTTACTCATTTTGGATCAAACTTAAAATGGTAAAATAAAAATTTGAAAATTTTCGCTCGCTTAAGAGATACGGGGGAAAATAAAAAAATTGACAATTCCCAAATTATATTATATTTTCTTAGTTAAAAGAGATACAGAAAAATGTTTTATACAGAAGTTTCTTTATAATGATTGTTGAATAATATGCCGTTTTCAGAATAAGTATACGAAAGTTCTATCATCCATGGTGTTTTATAATTTGAAAAGAGAGTTTAAAATGCTATTGTTTTAGATTAAAATATAGATGGTGTTCCATTTAAAAAAGTTAGGTTAGGTCCGATAACTTTCTTACCTGACCCCGTATACTTATTTTGAACGGCAGATTATTCAACAATCATTATTAAGAAACTTCTGCATAAAACATTTTTCTGTATCTCTTTTAACTAAGAAAATATAGGATAATTTAGAAATTGTGAATTTTTTGATTTTTCCCCGTATCTCTTAATCGAGCGAAAATTTTCAAATTTTGATTTTACCATTTTAAATTAGACCCAAAAAGAGCACATTACACCTGCAGTACTTTTTTGATAGCACTAACAATAACGGAGACACCCTATAAAAGTGTCGAAAATGGGACACCCTGTACGTTCGACAACTGAAATGCACATTTTGTTCGATCCATCAGTTTATTTCATTCGGGCTTTTATTTTAAGAGGTGCAACCGTAAAAGCAATCAAGGACAGCCATTAAAACGAAAATAGTCGAGCGCCATGTGCCAGACTAATTTTAATGGCCCTATTGTTTGGAGTTTGCCAAGTCTTAATCAAACTTTTGTTCCCTATCAATTATTTTAATGCATTTATTTCTTGTTTTCCTATTTTAAATTTAAGAAACGCGATTTATACTGGCATTTAAGTAATACCTATACAGGGTGGCAACTACTTAATTGACCACTAAAGTAAACGTTTTCTAAATCTAAAATCGCACAATATGGTGGCCGAATCACCTGTCATTTATGGCAGCCTGACCGAAGTCAAATTTCGTCGCGTGTAATAAAATCTAATAATCGGTAGTATAATCTGTAGTATAATCTGTATTATTGTATTTTCAAAAGCTAACTATCGGTTTTGTTCCACTATTACTGTGGGTACGTACATAAAGTGTTTCCAGGAGTGTTCCCATGAAAAAGAAAAAAAACTGATTTTGTTTGTGCCTGGATTTCCTCGCTCTTTAGGTATAAAGATAAATACAAGTAGGTAGAAAATAATTTGTTTTTATAATTTTATATGGAATTTCAGTTATACTTTAAGTTTGGCAACATTGCCATTAGGTCTGGGTGAAATGTTGTACAGTAGCGCGGACTGACCTGTGAGTGTGTTTGTTACCCCAGTTTTAAAACGGTCGATTTAAAAATAAATAAATATGTAGGGCTTCTCTAAGACACCCAAGGAGTAACCCATTTAAATATAATGTGTCATTTCCATAACATCCTGTATACAGAGTGTTTTGTAACGAGGCATTCTAGATCGATACTGTATTCTAAAAAACTTTTAAAATCTCCACATTCTCTCTTATTTAACCAAGTTCGTAGAACTTACAGTTCAAAACATACCCATAGAGGCCAATTAAATAGTTGCCACCCTGTATATACAGAGTGGTTCGGAATGGGGTATTCTAGATCGATAATGTGTTCTAATGCCCTTTGAACCGTCAAATTTATTTAAACTTAAAAATCCATAAAATAGTATTTCAAAACCGAACAATCTAAACGTCAATATTTATAAACTCACCTTGTCCAAAATTTCTTTGATGTGGTCCCGTTACCCACTGACACCGTTTTCGTGCGAATGTCGCCGCCGAGCGGCGTTATATTTTACAGTTCTAAAATTACAGTATTTAAAATCGATTTTTATCGTTTTTTCTTATAAACTATGCTCCAAAAAGTTCGATACATTTTTTTAAAGCCTTTCCTACAGGTCTATAGTTCGGAAACGGCTTCGAGGATTTGAAATTGTTTTCAGATTCGTAGATTAATTGGGGGGGCACCCCTGACGTAGGGTAGAGTGGGGCAGGTTCAGACATGGGGTAGGGTAGGTACCTCTTGACATTTGAAATTGAACACCTTTTAAATTTTTAATTAGGTCCATATAACAGTAGTTGGTAGCAGTGCTAATTTAATGGGGATACATAAAGTTGTGGGTGGATTTTGAGTTATTGGTGAAAAAAGGTAAAAATATTCAAAACTAAGTGTTACCAGTTGTTATTATTAGCAATTTATACGTTGATGATATATTTCGTTATTTGATGATTTCACATTGAAGAACACGTTTTTGTGCATGCAATATCATATGATTTGTCGGGAGAACTCAAGAAATTATAATAAAATTACTTTGAACAATTCCCGAACATGGGGTAGTTTCGGACAGATAGTCTGGGGAGCATACGGATGCTATTCGAAAGTGTCCCACGGATGGTACGTTTCTATTTATCTGCAATAACTCATAGAGTACAAGAATGTAAGCAACAGACTCTGGAAATGAAAGCTACAAGTTTCCTCAAGAGAAGAAGAAATTGAATTGAAGTAATATACCTAAAATTCTCTTCTCAAATTCTTCGGCTACTGGATTCCATCGAAAGGAGGGCTATTCGTCTGATCGGAGACCACGAGCTGACGAAGAACCTCGACAGCCTGGAACATCGAAGACAAGTTGGGGATTTGACTCTCTTTTACAAATATTTTCATGGAAGGTGCTCGGCTGACCTTGCCCTCTTAATTCCGCCCAGAACGACGAATATCAGAAATACACGACGAACCACTGCCGCCCATCCATATGTGGTTAAGCTTAGTACTACATTGAACTTCATTATTTAAAAATTCTTTCATCTGGAGGACTTCATCCCTGTGGAACGACCTTCCCGAGGTCGTTTTTCCCAACGAATATAACCTCCAACGATTCAAAACCAAAGTGAATCGCTTTTTGCGCACACGCACTACTCCCAGAGTGTCTTAAAAGATTTTTCCTACAGTGGTTGTGTTTGATCATAAAGAAATACAAAAAACAAAACAGGATACATACCATCGATCACTGAAGTCAAGCGACGGTGCGCACGTTTAGTACTTGGATGGATGACCGCTTGGGAATACCATGTGTCAACATTTTTACAAAAGATTTAAGTAAATCTTACAAAAAATTTTAGTAGATTTTATTAAAATTTACAAAAAATATTAGTGAATTTTACAAAAGATTTTCGTAAAATTTACAAAAACTTTTCAATTACTAAATATTTTTGTAATTTTTAATCAAAATTTAGGTTATAATTTTCTAGTTCTTGATAAAAGTTATTCCAGTTACATATAGAGCCATAAACTATGGTTAATTTTACGATTTTTATAGTAAATTAAAGTTTTTCTTTCCGTGGAGAGATTAGTTCTCCCAAAACCATGAACAAGCCCGAACAAAACCAAAATACTTGAAACACTGGCACTGACGAAATGAACATGTTACTTATTTTGAAAATACTTTTGCAATTTTCGCTTTTATTATATCAAAAGTACATTCCAAAGATGTTTCACCTTCTGCTAGTAAATGAATGAACCCGTTTTTTATAAAATTATCCTAGTAATTTTTTCTTCCTATCCAAAGCTCTTCTTCTTCTTCTTCTCTTCTTCCAGGGCCCTGTCTGTCTTGGCGATCATCGTAGTGATAACATTTTGAAAGGTGTTATGATCGGCGGCTGCTCTGAAAAGGTGTTCAGGTTACAGTACTGTCCACTGCCTTATATTTCACAGCCATGATAATTTCTTACGTCCAGTCCAACGTGTCCAACAGTCCAACGTGTCCAACTTTTCCTTGAACAATAAGGCGGAGTAGAGAGTACTTGGGTCCTCTGATGATATGCCCGAAATATTCAGTTTTTCTTGTCTTTAGTATATTTATGAGTTCTCTGTTGGTATTCATCATAAGAAGTACTTCCTCGTTGTATGTGTGGGTAATCCAGGAGATCTTCAGCATTCGGCGATAGCAGTTGAAGTGCTTCCAGCTCATTTGTTGTTATTCTTTTTAACGCTGCTGCCTAGTTTTCTACATTTGGTTTGGAGGTCTTTTAAAAAATACCTTTTTAATATGATGTTCCGACAAAATCGAAACAGTGGATTTTTATAAAATGCTTTTCCTCATAATTTTGTAATTACAGTTGTAAAAAATTAATTCAACTGGGATCAAAACACATCAATCGACTGGATTATTCACCTTTCTAACCTGCCCATTAGCATCATATTATTTTATTTAATTTATTCAAACGGTACTTAATGATTTCAGTCGCCTATCTTAAGTCTAAAATTATAATAATTATGGCTGTATTGGAATTGCCATTTCCAAAGTAGATTTTTTTGAACATATATTAATAAGCTAGTGGAATTGCGGAAGTAAAACGTCATTCTTGGCAACACCATCAATGTTGTAAAAATTCAAAATTTAATTTCGATCGTACCTGTATAATAAAGCATTTCAGATTCAATTTTCAATAATTAAAGTTGTATTTCAATGATTTACTAAAATATTCATGTTATGAAGAAATTACATTATTTTCCACTTCTCTTATACAGGGTGATTGATGGAGGACATGCTCTCTCTCTTTTTTAAAAATATTTTCAGCTGTGCAATGCTGCCGTGTCTACTAGAAAGTATTAGCAACTTTAATAATTTATATAGAACACCCTACGTATTATTAATTCTTTAGAATATTTATTAATTTCTTAATGACTTTCCTTAACACACACGGTTCTTTTTATGATCAAATACAAGCACTATAGGAAAGATCCTTTAAGGCACTCTGAGAATGGTGCGTGTGCGAATAAAGCCATTCACGTTGGTTCGGAATTATTGGAGGTTATATTCGTCGGCAAAAACGACCTCGGAAAGGTCGTTCCATAAGGATAAAGTCATCCAGATGAAAGAATTCTTAAATAATGAATTTCGAGGAGTACTAAGCTTAACCACATATGGATGGGCGGCAGTGGTTCGTCGTGTATTTCTGCTGTTCGCCGCTATGGGCGGAATTAAGTAGGCTGGTCAGCTGAGCACTTTTCATGAAAATATCTGTGAAAGAGAGTCAAATCCCCAACCTGTCTTCGATGTTCTAGGCTGTCGAGGCTCTTCGTCACCTCATGGTCTCCGATCAGACGAATGGCCCTCCTTTCGATGGAATCCAGTAGCCGAAGAGTATGGTAGGGTGCAGAGCTCCAGACATGGGAGCAGTACTCTAGTGATGGTCGGATCTGGGCTTTTTATAGTGTCAAAAGTTGTTGAGATGTATACAACTTTTGGTTCGGAAGAGTAGACCAAGTTTCTGAGAAGCTATCTTGGCGATTGCCACCACGTGGTTATGCCAAGACATATTTCCTCCCAGATTGACGCCCAGTAAATTAATAGATGAGGCCAGTTGAATTGCGTGTCCTGCCATGACTATATCCGGTTCTGTGATGTTAACCTTTTTAGAGAAGATTGCTGCCTGGATTTTCTTAGCGTTAAATTCGACTTGGTTACTGTCACGGTATTTCAAAATCCAAATTTATTGATTGATTGTTTGGAAAAATGATAAAAAGTTAGTTTTTTAATTGAAACATCCTACATTTTATCGATGTTCCTAAAATATCCTGAATTTGTCTATCTTCCTGTGTTACCCTAACCTTAAGTAACCTTAAGGTTTTACGATTTAATTTGTGATGGTTGTCTGTAATAATTAATTTTGTTCATAAATCAAAAACTGTTCGAGATAGGCATATCAACATTACAAACAGAAATATAGACAATTTCAGGGCCAAACAATCAAAATATTCGTATTTTGAAACACTCTGTATTATTACAAGTAATATTTGGAAACACAGTGAATGGCATCTATATATTACCTGACTCCCAACCAAATTCCAGTACGCTAGTTTGTCAAAGTTTCCAAAATATCACTCCTTTTTTAACGACATGTTTTTCAAATAATAAAAGTTAAATTAGTTATTATCTCTCTCGAAATCGATAGCAGATAGATATAGGAAAATGCTAAGAAAATAAATTAATAAAGATTGAAAAAAATAATAATATACAGGGAGCTCCATTTAAATGATCAAAATTGCTAATACTTTCTAGTAGAAGCGCACGCACTGCACGGCTGAAAATATTTTTAAACGCATGTCCACTTATACAGGGTGTTTCCTAACCTCTCTGAAAAAATGAAGGAGGTCAATCCTCACCTTATTTTAAGACGAAAATGAGGTATACAAGTTTTTTGCATGTCGCTTCGTTTTCGAAATACAGGGTGTTAAAAAAAATTGTATTTTTCATTTCATTAATTAATGCCAATGATTTAATAATGCATATGATTTAAAAACTTTGAATAATGAACTCATATGAACAAAAGTCTAATAAATTGCTGCAAATGTCCTCTATGAGCAAGTAACCGCCCATGTACACGACGTACTAAATTGTCTCTTACGTGTTGGAAAATTTCGGGACTGGCGCCAATCGTATTAAAACCATCAATAATACGCCGTCGAAGGTCTGCTTCAGCTTCAATAGGAGTAGTATAAACGAGTTGTTTAAGGTTATCCCAGAAATAAAAATCCAATGGATTCAGAGCCGGCGAACGGGGTGGCTATGGGTAAGGACCTTCTCTACCTATCCACCGAGCAGGATACTGATCTAAATAATTTCTAACACGTACTACAAAGTGAGGGAGAGCGCCGTCATGCATGATCACATTAAAGTTCTCGTTCTTAATGGCACTGCTTCCATCAATTATGGTAATTCATCTCTAAGGAAGTTGTAATCGACATCACCAGTGAGTCGCTTGGGAAAAAATACGGTTGAACTAAGCTATCTCCAATAATCCCTGCCCAAATATTAAACGAAAATTTTACTGGTTCGTTTCATCTGTAAATAGTGCTATTGCGGAGAAAAAAAGATTTTTCTTGGAACCAATTAATTAATCAATTAAAAGTTAATAAATGAACTCGAGCTGGGAAGTCTAAACGCAACAAAGCTTACACTTTTTCTACGTGATAAGGATAAAGTAAATAGTCCTTGAGATAACTCTATCTCTGTTTTGAAACTCGTTCAACTCGTTCCCGATTTTCCTCGCGTACTCGTGCGTGGAGATTCTTCCACCATGTTTAAAACCTCTTCCTCAAGTTGTACAGTTGTAACTGTGTGTAAGTGGTCGGCCGCCTCGTTTGCTTTTTGCCAGAAAACCCCTGTATAAGCTACTAAATTTTCAAAGTGATCCGTTGACTAATTCTTCATAAACGTCTAATATTAGGCCATCCACCATCAATGACCTCTAGTTTCTGGACACCATGTATATTATTAGTCCAGGACTAATCATTATTTACATACCATATGGGAAACGCTCAATCATTGTTATTTTTTGGTTTACGGAAATCAAAGATTAAGATTATTGCAGATTTAGAACCTACCGTTTCAATATTAGGATTAAAATAATATTAATAAACGAGATGTGATAAGATAACACTTTAATCCAGGAATACAAATAATCCCGAATTCAATGCAAACGGGAAATGTACTTTTTAAAAATGGTTTTAACGGATGTTTTTTTTGAATATAGTTTATTGATCAATACATTATCACAAACCTATACTTATATAATTGAATGAGCCTCTAATGAGTATTTTAGAACACTTTTAACAATAGTTAATCATATAATAAGCAATCAAGGTATTCGTGACATAAAATTTAGTTATTATCAAACATAATCAAACCATAATTATTTTTTTAGTGATATTATATGTATAACAGTAAACAAGAGAGTTAGGCCGGTATTAGACTATCAAATATATTTGACAAAGATATTTTATAAAAGAAATTTTATAAAATATTTGAAGTGTAATATCAGTTCTTTTATAAAATATTTATTTTATAAAAGATAACAACATACGATTATCTTTGATAAAAGATTTTATAGTTGATTGGTAACGGTAGTAACCTCATTTTCTGACAATAAGGCATAAATTTGACATTGACTGCGACTGGTATTGGTATATAATACCATGGCGGAAAATAAGTTTGTCTGGTGCATTTCAACAACAAAATTGCTAATTTCGGAGTATGAAAGGTTCCAAATATTGTACAACCATCAACACCCGGATGACAAAAACCGAAATAAAAGACTGGATATATTTATTTATTTATTTTCATTTTTTGCCTTGCAAGTTCTGGGATTATGCCTGAAAGGGTACATTGAGGTATGCGACTGCTGTACTGTAAACTAGCATAACTCTCTCCTGTTGCCATAAACCGAAGGGTAACCATAAGGCATTCCTCAACGCTGATACAATTCCTTAAATGTGTATTCTGTCGGGATATCAATGGAGCTATCTTTATAACAATAAAGTTAAATGTGTCCTCGTCCATTCTTAAATAGTTTTTATAACTCCTAATACCTTCAACTCGTAACTCCCGAAGGAAATTGTGGTGGACACCCCTTAAATTACGTTTTGTCACCCAGGGCCTTACCCTAGGCGCCTGGCTCTTTTTTTTTTTTTTTTTTTTTTTAATACTAAACACATTGTAATCACGGCAGCACTTAACGCTAGACAAGCTAATGCACGTCTATCGTTCATTTTTACTGGTAAAAACTTGACAAGTCCCTTTAAAAATTGTCAAAGTTCTTTGACAGTGTAATACTAGTAAAAACTTTTATAAAAGAAATATTTTTGTCAAATATATTTGAAAACAAGAAGCAGAATGGTTTATATTTTCTGATATTTTTAATATTTTCTAAAATATATATTTTTTAAAATATCTGTAAAAGAGAGTCAAATCCCCAACCTGTCTTCGATGTTCTAGGCTGTCGAGGTTCTTCGTCAACCTTGGCGATTGCCACAACGTGGTTATGCCAAGACATATTTCCTCCGAGATTGACGCCCAGCAAATTAATAGATGAAGCCAGTGGGATTGCATGTCCGGCCATGACTATTTCCGGTTCTGTAATATTAACCTTTTTAGAGAAAGCTGCTGCCTGGGTTTTTTAGCGTTAAATTCGACTTGGTTACTGTCACCCCAAGCCAAAATTTCTTCCAGGTCTTTGTTGAGCCGTGATACTTCATGCTGTCTGCGAAGATGTGCGTCGACAGCCGATGTTTGCGCATTCAAAGAGAAAGATGAGATAAGTGTGCTATCGTCAGCAAAACTAAATATCGGATTTTTCGTTTTCACTAGAAGGTCGTTAATGTAGAGTAAGAAGAGGGTGGGAGACAATATGGACCCTTGAGGAACACCGGCATTGATGGTGAAGGTGTCTGAGAGAAATCCGTCAATCGCCACTTATATTATACCTAATAATATTTGTTTAAAGAATCTCTCATCGCCTTTTCACAGTTTATAGTAAAATTATTGGGAAATTAATTTTAAGAGCAATTGCGGATTAATTTTAAACCATTTGTATTTGCCAAATTAACAAGTTTTTAATTGGGATTTTGCAAGATACCTTTGCGATAAATATGTCAATCGGGCTATGCTGCAATAATGACCGAAAGAGGTGGGAAATGCTGTTTATATTCGTTGCGTAGCTAGGAATATACATTTTTCTATCTGTAGTTTGTATGTAATGTCTTTGATAATATCTGAAAAATATGTCCTTTCACCTTTCATAAATTTTCCAAAAAGTTACTAGATTCTATTAAGAAACCTTAGATACAACCTTCTTTTTTTCTCTGACCTTAAATCAACTAGATGAATGCAGTTTTTTCTTGTTAAGTAACTTCTTATATTTTAACAATAGAACTAATTGGTATCTTTGGCATTCAGATATTATGATGTAATCAAGATTTATAAAGTCAACGAAAATATATTGTTAGATTAGGCAAAAGATTCAGCCGGATTATCGCAAAAGTTTAAAATACTTTCTCTTAAAAGCATGATTTTGTAAAGGAAATATAATACGGATATATGCAGGTTGCTACAAAATCAGTTAACAATATAACCTCATTTGTCGTACTAATTACTACAGCGTTTTAGGACAGTAACGATGATCACAGATAAAACATATGTTCGTGCCTAATATGAACTAGCAGTACTAGGTATTGCTACACTCGCCGGCACAAAATTCCGCCACCCTGAAATTTTGATCAAGTTTGATATTTTATAACTTTTTTATTCCTTATGCGATTTTCATGATTTTATCATCAGTTTTTAGATCCATTTATTGTCTTTTTCCTTAATTATTTTATAAAGTAACATTTTTCGATTAGGCTATATTATACAGGAGTAAATCAAACTGTTGTTTTTGTCGTAATTTCAAAACACCCTGTGGGACAATTGAGGTGGATAATTTTATTTGCATACTGTTTCTTGCTATCTTTGATGTATTCTAAACATTGCGTTTCTTGATTCATTCCATTATCTCATTTCTGCTGCGAGCTGCAAAATTTTAAATTTTAATTTTAAGCCTATTTTTATTCCGAAAAACAAGTTTATTAACAAAAACAGTTCTAATATCGTGGATTTTCTCCTCTTGCAGCAATGACAGCTTGCAGTCTTCGTGGCATCGAATGAATAAGGTTACTTATCGTTTCTTGAGGGATAGCCTGATATTCTTCGGTCAGCGCCAGTCGTAAGTCTTGCAAGGTTTGTGGTTGTACAGGATGACGACGAACGGCCCTTGTAAGTTGATCCCAAAGATGTTCGATTGGGTTGAGATCCGGGCTACATGTGGGCCATTCCAATCTTGGAAGTCCAACTTCATCCAGATATTCGCTCACTACATGTGCAACGTGAGGTCTAACATTATCATGCATTAATCTAAATTGGTTCCCAATGAAAGGAGCAAATGGAACAACAGCTCCAGAGCGCTGGAAACTTTTCGTCCAAATGTGGCTTTACCTGCTGAGCGAAATGTCTGAAATAATATGCATTTTTGAAAATCAAAATATATCGCTTAGAACCAATGGCACAATTGCTGAATGTGAACAAGGTATACCTTGTATGAACCTTTCAAGAAGTAGAAGGCCTAGAATTTGTAACAGAGTACGATCAGAAAGACTGGTAAGATGGGCGGGAAACACAATTGGTACATCAACAAGAAAACTAGCACGACAATATCGAACATCTAAGAACACCATAGCGCATGCTGCCGTGCCTTAAGAAGAGTATATATTGCTAACAACCAAGTGATAATTATGGATGACGAAAAGTATTTCACACCGAGCAACTCCGAAATAAAGGGAAATTATGTTTTTTATACTGACAACATTGCAGAGGTCCTTGATAATGTTAAATTTAAACAGAAGGAAAAATTCGCTGATACGGTGTATGGTCTATGGTGCGCTATTTCCACCAGGGGTGTACCCAGACCTTATGTGTGGCCGAGTAAGAGGTGAAGCCCTGGATAGTCAAATGTATATCGATAATTGTCTTACTAAACTGGTCAATTTTATTTAAGAACATGCTGGAGACCATATTATAATATGGCCAGGCCTTGCGTCGTGTCACTATGCAGGACAAACCCAAAATTGATTAGCACACCAAAACGTACCATTTGTTCAACGAGACGACAACTCTCCTAACCTTCCCCAGGCTCGGCCCATAGAAAATTTTTATGCTCTTTTATCTCGAAAAGTTTACGATGGAGGATGGGAAGCACAACATCAGGAGGAACTTGGACGTAGGATATATAGAAAAATCCGAGAAATCGATATAAATGCCGTCCAGAACCTCATGCTAGGTATCCGCAGAAAGTTGCGTCTAGTGGGATATATTTAATTTAAGTTCATAATTTTGTTGCTTATGAATCAATTACTATGTAGTAAAAAACTTTATTTAAATATATTTTATTATAAAAAAATAATTGTTTGAAATTGGTGCCAAAAACTTATGGGACATATGTTAATACAGTAGTTGCATTCTGATGTTTACAGGAAAATCCTCCAGTAGTCCGTTTAACTCATTTTGTGAAAAATTTAAATAGTCCGAATTAAATAACTATGAATTATACCAAACCACACGTTGACCGAAAATGTGTGCTGAAAAACAAAAAAAAAACTTGAAAACAAATAAAAATCGGATAAGGAATTGAGTTTTTTACATTGTTATTCCCATTCCTTACTAACGTCTTTTAACTGAAACAATATCCGATATATTTCCAGTATTCTTCAAGTATCTAACAATACAAATTTATTGAAAAAATTATATTTATTGTAAACCATATCAGCCTACCTTTTTAGATAGTATAAAGATATCGTCGTGCAAAAATTTACAGACAAGCAATCCATATACTTATACAAATAAATGCGACAAGGTGATTTCAGTGAACCTTGAAAACATAATTTCCTGCTTTTTTTATTGAAGTTTTCCGTCGTTGGATTTAAATATGGCTGCGTGTCTGTATATACAATATACGAAAATGAATATAGACCCAATGGCTGTTCGAATTTTTTAATATAGTTTAAATAAATGTTTCCTAAAAATACAACTTTACAAAATTTAAAATGTAATAGGTACATTTTTTTTGTGATCATACACATCTCTCCAACATCTATTTAATTTTTCTTTTTTGATAAATTGAAACCTATATTTGTTATTTTAAATTTATTTTTGTGGATGATTTTAATATTAAGATTTCTATGGGTAGTTGGCGCTCCGGCGAGCTATCTACTTTATGTTGATCTTGATTTGAAGGAAGCCACAGCCTTAAAACCTTATTGGAGTCGGCAATTTTTTCTCTTGCGCCGGCAATGGCAATTATAATTGCACGTATTCATGCGCAGTAAACCGTTCCCGATCAGCTGGATCATTGCCAACAGTCAGAACAGCAGTTGGTACTGTCGAAATCCCTAAAATACCCCTGGAATTAGAGATGGGCAAACCTGTTCTTTTGATTACCAGTTAAAGCAGCTACTGCTACTTACAAAAAACAGTTCAAAAAGTTGCGACAAATTAGCAGTACATATGCTTAATAAAGAATGTGAATTAATAATTTAAGTACCAGTGAGTTTAAATAGTCATCATTTAATTAGTCCAACATAAGTAAAAATTTGGAGCTTACTTATGAGATATTATTTATAAAATTAGGAGAAATATAGGACCGTATCCTAAAATTTCCTGATGTTGTTCAAAAACCCTCGAAACGTCATTAAACCACAATGTGGCATACATCGTTACATTCGGAAGAAAAAAGCTATCACATTCCAATATCAGAAAAACAGGACCGTATTTAAAAAAGAAAGTTGATAATGGCCCTTCGAAGACGACTCGTTGTATTACAAAACAATTAACGCTGTTAGATAGAGCGGAAAAGTGGCAATGCAAAAGTGCAATTTACTTTAAAATTGATCTCAAAAGAACCCAGGAAATCAATAAAACGATTTTTCAGAATTTCGTTTTTTCCAGATATCTCCGGAACTACTGGGAAGTTTCAAACTTTCTAAAGGGCATATTATTAGGCACGTAAATGCGCAACTTTACCTCCATTTAACCGACTTCATATCTCTTACGGTTTCCGAGATCCCTGTACTGGCCCTCCATATCTTGGACACGATTTTATTCTTAAAATAATATTTTTCTGTTCCCATATTAAAATATTTTTCCTCTTTTTAAATATGGTCTTGTCTGTAACACAAATTATGTTTACGTCAATACGCGTAGTCAGACGAATATTTGAATGACATTTAAATATATTGTGAATAAAAATAAGAATAATTATTTATCTATTCAGTTTTCGAGTGTCAAAATTCTAGAATTATAAAAATCTTTACATGGCTAGACCTCTTATGTGTTCTCAAAATACCGCTCATGTTAATTTTAATATACAGTGAAATCTCTCTTAGGCGGTCACCTAAGGGACCGTTTAAATGTGTCCGCCTAATAGAGGTCTCCGCCCATGGAAAATTTGTTATTAGGTAATATGTAAATGCAAAATTATTACTATGTATATGTATGTACAAAAAACATAACATAACAAAAATACACTAGTTTTAGTTAGGATGTACGTGGTACTAAAAAAATCTCTTAACGTAGTTTCACGTGTTTGCGTTTTATATTTGCAATCTAGAAAATGTAATTCCAAGTCTGATAACAATTTCATTGCTATAGAGTCACCTCTATTCTTTGCATACTCTTATAATTCCTTTACCATACTAATGGCTTGTTGATAATTGGTGACATTTGTTTGATTACTGCATTCAACTTTTTCATCAGAGTCGTCAGATAGTAATGTGGTTTCAGTTTTGGGCTACATAATCGGTAGGAATGGGGTCACTATCATCTTAAAATAGCACATTGCTATCAATGTTAATGAACTCGCTCAAATCATTGTTATCAAATTACAAACTTCCACAACATCAATATTCTCTTTCAGACTCAAAACGCGACATTTTTGTGCCATTGTTTACGATTTTAACCTTAAAACTCACAAATAAACGGCGAACTGCTGTCGGGGAGTCACACATACTTTCATTCGGCGAAGTCCTTTTGCACCGTACTTATTCGTCTCCCAAATATTTAAAAAAATTTTTTGTCCGTTTAAAGGAGGGTTTTCGCACTCTTTGTATGAAAACAGCCTGTCCGCGTCCGCCCAAAGGAGAGTCTGCTCAAGAGAGGTTGATTTTCATGGAATTTCATATACCTAGTTCCGGACTATGAAAAAATGTCCTCTTAATAGAGATGTCCGCTTATTAGAGGTGTCCGTTATGAGTGGTTTCATTGTATTTGGTATATGGTAGCGATTTATATTGAAATAAAGAATTATAAAAATTATCCATTTATACAACATCGCTCCGAGATTTACATTAGGTTACTTATTTGTCGGAAGATATTTTAAACCCCGGTTTAATTACATTGCATTTCTGAAATTTTGATTGATTTTATTAATCAATTTTATATTTGTGTTCTTAATTCGAACATAAATAACATTTACAATGCCGTCAAGCTAATGTTCAGTAAGGAATAAATGTCGATTTTTATTGGTGATTTTAATTCAATTTTATTTTCAAGAAACGACACGTGCTATTTTTTAAACTGATTGTGGATAGAATTGTTTTACTACCACTGCTTAACAACTGATATTATATGTGTTGGATTGCCAACTTCGTCTTCTTCATAACGAATGTTTGCCAGAAAAGTTACATAAAAGTAGAATTTTCTAAAAAGATCCATTTAAAGTATCCTGGAGGCGCCATTTTGAGTTCATTATGATCTTAAGTTCATTAAGAACTAGTGACATATTATATCATTTCACGATTATAATAGTGCTGTCGTCTTTCTAACGTTTGTGGTCAGCAGTGCCGCAGCCAGAAAATTTTCTTTCGGAGGGGGTTTTATAAAATATCGGGAGGGGTTTTATTAAATTTGTGGTTTAGATGAATATACAGGGTGTTATAGAAATGCAAATAAATTGAAGAAAAATATCCTTAAATGGCGCTTTGAATAATTATTGAACGAAATATGCACTTTATATGAAATCTGAAAATTTACGTGGCCGCTCCTGAGGACGTTCGCCATCAATAGTTTATTGGGGCGGTGTTGTCATATATTGCAACACAGAATTGTAAACGCACGTGTTCAGTTTTCGATAACAAGACGTCTTTGACCCGCGTTATCACTTCTTTTTCAAACATTTTAGAAAAAAAAATACTAAAATTTTAAGGAACATACTCTCTTACTTTCGATCTTATAGTCCGTTTTATACTTAAATTCCATAAAAAAATAAAACACAAAAAGTATGTTTTGCAACAGAAGCAACAATAAGTAATATCGAGTTGTATAATCTAAGATAATATCACACAAATTTGAAATCACATCACAATATTTCTTATTATGAATTCTTTCACAACAGAAAAAAAATCGGGTAATGCTACAACTAACAAAACGTTTAAAATTCGTGTACATCAAGCACGTGGAACCCTCGACATTGTCATTAAACCACCGACTCTCGAATCATACTGAAGCAACGATAGCCGCGCGCGGCAGGTATCCAAGCAAGGGCGAAACATGGGGGTGTGATCTAGTGTTACATTTACTTAAAAATGTCTATGACAAAGAATGGGGGGGGGGGGGTTCCCCAAAGATGTTAATAACAACTAGAAGTCAACAGTAGTTGTTCCTATGATATTAGATTTTATTTCATTGTCTACTGTAGTTTAAAGTCATAAAGTTTAAATAAATCGCTTAGGAAACCAATATCATCCATGGTGTGTTATATATTTGCAAAAAGAATTTAAAATACTATCATTTTAGAGTAAAATATATAGGGTGTTCCATTTTAAAAAAATGAGTTTAGGTCCGAACTACTCGGAATTTTAAAACTTTCTAAATTGCACATTATTAGGCACGTAAATGCGCAACTTTACCTCCATTTAACCGACTTCGTATCTCTTGCGGTGTCCGATATCCCTGTATTGACCCTCCTTATCTTGGACACGTTGTATATGAAATCCTATTGGAAACAGAATTTTATATAGGGATAGTTTCTGAGGGTTAAATGATTTTATCGAGTTCGTATTTATTTTAACTCAAGTATACCTGCTATAAAAATACTAAAAATATAAACGATTTAACCTTAGATATATTTGTTTTCTTCCGGGTTTAAAAATAACTTTATCGTCGAAAATAAATACCGCGTTTTTCGAACACGAATAGGAAACCTTGCTAAAGATTAAGTCAATGACTTTGTGAGTGACTTTCTTATCTTGAAGTATCAAGAAAGTATTCGAGTTGGATATTTCGTAAGGCGGAAATATATCCCGTTTCAATCGAGAACTTTCATGTGATAAAATATTTTTTTAACGTAATGAATATTGATGCCACCGGAAACGGATGCGGATGCGGTATCCGGCGTATCCGATTTTCTTTTTTTTTAAGATCTGATTCGGCTGGATTTTATACCGGATTCGGCTGCTACAGGCGTAATCGCCGTATCCAGCAACGAATACTTATAACCAGGAAGAAGACAAGCTGCCGTGTTAAATAATCGAAGCAGGCATGATACGGCGACATCCATTATGCCTTTCAAATGTCACTTTTGTCCAAATTTTTATAACTGTCAATATTTTAAAGTGACATTCAAACAAAGAAAACATCAAAACCCATTCATTTGATTTACTAAGTAGCGAAAATCAAATATAAGGATTTTGACATAGGTTTTCAGCTCTTAATATCGCTTTAAAATTGTCCTTACATACTTTTATATTATTATTGAACTAGTAACGAAACTAGAAATAAAGAATTCAGAGATTGAAGGTTGTAATTAGTTTTATTAAAAAATAGGAAATAAATCATAATTTACATAAAATATTTTACCATCTTCAACTTCAAACAAATCAAGGTAAATACAATACTATATGTACAGCTACTAACCAAGTAAATATATGCACCATCATTATGATTATGGGCTTCCAATTTGTTTGTTTCGTAGCATACTCCTGGCAACATTAGTGATCGAAGTCCTCTTTAATGTTCAGTCATTATGGGATTCTCAATTAAACTATGAAAAGAAAGAATTATTATAATAATATATTACCGGACTTATCAAAATTCTGGCTACGGGTTAATATAACTAAGCTGTAATTATTATGTTGTAGCTTTTGACTTCTGGATTGTAAAATTGAAGTAAAATTCTTTAAAAATGTGTTTGTTGCTAGTTTGCGCGACAAGTTTGGGACATAATGGGACAATTTTATAATGTAAAATAACAATAACGAATAAAAATTAGTAAAAAAATATTTCAATCATAAATTACTTACCTGCAACAAAACGAGAAGGTCCGTTTTCGTGAAAAGAATAGAAAATTAAAAATTATTTTAAAATTTAATGACGCTTCCTCCACCATTTTCAATCACATTATAAATCATATATTACTTGATTTTATCCCCTTCCAGACGAAGGATGATCGGTTGTGAAATAATTTAAGAACGTGTGCTGCTCGCATTCTATGTCTGTCTCTGTCTCCATCAACCTTCTCCGATTCAATAAAGGGAGACAAATATGGCCTAGATTAAATCGAACAAACCCAAAGTCTGATATTGACACAGAACGATCGACACAAAAGGATAAACGTATGGAGTAACCTGCCTGGCTGTGACGTCACTTGCACGGCCTACTTATATGCTTCGATCCCCGCCATAAGCGGTCTCACCGGGCTGCCTACAGGCGTAATCGTCGTACCCAGTATCTAATGTTGCCATCTTATAGAGAATAAAAAGTAATAATTAGAGTGAAATTTATTATTCGAATTTCGAACAAAGTCAGGAAAAAATAAATACCGAAACGCAAAATTTTTGATTTTTCCAAATATCTTGAAAATACACAACTTGCCCCAATTTAGTTCACTTATTATCGATTATACCCCTTCCGTAATCCCAATGGTGAAGGACGAATTTGTTATAACCTTCATATTCCTTCGAAACATCAAACAATTAAAATATTGTTTTTCTATTTGGGTTTCATAATGGCTACATTATGAAATGCAAAAAAATTAAATAAACTGCTACTTTATGAAACTGAAATTTTATTTTTTTTATATTGGCAGCAAGTAGGGTTCGAATTTTAGGCTTACTTCGATTTCCTTGAAATTAGTTTCCTAGGCATTATGGATTCGGCAGAATATTTTTATGGAAAACTTTAAAATACTAACCTTTAACCTTGCAAATAGATCATTTTTACTAGATACCTATTTATCTGAAATACCTATACTCGGAAATATATAATATGCTGACGGTGTCCGTCACCTAATATCTAGTCACAACTATAAAACAACACAACCTAAAAATAATAGAAATATCTTCCAGCTTATGCTCTATTTCTAAAGTTTTATTCAATAAAGTACTATTTTTATTTTTAATTCAATATAGTATTATACATATTACTTTATACATATTTATAGTTACTGTAGACATTTCCTGGGCATTAATTGTTATAACTGTCAGATTCTGTGTCGACACAATATTTTGTTCAATAGTATTATTTATTATTTTGTTCAATATTTTGAACTTTGTTCTGCTCGCACCATAACTCAAAGTTTTGCATATTGTTTTTAAAAGTTTTTCTAGATTATTTTCTTCAATTTCTTGTATTTCTGATGGAATACAACTTTCTTCCTGACTCATTTTTAATAATTTTATTAATATATTTATTTTTAATTATGACGGATGGGAAGAAGCTTTGTTGTATTCAATTGTTTCAATCATGGCATATTTGATACTTGTAACATTTTATTAAATTGTAAAAGTATTGCCAACCCAAAAAGAAAATATTAATTCAAATGGAAAAAATCCACTATATTTTTTAAAGTTTTTCAGACTTTCAATTTTTTTTTGAACTGTAAAGCAAATAGAAAAAATATTATAAAATACACGGTTCATAAGACAATTAGAGCACTTGTACTTTAGAAAACTCCCCCCCCGCTCCCTGCGTTACTGTCTTATGAAACTTGTATCTTAATCTACTATTCTTAAACTAGTGGAATAGACTGTGAGTTTCCTTTAACCATTTCATAATTTTCCTCCTCTAATATATAAAAAGAAAGCTCGATTTGTTCAAAATAAATGTAATACGAAACAGTGAAAATAAACAAATTTATCGAAAAAAAATATACTTTTTCTATAATTTTTATAATTTATACTTTTTAGATTGGACCACGGAAATTTTGAAAGTCACAATAGCAAACACAATGTGATAGTTTTGAATTAATTCTAAAAGGAATTTCCAAATGTTCAGTTTTCTATGTCAATCGTAAATAAACACGAATGACATAATTTTGGATGAAGAAAAACAAACCTTGTATCAATTTTAAGTTTATTTTAAAAGTCCAATAGCACACTTTTTAATATCTTGGACGTCCCAAAATACCAATTTATAAGTCAAATATTTTAAATTTTTTATAATCAAATTTTCAATTGATACTATGTGATCGATATGGACCAACTGTAAAAATATAGAGGCAATTGTTAACCCTAAATACAAGGTGTATCCAAAAACATATGTCATCGCTCGAGTGGTGATTCCCAGCCCCGGATCTTGGGGGGGGGGGGGGCAGTGGCGGTTCTTCCACAGGAGCACATGCGCACGTGCACCCCCAAAACAAAACGAATAAAAAATATTAATTTATATTCATTGAATATTATTTATCGTATAAAGTCCGACCCTCCCTAATATTTTATCGTACCCTCAAACTAAACAAGTCCGACCCTCCCTAATATTTTATCATCCCGTCAAACCAGACTCTATAGATCCGGCAAGCGTGCCACGGTCGAGGTAAATGACGATTATGACGAGACTTGCTCGCACGTGCGATTTAGTAGTGTAGTTTCTCTGTAGTAACAGGTGGCGGATGCCAGCGAGGGATAGCGGGGCTATGGCGATTTAACATTGAAAAGGCGCACAGTTTGAAATTCGAGCGTGTATGTTTTAATTTTTTAATATTATATATTTATTAAGTTAAAATGAATAGTTGACGGTGGACTATTTAAGAAATAACTTTAGCACTTTGAGTTTGGAGCAAAAAATTGAAGTGAAGAATGCGGGAACACCTAAACCCGAAATTAATTTAACGCAGACCACAAAGGGTAAATCTAGGGACTTTATTAGAAAGTTTAAAAATGAAATATATGAAAAAAAACTATAGAGGGTATTCCAAACTTAATGAGGCTGTTACTGATCAATTTTCTACAATTAAGAACCGAAGAATGGATTTTTAAACACTATTGTGTAGGGTCGATAAATGTTGTGTATTTCGATAAATGATACTCGATATGATTTTAAACTATTTTATTTAAGGATTTAAACTAAAAAACACTGAAAATATGAAGAATGCCAACTTGTCAGTCTCGTGGCTCGATTCGTTCTCGTCATAAAACAGTTAACTATTGTTCTCGTCTTGGTTGCGCCTAATGACGTAGCCCGTAGATGGCGTAGTGGTATTAGACATAATTCGGTTTCCTTGATAGCTCGTAGATGGCTTTAGTAGTATTAGTAGTGGACTGTATAAATGTTGTTACGAGGGTTGCATACGACGACGTTAAGATCCTTATACACACTTATACACACTAAGAACTTACACACTTAATTTCCAAAAGTTGTATTTCCTTGTGTAAAATTAAAAAATAAATAAAAATATGTTTTACTCAACGCATTTTCTTATAACTTCTTTTCTTTCTGCATTTAAAATGCCTAGAAAGTAATTGTTTGGTCGTTACACAAAAATAAAATTTTAAAAATAATTTCACCATACTTGTGAATCCCCCTCTATCATAGGTCATGAGCCGCCACTGAGTAGATACAGCTTATTCCACGTTCTTCCATAATATAAGGGACAAATATATGTTAAGACAAAAATATGAAATGAGGCAGATATATATAATATATTAGAAAAAGGGGGTAAAAATATGAGTATATAATCATAGTTATATCAAGGTTTAGTTTAAAATATATCAAACTGTTTTCGAGATATTTGATAAAAACAAACGAAAAATAAAAACTTTAACACCCTGTATATGGACAAATGCGTATAATGACTATTTCGACTTTAAATTTTTTCAGGAATTACCCATTAAAATAAGTACATATCATTACGTAACACCCTGTATAGTATATGTATCTGTAATTTACATTTTAATTATTTCATTTTTTTTTGTTCCAGGTGAGTATCTCTAAAAGGACATTAAAGAAAATAGTTTAGAGGAAAGACCCAAACTACTGGTAAAAAATGTTTTAATTATTTAATTGTTAATTATTTTATTTTTATATTTAAGTTAATCAGGAAATTATAGCTCAATCTGGTCGAAATGCGTTGTTTGAAAGGCATAGGGTGTTAGTTTTTTGATGTTTCGGTCTCATACAACAACAATTTCTTTCCTCGATTTCACTGAGGATGGCCACCCTCCTATTGAAGATATTACAAAAATTCTTTAAGAAAAGTTATAAACAACAAAATAATAAACTAAACACGATCGGTTTATTTCCATCCATCTAGTATACATTTATATGATTTAAATTTTTTGAATATGGTTCATTTTTTTACAAACCGCACACATTTTAACCTTGACATTTTAGAATCGTTCGAAATTTTTTTTACAACTTATATTCGTAAAATAAGTTGACACATATTTCAGGATTTTTTGAAAAAAATTTTTTTTCGAAAATATCCCCAAATAAATTTTTGATAATTTGCTGGATTTTCTCCAATCTTCTCATACGTGAAATTTAATATCTCCAGTTGTACTGATCGGATCAATATCGGTCTTTTTTTATTTTATACTTTGTTACGTTAGCTTTCGAAGTGTATTAAAAAAAATTGTCAGCATTGTGAGCAAATGAAAAATAATAACAATTTAATTGTTTAAATAGTTTTAACATGTTCTGAACCCTTCTTAAATTAATTTTAAAATACCATACCATTTCATCCTCTTATCTACAAGATGCATTTTACGAAAAAGTGGTACCTCTTAAAGTTCGGAAGTTATTAAATAATTTCGATCGTGTCACACAGCGCGCGAAGAGCGAAGCGCACGACGGGTCGAAGAGTAGCTTTCGAACGACACAAGGGATGGAAATATTAATGATTCACACTGCACCGAGCTTGATTGTAGACGCTTCGAACCGACGCGCTGGTGAATTCCTCACGTTCTGCGTGACTTGCGATTGAAAATATTTAATAACTTCCGAACTAAAAGAGGTACGACTTTTCCGTAAAATGGGTTTTATAGATAAGATGATAAAGAACAAAATGGTATTTATTAAAATTGATTTAAAATTGGTTAGGAGCATGTTAAAACTATTTAAACAATTAAATTGTTATTATTTTTCATTTGTTCACAATGACAATTTTTTTTAATACATTTCGAAAGTTAACGTAATAGAGTGTGAAATAAAAAAGACCGATATTGATCCGATTAGTACAACTGGAGATATTAAAGTATCAAAAATTTTTGTGTGAATATTTTCGAAAAAAAAAAATTGTTCAACAAAATCCTGAATTGCCAACTAATTTTATGTAGAGGGTGTTATGGAAATGACGTATTATATTTAAACCGGCAATTCCTAAGATGAAAACAAATTGAAGAAAAATATCAAAAATGGCGCTTTAATTTAATATGCCCTGTACATGACCTGAGATAAACAAAACAACATATGGCGGAAAACGTCATTGAATTTTGAGCAGTGTTGTCACTCTTTAGAAAGTCAATAACCGTTTGACAGATTGGAAGTTGTTTATTTTTCAGGGTGCATTATTATAAACTTTTACGTTCAGTTAAGTTCGCTGGGAAATCTCTGATTTATAAACTTGAACTGACGCGAACCAACCGCCGCGGCCTTTATAAATGGTCAGGTACGTTCTCATTTGTTCAATTCGAACGACACCCGTCGGAACTGAACCACTTAAATGCCACTTTACCCTTTAGAAAAAAAACTGCAATTTATAAAAAACAATAAGTAGGTAATCCAAACAAAACCGGCACAATAACCTCACAAAACACAAAAACAAAAGCACAAATTCACATTAGTTTTCGCGTAAATTTGTATGTATCTCATGAATATATCTAAGTGCCATTCAATCTGAATTAGTATTTTAAAGTGCTACTGTGTAGACAAAAATACGCCCTTATTGTATAAAGTTTCATCCGGTGGTATGGGAAATAATATAATTTTTTCATACATTGGTATTTAAGATCTAAAAATTTCTAGTAACTACACGTTTCAGTCTGTTTCGGGTTTATTCGGTCGATCGATATTGCGTTATTTGGAAATATCTAAAAATACAGCATTGCCACTTTCGATGTTTTATAAGATTATATTCATAAATTGCGGAATTTCCTTCTGTAATACTACTTTCCTGTATAATTATTGTGTCGGAAATGGCAACCGCGCTATTTTTCCGAATATGTACGAAGCACTCGCCCCTTAGTTGGACTCGTCTATGTTAAGACTGAAGGGGAGGTCTTGTTGTTGTCAACATAATTATTTCGTCATTCTTCATTAAAGGATTAAAAATGGTTTATGTCCATTAGAAATTAGCGTTTTTATTATTTCTGACTTCCTATTGCGAAATAATTTGTATCCTATCTTCTGTGTGTGCTGTTGTTCTATGTGTACGATAGTGTAGTTATGCGTTAGTGTTTAGTGCTTTTGTGTAATCTGATAATAGGTGCATATCTTCAAAAAACCAAATTTGAAACTCGTGGGTGTCTGTGTGCTTCTTTAAGTGATTTAGTGTAATTTGCGCTGTTTCACTATGTATTTTTTTCTCTCGACGATATGCGATATTGTAAATAAGAGGCCGAATGGGGTTTAGTGGGTATAAGCTTATTATACAGTCCCACACTATCATCAGGGCACGTGATGAGCATAAACCTCTTCTTATAGAAAAATAACTGAATGTGTCTGTGCCCTGGATTCCTTACTCGTGTCGGCGGCCTGGATTTAATTTCTAAGTAAGCTAAATATTTATTTTTATAAGAATCTAAAGTTTTACACTTTTCCACAGTTTGGCAACATTGCGCCAGAACTTGTGTTTATTACACAGCTGGGCAGTGTAATATGATTGTGCCGCGGAGTGACCTGTGGGTTTATGGGTGAATTACCCCACTTTTAAACGTTCGACTTAAAAAAAAAATGTAGCGCTTCTCTAGTACACATTTCCATAACACCCTGTATACAAGTTGTAAAAAAAATTTCGGACGATTCTAAAATGTCAAGGCTAAAAAGCGTGCGGGTTCTAAAGAATGACCCATATCTTAAATGGCTAGTGTGAAATAATAATAATGCGAAATCAAAAGCATGCATGAGTTTTAAAATTTTATATCTTACTCAGTATTTCTTTCTAAAGAAAAAGCACCTTATTAGTGTGAAAAAATCTTTTTCTACATTTCAAAGGCATACTTGATTTTCAATCGGTAGAAGACTGGAGAAAATGGTGGTCATGGTGAATGATTTAACTCCAAGTTGTTAATTCATCTCCGTGGGAATGCCCATTGTTGAACAGTTTAAGGCACAACAGCTGAAAAATTGCATGGTTGAATTTAAAACGTTATTACATTATCTTCCTGACTTTACGGAATAAACCGAGGATTCCGAAAACGTTTCGGCATAACCTAGTAAGCTTTCCAAAAATATCCAGAACAAGTCAAAGGTCATATTACCAAAGTTTGTAGCACATAAAAGATTTTTGAGATTTGCAATTCTTTCTAAAACACCCTGTATAACACAGAAACTTTTTTAATGAGAAATTTGGGTAATCAAAGTTCACAAGATACTTAATCGAACCCTGAAAGAGCCACTGATTTCTACTACAAAATATGTATCCTCAAAATGATACAACAAATTTTCAGTTGCCGTATTAGAGTCAGCAATTCTTCTCTTGCGCCTGCAATGGCAATTATTTGCACGTATTTATGCGAAGTAAACCGTCCTCCATCAGCTGGCCCATTAACAACATTCAGAACAGCAGTTGGTACTATCAAAATCCCTAAAATATCGACAGAATTAGAGATGGGCAAACCTGTTCGTTTTGATTACCAGTTAAATCAGCTACTGCTACTTAGAAATAGCAGTTCGAAAAAATTGCGACGAATCAGCAGTACATATGCTTAATAAAGAATGGGAACTGCTAATTTAAGTACCAGTTAGTTTAAATAGCCATTAGCTGTTCATAGCTGCTTCGACCAAATAATATACAGTTAAAAATAACAGAATAATCCATCTCTACCCGGACTTGCAGCGGCAATGGCAATTAAAATGGCGCACGACCCATTTCTGGCAATGCAAGACTAATTGCGCCAGCTGATCGAGAACTGTGTACTCCGCACCATTTTAATTGCGGCCAGAGTAGAATTGCCAACTTCCATTCAATTATCGCAATGCAATAAATATTGCGCCAGCTGATCGACAACGATATACTGCGCATGATTACGTGCAATTATAATTGCCATTGCATGCGCAAGAGGAAAAATTTCCGACTCTAATAGGGCTTTTATTCACTTCAGAGTAGTTTACAAACGGCAACTCGAATTTTCGCGTCAAGTGCACCGTTCTTGATTAAAATAATTTAATTCAAATGTGTGGTTGTGTGTGGGGTTGATTGGTTGGTTGGTTAAAGGTGGGGGTTGGGTGTGAGGCCCGATCTTCTCGCCGCAGCCTTCCGGCTTATTGTGTACCCCGAGCTTGTTAGAAGATGTTTGTTCCTTCTATGAGGTCCAGTAACCTTCTACCAAGCCTGTCATGTCATTGTGAGAGGTTGTTACCACGTTGTATGTTCCCGAAGATGTGTGGGGTTCCCGGCATGTGTGGAGTTAACATTATTTATCATTTTGAACATTTTTTTAAAGAAATTTCACGTATTTTTTATTTGAGACTTTTATTTTTGTCACTTTTAGTCGATAACCCCTCGAAAAAAAAATATTGTATTTTTAGGTACCCATATCCATGCAAGCGGCAAGTAATTTCGCTAGTACGAAATCAATTATGTCTTGGCTATTAATTTGACTTTATTAACTATTTCATAACGATTTCTTTTCATTGATTGTTTCAAATTTGTTGAACGCTGTTTGTAATTCGCCCGGTTATATTTATGCGTTTGCCCTAATTTTGTAATAAGTATATTTTACGATTTAACTTATTTATATTTTAGTTTTCGATTATTTTAGTACCGGCACCGGGTCGCAATCCATTGCAATCGTCCGCGAATGACGTCAATGCGGACGTCAGAAGTTCTTTTCTAGGCGGGCTGTTGCATAGTGCAGGCGTTGATGATGTTTGTGAGATAGAGGAAGCTGCGCTAATTATAGGGAAATAAATATTCATTAATTACGTTATCTCTGTCAGTCACAATTACATTTTCTATACTTCCTATAGTACAGTGAACCCTCTATTAGGCGGACACCAACGGAACTGTCTAAATGTGTCTGCCTAATAGAGGTGTCCGCTCATGGGAAATTTGTTATTAGGTAATATGTAAATTTAAAATTATTACTATGTATATACGTACAAATAAACATAACATAACAAAAATACACTAGTTTTAGTTTGGATGTATGCAGTACTAAAAAAATCTCTTAACGTAGTTTTACGTGTTTGCGTTTTATATTTGCAATCTAGAAAATGTAATTCCAAGTGTGATAACAATTCCATTGCTGTAGAGTCACCTCTATTCTTTGCATACTCTTATAATTCCTTTACCATACTAATGGCTTGTTGATAATTGGTGATATTTGTTTGATTACTGCATTCAACTTCTTCATCAGAGTCGTCAGATATTGATGTGGTTTCAGTTTGGGCTATATAATCTGTAGGAATTGACTCACTATCATCTTCAAATAGCACATTGCTAACAATGTTAATGAACTCGCCCAAATCATTGTTATCAAATTACAAACTTCCACAACATCAATATTCTCTTTCATACTCAAAACGCGACATTTTTCTGTCATTGTTTACGATTTTAACCTTGCAACTCACAAAAAAACGGCGGACTCCCAAATTTTTGTCCGTTTAAAGGAGGGTTTTCGCACTCTTTGTATGAAAACAGCCTGTCCGCGTCCGCCCAAAGGAGCGTCCGCCCAAGATAGGTTGATTTTCATGGAATTTCATATACCTAGTTCCGGACTATGAAAAAATGTCCGCTTAATAGAGATGTCCGCTTATTAGATGTGTCCGTTATGAGAGGTTTCACTGTACTTGTATTGTTGGGAAGGTCGGGGTTATTCTATTTGTATGGGAACGAGGAAACAATATTTAATGCGAACTTTGCTGCTCCTTTTTTCTGTAATGTTGGAGAATCTTACCCGCAATGAAGTTTCTGCCAGACGAAGTGCTGCTATTAGTTTTTATAAATGTTACAAAAGACAACAATTTTCACATAAGCTTATTGTTGAAAATACCATCAATATTTTTATCTGACTTACACAGGTTGTAGGAAATTCGTCTTTCACCATTGGGATTTCCGGAACGGTAAGAGATACGAAGTCGGTTAAATTAGGGGAAAATAGACCGCAAGAAAATCAAAAATAAATAGAGGATCTTCCAAAATATTTGGTGTTTCGCATTATTTCTCATTGCTACTTTTTATTCTCCACAGGATGGCATCATCAGATCTTTAATGCTACATTACGTCTTTGGGTCTGTAAAGTAAATTACAGTAACATACTAGGGATATTTTAATGGAGATGATCAATTTAAGGAACAAAACGTCGGAAAACCAGTATGTGTTGTATACCGCTGAACGTAGATTTAGTTCCTCATTCATAATTTAAACAAGACAATCCAGCTCCGTATTAAGAAAAAATTTAGTTGATGATGGTGAAGAAAGACAAACAATCGCATTAAAGATCTAATAATGCCATCTCGTGGAAAATAAAAAGTAGCAATGAGAAAGTGACATATATTTTTGGACGTCTCTTCGAATAAAGTCAGGAAACAATAAAAACCGAAACCCAAAATTTTTGATTTTTCCAAATATTTTATATTTATTTTTTTCTTGCCTCATATTATTGGATCCATAACTACGCAATTTTGCCCCTATTTAACCGGCTTCGTATCTCTTATTCTTCCCGAAATCCCAATGCCGAATTTGTTACACCCAGTATATTGTTGTCTAAAATTTGGAATTTTTTTCTATATTTTCGCGGATTTTCTTCCTACGGCCTCGCCTACCAAGATAGGGGCCCCTAACGGACGTCCCTGGAAATCGTTGTTTTTTAATTAATTTTTTTTAGGTACTAGGTGTAATTTAATAATATTTTAGTATAAGGGTTACTAGATGAATCTCCTTAACATTCGCACTTTTAAACACATTTGGCTTATTTAGTTTGCCAAGGACGGACTAGACGTAACACAAAAATGCCTTTTCTTTCTACACCTTGTATGATGAAGGAACGACAATAATATTTTTTCGTACCTGTGCAACTTAAGCCTGATTCTCACTATCGTGCAAGGCACGTGCTCGGTAACGGCAAGACAGCGGCTCGGCAAAACAGGTTAATCATTGCGTCTTATGAATTTTTACGGGCCGTCGCTTGCCGAGACGTTGCGCGCATAGTGTGAATTTATACCCGCCAAATCCATAAGATTCAATGATAAATATATTTTGCCCAGCCGGTGCGTTGCCGTTGCCGAGCACGTGCCTTGCACGATAGTGAGAATCAGCCTTTAGTTATTATATGTAAAAAGATAAATTCAAAAGATTTAACATTAAATATTACTAATAATTCAAATAATTCATCATAGTCTCGGTTAGTTTAATAGACACAAAACTCTACACGTAGATTATCGTTTGGTGTGACCTAAAAATCGGGCAAACGAAGGCCTGAAATATATAGAATAAAAAAAACCCGATTTTATTTTCTTTTGAAGATTTTTCGTGGCCAAACTGATTTATTTTCGGAAAATTAAAAATATTAAAAGTGTGTCAATTTAAAAACAATCATCAATCTTGTGTCCAGGAACACAAATACTGTATAATTAGGTGTTGATAACATGTAAACAAAATTAGTTCGTTCAAGGGCTTTTACGTGCCACCCAAGAAATATTATAAAACCTTAACAGAATCGGGAATTAAAACATGATTCGCTTGCATTCTCGATTGACGCTTCAGGCTGAAAATTGATTGTTTTTATACAAGATGTTATGAAAATGGTTCATTGCGCGCTAGTGTCAATAACGTGTTCACTTGAGAAGTATTGTCAATGCTGATTTGTTTACAGATCAATGCTAACTTTCGACTCGATAATCTTTTTATTTAAAGAATTTGCGTATAGCCAATAGGGGAAGGTAAACTACCTATAGAATACTTTACGATAGAATATATAAAGGGTGTCCCAGAATATGTTGGCAATCTCCCGGGTTCAGATAGAACACTTAAAAATAACAGGAGAAGTTCTTATAAATTTTTCTTCTTACGGCCTCGCCTACGGAGATACTGGCCCATAACGGACGTCCCTGGAAATCGTTGTTTTTTAAATAATTTATTAAGTGTGTAATTGTTTGTGTGTTTATTAAGGTGTAATTAAATAATTTGATCAATGTCGATAAAATGAACTGTTTCAAAAAAAGATATTTTTGTTCAATATGATTTATATTCAGTATACGTAATTCCATTACTAAGTTAGTAAGTAATAAGACAAAGGAGAAAAACCGCAAATTTCAAGACACTACCATAAACTGACACTGGAATAACTATTCTTATTTAAATCGGTTCAGTACGTTTCACGAAAATTGGATACGACTTAATGATTTCCTGGGTCGGTCCCATTGTGTCGACAAGAGCTTGGTAATAAACAAGTGAAGTATGAAGGGACGGACTAAGGAAAACAAGTAATGATATGATTATATTAATGTAATCAAATGAAATAACATTTTTTTTAAATATTACTAGTCATATTTATTTACATTTATAATGTCATTCTATGGGGTTAAAAATGCAATAATAGGGTGGGAGCCGTAGCACTGTATGTCCAATTTCTTCTGCCAATGTGTCACAAAGATATACTTTTTTTATACAAAACGTCTTTAAAACTTCTAAAAGATCACTTTTTTTTATAACTTTCTTCAAAATATATCTCATTCGCCGCCATGTAGTTCTGAATCTCCAATTTTGTATTATTTGAGCTCGGAGCTTTATGTAATTGGCGACTGTGATAGCTCCCATTGTCCATTACTATCACGCTATTCTGAGGAATGTTTGGTAAAAGACAATTCTTGAACCATTCCTAAAAAACTAACAAATTTTACCACAAAAAGATATTTAAATATAAATTAAGCAACCTAACCTACCTGATGTGCCTATATTTAATTATAATTATTACAATCCGGTCCTTTCCACATAATAATAACAAACGGTCATAAATAATGGGATGGCCCAGGTACTTTTACGGCAGTCATTAAGTTATATCCATTTTTCGTGAAACAATCTTTACATGTGAAAAGAACCATAACAACAATGAGGGAATTTTATGAACATAAAATAACAACTAATGCAAAAACCATATTGAGCAAAAATTTTTTTTTCGAAAACAGTTCACTTTATCGACATTGATCAATAGTACCTTTTTTCAGCGTAAGGTTTAGAGTATCCAAAAATATTATTGTCGTTCCTTCACCATACAAGGTGTACAAAAAAAACAATTTTGTGTTACGTCTAGTCCGTCCCTGGCAAACTAAATAAGCCAAATGTGTTTAAAAGGGCGAATTTTAAGGAGACTCATCTACTAACCATTATATTAAAAAGTTATTAAATTACACCTAGTACTTCAAAAATTATTTAAAAAACAACGATGCCCAGGGAGGTCCGTTATGGGCCCGTATCTCCATAGGGGAGGTCGTAGGAAGAGAAGAAAAATTTATAAGAAATTCTCCTGTTATTTCTAAGTGTTCTATCTGAACCCGAAAGATTGCAAACATATTCTGGGACACCCTGTATATATATATAGAATATATATTACTTTTCCAAACAATATGGCGGCTTTTCAAAAATTGCATAGTTATTATTCCTTTATTTTCTTTTATTTCATTTGCCATCTTAGAAAAATAAATACTTTGCTAGCGTAGTAGGAATCACAGAGTTATACTTTCTTGCATATTTCATGGCACTCAATTCAAAATGGCGGATGGGCACCATCTTGATGAAACAAATGAATAGGAAGAGGTTGCTCGTCGGTTGTCTTGCGCACAATGTTGTCGCCGTCATATAGGCAACCCTGCCGTATTGGTGCCGGTTTGGTTGCCAACCAACGACGCGAATCAACGACGACCAGAACCGAGATCAGTCGTAGTGATGTAACGATATTAAAAATTTATCGATACGTGGACAATAAATATCAAAATTAATTCTAAAAGTGACTTTTCAGTGATGGCCACAAGGCCCTCTTTTATGGGAGAAAATTGATTTGTTTATTTCCCAGTAAAGAAAGTTTTGATGTGCCAAAATATTGCCGCGTAATCATTTTCATTAAGGGCGAAGTACGGTCCTGCGCGATGACATATATTTGCCACTTTTCCTTTTAGAGTCGGAGAACACGATACGCCAATAAATAATATGGGGTTCCATTTGAAAATCTTAACTTATCCCCGCCAGCGCCCGGGGGTTGAAACTATTGCAAACTATTCCTCCTTCAAAACCAAACAACTTTTTCTCCAGACATTTTCCGCTGCAATGCGATGCACCGGAGTTAGTCCGGGGTACCGACCTTTTTTCAACACCGAGTATATTACTTCTCCGTTCGTCCCCAAAACAATATGGCGACTTTTCAAAAATTGCATAGTTATTATTCCTTTAAAGCCGTATTACAGTCGGGAATTTTTATGGCGCCAGCAATGGCAATTATAATTCAAGGATTCATGCGCAGTACACCGTTCTCCGTACTACAGTCGGAAATTCTATTCTTCTGACAATTAAAATGACACGGATTCATGCGCAGTACACCGTTCCCGATCAGCTGTCTCTCATTAGCAGAAATGGAGCAGGCGCCATTTTAATTGCCATTGCCGGCGCAATTGGGTAGACATGAATTATTCTGTTATTTTTAACTGTTTATTATTTGGCCGAACCAGGTATGAACAGGTAATGGCCATTTAAACCCACTGGTACTTAAATTAGCAGTTTACATTCTTTATTAAACTTATGGACTGCTAATTCAGCAACTTTTTGCACCTCCTATTTGTAAATAGCAGTAGCTGCTTTAACTGGTAATCAAAACGAACAGGTTTGCCCATCTCTAATTCTGGGGGTATTTTAGGGATTTCGACAGCTGCTGTTCTGACTGGTTGACAATGCTCCAGCTGATCGAGAACGGTTTACTGCGCATGAATACGTGCCATTATAATTGCCGGCGCAAGAGAAAAAATTGCCGACTCTAATACGGCCTTTATTGTCCTTTATTTCATTTGCAATCTTAGAAAAATACATACAACTTAGCTAGTGTAGTAGGAATCACAGAGGTGTACTTTCTTGCATATTTCATGGCACTCAAATTCAAAATGGCGGATGGGCACCATCTTGATAAAAATAATTAATAGGAAGTGGGGGTCTTGCGATACATCATTTTAAAGGTACTGTCGAGTACTTTACGATCTTTATTGAGTTAGGGACTAAATTCGTACCCAAAACAAGATGGCGGCGTTTTAAAAAATAATACTATTTTTATCTTGTGCTAATTTAGTTTAAATTTTACAACTTGGCATAAAGTAGTGAGTATTAGCCAGCTGATAAATGGCTTCCTACAAAGTTGTAAAATCTAAATTAAAATAGCAAAAGAAAAAAAGAATAAACATAATTTTTTAAAAAGCCGTCATCTTTTCTTTTGGGTACGAGTGGGGACACAATATTCTGAGATCATAAATTACTCGATAGGACCTTTAAAATGATGTATCTCTAGACCCTGCTTCCTATTCAATTTTTTCTTATCAAGATGGTGCTAATCCGCCATTTTGACTTTGAGCACAATGAAATATTTCCCAATAAAGAAGATCTTGATGTGCCAAAATATTGCCGCGTAATCATTTTCATTAAGGGCGAAGTACGGTCCTGTTCGCCGGTTTTGCAGCTTTGTTTACATGCGCGATGCCATATATTTGCCACTTTTTAGAGTTTGGCTATTCATAGATTTAGGCCGGTGCCCTGCCCCTACTTCCCCTGACGAGCGGCCGCTGGTAAGAAATAAATGTTATTCCGTGCCCGTGTTTGCTGGATCGATAGACGAAAACGTTTTTCAGCCCGCACATTTCCAACCAAAAAAAGCTAAATAACGATGACCGTGAACTATTATCCTTTAATTTGTAAAAAGGTAAAATTCACGTTTAATCGACTCGAGTCGATGACGTCACGAAGTTCAACCCCCACGTTATGGCTGACCTTTATTAATACGTAAATAGCCAAATAGATCTTCGATTATATTATTATAAGCAAAAAGTAATAAAATTCAAGGTGAAGGTGAAGAATTTATGTTGTTGGTAAATGTGATTTGTTGGATTTTTAGATTTTTGATACGTTTGAAAGATAGAATTTAGCAATCGTAAAAATCATGTGGATCAGGTGCTCCTGATTACTGATTTGGACAGTTTCTCGCTCACTGTTAAAAAATAAATTCCAAACATTAAGTAGGTATACTCACTCACTCAGTAAGTACTCACAGCCAAAAAACCGATCCATGCAATACAGTGGAACCTCTCATAACTGACACCTCTAATCAGCGGACATCTCTATTCAGCGAACATTTTTTCATAGTCCGGAACTAGGTATATGAAATTTCATGAAAATCAACCTCTCTTGGACGGACTCTCCTTTGGGCGGACGCGGACATGCTGCTTTCATACAAAGAGTGCGAAAACCCTTCTTTAAACGCACAACATTTTTTTAAAAGTATTTGGGAGACGAATAAGTCCGGTGCAAAATCTCTCTGAAGACAGACCGGCAACCAATCGCGTATGCGTGGCAGTGCGAAAGGACTTCGCCGAATGAAAGTATGTGTGATTCCCCGACAACATTCCGCCGTTTATTTGTGAGTTGTAAGGTTAAAATCGTAAACAATGGCACAAAAATGTCGCGTTTAGAGTCTGAAAGAGAATATTGATGTTGTGGAAGTTTGTAATTTGATAACAATGATTTGGGCGAGTTCATTAGCATTGGTAGCAATGTGCTATTAGAAGATGACAGTGACCCCAGTCCTACCGATTATGTAGTCCAAACTGAAACCACATCACTATCTGACGACTCTAATGAAGAAGTTGAATGCAGTAATCAAACAAATGTCACCAATTATCAACAAGCCATCAGTATGGTAAAGGAATTATAAGAGTATGCAAAGAATTGAGGTGACTCTATAGCAATGGAATTGTTGACTTGGAATTACATTTTCTACACGTCAAACTACGTTATTAGATTTTTTTAGTACTACATCCTAACTAAAACTAGTGTATTTTTGTGTGTTATGTTTATTTATACATACATATACACAGTAATAATTTTGCTTTACATATTACCTAATAACAAATTTCCCATGGGCGGACACCTGTATTAGGCGGACACATTTAGAAGTTCCAGTAGGTGTCCCCCTAAGAGAGGTTTCACTGTATATTGCAATACCGTAAAATGGGGGGAAGTTGACCAGTCATGGCATTTATTTTGTATTAATACCTTTTTAAAGAGATATGCCAAAATAGTACATTACGTATCAAGCGCCGAAAAGAGGCTTTTACCGCCGCACGAGTCCGGAAAAGCCTCCGACGGCCCGAGATATATACCGTATTTTTTTTTACAAGTGCTCCGAAGCTTTGATGCCAAATAAATAAAGAAATTCTTCAGGTAGTTTTCCTGTCTACATGACATAAAAACACTCGCGCATGGAGAATGTAAATATTTATTTATTATTTTTGAGAAATAGGCTCGGTGGCCTAGTGGTATAGCGTACGCCTTGTGATCTGAGAGCCGCGGGTTCAAATCCCGTACTCGGCATCTCTGGTTTTAGTTAGTTCTTTACAAGTGCCCGAGTCTTTGAGGCCATATAAATAAAGAAATTCTTCAGACATTTTTCTAAAACATCTTTGAAAAATTAACTGCCAATTTAATTTATATATAATCCGCTATTTATTATCGCTTGTAGTATGGCTCGGTGGGTAGAGTGTCCGCCTGGCGATCTGAGGGTCGCGGGTTCAAATCCCGCACCGACAATTCTGGTTTTATTTATTTAAGAGCACATGGTGACTCTGATACTTTCCCGCCCGCTCTCTTGGAAAACGCCACTTTCGGTGAAGTGAACATGCATGAAAAGAGGCACTTTCGGGGCACTTGTAAAAAAAATATTTTTAAACTTCCAATATTGACATTTACACCTAAATGTTGACCCGACGAGTGCGGTGCAAAAGTCCGTTCCTGGCTTCCTTGACTATGTACAAGAATGATTCTAGTATGCATTTTTTAGTCCATACGGGCTGTAAAAAGTTAAAAAATGTCATTAAAATATACAAGGTTGTTTAAAAGTTATAATCGAAAATGTAAATCTATCGGCGAATTTAAAAAAAATGTTAAATTTAAAGAACGAAAAACTATTTTTATCCTCCAGAATTACCATCGTTTGATATCAAGGAGCCTGAAAGTTATTACCAAAATTTATTTTCAAAATAGGACAAAATCGGCAAAATACAGCCAGTTTGTTGTGTTGTAAAAATACCTTTTTTCCAATTCTAGAAAATTAATGAATTTTTTTTCGTCTAATTATTTCAAATAATTTAACGAATATTGGATCGAAGGTTGACGTAATCTTTCAATATGCATGTCAGCAGAAATTATGAGAACGGCAATGACTTTACGGGCTTTACCCGTAGATAAATCGGCCAGGATGACGTAATGTAACGTTGAAAGAGACGGCTAAAGAAATTTCTGCAGGAGGCAGTTTTTTTTATTGGGTTCTGGGTTTTTATCGTGGCCGGACGCCGCGGTCTCAGGACCTCACTCAAACGCGATCATATTTTTTTTTTTCAAAACGGGAGCCGCAACACTACAGGAGTGTTTTTAGCCGCGGATTTTCCCTGAGAAAATTTTTATTTGAAACACTCGTGTTTCCGGCGAGTATTAAAAAAATACTGGACTGTCATTAAACACTCGTGTTTTCCGGCGAGTTTAAAAATACTGGAACGTCATTAAACACTCGTGTTTCCGGCGAGTATAAAAACACTGGACTATTTTTTAAACACTCGTAGTTTCCGTGCGAGTATAAAAAACGCTGGAATCCCTTCAAACACTCGTTGAACAAACCCGAATGTGACAAAAGGAACAAAGACATTCTGAGTCCGGAATAGTGAGTAAGTGTGAAATAAAATATCTTAAGGCTAGTATTAGTAGTCACTGCCGCGAGTCATAATTTTTCTTTCGGAAATTATTAGGGTAGTTAGACTCTCTTTAGTTGAGAAACAAAATGCTAGCTTAGGTTTATTTTACATTATAAATACTGTAAATAATTAAATTTTAAATGGGAGTACGTGACAGAGGAATGATAGGTTGGTTTGAAAGGCAGAATGTTAGTGTAGGATAATTTTTATTGTAAATATAAAATGTAAATAATTATCGCACTAGTACTTCGGGTCGCGTTACTCGACTGACATAAGACAAACCCCCCTTAAATTCACCCTCAAAGACAAGGACATAAAATTAAATTAAAATAGCCCTCCGTGTTCCAATATAACAAACTTGCATTGTTGTTATATTTAATTGGACGCGCCCGAGCCAATAAATAAGAAGTATAGTCTGAACATCAGTTAGGCCTCGTCCTACGTTTGACAAACTATACTTTTAAATTAAAATCATTCATTCTTTCTTATGACAAATTTCCCTCATCTCTTCAATTGCGCTGGTGGACCGCTGACAGCTTCCAGTTAGCGGGGAAAGGTGGTGGGCCCACCCAAGACCGACTGACACGTGCGTGTCAAGTCGGCAATGGCATTATGCCTGGCATCCCTGACTAATAAACAACGAAAAATCGTAATCGCAAAGAAAAATCGCGTCCGAAAATAGTTAAGTAGGAATGTCTTCAGTTGCCATGACTTTTTCAATAATTATCAAGACTGGCGACATGACTGATAGTGTCGACCAGCAATCACACATTTTTCAAAATTTAAAATGATTCAAATAGTTAGATTGGCTCTAAATAAATAATTCCTGGGTGGGGAATTCACCTCTGGATAGAATTCAAAAATGGGGACGAAATTAAAAAATTCTTAAATTGCCATCTAGCTAATTATCAGATTAAATTAAATTCAAAAATAAAATCAAGGAGTAAATTGGTTATACGGGGGTTATCAACAAACGTCCCACGTAAAAACGCGCAGATAAGAAGAACGTTAGAGTTACTTATCAATTACTACGTACTCCACTCATATCATAGTATGATGTACGTACGCACCGATCTTGCAAAATTTCCAAATTTCTTATACAATTCGGCGACAGTTGGTCCATATGCGTTCAAGTTTTTTAGGGTTTTCTGTGTGCTCAATTCCGTCACAAATGCTTTTAATCTGCGGTCTGGGAATACCCGATAATTTATAAAATCACCAGTTTTTTTAAATTCCGAACAATAAGTAGCCGTGAACTCGTTATTACATGTTCTCGGTATAATTTAAATTAATCGGCGAGTTTCTTATGATTAATAAAAAAGTTAACACGTTTATAATATCCAGCTCATAGCTTTAAAACTCATTAATAAAAGTCTCGATAAAAATACCAGACAAATTAGCGGAAATAAGATTTTCGGTTCGCTGATGAGAAGTGTACAGGGTGTCCCAATTTCAACAATTCCTGATGGTATTAGAGTTATAATTAAAGTAATCTACAGGGTGATTTTGAACGAACCCCGTAGCCCCCGAGATGATAGTCAAAGTTTTGCGTCAGATTTTGTTCGACACCCCGTATACTTTTGATAGACTTCACTTTCCGATCGGTAATTATCAGCAAAAATAAACGACCAGACGTAAATGTATACAAATTTCCAAATGATAATAAATTACAAGCCGTAAATACGATTCGAATTGTATTTTTACACATTGGTTACATTAGTTTTAGCATCAAAACATTAGCGATTCATTCTGCAAATAAGGGGCAATTCTGAACTAGAGTGGATGTGAACATACAAAAAAATGGGCAATTTAAAAAATATCATTCAACTTCAACAATTTTTATGGAACGAAATTTATCAATATCGATGTTAACAATAATGATAATAAATTCTAAAAACAACTTACCTTGCAGGAGTTAAATCTTATCCCAAAAATCCAAAAACAATGAATCCATATTTCCTGTTCAAAATGAGTACGCCAATAGACTGCACCATTACTCCCCCTCTCGCAATACGATACCTAGAATATTTAAGAGATATCGACGTAGAATTCCCCGATATTCTAGAAGATGATCAAAATGTAAATCAAGCAGCAAATGATAGAGCTATTAGGAGAACTGTGTTCACAAACAAGTTAAAGAAGACAATTGTTGATGAATGGCAAGCCATATGGGATCGAACCAATACATTTCTTCGTCAAGTACAACCAATGTGGTTGTTAAAAAGACCTTCAATTCCATAGGACTAAGTAGACTGGAAACCGCAAAAGCATCTAGACTTCGTACAGGACATACAAGTTTTACTCATCAACATCTTCTTAAAGGCGAACCAGCATCAATGTGTGATCAGTGCAATGTAGCTCTGTGAGTAGTACATATTATCAGTGAATGTCCAGTGTATAACGCACGAAGACAGCAATATAGCTTGAAAGAAAATACTGCACAAAATTTGCAAACACAAAACATAAAAAATACTTTAGAGTATATGAAATGTATAGAGTTATTTGACAAAATTTAAAAATAAGTAGTCATACTTACCCTCTGTGATACCTACCTTCTGTGATACTTACCAACTGTGATATTTACATTATGGTATGGAAAACATTGATCACACTTAACTGAAAAGCGCTCACGAGCATTTACTATGTGATACTTACCATCTGTGATATTTAATTAAAACTATACTTACCGAAAGGAGACTCTACGAGCTAATGACCCTAGTAGTCGATGCTCTTTCTGGGTGGGTTTTTAGTGAGGTAAAAATCCCACACTGTTTGGCGCCTACTAACAAAAAAATAATAATGATCAATTAATGTGAGTTTAATTATTTTAATCAAGGAACGAGAAAAGCGCAAGACACCTTTCCATGTAGAGTGGATCCACGCGGAAAAATTGACATTCCATTTTTTTCAAAAAAATATCAGAGGACTCCCTTTCATAGCTTAAGAATTTATATTCACTTCTCCTGTTATTTTTAAGTGTTCTATCTCTGAACCCGGGAGATTGCCCACATATTCTGTGACACCCTGTATTTAAGTTTAGAAATTGTCTTTCTGTGAGAAGCTTCGATTAAATATACGCAATAACAGGTAATAACAAACCCGGTGCATATTGCTTGAACCTTCTCAAAAATATGGTTTATTTTCGAAAATAAATTTTCGCTTTGATCACCCTGTATTAATAGAACGAGAAACATTTCGAAAAATGTTATATGATTAATCGGTCTATAGTTTGATGTTTTTAGTATCACTTGCTCTATGACCCATGAGATTTGGGACACCCTGCATACTTGTAATCACAAATATTATTTAGTATTCACCTGAAGACGACTGGAGATACGTACTAGAAACGTTGAAACATCATTTAATCTAGTGTTGTGATCGCTCGAGCGAAAAACCGCCCGAGTACTCGATTATTGAAATAACCGACATCGCTCGATTATTAAAAAAACCTGCTCGAGTTATAAATTCAAGCGAAAATCATCGCTTGTTACTTAGTCCCTTTCACTCGAGACCCGAGCTTCGCTTGACGGCGACCGAAATGTGCCGCTTGGTAGTGTGATCGCTTGAGGTAAAAAACGCGCAAGCGAGAACTCGAAAATCGATGCCTTTCACTTGATACCCGATCTTGACGCTCAGAAGACTGACACGGCAGACGTCTTTGTTAAAAGCACATAAACGAGAAGGTGCATACAATAAAGTATGCCAAATCCCTTGGATTTTAAAATCAAAATCAACTGTTTTTCCTTAAAAAAACTCTAGACTAAACTTCTAAAACAATCCCTGGCGTTTTATCAACACATTCTTCTTAGTCATAAAAATTTCAAGTGATTAATCGCTCGAGCAATTCACTCAATTAATAAAATCGCTCGAGTATCAACTACTCGATTATTAAAATCATCGGTTTTTCCCAACACTAATTTAAACAAGCGCAATGTGATTCTGTTGTTGTAGAATGACTCTATCTTGAATCATTATGCTTACTCACTTTTTAATTTTGTAAACTTTACTTTTTATTTGGTAGGTTCAGAGAAGAAAGTTAATAAAATTCAGGCCACTGGTTTCTTTTAATTGCACCGTGTTGTAATAGTTTATTATTTTTTAGCGAGAAAAAACAGTTCGCATGAGTTTCTGTTTTATTTAGTCGTGTTTATAAAACAATCCTCATTTTTGGGATTAAATGCGTCGTATTTAAATTATAGATGTGGCAAGGAAAATCGAGTAAAGTCTTATTTAAAGAAACGCTCTTGAGAAACGGTATAAAAAAACACATGAACTGATGTACTGTGACCCATAAAATATAAAGTGTGTTCGGATAATGGCGATAAAAGTTCAAATAAATGTAGTAAGTCATATAACAAAAAGTCGAAAAATTAATACTTTTTGTTGCTTCCATTTGAAAAAACTAATTTTACTACTAACAAAATCTCGTGTAAAAAATACGAGAAAAAAAATGAACTCAATTCGAAAAGTAGGTTTTCTTCTTTTTGTTATATTTAGTAGAGTTACTACCTTTATTTTAACATATAGAATTACCTCTCCAAGTATCCTGATGAATTATTCAAATACCGTGTATACCGCTATTAATTTTTAAAATTGTAACTAAGTAGCAAAAAGAAAATTTATGTTGCCGAAAGGTAAATAATTTTTTTTAACTTATCTGTCACTATTAAATTAGTTTTCTTTTACGTCCAAAACATAGGTCATATTAACCAGTTCCTCTTTTGAAATATTTAAATTTTTCCATCTCGATAAAGTGAAATGAAGGAATTCAACCAATTTCTAACGAACGCTTTGTATAAGAGATTTAAAAAATAGTAGAAAAGATCGATATTACCTACCATAGGGTAGCTACAATGAAAATTACTCTATTAAGCTAGAGATGTTGTTTTCGATTGATTACATCGAAAACAATACCCCTAGCTATCGAAAACAACCCCTCTAGCTATTGAACACAAAACCATAGTAACCTTCTTACAACGCCATTATTGGAATAATATGTCAGTCTGACATTCTCGTTGTTCCGAGTTTAATTTCAAAAATGTCACGTTTTGGAAAGGAATCAATCGAAGTAAGTCAAGAGAAGATCGCACAGAGTGTCCCAAAAAAAAACAATAAAAATAGCAAGCAATATGTCTGGCGTCCATTTAAGATGTTTTCTGAAGAGGAAAGGTATGTTTTTAGCAAGGAGACTCAGATTAAAAAGCTTGCGGACATACTTCAAGACTGGGCTTACAACATGAAAAAACGGTGAGGAATACAAATATTTTACAATAAAAACAATATGGATTTTAACAGCGAAGATGCTTCAGCAAATGTATTATAACGAGTACGATGGCCTAGAAAAAAAACTATTTTTTATTCTATTCTATGACCTGGCTTGGAGAGGAGGTGAAGGAGCTCGCTGTCAATTAAGATATTTTAGAAGGGAACTAACAGTAGTGGGGACAACACAGGGCGTATAGAGTACAATCTTATTTTTTCGAAAACCGCTCATGGAGGAGATAAACCCTGAACAACGTCTAAATGGTTAATTTCAATCATTAGAAATTCTGATATTCGTCCTATACGTCTTTTTGACAAATTTATACAAAAATGAAGCCAGCTTAATCATGAACGATTATTATTAACAGAAAATTCATTCTGGAAAACATCAGAACACTCTAGTTGACAAAAATATCAGAATGGGCGTAGATACAAAAAACGTAAAAATATCCAACCATTCTTTACGCGCAATAGCTGTTTCAAAACTAGCCAAGCAGGGAGTTGGCGAGCAGCAGCTTATAAAAATCATGGGACATTCGAACACAAAATCATTTTCGTCATATCTACAAATGGACGAGGAACACCATAAGCTTGTTATTCAACAAATGAGAACGAATGAAATAGATGCCCTACCTAGTGGCTCGAAAATGTCGAAACCAACCTTAAGAGATTCTTCAAATTCCCAGCAAAATTCTAATATTAATTATTACAACTGCGTTATTAATAATTATTAAAGTAAAATATATAATACATTATTGCATTGAACTTTTGTCAATTCGAGTAATTTTCTCCATAAATTATACTCCTGCATAAAAATTTTCAGAAAATTTTTAAGCATTCTTGTAATTACCCCCGAAAATTGTATTTGTTCAGGTTATATCAACAGGTTGCTATGATTTTTAAATTTCTAAAATTTTACCAAAAAATTAATTACTTGACAAGGCTGCATTTCAGTTCAAGAAATTAAATACGGTTGTACAGCTCTTGTTTTACTAAATTAAATTCTAGAAAAATATAGTTGTCGGTGTACTCTTCCGGACCAAAAAGTTGTACACACCTCAACGACTTTTGGCAAAGATCAGACCATCATCATAGTACCGCTCTCATGTCTGGAGCTCTGCACCAAAGCAATCTCTTCGGCTCCTGGATTCGATCGAAATGACGGCCATTCGCATGATCGGAGAACACGAGCTGACGTAGAGCCTCGACAGCCTAGAACATCGAAGACAGGTTGGGGATTTGACTCTCTTTTACAGATATTTTCATGGAAAGTGCTCGGCTGACCTTATCCTCTTAATTCCGCCCTGAGCGGTGAATAGCAGAAATACACTACGAACCACTGCCGCCCATCCATATGTGGTTCAGCTTAATCCTTCTCGAACTTAATTAGTTAAGATTTCCTTCACCTAGCGGACGTTATCCTTATGGAACGACCTTCCCGAGGTCGTTTTTCCTAACGAATATAATCTCCAAGGATTCAAAACCAACGTGAATCGCTTTATGCGCACACGCACCACTCTCAGAGTGTTTGATCATAAAAAATAAATTGAAATATCATAAGAAATAAAATAGTAGCAAATAATTAACAACAGTGATAACTTTAATTCTCTTGGCGTTTTCTAAATAGCATTAGCTTAGTCAAAAATTAATTTTGAAATTATTTGAACGAATTCGGACCACCGTCCAGCCTATTATGATGACGTAAATGGTTGGCGCCAGCGTGGTTTTATTCCTCGCGAAAAAGACCTTATTTTTCTTCCTGTTTCAATGCTATCAAAGAATATAAATCCAACTTTACACATTGTTATCTTAACTCTCTTAATTATTAACTAGGAAAACATTTTGCAAATCATCCGTAATTTTATAGATAGCAGGATTATGACCTGTTATGCAAAATTAATTCCGTTGTTATCTAACTAAGTTCAATGATTGTACAATCCTTTATCTCATTTTTTTAAATGCTTACTGCTATATCTACGTTATTTTGAACTGGTATTATTCATTCAAGAATTCATCGTTTCATTAAGCAAGGGCAAGCTGGGAACAAACCCATCCAAAAAAATATTAGCGAGACGCCATAACAATATATACACGGTGTTGAAAGAAGGTCGGTACCCCGGAATTACTCCGGTGCATCGCATTGCAGCGGAAAATGTCTGGGGAGAAAGTTGTTTGGTTTTGAAGGAGAAATAATTTGCAATTTAAACCACGCCCACCCCCTGAACCCCCGGGCGCGGGTGGGGATAAGTTAAGATATTCAAATGGAACCCCATATTTTTTGTTGTCGAATCGTGTTCTCCTGTGGAATACAAACAACTTTTTCCACCGGCATTTTTTAGTACAAGACAGAGAAAAAGAGTATTTCCGGGATAAAACGTGATTTTCGCACGGTTTTGATTTTGTCTTTCTCATGGTGATTATTGGTGAAGGATGGGCCCGAATTAAAAAATTTTTCGGACAAAAGATGTTTATTTTTGAACGGACAACACGATACGCCAATAAAAAATATGGGGTTCCATTTGAAAATCTTAACTTACCCCCACCCGCGTCCGGGGGTTGAGGGGGTGGGGGGTGTTTTAAAATGCAAACTATTCCTCCTTCAAAACCAAATAACTTTTTCCCTAGACATTTTCCGCTGCTATGCGATGCACCGGAGTTATTCCAGGGTCTCGACCTTTTTTCAACACCCTATATAATAAATAATACAATATAATAAACAAATACAAAATTTCCTCCCGGCGCTTAACCGCAACAGAGCGGAACTACATAAGAAATACAATTTAGGTACCTAATAAAGTTCCTGTTTTAGTATAGGATGTGAAATTGAATAAAACCCTTTTAAAAATATATTTTATGAAACCTATAATGAGACGGTACAACTAATTTTCTTGAATTTATTTAAATTTGAGTCAATTTTGATCTAATTACTTCTTGTTAGCACCCGGGTGGAAAGTAAATTATTTTTTTGTAATTTTTTTAAAAATCGATACTCAAAATAATATACGAAACCACAAACATACAACTCATTACACAAATTTAACGACAATGATTTTTTTTTATTTTTTAAAATAAACCTAATTACATTAATTTATAAAAAATTAAAAATTAACATGATTTTTGTTTTACTTATTTACATTAAATATTACATTGGTATTATTGTAGGCAGTCACTGATATGTTAAAGCATTGAATATTGTGACCAATTCGTTGATATCTTCTTTGTCTTGGCATTTTCACTGAAATACGCTAGTAGCGCCGACTCAGAACCAGGATTTTGAACTTTGTTTTCCGTACACCAATCTTTGAAACAGTTATATTATGCCTTGTCCTATCTCGGGCGGCTTTTAGTTGGCAGCAGATCTTCTTCTACTATTTTTGCTGCTTCTCGAATTTCTGGTGGAGTAGCAGCAAAATCAAATTCCTCATCTGATCGCATTTTTCTGTTGTTAAAGTAATATATTGTTTAGTGGCATGGAAACCATATTCAAAAAATGAAATTTGCCATCTTGATGTGTATTATTACCTACCTACGTTATTTTACCACCTGCGGATATTTGAAATTTCTGACTAATTTTTCAATGGAAAAGTCGAAATGATATTTATCTTTTATTAATAATTTTAATTCAAAATAATAAGAAGTGGATGTTAGATGTGGTTGTAAATAAAATAATATACAAATCTCGGTGAAGAGTTTCATTACTGTCTCGAGATTAGAACTACCGACTCTCGACAGGAATGAAACTCTTCTTCTCTTTTTTCTTGATTTTGAATTTTCTTTGAATTGTTCTTTTTGAAAAGGGAAACTTCTTAAGCAGAAAGTTTTCACGTTATGTTTCAAAACATTGAATTATTTTTCTATTTTTTACAGTTCACCTTATCAATGTCATAAGTTTTTCGTTTTATGTATTGTCCACTGAAGATAACGGTATATGCCTTCGAAACATGTATGGTAATCAGATTTGAACATTGTTATTAAGCTAGTGGAGAAGATTTGGAGTTTCTTTACCTCTCCATAATTTCACTCTACTAAGAGATGGATGTACTACATAAAAAAATCCTTTTTCGTTCTTCAATACCTCGAAAACGATTTACTTATAATATCCTTTATGATCTGACACAGCACTATAGGTAAAAATCCTTTAAGGCGCTGGGAGTGTTGCGTGTGCGACTAAAGCGAGTCACGTTAGTTTCAAATCGTTTGAGGTTATATTTGTTGGGAAGTACGACCTTAGGAAGGTCGTTCCATAAGGATGACGTCCTCCAGATTAAAGAATGATATAATGAAGCTCGAGGCGTATTAAGCTGGACCCCATATGGATGGACGGCAGTGGTTCGTCGTGTATTTCTGCTATTCACCGCTCTAGGCGGATTTAAGAGGGTAAGGTCAGCCGAGCATTTTCCATGGAAATATTTGTAAAAGAGAGTCAAATCACCAACCTGTCTTCGATGTTCTAGGCTGCCGAGGTTCTTGATCAGCTCGTGGTCTCCGATCAGATGAATGGCTCTCCTGTCGATGGAATCCAGTAGCCGAAGAGTATGTTTGGGTGCAGACTGCAGAGCTCCATGCATAAGATGGAGAGAATACTAGTGATTGACTAATATGGGCTTTGTAGAAATGAACATGTAGTTAAAAATAGGTTATCCTACCAGAAAACTCAATAGAGAAATGTTTGTCGATTAAGACTCTTTTTTTCATATATTGGCCTCTAAAATACTTCCCTTTCCTCCCAAAACGTCCTGTACATATAAAAATAAAACATGTGGTGATTCAACCAAACGCGTCAGCTACTGACGCCACCAAATTCGTTCTGATGCATCCCATCCAGACGTCGTTGGTAACGTTTTCAAGGAAATCGCCATTAATATTTTAACCAGCGTAATTCGTTTGTTTTAATTAAGGAAATTAACAGTTTACAGACATACGACTTTTATTTATCTATTAGCAAACGAAAAAACAGATGTTAACACAATATATTTTTTAATAGGCCGCGTTAGTCAGTTTAGGTATTCCCGTTGGTCGGATGTTATTATTAAGAGTTATTTTTTAATCTTGCAATTATTGCAATGATGTAATATCAAAAGTAGGAGGTCTTGGTAGCGATCGGTCGATACCCAATATAAAATCGGTAAATCGGTATCGCATCGGCATATCGGCAAATTTTGCCGATAATCGGTATCGGCAAGATTTTGCCGAAAAATATCGACATTTTTTGTTAAGTTGTAAGTGAACCGGCTTTGGGATATAGCAATGTCACATACCTATATACCTGTCACAGGTATTTGGTAATAGGTATGAGCCTGGGACAGTCCATAACCTGTAGACGATTTCAAATTTACCTGTTACGCTGTGCCAACCTATAGTATTTAACTTTAGGAATATTATTATTGGTATCTGTTACGGTTACCTACCGACTGTTATTAAAGTATTTAAAGTTGTAGAGTATTTTTAGTTGTACATACTATTATTCTGGTATCTGTTACGGGGCAGTGGCGGCTCGTGATCTATGATAGAGGGGGTTCACAAGTATGGTGAAATTATATTTTTGTGTAACGGCCAAACAATTACTTTCTAGGCGTTTTAAATGTAGAAAGAAAAGAAGTAATAAGAAAATGCGTTAGGTAAACATATTTATATTTATTTTTTAATTTTACACAAGGAAATACAACTTTTGGAAAATAAGAAAGGTTTTCTTAGTGTGTATAGTGCTTAAACGTAAAGTCCGTTCTTCGGTTCTTAATTGTAGAAAATTGATCAATAACAGCCTCATTAAAGTTTGGAATACCTTCTATAAATTTTTTTTCATATATTTCATTTTTAAACTTTCTAATAAAGTCCCTAGATTTACCCTTTGTGGTTAAATTAATTTCGGGTTTAGGTCTTCCCGCATTCTTCACTTCAATTTTTTTCTCCAAACTCAAAGAGCTAAAGTTATTATAAAGTTAGGATGTTGTACTAAACAATTTAATAACGTAGTTTGACGTGTTTGAGTTTTAAACTTGCAAACTAGAAAATGTAATTCTAAGTCTGATAACAATTCCATTGCTGTAGAGTCACCTCTATTCTTTGCATACTCTTATAATTCCTTTACCATACTAATGGCTTATTGATAATTGGTGACATTTGTTTGATTACTGCATTCAACTTCTTCATCAGAGTCATCAGATATTGATGTGGTTTCAGTTTGGGCTACATAATCGATAGGAATGGGGTCACTATCATCTTCTAATAGCACATTGCTATCAATGTTAATGAACTCACCCAAATCATTGTTATCAAATCCTAGAAATTCAGAGTTTTTCCATATTTCACGTAAAATAGAAAGAGGTAGGTTATCTTCTGCTGAAAAATCGTCACTTTCTACAATTTGGTTTTGATCTGTTTTAATTCCTGCTTCACGAAAACAATTTGTAATTCTTTCTTTTGTAACTTTTTGCCAGGCAGTTTTTATAAAATAGAGTCTAAAACATTTATAGCTTAAGTAAGACCTTGAATATTTGAAACAGATTCCATTTTTGATAATTGATTTTTGTCCGTTTACAGGAGAGTTCTCGCATTCTTTGTATGAAAACAGCCTGTCCGCGTCCGCCCAAAGGAGAGTCCGCCCAAGAGAGGTTGATTTTCATCGAATTTCATATACCTAGTTCCGGACTAAGAAAAAATGTCCGCTTAATATAGATGGGAGTGACAGTGTTGCCGATTAGCGTGTAACTACACGATTTGCTTATGTTTTTATTGCCTTGTGTGTAATTTTGGTCCAATCCAAGGCGTGTAAATCAGTTTTGGCGACCTTTTTTACAAATCAAAGCCCAACAGTACCTTAATACATGCTTTCCACATAATAGTAAATTGTGTGTAAAAAACGTGTTTTTGTGTAATTTCACAAATTCAGATTGGCAATTCCCGCTGGTATTTGGACTCTGTCGGTTAGGCCGGGCGTTCGAGGAATTACCGTAATTTGTTCACGTCACGTTCGCGGCGATACCTGCATTTGACTTAAGGATGTTTTACAATGTTGCCACTAATGTCAATTTTTACTTATATCAACGTATATTGAATAGTTACAGATATTGTAAGAATGTGGTACCTATACCGATTTGCCGATATTAAATCCGTATTGGCCGATCTAATTCTTATGATACAGGATGTCACGGCAATGGCTTATTATATTTAGATAGTTGACTTTGTTGTTTGTTTACTATAGTGTTTGTTACTTTTGTTAATATATCAAAAACGAAACTTTTTAGAGTAAACTAGGTACGCTACTGCACTTTACGTGAAAATCGCTAACTAGATCAGTTTTTACCTTCTTTGATAACTCGTAACGGAAATACGAGGGACGTCTAAATATCGAAGATTTTCAAAATCACCCTGTAGATTAAAAACTAAGAGACTCATGACAAATTTGGCTATGGAATCTTTCGTCTCGTTAAAAGGTAGAAAACCGCAACATTCTATCTTTGATAACAACTAATATCCACAGACAGTGTCGAGAATGGGACAACCTGTACAAAACTCTAATCGGGATTTAATGTAATTGGGATATTTAATATTGAAGATATCCCGAAACTCGACACCGGCAAAGTACCATCTAAAACAAAACTGTTAAACAAAAGATGAAAGTGTTTTTTTTTTATAATTTGTAATGCATTTGGCAGAGAGTAACGTCTTTGTTTTTGCTTGCTTTATGTACCCACGTCAAACAAAGCTGTTATTGATATGTAAATCTGGATTTTCAGGAAGTGGGAACATGTATATTGTTTTAAAATAATTTTTTATCGTTTTGCTACAAATGCAGGAAATTTAAGTAAATAATCAAAATGACTACGTTTCTGGTACTTTTCTGATTTTCGTATCAATCAATTTATAACTCAAATTTTTAGTATAGTAGTTCGATTTTTATTCTCTGATCAAATTCCAATAGAAATAAAATTCCTCAGAAGATTTTACCCCCATTAAAATTGAAAATTAAAGAAAATGTAGGGCATACGAGGGAGATTCAATTTTTTAAAAAGTTGCTCAAGAGTAAAGTACCTACTCTCATTTTTCGTCTTAGGCCGGTATTAGACTATCAAATATATTTGACAAAAATCTTTTATAAAATATTTTATAGCATTTCTTTGATAATATTTCTTTTATAAAAGTTTTTACTAGTATTACACTGTCAAAGAACTTTGACAATTTTTGAAGGGACTTTTCAACTTTTTACAATTAAAAATGAACGATAGACGTGCATTAGCTTGTCTAGCGTTAAGTGCTGCCGTGATTACAATGTGTTTAGTATTAAAAAAGAAAAAAAAAGAGCCAGGCGCCTTTGGGTAAGGCCCTGGGTGACCACACGTAATTTAAGGGGTGTCCACCACAATCTCCTTCGGGAGTTACGAGTTGAAGGTATTAGGAGTTATAAAAACTATTTAAGAATGGACGAGGAAACATTTTTTAACTTTATTGTTTTAAAGATATCACCATTGATAGCCCGACAGAATACACATTTAAGGAATTGTATCAGCGTTGAGGAACGCCTTATGGTTACCCTTCGGTTTATGGCAACAGGTGAGAGTTAATAAATAAATATATCCACTCTTTTATTTCGGTTTTTGTCATCCGGGTGTTGATGGTTGTACAATATTTGGAACCTTCCATACTCCGAAATAAGCAATTTTGTTGTTGAAATGCACCAGACAAACTTATTTTCCGCCATGGTATTATATACCAAGTTGCAGTCAATGTCAAATTTATGCCTTATTGTCAGAAAATGAGGTTACCACCGTTACCAAGCAACTATAAAATCTTTTATCAAAGATAATCGTATGTTGTTATCTTTTATAAAATAAATATTTTATAAAAGAACTGATATTACACTTCAAATATTTTATAAAATTTCTTTTATAAAATATCTTTGTCAAATAAATATATTTGATAGTCTAATACCGGCCTTAGAATAAAGCTTTTTTTTTTTTTTTTTTTTTTTTTTTTTGGTCAAGCACAAGCTCTATAGGAAAATGGCACTCTGGGAGTGGTGCGTATGCGCAGAAAGCGATTCACGTTGGTTTTGAATCGTTAGAGGTTATATTCGTTGGGAATAACGACCTCGGGAAGGTCGTTCCACAAGGATGTAGTCCTCCAGATGAAAGAATTCTTAAATAATGAAGTTCGAGGAGTACTAAGCTTAAGCACATATGGATGGGCGGCAGTGGTTCGTCGTGTATTTCTGCTATTCGTCGCTCTGGGCGGAATTAAGAGGGCAAGGTCAGCCGAGCACCTTCCATGAAAATATCTGTAAAAGAGAGTCAAATCCCCAACCTGTCTTCGATGTTCCAGGCTGTCGAGGTTCTTCGTCAGCTTATGGTCTCCGATCAGACGAATCGCCCTCCTTTCGATGGAATCCAGTAGCCGAAGAGTATGTTTGGGTGCAGAGCTCCAGACATGAGAGCAGTACTCTAGTGATGGTCGAATCTGGGCTTTGTATAGTGTCAAAAGTTGTTGAGGTATGATACTTCATCCTGTCTGCGAAGATGTGCGTCGGCACCCGATGTTTGCGCATTTAAAGAGAAAGATGAGATAAGTGTGCTATCGTCAGCAAAACTAAATATCGGATTTTTAGTTTTCATTAGAAGGTCGTTAATGTACAGTAAGAAGAGAGTGGGAGACAATATGGACCCTTGAGGAACACCGACATTGATGGTGAAGGTGTCTGAGAGAAATTCGTCAATCGCCACTTGCAGAGAGCGGTCCTTAAGAAAGCTAGACAACCATGCATAGCTATTTACTTTTGTCTTGAATCGTTGGAAGTTACATTCGTTAGGGACCACGACTTCAGAAAAGTCGTTCCACAAAAATGACTCTTTCCAAATGAAAGAGTTATTGACACTGCTGTTCGATGAGTACTAAGCTGAACCACACACCAGTATGTCATATGCATTAGAAATAGAATACCACAACTTTCAAATTGTTAAATCTGTTTTTAACAACAAAAGCATAATTTTAGAAGTCAAAATAACAATTTATTTGGATTTTCATCTTGAATATTTGATGTTATCATTTAAAAATGCTAAAAAATAGATTATTGCTCATAACTTAAGTTTGAAAAACGATATCGACTTCCGGTTTGCGCCACTTTTTAAATAATTTTACGAGTAATAAGACTATCAAATAAAAAAGTTAGGCTACCATTTAACTATTTATGGGAAATGGAGTAAATTACTAATACTAAAGCGATCAAAAAAAACGCCATCTAGTGGTTCAGTCTTAAACTAAAACTAAAGTATTCTTATAGACTATAATTCGGCTATCAAATAGCTTTAAAACAAAACTAGGTTCGATAAAATCGGTTAATGTATTCGGAAGTTATGGAACATTTTCTTCAACACGAATCAAGCCTTCCACCACCCCTTATTTTAGGAGACCAAAATGTCAAATAAATAATATGTAGAGCGTTAATTGGAGAGTCCAAAACAGTTCCAAATGATATATCTTCACTCTTGATTTTAAGAGATATTATCATTTATTGAATTTGAATTAAAATACGCCATCTAGCGGTAAAATTTCAAAGTTTTTTTTTCCCGAAAGCTGTAGAACAAATTATCGAGATACCGCCGCTCGTTGACTTGATGACTAAGATGCATTTTTAGAGGAAATTTTTATTTGTTTTTTATATTGATACAGTTTTGAGTTTGATCTGGTTTAAGTCAGATTTATTTGAATAAAAATGTTTAACAAACGATCATTGCTATTGCTGGTTCAATTAGATCTGCATAAGTATTACCTAATTCCAGAAAAAAATTATACGCAAAAACCAGTAAGAACATATTATAATTTATATAAATATATCTAGTATACATAATTTCCACAAAGCTGATGTTTAACATTAAATAAAATTTAGCAAGTCTAGATAGTCATTTGCGGAAATAATTTAGCATTACAATGTTAATTTTTTGTATATTCAAACAGAATTTCCCGTAGAATTTTAAAACTTTTTTATGTGTTAACGTTTTTAACAAACCGATCTAATTTAATTGGAAAAGTTTTCATTGAGACTAAGACATCAGGGGTTTAAATTTTTGAAAATTTTTAGCATATTCGAAAAAAACAATATCCGCCATCTCTACGTAAAACATCCCTATAACAGGGATGGCAAACTTGTTTTGAGATATTTACCTAAGCTTTAAAAGGTTGTTTTACTTTTCAAATTAGTTGTTTTTTACATGACAGTCCTTTCACCCTGTATAATATTGAACAAGGGCAGCTGCCATTGGTGAAAATCGTTCCCAGCCGCTGAATTCGCATAAAACCATACACATAATAATATAACATAAAAGGGGCGACAAAACATTAAATTCATAAAACACCATTTATTTACAATCATGCACAGTTCCACAGTTTCAAATAAGTTAGAAGAAGATGGCTTTAAAAAATGGCAACGCTGTAATACGGTACGTTTTAGATAATTTCGATCTAACATTAGTCATAAATAGGTAATCGTTGTAGGTATTTTTTACAGACATTCAGATAATATGAAGAAATAATCTATATTTTTGCAATGTTTACTTAATATATAGAATTAGCTACATCACTGCTTTACCTAAAAAAAACATAACCTCATTATTCTTATTTACCGACGAAATAGTAATCCGGGGTCAGAATAGTCGATTTTCTTACACACCAGGCACTGGCGAACCATTATAGATGGCTAATAAATAGCTCTAAATAGTTTTAGTTCAAAAAACACTAAGAATTAATTCAAAAATACGATAGATTACAAACAATCACCAGAGCAGCAGCGATAAACCGCTAACAGTATTGCCTGCGAAAATGAATGAAACTAATAGACTTCCTGGTCATTTTTATACTTGCAGGTAAAAATGAGCATAGAGCGTTGCCACTGTGATTTCCTTAAATCATTACAATTTGATGTTGTTGAGAAACTATATACAGTATGTCTCCGTAAGTTGGAACCATAAGGAAAACTGTTTTATTGTTAATTTTACGAAAAGAAGTTATTCTTCATAAAAAGTTCTGCATGGTCTAAAACCTAAAATGCAACTATCAGATATTAAATTCATGATACAGTAAACTAAAGGTAAGATATCTAACCGTCCCAATTTCGTCTGCCGTGCGCAGTGACGTCATCTGCGGAGCAAGTTTTAAATCTCTTATGGAGGGTTACATTGCTGTCATCGTTTTTAACTCGTTTTTGAATGTATTAAAAGGTTTTATGCATGTAATTGTATATGAAATCAAGGGAATAATATATGACGAGTATTTATGTATATTAATTTCATAGAAATATAACCCACAAATACCACTAAAAAAAGAAAAGATAGCGCCATTTAAGCCGGCGACGATAGCCGAAGCATGCCGAAAGCTGCTCGCCGACCACTGCTGGTTTTGAAGCAGTGTTGCCAGACTTTTACAATTGTAATAGATCCATTACCATTTTAACATTCTTGTTGTGGGGCTGGTGAACAAACCTCATATTTATATTAAATTTCTTTACCTGGTTATCCATATCACAACCGAAAACAGCGCACCTCATTTTATGAAATTTCAGATATTTTTTTTAATAAACACACAAGACTATAAGAAAACGCTCTGGTAAACTTACAAAATGTCCACCGAAATCTACGGCAACCATGCAGCAGTGTTGCCACAAATCCGTGATCGAAAGAAATAGGTTGCCGGTTCGAAACCTAATAGGAATAGTAAAAACGATGTCAGAGTAAAAAGAGTACGAAAAAAAAAATCTTTACTTTCCTATTAGATGGGGGCCACCTCCAGATTGAACATACATTTCATATGGAGAGTCCCACAACAAGAATGTTAAAATAGTAATGGATCGGATCTATTACAATTGTAAAAGTCTGGCAACACTGTTTCAAAACCAGCAGTGGTCGGCGAGCAGCTTTCGGCATGCTTTGGCTATCGTCGTCGGCTCAAATGGCGCGAAAAATTTGTCTGATATATTTTCTTCTTTTAGTGGTATTTGTGGGTTATATTTCTATGAAATTAATATACGTAAATACTTGTCATATATTATTCTTTCATTTCATATACCATTACATGCATAAAATCTTTTAATACATTCAAAAAAGAGTTAAAAACGATCACAGCAATGTAAACCCCCATAAGAGATTTAAAACTTGCTTGCCAGATGACGTCACAAGCCACGCCATCATCGACGTGCAATCATACCTATAGTAGTTATACCATGTATTAAATTCTTCTAGGCGTATACGAGGTTTGTCAAAAAATATGAATTTTGCCCAAGAGCAAAGTACCTTTATTTTTGACAATATCGAAAATTGTTATTAAAAAAAAATCAGAACTAAAAACCACGTTTAAATATGCAGTTACACCCATTTACGATGAAGAAATAGGTTTTGTTATTTTTTAATAATTTCTCTGCATTATTAATTATGAATGAACATTTATATCTTGTAATTATTAATTTCGTTCCTTAATTTTATCTAAAAATGTTGCAATTTAAACACGTCCGTAATGAATGCATATGCATTTATATTGCAAATATGAAAACACATACAAATAATAAATTGTATGACTCATCTACACAATAATAATACTAGAAATAAATAGAAATTTAATTTTCACTCATGCCACTAATGCCTCGACATATCCACCCTCTCGTTCAATCAGTGGCGGCTTGTGACCTATGATAGAGGGGGTTCACAAGTACCTATGGTGAAATTATTTTTACAATTTTATTTTTGTGTAACGACCAAACAATTACTTTCTAGGCGTTTTAAACGTAGAAAGAAAAATACTAATAAGAAAATGCGTTAGGTAAAACATATTTTTGTTTATTTTTTAATTTTACACAAGGAAATACAACTTTTGGAAATTAAGCAAGGTTTTCTTAGTGTGTATAGCTGTCGGATCTTAACGTCGTCGCATGCAACCCTCGTAACAATATTTATACAGGCCACTACTAATACTACTAAAGCCATCTACGAGCTATCAAGAAAACCGAATGATGTCCAATACTACTACCGCCATCTACGAGTTATAAAGAAAACCGAATGATGTCTAATACCACTACGCCATCTACGGCTGCGTCATTAGGCGCAACCAAGATGAGAACAATAGTTAACTGTTTTATGAGGGGAACGAATCGAGTCACGAGACTGACAAGTTGGCATTCTTCATATTTTCAGTGATTTTTAGTTTAAATCCTTAAATAAAATGGTTTAAAATCATATCGAGTATCATTTATCGAAATACACAACATTTATCGACCCTACACAATAGTGCTTCGGTTCTTAATTGTAGAAAATTGATCAATAACAGCCTCATTAAGTTTGGAATACCCTCTATAAATTTTTTTTCATATATTTCATTTTTAAACATTCTAATAAAGTCCCTAGATTTACCCTTTGTGGTCTGCGTTAAATTAATTTCGGGTTTAGATGTTCCCGCATTCCTTACTTCAATTTTTTGCTCCAAACTCAAAGAGCTAAAGTTATTTCTTAAATAATCCACCGTCAACTATTCATTATAACTTAATAAATATATAATATTAAAGTATTAATTTATATGATAAATAATATTCAACGAATATAAATTAATATTTTTTATTCGTTTTGTTTTGGGGGTGCACGTGCGCATGTGCTCCCGTGGAAGAACCGCCACTGCGTTCAATACATTTCATCGTTCTATTGGCAAATTTAGTTTTTAGTTCTGATCAACTTTTTTTAATAACAATTTTCGATATTGTCAAAAATAAAGGTGCTTTGCTCTTGGGCAAAATTCATATTTTTTGACAAACCTCGTATACGGGTTTGTTCGGGTTTAATATCTTTGAAATATAACAAAATATATTACGAAAGTACAATATACAATTTACAATATACTTAAATCTCTAAGCAGTGCTTAAAAACACTGGTAACGAGAACTGTTCCATTTAAATACAACGCCAATGTTAAACTAATTATTCCTCACGTGTAGCTTTAGTAGCTTTATAAATGTTGGTATACTGCTACAGTTCTTTAGTACATCTGGTAAATCATTGTATGAATCACAGGCTTTCGACATAGGATTATTGAGCCCTTTATTGCTCTTTACAGTACATTGATATATATTATCACATTGCCTAGTACCATAACCATGTATGTTATTTGCAAATATAATTGTAGTGTTACTTTTTTGTTTCTTATTAATAACTTTATAAATATGTTTACATTGCTCTAACTGTAACAGCTTAGATAGGTCGAGAACGTTAACTATTTTATACAACTCACTAGTGTGCATAAGTCTATCAAAATTGAATAAGATTTTTAAAATTTTATTCTGTACAGTTTGTGCCCTTCTGAAGTTGACCGTACCGCATGTTCCCCATACAGGGAGTAAATACCTCAGGTGCGATGCAAAATATGCATTATAAATGTTAATCTTAGTACTATTTGTTAGGTAATTTCTACATTTATACAGCGCGCCAATCATAGAAGCAATCTTGTCAATCACCCGCTCAATATGTTCACTCCAATTTAAATTTATATCAATATTTAAACCCAGGTACTTAATACTATCCACCGATCGCAACTCCATATCTCTGATTTGTATTTTTGGCATTTGTACCACTTTGTTTTTTTGTTTGAAAAGCATAAATTTGGTCTTATCTATATTAATTTTTAGTCTATTACATAACAGCCACCCAAAATACACAATCAGATCATTATTTATCACCGTTTGTAACTCGTCCCAATTATCAGCAAAATACAATAGTACAGTGTCATCCGCAAACGTAAAGTAACGGGCTATTAGATTAGCACACCTTAAACTCAATACATACAACGAATACAGCAAAGGCCCAAGGACAACCCCAGATCTGATAGTTGCATTTTAGGTTCTTGACCGTGCAGAAATTTAAGCGTGTTCCGAAGAGTCTCTCCCTCCTTAATCTAATCCCAGATCCGCCACTGCCTGTAAATGGAATGATATAAAATATTGCTGACGTAGATAATCTGACTATAAATTGGACAGTGCTTAAAAGGGGATTTACAGAGTTATGTTTATGATAATTAATAATTTACTAGTGGGATTATGGATTAAGAAAATATATAGATCATGTCGTGAACTATCAAAATTTATAATATTATATTATGGATCGAGCGACATGACGTTTTTAAATACCTTTTTAATTACTCTACCTTATCCAAGTAAAAAAAAAATTGTTAATTTATTTAAATGTTGCATCACCATTTATCGTGTTATGATGAAAACTGTAAAAATGACACAGAAAAGACAAGGACAAAGAAAAATAAGGTCAGCCGTTTGTCTAATAATAGAAAAAAAGAAACGATATCCAGGTTATTTCTTAATGACGTACTAACACTTCTTACTCCAATTATATTATTTTAAAATATGCCCGCAACGGCATACATTTTTTAGTATAGGTTGTTACAATTTTCTTTTAAAAAATATTGTATTTTTCGTTTTATTAATTAATGCCAACTAGGTGATAATGCATATGATTTAAAAACTTTGAATAATGAACTCAAATGAACAAAAGTGAAATAAATTGCTGCAAATGTCCTCCATGAGTCAGTAAACACAAATGGAGCGAAGCAAAGCCTACTCGTATAATTTGACGATTAAAATACGAAAGTAACTAAAAAATTAAGGTAGGGTAGACCAGGGATAAAAGTGCCACGGGGAGAAAGTGCCACTCGCCGCCATTTTTTTTAAGTTAAACGAAACGCGCTCTACGCCAACATTCCAAGATAGGGTTTATACCACTGCCCGCAAGGCACATGCTTTTAGTATCGAAGTAATCGTCTAAGAGAGAGGGCGTGTCATTTTTTGTTTCCTGCGCTAAGAAGTAAAAATTTGCTGTTGTCTATTTTTTGTTCTGCAATAGTTAGGTTTCAACGAATTTAAACCAGGTAAGTTTGCTCTAATACTTTAGTGATTCTATTTAGTTGTAGTGCTGTCAAATCTTCAATATTCAAGATATTTTTTTTGTTATGATCAATAATATTGAAAAAAACTAGTTGGGGTTAAAAGTGCCATTCAAAAAGTACCTGTCTTCTGCGCAAGATACCTGGATGCGAAGTAATGCAGGAAAGAATATTACGATTTATGATATTCCATCGATTGTCAACTCAGCTTACCCTCTAGCGATGTGTCCTAACAATATCTTAAATTTCTTTAAAAAGAGTGGCATATTCCCTTTTGACCGAAACGTATTTACAGATATTGATTTCGCTCCATCATATGTCACAGATCGGCCACTGCCTCTTGACGAAAATGACAATCAGGGCAATGAACTTCTTGAAAATGAACCACAAGCCGTCCATGACAATCTTCAAGAGCCCATTTCTAATAACCATTTTCAAGAACCCATCCCTAGTGAAAACAGTCAACATCCCACCGGTAATAAAAATTTGCTGCAATCTATCTTTGATAAAAATGACCAACCCCAAGATAAGGAATGTATAAAGAACATAGACAATTCCGAAAATCCAGTTGCTGGACCATCTAACGGTGTTAACCTGTTAGCAAAACAAACATTTTCTCCACATACAGTAAAACCGCTTCCCAAAGCGGGACCTCGAATAAGATCGACCAAAGGCAGAAAACGTAGGTATACTGCGGTGCTCACCGATACGCCAGAAAAGGATGCTCGAGAGAATGAACAGGCAACAAGATGCCAGAGAAATAATAAAGAAATTAAACAAAAGAAAAAGCAAGTGGAAAGGAAGGTTTTCTTGACCAAAAAGCTTGAGCATGACTCGGAGTCCTCAACCGATTCAGAAGATGACTGTCTTTGCCTAATATGTTGTGATTCATATTCACAGAGCATACCTTCAGAGGAATGGGTGCAATGTAGATCCTGTAAAGAATGGGCTCACAACAAATGTGTTACGGGAGACTCAAAATTATTTATTTGTTTAAATTGTGACAGTGACGTAGACTAATGTTTTTATTTTTTAACCCTTGGTTGTTTAGTTGTTTATGTTTAAAAAATGTCATTTATTCCCTACTTTCACATAAATGCATTAAAAAACAGCTTTGCCTATGTATTTTCTATCCTATGCTATCATGGCACAACTTACCCCATTGGTGTCACTTCCTACCCCATATATTGGGTAAAAAGTGCCATTTACCGAAAACCTTAAAAACTAATATTAACAGTTCTTTGAATATGTTAGGTATTTGCATCATGTATTTTTTGATAACTTAAAGTTACAGCCACTAAAAGAAGAAAGAAAAAGAAAAAAAAATCTGTCTTAAGTTTTAAAAAAAAATACATTTAGTAAAAATGGCACTTTTATCCCCGGTCTACCCTACTCTTTCACCTAGATTCCCGCAAATGAATTAATTATAAAATTTAAAAATGACCCAAAGTGCTCTAATCCTTTATGTTTAATAAATATCATTAGAATATCGTTTGGCATTAATTTTTAAAATGAAAAATACAATTTGTTTTTTAACACCCTGTATTTCGAAAACGAAGCGACATGCGAAAAACTGTTATACCACATTTTCGTCTTAAACTAAGGTGAGGATTCGCCTTCTTCAATTTTTCAAAGAGTTTAGGAAACACCTTATATACAGGGTGTTATGGAAATGACGTATTATATTTAAACCGGAATTCCTGAGATGAAAACAAATTGAAGAAAAATATACAAAAATGGCGCTTTAATTTAATATGCCCTGTCATGACCTGGTCTCAAACCAAGAATAAGCACATGTGGCACTGTCCCAAGAAATAAACAAACTACAGATGTTCTAAAAGGTCAGTTAATTTTGAGCAGTGTTGTCATATCTTCACGGTAAACTCTTTAGAATATCAATGTCCTTATGATTGAAAGGAACTCCTTTATGAAAAGGAATTTTATTTAGGCCCCTTACCTATAACAAAATTTATAATTCTCGCGTAGATTTTTCTATGCACTCTTGTCACATCACACAGAAAACACATATCAAAAGTAAATGTTCCGTCAATCTTCAGATTGATTCGGCTTCATTTAGAAAAAAAATTGAATTTTCTTTAAAACACATGCTCTATTTTTTCCCTTGTTATTTAAAAACTAGTTCCATAATTTGTATAAAAAAATTATTTATACACTAAATAGCGCAACCACGTAACCTTACAAGTCACACATTGACATCGTTTTTACCACAACGAACAAACACGTAAAAATTTGTGGGCACATTTATTTTGGACACACATACTAAATTTAATAAAATAAATAAAGATTTCAGCAACGATTTGTTTGTTTACAGTATTTGTTTCAGCTGACATTCCGTATTCTGTCTTCTGTCGGTCGGGTGAATTGATCTGTGAATATCGGTCAGTGTTTCCGAACTACCAAATACTAATAACTAGAAATCCAGCTTGTCGACAAAGAGTTTTTGCTATTTTATAAGTTTAACTTCATACGTCGAGAGGGCGCCATGCGTAAACATGTGTTTTCCTAAATAATATGTAATAAAAAAAATTGTTCAATTAAATCTTTACATTTTAAAACTCAACAGCTCTATTTCACCTGATTTTCGATAGTTCAATGGAACTACACTATTCACAGATGAGCTTGGCTTTACCCGAGATGGAATATTTAATCTAACAAAAGTTAAAAAGTTGAAACTACAAGACTTCCCTTTACAAGAAGGTTACAACAGTGGTACATACAGTCAAGTCGTAGTACCTGACTAATTCCGAAGGATAGTTCACAGATGAGGTTGGCTTTACCCGAGATGGAATATTTAATCTAACAAAAGTTAAAAAGTTGAAACTACAAGACTTCCTTTACAAGAAGGTTACAACAGTGGTACATACAGTCAAGTCGTAGTACCTGACTAATTCCGAAGGATAGTTCACAGATGAGGTTGGCTTTACCCGAGATGGAATATTTAATCTAACAAAAGTTAAAAAGTTGAAACTACAAGACTTCCTTTACAAGAAGGTTACAACAGTGGTACATACAGTCAAGTCGTAGTACCTGATTAATTCCGAAGTATAGTTCACAGATGAGCTTGGCTTTACCCGAGATGGAATATTTAATCTAACAAAAGTTAAAAAGTTGAAACTACAAGACTTCCCTTTACAAGAAGGTTACAACAGTGGTACATACAGTCAAGTCGTAGTACCTGACTAATTCCGAAGGATAGTTCACAGATGAGGTTGGCTTTACCCGAGATGGAATATTTAATCTAACAAAAGTTAAAAAGTTGAAACTACAAGACTTCCTTTACAAGAAGGTTACAACAGTGGTACATACAGTCAAGTCGTAGTACCTGATTAATTCCGAAGGATAGTTCACAGATGAGCTTGGCTTTACCCGAGATGGAATATTTAATCTAACAAAAGTTAAAAAGTTGAAACTACAAGACTTCCCTTTACAAGAAGGTTACAACAGTGGTACATACAGTCAAGTCGTAGTACCTGATTAATTCCGAAGGATAGTTCACAGATGAGGTTGGCTTTACCCGAGATGGAATATTTAATCTAACAAAAGTTAAAAAGTTGAAACTACAAGACTTCCTTTACAAGAAGGTTACAACAGTGGTACATACAGTCAAGTCGTAGTACCTGATTAATTCCGAAGGATAGTTCACAGATGAGCTTGGCTTTACCCGAGATGGAATATTTAATCTAACAAAAGTTAAAAAGTTGAAACTACAAGACTTCCCTTTACAAGAAGGTTACAACAGTGGTACATACAGTCAAGTCGTAGTACCTGATTAATTCCGAAGGATAGTTCACAGATGAGGTTGGCTTTACCCGAGATGGAATATTTAATCTAACAAAAGTTAAAAAGTTGAAACTACAAGACTTCCTTTACAAGAAGGTTACAACAGTGGTACATACAGTCAAGTCGTAGTACCTGATTAATTCCGAAGGATAGTTCACAGATGAGCTTGGCTTTACCCGAGATGGAATATTTAATCTAACAAAAGTTAAAAAGTTGAAACTACAAGACTTCCCTTTACAAGAAGGTTACAACAGTGGTACATACAGTCAAGTCGTAGTACCTGATTAATTCCGAAGGATAGTTCACAGATGAGGTTGGCTTTACCCGAGATGGAATATTTAATCTAACAAAAGTTAAAAAGTTGAAACTACAAGACTTCCCTTTACAAGAAGGTTACAACAGTGGTACATACAGTCAAGTCGTAGTACCTGATTAATTCCGAAGGATAGTTCACAGATGAGCTTGGCTTTACCCGAGATGGAATATTTAATCTAACAAAAGTTAAAAAGTTGAAACTACAAGACTTCCCTTTACAAGAAGGTTACAACAGTGGTACATACAGTCAAGTCGTAGTACCTGACTAATTCCGAAGGATAGTTCACAGATGAGCTTGGCTTTACCCGAGATGGAATATTTAATCTAACAAAAGTTAAAAAGTTGAAACTACAAGACTTCCCTTTACAAGAAGGTTACAACAGTGGTACATACAGTCAAGTCGTAGTACCTGATTAATTCCGAAGGATAGTTCACAGATGAGGTTGGCTTTACCCGAGATGGAATATTTAATCTAACAAAAGTTAAAAAGTTGAAACTACAAGACTTCCTTTACAAGAAGGTTACAACAGTGGTACATACAGTCAAGTCGTAGTACCTGATTAATTCCGAAGGATAGTTCACAGATGAGCTTGGCTTTACCCGAGATGGAATATTTAATCTAACAAAAGTTAAAAAGTTGAAACTACAAGACTTCCTTTACAAGAAGGTTACAACAGTGGTACATACAGTCAAGTCGTAGTACCTGATTAATTCCGAAGGATAGTTCACAGATGAGGTTGGCTTTACCCGAGATGGAATATTTAATCTAACAAAAGTTAAAAAGTTGAAACTACAAGACTTCCTTTACAAGAAGGTTACAACAGTGGTACATACAGTCAAGTCGTAGTACCTGATTAATTCCGAAGGATAGTTCACAGATGAGGTTGGCTTTACCCGAGATGGAATATTTAATCTAACAAAAGTTAAAAAGTTGAAACTACAAGACTTCCCTTTACAAGAAGGTTACAACAGTGGTACATACAGTCAAGTCGTAGTACCTGATTAATTCCGAAGGATAGTTCACAGATGAGCTTGGCTTTACCCGAGATGGAATATTTAATCTAACAAAAGTTAAAAAGTTGAAACTACAAGACTTCCCTTTACAAGAAGGTTACAACAGTGGTACATACAGTCAAGTCGTAGTACCTGACTAATTCCGAAGGATAGTTCACAGATGAGCTTGGCTTTACCCGAGATGGAATATTTAATCTAACAAAAGTTAAAAAGTTGAAACTACAAGACTTCCCTTTACAAGAAGGTTACAACAGTGGTACATACAGTCAAGTCGTAGTACCTGATTAATTCCGAAGGATAGTTCACAGATGAGGTTGGCTTTACCCGAGATGGAATATTTAATCTAACAAAAGTTAAAAAGTTGAAACTACAAGACTTCCTTTACAAGAAGGTTACAACAGTGGTACATACAGTCAAGTCGTAGTACCTGATTAATTCCGAAGGATAGTTCACAGATGAGGTTGGCTTTACCCGAGATGGAATATTTAATCTAACAAAAGTTAAAAAGTTGAAACTACAAGACTTCCTTTACAAGAAGGTTACAACAGTGGTACATACAGTCAAGTCGTAGTACCTGACTAATTCCGAAGGATAGTTCACAGATGAGGTTGGCTTTACCCGAGATGGAATATTTAATCTAACAAAAGTTAAAAAGTTGAAACTACAAGACTTCCTTTACAAGAAGGTTACAACAGTGGTACATACAGTCAAGTCGTAGTACCTGACTAATTCCGAAGGATAGTTCACAGATGAGGTTGGCTTTACCCGAGATGGAATATTTAATCTAACAAAAGTTAAAAAGTTGAAACTACAAGACTTCCTTTACAAGAAGGTTACAACAGTGGTACATACAGTCAAGTCGTAGTACCTGATTAATTCCGAAGGATAGTTCACAGATGAGCTTGGCTTTACCCGAGATGGAATATTTAATCTAACAAAAGTTAAAAAGTTGAAACTACAAGACTTCCCTTTACAAGAAGGTTACAACAGTGGTACATACAGTCAAGTCGTAGTACCTGACTAATTCCGAAGGATAGTTCACAGATGAGGTTGGCTTTACCCGAGATGGAATATTTAATCTAACAAAAGTTAAAAAGTTGAAACTACAAGACTTCCTTTACAAGAAGGTTACAACAGTGGTACATACAGTCAAGTCGTAGTACCTGATTAATTCCGAAGGATAGTTCACAGATGAGCTTGGCTTTACCCGAGATGGAATATTTAATCTAACAAAAGTTAAAAAGTTGAAACTACAAGACTTCCCTTTACAAGAAGGTTACAACAGTGGTACATACAGTCAAGTCGTAGTACCTGATTAATTCCGAAGGATAGTTCACAGATGAGGTTGGCTTTACCCGAGATGGAATATTTAATCTAACAAAAGTTAAAAAGTTGAAACTACAAGACTTCCTTTACAAGAAGGTTACAACAGTGGTACATACAGTCAAGTCGTAGTACCTGATTAATTCCGAAGGATAGTTCACAGATGAGCTTGGCTTTACCCGAGATGGAATATTTAATCTAACAAAAGTTAAAAAGTTGAAACTACAAGACTTCCCTTTACAAGAAGGTTACAACAGTGGTACATACAGTCAAGTCGTAGTACCTGATTAATTCCGAAGGATAGTTCACAGATGAGGTTGGCTTTACCCGAGATGGAATATTTAATCTAACAAAAGTTAAAAAGTTGAAACTACAAGACTTCCTTTACAAGAAGGTTACAACAGTGGTACATACAGTCAAGTCGTAGTACCTGATTAATTCCGAAGGATAGTTCACAGATGAGCTTGGCTTTACCCGAGATGGAATATTTAATCTAACAAAAGTTAAAAAGTTGAAACTACAAGACTTCCCTTTACAAGAAGGTTACAACAGTGGTACATACAGTCAAGTCGTAGTACCTGATTAATTCCGAAGGATAGTTCACAGATGAGGTTGGCTTTACCCGAGATGGAATATTTAATCTAACAAAAGTTAAAAAGTTGAAACTACAAGACTTCCCTTTACAAGAAGGTTACAACAGTGGTACATACAGTCAAGTCGTAGTACCTGATTAATTCCGAAGGATAGTTCACAGATGAGCTTGGCTTTACCCGAGATGGAATATTTAATCTAACAAAAGTTAAAAAGTTGAAACTACAAGACTTCCCTTTACAAGAAGGTTACAACAGTGGTACATACAGTCAAGTCGTAGTACCTGACTAATTCCGAAGGATAGTTCACAGATGAGCTTGGCTTTACCCGAGATGGAATATTTAATCTAACAAAAGTTAAAAAGTTGAAACTACAAGACTTCCCTTTACAAGAAGGTTACAACAGTGGTACATACAGTCAAGTCGTAGTACCTGATTAATTCCGAAGGATAGTTCACAGATGAGGTTGGCTTTACCCGAGATGGAATATTTAATCTAACAAAAGTTAAAAAGTTGAAACTACAAGACTTCCTTTACAAGAAGGTTACAACAGTGGTACATACAGTCAAGTCGTAGTACCTGATTAATTCCGAAGGATAGTTCACAGATGAGCTTGGCTTTACCCGAGATGGAATATTTAATCTAACAAAAGTTAAAAAGTTGAAACTACAAGACTTCCCTTTACAAGAAGGTTACAACAGTGGTACATACAGTCAAGTCGTAGTACCTGACTAATTCCGAAGGATAGTTCACAGATGAGGTTGGCTTTACCCGAGATGGAATATTTAATCTAACAAAAGTTAAAAGTTGAAACTACAAGACTTCCCTTTACAAGAAGGTTACAACAGTGGTACATACAGTCAAGTCGTAGTACCTGATTAATTCCGAAGGATAGTTCACAGATGAGCTTGGCTTTACCCGAGATGGAATATTTAATCTAACAAAAGTTAAAAAGTTGAAACTACAAGACTTCCCTTTACAAGAAGGTTACAACAGTGGTACATACAGTCAAGTCGTAGTACCTGATTAATTCCGAAGGATAGTTCACAGATGAGGTTGGCTTTACCCGAGATGGAATATTTAATCTAACAAAAGTTAAAAAGTTGAAACTACAAGACTTCCCTTTACAAGAAGGTTACAACAGTGGTACATACAGTCAAGTCGTAGTACCTGATTAATTCCGAAGGATAGTTCACAGATGAGCTTGGCTTTACCCGAGATGGAATATTTAATCTAACAAAAGTTAAAAAGTTGAAACTACAAGACTTCCCTTTACAAGAAGGTTACAACAGTGGTACATACAGTCAAGTCGTAGTACCTGACTAATTCCGAAGGATAGTTCACAGATGAGCTTGGCTTTACCCGAGATGGAATATTTAATCTAACAAAAGTTAAAAAGTTGAAACTACAAGACTTCCCTTTACAAGAAGGTTACAACAGTGGTACATACAGTCAAGTCGTAGTACCTGACTAATTCCGAAGGATAGTTCACAGATGAGCTTGGCTTTACCCGAGATGGAATATTTAATCTAACAAAAGTTAAAAAGTTGAAACTACAAGACTTCCCTTTACAAGAAGGTTACAACAGTGGTACATACAGTCAAGTCGTAGTACCTGATTAATTCCGAAGGATAGTTCACAGATGAGGTTGGCTTTACCCGAGATGGAATATTTAATCTAACAAAAGTTAAAAAGTTGAAACTACAAGACTTCCTTTACAAGAAGGTTACAACAGTGGTACATACAGTCAAGTCGTAGTACCTGATTAATTCCGAAGGATAGTTCACAGATGAGCTTGGCTTTACCCGAGATGGAATATTTAATCTAACAAAAGTTAAAAAGTTGAAACTACAAGACTTCCCTTTACAAGAAGGTTACAACAGTGGTACATACAGTCAAGTCGTAGTACCTGATTAATTCCGAAGGATAGTTCACAGATGAGCTTGGCTTTACCCGAGATGGAATATTTAATCTAACAAAAGTTAAAAAGTTGAAACTACAAGACTTCCCTTTACAAGAAGGTTACAACAGTGGTACATACAGTCAAGTTGTAGTACCTGATTAATTCCGAAGGATAGTTTACAGATGAGCTTGGCTTTACCCGAGATGGAATATTTAATCTAACAAAAGTTAAAAAGTTGAAACTACAAGACTTCCCTTTACAAGAAGGTTACAACAGTGGTACATACAGTCAAGTCGTAGTACCTGATTAATTCCGAAGGATAGTTCACAGATGAGGTTGGCTTTACCCGAGATGGAATATTTAATCTAACAAAAGTTAAAAAGTTGAAACTACAAGACTTCCCTTTACAAGAAGGTTACAACAGTGGTACATACAGTCAAGTCGTAGTACCTGATTAATTCCGAAGGATAGTTCACAGATGAGCTTGGCTTTACCCGAGATGGAATATTTAATCTAACAAAAGTTAAAAAGTTGAAACTACAAGACTTCCCTTTACAAGAAGGTTACAACAGTGGTACATACAGTCAAGTCGTAGTACCTGACTAATTCCGAAGGATAGTTCACAGATGAGCTTGGCTTTACCCGAGATGAAATATTTAATCTAACAAAAGTTAAAAAGTTGAAACTACAAGACTTCCCTTTACAAGAAGGTTACAACAGTGGTACATACAGTCAAGTCGTAGTACCTGATTAATTCCGAAGGATAGTTCACAGATGAGGTTGGCTTTACCCGAGATGGAATATTTAATCTAACAAAAGTTAAAAAGTTGAAACTACAAGACTTCCTTTACAAGAAGGTTACAACAGTGGTACATACAGTCAAGTCGTAGTACCTGATTAATTCCGAAGGATAGTTCACAGATGAGGTTGGCTTTACCCGAGATGGAATATTTAATCTAACAAAAGTTAAAAAGTTGAAACTACAAGACTTCCCTTTACAAGAAGGTTACAACAGTGGTACATACAGTCAAGTCGTAGTACCTGATTAATTCCGAAGGATAGTTCACAGATGAGGTTGGCTTTACCCGAGATGGAATATTTAATCTAACAAAAGTTAAAAAGTTGAAACTACAAGACTTCCTTTACAAGAAGGTTACAACAGTGGTACATACAGTCAAGTCGTAGTACCTGATTAATTCCGAAGGATAGTTCACAGATGAGCTTGGCTTTACCCGAGATGGAATATTTAATCTAACAAAAGTTAAAAAGTTGAAACTACAAGACTTCCCTTTACAAGAAGGTTACATCAGTGGTACATACAGTCAAGTCGTAGTACCTGACTAATTCCGAAGGATAGTTCACAGATGAGGTTGGCTTTACCCGAGATGGAATATTTAATCTAACAAAAGTTAAAAAGTTGAAACTACAAGACTTCCTTTACAAGAAGGTTACAACAGTGGTACATACAGTCAAGTCGTAGTACCTGACTAATTCCGAAGGATAGTTCACAGATGAGGTTGGCTTTACCCGAGATGGAATATTTAATCTAACAAAAGTTAAAAAGTTGAAACTACAAGACTTCCCTTTACAAGAAGGCTACAACAGTGGTACATACAGTCAAGTCGTAGTACCTGATTAATTCCGAAGGATAGTTCACAGATGAGGTTGGCTTTACCCGAGATGGAATATTTAATCTAACAAAAGTTAAAAAGTTGAAACTACAAGACTTCCCTTTACAAGAAGGTTACAACAGTGGTACATACAGTCAAGTCGTAGTACCTGATTAATTCCGAAGGATAGTTCACAGATGAGGTTGGCTTTACCCGAGATGGAATATTTAATCTAACAAAAGTTAAAAAGTTGAAACTACAAGACTTCCCTTTACAAGAAGGTTACAACAGTGGTACATACAGTCAAGTCGTAGTACCTGACTAATTCCGAAGGATAGTTCACAGATGAGGTTGGCTTTACCCGAGATGGAATATTTAATCTAACAAAAGTTAAAAAGTTGAAACTACAAGACTTCCCTTTACAAGAAGGTTACAACAGTGGTACATACAGTCAAGTCGTAGTACCTGACTAATTCCGAAGGATAGTTCACAGATGAGGTTGGCTTTACCCGAGATGGAATATTTAATCTAACAAAAGTTAAAAAGTTGAAACTACAAGACTTCCCTTTACAAGAAGGTTACAACAGTGGTACATACAGTCAAGTCGTAGTACCTGACTAATTCCGAAGGATAGTTCACAGATGAGGTTGGCTTTACCCGAGATGGAATATTTAATCTAACAAAAGTTAAAAAGTTGAAACTACAAGACTTCCCTTTACAAGAAGGTTACAACAGTGGTACATACAGTCAAGTCGTAGTACCTGACTAATTCCGAAGGATAGTTCACAGATGAGGTTGGCTTTACCCGAGATGGAATATTTAATCTAACAAAAGTTAAAAAGTTGAAACTACAAGACTTCCCTTTACAAGAAGGTTACAACAGTGGTACATACAGTCAAGTCGTAGTACCTGATTAATTCCGAAGGATAGTTCACAGATGAGGTTGGCTTTACCCGAGATGGAATATTTAATCTAACAAAAGTTAAAAAGTTGAAACTACAAGACATCCCTTTACAAGAAGGTTACAACAGTGGTACATACAGTCAAGTCGTAGTACCTGACTAATTCCGAAGGATAGTTCACAGATGAGGTTGGCTTTACCCGAGATGGAATATTTAATCTAACAAAAGTTAAAAAGTTGAAACTACAAGACTTCCTTTACAAGAAGGTTACAACAGTGGTACATACAGTCAAGTCGTAGTACCTGATTAATTCCGAAGGATAGTTCACAGATGAGCTTGGCTTTACCCGAGATGGAATATTTAATCTAACAAAAGTTAAAAAGTTGAAACTACAAGACTTCCCTTTACAAGAAGGTTACAACAGTGGTACATACAGTCAAGTCGTAGTACCTGATTAATTCCGAAGGATAGTTCACAGATGAGGTTGGCTTTACCCGAGATGGAATATTTAATCTAACAAAAGTTAAAAAGTTGAAACTACAAGACTTCCTTTACAAGAAGGTTACAACAGTGGTACATACAGTCAAGTCGTAGTACCTGATTAATTCCGAAGGATAGTTCACAGATGAGCTTGGCTTTACCCGAGATGGAATATTTAATCTAACAAAAGTTAAAAAGTTGAAACTACAAGACTTCCCTTTACAAGAAGGTTACAACAGTGGTACATACAGTCAAGTCGTAGTACCTGACTAATTCCGAAGGATAGTTCACAGATGAGCTTGGCTTTACCCGAGATGGAATATTTAATCTAACAAAAGTTAAAAAGTTGAAACTACAAGACTTCCCTTTACAAGAAGGTTACAACAGTGGTACATACAGTCAAGTGGTAGTACCTGATTAATTCCGAAGGATAGTTCACAGATGAGGTTGGCTTTACCCGAGATGGAATATTTAATCTAACAAAAGTTAAAAAGTTGAAACTACAAGACTTCCCTTTACAAGAAGGTTACAACAGTGGTACATACAGTCAAGTCGTAGTACCTGATTAATTCCGAAGGATAGTTCACAGATGAGCTTGGCTTTACCCGAGATGGAATATTTAATCTAACAAAAGTTAAAAAGTTGAAACTACAAGACTTCCTTTACAAGAAGGTTACAACAGTGGTACATACAGTCAAGTCGTAGTACCTGATTAATTCCGAAGGATAGTTCACAGATGAGGTTGGCTTTACCCGAGATGGAATATTTAATCTAACAAAAGTTAAAAAGTTGAAACTACAAGACTTTCCTTTACAAGAAGGTTACAACAGTGGTACATACAGTCAAGTCGTAGTACCTGACTAATTCCGAAGGATAGTTCACAGATGAGGTTGGCTTTACCCGAGATGGAATATTTAATCTAACAAAAGTTAAAAAGTTGAAACTACAAGACTTCCCTTTACAAGAAGGTTACAACAGTGGTACATACAGTCAAGTCGTAGTACCTGACTAATTCCGAAGGATAGTTCACAGATGAGGTTGGCTTTACCCGAGATGGAATATTTAATCTAACAAAAGTTAAAAAGTTGAAACTACAAGACTTCCCTTTACAAGAAGGTTACAACAGTGGTACATACAGTCAAGTCGTAGTACCTGATTAATTCCGAAGGATAGTTCACAGATGAGGTTGGCTTTACCCGAGATGGAATATTTAATCTAACAAAAGTTAAAAAGTTGAAACTACAAGACTTCCCTTTACAAGAAGGTTACAACAGTGGTACATACAGTCAAGTCGTAGTACCTGATTAATTCCGAAGGATAGTTCACAGATGAGCTTGGCTTTACCCGAGATGGAATATTTAATCTAACAAAAGTTAAAAAGTTGAAACTACAAGACTTCCCTTTACAAGAAGGTTACAACAGTGGTACATACAGTCAAGTCGTAGTACCTGACTAATTCCGAAGGATAGTTCACAGATGAGGTTGGCTTTACCCGAGATGGAATATTTAATCTAACAAAAGTTAAAAAGTTGAAACTACAAGACTTCCTTTACAAGAAGGTTACAACAGTGGTACATACAGTCAAGTCGTAGTACCTGATTAATTCCGAAGGATAGTTCACAGATGAGCTTGGCTTTACCCGAGATGGAATATTTAATCTAACAAAAGTTAAAAAGTTGAAACTACAAGACTTCCCTTTACAAGAAGGTTACAACAGTGGTACATACAGTCAAGTCGTAGTACCTGATTAATTCCGAAGGATAGTTCACAGATGAGGTTGGCTTTACCCGAGATGGAATATTTAATCTAACAAAAGTTAAAAAGTTGAAACTACAAGACTTCCCTTTACAAGAAGGTTACAACAGTGGTACATACAGTCAAGTCGTAGTACCTGACTAATTCCGAAGGATAGTTCACAGATGAGGTTGGCTTTACCCGAGATGGAATATTTAATCTAACAAAAGTTAAAAAGTTGAAACTACAAGACTTCCCTTTACAAGAAGGTTACAACAGTGGTACATACAGTCAAGTCGTAGTACCTGACTAATTCCGAAGGATAGTTCACAGATGAGGTTGGCTTTACCCGAGATGGAATATTTAATCTAACAAAAGTTAAAAAGTTGAAACTACAAGACTTCCCTTTACAAGAAGGTTACAACAGTGGTACACACAGTCAAGTCGTAGTACCTGACTAATTCCGAAGGATAGTTCACAGATGAGGTTGGCTTTACCCGAGATGGAATATTTAATCTAACAAAAGTTAAAAAGTTGAAACTACAAGACTTCCTTTACAAGAAGGTTACAACAGTGGTACATACAGTCAAGTCGTAGTACCTGACTAATTCCGAAGGATAGTTCACAGATGAGGTTGGCTTTACCCGAGATGGAATATTTAATCTAACAAAAGTTAAAAAGTTGAAACTACAAGACTTCCCTTTACAAGAAGGTTACAACAGTGGTACATACAGTCAAGTCGTAGTACCTGATTAATTCCGAAGGATAGTTCACAGATGAGGTTGGCTTTACCCGAGATGGAATATTTAATCTAACAAAAGTTAAAAAGTTGAAACTACAAGACTTCCCTTTACAAGAAGGTTACAACAGTGGTACATACAGTCAAGTCGTAGTACCTGACTAATTCCGAAGGATAGTTCACAGATGAGGTTGGCTTTACCCGAGATGGAATATTTAATCTAACAAAAGTTAAAAAGTTGAAACTACAAGACTTCCCTTTACAAGAAGGTTACAACAGTGGTACATACAGTCAAGTCGTAGTACCTGATTAATTCCGAAGGATAGTTCACAGATGAGGTTGGCTTTACCCGAGATGGAATATTTAATCTAACAAAAGTTAAAAAGTTGAAACTACAAGACTTCCCTTTACAAGAAGGTTACAACAGTGGTACATACAGCCAAGTCGTAGTACCTGACTAATTCCGAAGGATAGTTCACAGATGAGGTTGGCTTTACCCGAGATGGAATATTTAATCTAACAAAAGTTAAAAAGTTGAAACTACAAGACTTCCCTTTACAAGAAGGTTACAACAGTGGTACATACAGTCAAGTCGTAGTACCTGACTAATTCCGAAGGATAGTTCACAGATGAGGTTGGCTTTACCCGAGATGGAATATTTAATCTAACAAAAGTTAAAAAGTTGAAACTACAAGACTTCCTTTACAAGAAGGTTACAACAGTGGTACATACAGTCAAGTCGTAGTACCTGACTAATTCCGAAGGATAGTTCACAGATGAGGTTGGCTTTACCCGAGATGGAATATTTAATCTAACAAAAGTTAAAAAGTTGAAACTACAAGACTTCCCTTTACAAGAAGGCTACAACAGTGGTACATACAGTCAAGTCGTAGTACCTGATTAATTCCGAAGGATAGTTCACAGATGAGGTTGGCTTTACCCGAGATGGAATATTTAATCTAACAAAAGTTAAAAAGTTGAAACTACAAGACTTCCCTTTACAAGAAGGTTACAACAGTGGTACATACAGTCAAGTCGTAGTACCTGATTAATTCCGAAGGATAGTTCACAGATGAGGTTGGCTTTACCCGAGATGGAATATTTAATCTAACAAAAGTTAAAAAGTTGAAACTACAAGACTTCCCTTTACAAGAAGGTTACAACAGTGGTACATACAGTCAAGTCGTAGTACCTGACTAATTCCGAAGGATAGTTCACAGATGAGGTTGGCTTTACCCGAGATGGAATATTTAATCTAACAAAAGTTAAAAAGTTGAAACTACAAGACTTCCCTTTACAAGAAGGTTACAACAGTGGTACATACAGTCAAGTCGTAGTACCTGACTAATTCCGAAGGATAGTTCACAGATGAGGTTGGCTTTACCCGAGATGGAATATTTAATCTAACAAAAGTTAAAAAGTTGAAACTACAAGACTTCCCTTTACAAGAAGGTTACAACAGTGGTACATACAGTCAAGTCGTAGTACCTGACTAATTCCGAAGGATAGTTCACAGATGAGGTTGGCTTTACCCGAGATGGAATATTTAATCTAACAAAAGTTAAAAAGTTGAAACTACAAGACTTCCCTTTACAAGAAGGTTACAACAGTGGTACATACAGTCAAGTCGTAGTACCTGACTAATTCCGAAGGATAGTTCACAGATGAGGTTGGCTTTACCCGAGATGGAATATTTAATCTAACAAAAGTTAAAAAGTTGAAACTACAAGACTTCCCTTTACAAGAAGGTTACAACAGTGGTACATACAGTCAAGTCGTAGTACCTGATTAATTCCGAAGGATAGTTCACAGATGAGGTTGGCTTTACCCGAGATGGAATATTTAATCTAACAAAAGTTAAAAAGTTGAAACTACAAGACTTCCCTTTACAAGAAGGTTACAACAGTGGTACATACAGTCAAGTCGTAGTACCTGACTAATTCCGAAGGATAGTTCACAGATGAGGTTGGCTTTACCCGAGATGGAATATTTAATCTAACAAAAGTTAAAAAGTTGAAACTACAAGACTTCCCTTTACAAGAAGGTTACAACAGTGGTACATACAGTCAAGTCGTAGTACCTGACTAATTCCGAAGGATAGTTCACAGATGAGCTTGGCTTTACCCGAGATGGAATATTTAATCTAACAAAAGTTAAAAAGTTGAAACTACAAGACTTCCCTTTACAAGAAGGTTACAACAGTGGTACATACAGTCAAGTCGTAGTACCTGATTAATTTCGAAGGATAGTTCACAGATGAGGTTGGCTTTACCCGAGATGGAATATTTAATCTAACAAAAGTTAAAAAGTTGAAACTACAAGACTTCCTTTACAAGAAGGTTACAACAGTGGTACATACAGTCAAGTCGTAGTACCTGACTAATTCCGAAGGATAGTTCACAGATGAGGTTGGCTTTACCCGAGATGGAATATTTAATCTAACAAAAGTTAAAAAGTTGAAACTACAATACTTCCCTTTACAAGAAGGTTACAACAGTGGTACATACAGTCAAGTCGTAGTACCTGACTAATTCCGAAGGATAGTTCACAGATGAGCTTGGCTTTACCCGAGATGGAATATTTAATCTAACAAAAGTTAAAAAGTTGAAACTACAAGACTTCCCTTTACAAGAAGGTTACAACAGTGGTACATACAGTCAAGTCGTAGTACCTGACTAATTCCGAAGGATAGTTCACAGATGAGGTTGGCTTTACCCGAGATGGAATATTTAATCTAACAAAAGTTAAAAAGTTGAAACTACAAGACTTCCCTTTACAAGAAGGTTACAACAGTGGTACATACAGTCAAGTCGTAGTACCTGATTAATTCCGAAGGATAGTTCACAGATGAGGTTGGCTTTACCCGAGATAGAATATTTAATTAGCAAGACCAATAGCCAGATAAGGGTTTTCTTGAACATATCGGCAGGTATTATTGATAATCACCTATAGGGCCACATATCCTGCAAAACGACCAGCCAGAACTTTTAGAAAATGTTCCTTTAGGTCGGATAAGGGACATGTGGCTTCTGCAAGCATAGTTTACGGATTGTCACTGAAATTTGGACGTCCTATGCGCGTTTATTCTATCGTACGGTAGTGTTTATAGTGATTTTGTGTAATCTGATAATAAGTGCCTATCTTCAAAGAATCTAATTTGAAAATTGTGGCTGTCTGTCTGTTTCTTTAAGTGATTTAGTTAGTTTATAGATGCCGATCATGTCCCGAGATTGGAAAGAAGAGGACGAAGGAGTTTTATTTTATATAAGCAAGCGAGGAGTAGACTGTGACTTTGAGTTTACTTCTTAATAGCTATTAGGTAGTCCCACACTCTTATCAGGGCATGCATAGAGCATAAAGTGTGAGCATGATGGGATGAGCATAGAATATCCTCGATTTACTTTCCTTGTATCATAAGGTAAGCTAAATAATTAATTTTAAAAGAAACTCAAAGTTTTACAGTTTTATACAGTTTGGCAACATTGCACGAACATTTGCTTGTCAGACAGCTCCGCCGGTTAATATCATATGGTGCCGCGGAGTCACCTATGGGTTTAGGGGTGTGTTACCCAACTTTTAAAACGTTCGATTTGAAAATAAATATATGTAGCGCTTCTCTAGGACACCCCAGGAGTCACCAATTCAAATATAATACGTCATTTCCATAACACCCTGTATGTATTCATATTATTATCTCTTGCAACATGTTCTATACACGATACATGTTATTATCCCACATACAGTGTCCCCCAAATGTCAACAATTATTGCCTATTACGTAAATAAAATTACAGTTATTCATATAATTGAACAAGTGAGCAATCCATAATGTGATATGAGTCATTAAATTCACCCATATGTTTGTCCTATTTTAGTTTCCGTTGTACTAATAAAATAAAATTGCACATTATTTTCACATTATCGCGATCGATGTATTTTCTGTAAGTTTGATGTGGTCCAAAAGTGACAGCAGCCAACTTTGCGAACAGTTCAAAGGTAATTCATTTCGGAATTCTTTATGTTGCGAGAAAAATCGTAATAATTTCGTATATTATGAATCTTATTAATAAGGGTTTGTTGAGGTTTGTTCGTTTTTTCGTTCGATTTTGTTCGTTGTATTATCGTAAGAAAATTATATTCAAAAATTTATTTTATTAACCTTTTCGTTAGTCTCGAAAATCGCGATTGCCACGGAAAACAAAAAACCGACAACCAATGATATAAATAACTAAGAGGTATGATTTCACGCCGATGGATGCGTGGCTTGTGAGGTCACCGGGTGAGCTATTTTTAAATCTCTTATGGAGATTTATATCAGCGTTTTAAACTCTCTTTTAAACGCATTTAATAGCATGTGAAATGAAAGAATAATATCGTGGTATTTAGGTATAATTATTTTATGAACATACAACAAAGATTAAAGCTAAAATACGACCAAAGTAGTTATAAATAAATTAAACTATTTTTTAAATTGTCCATCTCTCAGTGGAGTGAAATTAGGACAATATTTTAATTCCCATACATGTTTCGAAGGCATATATCCTCATGAGCTGGAGTGGAAATTACTTAAGAAGTTAATAAAATAAATAAAACCGTATCCATTCTAATTTTTTGTTTATATCAGTAGGAAAGCGGAAACACCTTATATTTCTGTCAAATCTCTTTACCTGGTTATCCATATCACAACCGAACACAGCGCACGTCATATTATGAAAATTCATATGTTTATTTTAATAAACACACACCGCTAAATAAGAAACAGTTCTGGCGAACTTTCAAAATTTCCATGGAAATTAAAAGGGCAAGGTCAGCCGAGCACTTTCCATGAAGATATCTGTAAAAGAGAGTCAAATCCCCAACCTGTCTTCTATGTTCTAGGCTGTCGAGGTTCTTCGTCAGCTCGTGGTTTCCGATCAGACGAATGGCCCTCCATTCGATAGAATCCAGTAGCCGAAGAGTATGTTTGGGTGCAGAACTCCAGACATGAGAACAGTACTCTAGTGATGGTCGAATCTGGGCTTTGTATAGTGTCAAAAGTTGTTGAGGTGTGTACAACTTTCTGGTTCGGAAGAGTACATCAAGTTCCTGAGAAGCTATCTTGGCGATTGCCACAACGTGGTTATGTCAAGACATATTTCCTCCCAGATTGACGCCCAGCAAATTAATAGATGAAGCCAGTGGGATTGCGTGTCCGTTGATGACTATATCCGGTTCTTCCCAATATTATTCTTTCAGTTCACATGCCATTAAATGCGTAAAACCTTTTAATACCTTTAAAATAGAATTAAAAACGTTAACACCGTATCAGTCTCCATAAGAAATTTAAAAATCACTCTCCCTGTGACGTCACTGCGCGCGGCAGACAAAACTGGGACGGCTTGATCGGAATCAATGTTTCCGTGTTCGACAGTCGCGCGCAGATTTGGTTCTTCGATAATGATGCTGTTGCCTGTAGTGATGAGCGACATTTCACGAACTATAATTAAATCACTGATATCAACAAATCATAGGTAGTCACAGTTCCTTACCAGCAAGTTGTCAGATCGTTACTTGGTACTTGACTGTGACTTCTCAATCTTGAACTTGAAACCGTGAAATGAAAATTAGTAGTACCTAATATTCGAAAGACTAGCGAGCTCTAGGTATTCTTTAAAGAAACAGGCTAAGTAATAAGAAAACTCAAATGATTAACGAATGATAATATACAATACGCACAAAATGATTAAGGAACCATGCGTGTTTGCATGAACAAATAGTTTGTTGTAAAGTACACAGTGGTTAGTTCATCATAGTTTTTTTTAAAGGTATAATTCTACTTTAATCTAGGTAGAAATAACGTTTCCTCTTGTTTGTTATCAATGTTGTGTAATATTTTTTACAGATTTTAGTTTTCTCTTGTTACAGTTCTTTTAGTAGTAAAGTAAATAAATGAATTAAATCCATCGACCCACTAATTATTTCACGAGGCGCACAATAATCTCTTTCGTATATTATCTAATTAATGTCTCGCTTAGCATTGATAAAAATTTATAAACCGTGATCACATCACGCATTAATTTCACTGATATCAAAAAATAACAAGAACGTTTCACAACGTGATTGAAAAATCACGATATCGCTCACCACTAGTTGCCTGTTGCCGGGTCATAAATTCGAATTCGGAAGATCGAGTATGTTGTTCATCCGATTCCGTATAATCCGGATGTCTAAATCATCCGAGTATTTACAACACTATTACAAACACAAGCGCTTTGGATTACAAAATCCTGAAACGGCCATATATAAAAAAGCCTACATATACATTGACCTTGAATATCACACATCGATCCCATGAACTCAGGGTCAAGTTCATAAATTCGTTTATCGTTAAATACAAGTACAAGCAGATTAATATGTCTACTGTTCCCTTAAGCAGTTTGACGAAATCTTGAAACGCGAAAATTTTAAACAATGCTAAAATATAATTTTCGCACACTTGGAACTAATTTTTGCTATTTCTTAATTTCTGAACTTCCAATTCATGCTACTCCTTTATAGCATTATATTGATTAATATTATTATTATAACTAGGTATTTAAAAACTATTCAGGTCATTAATAATAAAAATAAAAAATCAAATTTAAATTAATTTAGGGAAAAGATCAATTTTATTTGACGGAATAAACATTTAAGGCCAATTTATAAACTCGACGGTGACGATTGACGGTGCAGTTTGACGGAACTTGACGGTGGCTACGATAACATAACCTGTTTTTCTCGGCTTTTCTGTATTTTTATGTGATTATATTAATTTTAGTGTTTATGTGATCTGAATGATATTATCCACAGTACACTTTAAAATGGTTAATAAGATGGTATAAAGTAAAATAATATTTACTAAATATCACGTGACAGGCAAACACGATTTTGATTGGCTGTGTAAACTTGCTGCGAACATTGCTATGACCGTCCACCGTCAAAAGATAAAATTGGTTCATGTCGGCCGTCGCCCACCGTCAAACTGCACCGTCATCGTCAAATATAAATGGTCTTATGCATTTCAATATGTTTAAGCTGTACCGTCACCGTCAAGCAGCACCGTCAATCGTCAACGTCGAGTTTATAAATTCAGCTTTAAAGTCAGTCACTTAAAATATTGAAAGTATTAAATTTTAAATTATTTGAAAAGACCAATTCCTTGTTCTGGAAAATATAGAACTTTTTTTGAAGTAGTCCATCTCAATATGGAGTGAAATGAAGTTATAAATGGGAAAAATCCCCATTATTTAATTAATTCTATTAAAAACAACGATTAATAATTACATTTCTAAGCTTTTTTTTATATTATATTAATTAATTTATATTTTTATAATTAAAATTTGTGTTATAATCTATATATTGTTTCCTATCCTCTCTGAAAAAATGAAGGAGGTGAATCCTCACCTTATTTTAGGACGAAAATGTAGTATAAAAGTTTTTTGAATGTCACTTCGTTTTGAAAATACCGCAGTTAAAAAACAAATTGTATTTTTCAAAAAAAATTTTTTTTTTGTATTTTTCATTTTATTAATTAATGCCGAACGATATTCTAATGATATTTGTTAAACATAAAGGATTAGAGCACTTTACTTTTGGTAAATTTTAAACTTTATAATTAATTCATTTGCGGGAATCTGGGTGAAAGAGTACCTTATTTTTTGAGTTATTTTCGTATTTTTATCGTCAAATTATATGAGTAGGCTTTACTTCGTTCGTTCCAGTGCAACTACATTTGTTTTGTTTGTCTCCGTGACATTTGTCTCCTGTTTAAGTTCATTATTCAAAGTTTTTAAATCATATCTATGCAATACAATACTAAAATACAATATTTTTTTAAAATCCTGTATTTCGAAAACGAAGCGACCGACATGCGAAAAACTTATATACCACATTTTCGTCTTAAAATAAGGTAAGGATTCACCTTCTTCATTTTTTCAGAGTGGTTAGAACACACCCTGTATATTATTTACTATTCCGTGTAATTGGCTTTAAGGGCTCGGTGTGGATTAAACAAGCATTAAGTGGATTCCGGAGTATCTCTAAACGAGTTTTCTCGCCCAGCGTCTATTTCTGTTTTAGGAAAAAAATGTCCAAGGAAAAAAAAAATTTGTAATGCAACTAAAATCGGAGGAAACTATATATTTTCTGTTTCGGAAGATTTTTACTTTTAAATTTATTTACTGTTCCATGTTGAATTTCTGCTCATTATTAATAAAATTTAAATATCTTTTGTTCAACAAATTTTAGTAAACAATGCAGCGTTTTCATAAAAAGAGAAAACTTCATTTTTCAGTGCTAGAAATTGAAATGTAGTTCACGTTCCGTCTCTTTCCTCCAATTAATTAAGTAAAATCAAGTAAAATATATTGTAAATTTTACAACGAATGTAATTAAATACAATGAAACCTCTCATAACGGACACCTCTCATAAGCGGGTATTTTTTCATAGTCCGGAAAATGGTATATGAAATTTCATGAAAATCAACCCCTCTTGGGCGGACTCTCCTTTGGGCGGACGTGGACATGCTGTTTTCATACAAAGAATGCGAAAAATCTCCTTCAAACGGACAATATTTTTTTAAAAGTATTTGGGAGACGAATAAATACGATGTAAAAACTCTTTGAAGACAGACCGGCAACCAATAGCGTATGCGTGGCAGTGCGAAAGGACTTCGCCGAATGACAGTATGTGTGATTGTGTGATTCCCCGAAAGCAGTCCGCCGTTTATTTGTGAGTTGTAACGTTAAAATCGTAAGCAATGGCAGAAAAATGTCGCGTTTTGAGTCTGAAAGAGAATATTGATGTTGTGGAAGTTTTTAATTTGATAACAATGATTTGGGCGAGTTCATTAACATTGATAGCAATGTGCTATTAGAAAATGATAGTGACCCCATTCCTACCGATTATGTAGTCCAAACTGAAACCATATCACTATCTGACGACTGTGATGAAGAAGTTGAATGCAGTAATCAAACAAATGTCACCAATTATCAACAAGCCATTAGTATGGTAAAGGAATTACAAGAGTATGCAAAGAATAGAGGTGACTCTACAGCAATGGAATTGTTATCAGATTTGGAATTACATTTTCTAGATTGCAAGCGACGCATGAAACTACGCTATTAGAACTAAAATTAGTGTAGAGTATGCAAAGAATGGAGGTAATACAGCAATGGAATTGTTATCAGACTTGGAATTACATTTTCTGATTGTAAGTTTTAAAACGCAAACACGTCAATCTACGTTATTGGATTTTTTTAGTACTACATCCTAACTAAAACTAGTGTATTTTTGTTATGTTTATTTGTACATACATATACATAGATAGTAATAATTTTGCATTTATATATTACCTAATAACAAATTTCCCATGGGCGGACACCCCTATTAGGCGGTCACATTTAGACAGTCCCGGCCTAGAGATGTTTCACTGTATTTTGAAATTTCTGGAACATTTTACTGACGACTATTATAGTATTTTTTATTGTAAAAATGACCAAGAATAAGGTGTAAAAATATTTTTACAAGAATAAAAGGTATAAAACAGATTCAACGGATTTCCAGGATGTCGCTCATAATAAGAAATAACAGAGCCGAAGTTAACAGGGGAGAAATACCGTCGATCGAGAAGTCAAGCGATCTTGGGCACTGTTAATACTTAGGTGACCGTTGGGGAATATCATGTGTCAAACTTTTTACAAAAAATTTTTAGTAAATTTTACAAAAATATAAATGTTGATAAAATTTTATAAAATTTTGCTGTAATATTGTGGCAGTTCTCAATAAAAAGTTATTCCTATCACATATTGAGCCATAAATTATGGTTAGCTGTACTATTTTAGTAAAGTTAATTAAGTTTTACGTTCTTCCGTGTATTTGGAACAAACAAAAACATTTTACGACTTCAAATAAAATAAACTTAGAGCAAAAATTGTATGTTTGTCGAAGATTTTAATAATTTTTAAACTCACGCGATTTACTCTCAAGACTCTCCGTATATCATTATGATAGACACAACGTTTAAATGAAAATGCTGAAGTTGGCAGAATCGCAAAAAGTCGGACACCTTTGTTACAGTAGAGCACGCGTGTACAGTGTCTACCGTTTATTGATAATTTTAAACGTAGACTAAATAATAGATTGTGCTTAATTTCATTTTTATTAGACACACAAAAGCACTGAAATAGAAAATAATCTCAAGTTATAGTTGATCCAATTCCAATAGAAATAAAAATATAAAGAAGGTTTTATTATTTTATTATTTATTAGTTTATTTGATAAGCCGGCGACGGTCTCTTTGGTTGTCAATAAAATCCCTAGTGTAAGACGAATAAAAGTGTATATATTTGGGATATTATATTAACAATTAGTTAATAACATTCTTTATATTCAACGCAATGATGAACCGTACAACTTATCGAGAGCCCTTCTCGATACCCTCCACCAGACTGGTCCCTTTTTATCTTTCAAACATCCATGTGTTTATATTAACACCATTAAATTAATAGCCTCTTGTAATAGGATATTTAAAAGGAACCTGACTGTTCAGATCTTAGTAACGTAATATAGTTTGTTTTACCAATCATCTAATATAGTCTGTTCACTCTGTTCAATACAATAAATGATAATTAATTAAAATTATATTACATTCGGCCATCCTGTAAGATGTCCTGTCCTCAGGACCGTTTATCTATGCCTTGTTCATTCCTAATACTGTTACGTTAACTACATATATTATAACATAAACCTTAGCGTCCTTAGTGAAACTGCACCATGCTGCACTAAGTATCGCCACCTGCAAAGTACTTTATGCCACTACTTTTATCAACAACTGCGAACTGCTCTTGCCAACTGCATTATCGCCAACTGTGAACTGCTATATGCTAACTGCATTATCGCCAACTGCGAACTGCTATATGCTAACTGCATTATCGCCAACTGCGACCTGCTTTATGCCAACTGCATTATCGCCAACTGCGAACTGCTATATGCCAACTGCATTATCGCCAACTGCGACCTGCTTTATGCCAACTGCATTATCGCCAACTGCGACCTGCTTTATGCCAACTGCATTATCGCCAACTGCGAACTGCTATATGCTAACTGCATTATCGCCAACTGCGACCTGCTTTATGCCAACTGCATTATCGCTAACTGCGAACTGCTTTATGCTAACTGCATTATTGCTAACTGCGAACTGCTTTATGCCAACTGCGACCTGCTTTATGCCAACTGCATTATCGCTAACTGCGAACTGCTTTATGCTAACTGCATTATTGCTAACTGCGAACTGCTTTATGCCAATTGCATTATGGCTAACTGCGAATTGCTTTACATGGATGTCCTATAGGTCTTCCGGTTGACCGCCAGCTGCGGTCGCTAGACAATGTAGCACCGTTCTATTCACTCGCTCACACTGACTCTCTCGTGCATTGGTCACGTGTATGACCAAACTTCTTACACGGTGTACACTTTATTCCTGGTTTGCGACACTGATTGAGGAAATGATTCCCACCACAATTGTAACATGCTATATTTTGTGTTGGCTCTCTCTTCGATACACGTGGATGATGTTGTTCACTCCTATTAGAACATTTATCTTTCGCAACTGGTGATTGATCACGTCTCACATTTCTCAGACCACCAATATTGCTTAAATACCCCGCTAGTTCACCAATAGATTGGAAATTAGCTGCTCTAGCTGCTAACGCTACGTTCTTATCTATTATGCCCTCAATCACACTATCTATTAAATAACTGTCTGGAATTTGCAAATGAAGTTTATTCAGTTTTGCGACTTTTTCAAAGCAATAATCGCCTAAATTTTGTTGTGGCTGCGGTGCGTACACGGCAGCCTCGACCAGCAATTTACCAAACTTAATAGTTCCCGGAAAATTATGTTGTAATAGCTTTTTTACACTGTTCCAGTCTAATCCCGATATTTGCGCAGTGTCATACCATTTGCGCGCATTACCACGTAACCTACTAGTAGCTAATTTTAAAGTCAGTACCTTGTTCCAGCCATGATATAACATTAATTCGTCAACCCTTTGAACCCACTCGGTAATTGTTAAATTTTCCGTGTTTGGATTGAACACTGGTATAACACTTTCATCAATAAGGGAGTTTAATGACGTCCACTGAACATTACTACTTGCACTTACTTGTCTGGTGAGTCGACTTATCTTTTTTTTTAGCTTTTTAATTTTTCTACTTTGCCTGTCCTCATCCGTGGACGATGAACTGGACGATGAACTGGACGACGTTGCTCGGGTTCTGCGTGAACGTCCTTTCCCCATTATTTACACGGATATAACCCAATTGGTTAATCACTGCACTGATAGTATTCCTTTATAACAGCAGAGAACACAGACAAAAGAAAGTGATTGCGCAATTGCCTAAAAGCACTAAACACCTCGTTTTATGTCACTAGCACATAGGTCTATCCCACCGCTGCTATGTAAGACGAATAAAAGTGTATATATTTGGGATATTATATTAACAATTAGTTAATAACATTCTTTATATTCAACGCAATGATGAACCGTACAACTTATCGAGAGCCCTTCTCGATACCCTCCACCAGACTGGTCCCTTTTTATCTTTCAAACATCCATGTGTTTATATTAACACCATTAAATTAATAGCCTCTTGTAATAGGATATTTAAAAGGAACCTGACTGTTCAGATCTTAGTAACGTAATATAGTTTGTTTTACCAATCATCTAATATAGTCTGTTCACTCTGTTCAATACAATAAATGATAATTAATTAAAATTATATTACACTAGATTACTTAAAAACACTAAAAGTACTATTTTAAATAGATTTAATCAAGAGAAGCTATAATTGTATTATATGTCGCGCTTTTCCTGGTTCAACGCCAAGTGTTCCTCGTTCAACCGAACCGTTGTCTTCACTTCTCTCTCCTTAGCTGGGCTCTCGTCAGCGTAATTGAGCACCGATATAAGTCACAAATCCCATAAATCTCAGTATCAGGGTTCCAGGGGACCTATTGTTGATAACATTCGGCCAGTCCTGACCAGTGAGTGCCCTCACTCAACCGGAGGTATTGCCTCATTCCTTTTCTAGTTACGCTGTATAATGTTCTAAGAGATAATTTGTATTTGGATAGGAATTCGCCTAGAGAATTTTTTTTTATGATCAAACACACGCACTATAGGATAAATCCTTTAGAGCACTCTGGGAGTGGTGCGTGTGCGCAAAAAGCGATTCACGTTGGTTTTGAATCGTTGGGAAAAACGACCTCGGGAAGGTCGTTCCACAAGGATGAAGTTCTCCAGATGAAAGAATTCTTAAATAATGAAGTTCGAGGAGTACTAAGCTTAGCCACATATGGATGGGCGGCAGTGGTTCGTCGTGTATTTCTGCTATTCGTCGCTCTGGGCGGAATTAAGAGGGCAAGGTCAGCCGAGCACCTTCCATGAAAATATCTGTAAAAAAGAGTCAAATCCCCAACCGGTCTTCGATGTCCTAGGCTGTCGAGGTTCTTCGTCAGCTCGTAGTATCCGATCAGACGAATAGCCCTCTTTTCGATGAAATCCAGTAGCCGAAGAGTGTGTTTGGGTGCAGAGCTCCAGACATGAGAGCAGTACTCTAGTGATGGTCGAATCTGGGCCTTGTATAGTGTCAAAAGTTGTTGAGGTGTGTACAACTTTCTGGTTCGGAAGAGTACCCCAAGCTTCTGAGAAGCTATCTTGGCGATTGACACAACGTGGTTATGCCAAGGCCTATTTCCTCCCAGTGGGATTGTGTGTCCGTCCATGACTAAATCCGGTTCTGTAATGTTAACCTTTTTAGAGAAAACTGCTGCCTGGATTTTTTTAGCGTTAAATTCGACTTGGTTACTGTAACCTCAAGCCAAAATTCCTTCCAGGTCTTTGTTGAGGCGTGATACTTCATGCTGTCTGCGAAGATGTGCGTCGGCAGCCGATGTTTGTGCATTCAAAGAGAAAGATGATATAAGTGTGCTCTCATCAGCAAAACTAAATATCGGGTTTATCGTTATCACTAGAAGGTCGTTAATGTAGAGTAAGAAGAGAGTGGAAGATAATATGGACCCTTGAGGAACACCGGCATTGATGGTGAAGGTGTCTGACAGAAATCCGTCAATCGCCACTTGCAGAGAGCGGTCCTTAAGAAAGCTAGACAACCATGCACAGAATCGACTGGGCATACCATAGGATCGCAGTTTACTTAGAAGTCCCTCATGCCAAACACGATCAAAGGCTTTAGAAATATCCAGTGCGAGACTCCCCATGATGTTCGATTGCGTTGTTCCAAAGATGAGTGATATAGGCTAGAAGATCTCCAGTTGATCTGGACTTCCGAAAACCATATTGATGATCGCTGATAATGTTGAAGCCTTCCAGGTACTTTAGAAGATGTTGGTTAATAGCTTCCTCCATTACTTTTGATATAACTGAAAGTAATGCGACTGGTCGATAGTTGCTAGGTAAGGTTCTCTTACCTTCCTTTGGTATAGGCTGGACTCGCGCCGCCGTCTTCCACCACGAAGGAAATATTCCTTGTTTGTAGGATAAGTTAAAAAGTCTACAAAATACTGGTGTTAGTTCATCGGCGCATCTCTTGAGAACTATAACAGGAATTTCGTCTGGACTAGAAGCTTTCTTGACGTCGAGCCCTTTCAGGATTCGTTTGACGGGACGCTGACTGAACACGATTTAGGTCATTTCGGATAGAACTGCAGGGTGATGTTCTTCTGGAAATCTGCAGTGGAATGCGATGAAAATAGTTCAGCAAGTAAGTTTGCTTTGTCTCCGGCTGTGGATGCTATGGTACCATCGGAACGTGTTAGAGGTGGAATAATTGATTTGGTAAAATTTTGGCTGACGGCCTTTGCAACTGACCAAAAGGACCTTGATCCGTTTGGACTGTCAAGAAGTTTGCTTTTGATCCTCAGGTTATGGGCTTCTTTGCTTTGATCTATTTTTAGCTTACATTGGTTTCGAGCGGTAATAAAGATGGTACGATTCTCAGATTCTCAAATTTAGTAATATTTGGGCGTGGTCCAATAAAGGCTTTCGCCTGCGGCCGGCTTTATCATCTCGCGAGGCCGGCCGTGAGAGGTGACAATCGGGGCAATTGCCCCAGGCACCCCTATCTGGAGCCGCCAAAATATGTATATGAGTATGAGCATGTACAAGTGCATTCAAGTTGAAAATGAAATAATTAAATTTATCGTAATTTTTTAATTTTATTTAATAGGAAAAACAATATTATACAATTCTTTTATTCTCCAGTTGAAAACAGTTTTTCCGTGATTATATAAAATTAATGGCACTTATTATCGATAAGGTTTCGCTGGCACAACAATCCTAGATTGGACGATCAAGGATAAACATCAATCACGTGAATGACACGAGTTGTTTTCCCGTAAACTTTTCCTTATTTAGAATTCTTTAAGGATTTCGGAAATTGCACCTAATTTATATTGAAGCCGACACAAACGGAAAAATAAAACAATCTTTTATCAGATATTATAGGAAATTCCGTGATTGTATGCGCATAAGTGAAGTACGGAAGCTAATATCACTATTTTTTAGTGTTGGGAAAAACCGATGATTTGAATAATCGAGTACTCGATACTCGAGTGAATCGCTCTAGCGATTAATCACTTAAAATTGCGATTCATCATTAGCCAATCATTTTTATGACTAAGAAGAATGTGTTGATAAAACACCAGGGGTAGGTCTTGTAAGTTTTAGAAGTTTAGTTTAGAGCTTTCATTAAGGAAGAAAAACCCGAACAAGCCCGAACAAAACCCATATCGCGGTGAATCCACTAAGGGATTTGACATACTTTTGTATGCACCATCTCGTTTCTGTGCCTTTAACAAAGACGTATCTCATATCAGTCTTCTGAGCATTAAACTCGAACGTCGCCAATCGGCACATTTCGGGTGGAGCGCGAAGATCGGGTATCAAGTGAAAGGCAACGATTTTCGATTTTCCGCTTGAATTTATAACTAGAGTAGTATTTCCTATCGAGCGAAAAACTGTTCGAATATACGGGCAGTTTTTTACCTCGAGCGATCGAACTACCAAGCAGCACATTTTGGTCGGCGTCGAGCGAAGTATCGAGTGAAAGATAATAGGCAACAAGCGATGATTTTTGCTTGAATTTATAACTCGAGCAGTTTTTTTAATAATCGGGTGATGTCGGTTATTTCAATAATCGAGTACTTAAGCGGTTTTTCGCTCGAGCGATCACAACACTAATACTATACTTTTTGGAACTATTATAATTGTAGTGGACTGGCAACACTGCTCGGCTGAATAATATATTTTTCGCACACTAAACCAACAAAACAAAATAGCAGCACAATTTTTTTCAACAATTTACGAACAAATCGGAAACATTTTTTTTACCAACTGTTTTGTATTTTTTTATTGTTTAGCTTGTCCTTCCATCGGGGAGCGGTAAACATCAAAGGGATTCTGTTTTGTGTCCATTTCCGGCAACACTGTTGGTGCGATATGTACATACTGTGAAACAAATACAAAAATGAAACGCAGCATCACTGACAGGTAGAGGTTGAGAACTATATATAGTCGCATCATCGATAGTTTATCGATGGTGATCCACTATCAATATTAAATCGATAGTTTGTAATCCATAAAACCCAAAGATCAACCAAAATCAACATCTTCTAAAGAACCTGGAAGGCTTCAACATTATCAACGATTATCAATATGGTTTTCGGAAGTCCAGATCAACTGGAGATCTTCTAGTCTATGTCACTCATCTTTGGAACAACTCAATCGGATATCATGGGGAATCTCAGGCTGTTGCACTGGATATTTCTAAAGCCTTTGATTGTGTTTGGCATGAGGGACTTCTAAGTAAACTGCGATCGTATGGTATGCCCAGTCGATTCTGTGCATGATTGTCTAACTTTCTTAAGAACCGCTCTCTGCAAGTGGCAATTGACGGATTTCTCTCAGACACCTTCACCATCAATGCCGGTGTTCCTCAAGGGTCCATATTGTCTCCCACTCTCTTCTTACTATACATTAACGACCTTCTAGTGAAAATGAAATATCCGATATTTAGTTTTGCTGACGATAGCACACTTATCTCATCTTTCTCTTTGAATGCACAAACATCGACTGTCGACGCACATCTTCGCAGACAGCATGAAGTATCACGCCTCAACAAAGACTTGAAGGAAATTTTGGCTTGTGGTGACAGGAACCAAGTCGAATTTAATGCTCAAAAACCCCAGGCAGCAGTTTTCTCTAAAAAGGTTAACATTACTGAACCGGATATAGTCATGGACGGACACGGAATCCCACTGGCTTCATCTATCAATTTGCTGGGGGTCAATCTGGGAGGAAATATGTCTTGGTATAACCACGTTGTGGCAATCGCCAAGATAGCTTCTCAGAAACTTGGTGTACTCGTCAGAACCAAAAAGTTGTACACCCCTCTACAACTTTTGACACTATGCAAAGCCCAGATTCGACCATCACTGGAGTACTGCTCTCATGTCTGGAGCTCTGCACCCAAACATACTCTTCGGCTACTTGATTCCATCGAAAAGAGGGCCATTCGTCTGATTGAAGACCACGAGCTAGATCATCGAAGACGGGTTGGGGATTTAAATCTCTTTTACAGATATTTTCATGGAAAGTGCTCGGCTGACCTTGCCCTCCTAATTCCGCCCAGAGCGGCGAATAGCAGAAATACATGTCATTGTTTAAGAATTCTTTCATCTGGAGGACTTCATCCTTATGGAACGACCTTCCCGAGGTCGGTTTTCCCAAGGAATATAACCTCCATTCGATTCAAAACTAACGTGAATCGCTTTTTGCGCACACGCACCACTCCCAGAGTGCCCTAAAGGATTTTTCCTATAGTGCCTGTGTTTGATCATAAAAAAAAAACAAAAAAAAGTTTATTAGTCGCCCCCAGACCCCTGAAATGAAACAAACAAGTCTGTTTGCTTGTCAGGTGGTATTAATATCATGTAATATAAAAGCAACAATATTCATAGCTTTACAGACTAATAGGTATGATTGGCTGCTCTTGCATGGTGTGAAGTCATAAAAGTTGATAACATGATTCCATTTGTTGCTAAATCTTTCAACCAAAGATCGTTTCAACGGTCAATGTCCATCAAACTGTTTAATGCAGTAAACGCGTGCATGCGTTAAAATAATGGCTTGTAAACAATTTCGTACTGTTAATATTGACAAATGCACACGTGTAATTGCTTAGACATTGCCATTATTGATTTAGTAATATAAATATGTCTAGGTAATATTTATACATTTACGAAAGATTGAAAAAAATGTAGGTACATACAGGGTGTCAATTTGAGAACTTCCCACCCATAATATCTCACATTCAGTAAATAATATTGAAAATCAATTTTGTTGTGCAGGAGGAGGCTTTTAAAAAATATTTGGACGTACTTTGACATTCTGGGAGGGGTAGTAGTTAAAATCTTAAATGGGAAGGGGGCAGTGGCGGCTCGTGACCTATGATAGAGGGGTTTCACAAGTATGGTGAAATTATTTTTAAAATTTTATTTTTGTGTAACGACCAAACAATTGCTTTCTATGCGTTTTAAATGTAGAAAGAAAAAAAGTAATAAGAAAATGCGTTAGGTAAAACATATTTTTATTTATTTTTTAATTTTACACAAGGAAATACAACTTTTTTAAAATAAGAAAGGTTTTCTTAGTGTGTATAGCTGTCGGATCTTAATGTCGTCGCATGCAACCCTCGTAACAATATTTATACAGTCCACTACTAATACTACTAAAGCCATCTACGAGCTATCAAGAAAACCGAATGATGTCCAATACTACTACCGCCATCTACGAGTTATCAAGAAAATCGAATGATGTCTAATACCACTACGCCATCTACGGCTACGTCATTAGGCGCAACCAAGATGAGAACAATAGTTAACTGTTTTATGATGATAAAGAATCGAGCCACGAGACTGACAAGTTGGCATTCTTCATATTTTCAGTGTTTTTTACTTTAAATTCTTAAATAAAATGGTTTAAACTCATATCGAGTATCATTTATCGAAATACACAACATTTATCGAAATACACAACATTGCTTAAACGTAAAGTCCATTATTCGGTTCTAAATTGTAGAAAATTGATTAATAATAGCCTCTTTAAGTTTGAAATACCCTCTATAATTTTTTTTTCATATATTTAATTTTCTAATAAAGTCCCTAAATTAACCCTTTGTGGTCTGCGTTAAATTAATTTCGGGTTTAGGTGTTCCCGCATTCTTCACTTCAATTTTTTGCTCCAAACTCAAAGAGCTAAAGTTATTTCTTAAATAGTCCACCGTCAACTATTCATTTTAACTTAATAAATATATAATATTAAAATATTTATATAATATTTTAATATAATGCGTATTTCGACTTAAAATGGGTTAAGGAATTACCCATTAAAATAAGTACATATCATTAGCGTAACACCCTGTATAGTATATATATCTGTAATTTACATTTTATTTATTTCAATTTTTTTTGTTCCAGGTGAGTATCTCTAAAGGGTCATGAAAGAAAATAGTCTGAAGGAAACACCCAAACCACTGGTAAAAAAATGTTTTAATTATTAAAAGCCATATTAGAGTCGGCAATTCTTCTCTTGCAGCGACAATTCTTCTCTTGCAGCAATAAAAATTACACGGACGCATGTGCAGTAAACCGTTCTCGATCAGCTGGCGCATTGCCAAAAGTCAGAACAGCAGTTGGTACTGTCGAAATCCCTAAAATACTCCCAGAATTAGAGATGGGCAAACATGTTCATTTTGGTTAGCAGTTAAAGCAGCTACTGCTACTTACAAATAATAACAGTTGCTACGAATTAGCAGTACATATCCTTATTAAAGAATGTGAACTGCTCATTTAAGTGCCAGTTAGCTTAAATAGCCATTAACAGTTCTTAGCTGCTTTGACCAAAATAAACAGTTAAAAATAACAGAATAATTCATCTCTACCCAGACTTGCAGCGGCAATGGCATTTAAAATGGCGCACGACCCATTTCTGGGAATGCAAGACTAATTGCGTCAGATGACCAAGAACTGTGTACTGCGCATCATTCCGTGCAATAGTAATTGCCACAAGAGCAGAATTGCCGACTGTAATACGGACTCCATTCTCGCATTGCACTCGCGATGCAAGAAGTATTGCGCCAGGTGATCGACAACGGTTTACTGCGCATGATTTCTTGCTATTTTTATTGCCGCAAGAGAAAAATTGGCGACTCTAATACGGCTTTAAGTCCCATTTTATTGCCGAATAAGTTTTAATTATCGCGAAACCGTTTCAAAATGTCGGCGTTAAAGTTAGATAGAATATTACGGCTGATGAAAATAACCTTAATTATTATTATTTATTTTCTTAATTAGTTCAAACTTCCAATATGCATGTGATTCATTTTCATACATCAGTACAGGTACGGCCAAAAAAGGTCCATCGAGCTCACCGTCTAAGCCTAACCAACAAGGCCTTATAGAAGCACTCTAGAACAGTAGACTGTCAGTTGTACTGCGTTTGGTTATGGCTTTATTTTATAAAAGCAATTTAAAAAATCGTAAATCAGATTAATTTTTATAGCGTATTTACCAAATCTATGTTCGTAACTAACAACTTCCCAAATTTTAAATTATATTTCCGAGACAACCTTGAGTTCTTGATCTACGGTAATATTTTTTCTACCTTTATTTGTCCGCCGCTCTAGCCAGATCTAACCGCCTTTGTTTTTCAACCAGAAAGGATGGTCTGCGAACCAAACGGTTCAAGAACCTAAAATGGTTCCAATGGTATCCTTAATTAAACAACCGTGGAGTTTGGTTGGTTAGAACTAGAAGGTATAATTTTAAAATTAAAAAGTGGAAGATTTGTTTAACGTTTATTTTCTAGTTATTTATTTTACAAACCGCAACTTCTTAACCTTTTAGAATAGTCCGAAAATTTTTTTACAACAATATAAAGTACGTTTCACGAAATTTGGATACGACTTAATGATTTCCTGGGTAGGTCCCATTGTGTCGACAAAAGCTTGGCAATAAACAAGTGAAGTATGAAGGGACGGACTAAGGAAAACAAGAAATGATATGATTTTGAATTGAATGAAATTGAATCTCCAATTTTGTATTATTTGAGCTTGGAGCTTCATGTAATTGGAGACTGTGATAGCTCGCATTGTCTATTACTATCACGCTATTCTGAGGAATGTTTGGTAAAACACAATTCTTGAACCATTCCTCAAAAAGTTCGGCCGTTGTATCTTCATGGTAGTCCACACAAGAGTCTTTAATGTTTTTTGCAGAAAGCCACAAGGCATTTGGAACCCAACCGTTTTCTGACCCAGCATGTAAAATGCCTATTCTTTTTCCTTTATTTGACGGAGCTTTTGTTTTACACTTATCGGAAGAATCAGACCAGCTTTTGGATGGTGTTTCATGCGTGTCAAACCAAGTCTCGTCGAGGTAAATTATAGGACGGTTTTCAGAACGGGATTTTCTTACAGAAGTTATATACTCATGACGCCATTTTTGTAAACGGTGGGTTCCATGAGTGCTTGCCTTTTGTCAATTTTGCGGTATCTGAATCCCATTTCCGACAAAACTCTCCAAAGGCTAGTGCGGCTACAACTTATTTGGGTTTCATCATTGGTGAGCCGTTGCTTCAGAGAATCTAATGTAGGTACGCGTTGCTCGTCGTACATGATGTAGATTTTTCGCCTTATCAAGTCCTTGTCGCTTTCGTCGAAACATTTAGTGAAACCGGCATCTTTACGCTTCTTTCTAGATTTAATGCGATTTGACGCTTTTCACTGTAGTCAGAGGTATCTTAGTCAAATCAGACGTTTCACTCACAGCAACACTAGCATAAAGTCCTCTGTTGAGTAAAGAAGTATATACTCTTCTTACAATTTCCCTAGCATCGAGAGATAAATGCATTTTCTTCACTGCAACACTAGAAGAAGCACCATCAGTGTTTTTCCATGGGCGCCACATACTGTTTTTATATACGTTTGGTAAAATAATATCGGTAATACGACTAAACTCTTCCAGCAAGAAATAAAAACTAACAAATTTTACCACAAAAAGATATTTAAATATAAAGTAAGCAACCTAACCTACCTGATAACGACCTGTGATTTAATTATAATTATTACAATCCGGTCCTTTCCACATAATAATAACAAACGGAGAAATTAATGAAACAAAATGTTTAGAAACCATGAGACTACAGTATGATTTCATCATACACTCGTTGTTGCTGCTAATGCTCCCTACAGGGTGGTTCAAATTTAACGTAAAAAAACTATTCCCATTCTTGCACCCTGTATAAGCCCAAAACTGAAATCTGAATAAAAAATTCTATCACAGTGCAATTACCAAAGAAAAAAGCTACAGTTCGAAAGAAAAATTAGCGAAATCGATTTAGCGGTTTGCGAGAAAATCAAGTTTGAAATTGAGCATAATTTTTTGTTGTGCGTTACTTTTGCTGCTAAGTGTATATAAAAAATATTTTAAAAAGAAATTATTTTGATATTTTGCTCTTTCTCTATATTATTTTCACCTAAGAGCCACCACTAATGAGAGCAGGCATTCTTAATGGAATTTCTAAGGTAGTTTAAACCATTAAGGATTCGCACTGACTGGTTTCTTGGCTTACTGCTTGTATTGTTGAGCGTACTACGAATTAACAACTACCAACATTCCAGCTCTCCACATTAATCGATAATATACAACAAAAGGACAAACAGATATCCAAGCAGTTGATTAAAGCGGCCGTCGTAAAATCATCTCCTCATCTGGAACCTTAAAAGTCCCGAAATAGACGAATAAATCACTGAAACGAAGCCCAAACAGGGCATTTGTAGGTTAAAAACCCCAAAACCGCCGCCGCCGGCCACTCCAGGCCTGAGGTACTTTGACCTCTAAAACTATAACGTCTCGCGTTTTTCTGCGAAGTTCGAAAAACTCATTTTGGGACAGCGGTGTCGGCATTGTCAATGGTTGAACAAAGACGGCGACAAAGTCCTAATTAAATTTTCTATTCATATATTATAGTAAATACGTCCAGTTTGTTTTGTTATGGTTTCTGCGTAGATAGCAGAGATTTGGTCATTAAAATGTTTTTTAGTTGTTATTAAGTTTTTTTATTATTTTTAAAATTTATAACGTGTGTTATGTTCCATAGAGGAAAAGTAATACAGGGTGATTGTAGTGCCTACTGCTTGCCTACCGTTCTATGTGTAATGTGGCTATACCTATCTCGAACAATTTTGAATTTAGCATTTATTTTGCAAAATTAATTAACACAGCTTGAGCTAACCCAAGTAGCATTTTTAGACACATTATGGTAAATGTATCGTAACTATCGTTTCTGTTTCCGATCAAAATTGGAAACTGTTGGCAACAAAAATGGAAATATTTTCGAAATGTACTTATACATTTTAAATGGCACATTTGCACGTGTTTCAAAGTGGTTGATACTAGCTGTGACTTACACAGTACATCGAAGTACAATCGAAACTTTTATCGAACATGTTTCCGGAAATGTTCGAAAATATTTCGAAACTGTTACTTAATCTGTTTAAATGACAGTATAAAGGGGCGGGGCTATGTTAAAGCATGCGCAACAAAATTGTTTCCAAGTGTGGCTGATATTGTATGCGAACATGTCAAAATGGACAAAATAAGGAAACAAATAATACCTTCACTGTTGTAAAATAAAAGAAAAACAATAATTTCGCCATGATGAATTCGTTATAAGTATATTTTATTTCATATACCTAGTTATTGCACATAAGAAAAGTCGCAGTCAATTTTATCGTGCAGTTTAGTAATTTGGCTTTATATTTTTAACGTGCAAAAATGATAGGTTATTATGGCAAATGCAAAAATTATAGATTATTATGGCAAGGTGGTGCACAGAAAAATAAAAGGTTTATTAGTTGATGGTGAATGCCACAGAAAAAAAGGTTTGGTTGTATGCACTGAAAACAAAGGTTGGGTATTTGTTTATGGAAATTTTGAAAAATATTTTCGTCGCAAGTTTCGTTTCGATCAGCTGGCGCATTGCTACCAGTCACCTTAACGTAGCGTAAACCGTTCTCGATCAGCTGGCGCATTACCAACAGTCAGAACAGCAGCTGGTAGTGTCGAAATCCCTAAAATACCCCCAGAATTAGACATGGGCAAACATTTTTGAGCAGTTAAAGCAGCTACTGCTACTTACATATAGCAGTTCAAAAAAGTTGCTACGAATTAGCAGTACATATGCTTAATAAAGAATGTGAGCTGTTAAATTAAGTACCAGTTAGTTTAAATAGCCATTAGCTGTTCATAGGTGCTTCAACCAACTAATAAACATTTAAAAATAATGGAATAATCCATCTCTACCCAGACTTGCACCGGTAATAGCAATGAAAATGACGCGTGTCCCATTTCTAGCAATGCGTGACAGCTGATCGAGAACGGTGTACTGCGCATGAATCCGTGCAATTTCAATTGCCAGAAGACTAGAATTGCCGACTGTAATACGGATTCCACTCTCGCATTGCGCCTGCAATGCGAGACGTATTTGGTCAGCTGATCAAGAACTGTTTAGTGCACATAAATACGTGCAATTATAATTGCCATTGCTGTTTCCGACTCTAATACGGCTTAATACATTTTTGATAATAGAATTTAGCTACAAATAATTCCGATTAAAGCAGGATTTCCAACTTAACCTATATTTTTTAAAGAATTAGTAATTTATTAATATTTAAAATATTCTAAAAAGTCCAGACTACAAAGAAATTAAAATACCAGTAATGAAAATATTTGTTAAATACAAATTTTGTTGTTATTGTTTATTGTTAGATGAATAAACTATCAAGTTTTTTGAAAATAATGTTGTAATATTTTTAAAAGCGCACTGGGCATTATAAATACTAAAATATCGGAAACAATTGCCCGGAGCGACATTGACAAGATACACACACCATTTTTGGGTAAATGTGAAGAGAAAATTGAAATTTCTAATAAAGACATAAATAAACTAAAGTCCAAAAGAGTGGCACTTGCTCCTATGTACGCACAGTGCTGCAGCAAGCGCCCTCTACATTCTACATAAAAATAAAATAATTAACAAATTCAAGTTTCTCGCCCCTAAAAACCCCCAAACCAAAAATGTTATGCTAAAATATTAGTTAAAAAGTAAGTTAATTAGGAATTATCTTACCTAGGAGTTATCTCATATTTCTCTTTGAATGCACAAACATCGGCTGCCGACGCCCATCTTCGCAGATAGCATGAAGTATCACGCCTCAACAAAGACCTGGAAGAAGTGTTGGCTCGGGTGACAGTAACCAAGTCGAAATTAACGCTAAACCGGATATAGTCATGGCTTAATCTATTAATTTGCTGGGCGTCAATCTGGGAGGAAATATGTCTTGGCATAACCACGTTGTGGCAATCGCCAAGATAGCTTCTCAGAAACTTGGTGTACTCTTCCGGACCAAAAAGTTATATACATCCCAACAACTTTTGATACTATACAAAGCCCAGATTCGACCATCACTAGAGTACTGCTCTCATGTCTGGAGCTCTTCACCCAGACATACTCTTCGGCTGCTGGATTCCATCGAAAGGAGGACCATTCGTCTGATTGGAGACCACGAGCTGACGAAGAACCTCGACAGCCTAGAACATCGAATACAGGTTGGGGATTTGACTCTCTTTTACAGATATTTTCATGGAAATTGCTGGGCTGACCTTGCCCTCTTAATTCAATAGCAGAAATACATGTCATTGTTTAAGAATTCTTTCATATGGAGGGCTTCATCCTTATGAAACGACCTTCCCGAGGTCGTTTTTCCCAACGAATATAACCTCCAACGATTCAAAACCAACGTGAATCGCTTTTTGCGCACACGCACCACTTCCAGCGTGCCCCAAAGGATTTTTCCTATAGTGCTTGTGTTTGATCATAAAAAAAGAAATAATTAGAAAATAAAATTTTCGCTTGGACACCATCTGTATCTCGGTTATTATCAACTTTTGCACTAAGTAAAGCTTGGCTAAATCATGTATACTTTAGCAAGGTTAACAGCTGATTTTGTGAACCAGTGGTTATCAGAATTTTTTTATTTTAGTATATTCTGATAAAAGAAGTTAATAATTCATTAATTTGCAACTTGGTAACAGTTATCTGTATTTAAAGACATCCTAAAAAATATTCTCGCACCATTTCTTAATTGTGTTGATTGAGGATTATTCAATCAACAAGTTTTTTCGAATTGACGTCAAACAGTCCATATCTGCAACGTATCAAAATGTCATCAATACATATTTTATTAATATAATCGGGAACTGATTGACCTTAAGTAATTATTTAAAAACCTTTCCATATTTCGTCGATCCGATAATAAAAATATTGATTATAATTTTCGTCCAAATATTTTGAACTTAATCGATTTATCAAGGTAGTTTTTGTTTTTAAAGGAACATTCTTTTATGTAAAGTTATGTTATAACCTTCATATTCGTACACCAGTAAATAAAAATCTGCATTAATATTTTTTGATATTAACCAACTCATTTTCCTGATCGATTGGGATAAACAATTTATGAATCGGTGGATTTATGTGATTTTTATTAAGCTTGAGTTTGCTGGTCTTAAAACAGACAGCCTATTCAAACACAAATAGTATTGCTTTATTTTTTAAAGATTAATAAAATAGATATTACAGTACATAGTGTCGAAAGTGGTATAGAAAGAAAATCATTTTTACACAAGTAATGTACAAGGTGTCCCATTTTCGACACTTTTATAGGGTATCTCCGTAATTGTTAGTGCTATCAAAAAAGTAACGTAGGTGTCATGTGCTCTTTTTCGGTCAAAGTCCAAATGGTAAAATCAAAATTTGAAAATTTTCGCTCGCTTAAGAGATACGGGGGAAAAACAAAAAATTGACAATTTCAAAATTACCCTATATTTTCTTAGTTAAAAGAGATACCGAAAAATATTTTATACAGAAGTTTTTCTTTATAATGATTGTTGAATAATCTGCCGTTTTCAAAATGAGTATACGGGGACAGGACCTAACCCCATTTTTTTAAATGGAACACCCTGTATTATTTTAAATTGTCTTTTCAAATATATATCACACCATGGATGATATGGGTTTCTTAGGCGATTTATTTAAACTTTATTACTTTGAAACAAAATAAAAGATTCAGATTAAGGTAAAAAATAATGGGAATCATCGCAAATGTTCAGGTTATGTCCTTAAATTGTTGCCGTCTTTCCGGATAACGAAAAAAATATAAATTTAGTGATATTTCTTCGTTTTTTCAATATAAACTAATATCGTATCAAATTTTTCAAAATGTTGATAGGTCATTTTCACAAGTGAATATGTAAAAATGAGATTGACGTTAAATGTTAATCATCAACATAGTTGTTTCTAGGATATTAACTTTTGTTTCATGGTCTAGTGTGGTTTAAAGTCATAAAATTTAAATAAATCGCCTAGGAAACTAATGGTACGTTATATAATTGAAAAGAGAATTTAAAATGCTATAATTTTAGATTAAAATATACAGGGTGTTCCATTTAAAAAATTGAGCTTAGGTCCGATAACTTCTTTACCTGAACCAGTATACTTATTCTGAAAACTGCAGATTATTCAAGAATCATTATAAAGAAACTTTTGTATAAAACATTTTTCTGTATCTCTTTTAACTAAGAAAATATAGGACCATTTAGAAATAGTCAATTTTTTGATTTTCCCCCGTATCTCTTAAGCGAGTGAAAATTTTCAAATTTTGATTTTACCATTTTAAAGTTTGACCCAAAAAGAGCACATAAAACCTACATAACTTTTTTGATAGCACTAACAATTACGGAGATACCCTATAAAAGTGCCGAAAATGGGACACCTTGTACACAGTTTTTCCTACGACCAGATATACAATGCTTAATTATTTGAACATCATCTTAACTTACTTACCTGCATGGAAGGAAAATCTTAGTTAAATTTACTATAAAAATAGGAAAACCAACCATAGTTTATGGTTCTATATGTGACACGAATAAGTTTTAGCAAGAACAGCCATAAAATTATAGCTAAATTTGAAAAAAAATTTTAGTCAAATTACCAAATATTTAGTAAACCATTTATATTTTTGTAAAATTTTTTGTAAAATTTACTATAATCTATTATAAAATTTATTAAATCATTTTAGCATTCCCATGAGGTCCAAGTACTAGTCGTGCTCTCCATCGCTTGACGTCCAGTGATCGCTTAAAGGCTCCCTCTTGTTGTCCCCACCTGTTCTCCTAACAAAGAGCGAGCTCTATTTGATCCGTTGCATTTGATTTAAGTCCTTCATTCTTGTAAAAAAGCATTTTTACAACACTTTATTTAACCTTGGTCATTTTTACAATAAGAATACTTAAAGTACAATAATAGTCATCAGTAAATAGTACCATATATTTAAAAACATTTACTTGAGTTATAAATAAATTGCTTTTCCTTATATTCAACGGAAAAAAGACTATAGCCAAATTATTATATTAAAGATTTAATATTGTAATAATTCCAATTTTCGTTATTAATCCGTACCAGAATAATATTGTAAACATAATTTACAAGAGACTATAGATAGGATTTCTAATAAAATTAGTAAAACCCAGTAAAATATTTTGTAAAATTTACAATGTAAGTGAAAATAATTTATTTATAACTATAGTGGTTACATTTTTTATTTAAGCATATTTTATTGTACCTAATACCCAAGTTTAAATAAAGTGTTGTAAATATGCTTTTTACAAGAATGAGAAGCTTAAATCAGATGCAAGAGATCAATCAGAACTGAATCTTCTTAACGAGAATAGGTGAGGAGCCGGTTAAGAGGAAGCGTTTCATCGATCATCGAAGTCAAGCGACGTTGGGCACGATTAGTACTTGAACGGATTACCGCTTAGGAATATCGTGTGTCGCGAAATGTTTACAAAATATTTGAGTAAATTTTACAAAAATATAAATGGTTTACTGAATTTTTCGGTAATTATTATTAAAATTTTTTATTCAAATTTGTTTTATAATAATGTGACTTTTGTTAAAATTTACTATATATTTTAGTATTTACTTGATTTGCAGATTCATAATAAAAAATGTAATTAATATTATATTTTATAGAAAATTTTACAATAAAATCTTTACTGTAATAATTTTACTATAGTCTTTTTCCCGTCTGGTTGTAAATAAAAATAATAGTTTTATATACTAATTATTGTGGACTATGTAGTATATAACTTTATAATTCTTGATTTTGTGGTTAAAAACTAAAAACACAAGTTAATTCTAATTTGAATAAATATAAAATAATAAAACTCCTCATAATAATCACCTAACCTCAATCTTTATAGATATTTTTGCGAACTCATATTTAGACGTGTTTCTCCGTTTCACGACTCGTCAGGAAGGCTAGAGGCTGGTTGGTTGGTTAAAGGCGGGGGTCGGTTTAAAGGCCTGAACTTCAAATCACTGCAGCCTTTCGGCTTATTGTATACCACGATCTTGTTAGAAGATGTTTGTTCCTTCTATGAGGTCAAACAACCTTCTGCCAAGCTTGTCATGTGGGAGGTTGTCACCACGTTGTATGTTCCCGAAGATATTTTGTCTTCTGCGGGACAGCGCTACGCAGCGGTATATTATGTGTGAGGCGGTTTCATCCTCTTCGCCGCAGAGTCTACATTCAATAGATCCGTTGTTTATCCCTATCGGTTGAAGGTGTTTTCGCAAGTGGCAGTGGCCTGTTAGCAGACCCATCACTTGTTTCAACTGGGGCCGGCTAGAGGCTGACAAAAGGACATCGGAATCAAGTGCACAGAATGAATGGCTAATTGTGTAATTTTATGTTTTAAATTAATTCAGCGCCAGATTTTTAAAGAATCAAATTAATTTAATTTCCACTTTCCTGGAATCACATTCAATTCAATGGTCTCTAGAGTCTAAATAGTAGAATTTGAATCAATTCAATATATTTCTGGCTTCCTAATTCCTTAACTTTACTACAATATCTTCATTTCAACAAATAATGTAAATAATTTCCTTAAACCATTTAGCGCCTACTTTAAATTAATTTTTTTTAATTACATTCGATTTCGCTATTCAACAAAATATTAAAATCCAAATATCTCGGAAACAGATTGATTTTACAAAACAAATGAAGTATAGTACATTTTTGTCTTTAGAAATTACCATTCTATTGTAAATTTTAATCAAAATCCCAATGAAGTTACCGGCAAAAATTGAAGCGTGATATAGTGGGCGTGTAGAGTGTAACTAGCGCCATCTACAAGTTATTTGAAAATCACTAATTTTCATGTCTATATTTCAAAAACAGCTTAAGCTGTGAAGAGAATATTAATTTTGATATCAAACTTTACCAGCCTGTATCTCATTAACGACCAACATTATTGCTACGGCATATTTAACTCAAACTTATTATTTTTATGTGTAGAAACTGTGGTTCTTCCGTGGCGCATTCATTACCGATCACCCTGTATGTCGGTCGAAAATAAATTTGTGAATAAAAAAGTTTCGATGCCCTATCGGCCCAAAGTTAAAAATAAAGGAGTGTAATAATTAAAAATACTACATTTATCTGCATATTGATTTCAATCAAGTTTTTATTAATGTAATCAAGTCAATGAATACTCATACCATAAGAATGTGTTAAAAATCGTTACGTAACAATAAGATTATTAATTATTAAATTAAGTTAATATTCCATTAAATTTTTTGTAAGGATTTTAATATTTTTTGTTGCTAAGCAAAATGCGAAGGACGAAATTTTTTTATTGCCATGGTACTCGTGCACGTTCGTGCCCGATAAACTTTTAACTAATATCCACTTATTTTTATATCTCGGGTACTTATGTACTTATGTAGGTGTCATGTGCTCTTTTTGGGTCAAAATTAAAATGGTAAAAAAATTTGAAAATTTTCGCTCGCTTAAGAGATACGGTGGAAAATCAAAAGTTGAAAATTTCTAAATTATCCTATATTTTCTTAGTTAAAAGAGATTCAGAAAAATCATTAATATAGAAAATTCTTTATAATAATTGTTGAATAATCTGCCATTTTCAGAATAAGTATACGGGGTCAGGTAAGAATGTTATCGGACCTAATCCAGACAGATATTATTTTAAATTTTCCTTTCAAATATATAACACACCATGGATGATATTGGTTTCCTAGGCGATTTATTTAAACTTTTCTTCATTTCCCTTCTTTTCATTATAATTAGTTTTTAATCTCGGCATAGTAAAAGAGCCGTATATTTTTAAATTATGTTTCAATCGTCGGAATATGTCCTTAAATGGTCCAAAATATTAATTTTGAGCCATTTCTTCGTTTTTTCGACTTTCAATATAAACTGATATATCAAATTTTACAAAATGTTGATAAGTCATTTTCACAAATGAATGTGTAATTAAATTGATGTTAAATGTTAATAACAACTAGAATGTCAACATAGTTGTTTCTACGATATTAGCTTTTGTTTCATTGCTACTGTGGTTTAAAATAATAAAGTTTAAATAAATCGCCTACGAAACAAATATTATCAATGATTTGTTATATATTTGAAAAGAGAATTTAAAATGTTATTGTTTTAGATTAATATATACAGGGTGTTCCATTTAAAAAAATGAGATTAGGTCCTATAACTTTTTTACCTGATCCCGTATACTTATTCTAAAAACGGCAGATTATTCAACAATCAATATAAAGAAACTTCTGTATAAAACATTTTTCTGTATCTCTTTTAACTAAGAAAATATAGGGTAATTTTGAAATTATCAATTTTTTGATTTTCCCCCGTATCTCTTAAGGGTGTGAACATTTTCAAATTTTGATTTTACCATTTTAAATTTGACCCAAAAATGGTATATGACATGATACCCTATAAGAGTGTCGAAAATGGGAGTGTACAAGTCCTGTACAAGGTCATGATATAAAAATTTTAAAATATATATGACAGACTGTTTAGTAGCTTATTTGTAAATTTAAGGATTAAACACTTTTTGACCCAATTATCCTTCTATTTAACAACATTTTCTATAAATAGACTATAGTAATTGTATTATACATGTTTTCATTACCACCAGCAAAGAGAGATCAAAAGTTATCACAATAACGCAACGATATTAATTAATTTATTGTAAACATATGGTTTAGTTACTAAGCTGAGAATACGACATTTTTTAATCCTACCATTGTGTTAATCTCATTAAGAAAAAAATGAGGTTAATAATTTCGTTCAGGTTTGTAAACAATCTAAATAGAATATGTAGGAAATAAAAGATTTTGTTCATGTCATTGTCATTTAATTAATGGATTAATTTGTTTGAGTTCGAGTGAGTTATTCGGGTTTGTTCGTTTTTAGAAATGTTTCGCTTTAAGAGTTCGTTTCACGCATTGTAGGCACGAGGCTAATTGGATCTTCCCTTGCAGTTAGAAGAATACGTCGAGCGTCCGCCCGTAATCGGTACGCCGACAACGATAATCGGAAGAAAGAGACTGCACGTGATCGGGGTCCATACTTCAATTTCTACGCTGAAAAACGGAGTTTTCGCTTCCTATGAAAATGATACATTTAAAAAAAAAATTTGAACGAAATATGTCTAAATTTTCTTAACAACTCGAGGAAAGTCCATAATTTTTTTCTATAATAACAAACAAAAAAATATAGACTTTCCGCGAGTTCTAGTTCTATTACAAAGTTTTTTTTCCTTTGACATTTTTTTCCTAAAACAGAAATAAACGCTTGGAAAGAAAACTCGTTTACAGGTACTCCGGGGACCGGAATCCTGTTAAAGGTTATAGTTATAGAAATGTTTCACTTTAAACGAGTAGTGCGAGAAGCAATTAATTTCTCGTACTAGTGCGAAAATAAGATACTGTTTTTAGTAGCATCGAAAATGATAATTAAAATAGAGAGCTGGTCGTTCCTGTTAAATTTTTCAACACTTCATTTATTAAACAATACAAACTCGTTAAATTTTATTTTTTAAATTAAACTTCTCGTTAAAGCTCTTTCCTCTTCGGTGTAATGCATTTTTGGCACTTATATCATGAATTGCTATTTTGTACCTTGGTGTATCAATATTATTTGCTTAAATATATAGCGTGTCCAGAAACAATCTTAACAAATGGGAAACTTTTTATATTTTTTTCTAATTTTGACTTTAGGAGCAAAAGAATTAGAGCGAAACCTCTCTAAGGCGGACACATACGGGATTAAATGTGACCGCCTAATAGAGGTGTCCGCCCATGGGAACTTTGTTATTAGGTAATATGTAAATGCAAAATTATTACTATGTTCAAATAAACATTTATTAAATATAACAAAAATACACTAATTTTAGTAAGGATGTAGTACTAAAAAAATCTAATAAAGTAGACGTGTTTGCGTTTTAAACTTGCAATCTAGAAAATGTAATTCCAAGTCTGATAACAATTCCATTGCTGTAGAGTCACCTCTATTCTTTGCATACTCTTGTAATTCCTTTACCATACTAATGGCTTGTTGATAATTGGTGACATTTGTTTGATTACTGCATTCAACTTCTTCATAAGAGTCGTCAGATATTGATGTGGTTTCAGTTTGTACTACATAGTCGGTAGGAATGGGGTCACTATCATCTTCTAATAGCACATTGCTATCAATGTTAATGAACTCGCCCAAATCATTGTTATCAAATTACAAACTTTTTTTATGCCATTGTTTACGATTTTAACCTTACAGCTCACAAATAAACGGCTGACTGCTGTCGGGGAATCACATATACTTTCCTTCGGCGAAGTCCTTTCGCTCTGCCGCCCATACGCGATTGGTTGCCGATGTGTCTTCAGAGAGTCTTTGCACCGTACTTATTCGTCTCCAAAATACTTTAAAAAAATTTTTCTCCATTTAATGGAGGGTTTTCGCACTCTTTGAATGAAAACAGCCTGTCCGCGTTCGCCCAAAGGAGAGTTCGCCCAAGAGAGGTTGATTTTCATGGAATTTCATATACCTAGTTCCGGACTATGAAAAAATGGCCGCTTAATAGAGATGTCCGCATATCAGAGGTGTCCGCTATGAGAGATTCCACTGCATTTATGAAGAGTTGTGCTTATTGATAAAATAATGCTTAAGTTAAAAATCTTGAGCACACATAGTATAGTGGTTGTTAAAAAAAGAAAAAATATAAATGGCGTAGATGGACAACTATATTTAATTGTAATTGCAATGTACGGCTTCTTGTAGTCGTGCTATGTCGCCAGGAGGCCAGGACTGTATACGGGGTGTTATGGAAATGACGTATTATATTTAAATGGGTGACTCCTTGGGTGTCCTAGAGAAGCGCTACATAATTTATTTTTTTTTAATCGACCGTTTTAAACGTGGGGTAATAAACACTCTTACTAACAGGTCAGTCCGCGCTACTGTATAACATTTCACCCAGAGTCAATGGAATATTGCCAAACTTAATGTAAAACTGAAATTCCATATAAAATTATAAAAATAAATTATTTTCTACCTACTTGTATTTATCCTTAAACCTAAAGAGCGAGGAAATCCAGGCACAAACACAATCAGTCTTTTTCTTTTTTATGGGAACACTCCTGGAAACACTTTATGTACACACAGTAATAGTGAAACAGAACCGATAGCTTTTGAAAATACAATAATACAGATTATTCGATTTTATTACACGCGACGAAATTTGACGTCCTGAAGAAACGTGTCAATAAAAACAACATTCAACGATTATTTATGGACGGGCAAGATACACGCGTAAACCGAAAAACAGAGCGGATTGCTGAGAGTGTGTTGGTGATCGACGAGACACAACGTATCCGGCCGCTGGTTGGTCTGCAACTAACAGACCGCAAGCGTGCGGCGCTATATGAAACTACTTCGCTCAGCCGATGCAAGGCGTCAAGAGGTCATTGGCATTTGACCTAGTGACGTACGTGGCTATTACTATTCCATATGTTTTTTCGGGTTGTTTAAAACATAGTCCGTCGTAAATGTTCTTCAATTAATTGTAAAAAAGGTATTACAGAATGGAAAAGTGTTTAAATTATTTTATTTTGTCTAAAGAGTTTAAGGTGTACATATGACAACACCGGCCAGAATTCCTTGATTGCTTACATGTATCGCAGTGCCACACAGGTGTTTTTCTGGTTTGACGTCAAATTTTTGTCTATTTTTCGTCAATTTGTCTTTATCTCAGGAATCGCCGGTTTAAATATAATACGTCATTTCCATAACACCCTGTATTTAATGATTTTGATTCATTTTTAAACCGTTTTTAAATAAAGTTATTATGGTTTAGTTTCCATTTAATATTAAGTCGGTAAGAAGGTAAATAGTTATTCGTGATAAATCCTAATGAATCATATCAAAATATTTTTAAAGTCCCTGTCTGTGTATGATCTATGGCACAAGTCAACAAAGGAAGAAATTGTGAAACAATTTGAAATATTATTTTCTATTAACCTTAGAAAATATACACATACACATTATACATAATTGGCAGTTGGACGCCAAGGAGTCCAAGTAAGTAAACAGAAAAATTAGATATGGATTTTAATCTATGTGGCAGCAGTCATTTTTTTTTGATAAGTTTTTAGGCTATTTACGAAATAAAGGCACCTATAACTATGGATACGTACAACTTATGGGGTGCGCAATAAAAAGCTAAATTTCATTAATGAAGAAATGGGTTGGTGCGTTGCTCGTCTAGGCGCACAATGTCGCCTTTTCTCAGGCAACTCTGCCGGCATTTATGCCGGTTTGTTCGGGTTTGTTCGTGAAACAAAGGCGAACGTCCAGAACCGAAATCTGTGACTGGGATGTAACGATAATAAAAATTTATCGATACGAGGAAAATGGATATCAAAATTAAATCCAAAAAGTGGCCTTTCAGTGATGGCAAAACGCCTTCTTTTATGCGAGAAAATAGATTGTTTATTGCCCAGTAAAGAAGGTCTTGATGCGGCAAAATATTGCCATGTAATCATATTCATTAAGAGCGAAGTACGGTCCTGTTCGCCGGTTAAGGTCTAGAGTTTATCGGTCGGCATAGCGCATGATCAATCACGATCAGCCTTGTTTACATACGCCATAAATTTGCCACGTTTTTTAGTTTTTTTTTTCCAAAGATAAGGTTTATAGGTTCTATACTATTGTACAGGGTGTCCCATTTTCGACACTTTTATAGAGTATCTCCATAACTGTTAGTGCTATCAAAAAAGTAATATAGGTCCCATGTGCTCTTTTTGGGTAAAACTTAAAATGGTAAATCAAAATTTCAAAATTTTCGCTCGCTTAAGAGATACGGGGGAAAATCAAAAAAATGACAATTTCAAAATTACCCTATATTCTCTTAATTAAAAGAGATAAAGAAAAATGTTTTATACAAAAGTTTCTTTATAATGATTTTTGAATAATATGCCGTATTTAGAATAACTATACGCGGTCAGGTAAAAAAGTTATCGGACCTAACCCCATTTTTTTAAATGGAGCACCCTGTATATTTGAATCTAAGAAGATTGCATTTTAAATTCTATTTTCAAGTATGTAACACACCATGGATAATATTGGTTCCTTAGGCGATTTATTTAAACTTTATTGCTTTAAACAACAGTGGGCCATGAAACAAAAGCTAATATTCTAGAGACAACTATGTTGACATTCTAGTTGTTATTAACATTTAACGTCAATTTCATATTTACATATTCATTTGTGAAAAAGACTTATCAACATTTTGAAAAATTTGATATGATATCTATCATCCATGGTGTGTTATAAATTTGAGAAGAGTGTTTAAAATGCTATATTTTTAGATTAAAATATACAGGGTGTTCCATTTAAAAAAATAAGGTTGGGTCCGATAACTTTCTTACCTGACCCCTGATACTTATTCTGAAAACGGCAGATTATTCAGAAATCATTACAAATAAACTTCTATATAAAACATTTTAAAACTCTTTTAACTAAGAAAATATAGGGCAGTTTTGAAATTGTCAATTTGTATCTATTAAGCGAGCGAAAATTTTCGAATTTTGATTTCACCATTTTAAGTTTGACCCAAAAAGGGCACATGACACCTACATTACTTTTTGGATAGCACTGACAATAACGAACAAACCCGAACAAACCCGGAAAATGTGGGAAATCTCCCGGATATGAAGAAAACAAGTTAAAAGAGTACTACAAGTTCATATAAACTTTTTTCGTATAGACCTCCTCTTCGGAGATATGGGCTCCCAAAGAACTCCAATGGAATCAAGTTTTTTACACATAATTATTGAACCACCAGGTATATTTAAGTTTTTTAATATGGTGTATACCAGATAAGACCCTCAAATTGATATCCAAGAGAGTCTTGTGAATTACCCACGGCTGCAGGGACGGACTAGCTGTGACACTCATGGCCCCTTTTTTTAACGCCCTGTATGATAGGAACTTTGGACAACGTTTTTTACATACCTTTGACTATTTACTAAAAATTAAGTACTCTTCATTCATGTCGCTAGTCCTAACCGTTTTCGAGAAAACGTCCCTTTATTTACACTGAGTCCCCTAACTTCTCACGGGTTAATTATGAAAAAGCCGAATTTTGAAAGTTGGGACATTTGATCGGAACAAAGATGTATCTTTTAATGAAATACGCCAAATACATGATGTATATGAAATGCCGTTTTTTCGAATTTCCAATTTCCCACATTTTCCCTGACACGCTGTATAGTATTTTAGTGCATGTGTGTACACGCAATTTTTGCAAAAACATGAAAAATTGCGACATATTATATTATTCCTTCAAATTTGCGTAGCTGACATGGTATAATCAGTATATAATTCAAAAGTTAACAAAGTATTTGAAAAAGCTTATTAATAATTCATTTTTACCACATATTAAATGTTTAAAAATTTTACCAGTCTAGTCAATAAATAATCAATTCTTGATATATTACATATACAAAAATATAATTTTTTTCGAAAATATTTTTAAATATAAACTTTCATATTTCGGGATATTAACCAGATACCTAGGTCAATCTATCGTTTCTTTAACCTTTATCTTTCTTGATTTTGATATTTTTGGAAAATATGATAAACATTTTGAGGTAAAAGTCATCAATATTTACTGAAACCTTCGTTCTAAGGTTAGGCAAAGTTTACGGCAGCTATATTAAAATAATATTCGCGTTACTTTTCTGTTATGATATGTTTGCTTAATTTCGTGTACATTTTTTTACACTAAAGGCCAGTTTATACGGGGTATACTTGAATAGATTTTACCTCAACTTAACCGTCGTTGTATGTTCTGTCGTTTTCGCGATCCCTGTGTAGGTAATAGAATTTGTAGTATTTACCCACATATATATAAACAGTATTGCCAATACGAACGTTCCAAAATACAAAAAGTGTCCCCGCTAGGGGAGAGAGCGCGGGCCTATTGAGTTTACGCAGTAGGGTGGAAATTTTATCGATCGCATCAGAGCCGGCCCGAGATTATTTGTTTGTTGTTACTCGTCGCCATCTTTGGTTCTGGACGCTTTTTCAAATTACAGAATAAAAAGTGGTTATTCCACATTGTTGTCGGTATATTAGTGCTTATAAACTTTCATTACCTAACAACAATTTTTGTAAAGGAGTTATTTCATTTGTGGTGATTCGATTCGGTGTTTGGTAGGTTAGTGGCTTGTTTTGTTTGAGATGAAAGGACAAAAATGCATGGTGTTTTTTTTTGCAAAAGTCGTGAATCAATACCAGGTATAAAGTATTTCAGGTATGTACATATATACGAAAATATTTTATATATTTTTTTATATCACATTATTCGATCTTCGGAATCGAATTTCACTAAAAGCTTGTAAAAAAAGAAGAGTGTCACGCGTATATAATATAATATATATGTGATCACTACCTAGCCCTAAAATTAATTTATTTTTAATTTGGTGTATTAGTAGCTGATAATAATTCCCAAAATAGTCACTATAGTCATTCATTCTTAATTGTTGGTTTAGAAAAAAGTGCGGTTAAGCAACATACGACGTCGGATGAAAGTTCAATTAAAGCTCATCGTGTCGATTGTTACAAATATTCGGACGGAATTTGGCACCAAAAGTTTAGACCAATCACGACACCGTCGGATCATCATATCGTCAGAAATCGTATGATTGGAACGCTGTCTTAAATCGAACTAATTGTAAATTTGATTGCAATACTTTTCCTAACTAACCAGTGAAATTTACATTAAAAAAGTTGAAATCGGGTCCTATCGAATGTTTACTTTCACAAGGAAATATCCGAACTGCGCAAACTCACAACGCCCCCTTCGATGCCCATAGCATGGACATAATTGCAGATGGTATTAGCTATATACTGTTTATATATATATATGATAAAAACACACTTAGCACTTTGAAAATTTGGTAGCTTATAAGTGGACATTAAGTCTATCTTAAAAATATTTTCAGCTGTGCAGTGTTGCCGCAGCTACAAGAAAGTATTAGCAACTTTGATAGTTAAAATGGACCGTCTTTTGTATTATTATTTTTTAGAATCTCTATTAATTTCTTAATAACTTTCCTTCACGGTTTTCTCTACCCATCTATTAATATAATAAGATGATAATTAATTTAACTTCTGTTATTTTTGAAAAACTTGTCCAACAAAAAGGGTTGATATATTTAAACTCAGACTAATTAGCGCACTGAAATTTGGTTGGGGGTCAGATCATAACGAGAGGCCTTTCACTCTGTTTCAAAAAAATAATACAGGGTGTTTCAAATACAAATATTTTGATTGTTTGGAAAATGATAAATAACTAGTTTTCGTGTGTTCTGTGTTCCTAAAATATCTTAAAATTATTTATCTTTCTGTGTAAAATGTTGATTTACCTACATCGAGCAGATTTTGACTTAGCAGCATTTATTTAGCGAAATTAACAGGGTTCCTGAGTACCTGTAAACGAGTTTTTATTCCTGTTTTAGGAAAAAAATGTCAAAGGAAAAAACTTTGTATTATACCTAGAACTCGCGGAAAGTCTATATTTTTTGTTTCGGAGGATTTTTAAATTAATTTTTTTTGACTGCTCCATATAGAAAAAAATTATGGACTTTCCTCGAGTTGTTTCATTAAAAAAAATTTTTTTAATGTACCGTCTTCATAGGAAGCGAAAACTCCGTTTTTCAGCGTAGAAAATTGAAGTATAGACCCCAATCACGTGCAGTCTCTTCCTTCCGATTATCGTTGTTTCTGTCGGCGTACCGATTACGGGCGGACGCTCGACGTATTCTTCTAACTGCAAGGGAAGATCCAATTCGCCTCGTGCCTTGAAAGCGTGGAACGAACAGGGGTCAAATCGGAGATTTCGACTGACTCCGGCATCCTCTTAATTATGACATAGTTTGTTCGGGTTTGCTGAATGGCCTCTTGATATTACCTGACTCCCAACCAAATTTCAATTTGTCAGAGTTCAAAAATATCAGCCATTTTTGAAAGACATGTTTTTTAAAAACAAAACTTAAATTGATTATTATCTCGATAATAGATGGTTATAGGAAAATGTTAAGGAAACTTTCAAGTAGAAGCGGCAACACTGCACGACTGAAAATATTTTTAAATGAGAAAGCATGTTAATTTACATAAACCACCAAATTTTCACAATGATCCGTTGACTAGTTCTTCATAAACGTGTAATAGGCCATCAAACATTAATCACCCTGTATATTTATATACAGTGACCGGCAAAAAGTCGTTTGCCACATGTGAGAAACTTTTTTAATATTGAAACATTTGTTATGTCGCTTGCAAAATTGAAAAAAATATATTTTGTAACTGGTATTAGATGACGAGGTATCGAAAAAAGTAATTTGAAAAAAGTGTTTAGATTTTAATCTTATGCCATTTTGCAAAATTCCAAAAATGATATTTTTCAGAAAAATATGCGTTATTAGTTTCATACGTTTCATATTCCCATGAATGTAATGAAAATGTGTTAAATGATTGAAAACCAAGGTTCTGGGGTCGTAAAGTACTCGATAGTACCTTCAAAATGATGTATCGCAAGACCCCGTCCTATTTAATTTATTTTACCAAGATAGCCCCCATCCGCCATTTTAACAGTTAGTACTGCCATTCTTCCGTTAAACGGTACTTTACCTTCCCCTATAAGCCACACCAAAATTTTGTAAAAAAAAAATTAGCGGGTCAAAGTTATTAAGCCCTTCCCAGACTATATATTGTCCCGACGTGATTGGAAGAGGGAATAAATATTCGAACAACCCAAACATTAACCGGAGGATATTCCGATGTACTTTCCAGCTGACCTGCAAGCACAAACATCTGTTTGTAATAAGTAATAACTAATTAAAAGTCTGAGGGTTTTATAGTGGAAGATTCTTACCAGAATATTTTTTGGCCACAGTGTATTCGGTCTGTCTAGACGAAATATAATAAAGCTCTCTTTCAATAGAAAAACGTTGGGATCGACCCTCTGTTTAAAATCGGCACAGGAATTTTTATCAAGCGGTTCACACGGTAAATTGAGATGATAATCAATTGGGGTCAAATCGGGAGCATTCGAGGAAACTGAATATAAAATGTAGGTATTAATTGTAAGTTAGTTTCATTTTGTTAGAGGAGACTAATAAAGCCGCAAATACACTATTATCACGTAACGTGAATTCACGTGTTGTCATATCGGCAAAATAGCACATGCTGTCACGGCTTAGAAACAGACTACGTACACTGCAGATCATTTTTATTACATATTTTGTGTGTTTTCAAGATCGCAAGTGAATCTTGTAGCCTTTTAGCGTTAAACTCTGACACAGTGTTATCATGCCGAATAGTAAATTTGCAGAAATAAAAGTGTGCTGTCAAGTGTGACTTGCCGTGAGCTGCATGAAGCGACCATAGTGTACTTCTAAAGTCGGGTTTAGTGTGTTTGCAGCTTAAGGGTCGATATTTCAAAGTCCCATTAAGGTACAGAATGACATAAGTCATGCCCAACACCAGTTTGACAGTATATTAAAGTTCTTCTGAACTCTCATCTAAAGGAATATATCTTTAAGGGCATGGCAATCTTCCACTTTCCACCCTCAAATTAATTTCAAACATATTTTTTAAGGTCATTCATAACATTAAGGCTACTTTGGCTAAGGTCTAACTTAAGGTAACATTCAAATATTCGCCCTTAGGCCCGTACTCATAGTCGACATTTGAGGCGTCCTCGGCACTCAGTGCTCCTTAAGGTGACGTTGACTTAGGGTCGATATTTTAAAGTCACCTTAAGGTATAGAATGACATAAGTCATCTTTAACTCAAGTTTGACAGTATATTAAAGTTATCTTTCACCCTTATCTAAAGTAATAGGTACATCTTTTAGGACGTCCACTTACGCGTCAATTGACAGTCAAATTAATTTAAAACAGAGTTTTTTAAAGTTTACCAAAATGTTAAGGCTATCTTGGCTAAGGTATAACTTAAGGTGACATTGAAATATCGGTCCTAAGGAATGCTTAAGGCCTGAGGACGGTGACGACTGTGAATACGGCGCTAGGCGAGCTCCAAGTCCTATATAGGGTGATTTATTATGAATTCATATGCAGGTTTTATGTTCTACGATACACGAATTAGATATAAGGCAAGTTTAAATATAGATAATGTATACAGACAGGGTGTTCCACTTATAATGGGAACAAGCTTATATTTTCGGTGCCTCTTAAATGAATGTTTTGAATATTGGTGGGGATACTTATGCACTTTCCTATTGCTTAAAATTTTAGTTAATACATTGGCGTACTTGTAGGTGTGCTAAAATTATAATTTAAAGAGTACCTTTAGCGATTATTTTATCTCAAAAACTAATATCAGAAATCGATTTGGCATCCCTCAAAATGACCAAAAACGAAATGTCAATAAATTGATGCACTCAGTGGCGTGTGTTTGGCCAATTTTATTTTTATTTCTTTTTAAAAATATTTACAAAAAATGTGGACTATTTAACTGCTACATCTAAAAAATGCTCTACGTTAAATACAGTGGCGTGCTGTATTTTCTACTATAAAATCAAATTTTCTACATAGGACATCAATAATTTATGCTTGCAATGTGAAATATTATTAAAGAATGAACCCAAATGCAAATACGGCAAAGTAGCCGTTTTGTTGTCTTATTTTCGTCTAACAACTGTTTTGTTTTGGTGTTGTTTTTTTTTTAAAGTTGGCACCCTAAAATGTACAGGGTGTCCCATTTTCGACACTTTTATAGGGTATCTCCGTAATTGTTAGTGCTATCAAAAAAGTAATGTAGGTGTCATGTGCTCTTTTTGAATCAAACTTAAGATGGGAAAATCAAAAATCGAAAATTTTCGCGGGGAAAAATCAACAAATGGATAATACCTATCCAAATTTTCCTATATTTTCTTAGTTAAAACAGATACAGAAAGATATTTTATACCGAAGTTTGTTTATAAGGATAGTTGAATAATCTGTCGTTTTCAGAATAAGTATACGGGGTCAGGTAAGAAAGTTATCGGACCTAACCTCATTTTTTTAAATGGAAAAACCTGTATGTTTTAATCTAAAAATAAGGCATTTTAAACTCTCTTTTCAAATTTATAACACACCATGGATGATAGATATCATCAAATTTTTCAAAATGTTGATAAGTATTTTTCACAAATGAATATGTAAAAAATGAAATTGACGTTAAATGTTAATAACAACTAGAATATCAACATTGTTGTCTCTAGGATATTAGTTTTTGTTTCATGGCCTGGTTTAAAGTAATAAAGTTTAATAAATAGCCTAGTAAACCAATACCATCCATGTTGTGTTCTATATTTGAAAGGAGAATTTAAAATAGTATATTTTTAGATTAAAATATACAGGGTGTTCCATTTAAAAAGATGACGAAAGGTCCGATAACTTTTTTACCTGACCCCGTATACTTATTCTGAAGACGGCAGATTATTCAACAATCAATATAAAGAAACTTCTGTATAAAATATTTTTCCATATCTCTTTTAACTAAGAAAATATAGGGTAATTTTGAAATCGTAAAATTTTTTATTTTCCCCCGTATTTCTTAAACGAGCGAAAATTTTCAAATTTTGATTTTATCATTTTAAGTTTGGCTCAAAAGAGTACATGATACCTACATTACTTTTTGATAGCACTAACAGTTACGGAGATACCCTATAAAAGTATCGAAAATGGTACACCCTGTACATGTTCTCTATAGTATTGGTAATGGTAAAAAGTGTTACACGAGGATATTATCTGTATAGCCCTGAGGATGACCTCATAGAGGTCGAAACGTAGGCCAAAATACAAAGTTTGATGCTCTAAGATTCTTTTGCTGGCCTGTATCCAACAAGTTAACCCTTTTGCAAAGATAAGAATCAGTTTGCCATGTAAAAAAATATTATTTACACATCAACAAGAAAATCATATAAATCCGTAGGGAAATGAGTTAACTAAATTTTTAAGCAATTGAAAAGTAGTTAATTCAGAAATATCGAGAAGATAAGCTTGCTTCCATTATAAGTGGGACACTCGGTATGTGGAGAAAAACTACAAAATTATCATTTTTCAATTATTGCATATGTTGACTATTAATTAATACCTTTTTACAAAATTCTGTTATTTCCCCTTCCGAAAACATCGAAATTTTCAGCACTCAAGACTAGAGAATTAACATTTCAGAAATATTTTCGTAAAAAATAAAATTACAACATTTTAATTGCTAGACTCGCTTCATATTTTTAAATATAAGTAAGATAAAACACCCAATGATTGACAGGTTTTGGAAACATCTCTCACCAAATTGAACATCCCGAGAAAGTTTCTTGTTTTACAAAGTATTTAATAACTTTATGCCAATCATAGAAGGTATTAAAATCGTCGAATGTTGAAACCACCAATATTTAATAAAATTTAAATTAAAGAAAAAGTATTAGTTGTTGTTTTCTAGAATCCTTAAATTGACAGGCCGAAAAGAGGTTGTCTCAAAATTTGACACCCCAATAATTGGCACAATTTATTGTATTTTTTTTACAGATTTATTTGTAACTTACAAAATATATAACATTATTATTATTAGATATGTTAATCATTTTGCTATACCTCTTAAGTTGGCGCCATTTTTTATTCCCAATTAATAAATAATCTGTTAATAAAGGTTCTAAAAAAAAAGTACTTACAAATACTTGTAAATTCTGCGAACTGGGAAATTTTTCTTATCAGTTTTACTAATGAAATCCTTGGAAGCACATTTATGAATGAATTTAATGAACCTCTATCGCATAATTAAGCCGCTAAAACATTACACCTTATATTTGCCCACGGGTCTTAGAATGTAGCCCTTTATAGTACTCCGATTGTTAACAATATTAGGCACGTTTGTCAAAATTAACAGGAGTTACGTCAAGATTGACAAGTTTGAAGTTGCCTCACTGACTGGATTCACACTTTATGTAACGTATGTTGTAAGACGTATCGGTAAGAGGTAAGAACAATAAACATGTGATTTGCAATAGAACAATAATAATTCATAGTGCATAAAAATTAAGCAGTAAGAAGAAGTAAGAAATGGTTCAACTCCATTTCTCGTGTTACGGTTTACGGAATCGGTTGGGATCGGTCATACTCGTGCATATCGTGCACCAGATTGTATATTTGGAGAAGGTTTTTTTGGATAATAGCAGCAGAACATTGCTCCCATTATTATAATGATGTCTTCATAGCCTATAATCATATTTTATAGCAATGCTATAAATAATGAAATATGTGTCTTATGAAAACTATAAACCATAACCTCAAATTTTTAACGAAACTATGAACGGGTATATCTTTAGTGACTGTTCTCGCCAAAGCAACTGGCAACCGCAACGCAACTTTAACGCGACTCAGCACTAATGTTTACATACGCGTGTTCCCAATGACTTAAGGCAACTCAACTAGTTGCTTATAAGTTGCGCGGCATACCGCGTCGCCGTTGCTTCCAATCGTGGTGTCATGGCGGACGGACAGCAAAATATTTAACTTTTGTGGCTCATTCGGTAGAACATATGGAATTTAACCGGATCATTATTTAATTCCTGTGCCACTATATACGAACTGTGTCTCAAATTTATGGTATAAAAAGGGTTAACCCAAAATTGTCGCTCAGTTTTTTTTTTTGTAAGCTTTTTAACGAGCAAGTATGCTGCGGCTATATCTTCATCTGACGAAGACGACACGTTTTGCTCACGTCAAAAGATACTTCACACCAGTTGCTTCCAGTGGGAACGCAAGAGCAACTCAACTGAAGTTGCGATCGCATTGCAGTTGCGTTGCTTGCCAGTTGCTTTGGTGAGAACCAGCGGGCAACTCAACTGAAGTTGCGGTCGCGTTGCGGTTGCCAGTTGCTTTGGTGAGAACAGCGCCTTAGTGGTTATATCTTACGTCTCATCGACTACGGTAACTATGAATCCAGCTTTACTTTTAAAAAACCCATGTACCATGTACCCATGTGATATAAAGATTAACGTGTGTTCTAGTAAGGTCCCACACCACAAGTTTCGAAACTCGGGTAAGAATTAATAGTTTCATTAGAACGAGACTTTTATGTATTTAACCTCATAAAACTATAACGGATTCACAAGTTTGTAGATGTTGTAGCAATAAACTTTAATTAAGTGCAGCTGGAGTCTGTCCGGACCTGCCACATATTAGATCCGAAGCTGTCCCCGATTACGTAGTAACAACTACGATCTTGATTTTTGTGACACGTATGGCACCTATCTTCAATTTAATATTAGTATTTTGGTTACAATAATGTTATTTAACTATTTTTGTATTATTTCCTATCAAATAAGCAGTTCTTAAAAAATTAAACTTGTCCGGCCATGCCCAAAAATGCCCCAGCATGTGGCTGCATCATGCTGGACAGATAAACTATACAATTTCTTATTGACTTCTTAGGACTTGGATGTACGAGATGATACTATCAATGTTAATTTCGCACTAGCAAAAATGGTTCATTCAGGCAATTTCATCATTAAGGATCATTAAAAAATACCAATTCCTGATACCAAAATTACTTATCAGCTTTAAAGGTAACAAACTAATAGGGCAGCATATTATTGGTCATAATACTGTGTTGTCCAAGTTAATTGCAGTCTATTTAGACTTATCAGACGTAGATAGATCTACAGGTCATACTTTAGAAGAACCGCAGCTACTTTTTTAGCAGTAAGCCGGTGATGATTTATTGATCTTGAAGCAGCATGGAGGAGGGAAGTTGTCTTCAGCAGCCGCAGGCTACCTTGAAGAATCTGTAACTAGCAAAAAAAGAATCGCTAGTATGGTGCCGGGTACCAGAGTATCCACTCTAGCAGAAGACGTTAACAACATTAGTCAGTATTTTGACGTATTAGGTTCCTAGTTCAGCTACCGGAAAATTTCATAATTTTACAAAAATATTTATTTCTTAAATATTTTCTATTTTGATTTAGATCTGCCAGAAAACATTAAGTAAACATAGCTATGCTTACTAAAACTTTTACAAATCGTTATATAAAACATTAATAGATATATAGGAGTCGAAAAAAGCTGCCCTGAACTGCTCTCTTCTCCCCTACATTATTAGTGCTTCCCAAAAACACTTAATTAATGAATAGACAGAATTGTTTTTATTCTGTCAGAATCATACAAAGTTTTAAACAGTAATCAATGATGCCAAATCTGTACTGAGAGTCCTAAATCTACCGCCTGCGTTTGAAACCGAAAAGTATAATATTATCCCAAGAACATAAAATTGCAATGTTTTAAGGAAATCACAGTGACAACGCTGTTTGCTCATTTCTACCTGCTAGTGTAAAAATGACCCTGAAGTTTAATATTTTCATTCATTTTCGCCGGGGGTGGGGGGGGGGGGGGGGGGGTTGTTACCGGTTTATCGCTGCTGCTTTTGTAATTGTTTGTGTTTTTGGAATTTCGTTGGTAAGTGAGCATAATGTGGATATGTTTTTTTTTAGGTAAAGCAGCGGTGTAGCTAATTCTATATTTTAAGTAAATATTGCAAAAATATGGATTATTTCTTTATATTATCCGAATTCCTGTAAAAAATACGTACAATGCTTACCTATTTATGACTAATGTTAGATCGAAATTATCTAAACGCGTACCTTATTACAGCGTTGTCATTTTTTAAAGCCATCGTCATCTAACTCATTTGAAACTGTAGAACTGTGCATGATTGTAAATAAATGGTGTTTTATGAATGGAATGTTTTGTCTCCCCTTTTATATTATATATATATATAGACTGACTTCCACCGATTGACTTTATCAAATTACTGAAATTTCGAACATTTAACTGCATTAACGTCAACCAAAATAGAGGCGATACCTGTCTAGTTTCAACATCATCCTTGATTCGGTGATATGTGCTTGATTTAGTGGGAAAATGTGTATGGAAAACCGGGTGCTGTAAATAAATGTTAAAAGGTAATAACTAGGGTACAATAAAAATTATATTAATAACGAATGCAATAATAACAGTTTTTTTTATTTATAGGCTGATGCGCACTTTCCAAATTGCTATTTATTTCGTGCCTGTATAATATTAAACATTGTTAAGATAATGGATATTAAAATAATGACCAGATGTAAATTATGATAGCTATTCAAACCTTGTATTCATTTTGATTACGTACAGTATGTCCCACTTATAATGGAAACAATCGTATATTTTTGGTATTTGTGGATTGTTTGAATTTTGTTGTGGTTACGTATAATATAACTTTAATATTTCTTAAAATTTTCGTTACTCATTTGCGTTAAAATTTATGGGCGTTTTGAAATAATAATTATATGAGTCAAGTACCTTTAGCGAGTATTTTATTTCAAAATTAGTATCAAAGTAAATATTTTTAGGGGTTTTTATTGAATGCTATTTTTTTTGGCCTTGGATGTTTGTTTAGTAAAATTTTAACAAAAATTTTCAAAAATATTGCGTTTGTCATTTAACTGGTTAGCAAAATATTCTTATTTCTGCGAACAGAAAAATGTAATCGGTCAGCTAAAATGGCTAGTTGGTCAGCAAGTTATAGACAGCAAATATTTCTGCATCGGTCAGCAATTAATGTCATACTAGAGTGCTCTAAATTATTTTGGTATGAAAATTAAATATATAAGCTGCTATCAGCGATCCACTTTTAATCAGATATTAGTAAGCCAAATATTTAATCTTAGTTATCAAAAAAAAAGCAATAAACCATGAAATAGTGACAGTGCCCTGGGAAAACAAGTGAAAACCCGCCCCCGCTATACTTTTTGTAGCCGATTTCCTTCTGTATTCGACAAAAGAAAACACTAGAAAGTTACATAAATTGACAGTGCCCTGGGAAACCAGGTGAAAACCAGCCTCCGCTACCTTTTGGGACTTGACTGCTGCACCGAATGAAAACAAACGCACGCAATTAGCTACTCGAATCACGCGACAGCTTTCGCGTCGCCCACAATAACGAACTTTGCCGATTATTCAAAACAAACGCAATCCAATATTTATATTGATAATCATTCTTTTAACACCTCTGAAGTAAACTGCTTCTAGACATGCTTTTTTCTACTGACCAATTGTAAATCTTGCTGACCAAGTAATCATTACGCAGCTCGACTATTAATTAAGCGAACACATGAGATTATAAGCGGACTGATATCTGTTAAATTGTTGACAGTTTATAGCATTTTTTGCAGAACAAGCCTGATTTTTTTTTATTGCAAGCAAAATCTTTTTATGCTGATCAAATGATTTAATGGCTATTTTTTGCTGCGAACCAATTTTAATAACGGCAAACCATTTAACTACTTCTCCAATATATTTAGTAAACCATTTATATTTTTATAAAATGTACTAAACGCTTTTGTAAAATTTAATAAAATATTTTGTAAAATTTAATTAAACTAGTCTTAGGAAAAAGCGATCATTTTAATAATAATAACTATAATAAAAAAATGCTTAAAGTACAATAATAGTCGTCAGTATCACAATTTGGATCGGGTAGATGACGAAATAAAAGATCCCTAGTTTATAACTTTTCTAAAGTGAGGTGTGTCCGAACTAAAAAAAAAACAAGTAAAATGTACCATATATTTTAAAATATTTAACTACCGGAGTTATAAATAAATTATTTTCACTTACATTCGTTGAAAATTTTACAATATATTTTGCTTGATTTTACTAAATTTATTAGAAATCTTAACTATAGTTTTTTGTAAATTACTATGTTTATAATATTATTTTGGTACGCATTGATAATGAAAATTGGAATTCTAACTACACTTTTTTAGGGAGAAAAGAAATTTTACAATAAACCCTTACCTTTAATAATTTTACTATAGCTTTTTCCGTGCACATCCTTACAGCAGGGGCGATAAAAATATTGACAAAATATTTTCAGCTTGTCCGATGCATCTAAAAACAGAAAGCACTCTTCCTAATTAATAGTCGATCATATCAGGTGATAAAAATAAACGAATGCTATTTTTAATGTATGTATGTAAACACAATAACAAAATTACTAAACATTGTTAAAAATATGAAAGCCAGACCAATAAATACTCTTCCTGCAATAATTTCATTATTTTTTTGTTCAATTATTCCCTCTTCGTTCTTTATTAGGGGTGACAGTCCTGAAGCTTTGTTCCAATCACGGGATTTTCGGGATAAGGAATATATAATCTCGGGATCCCGGGACTAATACCAAAAAATGTTAGCATGATTATTTGTGTTTACCAAATTTTGCCTGGGGGTGACAGTAACCAAGTCGAATTTAACGCTAAGAGAACCCACGCAGCAGTTTTCTCTAAAAAGGTTAACATTACAGAACCGGATATAGGCATGGACGGACACGCAATCCCACTGGCTTCATCTATTAATTTGCTGGGCGTCAATCTGGGAGGAAATATGTCTTGGCATAATCACGTTGTGGCAATCGCCAAGATAGCTTCGCAGAAACTTGATGTACTCTTCCGAACCAAAAAGTTGTACACACATCAATAACTTTTGATACTATACAAAGCCCAGATTCGACCATCACTAGAGTACTGCTCTCATGTCTAGAGCTCTGCCCCCAAACATGCTCTTCGACTGCTGGATTCCATCGAAAGGAGGGCGGCCATTCATCTGATCGGAGACTACGAGCTGACGAAGAGCTTAAAACATCGAAGACAGGTTGGGGATTTGACTCTGTTTTACAGATATTTTCATGGAAAGTGCTCGGCTGACCTTGCCCTCTTAATTCCGCCCAGATCGCCGAATAGCAGAAATACACGACGAACCACTGCCGCCCATCCATATGTGGTTAAGCCCAGTAGTACTCCTCGACCTTCATTATTTAAGAACTCTTTCATCTGGAGTACTTCATCATTATGGAGCGACCTTCCCAAGGTCGTTTTCCCCAATCAATATAACCTCCAACGATTCAAAACCAACGTTAATCGCTTTATTCGCACAGGCACCACTCCCAGAGTGCCTTAAAGGATTTCTCCTATAGTGCTTGTATTTGATTATAACAAAATAAAATATTCAACCTATTCTTAACAAAATGAAAAAAACTTTAAATATTTCTAAAACAAGAATTTAAAAAATTAGTGCATCCACTGTTTTATCTCTCAAACTTGATTGTAATCTTATTGCAAGTATAACCTTCTGAGGTGAAGCAGCGTTCTGTTTGTATACTCAAACCCTCAGAATGAGTGATTAGTAAAACATTTAATCCCTCAAAAGTGAACTTGTTGACCGTCAATCAATAGATTTTTTTTTGAAATTATTTTAAGACTCATTTTTTCCCTATCTTAAAGTGCATAAAATAGTATACAGTGAGTCCCAGAAGAAATGTCTAAATTCATTTAAAATTCAGCGGTAAGTTTTTTCAAAAAACGCTCGTACCCGTCGATTTTGATTTTTTATTTTTTTTTGTGGTAATTTCATGTATACAGGGTAGCTCAAAAATAAGTTACGACCATAAACTTCATTTTTTCAAATGAAAACATATATTTTTTATTTCATTTTTGAATTTTGCATTGAATTCTAAGCATGTTTCATGTACCATGTCCTATACATAAACTCAGCAGTTATTGAAAAAATTAGGATTGAAGATATCTATAAGTAAGACCTGTTTATTAAAAAAAAACACAACAAAATCAAATTAAATGTTGAAAATGTGCGCCATTTACGGCTTGACAATATCCAAGACGATCAATAAACTCTCTTTGCACGTTTCCAACCATTTCCGGAGTTATGACACGCACTTCTCTTCGGATCCTTTCTTTCAACTCCTGCATATTGTTTGGCCTGTTAACAAATACTTTTGATTTGAGGTAAACTCCACAAAAAAAAAGTCCAGCGGAGTTAGGTCTGGCGACCTAGCAGGCCATTCGATAGGTCCTCTCCTTCCAATCCACCGATTGGGAAAGGTTTCATCCAAAAATGTGCGCACAGTGGCCGCATAGTGCGGAGGAGCACCATCTTGTTGGAATATCAGTTCTTCGACAGGGGAGTCTGGATCCAATGGATTCGGAAATAAAGCCACTAATGCTTGAATTAATTCTAGTTGGAGAAATTCGAGATATACTTGTCCAGTTAAAGACTGTTTAAAGAAAAATTGACCAATTACTTTTTCGCGTACGATTCCACACCAAACTTTTATTTTCTTAGGGTACTGGCTGTGAACCTCTATCATCCAATGCGGATTTTCTGTTGCCTAATATCGACAATTTTGTCTGTTCACATTACCATTCAAATAGAACGTAGCTTCATCCGAAAAAATAATATTTTTTACTAAATTATTATCTATCGAAATCATCTTCAAATAACTCATGCACTGGAATAACTTTGTATGGGTGATATTTGTGCTTTTGAACTACTCGGTGAACAACAGATTTCGGCATGTGTAAATCGGGCCCAATGTGCAACAGGGGAGTACATGGATTTTCTTCCAAGGAAAGCAAAACGTCAAGTTGTTCATTTTCATCTCGAGTAGGACGACCAGATTTAGGCAAATCTCTAACATGACCGAATTCTCTAAACTTAGCCTCTATTCTACTCACCATCTTTTGACATATGGGAGGACGATCAAATTGTTTCTATTTGAGTACGTGTTTTATCACCAAACCCAACCATGCATAGAATTTCAATTTTTTCCCGTTCCGTTAACTTCACCATTATTGTGGAAACCGCAACTTTGAAACTACGCTTGACAATAATTATACTTATTTGAAATAAAATTGTCATACAGTTCCTATGGAAATAAACGGTGACAGTGAGACAGTACACTCTTACTTATTATGGAGCCCAAAATGCCATATTGCCAGAAGATTTGATAGATCGTTGGATTCCCTAAATGATATGTTCAATCCTAATTTTTTCAATAACTGTTGAGTTTATGTATAGGACATGGTACATGAAACATGCTTAGAATTCAATGCGAAATTCAAAAATGAAATAAAAAATATATGTTTTCATTTGAAAAAATAAAGTTGATGGTCGTAACTTATTTTTGAGCTACCCTGTATACATGAAATGACCACAAAAAAAATAAAATTAAAAAAACAAAATCGACGGGTACGAGCGTTTTTTGAAAAAACTTACCGCTGAATTTTAAATGAATTTAGACATTTCTTCTGGGACTCACTGTATAAACCACGTGACTAAAGTATCTTTTAGTCCATAGGTCTATAATGTAATAGTAAAATCCCGGAAAAATTGGTTCAGGTTTGTTCGGGTTTGTTCGGGTTAATTAAATTGTATTCATTTTAATGGTTATCGATCCCGGGATTTCGGGATTGGCACCCCTATTCATTACCTATGCAGATTCCATCCTATCATCACTATTAGTTGGCTATTAGCCAATTTTCTAATTGGTTGGTCCAGACTCAATAGAGAATTTCGGATGTGGTTTGTGGTGTATTATTGAATGAATATGATAGAATCAATTTTGTGGTCTTCTGCAGGACCATTTAAGGAGGATTCCTATTAATTATATACAAAAAAAAATACAAACTCTTTCTTACGTCATCTATTTTATTAACCTAATGGAAGGTGAAGGAAGTGAATAATAACGAGCTAATTTTTAAATCATATATGTATGTTTCCTTCTATGAATTACCGAAGAAGGTTACTTATACTTCAAATGTAATAAAACAGCAACAGTTAGATACAGGGAAACCTCCCTTAGGCGGACACCTACGGGATCGTCTAAATGTGTCCGCCTAATAGAGGTGTCCGCCCATGGAAAATTTGTTATTAGGTAATATGTAAATGCAAAATTAATACTATGTATATGTATGTACAAATAAACATAACATAACAAAAATACACTAGTTTTAGTTAGGATGTAGTACTAAAAAATCTAATAAGGTAGTTTGACGTGTTTGCGTTTTATACTTGCAATTTAGAAAATGTAATTCCAAGTCTGATAACAATTCCATTGCTGTAGAGTCACCTCTATTCTTTGCATACTCTTCTAATTCCTTTACCATACTAATGGCTTGTTGATAATTGGTGACATTTGTTTGATTACTGCATTCAACTTCTTCATCAGAGTCGTCAGATAGTGATGTGGTTTCAATTTCGACTACATAATCGGTAGGAATGGGGTCATTATCATCTTCTAATAGCATATTGCTATCAATAATTAACTCGCCCAAATCATTGTTATCAAATTACAAACTTCCACAACAATATTCTCTTTCAGACTCAAAACGCGACATTTTTGTGCCATTGTTTACGATTTCAACCTTTCAACTCACAAATAAATGGCGGACTGCTGTTGGGGAGTCACATATACTTTCATTCCGCGAAGTCTTTTCGCGCTGCCATGCATACGCGATTGGTTGCCGGTCTGTCTTCAGAGAGTTTTTGCACCGTACTTATTCGTCTCCCAAATACTTTAAAAAAAATTTTGTCCGTTTAAAGGAGGGTTTTCGCACTCTTTGTATGAAATCAGCCTGTCCGCGTCCGCCCAAGTGAGGTTGATTTTCATGGAATTTTATATACCTAGTTCCGGACTATGAAAAAATGTCCGCTTAATAGAGATGTCCGTTTATTAGAGGTGTCCGTTATGAGAGATTTCACTGTATTTTCATTTTAGACCCAAATAGCCCCTTTCGAAACGGGTTGTAATAAGGTGAACATGGTAGCCCAATTTAGAATTTATGATCATCGACGTTAATACACGAAACGAATTTAAACCACTTCTGGAAATTTTATAATTTTACCTTCTTTACTTATCAAATGTATAAATACTTACAATTTTATGTGAAATCGAACTTCCTTACACACTTCCCCAGTTTTGTAGGGTAAGTATGTAACATTGGTCCGAAAACAAAAAAATTACCAAATAAGATAAACATTGGCTTCATAGCGACGCCACTGGAAATATGTATCCTTCTAATTTGAATGCCAACAAAATATCCACACATCTAATTTTCCGAATATTCTAATTGGATCTTTCAATAATGCTGATGAGGCTTTTATCAAAATAGAATTAATCAGACCTATGCGCACCTACCCTCCATTAATATGTTAACAAATTACCCTCATTACCCTTGAAAGGTCATTAGCAGGTAAATATTGGATAACTGGCGGGATTTTTTTAAATTAATTTAATACACGGGAAAAACGTTAAAATTATTATAGTAAAGATTTTATTATTTAATTTCCTATAATTATTTTTTATGATCAAACACAAGCACTATACGAAAAATCCTTTAAGGTACTCTGGAAATGGTGGGTGTGCGAATAAAGCGATTCACGTTGATTTTGAATCGTTGGAGGTTATATTCGTTGGGAAAACGACCTCGTGAAGGTCGTTCCATGAGGATGAAATCCTCCTGATGAAAGAGTTCTTAAATAAGGAAGTTCGAGGAATACTAAGCTTAACCACACATGAAAATATCTGTAAAAGAGAGTAAAATCCCCAACCTGTCTTCGATGTTTTAGGCTGTCGAGGCTCTTCGTCAGCTCGTGGTCTCCGATCAGACGAATGGCCCTCCTTTCGATGGAATCCAGTAGCCGAAAATTATGCTTGGGTGCAGAGCTTCCAGACATGAGAGCAGTACTAGCAGGCTTTGTATAGTATCAAAAGTTGTTGAGGTATGCCGCAAGAAAATCAAAAATAAAAACAGGAGCTTTCAAAATATTTGGAAAAATCAAAAATTTGGCGTTTCGGTTTTTATTTCTACCTGACTTTGTTTGAAGAGATGTCCAAGAAAACTTCACTTTCTCATTTTTATTCTCTACATGATGACGTCATCAGATCTTTCATGTGACGTTTCGTCTTTGGGCCACCATCATCAACTATTTTTTTTTTTTAAATCGGGCCTGGATTTTTTTTGTTTAAATTATGAAAGAGGAGCGAAGAAACTGAAAATTTTAAAATTATTATTGCTATTTCTATTTTTAATTGTTATTGCTATACGTACTATTATTGTCTTTTTTTACTTCAAACTAATAGTTGTATCAAATTTCTACCTAGAGTAAGTGCAAGTAATTTATTTTAATAATACAAATAAAATTTGACTCTTAAAGCCAGCACTTTCTAAAGACTTTTAAAAGAGGCATTGAGTTATACATTTTCGAATTAAAAAAAAAAAATTACAGGAACGTACTAGGGGTATTTTACTGAAGATTGTGAATTTTAGGAACAAAACGTCGGAAAACCAGTAAGTGCCGTATACCACTGAACGTAGATCTCGGCCCCCTTTCATAATTTAAACAAAAAAATCCAGGCCCGTATTTAAAAAAATTAAGTTGATGGTGGTGATCCAAAGACGAAACGTCGCATGAAAGATTTGATAATGACATTTTGTGGAGAATAGAAAGTAGCAATGAGAAAGGGAAATTTATTTTTGGACATCTCTTCGAACAAAGTCGGGAAAACTGAAAATCGAAACACAAAATTTTAGATTGTCCAAATATTTTGAAAGCCCCTTTATTAATAGATTTTTTTTGCGATATATTATTGGGCCCATAATTACGCCACTTTGCTCCAATTTAACCGACTTCGCATCTCTTACCGTTTTCGAATCCCAATGATTAACTAAGTTTTTCTTTCCGTGTACCCAATTAAATTATTAATTACTTAATTAATCTATTTTTAAGTACTTATACTTAATTAGTTTTTAATCCTTGCTATTATTTTCATATTTTTTTTCATTAAAAGTCGTGCTGAACACGGACAACTTGAATAATAGCTGACTGGAAGACCGAGCAAGTTAAATTTGACTCATTTCCTATGCTATATTTTTCTTATCTGACAAAATGGTAAGAATTGGTAGAAATGCAGGAAAGTGATCCATGGAAAGAATGTGACTTTGGGAGATTACCCGAAGGGTTGGATATTTTCGGACCGATATGGGCCGGTACTAACTGTTTCCCGGGCCAGTTTACCATTTTGGGTCCGCCCCTGCGCCACGAACAGGAATTTGGTATACAGGGTGTTATTGAATTGACGTATTATATTTAAACCGGTAAATCCTGAGATGAAAATAAATTGCAGAAAAATATCCATAAATGGCGCTTTCAATTAATGACCGGATTATATCACCTTATGTCAAATCAGACAAGCACATGTGGGGCACTTGGGTAATATGTAAATAATCAACACTGAGGTTTGCAGGGTCAAAAGACGTCAGAGCATTTCGACCGGTGTTGTCACATCTACACGACAAACTCTTTAGAAAAAAAAATTATAATTTTAACAATTTTTAATTCTTAAATCATTTATGAACAAATCTGATTCCAGAAAATCGACGGCGAAAGAAGTTTTGCAAAACAAATAATGATAATATCACACACAAATTTCAAATTCGTTACAAGCACAGGAAGGTAAATAGGTCAAACGTCATTGACCTTTTAAATAATAATTATCGTTCAAACTCTTTTAAAAAAATGCAATTTTATTTAAGACACATGCTTTCTTACGTTTACTTATTTAAATACAATTGTTAGTTCATAATTTCACACAAACCACACAGAATCTAAGTTTTGGGAAAAAGCCTCTCACATAACCTCACAAATAGCAGCTATTCACATGGAAAGAATACACGCGAACACTGTTTTAATATTGGTCCTTTTTTTTCTCACGTAGATTAATTTATTTAACTAATTTAAAACACATACATTTTAAATACACATAATTGAATCTTTCAATTTATAAATATCATTTTATCTACGAACCATAAAACAGTTAACCTACGAACGAACGAAATAGATACCTTCAAAACTCGGAATAGAGATGGGTAATATTTGACAGTTTGATATTTCACGAGATTCTTCTATTTACCGCGAGATCTCTTGCAAGGCGCTTAATTGATATGGCGTTAAAGGAACTTCGACCAAATTGAATAAAATGATAGTGGTAGCTGATAATACTGCGACTGTACTTTTTCTTTTGAGAAGCTTAAAAAATTAAATTAGATCAGCTCTACTCCAAATCATCATTTGAAAAAAAAATATGTAGCGTTTCTCTAGGACACCCAAGGAGTCACCCATTTAAATATAATACGTCATTTCCATAACACCCTGTATATTTACTAGGATACTGATATAAATCCTACTTCCATAATCGGAACGAGCAATTCGCCATTTTTTTTCTACACGTAAATAGATTATGACATAGATAATCAAGAGTAATCATCTTATTTAAAATTCCAAATAGCCACAAACACGAACAAATCCTACCCCCGAAAATTGTGTAAAAATATGTCCTCCCATCTTCATCTCGATGACCAAAATTTGATGAAAATATTTACATCGGTTGTAAGACACTTTAAAAATCATAACCCTGTATATTGTTTCGGCCTTTTGGTTAGAGTATCTACAACCTAAGGTCAAGGATTTCTTATAGACATAGTAACAGCATCCATTTATATAATTGCTTTTCAAATACTCGATATGTGTATCTGATGTGATGACACTGCGAATATTGACTTGTTTGACAACCACTTCAATTATAGTAAAAAGGTTTTTTGTATAAAAATAGAATTTGTTGAGAAGGGACATGTTTTGCCAAAATTAAGCATAGTACAATGATACTGATTAACGTCAAAAATATTATACAGAGATGGGCGTCGTTTGCAAGGGGCAAGATATTCCATCCATAAGCCAGTGTCTTGACTAACAAATTTAGCTATGTAGTGATGCCAAATATAAGAATTCTCTTGTCAACAATTCCCGTATCAAGAAGAAGAAAGTTCTTACCATTTAATGTTTTCTTATATTCCTCAGATAAGTAAATGTATTCTCTCTTCATATCTACTTAGATCTTACGCTACGAATTCTTCTTTTCAGGTTTTTGACTACAGGTATTTTGTTTGATACACTACTTGACAAATTTGAAGACAGCGAAGATATTATAAAATATTGAGCATCTCTTGAATTTGTTGCCACTTCTCGGCCTTTTTCCATGTATTTGGCTGCTTCGACGCCTGCTGATGTTCCCCATGATTATGTTCGCTAGGATTTTTCGAAACAATGATACCTACAGTTATGCAACGTGATCGACACTTAAATGTTTGAAATCGGTCACATTTCCAATAGACAGTGAAACCTCCCTACGCGATCGTGTAAATATGTCCGCCTAATAGAGGTGTCCGCCCATGGGAAATTTGTTATTAGGCAATATGTAAATGCAAAATTATTACTATGTATATGTATGTACAAAGAAACATAACATAACAAAAATACACTAGTTTTAGTTAGGATGTACTACTAAAAAAATCTAATAACGTAGTTTGACGTGTTAGAAAATGTAATTCCAAGTCTGATAATAATTCCATTGCTGTAGAGTCACCTGTATTCTTTGCATACTCTTATAATTCCTTTACAATACTAATGGCTTGTTAATAATTGGTGACATTTGTTTGATTACTGCATTCAACTTCTTCATCAGAGTCGTCAGATAGTGATGTGGTTTCGGATTGGACTATATAATCGGTAGGAATGGGGTCACTATCATCTTCTAATAGCACATTGCTATCAAAGTTAATGAGCTCGCTCAAATCATTGTTATCAAATTATAAACTTCCACAACATCAATATTCTCTTTCAGACTCAAAACGCCACATATTTCTGCCATTGCTTACGATTAATTTAACCTTACAGCTCGCAAATAAACGGCGGACTGCTGTCGGGGAATCACATGCACATACTTTCATTCGGCGAAGTCCTTTCGCGCTGCCACGCATACGCGATTGGTTGCCGGTCTGTCTTCAGAGAGTTTTTGCACTATACTTATTCGTCTCCAAAATACTTTGAACATTTTTTTGTCCTTTTAAAGGAGGGTTTTCGCACTCGGCCTGTCAGCGTCCGCCCAAGAGTGGTTGATTTTCATGGAATTTCATATACCTAGTTCCGGACTATGAAAAAATGTCCGCTTAATAGAGATGTCCGCTTACTAGAGGTGTCCGTTATGAGAGGTGTCACATTCCTAAGTAGATTAATTTCTAAGAAAGGGCCCGGTGACATTGCCCAATAATCATATTTTACAATTATTATTATAATTACATTAATTTATTACTAGGTACAGGTTTTAGAATAACTTCGTCTTTGATTAATTGAGATTCGATTAAATGAGTCTTCGAAGAATTTTCCGCTTCGATGAATTAAGATTCGATGAACCGAGTTCCATGAATTGTATTTCGGTGAATTGAACTCGATTAATTTACCTAATTTCATCAATAGCTATTGTATATAAATATAGGACTTAGATATTGAAAACACTAAATTTTGCGTTCGGAAATAAGGACGTTACAGAGCTTCAAAGTTCAGCATGCCACCATATCGGACTCTCCCCTACTAAACAAGGCCATAAAGATTGAAATTTGCATAATTCCGAGATGCAACTGGGACTTTGAATGTAAAAAAAACTTTCAAGGCAAAATAGACTAGCCGTTTAGGTAAAGATTGTTTCACGAAAAATCGATATAACTTAATGACTGCAGTAAAAGTACCTGTGGCGATCCCATTATTTATGGCCGTTTGTTATTATTATGTGGAAAGGACCGGATTGTAATAATTATAATTAAATATAGGCACATCAGGTAGGTTAGGTTGCTTAATTTATATTTAAATATCTTTTTGTGGTAAAATTTGTTAGTTTTTATTTCTGGCTGGAAGAGTTTAGTTGTATTACCGATGTAAACGTATAAAAAAACAGTGTGGCGTCCATGGAAAACATTGATGGTGCTTCTTCTACTGTTGCAGTGAAGAAAATGCATTTATCTCTAGATGCTAGGGAAATTGTAAAAAGAGTATATACTTCTTTACTCAACAGAGGACTTTATGCTAGTGCTGCTGCGACTGAAACGTCTGATTTGACTAAGATACCTCTGACTACAGTGAAAATAATCGCGTCAAATCCCATTAAATCTAGAAAGAAGCGTAAAGATGCCGGTTTCACCAAATGTTTCGACGAAAGCGACAAGGACTTGATAAGGCAAAAAATCTACACCATGTACGAAGAGCAACGCGTATCTACATTAGATTCTCTGAAGCAACGGCTCACCAATGATGAAACCCAAATAAGTTGTAGCCGCACTAGCCTTTGGAGAGTTTTGTCGGAAATGGGATTATAATTAATTTTGATGAGGATAGCGATAGCGAAACAGAACTATCTATAGAATGACATTATAAATGTAAATAAATATGACTAGTAATATTTAAAAAAAATGTTATTTCATTTGATTACATTAATATAATAATATCATTACTTGTTTTCCTTAGTCCGTCCCTTCATACTTCACTTGTTTATTGCCCAGCTCTTGTCGACACAATGGGACCGACCCAGGAAATCATTAAGTCGTATCCAAATTTCGTGAAACGTACTTTACAATATGATGGTTTATTTCAATTCAGCGTTAAAAATTATATCTGAAACGGCATCTTCCTCATTTTTGTCAAAAATTGGAGATTGATAGATATACTTTGGAACAAACCCGAACAAACCCGAACAAACCCGAACAAACCCGAACAAACCCCAAAAAAAAATATTATGTTGATTGGTATAAAAGTAGCCTACTACGCGATGACTGAGGCATGTAACAGTTGATGTAAAGTCCTGAAATCAGAAGTCAAACTTTCCTCTTTTAGATGTTTTGATAAACCAACTATTGCAAATGTTATCGCTCGGTGTAACGTCCATTATTTGCATAATAGGATTGTTAACACCGAAATGTAGTGTACGAGGTCAGTACCGTTCCCAAAATTCTTCGAACTGCATATTTCGATTCGGTATTGACTTTAAAGGTCAAGTAAAAAAATATGTTAAGGCTTGTTCGTCCGTATAGAGACTTAAGCTCACACGCCGGTGTTGTGAAGGCTCAATATTTTAAAAATATTTAACATAGCATGCACCAATTGTCAATGATCAGAAGATACGAAGACTGTTGTGTAAATAAGAAAATAACATTTTTCCATTCAGGTAATTTTACCTCCAGAATGACGGTAGAAACCCATTTTACAATGAGCAAAGTTTACACGTCGTCTTATGGCAATTTGCAAAAGTAACGTTATGACATTTCCAAAAGTGACACATCTGTTAGATTTTGGAGTTTTTATAACTAGAGTTAAAAAAAATGATTAGTGTACTGGTCAGCATAATAATATAAGGTTTAATTAAAAAGACATACATTTTGGTTCTGTTCGGGCTTGTTCTTGCCGACTGTGTGTAAAGTTGCTTTTCCTCTGGAGCTGACCAATCAGAACTAAGTTAGGCATCGGTTTCTCATCACATTCGACGGAGAACTGTCGCTGTGGTGTCAGACTTACACTTTAAGAATACATTTCAAATATATATTATTTATTTAATCTTACCAAATATTCATTATTAATTATAATTTTGCAATAACAGAATTCATATGAATATGAATTAGTCTTCATTTATAAGGTAATTTAAATTCGGTATTTTACTAATAAATACGAACATTTCTTCACAAATCTAATCAGACAACCTGACAATTTCGGCTTTAAGGTTTTTATTTTTTGCCCGTTTTCACTGTTTTCGAATATTCTTAGATTATTATATATATTATATTATATTCGTTTCGAGCTCCGAGAATATTCGTTAACGTATATTCCCTATACAAACTTTTTCGGTTGTTATACTAAAAATATATGCTTTAAGGAATGTTGATAGTATATTATTATGTGGGAAATGTATCAAGCTTTGTTGCCCAGATATAAGCCTTAACTTATTTTCAACCAAGAATTTATAATTAAGTATCTGATAAGTAGAATCTCTGGTCGTTGACATAATTGCGTAAATTATGATTTTGATAATATTTTTTTAAGTTGTTGAATAAATAACATACAGTTTAGTTACAATGTCAAAAATCATTTAAATGCCATTTTGATATGATGTTAATGGTGATGTTGTTATTGACATACTCGTTTCAACGGCATGCTACTAGGTAATTAACATTTTTTTGCCTGACAATACAGCGGATAAACATACAATGGACAGTCGTGACTACATATTCATATACAGGGTGCCCGCCAATTAATGGTACATGGAAAAATCACATACTCCTTACGTAAAAATATTAGAATTTAATTATACTTAAGGTAAGGGCCCCAGTGATTGACCGCGTCCTAATTATTGACCGCTTTTTCAGTTTCTTGCCCAAAATAAAGATATGGTAAATATTTAAGGTCTCCTGATATTCATAGTGACCTCTATAATACACTCAACATACCAGAAACAAAAAGTTGTAGGGGTAAGTGTCTCTAAATCTATTTGACATTCAGTTAAGTAATAGCTCTACTTGCATAGAAAAGCCATCGTCGAAAGTCCGCCATTTTTACCTAAGCAACTTGCCATTGAATAATAGTGATTTACAGTGAACACATTCAATAGCTTAGTGGTTAAACATTTAAAGGTAAGTTAAAATGATTTTCTTTTTAATTATATATTTATCGAACAAGCGTGTTTCTTCGATATATTGAGAAAATTGATGGTCAATTACTAGTACAAATATTTTGTTGTGTAATCTAGTAATTGACCTATAGGTCAATTAATAGTACAATACAGTGGATTTTTATTTTAGTTCTTGAGAAATAAATATGTATTTAATTTAACTAACAAACGTGGTACAATATGTATTAAATGTTAACAAATTCATGGACTAGTATTTGACATATAAAAAATACAAGTTTAGTATTTTATAGATATTTGAATATTTTGTAAAGGGTCAAAAACTGAAGCAAATCTTAAGACAATAATTGGTGCTCCAATGCGGTCAATAACGAGTTATTGTTAACAAATTTAAAAAAACTTAATATTACTATACATAATATTGTCATTTTTATAGTTAAGATTTTTTTTTGTTTAAAATGAAATTTATTTAAGGGCCTGCATTCAGTTGACCTATTTATTAAAGTATGGAATTATATGAAATCGCGATAAAAACGACTAGGTCAATTATTAGAATGTGATAGAGGTCAATCACTAGATCTTGATATTTTCTTTCCTTTTTTTTAGAAAAATGGCACCAACAAAGCAACCTGCTTATTCCAAAGAGAATTTGAAAAATGCAATTGATGCAGTTCAGAACGGGATGAGTTATTATCGCGCAGCGCAATTATTTAACGTCCCAAAAACTACATTAATCTATAAAAAAATGGAAAAAATTCCAATAGACAGAAAAATGGGTCCAGAGACATACCTTTCTAACGCGGAAGAGAAATTATTGGTAAACTGGATCTTTCGATAGATGAAAGATCATGTTGTAGTAAAATATGACGACCAATTTTATCCTGGGTTAGTCCTCGAAAACGATAAAAAGAATAAGAAACTCAAAATTAAGAAATGTCAGAATATAACAAATAGAGTTTTATTTATTTTAAATATAATTATTATGCTGTTTCAATTTTTCAAGTCATTTAATTAAGTTAATTTGGGTTGTATTTATTTGTAAAATGTAAAAACTAGTTTTTTCTTGTTAATTAAATATTTCTATCTAATTAATGTTAATATTAAAAGGTCGAACTTCCCTATCTTTTTTTATGTACTCTTTGTATTGTTATGCTGTTTTACTCAAAACGGAGATATTTACTAGGGAAAACGTTTTAAAGTCCATAAATAAACACAATATGCAAGTTCATTAAATTTAATTTTGGGATTTTACTTATTGGTCAATTACTAGGACTTCTATGGGTCAATCATTGCAATAATTACTTTTTACAACGGTCAATAACTAGTACATTTGGTAGTTATAAAACATTTAATATTTATACAAATTAAAAAATAACATTTTCAAGAAACTAACAATTTTTCCAAAAAATAGACAAGTAATTATTATATACCTACAATTTTTTTAAATTGGATTTAAGTCATATTCAACCCTGTTACAAGATTTTTAATTTTACACTATGCCTTAATAGGTCAATTATTGGGGCCGTTACCTTACCTATATCCGAAAGTTGATATTAACTGAGATACAGGGTGTTAAAGTTAAAACTTATTTTTTGTTTTTCTCTAATAACTTTGAACAAACCAACGTTTTTTTAACAAAATTTGGCAATTATGGTTTTTTTTTACGATGAAAAATTGATTATTTTATGAAATTTTAATGTACAATGTAGGGGGCGCTGTCTGTGGTTTTTCCATGTACCGTTAATTAGCGCATACCCTGTATATGGTGTACATTTTAAATATAAAAATTAGGGGAATATTGAAGATACATATTTTAAAAATATTTTTAAATATACAGTGTGTTTCACTTTATCCTCTTATATGCAAAACCCATTTTACGAAAAAGTGGCGTTCCTATTAGATAGGCAGTTATTAAATATTTTCGATCGCGAGTCACAATCGAGCTCGATGCAGTGTGAATAATTAATATTTCCATACTTCGTAGTTGGAAAGCATAGTTCTACCACTCTTCGACTCGATGGGTGACTTGTGATCGAAAATATTTAATAACCACCGATCTAATAGAGGCGCCACCTTTTGGTAAAATGGGATTTGCAGATAAGAGCATCAGCAACAAAATGATATTTTTAGAATTAATTTAAGGTGCGGGCGAGCATATTAAAATTATTTAACCAATTAAACTGTTATTATGTTGCATTTGTTCACAATGACAATTTTTTCAAATATACTTCGAATGCTAACATAACAACGTAATAAAAAAAGGGCCGCGTTGATACGATCAACTGGAGATATGTTGCGTAATTATGGGCCCAATAATATGCCGCAAAAAAATTTACAGGGGCTTTCGAAATATTTGGAAAAATCTAAAATTTTACGTTTCGGTTTTTATTTTTCCGTATAAGTTGTTTTGTGCGGCTTGTAAAAGAATGACCATCTATACAGGGTGTTCCTTAATGACGTGCTAATATTTCAGGGTGTGATTCCTTAGGTCATTTTATAAAGAAAAGTTGATATGAACATAATATGTCCGCAACCGCTTAATTTTTTTGCTACAGGGTGTTGAATTTTTATTTTTTAAATGATTATTTTTTAATATCTCCGAAAGTACTTTAGATATTATTGTCATTTTTGTGTGTTGATAGGATATACAACCACAAATTTTAGGTAGAAAAGTTATTCAATTTTTCTACCAGTGGCGTCCCTGCAACATATCCCATGATATTTTATACAAAAAGATGGTACGCCACTGACATTTTTCCATGTGGATATTTTTTCTGATTAGCCTGGTTAATTCTACATGAAAACGGTCTCTTGAGTTTTCTCGTCAGACACCGTTCTTGATTAAAATCACTAAATTCATATTGAAACTCATTATTATTAACATGGATAAAATAATTAATGATAAATTTTGTTTCATAAAAATTGTTGGAGTGAGCAATTCGATGCAAAGACGGGCGGAAGCATGCCTTTTAAGGAAGGTGGCCATTTCCATCAATTTTTAGAAAACAAAATTTATCATTAATTATTTTATCAATGTTAATAATAATGAGTTCCAATATGAATTTATTGGTTTTAATCAATCGTCTGACGAGAAAATTCAAGAGACCGTTTTCATGTAGAATTGGCCAGGCTGATCTGAAAAAAATCCACATGGAAAAGTGTCAATGGCGTACCATCTTTTTTGTAAAGAATATCAGAGGACATGTTTGCAGGGACGCCACTGGTGGAACAATTGAATAACTTTTCTAACTAAAATTTGTGGTTCTACATCCTATTAACGCATACCAAAATTGTAAATAATATCGTAAAGTACTTTCGGAGATATTAAAAATGACCATTTCAAAAATAAAAATTCAACACCCTGTAGCAAAAAAATTAAGCCGTTGCGGTCATATGTTCATATGAACTTCATTAAGGAACACCCTGTATATGTGTTATGTTGTCAATAATATAAATAAGCAATTTCTTGTTTTTCGGGGTACGTTACGTGCATTCATTTTAAGATATCTTTGTTTAATTTCTAATAAACGACAAGCAAGCAATATTGATTGACGTCCAATCTAAACGTTAAGTAAATTTAACCTTTACTTTATTGTAGAAACAAGTGAAAACGAGGCTTTTCAGGTAAGTATAATAAAAAAAACTTATTTTTAGGTTTCACATGAAAAAAAGCGAAACAACATATCACTGCGGGGGAACTTCATGCTCTCAATTTTCGCTACAGTTATATAAACACCGATACGCATTACGCGAAACCCAGTTTACATAAGAGTAAACTTCCTTTTTTTATTTGTTGATTTTTAAACTCTTGCCAGCCATAAAGTTTTCGATGTGTTACGATTTGGTTTCGCGTTAAGTTTTGGTTGGTTTTGTTATGAGGTTATTTAAATTCAAATGAATGTATGCACAATTGACTAAAGTCTGTGTGTATACTACCATAGAGTAAACCAATGATATTGCAAAGTACAGATGGAAAAATAGATATGTGCATAAATTTCATATAAATAAGTTTTTGAAACCCTTGTCACCCTTATCATCAAACAATGTTCCACATTGGGCAGAGCCGGAGAGGAATATACAAGTTTTATTTACCTGCATCCCTAATTATAATTAATAATTGTTATCATTTTAAGTAGGTGTCTCTTTTAATTAAAACACAAATCAATATGTACATAGGTATATTTCCGAGACTACCATTTATTGCGGTTTCAATATTTTGGGTTTTGACCTACACAATGAGGTTTAGCCAGGTAATTGATTTATTGCAGTAAAGGTCAAGGGTAAATGTATACTATACTAAAACTAAAGTATAATTACAATTGTATATATATATATCATACAAATAGTACCTATTATTCATCATCCTCATCTAAACTATTATCTGAATCACTCTCGCTCATACTTTTTTTCCCGACTAAGGGTTCGTCAAAATATGGCAAAATTTCTGAAGGATACTGATTACTGTTTTCTAAATATTCATGTTGTTCTTTAGCACTTTTGGATGGACAGTCTCTTAACTATTCCACGAGCTGAATCCTTGTGAAAGATACTAATTTTGCTATGGATCCTGCAAGAATAACAAAAAAATTGACAAACCGTTTGATTTTTGTAAAAATTTATATACGCACAAAAAAATTGCCACCATTTTGAAAAATATAGGAAATTTTTTTCGCCTGTTTAACAGTATATTTAATTCTCCATGAAACTATGTACGTTTTATCGGAATCGGTTTAGTAATAATAAAGATATTCAAAATTGGTTCGATGTCTTAATCACATATTTGTAAAAATGTAATATAAATATATATAATATAAATATAACAGGGGTGATTTATGACACCCTGGTTGTTTCTTAATTAAGTGCTAATGATTTTACGACATAATTATAACTTTGGTTTTATCTATTTTTACCAGTTTTTACCTGAAATGCAAACAGTCTTTACCACGTCTTTCGTCATTATTGCAGCATAGCTAGATTGATATATTTCTCGCACAGGTATCTTGCAAAATCCCAATTAAAAATTCGTTAATTTGACAATTACAACTGGTTTAAGGTTAATCCGTAATTGCTCTTAAAATAAATTAATTTCCCAATAATTTCACTATAAACTGTGAAAAGGCGATGAGAGATTCTTTAAAAAAATATTATTATACTTAAAAGTATCAAACGAATCTTCTAACTAATCCAACTGCACTATGGCAACATCTATTTTTATTTTACAAATGCGCTACGATTCGGACCCAAGTACTAAGCTTAACCACATATGGATGGGCGGCAGTGGTTCGTCTTGTATTTCTTCTATTCGCCGCTCTGGGCGGAATTAAGAGGGCAAACCCAAAACATGAATGAATTTCTAATCTCGTAAACATGCGATGTTGTTGCTTTGATCTCACGAATTGATTATGTTTCTTTTTTTGTGATTATTAGTGAATTATCGTCTTTATTATAAACAATCATGGCGCATTCATGTGTAGTTTGTAAAAGAGTGGATCATTTAAATAAGGATTTATCTTTTCGTCCGTAAATATGGTTATGTTTTAATATTTAAACATCGGATAACCAGACTTTAACATTGTTGCCATTCAGCCAACAAATATGTAGTTCTCTCTTCCATCCATTACTGATTTTCAATAACATTTCACACAATCACAGCTTCACTTTCCAAGCGTTTTATGAATGGATTATGGGATCTGTAATTTACAATTGACCAATCCAACGACCTGTCAAATAAAATTTTTAGGTTATCTGGTGGGCAAACAAAGGTCGTGTCCATATGTTTACTGTTAAGTTCGTAGCGTTTTTGGAGCGTTTTACTGTGATTGTGTGGTCTTTTGTTAACAAATTTATTATTAGAATAGATTCATTTAAGTGTATATATAAGTATTTGTGGAAGAAAAATGCCGACAACGTGTATTGCGGTTAAATTGTGGAAACCGTCGTGGTCGCGACCATTTCCTTAGTTTCTTTTGATTCGCAGTAAAAAAGACTATTCATTACCCACAAATAAACGATTTATCAAAGGAAAGGCGGGATATGTGATTAACAGAGCAGCTATCAAGAGGGAAGATCTTACAGAATCAATTTTAAGAAACCAGAGAGTGTGTAGTTAGCTATTCAACTGGCCCTACTCGAAGAGAACTTTAAAATATTTTTTTCCTATCACTTTATCTACTTAAGTTTTATAATAATTAAAAATATACTTACATAGTTTTAAAACATATATTTTGAATCTTGTAGAACATATAGTACATACAATTTGTAAATAAACCCATTTTGATAATAGGTATTTTTTAAAAACAATTCATGTTAAATAAGGATATTTAGTATAAGTACTTATATTTAAATGTTTGATACGCACTGAATTATATATATATAAATAAAACAATACATTTAATATAAATATTATATTTATCAAATGGAAAATATGGAAACAAATTATTACTAAATAAAAATAAGTAAGCAAGGTTTTGAGTTCATATTTGAATAAATTTACCATCCCTTCTTTGAACACTGAAGGTAAAGCCACCTCTGTCTTAACGAACCAGAAACTGTGCCGAAGTTCATATTTGCAATTGGGATAATGGGCAGTTCCGTGGACAATAACGGCATGTATATTGGTACAAAAAATCATACCTTTATTTCTGTTGATATATTCCACAGCAAAAATTGGTTTAGCACAGGCTTCACCTGAAAAAGAATATTATATACATTAACATAAAGTATTGCATTCCGAAAATCGAGTGACACGCCTTAAATTTTTTTAGTTCAAAAGTGAAAGATCTTATAAAAAAGTTGGTCACTCCTGCACTAGGTATCAAACACTTGAAGTAAACAAAAATAATTACCTTTCCAAGCATGACATAGAACTCATTTACAACCTTCGTTCCAAGATTTATAACGGAACTGGGTAAAAAATATTAATGAGCTTCAAGGGTTTTGTAGGCTTTATCTGCTCATGTGAATAAAAATATGTGTTAAGGCTACAAAAATCGAAATACGAGATGATAGGCCACTGGTAGAATCCCATTAATGGTGTAGTCCAAATCAACAACTGCCATGGTAAAAAGATCCAAATCCTTTATTAATTTCAGCTTCATTAGAAATCTAAAACAAATTATCATTTTATATCATTTGAATATGATATTCAAGAATAGAATTTTACTATTTAAATGAGAAAAATGCTCATGAATCTTAAATTGAAAGTATAATCAAAATGTAAACAAACATACCTCTGGTCTACGTCTGATCATTATTGCAATAATTTCTTCAAATATGAACTCTGCATGATAAAACAACTCCTGATACTCGCATCTAGCGACAGGGAGTCATAGCGGGTGCACTGTCACTACGCATGCGTAAGAATATTCATTCGAGTCCAAGTGAATCGCTTATTTGAGAAACCCCACATGTCCATAAATTTGACATTTCGACTTTTTTAGCTTAACAATATATTCAAAAATAGACGCATATTTTTAAAGAGAAATCGCACATGTCCAACCCATATAACGCTTTCAGCGCTAGTTTAAAATATATATTTATTTGAGAAACCCCACAAGTCCACAGGACATGTGGTGTTTCTCGAATAAACGGCTCCTAACGTCACGTGACAAATAACGACTTGCGTTGCGCAAGGTGCGTTGCGTATGTTTATTATTAGTTTTTAGTTTTTTTTTTATTGTATTTCCTATTATTTTGATCTAATAAACTATTAAAAAAAAAAAATGTGTGTGTTTATTCTAGAAACCCCACATGTCCGCCATTTTAATTTTTTTCTCACAAGACCAGAAGATTTTTTATTTCGTTTTCGCTACAAACTTTACAGCAAGTACCCATACTTTATATTGAGCTACTTGCTTTTAGGGATTTTTATACTGTTTTAAAATAAAACAGTTTTTTCAGCTTTTCTCAAGATTTTGATTTTTGGACATGTGGGGTTTCTCAAATAAGCGATTCAAGTGAACTCATTGTCGACGTCGGTAATGTTTGGCTTATTACGTACTAACCGGCATCCAGGCCGGATTGCTAGCCCACTATAGTGATAACCAACCGTCACAAGAATAATGCATTCAAAATCTCGTAAATTGCACTCGACAAGATGTTTTGCATTTAGTTATTCGCGGGCCGATATATAAGTTCAAAATTAAACAGTTTAATTTTACTTGGTAAAAGTATTTATTAACCTGTTTAACACCACTTATGATAGAAATAAAAATATGAAGATGTTACCGCCAGAGCTGCAGTCAACCATCAGTCCAATCAAGTACGACAAGGCCATGGCGGCATCGATCTAATCATTTTACGAACCAGCGTCTTTATATCTGCTTGCAGAAAATAATATAGTATTAGAGATTCTTTAAGAGAGGATTTTTATTTGTATGGGAATTGGATCAGAGAATAAAATATCAACTCCAAAATAAATCAATAAAAACTTTATTCTCGTTAAATTATTTTACTTCAAGTGAGGATCTATATACAAACAATATCCTTTTTTAACAGTTACCCAGTTAAAATTTCTTGAACAAAGTTAACTAATACATTGTGTACAAACTAATCTGCTGAAAACAAATTGATATAAAATAAAAGCATATATTAGTGTTAAGTCCACTATGCAATCGATGACAGTACGCCCAGGCTTCAGTTTCATATAATGTAGCGTGAAATAATCGGCAAAATTTAAAGTTTGTGGATCTTCTGACAAAGACTGTACAAAATTATGCATCATGATGTACAATGCGGTGACATCTGTCTCTTGTAATAATGTTTGCAGCTTTTCGCCAACAACAATCTATTAAAAACACATCATTACTAAAAAGAAGCTATAAAAATGCAAAAAATAAATAACTTTCCTGCTACCTACATAGAGGGTCTGACGGTAATTTTTCAATTTTTATATAGAAAAGTTGTAGGGAACAAAAATGTTCTACTTATTTTCTTAATCCATATTTGGATTTTGCGGATAAATAATAAAAAACGAATTTTTTACATTCGATAACACCATTATAATATGGCTATATGCCACTATCTTTTAAATGTTAACAGATTTTACAGGCTGTAATGAGTATTGCGATAATAAGTAGTTACTTAAGGAATAAATAAATTACCTGCTTTTCCTTGCTGTCAATTTTAGTCAAGTTTTTCTTTCATGCTCGTTTCACGTGCCACGTACAAAATAATCTGTAATTGTATAAATGATATAGTAATTGAAAGACATTATAAAACTAATACTATACCTAAACTCTGCTGGAAACAATATTTGGATCCAGGCATTATAGTATGATTAGGCCATGTCCGACATGAACACTTTCAGCATAAGTTGCCTTTAGAGGCGATCTCTAATGCAAGAAAAAAGTAATTTCATTACTTCTTCATCTGCTCAATTAGAGATTCAGAATGCGGAGGGAAATCCTTCTCGTAAATCGTCTAATATCAACAAAGTATGTAACTCAAACCAATAGGCCTCGAGACCATGGGTCCCATCGAGACATACACAATCTTGGCTGTATTTCTGCATCATTTCCATTTCATTATCACCAATATAAAATCTTCTTTATCCTAAGGCTTATAAAACAGAACACTTCCATTGCTTTTCTTCTCTTCCAGCCAAGCTTTGACATTAACTGCATCATTTTTGTGGCGGATGGATTCAGAGTTTAAATTAAAACTTTGTTCACTGTTAAAAAGATTCTTTTTTGTCAGTAGATGTTCGTTTTTTTGATGAAATGTCAAGTGTTTCAGGTACGAAAACTGCTTGTGGCACTCTATGCATTTGTAATTGTCTTCAGAACCACATCACTGCCAGAATGAATGTTTTTTAAATGTCTCTTTAAACTTGAATGTCTAGAAAAGTTCTTATTACATTTGTCACATTTTACAACTTGTTGTTCCATTATTAAAACTAATTTTAACTAATACAAACAGACAAAATAAAGAACAAACTCGAGTCGAATAACTAAGGTTATGTTATTTTTTCGGCGGGATAATCAAACTCACTCGAGACAATTGAGACGTATGTGCTTACTTGCGTCACATGAATATGCGTACTGTCAGTGCACCCGCTATGACTCCCTGTCGCTAGATGCGAGTGATAAAACACACTGGTACGTTTTCACAATTAAATGGTCTTAACAGAACTAGCCAGAACTAACAAATATTTAGAATTTAGATGGTTTAAAACTCCCAAGAAAGGTAATAAACCTACCTGAATCAATGCAAACAATGGGTTTGTTTGCCCACCAAGGAAATTTTGACAGATGAAAAGTCACGTGGTTTGGATTGCCTAATACCTTTGGGAGTAAAGATACAATATACCAATTACAGACTAATCCAAAAGAAATAACTATCCTATTAGTTAATAGGGTGTTATTTCCAATCCATTTATTTAAGTCTTTTTTGGATTGGATTTTATTTCCTTTGAAATGTGTTTAAAATTTCGGGAGCCAAAAAGAAAGTGATCTTTTTGTGGCATTAAAGTGCATGTTAGGCAAAGACAAATTACGATTGACATTTGCTCTCGTCATTATGTTATGTGCTATGTAATTGTGAAAAATATTTCTGGTAAGAGAAAATCTAAGCATATTATTTATGTACAGTTTAGTAATCGTTAGGTTTGTTCCAACACCCTATTTTTGTATCGTTCTAGAACCGTCACGAAACTGTTGGGATCGATTTTGTGCGCATGCGTTAATTTTGCACTGTTTGTTGCCGATGCACAAGGGAGGCAAGGTTGGTACGTTTTTGTGACCATTCTGTGTAAAAATCTCAGCTGATCGCCTGTCTGATTCTAGGAAAGAAGTTTAGTGATTAGTTAATTATCATAACATTCATAAATCACAACCCTACTTTTGTTGTTTTGATTTCTTCGTCTAAGCTTGAGTATTATCTTTTTTCGTTCCGTTTTGTTGTATTTAATAATCATGAAAGAGAATAACGTTTAATGTTAAGAATATCTTGTAGGTTTGGGAACCGGATTATACAAATTTAATAAGAATAAATTAAATAATAAAAATATTAAGCAACAACTCCTACAAAACAAGGCTAAAAGAACTGCATGAATGCCAGGAATACAAAAACAACGGTTAAAATTCTTAGGGCGCAAGTCAGTACAAGCGGTTCCTGGTCTTGGCCATGTATCGTTTTTACCGTTCAGGAACTGGTTTGCGAACGATCACAATTTGGTTGGAACACCAAAGGGATCGCCAGCTACACCGTTTTGTGTCGGTTGGAACGCCTTTCGACTACTACGCATGTGCGTGACCGTACATTGTACGATTTCTAGGGTGGTTGGAACGAACCTGTTAAGACACCAGACTGCTGGAATAAGAGTTTCGAAGAAAAACGCCTTGGGTTTAAAATATAGTTTTGAGTAATGCTGATATTACTCAAAATATTTTTGTTAGCCGATCCCCAACAAATTATTCCATAATTAAGACAAGATTCTGCTAATGATTTGTAGACATTAAGAAAAACCTCTCTGCTTAGAATATTACGCAGTTCATAGAATTTGTAAACTAATTTTCTTAATTTATTTTTAACGTATTCTGAATGAAAATTCCATTTTAAACACCGATCGATATACACACCCAAATATTTTTAGCCGACTTGACCATGCATGCCACAATCCTCAGAAAAATTACAATTAATGGAATGGACCGTAAGTTTTACTTGGCAGACCAATTTTATTCATTACAAAACACATGAAACTTGTTTTATTAACATTTGGCATTAAAAAGTTATAATCCATCCAAATTTTAACATAGGTAGCCGCCCTTTCAGCCCTAGTAAAACATCATTCCACGATGATCCCATAACAAGCAGAACTGTATCGTCAGCAAAACAAACGGTTCTAACGCCGGGTATTGCTTCCGCCAGACTGTTAATATACAGGGTGTTAATTAAGTATGTGCAGGAATTTTAAGAGCCGATTCTTTGAGCGATTCTAAGACGAAAAGTTCATATCAACATGGGTCCGCAAATGCTTCGTTTTCAAGATATAGGGTGTTAAAAATTTTTTTATCGGGTTTTAGTATACAGTATGTCCACGGATGGAGTTTACAAGAGGACAAATGGAGTCAAAATTGAAAGATACGAAAAAAAGTAACTCTTAATAAACGTTTTTGCTTGTCTAGAAAATACGATTCATCATAAGAAACTTCAATGTTTTTATACAGGGTGGGTCAAAAATGCAAAATGTTATTTTGCTTAAGAGTAAACATACTTTATTTTGAACTATACGAAAAAAAAGTCACTCTTAATGAATTTGTTTTCTACACAACAAACCGAAGTAGGACAATTCATCAAAAGGATTACCTATGTAAAAAATATTATTTTCCCAAAAAGTATTCTCTGGCACACCTCTGACTGGTGCACCTAGTTAAAATAATAATGACACTTAAGGTGATAGGTACTTGTTGTCAATGTTATTTAATTAAGTTATTATTTAAGTAGAAATGCAATCTACTGAACAAAAAAATTTTATAATACAATGTTATGGGGATGGTTAAGTTTCATACCGCTACGTCATGGAACAATTTACCGAGAAATTTGTAGGGATCCCAATAACTAAGTTCAAGAGAACTGGTTCGGTTTTGGACCTCAAAAAAAAAGGAAGAAATACGACCATGATGATGCTGCTATAGTCTTAGTTCTTCAATCTGTTGAAGAAAATCCTATGACGTCCCTTAGAAATCGTGTAACTCAGTTGGAAGTTGTGAAAAAAAAGTCAAATTCAGAAGATCCTTAAAACAAATAAATTGTATCCGTATAAACCGCACTTTAATCAATGATTGGAAGAGGGAGACGACGCGAAATGACTGGATTTTTGCCTGTGGATAGAAGACAAAAGTGGAAATGTTGATTTTTTTAAATGTATAATGTTTTCTGATGAAAGTACATTTTCAACAAATGGAACCGTTGCAACCCAGCACGTTAGGTAGGTACTGGTCTTTAGAAATTCCCGAATTCAGAATTATGACGAGAAGACAATATTTCACAAAAGTGAACGTGTGGTGTGCGATATCCATCCATGGCATTATAGGGCCATATTTTTTTGATAACACGTGTAATAGATTATCAGATTTAGAAATGCTGGATACATTTTTCAATGATGAACTCGAAAATCTACCATTAAATTTTCGACAAAATATGTATTTTCAGCAAGATGGTTGTCCAACCCATTTCGTTCGTGAGGTTAGAGAATGGCTTGACCGCAGATTTGGTCCAAGGTGGCTTGGCAGGAATGGCCCAGTTTTGTGGCCCCCAAGAAGTCCCGACTTAACCTTGGCCGATATGTTTTTATGGGGCCGTTTAAAACAAATTGTTTTTGCAACTGCAATACCAAATCATATTGAAGTGCTGACGGGCAGAATTATCCAGGCTGTCCAATCGATATCTCAGGAAGAAATCAGAAATTCTTTCACTTATTTGAGAAAGCAATTAGAAAAATGTGTCGAGTATGGGGGTGGAGTTTTTGAATTATTATTATTATTATTATAATTACTTCATTAAATAAAGACATTGACAACAAGTATCACCTATTCATTATTCAAGTAAAAACGTTTATTAAGAGGGACTTTTTTTCGTATCATTCAAAATAAAGTATGTTTACTTTTAAGCAAAATAACATTTTTGCAGTTTTTACCCACCCTGTATAAAAAAATTTAAGTTTCTTATGATGAATCGTATTTTCTAGACAAGCAAAAACGTTTGACGTGACTTTTTTCTTATCTTTCAATTGTTAGTCCATTTCTCTTGTAAACCCCATCCGTGGACATACTGTATATCTTAAATATCCTTCTGTCGATATTGTTAAAATTTGGCAGCTTTATTTACAGCTGACAACTATCAAGTTAAATACTGCAATTATTTTCCAAAGTAAACCTTGATTAAGAAGAAAATGTCCATGCATCTCCAGGGACATTCATCAAAGTGGTTTTTATTTTTTTCTCGAAAACAATTCAAGAGACAAAAGTGTCATATTGCTTAATTCGAGAAAAATATAAAAATTCGAAAAAAGCCAGTGGCTTACTTTTTTTCCAATAATATTCGTTAAATTTAATCTACGTAGGGCTAAATTAGCCCCTTAATACTACAAATAAAACTGCCAAATTTCGATAATATCGACATAGGCTATTTAAGATATTTACGAAAACCCGATTAAAATATTTTTTTCAACACCCTGTATCTTGAAAACGACCCATTTGCTGACCCATGTTTATATGAACTTCTCGTCTTAGAATCACCCAAAGAATCTTAAAATTATTGCACCACATAATATATAAAGATTTTTTTAATATACGCGTGCATAAATCTTTATAACCTTTGATATGACAATTTTTGGGTCAAAACTGATAAAACTTACTATAAAAATAGGGCAAAAATATCAGAGGATATGTCGTTGGGACACCACTGGTTGATCAATAGAATAACTTTTCCAATTGAAAGATGTGGTTTTATCATCGACTTGCAACAAATATGGACCATGTATTTTTATCTGCTTTGCACACGTTAATATTATGCCTATTATTATGAAAATAAACCCGAACAAAAAAAAGATGGGGATGCTATTTGTAGAAAATTTACATGCATCTAGATTTTATGCGCTACCCCGTACAATAATATTTCTCCTACATTAAATCCATCTGTAGTAGAATTAAATAAAGTAAGAAACATTTCTGCAGACAGCTAGAAGTATTAAAAGCTTTTAAAATAAATAAGGAATACGAGTGTGACAAACTTGCAGCAAAAAATGGACAATTGGACATACTGTGTACAGCATGTACTTAAGGTGGAAAATTCTTACAATTGTACGATTACAAATGGTCAACCCTTAATTATTATAAGTTTAGGCTTAGATGAAGATAGTGATAGTGATACAGAGTTAAATTTTGAATAAATTATCAATAGTTTCTTAGAATTTAATTAATTTTTATTGTACTTGTTATCCTAATAGTTATACTTTTAAATTATATTATTTTCAATTATCATTACTTGTTATCATTATTTTACATTTATTATAGATAGATACCTAAAACTAAAAATACCTATCTATTTATTTTAAATTATAAAAATAAATCATGTGGTGTGGTATACATTTTCAAGCCGGCCCCGATTCCATTTATTGAGCTTTGAAGAGGTTCAGGCGTATACATAGGGTTTAATCAGGTAGTTTATTTATGGCAGTAAGAATCAACGGTATAATTCTGCAACAACTATGCCAGGACGACTGCTCTGCCCTAAACTCAAAAATCTATTTTCTACCAGTTGAAACAAAAATTATTAAAATTGGTTCATTATTACCGAAAATCACTACTTATTAATTAATACGTGAATTTCTTGATATTCGATAATTCATTGTATAACTAATAAATTTTTGTAATTTCTTTGAAAATTATTACGCGAGATACTCTACTCTAAATTCGCAAACTTCTAACTTTTTCTAGGTTACCTATCTATTTAAAAAAACGACGTAGGTAGGTAAGCACATAAACTTCAAAAAGTAAAATAAAGAATATTTATTACCTGTAAAAATCTATGTACTGCCCACTAAAATTTTAGTGGCTTTACGTTCATCTTTTTAAATAATTAAATTACCGGGTATTTCCAAATTGTTGTTTATATTAAAATAATAATTTTTTGAGAGTTTAGAAAGTGGGTAATTCGGTTGGTAATTGCATTCTTTGATCTATTCTTAAACCAAAAAAAAAAACCAACAGTAAAATAAAATTTAACCTTTTCGGTATTTTTCGCCCAATTTTGTATTAAATTATTTAAGCGACCTAAATTAGGGTTTTAGCACTATAGGAAAAATCCTTTGGGGCACTCTGGGAGTGGTGCGTCTGCTCAAAAAGCGATTTACGTTGGTTTTGAATCGTTGTAGGTTATATTCGCTGGGAAAAACGACCTCGTTAAGGTCGTTCCATAAGGATGAAGTCCTCCAGATGAAAGAATTCTTAAATAATGAAGTTGAAGGAGTACTAAGCTTAACCACATATGGATGGGCGGTAGTGGTTCGTCGTCTATTTACCGCTCTGGGCGGAATTAAGAGGGCAAGGTCAGCCGAGTACTTTCCATGAAAATATCTGTAAAAGAGAATCAAATCACCAACCTGTCTTCGATGTTCTAGGCTGTAGAGGTTCTTCGTCAACTCGTGGTCCAATCAGACGAATGACTCTCCTTTCGACGGAATCCAGTAGCCGAAGAGTATGTTTGGGTGCAGAGCTCCAGACATGAGAGCAGTACTCCAGTGATGGTCGAATCAGGGTGTCATTAAAACTCCCACTGAGATTTCTGATTTTTAGGGTCGATATTTGAATGCTACCTTAAGTTAGACCTTAGCTAAGGTAACCTTAAGGTTATGCTAAACCTTAAAAGAACTATGTTTTAAGTTAATTTGAGGGTCAATTGACTCGTTAGGTGGAAGATTACCACGTTCTTACTGATCTATTCCTTTAGATGAGAGTTAAAAAGAACTTTAATATACTGTCAAACCTTGTGTTAAGGATGACTTGATGTTATTCTGTACTTTAAGGTGACTTAAATTGGTTTAAGTAATCTTTTCGATAAAGAAGCTTCTTGTGTTTATTGTCTTCTCCTCTGTTTTTACTTCTAGAAGCCTTCGTTATAAAAAATTAGCCAAATTTTAAATTTAGATTTAAAGGGGATTCACGATCAGGAACAGATAAGTAAAATATAAAAAAAATCACCTTAAAAACTCGCCATATCTAGGAATTAGATAATTAATTAATTATTTTACCGTAAATAGCGAAAAACATACTACTTACTATCCAATTAAGATTAACTTTACGTAGGGGAACATGCATGTCCTAAAATGACATAGTTTTGATAAAATTTGTCATATTTTTCTCGGAATTGTGCTATTTGAACCTTAAATAGATTAGGGCAGCGTTTCTCAAACTTTTTTGGCGACTCGCTACATTAGTACATAACTAATTCTAGTTAACACTAATTCTATGATCTCATGCCTAATTATGCCCTTTATATAAAAATAATTTGTACTCCAATGTTATTCTTGTTAACAAATCAAAAAGCATTAAAAAGCAATCGCTGGCTGCAGAAAATGTTCTTAGTAAGGTGGATGGTGTTGCTTTCTTCTTCCACACAGCAACAGGGGCACTGAGTTCTGGAAATCCCAATTGGAGCAAATACAGTGAAACCTCTCATGACATCTCTAATAAGCGGATATCTCTATTAAGCGGACATTTTTTTCATAGTCCGGAACTAGTTATATGAAATTCCATGAAAATAAACCTCTCTTGGGCGGTCTATCCTTTGGACGGACGCGGACAGGCTGTTTTCATACAAAGAGTGCGAAAACCCTCCTTTAAACGATCAAAATTTTTTTTTAAGTATTTGGGCTATGAATAAGTACGGTCCAAAAACTCTCTGAAGGACTTCGCCGAATGAAAGTATGTGTGATTCCCCGACAGCAGTCCGCCGTTTATTTGTGAGTTGTAAGGTTAAAATCGTAAACAATGGCACAAAAATGTCGCGTTTTGAGTCTGAAAGAGAATATTGATGTTGTGGAAGTTTGTAATTTGATAACAATGATTTGAGCGAGTTCATTAACATTGATAGCAATGTGCTATTAGAAGATGATAGTGACCCCATTCCTACCGATTATGTAGTCCAAACTGAAACCACATCACTATCTGACGACTCTGATGAAGAAGTTGAATGCAGTAATCAAACAAATGTCAACAATTATCAACAAGCCATTAGTATGGTAAAGGAATTATAAGAGTACGCAAAGAATAGAGGTGACTCTCCAGCAATGAAATTGTTTTCAGACTAGGAATTACATTTTCTGATTGCAAGTATAAAACGCAAACACGTCAAACTACGTTATTATATTTTTTTAGTACTACATTTTAACTAAAACTAGTGTATTTTTGTTATGTTATGTTTATTTGTACATACATATACATAGTAATAATTTTGAATTTACATATTACCTAATAACAAATTTCACAGTTTTAATACAACGAACACTTTTAAAAATCACAATTTAACATAATATAATAAATCTTACCCTTGTTATTTCTACGCAACTGGATGAAGCATATTTTACATCGGTTACCGTTGATATTGCATGTTGCCCTATTTTTACATTAGCAGTAATTTAATAAAAAAATAGAATATTAGTTCCTTATACACCTTTTACAGCGTAAATGTAATTTTAGGATTTTTTCGGTAAGAGTTTGTTATTAACATTTAAGGTTGGGACACGCAGGTGCCCAATCAGTGTTGTTAAATTTTAGATTACGGTACCGGCCTCTGAATGGGTTAAGAGAAACTAAAAGAGTAGTAAGGAACTGCACAGGGTGTAGTAGATTTCGAGCTCTTCCACCACAACAAATTATGGCAGACTTGCCAGGAGACAGAGTCCAAATTTCACGTGCATTTCAGAAAGTAGAGGTAGACTATGGAGGTCTGTTCTTAATAAAATCATCACGTTTAAAGAAAGCACCAAAAATTAAAGCTTACATTGCCATCTTTGTTTGCATGACTACTAAAGCAGTTCACATAGAATTGGTAACAAGTTTATCGTCAGAATCTTTTATTGTGACTCTGAAACGTTTCATTTCACGGAGAGGTAATCCGACAATCATTTATAGCGATAATGGGACCAATCTTCAAGGTGCCAACAATCAGTTACACGAAGTGTATACTTTTTTCATAAGTTCACCAGCTTGTGAACCATTTATAAATTATCTCTTAAAAAATGAAATTCAATTGAAATTTATTCCCCCTAGATCTCCACATTGGGGCGGTCTATGGAAGGCTGCAGTGAAAAGTACTAAACATCATATTTCTAGAATAATAATATATTTCTCGTTAAGAGTTTATTTATTTATCAATTTTATTGTCCGTATTCCTTTCGCAGCTACAGATAAACTTGTCGACCTGTAACTCATTGATTTTTTTCGAACCCTGGCTAAATGAACTGAAATAAAAATAGTACGTCCAGTCTCCAATTACAATTAAATAGAGTGTCGAGAGCCAAATTCCTTCATAACAATAAATGACCTGATCTATTTTTGCGCAATTTATTACAGTTCTAACTAAATGAAACCTATTTTTTTATTGGTAGTGTAGGCGAAGTTGGAATAAGTTCATAAGTGAATGGGTTATTTTTGTAATAACCTGAGATACTGTTAGTTAAAATTAACAGTTAAGTATAAATATTTTTAAATAGATATTATCATAGAAATCATCAAGGGAGATTTGGATTTCGGAACGCTTACAGGGTGTAACAGAAACCATGTCCTCCACCATTGGAATTTCGCAATAATATGACGCAAAACAATAAAAAATAAATACTTATTTTCGGTCTACAATTATCCCCTAAATCATTTCCGGAGTAGTTACGAAGTAGTTTCAAAAATAAAACTAGAGTTCCCAGCGATGATCTTTACCTATGGTTTCTAATTTTCGATACCTGGGATCTTAATTTGTTATGGTAATCTCTCAGTTGATTCCAATAGGACTCGCGCTTTTGGGAAAAAGTCAGATTTAACGGTGAACTCTTAATAGAATAATTATTTTATATGAAGCAAATTATGTTACACTTTCTTATTGAAATTCTCTGATATGTATTGTGCATTTAAAAAGCTTTAAAATTTTTTTTTTTTGTTTTTTTTATGATCAAACACAAGCACTATAGGAAAAATCCTTTAGGGCACTCTGGGAGTGGTGCGTGTGCGCAAAAATCGATTCACGTTGGTTTTGAATCGTTGGAGGTTATATTCGTTGGGAAAAACGACACCGGGAAGGTCGTTCCATAAGAATGAAGTCCTCCAGATGAAAGAATTCTTGAATAATGAAGTTCGACCAGTACTAAGTTTAACCACATATGGATGGGCCGCAGTGGTTTGTCTTGTATTTCTGCTATTCGCTCTGGGGGGAATTAATAGGGCAAGATCAGCCGAGTACTTTCCATGAAAATATCTGTAAAAGAATCACCAACCTGTCTTCGATGTTCAAAGCTTTCGAGGTTCTTCGTCTGTTCGTGGTATCCAATAGGACGATGGCCCTCCTTTCGATGGAATCCATTAGCCGAAGAGTATGTTTAGGTGCAGAGCTCCAGACATGAGAGCAGTACTCTAGTGATTGTCGAATATTGGCTTTGTATAGTGTCAAAAGTTGTTGAGGTGTTTACAACTTTCTCTTTCGGAAGAGTACACCAAGTTTCTGAGAAGCTATCTTGGCGATTGCCACAACGTGGTTATGCCAAGACATATTTGCTCCCAGATTGACGCCCAGCAAATTAATAGATGAAACCAGTGGGATTGCGTGAGCGTCCATGACTATATCCGGTTCTGTAATGTTAACCTTTTTAGAGAAAACTGCTGCCTGGTTTTTTTTAGCGTTAGCGACTTGGTTACTGTCATCCCAAGCCGAAATTTCTTCCAGGTCTTTGTTGAGGCGTGATACTTCATGCTATCTGCGAAGATGTGCGTCGGCAGCCGATGTTTGTGCATTCAAAGAGAAAGATGAGATAAGTGTGCTATCGTCAGCTAAACTAAATATCGTATTTTTCGTTTTCACTAGAAGGTCGTTAATGTAGAGTAAGAAGAAAGTGGGAGACAATATGAACCCTTGAGAAACACCGGCATTGATGGTGAATGTGTCTGAGAGAAATCCATCAATCGCCACTTGCAGAGAGCGGTCCTTAAGAAAGCTAGACAACCATGCACAGAATCGACTGGTGGGCATACCATAGGATCGCAGTTTACTTAGAAATCCTCATGCCAAACACGATCAAGGCTTTAGGAAGATCCAGTGCAACGGCAACAACAATATAAATTAAATGTCTAGGCAATATTTTTTGATGCAATATATATGCATCATATTATTTCGAATACACTTAACATATTAACACAATTTTTGGTTGGAAAATATTCATATAATATGCCAATCAAAAATCCAAAACATGTTGTGCTCGAACTCAAGCATTGGAACAACACACGTCTATATATTTTTAATCTATTCAACCATCGAAAAATAAATCTACAACTAATTGTCGTATACAACTAGAAAACAATATTTTTGAAAGCTGTATTTTTCCAATGCAAGAAAAATAAATATTTTCATCGGTTCGATAATGTTTGTCTTAATATGCAAAAACGGTGCAAATGCTTCAGCGCTCATGTTAACTAACTACATTTTCGTTAATCTTATCGCGAACCGATATTTGCACTAGAGCATATTGAAAGTGGTGTTTGTTCAGATAAGAGTAACACACCTTTTTCGATATCACATCAAGAGTATCATAGGTCTGTTTCATCGTACATGGAAAAAGACTATCAATAGTAAAAATATTATAGTAAATATTTTATAGTGAGATTTGAATTCACTAGTTTTCTGCTGGTCTTTTCTCTGTTTCTACGAACGGCAGCGGGCGCAAACGGCAAACGGAACGGCAACGTAAAGGGAACGTCAAGTTTATAAATGGAGCGGTATAATCGGAAGTGATAGAGACATCAAAACAAAACATCTTCATTAAATATATCGGCATATTTTATAGCAAGTGCCAAATATTAAGTATGAATTACCTTTTTTATTAATAATCCGTATCAAAATAATATTGTATATGTAATTGATAAAAAACTCTAGTTAGAATTTCTAATCTATTTAGTACAATCAAGTAAATACTAAAATGTATTTTAAATTTTACAACGAATGTAACTGCACCGAAAAACACTATAGTAAAATTATTATAGTAACTAGTTAATTATATTTTGATGAATAATCGAATACGAAAAGAAAATAGTAGATAATTTATTAAAAAAAATATACACTCGCCGGCACAAAATTCCGCCACCCTAAAATCTGGGTCAAGTTTGATATTAAATATAAAATTTTTATAACGTTTTTATTTTTTATGCGATTTTGATGATTTTGCTATCAGTTTGTAAATCCATTTATTGTGTTTTTCCTTAATTATTTTATAAAGTAACATTTTTCGATTAGGCTATATTTATACAGGAGTAAATCAAACTGTTGTTTTTTGTCTTAATTTTACAACACCTTGTAGGAAAATGGAGGTGGATAATTTTATTTACATACTGTTTCTTGTAATCTTTGATGTATTCTAAACATTTCGTTTATTGATTAACTCATTTCTGCTGCGAACTGCAAAATTCTAAATGAAACGCTGATTTGAAGCCTATTTTTATTAAGAAAAACAAACATTAGGTATATTATAAAGTTAATTAACAAAAACAATTTTAATATCGTGTATCCTCCTCTCGCACTTACTTATTACATTACTTATCCTTTCTTGAGGGATAGCCAGATATTCTTCGGTCAGCGACAGTTGTAAGTCTTACAAGGTTTGTGGTTGTACAGGACGACGACGAACGACCCTTTTAAGTTGATCCCAAAGATGTTCGATTGGGTTGAGATTCATTATCGATTATCGGCGTTGGCCAAGCTCTAACCACATACATTGAGGAAATCCTCCAAGAAGTTGTTGCTCCATTTGCTCCTTTCATTGGGAACCAATTTACATTAATGCATGATAATGCTAGACCTCACGTTGCACATGTAGTGAGCGAATATCTGGATGAAGTTGGACTTCCAAGATTGGAATGGCCCGCATGTAGCCCGGATCTCGACCCAATCGAACATCTTTGGGATTAACTTAAAAGGGTCATTCGTCGTCGTCCTGTACAACCACAAACCTTGCAAGGCTTACGACTGGCGCTGACCGAAGAATATAAGGCTATCCCTCAGGAAAGGATAAGTAACCTTATTGATTCGATGCCACGACAACTGCAAGTATCATTGCTGTGAGTGGAGGAAATACACGATATTAAAATTGTTTTTGTTAATTAACTTTATGATATACCTAGTGTTTGTTTTTCTTAATAAAAATAGGCTTCAAATCAGCGTTTCATTTAAAATTTTGCAGCTCTCAGCAGAAATGAGATAATGTTTACATCAAAGATGACAAGAAATAGTATGTAAATAAAATTATTCACCTTAATTTTCCTACAGGGTGTTTTGAAACTACGACAAAAAACAACAGTTTGATTTACTCCTGTATAATTAGCATAATCAAAAATTGTTACTTTATAAAATAATTCAGGAAAAACACAATAAACTGATCTACAAACTGATAACAAAATCATGAAAATCGCATAAAAAATAAATAAGTTATAAAATATTTAACATGACCAAAATTTCAGGGTGGCGGAATTTTGTGCCGGAGAGTGGAGTTAGTATTTCTAATATAGTTCAATCAGGTATTTTTTATTGTAAAAAGGACCAAGTTTAAATAAAGCGTTGTAAAAATGCGTTTGACAAGAATGTAAGGATCAAATCAGCTGCAACGGATTCCTGCGATTTCAATCGTAACAAATAATGGGTGGAGAACTTATACAGGGAACATACCATTGATCGAAGAAGTCAGCGACGCAAGGCGAGTTTACCACATGACCGGGGAGACCGCGTTAGTGAAAATTTTTACAAAACATTTAGTAAATTTTATATGAGACTTTAGTAAACTTTACAAAAGATTTTAGTAAATTTTACAAAAACTTTTCATATACAGTGAAACCTCTCTTAGGCGGACACCTACGGGACCATCTAATAGAGGTGCCCACCCATGGGAAATTGTTATTAGGTAATATGTAAATGCAAATAAATGTAAGGTACAAATAAACATAACATAACAATAATACACTAGTTTTAGTTAGGATGTAGTACTAAAAATATCTAATAACGTAGTTTGGCGTGTTTGCATTTTAAACTTGCAATCTAGAAAATGTAATTCCAAGTTTGATAACAATTCCATTGCTGTAGAGTCACCTCTATTCTTTGCATACTCTTATAATTCCTTTACCATACTAATGGCTTGTTGATAATTGCTGACATTTGTTTGATTACTGCATTCAATTTCTTCATCGGAGTCGTCAGATAGTGATGTGGTTTCACTTTGGACTACATAATCGGTAGGAATGGGGTCACTATCATCTTCTAATAGCACATTGCTATCAATGTTAATGAACTCGCCCAAATCATTGTTATCAAATTACAAACTTCCGCAACATCAATATTCTCTTTCAGACTCAAAACGCGACATTTTTGTGCCATTGTTTACGATTTTAACCTTACAACTCACAAATAAACGGCGGACTGCTGTCGGGGAATCACACATACTTTTATTCGGCGAAATCTTTTCGCTCTGCCACGCATACGCGATTGGTTGCCGGTCTGCCTTCAGAGAGTTTTTGCACCGTACTTATTTGTCTCCCAAATGCTTTTAAAATTTTTTTGTCCGTTTAAAGGAGGGTTTTCGCACTCTTTGTGTGAAAATAGCCTGTCCGCGTCCGACCAAGGAACAAACAACGAACAACGAACAAACCCGAACAAACCCAAGAGAGGTTGATTTTCATGGAATTTCATACAACTAGTTGACTATAAAAAAATGTCCGCTTAATAGAGATGTCCGCTTATTAGAGGTATCCGTTATGAGAGGTTTCACTGTAAATGGTGTACTATTTTGTAATTATTACTAAAAATTTAGGTTAAAATTTTGCTATAATTTGATGGCATTTCTTAATAAAAGTTGGTCCAGTCCCATATGCTACCATGAATCATAAAATGTTTTCGTTAATCCAAAGGCGTTTATTGTTCTTATCATTTTGTCTTTACGTCTTCAACTTTATGTGATCCAACCTTCAATAAATAATTAATAATTATTTGTTATTTCTGACAAATTACTTCAATCACACTTATTAATTAACTCGCTTGTTTACACGCTGTTGCTAACCATTAATAAGAAATCTCAGTATAGCAGTAAGCAGAAATAACGATTAATTATGAGACGAGTTATTATTAGGTTATTTAGCACAAGTGCGTGATTTATTATGTATTTAATAGTTGAGTCATTTCATATTAGAAATATATATCAGTATTTATTATATCTGATATGAATAATGGTCCACTTTAAATATTATTATTATTATTATTCCTACTATTTTATAACATCTACATACATGGAAAATTTATAGTTTTGTAGTAGTGCTGGGAAATCGATTCAAGTGATCGATGTTGCCTTTAAAAGCAACAATCGATAAAATATCGAGGGTACGCTAACATCGACACACCGGGTATCAACGAGATTACCAGCAAAGCTGTTATATCCTTACGCAAATACTCATCGATTTCATATCTTAGGAATTGTTATGATTGGATAGAATGTTTATTTTGAATGTTCGAACAAATGAAAGTCGTTTCAACCGGAAGCGCTATCATCTTCGTTATTTTTAATGAAATATCCTATATTTTATAAAAAATGTCTATTCTACTGTAAATGCTAAATATAAAACATGTATTACTTCCTATACTTATCTCTGACAGTTGTCGGGAAATGGGGATTAAATATGTTACATTTATTATAACGTTTTGACAAAAAATAAATGGATGTATGAAAAATATGATGTGCTTATTTAAATTTACTTATATGGTACTATCTACTAATATGACGAAATTTTCACTTCCGGTTAAACCGGAAGTGCTACGAAAATTACGAAAATTGACTTTTATTCTCAAATTACTATAATAATTTTAATGGAATGCCTTATAATAAGTTCTTATACTATAAGAACTCCTTTAGACTGAGCTTTCATATTAAAGAAAAAATGTATAAAACACAACGTCAGAATTTAGAAGTTCTTAGAAATAGAATTACCAGAGCAATAACCTCTATTTCTCCACTTGAAATGCAAAATGTATTACGGGAGTTTCGGGAAAGAATTGATTATTGCCGAGAAGTAAACGGCGAACGTTTCGAGCATTTAAACTATGATTGAATATTATTTTGTGTTATAGTTGTTGCAGAATTATACCGTTGACTCTTACTGCCATAAATAAACTACCTGATTAAACCCTATTGTATACGCCTCAACCTCTTCAAAGCTCAATAAATGGGATCAGGGCCGGCTTGAAAATGTATACATCAAAGCATACAAACACTAAAACTGCTTCATCAACAGTTCCATATTTGAAAATAAAAAATTTCTAAACAGCCCATTGAAACTTTTTAATCTTATAACATTTCTTATACTAGATGGAATTAAGTTAAATAATTTTGGTGCAAGATATGTTATGGAGTGTTGATTTATATCGCTCTTTGAAGATCGAATGTTCAGCATATGTGCAGCATTACCTCTGGTCATATAATTATGATGGATACAGTCCATTTTAAGTCTTGCATTCGAATACACGTAACCACAAACCGCCAGGACATACAATGTTTTAATATTACATAGATCTGATGAGTAGAGCCTATTAGAAGAAAACAGTCTAGGTCTTTTTAGGATTACCTTCACAACATAATTTTAGGCAATATTTAACTGTTCTAAATGACTACTGTACATTCCTCCCCAAGCGATGATTCCATACCTCAATAAGGGCTCAACTAGTGCTTTATAGATCATAAGAATTAATTTTTTATTTAATATTCCTCGAAGGATATAAAATTTATGGATTAGGCATCGGACTTTTTTACACAAATAAAGCACATGTTGATCCCATTATAAATGTTTATCTATTACAATACCCAAATACTTTACAAACGAAACTTCACAGAGAGGATCCGCGACATGTTCGCACATTATTTGATTAAAATCCGGCCTGTTGGCTGACGTTATTGAGAAAGCTATATAATTTGATTTTTTAATATTTAAAGTTAATTTGAAAGTATCCAAGAAAAGCTTTATTTTAGAGAAACCAGATTTCAGGCGTTCTCTTGTACTCTGCCAGGTCCTGTCATTAAAAATCACTACAGTATCATCTGCATACGCGATGATTTCTCCCCGGTTAAACCGGAAGTGCTACGAAAATTACGAAAATTGACTTTCATTCTCAAATTACTATAATAATTTTAATGGAATGCCTTATAATAAGTTCTTATACTATAAGAACTCCGAACTCCTTCCTTTAGACTGAGCTTTCATATTAAAGAAAAAATGTATAAACGTCAGAACTTAGAAGTTCTTAGAAATAGAATTACCAGACCAATATCCGCTATTTCTCCACTTGAAATGCAAAACGTATTACGGGAGTTTCGGGAAAGAATTAATTATTGCCGAGAAGTGAACGGCGAACGTTTCGAGCATTTAAACTATGATTGAATATTATTTTGTGTTATAGTTGTTGCAGAATTATACCGTTGACTCTTACTGACATAAATAAACTACCTGATTAAACCCTATTGTATACGCCTCAACCTCTTCAAAGCTCAATAAATGGGATCAGGGCCGGCTTGAAAATGTATACCACACCACATGATTTATTTTTATAATTTAAAATAAATAGATAGGTATTTTTAGTTTTAGGTATCTATCTATAATAAATGTAAAATAATGATAACAATTAATGATAATTGAAAATAATATAATTTAAAAGTATAACTATTAGGATAACAAGTACAACAAAAATTAATTAAATCCTAAGAAACTATTGATAATTTATTTAAAATTTAACTCTGTATCACTATCACTATCTTCATATAAGCCTAAACTTATAATTAAGGGTTGAACATTTGTAATCATACAATTGTAAGATTTTCCACCTTAAGTACATGCTGTACACAGTTTTTCCAGCTGTCTGCAGAAATTTTTCTTACTTCGTTTTTAATTAATTCTACTACAGATGCATTTAATGTAGCAGAAATATTATTTCTCCTAATATTCGATTTTAATTGGTGCCATATTAGCTCAATAGAATTGAAAATCATCCCAACCTTTTCTTGGAGTGTCATGGGTATCGAACCATGCTTCGTCAAGGTAAATAATTGGACGATTTTCTTCCCTAAATTGTTTAACAGCTGTCTGCAGAAATTTTTCTTACTTCGTTTTTAATTAATTCTACTACAGATGAATTTAATGTAGCAGAAATATTATTTCTCCTAATATTCGATTTTAATTGGTGCCATATTAGCTCAATAGAATTGAAAATCATCCCAACCTTTTCTTGGAGTGTCATGGGTATCGAACCATGCTTCGTCAAGGTAAATAATTGGACGATTTTCTTCTCTAAATTGTTTAACAGCTGTTAAATATTTAAGTCTCCATTCCCGTAAACTTTGAGATTCCATTAATGTTTGTCTTTTATCAATGCTTCGGTATTTAAAACCCATTTTACGCAATATTTTCCTAAGGCTTGAAAGGCTACAAAAGATATTTGTTTTGTCTTTAATCAGCCGCTCTTTGAGGGAAATCAAAGTGGGTACAGTTTGTGCCTCATACATTTGGTAAATCTTTCTTCTTAATAAATCCATGTCATTTTCGTCAATGCTTCTAAACGTGCCAGAATCACTCCGATTTTTTCTAGGATTAACAGGTTTAAGTACTATCTCTCTTATCGAAGAAAAAGGAGTTTTTGTCAAAGTAGCCGTCTCTGCTAAAGCATCCATGGAATTAAAATTTCTACTCAACGACGATTGATACTCATTTTTAATTATTAGTTTGGCATCGGTAGCTAAGTGCTTTCTTTTAAAAATGACACTTGAAGATGCCCCCCTATCAGCACAATTCCAAGGACGCCACATTCTACCACTAATAAGCCTAACTAAAACTTACTCGCCGGAAAACCACTAAAGATTAAAATTATTGAAAATCACTTTGTATTTATATATGCTTGAATTTGTATACCTGGTCCCGCTCTGCTCGAAAAGGTTTTAAAATTTGGGATTTCCTTATTTATTTTATGGTCGAATGGATAATGAGGTTTTATTGCAGTCAAAAGATCAACGGTATAATTCTGCAAATACTATACTTACTATTTTGTTTTAATACAGGGTGTTTCATTAAAAATAACGAAGATGACGGTTAAACCAGCAATGACTTTCATTTGTTCGAACATTCAAAATATACATCCTACCGAATCATAACAATTCCCAAAATATGAAATCGTTGATTTTTTTCCTACCACAGTACAGTAACTAAGTCGAATTTTACGCTAAAAAATCCAGGCAGCAGTTGTTTCTAAAAAGGTTAACATTACAGAACCGGATATAGTCATGGCAGGACACGCAATCCCACTGGCTTCATCTATTAATTTGCTGAGCGTCAATCTGAGAGGAAATATGTCGTGGCATAACCACGTTGTGGCAATCGCCAAGATCTCAGAAACTTGGTGTACTCTTCCGAACCAAAAAGTTGTACACACCTCAACAACTTTTGATACTATACAAAGCCCAGATTCGACCATCACTAGAGTACTGCTCTCATGTCTGAAGCTCTGCACCCATACATACTCTTCGGCTACTGGATTCCATCGAAAGGAGGGTCATTCGTCTAATCGCAGACTCTTTGCCTAGAATATCGAAGACAGGTTGGGGATTTGACTCTCTTTTACAGATATATTCATGGAAAGTGCTCGGCTGTCCTTGTCCTCTTAATTCCGCCCAGAGCTGCGAACAGCAGAAATACACGACGAACCACTGCCGCTCGTCCATTTGCGGTTAAGCTTAGTACTCCACGAACTTCATTATTTAAGACGGCATCCGGAACGACCTTCCCGAGGTCGTGTTTCTCAACGAGTATAACCTCCAACGATTCAAAATCGACGTGAATCGCTTTATTCGCATACGCACCACTCCCAGAGTGCCCTAAAGGATTTTTCCTATAGTGCTTGTGTTTGATTATATAAAAAAAATTATATTTAATTAAATTCAAAACAATTTAAAGTGATCAATTGCATTTTAATTATATATTTAATGAAGAAACGCTTCAGAAAGTTGTTTTTTAAATCAATCAATCAATTTTTCTCCGTATAGACATCAGTATACAGTATCTATATACAATTGTTTTCATGGCACACTTAAAAAAATAGTATTCTCGGAATAAGTTTGTTTTTTTGAGGAAACGCTTTGTTATAGGTATAGAACAAATACTATTTATAAAGAAAATTGATATGTCATCAAATTAAATAAAAATATACATGGTGTTCCATTTCAAATAAGAAACTTTTTAATGGTTTAATTCTTTCACAATGAACCTTAAATTGTGACCACCCTGTACTTTTTCTGCCAAGTTTGAAATATTTTTGAGAGTTGATGATCTTCTAGTTATTCGTTAAGAGAGTTTTTTAGTCCAAGAGCTAAGGTAAAAAGATTATGTGGAATATTTCATCACCATGCATTTGTCAAATAATTACAAAAAGTCCAGATGTCTCAAAAACTGGCCAAGTCAAACAAAGAGATGTTCTATAAAATTTGTCTCATATTTAAAGGTTAATCGAAAAATATAATAAAAATTACCATGTTGTTTTTAAAAATGAAAGTTGATAGCTAGTTCCGGTATAACAGGAACATGTGAATATCTTAGTTAAAGAGAGCGTATCGATAAACCTGAATCCCCAAAGGCAATGGCACACAATTGTTTACGATTTTAACTTTACAACTCACAAATAAACGGCGGACTGCTGTCAGGGAATCATATATACTTTCATTCGGCGAGGACCTTTTGCACTGCCCCGCATACGCGCTTGGTTGCCGGTCTGTCTTCAGATAGTTTTTGCACCGTACTTATTCGTCTCACAAATACTTGAAAAATTTTTTTAGCCGTTTAAAGGAGAGTTTTCGCACTCTTTGTATGAAAAAAACCTGGCGTCCGCCCAAAGGAGAGTCCGCCCAAGAGAGGTTGATTTTAATGGAATTTCATATACCTAGTTCCGGACTATGAAAAAATGTCCGCTTAATAGATATGCCCGCTTATCAGAGGTGTCCGTTATGGGAGGTTTCACTGTAATATCCTACCTTACTGCTAAACGTCCACTAGTTAAAAATTCAACATCAAACAAAAATATAAAATGTAACCAAATTTAGTGTAAATGAGAATTGTACAAGGTGCATTTATCTATTATTTATTTCATTCTATACGTAACACCATCAAAAATGTTGTTTCTTTCTATTTGATTTATACGCTTTTTTTTCTTTATTGCTAACAAATAGTTCTGAAGATGACGACAATAACCCGAAACGTAAACCAAATATTTGAATTTCATTTCAGAGTGACGAACAAACCCAATAACTAACTAGGTACCTATAATTTAAAAAACGGTCAAGAAAACAAAACTGTAATAAACACGATTGGTATATTGGATTTTAATCGAAAATACAGGAAAAGTCAAAAATAGACCACTGTTCACTTCTGGTTTCATGTCCCTGTACTGTGTTTTCCCGTGCGATCATCGGAGTCCATCATAAATTAATTTGTTAGTCAGGGGCTATAAAAATAAAGACGGGTCTATAAAAATAAAGACGTAGTAGATACTGCCTTACTAATCCCCTCTCGTCTGGACAACATAAATTTGTCAAAATCCCACGACGAAGAAAAGGACACTAGCGCACAGCGAGCAAATAGTTTGTGTTTATTTGTTATCTGAATCATCCGAGTTTCTATTTAAGTCGTTAAGACTGTTTTTCTTCTGGCAGAAGATAGTAAAGTACGTTTCATGGTCTTATATTGACCTTTTATCTGTAATATTATCAACATGATGGAATAAATGTAATTAAAATTGCAACATTGTCATCAAACATTTTCGCAAGGTATGTGAAAACGTTCTTTTTAGTGTAGTGTGTAGTATTACTGTTTTCAGCTGACGAGAAACTAAATGACCTCAAGTTTCTACTATACAGGGTGTTAAGGAAATGACATATTATATTTGAACCGGCAAATCCTGAAAATAAATTGAAGGAAAATGACCATAAATGGCGAAACGAATTAATGTACGAAATATACACTTTATATGAAATCTGAAAATTTACGTGGCCGCTATCACTTCTTTTTCAAATCTTTTTCAATTTTTTTAGAAAAAAATACTACAATTTAAAGGTATGTATGTACATACTCTCTTACCTTCGATCCCATAATCCGTTTTATAATTAAATTCCATAAAAAAATAAAACACAAAAAGTATGTTTTGCAACAGAACCAACAATAGATAATATCACACAAATTTGAAATCACATCACAATATTTCTTATTATGAATTATTTCACAATAGAAAAAAAAAAACGGGTAATGCCACAACTAACGAAACGTTTAAAATTCGTATATATCAAGCACGTGGAACCGTCGACAGCGTCAATCCATCCCCGAGTCTCGAAACATACTGAAGCAACGATGGTCGCGCGCGGCAGGTATCCAAGCAAGGGCGAAACATGCGGTGTGATCTGCCAACACTGTTAGTATACTCTAGTGACCCACATTGTTGCTAACTGAATCCAGATGGAACGGCGCGACATTGGGTGGATAAAAAGGGGTATTTACCTTAGTATTTAGATATTAGATTAAAAAAAAGTATATGGACTTTCTCTAGGACACCCTAGGAGTCACCCATTTAAATATTATAAGTCATTTCCATAACACCCTGTATAAATAAATAAAGTTGATAAGTTTGATTCAAGGAAACGCGTTCAGGCGCGCAAAAGAACAACACCACCCCGAAGCTATTGGCCTCTGTCCAAAAAGACGGAACTCTTTCTGGAAAATGTCTAACCTTTGCTTCTATGCCAGACTGTGCGTCTTGCCGAATAAGATTGAATATACAGAAGCAAGCGTGAAATATATGTTAATATTTTGCAGGGTTTTCCGACATTAGATTTATACGAAAATAAATTTGATGTCAAAAGGTGTGAAAGTTTTAGAACCGTATACGTTTCCTGTGATTTACGGTAAACATCCATAAAGTCTACGAAAATATCCGGTATTTTAGTTTTGATGCCACAGCCTTGAGTCAAATACAGTGGAACCTTTCATAACTGGACACATCTAATAAGCGGACATCTCTATTACGCGGGCTGTTTTCATACAAAGAGTGCGAAAACCCTCCTTTAAACGGACAAAAAAAATTTAAAAGTATTTGGGAGACGAATAAGTACCGTGCAAAAACTCTCTGAAGACAGACCGGCAGTCAATCGCGTATGCGTAGCAGTGCGAAAGGACTTCGCCGAATGAAATTATGTGGGATTCCCCGACAGCAGTCCGCCGTTGATTTGTGAGTTGTAAGGTTAAAATCGTAAACAATGGCACAAAAATGTCGCGTTTTGAGTCTGAAAGAGAATATTGATGTTGTGGAAGTTTGTAATTTGATAACAATTATTTGGGCGAGTTCATTAACATTGATAGCAATGTGCTATTAGAAGATGATAGTGACCCCATTCCTACCGATAATGTAGTCTAAACTGAAACCACATCACTATCTGACGACTCTGATGAAGAACTTGAATGCAGTAATCAAACAAATGTCAACCATTACCAACAAGCCATTAGTATGGTAAAGGAACTATAAGAGTACAGCAATAGAATTGATATCAGACTTGGAATTACATTTTCTAAATTGCAAGTTTAAAACGCAAAAACACGTCGAACTATTAGATTTTTTTAGTACTACATTCTAACTAAAACTAGTGTATTTTTGTTATGTTATGTTTATTTGTACATAGGTACATATACATAGTAATTATTTTGCATTTACCTAATAATAAATTTCCTACGGGCGGACACATTTAGACGGTCCCGTTGGTGTTCGCCTAAGAGAGATTTCACTGTATTTGATTTTTCTGGAAGAAATAAGATTTTGCTGAAATACAATCGATTTTAATCAATTTTTGAATTGTAATATTAAAAACCGAAAGAGTCAGTAGACAGTATTTTTTTTTTTTGGTTAACTTGATTAATCGTTTTTTCCCGTAGTACAATTATAATTATTTTAGTTTAATTCTATTGGCTGTCAACTATATACATACTGTTTCGACCAATCAAATTGTTTCATTTACACCATTCACATGGTGATTATACTGATAAAATTTGCATATTCCTTATAAGTCTCGAAACATACTGAAGTATGAAGGGCGCGCCGCCAGTATTCAACCAAGGGCGAGACACGCGGTGTGATCTGACAACACTGTTAGTATACTCTAGTGATCCACATTGTTGCTAAGTGAATCCAGATGGAACGGCGCGTGGATAAAAAGGGTTTTTGCCTTAGTATTTAGATATTCGATTAAAAAAAAAGTATGTAGACGTTCTCTAGGACTCCCTAGGAGTCACCCATTTAAATATAATAAGTCATTTCCATAACACCCTGTATATTTAGGAAATGTATTTATTCAACACTTATAAGTATGTTCAAGCAAGATGCATAGTCTAGCCAGGCCACAACACCATCTTTAAAATTTTCCAGAAAAGAGTAAAGATTGTTCAACGGAAAATGGATATAACTTAATGACTGCAGTAAAAGTACCTGTTGCGATCCCATTATTTATGATCGTTTGTTATTATTATGTGGAAAGGAGCGGATTGTAATAATTATAATTAAATATAGGCACATCAGGTTGGTTAGGTTGCTTAATTATTTAAATATCTTTTTGTGGTAAAATTTGTTAGTTTTTATTTCTTGCTGGAAGAGTTTGTATTACCGATATTATTTTACTAAACGTATAAAAAACAATATGTGGCGTCCATGGAAAAACATTGATGGTGCTTCTTATAGTGTTGCAGTGAAGAAAATGCATTTATCTCTCGATGCTAGGGAAATTGTAAAAAGAGTATATACTTCTTTACTCAACAGAGGACTTTATGCTAGTGCTGCTGCGACTGAAACGTCTGATTTGACTAAGATACCTCTGACTACAGTGAAAAGAATCCCGTCAAATCCCATTAAATCTAGAAAGAAGCGTAAAGATGCCGGTTTCACCAAATGTTTCGACGAAAGCGACAAGGACTTGATAAGGCGAAACATCTACACCATGTACGAAGAGCAACGCGTACCTACATTAAATTCTCTGAAGCAACGGCTCACCAATGATGAAACCCAAATAAGTTGTAGCCGCACTAGCCTTTGGAGAGTTTTATCGGAAAAGGTATTATAATTAATTTTGATGAGGATAGCGATAGCGAAACAAAACTATCTATAGAATGACATTATAAATGTAAATAAATATGACTAGTAATATTTAAAAAAAATGTTATTTCATTTGATTAGTCCGTCCCTTCATACTTCACTTGTTTATTGCCAAGCTCTTGTCGACAGAATGGGACCGACCCAGGAAATCATTAAGTCGTATCCAAATTTCGTGAAACGTACTTTACCTACCTACTCGACTTATTGGACGCAGTCCAACTGCACCAATCAGATTGATCTTACTTGCTTGAAAAAAATAATCAGATGTTTTACAACGGACAAAAACGTGTTTCGGGAACTCAGCAGTATAGAATTTAAAAATAAATTTTTTAGAAACACCCGCTCTTCGCAACATTGCACAATTCGTCTAAAACACAATAAATCTATTAATATTTATGGCCATGAGACGTGTATTGTGCCCACCTTCATTTTAAAGTATAAAAATTGACCTTTAGTTCATTTGCACTTGTAAAAAGTTTTTTTAAGGTATAAAGTTTATTCGTACAAACATCATTGTCTAAGATTGTTTACCTCTCAAGGTGATTGCTCTCCTCCAACTAAATGTTTTAAAAATTTCTGACAACTTGGTATTAAATAGAATTTAACGAATATGGGAGTGGAGTTATATCCGGCAACTGGAATCCTGGAAATTTTGTCTTGGAGTGACAGTAACCAAGTCGACTTTAATGCTAAGAAAACCCTGGAAGCAGTTTTTTCTAAACAGGTTATCATTGCGGAACTGGATATATTCATGACAGGATACGCAATTTCACCGGCTTCATCCACTAATTTGCTTGGCATCAATCTGGCACATCGTGGCAATCGCCAAGACTGCTTCGCAGAAACTTGGTGTACTCTTCCAGACCAAAAAGTTGTATATACCTCAATAACATTTGACACTTTACTTCGAGATTCGGGGGGTAATTAGAGCCAGTTGGCAGGATTGGTTGATGACGAGGAATATGATGATGTAAATCGATGTATATGCAATGTTGTTGGCAAAGATGGTGTGCTGTGGTATAGGTTCATCTTGTGCGGAGTTAGGGAAAATTCTGAAGGTTCTGTTTATGACTTTTGATTGCACACAAACTATTATTCGGCATATAAATATCATTTTTTGCTATTCAATATTTATGTTGGTGCATATTGTGCATATAAGTTTTCTCCCGAGTTACTTTGCTAAAAGTCGGTTTGTTTTATGAAGTCCGATATCGGATTAAATCATTAAAGGTTGTTAAATAGTAAGACGGTTAAGTTAACAATACCGTCGCTATACTTGATCGTACCGAACATTCCACTGGTTCACTGTAGTCGGCCGTGCAAAATCAGCGGTTCCAAAACAAAATTATCTTAGAATCATGTACCGCGATAAATATTTTTATCTTATATATTTTTCACTCATAGTTTTTCCTATTTATCAAATGAAAACCATTTTGCGTCAATAAGTTAAATATGTTCTCAGGTACTTTTTCCTAGAATTTAGTTATTTTGGAATCATTATAGTTAAATCTATATAATAATCACTATTTTCCAAGAAATAATTAAAAGTTGCTCAATTGCCGGATGGTATGTTCTATTTTAAATAAGTAGTTATGCTTTTTGGTTTTAGTTTGTTTCTCATTGTGTGAGAATTAAAAGCAGTTATAAAGCAAAGTTATGGAACATGTTCACAACGCCTAGAAGGTGTTTATGTTCAGGTGAACGCCGTTTGGTATTACAAAGAACGTTATTTTACTTAGAAAAAGATAACTTGGGCCCGTTAGTGTCTGTAAGAAGACTTCGAAAAAAGAGTGAAGAGGAATTGAACAGACCATATAAAAGGGTTTAACTCCATTCTAAAACCTTTGATTTATCCCATGGGATAAAACTATGATCACCATTAAGGAGAGGAAATTGCAATACTTTGGTCACGTAATGCGTAGCGAAAGGTACAAACTACTACACAACATTATGCAGGGCAAGATAGAAGGCAGACGGGGTCCTGGTCGCAGGCGTACCTCTTGGCTCAAGAACCTTAGGGAATGGTTTGGAGTCAATATAACCACTTTATTTAGACGGGCCGTTAACAGGGCTCAAATTGTGTTGATGATAGCTAACATCCGCCGAGGATAAAGCACCAGAAGAAGAAGAAGAAGATAAAACTATCGATTAGGAATATTGTTTATGATATGTATAAAGCCAAGGAATATGTTACCCTCAAAACTATTCTTGAAAAGATAAAGAAGAAATAACTTTGCGATATTGGAACTACCACTTTGTCCGTCATTTTAAAAGAGCTGGGCTTCAAATACAAAATAACGAACAACAGAAAAGTGCCTTGCGAGCTATCCAATAATGTTTCAAGAACCAAAACTTAATAAAAAAAGAATTCGTAAAACTAATTTGCCTAAATACTATAAAAGCTAAAAAATAATTATTTTTCTTTGCCTAAACTAATTTTTCATTTACTTTAAATTATTTTATTTAGAAAATACCTAAAATATAATTTGTTGTTTGAGAGCCACCGATTACCCGGCTCGAGAGGTTTTATTGCTTAGCGGACTTCATACACCGTACCGACTTTAGCCACAATTTTCCGCGTGACGGGGTACCTAATGGGAGCCAAATTAGTTTTTTCTTGTTAATTTAGTAAATAAGATCATGCAATTTTCAAAAAAAAGTATCATATACACATGATCTATATTATTTTATATTTTCAATAATTGTTTTTTAAATTATATAAAAGTTAATAATAACATTTTTAGAAATAAAACTGCTCAGGTGGCTCCAATTCCCTCCCGTTCCCCTACTGCTCTCATGCCTGGAGCTCTGCACCCAAGCATACTCTTCGGCTACTGGATTCCATCAAAAGGAGAGTCTCTAACCTTCAAAAAAATATTCCACTTGCTTCATCTATTAATCTGCTGGGCGTCAACCAGGGAGGAAATATGTCTTGGCATAACCACGCTGTGGCAATCGTCAAGATAGCTTCTCAGAAATTTGGTGTACTCTTCCGGACCAAAAAGTTGTACACACCTCAACAATTTTTGACACTATACCAAGCCCAGATTCGACCACCACTAGAGTACTACTTTCATGCCTGGAGCTCAAACCCAAGCATACTCTTGGGCTACTGGATTCCATCGAAATGAGAGTCCCTAACCTTCAAAAGAGTATTCACCTGAAGACGACTGGAACTGTTTACCAGTTGAAACATTGTGATATAAATAAAGACAACGGAAGTCTAAAAATACCTCTTTATCACTCATTTATGTAGTAACTTTTTAGTATCTCCGAAAGACATTATTTTCAATTTTGGTATGTGTTAATAGGATATAAGATCACATTATTTAGTTAGGATAGATATTCTATCGATACACCAATGGCGTCCCTGCACACAATCATGTTCTCAGGTGTTTTATTGCACGCCACTGACATTTTTCCCTGTGAGTATTGAGAAGGTCAATTCTAAATGAAAATGGCCTCTTGCGTTTTTTCTCGTCAGATTCTTGGTTCTCGGTTCTTGATCAAATTAATTAAATTCAAATGGTCTAGAAGCTCTTTCCAATAGCACCCTAATTAATTCTTCTTTGAGTACCTAATACCTTCAAAGAAATCGCGTACCAAGGATGGACATATTCATGTAAATTTTTAGGTAGGGACTTTGCCCCTGGTAGAGAATTGTTCTACTCAAACACGAGTCAACACAATAATAATTTTTAAAATAATAAACTAAAACTAAAACTGACATCAAAATTAATAACAAATTCAAATCCATTGCCCGAAAAAACCCCTAGTAACAAAAGAAATAAGTTACTTAGGAAAATCGAATAATAAATTTTTACTTGGACACTCTGTATCTGGGTTATTATCAGCTATGGAACTAAACTAAGTATGGCCAAAGCGCAGTATTTTACCCAAGGAATCTGCAGTTTTCCTGTGTACCATTAATTATGGGACACCCTGTATATGTTATAATATTTATAACGAAATGTATTTTAAGATGAAATTTTTTTATATAGATATGTGTAAAATTAATGGCAATTAGGAAAGTCGTGAAAAATTAATACTCCTCAGCTGTAAACCATAATACATTTGTCCATGTGTGTGTATAAAAATAAATACACCCATCACACTAATAGAAATGCGTAGGCCGAAACAACATAGAAAAAATTAAAGTTCAATGCCAATTGGAAATCGATGTGTGTGGTAACATTTTGTATATTTAATGCGTCTGTATAGGATTAAAACAGTATCGAGAAAATTATTGCTTGCGCCAATAATAAATAATTACATGCAAGGCAGGATAAAAATAATCTAGGGATATTATATTTATCGGTATTGATAAAAATAAAATATATTCCAAATTGGGTTTTTATCAGATATAACAACATGCAAAGTTATGGAACCTGGGTAACGTAATTGGATCACTGGGTCGACAAAATATTAAGTTTAGTTTACATGAAGGGGGTTTGGTTGGATGAAGGTCAGTAGAAGGAACGTGGAATATTTTTTTAAAGTTTCATATTAGAGGGCAATGGTCACATACACTGCTGGGTTGAATAAATCTATGATTGTTTTCTTACTTTCTTATTAAGTACTTTTAATCCAAGATTCTGTAATATAATTTTAATTAATTATCATTTATTGTATTGAACAGAGTGAACAGACTATATTAGATGATTTGTAAAACAAACTATATTACGTTACTAAGATCTGAACAGTCAGGTTCCTTTTTAAATATCCTATTTCAAGAGGCTATTCATTTAATGGTGTTAATATAAACACATGTGGAGGGTATCGAGAAGGGCTCTCGATAAGTTGCACGGTTCATCATTGCGTTGAATATAATGAATGTTATTAACTAATTGTTAATATAATATCCCAAATATATACACTTTTATTCGTCTTACAATTCTCAAAGCAGGGCAATTTCTAAACTAAAAAGGTATACTGCTCCATCATGAATCTCTATCCCTTTCGGGCTATTTCCATTTTTACTTTTAGGTAGGTTTTAGGTAGATACTTATAGCTAAGGGAGTCTCGGGCTGTTGCACTGGATATTTCTAAAGCCTTGATGAGGGACTTCTAGGTAAACTCCGATCCTATTCGATGAAGTTGAGACAGGTGTTGAGCCTAATATTGAGCTGGATGCCGACGACATTAGTTTGGAAGACGATAATAAAGAAATTCAAATCACAACACTGATGATGAACAAGATATTGATCCCAAAGTATATTTAGATCTTTATACAGTAAGGACTATAATAGAACAACAAGGGTTACCTATTATGTTGAAAAAGACTTGTGTAATGACTGTTTGGCCGATGAAAGTGTTTTCCCAACTTCACAAAAACATCTAGAGCAGTATTACGGATATTAATAAAAAAAAAGGAGATTTTTTTGGAAATCTTTAACATCATCTATCTCAAAAGTTTAGGACATAATATGTGCATATGAAGTTTTTTTCTGGAAATGAAAATAACCTTCTTAAATATTAGCATGTTATTAAGAAACACCCTGTATATTTATGTATTTGTGTGATTTCGTTGGCATAACATTTTTTTTCCTATAAATTCTTGCTCTACTGATTTTTATTTCCAAATTACAAGGTGTAAAATACTGTTAAAAGTTTTTAATAAAATTCTGATAATTAACTAATTAACAATAATAAATGTGAGTGATAGACGTGTTTTGGACTTCCATTGTCTTTATTTCATTTAAATCACAACGTTTCAACTGGTAAGTATCTCTAGTCGTCTTCAGGTGAATACAGGTATTCACTTACCAGTTGAAACGTTGTGATTTAAATGAAATAAAGACAATGGAAGTCCAAAACACGTCTATCACTCATGATACAGCATTGTCTCTAACCTTCAAAGAAACAATAATAAATGTATCAACTACTAACTTACAAACGTAAATTAATTATTAATTAATAATATTTAACAAAATAAAAAGAATATTACCAAAGATGCTGAAAATGTTGTCCCCTAGCTTCAATGCATTTTTCAATGCGGTTCCTCATGGATTTTCTTACTCGTCCAAAAATGCCAGGCATCTCTCTCTAATTTGGCGACACTCCATTTCAACTCTTTGACGAAGAGTCTGCCACAATTTCAATTCATTATCTGCCAGCGCTATAAAGTTTTTTAAGCAAAAACGATTATTTCATTTTTTAACGCTCTGTAGTTTGGAAACAAAAATTAGTGAAGCAAAAATTTATAGGAAAAATAATATTATTATTTGCCAAGGAAATCAATGCCAAATTTAATACCAACCTTTCTGTTACACCCTGTATAAAGGGACGTAAGTTTGGAATAAATTCAATAATTTTAAAACGGTTAATTGTCAATATCAATATGATTATTTTACGATTCTATATATTATTACCAAAAAAATAATTAAATACGTATGTCCACGGATGGGATTTACAAGAGGACAAATGGACTAAAAATTAAAAGATACCAAAAAATGTCACTCTTAATAAACGTTTTTGCTTGTCTAGAAAATACGATTCATCATAAGAAACTTCAATTTTTTATACAGGGTGGGGTAAAAACTGCAAAAATGTTATTTTGCTTAAGAGTAAACATACTTTATTTTGAAAGATACGAAAAAAAGTCATTTTTAATAAACGTTTTTACTTGAATAATGAATAGATGATACTTGTTGTCAATGTATTTATTTAATGAAGTAATTATAATAATAATAATAATAATATGAACATTTTTATTAACATGAAAAGAAAACGATAACGATTTCATAATTCAAAAACTCCACCCCCATACTAGACACATTTTTCTAATTGCTTTCTCAAATAAGTGACAGAATTTCTGATTTCTTCCTAAGATATCGATTGAACAGCCTGGATAATTCTGCCCTTCAGCACTTCAATATCATTTTGGTATTGGTGTTGCAAAAACAATTTGTTTTAAACGGCCCCATAAAAACATATCGGCCAAGGTTAAGTCGGGACTTCTTGGGGGCCACAAAACTGGGCCATTCCTGCCAATCCACCTTGGACCAAATCTGCGGTGAAGCCATTCTCTAACCTCACGAGCGAAATGGGCTGGACAACCATCTTGCTGAAAATACATATTTTGTCGGAAATTTAATGGTAGATTTTCGAGTTCATCATTGGAAAATGTATCCAGCATAATCTATTGCACGTGTTATCAAAAAAATATGGCCCTATAATGCCATGGATGGATATCGCACACCACACGGTCACTTTTGTGAAATATTGTCTTCTCGTCATAATTCTGAATTCGGGATTTTTCTACCTAACGTGCTGGGTTGCAACGGTTTTATTTGTTGAAAATGTAATTTCATCAGAAAACATGATACAATTTATAAAAATCAACATTTCCACTTAAAATTGTGTCTCCTATCCACAGGCAAAAATCAAGTCGTTTCGCATCGTCTCCCTCTTCCAATCTCTGATTAAAGTGCTGTTTATACGGATACAATTTATTTGCTTTAAGTATCTTCTGAATTTTGAATTTTTTCCACAACTTCCAACTGAGTAACACGATTTCTAAGGAACGTCATAGGATTTTCTTCAACAGAATGAGGAACTAAGACTGTAGCAGCATCATAATGGTGGTATTTCTTCTTTTTTTTTTTGAGGCCCAAAACCGAACCAGTTCTCTTGAACATTTTTATTAAATTTCAGATTGCCATCCTAGTTATTGGGATTCCTACAAATATCTCGATAAATTGTTCCATGATCGGTATGAAACTTGACCATCCCCATAACATTGGATTATAAAAACTCTTTGTTCAGTAGATAGCATTTCTACTTAAATAATAACTTCATTAAATAAAGGCATTGACAACAAGTACCTATCACCTTAAGTGTCATTATTATTTTAACTAGGTTCACCAGCCAGAGGTGTGCCAGAGAATACTTTTTGGGAAATAATTTTTACATAGGTAAACCTTTTAATGAATTGTTCTACTTCGGTTTGTTGGTGTAGAAAACACATTCATTAAGAGTGACTTTTTTTCGTATCTTTCAAAATAAAGTATGTTTACTCTTAAACAAAATAACATTTTTGCAGTTTTTACCGACCCTTTATAAAAAAATTGAAGTTTCTTATGATGAATCGTATTTTCTAGACAAGCAGAAATTTTTATTAAGAGTGACTTTTTTTCGTACCTTTCAATTTTTAGTCCATTTATCCTCTTGTAAACCCCATCCGTGGACATACTGTATATATATATATAAAACTTGATTTAAAAAAAAAATTAACATTTGCAACGTGCACTCATTTTACGTCTGCCGAACGAGTCAGATACCTCATAGGAGTCACATCTTTTAATCGATCTAAAGGACATGGTAAAATGAGGAACGTTTGATAGTGACGATTACGATTAATCGTATAAATCCAATGATCGGCGGTTAATCGTAATTAATTGTTGCATCACTGTAATTTTAAGTTAAAATTGGTAAATATAAAATGATTATATAGCGTGCAATTTTATAAACACATTACTCGGCATATATTTAATTAATCTTTAGAATTAAGAGATATGTCTTTTTCTGTCAAACTAATCTTGTTTTAGACCGTAAATAACGATTAAGCGATTTCAAGAGAGTGCGGGCAATATGCATTTATTATGGTGGTATCACTAGTTATGTTGTTATATGTAGTAAATTTTCTTCTTGGTTGCTTACTAAATGTGAGGCGCTAACTACCAACCGAGTACAGAGGAATCCCAAGTAACACTACTGCTCTTATTGCGATCTACAAGCTCGCTTTAACACAATACAATAAAATTTCGAATAAAGCCAAATGAACTTGAAGACAGCCTGAGGACTACCATAAAGCAGCTTCTAGTAAAAAAGGGCCCATCTTAAAAGGGGTTTCAACACTAAATTTTAAAACTACATTAAAACCATTCAGTTTTAATAAAGTCGTCAAAAATTCAACAGGCATTTCTTTTAACCAAATTCAACTTGCTAATTACTCAATAGGGCATTAAGAACAAATAGTTTTTAAATTTTAATTTAATGAGCGTATTAAGTTCTTTGCATAAGAATAAGTGGTCTTTAAGAACTTTTAGTTTATTTTAAGGTAACATCAAAGTCAACATATTTTTTAGTGTTGTGATCGCTCGAGCGAAAAACCGCTTGATCACTCGATTATTGAAATAACCGACATCGCTCGATTATTATAAAAACCGCTCGAGTTATCTATTCAGGCGAAAACCGTCGCTCGTCACTTATTAACTTTCACTCGATACCCGAGCTTCGCTTGACGCCGGCGGAAATGTACCGCTGTAGTGTGATCGAGTTGAAAAACTGCTCGTATATTCGAAGAGTTTTTCGCTCGATAGGAAATACTCTAGTTATAAATTCAGGCGAAAAACCGAGAAATATCGCCTGTCACTTGATACACGACCTTCGGTCCCCGCGCCGCGCCATCCGATTGGCGACGTACGAGTTTGACGCTGAACAGATACACGACATACGTCTTTCTTAAAGAGAAGGTGCATATAAAAAAGTATGCCAAATCCCTTAGCGGAGTCATCGCGACATGGGTTTTGGAGAGTTTTGTTTTAACAGCGGCGTAATTTAGGTCTCCAATTATTGTCAATATTAAAAAATTAAAGGATATAATTTTTTAATTTTTATTTACTTTAAACTCGAGAAAACTTCTCAAAAATAACATAATATAGAAATTGTAAATAAAAATAAAAAAACGAACAAAATGGTTAACAAAATATATAGAAAAATTCGTTGGTAATCTTATAGTAAACATTTTTAAATCTAAACAGGAACTTTTTATTATTACACCCAAGAAGACTTCTTAAAAATAACATACATTATAGAAAATGTTAATGGAAAATAAGAAAACGAGCAAAATAGTTAACAAAACATAGGCATCGACAAATTTTTTGGTAACCAAAAGTAAACATTCTTAAATTTAAACAGGAACTTTGAGCTAACTATAAACATGAATTTAAAAAATAATCACCTATCTTCTTATTTTGCCAGTCGCGTAACTAAGCCTATATTTTTGAAGGACACACAGTGGGCCCCTGATAAAGTCGAAGAATTTGATAAGCCATTTTAAATATATACTTATTTTATGCTCGTACATTGAGAAATATGTGAAGAAAAATAACTCTTGGTAAAACAAACTTTTTGTTTTAAAAAAGCACAATAATAAACCCGAACAATAAATATATATTTAGGTGATTTTTTGCAGTTTTTTTTTGGTATAGAGACACGTGGTAAAAATTCTTTATTCACAAATAAATAAATTTCTGGAATTTTTTTGGTGGCTAGTACAATATTTTAGCTAAACCTATGCCCACCCGTAGTTACGTGGCTGCTAAATACCATACCTGATCACATGTAAATGGCTAGGCTGCCGGTCGAGCAGTCGGTGACGTCATCGCTTGGTGACTTGGACTTTCAAGCGATTCACTCGATTATTAAAATCGCTCGATTATTAAGTAGGTACTCGATTATTAAAATCATCGTTTTTTCCCAATACTAATCTTTTTATTGAACACATTCAAGTACTTTTAAAGCATAAATAAATCAAAATTGTCTTACACTCGTTACTTGGGATGATACGTCGGTACTTTATTTATGTATGTTTTCCTGAAATAGTCGCAAATTATTATAATAATCTCGCTGTAATAATTACCACTGACTCAGCTGATTCATTTTCTCTCTTTCAGATGCTCCAAACGAAAGTTTGTACATGATTAGTGGAGTATGCGTCGCCATGTTTCTGGTTGGTGTGATCATCATTCTCTTGGCTGTCACCATTAGGTAAGTTATCTAAAATGAATTAAGAACACGGGCATGTCTCCGTAAGAGAAATAATGGTATTTAAAAAATCCATTTAAAAAGAATGTTGTATGATTTATTCGGTATGTGTGGGATCATATCTCGCGTTTTCACCGCTGCGAGAAGAAGAAAGATTTACAAATGTATGAGGCAAAAACTGTACCCACTTTGATTTCCCTCAAAGAGCGGCTGATTAAAGACGAAACAAATATCTCTTGTAGCCTTTCAAGCCTTAGGAAAATGTTTATTGCGTAAAATGGGTTTTAAAATGTCACACCAAGGCACCATCAAATAAAGGCAAAAGAATCACAATATTACATGCTGGTTCAGAGAATGGGTTTGTTCCAAATTGCTGCTTTCAGCTAAAAACAGCATATTCTTCTTTAGATTACCATCAAGATACCGACGCACAACTTTTTGAAGATTGGTTTAAACATAAACTCCTTAAAAATATACCTGAAAATAGCGTCATTGTAATGGACAATGCTAGTCATCATAGTTGGCAAGCAAAAATCATTCCCAATTCTAATAATACAAAAGCAGAAATTCAAAATTTTATGATGAAAATGATTTATATTTTGAAGAAACTTACAAAAAACGTGAACTGCTAGAAGTATTAAAAGCTTTTAAAATAAATAAGAAATACGAGTGTGACAAACTTGCAGCAGAAAATGGACATACAGTATTGCGTCTTCCTCCGTACTATTATATATTCAATCCTATTGAGCTAATATGGCACCAATTAAAATCCAATATTAGGAGAAATAATATTTCTCCTACATTAAATGCATCTGTAGTAGAATTAATTAAAAACGAAGTAAGAAAAATTTCTGCAGACAGCTGAAAAAACTGTGTATAGCATGTACTTAAGGTGGAAAATTCTTACAATTGTATGATTACAAATGTTCAACCCTTAATTATAAGTTTAGGTTTAGATGAAGATAGTGATGGTGATACAGAGTTAAATTTTGAATACATTAAGTATCAATAGTTTTTTAGAATTTAATTAATTTTTATTGCACTTGATATCCTAATAGTTATACTTTTAAATTATATTATTTTCAATTTTCATTAATTGTTATCATTATTTTACATATATTATAGGTACCTAAAACTAAAAATACCTATCTATTTATTTTAAATTATAAAAATAAAACATTTTGAAGCCGGCCCTGATTCCATTTATTGAGCTTTGAAGAGGTTGAGGCCTATACAATAGGGTTTAATCAGGTAGTTTATTTATGGCAGTAAGAGTTAACGGTATAATTCTGCAATAACTATACCTTTAGTTATTGTATCATGTTTCCAAGGGTTCCCACTTATCCAGCAACACCAGCATTCGCGCTCGGTTTCCGGTCACCCGCCAGAGTTTATTAGGGGTGGGCGAGCCAGCGCTTTTTAAGAAGCAGCGAGACAATGCGACTGCTCCGGCTTGGTCACTGTGACAAATAACAGTGATTTTTCCGAGCAGTTCTCTTTCGTAGCGAAGCGCGAGGCACGACGTAAAACAGAAATTCTATGATGATCGTTAAATTTATAGTAAATTGATTAGAGTTAGCTTAAAGAAAACGTGAATAGGTTGCAGTGGGTTGCCAGGAAGTTCCCAAAATTCAAAAAATAATCACGGATCACGGATTGCTCTGTATAATCCCGGAATTTTCTAACAATAATATTACCGTTTTTTATATATAATCTGCTAGAAATCCCGGAGATCATCCTCAAATCCCGTCAAAAAAATTTGTCCCTCAAGACTCTGCCAATCTAACAATTCCATCAATGAATTTATTCCTATCTAGTCGCATGTAAAAGATGAAAATACATGTTTTCTTATTTTTATCAATGTGGTCTTTGCTGGAAAATATTTTGATGAAACTTAAATTTTACATTTCCGGCCGACATATTGCATACTCGCCAACTGCTCAAATATACCGGCCCTCCACGATAGCGACGATTGCTTCTGCTCTTTCCTTGTCTGCTTCTGCTTCTTTGCATGTGACCTAACTGCTCGGAGCAGTCACAGCACCCAAGAGCCGTCCCGAAGCGACTGCCTCTGCTTCTCTGCAGGCGACTGCTTGGAGCAGTCGCAGCCCCAGAGGAGCCAATCGACCGCAACGATCTACGATTGCTTCTGCTATTCGCAGTCGCAGCGACGTCGATGTAAACTGATCCGAAATATTACGGCGATTTGTATGAAAGCGAAGCAGGACGTGACTGTTCAAAGGGCGAAACAGTGACAAAGAAGCAGTTTGTGAAATCGCAACCCAACTAAAGAATTGTCCTATGCAGGGGTCGGCAACCTGCGGCTCGCGAGCCACATGCGGCTCTTTTGAGGTGAAGCTGCGGCTCTTTAGTTCCATACGCAAATATTAAAAATTCGTTCTGAATCGATTAACGAGGATTAGGCACCGATTCTATCTCTCAGCCACTTGTACTCACTTTTCACCGCACCCCTCCCCCGTGACACGCGTCGTTATTGGCGTCAGTCCGTCGAAAGCTCTCGAATGACGCCGTCGTCGAATGTTTCTATGTAGGTTTTAATTCGTTTTCGACGCAAGACAATTTGGCGTCTTCACCAGTGCTTTGGCTGTGGGCAGGGGTCGGCAACCTATACGGATCGCGAGCTGCATGTGGCTCTTTCGATGTCAAGTTGTGTCTCTTTCGATATCAAATTGCATCCGTTAGTAGCTCTTTAAAAGCTCAGAAATTGTGTAAATTATAACTTTTGGCTCTTCCGTCTCAAAAGGTTGCTGACCCCTATCCTATTGTATCCCCAGCCGTTTCTGAACCTCCGTACATCATTATTTCTTTAATCGGACTGTTGTTGTTTTGATTCTTATCGATAAACATCTTTGTTTATGTTTACCACATGCCACCGTGAGTTGTTTGTTTCCTAATTCGCTAAATGTTAATTAAACCAATTTTTCAATTTGCCGAATTAAAGTTTTGTTTGTTTTGATATTAAAATATATTTAGTGTGTAATTCATTTGGAAGAAACTTATATGACTAACTTAATCGGTCTAGGATGATGTTTAAAATCTCCAGTTGCTCTATGGCCCATAAATTATGGGGATTAAGAAATATCTATTTAAAAAAGAAGTTCAACAACCTGAAGCAAAAAAAATTGTTCATAAGATTACTTAAGGAATTTTACTCTAAAATATAGAACGTCATTAAGGATCACCCTGTATAATTCCAATACCCACATACTGCAATTTTCTTACGGATTTATAAATGAAAAATCTGTATTATTCGATCCGTTATTCTTTCTGTTTCTCTAACATGGCAACGGAAGTTAAACCACGGAGGTGTTCTGCTTTTTTGTTTTTTTTTATGATCAAACACAAGCACCACAGGAAAAATCCTTTAGGGCACTCTGCGAGTGGTGCGTGTGCGAATAAAGTGATTCACGTTGATTTTGAATCGTTGGAGGTTATATTCGTTGGGAAAAACGACCTCGGGAAGGTATGGTATAGATGGGTGGCAGTGGTTCGTCGTGGATTTCTGCTATTCGCCGCTCTGGGCGGAATTAAGAGGGCAATGTCAGCCGAGCACTTTCCATGAAAATATCTGTATCTCTGTAAAAGAGAGTGAAATCATCAACCTTCTTCGTCAGCTCGTGGTCTTCGATCAGACGAATGGATGAATAGAATCCAGTAGCCGAAGAGTATATTTGGGTGCGGAGCTCCAGACATGAGAGCAGTACTCTAGTGATGGTCGAATCTGGGCTTTGTATGGTATCAAAAGTTGTTGAGGTGTGTACAACCTTTTGGTTCGGAAGAGTACACCATGTTTCTGAGAGGCTATCTTGGCGGTTGCCACAACGTGGTTATGCCAAGACATACTTCCTCCCAGATTGATGCCCACCACATTAATAGATGAAGCCAGTGGGATTGCGTGTCCTGCCATGACTATATCCGGTTCTGTAATGTTAACCTTTTTAGAGAAAACTGCTGCCTGGGTTTTTTTAGCGTTAAATTCGATTTGGTTATTGTCACCCCAAGCCAAAATTTCTTCCAGGTCTTTGTTAATGCGTGATACTTCATGCTGTCTGCGAACATGTGTGTCGGCAGCCGATGTTTGTGCATTCAAAGAGAGAGATGAGATAAGTGTGATATGGTCAGCAAAGCTAAATATCGGATTTTTGGTTTTGACTAGAAGGTCCTTAATGTAGAGTAAGAAGAGAGTGGGTTTGCTCGTAGTAGTTTTAATTGTAGAAACAAGGATCACGGAGGTAAGAGAACTAAATTGAACGTCTGAAAAGATCTTTTTAAAAGCACGTTGTTAAACAAAAATTAAGCTCATCTTCCAGAGAATTATATCAGGAGCAAAATGTTTTAACTAAAACCGAGACTGCATCTATTCGATTGAGTTTTGTTTTTGGACAAGCAATTATTGATAAACCTGTTAATGATTTTTTAATTCTGGTGATTTTAAGACTAATCGTACGTCTAGGCTCATTAAAAAGTCTGTTAATCCACAATGTAGACTACTAATCAAACAAAAGAAAATCAAGTATATCACGTGAAATACATGTGAACATTAAATAGACTTTGATGGCGGGTGGAGTTTACTACGCGTTATTTTTTTTATCGTAACGGTAATAATATGGATTTTTTTAGAATTTTTATTAAGAAAGATTTTTAATTAACATTTTAAAAAATTAATGGTTTAAATTAAATGCAGTATGCACAGAGACAATTTTCTGAATTCAATACTTTTGTCCAAATTATTTCCTTGATTTAAAAATTCATTTACTTAGGTACTTATCATAATAGGATTTTCGCTTATAACTAGAAGTTTTCACCTCGTATAATTAAGAATAATATAAATTTTGGTGGTCATCAACAATTATTTATAAAAAAATTATTATTATCAATGTTATTAATAATGAGTTTCGAGTTGATATTATTTATTTTAATCAACAATCAGCCTTTTCTTCTTTTATGATCAAACACAAGCACTATAGGACAAATCCTTTAGGGCACTCTGGGAGTGGTGCGTGTGCGCAAAAAGCGATTCACGTTGGTTTTGAATCGTTGGAGGTTATATTTGTTGGGAAAAACGACCTCAGGAAGGTCGTTCAATAAGGGTGAAGTCCTCCAGATGAACGAATTCTTAAATAATGAAGTTCGAGGAGTATTAAGCTTAACCACATATGGATGAGCGGCAGTGGTTCGTCTTGTATTTCTGACTTTCGCCGCTCTGGGCGGAATTAAGAGGGCAAGGTCAGCCAAGCACTTTCCATGAAAATATCTGTAAAAAAGAGTATGTTTGGCTGCAGAGCTCCAGACATGAGAGCAGTACTCTAGTGATGGTCGAATCTGGACTTTGTATAGTGTCAAAAGTTGTTGAGGTGTGTTCAACTTTCTGGTTCGGAAGAGTACACCAAGTTTCTGAGATGCTATCTTGGCGATTGCCACAACGTGGTTATGCCAAGACATATTTCCTCCCAGATTGACGCCCAGCAAATTAATAGATGAAACCAGTGGGGTTGCGTGTCCGTCCATGACTATATCCGGTTCTGTAATGTTGACCTTTTTAGAGAAAACTGCTGCCTGGGTTTTTTTAGAGTTAAATTCGACTTGGTTACTGTCACCCCAAGCCAAAATTTCTTCCAGGTCTTTGTTGAGGCGTGATACTTCATGCTGTCTGCGAGGATGTGCGTCGGCAGCCGATGTTTGTGCATTCAAAGATAAAGATGAGATAAGTGTGCTATCATCAGCAAAACTAAATATTGGATTTTTCGTTCTCACTAGAAGGTCGTTAATGTAGAGTAAGAAGGAAGTGGAAGACAATATGGACCCTTGAGGAACACCGGCATTGATGGTGAAGGTGTCTGAGAGAAATCCGTCAATCGCCACTTGCAGAGAGCGGTCCTTAAGAATGCTAGACAACCATGTACAGAATCGACTGGGCATACCATAGGATCTCAGTTTACTTAGAAGCCCCTCATGCCAAACATGATCAAAAGCTTTAGAAATATCCAGTGCAACAGCCCAAGAAGCCTGATGAGAAAATGCAAGACACGCATGTAGAATTGACCAGGCTAATTAGAAAAATACCCACATGGGAAAATATCAGTTGTGTACCTTTAAACGGTAAAAGTGATACATTCTTTAAAATTATTCGTGACTGAACATTAAAACTACACGTAGTTTTTCATCAAAAAATATAATTTATTCGCCGTATGCCGAATGGAGATATCCAGGCTTATAAAAAATTTTAATAATTGTTTATTTGTTCCAAATTAATAATAATATCATTCTCAAAGTCATCTTCAAATTGGGGTGAATTTGATCGGTACTATTTTGCATTATAACGAATGAGAGAGTTATCAATGTAATCCATTTGCCCCCATATTCTCAATATACAGGTTGTTATAGAACTGACTTATTATATTTAATCCGGTAAATCCTGAGGTGAAAATAAATTGAAGAAAAATAACCATAAATGGCGCTTTGCATTATTAAGCGAAATATACACTTTACATGAAATCTGAAAATTTACGTGTCCGCTGCTGACGACGTTCGCAATCAATAATTTATTGAGGCAGTCTCAAGTCTCTAAAGAGCAAACGCACGTGTTCAGTTTTTGAAAACAAGACGTCTTTGACTCCGCGTTAGCACTTCTTTTTCAAACTTAAAAAAAAAACTACAATTTTAGTGTACATCTTACCTACTATCTTATTTTTAAATCATCCATTTTATAATTAAATTTCATAAAAAAAAACACAAAAGTATGTTTTGCAACAGAACCAACAATAGGTAATATCACACAAATTTGAAATTACATCACAACATTTATTGTTATGAATTATTTCACAACAGAAAAAAAATAGGTAATGCTACAACTGACAAAACGTTTAAAATTCGTATACATCAAGCATGTGTAACCCTCGGCAACGTCGTTCCAACACCGAGTAGCGGAACACACTGAAGCAACGATGCTGAAGGTTAAACATATCAATACGTGCGCGGCGGTTATCCAAGCAAGGGCGAGACACGCGGTATGATCTGGCATCACTGTAGCTTACTCTAGTGACCTACATTGTTGCTAACTGAAACGAGATGGAGCAGCGTGACAGCATGTAGGCAAAAAGGGTTTTTACCTTAGTATTTAGATATTCGATTAAAAAAAGTATGTAGACTTTCTCTAGGACACCCAAGGAGTCATTTAAATATAATAAGTCATTTCCATAACATAACGTATAGTATGTTATAATATTATCTTTTTGAAGCGCAATTTATGTGTGTAATAATATCATGTTCCTGCGACAACTCTCCTATTTGAATGGTTACCATCGGCTAATTTTATGCAAATTGCCTTAATGAATGACAATTAGAGGGACTGGGTTATTGTTAAGTAGAACCATGTTTAAACCGAATGTTCACAATTCAGTAATGTAATGTGTTAACTATGTTTCTTATTCTACAATTATGAAAATACTCGAATTCTACAACATTTTTCCAACTCCTCAGATATTTCCTCGAAGCAAAATACACTTATCATAATAAAATAATTTTTGGCATACCAAAAAATACCCAATTAATTATCGACTATTCAAAAATGCACATCCAAATTAATAAGCTATTATTTCTTTAATAATGAATCAATTTTAAGAATTTTTTAAAGGACACAAACTACTGGAGTTTAGGACAGAGCTGTTTGCGGCCTGGCACGTCTAATTGTACAGGTCGACAACTTTATCTGTAGCTATAAAAGGAATGCGGGCAAGAAAATTTCTTTGGTTAACAATGTTGTCACATATAATAAATTTTAATTTACAACATGTTACCAAGTAAACCCTAAAATTAAATTTACCCATTTAAAGTAAATTGTCATAAGAATATACGAAACTAATATTCTATTATAGTTTCAATATTCTTAAAACTTTCATTTCATACTATTTATTTTAATATTTAAATGCAAAATAAAATATTTTATTAGAGTACTTCTAATCTAAAAATAGGGCAACATGGTGCCATATCAACGGTAACCATGGGTAACCGGTGGCTAGAGCTAGGTTATATCCCAGACAGAGGATGACGACACGCGTCTGGTGACACGCCTATTGTGCCAGCGTGCTTGTTCGGCAATGTCCAATATGCTTCATCCAGTTGAGTAGTGATAGGGTTTGTTTCAAAACTGTGATAATGAATGAATATACCCTGGTAAAACCCTTCATAGTCAAACCCGTGATGTGATTGTCAATGTGTACAGGGTGTGTGAAGAGGAATCACAAATTAATACATTTAAATTGCCACCTAAGCGAAAGCTAAAAAGGGTCGCAATGTATACGGGAGTAAGCGTGGGTGCAGTAAAAAACATTCACGAAGAAGATACTGAAAGGAAAGAAAATAACCCGGATCAATTGTTGTCATCTCCTGTCAAAAAAAGGGCCCGTCTCTCTGCTGTCGAAAAAAATCGATGGCTTCGACTTTGACATTGTTAGGAGAACAATACAAAAGTTTAAACTTTCCATTTTCCCGTAAAACTTTGAACTGCAGGTTGAAATCAAATGGATTTTATTGGCGAAAATGCCAAAATAAGCGAAGAATATTAATGGAAAGGCCTAATATATTGCATTGGTGATACAAATATATTCATGCCATGAAAAAATATATATTATTACATTATTAAGATAATAATAGCACGCCCATGACTCGGCCATGTTTTAAAAGATATTTCTTCCCCCTTACCGATACCACGTAGCTGTAGACTCGCTTGTCGAGCTATACGGGGTAGTGCATAAAATCTAGATGCATGTAAATTTTTAGTGTTAGAAAAAACCGATGATTTTAATAATCGAGTACTTGATACTGAGCGATTTCAATAATCGAGTGAATCGCTATAGCGCTTAATCAGTTGAAATTTTTATGACTAAGAAGAATGTGTTGATAAAACACCGGCGGTTGTTTTTGGAAGTTTTAGAAGTTCAGTCTAGAATTTTTATGAAGGAAGACCAGTTGATTCTAATTTTTTTAAAAATTATATCTTTTAATTTTTTTTAAATTTGCAATCGCCGCTTGCTAGCCAGTCCTAGTCAAAACAAAACCCATGTCGCGATGAATCCACTGCAGAGGTGCTCTAACTTTTACTATATGAGATCTACAGGGAAGAAATTATACGCAAGCGATCGCCTAGGCAGGAAAAATACATATTCTATTAAAGATAAGTTATAACGTATGAAAAGTATAATTTGATCACAAAATACTTTATTATTTCTGGATGTAACTTAGTCTTTAGATGTCGATGCAAGGCTCTGCATATCTTCTGCATATTTCTCATAGGATGGTACGTATTTACTGAGTGTTAAACGCAAGCATAAGTCAGTTAACCGATTTTGGTATTTTGACTAGTGTTGTGATCGCTCGAGCGAAAATCCGCTGATAACTCGATTATTGAAATAACCGACATCGCTCGATTATTAAAAAACCGCTCGAGTTATCTATTCAGGCTAAAACCGTCGCTCGTCACTTATTATCTTTCACTCGATACCCGCGCTTCGCTTGACGCCGGCGGAAATGTACCGCTGTAGTGTGATCGAGTTAAAAAAACTGGTCGTATATTCGAACAGTTTTTCGCTCGATAGGAAATACTCTAGTTAAAAATTCAGGCGAAAAAACGAAAAATATCGCCTGTCACTTGATACACGACCTTCGGTCTACGCGCCGCGACATCCGATTGGCGACGTTCGAGTTTGACGCTGAGCAGGTACACGACATACGTCTTTCTTAAAGGCACATAAACGAGAAGGTGCATATAAAAAAGTATGCCAAATCCCTTAGCGGAGTCCTCGCGACATGGGTTTTGTAAAGTTTTGTTTTAACTGGCTAGCCAGCGGTAACATACATTATAGAAAATGTTAATGGAAAATAAGAAAACGAGCAAAATAGTTAACAAAACATATCGACAAATTTTTTGGTAGCCAAAAGTAAACATTCTTAAATTTAAACAGGAACTTTTAGGTAACTATAAACATGAATTTAAAAAAATAATCACCTGTTTATGTTGCCAGTCGCGTAACTAAGCCTACATTTTTGAAAGGCACACAGTGGGCACCTGATAATTTAAAGTCGAAGAATTTGACAAGCCATTTTAAATATCTACTTATTTTATGCTCGTAGATTGAGAAAGATGTGAAGAAAAATAACTCTTGGTAATACTTTTTGTTTTAAGGAAGCACAAGAATAATCCCAAATAATAAATACATATTTGGGTGATTTTTTGCAGTTTTTTTGTTTAGAAGTATCGATAAAAATTCATTATTCACAAATAAATAAATTTCTGGAATGTTTTTGGTGCTATTACAATTTTTCAGCTAAACCTGTGCCCACCCGTAGTTACTTGCCTCCTAAATATCCTACCTGATCACATGTAAATGGCTAGGCTGCCGGTCGAGCAGTCGTGACGTCATCGGTGAATTGGAATTTCAAGCGATGCACTAGAGCGATTCACTCGATTATTAAAATCCCTCGAGTATCAAGTACTCGATTATTAAAATCATCGGTTTTCCCAACACTAACTTTGACTTTATTATTTTCATTTCGGAAAACGCAGATTCGCACAAATAGGTGGATCCAAACAATGCTGTTAACTGCAGAGCGATTTGTTTCAAATATGGATATTTTTCTTCATGTAAACAAGACCAAAAATTTGTATCTCCTGCTATGGCTTTAAGATGTATATCTGAAGTAATGTGCAATACCTCGTTTTCGATAGAAGACACGTCTAAATCGAACATATTTGATATTTCAGAAGCAGTTGTTTCAACGTCCTGACAAAAAAATGGATAAGGCATAAATATAACAATACAACTGTGGCTGCATAGTGACTGTTGTTTAGCATATTTCGGTCGACGTCAAGCGATGCTCGGGTATCGAGTGAAAGGTAATAAGTAACAAGCGCCGATTTTCGCTTGAATTTATAACTCGAGCAGTTTTTTTAATAATCGAGCGATGTCGGTTATTTCAATAATCGAGTACTCAAGCGGTTTTTCGCTCGAGCGATCACAACACTATAAATTTCCTAAAATTTAATTTTGACATAATATTATTTAAGATAAAAATTCAATTAATTTTTTTAACTAAACCAATTAGAGATATATCTGTGTTATATTATCCCAAGAGTGTCGATCGTCATTCCATCGCAACTACAATTCGTCGTCTAAATACGTTATATTGTCAAAAATCGTGTCAAATTTTATTTATTTAATATTAAAAGTCCAAAATAATGTATAAATACAAAGTCCTGCAATAAAATAATTGCCTAGGTATATAATGATGATACGGTATATAATTTATTAATTAAATTCAATTTTTATTTCAAATGTGTCAAATTTAAATTGTAGAAAATTTAAATGCATCTAGATTTTATTCGCTACCCACGTTACTTAGACGTATCAAGACGTAAACTACTCTGCCTTAAACTCTAGAATTTATTAATGCAAGTTGAAATTATTGATTAACGAAATAAAAGCTAAATATGGACTTGCATTTTTGAATATTCGAAAATTAATTGGGTGTACTTTTTTTATATATTTCGATGCAAATATTGTTTTGTATAAAACATGACTGCATAATGCACATTTAGATATGAACACAAAATATGTATATGGTTGTTTTAGTAATTTAAGCACAAAGTAACATTATATAATTATGGGTAATCCGGTAAGAACTAATTATATTATGGTACTAAAAAGTTGCTACGACCTTTGCGGACACGTGTATTAATTACACATACATTACAGATTACGGTGTTACATGTTGTTGTAAGCAATAAAAAATAAATGTATATTTACAGCATATTTTATACGAAGAAAATTGTAATAACTTCACGGGCAACGAGGCTGTATATCCATCAAAACGCGAAAAAAGCACGAAAAATATTTGAAAAATATGCAGTGCTAAGAGCCTATTTTAAAAAAGCAAGCATATGCTTAAAATCTTTTTCAGTACAGTCAAACCTCTCATAACGGACACCTCTAATAAGCGGACATCTCTATTAAGCGGACATTTTTTCATAGTTCGGAACTAAGTATATGAAATTCCATAAAAATCAACCTCTCTTGGGCGGATTCTCCTTTGGACGGACGCGGACAGTCTGTTTTCATACAAAGAGTGGGAAAACCCTCCTTTTAACGCACAAAAAAAATTTTAAAAGTATTTGGGAGACGAATAAGTACGGTACAAAAACTCTCTGAAGACAGACCGGCAACCAATCGCGTATGCGTGGCGGCGCGAAAGGACTTCGCCGAATGAAAGTATTTGTGATTCCCCGACAGCAGTCCGCCATTTATTTGTAAGCTGTAATGTTAAAATCGTAAACAATTGCACAAAAATGTCACGTTTTGAGTCTGAAAGAGAATATTGATGTTGTGGAAGTTTGTAATTTGATAACAATGATTTGGGCGAGTTCATTACCATTGCCAGCAAGCTATTAGATATTAGAAGATGATAATGACCGTATTCCTACCGATTATGTATTCCAAACTGAAACCACATCACTATCTGACGACTCTGATGAAGAACTTGAATGCAGTAATCAAACAAATGTCACCAATTATCAACAAGCCATTAGTATGGTAAAGGAATTATAAGAGTATGCAAAGAATGGAGGTGACTCTACAGCAATAGAATTGTTATCAGATTCGGAATTACATTTTCTAGATTGCAAGTATAAAACGCAAATACCTCAAATTATGTTATTAGATTTTTTTACTACTACATCCTAACTAAAACTAGTGTATTTTTGTGATTAAAAACAAATACACTGAGGCAAGAAAAAGTTATGACCCAATTAATGTGGAAATAATGCCGCAGACAGCCCCATATATACATTAAAATTTCATAAAAAAATCAATTTCACGTCCTAAAAAAACCACAATTGCCAAATTTTGTAAAAAAACCGTTAGTTCCTCTCAAAGTTATTAGAGAGAAACAAAAATAAAGTTTTAACTTTAACACCCTGTATCTCAGTTAATATCAATTTTGGGATATAGGTAAGTATAATTAAATCCTAATATTTTTACGTATGGAGTCTGTGGTTTTTCCATGTACCATTAATTAGCGGACACCCTGTTTAGCAGATGCCGGGTCAACAGCCGAGCCCGCTTTAATAAGAATCTGAATAATATGTATATCGTCTCATCATTATCGTAATATTGAATGCTTGGAAGGAGATTCTATTTTAATTTCAGCTGCATAATATGGACTATTGATGGAGCACAATGGAGGTGTTATTTTAAGATGAATTTGATTGGATGCGTAATCGTAACACTAATATTAAATGAGTAGCTGCAGTTCAGAGCACTTTCGTTATTTCATTGTTGTTTTTTTAGTGCGTGTAGGTTTTATTATTTTATACTAAACTTATTATAGGTATAAATTATGTCGGTGGTGCAAAAAGTTAAAGAACTTACAATTAGAAATGGACTGAATTTTGTGTGTCCAGAAAAATCACCCTTTTTCATTAATGGCAATAATTATATTTGTCTTGTCATCTTTAACAAGAACAGCAAACCCACAACTTCCCGCGAATATGATATGGTTTCAGCAAGATGGAACATCGCCCCATTACCAAATCAATGTCCTGCACTACATCAACCGAGCATTTCCAAATCGGTGGACAGGGAGGCGTGAATCCATGGAATGGCCAGCAGGATCCCCTGATCTGACACCATTAGACTTCTTCTTATGGGGTTATGTCAAAAATATTGTATACAAAACTAAACCCCTGGATTTAGCTGACTGAAGAAGAGGAAATAACTCTTGCAATTAGATCGGTCAGGCCTGAGATTTAAAAAAAATTCTATTTAAGATTAGGATGTTGCCAAGACATTCGCGGCGAGCAGTTTCAACCTAACCTACATTAATGTTTTCTTTTGTTTTTATATTATCAAGAAATAAACAGTATTATTTATTAATTTTTGAGTGTGTTGATAATTTTTGGACTAAATCTGGAAACACTTAATATTTCCGAAACAGTTGAAGATAGGTATAGGATATTATACATTAAATATGTCTAAAATTTTCTGACGGATCCCAAAATTCAATAATATACAGGGTATTGCATTTAAAATAGGAAAGTTGGTATTGGCCACTGTTACATGCTGTATGAACAGTTTTTATTGAAAAAAATGCGCAACTAGAAATATCAGTCGACGTGTCCGAGCGTTTTCTGACAAACCCCCCATTTATTTATTATACAGGGTATTATGGAAATTACGTATTATATTTACCGGCAATTCCTGAGATAAAGACAAATTGAAGAAAAATATATACAGTGTGTACATAAAGTAAGGAACAAATTCATTATCTAGGAATCTAAAAATATTTCGGAAAAATCCTCGGATACGTGTATAATAATTTTTTATGGCGCATTTTTTTCCCATACAAACTTAATATACAAGGTGGCTCATGTAGTAGATATGACATTATCGACGATTTTTTTAAATGGGAACCCCTATATTTTAGTTCAGATCTGTAATCTCCAAGAACAGCTGATTTCAAAAACATAACACACTTAGGGCATAAAATTCATAGTTTCGTTACTACAGGGTAAAACAAATAATTTTATTTAAGATATTTTTAATTTTAAAAAAATGTAAAAAAATTAAATAAGCTATTTAATTAAGTGTTGAAATTGTCCTCCTTCTGCTGCCTGACAGTACCCCAAGCTATCAATAAATTCTTGTTGGACTTTTCTTATGGTTTCTTCTGAAATGTTCCTGCATTCTGTTGTTATTCGATTTTTTAAATCTTCAATATTGGCAGGTCTGACTTTATAAACAACATTTTTCAGGTGACCCCACAAGAAAAAGTCCAGTGGTGTAAGGTCTGGAGACCTAGGCGGCCATTCAACAGGCCCACGTCTTCCAATCCACTTGTTCGGAAAAACTTGGTTTATGTAATGGCGCACTACTGCTGCATAATGTGGAGGTGCGCCGTCTTGTTGGTACCACAAATTTTCATCTAGAATTCCTGGATTATTTCTACTAGGGTATAAGTTAACTAGCGTAGGGATAAGAAAGTTCTGAAGAAAATGAAGATAATTTAGCCCGTTTACATTGTTGTCAAAAAAATATGGCCCAATAATTGTTTTTCACAATACCAGCCCAAACATTAATTTTTTGAGGATATTGAGTATGGTGCTCACGCATCCACCTGGGATTTTCTTTTGCCCAGTATCTACAGTTTTGCCGGTTCACTTCTCCATTTAATTTAAAGGTAGAATCATCCGAAAATAGGATATTTTCAACAAACATAGGATCTAAGTTACATCTTTCCATTAATATTTGACAAAACTCCATCCTACGATCTGGATCATCTTCATTCAACTTATGAACCAATCGGATTTTAAACGGGTGCCATTTTGCTACCGTCAATAGGTTATGAACGGTCATAGCAGCCGCCCCATGATCAATGCTAATCTGGCGGACGCTGTTGTGGGGATCTTCTTCCATAGCCAATAAAATATCTAATTTCTTATCATCCGGAATAGTTGGACGGCCTTTTCTGGGAATATCTTCCACTGAACCCGTTTCCCGAAATTTTATTTCAAGTTTACTCACAGTTGATCTAGTAATTGGTCTTGCTGGATACTTAGTGTTAAACAAAATGCAAACTTCTTGTTGAGTACGGATCCTATCACCATATCCAATCATCATAAGAATTTCTATTCTTTGTGTTAAAGATAAACGCATAGTAACTCAATATGTTTTAAAATAAAATTTATTACTTCTAATAAACTTACTAGAAAAATACAATGTAATGACAATGACATTATCTAAATACCATAGTTACATAACAGCAAATAAGCCTACTTGAGAAAAAACATAAGTAACAGCAAATGATGGTGCGTCCATTAATTACGTAAGGCTTTCAGGTAAAATTGGGTGATGGCGGAAGGGATTGAGCCAAATGTCACGAAATCTTTTATTGGGGGAAGGGGGGTTGAAAAATCGCTAAAAACGCCTCACGTAATTAATTGATGCTTCCCAAGCCAAAAAAAAAAATTAAATAAAATTATTTGTTTTACCCTGTAGTAACGAAACTATGAATTTTAGGCCCTAAGTGTGTTGTTTTTGAAATCAGCTATTCTTGGAGATTACAGATCTGAACTAAAATATAGGGGTTCCCATTTAAAAAAATCGTCGATAATGTAATATCTACTACATGAGCCACCTTGTATATTAAGTTTGTATGGGAAAAAATGCGCCATTAAAAATTATTATACACGTGTGCGAGGATTTTTCCGAAATATTTTTAGATTCCTAGATAATGAATTATTTTGTTCCTTACTTTATGTACACCTTGTATAATAATTATAAAATAATAAAAAATTCATTCAGCGGTAAAAGTGACCTGACGTCAAACCAGAAACCACCTGTGTGGCACTGCGATACATGTAAGCAATCAAGAAATTCTGGCCGGTGTGGTCATATTATGTACACCTTAAACTCCTTAGACAAAACAAAATAATTTAAACACTTTTTCATTCTGTAATACCTTTTTGTACAGTTAATTGAAGCACATTTACGACGGACTTTGTTTTAAACAACCCGAAAAAACATATGGAATAGTTATAGCCACGTACGTCACTAGGTCAAATGCTCTCTAATAATCTGTATTATTGTATTTTCAAAACTAACTATCGGTTCTGTATCACTATTACTGTGTGTACATAAAGTGTTTCCAGGAGTGTTCCCATGAAAAAGAAAAAATCTGATTGTGTTTGTGCCTGGATTTCCTCGCTCTTTAGGTATAAAGATAAATACAAGTAGGTAGAAAATAATTTATTTTTTTAATTTTATATGGAATTTCAGTTTTACATTAAGTTTGGCAACATTGCCATTGGGTCTGGGTGAAATGTTGTACAGTAGCGCGGACTGACCTGTGAGTAAGAGTGTTTATTACCCCACTTTTTAAACGGTCGATTTAAAAAAAATAAAATATAGGTAATTTCCATAATATAGTGGTTGCAGCGAATCCTCGCGCCAGATATGTCAAGTGTCACGTGACATTAATGACTTGCCTGCTTATTTGTGGTTATTTAATTTTCCTAGGTTTGTATGACATTCCAGGACCGTACTACAATAGTACGTACGTTTATTTTAAAAATGAAACGAGTCTATTTATATTTTTAAATACATCTTTTATTATTTATTATAGGGAATAAAACACAACACATTGTATTTTTTTGTTATTTATTTATTCAAATATATAAAATAAAGTAATTATTTTATAATTACATGTCTAGTAGGTACCTCTATCTTCACAAGAAGATAGGAAGTACGCATCTACATGCATGTCCATCTTTACCTACTGTAAACTTTATACAGTGTGTGTCTTCTACACATGGACTTAACTATACCTGTAAAAAATTGTATCTTCAATTTTTCGAAAAAGTCATCCTTGATCATTTCTTTTCCCTGTTATGTAAATACAAATCACTTGGAAAAATTTCCATGTTTTTGTACCGGATGCACAAAAAAACATTTTTGAAAATAACTATGGACCTTTTCTAAGGAAAGGTTATTGTATTAAAAAACTAAATATACGGTTTGCTTGTTCACTCTTGTTACCTCTGTATTAACTTTAATGTTCAATAGTAACTTATAAGCGTATAGTATCATAACAAGCAAATTCTATATGCACCCTTCTTTTGTATACGTAGGCTACGTATACTGCAAATATGTAGGTTACGTAAGTCATATATGCAAAAAACTAATAAAATGGGTATTTCGGCCTTCCCCATTGGGATTTTGGGAAATGTAAGAGTAAAGAGATACGAAGTCGGTTAAATTGGGACAATTTTGCGATTAGGTTTTTAGTTTTTCCTGATTTTGTTCGAAGAGTTGTCCAAAAATAAATTTCACTTTCTCATTGCCACTTTTCATTCTCCCCAAGATGGCATTTTATGAAGGAATGAACAATATGAGCATGGTCGTTATTACCCATTATAATTAAACGATCCACTGCCGTTTTAATAAAATCAAAACGTGATACAAACTGCTTGCCAAGTAGTTTGAAATTTGAAATTAAGTGATAAAAGTCCAAGTAATCATACCCAAGCACCAGTGGTTTGTTTGTTAGTTCTCTGCAAAAAAATGTGCAGATATTTTCTACTTTCCCAGCTAACCAAACTATCTACATTCAAGTCGCCACACAAAAGTATTACCTGATATTTAACTGAAACAAATCTCAACTCGATCAGAAAGAAATGAAACATCTAGAAATTTTTTTATTAATATTAAAATTCACCTTAGTTTCTCTAACGGTGGCATCAGCTGAGGTAGAAGGCAGACAATAAATATGCTCCATAATTATTATTTTCGCCTAAAAACAGATAAATGAAAATATTAACCTATAAATTTTTCATAACGTGACAAGTACTTACTGTGGTTTACCAGATACACAAACAACTCAATATGTAATTAATCAAAGTTTTCAACACAAAATAAACACTTCTAAAACGACGAAAATACACTTTTAAACGTATTAGCACTAATCAAACTCGAAAAATATAAAAATAAAACACGCTCAATACGGTTCCTACAAAACTGGGGTATTTGGTTAAGTCCCCAAACAGCTGATCGATGACATATTAATGATGTCAACTGTCGAAAAAGCTTGAGGATTCGCTGCAAATACTATACCCTGTACAATGTATTCCATTTGACTGTGCTTCTGTGTTTTTAATGCATAATAATACAATTTTTTCTAAAATGCACAATTTTTCACTCACTAGTTATTATACTAATAATGGTAATGTGCATAATAATATTGGATATAATTAAATATCATATTATTTGTGGTTCTATTCAGTCTGTAATAATTATTATTAAAACCAGAAAAATCCAGGCCAAAACCAGAACATTTAAGTAAAATTCTCAGCTTTTTAAAATATCTGCCACGCTATATCTCATTAAAATATAATTAACCAATTAAAAACATTAAGGAAGTCGCAAAAAATAGTAATAATCTTTATTCTCAATTCTCAATAATGTAGAGGTATGGAGACTATTTATTTGTTACAATACGTTTCACGAAATTTGGATACGACTTAATGATTTCCTGGGTCGGTCCCACTGTGTCGACAAGAGCTTGGCAATAAACAAATGAAGTATGAAGGGACTAAGGAAAACAAGTAATGATATGATTATATTAATGCTATCAAATGAAATAACATTTTTTTTTAAATATTACTAGTCATATTTATTTACATTTATAATGTCATTCTATAGATAGTTCTGTTTCGCTATCGCTATCCTCATCAAGATTAATTATAATTGGATTAATTATACGATTCAGACTAATATACGAATTTTCTACAGTTATTACGTGACGAACTGAATTTTTCCAACTACCTGGGGGAATATTATTAAAGCATTTTCGTATTAATTCTACAACACTAGAACTTAAAGTCGGAGAAATATTTTCAGACCTAACCAGTAATTTTAACTGGTGCCACATATGCTCTATGGGGTTAAAAATGCAATAATAGGGTGGGAGCCGTAGCACTGTGTGTCCAATTTTTTCTGCCAATATGTCACAAACATATACTTTTTTTATACAAAATGTCTTTAAAACTTCTAAAAGATCACTTTTTTTATAACTTTCTTCAAAATATATCATTCGCCGCCATGTAGTTCTGAATCTCCAATTTTGTATTATTTGAGCTTGGAGCTTTATGTAATTGGCGACTGTGATAGCTCGCATTGTCCATTACTAGCACGCTATTCTGAGGAATGTTTGGTAAAAGACAATTCTTGAACCATTCCTCAAAAACTAACAAATTTTACCACAAAAAGATATTTAAATATAAATTAAGCAACCTAACCTACCTGATGTGCCTATATTTAATTATAATTATTACAATCCGGTCCTTTCCACATAATAATAACAAACGGTCATAAATAATGGGATGGCCACAGGTACTTTTACGGCAGTCATTAAGTTATATCCATTTTTCGTGAAACAATCTTTACTTCTGTATAAGCGGACTTTGCAAGTTATCGGTTTTGTACAATATTTCTGCAAGTGCAAGAACAATTTCTGTGGAAAATTTTAGTAATTTTAGTCTTGCTAAAACCAGAAAAACGTCCCGGTATGAATAAACATATTATGGAATAATTTAGCATGCTACAATACTTTTAAGTAATGTGGATAAACTCAAGATAATGGGAAAATCCATTTCTTTTCCTAAGCAAAAAGTAAGATTAATATAGCAAACGATCATGCCATCACGAAATATGTTTTGGCATACCCACGTTTTGTGGCAATCGCCAATATAGCTTCTCAGAAACTTGGTGTACTCTCTTCCGGACCAAAAAGTTGTAAACACCTCAAAAACTCGACCATCACTACATTAACGACCTTCCAGTGAAAACTAAAAATCCGATATTTAGTCTTGCTGACGATAGCATATTTATCTCATCTTTCTCTTTGAGTACGCCAACTTCGGCTGCTGACGCACATCTTCGCAGTATCACGTCTCAACAAAGACCTTGAAGAAATTTTGGCTTGGGGTGACAGTAACCAAGTCGAATTTAACGCTAAAAAAACCCAGGCAGCAGTTTTCTCTAAAAAGGTTAATATTTCAGAATCGGATATATATATATATATATATGTCTGGAGCTCTGCACCCAAACATACTCTTCGGCTACTGGATTCCATCTAAAGGAGAGCCATTCGTCTGATCGGAGACCACGAGCTGACGAAGTGCCTCGACAGCCTAGAACATCGAAGGCAGGTCGGGGATTTGACTCTCTTTTAAAGATATTTTCATGGAAAGTGCTCGCCTGACCTTGCCCTCTTAATTCCGCCCAGAGCGGCGAATAGCAGAAATACACGATGAACCACTGCCGCCCATCCATATGTGGTTAAGCTTAGTACTCCTCGAACTTCATTATTTAAGAATTCTTTCATCTGGAGGACTTAATCCTTATGGAACGACCTTCCCGAGGTCCAACGATTCAAAACCAAAACAAATTAGAGAATTTGTATTCTTTTGTTTTATTTTTAAATATCCGTCATGGCCAACTCAAAAAAATTGAATATTTTTAGAAAACGAAAATTTCGGTCATAAATTTAAGACTAAAACAAAGTAGGTATTATATATTTCTGAGAAGCTTGCTAAAAACTGAAACATTATTCAAAAATATAGGTATAGGGTTTGTTTGGGTTTGTTATTTAAAAAAAAGTAAGTTTCTTTTCTTGAAAACTATTGAACGTAGAAAAAATCTTAGTACATCACTTGATTCTACGTAAAAAACTGCAAAGAGAACATTTTATTTCTTTTTGATAAGTTACAGGGTAACCGAAATATGGGGGGTATCCCAAAATGTAAAATTCTCCAAAACATCCCGTATATCAAAAACGAGGAGGCCTAGAAAAATTCTAATTGGAGCATCTTTTGTTTCACAAAAAAGTAGCAAAGTCCTGCGAAAACCGCATCCTTCTATCTTTACTAATAACGGAGATACCCCGTAAAATCACCCAGAAATGTACACCCTGTATAACAGAATTTCAAAATTGTGTTTTTTATGTTTTGTTGTCAACGAACTAAGCCAGTGAATAATCAGGTAATTCATGACCCACGAGCATAAACCACCAGCAAATAATGATTACTAACAGAGTAATTTCTTGCTGTGGATTCCTTAAGTAAAATTCTCAGTTTTAAAAACGTCTGTTATGCCACATTTAATTAACCCGTAATTACCCTGTTAAGCCGGAATGAGTAATTAAAGTAATTAACATCAATATTGAATCGTTCGCTGGTACCAACTGGTAAATAATTAATTGCATGAGAAAGCCGCATTAAAAATCGCAATTTAAAAAAAAATAAATTCGGGTTTGTTCGGGTTTGTTCGGGTTTGTAAAAAAATTTGGAAAATAGGACAGTATGCTAATGTTGATGAAGGCAACTGGACTATATTTTCAATATGGTGACACTTCCGGTTATACCGGAAGTCGGTGAGAACTTATTTTAAACGGAACATCCTTACGTTTGCAGACCTTAAAATAATTATTAATTTTTCCTGTAAGGAAACCTTTATAATTTAATTTGGTTTTGCATTCTTGTTGTTGCTTTAATGGGTTTTATATTATTTTTAAATTTACTAATTCAGGGTATTCAAACAATAAGATCAAATATGAAATCTACATTTTCAAATGGAAATACCCCGAAACTTTATAAATTATTTTCGATTTAGCATTAAAAATAAAGGTAAAATCTATTAAAGCAGGTCCTTTTCAACAAGGAATCCAACACAAATTAAATAATATAGCATTTCTTATAGGAAAAACTAATAATTAATTTAAGGTCCGCAAATATAATTTTAGACATAAAACCTTAGATATCTCAAATACATCTACATGTATGATTATATTTTAGCAAGATGGCGTCGACGCGAGAACGTCTAACGAGTGACGCGTCCGATCAAAATCAATTTTTCAAGTGTTGTAAAAAGAAATCTGCATCGGTAGTATGCATAAACTGTGGCAATATCTTCCACAAGTCCTGTGCCGCCCGGGATTGGGCTGGAAAGGTAGACATCATTGACGAAACACGTTTAACCTGTTGCAAAATGGAGGTTAGAAATGAACTTGCCGCCAATATAGAAATTAAATATCTGAAGAAACTCCTGCATGAGATGGAAAAGCAGAACAAGACCTTAGAAGAAAATGCAAGCTTATGGAAACAAAGGTACGAAATTCAATGTGACCAAAACACAAATACAAAACCATCATTTCACGATTCCAACATTTCTTGCATACCAGACATTCCAATGCCAAAGCCGCTCTCACCGCGCCTCCCTGATCCGACCGATAAAAATGAGCGCATACCTGTCAGAAACGATGTGGAACCGCTAGATGGCGGTACCCAAGAAATGGAAAAGACAGCTCCAACAAACGAGAATCTAAATCCTGAAAATCCTGGTAGCTCAAATGCACCACTTTTGCACGTCAATGATAATGACATCAATGAAGTTGACGTTGACAGAAATGAAAACAAGAAAAATGAAGAAACATGGGAAAAACAAAAGCGCCGAGGCTACAAGCAGAAACCAAAACAGCATCTGAAAGATAATTCACGAAGAGAAGTAAATAACAAAGCAATGAAACTCCGACCAGAACCACTAAAGGGTACCAATGAAAATACCCCCTCTCTAAAGACAGTACAACGAAAAGCCTACCTATTTGTTTCAGGCCTAGCGCCTGATGTAAAAAATGATGAAATTCTAAATTATCTGAAACAACATGACTTGGAAGAGGGATGTATGTGTGAAAAAATTCATACTAAGAAAGGCAAGTACCGTGCCTCATTCAAACTTGCAGTGCCATACCAGGACCGAGAAAAATACATGACTTCTACACTTTGGCCAACAGGTGTAATTGTAAATCATTTTTTAAACCTGAATCTTCAGAACCACGAGATGACGCACAAAAATCAGTTTTAAAGGTATTGCATGCACTAAGAATCCTAAACATCAATGTTAGATCTATACGGTATAAACTAAATGAAATCGAAGCATTTCTGACTGACAGGAAGATCGATGTGCTATGTGTAACTGAGCACTGGCTAAAACACGAAGAGATCGACTCTATTCAATTGCAAGGATATAAAGTTGCAGCATACTCTATTAGGCGGAGCCACAGTGGTGGGGGAACAATGATTTTTGTAAAGGAAGACTTAGGGGTGTCTATGGAGGTTATAAATTCTCAGTTAAACATTGATAAGTGTCTTGAATACTGTTCTGTGTATGTACGCTCATTAAATGTTTATGTTTCAGCTTTCTATCGCTCACCCTCGGGGCATCTTGACACCTTCTTGACGACATTTGAGGACATCCTATCTAGCAATGGACCAAAAGCAAACCTACTAGTTGCGGGAGATTTTAATATTCATTTTAATGTACAGTGCCATGAAACAGCTTGTTTTCATGACACAATGGGTGGTCTTGGTTTGAGGCAGACTGTCTTTCAGGCAACGCGCCTGGATTGCTGCCTTGACAATGTTCTGGTGAGCAATGGAGTGAGTGTGCAGAGTGTTGGTGTGATTGATATGAATGTGTCTGACCACAAATGCCAGATTGTAGAGTGTAATGTTGAAGGACTGATTGAGGGCCACACTAGTGCTCAAAAGATATGTAGGCCAATAACGCAGAGAGGCTTGTTTGCTTTTCACAGTGCAGTACGTGAAATTTCCTGGGCGTTTGCTGGAGACAGAGAACATGTCAGTGTGAATGGCATGTTTGAGAAGTTCCTGAATTATCTGAAAGATGCATGTCTTGAATCATTTCCGGAAAAGACTTATATGGTAAGGTCTGATCAGTCCCATGGTATCGGCTGGTTTGATGACAGATTGAGGATGATGCGTGAGCGACTAAAAGCGCTGGGTGAACTGAGGCAAAGGTACAATAGTCCATATTCCGTAGAACAATATAAAAACTATAAAAAACTGTATCGTGCAGCCATACGAGAAAATAAAATAAAATATAATGACAATAAAATTCGTGCATCAACATGCCCAGGAAAAGCGATGTGGCAAATAATAAACTCTCACAGAGGCAATGATAAAAATCTTACAAACAGCATCGATCTGACACCGGATGAGTTCAGTGAATATTTCTCTACAATTGCTCGAGATATAATTCGGGATATTCCTCCCACCAACTTTGACCCTATTGAGAGTCTCCAGCAAACTGAAGTACCGGTCTTCGCATTCAGAGAAGTTACTTTCAATGAGGTAAGAGACATAATCAATCATTTAAAAAATAAACCTAGTCGAGACATCTACGGTCTGAGTGTAAAGATGATAAAAACAGTCAAAAACTGCATTCTGCTTCCCTTGACAAAGTTGATGAATCTTTGTCTCAGGGAGGGTGTTTTTCCAGACTGCTTGAAGCTGGCACTAGTCAAACCCATTTTTAAGAAAGGTGACCCATCTCGGCCAGAGAATTATAGACCTATTTCACTTCTCCCCATAATTTCAAATGTCCTGGAAAAATTCATGGCTGTACAGATAGTAGAGTTCTTTGAATCAAACAACATATTTTCAAAAAATCAATTTGGATTCAGACGGGGTAGAAACACGACTCTTGCAATCTTGGATCTCGTTTCGAGTATTACAGATGCTTTCCAGAATATGTGCTATAGCTCAGTTGTTTTCTGCGATCTGAGCAAGGCGTTTGACTGCGTCAGCCATGACATCTTGTTGAGGAAACTTAAATACTATAACTTCTGTCCAAACAGCATTGAACTCTTGAGCTCTTACCTTAAGGACAGATACCAACTTGTGGATGTGGCCGGAGTTCGGTCTGAGAAAAAAGAGATCACAGTGGGAGTGCCTCAGGGCTCAATCTTGGGACCAATCCTCTTCTTAATATTCATAAATGATCTCCCAAGTCATGACCCCTTAGCCAAATATACACTTTTTGCAGACGACACAACTGTATCTTGCGAGGGTGACTCCTTGGAAGAAGCGCTGCACGGGTCTAGCAGAGCACAGGAACGCTCCCAAAAATGGTTCTGTGCCAACAAACTCTTGCTAAATGCAGATAAGACCAAAAACGTTGTCTTCTCAATGAGAGACATAAATCTGCAGAATGACTCTGAGGTGAAGTTTCTCGGTGTAACCCTGGATCCTGGGCTTCAATGGGGAACCCATGTAAACAGCCTAGCAAAAAAACTAGCAAAAAATCTCTATGTACTTCGAAACATCAGTCGGAGTGTTTCAGCCGAGATGCTTAGGGAATCCTATTTTGCAGTGTTTCATGCTCATATTTCGTATGCGATTCTGGCATGGGGGCATTCGGCTGGGGTGCATCGGGTGTTCCGTCTTCAAAGAAAAGCTATTAGAGTGATGGCGAGACTGGGTAGAATGGATGACTGTAGGCGTGCGTATGTGGAGGGGAGGATATTAACTGTGCCTTGCTCCATGTTGGGCAGAACATTGACCTTTTTGTTACGCATGATTGTGTTCATAGTCATAACACCCGAAACAAGCAAAACTTGGTCCCAGCATACTGGCGTCTAAGGAGGTGTCAGGATGGTCCGGGATACTGGGCCATAAAAATTTTTAACCATCTACCGAGGCAAATTAGAGTACTGTCCTTGAATATCTTTAAAAAAAAATAAAGGACCTACTAATACAGAAGGCGTTTTACTCTTTTACGGAATTTTTTAACTCTGATTTGGACTCGTAGATCTTTTTTTACTGTTTTATCATCTATATTTTATATGTCTTAGTGTTCTCAAAACTGACCCCTATAAATTTTAATCTTGACTTTCCTGACCTTTGAATTGTCAACTTTTAACATGTGAGAGTTTAAATTTTTGTTTGATTATTGTTCACTTATTGACGTATGTAAATACTGAAATTGTATGTTAACATGAAATAAATGATTTGATTTGATTTGATTTGATGTACAGGGTGTCCCATTTTCGACATTTTTACAGTGTATGTCCGTAATTGTTAGTGCTATCAAAAAAGTAATGTAGGTGTCATGTGCTCTTTTTGGGTCCAACTTAATATGTTAAAATCAAAATTCGAAAATTTTCGCTTGCTTCAGAGATACAGGCGAAAGTCAGCCTATATTTTCTTAGTTAAAAGAGATACAGAAAAATGTTCTATACAGAAGCTTCTTTATAATGATTGTTGAATAATCTGCCATTTTCAGATCAGGTAAAAATGGACAGGTAAAAAAGTTATCGGACCTAACCTCATTTTTTAAATGGAACACCCTATATGTTTTAATCCAAAAAGATAGTATATTAAAATCTCTTTTCAAATGTTTAACACGCCATGGATGATATTGGTTTCCTAGTAGTGGTGGAATACTATCGATAGTCAGCCCTATCGATAGTTTCCGATAGTCTAAAAAGTTACTATCGATAGTATCGATAGTACTATCGAAACTATACCAACCTTGATACGTGGTAGAGTTGTTGAGTAATACATTTTACTTATGGACCTTATGGTTGACATACACTTTTTATAAAATACTCCCAAACGTATGACTTCCCGCGTTTACTTATTTTTTAAATTTTAATTAAATTAATCAAAATTATGGAAGACAGCGAAACGTAGTACACTACAACAAAAAAGCACACATAATACTGAATTAATAGATCCGGGCCGGGGATTCCCTGTAGGATTTTTCCTTAATTTGTTCATAAAGCAATAGATGGCAGCACCAACAGCAAGTAGAGTGCGTATGTGATTAAAAAAGAGACAACCTTTAAAACAGATTTATGATCTAGTGCTGAATTTGGTTTATTTTAATTTAAGTTTTTTAAATCGAATTCCGTGAACTTAAATTTAAGAAATACTAATAACATGCGAGTTTAAACTATCGATGATTACTTAAAACAATAGAAAATGTCTTAGATAGTAACAAACTATCGATAGTATCGATAGTGCCATCGATAGTATTTCACCACTATTTCCTAAGCGATTTATTTAAACTTTATTACTTTAAACCACAGTAGACCATGAAACAAAACAAAACCTAATATCATAGAAACAACTATGTTGACATTCTAGTTGTTATTAACATTTAACGTCAGTTTCATTTTTTACATATTCATTTGCGAAAATGACCTATCAATATTTTGAAAAATTTGATATGATATCAGTTTATATTAAAAGTGGAAAAACCGAAGAAATGGAGCAAAATTTATATTTTGTTCGCTATCCGGAAGGAAAGACGGCAACCATTTACGGACATATCCGAACATTTGCGATGATTCTCGTTATATTCCCGAATCTTTTATTTCGTTCCAAACTAAATAAATCGCCTAGGAAACCAATATCATCCATGGCGTGTTATATATTTGAAAAGATAATTTAAAATGCTATCTTTTTAGATTAAAATATACAGGGTGTTTTAAAAAATAAGGTTGGGTCCGATAACTTTTTTACCTGTCCCCATATACTTAGTCTGACAACGGCAGATTATTTATTAATCATTATAAAGACACTTCTGTAAAAAACATTTTTTCGGATCTCTTTTAACTAAGAAAATATAGGGTAATTTAGAAATTGTCAATTTTTTTGATTTTTCCCCCGTATCTCTTAAGCGAGCGAAACTTTTCAAATTTTGATTTCACCATTTTAAGTTTGACCCAAAAACAGCACATGACATCTATTACTTTTTTGATAGCACTAACAATTACTATGTGTCGAAAATGGGACACCCTTGTACAATGTACAAAATCTTCATAGAATCTTACATAGAATCCAAAAATGTAATAATATATATGCTTCTCAATTTAAAATAAGCAAATTCATTTGACTTCCGGCATAACCGGAAGTACCACCATATTGAAAATATTTTCGCCGAGTTGTCATCATCAACGTTAGCATATAGTACCTACATTCCAATTTTCAAAATTTTCGTATTTAATGTTTGTCATATAGATCGAGGCGGTTCCCGGTGAGACACCCTGTATATCTTCGACATATATTTTCCGGTTACAAGATGACAATTTTCATGATACCTAAGTTGTAGAGTTGAGGGTTGAACAAAACTATTTAATACGAAAATTTCCAAATTAAATCATGGTATCTAATTGTTTTTAATAGTCCATAGTTTGCTGATGTAATATTAGTCAAGCTTGTTTAAGCTTTAAAATATATCAATTATAATTTATCATTTAAAAATGGCTACTGATAGCTGTGTGTAAATGACACGCTTTCATTATGTAACTATAATTTATATAGATTTTGAATTGAAGAACATTGTGGCAGATCAGAATGGCTCATAACTGCGTCAGTGAATATCTGATATACAGAATAAGTCGGGAGTGTATTATGCAAGTGAAAATAATGTAAAAAACTTATATCTATACAGGGTGCCCAAGATAAGGAGGGCCTCTATGGGAGTCTCGTTAATGGTAGGTAGGGATACAACTTCGACTAAATGAGGAAATAGTATCCCAATACTGAAACAAAGGGAAAAGGATACTAAAACGTAGCTTACTAAAGTCTATAATACGAAAGCGAGGGAATGGGACTATTCGTCGTCGTCGTTTTGCCGGCGCCGGTTCGCCGGCGGGACAGTTCGCCGGCAGCCGATTCGCCATGGGCCTCTTCGCCGTCAAGTAGAAATTAATAATTTTTTTTTTTATGATCAAACTCAAGCACTATAGGAAAAATCCTTTAGGGCACTCTGGGAGTGGTGCGTGTGCGCAAAAAGCGATTCACGTTGGGTTTGAATTGAATCGTTGGAGGTTATATTCGTTGGGAAAACGACCTCGGGAAGGTCGTTCCACAAGGATGTAGTCCTCCAGATGAAAGAATTCTTAAATAATGAAGTTCGAGGAGTACTAAGCTTAACCACATATGGACGGGCGGCAGTGGTTCGTCGTGTATTTCTGCTATTCGTCGCTCTGGGCGGAATTAAGAGGGCTAGGTCTGCCGAGCAACTTCCATGAACATATCTGTAAAAGGGACTCAAATCCCCAACCTGTCTTCGATGTTCTAGGCTGTCGAGGTTCTTCGTCAGCTCGTGGTCTCCGATCAGACGAATAGCCCTCCTTTCGATGGAATCCAGTAGCCGAAGAGTATGTTTGGGTGCAGAGCTCCAGACATGAGAGCAGTATTCTAGTGATGGTCGAATCTGGGCTTTGTATAGTGTCAAAAGTTGTTGAGGTGTGTACAACAACTTCTGAGAAGCTATCTTGGCGATTGCCACAACGTGGTTATGCCAGGACATATTTCCTCCCAGATTGACGCCCAGCAAATTAATAGATGAAGCCAGTGGGATTGCGTGTCCGGCCATGACTATTTCAGCAAAACTAAATATAGGATTTTTAGTTTTCACTAGAAGGTCGTTAATGTAGAGTAAGAAGAGAGTGGGAGACAATATGGACCCTTGAGGAACACCGGCATTGATGGTGAAGGTTGTCTGAGAGAAATCCGTCAATCGCCATTTGCAGAGAGCGGTCCTTAAGAAAGCTAGACAACCATGCACAGAATCGACTGGGCATACCATAGGATCGCAGTTTACTTAGAAGCCCTTCATGCCAAACACGATCAAAAGCTTTAGAAATATCCAGTGCAACAACCCGAGACTCCCCATGATGTTCGATTGCGTTGTTCCAAATATGGGTGACATAGGACTTCCGAAAACCATATTGATGATCGCTGATAATGTTGAAACCTTCCAGCTTCCAGGTACTTTATAAGATGTTTGTTAATAGCTTTCTCCATTACTTTTGATATAACTGAAAGCAATGCAACTGGTCGATAGTTGTTAGGCACGGTTCTCTTATATGTAATAAAGGTTGTTTATGATATACATTGCTAAATTATTTGAAAAGGTAAAATAATATAAACCTCTAAGATATTATACTATAAATATATGTAACAAAATTATTACATTTCATAATTAATATGGGCTAAACCTCTGAGATATTCTGTTATATTATCGTTGCTAAAATCGTTTACTAACGATAAAATTCTTTTGTTTTGCTATTTGAACTTGTGATTTACTAATTAAGCTGAGGATATATTGAAGTTGAATTGCAAGAACCCTAATTACAAATTTTATTACAGTACTATATCATAAAATGGGGTTTGTTCGGGTTTGTTAGAGGTTTATTTTATTTCACTTTTTGAAATAATTTATCAATATACAGGGTGTCCGGGAACATGTAGGAAATCTCCCGGATGTGAAGAAAACACGTGAAAAGAATACTATAGGTTCATATAAACTTCTTTCGTATCGGCCTCCTCTTCGGAGAGTAGTATAACTAAGCCAGTTCGCCTTCACCCCCCACTCCTCTGACGTCATACGACCTTGACCGTCGAAGAGTGCAGGTGTTCATTTGACCTTGGGGTGTCATTGACCTTGAATGTGTGCAGGTGTTCTATTGTGTGTGACCTTGGTTTCCAACGCGGGCATATGTTGTTGGTGTGACCTTGAACGGAGGCGGGTATTTGATGCAGGTGTGCGACCTTTGGCCACCCACGTGTGCAGGCACCCCACACCACCTTTCTGTTAATTTTGACCTTGAATATTTCCATAAATACCGAACAATTTCATTTTTTACCTTCAAAGTCACATTAGCATTCTAGCTAACATTATCTGCTGCCTTGAACAGTAAATAGATATATTGTGTTTGTGTTGTGTTCCGACGAAAGTGTCTATTGAAGGTAATTGTTTTATTACATATTTCAACAATGAGCATTTCACAGCAGACCTTGGGTGAAATTAATAATATGATAAACAAAGACTTTGAATTTCCGGAGCGTAGAAAGCTTTCAACCTTGGGGGTGGGAATGGGTTATGTAATTAAAAAAATGACTCCAACAACAACACGTTTTGGGAAAACTATTGTTGCTACATTATACGATCAATGGAATGATGTGACATTTCAAACATTTCTACCTAAGCGTGTAGCTGATGCGTTTACTGAAATTTTTATTGATGATATGAATATGTCAGGTGATAAATATACTTTGACGTATTTGGGGCAGAGTACAAATGCATCAGCAGGAGGCAATACAAGAGCATTAATAAATTTTGGTTGTTTGGAATAGACATTTTTAAAATAATTTTAATATTTTTATTGTTTATCATATTAAGTATTAGTTGGATATGTAATAGAATAGTTGTTGATGGCACATGTGAGGAAGCACATACATAAGCATTAAAAATATTTTCTATTTAAGATGTGTGACGAATCTATTATCAGAGAAAACCAAGATTCCTATGTTTATGATTTATTAACTAGACTACAGCAGATGGCTGAAGATATTTTAAATTTTGCAATCGGATTCGATGTGGATTTATACCGAAAATACATGAGGGATGCAGTCAATTTTTTCGCTGGGGCCCATGTTTGTCAAAAATTCCTATATGGTGTCATTGGTGTAGAGGAATTTTGCCGGAAAATGATTGACGAAGAATTGGGTTCTATGTTGCTCGAAATGCCACATATACCCATTGACTTATTGGTAAATTATGGTTTGGTGCCCCAAAATGACGGCATGAACACAAATTTTAATGGAAATGATGCAGCCATTTCTACCAATGATGTTAAGATGGATGTCATTGAAGAAGAAACAGAACAATTTAATGGTTGTGACCATGAGTATGAAATCGCCGCTGCTGCCACTTCCAGTAATGACATTGATGAACATATTGTAATGTCTAAAAAATTGTAAATAAATTATGTTTAGATATATATTGTTTTATTTCCCCAAATATACTCTAGGTAAAATTAATTTAATATAAGTGGATAATAGTTTTAAAAAATAGATTAGTTGGGAGTAAGGATGGGTCGTGTTAACAACACAATTGATAAATTTGGTCGTCAGCGGGTAAATACACAAGTTCAGTTATTACGTGGTTCACCGGGGGTTGGTTTTAAACTCACCTCTGACGATCAATACGATATTGGGGGAAAGTCCTTGTGTAATGTTGCAAAGCCGACCAAGAATGATGATGCAGCTACTAAACTATATGTACTTGAGGAAATTTCCAACGTACGCAAACAGATATATGATATAATTAATAAAGATTTCTTGGCACATTTTAATAAACTACAAAGCGAGTTTGAAGAACGTTATGATACTCGCTTATTCAATTTTGATGGACGAATTGTTGCCCTTGAGAATGAACCTAAGCTGTCAGATATTCCATTGTACTCTGGTGGTGCAAGCGCATCATCTTAGATATACTCAAAGGACGGTTACAAGTGAAGGTCATCTGTTATGTATATAGACTCGAGACAAAAATCTAGTAACTCAGTTGGTATCAGTCTTCGCTAAGTTATTTATAATCTACGATCGATTTCTCAATATGGAATCCAACTCAAAAAGTCAAACTACATTAAGTTCCGATCCACCCCAAGCTCCAGAACAACGACGACAGCAACAACAACCACATCAGACCATGTCAAGCTGTTCAACCGCGAGCGAGACAAGGGGGGACTCACCTAGTCCATCTCTAACAGATGCCCCACTAGATACGTCGGATGAAGAGTACTTCAATGGTGACGATGAACAAGAAGATGATGAAGAACGTGGTTTCCGGGCCATATGTTTACGCAAAAATGAACTTTGTCAATTTGGTTATAGTCCATAAGTGTAGTGTAAAAAAACAATATAAATATTATTATTATATCTGTGTTTTATTTAAAATATTATCTATTAACAAATCTTTCAAGATACATTCTATTTCTATAGTCACATGATAAAACGCCTGCCAAAACTGTTTCCAGTTCTTTTATTCTTCTTTCGAAGCGATATCTATCAACCATTAGCTGTTGCAGGTTACTTTGTCTCGCTTTTCTGTATGCAAAACTCCAAACATATGTTTGGTGTATTGTATTTTTCTCTATATTAAATCTTACTTTCTTCATGGTTACTATACAAATAAAATTATTTTCCATCGTTAGTTACATATATTATAGATACCACTAATTAAATGCTTAATTTAACAAAATTGATATATCTCTAATTATATTTATACAATATCAGACTTATCTATCCAAGAGTTAAAATTGGTTGGAAATCCTAACCATTTTACAAACAATTGATCAATGTGATTTTTCTTGCGTTTCTTGAGAATTTTTTCCACTAAATATACACCGGGACTGTTAGTTTTTTGTAGTTCGGGTTCATAAAAACATCCTTTAATCGGTTGACCTTCTAGTGATTCCAATAGATATGTAGGTGGATTAGTTACATTAACTTTTGATATTTTAAATAGCTCTGTTGACCATGAAGGTGTATATCCTTTGTCAAATATGCTCTTATACTTGCTGATGCGAACGATATCACCCAAACGATACTTTATTTTCCTCGGAACAATTTTCAAATGGTTGTATGCATTAATTTTTGAATCTTCTTTCACATCTTTCGGTTTCATTCCAATGGTACGGTGTTTAGTGTTATTATAGACTTTCGTTATAGATGATAATATTTGCAACCATCTATACGAACCCCTAGCCGAGAATTGTTTATATAGACTATTTTTTAAAGTTCTTATAACACGTTCAACAATTGCCGCTTTCTTCGTACTATACGTGGAATAATGGTTTATGTTGTATTTTCTTATAAGAGCTTGAAAGTTGTTATTATAAAATTCTTTTCCTTGGTCACTTTGCAAATTGGTTGGTGTGTATGAGGCCTCTTCAATGATACTTTTCATCGCATTCGTTACTTCAACACCGGTCTTATTTTTAACTGCTCTTGTATAAACATACTTGGAATAACAGTTTATACATACGACAATGTAACGGTAGCCATCGTTTTCATCAGCATATTGTTGCATTTCCGCCAAATCGATTTGCCACAAATCATTATATCCTTTTATTATAGTATGTCTTCTAATGAAATTTTTTCTTGCACCTTTATGTAGTTCATTAACTATTTTAAGTTTTTCGGGGCTAGGATCCATAGTATACGTGACGTCTTATTCAACACTGATGAATATAATGAATTGTAATTCTTAATATATTATACCCTCCTCTCGAAGCTCTTCAATAATTGACATAATTTCATTATCGTGTCCAGTATGTCCGGCTACTTTTGAACTCCACAATAATCGTAATCGATCCACCAACTCACAGGGTTTATTCCAGTAGACATATTGAGATAATTTAGATGATAAAGTCTTCTTTACAGGTAACCGAATTTCGGATTTCTTTTTTTTTCGTATACCAGCACCAAGCTTAGTTCCCTCCATTAGTGGTTTTATAATTTGTCTATATTTTAACCATCGGGTTTCCCTTAAACCCATAGTCTTATTATAATTAATATATGCAGCATTTGTTAATTCCAAAATATCTTTGTATTCTTGAAGAGTGTCTTTGTTCCATTCACTTTCTTCGACCAGGATTGGAGGATTTTTTAGAAAAATCAAGTCATAGAGTTCATTTGTTCCATTCAATATAGCAATATTTCTGTTGTTTTTATATAATGACACCTGTCCGTTAGGAAAACGCACTTCTACATTACCAATAAATGTTTTCTTTTTATTTACTTTATCATAATAGACACCATAAACTGTATCATACTTCGATGGTTGCTTTTGTAACCCCTTCAGATAGATATTAATGTTTTTTAAAGATGGTGATGAACTAGATAAGTCAGATTTGTTTGATGGGGATGGTGTTGCAAACAATGACTCATCATATATTCTATGTTTCAGTGTAGGTGACTCCATTGATGGATCCATTGACATTGTATCTGCTGTTAATTCCATACTTGTGCTGGAACTACGACTTTGTGGTTTAGTTTTAGTAACTGATTTTTGGGTTATTATTGGCTGATTCTGCTGCTGCTGCTGCTGCTTCACTACTATATTGGATATGGATTTTAGTGGTTTAGTAATGGGTTCGTAAAACTGTTCCAAATCAATGTTATTTTGTGCTTTAGATGCTTTAATTTGCTTAAATTTTTTTCTCACTGCACTGGTCGTTTCCACCAGCTTACGCTTTAAATCGATTTCTTCATTCATGATGTTTTCAAATTACCGGACAATGATGAAATGAGCTGCTATGGTTACTTCTATAAATATATATAGCTATCGAAACCCTTGCGATATCTTCCCGAATTTACATTACTATCTTTATCGATAACTAAAAAACCATACTTGCTGTCCCAGCATTTAGAGCACATTTGTTGAAATTGCTGAAACGTCAGGTCAGGTGAAACATGATCGGAAAATATATGTCGCATATTCATCTCATCCTGTTTAAACATTATAATGAAGTTGGCGTTATCTCGCACAAGTTGTTTAGGAACACGTGAATATGTCTGGGCTAAGTAAAAAACATCCACATTTTTATGGCGTCCCATACTAAAATATGATCTTATGACATCCTGTTTCTCACACATAACATCATCAAAAATGAACACCGAATTTGGTTTTGCATCTGACGGTTCCACGATATTATTTCCATCACTAAATGTATAGTAGCCAAGACCTTTAATTGGTAATAAGATCTTTCTTAAATATTCATATTTTGGTTGATATAGTGACTTCGAGTAAATGTATACATTTTCAAAGCGCAATCCCAATGGATGTGTAAGCAGTGATATCATTACGTTGGTTTTCCCACAGTTCGAGGGGCCAATTAGCAGACCGCGAATAGATGATGGAAGCAATGGGCCATGTCTCCTTAATATTTTCTGATCTTGTCCGGATCCGACCTTCTCATCAAGATTATCAACTGGTAATTTTTGTTTAAGCGCCACAATTCTCATTTTGTTTATATTTTATAGCTGTTTTACATTGATCGTAGTCATTCAGATGTCATCCGTCAAGCGAAGTGGACGGTCTGGTTTATCGCGTAAGACTGGTACTGGTATTGTTAATACATTAATTAATAGGCTACCGATTGAGGCGCATATTCCCGGTTACCAGTATTGTGGACCCGGTACAAAAGTAATAAAACGCGTTAAAAGAGGTGATCAAGGAATAAATCCATTGGATGCTGCTTGCAAAAAACACGATTTAGCTTATTTGCATAATAGTGAAGATTTAAGTGCACGTCACCAAGCCGATTACGAACTCGAGCAAAGCGCTTGGAAAAGAGTAAAATCCAAGGAGGCCAGTGCAAAAGAAAAAGCTGCAGCTTGGCTCGTAACCAATATAATGAAAACAAAACAACGTTTTGGTATGGGTATGCCGACTGGGCAAAACAAACGGTCTCGTCGTCGTCGTCGTCGTCGCCGTCGTGGGAAGGCTTCGAAAAGAAATGGAGCCAATAAGTGTAGACAACGTCAACAGAAGAAAGCTTTTGGTTCAGCTATCAGACAACCAATTCGATTACAATTATTAAAAGCTGGAGGAAAAAAAGGTCTTGAAAAAAATATAATGAAAGCATCAAAAATAGCTATTATCGCTGCCCGAAAATCTTTAAAAACAGCCGGTGGCAAAAGGAGAATTCGAACTCCTCGAATTATACCGATCCCTAAAACTGGTGGCATATTACCGCTGATACCAATATTTGCAGGACTGTCAGCTTTAGGATCCTTAGCTGGCGGTGCAGCGGGTATTGTGCGTGCTATAAAGACGATAAAAAATGTGAATGCTGAGAAAACAGGTGCTACCTTACATCTGCGTTCAAAAAAAGGAAATGGATTGTTTCTTAAACCATACCGTGCAGGTATGGGTCTATTTCTGAATAATAGCAGTGTAAAATCAAAAAACTATTAAAATCCCTACCTCAACGTCCACTATCCAATATTGATTTACAAAAATATGCTTTAAAGATGAAAATACCATATTTTAGAGGGGTCTATATGAGAGACTCGTTGCCAGTGTGCGGACCCCAACGCAATGAAGCTGCAATTATTAATTTGGATAGCATAGTTGGGGATGGGACTCATTGGGTAGCATATAGAAAAAACAAATCGAATGTGACATATTATGATAGTTTCGGTGATTTACCTCCACCCATTGAATTGGTACATTATCTACAAAAGGGTTCTGAAGCAACGAAGAAAATTTTCTATACATACGACCGTCAACAAGATTTTGGTACAGTTTGGTGTGGACATTTGTGTTTGACGTTTCTTTCAAAAGATCATGTCGACTGTGACGCCACAAATGGATCGTGATAACTACACGAAAATGTTGTTGTCGCTTAAAGCGTATCGTCAAGTCGGCTGTGAATTGAGAAAAATGACGACAAAACAGCTGGAAAATATGCCTAAGGAAGTGATGATAGCGTTAGCTCCAAATCAAATCGCACTCGTTTGGGATAGGTTACCTGATGATTTGAAGAGTGACATCGACATGCTAGATTATCAGTACTGCAGCGAACATTATAAAAAATATAATTCCGATGATGAGGAGGAGGAGGAGGAGGATGAAGGAGATGGACCCACACCAAGGAAGCTGTTTTGTTGTTATTGTAAAATCAGCGATGTCAAAATAACGGCTGAAGCAATGACAGAAGTGAAGCGAGGCGTAAGCTTACCAAACCTTCTAAACTGTTGCAAGCAACAATAAATCATATACATAAGTGGTTTTATTGTCAGTCATGTCATACACGTTCACACTAACAGGACACTCAAGTGTCTTGAGTGCAAATTTTTATCCTCCTGTTGAATTGAAATCATCCTGCAAGTATGGTCTTGCACTGTTGGGATTTTACACATATAATTCAATTTTTAATATCGACCAAAATAACAATGGGTTTGCATACAAAAAGAAGAACAGCTCAAAGGCCACGCTTTTAAGGATTCCACCTGGAGCTTATGAAATTGATGAAATTGGAAAAGCAATATACGCAAGTTTAAAAGAATCCTGCAGGGGAGAAGAATGTGAGGGATTATTTTCATTAGTAGCCAATAATAATACATTAAAATGTGAACTCAAGTCGACATACGAGATTGATTTTCGTGTAAAAAACAGTATTGGTGGACTATTGGGTTTTGGACGGGTACTGCTAAAAAGTGGAAAACGACATGAATCAAGCAATAATGTGGACATAATGAAAGTGCGCATTATAAGAGTGGATTGTAATATAATTTCTGGAGCATATCTAAACTCTAGAGAAAGCCACACATTATTTGAATTTGATATTGATGTTGAACCTGGTTACAAAATTTCAAAAGAACCACAAAATAACATTTATATGCCGATAATGCCGGAGGGACGTCAGTCAATAGACAACATTACTCTACGCATCTTGGACGATCGTGGTGATCTGATAGACTTTGGAGGTGAAAAAATTATTGTAAAATTAGAGCTGAAAAAAATATCATAATTATGGGTTTTTGCTTCAATCGTCAATTGAATATGCTGTCAACAGCTCGAGGTGTAACAACAATAAAACATAAAAGTAAGCATATCACACATCCGAGGATCATTCACAATTCAGACGCTAGATTGGAAAGACGTTCGAGTCATATACAGCTCTCAGCGAAAGATTGCAAATTTCTAGAATCAATTGGTTTAGAAGTACAACGAAGAAAATAGCGAAAAATGGCCACCACTAGTGACAAAATTGAAGTTTTTACCGAACCAATATTCGATAATTCCATTATCAGTTTACAAGAACACACATATAAACCATATGGTTCTCCAGCATTTAACAATTCTGATGAAATTCGTATTCCAGTACACTTTCAAGATATAATTTTGGATATATCAGATAGTTATATCTACATTGAGGGAACTTTTAAACCCAGTGATGTTACCAAAAAATGTTACCTATCAAATAATGCAATCGCTTTTCTGTTCGATGAAATCCGCTATGAAATGGGAGGTGAGCAAGTAGCTGTTGTTCGAAAACCCGGAATTACGTCAACATTAAAAACCCTGGCATCTTTGGGTGCGTCCCAAAAAAGAACTCTTATGGGATGTGGATGGGGCCTGAATGAGACAAACCAATGCATTTTCGATGCTACCAGTAACGTATTCTCCGGAAAGCTACCTCTAAAATATCTCATGGGATTTGCTGAGGATTATTCAAAAGGAATATTTAATGTTAAACAGGAGCTAATTTTAATAATTGCCCGTACGTTCAATAATTGCTATATCGCAGAAGTTGATGCAGCCATTACTATTGACAAGATTGAGTGGAAAATCCGTCACATTATTCCCGATGATCGACAAAAATTGAAAATATTATCTCGTATCAATAAAGGTGGAAGTAGTTCATCAAACATTCCTATGGCCTACCGTAAATGGGATCTTTACGAACTGCCAGCTTTGCGTGAAACATCATCAGACGTCTGGTCGTTAAGAACTAGCACGAGTCTCGAAAAACCGAGGTATTTGATCCTGGGTTTCCAGGAAAGCACTTATTCAGACAATAGAGCAAAGGATGCTACACAATTTACTACGGCCGATATCAGTGACATTACTCTGTATCTGAACGCCACTAAATTCCCCTATGAGCGATGGAATTTGGATTTTACGAAGAAATTATATGCCCCCGCCTATTACAACTATGAGAATTTTCAAGTGAGCTATTATCAACGTGAGCTTAACGATCCAATGATGAGTTTTGCTGAATACCTCATGAATCCAGTATTCATTATTGATTGTAGTCGTCAACCGGAAGCTATCAAAACATCTACAGTGGATGTTAAGTTGGAGTTTGATACACGCAAGAGCAAATTTCCTAAAGACATTAAAGTGTATGCGCTAATAATTCACGATGCATTCTTTAGTTATAATATATTAAATGGTTCTGTTACTAATAAATCAATGTAATATAGTTTTAAGTTATTATTATTCATGTAGAATGTAGAAATAAAACCATGAAAACTAGTCTGTATTTCATTTCTGTAGGATAATGAAAGTTAAAGGTGATAAATTTTGTGGTGGGGGAAGAAAATGGTGTATATAAGTAGGTGATCTAGGGTGAGAAATTCATTCTATACCAAGATGTCATCCAGTTCAGATGATGGGTATTCCACTGATAATGGGTTAAACCTTCAAGATAGAAGGGTACGTAGGGTTCGACGTAGGCTGAGACCGAGGTTTTGTTTGGTCAAATCAGCGGTAATGTGGGGCGAGCATGTACAAATATGCATGCATTGCTACATGAGCAGGTTTGAGGGTCTAATGGATGTTAGGTTCCTCCAGACCCACGTTACATTCGCGAGGGCAGTCAGACCACATGAAGGGCTGAATTGCTCGTTGTGTGGTGATAGACTATATACAGTCTTTCACCAAGACTCTTGCCTTATTTGTAATAGAATGTAAATTCTATTACAAATAAGGTAACACACACCTAAGTCGACGCCTACGGCTTACGGATCCGGACAACCCTGGTCCCTTTGGGACAACAAAATCGGCCCTTTTAAGGGCCACATTTTTTAATGGTCTTTTGACTTTGATGTAGATTAGTTAATGCTCCAAACCAGGGTGGCACAATTTACTTTGTCAAGAATAAATTTCTTGTTGAAGTTAATTGTAATACTCTAAGGATGTGTTTGGTGTGTGTGTGTGTGTGTGTGTGCGTGTTTTCTGTGACGGCAAAATGGATGCAAAGAATAGAGACACTTATTGACATAGTATTCTTAAATACATATGTTTTACTAGAAGATAGAACTGTATTGGTGCTGCTATTTTTTAAAATTCTATGTTTATCGACACCAAAAGTTTATGTTTATCCCCACCTAAACTCTCTAACCTATATATATATGAGTGTTGCTCATTCAATTCTTCATATACATTTTGACAATGGCTGAAGGAAGACCAGAAAGTCGTGGCTCGTCTCTATTTAGCGATGAGACAGTGCCAAATGGAGAATGGTTCGAATACCAAGGAGAACCACCAATGCCACCTATGCCAAGTGGTAGCGGCAGTAATGCAGAGTCGACCGAACCGGATTCATCATCCGATTCGATAACCGCTGAAGTCGTGGAGAACGAATTTAGCGGCCCAGCGGATTCCACGTCTTGGTGGGATTTTGAAGACGATTTGAGTGATGGTCCCGCTGATTCCACCACCGGCCATTAATTCTTCCAACTGGTCAACCCATGGTCCCATTGGGACAACAAAATCGGCCCTTTTCAGGGCCACATTTTTTATGGTCTTTTGACTTTGATGTAGATTAGTTAACACCCCAAATCAAGGTGACACAATTTACTTCGTCAAGAATAAATTTCTTGTTGAAGTTAATTGTAATACCCCAAAAAACGTGATTGGCAATGTGTTTGTTTTCTGTGATGGTAAAATGCATGCCAAGAACAGAGACACTCATCGACATAGTATCCTTAAATACATGTGTTTCACTGGAAGATAGAACTGTATTGGTGTTGCTGTTGTTGTTATTTGAAATCCTATGTTTATCGTCAAGAATAAATTTCATGTTGAAGAATATTATAATAATATAAATACTTGTGTATGCATGTCGCATCTTCTTTGACGTCTTGTACAGTGCATGACATACATTGTCATAATATGTGTGTTACTCTGGAAGATACAACTGTGCCCCTTCCTATTATTGTTGATAATAGAGAGCGAACTTGCTTAAATTTATCAAGTTCGTTCTGCATATACCAACAACGGCAACACAGATACTTGCAGAGTAACACAAACTTTTCAATCAAGAAATATATTCTTGAAGAAAAATTGTGTCATCGAGTAATCTCGACTAACTACTATGAAACATTTTGTTGCCCTTAGAAGGGCAGGTGGGTGTCAGGGTTCGAAGCGGGTTATCATAATGTGGACGGAGAAAGAGCAGAGAGAGACTATTCCACGAAATCGCCTCTCGCGACCATAACGGACCGCGGTGCCGGTCGCCGCCGCCGCGGTGCCGGTTGAATTGGAGCAACCCTTCGAGCTGCTCGAACCTCGCGGCGTTGGTTCATCTGCCGTAGCAGTTCAACCCGCTCGCCAGGCTGGAGCACCCTCTCGGGCCCGTCAACGGCCTCCACCAACACCTCAAACACCGGTGCTGCTTCAGGCACTGGTGAAGGAGGCCTTGGCGTCGGTGCCACAGCCATCGTAGGCTTTCCCGTATTTTTGGTACGCCATGCGTTCCAATATTCTGCAATTCTCGATTGCTCCCTCTGCTCCCTCGCCTCCTCCAAACGTTTCTTAGCGTCTTGCAAGTAAATTGATTGCGGATCGTTCGAATTCATGTTGATGAATGATGCTCTTCCTAACAATCCCTGGTTATATATACATTTAAATGTGGTGGGGGTGAAAAATTACTGTCGTCAAACTAGTCAAGTTGGTTGTTGAAATATTTCTTCAATATACATAAGACTACATTTTTTTTCAAATTTTTACAATTGTCGGTTGGAACAAACAATTTTTTGTAAAAAACTAAAGGGTTTGGGAAAAAAAGCTATAGGAAAAAGTTGTTCAGGGTTATATTCTACATAGGAATCCATTTTTAAAAACTGAAAACTAAAAATTTTTTCAAATATTGGGAGATAGAAGAAATTCGGGGGGTGGTCGGAACAAATAATTTTTTGTAAAAAAACTAAAGGGTTTATGAAAAAAAGCTATACGAAAAAGTTGTTCAGGGTTATATTCTACATAGGAATCCATTTTTAAAAACTGAAAACTAAAAAATTTTTCAAATATCGGGAGATAGAAGAAATTCGGGGGGTGGTCGGAACAAATAATTTTTTGTAAAAAAACTAAAGGGTTTGGGAAAAAAAGCTATAGGAAAAAGTTGTTCAGGGTTATATTCTACATAGGAATCCATTTTTAAAAACTGAAAACTAAAAAATTTTTCAAATATCGGGAGATAGAAGAAATTCGGGGGGTGGTCGGAACAAATAATTTTTTGTAAAAAAACTAAAGGGTTTGGGAAAAAAAGCTATAGGAAAAAGTTGTTCAGGGTTATATTCTACATAGGAATCCATTTTTAAAAACTGAAAACTAAAAAATTTTTCAAATATCGGGAGATAGAAGAAATTCGGGGGGTGGTCGGAACAAATAATTTTTTGTAAAAAAACTAAAGGGTTTGGGAAAAAAAGCTATAGGAAAAAGTTGTTCAGGGTTATATTCTACATAGGAATCCATTTTTAAAAACTGAAAACTAAAAAATTTTTCAAATATCGGGAGATAGAAGAAATTCGGGGGGTGGTCGGAACAAATAATTTTTTGTAAAAAAACTGAAGGGTTTGGGAAAAAAAGCTATAGGAAAAAGTTGTTCAGGGTTATATTCTACATAGGAATCCATTTTTAAAAACTGAAAACTAAAAAATTTTTCAAATATCGGGAGATAGAAGAAATTCGGGGGGTGGTCGGAACAAATAATTTTTTGTAAAAAAACTAAAGGGTTTGGGAAAAAAAGCTATAGGAAAAAGTTGTTCAGGGTTATATTCTACATAGGAATCCATTTTTAAAAACTGAAAACTAAAAAATTTTTCAAATATCGGGAGATAGAAGAAATTCGGGGGGTGGTCGGAACAAATAATTTTTTGTAAAAAAACTGAAGGGTTTGGGAAAAAAAGCTATAGGAAAAAGTTGTTCAGGGTTATATTCTACATAGGAATCCATTTTTAAAAACTGAAAACTAAAAAATTTTTCAAATATCGGGAGATAGAAGAAATTCGGGGGGTGGTCGGAACAAATAATTTTTTGTAAAAAAACTAAAGGGTTTGGGAAAAAAAGCTATAGGAAAAAGTTGTTCAGGGTTATATTCTACATAGGAATCCATTTTTAAAAACTGAAAACTAAAAAATTTTTCAAATATCGGGAGATAGAAGAAATTCGGGGGGTGGTCGGAACAAATAATTTTTTGTAAAAAAACTGAAGGGTTTGGGAAAAAAAGCTATAGGAAATAGTTGTTCATGGGAATATTCTGCATAGGAATTCATTTTTAAAAACTGGAAACTAAAAAATTTTTGAAATATTGGAACTTAGTAAAAATTCGGGGGGTGGTCGGAACAAATAATTTTTTGTAAAAAAACTAAAGGGTTTGGGAAAAAAAGCTATAGGAAAAAGTTGTTCAGGGTTATATTCTACATAGGAATCCATTTTTAAAAACTGAAAACTAAAAAATTTTTCAAATATCGGGAGATAGAAGAAATTCGGGGGGTGGTTTCAACAAACAATTTTTTGTAAAAAAACTAAAGGGTTTGGGAAAAAAAGCTATAGGAAAATGTTGTTCAGGGGAATATTCTACATAGGAATCCATTTTCCAAAAACTGAAAACTGAAAATATCGTATTTTATGAAATATGTGAACTTTGAATATTTCGGGAAAAAAAACAAATACGTGTCAAAACTAAGTTATTATTGATTCCTGAGAAAATTCTATTCTTTATAATATTCAGTAAATGTCATTAAGCAACTTTTTAGTGCTATACACTTTTTACCTAACATTGAAGGAAAACTGAAAATTTCGTATTTTTTAAAATATTGGAAAACAAAATGATTTTTTTTAAGGTATTTGCGCTCATTTTTTGAGAAAAGTTTATATAACTAAAAATACTCGCCTCATCAAGAAGTACCCGAATCAAATTTTTTTATATCAAATTTTCGCTTCGTGACCGACTTCCGTAATGCGCAGGTTCTCGGACTTAAAAAAAAAAAAACTATTTTTTTTGGGGGTCCTCCCCGGCTTCGCCCCCCCCAGGCCCCCACCATCCCGGGCCGAGGATCATTTTCCGCTATAGTACGCATATTTTGGGGAATCCCTTCTGCCCCATTTTACGACTTTTTTTTGCGTACTTTTTTACCTTAGGGATTTTTGATGCGCAGTTTCTTGTCAATATTCAGGGTTCGATTTCTGACATTTTTTATTCGAACTTTTTTTTTGTAGCAGCAATATGAATCTCCATTTTTTAAGAAGCTAACTTTTTTATTTATGATGCAATTTTGAATTTTTTTGCACCAGAGCAAAGATCGTGAAATTTCAGGAACTTTTAATGCTTTTGGTTTTCTTCTAGCATGTATACTAAGGGAGCTATGCATTTTTTAATGTTAAGACTATTAAAACCCTATCTTTTTCAAAAGTCTTTTTTCATTTTTAAAATATTTGACTTTTGAAAATTGGATTCCTATGCAGAATATTCCCCTGAACAACATTTTCCTATAGCTTTTTTTCATAAACCCTTTAGTTTTTTTACAAAAAATTGTTTGTTCCATCCACCCCCCGAATTTTTTCAAAGTGTCAATATTTCAAAAATTTTTTAGTTTTCAGTTTTTAAAAATGGATTCCTATGCAGAATATTCCCATGAACAACTATTTCCTATAGCTTTTTTTCCCAAACCCTTCAGTTTTTTTACAAAAAATTATTTGTTCCGACCACCCCCCGAATTTCTTCTATCTCCCGATATTTGAAAAATTTTTTAGTTTTCAGTTTTTAAAAATGGATTCCTATGTAGAATATAACCCTGAACAACTTTTTCCTATAGCTTTTTTTCCCAAACCCTTTAGTTTTTTTACAAAAAATTATTTGTTCCGACCACCCCCCGAATTTTTACTAAGTTCCAATATTTCAAAAATTTTTTAGTTTCCAGTTTTTAAAAATGGATTCCTATGCAGAATATTCCCATGAACAACTATTTCCTATAGCTTTTTTTCCCAAACCCTTCAGTTTTTTTACAAAAAATTATTTGTTCCGACCACCCCCCGAATTTCTTCTATCTCCCGATATTTGAAAAATTTTTTAGTTTTCAGTTTTTAAAAATGGATTCCTATGTAGAATATAACCCTGAACAACTTTTTCCTATAGCTTTTTTTCCCAAACCCTTTAGTTTTTTTACAAAAAATTATTTGTTCCGACCACCCCCCGAATTTCTTCTATCTCCCGATATTTGAAAAATTTTTTAGTTTTCAGTTTTTAAAAATGGATTCCTATGTAGAATATAACCCTGAACAACTTTTTCCTATAGCTTTTTTTCCCAAACCCTTTAGTTTTTTTACAAAAAATTATTTGTTCCGACCACCCCCCGAATTTCTTCTATCTCCCGATATTTGAAAATTTTTTTAGTTTTCAGTTTTTAAAAATGGATTCCTATGTAGAATATAACCCTGAACAACTTTTTCCTATAGCTTTTTTTCCCAAACCCTTCAGTTTTTTTACAAAAAATTATTTGTTCCGACCACCCCCCGAATTTCTTCTATCTCCCGATATTTGAAAAATTTTTTAGTTTTCAGTTTTTAAAAATGGATTCCTATGTAGAATATAACCCTGAACAACTTTTTCCTATAGCTTTTTTTCCCAAACCCTTTAGTTTTTTTACAAAAAATTATTTGTTCCGACCACCCCCCGAATTTCTTCTATCTCCCAATATTTGAAAAATTTTTTAGTTTTCAGTTTTTAAAAATGGATTCCTATGTAGAATATAACCCTGAACAACTTTTTCGTATAGCTTTTTTTCATAAACCCTTTAGTTTTTTTACAAAAAATTATTTGTTCCGACCACCCCCCGAATTTCTTCTATCTCCCAATATTTGAAAAATTTTTTAGTTTTCAGTTTTTAAAAATGGATTCCTATGTAGAATATAACCCTGAACAACATTTTCCTATAGCTTTTTTTCCTAATTCCTACATAAAATTTTTAATATCTTTTTTTTTTCGCTAAACCTGAGCAGTTTAGTTAAAATAAAACACATTATATAAGGTAGATTCAAATTTTATTTGTATATACAATTATGTACAGAGATAAACTTTTTTTGTATTTACAATTACATTATTTATTTACATATGTATATATATAAACAATCTTATCCTACTAAATATACATATTTACAAATATACTAAACATAATCATAAAGCTATACTAACCTAGCCTCTATTTTAAATTTAATTAAATTTCGTTATTTTCTTATTAGCTACTATAAACATTTACTTATTACTATTTACATAAATCTATACTCTAACCTATATTAAACTATTCTCTATTTTAAGCCTATATTTATTTACATTACTCTTAGCTAATTCTAATCTCATTTTTAGTTCGCTTATCTGTCTTTCCAATTCACAGACTTCACTTTCACTTTCACTCAGTTTATTCCTCCACATACGCCGCATTTCGGATGTCTTCCTGATGGCGTCCCTCTCGTTTTCCTGACTGTACTGCATTATCCAGTCAGGCGTCGCTGATGCAGATGGGACACCATCAGGTGTAACAACGGGTGTAATTTCCTCATACATCCTCTTCTTCCGCGAAAATCGATCTAATACGGGCGAAAGAGGGGTACTCGGCTGCTGCTGCTGCTGCTGTTGCTTCTGTGATGGCGGAGTCGGTGTTGATGCTTTTGTTGAAGCTTCTGACGACTGCCCTTCATCCTCCAGCCATGGAGGGTTAACATTGTGTTTGGTCGGCTTCCGAAATACGAACTTCTTGGCCGGCTTTCTTCTGTTCCCTGACGATTTTGATGCTGATGAACCACTTGTCGACGGTTGAGGTTCAGTACGGTCCGCTTTGCCGGCATAAAACGTTGCTGCGGTTTTAGTAACATCCCCCGACGGCAGTGTTAAGAGCCTCAGCAGTTTCGTTGGTGCCGCATCGCTTTCCTTAATTACAATGTTGCTTAGCACATTTACTTTATTTTCCGGCTGCGGCTGCGGCTGCTCCTTCTCGAACAACTCGTCCAGGGCCTCCAACGTGTTGTCACCCAAAAAACATTCTCCCCCTTCGAATAGCACTTCTTGGGTTGACACGCCCAGCTCAGGTAATTCCATTTCACACTGGTATACTGGTACACTACTCATCTTGTAACTAATGTGCGTATAATGATACCGAACGAATGGATGTTTTCAACTGAAGAAATTTTGTGGATTATCAGTTATTTATGCACCACTCCCCCACTCTTGACACTCTCCCCCTTGTTCTAGCATTCAATATATTCACAAGGTGTTAGAGAATACACAAGGTTAAAATGTGTTCTCGGTGCAGTTTTCGACGTTACATAATCTTCTTCAGGGCTACACGATGTTTATTTCCATTATCATCCATATCGATCAAGGTTACATGATCTTCAAGTGTCCGCGCCACCGCCTTGTCTGTTTATTTCCCTTCTTTTAGACTCTCTCTCTCTCTTGAAGGTTATATTGTGTCCTTAGAAAATCTGTATAAATATACCCTATCATATTAAATGTCTACATACACTTTCATACAGTAAACAACATGTTACCAGCAGATCAAGAACCAAGCGTTTGCTTCAATACCAATGAAGGACTGAGGGGTGCAGTCATATATTCTACATGTTTTTCTTGTGGAAACGATGAGCTACAGTGGAACCATAACAACGCCGTTAGCTATGTTGATTTATTAAGAGTTAAAATCTTAAAATGTGGTGGCTGTGGAATATCCCTATATAAAGCAAGGCGACCTATTACTAAGCAGGACTTAATCCGAAGAAAATGGGTTCTAAAAGAAGTATACAATAAGATTGTTAATTAATTCTATGTATAATTATATTTGTGTGTGTGTGTGTGTGTGTGTGTGTGTGTGTGTGTGTGTGTGTGTGTTTTTATTGATTCTAAATTCTAGAGAATCGAATTATATATAAATTATAATAAATTTAATAAATTCAGTTAATATAATAAAAATAGTGTTTTATTTCGAATATATATATATATAATATGACATACGGTATGCATTTTCCAGTATTTATTATTTTATTACTGCTGTTGCTGTTGTTGAAATGTTTTTATAACTTTTAATAAATTTTCTAAATTCTCCTCTGGATTTGAATTATAAAACTCTATATCTGTATGCCCCCAAGGTAGAGTTTTAGTTGTTGACGGTATTAAATAGCGTTTATCATCATAGCTTGATAGAGCGACTTTATTTATTATTTGCGTATATACATCGTGTAACACACTCCGAAAAGTCTTCATTTTTCTAAAGATTAAACCACCCTCCTCGACGACTTTTCGATAATCATCCAGATGAAGTTCCTTTTCGATAACCGATTTTTTAATACCTTTGGCCTTTTTCAACTCGCCGTTTAATGATTTAATATAATATGCTTTGGCACCGGTACCATAGAAAGCAACTATCGGATCACAAGGAAATTCATCCTTCATTTTACCTGGAACCGAATTGCTTTTAACGATGTTAAAATGATTATTTTCGGGGTAGTTAGATGTGTCAAATTTTTCCGGATTTTCAGATATAAAACGATAAAAATCATCAGTTAATACTTTTAATATTAGTGAATCTGTGTCGGTGTACAGTAAGGAAACATTACTACCAAACTTTTTCTTTATGAAATTATAGAAAAAATCATAAATAACTGTTTTTGAAATGTCCAAAATGGAAAACCCAATATATATTGGCTTGTTGTACATAATTTTTAATTTTCCCATGTGAATAGCGACAAAATCAGGGGTAAATACAGACCTATCGTTGAAATTGGGACGAGAAATTAATGCTCTAGCACCAGGTCTACCTCTAGCATTATCCCAATGGGTCACTAATTTAATATCTTTACGCTTTTCTACGTTTTCCATGGTCTTTCCAAAAATAGCATTTATAATTAATTTAAATAGGTCTTTACCAAACTTTGTTGTTGACGCGTTCCGTAGTTGTGTATTAAAATCGACGTATGTTTTTAACCACTTTGACTGATTAAATTTTAATATTCTATGCGTTCGCATTACCATAAGGCCGTTATTAATGGCTTGCTTTAACGTTCTGTAATGAATAATATATTTAATTTTATCATTTACGTTGGGAATTAATTTTGATAATTTTGCTTCTTGAAGCGGTGGTACGATGTTTTCCACTAAAAATGGAAGATCTGAATGGGCGTCGTGTAGTTCTTGCGGATAATGTACATCCACCTCCAGAACATAACCATGCGGACCATCATCATCTACACTCATAATATTTAAATCTAAAATTTCGCGTTCCGACAACCATTGAAAACCACCATATGGTAATGCTTGTGACATACTATGACCATACAAGTTTGTTGCATCCAAATAGGTAATAAATGAAGAAGGCTTAGAGGGGTCGTAGTTTGGTAAATAATAATTATTGGCAATATGTTCCCTTTCTGAACACTGACTGATACCGCCGCGAATACCTTTTTGAAAAAAATGAATTATATCAATATCCGTCAAAAGCTCTAGCTCTACCTTACTCATACGCAACATACAATCAAATGACAAACTTGGCAGAGTGTAATACTGTGCTGCGTCTAATTTATAAACGTTTAAACATGTATCGCGAAACTGTTCAAAAACATCGCATAACAATAAAACGTCCGATTTTAAATACAAATCGGAATAGTCTCCTAAATTCTTACAACCGAACACGCGCCAAACCTCTTTAGCTCTTTCATAACATGCATCGGTTATGTGCTCTTCCCGCAACCGATCATAAAACTGGTTTTTAGTTGGAAGATTTAGATCATTCATTTTTTCCATTGAATCGATATAATTGTATGGAAAAACACCTTTCTGACGCATTAACTTAAATTGATCATCATCGATAAAATGTTTTCGTGTTTCCTTAAAGTCAACACTGCTTAATCCGTTACCCAAATTTTCCAACGATGTTGATAAAAATTTAAAACTATCGATAAATCGCAGTTTTAAATTTTTTCTCATTATTTGTCCAGTTTTTCGATCCACATAGTCATGCATGTAAATACTCTTTGTAAATGATATGTATTTCTCCTTACTTTGAGCTATAACGTCAATTTTATCCCCATATCTACATAGCTCCTTGATAAACATATGGCTATCGTAACCGCTTAAATTGTGAAATATTATGGGAATAAAACTGGGTAATTTATAATTTAAATTACATATGGAATGTGCTGCACCAAATCGTTTTTTACCTGTGATGTGACAGTGATCTCTAACTTTTTCTTTAATATCGTCAAAAGGACGCTCGCAAATACCGCAAAACTTTGCATTTTCAAATTCTATTCTCTCATTAGTGGTTAATTGTGTCATAGGTACGATATTCCTCAAATATGTATTGTACAGATGTCTTACATCTGCTTCAATACGATCAACAAATACTTTTGCAGCATCATTTCCTCGATATAGCTCAAACTTGGTGATTGAATCATTAAAAGAACATTTTATGATATATGCAAAGGAATATGGTTCATGTTTTAAATTGTTAACAGTGTAAGAATTTTGGGGATTTGGTTCTACTGCTTCAACGGGTTTTAAAACAGATTCAAAGTCCGCATAAACAACAAATGGCACTTTCATTTGCTTCTCAATATTATCAAATTTTAAAATGTTTTCCGGAACACTCTTGCCAAATTTATCAACTTTTATATCGGTTGTAGGTGTCAACGAATATATATGTTTACAATCATTCATTTGATGTAACATTAAGGATGTATGTGAATTAAAGTGAACAAGGCAACCATCACAAAAGTACACTTTGTGACGGTGATTTGAAACTTGACCGGACACTAATCGAGATAAATCTGTAATGCAACAGTAATGACTTTTCGAACAGTTAAAATCACAAGTATGTTCACTATCATCTTTAATTTTACAATCTTCAGTTATAAGCAACAAGTTCACATGTCTTCCTAGCTTCCTGGGAGCATACCTCAACGGACCGACCACTTCATATTTAATTTTATTATTTTCAAAGCTAGACTCTAAACCATATACATTAACTGAAATATTATTTAACTGCTCAAATTTGGATATATCACATAATTTTACTGGAAAATTCATACCTGTTACATTTAAAATGGTTGAATAGTGCGGATACGATGTAATCTGGTTAGCCATAGTAACTGTTGGACACAATGCTGACGTGATGGCCCAAGCAAAGCAGCATTCGTCCTGATTTACCACATTCAGAACAGCACCTTTCATGTTGATGAACCGTGGCAATTTTATATAGGATGAGCCGCCGAGGGGTGAATACTTGTTGATATTCACTTCCAAATATAAAATCTTGTCCAAAGCCCATCCTAGAAAACAATAAGAATATGATAAAATAAACAATTTTTTAAAATGTTTTTTTTTGTTAAATGTTAATACATACAAAATTATTTCTATATATTTATAACCTACCTGAATCTTTCTCTTGAAAATCCGCTGTCTGAACTTTCATGGCCTCAACAAAGGAATGGTAAATATCATCTAGATCGCTTCCAACAGTTACTATCTGATTACATGTATTAAAACTTTTGTCGCTATATATCTCCTGCGATGGTAGGAAATAACGTGCAACAATAACCATATTTATTTTTAATGACTGTTCCAATTGTAGTTTGTCCTTTACTAAATCTAACACTTTTACTTTAATGTCATTAAAAAATACGGAATAGTCAACATGATCGGTGTCACAGCTTACCCGGTATGATACAATTCTATTTTTAAATGCACTTTCAGTAATCTGGACACCATCACAAACTCTAACACATGATTTGCTCTTATGCGTCAATGTTCTCTGATGGGCTGACATTTGGTTTCTTGGTACGGCAACATTACAAACCGCACAGGTTTCCATAGATGTTGATGCCGCACCATCAATTTTACATCGCTTTACACCATCCACACCAACAACATCGCGATCGAATCTTGCAATACAAGATTCTCTCTTATGCCGCAACAAACTATACGATCGGGTAAAAGACACACCACACTTTTCACACTCGTATTTAGACATTTTCAATAAATTAACTAACCCAACCATAGATAGCTGAATACTGAAACATTTTACACCCCCTACCTATTTATATGAAGTTTCATAAGGTGAACCAGTCGAAAATGGCTATTGGAAACCAAGGTCACACACAATAGAACACCTGCACATATTCAAGGTCAATATCACCACCCAAGATCAAATGAACACCTGCACACGTGGGTGGCCAAAGGTCGCACACCTGCATCAAATACCCGCCTCCGTTCAAGGTCACACCAACAACATATGCCCGCGTTGGAAACCAAGGTCACACACAATAGAACACCTGCACACATTCAAGGTCAATGACACCCCAAGGTCAAATGAACACCTGCACTCTTCGACGGTCAAGGTCGTATGACGTCAGAGGAGTGGGGGGTGAAGGCGAACTGGCTTAGTTATACTACTTCGGAGATATGGGCTCCCAAAGAGCACCAATGGAATCAAGTTTTTTACACATAATTATTGAACCACCTGGTATATTTCAATTATTTTTTAATATGATGTATACCAGGTAAGCCCCGTCAAATTACTACCCAAGAAACTGTTGTGAATTGCTCACAGCTGCAGGGACGGACTAGCTGTAACACTCATGGGCCCATTTTTTTACGCCCTGTATGATGAGAACTTTGGAGAATGTTTTTTACATACCTTTAACTATTGGCTAAAAATTAAGTACTCGCCATTCATGTCGCTAATCCTAACCGTTTTCGAGAAAACGTCATTTTATTTACACCGAGTCCCCTAACTGCTCATGGGCTAAATATGAAAAAGCGGAATCTTGACGGTTGAACATTGGATCGGAACAAAGATGTATCTTTTATAGAAATACCCGAAGCACATGATGTATATGAAATGCCGTTTTTTCGAAAACGGTTAGGATTAGCGACATGAATGAAGAGTACTTAATTTTTAGCCAATAGTTAAAGGTATGTAAAAAACATTGTCCAAAGTTCTCATCATACAGGGCGTAAAAAAAATGGGCCATGAGTGTTACAGCTAGTCCGTCCCTGCAGCTGTGAGCAATTCACAACAGTTTCTTGGGTAGTAATTTGACGGGTCTTACCTGGTATACATCATATTAAAAAATAATTGAAATATACCAGGTGGTTCAATAATTATGTGTAAAAAACTTGATTCCATTGGTGCTCTTTGGGAGCCCATATCTCCGAAGAGGAGGCCGATGCGAAAGAAGTTTATATGAACCTATAGTATTCTTTTCACGTGTTTTCTTCATATCCGGGAGATTTCCCACATGTTCCCGGACACCCTGTATATCATAAATACCCTTTATTACGTATTTTATTAATTTCTACTTGACGGCGAAACGGCCCATGGCGAATCGGCTGCCGGCGAACTGTCCCGCCGGCGAACCGGCGACGGCAAAACGGCGACGGCGAATAGTCCTAGACCCGAAAGCGAGGTTGTTTGGTATACTAAACCTTTAAAATATAAACTTTTTGTGCCACCCGTCGCAACTCAAAAACAAGGAACATTGACAGTGGGACCAAAAAACGAAAAGTGTAAAAAAATACAGCAAGTGTCAGTTGACATTTCAAAAGTCAAGACGAGAATTTCCATAGCATCTCCCGAAGAATTACTTAAAGAAGACTCGTGCACAAATCGGCGTCTTCAGAGGTTATTCCTCCGCTTTAAACACTACCTACACTTGGGACTGCCATGCAGGAATTTGTATTTTAAGATCAAAGAAACTTGTTCTGTGTAAATATGTACTACAAACCACACTGTATACTTAAGTTGAATAGCGTGTAGTTATTTAATCCTCTATCAAAAACGACCAACTAAAATTTTCCATATAACACTTAATGTATTTTTAATACCAGCTTCTTATTAATTGCGTAGGAATTATTCCTAAGCAAGCAATTTCGTTGCGTTGATTTTAGCACCAGAACTTTAATTTGAAGCGGTCGTAATATTGCTTAAGCTCATTTTAATAGAGTATTATAATATATGTCATAGTAGCGAGTTTTAGCCACCGATTACTGGATTTAGAAAACGCAACAATTTCATCACTGGTCATCCGCGACAGGTTATTTTATTCCCACATAGGACTAAGAATGCTGAATCAGTAAAAGATTCAGAAATAGAGCCAATTTGTCTACAGCGGCCGGTTGTACGACCGTAGTTTAACGTCAGTTCGGTTCAAGTTGATCTATACAGATAAAATGAGTTCTACAGTAAGATAGTGAAGACGTTCTGGAGCTAGTTGACCATGTATGACTAAATCATACACCTCAGTAACTATCGAAAATAAACACAACAAAAAATAGATGGGGATTCTATATTCTGTAGAATCTTCATCATTTCATCCTCTGTCTGTTTCTGTTTTCATTCTATCAGCAGATCGGTTTGATATGCAAAAAATCGACGAACTTAAGAGTCTATATTTTTATCCAGCTTACGGCAGACTTGACACAGTCTTACCATATTGAGTTAACAATTACTATTTTTTCCACCAACAATACTTAAATTGAACACACAAATACGGAAAAACAACAAATAATTTCATTTAACTTTGGCTGCATTCAGCAGATTCCATCGATTTATAAGCGATTTTTAAATTGGTGATGTCACGATGCGCATCATTTATAGTTCTGTTCTGTTCTGTTCTCATGAGATCAAGACATTTTTACTGACATATTTCGGTTTAAAGAATCCGCTTCAGGAATGATTATATTTTTCAAGATTAAGCTAAATTAAACAATAAGGCCATTCCGATCTTTACGGATGGTTCCAAAACACCGGATGGAGTGGGATGTGCATTCTATATACCCAGTGAAAAGGTTGCCCGATCGTTTCAGATTGGCATCAACTCTTGATGATAGCTATTAGGCATGCTCTTGACTACTTACTCCAACATACTACACCTTCTAGGTATATTATCTTATCGGATTCTATGTCATGCATTAAAGGGAACAAAGCTAAAACTGTTTATGTGAGCCCCTCATATTCGAGCTGTGTCAGAAACTACTAAACCTGGAACGCAATAGTGCAAGGGTATCCTTGGTTTGGGTTAAGGGCCGTGCAGGAATTGTAGGTAATGACAAGGTCGATCTTCTTGCCAAACGGGCCATTCATGAAGCCATGATAATACCCGGCCTCCAGCTCTATGATATATTCTCACAGCTTCGGGTCAATATTAAGAATGCATGGAAGGAATCATATGCAAACTATGCCCCTTAGTAGGAGGTATTAGATAACTTATGTCAGAGCAATTTTCGGACATGGCAACCTCAGATATCTATTAAATAAGATCAACTTGGCCCGCTCTGTCTATGTGTTGGCTCAATCGTGGACGATCTAAACCACTGGTTGGTTAATTGCTTGCATAACCAAAGAGCTTCTGATTATCTGGTACAAGAACTGGCTAAAGTACACTATTTGCCCATTAATGCCGATAGCCTAATGTCTATTGTAAGACAGGAAAACAGAATCAACGATATTTTCATCGGATTTGTAAGAAAGTGTGAGCGAATGCTGTAGGGCTTTGAGTATCCCAATGTTTACCTTCTGCTAATCTACCGTCCACGGTCCATTGTTATAATATGTCTATCAGTTAAAGTCGCCCAATCGGACCCCTGTTGCGTGAAGCGTGTGTCCACGTTTGTATATGTTTCGAGTAGGATAGAGATGATTTCCTAAATGGTGATTAGATATGGGTGTGACTGAGCTTGTGTGTGACGTGTGTTCCATAAATGAATAGTTGAGTTTGGGCAGTGGCTGCATGCGCTTGATACAAAGCCAAAAAAAACAATAATTCAAGAATTTTTACTGCGAAATTAAACAAAATTGTATATTTTTGTAGCAAAAGCTCTCTAATATTATTTAAGATTTAAAGATCACAAAGTCAAAGTACTACTAGAAAAAAATATCATGGTTCGGGAAAATGGCGGCGTTCGTGACGAAACAGAAACAATCAAACATAACTATAAAAAAATTAATAACTATATTATGACTTCTTAAATTGCTGGGTTTGTTCGGGGTATGGTTATGGTATATAGTATTATGGTATAATCGTATAATTTCCTTTCATTGTTAGTTTTTTCTACTATATTAGATGATCACAAGATGTTCGTAACGCCTATACAAAATACATGTTTGTAGTTTTCTGTTTATGAGAGTGTAAGATGTGCCTCGGAGACCAAGTAGTGTTTAGTGTCAAATTTTCGAGGTAAGACTATGTAGAAATAAGAAAGTACACAGAGAGAGGGCCCTCTAAAAAATAATGTTGTTGATGTTAATAAAGAATGGAACTCTCTGCAGTAATAATTGCTAACCGAAAATCACCCATTGCTCGATAATCATTCAGAGTAACAAGTTGATATTTTTATTTCTTACGCAATTATGCTTCGATGCTACGAAAATACCCGTATTTTACTAATTGTTACTGTAGCTATGTATACAGGGTGCCACAAATTCGGCCTTCACCATTGGGATTTCGGAAACGGTAGTAGATACGAAGTCGGTTAAATTGAAACAAAGTTGCGTAATTATGGGCTCAATAATATGCCGCAAGAAAATCAGAAGTAAATACAGGGTACAAGATATTTGGAAAAATCTAAAATTTTGCGTTTCGGTTTTTATTTTTCCTGGCTTTGTTCGAAGCAAAAATAAATTTCTCATTACTACTTTTATTCTCCATAAGATGACATCATCAGATCTTTTATGTGGCGTTTCGTCTTAAGGTCACCATCATCAACTAATTTTTTTAAATACGGGTCGGGATTTTTTTGTTTAAATTATGAAATAGGGCCGACATCTACGTTCAGTGGTATACAACACTAAATGTTTTTTCGACGATTTGTTCTTTAAATTGACCATCCTCTTTAAAATACCCCTAGTACGTTTCTGTAATTTACTTTGTTTTTAAATTCGGTATAATTTGAAAATGTAAAAAACTCCATGCATCTTTTAAAAGTGCTAGGTTTTAAAAGTAAAATTTTATTTGTACACCCTAAGTAGAAATTTGATACAGCTATTTTTAGTTTGAAATAAAAGAAAGACAATACATGGTGTCCCATGTTCAACATTTTTATAGGGTATCTCCGTAATTATTAGTGCTATCAAAAAAGTAATGTAGGTGTCATGTGCTCTATTTAGATCAAACCCAACATGGTAAAATCAAAATTCGAAAATTTTCGCATTTTGATTTTAGAGATACGGGGGAAAATCAAAAAAATGACAATTTCAAAATTACCCTATATTTTCATAGTTAAAAGAGATACAGAAAAATATTTTATACAGAAGTTTATGTATATCGATTGTTGAATAATTTGCAGTTTTAAAAATAAGTATACGGGGTCAGGTAAAAAAGTTATCGGACCTAACCTCATTTTTTTAATCGGACCATCCTGTATATTTTAATCTAAGAAGATACTATTTTAAATTCTTCTTTCAAATATATAACACACCATGGATGATATTGGTTTCCTAGGCGATTTATTAAACTTAAATTAAACAACGATTACAACATTTATTATTATGAATTATTTCACAACAGAAAAAAAATCGGGTAAGGCTACAACTAACAAAACGTGAAAAATTCGTATACATCAAGCACGCGGAACCCTCGGCAACGTCGTTCCAACATCGAGTATCGAAACATACTGAAGCAACGATACTGAAGGTTAAACATATTAATGCGCGGCGGTTATCCAAGCAAGGGAGAGACAAGCGGAGTGATCTGGCATCACTGTAGTGACCTACAATGTTTCTAACTGAAACCAGATGGAGGGGCGCGACAGCATGTAGGCAAAAGAGTTTTTACCTTAGTATTTAGATATTCGATTAAAAAAAAAGTATGTAGACTTTCTCTAAGACACCCAAGGAGTCACCCATTTAAATATAATAAGTAATTTCCATAACACTCTGTATAAGCAGGAAAGTATCGTACATAAAAAGTCTTAGTTCATATAGACACAATCACCTCATCCAGGAAGTAGGAACAGTTTTAACAACCTTCAGAATGAATGGACGTGTACATTTTACCGGATTGCAGTTTTTTTACACAGGGTTTTTATAAGATCTTATTTACTTTTATTTAGTTGTCAATATTTTATCGTAAAGACGCACATTTATTAGTAAATATGTGCCATAGGAATTATTTGCAGTTCATTTCAAGTGTGAATTTTTTTTATAAATACTGGAGGCATCAGGTTAGTGTTTATCTTATAACAATACTAAACGCGTGACTTTTGTGCGATAGATATATATTTTTCTTAAATTAAATTGTGATGTTTGTACAGCGTGTATATTTTCTTAACTACCAGATTAAATTATTATTATTATTTAATAAAACATATTTTCACAATGTCAGCCCCTGAGAATGAAATACATTAAATTAGCCAGTCCACGATACACGATTTTTTCCTCTTCGTTCGTCATTTCTGAGGAACCTACAGCTTAACGTCGGCTCCGAACCACAATAATTGGTCATAAGCTGCTCCCTCAAAGGTGAGGGGGGGTCTACCGGCTCCCGTGGCCGACGTGGATGGGGGATGATACATTTATCGCTTGTGCCTATTTTAGTATGACGCCGGACATTAACGCCAGAACTTATACCACTAAAATCCACCGTTTTGATTTTTTGCCGTATTTCCGAAAAATATTAAACATCGACAACTCCGCGTTATTCATTCCCTATCGCCTTTCGCTGCTATCTGCTTCTGCTCCGTTGTTGCATCAGACAGTATCCGTAGTAGCCGAGCATTCGAAACTGTTTTATCGAGAGAGGCTGTTCCGGCCGCTCCGATAAAACAGGTTGTTCCGGCGGAGCAGACTACTTCAGCGCCAGAAGCCTCCAGCGAAGAGCAAAACAGACCGTTCCAACGAAACACGAAAACCTATCGACCCATACCGGTTCCAGCCTGTTCCACGTAAAAACCTGTTTCGAAAAGAACAGATCCTGTTGCAAAACGGCATCCCTAATTCGTTGGCCAGTTGTTTAATTCTTCTACTTACTAAGTAGTTTAAATTTCTGTAATTATAGCGTAATAAAATAAATATTAATCGATATTATTTCGTATCCTGTTCCCAATGTCAACAAAGCACATAAAAACTAATCAACTTTTCCTACTACTCAAGCAGTAATGAATGAATAATGAATTATGGTACCTGTTGTAAAAATACTGAGATTATTCGGATATAAATATTGTTTGGTCTTGTGCAAATTATTGTTAGAAAGATCCGGGATAATCATAATCACTTTGCGTATAATCCAATTTTTTAGTTTTTTTTTTTGTTTTTTTTTGGCTTTGCGTCAAGCTCATGCAGCCACTATCCAAACTCACCTATTCCTTTATAGAATACACGTCATACACAAGCTCAATCACACCCATATCTAATCACCATTCAGGAACTCTCCATCCTAGTCAGTGGCGGCTCGTGACCTATGATAGAGGAGGTTCACAAGTATGGTGAAATTATTTTTAAAATTTTATTTTTGTGTAACGACCAAACAATTACTTTCTAGGCGTTTTAAATGTAGAAAGAAAAAAGTAATAAGAAAATGCGTTAGGTAAAACATATTTTTATTTGTTTTTTAATTTTACACAAGGAAATACAACTTTTGGAAAATAAGGAAGGTTTTTTTAGCGTGTATAGTGCTTAAACGTAAAGTCCGTTCTTCGGCTCTTAATTGTAGAAAATTGATCAATAGCAGCCTCATTAAAGTTTGGAATACTAACTTTCAATTTTTTGCTCCAAACTCAAAGAGCTAAAGATATTTTTTAAATAGTCCCCCGAAAAACAGTTAATTTTAACTTAATAATTATATAGTATTAAAATATTAATACATACAAGCTCGAATTTCTAACTAGATGCACGAACAGACAACGGCGCGGCGCACACTAAAATTGTGCGCCTTTCCCATGTTAAATCGCCATAGCCCCGCTGTCTCCCGCCACATGTTACTACAGAGAAACTGCATTATGCCCCGCCTACTTAATCGGACATGCGAGCAAGCCTCGTCATAATCGTCATTAACCTCGACAGAGGCACGGTTGCCGGATCGAGAGCCTATAATATACACATTGGTTGACGGTATGATAAAATATTAGGGAGGGTCGGACTTTATACGATATTTGACGGCACGATAAATTATTAGGGAGGGTCGGACTTTATACGATAAATAATATTCAATAAATATAAATTAATATTTTTTGTTCGTTTTGGGGGTGTACGTGCGCATGTGCTCCTGTGGAAGAACCGCCACTGATCCTAGTCGAAACATATACAAACGGGTACATACGTTTCACGCCACAAGGGTCCGACTGGGTGACTTTAACTCATAGACATACAACACTGGATCGCGGACGGTAGATTAGCAAAAGGTAAACATTGGGATACTCAATCATTCTCTCACACTTTCTTACAAATCCGATGAAAATATCGTTCATTCTGTGGTTACGTCCTACTATAGACATTAGGCTATCGGCAATTTTTTAGTATTAGAAACATATATTCATTTACAGTGTATATTGGAAACTTTTTTATTGTTCTTTTTTTCCGTTCCGCATGGTTCAAAACCTAAAATGCAACAAAACATATTTAATAACTGATATTTAATGTTACGTTTTAGGTTTAGGATCATAGAGAACTTTTTATAAAGAATCAATGACAAAAAAAGGTTTCCCATATGGCGCTAAATTCAGCAGACACACTGTATAATATGACATATTACTCATTAAATCATCTGATGTCGTAAATTTACTATAGTCTATTCATTTTCCCAATTCAGGGACAAAAACAAATACACGCGCACAGGGTCGTTATTTTTCGTCACTACCTCCCCGTGCCCGGAGTGGGTAATTTGCGCGCCTGCTGCCTTCCTTGGATGTGGTAGCCGTTTCTCAGGCTCCCTCTCCGGAATCGAACCCTGATTCCCCGTTACCCGTTACAACCATGGTAGGCGCAGAACCTACCATCGATAGTTGATAAGGCAGACATTTGAAAGATGCGTCGTCGTTGCGAGACCGTGCGATCAGCGTAAAGTTATTGAGAGTCACCAAGTTGTACGATGACGAGCGAACTCGCCACCGATTGGTTTTGATCTTTCCGTCTCCGGTCGGAGCTCTGTTTGCATGTATTAGCTCTAGAATTACCACAGTTATCCAAGTAATTAAGTTAACCATAACTGATTTAATGAGCCTTTCGCGGTTTCACCTTAATTTGGCTTGTACTGAGACATGCATGGCTTAATCTTTGAGACAAGCATATGACTACTGGCAGGATCAACCAGGGAGCTGTTCTTATTGTTTAACGATCGGGTATTAAGAACAATATAACGGTACAATCTCAAATCACGCATGAATAGACCTGAAATTATCATCACCATCAAACAGCCCCTAGCGTCAACTGCTGAACATAGGCCTCTCTTAGTGTACGCCGCTCTGCCCGGTCCCATGCTGCATGCATCCAATTTGTACGGATTCTTTTTTATGTTATCTGTCCACCTTGTTGGTGGCCTGCCTCTGTTTCTGTAGGCTTCGTGCCTGGGTCTCCATTCCAGAATTCGCTTTGACCACCTTCCATCCGATGCTCTTGCGAGATGGGCAGCCCAATTCCACTTCAGGTTTGCGATTCGTTCTATTACATCCGTGACGTCCGTTCTATGACATACAGTCGCGTTATGCATCTTATCCTTCAAAGATAAGCCCAACATTGATCGTTCCATGGACCTCTGAGCAACGCGCAGCTTGTTCACGGTTTTCCTGGTAAGTCTCAACGTCTCTGCCCAGTCTGGTCAGTACTGGCAGAACACACTGATCGAATGCTTTCCTTTTGAGACATATAGGTATGTTTGTTTCGAAGACAAGCTAAGCCTATTCTTCTTTTTAACTCGCAGGTTTGGTTACCTCTACCAATTTATACCTCATAGCCAAAGTATTTATAGGAAGCCACCTATCCGATACGCATGTTTCCCACTGAGATATCATCGCTCAAGACAAGGTTGATCATATATTGTGTCTTTGAGAAATTTATTTGTAGTTCAACTTCCCGTCCTGAAATAATAGCCCATACTGGATTACGACCCTGTTAAGAATAGCAATAAGTTTATGCATCGATCACGTGGCTATCACGCGCTGATGTTTGTTTATTATATTGAATTGGTAAAATGAATAGAGTATAGGTACCTCCTAAATAGATATTATTATTTTTTCGTGATGACACACCAGGTAGTGTAATTTATTCTTTCTACAACTATACAGGGTGTCCATTCATAACATGCTAATACACTACCCCAATTAATTGTCGAATATTCAACAATGCACGTCCAAATTGATAAGCTGTTATTTCGTTGAATAATCGGCGGACTGTGTGACTCAGTTAATAACGTGAATGGAGTTTGTTCGTTGTTGCAACAATCATTCAAGGGATTAAACCACTTACAGGGAACAGTTTTACTAATATTAGGTATTATGTAGATATAAATATAAAAACATCTGATATTGTTAATTGTACAAACGTAAACATCGATCTGAATATAAATAACCGAATAAAAAATTTGTTAAATTTAACCTTTCTTTCTTGTTACTAGAATGCACTTTCGTCTCTTAGGCTTAAATTATCTACTTAGTCCCCGTTTACCGAGGCTAAAGTGCCTACGTCCCGGAAGTACAAAAACTTACTCTGCTTTTAATTAATTTGATCAGAAAAGAATATCTTTCAAATGGCGATCTCTGAGAGTGAAATAAAATAATATATTGTATACTCCTCCAGAACTCGGCAACGAATTCACGGTAAATTCATTATTCATTATCAAAAAAAATTAAAGGGAATGTGTAAGAGGTGTTTATATGCTATCAATTTAAAGAAGTTAGAAATATTCTCTATGCGTCTCCTATGCCGGATAGAAATTAAACTCTATTTAATTCATTTCATGTAAATATAAATTTTTGCCTACCCATATCTTATACAAGGAAACCTCCCTTAGGTGGACACCTACGGGACTGTCTAAATGTGTCCGCCTAATAGAGGTGTCCGCACCCGCGGAAATTTGTTATTAGGTAATATGTAAATGCAAAATTTTTATGTATGTACAAATAAACATAACATAACAAAAATACACCAGTTTTAGTTAGGATGTAGCACTAAAAAAATCGAATAACGTAGTTTGCCGTGTTTGCGTTTTATACTTGCAATCTAGAAAATGTAATTCCAAGTCTGATAACAATTCCATTGCTGTAGAGTCACCTCTATTCTTTGCATACTCTTGTAATTCCTTTACCATACTAATTGCTTGTTGATAATTGGTGACATTTGTCTGATTACTGCATTCAACTTCTTCATCAGAGTCGTCAGATAGTGATGTGGTTTCAGTTTTGACTACATAATCGGTAGGAATGGAGTCACTATCATCTTCAAATAGCACATTGCTATCAATGTTAATGAACTCGCCCAAATCATTGTTATCAAATTACAAACTTCCACAACATCAATATTCTCTTTCAGGCTCAAAACGAGACATTTTTGTGCCATTGTTTACGATTTTAACCTTACAGCTCACAAATAAACGCAGGACTGCCGTCGGGGATTTACACATACTTTCATTAGGCGAAATCCTTTCGCGCTGCGACGCATAAGAGAAGTGGATTTTCATGGAATTTCATATACCTAGTTCCGGACTTGAAAAAATGACCGCTTAATAGAGATGTCCGCTTATTAGAGGTGTCCGTTATGAGAGGTTTCACTGTAGATAGAGAGAAACTTGATGAGAGATGCATTTGCTATGTTTTTCTGTTTTTACAGAACAGACCCTCTGTATTGGACTTCTATAAGATGCTGCGATGGGTAGCCAAATGCACCGCGAGATGTCGCGACGAGATCTATACTCCTTTCGACTGCTCAAAGCGTCTAAGGATAAATTTGACAATGGGAAAAAGGACACAAATTCTATTTATTTTTTTGAAGTTTGAATAGATTTTGCATATTGTTTAATTGATTTCTAAAAAACACTGTATTGTTTAATCGGTAACGTACTAAAACAAACTTGTCAGGTCGACGCCAATTGCATGTATAATGCTTATTCAAAGTAAATTGACATATTTTTGATTCGTGAAAACATCATGTTAGAAAATGTTCGTATTTTCCTAAATTAAATGATTGCTTATAATCGCATGTTTTTGTTTTTTTGGTTTTTAACCGACTTGGATCTCAATTTGATTTTATTTTTAGGATTCGGTATCGACATTTAAAATTTGAACAAACTATTAATTTATTGACTTTTGTGACTCTCTGTCACCGCTTCACACCTTCTGTCACATATAGTGTTACGTCTTACAGGGCCATTCCCGAAAGAACCTACACCTTAACGTAGATTCCGAACCACTATCCTCGGACATACTTTCCCTAAGGACTTACAACTCTTGGTTTCTTGTATTGCTATCTCGCACCACAAGTTTTCCATCCGTAAAAATAGGAACATGTACAGGGTGTCCATTTATCGGTGGTTTTACGAGGTATCGCCGTTATTAGCAAAGATGGAAGGATGCGGTTTTCACAGCACTCTGCTATTTTTTAGTCAAACAAACAAAACAAAATGCCTCCTCGCTTTTGGTATACGGGATGTTTTTCAGAATTTTACATTTCATGACACCCCATGTTTCGGTTACCCTGCAACTTATCAAAAAGAAATAAAGTAGTGGTTTACGTATAGTCCAGTGACGTAGTCAGATATGTTCTACGTTCAATTGCTTTCAAGAAAAAAAACGTCGAATTTAACGATAAGAAAACCCAGGCAGCAGTTTTCTCTAAAAAGGATAACATTACAGAACCGGATATAGTTGGCAGGACACCCAATTCCACTGGCTTCATCTATTAATTTACTGGGCGTCAATATGGGAGGAAATATAAGGAAATATAGATGGAAGATAGTTTCTCAGAAAGTTGTACACGCCTCAACATCTTTTGACTCGATCACTAGAGTACTGCTCTCATGTCTGGAGCTCTGCACCCAAACATACTCTTCGACTGCTAGACTCCATCGAAAGGAGGTCCATTCATCTGATCGGAGACCACGAGCTGACGAAGAACCTCGACAGCCTAGAACATCGAAGACAGGTTGGGGATCTAACTCTCTTTTACAGATATTTCCACGGAAAGTGCTCGCCTCACCTTGCCCTCTTAATTCCGCCCAGAGCGGCGATAAGCAGAAATACACGACGAACCACTACCGCCCATCCATATGTGGTTAAGCTTAGTACTCCTCGAACTTCATTATTTAAGAATTCTTTCATCTGGAGAACTTCATCCTTTTGGAACGACCTCCCCAAGGTCGTTTCCCAATGAATATAACCTCCAACGATTCAAAACCAACGTGAATCGCTTTATTCGCACACGCACCATTCCCAGAGTGCCTTAAAGGATTTTTTCTATACTTAGTACTTGTGTTTGATCATAAAAAAAAATTCAGTTTTTTTAACAAGCAAATTCTCAAAAACATCCCGTGTATCAAAGGCGAGGAGGCCTAGAAAAAGTCGTTTTGTGGCATCTTTTGTTTCACAAAAAAGTAGCACAGTGCTATGTATAGCTTTACTATCTTTATCTTTACTAGTAACGGAGATACCCCATAAAAGCACCTAAAAATTTACACCCTACCCGTACGCGATCTTAGGGGATCAATAAAATTTTCAATTGGTGCTAGTCAATATTCTATTTTTGGGTTACAACGGCTATAGCTTCATGCAAACTACACCTAGTATATGACACAAAAATAATTTTTATCATCCGCACGCAATCTCAACATTTATAATGTATCTAATCCTTGAACAGTATCTCAAAATGACTAAACAAACGAAATTTAATATGCGCAATCTCAGTCATTGTTATCATAACAAAAAGTGGTTTTTAGTTTAATTTTATAGTATTTTTTATGATTTTAAATGGTTTTTCCTTCTAAAAAAATCGATTAAAAATATAGATAGTTGCGATCTCGCGATTTAATCAATAATGGTGAACAAGAGATATCAACTTTCGAACAAAGTGTACGGTGTGGGTGAGTTTTGCAAAGTATATTTCTACTGCTACGTTTGGACCACTTGCTTCCATTATATTTCGAAAAAGATTCAGTAAGTATTAATCTTAAGGAAAACCCCTACTAAGGTAATACCCCCACTATAAAAGTCTGTACATTTTTAGAAGCTTTCTGATCCAAATTACCACAACTATACTACAAATATTTGGGTGTATATTTCGATCGGTTTTAAAATTGAAATTTTCATTCAGTTACGTTAAAAGTCGAGAAAATTAGTTTATAAGTTCTATGAATTGCGTAATATTCTAAGCAGAGAGGTTATGATTAATGGCAGTATCGCTCAAAAATATATTTATTAAGACGTTTTTTCTCGGAACTCTTATTTCAGCGGTCTGATATCTTTACGATTACTGAACTGTACATAAAGAATACGCATAGATTTTCTCTTATAGTTGTTGCAGAATTATACCGTTGACTCTTACTGCCATAAATAAACTACCTGATTAAACCCTTTTGTATACGCCTCAACCTCTTCAAAGCTCAATAAATGGGATCAGGGCCGGCTTGAAAATATATACCACACCACATGATTTATTTTTATAATTTATAATAAATAGATAGGTATTTTTAGTTTTAGGTACCTATAATAAATGTAAAATAATGATAACAATTAATGATAATTTAAAAGTATAACTATTAGGATAACAAGTACAATAAAAATTAATAAAATTCTAAGAAACTATTGATAATGTATTCAAAATTTAACTCTGTATCACTATCACTATCTTCATCTAAGCCTAAACTTATAATTAAGGGTTGAACATTTGTAATCATACAATTGTAAGAATTTTCCACCTTAAGTACATGATGTACACAGTTTTTCCAGCTGTCCGCAGAAATTGTTCTTACTTCGTTTTTAATTAATTTTACTACAGATGCATTTAATATAGGAGAAATATTATTTCTCCTAATATTGGATTTTAATTGGTGCCATATTAGCTTAATAGGATTGAATATACAATAGTACGGAGGAAGACGCAACACTGTATGTCCATTTTCTGCTGCAAGTTTGTCACACTCGTATTCCTTATTTATTTTAAAAGCTTTTAATATTTCTAGCAGTTCTCGTTTTTTGTAAGTTTCTTCAAAATATAATTCATTTTCAATCATAAAATTTGGAATTTCTGCTTTGGTATTATTAGAATTGGGAATGATTTTTGCTTGCCGACTATGATAACTAGCATTGTCCAGAGCGTACAATGACGCTATTTTCAGGTATATTTTTAAGGAGTCTATGTTTAAACCAATCTTCAAAAAGTTGTGCGTCGGTATCTTGATTGTAATCTAAAAAAGAATCTGCTATGTTTTTAGCTGAAAGCAACAGACAATTTGGAACAAACCCATTCTCTGAACCAGCATGTAACATTGTGATTCTTTTGCCTTTATTTGATGGTGCCTTGGTGTGACATTTTAAAACCCATTTTACGCAATATTTTCCTAAGGCTTGAAAGGCTACAAGAGATATTTGATTCGTCTTTAATCAGCCGCTCTTTGAGAGAAATCAAAGTGGGTACAGTTTGTGCCTCATACATTTGGTAAATCATTCTTCTTAATAAATTCATGTCATTTTCGTCAATGCTTCTAAATGTGTCAGAATCACTCCGATTTTTTCTAGGATTAACAGGTTTAAGTACTATGTCTCTTACCGAAGATAAAGGAGTTTTTGTCAAAGTAGACGTCTCTGCTAAAGCATCCATCGAATTAAAATTTCTACTCGATTGATTCACAGTTTTAATTATTAGTTTGGCATCGGTAGATAAATGCTTTCTTTTAAAAATGACACTTGAAGATGCCCCCCTATCAGCACAATTCCAAGGACGCCACATTCTACCACTAATAAGCCTAACTAAAAATTACTCGCCGGAAAACCACTAAAGATTAAAATGATTAAAAATCACTTTGTATTTATATATGCATCAGGCATAGGTATAAATTAAATTTGTATACCTGGTCCGGCTCTGCGCGAAAAGATTTTAAAATTTGGGATATCCTTATTTATTTTATGGTTGAAGGGATAATGGGTTTTATTGCAGTCAAAAGATCAACGGTATAATTCTGCAAATACTATACCAGAAATATTTTTCACAATTAAATAAGAGATGACATAATGACAAGAGCAAATGTCAATCGTTATTTAAGAAGATCAGTCTCTTTTGTGGCTGCCAAAATTTCAAACATATTGCCAGAGCATTTCAAAACAAAAAAATTCCAATGGATAAAAAAGACTCATAATAACACCGCGATAATTAATAGTCTTTTGAATTATTCTGTAATTAAGTATTAACGAAATTGAATAATAATAAGCTTAAATAACCAACCATTGATCAATTGTACTTTAGCGTGTTCTGTCAGCAAACCCTTTTATTATTGTGCCCAAGGAGGCCCAATGAACTGTCTAAAGATTGATCACATGATCTATTAGGTTCACCTTACTGGGAAAAAGTTATAAAATATCATTTTGTCCTAATGAAAAGATAAGATTAGACAGGAAGATTATGTAATAAGTCGTATCAGTATAGGCATGATGTGATGCGATAAGGACATACTTATTACCAAGGTCGTATGAACTACTGATCTTCGAAAAGGTTGAGGTATTTGCTTGAATAATTTTATCATAAATGTTTTAAGTGGGTCACAGTCATAGTTAAGTAATATCCCCGTATTCTTAAAACAGCGTTTACTGATTTCTGTACAAATATTGCTCGATACATTTCCCTTTAATTTTTCTATGTATGTAAGGATGTTTTACGACGATTACGTACGTTTTTCGTAGATGACGTATAATTTTCAATAGTAGTGCATAACGGAAAAATCACAAGTATTCAAACGGAACAGTTTGTTCGGGTTGGGTTTGTACGCGGGGGGGGGGGGGGGGGGGGGGTTAGTTTGAAAGAGCATTTGCAACGTTCGTGGTGTAACCCCTACCCGGTATGATAAACCCTCATATTATACAGGTCGACAAGTTTATCTGTATCTATGAAAGGAATGCGGACAAGAAAGTTTCTTAGGTTAACAATGTTGTTACATCTATTAAATTTTAATTTAACAACAAACCAAGTAAACCCTAACATTTAATTTACCCATTTAAAATAAATTGTCATAAGTATATAAGAAACTAATATTCTCTTATAGTTATGTTCTTAAAACTTTCTTTTCATGCTATTTATTGTAACAATTTAATGCAAAACAACTTATTTTTTTATTAAAGTACTTCTAATGCAAAAATAAGGCAACATAGTGCAATATCAACGGTAACCATGGGTAACTGGTGCCTAGGGCTAATTTGATAGGTTATGTCCCAGACAGAGGATGACGACACGAGTCTGGTGACATGCCCATTGTGCCGGCGTGGTTGTTCGGCGATGTCCGATATGCCCCGTGCAGTTGCGTAGTGATAGGAAGGGCAAAAGTTATTATATTGTGTTAAATTGTGTGTTTTAAAAAGTGTTCGTTGTTTTAAACCTGTGATAATGAATGAATACACTCGTGGTAAAATCCTTCATAGTCAAACCCGTGAAGTGATTGCCAATGTGTACAGGATGCGTGAAGAGAAATCACAATTTAATGCATTTAAATTGCCACTTAAGCGAAAGCTAGGAAGGATTGAAATGTATAGAAGATGATGGATAAAGTATGTATGTATATTTTTGATGATTTGTCGCAAAACTATATTTCATGTCGTCATCAATCGATTAAGTGTTTTTCCATGCCGAAAGAATGGCATCCTGTAAAACGTAATTATTTAAACTTTGATAAAAATAATTACCTACACAAAACATAAAATGTAATTATTGAAGAATTTCCTATTTTTATTACATTATTAAAATAATAATAGCACGCTCATGACTCGGCCATGTTTTAAATGATATTGCTTTCCCCATACCGAAACATCGTAGACATAGACTCACTGGTCGACCTGTATACTTGCACTTAAAATTAGTATATTGCATTGATAACTTCCAGATATATTTATTCGAGCACAGACCTTTCCCCATCCCCGTATATTCATACTTTTATTGTATTTGCCACTAAACAGTAGAAATTTACTTTAAAGGTCGAAGTTCACGCAAATTTTGTGTTAACTTATTTAAGTAGGTACCTTGTTACATAAATTTGTAGATTTTGTTACCAATTTTTTAATCAAACACTTGTAAAATTTAAGTAGGTATGGCGCCAATAAATAATGCTAATATTTGACATGGAGATAAAATGTGTAATATAAAGTACATTCCACGATCTTTCGTTGACCTTTCAACTGTAATTTACTATTGTCGATAGCAAGGTAAAATTGCAACAACCTTATTCGGGTAAAATAAAATTTGGCGTTCTTGGAAGCAATGTTTTAATCAGTCAAGGTTGAATGAGATTTTATTTTCCCCAAAGTTATTCCGAATCTTGGAATATTCGAACAAACCCGAACAAACTCGAATATGATCACCGTGTCTCTATTTTTATATGCCATATGAAGCTGTTATCTTAATTTAACATTTTTGCAGTAAATTTTTTTTTGGATGAATATTTTAACCGAGATATTGTTGCCAATATAATTTTAGTTCTATAGAACTAAGCTTCGCATTTTGAACTATATGAAAGACCGATTCTCTCATATCGACATGGTTTCAGCGGTGGACCGAAATCCGTGTACACCAGGCGTTTGTTTTTCAATATAAGTTGTTAGCATTTTATATTGATCTGTTTTTCTTTAACCTGCGATATTCAAAGGTTTATATACCAAACATGTTTTACTAAACATAAGCATATTTGCCATCAAAAAGAAAATGTAATATATCGACACTGTGTCAATTTGAAAATTTGGCACCGGTACACGGAAATGAGACTATAATAAAATTATTATAGTAAAGATTTTATTGTAAGTTTCCTATAAAATATACAATTTTCATTAATAATCCGTACCAAATTAATATTGTAAACCTAATTTACAAGAAACATAGGTAGGGTTTCTAATAAAGTTAGTAAAATCAAGTAATTACATAAATACAGTGAAACCTCTATAACGGACACCTCTAATAAGCGGACATCTCTATTACGCGGGCTGTTTTCATACAAAGAGTGCGAAAACCCTCGTTTAAACGGTTAAAAAAAATTTATAGTTTTTGGGAGACGAACAATTACGTGCAAAAACTCTCTGAAGATAGACCGACAAACAATCGCATATGAGTGGCAGAGCGAAGGGACTTCGCCGAATGAAAGTATGTGTGAACTAGAACTGTGATTCCCCGACAACAGTCCGCCGTTTATTTGTGAGTTGTAAGGTTAAAATCGTAAACAATGACGCGTTTTGAGTCTGAAAGAGAATATTGATTTTGTGGAAGTTTGTAATTTGATAACAATGATTTGAGCGAGTTCATTAACATTGACAACAATGTGCTATTAGAAGATGATAGTGGCCCCATTCCTACCGATTATGTAGTCCAAACTGAAACCACATCACTATCTGACGACTCTGAAGAAGTTGAATGCAGTAATCAAACAAGTGTCACCAATTATCAACCAGCCATTAGTATGGTAAAGGAATTATAAGAGTATGCAAAGAATAGAGGTGACCCTACAGCAATGGAATTGTTATCAGACTTGGAATTACATTTTCTAGAGTTCAATTATAAATTAGATTTCTTTAGTACTACATCCTAACTAAAACTAGTGTCTTTTTGTTATGTTATATTTATTTATACATTCATATACATAGTAATAATTTTGCATTTACATATTACCTAATATCAAAATTCCCATGGGCGGACACCTCTATTAGGCGGACATATTTAGACGGTCCCATAGGTGTCCGCCTATTTCACTGTAATTTCTTTACAATCAGAATCAACTGTTCTTCGTTAATAAAAAAATCCAGACTAAACTTCTAAAACTTACAAAAACAACCCCTGGTGATTTCTCAACCTTAGTCATAAAAATGATTCAACAATGGTGAATGTGAATTTCAAGTGATTAATCGCTCGAGCAATTCACTTGATTATTGTTCGAGTATCAAGTACTCGATTATTAAAATCATCGGTTTTTGGCATCACTAAGTATAATCAGACTGCCTATTTCCGAGGACGAATCACCATAACACCTATTTCATTTATTGAACACTATAAAAACGTTATAGTTAAGTTTAATAGTTTTAAAATCGTAAAGATTATACCGATAATTTATGACATTCACATTGAGATCTAGTAATTTATTTTTATTTTAGTAAATTGGCAGAAAAGTTTATAAGTTAACACTGCCAGATCAATAAAATCGATATTTAGAGTTTCTTATCACGGCATTTGGTTTTCTAAATAAAATTCAAGGATTTCCATTCAATTATGCATGAAAATGATATGTCGTGGTAATTTTTAAAACGCCATTGACGGGTTTTCAGCAAAAACAACTTATAATCCTATTAATCTCTATTTTTGCATGACTTCGGACAGTAACCTCATGACTTATATCAATAAAATCTACCTAGTGCGAATCGGTTGACCGGGCTTGGAGTTTGAACAAACAAACTCTCGTCCTTGTGCTTTAATCACAGAGTCACCAAAGTCGTTAGTTAAACTTATAAAATACTTTATCAAGAATTCAATTTTGCGAGAAATCAATAATAAAAAGGGTTCCATGTGTTACAGACCATCTTAATCCTATCTGTATAAAAATATATGTAAAATTTAATTATGAATCAGAACCTCGCTAGATCACATAAAAATATAAACCTTATGAAGATGTTTCAAACAATATGTGCCATCACTTGATTGGTGAGTTTTTACTCGACGCCGGCGTCTACAATCGAGCTCGTTGATGTCTGAATTAGTGTTGGGAAATAGCGATGATTTTAATAATCGAGTACTTGATACTCGAGCGATTTTAGTAATCGAATTAATCGCCCTTGGATTAATCACTTGAAATTTTTATGACTAAGAAGAATGTGTTGATAAAATACCAGAGGTACTTTTTGTGAGTTTTAGAAGTTTGGTCTAGAGTTTTTATTAAGGAAGAACAGTTGATTCTGATTTAAAAAAAATTATATCCTTTAATTTTTTAAGAATTTACAATCGCCGCTGGCTAGCCAGTCCAAAACAAAGCCAATGTCGAGATGAATCCACTAAGGGACTTGGCATACTTTTTTATATGCACCTTCTCGTTTATGCGCCTTTAAGAAAGACATATGTCGTGTCATCCTTCTGAGCGTCAAACTCGAACGTCGCCAATCGGCACATTTCGGGTGGAGCGCGAAGATCGGGTATCAAGTGAAAGGCAACATTTCGCTTTTTCGCCTGCACTTATAACTAGGGTAGTATTTCCTATCGAGCGAAAAACTGCTTGCCAGTTTTTTTTTAATACACTACGAACGTTAACATAACAAGTGTTAAATTAAAAACAGTGATACGATCACTACAACTGGGGATATTATATTACAAATATGAGAACATTTGAGAAAATTAACCAAATTATCCAAAATTCATGTGTGGATTTTAGAAAATAACTTTTTTTCAACAAAATCCTGAAATAGATGTCAACTAATTGTATGTACATAATATAAGGTTAAAAAGTATGCAGTTTATAAAAGAACGACCCATATATTGCACCTTAAATAGGGATATAAAAATAAAATGCTTCCCGTCCCTTAACATTTCGTCTCAACTATATTTTCTTGTTACACATACGCGTAATATTTAGTCAGAAAAATACGTTAGAGCGTCAATTTTTAATTAACACTTTTTTTCAGTGTAGAACTCATCAGAGATTTGTTTAAGATTAAAATTAATTGGCTTTCCTATAACACAGGAAACCATTGTTTGTTTTGATTCGCAACGTAGAGGTTTAACGCACTTTTTACGATATTTTGAAAACATTGGTCTGATGTTGGATTACGCAATTGTTATAAAACAATTCCATTCAAATAATCATTCGATCGAATCCTACCCACTGATTCTTCAAAGCGTATTTTCATTGAAAATTAGCAATGCAAATTAGTATGAGCCCCCTCCCAAGTAGCATTTTTAGACACAAATTGGACACACATTCTTTGCGGAGAAACGTTTCGAAGCATTTTCGATTAAAATTATACAGTTGTATCGAGACACATGTGTTACGAAACTTTTGCGACACATTTTCGAATCCAGTTACTCGAAACACTTAAAGACGTGTTTATTTCGAAATATTTTACAAGCCATATTGACGATACATTAACGACACGCGAAGATAAATATTTTTCGAACCATTATTAGTTAAAATTATAAAGTTTTGGTAAGATACAAGATTGCATTGAATCTCCCATAAGGGATTTTTTATAGCATCGGTATACGCTTATTAGCGATAAATAAGCAACTTCTTGATATTATTTATATTTTAGGTGTTATTATTGATCCATTTTCAACCACAGATCGAGGTAAGTGTTTAAGGTAGATTTTTAATCACTATCTGAACAAGTTTGAGGTTATGTTATTGTTTAGCGAGACTAAAATTGTCATTTTTCTGTAAAAAAAGCTTACTGTACTATATTTATCAAGATAAAGTATGTCGACCACCATATAGCTTGAAATATTTTTTATTATAGGTTCGAAATCTGCAAAAATTGTTACAATCGGGTACGAAACACAATTATTTTGCAGATTTTCAATCTATAATAAAAAATATAGTCCAAGCTATAGGGGGGGTATACTCTATGTTGATAAATACAGTGCAATAAGCTGTTTTTAACAGAAAAATAACAATTTAAATCTCCCTACGCAAACAATAATAACATAACCTCAAACAAGATGGTGATTAAAAATCTTCAAAAAACACTTACGTCTATCTGTTTCTGAAAATGAATTAATAATAACATCTAAAACAAAAATAATATCAGAAAATTTCCTTATTTATCCCTTATAAACGTGTACCGATCTCTTATGGGATTCTAGTTTGTTTGGAAAGGTTCTTCCTCTCGTGATGTCAGACTTAGGCTGTCCATACCCAACCTTTGTTTTCTGTGCATACAAAAAAACCTTTTTTCTGTGGCATTCACCCCTAATAAACCTTTTATTTTTCTGTGCATCATACGAAACATTATAGAAGCCAAAGACTAGAAATTGTGTGTTGAGTCCATTTTGGACCAGAATAATTTATTGCTTTCTAGCGGCCATTTTGTGAAATGAATTTTTATTTTGTTAAATTGAGTTTTAATGAAATTCCTGCATCTTTTGAAAAGCCAAAAGTTGTTACATAAGTTCCATTTTCCTAGCTAAGTCGATTTATAAAAGAAATAAATCAAATTTTGAAAATATTTTAATTTTTATTTTTTTGACAAAGTATATTTTTTTCTCTAAACGCAAATAAATCGAGGGAACGTTAAAAATATAAAGCCAAATTACTAAACCGCACGATAAAATATACTGAGACAATGATTTTTTGGTTATTATGTGCAATAACTAGGTATATGAAATAAAATAACTTATAGTAAATATACTTATAACGAATTCATCGTGGCGAAATTAATGTTTCATATTATTTTTCTTTTATTTTACAACAGTGAAGGTATCCTAATTGTTTTGCTCATGGTTTAACATAGCCCCGCCTCTTTATACTGTTATTTTTGAATAAACAGAAGTAACAGTTTAGAAATATTTTCGAAGATTTTCGAAACATTTTCGATAAAAGTTTCGATTGTGCATCCAAACAGCTAGTACCAACCACTTGGAAACACGTGTAAATGTCCCATTTAAAATGTATACGTTTCGAAAATATTGTGCCCAACAGTTTCCAATTTTGATCGGAAACAGAAACGATAGTTACGATACATTGACCATAATGTGTCTAAAAATGCTACTGGGCAGTGTCAATATTCGCTTCCTTTGCAAAACCCGCCACTATCAATATTCGCTCTCTTTGTAAAATGACGCCACCTGAGGTGCATTTTCAAATTTATAAATAAGAAGAAGTTAGAGGGTGCCAGATCTGGCCTCTAAGACGACTGGTAAAGAAAGTTAGACTCACTGAGGAGTTTCTGTTGCTTGGTATACTGTCGCATTGTTATAAAGAATGAGGACATAATTTTTACTTAATTTAAGTGGTTTTATTATTTTATACTTCCGCCAATCCGAACGGCGTAGAATGCCGCCGAAATAATACGACCGTCATAATAATCACGCCTATGACGTCTGCTTTTCAAAACACGCGAAAATTTGCGGAAATGTAGTTTAAGTTTGTTTTGTGTTTTAAAAGTTGTCGTAATTTTTTTTTTCGCCTAATTTTAATCTATAATCCGCCTCCATAATATTATGTCGGGGTGTTTGTTTTCATTTCTATGTAATGTATAAAATATTTATGGCGTTTTTATGACCTTTTATGATTTATCACGAATAGGGACGTACTAAGGGGTATTTAAATGAAAATGGCCAATTTAAGGAACAAAACGTCGGAAAGCTAGTAAGTGTTGTATAGTATTAAACGTAGATTTCGGCCATCTGTCATAATTTAAATAAAAATCCAGGCCCGTATTTAAGAAAATTAAGTCGATGATGGTTACCTAAAGACGAAACGTAACATGAAAGATTGGATGATGCCATCTTCTGAAGAATAAAAAGGAGCGATGAGAAAGTGAACTCTATCTTTGGATATCTCTTCGAATAAAGCAAGGAAAATTTAAAAGCTGAAACGCAAAATTCCAGAGTTTTCCAAATATTTTGAAAGCCCCAATATTTATTTTAGAGTTTTTTTGCAATGATTGATTCTCAAACCCAACTGAATGGGCGCAGCAATATATAGGGAAGGCCCAGGATGGACATAAGCATTCCTCTGTGGAACTACGCCACAGAAACCAAGCGATAGTTCTTGCCATACGAGCATGAGTACTACAAAATCTTGAAAAGGGCTAACACAACCAAAAGATATACATCCTGTCGGGCAGTCAAGCTCCTCTTAAGGCTCTGAACCCCAATCGATTTACTTCAAAACTCACACGGGAGTGCCATACCAACCTAAAAGGACTGGCGGCCAGTGGGAACAGGGGTGGGTCCTAGATCACTCCGAGATATTTGGTAATTAGAAAGCGGATGAACTATCGCGAACCGAATCCGCTCAAAATCTCAGGGGCCCCGACCCGGCCTTTGGGATATCAAAACAGGCAACAAAAACTTGATCAAATACACGAATGGGATGCTAACATTGACGCGGTTTCGGCTGAACCACTGTAACTTGCGAAAACACCTTCAACGGATAGGTATAAATAACGGATCCAGTGAATGCAGACTCTGCGGTGAATAGGATGAAAGTGCGTCCCATATAATACAGGCTGGTAGAAGGATACTGGACCTCATAGAAGGAACAAATATGTTCTAACAAGATCGGGGTACACAATAAGCCAGAAGGCTGCAATGATAGAAGTTCGTGCCTCACACCTGACCATTCTCTGTAACCAACCAACCACCATGGGTTCTCATCCTATTATCTGTTATGAGGATCAAAATTCTAGAGATTCGTTGTATCTGAGTTAAGACTCTTATTCTTGTACAAAAGCATTTGCAACACTTGCCTACTCCAGTTACAAATAATTATTTTCATTTATCTCATTGTTTTAAATGGCACACTCTGTATATTTTAATCTAAAAGGATAGCATTTTAAATTCTATTTTCAAATATATTAACACACCATGGATGATATTTGTTTCCTAGGCGATTTATTTAAATTTTATTACTTTGAAACAATATAACATATTCAGATTAAGGTAAAAAGTAACGGGAACGCAAATGTTCGGGATATGTCCTTAATGGTTGCCGTCTTTCCGGATAGCGAACAAAATATAAATTTTGTGCAATTTCTTCGTTTTTTCCACTTTCAGTATAAACTGATATCATATCAAATTTTTCAAAATGTTGTTAAGTCAGTTTCACAAATGAATATGTAAAAATGAAATTGACGTTAAATGTTAATATCAACTAGAATGTCAACATAGTTGTTTCTAGGATATTAGCTTTTGTTTCACGGTCTACTGTGGTTTTAAGTCATAAAGTTTAAAGAAATCACCTAGAACACCAATATCATCCATGGTGTGTTATATATTTGAAAAGAGAATTTAAAATGCTATGTTTTTAGATTAAAATATACAGGATGTTCCATTTAAAAATATGAGGTTAGGTGCGATAACTTTTTTACCTGGCCCTGTATACTTATTCTGAAAACGGCAGATTATTAAATAATCATTATAAAGAAACTTCTGCATAAAATATTTTTCCATATCTCTTTTAACTAAGAAAATATAGGGTAATTTTGAAATTGTCTAATTTTTGATTTTCCCCCGTATCTCTTAAGCGAGCAAAATTTTCAAATTTTGATTTTACCATTTTAGGTTTGACCCAAAAAGAGCATTATAGATTAGCATTATAAATTATGTGCAACTATAATATTATTTTGGTACGGATTATTAATAAAAAATATAGTTAATATTTTATAGGAAATGGTACATAAAATGTTTACTATAAAAATTTTACTAAAATGTTTTTTCCGTGTATGACTCGATAATTATTATTATTGAATAAAATCTAATTTCCCTTTACTTCTTCTTCAAAATAGCACAGAAGAAAAACTGCAATTCCAGTTCTTTAAGCATTTTTTTGTAAATATTGAATATGAGCTCAAATTTAGTATCTGCAACAAAGTGCGACACAGCTTTTTGACGTCAACAATATTTCCCTGAAAACGCAATACCCGTTAAATTTTCACAATACAAAACAATATTTTACCACATTTCTCAAAACTTTTGTATTTTGTGAGCAGCAGTTACGTATTATTTTTATTGCTTATTGTTTTGGGATTTTATTATTTTTTCGTTTATAATTTGATTTTAATATTACATTACATGGTACGGAATAAATATCTTAAGGTTACAAGCGAGCAGCCTAGTTGCCATCTTTATACAGGGTGTGACAGAATATGTGGGCATTCTCCCGGATTCAGATAGAACACTTAAAAATAATAGGAGAAGTTCCTATAAATTTACGGGCCCATAATGGACGTCCCTGGGAATCGTTGTTTTTTAAATAATTTATAAGTACTAGGTGTAATTTAATAATTTTTTAGTATAATGGTTACTAGATGAGTCTCCTTAAAATTCGCCCCTTTAAACACATTTGGCTTATTTAGTTTGCCAGGGACGGACTAGACGTAACACAAAAATGTTTAAATGTTTTTTTTGTACATCTTGTATGATGAAGGAACGACTATAATATTTTTGGATACTCTAAATCTTAAGCTGAAGAAAAGGCACTCTTGATCAATGTCGATAAAATGAAATATTTCCGAGAAAAAAATATTTTGTCCATACATTAAATGCATGTCGGCATATTCAGTATATGTAAATTCCATTACTAAGTTAGTAACTAATAAGACAAAGGAGAAAAACCGCAAATTTCAAGACACTACCATAAACTAATACTGGCATAAATATTCTTATTTAAATCGGTACATGTAAAAAAATCCATAGCAACAATGAGAGAATTTTATGAGCATAAAACAACAACCAATATTGAACAAAAATATATTTTTTTCGAAAACAGTTCATTTTATCGACATTGAAGTATCTTTTTTACAGCTTAAGGTTTAGAGTATCCAAAAATATTATTGTCATTCCTGCATCATATAGGGTGTAAAAAAAGCATTTTTGTGTTACGTCTAGTCCGTCCCTGGCAAACTAAATAAGCCAAATGTATTTAAAAAGGAGAATTTTAAGGAGACTCATCTAGTAACCATTATACTAAAAAATTATTAAATTATACCTAGACTTAATAAATTATTTAAAAAACAACGATTTCTATGGACGTCCGTTATGGGCCCGTATCTCCGCAGGGGAGGCCGTAGGAAGGAAAATGTATAAGAGCTTCTCCTGTTATTTTTAAGTGTTCTATCTGAATCCGGGAAATTGCTCACATATTCTGGGACACCCTGTATAATTATTTTGTTTTACATTTTCAAGTATTAAATAAAGTTTTTTTTTAAGTAGTCCATCTCGAAGTGGAGTGAAGTTATAGGGAGGTAAAAACTCACAATCTGCTCCACAAGTTTAATGAAAAATTAAAATCAGAAACCATACATGTTTCGAAGGTTCAAACCTTCATCTTCAGTGGAAAAAAAATGAGAACATTAGAAGATCAAATTTTACATTAAGTTTAAAATAAAATAATGCATTTCCTTTTCATAAGAATGCGTTGAATTTTAATTTTTAAATTTTTTCTTTTAAATTTTTTACAATTTATAAAAGGCTTTCCTTTTTCCTGCTTTTGGTTAGTTTAAAACAAGAGCAGATTGTGAGTTTCCTTACCTCCCTATTAAATAAAGGCATTTATTATTATTATTGTCAGTATTTGTTCTATGACTATATTTATAATAATACATATTATTTAAATAGGCCATCGTTTATTTGGTTTAAAATGGGTCGACTTCAATTGGTCAAATTCATAATTTAAGAGATTTTCACATGCTAAAAGAATAATATACAGCATACAGGGGAGGTCAAAATAATACTACTAGTTCATGTAATGAATTTTCTTAATGTTCCTCCTAACAGAGATATCAGGCCCCCCAGAGATTCTCGATTATAACATTTAAGCAACCCTGTATGTTTTAATGAAATTTGGGAACTTTCTACAGTCGACTATGGATTGAAAAACTCATACCGGAAGAATTCTTGTATATACCAGGTACGCTAGGAATGAACTTGGCACCACATTCTTATAGTGTCAAAATTTTGGAAGCCGTCACTTTTGGAAATCTAAAAAAGATAATTCATTTCTTTCAAAAAATCAACCATTGCTGGTTGAGATGACACTTTCTTTTTCTTTCCCAACAGGTATCTATGGAGAACTATACAATATTTAATATTAACTTAAATATAACATTTATACAGGGACGCTCCAAGCATCTTCGGCGCCATCGCGTCGTGCGCAATACTGACAGGCGCCTTTACCCCTATACATGGTGTTGATATAATAAGTATGTGCAGTAATTTTAAGAGACGATTCTTGGGTGATTCTAAGACGAAAAGTTCATATAAACATGGATCCGCAAATGGTTCGTTTTCAAGATACAATTTGTTAAAAAAAATTATTTTAATAGGGTTTTCGTAAATATCTTAAACATCCTTTTGTCGATATTGATGAAATTTGGCAGCTTTATTTGTAGTGTTAAGGGGCTAATTTAGCCCTAAGTAGATTAAATTTATTGAGACCAGTAGCGTCCCGGGCGGCATCTTGAATAATATTATAGGAAAAAAAGTAAGCCACTGGCTTTATTGGAATTTTTATGTTTTTCTCGGATTAAGCAACTAAAAATACAACACTTTTATCTCTAGAATTTTTTTCGTATCTTAGTTTGTTTTCGAGAAAAAAAAACAAAAACCACTTTGATGCATGTCCCTGAAGATGCATGGACATTTTCTTTTATTTTCAATCATATTCGTTAAGGTGCCGTCCGGGACGCCACTGGACTCAAATTAATTTAATCTACTTAGGGATAAATTAGCCCCTTAACACTACCAATAAAACTGCCAAATTTCAACAATATCGACAAAAAAATATTTGAGATATTTACGAAAACCCGATTAAAAAATTTCTTTTAACATCCTGTATCTTGACAACGAAGCATCACCCAAAGAGTCGTCTCTTAGAATTACTGCACATACTTAATTAACACCCTGTATGTATTTCCCTGTCACAGGCGTCGGCGTCGTTGAGCGTCGCACCACCTCGCCCATATGGACGACGCGTCCCTGCATTTTTAAAGATTGTTCCACGAAAAGTGGATATAACTTAATGACTGCAGTAAAAGTACCTGGGGCGATCCTATTATTTATGACCGTATGTTATTATTATGTGGAAAGGACCAGATTGTAATAATTATAATTAAATATAGGCACATCAGGTAGGTTAGGTTGCTTAATTTATATTTAAATATCTTTTTGTGGTAAAATTTGTTAGTTTTTATTTCTTGCAAAATTGACAAATGGCAAGTACTCATGGAATCCTACCGTTTACAAAAATGGCGTCATGAGTATATAACTTCTGTAAGGAAATCTCGTTCTGAAAACCGTCCTATAATTTACCTCGACGAGACTTGGTTTGACACGCATGAAGCACCATCCAAAGGCTGGTCTGATTCTCCCGATAAGTGTAAAACAAAAGCTCCGTCAAATAAAGGAAAAAGAATAAGCATTTTACATGCTGGGTCAGAAAACGGTTGGGTTCCAAATGCCTTGTGGCTTTCTGCAAAAAACATTCTTGTGTGGACTACCATGCAGATACAACGGCCGAACATTTTGAGGAATGGTTCAAGAATTGTCTTTTACCAAACATTCCTCAGGATAGCGTGATAGTAATGGATAATGCGAGCTATCACAGTCGCCAACTACATAAAGCTCCAAGCTCAAATAATACAAAATTTGAGATTCAGAACTACATGGCGGTGAATGATATATATTTTGAAGAAAGTTATAAAAAAAGTGAGAAGATTTAAATACATTTTGTATAAAAAAGTATATGTTTGCGACACATTGGCAGAAGAAATTGGACATACAGTGCTACGGCTCCCAACCTATTATTGCATTTTTAATCCCATAGAGCATATGTGGCACCAGTTAAAATCACTGGTTAGGTCTGAAAATATTTCTCCGACTTTAAGTTCTAGTGTTGTAGAATTAATACGAAAATGCTTTAATGATATTCCCCCGGGTAGTTGGAAAAATTCATTCCGTCACGTAATAACTGTAGAAAATTCGTATATTAGTCTGGATCGTATAATTAATCCAATTATAATTAATTTTGATGAGGATAGCGAAACAGAACTATCTATAGAATGACATTATAAATGGAAATAAATATGACTAGTAATATTTAAAAAATTTTTTATTTCATTTGATTACATTAATATAATCATATCATTACTTGTTTTCTTTAGTCCGTCCCTTCATACTTCACTTGTTTATTGCCAAGCTCTTGTCGACACAATGGGACCGACCCAGGAAATCATTAACGAAACGTACTTTACATAAGTTACAATCGCATATTTCTATCAAGCGGCAATTAAAAACATTCTCATTAATATTTTTTTTTTCTTACAAATTACAGGTTGCCTATCGCAGATTGGTGACTTAATTGCGTTGTATTTAACAGTAATCCGTTAGTTGTACTATAATACGTTACTGATTAGGTTTTATTTGTAAATTATAAAATGATCCACGAGAAATTTATTCTGGCGAAATAGTTATAAAAATGAAAATAATTTTAAAAATAATACTATATAAAATAATATTCGCCAATAAGCATTTACCACTTATGAACCATGCAAAAGTATCGTGGTATCAGCCGCGACGTAAAGATAAGTAGCGGATTTATGTATACAGGGTGTTATGGAAATGACTTATTATATTTAAACCGGCATCTCCTGAGATGAAAACAAATTGATGAAAAATAACTATAAATGGCGCTTTCATTTAATATGAGGTATAAATGGCCTTACGTCAAACCAAAAATAAACACGTGGTGACACTGACAGAAAAGTAAACAAACTGGCGACAGATGTCAAGGATGTAAACAAATCAACATTACGATAGGTTATGTAAAAAAAGTCAATGAATTCTGACCGGTGTTGTCATAACTAGACGTTAAACTCTTTAGAAGGTCGTTTGACTGATTGGAAGTTGTTTATTTTTCCAAGGTTCATTTATAAACTTTCACGTTCAGCAGTTGTAGTTCGCTGATATATGACATTGAACTGACTCGAACAAGTAGTGTGGAGGGTGGGGGGGGGGGGGGGGGGAGGTTCGAAACCCCCTTACTTGTATTTGTTTGTCATAGACATTTTTGTCCGATGACATACAAAAAATATAAAAGAGTGAATATAGATATCATTCCCTACCTCATTCACGCCGGGGACGGTATGCACTCCCCCAATCGGTAGGTCATACCGCAATACGAGGAACCTAAGGTTGATAGCCTTTGGGGGAGCAACCGAGGATCGTCGTTCGGAGACCACACTAAACTATAGGTCCCCTCGAGAATGCCCAAGGAAAGTCTTTTTTCCGTGTGTTTACTAATAAACATAATCAATACAACAATAAATAAAACTGAACAAAATCAAATTCCAAGGCACAAGGGCCAATATTTCAGTCACCTTAACGTAGCGAATGACTTAAGTCATCCTTAACACAAGTTTCACATTACAAACTCTCATCTAGAGGAATTGATCTTTAAGGACATGGTAATCTTCCACTTAACGCGTCAATTAACCCTCGAATTGATTTAAAACATAGTTTTTTTAAGGTTTACCATGACATTAACGCTATCATAGCTAAGGTTTCACTTAAGGTAAGATTGAAATACTGGCCCTAAGGGCCGATATTTCAAAGTCACCTTAACGTAGAGAATGACTTAAGTCATCCTTAACACAAGTTTCACATTACAAACTCTCATCTAAATAGATCTTTAAGGACATGGTTAATCTTCCACTAAACGAATTGACCCTCAAATTAATTTAAAGCATAGTTTTTTAAGGTTTACCATGCCATTAAGGCTACCTTAGCTAAGGTCTAACTTAAGGTAACATTGAAATATTGGCCCTAAAGGCCGATATTTCAAAGTCACCTTAACGTAGAGAATGACTTAAGTCATCCTTAACACATTACAAACTCTCATCTAAATAGATCTTTAAGGACATGGTAATCTTCCACTTAACGCGTCAATTGACCCTCGAATTGATTTAAAACATAGTTTCTTTAAGGTTTACCATGACATTAACGCTATCTTAGCTAAGGTTTCACTTAAGGTAAGATTGAAATACTGGCCCTAAGGCCCGATATTTCAAAGTCACCTTAACGTAGAGAATAACTTAAGTCATCCTTAACACAAGTTTCACATTACAAACTCTCATCTAAATAGATCTTTAAGGACATGGTAATCTTCCACTTAACGAATTGACCCTCAAATTAATTTAAAACATAGTTTTTTAAGGTTTACCATGCCATTAAGGCTACCTTAGCTAAGGTCTAACTTAAGGTAACATTGAAATATTGGCCCTAAAGGCCGATATTTCAAAGTCACCTTAACGTAGAGAATGACTTAAGTCATCCTTAACACAAGTTTCACATTACAAACTCTCATCTAAATAGATCTTTAAGGACATGGTAATCTTCCACTTAACGCGTCAATTGACCCTCGAATTGATTTAAAACATAGTTTTTTAAGGTTTACCATGACATTAACGCTATCTTAGCTAAGGTCTCACTTAAGGTAAGATTGAAATACTGGCCCTAAGGGCCGATATTTCAAAGTCACCTTAACGTAGAGAATGACTTAAGTCATCCTTAACACAAGTTTCACATTATCAAGTTCTTTTTAACTCTCATCTAAAGGAATATACCTTTAAGGACGTGGTAATCATCCACTTAACGCGTCAATTGACCCTCAAATTAATTTAAAACATAGTTTTTTTAAGGTTTACCATGCCATTAAGGCTACCTTAGCTAAGGTCTAACTTAAGGTAACATTGAAATATTGGCCCTAAGGGCCGATATTTCAATGTCACCTTAACGTAGCGAATGACTTAAGTCATCCTTAACACAAGTTTCACATTATAAAGTTCTTTTTAACTCTCATCTAAAGGAATAGATCTTTAAGGACGTTATAATCGTCCACTTAACGCGTCAATTGACTCTCAAATTAATTTAACACCTAGTTTTTTTAAGGTTTATTTACCATAACGTTAACGCTACCTTAGCTGAGGTCTAGTTTAAGGTAACATTCCAATACGCGGCCCTAAGGCTAGGAAAAGACTTATATTTACAACCATGCATGATACATTTCATCTAACTTTGAAAGGTGGAAAGTTGACGTTTTTTTAGTTTTACTTTCCACAATCCCGGGTCGAAAGTAAATTATTTTTTGGTAATTTAAAAAAAAATCGATATCTCAAAATAATATAAGAACACACCAACATACAACTCATTACACAAATTTAACGATGATGAATTTTTTTTATATTATTTAAAATAAACCTAATGACATTTATAAAAAATAAAAAATTAACATGGTTTTTGTTTTACTTATTTACATTAAATATTACATTGGCATTATTGTAGTCAGTCACTGGTATGTTAAAGCATTGAATATTGTGATCAAATCGTTGATATCTTCTTTGTTTTGGCATTTTCACTGAAATAAGCTAGTAGCGCCAACTCAGATCCAGGATTTTGAACCTTGGTTCCCGTACATCATTCTTTGAAACAGTTATATGCCTTGTCATATCTCTGGCGGCTTTTAGTTGGGAGAGGATCTTCTTCTACAATTTCTGCTGCTTCTCGAATTTCTGGTGGAGTAGCAGCAAAATCAAATTCCTCATCTGATGAGCATTTTTCTGTTGTTAAAATAATATATTGTTTAGTGACATGGAAACCATATTCAAAAAATGATATTTGCCATCTTGATGTGTATTAATTACCTACGTTATTTTACCACCTGCTGTTATTTGAAATTTCTGTCTAATTTTTCAATGGAAAGGTCAAAATGACATTATCTTTTAATTCAAACTAATAAGAAGTGGATGTTAGATGTGGTTGTAAATAAAATAGTGTACAAATCTCGGTGAAAAGTTTCATTACTGTCTCGAGACCGACTCTCTCGACAGGAATGAAACACTTTCCACCTCGGTACGTAATATACCATTAAAACTTGATTACTAACCTGGAAAAATGACGAATTCCTATATCATCAGCTGATCGATGTCAAAAGACTGGTGTCAGTTGGAGAGAATCGAAAGGGTTGATTGCGATTATTACTTATATATACTTAATTGTATTATAAATCAGTTCTAAGTATACATGTATTTAAAGGAGATAAAAACGATAAGCTGTGAAACTAACTAATGTATTCTAGTTATGAGTTTATTAACAAGGCAATACGCGCAAATATTACCAATATCTACTATTATAATTCCAGAAATTATAAATCTAATATTTAAATGGCAAGAACAAATAAAAAAAACCCGCTTGCGTAAAATAAAATCTTCAACTTATTAGCATAAAATTAGTAATTATCATATCATTTTTTAATTGCCTAATATCTATTTTAATAACAAGAGTACACTGTCTGTCTGAGACGACCTTACTAAGGTCGAATTTTCCAATATGCAAATCGAGGTTTTACTTAATACGTATCGATTATAAAGCTATTATATGACGACAATGTAACACCGGACTTTTTATGTTTATTTTATGACGGGTATTATTATTTAAATATTAGTTCTCTATTCTTTTCATACATTGTAAATATTTGTCACGACTCCTTTTGCTTGAGCCTTCAACTGTTTATTTCAAATTATTGTCTGATGGGTAAAAAAATTTTTACAGACAACTTTCAGTAAATCGAATTTTAAAAATAAATAATCTCAAAAACACCTGTTAATTTTTTAATAGGTTTCTTATAGTATCTAATTAGAGGAATTATATATGTCAGTGTAAAAGATCATCGGCACATGGCTAATTGGCTGAGTTATTTTAATCAGTCACTATAACCATTTTCCTATTATTTATAACATCTCTGTCTTATATTGGCTTAAAGTTTTGGAATGTTCCTTATAGAATGGTAATATGCTAAGAAAATTAGTCATATTCTTAATCTACCTAAGGTGTAAATGACACTTGCACATCAAAATATGTTTTTCCTTAATGGTTTATAAATGGTTAATAAAAAAACATTGTATATAGCTTCGGATAACAAACCGTCACATCAATGTATCTCCGGTAACATTTTCATTGCGCCAGAAGAATGCACAAATTTGTGGATAACAGCTAATACGTGCTATTTCTTAAACTTTTTTAGACTGAAATGAGTATCTGTACTCAAGAGAATGACTTCGTGTAGTATTTTTCCCTTAATTAAGACTACTAGGTCTGAGCTAACCCTGTGACCGGCGATACAATATAAAAACATACGCCTGGTAAAAAGTAGGCAATGCTCTAGTTTATATCTAAATAAACATAATAAGGAACTTACATAAACAGGAGCACGCTTTACACAAATTCAAACACATACCGTCATATTTGTAAAACTATTATGCCGACCAGTAGTGGCGTTATTTATAAGCATTTCTGCCGTGACCGGCGATACATACAGCTGCGGGACGGAACTTCTGGTTAATAATTGCTTTAGAGAAACTAAACTATTGATCTTTGAATCAAATTCAGAAATTCGTGGATAACAGCTAATACAAGCCATTTCTTAAACATTTTTAGACTAAAATGAGTATCTGTACTCAAGAGAATGACTTCGTGTAGTATTTTTCCCTTAATTAAGACTACTAGGTCTGAGCTAACCCTGTGACCGGCGATACAACATAAAAACATACGCCTGGTAAAAAATAGGCAATGTTCTATTATATACCTAAATAAACATAATAAGGAATTTACCTAAACAGGAGCACGCTTTATACAAATTCAAACACATACCGTCATAGGTGTAAAACTATTAGGCCGACCTATAGTGGCGTTATTTATAAGCAATTTCTGCCGTGACCGGTGATACATGCAGCTGCGGGGACGGAACTTCTGGTTGATCTGTTGAACTGTTGATCTTTGAACATTATTTTTTCAATACAAATTGTAGTAGGAGTGTAAATGATTTATATATAAAAGTAACCTTAGTAAAATGACGTGAAATATAAAAGGGTAAAGTAAGAAATTATTGACTGGGGACACGTGACCGGCGATACATTTTTAAATTCAAATTTGAATACTGCAGCTATAATCTAAAAAAATACTTTTAAAATTGCTTTCTAATGCAGGAAGTAACATATGTTTCGCAAATTATAATAATTTCTACAGGCAAATAGTTTATTTTAGTAAGTTATATGCTAAGGACTGAAAGTTGCCTGTAAAAATTTTTTGACCCTGATCCATCGCGTAATTGATAGAAGAAAATTAATAACGGAACGACAAATCTCGTATACCTTATAAACAAACACAAGCTGTTCTTCCTGCATTTCGCGCCACTTAGCGGCAAACTTCTATGCGTTTTAACGGTGCTCTGAAGAGCGGGACTACATAAGAACTAAAATTAAGCTAATGAAGTTTTTGTTTTAGAATAGGATGTCAAATTCAATAAAATACATTTAATGAAATATTTTATGGAACCCATGAAGGGCCGGTATAATCAATCAACTTGAAGTCGTTTACATGTCAGTGAATTTAGAGCTAATTATTTCTTGTTGGCGTAATGAAAGCCTATGGAAAGATATTATATGGTTTCACCCCTTAGCAAAGAACAGACCGCGACTAGTGTATTGCCCAGTCGTTCCTGAACATCGGATGGGATACGAACAAAAAATATGGCTCCGCTGCCTTTAGTTGTGTTGTCAAAATCACCTCGGGAAGGTCGTTGCATAAGGATGACGTCCTCCAGATTCCAGATGAAAGAATTCTTAAATAATAAAGTTCGAGGATTACTAAACTTAACCACATATGGATGGGCGGCAGTGGTTCATCGTATATTTCTGCTATTCACCGCTCTGGGCGGAATTAAAGTCAGTCGAGCATTTTCAATGTAAAAGAGAGTTCGAGGATCTTTGTCAGCTCGTGGTTTCCTATCAGACGAATGGATCTTCTTTCGATCGAATCCACTAGCCGAAGAGTATGTTTGGGTGCAGAGCTCCAGACATGAGAGCAGTACTCTAGTGATGGTCGAATCTGGGCTTTGTATAGTATCAAAAGTTGTTGAAGTGTGTACAACTTCTTGGTTGGTTCCGACACCAAGGAGCACCAAGTTTCAGCGCAGCTATCTTGGCGATTGCCACAACGTGGTTATGCCAAGACATATTTCCTCTCAGATTGACGCCCAGCAAATTAATAGATAAAGATGAATATTATGCATAATGTTATAAAACCCAGCTAAATAAAACTTGTGTAAAACGGATCATTTCCACAATATTCTAATTAATAAAATAAATTTCTATTCATTACTTGTTATAGCCGCGGTCTGTCTTTCATTAAGCTTAATTAGGTCAAAATTGACTCAAATGAAAAAAATTTAAGATTATTTGTTATACTGACTCATTAGGCGTTTCATAAAATATATCATTAAATATGTTTTATCAAAATTGACATCATACACTAAAACAAAAACTGCATTAATTTAATTTTATTTCTTATGCAGTTCCGCTCTTCGTAGCGCTGTTAAGACGCACTGAAATATATCTCTACAGTGGCCTGCTTATGTAATTATTATAATTTTTTTCAATCTGTTGCAGTGTTGCCAAGATATTAATTGTTTTTTTTGCTTTCGTACATTCCCAATAAATATATTACACTTTCTATATTGACTTTAATTTGATAATTGTTTTTCTACAGATAGTTGCATCTGAATTATATGAGTACTATTTACCTATACGGTTTTACGAAATTTCTATTATACAGATTTTTTAAATTTACTTCCAGAATTCCGGAAGTTTGAATTAAATGTACTCAACATTTTCAAATGGTACACCCTGTATCTTCAACTGCCGACTATTTAAAGGTTTCTTCTATCCATGATATTATAGGAGATATTGAAGAATTACTCAGTAAATGAACACCATGTATATTTCTCTTCCCCTCGTTTTTCAAAACAAACCACAGAGGCTGGTATTGTGGGTACTGGTTCTGAAATAATCCATTCGCAATTGTTCTTCTTTATATCATTGTCACATTTCATAGTAAATAAAAAAATAGAGCAATCCTTGAACTTGCAGTTTTTCAACATCAAGATATTTTTTGACGCAAATCCATTTTTTGTCGCACTTTATCAAACATTTCTAAGCTTTTAAAATGTGGACATATTTCATTCATCAAAAACCGACTTACGTTCGTTACAACAATACGTGTTAATTTGTTATAATTATCGCCTCAAAATTTATCTATATCACTCGGTGTATCTATGCAGAACCTGGAATTTCGCATGACTGAGCGGTACCGCGTATAAACTATTATTTTCCTATTGAAATGAAAATGTTACAGTCAAAATTCAGGTAATTTAGTTGGTAGAGTTTAGGTCAAAATATATCGTTGATCTTTTGACTGATGTAAAATCCTAATTACTCCTGTGACCCTAAAATACCATCAAATTTACATCTTTTCGGGAAGAGCCGGACTACAAACTTTATTTACCTGCATCCCTAATTATTATACCAATTTGATTAGGTATAAATATCTAATAATATATACAGTAAAACCTCTCTTAGGCGGAACCTACGGGATCGTCTAAATGTGTCCGCCTAATAGAGGTACCCGCCCAGGAGAAATTTGTTATTAGGTAATATGCAAATGCAAAATTATTACTATGTATATGTATGTACAAATAAACATAACATAACAAAAATACACTAGTTTTAGGAAGTAATACTAGTCTTATAGTTGCAATCTAGAAAATGTAATTCCAAGTCTGATAACAATTCCATTGCTGTAGAGTCACATCTATTCTTTGCATACTCTTGTAATTTATTTACCATACTAATGGCTTGTTGATAATTGGTGGCATTTGTTTGATTACTGCATTCAACTTCTTTATCAAAGTCGTCAGATAGTGATGTGGTTTCAGTTTGGACTGCTCAGACTCAAAACGGGACATTTTTGTGCCATTGTTTACGATTTTAACCTTACAACTCGCAAATAAACGGCGGACTGCTGTCGGGGAATCACACATACTTTCAATCGGCGAAGTCCTTTCGCGCTGCCACGCATACGCGATTTGTTTGCCGGTCTGTCTTCAGAGAGTTTTTGTACCGTACTTATTCGTCTCCCAAATACTTTAAAAAAAATTTTGTCCGTTGGAAGGAGGGTTTTCGCACTCTTTCTATGAAAACAGCCTATCCGCGTCCGCCCAAAGGAGAGTCCGCCCAGGAGAGGTTGATTTCCATGGAATTCCATATAGGTAAAGTACGTTTCACGAAATTTGGATTCGACTTAATGATTTCCTGGGTCGGTCCCATTGTGTCGACAAGAGCTTGGCATTAAACAAGTGAAGTATGAAGGGACGGACTAAGGAAAACAAGTAATGATATGATTATATTAATATAATCAAATGAAATAACATTTTTTTTAAATATTACTAGTCATATTTATTTACATTTATAATGTCATTCTATAGATAGTGTTGAGTAAAGATGTATATACTCTTTTTACAATTTCCCTAGCATCGAGAGATAAATGCATTTTCTTCACTGCAATACTAGAAGAAGCACCATCAATGTTTTTCCATGGACGCCACATACTGTTTTTTATACGTTTGGTAAAATAATATTACCGATATTAACTAAACTCTTCCAGCAATAAATAAAAACTAACAAATTTTACCACAAAAAGATATTTAAATATAAATTAAGCAACCTGACCTACCTGATGTGGCTATATTTAATTATAATTATTAAAATCCGGTCCTTTCCACATAATAATAACAAACGGTCATAAATAATGGGATGGCCACAGGTACTTTTACTGCAGTCATTAAGTTATATCCGTTTTTCGTGAAACAATCTTTACCTAGTTCCAGAGTATGAAAAAATGTCCGCTTAATAGAGGTGTCCGCTTATTAGAGGTGTCCGTTATGACAGGTTTCACTTTAAATAACAAATTGATTTTTATTAATTTAATTCTAATACTAACTTGTTTTCCGACGAGTCAATTTGTTATATTAGTGTTTGATTTCCCGGCGTGTACCTTTTTTTATTGTATTAGTGTTAGTTTATGGCGTCTATGGGCCCACTATGGTGTCACTTTAAGAAGAAAGCAGAATGTATGCAGTTTTGTATTAGTCTGTAGTCTAAATCGTAACATTGTAAATTTTAATGACGGCTCTGTATAGAAACGAATACATTTGTATTTCAGTATGTCATTAAGTTTTATCATTATTATAACATGTAGAATCACCTCTCCAAGTATCCGAAGGCTCTGTATAGTAATTGGATTTTTTAACCAAATTGCACCCATTTTTCAATTTGGAAATCGATTTTTAGCAAGAACGTATGTTAAAAATAATCTAATACGAAAAGAAAATACGTGGTAGCGCTCCCGGAAAAAATTGGTACTAAATGTTCATGTTAAATCTGCGATACCTGAGATTAAGTACATAAAAAATGTAAACATCAAAATTAGCAACGGTACTATAAAACCAAGATCGCCGTTTTACAGAAATCAGTTTTTCTACAATTCTGCTATCGAAGACGTCCCGTCCCTGTGCAAAATTTCATCATAATTTCTTTTTCGATTTTTAAACGGAGTTTCAATTTTCTTCAATAATGTCCGTGTACGGAACCCATGCCGATATTCTTTTGCTGCAAAAGTTAAAAAAATTGTGTAGATTGGTGGTGAAGCTGCAGAGGATCTCCAAACAAGAAAGGTAGGGAGAAATTAATAATGTAACATTTGTTGTCCTCGGCAAATTTCCAGTGAAATTCAATTTTTTGACATTAGCTAACTTTTTTATAAAAGATAGACCTATAGTTCCGGAAGCAAAGTTTTAGGAGATAGTTAAATGTATGAAAAAAATAAACGCGTTGTTGCCAGATTGGGCGCTATTTAAAAAATACTGATTTTCTTATCAATACCGCATTTTTTTAACAAATTTTGATCTTGAGATTCTACATAATACGAAAGTAGTGCAAGTTTTTGAATAGAGTGGCGGTTTACGAGCTAAACTTAAATTTTCCAACATTGAAAGAATAACAAGGAGTCTATTATTATTCTTTTAATGTTGGAAAATAAATGTAAGTTTAGGCACTATTAGCTCGTAAACCGGACTCTAATCAAAAACTTTCTCTCATTTTATTTTGTATAGAATCTCAAGATATATTAAAATTTGTTATAAAAATGCGGTGTTGCCATTTAAGAAAATAAGTATTTTTTTAAGTAGCGTCCAATCTGGCAACAATGCATTTATTTTCTTCACGCATTTTACTTAGTTGAGCTGATTCCTAAAACTTTGCTTCAGGAACTGTAGGTCTATCTTTTCAAATAAAAAAGTTAGCCTAAGTCAAATTTTAAAAAAATAACCCTGTATGTAAATAAAACTTAGTTTCACCATAACAAATAACAAATAAAAATGTATAATAAAAACTACTTATCATAATAGTATATTAAGATACAAGTTTCATAAGACATTATCTGAAGTCTGAAAAACTTTAAAAAATATAGTAGATTTTTTCCATTTGAATTAATATTTTCTTTTTGGGTTGGCAATACTATTACAATTTAATAAAATGTTACAAGTATCAAATATGCCATGATAGAAACAATTGAACACAACAAAGCTTCTTCCTATCCGTCATAATTAAAAATAAATATATTATTAAAGGTAATAAAAATGAGTCAGGAAGAAAGTTGTACTCCATCAGAAATACGAGAAATTACAGAAAATAATCTATAAAAACTTTTAAAAAGAATATGCAAAACTTTAAGTTAGGGTGCGAGTAGAACAAAGTTCAAAATATTGAACAAAATAATAAATAATACTATTGAACAAAATATTGTGTCGACACAGAATCTGACAGGAATAACAATTAATACCCAGGAAATGTCTACAGTAACTATAAATATGTATACTATAATATAAAGTAATATGTATAATACTATATTGAATTAAATATAAAAATAGTACTTTATTGAATAAAACTTTAAAAATAGAGCATAAATTGAAAGATATTTCTATTATTTTTAGGTTATGTTGTTTTATAGTTCTGACTAGAAGTTAGTTGACGGACACCGTCAGCATGTTATATATTTCCGAGTATAGGTATTTCAGATAAATATCTAGTAAAAATGATCTATTTGCAAGGTTAAAGGTTAATATCTTAAAGATTTCTATAAAAAAAATTTTGTCGACTCCATAATGCCTAGAAAACTAACTTCAACGAAATCGATGTAAGCCTAAAATTTGAACCCTACTTGCTGCCAACATAAAAAAATAAAATTTGTTTCACAAAGTGGCAGGTTATTCAATTTTTTTGCATTTCATAATGTAGCCATTATGAAACCCAAATAGAAAAAAGATTCTTTTTATTCCCCGTCCAGAAATGGACCTTTTAGTTCCTGCATGATATCCCGTGTTCGGCTGTCTTGAATTTGCTACGCGCGCAGTATAGTCCTTATTCCCGGACTGATAATGAAATATACCTAGATACTATTCCAAGTTATTAAAACATGTAAAATACATTAGTGAATGATTCACTATTGACTGGCGTCTTACACTGACTGTATTGAATTAATTACTGGACAAAAAGATGATTGTGACAAGTGTTTTAAATAGGAGTTAGAAAATACACAATTTTTATTACTTAGGACTAAAAAAAATAGTTACCTAAATAAATAATTGAATAAATTGAGTTTTAAAAATACGGTCATTTATTTTTTATATATTGGGCATTAACTTTCTATGACTCTAAACTATACTTTCATAGTAAAAATTCAAAACAATATCAGAATTCCATTATGGCGTCAACCACAATAGAATCATGTATATACTTATTACAATAATAATAATGTGGTAATGCTTGTTATTTCCTTTTTTCTTTGTGGAAAACACGATCCATAATTTACAAGTTCACATGAACAATAATATTACAATTTTTTTACAAGGTTTTATTGGGTTTTTTCTCCTAACTAAAATGATGATATCGGTTGTCTATAATAAATAAAAATAAAATATCTACTTGACAATTAACTTTATGGGTGGGTTTTTGGTTTAAAAGATTAAAATTAAAAGTATGCGAAAGTAAGTTTAATTCAGATAAATCTAAGGTGACTAATAAAACCAAGCAGTGAGAGAAAGGTTAATACGACGATTTGAATCCATCAATTTACATATACAGGGTGTCCGCTAATTAATGATACAAGGAAAAACCACAGACTCTTTACGTAAAATATTAGGATTTAATTATACTTACCTATATGCAAAGTTGATATTAACTGCGATACAGGGTGTTAAAGTTAAAACTTTATTTTTGTTTTTCTCTAATAACTCTGAGGGAAATTGATTTTTTTGTGAAATTTTAATGTACAATGTAGGGGTCACTGTCTGCGGTTTTTTTTGCACATTCATAAGGTCATAACTTTCTGTGCCTCAGTGTATTTAAGTTTTTAATGAAAATAATACTTTTCTCATTTATTACGTAAAAAAGGTATACTAAGTTCAGGTCGCCCAGAGTTAACGTTTCGGAGATATTTGCATTTAAAGTGTTTAGGGCGTTAGCTCAGCAAGCAAATAATATTTTGCTACTTCTTACCAATTAACTTTTACATGATAATTAATGTTCTAGTAATGGTAACGAACAAACCAACAGCAATGAGAACACAACTTTACGATAAACTCAAAAATGACATTTTGACAAACATTTTCTGTTCCATAACAACTACATCTCTAAATTTTATTTGTTTTCTCATAGGTTACTTTAAGAAAAAAAATTTGTTTGCAAATTTATAATAATTGGGCACTAAACAATTTAAATGCAAATATCTCCGAGACGGTAACTCTGGGCGACCTGGACTTAGGATACCTTTTTTTACGTAATAAATATGAGAAAAGCATTACTTTCATTAAGAACTTAAATACACTGAGGCACAAAAAAGGTATGACCTAACAAACGTGCAAGTAATGTCGTAGACAGCCCCCCCCCCCCCCCCCCCCCCATTGTACATTAAAATTTCATAAAAGAATCAATTTCTCGGCATAAAAAAACCATAATTTTCAAATTTTGTTAAAAGAAACGTTGGTTTCCAGCAAAGATACTAGAGAAAAACAAAAATGAAGTTGTAACTTTAACACCCTGTATCTCAGTTAATGTCAACTTTCGGATATAGGTAAATATAATTGAATCCTAATATTTTTACGTAAGAACTAAGTTGTTTTTCCATGTAGCATGCTCTGGCAGAACTTCGTTGTATGTACAGAGTCATCCAATCAGGACTGAACAAAAGTATATTTTCCCTGTATTTTTACTAAAAACCAAAATAATCATCTTTATGTAGGAACATGCAAGAAGAATTACTTGTAATGTTTCAGAAGTTTATTCAGTTTCCTGACACGTGACACATCTCCTTTAAAATCTCCTTTTAAGTATTAATCCCTGAAAATAAACTAACAATACACATACATACAGGATGTTATGGAAATGACTTATTATATTTAAACCGGCAAATCCTGAGATTAAAATAAATTGAAGAAAAATAACCTTAAATGGCGCTTTGAATTATTGTACGATATATTATACACTTTATATGAAATCTGAAAATTTACGTGGCCGCTACTGAGGACGTTTGCAACCAATAGTTTATTGAGGCGGTGTTGTCGTATATTGCAACACAGAATTGTAAATGCACGTGTTCAGTTTTTGACAACAATACGTCTTTGACCCGCGTTATCACTTTTTTTTTAGAAAAAAATACCACATTAAGTCAGTATTAAGTATTTGTACTCCCTTGAAAATGACCTGAAAAGGCCGAAACAGAAAACCGAATAATAGAAATAGTCAATTCTTCTTAATATTTCCTGCATAATTGAAGTCCGGTTTCACCAGGAATGTATAGTCCAACTCAAATTAATTATAGTCATCTTGTTTATCTTTTCCCGTAGAGTTTAAAATTCGCATTTAAAAGGCACCCTAACACTAACTTAAAACAAAGGTACAATACGTTTCACGAAAATTGGATACGACTTAATGATTTCCTGGGTCGGTCCCATTGTGTCGACAAGAGCTTGGCAATAAACAAGTGAAGTATGAAGGGACGGACTAAACAAGTAATGATATGATTATATTAATGTAATCAAATGAAATAACATTTTTTTTAAATATTAATTTATTTACATTTATAATGTCATTCTATAGATAGTTCTGTTTCGCTATCGCTATCATCATCAAAATTAATTATAATTCGATTAATTATACGATCCAGACTAATATACGAATTTTCTACAGTTATTACGTGACGGACTGAATTTTTTCAACTACCTGGGGGAATATCATTAAAGCACTTTTGTATTAATTCTACAACACTAGAACTTAAAGTCGGAGAAATATTTTCAGACCTAACCAGTGAATTTAACTGGTGCCACATATACTCTATGGGGTTAAAAATGCAATAATAGGGTGGGAGCCGTAGCACTGTATGTCCAATTTCTTCTGCCAATGTGTCACAAACATATACTTTTTTTTATACAAAATGTCTTTAAAACTTCTAAAAGGTCACTTTTTTATAACTTTCTTCAAAATATATATCATTCGCCGCCATGTAGTTCTGAATCTCCAATTTTGTATTATTTGAGCTTGGAGCTTTATGTAATTGGCGACTGTGATAGCTCGCATTGTCCATTACTATCACGCTATTCTGAGGAATGTTTTGTAAAATACAATTCTTGAACCATTCCTCAAAAACTAACAAATTTTACCACAAAAAGGTATTTAAATATAAATTAAGCAACCTAACCTACCTGATCTGCCTATATTTAATTATAATTATCATATTCCGGTCCTTTCCACATAATAATAACAAACGGTCATAAATAATGGGATGGCCCCCAGGTACTTTTACTGCAGTCATTAAGTTATATCCATTTTTCGTGAAACAATCTTTACTGTGGCTTAAAGTTGTTGTTCTTGCACTGGAATACCTGCATTTTTTTTATGTTATTATAGCTAGAATAAACTCGAACAAACCTTGTATATTTTTTATTTGCATGACAAGTCGTTCTTTTCTGATAATGAAAACATATAGTTTGTCAACCGTTCAAACCGTTTTTAAGATAAGAGCAATTAAATTATTAAAAAAATTCTAGTTTTGCCAGGTCCGTAAGTAGTCACCACGGGAAAATTACCACCAAGGAAGAGCTCGAATTACTTACAGTACTCGAACGCGAGTTCCCGAACAAACCCAATAAAATTGACGTTTTATATTATTAATTAACATCCTGTATATGTGATCACTAAATCTTATATTGTGTGTGGTGTGTTTGTGTGTGGCACTGGTAGAATCAAAATGGCGAGCTTTATTTTTTTTAAAATTTTATTTGGTCTGATTATTTTACCGTAAAGTTAACAATGATTCATTTAATATACTGTCATCGCTATAAAGTAAAAATATTTTTATAAACTTCTACGTCCTATTAATGAGGACACTTGATTATACGGATAAACACCATAAATGAATCAAATTAATATCAAAATCTGTATTTTATAGTAGTACTATTGTTCTGATATCATAATCTGCATGACAAATCGTTCATGGCAATTTTAATTTATTTTTGAAAATGAGAGTAAACCTTATTTACCTTTCCAGAAATAGGTATCGAAAAAATTCCAGTCATTTAAATTGAACCATGCAACCGGTGTGTGGTACAAATACAAATACAAATTCTCTCTTAATATTTTAAATTATTTTTTACGAACAGATAACGAAGCCGGATTTTTACTTTTACTTTTTCGAGTTCAGATCCGAAATTCCTTACAATCTTTCTGCCCAGTATCGGGCTATGTCTACAGCTTCAGTGTTAGCATACCATAAGTCATCAAGGGTGCATTTCGATGATATTCTTTGGTGGTCGGTGGTCTGTACTTCTCCACAGTCGCAGATCATCTCGTCAGCATTTCCCATGTTCCACCTTGTCAGGTTAGACTTGACGGGGTTTGTTCGGGTTTGCTCGTTGAGTCAAAACAATTTTATACGGGTGTACTTTCAAATCTTTTTGCTAAATCCGCCAAGTTGACGTGTGAGGAATTGACAAATTTGGATCCTCTGCAACACTTTCTCTTACACCAGCAACATTTTCAAAGTTCTGTCATTTCGACGTTTTGCTGCTCTTTTTACATCTTGAAGAGTACAATTATTTTCACATTTCTCAACGATGAGACGAATGGCAAGCAAAGAAGGGCGATTATTTGGACCAGAATGCGCGATAAGTGTTCACAAAAGAACGCCTATTTTCGTAAAATGTTTGATTAATAACCAAACGTTCTTACAGAGAAGATAACAAATGATTTAGATGATTAAATTACATATACCAAAGTAGGTTCATTTAGAAACTTGAACAATTATATGAGCCATATGAAACAAAAAATGCTAATGTCAATAATGACAAATAATAACATGTGAATATTTTAATTTTGTCATTTCCGTCTAATAAACTGAAATTCTTAGCCCTTATACCCTTATAACTTCATCGTAAATATTTTAGTAAGTCAAATAAGTACAATACCCCATATAATTAGTTTTTTGGCTCTATATCATTTTCGCCGTACTATATTCACCAATCGAGCTCACCCAAACAAAAAATCGTTTTTTACAGGCAACACGAAAATAGAAATTTGGCACGAGAACTGTCGCGACAGTCAAATAAATGCTTTTATTTTTCCAAAATTCTTGCGTAAGAATTCGTGCTTGGGCTAAAATTGGCGCTACGTTCAGAGGCGTACATAGAAACGAATGAAATTGACAGAGAAAGAGAAGGAAAAATGTTCATTTTTCTTTTATGCAACGTGATACGTGTATGAGTGAAGGCTTAGAGACATCAGAAAACTTATAAACGTTGTTTGGTTGTTTATGATTTATGTGGAACATAAAAACGTTCCTATTTTACTTTTTTCCGGCTGGAATATCCACGTTTCATACATGGTATAATGGAAATGGTTTCTTATGCATGGCTGCATACAGGGTGTCCCGTTTTCGAGACTTTCTGGGAGTATTAGAGTTAGTATTAAATAGTAGCGTAACCAGATCTTAGTGGGGGGGGGGGGGGGGGGGGGGGAGTGTTATGGAAATGACGTATTACATTTAAACCTGCAATTCCTGAGATATAGACAAATTGAAGAAAAATAGCCTAAATGGCGCTTTCAATTCATTCAGCGGTAAAAGTGACCTGACGTCAAACCAGAAAACACCTGTGTGGCACTGCGATCCATGTAAGCAATCAAGGAATTCTGGCCGGTGTTGTCATATGTACACCTTAAACTCTTTAGACAAAATAAAATAATTTAAACACTTTTCCATTCTGTAATACCTTTTTGTACAATTAATTGAAAAACATTTACGACGGACTATGTTTTTAACAACCCGAAAAACGTATGGAATAGTAATAGCCACGTACGTCACTAGGTCAAATGCCAAGGATCTCTTGACGCCTTACATCGGCTGAGCAAAGTAGTTTCATATAGCGTCGAAAGCGTGCGTCTGTTAGTTCAAGACCAACAAGCGGCCGGATACGTTGTGTCTATTCGATCACCAACGCGGTTTACGCGTGTATCTTGCCCGTACATAAGATTAAATAATCTTTGAATATTGTTTTTATTGACGCGTTTCTTCTGGACGTCAAATTTCTCGCGTGTAATAAAATCTAATATTCTGTAGTATAATCTGTATTATTGTATTTTCAACAGCTAACTATCGGTTCTGTTTCACTATTACTGTGTGTACATAAAGTGTTTCCAGGAGTGTTCCCATGGAAAAGAAAAAAAACTGATTGTGTTTGTGCCTGGAATTCCTCGCTCTTTAGGTATAATTATAAATACATGTATGTAGAAAATAATTTCTTTTTATAATTTTATATGGAATTTCAGTTTTATATTAAGTTTGGCAACATTGCCATTGGCTCTGGGTGAAATGTTGTACAGTAACGTGGACTGACCTGTGAGTAAGAGTGTATGTTACCCCACTTTTAAAACGGTCGTTTTAAAAAAAATAAAATATGTAGCGCTTCTCTAGGACACCCAAGGGGTCACCAATTTAAATATAATACGTCATTTCCATAACACCCTGTATAGCAAGTTTTGTTGTTGTCTTTATTGTTGCCTTATACTATAAGGTATCTTCAGGTAGTGGTGGTCTTCTAGTTCATTGTTCAAGGTAGAATTTCTTTAAAACGTCGCTGTTAGGATATGTTACCAGTTTGAAAAGTCCCAATTCCTTATGAGATTGTTTCGTTTAAGCGAATTCCAAAGAAATTAAATATAAGACGTTGAGTTCATTTCTTTGATCAAGTAATTGACACATTCTAAATTGTATTTGAACTTCCAATCGATTAAAAATATCAATGATCATTTTTATGAGTAATGTCAAATAACGTTGCCAATAAATTAACACTTCAACGCCCGTGTAAGGTTCCTTATTCGATAATTAAACAGTCAAATGCAACTCGAACTCGCGTTATCAGCTTTAATATACAATGTCGTTAAATTTGAATGCAATTTAAAAATTCAAAAAAAAATATACAGATTCATTGGCGCTAGTGCCTCAGATATTGCAACCATTGTTATGATATAAGAAAGTCAGGTTATAAGTCTTTTAATTTTAGTTTTTTTTAATTAATTGGTTAATCACACACATTTTATGGAACTGTAGTCTGTAGTACAGGGTCTCCCAATTTCGGCACTTTTATATGGTATCTCCGTAATTGTTAGTTCTATCCAAAAAAGTAATGTAGGTGTCATGTGCTCTTTTTGAGTCAATCTTAAAATGGTAAAATCAAAATTTGAAAGTTTTCGCTCGCTTAGAATAAGTATACGGGGTCAGATAAAAAACACCCTATATATTTTAATCTAAAAAGATACTATTTTGAATTCTCCTTTCAAATATAAGAGCACACCATGGATGATATTGGTTTCCTAACCGATTTATTTAAAGTTTATTACCCCAAACAGCTTATCGATGATATTGCTGATGTCAACTGTCGAAAAGGCTTGAACGTTCGCTGCAAAGACTATATATAGGTAGTGTAATAATTAGGGCTAAAGGAGGCAAAACAAAGTATTGAAGCATATTTAAGGTAAAATGTTTGTTTTTTGAATAATATATAATTTTTTTTACATTTAAAATTTTTTTTTAAGATTTTTAATATATAATATTTATATTTTTATTTATATATTTAATTATATATATACAGGGTCCGCAAACGAAGCGTGGACGGAAGATTAAATCGTTATCGAAGAACTTATCAACAATACTAAAACAGCTTGAGATATTGGATTAAAGCGGCATGTTTTAAAAATATTTGACATTATACAGGGTGGCCCAAAAAAGTGTTACAGCATAAAATTATATTTTTTTAAATGGGACACACAGTATTTTATTGCATATTTAGGTTCGTATTACTATCGTTTATAAGTGCCTCAAATTTTATTTAATTTGGTTCTGTAGTTTCGGAGAAATAAATTAAAAACTAAAAAAAAAAATTTGCAGTCCTGAATAAAAAAATCAAAAAAAAACAATCCAGAACTATTTTTTAACCTCGGCATTGACTGAAATTTATGACAAGAGGTCTAGAAATACTATGAATGTAATTGCATTTATTTATTTTATACAGGGTGTTCATAATAAGCTTTCAAAAACCTCACATTTTAAAATAATTTTTCTCAACTTTTTCAAATGGAACACCCTGTATGTTATTTGGCTATGTGACGTAGAATTCATAGACAATTTTTTTTTGTAATACAAGCATATAAGTTATATCCAGCCGTTTTCGAAATAATTGTAAATTTCATAAATTATGTTGTTTAAATAGAGTTTCTATTGGGAAATTTTGTTATAGGCGACTAGACTAATAATTGTAAACTAAAGTAAATGTTCAAAATAGCTTCCTTTTACTTATTTTATTTAGAACGACAGGAATAAAACACTTTCCACCTCGGTACGTAATACATACTATTAAGTTGTTCTGTTTAAAAAATGCTTCTCTACTGTGCCACCGCGGGGCGACTTACCTGAAATTCAAATTCCATTTTTGGCATGTCATTTTTCTGTCGACAATTATTTGATAAAAGCATATGTCATTTTAAAGACGAAATAATATTAAAAAATTGATCAATAATAATTACCGTTAATTATTATTTAAATCCACTTGTACTAATCATAAATGTGTCGGTTACATAGCATTAGAAATTGACATACAATAATTGATGAACGCATTGTTAATCTGTTTCTTGACGTCACACATGCCAATGTTGTTTTCAAGTAAAAAACCAAACAATTTGTTACTAAATAAGCACCATCTTGATAACAAGGGGTTCTACTTTTTTAATGAAATACAACGTGTCCAAGATAAGGAGGGCCAGTACAGGGAGTTCGGAAACCGTAAGAGATACGAAGTCGGTTAAATGGAGGTAAAGTTGCGCATTTACGTGCCTGATAATAGCCGTTTAGAAAGTTTTAAAATTCCGAGTAGTTCCGGAGATATCCGGAAAAACCAAAATTCTGAAAAATCGTTTTATTGTTTTCCTGGGTTTTTTTGAAATCGAATTCTAAAGTAAATTGCACTTTTGCATTTCCACATAATTGTCTTGTAATCCGACGAGTCGTCTTCGAAGGGCAATTATCAACTTTCTTCTTTTAAATACGGTCCTGTTTTTCTGATATTGGAATTTGATAGGTTTTTTCCTCCGAATGCAACGATGTATGACACATTGTGGTTTAATGACGTTCCGAGGGTTTTTTGAACAACATCAGGAAATTTTGGGATACGATCCTGTATTTCTTCTAATTTTATAAATAAAATCTCATAAGTAAGCTCTAAATTTTTACTTATGTTGGACTAGTTCAATAAATAACAAATAATTTAATAATAAACCAGAAATAAGTGAAAAATACAGAAACATTATTTCAAACTTTGTTGATTCGGGATTTAAATGAAAAGTAGGCGCTTGAAACAAAAAAATTAAGATGGTGACGCGTGATTTGTTTCACTTGACATTCCCATTGTGATTCGTTGTTAACATTTGAAAATATGGAACATAATTTTACAAATGCTGAAAAGTTTGATATTCTATCGCATGTTTTATTTTATGTGGCAGTTAGAATATGTTATTTGTGCTTAGAGAATAACGGAAATCATTTTGAACACCTGATTATGTAGTTCTTTACTTTTTTCGTTGTTCGTTTTATTACTGTTTTGGAATGATTTTTGTTCACTTATTTGTGGTTTATTATTAAATTATTTGTTATTTATTGAACTAGTCCAAAACTTTAGAGCTTACGTATGAGATATTATTTATAAAATTAGGAGAAATACAGGACCGCATCCCAAAATTTCCTGATGTTGTTCGAGAAACCGTCGAAACGTCATTAAACCACAATGTGTAATACATCGTTGCATTGGGGAGAAACAAAAGCTCTTAAATTCCAATATCAGGAAAACATTATATATTTAAAAATAGAAAGCCCTTCGAAGACGACTCGTCGGATTACAAAACAATTAACGCTGTTAGCGGAAAATGTGGCAATGCAAAAGTGCAAGTTACTTTAGAATTCGATCTCGAACAAACCCAGGAAAACAATAAAACGATTTTCCAGAATTTCGTTTTTTTCCGGATATCTCCTCGGAATTCTAAAACTTTCTAAACGGAATATTATTAGGCACGTAAATGCGCAACTTTACCTCCATTTAACCGACTTCATATCTATTATTGTTTCCGAAATCCCTGTACTGACCCTCCTTATCTTGGACACGTTGTATACAGGGTGTAACTAAATAAGTGTAAAACATTTAAGGGGGTGATTCCTCATCGAAAAAAAGATAGGATCTTTCATATAAAGAAACTTCATTGGAGCATCCCTTGTTAAGATACAGCCCCTTAAAGGGGGTACATAAAATGTTTTCACAAGCACTAAAAAAGTTACAATATTGAAATTAACCTGACCTTTTCTACTACCAAAAAGACACTTAGCCAGTAATTTATTTGGTTTACCACCCCCATGGTTGTAAGGGGTGGAAAACGCAACCCCTAAAATTTATTTCCAATGTAAGTTTTTGTCTTATTATTTGTTTACCATCTAAAAAATTATTTCCGATAGCCTGTTTCATACTAAACAAAAAATGTCTTTTGAATTTTTTGCCCAAAATAAACCAGTTCGCAGCAAAAAAATATTTTACGAAGAAGATATATATCGCCATAAAACGAAAATACGAAACTAATTTATCCAGTAGGCCGCTATTAGCGATAGTGACAATTAAATTGGTCTGAAGGTCAGCCCGGTGAGACTGCTTATGGGGGGGGGGGGGGGTCGAAACACGTAAGAAGGCCTTGGAAGTGATGCTAAGCCTGCTCTGCTCCATACGCTCACATGTAACCTACTTTTATCTATCTGTTTCACTCTATCATTTAAGCGTCAATATCAGACTTACGTAGAGTTAATATGGAAAGCCCAAAAGTGAGTGTTTATGCAGGCGACTTGATCCTGGTCATATTTGTCTCACTTTACTGAATTAGGGAAGGTTGCTGCAGACAGAGACAGGCATAGAATGCGAACAGCACGAATTGTTAAATAGTTTAACAAGCTAACTTCCTTCGTCTGGCGGGCATGGAAATCAAGCAACATATGATATGATTTAAAATGGTGGAGAAGTGAAGAAGACGCATCTTTAAATTTTAAAATAATTTTTAATATTCTAATCTTTCACGAAAAATGTCGTTTCCTTTTTGGTGCAAGTGAGTAATTTGTAATTGAAACATTCATTTAGTCATCTTTACTGAGAGTAAGCTTCAATAATAATTTCTTTTCCTAAATCATATGGGGCCCAAAAATATGCTTGGACTTGAAGCTTGAAATATTTGCTAGGACCTAGAGCCCACTTGAAGATGGTAAAATATTTTATGTAAATTATGATTTACTTCCTATTTTTAATAAAACTACTTACAAGCTTATTTCTGAAGTTTAATTTTTCATTTGTAGTTACGTTATTAGTTAAAAAAATTATATAAGAGTGTGTAAGGATTATTTTAAAGTGATATTTACAGCTTAAAACATGTCAGAATCCTAATATTTGATTTTCACTACTTAAGTAAATCAAATAAAAGGGTTCGAATGTTTTTTGTTGGTTAAATGTCACTTTAAAATATTGACAGTAATAAAAATTTTGACAAAAGTGACATTTGAAAAGCACGTGCGTTTGTCAGCTGATTCCAGACGGAATGGATGCCTGGTTTGTTCGTTTGTTCATACTTGCTTCGATGTGTTAACACGGCTGTTTGTCTTCTTCCTGTTTATAAGTATTCGTTGCTGAAGGTAGACATATTGAACATTTACTATGATTTCTAGATGTTGTATGTTTTGTTATTAATAAATTAGTTTTGTTTATTTATAAATTTTATGTATCCCCTTTAAGGGGCTGTATCTTAACAAGGGATGCTCCAATGAAGTTTCTTTATATGAAAGATCCTATCTTTTTTTCGATTAGAAATCACCCCCTTAAATGTTTTACACTTATTTAGTTACACCCTGTATAATAAAAAATATATTAGTTATTTAAAAGATAATGAAGTTTCACGTATTGCAGAGTTACGAAAACATCAATTACATACATCTCGCTTCCAGTAAATTCTATTGACCCTAAAAATTTACATGAAAAGGTCCAACCAACCTTCCATTTTTAAATCGATAACTATTTAACTGAAACTGATCAATTTATCTGAATCAGTCAACATCGCCGACCTATATCTATGGGTAGCCAAACTCTAGAAGCAAAAGTGGCAAATTTATGGCCTCGCGCATATAAACAAAGCTGATCGTCAGATGTTATGCGCACTGCCGACTGTTAAACTATTTACCTCGGCGAACAGGACCGTACTTCGCCCTTAATGAAAATAATTGCACGGCAACGTGCCACTCGCCGTTCGATCCGTCAACCTACTACTTTTGATCAAGGAATTCTGGCAACACTGGTCGCCACGTAGTGAGTGTCGTTTGAGAGTTGAAAACGTTGACAGTAGAAGCCCAGCCTCTATCGGCGTGGAATCATACCTCTTGGATCTTTATACCATGATCTTACGGCTAGTTGGTCCAGTCAATGGATTTTGGTCAATTGGTGAATTTACCTCGATTTATTAATTTTTCGTCAATTAAGGCAGACAGGTCGCGTCGTTTCAATGAATATTTTCTGTAAAACCTTTCTACAGTTGCGTAGTAGAGTCCACAGGATACGTTGAGGCGTCTCTATTTTTAAATATGTTTAAACGTATATGCATATGTACATAATCATGTTCTATCACCAGATTTATTCGTAATCCCTTTTTAAACTTTTTTCTAATGAAAGCGCAGATAACCTGCGGAAGTAAATATTTATTTTAAACTCTAAGGATTCTTTTGTTAAATATATTAATTTTAGACGAAATAATAGTAGTAAATGAACTCTTAAATGTTAATATGTAGTCATATCACTAGGCAGATAAGTTTATGACAAATTTAAGAACGATTGAGCCAAGACGGCCATTAATGATTAGATGTTGAAAACATTTTTTATAATTCTCATAAATGCGATAGATCTCATATAATGACGAGATAAAGCGAACCCGAATATCCCGCTGTATCCAATTTTAGATGAGAAGGTCTATAGTTATTTCATTCGAGCCGGGGAAGTACCTATACTAAATTAGACGTCCATTTTTGGGTGGTTTCCGTTATTAGTAAAGATAGAAGAATGCGGTTTTTGCGCAGCATTGTGCTACCATTTTGTGAATCAAAAGATGCCCCAATTAAAGTTTTTCTATGCCTCCTCGTTTTTATATACGAGATGAGAAATTTTTTTTACATAGAATCCAGTGACGTACTGAGATCTTTTGTTGGTTCAATAGTTTTCAAGGAAGGAAACAAACTTGCTTTTTTTTAATAGGCCACCCTATATATTTTTTAATAATGTAATTCAGTTTTTAATAAGCTTCTCAGAAATATATAACACTTTATTTTTACTCTGAATATTATGCCCGAAATATACGTTTTTTAAAAAATATACAATTTTTGTACAGTTGTGTTCTCTATGTTTTTTTTTATTATTTAAAATTAATAAAAAAAAGTCAGTTTGTCCTAATTATTACAGTGTAACAAAATTGTTGATGGAGCATTAGAAGTGTATTTAAATGGTAAATATAAGTATTTTTGTGTGGAATGTAATTCTATGAAATTTCTTGAATTACTCGTAGATATCTCGAATAATTGAAACAAATTCTATTATAATAATAAATAATAACTACTTGTGAAACATGTCTAAGGCTTAATGGAGAACAATTTTAAGAAATATTTTTTAAAAAAATTTTTATTTTTTTTTTAAATTGTATATTTTTTTAAAAAATATTCGCCCATAATGTTAAGACTAAAAATACAGTATTATATATTTCTGAGAAGCTTGTTAAAAAGTGAATTGCATTATTAAAAAATCTGAGTACGTCACTGGATTCTACGTAAAAAACTACAAAGAGAACATTTTATTTCTTTGTAATAAGTTACAGGGTAACCGAAATATGGGGGGAGTAGGCCTAGAAAAATTCTAATTGGGGCATATTTGCTTTCACAAAAAGCACAGTGCTGCGAAAACTGAATCCTTTACTAATAAAGGCGATAACCAGTAAAAAAACATTTTGGCTCTTTATGCCTGGTGATACATCGGTGAAGTTGAACACAGGAAATTCAATGTAATTTTTGAGGTGGCAGACTATTTGCTCCCCTGTATATATTATAGAAGAACTGCATTATATCTTCTTCAACAGACCGACATGGTAAACCCATGTGCCGAGTTTGAATACATTTTAAAGAGCCAATCCTAAGCTATTCAAGTAAACGTGATGACAAAACTACAAAACTCTTATAGTTCAGGTAATTCAGGAAACACCACCAACAAATTAAATTCCCTGTATATTAATTAAAATGTCCATGTTAATCAATAAGGGTTCTAATTGGTAATTAAATTTTATTTTTAGATAAATAGTATGTCAATAGTAATAATAATAGTTATCAATAACTGATCATAATGTTATATGTAATGAGAAATAAGGAAACCTTGTGATGTTCTGTCATTTCTTATTAAGAAGTCAATTTATATACATTGCAGACAATTATCTTTTAATAAATAGTGAACAGAAAGGAGGTTTAAAAGGCATAAAAAACAATTAATAAATATCTCTCTATTAACTTTGCGGGATATTTAAAATTTTCGCGACCGCGAAAAAAAAGTATCTTGGGACTAAGAAGGAGGAAATAGTGTACATATTTGCTGCCCACACTCAAAAATTTTCCGCCGAATGATGTCGCTCAACCCAAAGAAAACCGCTGACGCCGTCACTGTATGTGAAATACCTTTCCCTAATAAAAACCGATCAATAAATAAAAACATTTCTTTGAAACAATAAAAAATAATCCTTTTCTTTCCCAGCTTCATAGGCTTAATTCTTGACTGGTCCCTTAATGAATTTATTACAAATATTATAAGTTATATTTCAAAAGCGTGCCTGAAAAAATAACTTTTTGTGACGCCATTAGATATGTCAGACGATATTAAAGTATTAGAGGAAAATGCATTTAAATATTACCGAAGAGGGATTAAATAGGATTAGGTACATATTATCCTAAAATTAAGAATAATTATACGCCAAATAAATACCAATAATAAAAATAAGGCCGGAATTTATTGTTTTTTAATACCGGGTGCTATGGAATTTACTTATTATGTTTAAAGCCGCAAATCCCGAGATGAAAATAAATTGCCAAAAAGTAACTACAAATGGCGCTTTCCACCTGATATTTGTAAATAAACCCATATGACTACTTAAGAGCCATGTTGTCCATTTTATATGTTAGTTATACCCGAACAAACCCAAAAGGTTAAAGCTCTATAAAATATCGTATGCTAGAATTTGACCTCGACAATTTTTTTTACACAATTTTCGCAAAAATTGACAGCAAAAATTTACAATATATAATCATGTTAAATCAAATTTAAATTTTAGCTTGGCCCTACAGATTAAATGACGTGTCAAGGAAGTATGTGTACCGATGGGGCACGCACGCAGTATCTGGTATAGGCCAAGGGGTGGTTCTCCCATTTTTTAGACCGTTGCCGCGTTGATTTAAAAAAATATATTTGAAAATTATTCCTAAATACTGAATATTTGTTTCCGTTTTCTCTAATTTTTTTTTAAGCAAGTTTTGTTAGGGTTGAAGATTAATATTTAAAAGAAATAAAGGTCTATCTTAACAACAAATATAGAATTTAAGCCAACTCATCCTCATCAGACATGTTTCGCCGTATCATGGCTTAGAAGTAAGGTTAGAGTCTGACAAAAAGAGAAGGGTCTTTGCAACGCTATCAAGTGCCCAGAATGAATGTCTCATTTTACCTTAACCAATATGAAATGAACCACTTCTTGAACCTATCTTTTAATATTTGATTCATAATCGTGTCAAAACCACGTATATACAGGGTGTCCGCTAAGTAATGGTACATGGAAAAACCACAGACTCCTTACGTAAGATTATTAGGATTTAATTATACTTACCTATTAAGCAATTGTAAATGATGCTTCTAGATATTCATATATTTGTAAGAATCTGAAATAAAATCCTAGAGTAACCGTTAAAAATAGACTTTATACAGGGTTTTAAAGTTAAAACTTCATTTTTGTTTTTCTCTAATAACTTTGACAGAAACCCACGGTTTTTTTCAAAATTTGCCAATTATGGTTTTTTTAGGATGAAGAACTGATTTTTTGGTGTACAACAAATTTTAATGTACGATAACTTGCGGCATTTTTTGCACATTTATTAGGTCATAACTTTTTTGTGTCTCCGTGTATTTAAGTTTTTAATGAAAATAATACGTTTTTCATATTTATATATGACGTAAAAAAGGTATACTAATTTCTGGTCGCCCAGAGTTACCGTTTCGGAGATATATGCATTTATATTGTTTAGTGCCTATTATTAATTTGCAAACAAATTTTTTTTTAAAGTAACCTATGAGGAAACAAATGAAATTTAGAGATACAGTTGCTATGAAACCTCCCCGAACAAACCAGAACAAATTTTTTTTTTTAAAGTAACCTATGAGAAAACAAATGAAATTTATAGATACAGTTGCTATGAAACCTCCATGTTGTCATTTGCTTGTTGATTATTATAAAATAGTTGTGTAAAAAATGTTTCATTTTTGAGGTTATCCTAAGTTAAGTAACAATGCCGAAACACAATAATCAATAAACAAATAACAACATGGAGGTTTCGTAGCAATTGTATCTCTAAATTTCATTTGTTTTCTCATTGGTTACTTTAAAAAAAAATTTGTTTGCAAATTAATAATAGGCACTAAACAATATAAATGCATATATCTCCGAAACGGTAACACTGGGCGACCTGAAATGAGTGTACCTTTTTTACGTAATAAATATGAGAAAAGTATTATTTTCATTAAAAACTTAAATACACGGTGGCACAAAAAAGTTATGACCTTATAAATGTGCAAGAAATTGTACATTAAAATTTCACCAAAAAATCAGTTCCTTATCCTAAAATAATTGCCAAATTTTCTAAAAAAACGTTGGTTTCTGTCAAAGTTATTAGAGAAAAACCAAAATGAAGTTTTAACTTTAACACCCTGTATCTCAGTTAATATCAACTTTCGGATATAGGTAAGTATAATTAAATCCTAATATTTTTACGTAAGCAGTCTGTGGTTTTTCCATGTCCCATTACTTAGCGGACACCGTGTATATGTGGTCAAAACGTTCTAGTCAACAGTCACTAAGAAGAAAAATAGAACTATATTTTTTCAATTCCAATAGGAAACGTCATTATAATTCGTTGATTTATTTGCGGATTTTTTCAGATAGCTTTATTTTTTATTTTCCAGTAACAGTATAGCAATAGTTCAATATTTCTAGGGTATAAATACCCTCAATATTTCAAATACTATAATATGATAAATTATTATCGTCAATTCCTAAAAAAAAAAGTTTCTTCGCTACATCTTATTTTGATTCGTTAATCCTATAAACATAATTGTTAATATCTTATTGTTTCGATATTTATGCGTATATTTATTGCTTATGTGTGTTTGCTCGAAGAAATATTTATTATATTATAATACTTACCATAAATTATGACGTGACTGGTGTCAAAACAATATTGACATTTTTAACTAATCAACAGATATTTAAATACTTGTGCAAATAACGTGAACTTAATGTACATATAAATGTACAACCGTGTGTACGTACACGTCAGAAAATTTGACAATTTTTTTTTAATATATGTTGCAACAATCAAATATGCAGTTGCAAACATAACATCATATCTTTATTACTTTATACAGAGTATCCCAGAATATGTGGACAATCTCCCGGGTTCAGATAGAACCCTTACAAATAACAGGAGAAGTTCCTATACATTTTTCTTCCTATTGCCTCCCCTACGGAGATACGGGCCCATAACCGACGTCCCTGGAAATTGTTGTTTTTTAAATAATTTTTTAAGTACTAGGTGTAATTTAATAAGTGTTTAGTATAATGTTTACTAGATGAGTCTCCTTAAAATACTCCCTTTTATACACATTTGGCTTATTTAGTTTGACAGGGACGGACTAGACGTAACACAAAAATGCTTTTTTTGTACAACTTGTATGATGAAGGAACGACAATAATATTTTTGGATAGTCTAAACCTTAAGCTTAAAAAAATGTACTCTTGATCAATGTCGATAAAATGAACTGTTTTCGAAAAAAAATATTTTTGTTCAATATGATTTTTATTAAATACTTTTCTATGTTGGTTCAACATGAGCTCCTTCTAATCTTATGCATTTCCTGGCTCTAAGAAGTAAAGACTGTTGAACCCTCGGAATTAATCATTTGTAATAAGTTTTCTCTATTGTCATAGACTAAAGTTTTTAAATATCCCCACTAATAAAAATCTAATGTTAGTAACTAATAAGACAAAGGAGAAAAACCGCAAATTTCAAGACACTACCATAAACTGACACTGGCATAAATATTCTTATTTAAATCGGTACATGTGAAAAAAACCATAGCAACAATGAGGGAAGCATAAAACAACAACCAATGCAAAAAACCATATTGAATAAAAATTTTTTTTTTCGAAAACAGTTCATTTTATTGACATTGATCAAGAGTACCTTTTTTCAGCTTAAGGTTTAGACTGTCCAAAAATATTATTGTCGTTCATTCATCATACAGGGTATAAAAAAAGCATTTTTGTGTTACGTCTAGTCCGTCCCTGGCAAACTAAATAAGACAAAATGTTTAAAAGGGCGAATTTTAAGGAGACTCATCTACTAACCATTACACAAAAAAATTAGTAAATTACACCACCAGCACTTAAAAAATTATTTAAAAAACAACGATTTCTATGGACGTCCGTTATAGGCCCGTATCTCCGTAGGGGAAGCCGTAGGAAGAAAAATGTATAGGAACTTCTCCTGTTATTTTTAAACGTTCCATCTGAACCCGGGAGATTGCCCACATATTCAGGGATACCCTGTATATCTGAATTTTTGAACAAATTTGTTATAAACTTTTTCCGCCAAACTGTATATAAATTATGCTCGATAGGAGAAACAGTTAATTCAATGAAAGACGAAATGGAATTATACACGGAAAGAAAAACTTAGTTAATTTACTATAAAAATACTAAATCTAACCATAACTTCCGGCTCTATATGTGACTGGAATAACTTTTATTAATATATGCTATTAAATTATAGCAAAATTTGAACCTAAATTTTTAGTAATAATTACAAAAATATTTATTAAACCATTTAGATATATGAAAAGGTTTTGTAAGTAAAGTCTTTTGCAAAATTTACTAAAATTTTGTAAAATTTCGTAAAAGATTTTGTAAAATTTACTAAAATATTATGTAAAAATTACTAACATCGTTTGTACATATCTTTAAGTTTCCAGTCATCCCAAGCGACAACCCCATCTAAGTGGTAGCCTCACCTTGTGTTGCTTGACTTCTTCGATCGATGGTATATTTGCTATATGAGTTATACCTATCCTCTATTACGAAGATTGAAATTTCAGGAATCTGTTGCATCTGATTTAAGCCTTTTATTCATGTAAAAAATCATTTTTACAACACTTCATTTAAATTTGGTCATTTTTACGATAAAAAATACTTAAATTACAATAATACTTAGTAATATACCATGCATTTTGAAATATTTAACTGCTGAAGTTATAAATAAATTATTTTCACATTCGTTGTAGAATTAAAAATATATTTTAGTATTTACTTGATTCTACTCGATACATTAGACATACTAACTGTAGTTTTATATATTATGTGTACGATATTATTTTGGTACAAATTATTAATAAAACATATGTTTTCGTACAATAAAATCTTTACTATAATAATTTTACTATAGTCTTTTTTCCGTATATATTGCAATAATTAAATACCTATGCCGTTGCTTGGCAGGTTATAAAAATAATATAAACTTTTTGTATTTTTTTAACAAACTTTTTATAAACTTTATGAGATTCCGCCAAACTGAATAAATACTCCGTAGGAGAAATAGTCAATCAATGAAATTCGAAAATGATCCATACACATCTGCCATAACAATGCCATAAAAAAAGAAACGTAATTACTAATTATACAGGTTGAAACAGTTGTGCAACATTCAAACGGCAACATTGATATTATGTCCCTATATAGGGTGTCCGCTAATTAATGGTACATTGAAAACTCCTTACGTAAAAATATTAGGATATAATTATACTTACCTATATCTGAAAGTTGATATTAATTGAGATACATGGTGTTAAAGTTAAAATTTCATTTCTGTTTTTCTCTAATAACTTTGCAGGAAACTAATGTTTCTTTTATAAAATTTGGCAATTATGTTTTTTGTAGGACGAAATATTTATTTTTTAATGAAATTTTAATGTACAATGTAGGTACGCTACATGCGCTGTCTGCGACATTATTTGTACATTCATACGGTTATAACTTTTTTATGCCTCAGTGTATTTAAGTTTTTAATGAAAATAATACTTTTCTCATATTTATTACGTAAAAAAGGTATACTGAGTTCATGTCGCCCAGAGTTACCGTTTCGGAGATATTTCTATTTAAATTGTTTAGTGCACCCTGCCCATGCAGTTGCTATGGAACAGAATATGTTCCATTTTTGAGTTTATCGTAACTTTGTGTTTTCATTGCTGTTGATTTCTTTCGATACGATATTAATTATCATGTAAAAGTGAATTGGTAAGAAGTAACAAAATATTATTTGCTTGATTGAGCTAACGCACTAAACAATTTAAATGCAAATATCTCCGAAACGGTAACTCTGGGCGACCTGAACTTAGTATACCTTTTTTACGTAATAAATATGAAAGAAGTATTATTTTCATTAAAAACTTAAATACACTGAGGCATAAAAAAGTTATGACCGTGTGAATGTGGGAAAAATGCCGCAGACAGCGCCCTCTACATTGCATATTAAAATTTCACAAATAAATCAATTTATCGTCCTAAAAAAAACATAACTGCCAAATTTTGTAAAAAAGCGTTGGTTTCTCACAAAGTTATTAGAGAAAAACAAAAATCAAGTTTTAACTTTAACACCCTGTATCGCAGTTAATATCAACTTTGCATATAGGTAAGTATAATTAAATCGTAATATTTTTACGTAAGGAGTCTATGGTTTTTCCATGTACCATTAATTAGCGGACACCCTGTATATTAACAGAAATCTTCCCGTTTACTCCTGAAATATTAAATAAGATTTATACCTTTCTATGAATACCCACCGATGCCTATTATATGCTGTATAATAAAATTAGTCTAGCTTGGGTAATATTATCTAATAATAATTAATTATTCACTTTTCCAAGAGTATGACTCATCTATTCAAGGATTATTCGGTCATATCATTTCGCAAATTCGGTCAGTCGTTCCACAAAGAAAAATCAATTAACACAACAATTGACTTGACTAAGTAGTTCTATATAAAATGGTTGTTTACCTATTTGTAATAATTTATTATGGGGATTTAAAAATAGAGGTGATATTTTGACGAATAATTTTCGTCAATAACTCAGGTTAACCACAAAATTGCATACAATGACTTTTCCAAATCTATTAGAATAATCATCGATTTGAAACAAACATTGACCTGGTATTTCTATCTGCTTGGTACAGGTCAATGTGATGCCTGTTATTACGAAAATTACCCTCATACATTAAGCTAGAGGTGTTGTTTTCGATTGATTACATCGAAAACAACCCCTCTGGCTATCGAAAATAACCCGCCAAGTTTTTATTGTTTATTGACAAAGATAATGACACTTTTTGACGTTTAAAAAAATAAATCTTATATTCCAGCTACAAACTCAAATATTAAATATTATTACAATTGCGTTATTAATAATTACTAATTTTTTTAGTTCTTTATTTAAAAGTTGTAATATAAAGTTGTTTTAACCATTATTCGAGTAATTTTCTCCCTAAATTACACTCGTGCCTAAAAATTCTCAGATAATTTTGCATTTAAGCGTATTTCCTTTGAAAAACAACATTCGTTCATTTTCAAATTTTGTAAAATATGAAAATGAACTCTTGTTGATTTAGGCAATACGCTTTCATGCAAAATTATCGAAAATTTTTAGGCACTAGTGTAATTACCTCCGAAAACAAACACAACAACAAGAGATGAGGATTCTGTAGAAAAATGTTCTATTCTATTTGTAAAAAAATATCTTGTAGAAATTGTGAACAGAACACAGTAGACGGGTAAAAATTTTTTTACAGGCAACTTTCAGTCCTTAGCATATAACTTACTAAAATAAACTATTTGCCTGTAGAAACGATTATAATTTGCGAAATATATGTTACTTCCTGCATTAGAAAGCAATTTCAAAAGTTTTTTTTAAGATTATAGCTGCAGTATTCAAAATTCAATTAAAAAATGTATCGCCGGTCACTTGTCCCCAGTCAAAAATTTCTTACTTTACCCTTTTATATTTCATATCATTTTGGTAAAGTTCCTTTTATATATTAATAATTTACACTCCTTCTACAATTTGTATTGAACAAATAATGTTCAAAGATCAACAGTTTAGTTTCTCTAACGTAATTATTAACCAGGAGTTCCATCCCCGCAGCTGCATCTAGCGCCGGTCACGGCAGAAATTGCTTATAAATAACGCAACTACAGGTCGGCCTAATAGTTTTACAAATATGACGGTATTGTGTAAAGCGTGCTCCTGTTTAAGGAAGTTCCTTATTATGTTTATTTAGGTATAAACTAGAACATTGCCTACTTTTTACTAGGCGTATGTTTTTATGTTGTATCGCCGGTCACAGGGTTAACTCAGACCTAGTAATCTTAATGAAGGGAAAAATACAACACGAAGTTATCAACGAATTTGTGCATTTTTGTATCGCCGGTCACAGTAACACCGGTCACGCATGAAAGTGTTATTCGACGTTATATACAATATTTTTCTATTAACTATTTATAAACCATTAAGGTGAAATATATTTTGATGTGCAAGTTTGGTTTACACCTTAGGTAGATTAAAAATATGACTAACTTTCTTGGCCACTATAGGAAAAATCCTTTAGGGCACTCTGGGAGTGGTGCGTGTGCGCAAAAAGCGATTCACGTTGGTTTTGAATCATCGGAGGTTATATTCGTTGGGAAAAACGACCTCGGGAAGGTCGTTCCATAAGGATGAAGTCCTCCAGATGAAAGTATTCTTAAATAGTGAAGTTCGAGGAGTACTAAGCTTAACAACATATGGATGGGCGGCAGTGGTTCGTCGTGTATTTCTGATATTCGCCGCTCTGGCCGGAATTAAGAGGGAAAGGTCAGCCAAGCATTTTCCATGAAAATATCTGTAAAAGGGAGTCAAATCCCCAACCTGTCTTCGATGTTCTAGGCTGTCGAGGTTGTTAGTCAGCTCGTGGTCTCCAATCAGACGAATAGCCCTCCTTTCGATGGAATCCAGTAGCCGAGCAGTATGTTTGGGTGCAGAGCTCCAGACATGAAAGCAGTACTCTAGTGATGGTCGAATCTGGGCTTTGTATAGTGTCAAAAGTTGTTGAGGTGTGCACAACTTTCTGGTTCGGAAGAGTACACCAAGTTTCTGGAGATGCCATCTTGGCGATTGCCACAACGTGGTTCCTCCCAGATTGATACCCAGCAAATTAATAGATGAAGCCAGTGGGATTGCGTGTCCGTTGATGACTATATCCGGTTCTGTAATGTTAACCTTTTTAGAGAAAACTGCTGCCTGGGTTTTTTAGCGTTATATTCGACTTGGTTACTGTCACCCCAAGCCTAAATTTCTTCCAGGTCCTTGTTGAGGCGATGTATTGTATTATAATTTGTATTGGGCAAATTATGGATTATGGTCCAGTAGAGTCCATTTCTTTCTTTTTGTAGACATCTCCGGAAAAAAATTTTTCACTGGTAAACAATCAACAAACAAGTTTGACAAAAATGGAAAATTTTCTTCGTGTCTATCCACCAGGAAAATGATTTGGATTGCTTTCTAGAAAATTTCGTTGTATATACAGGATCCCGTACCGGTCCGGGACCCGGCCAAAGATGTTGGCGTTGGTGCAGATATTCCGTACATTCAAAAAGTGTATCATTATTTCCAATTGAAAAAAAATCAGATGTAACTTTTTATAGTTCTCATCAATCTCTGTAACCAAAAAACTACAAATAATGACCGATTATTGTATTTTCTATAGACATAGATACAAAACCGAAAGGATAATTATCACCTTCTACAGGTAACTCAGCACAAATAATTCCAGGACGATAAATCGATGGAATAAATTCTATTTCTTTTTAATTTTTAAAAAGCACATAGAACTCTTATGGCGACAACAAACTGGTAAACAATCAACAAACAAGTTTGACAAAAATGGAAAATTTTCTTCGTGTCTTATCCACCAGGAAAATGATTTGGATTGCTTTCTAGAAAATTTCGTTGTATATACAGGATCCCGTACCGGTCCGGGACCCGGCCAAAGATGTTGGCGTTGGTGCAGATATTCCGTACATTCAAAAAGTGTATCATTATTTCCAATTGAAAAAAAATCAGATGTAACTTTTTATAGTTCTCATCAATCTCTGTAACCAAAAAACTACAAATAATGACCGATTATTGTATTTTCTATAGACATCATAGATACAAAACCGAAAGGATAATTATCACCTTCTACAGGTAACTCAGCACAAATTATTCCAGGACGATAAATCGATGGAATAAATTCTATTTCTTTTTAATTTTTAAAAAGCACATAGAACTCTTATGGCGACAATATAAATTAAGTAAAATTAGCATAACCTTTACTGTTGCACTATTAAAATTGAATCAATTGAACTAAGCCATAACTAATCTTAAACGACGAAAACATCTTTAAAATGACGTAAATAAAAATAATTTTGTGACACCATTATTGTGAGAAAAACAAGATGGTAGGTCAGTTAAATTTAATTATTTTATTTTACATTTTATACGGCATGCCAGGAACAAAATTATTTAACATATCTACTCTTCTTTCGGTGCCCATTGTTTAAGGTATACCCGAACAAACCCGAACAAACCCGAACAAACCCGAACAAACCCTAATTATGATCCGTAACTTGAAAAACGTTTACATACCGAAAGATTATATTTGGAATAATTAATAGATTGAAATATAAATAATTAAATTTTGAACGCTTTTTGCTAGGTTCTTAAAATTTTGCAGCTACTTAAGACTAATACGGAAGTTCCTGGCAGACCTGCAATAGTAACAACGCTCAAGCTACAGTTCTAAAAAAAAGTCAAACTCTCAATTTCTTAAAATTAAAAGTTACAAATTTGTTCTTCAAGACAGCCCTCAAAGACAGCCGTACAAGATAAGATATTAAAATACGTGGTTTTCCATTTGAAAAAACAGAGTAAATTAGTTTTAAAATGTGGAGTGTTGACACGTTCGTAGAGAACACCCTGTACAAAATATGGATTGTTCCGTGGGTTTAAAGTCTTAAATTAGTCCTTGTCTGTCATGGCCTCGAAAATGATTGGAATAGCTTAACAGGATTCCGGAGTACCTGTAAACGAGTTTTCTTCCCAATCGTTTATTCCTGTTTTAGGAAAAAATGTCAGAAAAAAATAAACTTTATAATAATTTTTTGTTTCGGAGGATTTTAGATTTAATTTTTTTTTACTGCTCCATATAGAAAAAAATGATGGACTTTCCTCGAGTTGTTAACAAAATTTAGACATGTTTTGTTAAATGTACCGTTTTTATAGGAAGCGAAAATTCCGTTTTTCAGCATAGGAAATTGAAGTATAGACCCCGATCATGTGCAGTCTCTTTCTTCCGATTATCGTTGTTTCTGTCGGCGTACCGATTACGGGCGGACGCTCGACGTATTCTTCTAACTGCAAGGGAAGTTCCAATTCGCCTCGTACCTTCAAAGCGTGAAACGAAGAGTGGTCAAATCGGAGATTTCGACTGACTCCGGCATCCTCTTAAGTTAATTGAATTATATTTGAAATTTTAAGATCAAGTTTGTTCTCCAAAAAAATAATTGTTTTAATTTTTATAAATAATTAAAAACCATTTCAGCCACGATACGCGGAACTTAAGGAATTTAAAAGTGTAAAAATATACGCTGTGTGTTCTATTTAAAAGAATTTTTTTTCTTTGTTCCGCTTATTTGAGCCACCCTATAGTCAAAAATAATTTTACGTTATAACTCACTTACCTTCAACCTTTGTATTAACATTTTTAATGTATTTGAAATAGTAACGGAACTACTATACTTTGCCACACAAAACGGCCACCCTGTAGATAACAAATAATACCATGCAGATACATATCACGTTATAACGGTTGTAGTACTAAAAAGAACTGTGCAAAGACATCTGGTATACGGTCGGAATCAGCTAAAAATATAAACTTTTTTTTCATGAAAGTAAACATTTAAATTATTGACTCTTTATTTAAATGGTGCTCATGGGAAGAATTCTTAAGAGCAAATTTATTGTCTAGACGTCAATATCGACTATAGTTTGATTGCTGCTGTGAAAGATTTATATTCTACACCTTAGTATACACGGTGTTGAAAAAGGTCGGTACTTCGGTATAACTCCGGTGCACGCATTGCAGCGGAAAATGTCTAAGGAAAAAGTTGTTTGGTTTTGAAAGAGGAATAGTTTGCAATTTAAACCACCCCCCACCCCCTCAACCCCCGGGCCCGGGTGGGGGTTAGTTAAGATTTTCAGATGGAACCCCATATTTTTTATTAGCGTATCGTGTTCTTCGACCAAAAATAAACATCTTTTGTCCGAAATTTTTTTTTATTCGGGCCCATTCTTCACCGATAATCACCATGAGAGAGACAAAATCAGAACCGTGCAAAAATCAAGTTTTATCCCGGAAATTCTCTTTTCCTGTGTCTTGTACTAAAAAATGCCCTTGGAATACAAACAATGGGGTTCCATTTGAAAATCTTAACTTACCCCCACCCGCGCCCGGGGGTTGAGGGGGTGGAGGGTGGTTTAATTTGTAAACTATTCCTCCTTCAAAACCAAACTACTTTTTCCCCAGGCATTTTCCGCTGCAATGCGATGCACCGGAGTTATTCCGGGGTACCGACCTTTTTTTAACACCCTATATAAATAATAAAGGTACATAATATAAACAAACAGATACCTCTTTGTTTATACAGGACCTGACAAGAGTAATGCATAATAGAACGGTCTGCAATTAAAGGGCTGATATATTTTTGAACTCTGACAATTTAGCGCAATGAAATTTGGTTGAGAGTCAGGTGATACCCTGAGGCCTTTCACTCTGTTTCCAAATTAGTTCTAATAGAACAGTGTGTGTTTCAAAATACAAATATTTTGAGTGTTTTAAATATAGCAACATTATACATAGAAAGATAGACACTTTCACGAGCTTTTAGAACCACAGAAAAAATAGAGGGTGTCTCATTTGAAAACCTTAATTTTTATCATTTTTCAGAACAAATTAAGATATTACTATTTAGAAATACCCTGTACTTACTATATTTTGGAACACAATGAATGGCCTCTGGGTATTACCTGACTCCCAACCAAATTTCAGTGCGCTAATTTTTCAGAGTTCAAAAATATCAGCAATTTTTGAAACACATATTTTCCAAAAAAACAGTTTAATTAGTCTGGAGAACGATAAGAGATAGGACAATTTTAAGAAAAGTTATTAAGAACTAAAGGGGTATTCTAAAAAGAAAATAATACACAGGGTGATCGATTTAAATGATCAAAGTTGCTAATACTTTCTAGTAGAAGCGGCAACCCTGCACAGCTGAAAAGTTTTATAAGAGAGAACATGTCCACTTATATAAACTACCAAATTGTCAATGCGATCCGTTGCATAATTCTTCATCAATCACCCAATCACCATGAATGTGTGTGTAAGGGTGTGTGCAAGTGTGATAACTTCTGCCAAAACAAGAAACTTGATTATAATTATCAGAGTTGTTGACGGTCATTTACATAACTATATACTTTCTAAGTTGGTTTAACATGTCATTGTAAAACTGCTTGCTGATAAACTTGCACAATAATATTTTTCTATTTAAGAATTATTTTTATATTATTAAAAAACGGTCGGTCGATTCTTGTGTTTAATTCATAAAACTAAAATTATATAGGTAGAGCCAGAAACTATATTTTATGTGATTGATGCTTTAGTAATTAGTCATTTAATGATAAAGATATTTGGCATTTTAATAGCCAATGCTGGAAATCGACCTGTAGTGAGATGCCAGATGCCTCCTCCATCGATATACAGGGAAACCTCTCTTAACGGACATCTCTATTAACTAGGTATATGAAATTCCATGAAAATCAACCTCTCTTGGGCGGACTCTCCTTTGGGCGGACGCGGACAGGCTGTTTTCATACAAAGAGGGCGAAAACCCTCCTTTAAACGGACAAAAAATTTTAAAAGTATTTGGGAGACGAATAAGTACGGTGCAAAAACTCTCTGAAGACAGACTGGCAACTAATCGCGTATGCGTGGCGGCGCGAAAGGACTTCGCCGAACGAAAGTATGTGTGATTTCCCCGACAGCAGTCCGCCGTTTATTTGTGAGAGTTGTAAGGTTAAAATCGTAAACAATGGCAGAAAAATGTCGCGTTTTGAGTCTGAAGAGAACAATGATTTGGGCGAGTTCATTAACATTGATAGCAATGTGCTATTAGAAGTTGAGAATGATCCCATTCCGACACCGATTATGTAGCCCAAACTGAAACCACATCACTATCTGACGACTCTGATGAACAAGTTGAATGCAGTAATCAAACAAATGTCACCAATTATGCACAAGCCATTAGTATGGTAAAGGATTATAAGAGTATGCAAAGAATAGAGGTGACTCTACAGCAATAGAATTGTTATCAGACTTAGAATTAAATTTTCTAGATTGCAAGTTTAAAACGCAAACGCGTCAAACTACGTTATTAGATTTTTTTAGTACTACATCCTCTAAAACTATGTTATGTTTATTTGTACATGCATATACATAGTAATAATTTTGCATTTACATATTACCTAATAACAAATTTCCCATGGGCGGACACCTCTATTAGGCGGACACATTTAGACGATCCGTTGGTGTCCGCCTAAGAGAGGTTTCACTGTATTAGGTTTACTTTTAGAAAAATATCTTCATTTAACGATAATAGTTTTTGAAAGATTATTTCAAACTCCTTGCAATACTACTTTGTTGTGATTATTTTTTTTTAGTTAAAACGACGGCAAGTTTTTATCATTTACGTAGGTAATGGTTGTGCCGGATTTCTCAAAATCCATTCTTTTTTTATTAGACTAATAATTTTGAGAATTCGAATTATATACCTACGATTTGTATATTTAAGCTGGAGCACACAAAAATACCTGTTAATCATCTATAAAATTAAGTTTTTTTGAAATAGCACTTGCGAAAAACACCTTCAGAAATTCACACCTGCATATTTACCAGGTATAACCAAAATTAGGTAAGCCCGATTATCGGTTAAAAGAAAACAAATACGGGTTTTCCGAAAATTTTAGATATTAAGTGTATGTGTATTTCCAAGAGAGCTTGAAAAATTTTTATTATTAAACAAAAGATTATTTAGTGAGTACATTTACGACACTTCCGGGGGGTGTTAGAGTTACTATCAAGGATAGAGTGTTGCGGTTTTCACTTTTTTATCGAAACGAAAGATTCTGGTGTCAAATTTGTCATTGCTCCTTTAGTTTTTAATCTACAGGGTGATTTTGAAAACCGTCGCTCTTTAGTCACCCCTCTTATTTCTGTTATACAGTAACTTATGAAAAAGGTAAAAACTGATCTTGTTAGAGATTTTTACGTAAAGTCTAGTGGCGTAGCCAGTTCTTCTCGAAAAAGTTTATTTTTTGAGATATTAATAAACAAAATGTTTAAATGGCTATATACAGTGAAACCTCTCATAACGGACACCTCTAATAAGCGGATATCTCTATTAAGCGGACATTTTTTCATAGTCCGGAACTAGGTATATGAAATTCCATGAAAATCAACCTCTCTTGGGCGGATTATCCTTTGGGCGGACGCGGACAGGCTAAGCAGACGCATACAAAGAGTGCGAAACCCCTCCTAAAGTATTTGGGAGACGAATAAGTACGGTGCAAAAACTCTCTGAAAACAGACCGGCAACCAATCGCGTATGCGTGGCAGAGCGAAAGGACTTCGCCGAAAGAAAGTATGTGTGATTCCCCGACAGCAGTCCGCCGTTTATTTATGAATTGTAAGGTGAAAATCATAAACAATGGCACAAAAATGTCGCGTTTTGAGTCTGTAAGAGAATATTGATGTTGTGGAAGTTTGTAATTTGATAACAATGATTTGAGCGAGTTCATTAACATTGATAGCAATGTGCTATTAGAAGATGATAATGACCGTATTCCTACCGATTATGTAGTCCAAACTGAAACCACATCACTATCTGACGACGCTGATGAAGAAGTTGAATGCAGTAATCAAACAAATGTCACCAATTATCAACAAGCTGCCGATTCATTAGTACACTGGGAGAGAATAAATGGGTAATTTGTCGAATGATTTGTGTTTCAAACACTTTTCAGCTTAAAAAATAATTCCATTGGGTATTTTTATCCACTTTGCATTTTTTTAAGCACTTCCTACGTCTTGGATCTTTATATAGGATCAAGGACACCTAAGAATAAGTCCCCAAAACCAAAAATAATAGTATAAAAACGTGTTTTTACCGATATTATAATTATTTACCAAGAAATAAATAAATAGTTATTTATTTATTTAAAAATCCCACCATGGTTTTACCAACAGTGTGTTTCGAAGATATCATTACGTCACTCTATCGTATTTTATCTAATTTAAACTAAATGGATATCCCTCTATCGTCATATTTATCGGTCGTCGGTCAACCGCATATGTTTTGAAAACACTCAGCAACGGTTATTTTATTGCAGCAACGTTGTCAGATGTCTTGCTCCTTCAATGAAATTAGGTATCATTTGTTTGATCGTATTCTGTTCATGATCATTGATTGGCAGATGTTTAGGGCTTTACATGAGCTAAACTAAACGGTTTGTTCGAGTTTTTTTATTTATTCGGAAATGCCACTACTGAATGAGTAAAATGAATTCCTGCATACCACCTATGCGGTTTAGTTTTTTTTTTTTTTATGATCAAGCACAAGCACTATAGGAAAAATCCTTTAGGACACTCTGGGAGTGGTGCGTGTGCGCAGAAAGCGATTCACGTTGGTTTTGAATCGTTGGAGATTATATTCGTTGGGAAAAGCGACCTCGGGAAGGTCGTTCCATAAGAATGAAGTCCTCCAGTTGAAAGAATTCTTAAATAATGAAGTTCGAGGAGTACCAATCTTAACCATATATGGATGGACGGCAGTGGTTTGTCGTGTATTTCTGCTATTCGCCGCTCTGGGCGGAATTAAGCAGCCGAGCACTTTCCATGAAAATATCTGTAAAAGAAAGTCAAATCCCCAACCTGTCTTCGATGTTCTAGGCTGTCGAGGTTCTTTGTCAGGTCGTGGTCTCCGATCACACGAATTGCTCTCCTTTCGATGGAATCCAGTAGCCGAAGAGTATGTTTGGGTGCAGAGCTCCAGACATGAGAGCGGTACTCTAGCCTGGGCTTTGTTGCTCCTTCATAGAAATTAGGTATCATTTGTTTGATCGCATTTTGTTCATGATCATTGATTGGCAGATGTTGAGGGCTTTACATGAGCTAAACTAAACGGTTTGTCCGAGTTTTTTTATTTATTTGGGAATGCCACTACTGAATGAGTAAAATGCGGTAGACGAGAGCGAAGACGAGGTACAGGGTGTGCCATTTCCGACACTTTTTGGGGGATAAGAAACGAAAATTTTCAAAATTACCCTGTAGAATAAGAACTAAGAGATCTATGACAAATTTGACACAGGAACCTTTCGTTTCGTTAAAAACTGTGACACTCTGCTGCAACATTCTACCTTTGATAACAACTCTAATGAAAATCGTCCACCCTGTACACTGCTTGATTATAATATAGCAGATATTTCCGCCGGCACGATGGTCGCCCCGGTCGATTCGTGCCGCCCGATATTGTTGACGGGTTTTCAATGTTCCGCGAAAATGACGACATAAAAACACCTGATTATTTTTACACTTTTTAAGATAAAAAGATATATTTTTATGCATGTATCTAAACATACTGAAAATTTTATTGGCAGTTAGAATTCGCTTTCAACACTTAAAATACCAGATATTTCCGATACAGTAAGTGTGCTTGGTCTTATTGAAAATATGTATATGTGAAGTGTTTCTAGGTATCGAGTAATTACCTATATCAAATTTGTCAGTAAGATTCTTATCATATCAATACTGTTTACTGGGTTTTTTAATGCTACTTTTCAGTATAATTTATATGCGAGATGAATGGAAAAAATGCTCTTAAGTAATTTTTCAAATATCCCTTAATGAATCATTCCTTTTCGGGACAATCATGGAGAGATTTTGGAAAATTGTTTTTTTTACATGTGCCCCGAAAGTGCCTCTTTTCATGCATGTTCTCTTCACCGAAAGTGGCGTTTTCCAAGAGAGCGGGCGGGAAAGTATCGAAGCGGGCGGGAAAGATTTTTCCCGCTGGCTTCGAGTCACCATCTGCTCATAAATAAATAAGACCAGAATTGTCGGTGCGGGATTTGAACCCGCGACCCTCAGATCGCCAGGCGGACACTCTATTCACCGAGCCATACTACAAGCGATAATAAATAGCAGATTATATATAAATTAAGTTAGCAGTTCATTTTTGAAAGGTGTTTTAGAAACATGTCTGAAGAATTTCTTTATTTATATGGCCTCAACTTGTCAAAAATAAATAAAACCAGATATGCCGGGTGCGGGATTAGAACCCGCGACTCTCAGATCACAAGACGTACGCTATACCACTAGGCCACCGAGCCTATTTGTCAAAAATAATAAATAGATATTTACATTCTCCATGCGCGAGTGTTTTCATGTCATGTTGACATAAAAACTGTCTGAAGAATTTCTCTATTTATTTGGCATGAAAGCTTCGGAGCACTTGTAAAAAAAATACGGTACATATCTCGGGCCGTCGGAGGCTTTTCTGGACTCGTGCGGTGCATCTCGTCCGTAAAAGCCTGTTTTCGGCCCTTGATACGTAATGTACTATGTCCATCTACCCTCTAAACCCCAATGGATTATACTTTCCAGGAAACTAAGCTATGTGAAAACTTATTTTGGCAATTATATAATAAATCTTTAAAATATATCTGAATAGAACCGATTTTCTTGAAATACCTATCATACCTTAAAAAGTTGTTACGACATCAAGAAAATACCTATCATGCCTTAATAAGTACTGAAAAACATGAAGGTGTTGTTTGGCAGGTGATATAAATACGCAAGGAAAATCATTTTCTATCCACTTGAAGATGCCCTATATAACAATAATGCCAATCAGCTATTCTCCATGCTGTGGCTCTCCTGTTTTATATAACACAGTTAGATATCAAAATACAATTTAATCACCTACTGCACTGATGAGAACAAAAGAGTTCGAATAGGTGGTGACTGGTGACACCCTATCAAGAGAAAACGCTACTCAATACTATTAAATCTGAGTTAATATTTGGATATCTAACTGTGTTAGACAAGATACGATAAATGTTTGCTTAGCTATATGCTATAGCCCCCAGAATAGCTGTCTAGATGATTTATTTATTGCATATTGTATCAATGATCTACAGGTGATGAGGAAACCCTTTTCTATGCATATTCATCTAATATACATTAAACTAGAGCTACTTAGTTCTAGAATTCGGACCTATTGTTAAAATTTCGAGATATACCAGTTGCTAAAGGTTTAATGGAGAAGTACATAAAAGAAATTATGTAATTTTAAAGTAAATACGGAAATTTTAATTAAAAATCTCGATATAAAGGCTCTTTCTTGCTTAAACTCTTGCTTAATGCTGAGAATTCAAGACAAATTGAAAAATTTCAACTTTGACGAAGAGTGACTATATCTATATAATTTTAACATTTTTTTTTATGATCAAACACAAGCACTATATCCTTTAGGGCACTCTGGGAGTGGTGCGTGTGCGCAAAAAGCGATTCACGTTGATTTTGAATCGTCGGAGGTTATATTCGTTGGGAAAAACGACCTCGGGAAGGTCGTTCCATAAGGATGAAGTCCTGAAGAATTCTTAAATAATGAAGTTCGAGGAGTTTAAGCTTAACCACATATGGATGGGCGAGAGTGGTTCGTCGTGTATTTCTGCTATTCGCCGCTCTGGGCGGAATTAAGAGGGCAAGGTCAGCCGAGCACTTTCCACCAAAATATCTGTAAAAGAGAGTCAAATCCCCAACCTGTCTTCGATGTTCCAGGCTGTCGAGGTTCTTCGTCAGCTCGTGGTCTCCAATCAGACGAATGGCCCTCCTTTCGATGGAATCCAGTACCCGAAAAGTATGTTTGGGTGCAGAGCTCCAGACATGTGAGCAGTTCACCAGTGATGGTCGAATCTGGGCTTTGTATAGTGTCAAAAGTTGTTGAGGTGTGTACAACTTTCTGATTCGGAAGAGTACACCAAGTTTCTAAGAAGCTATCTTGGCGATTGCCACAACGTGGTTATGCCAAGACATATTTCCTCCCAGATTGACGCCCAACAAACTAATAGATGAAGCCAGCGGGATTGCATGTCATCATCAACATTAGAAAATTCTAAAATTTGTGGGCCTCTAAGTAGATTCGGAGACTTTGAATTTTGATCCTAAAAAAAAACTAAAAAAAGTATGAAATTGTATTCATAAAACTTAAAGTTAAATGACTATTAGTTCCGAAATCATATTTTAAGGGATTTTAAGTCGGAATTATTTTTTGTAACGTTTACTATTTCTAGTATTTTCGGAAAAAAAACTTGTCAACTTTGCAAAAATACCCATTGTGTCAGAGCCACGCACCCATGCACACCCAACCTCTAGACTATCGCCAACCCGCCATCGTGTCCCCTCACCGCACACATCCCTCTCCTAAACACACTCCGCTTACTATAACTCTACGTCACTCCTCCGCTATATATATCACAACGAGCGCGAGCCGCCAACCAGTTATTCTGTTACCGAATTCAGTTCCGTACAGAGTATGGCTATTAGTTCGTCTCGCGTAGCGATCTTTTTAGCTCTTTTTCGCAAAAATTTTGACGGTTTTTAGTCTCCTCGCGAGCTAAAGTCCTCAAAACAACCCGTTCTAGTCAATTTTAAGTGTGCATTTTCGTGTGCTGACCATACCAAAGACTTTCTAAGTAGTTTTCTCATTCAAGTTTCCTGTCGTTACCGTTACTTCTTCAGCTACCATTACTTTTGCTACGGTTACCGTTACTTGCTCACGACTGAGAGTAGCTGTCTGTGATATTCGGTAAACTTGTCCCAGTGCCTTGCAAATATAACTGAAGTGATCTGTGATAATTAGAAATAACCTAGTGCTTATAAGGAGTAAATAAAACAGTACCTCAAGTGTTCCTAGAGACCTCCTATAGTCTCTATTTCTCGTGAAAGTACCAAAAAGGCTTCACAATTGCTATCTTTGGATTTTCAAAAGACCCCACCGATTCCAAAATGGTGGGTTCTAATGGAACAATGATCGCCATTCGGCTAGTCCGTAGGTTAGTACCAGTATTTTTGAGTTTAAATGAAGCCGCTTGCCCTTTTTGCAGTAACTAGCTAATTGTTACCTTTAGCGCTAAAACATATTTAAAAAATTTTGAATTAACATTGATTAGGAAATCGATTTCTCTGTTTAATATCAATAGATAGTTGCTGAACCCCACGCCCCAATAGATATAGATATGGATTTTTAATCAGTCTTGTTCGGTTGGATAAACGAAAAAAGGAAAATTAACTTGCAAACACATGGTTTTCATCGTTATGATTTGGAACACCCTATATGATGCATGTTCAAAATATTACTATGTCATTTGAACATCTGTCTGCTACACAACATGACTTTGAAACATTTTACGAAATAATATTATCATGTCATAGATGTACATATGGTTTGTTAAAATTTTTACTAAAACTTCTCTTTTTATTGCAGCAAGCTTCGCAAGCGCGAAGAACATTCGAACTCGGTACACCCCGTGTCCGATCCAGCAACGACCGTAGTCCTACAGACCACGCCTGTTTCTACGACCGTTGCTACTGTTACGACGAACGGCACAACCCCTGTTGCTATTAACCAACCCCAAAGGACGGAGAACAACGATCCGTTGGCGTACCGAGGACAGTTCTTATGGCAGTTCCCACCCCAACCGGCGGAACGGTTCTTGTACAATAATGAACAGGTAGGGTATATTATTAATTGTTGTTCAAATGCGAAATAATTATAATATTTTCCTCGCTTTCACTTCTAAATCTTCCGTCTAAGGTAGATGATAAAATCAAAAACATAATAATATGGCCAATTCGATTCACTATAGCAACGTTATTTCGTGTTAAAGGTTCTCTGGGTCCTTGTTTCTATGAATTAACAAATTTAAGAGTAAATGCTAGTGACGCACTCGCCTTTCTACAATTTTGAGAGATATATTTCGTAAATAGGGAGGAAATATGTCATGGCATAACCACGTTGTGGCAATCGCCAAGATAGCTTCTCAGAAGCTTGGGGTACTCTTTCGAATCAGAAAGTTGTACACACCTCAACAACTTTTGACACTATACCAAGCCCAGATTCGACCATCACTGGAGTACTGCTCTCATGTCTGGAGCTCTGCACCCAAACATACTCTTCTTCGGCTACTGGATTCCATCGAAAGGAGGGCCATTCGTCTCTCTCTTCTACAGATATTTTCGTGGAAAGTGCTCGGCTGGCCTTGCCCTCTTAATTCCGCCCAGAGCGGCGAATAGCAGAAATACACGACGAACCACTGCCGCCCATCCATATGTGGTTAAGCTTAAAACTCCTCGAACTTCATTATTTAAGAATTCTGTCATTTGGAGGACTTCATCCTTATGGAACGACTTTCCCGAGGTCGAATATAACCTCCAACGATTCAAAACCAACGTGAATCGCTTTTTGCGCACACGCACCACTCCCAGAGTGCCCTAAAGAATTTTTCCTATAGTGCTTGTGTTTGATCATAAAAAAAAAATCCGAAAGCCGCAAGTTTCTGTCAATCGATCTTAATTCAAGAGCATCAAAAATTGTGATTGGAGGGATTGTTTTTCTGTACAGGTGTTCACTTCAACGACACCAGGTGGTGTTTTTAAAATATCAAACGCAGGTGAACAAGCAGATGTTGCTTAACTTTCATATTTCTTATGTTTAAATGGTCCAAGGGAAGCTTATACTTGCAGCTAATTTGCTGCTTATTTGCTTTGCTTAATTATAGTAATATTTTTTAAAATAATCTCTCATCGCCTTTTCACAGTTTATAATAAAATTATTGGGAAATAAATTTATATATACCTTTGCGATAAATATGACAATGTGGCTATGCTGCAATAATGACCGAAAGAGGTGGGAAAGGCTGTTTGTATTCGTTGCGTAGGCTAGAAATGTACATTTTTCTATCTGGAGTTTTACAAGATCTTTGGCGAAAACTCTGAAAACGATTGTTTTTTTCAATCAGCTGTCTTCAACTTAAATTTAGATCTTTTTATTATTGCTGTTAGCTTCAATATATGATGTGTGCGTCAATAGGATTTAATCGACTCAAGTGGCGCTTAGGCAATATAACAACTGAAGGTTACTTATACACGTGTCAATATCAACCGGAAGCCTAAAGAAAAATAAGAGTTAATCCATTTTTTTATGTCTTTCGAAAAAACAAGGAAAATATCCACCTACTCGTGTGAAAATAAATAAGGCAACAGACAGATAAATTGCTAGGCGTTTATAAATTTTCGCATAATATTTGTGGAAGTCTTTTATATCTTAAAGCAAATATCTCGGGGTCGAGTTTCTAAAACCTTATTGTCGACTGCTAGAAAAATATTTTCTTACGTCGGACCACGTTGCATTATGTTTCCCAAAATTTTCTGCATTATTTCGGAGATGTTCGCGTGTATTATTATCGAAAACTCTCCATCATTGCAATATCGCTGAACGTTTACGTAAGCCAAAAGGTGTGTGTATCTACGTAATTCGTACAACATAATTCATTGAAAATCATAACAGTCGGACAATGAAAAAACTGCTTTTATTTTATAAGCCGTTAAAATTAAGTTTAAAAATAATATTTGGTTTATGTTTCGCTGTCTGATCTTGATTCTGTGCTTAATTTTAGAATTATTTGATGTTATTTTAAGATTCAGGGTAAAATTTACGATTTTCCAGAAACTAGCTGGCAAATTCTGATAGTTTTTCGATGATTGGGATGCGAGAATGGTCAAATTTATGAATTGAATGTTGAATTTGATGATATACGAGTATATACACCGTGTCCAAGATAAGGAGGGCCCGTACAGGGATCTCGGAAATCCTAAGAGATACGAAGTCGGTTAAATGGTGGTAAAGTTGCGCATTTACGTGCCTAATAATATGCCGTTTAGAAAGTTTTAAAATTCCGAGTAGTTCCGGAGATATCCGGGAAAACCCGAAATTCTGAAAAATCGTTTTATTGTTTTCCTAAATTTTTTTGAGATCGAATTCTAAAGTAAATTGCACCTTTACATTGCAACTTTTTCCGCTCTATCTAACAGAGTTAATTGTTTTATAATCCGACTAGTCGTCTTCGAAGGGCCATTATCAACTTTATTTTTTTAAATACGATCCTATTTTCCTGGTATTGGAATTTGAGAGCTTTTTTCCTCCGAATGCAACGATGTATGACACATTGTGGTTTAATGACGTTTCGAGGGTTTTTAAACAACTTCAGGAGATTTTGGGATACGGTCCTGCATTTCTCCTAATTTTATAAATAATATCTCATAAGTAAGCTCTAAATTTTTACTTTACATTAAATAACAAATAATTTAATAATAAACCACAAATAAGTGAACAACGAACAAACCCGAACAAACCCAAAATCTCCTGATGTTGTTCAAAAAACCCTCGAAACGTTATTAAACCACAATGTGTCCATACATCGTTGCATTCGGAAGAAAAAAGCTCTCTAATTGCAATATCAGGAAAACAGGACCGTATTTAAAAAAAGAAAGACGGCCCTTCGAAGACGACTCGTCGGGTTACAAAACAATTCACGCTGTTAGATAGAGCGGAAAAGTGGCAATGTAAAAGTGCAATTTACTTTAGAATTCGATCTCAAAAAAATACCCAGGAAAAAAATAAAACGATTTTTCAGAATTATTTCGGTTTTTTCCGGATATTTCCGGAACTACTCGGAATTTTAAAACTTTCTAAACGGCAAATTATTAGGCACATAAATGTTCAACTTTACCTCCATTCAACCGACTTCTTATCTCTTACGGTTTCCGAGATCCCTGTACTAGCCCTCCTTATCTTGGACACGGTGTATATATATATAAGGCCTCCCTCTCGCCCCGTATATTTAAAAATGTATGGACCTGAGCTTTGCTATTAATACTTTCTTTTAAAAATTAAACCATACCACAGATGATTAATTTATTCACTCTAACGAATCGAATGATTCATCTCCCATGCTCTTGCAAACAGTCTTATCGCGATGGTATTATAGACAATTTTACTATGACCCACATTATATTTTAACTGTTAACTGAGAACTTGTGCTAGTTTCAAAAAAATATATCTGCTCCAAATAAAATTTGGAACTTAAATTTTTATTTATATAACCGAAGTTTGGCGCCATGTGGCACTCTTCAATATACACCTAGGTTTTATTACATGGGGATTTGATAGTTATACAAACATTACTTTTTATCTGCTATAAATAATCCACTATGTCGCATAATTTCTACAAGGTTTACACATTCGTTATCAGAGAGTCGATAAATTGGTCCGTGCCGTTGTATAAACTTAACTCATTTAGATCGTGCAATATCTGTATTGGAAAAACAGTTTCTGAAAACCGGTAAAAAGTCTCCTGCTACTTTTTTTAGTTCTGCCTTGCTTCTTACCTCTTCTATCTGTCTCCTCACATTCATCAGCAACTGCCGCGCCATCTTGTCTTAAAGCATGAAGAGATGCAAAGAAATAAAGTACATATCAAGTTAATGAATAAACATAATAATACATCTTTTTTCTCGTCTTTAAGTGCCACATTTGTTTCCGTGATGGCAATTTTATTTTATCTACAATAGCAACATTCGAAAACGTATAATTGCAAGACACCGTGTATAATGGCGCCATGCGATTAATGTGTGGTACCAAAAGAGAGAGATAGAGACAATTTCAAGGAAATAACCGTTACAACACAATCGCAGCCTGCCTTGATGCTATGTTAAACCCATATGCATACTCATCGAGGTCAAGCTACTATATAGTCATTTGTTTTAACATCCTTTATGCTAATTCACTCGAATTTCACATTATTTTCGTGAGGGTCGTCTTCTACAATTACGTTTTTCCCCGTAGTTTTTGTCAGATTAAATGCTTGTTATCTAACATATACCTATATAGTCGTTTAAGAGATTTAAAACTAACTAGGAAAAAAATCCAAGGGCTTAAGAACGAGGTATTGTAACTTTAAACAAGGATTTAACAAAAAAAAAAATAGATAATTAAGTGCAGACGTATAAAGCAATTACTTGGTGGTCACAATATCACACGCGTTTTGAGCAATTTTAATCGGATCACGAATAAAAAGCAAGGCAAGGTCTTGCTTCCTGTAAGGTCTTTGATCTGCCTGCGTTTCCGGACGCGTATTAACATACAACCTCAGAAAAACGATAAAATTTCTTCTTGAAAACGAACTTTATCGATTGGTTCCGGTTTTTGCCAAAATTGATTGGTAGATAATGGGCGCCATAAAATCAGTCAAGGAAAGGCAATAAGGATGTAGTCTAGTTTATTGGTTGATACCTACTGGGCGATTCATCGTTAAGTTGAACATATAGGAAATCCAATGTCATTTTTGAGGCAGCTGAATATATTGGCACTCATGTACATTTGTACTTACACAATAAAGGTATTACACCAATATACTATTGAAACATCAATAATTCAATAACAGATATTTCTATACGTTTACCAGACTACGACTCCTATCCCTCTTTAAGGCTAATCACCTTTCTCACTCGCACACACCTTGCTTTACAGGCAAATTTAAAAATACCTTCAAATGTCGTTACCCCTGGGTTGATAATGGTTTCTTCGCACTAACCGTGGAGGAAATAACAAAAAAAGCATCGCTCAGCAAGGTCAGTTACCATGGAAGATGCTATTCGCCTGTTTTCTTATTTTCTTAGGCCGTTTTGTCCCGTGAGGTCGATGTCCTATATATGAGTCATTGGCGTAGTAGATGAGTCGATTTACACTAATAATGTCATTCAAGAGTGCAATTTCATTCAGGATTGAAAATGGATTCAATTCCAAAATATTTCCAGTTAATTGAGACTAAAGTCACTGGTCACTGCATAGTCTGTACAGGGTAGGTAAATAAAATGGATTCGATGAAAATTTTAAAGGGCGAATTTTAAGAACGGCCATTCTAACTACGCCCTTTGCAACAGGGGCTATTGATCTATACTACTAAAAGAGGGTCCTCGTACAGTTTAGCTCATAAGTTTTAAAACGGCATACGGCTTTCCGAAAATATCCGCTTCTTACTGGTTTACCGGCATTTGTGGATAGGAAACTACCTTCAGGTTTCCGAGATTGTTGATTTAGGGTGTAGAAGAATCATAACTGATAAATATACTTAATTATAAACACACAGGCTGTGATTTAAGCCATTGAGTTTTTTTTTGATCAAACACAAGCACTATAGGAAAAATCCTTTAGGGCACTCTGGGAGTGGTGCGTGTGTCCAAAAAGCGATTCACGTTGGTTTTGGATCGTTGGAGGTTATATTTGTTGGGAAAAAAGACCTCGGGAAGGTCGTTCCATAAGGATGAAGTCCTCCAGATGAAAGAATTCTTAAATAATGAAGTTCTAGGAGTACTAAGCTTAACCACATATGGATGGGCGGCAGTGGTTCGTCGTGTATTTCTGCTATTCGCCGCTCTGGGCTGAATTAAGAGGGCAAGGTCAGCCGAGCACTTTCCATGAAAATATCTGTAAAAGAGAGTCAAATCCCCAATCTGTCTTCGATGTTTTAGGCTGTCGAGGTTCTTCGTAAGCTCGTGGTTTCCAATCAGACGAATGGCCCTCATTTCGATGGAATCCAGTAGCCGAAGAGTATGTTTGGGTGCAGAGCGCCAGACACGAGAGCAGTACTCTAGTGATGGTCGAATCTGGGCTTTGTATAGTGTCAAAAGTTGTTGAGGTGTGTACAACTTTCTGGTTCGGAAGAGTACACCAAGTTTCTGAGAAGCTATCTTGCCACAACGTGGTTATGCCAAGACATATTTCCTCCCAGATTGACGCCCAGCAAATTAATAGATGAAGTCACTGGGATTGCGTGTCCGTCCATGACTATATCCGGTTCTGTATTGTTAACCTTTTTAGAGAAAAATGCTGCCTTGGTTTTTTTAGCGTTAAATTCGACTTGATTACTGTCACCCCAAGCCAAAATTTAAGTTACTGGTTGAAGATGCGAATAGCTCACTCAGAACAAAATAAATAGCCTTTTTTGAAGTTCAAATAATATTTTTAAAATTAATCTATGTTCGTTATATTAAAAAAAAATATAAAAATGTGTAGTCTAAAGAACAATATTAATATTATGAGAAGCTAAAAACTGAGCTCTCTAGCCTACTTTCTCTTCAATATAGGTTTCTTTTAATAAGTGAAATTTTTTGCATACAAGTAATTTGTGAGTTATTGCAATCAATTAACGCATTCTGAAAACGTTAAAATTTCAGCAATAGTAGCTGCTGCTGCTTTTTAGGTGTAATTTTCAGCCCACATGAATTAAAGACATATTGAAATTTTATGGTGGGTTCTTGTGGTTTTTGCGCTTATCGCATTGCAAGCACTCGCTATTATGTGAATGGTTGCAAAATTGACTTGTGAATGGAAAGGTCTTGTTCTAAATACTCGTTTTTAGAGGTCTTTAGTAGAAATCTTGCTGTTTGATAATTTGTATTATTGCTTCTTGTTATTATTGCGGAAGTAGACATCAATTATTGTAATCGTAATTTAATGATTCTAACTACCTGCCATATACCTAATGGAAGATTTAGAAGAATTTAAACGTTTTAATGTTTAATGGAATTAGTTAGCACCGTTTAGCACACTAAAAATTAAAATTAACGAATACATAATGCAAAAATCCATATTTTTCATATTCGTAACTAACTAAATGTTTTCTTTTGTTGCAGAAAAGCATTGTGCAAGCTTCAAACGTCGAAAGACCCGGTTTCGTCAGAGGATTCAGGAAAAATTTGGGCGGCAGATGGCGCCGATTGGTAAAAAAGAAGCCCCCCACCGAAATCTACACCATTCCGGCCGAATTAAAGCCTCAACTGAAGCAAATTTACGTTTACTAGAGGTTAGCTAACCGAAGGTTAACCAACCGACAGCGTAAAAACTAGCTTTTAGGAGGAATACTTTAATCGCCGTACGAATAAGAACATGGGCTTCAAAATGGGCGATCGGAACATGTGATTAAATTAAAAAATGAACCCAAGAGATTATAAAATGTTTTATGAAGATATGACAAGGTTTTTATGTAAAAACTGGTCTCAACTCACAATAAACAGTATTCTCTAGTAAACCACTTGGGTGAACGCTACAGGGGGGGCCTAAAAAGAATTAAAGTAGGCCTGAAAATAAGGTTATAAAATGAGACTGATCGATAGGTTTTTATTGTAGAAAAACCGCCTACTCTGATTAAATAGCTTTAGTTAAATTGTAAATATAATCGCAAGGGTTACTTTCTAGACAAATTGTGATCAAGTTCGGTGTAGAAGCTGTTTTGGTTGCTTTTTTTGCAAATTGCATACATTTTTAAATATCAAACAGTTAAACATATCACGTTTTATAAATTTTTGACATTATTTTGTATTTTCAATTCTTAACGACGGCATCCCTATAGTGACGGGGCCCCTGAGAATTTGTAATTTGCAAAAAATACATATCAAAATGCCATAGAAAGTTTCTTGTAGACTGTATCACTATATAGATAGAAAAATCTTTGTAAAATGATATTTTTTGTAGGAAAAACGCTTCTCATAGTTAGGAAATGCTATACAACCTAGTGGCTCATATTGAGTCAACTTCCTTTTGAAAAAATCACCTACAATTGCAGTTATTTTTTTTTTTGAAATAATATTTTTGTTTTGTTCCATAATATCTACGCTTTTGTTTCTTTCATACTAGATTAAGGACTTTCACAGTGTTTTGTCCTTTTTGGTATATACTTTACCTAGTCAATGCTAAACAATAGTTTTTTTTGAATTTATATTAAAACTATATTAATTATAGTCAGTACGACGCAAAACCCGATTCACTTCAACAGTGTTACAATTACTTTGTCATCTGTTTTTTAATAATAGATTCAGTGTTTCGTTTTTCTCCAACTCACTCGGCATCGTTTTACTGAACAATGTCGCGTGCGAGAAACGCTTACTTTCAACACTAGTTGCATAACTTTTTTTGTTGCACGCTGGCGCGTTTCGTGGTTTGCTGGGTACGACATATATGTAAGTTATTTTCCTTTTTCAGTATTATTGTATCTAATTATATGAAATAAACTCATTGTAAAATAACTTATGATTTTTTGTATTAGGCAAAATATGTCAAGTGTTACAAGAATCAGTCCCAGTTATAAGGAAAAGAATCTAAAATATTTGGATCTTTTTTGTTTTGTTTCTATAAAAGATGTAAGAAATTTTTTGGAATGCAATACTGAATGTGCGAGTAGGTACTGAAATATATTGTTATTTTTTGAAAATATATCTTTGTGTTATTATTTACTAGATACTAATGCGGCCTAGTTTACCTGATTTTTGGGGAATTTATACTTGGCAACATCGTAATTACTGCCATAAACAACAAATTTTTTTAAACTATAAAATGGAGCAATAGATTCGTGGACTTTTTGACCTGTCATAAAAAAGATAACTTCTATAGAGATATTTAATTTTTTAAGAAAAATATATTATCTCGGGTCAGAGCTCGAAAAAATGATTTTTTTGGAGAAAAAAAATATGGGAGAAAATCAAACAATTGACAATTTCAAAACTACCCTACACTTTTTTAGTAAAAAGAGATACGGAAAAATGTTTTATATAGAAGTTTATTTATAATGATTGTTAAATAATCTGCCGTTTTCAGAATAAGTATACGGGGTCAGGTAAAAAAGTTATCGGACCTAATCACATTTTTTAAACGGAACACCCTGTATATTTTAATCTAAAAGATAGCATTTTAAATTCTCTTTTCAAATATATAACACACCATGGATGATATGGGTTTCCTAGGCGATTTATTTAAACGTTATTACTTTAAAACGAAATAAAAGATTCTCATTAAGTAAAAAATAACGGGAATCATAGCAAATGTCCTTCAAAGGTTTCTGTCATAGCGAACAAAATATAAATTTTGCGCAATTTTTTCGTTTTTTCCACTTAAGTATCTCAATATAAACTGATATCATATAAAATTTTTCAAAATGTTGATTGATGAGTCATTTTCACAAATGAATATGTAAAAATGAAATTGACGTTAAATGTTAATAACAACTAGAATGTCAACATAGTTGTTTCTAGGATATTAGCTTTTGTTCGATAGTCTACTGTGGTTTAAAGTAATAAAGTTTAAATATATCGCCTAGAGACCTATATCATCCATGCATGGTGTGTATATTTGAAAAGAGAATTTAAAATGCTATATTTTTGGATTGGAATATCCATTTAAAAAAATAAGGTTAGGTCCAATAACTTTCTTACCTGACCCCGTATATTCATTCTGAAAACGGCAGATTATTCAACAATCATTATAAAGAAACTTGTGTATAAAACATTTTCCGTATCTCTTTTAACTAAGAAAATACCTATACCTATTTATACCTATTTATAATTTTAAAATTGTCAATTCGTTGATTTTCCCCCGTATCTCTTAAGCAAGCGAAAATTATCAAATTTTGATTTTACCATTTTAAGTTTGACCCAAAAAGAGCACATGACACCTACATTACTTTTTTGATAGCACTAACAATTATGGAGATACCCTGTAAAAGTGTCGAAAATGGAACACCCTGTACATTAAAATACATGTCAACATGAAAAATATGAGGCAGGTCACTTCAGAAAAAAATTTGACATGTGATAATTAATATTACGTATACCGGGTGATACTTCGTTGAGTTGAATATAGGAAATCGCATGTAATTTTCAAGCGGCTTAATATTGTCTCCCCTGTACATTTTATAGAGAGACTGTGTTATAACTGGCGCTATGCGAAAAATTAACGACTAATGAAAATATTGTCACTGTCACTAGTTTTAAAAATTTAATATGTAAAACTGAAGAGAAAACCAATTAAAGTCCTTTAGCAAACTGTCGCTGTGGGATTGAAACCCGTAGTCCGTGTCGGCTCTGGCCTCTGCATGTCACCGATGCCATGATTGGATACGGTCTTGTGTGGACGCTCTTCGTCTTCGCAGAAGAAATTTACGATTTTTTTTTAAATCACAGTGCATTCCTTTCTCAGCAATATAAAAATTAATGACAGAAAATAATATTTTTAAATAGTCATTTAATTGTCACTGTTAAGTAAATATTTCAAAATAATTTGTTGTGATTTCCTATGTTCAACTCATCCATATATCACCTTGTATAGAATAAACTATACATCGCCCCTCCATCCTTTCCAACAATAAGAGGTTTAATTTTCAGATATACCTACAGGACAAATTGACCTAAATTAATCTAATTAAGAGGTAGGTATAGGTATTGCGTAAATACGTTATAGAAAAAAATTAGGCTGTAGTTTATAATTCTTGCTCCTATTAGAAAAATATTAAGAAACTTGCTTCCTATAATAAATAGCTGTGAAGGGATCCAGGGGTGTCTGGGGGGTCAAACTGAACAAACCCAAACCCCCCCCCCCCAACCAATAGTGGAACACGAAAAATAATACATACATATATACTTGTTTGACTAACGAAGCAGCGTATTACTTTTAAACCCCCCCTCCCCCAAAGTTCTGGACCCGCCCTTGTGTGGAGGATACGTTGTATCCAATGATATTGTGATATTTCAATACACCAGGATTCTCTACGATTGGTTTATTATTTCAAAATTACTTCTCATTTATGCCCTTTTTCCATCCAATGCTATAAAGGAAAGGAAAGTAAAAGATAGGAAAGTAATGTATTTGTAAAACATACGTAATTAATTATGACGTTACTGTCTTTATCAAGGCACTCAAATATTTATGGCTTTGTGGCGCCATCTTCCAGGCAGTAATTGCAGACGTTACCTATGGTATCGGTAATACAGAGCATTGGGAGTGATATATTCTAAGGATTTCTACAAGAACTTTAGTGGGTCATAGATTTCTGTTACACAGATATGCAATACATTTAACAAAACCATTCAAAGTTAGATCACTGCATCTAATAGATATTGAGGACAATATAATGACGTCTGCCTGGATCAGTTATTCGTTATTCACAACCTTATTTGTTTCGTAGACCACTTGCCATGTTTTGTGATTTTGGGTAGAACCCTCTGCTTACCTAATATTCAATTTTTGCACATTTATCAAGTTCAAATGTGATTTGGAGAGCTGGTATAGTGCTACCCTCTTTTAAAGATTTAAATTTCTAATTCTATTGAAGTGTGTGTGGAGAACTTAAGAAAACAGATGCTAAGTTTTATACATTTATTAATTAAAACGAACCAAATTAAAAATTAGTATATCTGTTACATAAAATGGCTAAGCAAAAAATAAATACTTTTGGTAGGAGGGCTGAATTTTCACCATTCGGCATCAATTTAGTCAGATTCCTGACTGTTTGTCTATGACAAATTGGGAAACTGGAAAACTGGGAGCATTCGCTAAAGTCAGTGCAAGAATTTCTACTGTGCGTTTGTGGTTAGCTTCATGATATTGGTGTCATTATGTCAGTGGCGGCTCGTGGTGCTTCAAACAGGTGAGCATAGGCGTAACTAGAGGGGGGGCCAGGTGGGCTGTGCCCACCCCAGATTGCTCTGGTGCCCACCCCAGAATTTCCGAAGTTCGAAGCCATACATACGTCATAGTGACACTTGCCATTAAAATCCTACTAGACTAGGGGCCAGGCCCCCCCTACAAAATCATTCTAGTTACGCCAATGCAGGTGAGGCCCAAAAAGAGGAATAAATTTCCACATCACCTTGGTGCCGAGACACCTGAGGTATTATTCCATGATGCGTTGACCTTTTTTTTCATGGAGGTCATCGCCAATAGCCCTACCAAAACCATAAAAAAATAACTTCAAAACTATGAAAATATTATTCAAATACAAAAACAAATAAATAAGGTAACATCAAAATATCAAATATGCTGTTTATTTTATTTTTTAATAAAATATTCTCGAAAATATTATAACATTTCACTTTTTATATATTAAGTCTATTCGACGGTTTTTTAAAGCTGCAAATTTATTTATAATGTCCTCATAAAACTGGGTATGCTCACTAACACTTTGCAAAATTCCTTTTTCTATAGCCAATGTTGACAAACTCGTTAGGCGCTCTTGTGTCATCGTATTTCTTAAATATGTTTTAATGCGTTTAAGACACGAAAAATTTCTTTCTACCGACACACTTGTTGCTGGAATAGTTAACACTAGGGAAAACAGCTTGCATGTTTCCGAAAAGATCATTTTTAATCCCTTGTATAATATCTCTAATATCTGTTGAACATCTAGATTATAAAATTGTTCGTCCCTGTATAAAACACTAAGTTCGTTTTTTAGCCGATCTATTTCAAAAACGTTTGGATACATTTTTATTAAACATTCAAATGATTTATCGGGAAAATTCTTAACATATTCGGTAAATTTTGAAGAATCTACTAATGAAAGAAAATGTAAATCATGGAGGTTATTAAAGCGAGTACTTAATTGAAGGGAAATACAATCTATAATTTCGTAGCACAACATTTTATAGCTCGAAAATATTTCTAATTCATTGGCACTTTTGCCCCGTTTTCGTGGTAAATCAGTTTTGTTTTGTGCCCAATTAAAAAATTCTTTAAATTTGTCTTCGTTTCTTAATTCAGAAATTCGATGGGCGGCAATTTTGATTTGATTAGAGCAGTAGTTTATATCTAGGAATTTAGTTTGCAGAATTTGGAAAAGTAAATCTGTGCATGCAAAAATTTCGTAATAGATCTTGGTCAAAATAGCAAAGTCAAAGTCTTCAAAATGTTTTAAAAATCCCTTTGCCGAATTTACCGATTCGGAACCTGAAGTTTTGTCGTTAATTATAGTTTGAAATACTAATATTAAGTTGTCCCATTCAGTGGCAACCAAGTTCAGAATTTTTGAACGGGTATACCAGCGAGTTTCGACCGAACGTGGTATCCTTTTCCCGACTATTTGATCGAGAACAAAGGCGCGCTTCGGCGAATTATGAAAATAGGTTGGCATACCTAATAAAGTACAAAAAAAAATTCTACTTTTATCGATTTGTTTAGTGCCTTGCTGCAGCACAAGGTTTAACCTATGTGCACAGCAGTGGGTAAACAAAGCCAAGGGGGCAGAAGATTTAATCTTTGCTTGAAGTCCATTTAACTCCCCAGACATAACACTGGCCCCGTCATAACACTGAGCCACTAATCTTTCCCTAAAATTATATGGCTCCAAAACGCTTTCTAACAAATTATAAAGAGCATCTGCAGTTCGATTTTCGCTTACATCGAAAAAACCCAAAAATCTTTCATACAGACGCCCTTTTATGACGTATCGAATAGTTATGGCGCATTGGGAACGCTCTGTTATATCTGTTGTATCATCTGCCATTACACCGAAAAAAAAGCATTCTTTATCGATAACTTCATTTTTAATAAAATCTGTCAAATATTCATGAATACAAAAAATTAGTTCGTTTTGTATAGTTTTAGACTGTCCTGTAAAAATATTGCTGAATTTTTCGCAATGTTCTGTAAGGTCTTGATTACGTTTAATTAGACATTTAAAAACCTCTTTAAAATTGCCGCGATTTAGAGACTCTAAACTTTCATCATGTCCTCGAAAAGGCAGTTCTTGTTTTCCCAACGTAAGTGTGACATCTATTAAATAACTAATTAATAATCTATTTTTCCGGACATTTTCGTTGAATAAAATTAAGTTTAAATGGGCGTTTTCCCTTAACGCATCCTGAATGGTCGCCCTATTTTGTTCTAACCGCACTACAGCCGTAAAATTTTTTATGTGCTCTTTAGAAGCCTCGTGCATTTTGGTACTACGAGAAAAAATTTTCAAGTCTTTAAAACCATCTTTTGAGCACCATGCATTTTTCACTTTACTTTTACCCAATAAAATACACGGCCAGCAATACAAACTTTGTTTATATGAACTCCCGCAAAGCCATTCGTAACAATCATACCATGAAGTTTGAAACGATCGCGAAATTTCCCGGCCCATCCTCTTTTCGCTAAAAACGGCCGTTATTTTTGGTGTTGGTCGACTCTCCAGAATTTGTCGTTTTTCCACTTCAGGTCGTCGCGAGAAAGGAGTTTCAAGCAAAGACAAAACAATATCGTGAGAGGGATTCATTATAATTTTTACAATAATTGTTTTTAAGTTAAAATAGGCACAACAAAAACAAACGAAAAAATTTTAAGTAAAAAATTGAAAACAAATTGGCTTACCTTACCTACTTGATGTAGAGTAAACTGTAAATGGCTTCTGCCTTACCTTACCTCCTTTCACTAATACAGCAATATTAATTAAGTATTATCAGTTTTTTAACCCGCAAACCCACCTCGAAAATCTAAAATCACAATTCCAAAAACAACGAATGGCACACGTCGTAACGGTCAAAGAAAATATATAGTAACGGTAATCAACTGCCGACACTTGATCCTTCAAGATGAGGTGATAGGTGGTTCCCAATAAATCATTGCCAAGTTTCAGATAAAATAGTCACCCACCTGTAATGCTATGGAATATGGATGGAACATGAAACAAGGGCTGCGAAGGAATTGCAGTATAGTAACAGACAAATAAATAGAAATCTTTTATCTTTATTTGTTTTTTGTTGTTCTGACTTATTTTTTTTTAAATCAACACTTAAAAAATAAGTAAATAAGTATCCTTGTTCAAAATCAAAGCGAACATTTGGCAACATGCAAGCTGCTGTTAAAAATATACGTCATACAAGCAAATATTTCAGTGCCTCACTGGCTTGAAAAAACCGCGTGAGATCCCCGTATGGTGCGGCGAATGTGCTGGAGTAGCGAGCATGGCGTCGTATTGACGATATATGACGTATAAGAGGCCCAAATTTATTTGCTTACATTTCTGATTATGCCCTCGGGCAACGACTTGAGCGTTTATAAGAATAAAGTTGGGAGGGGTGCGCGCCAAATTTAAAAGATAAAGGTTTAAATTTTGATGTTAATTCGCTGTTTTGATAATTTTATTAATTGGAAATTAGTTCAAAAATGCTTTGTATTTAAATAAATGATATACCAATTTTATATCATATTGTAATTTTTACATGTGAGGCCCGGCCTCAGTTGCTTCATACGACGAGCCGCCACTGCATTATGTACAAGTTTTTACAAGTTTACCACACAGCGAATGACTAATACAATTTTATTAAATATACTAAATTAATTACTACGTAATTAAAGTTAATTTAATTAATGTATAATTTAATATCCTGCCGCTTGAGATATACTATCGTGGACATCTCATAGACCCCCTATTTTTTTTCTACTTCCGACTGTTAAAAATAGCGATGCCAGCCGGATCCGGATCCGGTATCGGGTTTGTTCGGGTTTATCTTTTAATATCCGGTTATGTCGAATTTTGCACCTTTACTGCTTAAATGACATCTGCTATCGTGGACCTCCACTTACATCTCATATACCCCCTATTTTTTTTCGCTGATATGGACCCCTCGCAAGTCGTCGTCGACCCCTGGGGGTCGATATAGACGACGTTGAGAATCACTGGTCTGGATTATAAGTCTCTTTTAAATGGTACATTCACCATTTTGTCATAAAATCATAATGATTTTTTCTACTTCTGACTGTTAAAAATAGCGATGCCAGCCGGATCCGGATCCGGTATCGGGTTTGTTCGGGTTTATCTTTTAATATCCGGTTATGTCGAATTTTGCACCTTTACTGCTTAAATGACATCTGCTATCGTGGACCTCCACTTACATCTCATATACCCCCTATTTTTTTTCGCTGATATGGACCCCTCGCAAGTCGTCGTCGACCCCTGGGGGTCGATATAGACGACGTTGAGAATCACTGGTCTGAATTATAAGTCTCTTTTAAAAGGTACGTTCACCATTTTGTCATAAAATCATAATGATTTTTTCTACTTCTGACTGTTAAAAATAGCGATGCCAGCCGGATCCGGATCCGGTATCGGGTTTGTTCGGGTTTATCTTTTAATATCCGGTTATGTCGAATTTTGCACCTTTACTGCTTAAATGACATCTGCTATCGTGGACCTCCACTTACATCTCATTTACCCCCTATTTTTTTTCGCTGGTATGGACCCCTCGCAAGTCGTCGTCGACCCCTGGGGGTCGATATAGACGACGTTGAGAATCACTGGTCTGGATTATAAGTCTCTTTTAAATGTTACGTTCACCATTTTGTCATAAAATCATAATGATTTTTTCTACTTCTGACTGTTAAAAATAGCGATGCCAGCCGGATCCGGATCCGGTATCGGGTTTGTTCGGGTTTATCTTTTAATATCCGGTTATGTCGAATTTTGTACCTTTATTGCTTAAATGATATCTGCTATCGTGGACCTCCACTTACATCTCATATACCCCCTAATTTTTTTCGCTGATATGGACCCCTCGCAAGTCGTCGTCGACCCCTGGGGGTCGATATAGACGACGTTGAGAATCACTGGTCTGGATTATAAGTCTCTTTTAAATCGTACGTTCAGCATTTTGTCATAAAATCATAAAATGTTTTTTCTACTTCTGACTGTTAAAAATAGCGATGCAACCACAGCCGGAATGAATATATCACGTTTACTTCATACCTTTATCGTAATGCCACAACTTTTTATTAATTTCGCCGAAATGAATTCTACATATTTGTCCGAAATAGACAAACATTTGTACAATATTCTTTGTCGTTCAGAGAATATTTATAGAACATCCTGTTCCAAGGTCCTTACCAAGAAAGATTCTATGAATATCCATACAAAGTTTTCTATATTCTTAATTATTACCTTATTTTCTTCGTCACAGAATATTCATAGGACATCCCAGATTTGAATTACTCCTGAAATATTCTGAATATTCCTGTCGTGTTCAAAGAAGATTAATAGAATATTTTTCTGAATATTCTGAGAACATGCCCATTGCTACCATTTTCACTTCCCTAGATATTCATAGTTATTCTATAGATCTACATATTCCGTAGCGAAGGTTCAGTGATTATTCCGTTCTCCAAAAACATAATTCTATGACTATTCACATGATTGTGTTATCTAGGATAACGGACAATTTTCCTCTTGTTTTTCCACCAGTCATCTGGATTTTCACCATTTTAGAGCGTTTTGTTACCACTTTATGCAGCAAGAAGGTATCATTGTGCGCATTTTTGATAAAAGTTAAAACTTGTTAACCTTCCAAAACTTTTGACCTTTTAGGAAGATATCACTTTGATTTAACTTTTAAAATGCTATAAATTGACAATATGTTGAAATATTAATGATTTACTAGAAGTTCAGACTTCACCTGGGAATATTCTATTCAAAGGTTATTTGGGGTAAATTTTTCCGACTAAAATAAAGTAAAAAATAATTAAAAATTGGTATTATCAATGAGCAAAAGGGTTACATACCAATTCCTGAAAGTAAGCCATCATTACTGTTTTAGTAATCACCGTAATTTGGCTTTTTACTTTCCATTGTAGAAAATTTTCATACTCCTTGTCGTACAGGACTTTGGACTTTGCCGATAATCAGTTTTCCTTAGCCTCTTTCAGCATTTTCCAAAATATTTTGTAAAATTTCCATATTTGTGTTTATAAAACGTAGAAGACGCTTAAAATAAACCAGCATTAGCAATCGTCAAACTTATTCTATGCCAACCGACCAAAGCTCATAAAATGTTAAAAATTAGCGAAAATAGTTAAAAAGAGGCAGGAATTTTACTATTTATATTCTAAATAGATGAAAAATAAAGTATTGTACACACCACAGGCGTTACTAGACTGTAATGTACAGAATGATGGACATTATAGTCTACTTATTAACACCCTTGGTCCATAAATAACTATAATTAGTGATCTTTGAACATCGGCGCTAAATAATTACATTATTTTGTAAATTGTATATTTTAGTGTCGTTCCGGCTTACGAAAATCCCTTGACGAAATGCAGTAATTTTATCCCCAATCGATACAGTAGGATCCCCTCGACATTCTGACATGATTTATAGGGGGCGCCGCATTGGGGAGGGGGGCACGCCCCGTAAATGTAACCTACAACGGGAAATGGAAAATAACTCAGCCGGTTTTGATGCTACAAAAAAATTGTTAAGGGCAAAATTGAAGAGCTTGACAGAGCGCGTAAGCCCGAATAAACCTGATCCCGATATCTTAATGAGTTCGCAAGTTATCGCGATTTTCAACTGCAAAAACAATAAAATTTAATTAATTATATCTCGAGAAGGGGCGGAGTTGGGTCATCAATTTTTCGCGAATCAACGGGTGACACCCAGTACTTTGAGTTGGTGGGGCAATTAGGAGGGGAGTAATGGGCGGAAAAATGTTACATCAATGCTAATAAGTAGTTTATTAATCGAGCTACGGGGATCAGGCCGGATTCAATTTGTTCATTTTTTTTATCAGCTACGAGGGGGGAGCGGGGAGTGGCATACAAGACTGGGCCACTTTTTAATATTTACGAAAATACTTTAGATATTATGTTCAATTTTGGTATTTGTTAATAGGATATAGTTACAAAAGTTATTCAATTGTTCCACCAGTGGCGTCCCTGCAAACATGTCCTCTGATATTTTTTACGAAAAAGATGGTACGCCACTTACATTTTTCAATGTGGATATTTTTCTGATTAGCCTGGTCAATTCTACATGAAAACGGTCTCTTGAGTTTTTCTCGTCTTGATTAAAACCACTAAATTCATATTGAAACTCATCATTATTAACATTGATAGAATAATTAATTATAAATTGTATTGCATAAAAATTGTTGGAAATGGCCACCTTCACTTAAAAGGCATGCTCTTTGCATCGAATTGCCCACTCCAACAATTTTTAGGAAACAAAATTTATAATTAATTCTTTTATCAATGTTAATAATGATGAGTTTCTATATGAATTTAGTGGTTTTAATCAAGAAACTGATGAAATTTTTCCCACCAACTACTCCCCTCCTAATTGCCCCACCAACTCCAACCTCCGGCCCGTCAAAGTACTCGGTGTCACCCGTTGATTCGCAAAAAATTGATGACCCAACTCCGCCCCTTCTCAAGATATGATTAATTAAATTTTATTGTTTTTTGCAGTTTAAAATTGCGTTAACTCGCGAACTCATTAAGATATCGGGATCATGTTCTTCGGGCTTACGCGCTCTGTCAAGCTCTTCGATTTTACCCTTCACATTTTTTTTGTAACATCAAACCCGGCGGAGTTATTTTCCATTTCCCGTTGTAGGTTAGATTGACGGGGCGTGCCCCCCTCCCCCCGCATGCGGCGCCCCCTACAAATCATGTCAGAATGTCTAGGAGTCTAGGGGATCCTCCTGTATCGATTGGGGGAAAAAATTACTCGATTTCGTCAAGGGATTTTCGAGCCGTTGATTTCGCCAGAACGGCTCCACTATTTGTATTAGGGGCTATCGAAGCAATTTAGGGATTTTTAATGAAACATAATTACAATAAAATTGTTAGTTTTAAAATAAATATTTAAAAAACAAATGAATTTTTAAAGAACTCATCTATATAATTTATCCCGGGATTTTCGAGATTCCATTTTCCTCGCGATCATGTGATCTCGGGATTGGTACCCCTAGATGTAGCGGAAAGGTAACGAAATATTAATTTTTTTTTTAACGAAATGGCGAATGCGACACTACCCTAACTCTCAATTTACAAGTCGGCTTGAAATTTCTGAATAGACTTCGTCAATTTTAAAGTTTTAATGGTGGAAATTTTGTAAAAAAAATGTTTAACGAGAAATAAATAAAACAACTAACTAAACAAACATTCAATTTATCTAAATCAAAATCAACGGTCCAAGCCGACAAAAAATAATATCACAGAAATGATCAATATCATGTTATTAATACCATATTGTTCTCCGCCGTTGTAATAGCCCGGCAAAGTTACATTAGGGCCAGATTTGACATAATTCGAATTGGCGGCCACCCAATCGACCAATCTGGCAACATTAGTGTACACTCCTGGGAACTCCTTTCTGGCACAGCCCATGCCGAAACTGACGACGCCAATAAGTTTGTTGTTTTGGACCAAAGGACCGCCACTGTCTCCCTAAAATGTATGCCAATGGCGTAAGACAGTAAATCAGGAGATACATTAAAAGCCGTATTAGAGTCGGCAATTTTTTTTCTTGCGCCTGCAATGGCAATTATAATTCCACGGAATCATGCGCAGTAAACCGTTCTCGATCAGTTGGCGCACTGTGAAACGGTCAGAACAGCAGTTGGTATAATGTCGAAATCCCTAAAATACCCCCGGAATTAGGGATGGGCAAACCTGTTCGTTTTGATTAACAGTTAAAGCAGCTACTGCTACTTACAAATAGAGCAGCTCAAAAAAGTTGCTGCGAATTAGCAGTACATATGCTTAACAGAATGTGAACTGCTAGTCTAAGTACCAGTTAGTTTAAATAGTCATTAGTTGTTCATAGCTGCTTCGACTAAATAATAAATAGTTAAAAATAACAGAATAATCCATCTCTACCCAGACTTGCAGCGGCAATTGTAACTAAAATGGCGCACGACCCATTTCTGGTAATGCAAGACTAATTACGCAAGCTGATCGGGAAAGGTGTACTGCATGTGACTCTGTACAATTTTAATTGCCAGAAGAGTTAGAATTGCCGACTGTAATACGGATTCCATTCTCTCTTTGGGCTCGCAATGCACGAAGTATTGCGCCAGGTGATCGAGAACGGTGTACTGCGTATGATTACGTTCAATTTTAATTGCCGCCAGAAGAAAAATTGCCGACGCTAATCCGGCTTTAAAGGCCGTATTACACTTGGCAATTTTTATGGCGCCAGCAATGGCAATTATAATTCAAGGATTCAGGCGCAGTACACCGTTGTCCGTACTACAGTCAGAAATTCTACTCTTCTGACAATTAAAATGACACGGATTCATGCGCAGTACACTGTTCCCGATCAGCTGTCTCTCAGTACCAGAAATGGGGCAGGCGCCATTTTAATTGCCCTTGCCGGCGCAATTGGGTAGACATGGATTATTCTGTTATTTCTAACTGTTTATTATTTGGCCGAACCAGGTATGAGCAGGTAATGGCCATTTAAACCCACTGGTACTTAAATTAGCAGTTTACATTCTTTATTAAACTTATGGACTGCTAATTCAGCAACTTTTTGCACCTCCTATTTGTAAATAGCAGTAGCTGCTTTAACTGGTAATCAAAACGAACAGGTTTGCACATTTCTAATTCTGGGGATATTTTAGGGATTTCGACAGTACCCACTGCTGTTCTGACCGTTGACAATGCTCCAGCTGATCGAAACCGGTTTACTGCGCATGAATACGTGCCATTATAATTGCCGGCGCAAGAGAAAAAATTGCCTAGTCTAATACGGCCTTTAGATGAAAAACGCGAGAAGAAGGAATGTTTACAAAATTATTTATTTAAATTATTAAAAATGAAATAGGCTTCAAAAATGAAGACGTCGTTAACACAGATAAGGATAGGACTCTTTCTTGCTTTAGTAATTTCAAGCTTTTCTAATAAATCTTAGCTCTTATGGCAGTCCTGAATAATATTTATATTTTCGGGAACTAAAAACTGAAGTTTCAACTCCAATAAATGCTGATTTGGTGTTAAGCATATCGGTGTTTTGGTATTTGTCTACAAAACTAAGATGTTCCCGAAGTCTCGTTGATATTTTTCGTCCTGACTGTCCGACATACACCGCCGAGCATTCACCACAATGTCAAGAGTAAACACCGAATTTTTTTATTATTTTTTATTACTAAAATCAGGTCTCTTCGAGAAATGGACTACTATGGACTATACTATTCTTTGAATTTCGAACAGGCCAGACTATTTTTGAATTTTTTTTTATAATGCGATGAACTCGACAACGGTGTACTGCGCATGATTCCGTGCAATTGGGCAATATAATTAGTGTTGGGAAAGAATCGATATTTTCAGAATCAAGTACATAAGAATCGAAAACTTTCAAGAATCCAGTACTTTTCCGAGTACCGAGTAGAAGTACAAAAGGGACCAACAACGAAAGCCTACTACCAAAAAATTGAGTATTATAATATTTATAAATTCGTATTGTCATTAAATTTGGTCCTTATGTTGAAATTTGTTCGTTTTTTACTATTCAAACATAATAAAAGTAAATTATAAGTATTAAAAATTAAACAATAACGTCCAATCCATCCTATTCCATCACTGTATTCCATTCTTATTCAGGCGCAAGTACAGCGAGTATATTAAAGAATCGAGTTCTTCTTCCATTCTTGTACTCGAGTACCGCATCACTAAATATAATGCTTACTTGGCAAGCATCTTTTCCACCCGATGAATATCCTGCACATATCATGTTCCTCGTTATCTCGATTAGGGACCTGTATGCCACTTCACAATTAGATCTGGTAGCAATTGGCACGAACACGTGCCGAAGAAGAGGGGATAAGGTACCATTTTCCTGAAAACAAGTACAAGTGTGATGAATTATTGTAAGTTCAATCCTTGAGCATCGATTATCTAACGATTTATTCACGTTATACTGGGTGTTACAGAAATAGGTTATTATAATTAAACTGGTGACTCTCTGGGTGTCCTAGAGAAACCATACATAGCTAAATGGACAGTCTTATATAATAAAATAAATAATTTAAATAAAATACAAATAAGTCTATGAAGTAGACTAATTTAATTATGAAATAAACTTTGCAAAATAAATCTACCTCCTGGAATTTTATGCCAACCTATAAAATGAAATAACCAGAAATAAGCAGGCATGTCATTAATGTCAGGTGAGAATGTCAATATCTGGTGAGAGGGTTCGCTGTATATCATGATATAATAACTAAAGGTAAGATATCTAACCGTCCCAATTTCATCTCCCGCGCGCAGTGATGTCTAAGGGAGAGCGATTTTTAAATTTCTTATATGGGGAATTATATTGCTGTCAGAGGTTCTAATTCTAGTTTAAAGGTTTTAAAAGGTTTTATTCATGTAATGGTTCATGAAATGAAAGAATAATATATGAGAAGTATTTACGTATATTAATTTCATAGAAATATAACACACATTACAGCTAAAATACCATTTACATAAGAACAGATTCCGCCATTCGAACCGGTCGACGATAGCCGAAGCACTTGGCCATATCTGCTTATTGACACCAGCGTTGTCAGTCTTTTACAATAATTGTAATATATCCATTATTATTTTAACAACTTTTGAGATGTTCCTTCTTGTTGTGGGGTTCAGCATGTGAAATTTATGTTCAATCTGGAGGTGGCCCCCATATCATAGGAAAGTGACGACTTTTTATTTCGTACTCTTCTTACACAGTTATTTTCTATTCTATTAGGTTTTGAACCGTCAAGATTTCTGGCAACACTGGTCGCCACGTAGGGAGTGCCGTTTGCCGTAGTTTTCTATGGAAATTTTGAAAGTTCATTAGAAGTTTTTCTTATTTAGTCGTGTGTGTTTATTAAAATAAATATCTGAATTTTCATAATATGACGTGACGTAATATGAACGTGACGTTCGGTTTTGATATGGATAACCAGGCAAGCAAAGTTGGCAGAAATATAAGGTGTTTCCGCTTTCCTAAGGATAAAAACAAATAATTTGATCGGTTTGATATCTCATATTGTAAAGTTTATAGTGTTGGGAAAAACCGATGATTTTAATAATCGAGTACTTGATACTCGAGCGGTTTTAATAATCGAGTGAATTGCTCGAGCGATTAATTACTTGAAATTTTTACGACTAAGAAGAATGTGTTGATAAAACACCAGGGATTGTTTTTGATTTGATCTAGATACGGGTTTATTTATTTTATTAACATTTACTTCTTAAGTATTTTCCATTGAAGCTGATGAGGGTATATGCCTTCGAAACATGTATGGAAATTAAAATATTGTTTATGTAACTACTGAAGCAGACTATGGTTTCTTTACCTCTTCATAATTTCACTCCATTGAGAGATGGACTATTTAAAAATAGTTTAATTTGTTTATAACTAGGTCGTATTTCAGCTTTAATCTTTGTTATATGTTCATGAAATAAATATACCTAAATACAATGATATTATTCTTTTATTTCACATACCATTAAATGCGCAAAACCTTTTAATACATCTAAAAGAGAGTTGACAACGCTGACAGCAATATAAATCTCCATAAGAGATTTAAAAATTACTCACCCGTTGACGTCACAAGCCACGCCTCCATCGGCGTGGAATCATAGATACCTCTTAGATCTTTATACCATGGCTGTGTAATTATACTATATGACAAATTAGATTTATTTTGACCTGCTCTGTATGATCCCGAGAGATTTGGAGATACTTACCCGCGATATATTTAACAAGTAATAAAAAAATCGATAAGTAGCTTAATACAATTTTATTACTTACTGACTGGTATCCCCATCCGCTAACAGCTGCGTAACTGCCGGTTACATAATTTTCATATTCCGATAATCTAATCAAACCAATATTATTGGTAAGTGTTGCATTGCCACGAAGCTAGAAATAAAATCAATAATTTTAAAATTTATTTTTTCTAAATTGATGAATTAAATCAAATAAAGCAGGCAGGCAACTCATCATGACATTAATGACTTAATGATTAATATCATTGATGCAGCAATTTATTACTATTGCGTCTTGTGCGCCTTTCCACCACCGACCTATATCTATGGATAGCCAAACTCTAAAAGCATAAGTGGCAAATTTATGGCCTCGCGTATGTAAACAAAGCTGATCGTCGGATGTCATGCACAATGCCGACTGATTAAACTATTTACTTTAACCGGCGAACAGAACCGTACTACGCCCTTAATGAAAATGATTACACGGCAATATTTTGGCACATCAAGGCTTTCTTTACTGGGAAAGAAACAATCTATTTTCTCGCAATGACGACACGCACGCGGAAACGTATTACTTGTGAATGCCCCCCCCCCCCCTGTATCAGCCAAATGGAATAAATTCTACAGGGTGTTATGGAAATGACGTATTATATTTAAACCGGCAATTCCTGAGATGAAAACAAATTGAAGAAGAAAAATATCCAAAAATGGTGCTTTAATTTAATATGCCCTGTACATGACCTTATGTCAAACCAAAAATTACCACGTGGTGCCCCTGTTCGGAAGGTAAACACAGCAACATATGTCAGTGAATCTTGAACAGTGTTGTCATATCTTCAGGGTAAACTCTTTAGAAAGTCAATAACCGTTTGACAGATTTCAAGTTGTTTAATTTTCAGGGTACATTATTATAAACTTTTACGTTCAGTTTGCTGGGAAACAATCTCTGATTTATAAACTTCCTGACTCGAACGAACTGTCGCGGAGTTTATAAATGGTCAGGTATGTTCTCATTTGCTCAATTCGAACGACACCTGTCAGATTTCGACAACTTAAAAGTTTGTCACTTACCCTTTAGAAAAAAAAATGCAATTTTATTTACCTTTTCGGACTTATTTGAAACCAACTTAATTTATAAAAAACACCAAGTACTCACATCACAAAATCACATTAGTTTTCGCGTCACAACACATCTAAGTACCGTTCAATCTGAATTAGTATTTTAAAATGCTACTGTGTAGACAAAAATACACCCTTATTGTCTGGTAAATAATGTATTTAACATCAAAAATTTTTAAAAATAAATAACACGTTGGTTCTCTCGATCGATATCGGCCTGCTTCTTTAAACAGCTGATTGTGGACAATCGGACTAATATTTAAAAATACAGCGTTGCCACTTTCGATGTTTTATAAGCGACTATCATAAATTGCCGAATTTCCTTCCATAATATTACTTTCCTGTATAATTATAGTCTCGGAAAGAAAGTTCGACGACTATTCCGAACACGGACTAGACCATTATTTTAAAGGGTAGTTCCTGTCAATTGTTAACATAATTGTTTCATTTTATCTTTAGTAAAGGGTTAATGGCCCATAGAAATTAGCGGTTTTATTATTTCTATTGCGAAATGATTAAGTGCTCTTGTTCTATGTGTGTTATTGTAAAGTGTAATTATGCGTTAGTGTTGGGGTTTAGTGATAAGCTTATTATGCACTCCCACACTATCATCAGGAAACGTGATGAGCATAAAGTTTTTCCCATAGAAAAATGAACTGAAAGTGTCTGTGCCCTGGATTCCTTAATCGCGTCCTGGATTTACGTTCTAAGTAAGCTAAATATTTATTTTTATAAGAAACTAAAGTTTTACACTTTTAAACATTTTGGCAACATTGTTCCTGAACATCTGTTTATTACCCAGCTGGGCAATGTAATATGTTCATATATGAATGTGCCGAGGAGTTGTGTGTGGGTATAGGGGTGAATTACCCCACTTTTTAAACGTTCGATTTAAAACAAAATATGTAGCGCTTCTCTAGGACACCCCAGGAGTCACCCATGTAAATATAATACGTCATTTCCATAACACCCTGTATAATAAATAAATGCGGGCGTGTGCGAAAAAACGCTCGGAGACGTCGATTGGTATTTCTAGTTGCGGATTTTTTTCAACAAAAACTTTTCATACAGGGTGTGTCATGTAACAGTGGCCGATTACAACTTTCTTATTTTAAATGCACTCTATATATTATTAAATTTTTGGATCCCTCAGAAAATTTTAGACATATTTAATGTTCAATATCATATACCTATCTTCAACTGTTCACTGTTACATGACACACCCTGTATGAAAAGTTCTTATTGAAAAAAATGCGCAACCTGAAATACCAATCGACGTGTCCAAGCGTTTTTTTCGCACATTTATTTATTATAGAATTTATTCCATTTTTGTCTGATACACGCTGTATACCAATTTTACACCACCACATGGCAACGCTCCCTCGATTAAACTATTAGTACGGCAGCACATTACCAGGATTTCAGACTGATCACGACCTAAAGTTTTTTGTGTTTTTTGGTGATTTAATAAGGACTTGAGAAGGAAATTAATAAGAACGGACATTGGCAACATTGCAAAATCATTGAGAATCATCTGTACATAATATGCAAAAAAAGTGGTCTTAATAGTTATCGCGCCTCGTCCGTTCTTTTTATTTTTTGACTAGGATTGATGTTTTTGAGGAGATGAAAATAGTAACTGACATTTTCCATGCGGTGAATAATTTTGGTTTGAGAAAAATCGAAATTTGTTTACAAGAGGAGAATTTAACATATCACACCTCATCCGTTATACTTGTCGGATGTTATTTTTCGTTATTCGTGACCGGAAAAAAATGAGAACGGACACTTTCATCGACGCGCAACCGCAGTGTTGCATCTTAGGTATGTCATTTTTTTAACGCTGTTCGAGTTATCGCGCCTCGACCGTTTTCAAGCAGAAATGGTGTATTGTGACTCGGAAATGGGGGAAAAATATGAACTGACATTTTTACACACGCATTTTTTAGCAAAACCGTTTTCATTCAACACAGCACGTGTATCAATAATAATGCAATAAGGGGACATAGCTGATGCTGAGTTGTAATATACAACCAAGCCACACAGCAAGCACCATCCCATGAAGGCGCCGTGTACCGCGATCATGAATTATACAGATACGAGATCCGAGTCCGATGTCCTCCCTGCAGCTGCGCAACACGTAAAATGTCCGTTCGACTCGATTTACTATTTTTTAGAGTATTATCAACAATTTAAAAAAAATTGACCCGGGCGCTGCAACTTTTTGATACCCCTTTTCTTTACATCTTTTATTTAAACTATGGAATTTTGGAACACTCAAAACGTTCGTTGTCGATGAATTCACGTTTTTTTTTATATTTTGAATATGATTTCATCAAGAACGGACAAGGTGTAGTAACAAAATGACGATCTGCTTTCTTACGGACTGAAATCACTCTGACGGGTAAGCGCAGCGTTGCCGAACTTTTTCGCTCGGGTAAAACTTTCATATTTTTTATTAATCTAGCGATTAGTCATTGACTAGATGAAGGCGTGGTAATAGGACATTTTGGTAACGGGTTGCCGTACTATATAACTTTCTACTCAATCAACGAACTGCATCTTGGTACTTACTTTCAGTAAGCTTATATCATAATCTATCCTCTCAGCGGTGTAGTTGGGATGCACCAGAACCGATTTAATTTGCAGGACTTGCCCTGCCGTCCCCATGGTCCTATTGCTACCTACTCTCACTTGGTAGAATACAGTAAGAGAGGAATAACTAAAATTAAAATTAACGACATGTTAGTAGCACCTTTGAATATCGAAGGTTAAAGAAAAACTGATCGTTATAAAAATGGAGACGAACTATTTCAAACATAACGCGTTGGATATCCGTGCGCTACAAAAGGAAACGTCTGCTGAAGTCATGTCGATTCTGATTTGCATTGTGAAATCCAAAAACGCGTCAAGTTTGTTTTTCAGGGGGACAACTATTGACGCAAAAAGCATAGTAAAAACTCCCTAGGTGGGGGTGTCATCCTCCAATTTTTTTTTTAATGGGTATGGGGCAGTTGCGGCTCGTGACCTATGATAGAGGGGGTTCACAAGTATGGTGAAATTATTTTTAAAATTTTATTTTTGTGTAACGACCAAACAATTACTTCCTAGGCTTTTTAAATGTAGTAAGAAAAGAAGTAATCAGAAAATGCTTTAGGTAAAACATATTTTTATTTATTTTTTAATTTTACACAAGGAAATACAACTTTTGGAAAATAAGAAAGAGTTTCTTAATGTGTATAGTGCTTAAACGTAAAGTCCGTTCTTCGGTTCTTAATTGTAGAAAATTATAACAGCCTCATTAAAGTTTGAAATGCTCTCTATAAATATTTTTTCATATATTTAATTTTTAAACTTTCTCATAAAGTCCCTAGATTTACCCTTTGTGGTCTGCGTTAAATTAATTTCGGGTTTAGGTCTTCCCGCATTCTTAACTTCAATTTTTTGCTCCAAACTCAAAGAGGTAAAGTTATTTTTTAAATAGTCCACCGTCAAACTATTCATTTTAACTTAATAAATATATAATATTAAAATATTAAAACATACACGCTCGAATTTGTAACTAGATGCACGAACAGACAATGGCGCGGCGCACACTAAAATTGTGCGCCTTTCCCATGTTAAATTGCCATAGCTGTTACTACAGAGAAACTGCATTATGCCCCGCCTACTTAATCGCACATGCGAGCAAGTCTGATCATAATCGTCATTAACCTCGACCGAGAAACGGTTGCCGGATCGAGAGCCTATAATATACAGTTTGGTTGACGGTACGATAAAATATTAGGGAAGGTTGGACTTTATACGATAATTGACGGTACGATAAAATATTAGGGAGGTCGGACTTTATACGATAAATAATATTCATTGAATATAACTTAATTTTTTTTATTCGTTTTGGGGGTGCACGTTCGCATATCCTCCTGTGCAAGAACCGCCACTGGTATGGGGGTCATGTAATACCATACCTCATTTAAAAGGGCTGTTAATTCCCTATACACTGCAGTTTAGGTTTTGAAAATAGATCCGTTTAGAAAATATGGAGATTTGAAATATCAACAGAACACAATGACATGATGAAAAATTCAAAAATCAAAATTAGATTTAATTTATTATTAGTAATTGGAGTTGTTCCATAAGTTTCCAATGAGAGAGCAATTTTTATTGCCCTTTTGATAAAACAACTGTTAAAAAAAGGGAGCATATTATTCTTTTCTGAATAATTTTATTGTGTAAAATAATTTTTTAACCAACGTTGCCAATTAGCGTGTAACTACACGATTTGCGTGTAATTACACGATTTGCGTGTAATATCATTACTTTGTGTGTAGTCCAACAAGTGTAAAATTGACGTGTAATAAAGAGATGCACCCATCTAAGTGTTACTTTTAGGTATGATAACTTTTTCCTTTTAGGGGCTGTGACTTAAAGTGTGCAAAAGCGTGTAATTTTTTCAGCGAATTGTGTAATATCGGCAACACTGTTTTAACCAAATTTGCAGGAAAAATTTTACAAAAATATAAGTTCTCGTAAAATGAATGTAAAACTAATAAGATCGAATTAGAGTATCATACAGGGTGGGTTAAAATAAGTTTTTAAATTTAACTTTCTTAAATTATTTGTTCAGGTAAGTTTGCATTCAATATAAAAATATAGTGACATAAGACTTTGACACGTTCTAGTTGGTAATTCCTTATTACTATAAATATTATCCAGGTCATATTTTCCCATTAGCCCCGGTGGGTCCGGGCTAGGGCCCCACTTTTACAAGACAAAAACTTACTTTATTTGCAAAACGGTTATGCTAAATTATTTGGTTGCAAACAAGATATTTAAAAGGTTCTTAAGATCTAATGCGATCGACAGATGTGTAAGAAGTCCGTTTCTTTATGATATTATCATAATAAATTAGTGTTGAGTAACTTAAAAAAAAAACACTTTGTCAAGTGGTGTGGGCCTCCTCTTGTTGCATAGTAGTTCCACGCCTGATATTAGAATATTCTTACAATCTTTACAAAGAAAGAAATATTAGTGAAAGCTTTATATATATATCTAAGTAGTTTTATTTCAATTTATAAAAAAAATACTTACCTCACTCCAAAACAATGTCCTGCAGTCAAAACAGTGTCAGGTGTAATCAAGGCACCTCCACAAAAATGTTGCCCGGCATATTGAATGGACACTTGAAAATTTTTGTTTTTTATATCGACTTCTTCTCCTCCTACTATTCTCGTTCCAATATCCACTTTTGGAAGAACATTACCTAAGAAGAAATCGTATTTAAATGGGTTCTAAAATTGCCAAGTCATTATGACCAGAGCAACAAAAAAAATTACCATTTCTTCTAAACATGTTATATTGTCGAAAAATTGACTAGAAATATTTTATGTAGGTCTTGATCTTACCATACTGTATACCGTAAAAAATAACAATGTTTAGTATACAGGGTGTTATGGAAATGACGTATTATATTTAAACCGGCAATTCCTGAGATAAAGACAAATTGAAGAAAAATACCCATAAATGGCACTTTCAGTTCATTCAGCGGTAAAGGTGACCTGACGTCAAACCAGAAAAACACCTGTGTGGCACTGCGATACATGTAAGCAATCAAGGAATTCTGGCCGGTGTTGTCATATGTACACCTTAAACTCTTTAGACAAAATAAAATAATTTAAACACTTTTCCATTCTGTGATACCTTTTTGTAAAATTAATTGAAGAACATTTACTACGGACTATGTTTTAAATAACCCGAAAAAACATATGGAATAGTATTAAATAAGTTTGAAATAGTCATGTACGGCACTAGGTTAAATGTCAATGACCGCTTGACGCCTTACATCTGCTATGTTCATATAACGCCGCACGCTTGCGGGCTGCTAGTTGAAGACCAATCAGCAGCCGGATACATTGTGTCTCGTCGATCATCAACACACTCTCAGCAATAAATAATCTTTGAATATTGTTTTTATTGACGGATTTCTTCTCGACGTCAAATTTCGTCGTGTGTAATAAAATCTAATAATCTGTAGTATTATATGTATTATTGTATTTTCAAAAGCTAACTATCGGTTCTGTTTCACTATTACTGTGTATACATAAAGTGTTTCCAGGAGTGTTGCCATGAAAAAGAAAAAAAACTGATTATGTTTGTGCCTGGATTTCCTCGCTCTTTAGGTATAAAGATAAATACAAGTATATAGGTAGAAAATAATTTATTTTTATAATTTGATATGGAATTTCAGTATTACATTAAGTTTGGCAACATTGCCATTGGCTCTGGGTGAAATGTTGTACAGTAGCGCGGACTGATCTGCAAGTAAGAGTGTTTGTTACCCCATTTTTAAACCATTTAAAAAAATAAAATATGTAGCGCTTCTCCAGGACACCCAAGGAGTCACCCAGTTAAATATAATACGTCATTTCCATAACACCCTGAACAAGAATTATTATTTCTCTATATTTCATACTTATATAAATAGTTAATAAAATTGTTGCTGAGAATATTATTTTTGTTTAAATACCTCAGTACTCGTCTCAATGCCGTGAGGCACAGTTTTTATTTTTTTCTTCAAATAATCCTTTTAATGTATAACCGTTCACTTTGTATTGATGACAGAATGCAAAACAATTTCAAATTAAAAAAAATTATTCAGAACAGAAACAAAAAAAAATATATTAATTCAAAATTGATTTTTCCTTACTTGACTAGATTAGTCCAGAACTAAAATCTAAATTTTGGGAAATTTACATGGATCTATAGATTTTATGGGCAACCTTGTACAATTAGACGAAAACTGCTCTGAACAATAAAAAAAAATCAAATCGAATCAACGTCGGACCGCGCAGTGTTCCCTCGATAAAATCCCCGGGTTCGCCTAAGTATTCCCGTGAAAAAGTACCCCTCAAGATCTAGTTGCCATTTTTCGGTATGTCCTATTTTTTGCTGATGCTGCTCAAACTGCACCTGGATGACGAAATATCGGGGCGCGGATCTGGGCGGTCATGGGGGCAATAATCCCCCCCACCCTCCTCCCCCTTCCAATCAATAATGGAACACGAAAAATAACATACATGACCGGTTTGACTAACGTGGCAGGGTATTACTTTTCGTAACTTTTCCTTGTCGACCCACACCATAGTTTTTCTATATTTCAACGATATATTTAAAAAAAAAATAAAAATGCGTGTCAAATTCCTTCTAAGATTTAATCTCGTGCGTTCGCGTTGACATTTGAATAGAAGTAAATATTATTTTTCACTTAACATATTTTCTAAGAAGCAAAGTTCTAAAAATTATTTTAAAAAGTCGTAAGTTATACAAACAATATCGGTGGTTTCGTTTTTAACAAAATATCACACCAATTTAAGGAAAGCACATTGCCAGTGGAGGTTTAACCATTATGCGGTTAGGTTAACTAAGCACAGTTTATAGAAAATTTTATTATTCGATAATCTCTAAACATAGAGCCCACGTGAATCAGTGTTGGATCTACAGGGGGGGGGGTACTAGAGGGACTTTATGACTAACATTTAAAATGGGTGAGGTATGTGCTATTCCTGTTCCAAAGCCATACCTGTTCCAAATACCTGTTTTTATATCGGTTCAGAGTCCGATTACGGATATGCATTTGGTAGAGTCAAACGTGTACTCCGTGATCTGATCCTACTTTTTCTTTTGTGGACATGTTAAAGATGGAGGGAGGGAGGGAAAGGAGAGAAATTTTAGCCTTTGGTGGGCTATTCTTAGCCCCCGTCCCGTCCCCCCAAAAATCAAATCCGAGACCGTCAATGAACAATACGGCTTTTTCCTCTTGTAAGATTTTAGTTAGTTAGTACGCGGTTGCATTGGCATGGATATTTTTTCCTCCATAGGAATTATTTAACCGATATTGTAATCTGAACATGCTTTGCGTGAATTTAAATCAATGCACATTTATTACGTTTTCATGAAACGTACATATTTTTCCACTTGATTACAACTTTAACGGAATTTTACATAAGGAAGTAGATAAAATACAAGACCTTGGTGTTATTTATGATAAAAAAAAATGTGTAACGAGTATTTCGATTATACAGTGAGGACGTAAAGTAAGGAATAAATTCATTATCTCGCAAACTACAATTTTTTAAAAAAATCGCTCGGACCCATCGATTTTGTTTTTCGAACGCGCATATTCGGACATAAAATGTAGAATGTTGCCAATAAGAGTGACGCAAAAAATTTTTTTTTCTTAGATAGAACCCAATGTATATTATTGCATGTACGGATTCTTCGGAAAATCCTAAACATTTTTCATGTAGCATGTGCTATACCTTAGCCCAAGTGTTTTGGAGTTATTCTCATTCAAAATTTGAAAAGTGGAAAAAGTCATGGAGAAAACAAAGAATAAAATTATTTTAAAAATGTCTTATTTATCGAAAAAACAGTTAGGTGAACTTATTATCTAAATTTGCAGGCTGGCTTTTGAATACTTTTCCCTTAAGGTATCCCCATAAAAAAAAGTCGAGTGGTGTTAAATCGGGTGACCTTGGCGGCCACTCAATAAAACCACCTCTTCCAATCCACCTGTTTGGAAAAGTATCGTCCAAATATGTACGAACTCCCACAGCGAAATGTGGGGGAGCACCATCTTGTTGCAACCAGATATTATGATGTGGCAAATCGGGACGTTCTAACTCAGGAAAAAGGGTGGCCAGGGCTGGAACAAGTTCTTGTTCTAAAAAACTCAAGTATCTCTCGCCTGTTAAATTTCCGTCAAAAAAGAAAGGCCCTATAACAGTGTCATCGACAACGCCAGCCCACACATTGATCTTTTGATTAAATTGTGTGTGTTCTTCCCTCATCCAGTGTGGATTTACATCGGACCAATATCGATAATTTTGGGTATTTACGTCACCATTCAAGCAAAATGTGGACTCATCGGAAAAAATTATATTTTTTACAAAATTTCTGTTTACGAAACACATATCCTGTAAACGCTCACAAAATTCAAGGCGCCTCTCAAAGTCCCTTACCAAAAGTTCTTGGAGAACTTGCATTTTATAAGGAAGGTATTTATTTGTATGCAGTATTTTAAGAACTGTTGTTTTTCCAATATCCACGTCACTTGCTACCTGCCTAGACACCACATGCTGGTTATCTTGAACTGCCAGTAAGACTTCTAATTGTTGGTTTTCATCAACTTGAGGACGACCAAATCTAGGGACATCTCTTACATGACCGAATTGCCTAAACTTATACTCAATTTTGCTTACTGTTGATTGTGATATTGGCGGACGATTGGGTATTTTTGATTAAATAACTCACAAGTTTCTTGCTGTGTTCTAACCCTATCACCGTAGCCTATCATCATCAAAACCTCTATGCGCTGTTTCTCAGTGAGCCGCATTTTAATTTAATTTAGTTATGAAAAAACGAAATGAGTCTTTTGAAAACTAGTAAAACGTTAGGAAAATACACATAAAACTGACAATTCTTTTGGTTCTTGCATCATAACTCCAAAGCCTACTTGACTTTTCTTGCGCTTCACGCATGCTGACTACAGGTTTTCCTCAGCGTGCATGAATCAATGCAAGTCTTGATTGATTGCGAAATATCTGATTTTCAAATTTTGAATGAGAATAACTCCAAAACGCTTGGGCTAAGGTATAGCACATGCTACATGAAAAATGTTTAGGATTTTCGGAAGAATCCGTACATGCAATAATATACAGTGTGTTCTATTTAAGAAAATTTTTTTTTGTGTCACTCTTATTTGCAACACCCTGTATATCTACATTTTATGTCAGAATATGCGCGTTTGAAAAACAAAATCGAAGGGTCCGAGCGATTTTTTAAAAAAATTGTAGTTTGCGAGATTATTAATTTATTCCTTACTTTACGTCCTCACTGTATAGCTGGTAAGTGCAACTGAATGTAAGGTTTTGTAATTAGATCCCATAAGTTCCTTATAATATTTAAAAATGTTGTATTTTGATTCCGTCTATATTAGGACGAGTTTTAGTTCTATCGCTTGGACAAGTCAGCACCATGGTATAAATAACTAACTATAAATAATAAGATTCCACGCCGATGGAGGCGTGGCTTGTGACGTCAGCGATTTCTAAATCTCTTATGGAGATTTATATTGCTGTCGGCGTTGTTAGCTCTCTTGTAAAGGTATTAAAAGGTTTTACGCATTTAATAGTATATGAAATGAAATAATAATATCATGGTATTTAGTTATATTTATTTCATGTATATACAACAGAGATTAAAGCTAAAATACGACCTAAACACCTTATATTTCTATCCAATTTCTTTGCCTGCTTATCCATATCACAGCCGAACACAGAGCGCACATCATTTTATGAAAATTCAGATATTTATTTTAATAAGCACACACGACTAAATAACAAAAAATTCTGGCGATCTTTTAAAATTTCCATGAAAAAGTACGGCAAACAGCACTACGTGGCGACCAGTGTTGCCACAAATCTTTGATCAAAAGTAATGGGTTGACGGTTCAAGAACTAATAGAATAATAAAAAAGGATGTCAGAGTAAGAAGACTACGAAAAAAAGGTACCTACTTACTTTCCTATGATATGGGGGCCACCTCCAGATTGAACATAAATTTTATATGGGGAGCCCCACAATTAAAATAAACATCTTAAAAATTGTTACAATAGTAATGGATACCTATATTACCATTGTAAAAGACTGACAACGCTGGTGGCAACGAGCAGGGGTCACCGAGTAGCTTCGCCTATCGTCGACCGGTTCCAATGGCGTGGCGGAAGTTTTAAATTGTCGGAATCTTTTCTTATTTTAGTGGAATTTTAGCTGAAATGTGTGTTATATTTCTATGGAATTAATATGTGTGTATTTGCAGCGAACCCTCAAGCTTTTTCGACAATTGACATCAGTAATATGTCATCGATCAGCTGTTTGGGGACTTATTCAAATACCCCAGTTTTATACGAACCGCATTAAGCGTGTTGTGTTTTTATATTTTTCCAGTTTGATTGGTGCTAATAAGTTTTAAAAGTGTATTTCCGTCGTTTTAGTATAGTTTATTTTGATTTGAAAACTTTGATTAACTACATATCGAGTTGTTCGTGTATTTGTAAACCACAGTAAGCACCTACTAATCACGTAACGAAAAATATATAGGTTAATATTTTATTTATCTGTTTTTAGGCGAAAATAACAATTATGGAGCATACTTATTGTCTGTCTTCTACCTCAGCTGATGCCACCGTTAGAGAAACTAAGGTGAATTTTAATATTAATAAAAAAATTTCAAGATGTTTTATTTCTTTCCGAGTGAGTTGAGATTTATTTCAGTTAAATATCCGGTAATACTTTTGTGTTGCGATTTGAATGTAGACAGTTTGGTTAGCTGGGAAAGTAGGAAATATCTGCATGATATTTTTAATAGTTTCGGTCAGAATTGAAGTGTAATTATTGATCATGTAGTGTGTAATAATATGTTTATCTAAGTTCACTCTTTTTAGAACTTTGCAGAGAACACTAAATATATTGGGTTTGTTCGGGTTTGTTCGGGTTTGTTCTGATTTTGAACTTTTACTTTAGTTTACAATTATTAGTCTAGTCGCCTATAACAAAATTTCCCAATAAAAACTCTATTAAAACAACATAATTTATGATATTTACAATTATTTCAAAAACGGCTGGATATAACTTATATGCTTGTATTACAAAAAAAAATTGTCTATGAATTCTACGTCAAATAGCCAAATAATATACAGGGTGTTCCATTTGAAAAACTTGAGAAAAATTATTTTAAAATGTGGGGGTTTTGAAAGCTCATTATTAACACCCTGTATAAAATAAATAAATGCAATTACATTCATAGTATCTCTAGACCTCTTGTCATAAATTTCACCTAATGCCGTGGTTAAAAAAATAGTTCTGGATTGTTTTTTTTGATTTTTTTATTCAGGACTGCAAAACTTTTTTTGTTTAGTTTTTAATTTATTTCTCCGAAACTACAAAACCAAATTAAATAAAATTTGAGGCACTTATAAACGATAGTAATACGAACCTAAATATGCAATAAAATACTGGGTGTCCCATTTAAAAAAATATATCTTTATGCTGTCACACTTTTTTGGGCCACCCTGTATAATGTAAAATATTTTTAAAACATGCCGCTTTTAATCCAATATCTCAAGCTGTTTCAGTATTTTTGATAAGTTCCTCGATAACGATTTAATCTTCCGTCCACGCTTCGTTTGCGGACCCTGTATATAGAGCTCCGAGCTCTAATGGAAAAGCCTTGTGTTGCTCAGAAGAGACGCAGATTTCTTGAAATATATATGGTCAATGAGAAAGTTGGCGCCGAAAAAAATTGTCTCAATTTAACCGACTTCGTATCTCTTTACTCTTACCTTTCCCGAAAGCTCAATGGGGAAGGCCAAAATCCCCATTTCATTAGTTTTTTGCATATATGACTTACGTAACCTACGTATTTGCAGTATTCGTAGCCTACCTATACAGAAGAAGGGTGCATATAGAATTTGCTTGTTATGATACTATACACTTATAAGTTACTATTGAACATTAAAGCTAAAACAGAGGTAACAATAGTGAACAACCTTTAAGCAAACCGTATATTTAGTTTTTTAATACAAAAACTTTTCCTTAGAAAAGGTCCATAGCTATTTTCAGAAATGTCTTTTTTTTGTGCATCCGGTACAAAAACATGGAAATTTTTCCACGTGATTTGTATTTCTATAACAGGGAAAATAAATGATCAAGGATGACTTATTCGAAAAATTGAAGATACAATTTATTACAGGTATAGTTAAGTCCATGTGTAGACACATTGTATAAAGTTTACAGTAGATAAAGATGGTCATCCATGTAGATACGTACTTCCTATCTTTTGTGAATATAGAGGTAAATACTAGACATGTAATTATAGATAGTGACTTCATTTTATATGTTTGAGTAAATAAATAACAAAAAAATACAATGTGTATTTGTGTTTTATTGCCTATAATAAATAATAAAAAATGCATTTCGTTTTTTAACTAAACGTACGTACTATTGTAGTACGGCCCTGGAAGGTCCTGGAATGTCATACAAACCTAGACAAAATAAATAACCAGAAATAAGCAGGCAAGTCATTAATGTCACGTGACACTTGACATATCTGGCGTGAGGGTTCGCTGCAACGACCTACGCTCCGGGCCGCGCCGAAGTCTTTCTGAGTTTCTGGCGCCCTCGGACGAGTCACTATTAAGCCGCGTTCTCAGAGTTACGTACTGTCGCCCACGACACCAACCTAACCAATCAGAACCGTTTACGTCATTACCCCTCATCCCCACGCCGCTCTAGCGGTTTTGCCAGGTATCTGGTGATTTTTTGTGATTCATAAAATATACCGCCCTCAACACGAAACTGGTAACACCAGAAAACGGACTTTTTTAAAAAGATTTTCATGGATCACCAGATTATTCATAAAATCACAAAAAGATCAACAGATCTGATGACATTTCACGAGATACCTGGCAACACTGCGCTGTAGTATTATTAATTTTTTATTTTGTTTTGAAATTTGAACTTGAACCTCAGTTTTTCGAAATAAGTATTCGTTGTTTCCGAACAAAGGTAATTACTAATTATTTGGTCCTAAAATATTGTGAATAGTATGTACTTTTGCTTTTAAAATTTATTTGATCATTACCTACCGAAATGCCACAAAATATTTAAATAATTTTTAAGTACATTGGTCTTTTTAATTACATTGGTTCATTTTTTTTACTAACCAGAATAAATATACATATTTTGAGGAGTAGAATACGAAAATAAAAATCAAATTTGACGCTGTCATTTTGACGCTGTCATCGAAAAAAACCTTTTAATAAAAACAAACCTATAACCTCCAAGAGGGGAAAATTTGAATCCAACAGCTAAATTTCTTCTCCGCATTCCACATACTCACACCCTAAAAAATCGTAAATATTGGCCTGCTGTAATCGGAAGAGATTATCGACTATACAACAATTTCAAGTTTAAAACATTAAATTTTAGGTTAAACAAAAACCATAATAGATATGTACACAAATTCAAATTATATTCCTGTGGAAATTCTTCACCGCTCTGGAGCTAAATTTAGAATAAAGTTATCTGCAGATGAAAGTGCAAGAGTAATAATAATAGAGAGATTAATAATAGAGATAATATTAAAGTCACAAGGTATTTTGTAAGCCCTACTGTTGGCGTTTTCATAATGTTATCTAAAAATTAGTTTTGTAGCTCTATAGATCCCTAAATCTTATAATATAAATATTTTTAAATTATTGTAGATACCGATTACAAAGAGCAAGTATGCTCTGCATGAAGATGGCTTTGTATCTGCTTGGAATGAAGATATAAAGGAGACACAAGCTAGTGAGGATAATAGCCAAGCTATCGAATGCATGCCTATTACAATTAGTACCATGAGACCTACGGTATGGAATATGAATGATGAGGAGACACTGTCAGAACGCCCATGTCTATGATTTTAGACTTCCTTATTGGAGGAATGAAATGGTTCTCCTACCTACTTAACAGTGGTTAATAAAAACTACCTAATAAGATGTGTAAATGTATTTGTTTTTTTAGTGCATAGTAGTCCTAAATACAGTAGAGTCTCGATATAGTGCACGCGTGTGCTACTCTACCGAGGTTGTTCCCTATTTCAAGTTTATGATAAAATAAATACAGGAATAAAACTGGGCTGTTTCCATTACATTTATATTTTGAGCTCTAAAATGCACAAATTAGTTAGTGGAAGGAAATAAGTCAGTTAATTTAGTCTGTTTTTTGGCTTGTAACATTTTTTAACGAAATTAGCTCTTTAGTCTTGAAGAATAATCATATTAAAATACACTGCCAGATATTATTCAAATATTTCATTGCTTCGCCGCTGTCATTATCAAAGTCTCAGTGAGTATAATAAATTATTCAAAACGAAATTTGTACAAAACAAATTGTTTTCATTTACAAAACAATAACAAAATATTGTAAGGTTAGGTTACATCCGAATGACAAGTGACAGACGTCACCCCCTACAAAAAGAGTGGGGGACTGTCGCTGCGACACGTCGAAGCTCTGAGAACGCGGCTTTACGCGCCTCCCTCCATAGTCGTTTACAATTCAAATGTGTTGTAGTTTTTCCAAATTTTGGGAGAAAACAATCGCTGCATTTTATGTATACCAATTTTTTAAGTTTTTTTAGACAGGCTGTCCCAGATAAAAATGTACTCTACAGTAATCTCTGCAATGTCATTTTTTAAATTAAAAAAAATTCCTAATATATTCGAAGATATTTGTGCTAAACCTCAAAAGTTTTACGATTTCGTTCTTTATGTTTCCTGATTTTTGAAGAGATATGTGAACATAACTTTTCCATTCTCATTGCCACTCTTTCTGCTCTATAAGATAATTTAATTCAATTTTCAATCGAATGTTTCGCTTTTTCTATATTCTGAATCCAATGATATATCACACCTATTATTTATTATTTAACTTTTTCACAGGTTTTTAGTTCCTGGTTAGAAAGCAAAATCCATCGGTCTTAGAGACAAGATGGTTTGCTTTGTGAATGTGTTAGTAACACTTAATTTTTATTAGAATTAAATTAATTATTTATTATTATTATTATTATTATTATTATTATTATTATTATATAACTTTTTCACAGGTTTTTAGTTCCTCCTGGTTAGAAAGCAAAATCCATCGGTCTTAGAGACAAGATGGTTTGCTTTGTGAATGTGTTAGTAACACTTAATTTTCTCCTATGACCCTTCTCACAATTATTGCACACGTGTCTAAGATGACTGACTTTTGGATTGGTAAGTATAGATCCCAATGTAATCCGAGTTTACTAATACTGGTTTTTAGTGTTTTAGGTATTTCCCCAGTGGCGCCCACGATGATCGGTAGGACAACCACGGAGTTCATGTTCCACATTTGGCGGATTTCGTCGGCTAAGGGTAAGTATTTGCTAATTTTTTCATTATATGTTTTTGTTATGTTTGTAGCCAGTGGTATGGCGAAATCAACAATAAGAGTCTTATGCTCGTCTTTAAAACTGATGACTAAATCTGGAATGTTATTTGTAATTGTTCTGTCCGTTATTATTTTGCGGTTCCAATATAGTTTAATTCGCTCATCTTCACACACCGGAGGCGGTTCGTACTGATAGTATGGAATAAGATCTGTTAGGCCCATATATTTTTCCCTGAGCTTTTGGTGGATAACTTTACCAACCCTGTTATGCCTATCCAGATATGCCTTTGAAGCTAATACGGAACACCCCGAGATTATATGGTCTAGGTTCTCATTTTTCTCATGACACATTCGACACTTGACTTGTTCGATCTGTTCTCCCAAGATAGTCCTCCTGTAGACTCTTGTTGCAATGACCTGGTCCTGAATTGCCGTCACAAATCCCTCTGTTTCAGTAAAGAGGTTTCCATGCCGCAGGTAAGCAGTGGAGGCTATTCTGTCGATGGAGTCATTTTCTATTGTAGCCAAATATTTTCCGTGCAGAGGCTTACTGCGCCAATTAGCCAGTTGTTGCACAGGTGTTAAGGACATTTCAAGCGGGTTATAATCCCTTTTTGTCTGCTAGTATGACTGCATGATGAATTTCACTAGACTCCGCTTTGCTGTAAAAGTAACCCCTCAAGTTTTCCACCTGTTTACTATGCCTGAATGTAACATCGGGGATTCCACGTCCACCCAGTGTCCTGGGTAAGTGGAATCTTTCTATAGCCGACTTAGGGTGGTAAGCACGGTGTTTACGAAATACCACACGGGTTTTGATATTAATATCGTTAAGCTCTGTTTTCGTCCATTTGATCACGCCAAAGCTATAGGTTATGGATGAGGTGGCATAAGTATTTATCGCTTTTGCCATGTTTCTAGCTGATAATTTGGAGCGTAGAAGGGAACGAACTCGTTGCAGGTAGGTATTAGTTGCTTTTACTTTAGCTCCACGGTGGTCTAGGTCTGTATCCTGCAAGTATCCCAGATATTTGTATTGCTCTTCCTCCTCCATACCCTCGACGAAGCCCTGGTCTTGATTAGCCTCGTATCCTGCATGTCTTACCCAAACGCCTTTTTCAATCCCGTTGATTCTGCATTTGTCCAGCCCAAACTTCATTTGTATATCGCTACTGAAGCGACCGACGCAGTGTAGTAATTCTTCTATATGCTTAGAGGATTTGGCATATAGCTTCAAGTCGTCCATATACCACAAATGACTTATAGGCCGATGAGATTGTGGCAGGGTATACCCTTTTCTTTGATTGTTCAGCATTGTGGTCAGCGGTCTTAAAGCCAGGCAAAACCACAGCGGGCTCAATGCATCTCCCTGGAATATACCACGCCTGATCTGGATAACACCCGCATCCAGCGTGCCTTGAGGTGTATTAAGCGTCAGTTTAGTATTCCATTGGGTCATGACATGCTTCAGGAACTCAGTAATATGCCTCTCGACTCCGTACAGTTCAAGAATATGCGAAAGCCACGAATGCGGCACGCTGTCAAACGCCTTTTGGTAGTCAATAAATGCTGTATATAGGCAGCCTTTATTATTATTATTATTATTATTATTATTATTATTATTATTATTTTTGTTCGAAAATGAAAGATAAAATTTATATTATATTATTATTGTAAATAATTACAAATTAAAAACAGTTTTTAATGCGGCTTTATCCTTCTGCCTTTGATCACCCGAGACGTTGCCAAATCACTATAGACTAAGCTATGAAATTAATTGAGATTATTGATAGTGCATGCAATGCTTTCATAAATGACTGCATAACCATATTTAATCAATTTGAACGTTATTTACCGTTCTGAAAAAAATAAAATTCTGTTTTGACAAATTCAAGGTTATATACTCATGTAGTACCACATTTCGAAATTCAAAATTTGAACAAAATCTATGAAATAGTTCTCTTTACAGAACACAAACAAAACTCCGTGACTCACTATTCTCGCTTGAATCATTTTTATTCGTAATATGTAAAAATGATCAATATTTACTTCGAAAATTTTATTACGTGCGAAATTTTCTTACCGAATTCCCCACGCGCAGGAAAGTTTTCCGAGCAGCAGAGGAGGCAGAATTTTCTTAAGATATTCCTGGACGATACTAATTTATACATTAACTAAGGGCTATATTATTTTGGGAGCTGTGACAATTTTTATACGGAACACTCATAATAATATTGCTTCCTTTGGTATCATTCGCATTCATTGTGCAATAAGTCCGTTATACAGGGTGTTCATTTGAAAACTTCCCACCACGGATTTATCGAAAACCATTGATTAAAAGAAAAAACGCCGAGACACGTCAAATGATTTGCCAAAGGGGACCACTTTTTAACCAAAAACTACTTCACCCCCTTTTACCCTCTGAGCTGTTTGAAAGGTCTTTCAAAGTGCTTTATTTTGACGTTTGATTTTTTAAAATCGGTCGATTCGTTTTCGAGAAAATTAGAAAAATCTTTATTTATCTTAATTTGTTCAGATAGAAAAAAGAGCACACGAAAATATCACTTTTTATTTCAATAAGTGTTCAAAATGTTGCCCGTTATTGGCCAACCAATGATATAGGCCATTTTCAAATTCCTGACGGACATTTTCAAAAACATGTTGTGGGAGATCATGGCAGCTTTCGGTGAGGCGTTGACGAAGTTCATCCAAACTGTTAGGTTGGGGAGTGAACACACTAGTTTTCAAATGGCAACATAGAAAAATGTCTAATGGCGTCAAGTCAGGAGATCTAGCAGGCCATTCTATAGGCCCTCTTCGCCCTATCCATTTATCTGGAAACTCGTCGTCTAGCCATTGCCGAACCGGAAGAACATAGTGAGGCGGAGCGCCATCTTGCTGGAAATATATTTCAGCCTCATCAAGTATAGGGTTTCCATCGTCTTCGATTTGGTTTTCAATGGTTTCAGTGATAAGCGGATTGATGGTATTTTCTAACATATCTAAATAAATGCCTCTATTTAAATTCTCATTAATAAACAATAGCCCAATCACTTTGTTTCCTAAAATACCTGCCCATACATTATTTTTTTGAGGGTACTGAGTATGCCCTTCTATAAAAGCATGAGGATTTTCATTGCTCCAATACCTGCAGTTATGCTTATTAACAAATCCATTTAGAGAAAATGTGCATTCATCCCTGAAGCAGATATTCTTTACATGAATGGTATTATCATAATCGCTGCAGTCATTTGTTCACAAAACTCAACTCGCCTATCGAAATCATCTTCGGTTAACACTTGCAATATTTTCATTTTGAATCAATGAAATTTATGTAATTTAGCAACTGTGTGTACAGAGCCTAATGAAATACCAGTCGCATCAACAATTTTGCGTAATGAAGTATTAGGATTTATGGCAAAATGACCCAAAACTTCAACTTGAGCGGCTTCATCCAAAACTCTACGATGATTACGTTTTTTATTTGCAACAGATCCAGTTTGAGTAAATTTAGTAACAAGGTCCAAAACATACCTATACGAAGGTATCTTTTCCGGATGTCTGGCGTTAAATGTAACGGCAGTTTGCCGAGCACATTGATTTTGGGCACCATAAATTAGAATCATTTCCACTCTTTCCGCTAGTGTGTAAACCATTTTGGAAGTAAAATCTGAATCAATAAATTAATTTTCACTATCCCAAGATTGTCACAAAGGTAATTGTAATTGTAATTAAATTGTTTCTTTCCCTTAGCAACTATAAAAAACTAAACAGTGTTGATAAAAAGAAGGCGGTAAAAAGTTTTCTAATTTTCTCGAAAACGAATCGACCGATTTTATTTTTTAAGGGGATGACCCCGGGGGCCAGAGGGTAAAAGGGGGTGAAGTAGCTTTTGGTTAAAAAGTTGTCCCCTTTGGCAAATCTTTTGACGTGTCTCGGCGTTTTTTCTTTTAATCAGTGGTTTTCGATAAATCCGTAGTGGGAAGTTTTCAAATGAACACCCTGTATACGAGTGATGAGTTTTATAATACGAGCTATAGGTGAGTCATGTAAACCGGGCGAGTATCTAATAGTTGGCTTCCCGCAAGTGTTGCACACTATACGTTTTCTACGACAATATATTTAGCTTAAATTAAAAAAAAATCAAAATAATAATTTATTAGTTTTAACAATGACATTTATTTTATTATAGCTCGGAAAACCTTAACTAAAATAGAACAAGCATGGCCACCTATTCATCTTGAATATACAGTCCCCTAAATTCTCACGGGTTAAATATGAAAAAGCGGAATTTTGAAGGTTGAACATTTGATCGGAACAAAGATGTATCTTTTACTGAAATACGCCAAATACATGATGTATATGAAATGCCGTTTTCTCGAAAACGGTTAGGATTAGCGACATGAATGAAGAGTACTTAATTTTTAGCCAATAGTTAAAGGTATGTAAAAAACATTGTCCAAAGTTCTCATCATACAGGGCGTAAAAAAAATGGGCCCATGAGTGTTACAGCTAGTCCGTCCTTGCAGCTGTGAGTAATTCACAACAGTTTCTTGGGTAGTAATTTGACGGGTCTTACCTGGTATACATCATATTAAAAAATAATTGAAATATACCAGGTGGTTCAATAATTATGTGTAAAAAACTTGATTCCATTGGTGCTCTTTGGGAGTCCATATCTCCGAAGAGGAGGCCGATACGAAAGAAGTTTATATGAACCTATAGTATTCTTTTCACGTGTTTTCTTCAAATCCGGGAGATTTCCCACATGTTCCCGGACACCCTGTATAGGCTCTTACAAATGTATGCATCAAGTAAATTCCATAAGGAATACATCGTACTTCCGGTGTGTAAAGTTGTACTTCCCGCATTAGTAGTGATTAATATTGCCTTCTTTGGTACAATCCGCATATAATAATTGTGTAATAAGCCAAGCCAACTTTCAGACAATCATTCAATTTGCAACACTCGCCTACAGCTCGTGGTGTAAACCTGTCTTCACGCAATTGGGATTTCAGAAACGGTAAGAGATACGAAGTCGGTTAAATTGGGGCAAAGTTGCGTAATTATGGGTCCTATAATATGCCGCCAGAAAAATACAGGGACTTTCAAAATATTCGGAAAAATCTAAAATCTTGCGTGTCGGTTTTAAATTTTTTCTGGCTTAGTTCGAAGAGATGCGTTCTCTTTGTTTCATTTTATTCTTCACAAGATGGCATTATCAGATCTTTAATGCGACGTTTCATCTTTAGGTCACCATCATCATCAACTTTATTTTTTTAAATACGTGCCTGGATATTTTTGTTTAAATTATGAAAGAGGATCGAAATATACGTTCGATGGTATGCAACACTTACTGGTTTTCCGACGTTTTGTTCCTTACACCATCTTCATTAAATATCCCTAGTAGATAGTAGTAGGTTCCTATAATTTACTTTTTTTGTGTCGAGAAACTAGAGATTTTTTATTATTGTTATTTCTGTCTTTAATTGTTATTGTTATTACACTGATTTTTTTAAATTTCAAACTAATAGTTGTATCTAATTTGTACTTATCGTAAGAACAAGTAATTTATTTTAATAATACAAATAAAATTTGACACTTAAAGCCAGCACTTTCTTAAGCCTTTTAATAGAAGCAGTGAGGTTTATATTTTCGAATTATACTGAATTTAAAAAAAGATAATTACAGGAAAGTACTAGGGGTATTTTAATGAAGATGGTCAGATTAAGGAACAAAACGTCGGAAAACCAATAAGTGTTGCATACCACCGAACGTAGATTTCGATCCTCTTTCATAATTTAAACAAAAATATCCAGGCACGTATTTAAAAAAATTAAGTTGATGATGGTGACCCAAAGACGAAACGTAGCCTTAAAGATCTGATAATGCCATCTTGTGGAGAATAAAGAACAGCAATGGGAAAGTGAAATTCATTTTTGGACACCTCTTCGAACAACTCTAGCAAAAACTGAAACGCAAAATTTTAGATTTTTCCAAAAAGCCCCTTTATTTATTTTTGATTTTTTGCAGCATATTATTGGGACCATAATTACGTGCCCCCAATTTAACAGACTTCGTATCTCTTGCCGTTTCCGAAATCTTGCTTAAAAAGCTTAAATAAAAAAAAAATTGAAAATAATAATTATTTTTTAATGATGACAGTTATCATTGGTCGCAAAACTTTAATAAAAATAGAACAAGCAAGGCCACCTATTTATTTTGAATACATGAGTTCTTGTGGAAGTATGCTTGAAATAATCCCATAAGGAATACGTTGGTTGAACTTGACGCACCAATGTGTGAAGTTGTACTTGAAGTAATTATTTTACGGCATCCGTCAGCTATAAGAATTTTAGAAAAAACGTATTGATAACTTACCAGTCAAACATTGAAAACAGAAAAATATCAAAATCACGACGTGTACTTGACGCAGCCACATGTTTAGTTCAAAAAAAGTGAATCTATACAAAGGTAAACTATCTTTAAGATTTACGATCTCTGATAAGGAGATCATTTGATTAAATAAAAGATATTTGCTTTAAAAAAGTAAGAAAACAGTGCGGGTTACGGGGGCAGAAGGACAAATTGAATTTTGGAGCTTAATAACGACCTTAAAAATAGCTATTTTTGCATTTATAAGCTATACTTACAGTATTCCAAAAGCTAATAGAATCTGCAAAAACGATGATTCACCAGTGAATCGAGTGACAATTAAGAATTTAAATTAATGCCAAAAGTATGTTATTTTTTAAGATATTATTGTTTTGAATACCTTTTATATCTAATAATTCATAGTTTGAAACAGCGGTTTCGCCCGCGGCTGCTGAGAAACAGCTTATATCGCTATTGCGCTATAAGTAGCCAGAATATTAATTAGTTGCTAGGTTTCATCATATATCTGTATGACATACTTTGTATGCCAACGCAATCAAAGATCATGGAGAGGCTCAGACTATTCTATTGGATATTTCTAAAGCCTTTGATCGTATTTGGCATGAGGGGCTTCTAGGTAAACTGCGATCCTATGGTATGCATGGTTGTCTAGCTTTCATAACGACCGTTCTCTGCAAGTTCGTTTGGCGGATTTCTCTCAGATATCTTCACCCTCTATGCCGGTGTGCCTCAAGGGTCCATATTGTCTCCCACCCTCTTCTTACTCGACATGAACGATCGACCACGATTTTGGCTTGGGGTGACAGTAACCAAGTCGAATTTAACGCTAAGAAACCCCAGGCAGCAGTTTTCTCTAAAAAGGTTAACATTACAAAACCGGATATAGTCATGGCAGGATACGCAATCCCACTGGGTTCATCTATTAATTTGATGGGCGTCAATCTGGGAGGAAATATGTCTTGGCATAACCACGTTGTGGCAATTGCCAAGATAGCTTCTCAGAAACTTGGTGTACTTTTCCCAACCAAAAAGTTGAACACACCTCAACAACTTTTGATACTATACAAAGCCCAGATTCGGCCATCACTAGAGTACTGCCCTCATGTCTGGAGCTCTGCACCCAAACATACTCTTCGGCAACTGGATTCCATCGTCTGATCGGAGACCACGAGCTGACGAAGAGCCTCGACAGCCTAGAATATTGAAGACAGGTTGGTGATTTGACTCTCTTTTATAGATATTTCCATGGAAAGGCCTCTTAATGGCGCCCAGAGCAGCGAATAGCAGAAATACACGACGAACCAGTGCCGCCCATCTATGTGTGGTTAAGCTTAGTACTCCTCGAACTTCATTATTTAAGAATTCTTTCATCTGGAGGACTTTATCCTTATGGAACGACCTTCCCGAGGTCGTTTTCCCAACGAATATAACCTCCAATGATTCAAAACAAACGTCAATCGCTTTAGTCGCAGACGCACCACTTCTAGAGTGCCTTAATGGACTTTTCGTACAGTGGTTGTGTTTAATCATAAAAAAAGTCTTACCAACTGCAAATTTCTTTAATTCCGGTGTACCAGTACTGACATTGTAAAGTCGTTGTAAAATCTCAACTAAAATAACAAAAGAGAAAAATAGTGAATATTATTTTTTTAAAAGTCGCCATTTTGTTTTGGGTAGGAATAAGGACACAATATTCTGGAATCGTAAAGTACTCGACAGAGCCTTTAAAATGGTGTATCGCAAGGCCCCATTTCCCATTTCATTTCTTTAACAATAATACAAACACTACTGCTTGGCTGCGCAGCTTTTAATTTGTTTAATTTTTAAACAAACGCTTGTCACTGTCTCGACTGAATTTTAATTTTCTGACATTCTAAAGGTTCTTTCCTGAAAAATAATGCTGCTATGAAGATAAGTTTCATTAAATTTTCTACACGTTCTGTCTATGATCTTTTCACACTTCTATGTAGAATAAATAAACTCATCATAATTGCCTTTGAGTAACTACTATTATCTTCCTTTGTACTGCCAACTTAAAATCACAAACGACGGAATGACACTTTTGTTTAATAAATAATTTTCATTGAGCCTAACAATTGTTTTCATGACCTCCTACTACTAAAGTCGTTGAAATTTGCATGTATTACAAAAAATGCATATAAATCAAAAACAAAAGAGCTAATATCAGCAAGTATGCATTGTTAGAAAGCTACTTTTATAAGCTTTTCAAATAAGTATTGATATACATCATCCCCATTAAAATACAATTTTCGGGCATTTTTTCAAGTAGCCTACAAACAATTATTTTTGGCTCACTCATCTCATCACTGAGATATGACCAAGAAATCGAATACCTAAAATCATTGTTAAATCGTACGCGAGATTTCAACTTAATAATGTTTTAGAGCTTGGAGAAAATCAGTTTTTTAGAAGTCATATTTTCGTAAAAAAAAATTAATTAATATCTAATAAACGGCAACAGAATGGTATAGGTATACAGGGTGTAACAAATTCGTCCTTCACCATTGGGATTTCGGAAACGAAGAGATACGAAATCGGTTAAGCTGGGACAAATAATCGGCCCAATAATATGGCGCAAAAAAATGAAAAATAAATACGGGGATTTTCAAAATATTTGGAAAAATCTAAAATTTTGCTTATCGGTTTTTATTTTTTCCTGGCTTTGTTGGAAGAGATGCAATAAATAAATAAATTTTAATTTCTCATTGCCACTTTTTATTGTCGACAAGATGGCATCATCAGATCTCTCATGCGACGTTTTGTCTTTGGGTCACCCTCATCAACGTAATTTTTTTAAATACCGACCTGGATTTTTTGTATTTAAATTAGGAAAGAAGAACAAAATTCAGCGGTATACAACACTTACTTGTTTCCGACGATTTGTTCCTTAAATTAACCATCTTCATTAAAATAACCCTATTACGTTCCTGTAATTAATTTGTTCTTTAAATTCGGTATAATTTGAAAAAGTAAAACTATCTTTTAAAGGCCTTAAGAAAGTGCTGGCTTTAAGGGTCATATTTTATTTGAATTAATAAAATAAATTACTTGTACTTACGCTAAGTAGAAATTTGAGAAAACTATTAGTTTGAAATAAAAAAACATTAGTAGTTAGTAGTATTAATAATAATTAAGCAAATAAATAGTAATAATAATTTAAAAATTTTAATTTTTTTTTCGAAACACAAAATTTTAGATTCTTTCAAATATTTTGAAAACCCCTGTATTTATTTAAAAAATTTTTTTTGCGGTATGTTATTGGGCCCATAATTATGCAACTTGTCCCCAATTTTATCGAATTCGTATCTCTTACCGTTCCCGAAATCCGAACGGTGACGAACGAATTTATTACACCCTGTACATGTATTTTAAGAAGTTGCTCAGAAATGGATGTAGAACCTGAAAATTCGTAAATATATAGAGAGTTTCATTTAAAATAACGATGTTGCCACCGGTTTTAGGTAGAAGCGGCAACGTCGCATTGCTGACAATATTTATAAGTTGTAACCCGTCTTCCAGCAACGTCTACGTATCATTCACCGTGAATCACCCTGCATATGTGTAAGAAATAAATTGAGCCCTAAAATTGATCTCTAGAAACACCAAAACTAATATTTTGTTGAGACGTTGCATAATAATAAATAAATAAAGAGCGGCTCCTCAAACAAAATTATTACCAATTGTACTAATATTATTGTATGAAATTTTCTACCATACATGGGAGGGCATCATAAATGGATACGACATAACAGTAGATCGACATAACTGGTCGGAAAGAACTGATTTGAAAATTTACAAATTTTTCTATATTTGTTAAAATTCTGACGTTGACATGGGGATTGATACTATATACGTGTGTAAATAATGGAAATTATAGGTTAAAGAAGTGATTCATTTCACAGTGGTTAAAAAAAACCACGCGGTAGTTTTCTCTAAAAGGGTTAACATTACAGAACCAGATATAGTCATGGGCGGACACGCAATCCCACTGGCTTCATCTATCAATTTGCTGGGCGTCAATCTGGGAGGAAATATGTCTTGGCATAACCACGTTGTGGTAATCGCCAAGATAGCTTCTCAGAAACTTGGTGCACTCTTCCGAACCAAAAAGTTGTACACGCCTCAACAACTTTTGACACTATGCAAAGCCCAGGTTCGACCATCACTGGAGTACTGCTCTCAGGTCTGGAGCTCTGCACCCAAACATACTCTTCGGCTACTGGTTTCCATCGAAGGAAGGGTCATTCATCTGATTGGAGACCACGAGCTGACGAAGAACCTCGACAGCCTAGAACATCGAAAACAGCTTGGGGATTTGACTCTCTTTTACAGATATTTTCATGGAAAGTGCTCGGCTGACATTGCTCTCTTAATTCCGCCCAGAGCGGCGAATAGCAGAAATACGCGACGAACCACTGCCGCCAATACATACGTGGTTAAGCTTAGTACTCCTCGAACTTCATTATTTAAAAATTCTTTCATTTGGAGGACTTCATCCTTATGGAACGACCTTCCCGAGGTCGTTTTTCCCAACGAATATAACCTCCAACGATTCAAAACCAACGTGAATCGCTTTTTGCGCACACGCACCACTCCCAGAGTGCCCTAAAGGATATTTCCTATAGTGCTTGTGTTTGATCATAAAAAAAAAAAAATTAAATTAAATGAAAATAATTTCGTTTAATGGAAATTATCTTTCATGACCGGTGACCAACTATTATATTATTCGCTCCTTGTAAATAAATAATTAAAGATATTATTTATCAAAAATTGCATGATGATCATTTTACGTCATATGACGTAGAAAAGGTTTGTTCGGGTTATTAACATTGATAAGAATAAATTTCACAAAAATTGTGGGAAATTACCACACAATATTTATAATTATGGATGTTAATAATAATGTGCTTTAATTCGAATTTAATTGTTTAATTGTAAGAAAACCGGAAAATACAGTTCTTATGTAAAATTGACCAGGATAATAAAAAAAATATTCACATGGAAAAAGTAGCGTACTATCAAAGTATTGAAAAAATCAGATTTCAGCTCTGTGAAATGACACCGGTCAAAATTGTGACCCAACGTTTATTTTATGATCAAACACACGCATTATAGGAAAAATCCTTTAGGGCACTCTATGAGTGGTGCGTGTGCCTATAAAGCGATTCACGTTGGTTATGAATCGTTGGAGGTTATAGTCGTTGGGAAACACGACTTAGGGAAGGTCGTTCCACAAGGATGAGGTCCTCCAGATGAAAGTATTCTTAAATAGTGAAGTTCGAGGAGTACTGAGCTTGGCCACATCTAGATGGGCGGCAGTGGTTCGTCGTGTATATTCGCCGCTCTGGGCGGAATTAACAGGGCAAGGTCAGCCGAGATGAAAATATCTGTAAAAGAGAGCCAAATCCCCAACATGTCTCCGATGTTCTAGGCTGTCGACATTTCTCGTCAGCTCGTGGTCTCCAATCAGACGAATGGCCCTCCTTTCGATGGAATCCAGTAGCCGAAGAGTATGTTTGGGTGCAGAGCTCCAGACATGAGAGCAGTACTCGGCTTTGTATAGTGTCAAAAGTTGTTGAGGTGTGTACAACTTTCTGGTTCGGAAGAGTACACCAAGTTTCTGAGAAGCTATCTTGGCGATTTCCAAGACATATTTCCACCCAGACCAGAAAAATTATCCTTATGGAACGACCTTCCCGAGGTCGTTTTTCCCAACGAATATAACCTCCAACGATTCATAGCCAACGTGAATCGCTTTATTCGCACATGCACCAGTCCCAGAGTGCCCTAAAGAATTTCTCCTATAGTGCTTGTGTTTGACCATAAAATTAAAAAAAAAATGATTTTTTAAAATTTTGTTAACAGTAGGTGAGATTTATTTATTTAGTGTATTTAGTAAACACAATCTTTCTCATGTTAATTTTTTTTGGGATTAGTTCCAGGATCCCGGGATTAGATACTCTTTATCCCGAAAATTCCGGGATTGGAGCAAAGCTCCGGAACTGGCACCCCTAATTATTAAGGGATACATTTATCTTCTATAACAAATTAGGTTTATTTTGACCTCCTCTCCTATGTATGCTCCCGATAAATTAGGGGTTACTTATCGGACACTCTACAGGGTGTTATGGAAATGACGTATTATATTTAAATGGGTGACTCCTGGGGTGTCCTAGAGAAGCGCTACATATTTTTTTTTAAATCGAACGTTTAAAAAGTGGGGTAATTCACCCCTAAACCCACCCGGTTACTCCTCGGCACATTCATATATGATCATATTACATTGCCAAGCTGTGTAATCAACAGATGTTCAAGCCCAATGTTGCCAACTGTGTAGAAAATATCTTTAGATTCTTATAAAAATAATATTTAGTTTACCTAGTATCCAAATAGAAGCGAATCCAGGTGCCAGTACACTAGCCAGTAATCCAGGGCACAGAGACATCTTCTGGTTTTTGTTTCTTTTTCTATGGGAAAAGCTTTATGCTCATCACGTACCCTGATGATAATGTGGAACTGCATAATAAGCTTATACCCACTAAACCCCATTCGGCCTCTAATATCCAATCTCTCGGAACATTTGCACTAAATCACTTAAAGAAACACACAGACACCCACGAGTTTCCAATTATTTTTTTTTTGAAGATATGCACTTATTAGATTGAACAAAAGCAATAAATACTAACGCATAATTACACTTTACAATAACCTACCGTACACATAAAACAACAGCACTATAGGATACAAATTATTTCGCAATAGAAATTCAGAAATAATAAAAACGCTAATTTCTAATGGCCTAATCAAATTTATTAATCCTTTACTGAAGAAGAATGATGAAATAATTATGTTGATAGACCCTTCCATCCCTATAAAATAAATAGTCTCGTCCAACCAGCGCGGTTGCCATTTCCGAGACTATCATTATAAAGAAAAGCATTACAAAAGAAATTCTTCATTTTATGAATATAACCTTATAAAACATCGAAAGTGTGGCAACGCTGTATTTTTTAAGTATAACCCCAGTCGAATAACAAAGAATATGCAACCGTTTCTGCTGATCAGCTGTTCCTCCAAAATTAGCCGACCGATTTTATACTGCTGTTTTAAGCAGATTTGTGTGTTAAATTGTATGTTAATACTTAAACCCGAGTTTAAATTAAAGTTATTTGTTCTTTTCACGACGGCAGTTCCCCAGTCCAGCAGTTCAATATTGATCGACGGAACCAACGTGTTATTTAGACAATAAGGGCGTACTTTTGTCTACACAGTAGCACTTTAAAATACTAATTCAGATTGAATGGTACTTAGATGTGTTGTGACGCGAAAACTATATGATTTTGTGACGTGAGTACTTGGTGTTTTTTATAAATTAAGTAAGTGGCATTTATAAACTTTTAAGTTGTCCAGATCTGACGGGTGTCGTTGGACGGTGACCATTTAAAAACTCCGCGGCAGTTCGTTCGAGTCAGTTCAAGTTTATAAATCAGAGATTGTTTCCTAGCGAACTGAACTGAACGTAAAAGTTTATAATAATGTACCCTGAAAAATAAACAACTTGCAATCTGTCAAACGGTTATTGACTTTCTAAAGAGTTTACCCTGAAGATATGACAACACTGTTGACATATGTTGCTTTATTTACCTTCCTGACACGGGCATCACATGGTCATTTTTGGTTTGACATAAGGTCATGTACAGGGCATATTAAATTAAAGCGCCATTTTTGAATATTTTTCTTCAATTTGTTTTCATCTCAGGAATTGCCGATTTAAATATAATACGTCATTTCCATAACACCCTGTATATTTTTAAATGAACAAAAAATATGTGCGTAAATAGAACATCTTAAAAAATAATGCTTACGTAGTAAATTCGTACGTAAATCTAGATCCATGTGTAGCAAAAATGTGAAAAAAAATATATTGCAATATGCATAATATTTTTATCGAGAACCGGCAATAATAATTCTATTTTAAGCCGTCACGAACTCTTTTATAATATCGTGATATCAGTAAATCGTTTCATTTTAACGAGTCAAAAAATTTCCACGCATTAAGCATAGATCGGATGATTCCTTTAAGCGAAATGTTTACACTAATTTTGCTTGGATTCTCTCTCTAATTTTCTCTAATCTATTATACTTTCTCTGTTTAGATTAGCTAAGATTGTTCGTCAAAGAAATGCAATTGATTGTTTGACGTGGATTAAAGGTCGCGGAACTTTATTTCTGGACATAGAGATATACTTTAGTAGGAGAAACCAGAGAAAATTAAGAAATGTAGATATCGTCACTATAGACTACACAGGGTGTTTCTTAATAACATGCTAATATTTATGGAGGATATTATTGGATTCATTTTCAGAAAAAAAACTTCATATGAACGTATGTCCTAAACGTCTTAACTTTTAAGATTCAGGGTGTTTTTCAAAAAATCTATTATTTTTATTAATATCTCTGATACTGCTCTAGATATTTTTGTGAAACTTGGTACATAGTTTCTATTCATTAAGAGGCATTTGAGGATGTTTTTTTTTTATTGCGACCATTGGAGTTCGTGCGGGAATTGCCCTCGGTATTTTTGGAAAAAATAATGGTAAGTTACTTCTTTTTTTTAAACAAAAATTACTTTTGAAATTGTCATTTCTTGCTGAGCATTTCCACTCTGTTATGAAATAAGATATTAACAAAGATTAAAAATGATCTAGAAGGTAAGAAGCAGGTTTTATAAACATAAACAGTTTTGATAGTTGTCTACCTAGCTAGTCAATAGCGAACAAACCCGAACGATATACATCCTATCGGACAGCCAAGCTGCTCTTAAGGCTCTGAACTCCAATCGGTTTACTTCAAAACTTACACTGGAGTGCCATACCGACCTAAAAGAACTGGCGACCAGGGGGAACAAGATGGAGCTCTTGTGGGTCCCTGATCACTCCGGGATATTGGATAATGAGAAAGCATATGAACTAGCGAGAGCCGGATCCCCTAAAAACCTCAGAAGCCTCGAACCGGCCTTTGGGATATTAAAACGGGCAACAAAATCAACATTAGATAGGTAGTCCAAAAAACAACACCTATCTTGATGGCAAGGGTCACCTGGTCAAATACACGCACGGGCCGTAATTGGAAAACCATCGAAAATACTATCGAAGGGGATGCTAACCCTGATGAGGCCCCAGTTGAAACAAGTGATGGGTCTGCTAGCAGGCGACTATCACTTGCGAAAACACCTTCAACGGATAGGTATAATCAACGGATCCATTGAATGCACTGCGGCGAAGAGGATGAAACCGCCTCACACATAATATACCGCTGCGTAGCGCTGTCTCGTAGAAGACAAAATATCTTCGGGAACATACAATGTTGAGACAACCTCCAAATGGCGGGCTTGGTCGAAGGAACCTGGACCTTATAGAAGGAACAAACATCTTTTAATAAGATCGGGATACACAATAATCCGGAAGACTGCAGTGATAGAAGTTCGGGCCTCACACCCCACCCGACCACCGCCTTTAACCAACCACCATCCAACCTACCTAGTCTAGTTGCCACGTATTTATGTCATTAACCTAAACAAATTATTGAAAAAACATGAAATTCTTTAACACTCAAACAAATGTTAAGACGTTTATGACATACATGTATATGAAGTTTTTTTTCTGAAAATAGACCCAAAAATAACCTCCTTGAATATAAGAACGTTATTAAGAAATACCCTGTATGACATGGTATTCGTATACATATCAAATAAAAATGTATTATAAAGTAGAAAACTCAATATCTACTTTTCGAGCCAGTCAAAGTTTTTTTTTTAATTTTTAACATCTCGGGGTTAGTTTTTAAACTATCAAATTGATCAAATTTTTTATTTTTCTGACAATTTTGTCATTTTTTCCACATAGGGAATCCCCGTATTTTTTAATCTTCGATCTGTTTCGGGTTTCATTCTAACAGCTGATCGATTTTAGATGTATTGGTTAAGAAAAACAAACAATCGACGGATGTGACTCAATAGTCATTATTTTATCCAGTTTACGGCAGTCTTGCCATATTGAGTTAAGAATTACGATTCCACAAACAATACTTAAATTTAACACATTAACACTGAAAAACCACAAAGAATTTCAATCAACAATAACGACAAATATAACAGTTGTTAACTATGGTAGTGTCAAACATGAAAGCTTGTATAAAAAACGACCTTTGCAATAAAGGCGCTCGAAGGTTAGGTAATGCTTTTGTCTAATTAACGGAAAACGACAAAGTACTTATTTTCAGAGATCCCCGATTGTTTTTCTGGAAAGTTGATTACAACCTACCTAAGAATGTGCATTGTTTATTCTTCAAAGATTGTTAGCCAAAGCCGTATCCTCCTTTGTTTCAAGATCCTTGGCAATGATCGTTTTTGTTGCTTGTACATTTGTACGAGTATCGATACTATCGATAGTTTAGCAAGTTTACTAACGATATATCGAACTTGAACTCGATGGTTTTCCACCTCTACTACCCCGACCAATTTCTGACAATGCAAGACGAATTATGCGAGCTGATCGAGAACGGTTTACTGCACATGCCTCCTTGCAATTTGTATTGCCGCAAGAGAAAAAATTGTCGATTGTAATGTGGATCTCTTTGACTAGTATTTGGTCAGCTCGGTACTCAATTCACTGGTCTATTCTACCTTTATTAAATCACGAGGGTTCCTCTGCTGAATTGGACTGTTCCCGCCAGTACACTTCTAATACGGATGGAACATTTCTGTGTTTGTCTACCTGACTCAAGGACGTTCATTATTCTGCCCTTCCCGGCGTACTATGTTTTTATTTATTATTTACGGACGGTAAATGGATGATGATTTAGTTAACCTCGTATGAACATTAAAATATGCTTATCTGACCAGGGGAGTGTGTGGCATGGGTATCGCGAAAACTTACTTACTTAATTTTTATTTTTTAATGATCAAACACAAGCACTATAGGAAAAAACCTTTAGGGCACTCTGGGAGTGGTGCGTGTATCCAAAAAGCGATTCACATTGGTTTTGAATCGTTGGAGGTTATATTCGTTGGGAAAAACGACCTCGGAAAGGTCGTTCCATAAGGATGAAGTCCTCCAGATGAAAGAATTCAGAGGGTAAGGTCAGCCGAGCACTTTCCATGAAAATATCTGTAAAAGAGAGTCAAATCCCCAACCTGCCTTCGATGTTCCAGGCTGTCGAGGTTCTTCGTCAGCTCGTGGTCTCCGATCAGACGAATGGCACTCCTTTCGATGGAATCCAGTAGCCGAGGAGTATTTTTCGGTGCAGTGATCCAGACATGAGAGCAGTACTCTAGTGATTGTCGAATCTGGGCTTTGTATAGTGTCAAAAGTTGTTGAGGTGTGTACAACTTTCTGGTTCGGAAGAGTACACCAAGTTTCTGAGAACCTATTTTGGCGATTGCCACAACGTGGTTATGCCAAGACATATTTTCTCTCTAAAGTGACGCCCAGCAAATTAATAGATGAAGATTAATAGATTGCGTGTCCTTTCATGATTATATCCTGTTTTGTAATGTTAACCTTTTTGGAGAAAACTGCTGCCTGGGTTCTTTTAGCGTTAAATTCGACTTGGTTACTGTCACCCCAAGCCAAAATTTCTTCCAGGTCTTTGTTGAGGCGTGATACTTCATGCTGTCTGCGAGGATGTGCCTCGGCAGCCGATGTGTGTGAATTCAAAGAGAAATATGAGATAAGCGTGCTATCGTCAGTAAAACTAAATATCGGATTTTTCGTTTTCACTAGAAGGTCATTAATGTAGAGTAAGAAGAGAGGGGGAGACAATATGGACCCTTGAGGAACACCGGCATTGATGATGAAGGTGTCTGGGAGAAATCCGTCAATCGCCACTTGCAGAGAGCGGTCCTTAAGAAAGTTAGACAACCATGCACAGAATTGACTGGGCATACCATAGGATCGCAGTTTAATTAGAAGTCCCTCATGCCAAACACGATCAAAGGCTTTAGAAATATCCAGTGCAACAGCCCGAGACTCCCCATGACGTTTGATTGCGTTGTTCCAAAGATGGGTGACATAGGCTAGAGGATGAATGAATTTTCGAAAATCGAATAATAGAAATTTCAGATTTTTGCGGGGATGCTCCAGCTTCGAGAAGACCCCCCGCGCTAATTTGCTTTGCTAAGTTCCGATAAAGACGCAATTGGCATATAATTAAATAATATATTTAGTGGTTTTACCCACTATTGCATCACACCATCAAAATCCTTAAAAATAGTCTTATCTTCTAAATTCTTTCTTGAATCCTTCTAACCAAGTTTCACTAATATAATTTTGAAAGTATTCAGAGCTGAACAATTTCCTGCGAGCCCAAAAATTTTGTTTCATGAGAGCGACTAATTTGCAGTAAGATAATTATAATCGACTGCCATTTATCTAGGCTCGTTATGAACTTATTATAGAGCATTATAAATATATCCGTTATATAAATGCGATAAACCTATTGGTGATTTATGAATCGTAGAGAGTTCAATCGTAGTTACAGGTTATGAAATAGCGACAGGAACGGAACCTCTGTCCTTATTTGATTTACGGAGTACCAGTTCAGATTTCTTGCATCTCCAGGAGAAGGAAATGGTTCTCAATCCAATAGATTACTTCGAAAAGTAACAGAAGAAGGCTACTGAAACCCGCTAAGTACTAAATCCCAGGTCTATTAAAGAAAAAGCCTCGGAAACAATCAAAATAAGTTTAGGATCTATAGAGAACATTGTTCACGAAAGTCGTAGAATTATGCCAATGAAGAAAGAGCAACGACGATCAAGGAGAACCAAGACTGAATTTATTGGAAGATAAAAAATGGATGTGAGGAATGTTATATGACATATGCATTTTATGCATTATCATAACGCTTTTAGTATTGAGAGATGCTTTCATGGAACGAGGTATTTTAGAAATAAGACTCAGGTCATTGTCTTCTTCACGTAAGTCGTAGAATTATTCCAATGAAGAAAGAGCAACGACGATCAAGGAGAACCAAGACTGAAACTTTAGTGGAAGGTAAAAAATGGATGTGAGGAATGTTATATGACTTATATTATATTAACATATGCATTAACATAACGCTTTCAGTTTTGAGAGATGCTTTCATGGAACGATGTATTTTAGAAATAGGACTCAGGTCACTATCAGCGCTGATACAACAATAGAACAACACACTACGAAAAATACTACGATAGAAGATACTTATGAGAACCATCAAGAATTGCAAGTGAACGAGTCAGATTTTTGAAAAATATGTTAAAATTATAATTCATAGAGGGAGCCAATTCAATTTTTCCTCTAAAACAAAGAGTGCTAACTACCACTATATCGGCATCTTCAAGAAGTTATAATGCAGTGTTTAACTCTAGTGACATGGAGATTCTTTTGGGCCAGTGTCTAACCCAGATATAACTCTAATTGGTTTAGTTTAAAAAATAAACAAAATTCAATTTTTATGTATGATATGAATGTCAAATTTAAATTTTAGGAAATTTACATATATTTAGATTTTATGAGCTACCCCGTACAATTACACCTATTAGGACAGTTTGCGTCCTCTGCCCTAAAGTTTAGAATCTATTTTCTATCAGTTAAAAAAAATTGGTTCATTATTAGCGAAATAACAACTTATTAAGTAGGACGTAAATTTTCGAATATTCGATACTTAATTGGGGTTTTATTTGTGGTAAATACTTATCGTTTCTATTAGTCTTATGATCGCTCGAGCGAAAAACCGCTTGAGTAGTCCATTATTGACAAAACCGACATCGCTCGATTATTAACAAACTGCTCTAGTTATAAATTCAAGCGAAAATCGTCGCTTGTTACTTATTACCTTTCACTCGATAACCGAGCTTCGCTTGACGCCGATCGAAATGTGCTGCTTGGTAGTGTGATCACCCGAGTGAAAAACTGCTCTTATATTCGAGCATCCGAAATGTGTCAATTTGCAACATTCGAGTTCGACGCTCAGAAGGCTGACACGACATACGTCTTTGTTAAAGACACATAAACGAGAAGGTGCATACAAAGAAGAATGTCAAATCCCTTAGTGGATTCATAGCGACATGGGTTTTGTTTTGACTGGGACTGGCTAGCCAGCGGCTCAATAAAAAATTTCAAGTAATTATTCGCTCGAGCGATTCACTCGATTATTAAAATCGCTCGAGTATCAAGTACTCGACTATTAAAATCGTCGGTTTTTCCCACCACTAGTCTCTATCACTATGAATGTAACTAATGTAGTTTTATTGATATAAAATAAATGACTTATTTTTCTTCTATCTGATGTTTCGTGAGCAGTCAAATTGGCACCTTTTTATTCACTTAAAATTGTCTATACTATTAAGCATACTTGCTAGACCCGACTCCCGTTATTTGTTAATATATTTCAGTAATTATTTTAACAACCTTTGTTTGAGGATGTTGGTGATCAAGAATGTTGTGCACATTTAAAATTGTCTTTCATCCGTAAGTTTTCGACAAATATTTGAAATTTAGAATATTTCTTCCATTTTAAATTAATTGAAGGCACTGTAATATACAGTGTGCCACAAAAGTTCGGCAATGGTCATTTTTAACGTAACTGCTTCAAATTTGAGACGTATGGGTAAGAAATGGTTTCGCATTCATTGGTGATAGCTGCGACATTGTCAGATCAACCGCTTGTCAGGTATTGATACTATTTGTTTTGATTTTCTTATGTAACACCATGTATTTTAATTTTTTTTTCCATGCATCTTGACCAATTAAAAGTATGTTTTGATAAAAAAAATAATGTTTTGAACGCTGCAGGGTCTGAGGAAAAGGAAATTGCATTTTGTAAAGGAAGCCTTTACCTGTGAATACGTTACTAGAAGTCACCAGTAAATTTTATATTATATTGCCAGACTTAATAGCATAGCATGATATAGCAAAGTATTTTCGTTTAAAAACATGAAAGATTTGTGAACTTCACGTCACTATGTTACATGTCAATAATTTTACAATTTTCGTTTAATACGCTGGAATTGTATTTCGCTTTTAAAGAAAGACGTTGTCTTTCTTCCGGTTTCCATAAGGTTTCCTGGGAGGGGGCCTTGTATGGCCACCTTCACTTTACGGGTCCCATTTCGAGGCAAATTTCCGCTTCTGGGGAGTCTGTCCCCCAGTACCCCCTTTTCTACGGCGGTGCATGTACTGTATGGGTATAATATAATAGTGTCACCATTAAAGTTGGAACCATTTGTGGAAAAAATGTTTTTGCTCCAATTCAAAGACCCTGCGGCTCTTTTAACCGTCAAATTTGACTTTTTCTCCTCAAAATGTCGAAAAGTAACATTCATAGATCGAATTTTAAAAAACTTTATTTGGAAAAGTTATTTGCATTGTAATTTTATGCCCGCACACCGAATTTATATAATTCAGTCAATATCTATTTTCATGAAAATAGATTGGCCAAAAATAGGTACAAAATAAGAATTATCAAAAGTGATTGAAATTCCGTATGTGTGTAAAATTACAATATAAACAACCAAATAATCTTTTTCTAAATTCGATCAATAAATGCCATTTTTCGACAATTTGTACAGAAAAGTCAAATATGACGCATATCTTCGCATACAGCATGAAGTATCACGCCTTAACAATGACCTGTAAGAAATTTTGGCTTGGGGTGACAGTAACCAAGTCGAATTTAACGCTAAAAAACCCAGGCAGCAGTTTTCTCTAAAAAGGTTAACATTACAGAACCGGATATAGTCATGGCAGAATAGGAAATCCCAATGGCTTCATCAATTAATTTGCTGGGCATTAGTTTGGGAGGAAATATGTCTTGGCATAACCACTTTGTGGGAATCGCCAAGATAGCTTCTCAGAAACTTGGTGTACTCTTCCGAACCAAAAAGTTGTACACACCTCAATAACTTTTGACACTATACGAAGCACAGATTCGACCATCACTAGAGTACTGCACTCATGTCTGGAGCTCTGCACCAAAACATACTCTTCGGCTACTGGATTCAATCGAAAGGAGGGCTATCCGTCTGATCGGAGACCACGAGCTGACGAAGAACCTCGACAGCCTAGAACATCGAAGACAGGTTGGGGATTTGACTCGCTTTTACAAATATCTTCATGGAAAGTGCTCTGCAGACCTTGCCCTCTTAATTCCGCCCAGAGCGGCGAATAGAAAAAATACACGACGGACCACTACCGCCCATCCATATGTGGAACTTCATTATTTAAGAATTCTTTCATCTGGAATACTTCATAGTTATGGAACGACCTTCCCAACGGCGTTTTCCCAACGAATATAACCTCCAACGATTCAAAACCAACGTGAATCGCTTTTTGCGCACAAGCAACACTCCCAGAGTCCCCTAAAGGATTTTTCCTATAGTGCTTGTGTTTGATCATAAAAAAAATTAAAAAAATGACAGTTAACCAGAGCCGTATCGTCCCATTTAATTACGTACGTCATTTTTGGTCTTTGTTGAAGCAAAAACTTATGGCGAAGTCAAATTTTAAACTTCCCATTCAACTTTAATGGTGATACTGTAGAAAGCAGTGTTACCAATCTGAATTTATAAAAATAAACACTTTTGAACGCTTTTGTGAGAGCAAGTTGCTGTTGTGCCCGAATTTGTAAAAAAAGTCAACAAGACTGATAAAGGTCAATAAAACTGAATAATAATATACTTACTTTATGTGGATTCTGATTTATTTTGTCAAAAAACAAATCAAATTACATACACATTTTGGCTGCACAGAAGATACATGATGCAGATGCAATGAAAATGGACGGAAATCGTGTAGTTACCCTAATTCACAACAGTGATAGAAAGTCGATTTTGACATTGAATTGTTAGAAAATTGCAAATAGTTGGCTAATAAAATATGTACATATATCCAATGTTACTCTGCCTTCCCCTAACCACCCATAAAAACAATCATATAATAACAATATAAATAGATATTAAAAAATCCATTTCTGGTAGTACGGTACTGCCGGTTAAACGCATTCTATTATACTAAGTGCCCTTTATTGCTTAAGTGTATTTTACTTAAGTGTTTTTTAGTAGTTGAATTCAGTTCTTTCCACTTTCAAGTACCCCGTGACATTCTTTCTATTATTTTAATTTATTTTAAGTTATTCAATTAGTTAAGTTGTGCCAAAATTTCTTGTTATCGTCATCGACCTCGCCATTCTAAACATTTTAAACATGAAGAGTCTATCTTAGTAGGCTAAGGTTCAATCGTATCGACTGAATTTTAAAACTATTGATTGACAGCTTATTCATTAATTTTTTTTCGCGAAAATATGATTTTTTTAATAAGTGTAAGTTTGATTTGTACAGGCCTTGTGTATGGGCAACCCGTGAGTGATGACGGCAGCCTGAGGCTAATAAGTGTGGTAAGTTTTTTCCCGTTCGTTATACGATTTCAAATGCGAAAAATTATTCAAATTCTGAAGTATTTTACTTCAACTGGTTGCAACAAGTTAATTCAGTACCTTATGCGACCTAGATTGTTATTGATGCAGGTATAGATGGGCATTGTAAAGAATGAACATACGTCAAGATACTTATAATTAAAATACGCTCTGGGCTTAATTTACTCTTAGATTTTCACCAGACCACGTCACCGACACTTCTTCTGGCTAATATAATGTTTAACACGAGCTGTAAAATAATTCCGCATCATTTTGTGGAAATCGCCACGTCTAGGGTCCTTAATTAACCTTTGACGGCACGTAACGCCGGTCCACTAATTATTTCTATGGTAATATCAAAGATCTGTTATTTGTCTTTTTGTTTTATCAGCTAATGAAAACGGATTAAACAGACTACGTTGTTATTTGAAAGCGACATACAATTCCAGCGTATTAGACGAAAATGGCAAAATTAAAATATTGACATGTCATTATTGACATTTACATTTTGTGTTTCGTGTAGGATTCTCAAATTTTTAAGTCAAGTTTCTAAACGAAAGTAGATAGAAACGATTCATATATAGTGGGTGGCCCAGAAGTCCGGAATAAAATTAATATAGCCTTAACCTGTAACTTTTGGGGAAAACGCTCGGACACGTCAATTTAGTTTCATATATGCTCACATTTTGACGTTATTCGTTTGTTTTTTTATAGACATTTGTCAAAGATATGACGACATCGATCTTTTTTTTAAATAGGTAAGAAATCTTCATTGTATCTCGTTCAGAAGATTTCTTACTATGAAAGGTAAAAAAACCATCAATGATTTATAATTTCCACTTATTTAAATAGAGATTTTTTAAAAACTTTTAACAGTCGCCATTTTGAAATAGCTTGACAGAATCGCGCTAAAATTTATGAGCATACTGTATGAGATATTAGCCTTCAAATGATGTATCACAAGCTGTATGTTACTATTTAAAAACAGATCGATGTCGTCCTATCTTTGACAAATGTCTATAAAAAAATAAACGAATAAGGTCAAAATGTGAGCATATATAAAACTAAATTGACGTGTCCGAGAGTTTTCCCAAAAGTTACAGGTTAAGGTTATATTAATTTTATTCCGGACTTCTGGGCAACTCTGTATACAGGGTGTCCGATAATTAATGGTAGGTACATGGAAAAACCACAGACTCCTTACGTAAATATTTTAGTATTTAATTATACTTACCTATATCGGTATTTTGATATTAACTGAGATACAGGGTGTTAAAGTTAAATCTTCATTTTTGTTTTTCTCTAATAACTTTGAGAAAAACCGACGGTTTTTCACAAAATTTGCCAATTATGGTTTTTTTAGGAACGATAAACTGATTTGTTTGTGAACAGTTAATGTACAATGTAGGGGGCTCTGTCTGCGGCATTTTTCTCACATTTATTAGGTCATAACTTTTTGTGCTTTAGTGTATTTAAGTTTTTAATGAAAATAATAATGTTCTCATATTTATTACGTTAAAAATGTGTACTGCGAGGAGGGCGCCCAGAGTTGCCGTTTTGGAGATATATGCATTTGAATTGTTTAGTACATCCTTCCCAATTACTATTAATTAGCAAACAAAATTATTTTCTTAAATTAAAATATGAGAAAATAAATGAAATTTATAGATGCAGATGCTATGAAACCTCCATGTTGTTATTTGTTTGTTGATTATTGTAAGTTAGCTGTGTGAGAAAATGTTTTATTTTGAAGTTAAGTTAACTAATAATGCCGAGACACAATTTGGTTTCAAACGCAGAAATGCGGGATATGTTGTATGTATACGCGCAGGAAAATTTTAATGGATGAGGTACCCAGAGACGATATTCGGAACTCTATCCAACAACCTGATTTGAAGATCTTCAAAAACAGGTACCTTTCGTCCTAAACGGAATTACAAATAAGTCACACAGCTATCTTACAATAATCAACAAACAATTTAATTCGTTTTCTCATAGGTTACTTTAAGAAATTTTTTTTTGCAAATTAATAGTAATTGGGCAGTGTGCACTAAACAATTTAAATTCAATTATCTCCAAAACGGTAACTCTGGGCGACCTCAACTTAGAATACCTTTTTACGTAATAAATATGAGGAAAGTATTATTTTCATTAAAAACTTAAATACACTGAGGCACAAAAAAGTTATGACCTAATAAGAATGCGAAAAATGCCGCAGACAGCGCCCCCTACATTGTACATCAAAATTTTACAAATAAATCAATTTCTCGTCCTAAGGAAACGATAATTGCTAAATTTTGTAAAAAAACGTTGGTTTCTCGCAAAGTTGTTAGAGAAAAACAAAAATGAAGTTTTAACTTTAACACCCTGTATCTCAGTTAATATCAACTTTCGCATATAGATAAGTATAATTAAATCCTAATATTTTTCCGTAAGGAGTCAGTGGTTTTTCCATGTACCATTAATTAGCGGACACCCTATATATATAGATAATTGAATTTATAGTATAGACATACCAATTATATAAACGTAATAAAAAAAATTAAATAAATGTACTTATCTGATATCAATAGAAATAACAGTTCAAAACTAATAGTGGCGTCTGTGAGTCGGACTAACATCGAAACACCCCCCCCCCCCCCCCCCCCCGTTATTGAGGATGCTGAACACGATGGCGGCGTCAGAATTTCTCTTTCAACCTTTCAAACCTCCCCCCCCCCCCCGAACAAACCCGTGGGGTTAAACGCGCTTCTTCGTGTTCAGTATCCGGCTGAAGATATTTCGAGTTTTCGGGTCTTTTTCCGACTTACTATCAAATAAATAAGTGACAAACATAACAATTAAGTGGCGACACAAGCATTATGCGATAATTCCGGGTTTAGATGATTTGTTTTTTACATAATCGGAATTCATCAACCAAGTAAAAAGATTCTGAAAATAGGATTTATTTAGTTCTCTTTTGAATTTTAATGGCGAAAGTTGCTTAATTCGGTTTGGAAGTAAATTATACAGTTTACTGCCAGTAAATTATACAGTATTCTAGTATCTATCTAGATATATGTGTAATCTGTGTCGGGTATCATAGTCATGGAAATTACCGTTGTAGTGATACGATTATTTATTCCGGTGAATAAAGATTAAAGTTTTTTGAAGTAAAATTGATGTGACTGTGAGAATTTTTTGGTTTTAGTACCAAATGGTAGGTCAAACAATAAACGAATAATTTTTCTCTTGAGTAACACAAACACGCTTGATATCCACTGATCTCCCTCACGTGTATAATAAACAGTGAGTAATATTTTATGACGTTTTCTATATGTTCCTCCCATGACAAGATATAGATTTAGAAGTCATTCTGGGGCTGCAGTGAGTGACCGTCAAAGTGGAACGTGATATAATGCAAGCCACGGCTCACTGTTGTGATTTCGAGACAAACACTTTTGATATGATCAATAAGAAGCATATTATTTAAAGACCTCGGGGTAGTTTTCGACAATAAGCTTTCCTTCTCCCACCACTTTAGGAGCATTCACAGCAGTGCGATGAAGGCCCTGGGATTTATCATATGGAATTCGACTGATTTCTCAAACACCAAAACCCTGAAAACCCTTTATTACAGTTTTGTGCGGTCTAAGTTGGAGTATGGTGGTGTTATTTGGCATCCGGTCTTTCATAAATATATTATTTTATTAGAGAACGTACAAAGAAAGTTTGTCAAGTTTATCGCCTATAGAGAAGATGGTATATATCCTACCCGGGGCACTAACCAGAATGCACTGTTATCTAGATTCCAGATGCCATCGCTCCTCAACCGCAGATACCTCATGTTTATGCAGTTTCTGTATCGTATTTGCTGTTCGCTCATCGATTCCCCGGAGCTGCTGTCTTGTATTCTTTTCCATGTTCCTCTTCGTTCAGTTAGGCACCATCCCGTCTTTTATCTCCCAACTCCCTCCTCTAACTTTCTGATTAAAACACCTGTATACCAATCCATGTTGATTTTCAATAATACCCTTAATGACATTGATGTATTCGGTTTGTCCAATACCCAATTTACTAAACTTATAAAGCATAAACTGTTACCTTGATGCAACCATTATCTTTCTCTCTTTTTTTCTTCTTCTTTTTCCTATCTCTTGGATTTTTTTGTTGCTTATGTATAATTTTTTTTTACAGGTCATATTGTCTTGTAATTGGATTTTACTCTGTTAGACAATAAAGATTATTATTATTATTATTATTATTATTATTATTATTTGCTACGCCATTTTGAAAACTCTCCCAACATGGTTGGGGCGAATTTTTTCAGCGTTTTGACGCAGGCGTTAGATAATACAATGGAGGTGTCATCTGCGTACATCATAATATAATCATTAAAATCAGTTTATGGAAACTATTAACTGTTTTCTTTTCTCCGTAAATGTTAGTGCTATCAAAAAAGTAATGTAGGTGTCATGTGCTCTTTTTATGTCAAACTTAAAATGGTAAAATCAAAATTGGAAAATTTTCGCTCTCTTAAGAGATATAAAATAAATAAATTTCAAAATTACCCTATATTTTCTTAGTTAAAAGAGATACAGAAAATTTTTTATACAGAAGTTTCTTTATATTGATTAGTGAATAATCTGCCGTTTTCAGAATAAGTATACGGGGTCAGGTAATGAAGTTATCAGATCTAACAATTTTTTAAAAAATGGATTACCCTGTATATTTGAATCTAAAAAGATACTATTTTAAATTCTCCTTTCAAATATATAACACGCCATGGATCATATTGGTTTCCTAGGCGATTTATTTAAACTTTATAACTTTAAACCACAGTAGACCATGAAACAGAAGCTAATATCCTAGCAACAACTATGTTGAATTAACATTTAACGTCAATTTCATTATTACATATTCATTTGCGAAAATGACTTATCAACATTATGAAAAATTTGATAGGTATAATTTATATTGAAAGTGGAAAAAACGAAGAAAGGGCGCAAAATGTGACAGTAACCATTTAAGGACATATTCCGAACATTTGCGATGATTTCCGTTATTTTTTACCTTAATCCGAATCTTTTATTTCGATTCAAAGTAATAAAGTTTAAATAAATCGCCTAGGAAACCAAGATCATCCATGGTGTGTTATATATTTGAAAGGAGAATTTAAAATAGTATCTTTCCAGATTAAAATATACAGGGTGTTTCATTTTAAAAAATGAGGTTAGGTTCGATAACTTTTTTAGCTGATCCCGTATACTTATTCCAAAAACGGCAGATTATTCACCAATCAATATAAAAAAACTTTTGTATAAAACATTTTTTTGTATCTCTTTTAACTAAGAAAATATATTGTAATTTTGAAATTGTCAATTTTTTGATTTTCCCCCATATCTCTTAAGTGAGCGAAAATTTTCAAATTTTGATTTCACCATTTTAAGTTTGACTCAGAAAGAGCACATGCCACCTACATGACTTTTTTGATAGCACTAATAATTAACAAACCCTATAAAAGTGTCGAGAATGGGAGACCGTGTACATGGGGTTATAAAAAAATTGTATTTTGTTTGATTAACTTAAAACAATCAGTGTTGGGAGTGTCTATTGTCTCGTCGGTAACAGAGATGAACAAACGAATCAAAAAATAAAATATAAAGGAAACATAAGGCTTTCAATTGGCTGTATCTACGAGTACAATAACATGCAATGCCTAGTATACTCCAAAGGGCGTTTTGAATTATCGTAAAAAAAAAACAACAATTTTATACCACCCGGTATAATATTAAAGTTACTTTTATAACCAAAACAATAAAGTTAGGGATACTCTTAAGAAAAAAACTACAATTGGAAAGAAATCAATTAAAACACTAACAAATTTCGAAAATACATAGCTTGAGGCAAATTTTTGGTTTTGCGTTAAATAAGTTGACCAGTGTAGTATATGTGACAAGTCTTGAAAAATAATCATTACGTATGAAATGGCAAAACCGTACAATAAATTCCTTTTCTAAGTTTTCCTATTTATTATACAGTGTTGAGGTAAGAAGATGACATGCCATATAAAAATGAGATTTTTATGATTTAAGTAGAACTATAAGCAATCACTAAAAATAAATTTAATGAGATTTTTTACTGGAATATTTTTCCTAGTTTTATTTGACTCTAATAGCAACATATAATGATTGAAAATTGTGATTTGTTAATGTGATTTCAGGAGTTAATTATAATATTAAAAGTGTAATTACTCGAAACTAGTTCTAATTGACTTGTTACCTTTTCCCCCCGAGCTGATTACTTATCTTTTAATATTTATCATAAAAAAGACCCCATCCACATAAATACAAAAGAAGACTAATAGAATATGTAATTTTTTTAACGTGCGTTATTTCTCTAGTGCCCGCGGAAGAAAAAATTGTGCTTGTTTATATACAGGCGTTGTCTTTTTGCTAATATTTTTTTCTATCCATTACGTGATTGATCAGACAATAATAATTGTTGTTGTTTGTTGTTTGGTCGCGGCATTGCGGAGCCTGCCTGGACAATAAATGGAATAGAATAAAAATCTTCAGAGCATATTTTCTACCACCTTCACACTTTAACAAATAATTGTTACCATACCGATGACTACGGCCGAAGGTGAAGGATGTTTTTCAACATTAAAACGAATAAAAACATTTTTGAGAAGTTCTATGAACGAGGAAAGGCTAACAGCCCTAGCAATGATATATAAAGCATATTAAAAAAAATGTATAGAGGGTAGGTATTTCAGACTTTAATGGGGCTGTGTAAAATTAAAAAAAATTACTAAACATATGTTTTACCTAACGCATTTTCTTATTGCTTTTTTTCTTCCTACGTTTACAACGCCGAAGAATATAATTATTTGGTTGTTACAGAAAAATAAAATTTTTAAAATAATTTCATGATACTTGTGAACAGAGGGGGTCACGAGCCGCCACTGGGTAGCGTACTAGCTTTTATATGGAACCAAAATAGAAAAAAATATTTTCCGTCATTGTTTCCCACATTTGTCGAATTCGATGTTATCATTCGAGATTGAGGAATCGGCGGCAGAGATCCTTTAGGTTCTGTAGACAAAAAAATAGTAGTGGTGTTAAGAATGAGTATTATTTTTATTTACTTATGTCTGTTTTTTTAGTTCTTTCGGCACGGTGCAAGGTCCCCTGAACTAAAAGACGTCTATCCCAATGATCCTTATAAAATGGACGCTTTTCAGCCAATGGGATATGGGCAGCTTACCAATGTAAGTGTATAATCAGGGCATTTCTGTTTTAGTATATGCCTCAAAATTACAGGAAAGTAGTGATTTGTAGTTTCTGTTGTATCGTATTAAATGAAGTAATGGTAAAATATATTTCATATCTAAAATATAGCTATTTGATTAGAAGATTTAGATTTTATGGAATTTCATTTAAGTGGATTTACCAGGTCGTTGTTTTATATGAATGATAGACGTGTTTTGTCTTCCCATTGTCTTCATTTACTTTTGTCACACTCGTTTTATGTTTATATTCATTTGGAATTAATTTAAGTTGACATTGTTTATATCTAGAGCTGCTAATTTGCGGTGCCACCCATAGGCGTGCCAGTAATAGGCATTAGAATATTATATTTCAGCTAAATTAAATTCCTTTATACCTTTTCAAATGACTACTATACAGGGTTATGATAAAGAAACGGATCAGGCTTTCCAGATCCAGAAACGCGTTCGGACCCGTCGAGCTTATTGTTTTCAAATGCATTTTTTAAAAAATTATACAGGGTAGATCAAAAATTGCTACAGGTATCAATTTTTTAAATGTAACATATTATATATTTTTTCATTCTACAATCAGTTCCAGTCATTTTTCACAAATCATGCCCTATATCTATCTTCAACCGTTTACGAAATATTATTAATTTAATGCTGGTATGAACCATTGATATGTTATTCGACATAGCAACGTTTCGAACTCAAATCACTCATGAACGCGTTGACAATGGCAGTTTACTATTTAAGTTTGAGATGAATTGAAGGTGATACAAGTAGACTATTTATGATTCACTCTGTATAATATCTTCTTTCTAAAATAAGTGAATTTCAAAAAAGTTTGACGGGTTCGAGCGATTCTTGATTAAGTGGGCGGTAGTCTATATAAAAGGCTAATCCGTTTCTTTATCATAACGCTGTACAGTGTACAGGATGTCCCATTTTCGACCCTTTTATATTGTATCTCCGTAATTGTTAGTGCTAACAAAAAAGTAATGTAGGTGTCATGTGCTCTTTTTGGGTCAAACTTAAAATGGTAAAATCAAAAAGTGAAAATTTTCGCTCGCTTAAGAGATACGGGGGAAATCAAAAAATTGACAATTTCAAAATTACCCTATATCTTCCTAGTCAAAAGAGATACAGAAAAAATGTTTTATACAGAAGAGTATTTATATTGATTGGTGAATAATGAGCCGTTTTTGGAATAAGTATACGGGGTCAGGTAAAAAAGTTATCGGACCTAACATCATTTTTTTTTAATGGAACACCCTGTATATTTTATTCTAAAAGGGATATCATTTTAAATTCTCCTTTCAAATATATAACACACCATGGATGATATTGGTTTCCTAGGCGATTTAATTAAACATCATTACTTTGAAATGAAATCAAAGATTCAGATTAAGGTAAAAAATAACGGGAATCATCGCAAATGTTCGGAATATGTCCTTAAATGGTTACCGTCTTTCCGTCTAGCGAACAAAATATACATTTTGTGCCATTTCTTCGTTTTTTCCCTGTCAATATTATATCAAATGTATGTAAAAATGAAATTGACGTTAAATGTTAATAGTCAACATAGGTAGTTGTTTCTAGGTTAGGTTAGGTTCAATAACTTTTTTACCTGACCCCGTATACTTATTCTGAAAACGGCAGATTATTCAACAATCAATATAAATAAACTTCTGTATAAAATATTTTTCTGTATCTCTTTTAACTAAGAAAATATAGGGTCATTTTGAAATTGTCAATTTGTTGATATTCCCACGTAGTTACTGTTATCTCTTAAGTGAGCGAAAATTTTCAAATTTTGATTTTGTCATTTTAAGTTTGACCCAAAAAGAGTACATGGCACCTACATTACTTTTTTGATAGCACTAACAATTACGGAGCGAACAAACCCGAACAACCTCTAGAAAAGTGTCGAAAATGAGACACCCTGTACAGGGTGGCCGTTTAGTATGAGAAAGTACAATAGCTCCGTTACTATTTCAAATACATCAAAGTTGTTAATACAAAAGTTAAAGGGCAGTAAGTGAGTTACAACGTAAAATTATTTTTGACTAGGAAAAAGAAAAAATCTATTTTTTTAAATAGAACACCCTGTATATTGTAGTATTTTTAAATTCCCCTGGAAATTCTGCTTATCATAGCAAAAATAGTTTTTTAGTTTTAGTGGTTATTAGTGGTGCGTTTAAAAAATTATTGGTAACTTTCTGTCTGAGTCACATGTCAGGAAACTGAATAAAACTTGTGAAACATAATACCAGTAATAATGCTCACCAAGACGAGATTACTGAACATGAGATTCCAACGTCCAATCTCACCATTGAGCAAAAATATCGATCATTGGCCGTTTCGTGCCTAAAAAGACGTCCATACCTAAGGTTTTACCTGACGTTTTACCTGACGTCTTACCTGACGTTTTATCTGACGTTTTAGGTATTCAAATTAGACTGCGTCACCAATTATCAGATTTTTTCATAAAATTACCAGATCTAGTGAAATTTCACCAGACTTAGTAATACTGTTAGACTGTCAGGTAAAACGTGAGATAAAACGTCAGGTAAAAACATACTTTTTGTAGCATGGAAAAGAAATGGCTTATACCTTAGGCAAATTGCTCAGATATCGCTATAAGAAATTCTTGGGGGATATCTACACGCCCGAGTCACTAGTAGCTCAGAGCACGGACTATGACAGAACTAAAATGTCACTGATGTTGGCATTGGCTGGATTATTTCCCCCCTCCGAGTTGCAAAGGTGGAACAAGGATTTGAATTGGATGCCGATTCCATATGAGTATAACAAGGACAAACAGGACTACGTAAGTATAAGGAAAAACCCTCGGTTGCTAAAAGACCGAAATAGTGTAAAAACGTCAACCTTTCCTAACAATTGAGTTCGATCTTTCTCCAGAAGCAAATAGTAATAATTATTACCGCAATTAGAATATTATATTTTTCTATAACTTTTTCATAAAAAAAAATACATATTGGGTCACCGTCATTAACTAAATTTTTTAAAATACGGACCTAGATCTTTTTGTTTAAATTATGAAAGAAGACCGAAATCTAAGTTCAGTGGTATACAACGCTTACTGGTTTTCCGGCGTTTTGTTCCTTAAATTGGTCATCTTCATTAAAATACCCCTAGTACGTTCCTAGTACGATTCGATAAGCCGTGATTTATGAAAAATGTCTAGACTTGTTTGTAGAATGTGAAAATGTAGAAATATATAATAAACTCCTGGACAAAATTTACGCAACATCATAAATTTTCCATATTTTTGATGCTATTTTTTTTTCTGAATTTCTGAACAAACCCGACAATGTCATAGTTTTCGCTGTTTATGATAAAAATTTATTTTTCGATTTATACTGGGTGTACTAAAACTGCTATGTTTTTTCCCAAAATTCGCATCACCCTGTGGAGTATATTAGCAACCGAAACATATTGCAGTTAACATAAAACGGTAGGTTCATCCTTCCCCAAACATTTTCTCTTTTGGTTTACTTCATTAGCTCTGTTATTAAAGGAGAAACACCGTTTTATAGCGTAACATATTTTTATAGACTATAATATTTAACACATTCATTGTTAAATGTTTTCAAGTAGACTATGGACTTTTTCTGACATTGCAAGCGTTGTGTCAGCAGATGTTGTGTTTTAAAGTTACAAAGGTCAAATAAAATTCACCATACTGATAAAAACTGTTCGGAAACTGCTTATTAAACGTTCGTTTCGTATGCCCAGTTGCCCGACGAGTATTTTAATCTTGTAACCTACTTGAAAACATTTAACAATGAATGTGTTGAATATTAAAGTCTATAAAAACATGTTACGCTATAAAACGGCGTATCTCCTTTAATAACAGAGATAATGAAGTAAACCAAGAAAGAAAATGTTGGGGAAAGATGGAACCACCGTTTACTGTCAACTGCAATATGTTTCGGTTGCTAATATACTCCACAGGGTGATGCGAATTTTCGGAAAAAACATAGCATTTTTAGTACACCCAGTATATCTCGAAAATTAAACTTTTATCACAAACAGCGAACACTATGACATTGTCAAGGAACCATACACACACCGTACAATGCAAAAAAATCATTCAAATCGGATCATAAATTCAGAAAAGAAATAGCATCAAAAATATTGCAAATTTATGATGTTGCGTTAATTTTGTCCAGGAGTTTATGTTCTATTAAAAAAAATGTAAGTTGATACAAGCAGGATATTTATGATCACCCTGTATAATATCCTCTTTCTAAAAAAAATTAGAAACAGCCAGAAAATAAGAAGAAATGGGGATTCCCATTTCTTTTTTGTTGTGTTTATTTTCGTAATAGCAGACGTCACATTGACGTCTATAAAATAGATAGAAATACCGGATTCATGTTTGTTTCCAGTCAATGAAAATTACTAAAACGGTTTCGGAAAGAACCTGAAAATAACGAAAAAGTGAAAAAGTTCCTGTATCTTTCAAACATCGCATATCATTGGCCCAGAACAAACCCGAACAAACCAGATTTTTCTTATTTTTGGTTAAAGAATTACCACACGAGCGATGTTTTTGAAATACCCTCTATACTCAATATTGTATGGCATGCATGTGTATACCTTAAAGTAATTTTAATACAATTTACTGTTTTATTAGCTCGCTATTGTTATTCGAAAATTTGATTAGAATGACGTGATTGATTTAAGAGAATGTTAAGTTAAGCAATAAAAATCTTTCAATGTGATTGGTCATAGCAACAGAGAGTAATAAATAATTACTGGCTAGCACTACCACAGAATAATGATTTTCCTGATTACTTAAAAATGGCATGATAATGATTCTTTTTCCCCAAATTATATATTTTTGATTTTCTCATATCGATAGCTTTGTTTTTATACAGGGTGTTATGGATATGACTTATTATATTTAAACTGGCAAATCCTGAGATGAAAATAAGAAAAATAACCTTAAATGGCGCTTTGAATTATTATTAAGCGAAATATACACTTTATATGAAATCTGAAAATTTACGTGGCCGCTACTGAGGACGTTCGCAATCAATAGTTTATTGAGACGGTGTTGTCATATATTGCAACACAGAACTGTAAACGCACGTGATCGGGTTTTGACAACAAGACGTCTTTGGGGTTTGTTGCGTTATCACTTCTTTTTCAAACTTTTTAGAAAAAAAAATACTACAATTTTAAGGTACATACTCTCTTACCTTCGATCGTATAATCCGTTTTATAATTAAATTCCATAAAAAAATAAAACACAAAAAGTATGTTTTGCAACAGAACCAATAATAGGTAATATCACACAAATTTGAAATCACATCAAAATATTTCTTCTGAATTATTTCACAACAGAATAAAAATCGGGTAATGCTACAACTAGCAAAACGTTTAAAATTCGTATACATCAAGCACGTGGAACCCTGCACAGCGTTATTCCATTCCCTAGTCTCGAAACATACTGAAGCAACGATAGTCGCGCGCGGCAGGTATCCAAGCAAGGGCGAAACATGCGGTGTGATCTGACAACACTTTTATTATACTCTAGTGACCCACATTGTTGCCAACTGAATCCAGATGGATCGGCGCGACAGTAGGTGGGTAAAAAGGGTTTTTACCTTAGTATTTAGATATTCGATTTAAAAAAAAGTATATAGACTTTCTCTAGGACACCCTGGGAGTCACACATTTAAATATAATAAGTAATTTCCATAACACCCTGTATATCCTACACAAGAGCATCAGAAACCACAATTTTGTTTCTAGCATTACAAAATCCGGTGATATATATTTTTTTCATTATTTACATGGAAATTAATAACAAAATAATTTTTAGACCCTGAAGAGGCCTAATACGTACTGTCCCACATACATGAAGGAGCTAGAAGAAGTCCTTCAGTCAGATGAGACCTTAAGTTTTATGAAAACACATAGGAGTACCTTCCAATACATTTCTGAACATACAGGAAAACCAATAAATAAACTTAGTAAGTTTAATTTATAAATATTCGTGTAAAAAGTTCGATAGAGAGTCAAGAGTATTGAATGCCCTTATTGGAAATGAAAAAAAAAAATTCTTTATATGATATAGATTTTTAATTAATTTGTTGATAATTAGATTCTTTGACGAATGAATTAGGGATTAAGAAAATTTTACTCGACAGCGTTACTGAGGGTCTATTTATTATTAAACAATTTTAATGTATACACTACACTGACCCTGCTTTTATAATTACTGTCACTAGATTTCGCACTAGTACAGATCGACAAGTGGATCTGTGTCTCCGACGTATTAGTAAGGGGAAAAGAAATATCGTTTGAAACATGGTCTAGTCATGGGCGTGCAATTATTATTGTAAATAATGTAATAAAAATAGGAAACTCTTCAGTAATTTCATTTTATGTTTGAAGGTAGGTATCTATTTCTAATCAAGGTTTTAAAAAAAATTAAGTTTTGGTCGAATTAATGTCCCTTTCTAGCTGTCTCTTGGTGGTGGAAATTAAAATATATTGATTTGTTATTCCTCTTTACCTACCTTATAAACTTTTGCAATCACTTCAAGGATATGACTGTGTAGGGTTTTACCAGGAATATACTCATTTATTGTCACATAAAATAACACCCTAAAACAAGACACAATGAACACGTATTTATGAAACACAATTTAACACAATACAGTAACTATTGCCCTTTCTATCACTACGCAACTGGGTGGGTAATCCATCAAATATCGGACATCGCCGACCAAGCCCGATGGCCCTTCGGGTATCTCACGAGATGCATGCGCTATCAACTGTCAGGGATATAACCAATCAAATTTTGCGCTAGCTACCTGTAACCATTGACAACGGACTATGTTGCCATATGTTTAGATTAAAAGTACTTTGATCAAAAAAATGTATTAATTTGCATTTAAATACCAAAATAAATAGCTCGAAAATAAGGTTTTAATAATATTGAAACTATAACAGAATATGTTTTCTTATATACCTATTACAATTTATTTTAAATGCGTCAATGTAAAGTTAGGTGTTAATTAAAATTTAATATATATGACAACATTGTTAACCGCAGATTTTTCTTTACCCGCATTCCTCTCGTAGCTACAGATAAACTTGTCGACCTGTACGGTGTTCTCTAAGATCTTCATCGCTTCGCCATCTACATATTAGACATTACTCTGTTTGGTACAGTCCCATAACTGGATGCCATAAGTATTTGCTAATATAGTTAAATCTTGTTATGGATACAGCGGAATTTCTTCCTACTACCAGACAAAACTTTATCCTATATTTGATACCTATTTTCATGTTAGCTTTGAATTTAACGAAATCAAGGTACTTTGCTGTAATCGTGTATACTTACAGTATGGTATAATATGGTATGCAGTTAAATACATTTTATATTCCGTCTCTATCCGAATAGATTTGATTTAATTAATTTAGGGCATTTTATGGTCAGAGGAATAATTAGGCATCAATGGTATAAGGTATACTTTACTATAAAAATAAACTAGCTACCGATGATAATAATTAATAGTTATCTTAATGGCTTCGGTAATTTCAGATACAGAATAGCCTGTGACCACGTATTTTAAAAAATATTATTTTAAACTAAATATTATTCTAAAGGACTTGTGAGTAAAAGAATGTACCTGTTTCCAGATTATATAAGTGGGTCAAAAAAATTTTATATGCCACTTTCAGTTAATCGGTATTTAAAAATAAATAATCTCAAAAACACCTGTTAATTTTTTAATAGGTTTCTTTTAGTATCTAATTAGAGGAATTAAACAGGGTGTCTTTTTAAAACCCGAACACCCTTTTTTCTCGCTCAGATTGCATTTTTTTGATTTCGACCTCCTGAGATGATTTTCGTAGTCGAATGGCGCAGGTTTTTTCACCTGCGGTGTTCAGGTAGTGCCCTGCGCAGTACAACTTTTTTTTTTAAATGGGAACCCGTTTTTTTTTCTCGCAGGTTCCGAATCTTCATTAAAAAACAAGCAACTTTCGTCCCAAACATTTTTTTATTCGAATCGATCCTGAACTCGGACAAAGTAAGTGGCAAAATGAAATCAGAAACAATTTTGAGGTTGAAACTAATTTTCTTATTTTAATAAATGTTCGAAATGCTCCCCGTTTCTTTCCATACAAAAGTACAAACGACTCTGAAACCCTTCTCGCACTCGTTCTAAAATTTCGGGAGTCACATTTTCTCTACAGGCAGCGGTAATTTTTTGTCTCAACTCCTGAAGATTCCACGTCCTCGTACGACTCACAATCGACTTGAGGCACCCCCAGAAAAAGAAATCCATCGGCGTTAAGTCTGGTGATCTTGCTGGCCATAATACGGGGCCGAGCCGCCCGATCCACTGTCCAGGAAAATGATCGTTTAACCATTGGCGAACAGGTACCGTGAAATGAGCCGGTGCTCCATCTTGTTGGTAGTGTAACAATTCGTCGTTGAAAAGTTCAGGATCGAGTCCAATAAAAAAATGTTTGGGACGAAAGTTGCTTGTTTTTTAATGAAGGTTCGGAACCTGCGAGAAAAAAACGGGTTCCCATTTAAAAAAAAAGTAGCCCGGCGCAGGGCACCACCTGAACACCGCAGGTGAAAAAAACCTGCGCCATTCGATTTCCCCCTCAAAACTACGAAAATCATCTGAGGAGGTCGAAATCAAAAAAATGCAATCTGAGCGAGAAAAAAGGGTGTTCGGGTTTTAAAAAGACACCCTGTGTATATGTCCGCGCAAAAGGTCATCGTCACAAAGACCTAGGTCTATAGCATCGATTTTTTAATAATTTAGCGCCCGTCACATGGCTAATTTTACTCTTCTGAATCATATAACGCCAATATTTGGAACTGAGTTATTTTAATCAGTCACTACAACCATTTTCCTATTATTTATAACAGCCCTGTCTAATATTGGCTTAAAGTTTTGGAATATCCCTTGTAGAATGTTAAATACTAAGAAAATTAGTCATATCTTTAATCTACCTAAGGTGTAAACGAAACTTGCACATCAAAATATATTTTTCCTTAATGGTTTATAAACGGTTAATAAAAAAATATTGTATATAGCTTCGGATAACAAGCCGTCACATCAATTTATCTTCGGTAAGATTTTCATGCGTGACCGTATTACTATGGACGGCGATACAGAAATGCACAAATTTGTGGATAACAGCTATTACAAGCTATTTCTTAAATTTCTTTAGACTGAAATGAGTACTAGTACAGACTAGGTCTGAGTTAACCCTGTGACCGGTGATATAACATAACAACAAACGCCTGGTAAAAAGTAGGCAATGTTCTAGTTTAGTCATACTTGTAAAACTATTAGGCCGATCTCTAGTGGCGTTATTTATAAGCAATTTCTGCCGTGACCGGCGATACATGCAGCTGCGGGGACGGAACTTCTGGTTAATAATTGCGTTAGAGAAACTGAACTGTTGATCTCTGAACATTATTTTTTCAATACAAATTGTAGTAGGAGTGTAAATTATTTATATATAAAAGTAACTTTAGTAAAATGACGTGAAATATAAAAGGGTAAAGTAAGAAATTATTGACTGGGGACAAGTAACCGGCGATACATTTTCAAATTCAAATTTGAATACTGCAGCTAGAATCTAAAAAAAAATTCAGGAACTTATATTTTTTTCTGGCAGTTAATATTCATTCTAAAGAAAGGTTGTCCTTTTAGGTGATATTTTTTCACTCTACCAGACACTCACGGCAGAAAAAACAATGAATTTTACTCTACCAGAATGGACCAAGGAGGTATATCCAGGGAAAATAACCACGATAGCTTCTAAACAGTGCGAAATAGAAAATGCAAATGATGTGTTGAAAAAATTAAATGGAGGTAGGTAAAGATTACTATAATGAGAGTAAAAATTCATCCGCGGAAAGAGTAATCACGAGTAGACTTACATATTATACACTTAGTTACGGCTATTACGTCAAAAAATTAATTAATAAGAATCTTAGAAAGATTGACATCGCCGATCTATCATCGATCTGTGCGATTTAGGTTAGAAAGTTTTATTCTATGCAGACATTTGCCATAAACTTGCTTCACTTCCTTCAGCCAAACTTCACCCGGATCAGGGTTTAGTCAGAACTTCAGCTACACCTTGGAGAAGAGCAAATAGCATCAGCGTTATAGAAACTGTGACTGATTGACACTGCTACTACGACTTGGTAAAAACGTGGTAATTGGCACCAAATTAATTACTACAAAGTTTAAACTACTACTAATTATTAGTAGCCTTTACGTAACACTTACTTGGTATAGTGACTTTATGGTGTCATTACTTTATGATCGGTATGAAGGTTGCTGGAAATACAGCGCGTCAACATTTATCTACTTGGAAGTAGGTGCGACTGCAGAGTAATGTTAAAGTTAAATATTGTTTCACGAAAAATGGATATAACTTAATGACTGCAGTAAAAGTACCTGGGGCCATCCCGTTATTTATGACCGTTTGTTATTATTAGGTGGAAAAGACCGGATTGTAATAATTATAATTAAATATAGGCACATCAGGTAGGTTAGGTTGCTTAATTTATATTTAAATATCTTTTTGTGGTAAAATTTGTTAGTTTTTGAGGAATGGTTCAAGAATTGTCTTTTACCAAACATTCCTCAGAATAGCGTGATAGTAATGGACAATGCGAGCTATCACAGTCGCCAATTACATAAAGCTCCAAGCTCAAATAATACAAAATTGGAGATTCAGAACTACATGGCTGCGAATGATATATATTTTGAAGAAAGTTATAAAAAAGTGATCTTTTAGAAGTTTTAAAGACATTTTGTATAAAAAAAGTATATGTTTGTGACATATTGGCAGAAAAAATTGGACACACAGTGCTACGGCTCCCACCCTATTATTGCATTTTTAACCCCATAGAGCATATGTGGCACCAGTTAAAATCACTGGTTAGGTCTGAAAATATTTCTCCGACTTTAAGTCCTAGTGTTGTAGAATTAATACGAAAATGCTTTAATGATATTCCCCCAGGTAGTTGGTAAAATTCAGTCCGTCACGTAATAGCTGTAGAAAATTCGTATATTAGTCTGGATCGTATAATTAATCCAATTCTAATTAATTTTGTTGAGGATAGCGATAGCGAAACAGAACTATCTATAGAATGACATTATAAATGTAAATAAATATGACTAGTAATATTTAAAAAAAATGTTATTTCATTTGATTACATTAATATAATCATATCATTACTTGTTTTTCATAGTCCGTCCCTTCATACTTCACTTGTTTATTGCCAAGCTCTTGTCGATACAATGGGACCGAACCAGGAAATCATTAAGTTGTATCCAAATTTCGTGAAACGTACTGTACCCACTACTACAGAGTGACTAAACTTATCTTACGGACTGACGGAAGACTGGCCGTATCGTTCTCGAAGCTATTCTTGGCCCGATACGCAATGTTTTATAGAGATCTATCGCGACGCCGTTTTAGGAAAAAGTAAAAATGGCGACTTATTAAAAAATAACCATATCGTTTTTGTGTTTTGCTATTTTAGTTTCAATTTTACTTTTAATTCAGCTGGTTGAACTAAAATAGCAAAAGGAAAAATAATAGATATTATTTTTCAAAAAGCCGCCATTTTGGTTTGGATACGAATAGGGACTCAATATTCTGGGATCGTACAGTACTTGATAGGACTTTTAAAATGACGCATCGCAAGACCCAAGTTCATATTCAATTCTTTTATGAAGATCGCGCCCATCCGCCATTTTGAATTTGAGCACCATCAAATATACAAGAAAGTGTAGCTCTCTGATTCCTGTTACACCACGCCAATTAGTATTTATTTTTCGAATACGTTAAATGAAATAAAGGATAAAAAACGAAGAATAACTATGCAATTTTTAAAACGCCGCCATTTTGTTTTCGTTGCCAATAGAGAAGTAACATTTTGGCATCGCAAAGTACTCGATAGGATCTTCCAAATGATGTACTATCGCAAGACCAATCACATTTAATATTATTTTCCAAGATGGGGCCCATCCGCCAGTTTGAGAGTTAGAACAGTCGCTCTTCCATCAAACAGTGGTCTACCTTCCCCTATATGCAAGACCCAAATTTTGAAAAAAATTAGCTGGTCAAAAGTTAGCATGGGGGCGGACAGTAAAGAACCACCCTGTAAACATCCAAGAAGCCACCCATTTAAATATAATAAATAATTTCCATAACTCTTTGCGTAACGCACATCGCCAAGATGAAGTATAACGGCTCAACAAAGACCTGGAAGAAATTTTGGCTCGGGGTGACAGTAACCAAGTCGAATTTAACGCAGAAGAGAAGAAAACCCAGGCAGCAGTTTTCTCTAAAACATTACAGAACCGGATATAGTCATGACAGGACATGCAATTCCACTGGCTTCATCTATTAATTTGCTGGGCGTCAATCTATGTCTTGACACAACCACGTTGTGGCAATCGCAAGATATCTTAGCAGAAACTTTGTGTACTCTTCCGGACCAAAACGTTGTGTACACCTCAACAACTTGACACTATACAAGGCCCAGATTCGACCATCACTAGAGTAATGCTCTCATGTCTGGATCTCTGCTCCCAAACATGCTCTTCGGCTACTGTATTCTATCGAAAGGAGAGCTATTCGTCTGATCGGAGACCACGAGCTAACAAAGAGCCTCGACAACCTGGAATATCGAAGACAGGTTGGTGATTTGACTCTTTTACAAATATCTCCATGGGAAATTCTCAGTAATACATGACGAACCACATACATATGTGTTTAAGCTTGGTACTCCTGGAACTTCATTATTTAAGAATTCTTTCATCTAGAGGACGTCATCCTTATGGAACAGCCTTTCCGAGTTTCCCAACGAGTATAACCTCCAACGATTCAAAACCCACGTGAATCGCTTTTTGCGCACACGCACCACTCCCAGAGTGCCTTAAAGGAATTTCCTATAGTGCTTGTATTTGATCTTAAAAAAAAATCACCCTGCATAATTATTTTTTCATTTTTCAGGTCGAATGTTGGCTAAAGTTATCGACAACATGGTGGCAAAAACCGAGGGCATTCTACACCCGCACGAAAGAAAAATTTTCCTCTACTCAGGTCATGAAAACAATGTCATTAACATTCTGGCTGCCATGGACCTATACAAAACTCATTTCCCGAATTATAGTTCAGCTGTCCTGATCGAACTCCATTATTTAAGATCGAGACAGGATTATGCCGTTAAGGTAAGGTTAACGGTAAAAAGGCGGTCATGTGCCGGTCCACCGCGAGTGTGAAGTGCTCTATACAGGGTGTTTCAGAATAAGATGCTGATCCTTAACGTTGTGAATCCTTAGGTGATTTTAAGAAGAACAGTTCTATCATAACTTTAACAACTTTCTAGCTATTTTTATGAATTTTTCACACATGCCCTTTTAAGCATCAATAGCCTTTTTTGGTGTAGAAAATTTTTAAAATTTTTTAACCAGTGGCGCCCTGAAAGGGTTTGGACTAGACATTTTGGAAAAATATTATGTACGCCACTGCTTTTTCTCAAGATAAAAATTATTTTCAAAATACTCATTCATTTTAAGCCATATTTAATATCTTGCCTTTTTATCGTCCGACAAACAGTTTCCGACAAAAAAAATAAATGGTTCCTGACTAGTAGGCTATGCACATTGTTAAGGAAACAATGACAATAACGAAATATGTAATAATAGTTTGAGAGCTATTTATTTATGTACACGGCTTAAAACTTAACTTAAATTTTAAAAACGTAACGTATAAGTATTATGGTAAACTTTACAAATGTCGAGTTTGCGGATATGCATTACCTGTACGGGCTTGCTGAAGGCAATGCATTCGAAGCCAGCCGATTATACCAAAAGCGTTATCCAAATAGAATAGTTCCGGATGCACGAACGATTTCAGGAACTCACAGAAAGTTATGTGAAACGGGATCTTTTGAAACAAAAAACTACTTAAAAGGGGCACACCAAACTACACGAACACCGGAAACCGAAGACGCTGTTTTAAATTTAGTGGAACGAAACCCTAACATAAGTACCAGAAAAATTGGGAATATTTTAAATATTACTCATGGCCTAGTATGGAGAATTCTTCAAAGTTATTTGTTATATCCGTACCATATTCAACGGGTCCAGGCCCTACTTCCTAGGGATTTTCCATTACGCATCAATTTCTGCCAATGGTTTATTCAAATGGTTACCGAAAATCAACAATTTGATGCCAAAATTTTGTTCACGGACGAAGCTAATTTTTCCAAGAATGCCATACAGAATTTTCATAATAATCACTTCTAGGCAGTAGAAAACCCACATGCCATTACGGAATCCCACCACCAAGAGCAATTTTCTGTAAATATTTGGGCTGGAATTATTGGTGATTATTTAATTGGGCCTTATTTTTTACCAGCCCGATTAACCGGAATCAATTATCGCCAATTTCTTGAACACACTTTACCAAATTTGCTAGACGACGTCCCTATTTTTACCCGACATCGTATGTTGTTTATGCACGATGGTGGACCTGCCCATTTCAGATAGGGCGCAGAGGAACACAATCATGGCCACCTAGATCCCCTGATCTAAACAGTCTCGATTTTTTCCTGTGGGGACATCTGAAAACGTTGGTTTACAGCATCCCAATAAATACTGAAGAGGAGTTGAGAAACCGCATAATAGTTTGTTTCGGCACTATCAGGAATACTCCAGGAATTTTTCAAAGGGTACGAGACTCAATGAGGAGAAGAGCTGAAGCATGCATTCTTGCAGGTGGTGGCCACTTTCAACAGCTAATCTAAATTATTTTCGTTTTTGTTCACACGTTATTTAATGTTAGTTGTTTTAATTTAATTTTTAAAAATAAACCACCAGGCACATAGCGAATGTGCATTTAATGCTTTTTATTTTTTTTGTCGGAAACTGTTTGTCGGACGATAAAAAGGCAAGATATTAAATGTGGCCTAAAATGAATGAGTATTTTAAAAATAATTTTTATCTTGAGAAAAGCAGTGGCGTACATAATATTCTTCCGAAATGCCTAGTCCAAACCCTTTCAGGACGCCACTGGTTAAATTTTTTAAAAAAATTTCTACACCAAAAAAAAAGGCTATTGATGCTTAGAGGGCATGTGTGAAAAATTCATAAAAATAGCTAGAAAGTTGTTAAAGTTATGATAGAAAAACGATTTTTTTCTTAAAACTTTAACGCCCTGTAGTTCGAAAGTTGATAGGTTAAAGATATATGTTAATTTGAACTTTTCTTCTTAAAATCACCTAAGGATTCACAACGTTAAGGATCAGCATCTTATTCTGAAACACCCTGTATAATGGAGAAATCAATTTTTTTCAAAATTATTTCGCTAATTCTTTATAAAATACCGGGGTAGGGTTAACAGTTTTTTCCTTTTTTTGTTATGCTGCGTACTAACTTTTTCATCGTACCCATGTGCATTTTCGATTCTTTATAATGTTAGCTTACCTTTTCAATTATACAGTGACCGGCAAGAATTTAGTCACAGTGGAAAACTTTTTTCATATTGTAATTTTAAAAAACTTATTACGCTGATTGCCAGTGCATGATTGGTAACCTAAGAACTTGTTTGACATTTGTCAATTGATTTCCAATTTGGCTGGAAAATTGAAAAAAATATATTTTGCCATGGAAAATTGCTATTAGATGACGAGATATTGTAAAAACTTATTTGAAAATAGTGTTTAAATTTCAATCCTATGTTGATTTTTTTTATGAAAATGAAATTGTAAGAATCTTCATGATTTTTTTCGTTTATAGGTATTATACGTAAGAGATGTTTATAAGACACCCGAAGAACTAGCACTGCCGGACTGTGACGTGATGTGCCCGTTGAACGAATTCATTGCGCTCACAGAAAATCACGTGGCTCAAAACTATACGGCAGAATGTGGTGCTCTTATAAATTTGGATTAAGTTTTTATCGTTTCCTCAAAGTATTATAAATTATTTTTTTATACTTTCTAATTTATTTTTATAATTATTAAATTTTCTTTGTTTATACATTTTATTTATGAACCTTATTAAATATTTTCTTAGGAAAGTATTTATCATTTGTTCCAAATATGTCCCAAAAACATTATTGCTATTTCTACTATTACAACATCGATATAAATTAACCTCGTAAAATATAACTAAAATATATACAGGGTGTCCACCACAGACCCTTACGTAAAAATATTAGGATTTAATTATACTTACTTATATCCGATAGTTGATATTAACTGAGATACAGGGTGTTAAAGTTAAAACAATTTTTGTTTTTCTCTGATAATTTTGAAAGAAACCAACGCTTTTTTACAAAATTTGGCAATTTTGGTTTTTTAGGACGAGAAATTGATTTTTTTGTGAAATTTTAATGTACGGGTGCGGCATTTTCCGTTCATTTATTAGGTCATAACTTTTTTGTCCCTGAGTGCATTTAAGTTTTTAATGAAAATAATACTTTTCTCATATTTATTACGTTAAAAAGGTGTACTAAGTTGAGGTCGCCCAGGATTGCCGTTTCGGAGATATTTGCATTTAAAATGTTTAATGCACCCTGCCCAATTACTATTAATTTGCTAACAAATTTTTTTTCGTAAAGTAACCTATGAGAAAACAAATGAAATTTAGACATGCAGTTGCTATTGAAACCTTCATGTTGTTATTTGTTTGTTGATTATTGTGATAGCTGTGAGTTATTTGGAATTCATTTTAGGACGGAAGGTACCTGTTTCACCTAATCGGTCGTAAATATTTTTGAAAATCATAAAATCAGGTTCTAGGATAAGTTCCGAATATCGTCGCTGGGCACCTCGTCCATTAAAATTTTCCCCGCATTTCTGCGTTTGAAAACTAATTATGTCTCGGCATTGTTAACTTACGATAAACTCAAAAATTAAACATTTTCTCACACAGCTATGTTACAATAACTAACAAACAAATAACAACATTGAGGTTTTATAGCAACTGTATCTCTAAGTTTAATTTGTTTTCTCATTTTTTAATTTTAGAAAAAAATTTTGCTTGACAGTTATGACCTAATAAATGTACGAAAATGCCGCAGACAGACAATGTATATTAATTAATGAAAAAATCAATTTCTCATCCTAAAAAAACCATAGTTGCCAAATTTTTTTTTTAAACCGTTGGTTTCTCTCAAAGTTATTAGAGAGAAACAAAAATGAAGTTTTAACTTTAACACCCTGTATCTCAGTTAATATAAATTTTCGCATATAGGTAATTATAATTAAATCCTAATATTTTTACATAAGGAGTCTGTAGTTTTTCCATGTACCATTAATTAGCGGACACCCTGTATACAGGGTATTTCATTACCGCCGGCTACCGGCCATATCTCGTTAAATACTGGGCATAGAAAATCAGGAAAAAAAAATCAATATTAATGTGGCTATGAGAAAATTCCGGAAATTGTTTTCAAGTTTCGCATTTCGCCACAATGAAAAGTAAATATTAAAATCTTAAGTTTCTTTAAATATTGCCCCAATAAGGTATACCGTTCGTAACATCGTTAGAAAGTTTGGACACATCTCTATCATTTTGGTCTTAATGGAGTACCGACTTTGATAAGAGTGGGGAAGCTATTGGATGTGTAACTATTTAAATCGCTATAACTTCTAAACGACTTATTCAATTTTAGTAAACCTTAGCTTATTTGGAAGAGAAATTTAAGTACTTTTAATTGTCCTATCCAGTGGTACACGATAGCTCCTAATAAAATTGCTTGACGGCGCAATTTGCAATAATAACAATTTTTGTGCTTTTATCCTAAAAACTTAAATCATATTGTACGGTATAATAATTATATCATAATTGGAAAGTAGATTAAATTTGCAGGAAAAAACGTGTGAACCGCAGTTCTATATCTTCTTTGGTTCGAGGATTTTTTTTATAAAAAATATGTACCTGCAGTGAAACCTCTCATAACGGACACCTCTGATAAGCGGACATCTCTATTAAGCATGACATTTTTTCATAGTCCGGAACTAGGTATAAGAAATTTCATGAAAATCAACCTCTCTTGGGCGGACGCGGACAAGCTGTTTTCATACAAAGAGAAACCTTCCTTTAAACGAACAATAAAATTTTAAAAGTATTTGGGAGACGAATAAGTACGATTCAAAAACTCTCTGAGAACAGACCGGCAACCAATCGTGTATGAGTGGCAGCGCGAAAGGACTTCGCCGAATGAAAGTATGTGTGATTCCCCGAAAGCAGTCCCCCGTTTATGTGAAACCACATCAATATCTGACGACTCTGATGAACAAGTTGAATGCAGTAATCAAACAAATGTCACCAATTATCAACAATCCATTAAGCTAAGGTGGGGTAACTGGATCATGATTTTACAACAGGATTATTATTTTAAGAGTTTTGTGCTTGTTATAAAGCAGCAAGCTTAAAGTTAATGAGTTTTTGATTACGGGAGTATCTTAAGGAAGGTTTCTAGAATCTATTTACGTTATATAAGATTTAATTCTAAAATAAAAAAGACTAGTTTTTTATTTTTATTTTTTGGTTTGCCTGTGGGTCCAGTTACCTCATAAAAATGGGGTAACTGGACCATATACGTATATTTTGTATCTAAAATGACGGTATTTAGTTTGGGGTGTATGGGCCAAATCTAGAACATTTATATTTTTGAAAAAAAAATACAGATGCAAAATATCTTTTTAATTTCAGCCATTAAGGGCAATTGCAACTGCATCGCATAACAACTTAAAAGGGTTTTATTTACTTTTAACAACTTAACATAGAAAGCAAAACACTTTAAGTTAACCTAAACTTAAAACTATTTTTTAAATTTATTTAAAATAAGTATAATATTGTTTAAACATGTTTTTATGCCTAAAAAAATAATTTAGTCAATAAGGTTACTTAAATCGGTCAGATCTGTGTTAAAGTAAACCATGTCCTTATACCGTGCTGATTTATTTTGTAATGGATGGGATAATTTTCGGACTATATCAGTCTTTTTAACGTAGGATTGTTCCTCTGTCTCTCTAAATTTCATGGTCTGCTCATGTCTTTTTAAAAATTTAACCCCGAAGCCAATGACATCGATAGTTTGGATTCGTACAACGTACATTCTAAACAATACGTTATCCTTGCCAAAAACTTTAACAACAGCAAAGTCTCCAACATGCCAGGTTTCACAAGGAGGCAAAATGTTCACACTTACTTCTTCTTCTTCTTCACTGTTCGAAAAATTGAGAGTTAGGCTGTCCTCGCTTTCATGCAGGGAGTAGTTACTTTCGCTCTCACTTGATGAATCATTGGATTTTTCAAATTCTTCGTATTAGTTTGCTTTTTTGCTTTTTTATCTAGGACATTTGCTTTTTTTTCAAAATCTGCTGCTTCTTTTCATCTTCTTCTTGTTTTTTCTTTAGATATTCTGAAGTGGTTATTATTTCACAATTTGTCACGAGCCTCCTGCGTTTCCTTTCTGGACTTTTTTTTTTATCTTTTTTGAACATATCTAGTAGAACATCTTCAAAACATTTGGTTGTTGTTTTCTTTGACTTTATTTCATAAGAATGTTGAGTGTCTTCTGCCTGTTCTATTATTGTTGAAGTAGCTTTAGATGTACTCGGTTGTGGATTGTCGTCGTTGTTTTGCGATGTCTGTTCTATTAATGTTGAAGTAGCTTTAGATGTACTCGGTTGTGGATTGTCGTCGTTGTTTTGCGATTCAGTGTTCGGGAGGGCCTCGATTTCGTCTTCAGCAGTAACGGGAGACAAGAGGTTTCTATATCTATTTAAGTCATCCAGATTAAAAATTGAAATGGGGATAGCATCTTTGTTTGGACCTCTTTTTTCTAAATCATATACTCCTGTTGCCTTAAATCCGTTTATGATACTCGAATTAGGTATTTCACCAACAACTTTTGTCAGTAAAGCTGTAAATTCAAGTTTGGGAATTTTCTTCCTAGGGTTTTCACGCTGCCATTTACATAGTTCTTTATCCCATTTTGATTTTAAACCTTTAAATACGGCCACGTCGAGGGGTTGCAAAACATGGGTCGTATGAGGTGGTAATTTCATGATAGTAACGTCATTTTCTTGGGCTAGTTGGATCAATTTTGTTGAAATATGTGTCACGTGTCCATCATACACTAATAAAACAGGTCGATTAGTGCCGATATTTATTAGAAACACATCTCTGAACCAGTTGTAAAATAATGTTGTTTCCATCCATCCTCTCTCCGTTACGGAAACTGCGGTTTGTGTGGCAACTTCCTGGTTAATCCAGTTTTCCATAACATACTTGCCCTTGAAAACACATAGCAATGGAAGTGTTTTTCCATCAGCAGAGCAGCAAAGTAATACGGAAGTGTTTTCTCGTCCTGTGGAACTAGTTTTCCGTTGGCATTTAGCACCGACAGCCCCAACAATTTTTGTTTTTGACGGATCATGACAAAAAGAGGTCTCGTCACAATTAAAAATTTGGCCAGGACGTTCTTGTAGGTTTAAATCATTAATGACCTGGCTTAACTTGTCATAAAAATCATAAATTACCCAAGGATTCACCTGGTCACATCTAATGTATTCAATACTTTGGGGCTTTTTAATAGACAAACGATGCCTTTTTCTAAATGCAATGAACCAGTCAGTACCAGGACGTTGTTCTTTAAATCTGGTCTGAAAATTATTTTGTCTAATGAACGCTTGCACTAAGTCCAATACATCTTCGCGTGACAGGCCAAATCCGTTTTTTTCCATTACCCTAACGCAACTGGCAATTTCCTCTTCATCAGCAGATGATAAGTACGACTTTACGCCACCACCACCCCTACTGTCATCTGAAACATTACCCCTTCCTCTCGTGCCTCTTACGTAATGCTTCAATGTGCTTCTAGGAATATTGTAGTGAATTGCTGCACCCCTGGTTGTTTTATTACCATTTTGCACATCATCAACAGCTTTTTGGAGGTCTTTCTTCCCTACTATAACTAAATCCTGCGCCTTTTTGGGTTTTTCGAACGTACGTTCGAACCATATCTACTGTGTATTACCTACAAAATAAAATAAATATCAGGTAATATTGAATAGGTATTTATAAATTGTGTTTTAGGTATTTGGGGTAACTGGACCAAGTTAGGATCCAGTTACCCCAGACTCATGGTCCAGTAACCCCATTTTATGAAACAAATCGGGGTATCTGGGCCACCCATGCTTGCATAAATAAACAAATACCACATGGCCTAAAACACTCGTAATTAGTTTGATTTATACTTATTTTTTAAAAACTAGTAGATGCCGTGTCTGAAATACTTCCAGTTTTCATACAAAACCCACTGAACTGCACAAATGTAACACGTTGTTTGCAAAAATAGGGGCAACAAACTTTATGATCCACTCACCATGAAGACAGGTTAAAAAATGCGGTTAAGATCGTTGTTCTGCCAAGTAAACGAATCACAACAACGTTGCCAGTTGTTGCGGAGCGGATTTGGAATCTGCCACAGACACAAGAGACATATGGCCCAGATACCCCGTGGATCCAGATACCCCACCTTACCTTAGTATGGTAAAGGAATTATAAGAGTATGCAAAGAATAGAGGTGACTCTACATCAATGGAATTGTTATCAGACTTGGAATTACATTTTCTATAGTGCAAGTTTTAAAACGCAAACACTTCCAACTAAAATATATGGTTTTATGTCTTCTCGATTTTTAATTCAATTTTGTTATTGTTGAATTAAAAATCGAGAATATTATTCTCAATTTTGGGACATGTTAATAAGATATAAAATCATATATTTTAGTTGGACGAGTTATTCTTTAGATCCACCATTTCTATGTATCCATGATATTATTTCTAATTAGCCTGGTTAAATCTACATTAAAACGGTATCTTGCGTCCTTCTTGTCAGACCGACCATCCTTTATTAAAACAATTAAATTGAAATGGAAACTCATTACTATGCCTGCTAATGAATTTCAAAAATAACACGGGCTACTGCCCGCAACTTGGCACTCGTTTACAAGGCTTATTCTGCCCTTAGCATAACTAAACAACTACTTAATCAATTTGACCCAAATTTGGTGTGGGCCAAAATTTTTTTACATGTAACTTTCAGTAAATCGGATTTTAATAATAAATAATCTCAAAAGCACCTGTTAATTTTTTAATAGGTTTCTTCTAGTATCTAATTAGAGAAATTATATATGTCCGCGCAAAATGTCATCGTCACCAAGATCTTGCTCTATAGCATCGATTTTTTAATAATTTAACGCCCGTCACATGGCTAATTTTACTCTTCTGAATCATATAACGCCAATATTTGGAACTGAGTTATTTTAATCAGGCACTATGACCATTTTCCTATTATTTATAACAGCCCTGTCTTATATTGGCTTAAAGTTTTGGAATATTCCTTATAGAATGTTAAGAAAATTAGTCATATTTTTAATCTACCTAAGGTGTAAACGAAACTTACACATCAAAATAAATTTTTTTCTTAATGGTTCTTGTTGTTTGTTATAGGCCGACCTTTAGTGGCGTTATTTATAAGAAATTTCTGCCGTGACCGGCGATACATGCAGCTGCGCCGACGGAACTTCTGGTTAATAGTTGCGTTAGAGAAACTAAACTGTTGATCTTTGCACATTATTTTTTCAATACAAATTGTAGTAGGAGTGTAAATTATTTATATACAGGGTGACAATTTAAAAACTTGAAATGGCCATATATTAGAAACGAAAAACTGAAGAAAAAAACGCAAAAAACAGTTTCTATAAAACGAAGGGGGAACAAAAACAAGCATATTAGCCCACCCCTATCTGCAACCCCTTGGACAGGGTGAGATAAACCCTTAAAATCTTAAATAGAAAGGGGGTCGAGTGATAAAAATGCTTTCCAATAGTTCCATAGAAAGGTACATTTCAGGAAATTCTTCTCTGTTTATTAAGGAAAACAATAAATGAAAAGACAATTTTGAAATTTTTTATTATTAGTTAATTAAATGTTCAAAATGATTGCTACCAATATCCTGGCATATTAAGAGATATCTCTTAAGAATTCTAAACAGTTTAAGCCTCGGTATTTCGTTTTGGTTTATTTGCTATTTTTTTTTGTCGAAAAAAAAATTTGTTTATAAATATTCGCATTTTATTATCACAGAATTTACCTTAAAGGTAACTTCTACTAGTATTATTATTTTAAGAACAGTTAACTTTCGGTTCAGTTTAAATGAAAAGCAGCACTTCTTTCTTATCTTTAACAATGGTGTACAGCACAGCTGAACGGGTAGAAATTATTTTCATTTATGGTTCCCAGGATCAATGTTTTAACGAAAGGCATCCAGGTCAAAATGTAAGCCCGGAGTATGTTCGCCAACTAGTAGCCAAATTTAAAGAAACTGGTTCTGTCGCGAATATAAAGAGAAATCAACCGAGACTAGCCGACGAAGCAGCGCAAATTGAAATTCTGGGGCAGTTTGCAATGAATTCAACTTTATCAACTCGTCAAGCAGCTGTACCAACTGGATTATCTCGTGAATCAATAAGAAAGGTACTTAAAATTCATAAGTTTTATCCCTATAAACTGCACATACTGCAAGAACTTGGTGACGACGACCCTGACAGAAGAATACAGTTTTGTGAAATAATGACAGATAGAATTACGGCAGAACCTCGACTAGTTAAAAATATTTGCTTCAGTGATGAGTGTACCTTTTATTTAAATGGGCATATTAATAAGCAATACTGTCGTTACTGGAATGACGAGAACCCCCACGTATTTAGAGAAGGGCATACCCAGTACCCCCAGAAAATTAATGTTTGGGCTGCTATATTGGGAGATGGTATTATCGGCCCAATATTTATACAAGGAAATTTAAATGGCGACAGGTATGCTGAAATGCTACAGAGGTCTATCGAACCACTAATAGTGACTAATAGTGCGAGAATTAGAAAATCAGAGGGACATACTCGGAAATTTATCTTTAGAAGAACGCTTACTACATTTCCAACAGGATGGAGCACCTCCGCATTATGTAGTTTCCGTTAGGCAGTGGTTGGATGATAATTATCCCAACCAGTGGATTGGAACAAGAGGTCCTGTTGAATGGCCACCTAGATCCCCGGACCTAACACCTGTTGACTTCTTTTTGTGGGGTCACCTAAAATCTGTGGTTTTTAAAACGCAACCTGAGTCACTAGAGCAACTTCAGCATAGAATAGTTCAGAAATGCCGTGCTATATCCAGAGAAACCTTTGCAAATGTACGTGTAGAATTTGAAAGTAGGCTTTATTATTGTCTTCAAAACAATGGAAATCATTTTGAACATTTAATTAACTAATAATAAAAAATTTCAAAATTGTCTTCTCATTTATTGTTTTCCTTAATAAACAGAGAAGAATTTCCTGAAATGTACCTTTCTATGGTACCATTGGAAAGCATTTTTCAAGAGCTTCAAAATGATGTATCACTTGACCCCCTTTCTATTTAAGATTTTAAGCGTTTATCTCACCCTGTCCAAGGGGTTGCAGATAGGGGTGGGCTAATACGCTAGTTTTTGTTCCCCCTTTGGTTTATAGAAACTGTTTTTTGTGTTTTTTTCTTCAGTTTTTCGTTTCTAATATATGGCCATTTCAAGCTTTTAAATTGTCACCCTGTATAATAAAATACTAAGAAAATTAGTCATATTTTTAATCTACCAAAGGTGTAAACGAAACTTACACATCAAAATATATTTTTCCTTAATGGTTTATAAATGGCTAATTAAAAAATATTGATTGCATATAGTTTCGGATAACAAACCGTCATCGTCACATCAATTTATATCCGTGACCAATTTCCGCGATACAAAAATGCACAGATTTATGGATAACAGCTAATACAAGCTATTTCTTAAACTTTTTTAGACTGAAATAAGTATCTGTACTCAAGAGAATTACTGATAGAATATTTTTCCCTTAATGAAGACTACTAGGTCTGAGTTAACACTGTGACCGGCGCTACAACATAAAAACATACGCCTGGTAAAAAGTAGGCAATGTTCTAGTTTCTATCTAAATAAACATAATAAGGAACTTACCTAAACAGGAGCACGCTTTACACAAATTCAAAACATATCGTCATATTTGTAAAACTATAAGCCGACTTGTAGTGGCGTTATTTATAAGAAATTTCTGCCGTGACCGGCGATACATGCAGCTGCGGGGACGGAACTTCTGGTTAATAATTGCGTTAGGGAAACTAAACTGTTGATCTTTGAACATTATTTGCTCAATAAAAATTGTAGTAGGAGTGTAAATTATTTATATATAAAAATAACTTTAGTAAAATGACGTGAAATATAAAAGGGTAAAGTAAGAAATTATTGACTGGGGACACGTGACCGGCGATACATTTTTAAATTCAAATTTGAATACTGCAGCTATAATCTAAAAAAATACTTTTAAAATTATTTTCTAATGCAGGAAGTAACATATATTTCGCAAATTATAATCGTTTCTACAGGCAAATAGTTTATTTTAGTAAGTTATATGCTAAGGACTGAAAGTTGCCTGTAAAAAATTTTTACCCATGTATGTTTTATAAAATATCAGTAATTGATAAGTGCATTTAAATATTTTTATTTTTAAATAATGAAACCAACATAAAATGTCGTGATGTAGATAATAATGTTTACAAAATAATACGCGCAAATTGGCACATTTTGCGTTAGTTCATGGTAAAAACTTCCAATGACGTTACCCGAATGATAAACGGTCATCGTCCAATTTCTCCAAAAAGCAGATAACGCGGAATAATTTCTTATATAAATAAATATATCTTATTTATAGAAGAATTATTGATTGCGCCAATTAAAGTAACGTTAATTGAACTAAGTCTGGCGACAATTTGTGATAAGCTGATTCACGAATGAGCAGGAACGTGCCCTCGTGATTGCACGGTATCTATACAACGTGTTCCAAACTTTAAATTGTTTATACAATAGTGTGAAAAATTATTATTTTAATCCTATCTATCTATCTACCTATAGAACAATGTTTAAACTGGTTAGACTATATTCCGCTGCTGGTGATTAAGTTACCGGAAAACACAGATTTCAGTTAAAACTCAATCTTCCTAGAAAAACCTAGTTCTAACTATCCTCCTTAGTCAATTCTAGATTTAACTACTTGAAACTATAATTGTCTTATAATTTTAGGTAAAAAAAACAAAATTTCTTACACGTTTAATTGAGTTTAACGAGTTAAAACTAGTTTTTTCTACATTGAGAAAAGATCTAGCTAAAAAATCGGTTTGAGGTGTGGTATATGAACTGACATATACCTTTTTTTTTTGGAGAACTTGCGATGAGAATCTGCAGACAGATACCTTGCAGACGCGGATGCAAGGTAGTGTCGGGTTTAGCAACTTGAGGGGGATTATATGACCAAACAAAATCCTCTTTTCTGAAGGAAAAGAACATCCTCGTTGGATAACGAGGGTAGGCTGACCGACTAAACTCACCGCGGGAGTGAGGCAATTAGCCTTTGACTCATATTCCCTCGATAGTGTTGTCTGCAATCGTGTATGTTTGTCTCTGTATCTAGCTTTTAAGCTATGCGCTTTGTTTGGTGTCAGCTCCTGTAATTTTTCCATTCGAACTTAATCGACTGAACAAACTTTCAGGAGCTCCGAACGTATAGGGTAGGCGTAGTGGGTAGGCGTAGGCTGTCATTTTTGGGGCTGTGGTTGAATTTGGTTCAGCAATCAACCCCTCTATTTTTGTTTTAGAGACCCTTATTCTTGCCCCTCAGTCTTTAGGTAGTTTATAACATGTATTTGGCTCTGAATGCACGTGTGATGCACGTATCAGACTGTTGTTGGCAATGTTAGCCTTGGCGTGGTATTTCGCGATGGTTTTATCGAAGAACTCGATGACGTCATTTCTTGTTTATCGCGGCATGTTAAGTATGATTTTTAGAACCTTGTTTTGCATCACCTGAATTATATTCCTTTTACTCTTACTAATGGTGCACCACGCTGGCGCACCATATGTCATCGTTGACCTGATGAAAGTCTTGTAGAGGGTGACCTTCGTTCTTAAGTTGATCTTGCTGCGCTTGTTCACATAGGCGTAACTAGAGGGGGGGCCAGGGGGGCCGTGCCCACCCCAGATTGCTCTGGTGCCCACCCCAGTGTTTCCGAAGTTCGAAGCCATACATACGTCATACCGACACTTGCCATTATAATCCTACTAGACTAGGGGCCAGGCCCCCCCTACAAAATCATTCTAGTTACGCCAATGCTTGTTCAGCAGACAGTATATTGCGCCTAGTCTATATCTTTGTTTCCAACCTTGATTTTCACCGCCGGGAATTTGTGACGCGATTCTGACATATACCAACCTATAACCAACCTATTTAAACTTTCATTTAATTTTCTCTTAGTATATTACTTGCTTTATAAAAATTTATTTTGTAGTGGTCTAAATGTAAATATACAAATAACCCTAAATAAGAAATAGGTATATTGAGCTGAATTTTGTATATATTACAGAACACATTTTGAATCAATGTTGCCAATCTAAATTTATGAAATTAGGTACACAATTAGCTTGGAAAATTACACGCTTTGGCGTACTTTTAGTCACACAAATAGATGATTTTTACACACTATTCATATTTTGGAAAAGGGCAAGTGTACAGGGGTCATTGGGCTCTGAAAAAAAAAGGTTAACAAGTCAAAATTATTTCGGGGATCCTGAGTGATACACTCACCCAAAAAAGTCAACAAATTTGAAAGTTCTGTCTAATGTCTAATTACACTCAAATTATACACATAAGTGAGTTTTTTTATTTTTTTATGATCAAACACAAGCACCATAGGAACAATCCTTTAGGGCACTCTGGGAGTGGTGCGTGTGCGCAAAAAGCGATTTTCGTTGGTTTTGAATCATTGGAGGTTATATTCGTTGGGAAGAACGACATCGGGAAGGTCGTTCCATAAGGATGAAGTCTTCCAGATGAAAGAATTCTTAAATAATGAAGTTTGAGGAGTACTAAGCTTAACCACATATGGATGAGCGGCAGTGGTTCATCGTGTATTTCTGCTATTCGCCGCTCTGGGCGGAATTACGAGGGCAAAGTCAGTCGAGCACTTTCCATGACAATATGTGTAAAAGAGAGTCAAATCCCCAACCAGTCTTCGATATTCTAGGCTGTCGAGGTTCATCGTCAGCTCGTGGTCTCTAATCAGAGGAATAGCCCTGCTTTCGATGGAATCCAGTAGCCGAAGGGTATGTTAGGGTGCAGAGCTCCAGACATGAGAGCAGTACTCTGGTGATGGTCGAATCTGGGCTTTGTATAGTGCAAAAGTTGTTGAGGTGTGAACAACTTTCTGGTTTGGAAGAGTACACCAAGTTTCTGAGAAGATATCTTGGCGATTGCCACAACGTGGTTATGCCATTTCCTCCCAGATGGGATTGCGTGTCCGTTCATGACTATCTCCGGTTCTGTAATGTTAACCTTCTTAGAGAAAACTACTGCCTGGGATTTTAGCGTTAAATTCGACTTGGTTACTGTCACCCCAAGCCAAAATTTTTTCCAGGTCTTTGTTGAGGCGTGATACTTCATGCTGTCTGCGAAGATGTGCGTCGGCAGCCGATGTTTGTACATTCAAAGAGAAAGCTGAGATAAGTGTGCTATCGTCAGCAAAACTAAATTTCGGAATTTTCGTTTTTACTAGAAGGTCGTTAATGTAGAGTAAGAAGAGAGTGGGAGACAATATGGACCCTTCAGTAACACCGGCCTTGATGCTGACGGTGTCTGAGAGAAATTCGTCAATCGCCACTTGCAGCGAGCGAACTGAAAGCAATGCGATTGGTCGAAAGTTGTTAGGGAGGGTTCTCTACCTTTCTTTGGTATAGGCTTAACTCGCGCCGTCGTCCAGCACGATGGAAATATTCCTTGTTTGTAGGATAAGTTAAAAAGTCTACAAAATACTGGTGTTAGTTCATCTCTTGAGAACTACACACAAATTACACAGAAAGCAATGAAAATTCACTCAAATCATGTAATTACACGTTAAATGGCAACACTGTTTTGAATAAAACAATTAAAAAAGTTAAAAATTTAAAGTTTATTTTTCCTGTGCTGTAGATATTTGCAGGATAATATGTTATATAAAGCGACTTACTACAGCAATGATATGCCCAGCAAAATCAATTTTACTCTCACGGCTATTTATGGCGCCTTAAAAGCCGCATTACAGTAGGCAATTTTTCTCTTGCGCCTACAATGGCAATTATAATTACACGTATTCATGCGCACTAAACCGTTCTCGATCAGCTGTCCCATTGTCAATAGTCAGAACAGCAGTTGGTACTGTCGAAATCGCTAAAATACCCCCAGATCTAGAAATGGGCAAACCTGTTCGTTTTAATTACCAGTTAAAGCAGCTACTGCTACTTGCAAGAGGCAGTTCAAAAAAGTTGCGACGAATTAGCAGTACATATGCTTAATAAAGAATGTGAACTGCTAATTTAAGTACCAGCTAGTTTAAATAGCAATTTGCTGTTCATAGCTGCTTCGACAAACTAATAAACATTTAAAAATAACAGAATAATCCATCTTTGCCCAGACTTGCACCGGCAATGGCACAAAAATGGCGTAAGACCCATTTCTGGCAATGAAAGACTAACTGCGTATGATTCCGTGTAATTATAATTGCCATTGCAGGCGCAAGAGAGAATATTGCCGTCTCTAATAAGGCTTTAAGTAAATATTTTTTTGATGTCGTAGTTAAAATTTTTATGACGGTAGTAGAAGTGTAGAGGAGATTCAATGTTACGGTTTCACTTGCTCGAGAAGAAGAGCCTGGCTCGCGCGGGTTTGTTCGGGTTTTTACCGGACTAGTAAAAAGTATTTTTGACTAAAATATGTTTAGTCATAACTAGAATTAACGGAGGATATTTGTTAATTCTAGTTTTAAACATCTAAATCTAGAATTAACTAAAATGTGTTTAGTAAAAACTAGAATTAACTGGGAAAGTTTGTTAATTCTAGTTTTAACTATGTAGATCTAGACTTAACTAAAATGTGCTTAGTCAAAACTACAATTAACTGAGGATGTTTCTTAATTCTAGTTTTAAATATCTAAATCTAGAATTACCTAAAATGTGTTTAATCAAACCTAGAATTATCTGAGAATATTTGCAAGTTCTAGTCTTAACTAGTTAAGTCCGTAATTGACTAGGAAGGATAGTTAAAACTACCTTTCGCTAGGAAAATCGGATTTTAACTGAAATCGGGTTTGTACGATAACAATTACAACTTTAAAACTGGGTAATTTTTTTAGTACCCTTACCCAGTAGTAATGTAGTGAATAACAAGATTTATTTAGCACATGGCTACGCAATACATGTTATATTTATTTATTTGGACCACACAGTGTTAATGCCGAACAGGAGTGTCCGCATTTTCAGTTTTCAGTTTCAATTCTACAACTAACACTAAAGTTTAAATGTTTCAACATCTATTTAGTAGTAAATTAATTACAGATGAAAAAAATTATTAAATTATATACAAAAATATATTTCTGGGAAACAGATTTTTTACTGTATTGAGGGAGATGAAAAACAGATCTATATTGTTAAAACAAGAAACCGGATCCCTATGAGTGTTTTTCATATTATTTTCACGTATACAGGGTGTCCCACTAAGGTCGGCGAGGAATGATATTATGGAAGTCATAAACCTTGCTTCTTGGGAAAACATTAATTTTTTTATGATCAATCACAGGCACTATAGGAAAAATCCCATAAGGATGACGTCCTCCAGATGAAAGAATTCTTAAATAATGAAGTTCGAGGAGTACTAATCGGAACTACTTATGGATAAGCGGTCGCCTGGCATCTAGCAGGGTTGGCAACATTTTGATTCCATGGATATCCTGATAGTTGGTAGCTAACATCAATTTTTAATAAAAGGTTTTTTTGTAAATAACTCGAGAAGGAATAAAGGTATCGAATTACGGTTTGGGCTAAAATGTAGCTATTTTATGTTCTTTAAGCACATAATATGTTGTGCCATTTAATTTTATTAAGAAAATTTAAAAATAAAGAGAATTATGGGTAAATAGCACCCTTTAGAAGACACAGAGTGAACTAGCGATCACGACCATAGCCGTATATTCAATAAGCGTAAAATTATCTTTAAAACGAGACTAAATTGATTAAATTTGGATAAAGGATATGGAAGATACAGCAATTTTAAAAATATTTTTTATAAGCTTCCACCACACGCATTATCGACGATGTGCAATAATTAATTGTCTTTTTAATTTTTAACGGCGATAATTCGAAGAAATTAGAATTTTTAGTTACAATAGACTAATTTTGTCCCCTAGCGGTTATTTTGAAGATATGAAAATATTTTCTATCAATTTTTCTTTGTCGATTTAGTCAATGACCTTTTTTCCCCAAAGACGTAAGATTTATGACTTCCATAATATCGTATCTCGCCAACCTTAGTGGGACACCCTGTACAACACCCCTTTGGAGTCCGTTCTTCCTAACTTACTCTTAAAGGTCCATATTGTGGTATTCTTCATCAAGTACCTAACGGCCACTACAATCAATTATGAATTTACGATTTTTATGTGAATATTTTGTCTACCAGAGGTTATGAACTAAATAAAATCCTCGGAAATGTAGGAAAGTTAATGAATACACACGATAACCTGTATTGTGTTTACTATCCATTTTAATACTAAATACAAATTGCCATTATATTTCGATATACTCGTATTTACAAAATAAATTTCTTACAACTTTTGCTGGTCACTGGCTCTAGACTAGATTAAACCAAGCTTTACTAGTTAAACCTGTTAAATCATAATAAAGCAAAGTTCTTTGTGATCAGTGGACAATAACAGATTTTTTAAATTATTGTATTAGTCGTTTACTCATATTGTATTCAACTCTTACGAACATGGAAAGAAAAATATTTAGACACATTAAAGTACAGTTTTATGAATATGCCTGTACGAGCCATTCTTAAGTTTTTTAAATTAGGTTTAAAAAATCTTTTTGATATTAACTATTAATAATGTGGGTCCCTGGTCACTCCGGGATATTAGGGAATGAAAAGGCGGATGAACTAGCGAGAGCCGGATCTGCCCAAAGTCTCAGGGGGCCTTGAAACGACCTTTGAAATATCAATACAGGTAACAAAAACAACATTAGATGGATGGTCGAAAAAGCAACACCTATCTCGATGGCAAGAGTTACCTGGTCTAATACACGCACGGGCCGTAATGGGAAAACCATCGAAAATACTATCGAATGGGATGCTAACCCTGACGCGGCCCCAGTTGAAACAAGTGATGGGTCTGTTAACAGGCCACTGCCACTTGCGAAAGCACCTTCAATGGATGGGGCTAAACAACGGATCCATTGAATGTAGACTCTGCGGCGAAGAGGATGAAACCGCCTCACACATAATATACCGCTGCGGAGCGCTGTCCCGCAGAAGACAAAATATCTTCGGGAACATACAACGTGGTGACAACCTCCCACATGACAAGCTTGGTAGAAGGTTACTGGACCTCATAGAAGGAACAAACATCTTCTAACAAGATACGGGCACACAATAAGCCGTAAGGCTGCAGTGATTTGAAGTTAGGGCCTTTAAACCGACCCCGCCTTTAACCAACCAACCAACCAACCAACTATTGATCAAACCAAACCAAAAAACCCGAACATACTCTTCGGCTACTGGATTCCATCGAAAGGAGGGCTATTCGTCTGATCGGAGACCACGAGCTGACGAAGAACCACGACAGCCTAGAACATCGAAGACAGGTTGAGGATTTGACTCTCTTTTACAGATATTTTCATTGAAGGTACTCGGCTGTCCTTGCTCTCTTAATTTCGCCCAGAGCGGCGAATAGCAGAAATACACGACGAACCACTGCCGCCCATCCATATGTGGTTAAGCTTAGTAGTCCTCGAACTTCATTATTTAAGAATTCTTTCATCTGGAGAACTTCATCCTTGTGGAACGACCTTCCCGAGGTCGTTTTTCCCAACGAATGTAACCTCCAACTATTCAAAACCAACATGAATCGCTTTTTGCGCACACGCACCACTCCATAGTGCCCTAAAGGATTTTTCCTGTAGTGCTTGTGTTTAATCATAAAAAAAAACGGAAATGACGTCAGCTTTGGATTTTTAATTGGAACACCCAGTATATTTTTGGCCATATCGATTCAGAACACCATTCCAAATTCAACGATATCCCATACGTCATTTATTGACATTTATAATCATTTTTCTTGTTATTTTTACTTCCTCATCTAGATTGCCATGAACTCTCTAAAATGGTTTACTGCTAATCCAAATTATAACGGATTTTAAATTTATAATTATGTTCATTTGTTTGTTAGTATTATGGCGTAATGGGTACCTAGGGGAGGTTTCTAAAAAAGGGTTATATGATGTATAACAGGGTAACCTCAGGTTATCACTGTTACCAAAAAGGGTTAAAATTATTTGGTATGATGTTGCCTGTAGAATTTATAACAGGTGTATACAGGGTGACAATTTAAAAACTTGAAATGGCCATATATTAGAAACGAAAAACTGAAGAAAAAAACGCAAAAAAGAGTTTCTATAAAACGAAGGGGGAACAAAAACAAGCGTATTAGCCTACCCCTATCTGCAACCCCTTGGACAGGGTGAGATAAACACTTAAAATCTTAAAAGCTCTTGAAAAATGCTTTCCAATGGTACCATAGAAAGGTACATTTCAGGAATTTCTTCTCTGTTTATTAAGGAAAACAATAAATGAAAAGATAATTTTGAAATTTTTTATTATTAGTTAATTAAATGTTCAAAATGATTTCCGTTGTTTTGAAGACAATAATAAAGCCTACTTTCAAATTCTTCACGTACATTTGAAAAGGTTTCTCTGGATATAGCACGGCATTCCTGAACTATTCTATGCTGAAGTTGCTCTAGTGACTCAGGTTGCGTTTTAAAAACCACATATTTTAGGTGACCCCACAAAAAGAAGTCAAGAGGTGTTAGGTCCGGGGATCTAGGTGGCCATTCAACAGGACCTCTTCTTACAATCCACTGGTTGGGATAATTATCATCCAACCACTGCCTAACGGGAACTACATAATGCGGAGGTGCTCCATCCTTTTGGAAATGTAGTAAGCGTTCTTCTAAAGATAAATTTCCGAGTATGTCCCTCTGATTTTCTAATTCTCGCACTATTAGTGGTTCGATAGACCTCTGTAGCATTTCAGCATACCTGTCGCTATTTAAATTTCCTTGTATAAATATTGGGCCGATAATACCATCTCCCAATATACCAGCCCAAACATTAATTCTTTGGGGGTACTGGGTATGCCCTTCTCTAAATACGTGGGGGTTCTCGTCATTCCAGTAACGACAGTTTTGCTTATTAATATGCCCATTTAAATAAAAGGTACACTCATCACTGAAGCAAATATTTTTAACTAGTCGAAGTTCTGCCGTAATTCTATCTCTCATTATTTCACAAACTGTATTCTTCTGTCAGGGTCGTCGTCACCAAGTTCTTGCAGTATGTGCAGTTTATAGGGATAAAACTTATGAATTTTAAGTACCTTCCTTATTGATTCACGAGATAATCCAGTTGCTACAGCTGCTTGACGAGTTGATAAAGTTGAATTCATTGCAAACTGCCCCAGAATTTCAATTTGCGCTGCTTCGTCGGCTAGTCTCGGTTGATTTCTCTTTATATTCGCGACAGAACCAGTTTCTTTAAATTTGGCTACTAGTTGGCGAACATACTCCGGGCTTACATTTTGACCTGGATGTCTTTCGTTAAAACGTTGAGCTGTTCTTAAAAGACATTGATCCTGGGAACCATAAATGAAAATAATTTCTACCCGTTCAGCTGTGCTGTACACCATTGTTAAAGATAAGAAGTGCTGCATTTCGTTTAAACTGAATCGAAAGTTAACTGTTCTTAAAATAATAATACTAGTAGAAGTTACCTTTAAGGTAAATTCTGTGATAATAAAATGCGAATATTTATAAACTATTTTTTTTTCGACAAAAAAAAAAATATCAAATAAACCAAAACGAAATACCGAGGCTTAAACTGTTTAGAATTCTTAAGAGATATCTCGTAATATGCCAGGATATTGGTAGCAATCATTTTGAACATTTAATTAACTAATAATAAAAAATTTCAAAATTGTCTTTTCATTTATTGTTTTCCTTAATAAACAGAGAAGAATTTCCTGAAATGTACCTTTCTATGGTACCATTGGAAAGCATTTTTCAAGAGCTTTTAAGATTTTAAGGGTTTATCTCACCCTGCCCAAGGGGTTGCAGATAGGGGTGGGCTAATACGCTTGTTTTGTTCCCCCTTCGTTTTATAGAAACTGTTTTTTGCGTTTTTTTCTTCAGTTTTTCGTTTCTAATATACATATATAACGCGTTTCTAATATATGGCCATTTGAAGTTTTTAAATTGTCACCCTGTATAGAAAGGTGTGTTGGGTTTTTCTTAGGAATGAATGTTCGACGGTAGGACACCACTACCGGACAGTGTCTTTCGACTTCTAGTAAAATGAAAAACAATGCACGCTTGAGAAGAAAAAAGACACATTTTTTTATGATCAAACACAAGCACTATAGGAAAATCTGGGAGTGGTACGTGTGCGAATAAAGCGATTCACATTAGTTTTGAATCATTGGAGGTTATATTCGTTGGGAAAAACGACCTCAGGAAGGCCGTTCCATAAGGATAAAGTCCTCCAGATGAAAGAATTCTTAAATAATGAAGTTCGAGGAGTACTAAGCTTAACCACATATGAATGGGCGGCAGTGGTTCGTCATGTATTTCTGCTGTTCGCCACTCTGTGCGGAATTAAGAGAGCTAGGTCAGCCGAGCACTTTCCATGAAAATATCTGTAAAAGAGAGTCAAATCCCCAACCTGTCTCCGATGTTCTAGGCTATCGATGCTCTTAGTCAGCTAATGGTCTCCGATCAGACGAATGGTCCTCCTTTCGATGGAATCCAGTAGCCGAAGAGTATGTTTAGGTGCAGAGCTCCAGACATGAGAGTGATGGTCGAATCTGGGCTTTGTATAGTGTCGAAAGTTGTTGAGTGTGTACAACTTTTTGGTTGAGAAGCTAACCATATTTCCTCCCAGACTGACGCCCAGCAAATTAATAGATGAAGCCAGTGGGATTGCGTGTCCGGCCATGACTATATCCGGTTGTGTGATGTTAACCTTTTTAGAGAAGACACATGCGGAAATCGAGCAAATACCTAATTTTTATTTTACTTTTATGAGTTATATGTTAAAATGTTCGACAGTAGAACACCACTACTGGACAGTTGTCTTTTGACCAACCATTATACTACGTAGTACCATTATACCAAACGTGTACGTAACCTGAAGTAAAATAATCAAAATGACAAGTAAACTAAATAAAAATACGTGCACGATAATAAATTGAAGATTATCAGGGGAGCAATGTGAATAAAATTGATTGATTTCTGCCCCAGCATAGAGCGTGAGTGAAAATATTATTACCATGTGGAAAACTTTTGATCTGTGATTTTAGGGAAAACGTATTCTTCATAAAAAGTTTTGCTTACCTTAAAAACTCCTAATACCCAACAATTTCCCAAGTATAACGTACATTGTGGTCAAGAAATAACAAAATGTGTTGGTGCAAATTGATACAAACAATTTATTAGAGAAAAGTTGTTGAGAATCAAATTTAATATCAAAATATAAAATAACATAAAGAAAAAATATTTTCATCTATTTCTTCTTTCCGAACGTATGGAAAGCGTCATTATTTCTAAAGGTAAAGTAATATATTTCTAAACGCTTGGATTGTTATTTATTTGTTAAAAATTTCGCTTCTCTAATTACTATACAATTTATTTAATATATAAATGGATTATGATTATTTTATCCTGTGAACAATTAGGAACTACTAATTAAGGATTACAGGTAAGCAATTAATTTTGAATTTCAACGCGATTGTATATTTAAAAAATACTTTCTCTACTTTCACTGATATACTACAATTCCTTACAGAACTATATTATTTCTTTACCTTGGGTAATCAATGTACCGTCATGACCAAAGAAAAATTTCGATGGAGACAATTCCTCAAGTTCTCTAGTTCAAGTTCTAGATACAAAGCCGTTTACGCTGATGTGTTCAAATTGTTGAGAGAAAAGTGCTCTATCTCTTTGCCCGAGTAAGCTGATATGTTCCCAATTGAAAAAAATTGAGGTTTCTTTGAATAAGCCTTCTTAAAAACTTATGCGTAAGAAATTTAAAACACAATAAATCTTGAAAATTGCATTTTTATCAAAAATTTAGCTTAGAAGTAAACCATTTTAGGGAGCTCATAGTAATCTAGATGAAAAAATAAAATTATGAAGACAAATTATTTAAAGGGTCAAAAAGTGAGGTATCAGCTGTCGTTGAATTTGGAATGGTATTCTGAATTGATATAGCCAAAAATATACTGGGTAGTCCATTTAAAAATCAATCCAAAATTACGTAATTTCCGGTTAAACCGGAAGTGACAAATGGAGTCATAAAATGCAAAATAATACCACATACAAACCAACCAAATTTTATTTCTCAAATTTAAACATAAAAAATTTATAAATTTAAAAATAAAACTCATTTTTTGCGCACTAAAATGGATCACTCACATAATACCAGAACGAGAACTTCCGCTGTCAGTGTCCAGTGTCATATAACGGGTGCAAGTTCTTCAACGCGATGAGATGAGATGAGATAACAAATTCTAATAAAAAATATTTTTAAGAATAGACTCAAGCATTTATTAATAGAATAAAAACTTGCTATACCATTCAGGAATTCGATCAATGATGCTATATTGTTAGCGTAATTACCCTACTACTATTTTATTGTTTAGACGTTTTCTTCAATTATTGTATATATATTTCTCTTTTTTACAGTTAAATTGAAGAAATAAATGAATTATTATTATTATTATCATTATTATACAGGTGAGCGTTTCCTCTGAAACACCCGGTATTATATTTTAAAAGAAAATCAAACCAACAATCAAATGTACAAAATTTTATTCTCTGAAAACATGTCTTGTATATACAAAATAAAACTACCTACAAAATAAATATACCTACCATAAAACTGGTTTACAAGCAAAATACATTCTTTGCAACAATTACAAAAATAAGGTAATAAATCTGGATATAGATAAATAAAACAATATTCACGCAGTGCCATAGAGAAATCATATTTTACTTTTGTATATACAGTGCGGCCAAATAGGTTCGAATAAATTAATTTAAAATTCACCCTTTAATTTTTTGAAAAAACGCTCGGACATGTCGATTTTAGTTTTTAGATTTCTATTTTTTAACTTATTTTCATTTATACAGGGTGACTCAAAAAGAAGATTTCATGTGACACATCAATTTTTTAATTGAAACCCCCATTTTTTACTTAGCTTTCGGATTCTACGGAAAATTTCGATCACTTTTCATGTATCACAACCTATATCTAAATTAAGTTGTTTTTTGAAAAAAAAAATCAATTTTATTTAGAAAAAAATTGATTTAATTTTAAGTGATAAATGTTTCAATTACAAAATTGTGAAATATTTATTTAATAAACGTCGGAATTGACCACCAGAAACATCCTGATAATCACCGCCGTTGAGCTTAGGGTAACCGTAAAATGAAAATAAAATAAGGTGAAAGTGGCCATACCACCAGGAAACAAAGCTATCTACGGCTCTGCTGATAATATCCGATGCGATATTCAAATTCTTGCAATACATTGTTCATTATTTGAGCTTCTATCCGTCTAATTTTTTTTATCAATTTAATTTCCGAGCGTTTTTTCCGAAAATTTAAAAGTTGAATTTTAATTGAAGTTGAGGACAAATTTGTTTAACAAAAAATGTACCAAAGAATAATAATAGTAATAGATGAACACGATATTTCACCATTTCACTACCGAGTATATTTTGTATTTTATATAACTAAAAAATCTACAAAAAATGTATTAGAAATATACACTCGCTGGCCCAAATTCCGCCACCCTGAAATTTTGGTCAAGTTTGATATTTTATAACTTTTTTATTTTTTATGCGATTTTCATGATTTTATTATCAGTTTGTAGATCCATTTATTGTGTTTTTCCTTAATTATTTTATAAAGTAACATTTTTCGATTAGGCTATATTATTCAGGAGTAAATCAAACTGTTGTTTTTGTCGTCATTTCAAAACAACCGGTAGGAGAATTGAGGTGGATAATTTTATTTACATATTGTTTCTTGTAATCTTTGATGTGTTATAAACATTTCGTTTTTGATTTATTCCACGAAATGTTTAGAATACATCAAAGATTACAAGAAACAGTATGCAAATAAGATTATCCACCTCAATTTTCCTACAGGGTGTTTTGAAAAGACGTCAAAAAACAACAGTTTGATTTACCCCTGTATAATATAGCCTAATCGAAAAATGTTACTTTATAAAATAATTAAGAAAAACCCAATAAATGGATCTACAAACTGATAACAAAATCATGAAAATGGCATAAAAATAAAAAAAGTTATTAAATATCAAACTTGACCAAAATTTCAGGGTGGCGGAATTTTGTGCCGGCGAGTGTAGTTTTGACCAGATTTATGAGTTAAAACCGATATTTTTTTTCAATCTTGTATACCAAAACCTGTATTTTTGTAAAATGGTTCAAATACTATGAAATCAACATCATTGATTGATATGCATTGCGTCAAAAATTACGGAGTAAGAAGATCTTGGTTTTATTCTTCTATAAGTTCAATACAAAAATGTATAAATAAATTATTTATCTTCTACTTTTCAGTTACTGCTATGAATTATTGTCGAGTTGAAAACATTCTTGGTCTGATTCAGGCAGCATGTGCTTATACAATCTGATGAATTTTTTGAGTTTACAGGTGTTGCCACAACCGGGGATAGCAAGCCGTTTAGGGGTGTCCGATGTATAGTCTTGATAGAATAGCTAAAAACAAATTTGTTATGCATTTGAGTCATTCTTTTACAAATAGCCCGCTTTTTAACCTTGACATTTTAGAATCTTCCGAATTTTTTTTTACAATTTATACAGGGTGTTATGGAAATGACTTATTATATTTAAATGGGTGACTACTTGGGTGTCCTAGAGAAAGTCTCAGAAGCGGCCCCTTAAATTTTGGGATTTAATATAAAGTGTATATTGCGCTTAATAATTCAAAGCGCCATATATGGATATTTTTCGTCAATTTATTTTCATCTCAGGATTTGTCAGTTTAAATATAATAAGTAATTTCCATAACACCCTGTATAAAAAAGAGGGATATAAAAATTAAATAATAGTACCCGTCTGAAGGACATTTGAAAAAAAACTAGTTTTGAAGGAAGAATCCAATTGCGGACAAATCACATTGTTTTTATATTAAACGTAATAAATTATTGTTTAAGCACGCCTATGGTATCATGCTTTCAAGCATTTCTTTATTTTTGCCCCCTCGCTTTTCATACGGAGACGTACGTATTTCCCTTTACTTATGCCATACGATACATATCCTTATTGATCGCTTACCTTAACAAATCTTATTCCATTTACATTATGTACTTCAATAATCACATAACTACCATATGGAGGGACATGTGAATAGAATACACCCAAGAATCTGAGTAATATAGCGACATTGAACTCGTGAGCTGAATAAAGGAAGATTTTTGTGTCTCTATTGTATTCACCTTTTATTTTGGCGAGTGAGTCGTCGATCATTTTCTTAACAAGAAATCCTAAAAAATGTTTTTGATTAGTTTATGGTGGCCGAAACACTAACCACGTATTTTAGTTAGAAAAGTCATTCTCGCCAGTGGCGTATCTGCAAACATGTCATCTGATATTTTTTACAAGAAGAGTGATAGGCCATTGATATTTTTCAATTTAGGGAGAGTTAGATATGGCCACTTTCATTTAATACACTCGCCTGCACAGAATTCCGCCCCCTGAAATTTTGGTCAAGTTTGATATTGTATATCTTTTTTACTTTTTTTGCGATTTTCATGATTTTGTTATCAGTTTATAGCCACATCTATTGTGTTTTTCCTTAATTATTTTATAAAGTAACATTTTTCAATTAGATTATATTATACAGGAGTAAATCAACTTTGTTGTTTTATGTCTTAATTTCAAAACACCTTGTAGGAAAATTGAGGTGATTTTATTTACATACTGTTTTTGTAATCTTTGATGTATTCTAAACATTTCGTTTTTTGATTCATTCCATTATCTCATTTCTGCTGCGAGCTGCAAAATTTTAAATGAAACGATGTTATTTTTAGAAAATGTATGTCAAGCTTTCGTATAAAAATTATCGACGTGGAGCTCTAACCGCCCATCGTTACATTGAGGAAATCCTCCAAGAAGTTGTTGTTCCATTTGCTCCTTTCATTTGGAACCAAATTACATTAATACACGATAATGCTGTTATTGCTGCGAGAGGAGGAAATACACGATATTAGCATTTTTTTGTTAATTAACTTTGATATACCTAGTGTTTGTTTTTCTTAATAAAAATAGGCTTCAAATCAGCGTTTTATTTAAAATTTTGCAGCTCGCAGCAGAAATGAGATAATGGAATGAATTAAAAAACAAAATGTTTAGAATACATCGAAGATTATAAGAAACAGTATGTAAATAAAATCATCCACCTTAATTTTCCTACAGGGTGTTTTGAAATCACGACAAAAAACAACAGTTTGATTTACTCCTGTATAATATAGCCTAATCGAAAAATGTTAGTTTATAAAATAATTATGGAAGAACATAATAAACGGATATACAAACTGATAATAAAATCATGAAAATCGCACAAAATATAATAAAGTTATAACATATCAAACTTGACCAACATTTGAGGGTGGCGGAATTTTGAATTGAATAAAAATGAGTTTCACCTTGAGTTGAATTTAACATGAAAAACAATAAAGTGTTTTCATATAGAATTGGCTGCAGAAAGCTATTCAGAGAAGATATCCAAATGGAAAAATTTCAGTGGCGTAACATTTTTTTGTAAAAAATATTAAAAGACATGTTTGATGGGATGTCACTGGTGAGTCGATAGAATAAGTTTTCTAACTAAAATATGTAGTTTTATGTGCTATTAACACATACCAAAATTGAACCCAAAATTTTAAATTGCTTTCGGAAATATTAACAATAGAAAAAAACGATAGAAAACGAGTAGTTTACGTCCTGATACGTGCAATTGTACGGGGTAGCGCATAAAATCTAATTGAATGTCAATTCCCCAACATGCATCTAGATTTTATGCACTACCTCATACAATTAGATGCATCAGCACGTAAACTAATCTGCCCTAAACTCTAGAATCTATTTTCTAACAGTTAAAATAAAAATTATGAAAATTGGTTCATTATTAATGAAATAACAGCTTAGTTTGGACGTTTTTTAATATTCGATAATTCATTGGGGTAGTGTATTACCACGTCATTAAGAATCACTCTGTTCATTATACCAACTGGTGAAACCATTTAATTTTTAAGGTATGACCATCTATTGATTACTAAACTTGTTTTATTTCACTAAATTTATATGATTTTGATCTTCAAAGAAACATAATAGCATGCAGCATGCAGACCTGAAAGACCATTTTCGCACTATTCGTTGGATGAGCGTATGCTTCCATCCATCTATGCTGAGGCGGTCTCCGACATCATTCTAACTAGCATGGAAGCATTTATCCCCTCATCCAAAAAACGCCCTTCCAACGACAAGCCCTTATTTAGCAAGGATTGTGGGCGTGCTGTCAGATCAAAAAATCTGGCTTACCGACCACTGCGTATAAACCCTACCGCTGAGAATCGTAGATACCATATTTGTTACCGCTCAAAATCAGTGTAATATAATAATAGATCAAAGTAAAGAAGCTCATAAGTGAGGATTCTGAAAGGGCTGGATGTTAAAAACGCTTCTGCTCCAAACGAAGTTTCTGTTATAGTTCTCAAGAGATACGCTAATGAATTAACACCAGACTTTTGCAGACTTTTCAACTTTTCCTACAAAAAAGAAATATTTCCATCATGCTGGAGTACGGCGCGAGTCCAGCGTGTACGAAAGAAAGGTAAGAGAACCCTGCCTAACAACTATCGACCAGTCGCATTGCTTTCAGTTATATCAAAAGTAATGGAGAAAGCGATTAACCATCAACATCTAAAGTATAGAAAGGCTACAACAGTATCAGCGATCATCAATATAGTTTTCGGAAGTCCAGATAAACGGGAGACTTTCTAGCCTATGTCGCCCATCTTTGGAATAACCCAATCGAATATCATTTTAAGTCTCGGGCTCTTGCACTGGATATTATTTGATCGTAATTGGAATGAGGGACTTCTAAACTGCGATTCTATGGCATGCCCAGTAGATTCTGTGCATGATTCTCTAGCTTCCTTAAGGACCGTTCTCTGCAAGTGATGATTGACGGATTTGTCTCCCACCTTCTTCTTACTCAACATTAACCACCTTCTAGTGAAAACTAAAAATTCGATATTTAGTTTTGCTGACGATAACAAACTTGTCTCATCTTCCTCTTTGAATGCACAAACATCGGCTGCCACCGCAGATCTTCGCAGACTGCATGAAGTATCATGCCTCAAGAAAGACCTGGAAGCAATTTTGGCTGGGGATGACAGTAACCAAGTCGAATTCAATGCTAGAAAACCAAGGCAGCAGTTTTCTCTAAAAAGGTTAACATTACAGAACCGGATATAGTCATGGACGGACACGCAATTCCACTGGCTTCATCTATTAATTTGCTGGAGGTAACTCTGGGAGGAAATATGTCTTGGCATAACTACGTTGCGGCAATCGCCAAGATAGCTTCGCAGAACTTGGTGTATACTTTCAAACCAAAAAGTTGCACACACTTCAACAACTCTTGATACTATACAAAGCCCAGATTCTACCATCACTAGAGTACTGTTCTCATGACTGGAGCTCTGCACCCAAACATACTCTTCGGCTACTGGATTCCATCGAAAGGAGAGCCATTCGTCTGATCGGAGACCACGAGCTCACAAAGAGCCTCGACAGCCTAGAAGATCGAAGACAGGTTGGTGATTTGACTCTCTTCTACAGATATTTTCATGGAAAGTGCTCAGCTGACCTTGCCCTCTTAATTCCGCAAAGAGCGGCGAATACCAGAAATACATGACGAACCAGAGCTAGCCCATCCAAGCGCGGATCCAGGGGGGAGGTCATGGGGGTCATGACCCCCCCACCCCAAACCATCAATTTAACACGAAAAATACCATATATACCGGTTTGACTAACGCGGCAGGATATTACTTTTCGTAATTTTTTCATGCATGACCCCCCCCCCCCCCCCAAACGAAATTTGACCCCCCCAAAACAGCAAAACAGAAGATCTGGATCCGCCCTTGAGCCCATCCCTCTGTGGTTAAGCTTAGTACTCCTCAAACTTCATTATTTAAGAATTCTTTCATCTGGATGACTTCCTCCCAACGAATATAACCTCCAACGATTCAAAACAAACGTGAATCGCTTTATTCCACACCACTCCCAGAGTGCCTTAAAGGTTGATGGTTATGTTTAATCATAAAAATAAAAGTCTTACCAACTGCAAATTTCTTTAATTCCGGTGTAGCAGTACTGACATTGTAATCGTTGATTGCTAAATATTGGATATGATGATAGATATCCTTTGCCCATTCTGGATGATCGTAGCCATTTTCTTTCTAAAAACCAGTTCATAATTTTCTACCTAATAATGAAGTGATGGGGCTTATATTACTTATTTTACTTTATAATAATATGACTACCTATGTCACTATACAGGGTGTTACAAATTCGGCATTCACCACTTTGTTCGAAGAGATGTCCAAGAATAAAATTCACTTCCTGAATGCTACTTTTTATTTTCCACAAGATGGCGTTGTTAGATCTTTCATGCGACGTTTCGTCTTTGGGCCACCATCATCAACTTAATTTATTTAGATACGGGAATGGGTCTTTTTGGTTAAATTATCAATGAGGACCGAAATCTACGTTCAGTGGTATATAACACTTACTGGTCTTCCGACGTTTTGTTCCTTAAATTGATTATCTTCATTAAAATACTTCTAGGACGTTCTTGTAATTTACTTTTTTTTCAAACTCGGTATAATTCGATAATGCAAAACTTGCCTCTTTTGAAAGTCTTAAAAAAGTGCTGAGCATTAAGAGTAAAATTTTATTTGTATTAATAAAATAAAGTACTTGTACTTGCGCTAAGTAGAAATTTGCTGCAACTATCAGTTTGAAATAAAAGAACAGTAGTAGTAGGTAAGATAACAATAACGTAGATTTCAGTCCTTATCTCATATTTAAAAAAATTAAGTTGATGATGGTGACCTAAAGACGAAACGTCGCATTAAAGGTCTTGACATGCTATGCCATCTTATGGAGAATAAGAAGTCGCAATGAGGAAGTTAAATTTATTTTTGGACATCTCTTCGAACAAAGTCAGGAAAGACTAAAAAACGAAACGCAAAATTTTAGATATTTCCAAATATCTTGAAAACCCTTGTATTTAGTTTAGATTTTTTTACGCCTTATTATTTCTCCCATTATTACGCAACATTACTGCAATTTAACCGACTTCGTATCTCTTACCGTTTCCGAAATCACGAGGCCGAATTTGTAACACCCCGTATTTTAAATTTTTTCCGCCATTTTATATTAATTTCTATTATTAATTGCACCAATAAGAAAGAAGAAACTATTCAAATCTAGAAATCCTTTCGGGGTTGTACGTTAATTTAACATTTGTCTCAAAAAATTAGTTTATGACCATATTTAATAATTTTGGTTGTGCGGTCTTCTGAAAGGGTTTCATATTTCTGAGACATGCAGATTCCCAAACTGATATTAAATATAAAATTATCAAACAATTTGACACTCACTGACGGTATTTAAATTAAAATATTTGTAACTTTGAAACTGAATTTATATACAGGGTTATGATAAAGAGAAGGATCAGCCTTTTATATCGACCATCGCCCACTTAATCAAGAATCCGTAGGGCACAACGACAAACTTATTTTATTGTAATGCATTTTTTTTAAAATATATTATACAGGATGGATCATAAATATGCCACTTGTACCAACTTCAATTATTTTAATGGAACATATTATATATTCTTACATTTCCACATTCCACAATCAATTCTAGACATTTTTCAGAATACCTATGCCTATCTTCAACCGTTTACGAAATAATAATATGTACTTATAAGCTAGATTTATAAACTTGACGTTGACGATTGACGGTGACGTTACAGCTTAAACATATTGAAATGCATAAGACCATTTATATTTGACGATGACGGTGCCGTTTGACGGCCGACATAAACCAATTTTATCTTTTGACGGTGGACGGTCGTAGCAACGTTCGTAGCAAGTTTCCACAGCCAATCAAAATCGTGTTTGCCTGTCACGTGATATTTAGTAAATATTATTTTATTTTATACCATCTTATTAACCATTTTAAAGTGTACTGTTGATAAGTGTTGATAGTATCATTCAGATCACATAAACACCAAAATTAATATAATCACAATAAAATATAGGAAAGCTGAGAAAAACAGGTTATGTTATGGTCGCCACCGTCAAGTTTATAAATCCGGCTTTTTACGGCACCGTCAAACCGCACCGTCAAACTGCACCGTCAATCGTAACTTCAAGTTTATAAATTTTACTTAATGCTGGTATGCACATGTTTCTCGACATAGCAATTTTACAAATTTGATTAACATTCACTGACATTTTTTGACGGCTCAAACTTAAATAGCAAATTGTAATTGTCACTGCCTTCAAGATTATGATTTGAGTTCAGAACGCTGCTATGTTGAGAAACATACGAGGATCATATATTGGAGCAAAGGGACAGAAAAAGAATGGTGGGTGGTATTTATTTTGATCTTAGCAATTATCTTTGCTATTATTTATTATATTATTACTTTTATTTCATTTCTAACTGTATTTAGTATAAGACTTGACGTTGTCCATGTTCAATTTCTTTTTGAATTTTTTGACAATAAATGCATTATTATTATTAATATTACTACTACTACGCGCACACGCACCACTCCCAGAGTGCCCTAAAGGATTTTTCCTATAGTGCAAACAAGCATTAAGTATTAATATTTCGTAAACGGTTGAAGATAGATATGATTTATGAAAAATGTCTAGAATTGATTGTAGAATGTAAACATGTAAAAATATACAACATGTTCCATTTAAAAAATTAAAGTCGATACAAGTAGAATTTTTATAATCCACCCTGTATATATCTTTTTCTATAACAAATGCATTTCAGAGAAATAAATTTGATGGGTCCTATAGCAATTTTTGATTAAGTGGCCGGTAGTCTATATAAAAGGCTGATCCGTTTCTTTATAGTTACCCTGTATACGGGTAATTCATATTTGGTTGAAATAATTGTGCTCGCTATAAAAGATGCCGATCTTATTGATGATGATATTTTCGCCTATCTGTCACTTCCGGTTATACCGGAACTTAGGTTTCAAATTGTTATTTTAAATATGATGCCCTGTATATTGTGGCATTTAATGTAAAAATCCAAGTAAATATATTAACAATGTCCTCTCCTCATCTCCAACCATTTCTGAATCTGATTTTAGTAAATTTTGCAAAAGACTTTAGTAAATTTTACAAAATATTTTTAGTATATTTTACAAGATATTTATTTCACTGAATTCTACAAAAACTTTCATATAAATGGTTTACTAAATATTTTTGTAATTTTAACTAAAAATGTAGGTTAAAATGTTGCTACAATTTAATGGCAGTTCCTAATAAAAATTATTCCAGTCACATATAGAGCCATAAATAAGTAAAGTTATAGTTAGTTCCACTATTTTTATAGTAAATAAAGTTTTTCTCTACGTGCGAACTTGTTTTCATTATACAGGGTGTCCCAGGGTATGTGGGGAATCTCCAGGGTTCAGATAGAACACTTAAAAATAACAGGAGAAGTTCCTATAAATTATTCTTCCTACGGCCTCCCCTACGGAAATACGGGCCAATAACGGACGTCCCTGGAAATCGTTGTTTTTTAAATAATTTTTTAAGTACTAGGTGTAATTTAATATTTTTTTAGTATAATGGTTACTAAATGAGTCTCCTTAAAATTCGTCCTTTTAAATAAATTTTAGACTTAACACAAAAATGTTTTTTTTACCACCCTATATGATGAAGGAACGATAATAATATTTTTAGATACTCTAAACCTTAGCTGAAAAAAAGGTACTCTTGAACAAACCCGAACTGTTTTCGAAAAAAAAAAATTTTTTGTTCAATATGATTTTTAAATTTATTTATTTAAATTTATTTTTTTATTAAATAATTTTGTATGTTGGATCAACATGAGCTCTTTCTAATCTTAGGCATTCCCCAGCTTTAAGAAGTGAATGAAGACTGTTGAACCCTCCACAATGCCTCAACATTAGACCTTATCTCGCGACAATGAAAATTAATCATGATACATTAAATGCATGTCGGCATATTCAGTATATTGTAAATTCCATTACTAAGTTAGTAACTAATAAGACAAAGGAGAAAAGCTGCAAATTTTAAGACACTACCATAAACTGACACTGGCATAAATATTCTTATTTAAATCGGTACATGTGAAAAAACCATAGCTATAATAAGGGAATTTTATGAACATAAAACAACAAGAAATGCTGAACAAAAATATTTTTTCTCGAAAACAGTTCATTTTATCGACATTGATCAAAAGTGCCATTTTTTCAGCTTAAAGTTTAGAGGATCCAAATATATTATTGTCGTTCCTTCATCATACCGGATGTAAATAAACATTTTTGTGTTACATCTAGTCCGTCCCTGGCAAACTAAATAAGCCAAATTTGTTTAAAAGGGCGAATTTTAAGGAGACTCATCTAGCAACAATTATACTAAAAAATTATTACAGCTAGTATTTAAAAAACAACGATTTTCAGGGACGTCGGTTATGGACACATATCTCCGTACAGGAGGCCGTAGGAAGAAAAATTTATAGGAACTTCTTCTATTATTTTTACGTGTTCTAGCTGATCCCGGGAGATTGCCCACATATTCTGGAACACCCTGTATATATAGAATTGATTAGTCATAATATTGAATAGTACTTACTTCTGTCGTTAATGTAAAGTACAAATCGGCAAACTTCTTACTATTCATGGGTTGTCCAGCATGATGTTCTATGTGCCCGATGATATCGGTGAAATTTTCAAAGAGTTTTTTTCCTTCGGTTGAATTTAAGTAGTCCCAGAATAATTTATTGTATATGGGACAGTTTGCCAGAGGATCAGCTAACACCTATAAAACCAATTACAATTAAAAATAAATGAGCTTCGGCCAAAAACCGGAAGTGATCAAAGCTTCTGCAACTTCCGGTTTAGCCGGCAATGATGAAAGCTTGTTATTTGATATACTAAAACGCAACATCCGTATCGCTTTAGGAAATATAAACAAGAAGTTCGGCGTTGGAAAAAAATGCGAACCTGGGTATGGTTGTTGCTATTACGATAAGGATCTGATGACGAACCGAATATCCATGAAGCAGTAGATACTGTGTATATGGACAAAGGAATATCATTTGTCTATTGAATATAAGCGGGTCGGCCTCGCCTAATTACTTGTGTGTCTAATTTCATAAAAAGACATCGTTACAAGATCAACATGTATATTTTTTTTTATGTTACGGGAGTCAAGGAGAATAAATTAAAAAAAAAAGTAAATTACAGGAACGTACTAGGGGTATTAATTTATTAATTAATGAAGATCGTCAATTTAATGAACAAAACCTCGGAAAACCAGTAAATGTTATACAGCCTAAGTCGGTTAAATTAGCAAAGTAGTAGCATTTTTTTTTCCGCTTTCCGGTTATTTTCAGTTTTAGGCCAATAATGCATATGAACTTTTTTGTTCTGTAAATAATTTACAAACCTTGCAGCAAAAATATACAGGGTGTATGGCATTTTTCTCATTTATTTGAAAACTCTATGTTCAATTATTTTTCTGTTCTCACCATCTTAATCAGCAGGAAAAATGCTACTACTTTCCTAATTTAACCGACTTTGTATCTACAATAATAAAAAAGTTAGCAATAGTGCGCACTTAACTTGGTACAGGATGTATAGCGCTGAACGTAGATTTACTTCTTCTTTCATAATTTAAAGAAAAAATCCAGAGCCGTATTTAAAAAAATTATGTTGATGACGGTGGCCCAAAGACGAAACGTCGCAGTAATAATCTGATGTTGCCGTCCTATGGAGAATAAAAGGTAGCAATAAGCCAGTGAATTTCATTTTCGGACATCTCTTCGAACAAACTCAGTAACTAATAAATCCGAACAAACCCAAAAGGCAAGATTTTAGATTTTTCCAAATATTTTGAATGCCCCTGTATTTATTTTTGATTTTTGGCGGCATATTATTGGGTTCATAATTACGCAACTTTGTCCCAATTTAACCAACTTCGTACCCCTTACCGTTTCCGAAATCCCAATGTTGAACGACGAATTTGTTACATCCTGTATATCCTATTGTTTGTAACTACTAATTTATGGATACCCTGTATAATAATATACAATATACTTACATGGTCCTCGTGAATAGGCCAGTAGTTAAAAGGTACCGGTTGCCAATCCAATCTATTTTCCCATACCAGGTCTCCCCTGGGAGGAAACAATGAAGCCAGGACCAGTTGGAGCGACATTTTAGTCCGGTTGTAGTCTGTGCATCTCGCATCGACTGTATCCAGCGTGAATTCGTCTTTACCCAGGAAGTCGTAGTATCTGGAGCGTAGCTCTTTGCCTATATTGTATTCTTTTCGTTTTCCAGCCTGGAAACAAAATAGTAAATTGTAATATGTGCTGATTGCAATGGACGATTCCTGAATTTTATATCGATAAGTTCATATGAACGTATTTTCTATGCGTCCTTTTCGATACATAGGGTGTTAGAGTATTTATTTATTTTTTGGTTTTTATCAAAAACCTCGAATAAAGTTTGAGATATTACACTAAATTTTGATACAAACTATTATGATATAAAGCTACACATTTTTATCCCAAAAAAGTTTACGTCTTAATACAATTTTAACCAAAATATATGTTATATCATATACAGGGTGTTATGGAAATGACGTATTATATTTTCGTTTTTCGTTTTTCCCAACGAATATAACCTCCAACGTGAATTGCTTTTTGCGCACACGCACCACTCCCAGAGTGCCCTAATGGATTTTTCTATAGTGCTTGTGGTGTATCCTAGAGAAGCGCTACATATTCTTTTTTTTTTAATCGAACGTTTAAAAAGTGGGGTAATTCACCCCTAAACCCACCGGTTACTCCTCGGCACATTCATATATGGTCATATTACATTGCCAAGCTATGTAATCAACAGATGTTCAGGCACAATGTTTCCAACTGTGTAAAAAATGTAAAACTTTAGAGTCTTATAAAAACAATATTTAGTTTACCTAGTATCCAAATAGAAGTGAATCTAGGTGCCAGTACACTAGCAAGTAATCCACAGACATCTTTAGGTTTTTGTTTTTTTTTCTATGGGAAACGCTTTAAGCTCATCACATACCCTGATGATAATGTGGAACTGCATAATAAGCTTATACCCACTAAACCCCATTCCGCCTCTTATTTCCAATCTCTCGGAACATTTGCACTAAATCACTTAAAGAAACACACAGACACCCACGAGTTTCAAATTAGTTTTTTTGAAGATATGCACTTATTATTAGATTACACAAAAGCAATAAATACTAACTCATAATTACACTTTACAATAACCCACCGTACACATAAAACAACAGCACTATAGGATACAAATTATTTTGCAATAGAAATTCAGAAATAATAAAAACGCTAATTTCTAATGGACTAATCAAATTTATTCATCCTTTACTGAAGAAGAATGATGAAATAATTATGTTGATAGAAAGGACAACCCCTCCAAAATAAATAGTCTAGTCCAACTAGCGCGGTTGCCATTTCCGAGACTATCATTATACAGAAAAGTATTACAGAAGGAAATTCTGCAATTTATGAATATAACCTTATAAAAAATCGTAAGTGGCAACGCTGTATTTTTAAATATTCACCCCAGCCGCTGCAGTCGCGACAAGAATAGGCAACCCGCTCGATTGTCCAAGACCAGTCGTTTAAAGAAGCCTGCCGGTTTCCTACTGTTTTTCCAAGCAGATTTGTGTTAAATTGTATGTTACTACTTAAACCCGAGTTTAAATTATTAAGTTATTTGTTCTTTTCGCGACGGCAGTGCCCCAGTTCAGCAGTTCAATATCGATCGACGGAACCAACGTGTTATTTATTTTTAAAATTTTTAGATGTTAAATACATTATTTCCCAGACCACTCAGACAATTAGGGCGTATTTTTGTCTACACAATAGCACTTTAAAATACTAATTCAGATTGGATGGTACTTAGATGTGTTCATGAGACGCAATTTTGTGAGATTGTTGTGCCGGTTTGTTATTGTTCGGGTTACCTCGGTACTTGGTGTTTTTTTATAAATTAAGTTGGCTTTAAATAAGTGCGAAAGCTAAATAAAATTGCATTTTTTTTTTCTAAAGGGTAAGTGGCATTTATAAACATTTAAGTTGTCCAGATCTGACGGGTGTCGTTCGAATTGAACAAATGAGAACCTTTTATAAACTCTGCGGCGGTTCGTTCGAATCAGTTCAAGTTTATAAATCAGAGATTGTTTCCCAGCGAACTCAACTGAACGTAAAGGTTTATAATAATGTACCCCGAAAAATAGACAACTTGCAATCTGTCAAGCGGTTATTGACTTTCTAAAGAGTTTACCCTGAAGATATGACAACACTGTTCAAGATTCAGTGACGTTTATCGCCATATGTTGCTTTATTTACCTTCCTGACAGGGGCACCACGTGGTCATTTTTGGTTTGACATAAGGTCATGTACAGAGCATATTAAATTAAAGCGCCATTTTTGGATATTTTTCTTCAATTTATTTTCATCTCAGGAATTGCCGATTTAAATATAATACGTCATTTCCATAAGACCCTGTATTTGGGTCAAAATTTTTTTACAGGAAACTTTCAGTCCTTAGCATATAATTTACTAAAATAAACAATTTGCCTGTAAAAATTTGAGAAATATATGTTACTTCGTACATTAGAAAGAAATTAATTTTAAAAGATTTTTTTAAATTATAGCTGCATTATTCTAATTTGATTTTAAAAATGTAACACCCCTAGTTAATAATTTCTTACTTTACGCTTTTATATTTCAAGTAATTTGGATGAAGATATTTTTATATATAAATAATTTACACTCCTAGTACAATTTATAATGAAAAGATAATGTTTAAAGTTTCTCTAATGAAATTATTAACCAGAAGTTCCGTGCTCTCAGCTGCATGTATCGCCTGTATTAGCTGTTATCCACAAATTTGTCCATTTTTGTATCGCCGGTCACAGTAACACCGGTCACGCATAAATATGTTACCGGAGATACAGTGATACGCGTGATACAACTTTTGTTATCCGATCCTATAAACAAAATTTTGTTGTAAGTTTGTAAATTCGTAAAAATGCCTAATCTCAAGCGAATATAATCTGTTAAAGCAAAATGAAAAAAAATAGGAAGAAAACAGGCTAACAAAAAATAAATAGATTTTAAAATAAAAAATAATATGTAAGTTTAAATTGTTAATTATTTTCGCATTAGAGCATTTTAAGTTCCACTGGTTTGATTTTTAAAGTTTGTAAAGTTTAACTTAAAGTACCCATCTAACTATTTAACTATTATAACACCGGTCACAAAACAAAAAAATGTTTTTGTTACAGATTTAATTTTACTGATTTGTTTTTACTGTTTTAGGGTTTGTTCGCATAGATATTATTGAGGAAAAATATATTTTAATGTTCAAGTTTCCTTTACACCTTAGGTAGATTAAAAATATGAGTGATTTTCTTAGTATTTTAACTTTATATCAGGAACATTCCAAAACTTTAAGCCACTATAAGCCAGGGATATTATAAATAATAGGAAAATTGTTATAGTGACTGATTAAAATAATTCAGTTCCATATATTGCCGTTATATGATTGAGTATAGGAAAATTAGTCCTGTGACCAGCGTTAAATTATTAAAAAATCAATGCTATACGAAAATAGACCAAAATTTGATCTTTTGCACGTACATATATAATTCCTATAAAAAAACTGTTAAAAAATTAACATGTATTTTTAAGAATATTTATTTTTAAATACCAATTTACTGAATGTTGCCTATAAAAATATGTTGACCCATATGTTATACAATACGCTCCTACAGTTTGGTCCGTTTCTCCTGACTCACCCTGTATAATACAACAATTGGGTACATGGGAATTTATCGGTAATTTCTGGATCTAAACCGCACGAATGCAGATTTGTCCAAAAGTATCGTGGGAATCGAATCCCAGCGGATCTATGAACCTATTATTTTCAGTTTAAAACGTATATTATGTAATTACTAATTAACTTTCACAATTGTTTATTTTTTTGGAATTTCTTTTTATTTTATCAAAAATTAATTTAACAACAATAACATTATTATTATTTGACGAAATTTGCAATAGCACGCATTTAGACAATCTATTAAATAGTACGCAAGAAAAATTGAAAATAAATAATGACCACAATATACAGGGTGATCAAATAGTTCTGGTTATATAGTACTCCACTGCTATGAAATATGATATTAGACAGATAAATTTATATCTAGGCCGTAGATAAAAACAAAAAAAAAAGAATGCGACAAAAGGGAGTTATATTGAGTATATTGTTGGTATTTATGCTTTGGCTTTTGCCGTCTCCAAACAGCCAAACCTGGAATTGTGCAATTAGGGTCGACAGACTTTTTTAATAAACCGACGGAAATTAACACTCTAAAAAGGTAAATCTAAAAAACCCAAAAACAGTAAGTCGGAACAAAGTGTTATTTTAATTTGTGATATTCATGAAAACATATAAACATTAATATTGTGGACGGGCAATTTCCAGATCAAAGGTAAGCCATGGACAAGCAAATCGGTAAGTATTTTTTTACTTTAATATTTGTAAAATAAGTTAATAATAAGGTAATACTAGTATACATAGAAGTGACAATATACAAAACATTGCGACAACTAAACAGTATTTTTAGCTTAATTGTACAATTCCAGGTTGGTTGCTTGGAGGCGACCAAACCCCGAAATTGAATTGATTTGATCATTGACCGTTTTCGAGTTTTGCGCCATAGGTACAACATATACAACGAAAAATCCTGCTGGTAGGGACACACAAGATATTATGCTTCCTTTAAAACGTGCATGGTGACTGGGTTTATTGGACAGCAGTTTACGCCAATAGAATGACAAACAGATAAATGGAAGAATAGTTTGGGGTATCCACCATCAAATTTTAACTAAAAACACCGAATTTCTACTCTATTTGCAGAGCAGTGATTAGGTTTAAAATCTATATTTTTTTTTACGCAATGAATACATAAAATTGATTATTCCAATGAAGAAACACAAAATTTATTGCCTAAAAAATCGAAAGAAGCTTACAAAAAAGGAATATAATATGTTTGTTAAATTGTATTGGACCAAAAGCAAGTGAAGAGTTTCAGCGATCGGTTAACGTATTTTCAAGAAATGTAAAACATATTTAAATCTGCGACTTAATGTAAGTTGGTTATACACCAATAATTTTTAATTTCGAAAAAGAAAACTGGCAGAAAAATATCGTACAGGGTGTCCCATTTTCGACACTTTTATAGGGGATCTCCGTAACTGTTAGTGCTATCAAAAAAGTAATGTAGGTGTCATGTACTCGCTTAAGAGATACGGGGATACGGGGGAAAATCAAAAAATTGACAATTTCAAAATTACCCTATGTTTTCTTAGTTAAAAGAGATACAGAAAAATGTTTTATACAAAAGTTTCTTTATAATGATTTTTTAATAATCTGCCGTATTTAGAATAAGTATACACGGCCAGGTAAAAAAGTTATCGGATCTAAACCCATTTTTTTAAATGGAACACCCTGTATATTGTAATCTAAAAAGATGCCGTTTTAAATTTGCTTTTCAAATATATAACACACCATGGATAATATTGGTTTCCTAGGCGATGTATTTAAACCTTATTACTTTAAACCACAGTAGGCCATGAAACAAAAGCTAATATCCTAGAGACAACTATGTTGACATTCTAGTTGTTATTAACATTTAACGTCATTTTCATATATTCATTTGGGAAAATAACTTATCAACATTTTGAAAAATTTGATATGATATCTATGATCCATGGTGTGTTATAAATTTGAAAAGAGAGTTTAAAATGATATATTTTTAGATAAAAATATACAGGTTGTTCCATTTAAAAAAATTAGGTTAGGTCCGATAACTTTCTTACCTGACCCCGTAAACTTATTCTGAAAACGGCACATTATTAAACATTATTCAACTATCATTATAAACAAACTTCTATATAAAACATCTTTCTATATCTGTTTTAACTAAGAAAATATAGGGTAATTTAGAAATTGTCAATTTGTTGATTTTCCCCCGTATCTCTTAAACGAGCGAAAATTTTCGAATTTTGATTTTACCATCTTAAGTTTGACCCAAAAAGAGCACATGACACCTACATTACTTTTTTGATAGCACAAACATTAACGGAGATACCCTATAAAAGTGTCGAAAACCCTGTGCGAAACTTATGCATAAAGTTAAGTTAAGTTAATATTACATGCATTTGTTACATAATTAACGAATTAAGTTTAGTGTTGAAAATAACTGGTTCAAGCTATTTTAAATATTTAATAAAATCAACTGTGTAAATGAAAAATAGTACAATAATGTCGCCTTGGGGAACACCACACTTAGATACTCTCCAAATTGTTATATTCTCGTTCATCGCCCTGTTTATAAGGGTATTAAATTTTGATAAATAAACCGTGTGTATTGGCAATAAAATAAATCACCCTCTATATATTACTGGGCGTTTATCAATTTTCGGCATTAAATTTGGCGCCAGCTAATCCGATTATTTTTCAATTAACCTCTTCTGCGTAATTCTTTAAAATAATGTGTTAAATTGGATAATTTTATTTGTAAATCCGGATGATAATGCGGGGTTATCTATCAATTATTACAAACTCATTAAAATATACGGATAAAATAAAATTTGAAATCCATTTCATCATTTCCAGTTCCTTTATGCATAGTTTGTGCTATGGCGTTTCTTAAAGCGAAATTGAGCACCTATGTCTGTATCCACAACGGCGCAACGCCCCTCGCCCATAGCCTGCAGCCTCGCTTGAGCTTCGCACAGTAGGCCCTCGACATCGAGATATAAACATGGACTGTGTGTTGTTATCTACTTCCGATGAACAAGATATTGTTTAACGACTATAATATAACAAAGTGATACTTATATGCTTATATTCACAAAAGCGTTGGGGATCTTTCCTTAGATCTTTATAAAGGTGATAAAATTATCCATAGAATCTTCGCTTTGCGTTAATAGGATGCACTGGTAATCTTAATTTCTGTTTAAACATATACCACTTGGTTATATTAGCGTCTAAAATAGTATCTTCTTCATCGGAAGAGGATGACATCGCACAGTCCATGTTTATATCTCGATGTCGAGAGACAAACTAATCGACAGGCAAGGCAATGAGTGAGGGTCGGTGTACCGTTGTGGACACTACGGTGTGGCCATACACTAAGGACGCGGTTGTCATTTACTCGACATTTTTATCGTCGGCGACATATCGAGTAAATGGACAACCTAGTTCTGCATTATGACAGCAAACTGTGTTAGCTCGGCGGCCTGTGTCACCGGCTCGAGTTGCACGGCGAGCATGATAAAATAACTAAAGGTAAGATATCTAACCGTCCCAATTTCATCTGCCGCGCGCAATGTCGTCACAAGGAGAGCGATTTTTAAATTTCTTATGGGATTTATATCGCTGTCAGCGTTTTAAATTATATTTTAATGGTATTAAAAGGTTTTATGCATGTAATGGTACCTATATGAAATGAAAGAATAAGATATGACAATTATAAGGAATGCTTCCGACAAGCTTTTAAAACATTCGCCGCGCCATTCCAACCGGTCGACGATAGCCGAAGCTGCTCGTCCACCCCTGCTTGTTGCCACCAGCGTTGTCAGTCTTTTACAATTGTAATATATCCAGTACTATTTTAACAATTTTTGAGATGTTCATTCTTAGTGTGGGGCTCCCCATATGAAATTTATGTTCAATCTGGAGGTGGCTCCCATATCATAGGAAAGTAGCAATCTTTGTTTTCGCACTCTTCTTACTCTGATACCGTTTCTTACTATTCTATTAGGTTTCGAACCGTCAACCTATTACTTTTGATCACAGATTTCTGGCAACACTGGTGGCCACGTAGTGAGCGCCGTTTGCCGTAGTTTTCTATGGAAATTTTGAAAGTTCAGCAGAACTGTTTCTTATTTAGTCGTGTATGTTTATTCAAATAAATATCTGAATTTTCATAATATGACGTGCGCTATGTTGGGTTGTGATATGGATAACCAGGCAAAGAAATTTGACAGAAATATAAGATATTTCCGCTTTCCTTTATGGATACAAACAAAGAAATAGAATAGATACGGTTTTATTTATTTTATTAACATTTCCTTCTTAAGTATTTTCCATTGACGCTGATGAGGGTATATGACTTCGCAACATGTATGGAAATTAAATTGTTGTTTATTTAACTACTGAAGCAGACTATGAGTTTCTTTGCCTCTTCATAATTTCACTCAACTAAGAGATGGACTATTTAAAAAATAGTTTAATTTGTTTATAACTAGGTTGTATTTTAGCTTTAATCCTTGGTGTATGTTCATCAAGTAAATATAATTAAATACCATGATATTATTCTTTAAAAGAGAGTTAAGAACGCTGACAGCAGTATAAATCTCCATGAGAGATTTAAAAATCACTCGCCCGTTGACGTCACAAGCCGGGCCTCCATCGGCGCGGAATCATACCTCTTAGATCTTTATACCCTGCATCATCAGAAGGCAAATACATATTTTAAGGAAAATGTCGGGTTTGTCCATTTGTATCCAGTATATCGTTCGCTCGTCTCGTTAGTGGATAGCATATGGTTGTCTACCAATGTTGAATAGTTGTATACTAGTATATTGATACAACATAGATCAAGCAAAATAGAATCAGTTGGAACAAACCCTAACAGCGTTAACGTCGTTATTATCAACATCGTTACTGAACTCAAAGGGAAAAAAACAGAAAATTTTGAATAATATATTTTTGAAAAAGTTAATGGGGAGGTTTAAGAGGGGATGGAAATAACAACTGTAACGAAATTTTGAGATGGTATATCGTTTTCGGGATACTAAGGTCAGAGAGGAAGGAAGCGTACCGAAATCGAGGGCGTTCACCAGCTAGGTGGGCGGACGACTTAAAGCGGGTGGAGACAAACTGGATGCAAGCGGCCCAGGACCAAAGTAATTGGGGTATGCTACGGGTAGACTTACGTCCAACAGTGGACAAGATGATGGCTAGATGATGATGATGATGATGAAGATCAGGGTAACCCTTTATGGTAACTATTCGTAACGAAAAGTTAATAAGTTGGAGTAAGGAAGAGTGGATCGAGACTTAAATATTACCAAATATTTTCATAATTACACGAAGTTATGAGACCTAATTGAAAATGCCCTAGAAAATATGAAATGTTACTTTAAGTAGGTAGGTACATTAAAATTGATTCTCAATTATAATACTTACCAATTTTGCACAAATTTTAAGTAAAAATTGGAGATTATAAAGTGATGTTACTAACATAACAAATCAAAGCTTGAAATTGTATAGGTAAAGATTGTTTCACGAAAATAGATATAACTTAATGACTGCCGTAAAAGTACCTGGGCCATCCCATTATTTATGTCCGTTTGTTATTATTAGGTGGAAAGGACCGAATTGTAATAATTATAATTAAATATAGGCACAACAGGTAGGTTAGGTTGCTTAATTTATATTTAAATATCTTTTTGTGGTAAAATTTGTTCGTTTTTGAGGAATGGTTCAAGAATTGTCTTTTACCAAACATTCCTCAGAATAGCGTGATAGTAATGGACAATGCGAGCTATCACAGTCGCCAATTACATAAAGCTCCAAGCTCAAATAATACAAAATTGGAGATTCAGAACTACATGGCGGCGAATGATATATATTTTGAAGAAAGTTATAAAAAAAAGTGATCTTTTAGAAGTTTTAAAGACATTTTGTATAAAAAAAAGTATATGTTTGTGACACATTGGCAGAAAAACATGGACATACAGTGCTACGGCTCCCACCCTATTATTGCATTTTTAACCTCATAGACCATAATATGTGGCACCAGTTAAAATCACTGGTTAGGTCTGAAAATATTTCTCCGACTTTAAGTTCTAGTGTTGTAGAATTAATACGTGGACAAATTCAGTCCGTCACGTAATAACTGTAGAAAATTCGTATATTAGTCTGGATCGTATAATTAATCCAATTATAATTAATTTTAATGAGGATAGCGATAGCGAAACAGAACTATCTATAGAATGACATTATAAATGTAAATAAATATGACTAGTAATATTTAAAAAAAATGTTATTTCATTTGATTACATTAATATAATCATATCATTACTTGTTTTCCTTAGTCCGTCCCTTCATACTTCACTTGTTTATTGCCAAGCTCTTGTCGACACAATGGGACCGACCCAGGAAATCATTAAGTATCCAATTTTCGTGAAACGTACTGTACCATCGTGCCGGTAAAAAACTAGGACAGCAAAATTTCTTATTTTCTCCTTGACTATTAGGAATTTTTTACTTTCGAGTCTGGTACCAGTAAAATGTAATTTACAAATTTTGCATGTCAACATAGATTGTCACTTTATCATTAACTTGTCAAGCAAATTTTTCTTTAAAAAATATGCCACAATTAATACCCCAGCAAGAGGCTATAATCTACAGTCGGTTGCGATATGTTGCTTTTATTAGTGATATTGCAGACGAACTGGGACTAAACAAAAATACCGTGTTGTTGGCAAACAAAAAATAGAAAGACATGGGACTATTATTAGGAAAGCAGGTTCAGGTCTCCATAGAATTTCTACTGAAGATGAAGATAGAAGACTAGTTAATTATCTAAGGGATCATCCATTCGCAACTGCAATAAAAGCGAAAGAAGAGACGAACTTTCCAGGTTCTGCAAATACTGCTAGAGACAGGGTTCGAATTTCCGATATACGAAGTCGTTGTGCTACTAATAAAATATTTTTAATGGAAAGAACTAAACAAGGCCGGTTAGAATTTGCACATGAATATTTAAATCGGAATACTTTCTGGGAAACAGTTATATTTTCAGACGAGAAAACTTTTCAATCGTGTAAGAATGGAAGAATTCGATTGTATAGGCCTTTCGGCATGCGGTATGATGAGATATACACTCACACAATAAACCAAAGCGGGAGTTTCTCTATAAATATCTGTGGTTGGATTAATGCTAAAGGTCCAGGAATTTGCCAAATCGTGGAATAAAGACTACCTGCACCTGAATATGTTAATATTCTAAATGCAGATGATACCATCGATAAACGCTGTATATGGTCAAAATTTTACATTTCAGCATGATAATGCTCCAATACACACAGCACGCATTGTGCAAAATTTTCTCCTAGAAAATAATATAGCAGTTCTTCCCCGGCCTTCGAAGAGTCCCGATTTGAACCCGATCGAAAACATTTGGGGTAAAATGGTGAAATCAATGTATAAACATGATTTTCGGCGGCCACGAAACAGATATGAATTACGCTACAGGATAAATGAAGCTTGGGATGAAGTAACAGGCGAATTATGCAGAAACCTAGTTTTAAGTATGCCGCAAAGGCTTCAAGAAGTAATAAACAGGAATGGTTCTATGATCAAATATTAAAAATGTTTTGTTGCTCGACAAATTTTGCGTTTGTATTTTTGTAACCTTCTATTAAATTTCTTTTATTATTTAGTTTCGTTTTTATTTTTAGGCGACGTTATATATACCTATTTTAAATAAGGTATTAGACTTTTTCTTAATAAAAATGCCCAATATATTTACTGCCGCTCAAGTTTATAAAAGAAATAAGATATTTTGATGCCACCTCGTATCGAAAAATTTAAAACGTTAAATTATGTAACCTAGGTTACTTCCTAAAAGTTATGTGTATTTACCTTTACAGCTATCGAGCACCTTTTATAGTCTATGAGATATGTATATCCGTTCCCAGTTTTGTGATTTTGTTGTCTTAGTTTTTTATCGGCACGATAGTACATTGATTTATTAATGATATTGAAAAACGTAATTTTTGTAGTAGGTACTGACTTTTTATATATATTTTAATTCGAACATACTGTATATTTTTGCATATTTTAATTTTCCTCGAAAAGGCAATATTTTTCCGTATAAAGCGCCATATGATTCAATTGAATCGTTTTTGATATGATTGAAAATCGACTTTTCCCAACTTTGGTGCCCTGTAAAATTACTTACATTAGTAAGTTGACCTGGTCCAATTGGATAGTAAGTGACGTTCACGTAGGGATCGTTTTTGTAAAGGGCACTTCTATCGGGTGTTCGATCTCCATGCCGAAAAACCTAAAAAAAAAATAGTTGTTTATAATAGTTGTCCAAAATTTGAGTACCACAGATACAATATATGAACTGACGACTAGTGTGACGCAACATCTAAATAATGGTGATAAGTGTATAGCCTTGTTCTTGGATTTAGCGAAGGCATTCGATACGGTGTCCCATCGCATACTACTTCAAGCATTGGAGGGGTATGGAGTGAGGGGTGTCGTGTTGGATCTGTTTGCGAACTATCTTGCGGATCGTACCCAACATATCAAGATTGGTAACGTCATCGGCGACCCTGCAACTGTGCAATGTGGCGTGCCCCAGGGTACGGTGATGTGGCCAATTTTGTTTAACATTTATATAAACCACCTTTGTGAGCTTAAGGTGTGTGTGTGTGTGGGGGGGGGGGGGGGGGGGGGTTCGAGAATAATCGCCAATGCAGATGATACTGTAGTGACTTTTAATGACAGGATGTGGCAAAGAACAAGAGAACGCCTGAAATCTAATTTCTCTAAAATAAATAAAATAAAGCTTCTCTTCTCTCTACTTTCAAATTAACTTTAAATATTAAAAAATCAAATTATATAGCTTTCTCAATAACATCTGCCACAGGCCGGATTTTAATCAAATAATGTCAGAAAATGCCGCGTATCCTCTCTATGAAGTTTCGTTTGTAAAGTATTTGGGTATTGTAATAGATAAACATTTAAAATGGGATCAACAGGTGCTTTATTTGTGTAAAAAAATCCGATGCCTAATCCATAAATTTTATATCCTTCGAGGATTATTAAATAAAAAATTTATTCTTATGATCTATAAAGCATTAGTTGAGCCCTTATTGAGGTATGAAATCATCGCTTGGGGAGGAATGTACAGCACTCATTTAGAACAGCTAAATATTGCCCAAAATTATATTGTGAAAGTAATCCTGAAAAGACCTAGACTGTTTTCTTCTAATATGCTCTACTCATCAGATCTATATAATATTAAAACATTGTATGTCCTGGCGGTTTGTGGTTACATGTATTCGAATATAAGACTTAAATGGATTGTATCCATCATAATTATATGACCAGAGGTAATGCTGCACATATGCTGAACATTCCTTCCTCAAAGAGAGATATAAATCAACACTCCATGACATATCTTGCACCAAAATTATTTAACTTAATTCCATCTAGTATAAGAAATGTTAAAAATTAACAAGTTTCAATGCACTGTATAGAAATTTTTTATTTTCAAATATGGAACTGTTTATGAAGCAGTTTTAGTGTTTGTATGCTTTGATGTAATTGTTTTACTACCCAGATTAGTTTTTTTTTGATTTTTTTTATATATATAATTTCAGCTTTAAACTAATATTTACGAGCTAAATATACAGTTTAGTTTAATATGCACATACAGGTGGAAGCACCTAGGTGCATTATTTACAATATAATCATAATAATTTCTAGTGTTGTGATCGCTTCAGCGAAAAAGCGCTTGAGTACCCGATTATTGAAATAACCGACATCGCCCGATTATTAAAAAAGGCCGCTCGAGTTATAAATTCAAGCGAAAATCGTCGCTTGTTACTTATTACCTTTCACTCGATACCTGAGCTTCGCTTGACGCCGACGTATATTCGAGCAGTTTTTCGCTCGATAGGAAATATTCTAGTTATAAATTCAGACAAAAAATCGAATCATGCCTTTCACAAACCCGATCTTCGCGCTCCACCCGAAATGTGCCGATTAGCGACGTTCAAGTTTGACGCTCAGAAGGCTGATACGACATACGTATTTTTTAAAGGCACATAAACGAGAAGGTGCATACAGGGTGATTGATGGTGGATGGCCTATTAGACGTTTAAGCAGAACTAGTCATCGGACTTTGAAAATTTGGGAGCTTATAGAAGAGAAAATTATCTCCCTGTTAAAAATATTTTTAGCCATACAGTATTGCCGCTTCTACTTGAAAGTATTAGCAACTTTGATAATTTAACCGGAACACCACCGATTATTAATTGTAGTTGTAAAAAATTAAAATTTAATTCTTCATTTCTAGTTGTAGCAAAAATTAATATTGCAAATTGTAATTTTAATAAAAATTTGATTGTAACATTCCTTTAAAATCCCATTATATTTTTTTATATTTATTAGAATAAATACGTATGAAAAGGATCGTTTTTCACACGCTTGCGGCAAAAAAAAAATAAAAAAAAATAACGTAAATTTTACTTACGACATGAACTAATTCTAATGTATTTAGGTCCACAACATCCCTCTTGATGACATGACAGCTCAAAAAATTGACAGAAGAGAGAAAAAGCAAGACGAAAGCCGAAAAAGCGATCGCTTGGGTACTTATAAACATTATATTGTAAGTTGTTAGAGGAGACTAAAGCCTTTTTTGATAAAATTTCATATTTAAACGTTTTTGTTATAGTTTGTTCGCCGAATTGTGGCGGTCGTATGATCAAAATATAAACACATTTTTATTCATATTATATCAGTAGTGACAATGCGTATTTTAATTTTTCGTTTGGTTTTAAATGGCGAATTAGATACGAGGGAGACTAGCAAAGTTTTCTGCCTAACAATGAAACAAAATAGTGATACGATGTGAACTTGGCAAGTAAAATACCGACTGATCAGTTGCCCTGGATGTCGAATGTCACATACTCCACATGCTGCTTGTTTTGTATTTCTTGACGGGAGTAATTAAAATGGCTTATTAGATTCCAACATATTGTTTGATCAGTTTTAATTGAGCATTTCCATATGAAGGGCGAGATGAGAAATATATATTATAAGAACCATGATAGAGAGAGTCTTGCCATATGAATAAATACACTTTGTTGATTTCGCAATTGGATTCTTCCTGAAAATTCAAAACTATAGTTACTTTTCTCAAAATGTACTTCTGACGGGTATTATTATTTAATTTCCCATCTTCTTTAGATACATTTTATTTTACTCGATTCTTCAAATGAGCGGAACTACTACAAAATAAAATTAAACTAATGAAGTTTTTATTTTAGCGTAGGATGCAAGATTTGATAAAACACATTTGTTGATATATTTTATGAAACCGATAATGAGCCGGTATAACAAATTACAGTGAAACCACCCTTAGGCGGACACCTACGGGACCGTCTAAATGTGTCCGCCTAATAGAGGTGTCCGCCCTTGGGATATTTGTTATTCGGTAATATGTAAATGCAAAATTATTACTATGTATATGCATGTACAAATAAACATAACATAACAAAAATACACTAGTTTTAGTTAGGATGTAGTACTAAAAAATCTATCACGCCAATGGCTTGTTGATAATTGGTAACATTTGTTTGATTACTGCATTCAACTTCTTCATCAGAGTCGTCAGATAGTGATGTGGTTTCAGTTTACATAATCGGAAGGAATGAGGTCACTATCATCTTCTAATAGCACATTGCTATCAATGTTAATGAACTAGCCCAAATCATTGTTATCAAATTATAAACTTCCACAACATCAATATTCTCTTACAGACTCAAAACGCGACAATTTTGTGCCATTGTTTATGAGTTTAACCTTACGACTCACAAATAAATGGCGGGCGGCTGTCGGGGAATCACACATAATTTCATTCGGCGAAGTCGTTTCGCGCTGCCACGCATACGCGATTGGTTGCCGGTCTGTCTTCAGAGCGTTTTTTCACCGTACTTATTCGTCTCCCAAATAGTTTTTTAAAAACTTTTGTCCGTTTAAAGGAGAGTTTTTCCACTCTTTGTAAACATCCTGTCTGCGTCCGCCCAAAAGAGAGTCCGCACAGGAGGGATTGATTTTCATTGAATTTCATATACCTAGTTCCGGACTATGAAAAAAATGTCCGTTTAATAGAGATGTACGCTTATCAGAGGTGTCCGTTAGGAGAGGTTTCACTGTATCTTGAATGTATTTATATTTGCGTCAATTTTGACCTAAGTTCATGTTGGCTTATTGAAAGGCTATGGAAAGATCTCGCATGGTCTCGCCTCTTAGCCAAAAACAGACCGCGACTACAGCGTTGCCATGTATCTGAATACAATGACTAGAGATTTATTCTATAAAATGATCAATTTTACATATATTCGCTTTAGTCTGGATGGGTTTATAATTTCATGCAGAATAGTGTTAAAATAAAAATTATTGTACATTCCAGTATTTTCCAAGCACGCTCATGCTCAAAATATATATTTTTTTAAGTCTATAAGGCAAAAACAAAATAATTATAAACACAAATCGTTTGTGTTGTATATTTAAAATAAAACTGTTTAATATTTATTGTTTATATTTCTTGTATTGAATGCTAATTGGGCAATTAATTTTGTTATACTAAAAACAGTGACAGCCAGAGGAAGTGACACTTCCTTACCTTAGGCGTAAATTATATTGACGCGTATGAATAGTCTGATGTGTATTTAAGAATATTTTTGCTTTATAATGTGTTATTTAATTATTTAATTATTATTGTTAACTTGTTTTAATTACTAATTATTTTATTTGGTGGACAATTATTGTATTGGAAAATTGGACTAGTTTGACCCTTCATCTATATTTTCACCGACGAGCAGCCACTGACTAAAAATTGTTAGTCCAAAAATTTTTAGTGTTCATTTCATATGTCATTTAATATAAAACAATGTACCGGCACTCACAGTAACGATAGTTTACTTAACGATATTGTAATAGATTAATCGATCCACAAATAACGGCACTTTTGAGAGTAGCGCACATTCCTAATTCTGGGCACTCGATAGCGTTACAAAGACCCGTCTCCCTTTGCCAGACTCTAGCCTTACTGATCAACTGAAGAAACGCGTCTAAGGATAAGTTTGACACGAGGAGAAGGGTAAAAACTCTATATTTGTGGCTTAGACAGACATAAATATGACACCATCCAACATCAACTGATGTCTTTGAGTTGGCCTACTCTATTAGATTATGGACATATCACATATACAATAAGGGCGTATTTTTGTCTACACAGTAGCACTTTAAACTACTAATTCAGATTGAATGGTACTACCAAGAAAAGGAAGCTCTCTCCATTGATAGGATGTCACCACCAGCAGATCGGTTTCGAACTCTCTTGTTCTCGTCAGTACAAGGTAGGTAGGGTAGGTGTCCATACCTATCCTCAGAGAAGACTCTATACTTCACGCCGTATTATCAACGGCCTGCGACTGCTAAGAGATGGCACTGAGCGTTGTATTTTGTCGACTACCGTTGATAATACAGCGTGAAGTATAGGATAGGTATTGACGAGAACAAAAGAGTTCGAAACCGGTCCGAAGCCGGTCTACAGGTGGTGACATGCTATCAATGGAGATAGCTTCTTTTTCTTGGTAGTACCATTCAATCTGAATTAATATTTTAAAGTGCTACTGTGTCGACAAAAATGCGCCCTTATTGTATGAGGTATCATCGGGTGGTCTGGAAAAATAATAATTTTTCCATACATTGGTATTAATACCACCCGAAAAATAAATAGACTCTATTTGATTTTTAATATTAACAACAATATTAATGAAAAAGAAACACATATGACAAAATAGTCCTTATGCTGAATAATTAAATTTAAAAATGCATATGCATGATAGGGGTGGTTAAAATAGGGGTTTAATTATTTTGACGCTTTTACTAAAACCTTAAAATCGACGTATAACAATAAGAAATACTCATATAATCTAACTAATTTTTTTCTGTATATTCTGCTTGCAAGTGGATCCAACTGATTTGGATGGATGGGCGGCAGTGGTTCGTCGTGTTTTTCTGCTATTTGCCGCTCTGGGTGCAATTAAGAGGGCAAGGTGAGCCGAGCACTTTCCATGAAAAAAATCTGTAAAAGAGAGTCAAATCGCCAACCTATCTTCGATGTTCTAGGCTGTCGAGGTTCTTCATCAGCTCGTGATCTCCGAACAGATGAATGGCCCTCCTTTCAATGGAATCCAGTAGCCGAAGAGTATGTTTGCGTGCAGTGCTCCAGACATGAGAGCAGTACTCTAATGATGGTCGAATCTGGGCTTTGTATAGTGTCAAAAGTTGTTGAGGTGTGTACAACTTTCTGGTTCGGAAAGAGTCCACTAAGTCTCTGAGAAGTCATCCTGGCGATTGTCACAACGTGGTTATGACAAGACATATTTCCTCCCAGATTGACGCCCAGCAAATTAAAAGATGGAGCCAGTGCCAAGCATTCTACTGATCAATATAAGGGCTAAATACATAACTCCTAGAAACTAAAAGCATTCGTTTACGGTTTCACAACTTTTTAAACTGTTCTTCTATAAAAAAAATATTCAATTCAATCACGACTGGGCGATTGGAGTATAGAATCCGTTATATGATAAGAAAATATCAGCGGTCAATAATTTAGAACTTTAAAAAAGATTAAATGATAAATCACGCACCAGATTCCAAAGGTTTGGTAATAAAATTGAATCAGCGACAAACAAAATGTTTTTACATAAAGAGACGTTACACAATGACCGTCCAACCAAATAATTATTAGATTTAGCAAAAATCGTATGTTCTTTCTGTTATACCTGGAACCTATTTTTTTCTTTGATCACTGGCAGTCAATTTTGTGTAACTATTTTATTTAAAGTCTGTCTACGTTATGTCTTTACACATGCGTCACAAACCCATGGATCAAGAGCAATGGTAACTTTAAACTATTCATCTTTATTTATTATAGCCTTAAAAGTGAATAAAAATATAATAGAGCGCATGCTGAGTTCCATAATACGTTTTGAATTCAATAACTTGTTATACAAAGACAAAAGTTACAATTGTTGTTGAATATTGATTTATAGCCATTAATTATATGCCGTAGTTGCTATATTGATGTATCGATCAAGTGTCAATCTTAAATGGCTTTTATAAGTTTTTGTATCTTCAAGTTGAATTTAATCCTAAAAGCAGTTCTTTTTGGAGCTATTTAATCGTAATGTTGTGTTTTCGGTAAGTATTTATTTCAAAATCTAATTTGCTAGTGTTTTCTGTATTACCAGCCTGTACCAAAGAAAGGTAAGAGAACTCTGCCTAACAACTATCGACCAGTCGCATTGGTTTTGAGTTATATGAAAAGTAATGGAGCAAGATATTAAGTAACAAGCAACTCCTAAAGCACTTCAATATTATCAACGATCGTCGATATCGTTTTTGGAAGTCTAGACCAACTCGAGACCTTCTAGCCTATGTCATCCATCTTTGCAACAACGCAATCGAATATCATGGGGAGTCTCGGGCTGTTGCACTGGATATTTCTAAAGCCTTTGATCGTGTTTGGCACTAGGAGCTTCTAAGTAAACTGCGATCCTATGCCCAGTCGATTCTGTGCATGGTTGTCTAGCTTTATTAAATATCGCTCTCTGCAAGTGGCGATTGATGTATTTCTCTCAGACACCTTCACCTTGAGACTTGAGGTGACAGTAACCAAGCCGAAGAAAACCCAGGTAGCAGTTTTCTCGAAAAAGGTTAACATTACAGAACAGGATATAGTTATGGCAGGACACGAAATTCCACTGGCTTCATCTATTAATTTGCTGGCCGGCAATCTGGGAGGAAATATGTCTTGGCATCACCGCCAAGATAGCTTCGCAGACGCTATACAAAGTCCAGATTCGACCATCACTAGAGTACTGCTTTCATGTCTGGAGCTCTGCACTCAAACATACTCTTGCTACTTCTCGGTTCCAACGGAGAAGAGAAGGAGAGCCATTCGTCTGACCGGAGACAACGAGCTGACAAAGAGCTTCGACAGTCTAGAACATCGAAGAGATACTGGTTATTTGACTCTCTTTTACGGATATTTCCAATTCAAATGCTCGGATGACCATGCCCTCTTAATTCCGCCAAGAACGACGGATAGCTGAAATACACGACGAACCACTGCCGCTCATGGATATGTGTTTAAGCTTAGTACTCCTCGAGCTTCATTATTTAAGAATTTTTTCATTTTTAGGACTTCATCCTTATGTAACGACCTTCTCGAGGTCGTGATTCTTTCAGAGTGCCCTAAAGGATTTTTCCTATGGTGCTTGTGTTTAATCATAAAAAAAATACCTGAACTAAGAGAGATTCGTAGTTTTGTCATCACATTTAATTGAATAGCTTCAGATTTTCGCACTAAAATGAATTCAAACTCGGCACATGGGTTTACAATATCGGCAATATCAAGAAATTATAATGCAGCTTTTCTATAAAATGTACAGGGGAACCAATATCCAGCCACGTGAAAAATTACACGAGGTTTCCTATGTTCACCTTAATGATGTATCACCCGGTATATACCCAGACAGCACACATAGTCCAAGGGACGTCCATTTTAGGTCTATATTAAAGCCAGAACGTCCATAGCCATATTCGGACAACCATTGGACGAAAAACCTGAACAAGTACTGGACGTCCGATAGTGGACGTCCATTTTAGGTCCATATTAGGACCATAGCCATATTCGGACAACCATTGGAAGAACAAGCCCAAACAAGTAGTGGACGTCCACTTTAGGTCCATATCGGGAAGAGAATGACAGTTGTAATTGACAGTTTACTGGCTTTAGACATCTTGTCGTGATTTTAGGTTGTTTGTGGCACGTTGTATTCGTTGATTTGGGGCGTTTGGTGGCTTTGCAACATTTTGTGGTTTTTAAAACTTTTTAATTTTTATTAGTGCACCGTTTAAACGGAAGTGAAGTGTAAAAATTTTAAAAGGCAAATATTTTCAACTTTAATAATGCCAAAAGTTTCAAGAAGTAATTATCGGCATGCACGATCATAGTCTTTTTTCAAGTTCAATTCTTGTCCCAATTTGTTCTTCAAATTGTAAATTTATATTTTATAAAAATTTAAATTATTTTAGGTTAAAGAATTCTTCAGAGTGGATGGAAGAAAAGAAATCTTTATGACTGCGTAAGACGCTGCCTTTCAAGCACCATCACAAATACACTAGCATTCAAATACTCATATCATGGGGCAAAAATGCCATTTAAAAATTGAAATCTAAATGAAGTCATATTAGGTAAGTCTTTCACCTATTTATTTAGGATACCTATCTTATAAGAGAAGTTTCTCAAGGGGCACATGCAATTTGTAAATTATTTCTTTCTTTTAGAGTCTTTACTTCTGAGGAAGGACTATGATAAAAAACAAGGAGAAGATGCAATTCAGAAATGGCTTAAAAGGGCAAAGGAATGAAAGGATTAATTTTTTTTGTTTATAGTATAATTTACTAAATTTATTTAAATATAATATTTATAAAAAATAATATTATTTATGTATTGAAAAATTATGTAATGCAATTCCAATGAACGTCCACTGCACGTGCGTACACACGTACAAAATATGTCCAGAATTATACCAAACATGGACATTTACGTCCAAAATAATCAGAAAACGGACGTCTTATGGATGTCCAGAACACCTCTGAAATGTGTCCATTGGACGTCCAAAATGAGATACTACAATGATCCAAATGTAATCCAGAAAAGGTCCAATGGACGTACAAAATATGTCCAGAATTATGCCAAAAATGGACATTTACGTCCAAATATAGTCAGAAAACCAACGTCTTATTGATGTCCCGAAGTGTGCCATCTGTATAGTCCATTGAACGCCGATTGGACATCGATGTCCAGAAATGATCCAGTTAATGGACGTCCGAAAGGCCAAAAAAGTAAATCGATTGGACGTCCAATGGATGTTTTTGTGCTGTCTGGGTAAGGGTTTCCTTTTGACGAGAATCTAAGAAAGGACATGTTCCTTTGTGATCCCTGTTGTTATCAATATTCTATAACCAGTAGATGCAGATATAAACAAACAACATAAATATTACATCACACAATATTTTTTTTATTAACGTCATAATGGTAAATAAACGTTTCAATTTGATCGCCGTTTTTGCAGAGGAAAGTTTTGATGCAATTTTTAAAGAATAAGATTGCGAAAACGTTGCTAAATTTATCAGTGCCAAAGATAGATTTAATTGTATTGCATAAAATTAATTTTAAATATAGACCTAATCTTAATAAGACTTCACGCTTAGGTGTTTTAATGATTTATTTTGGTTTTGTTTAAAAAAAATATATTTTTATATTTTCGAAAGGTCATTTAAGATAATAATAATAATAAGAATAAGTGCTAATTTGTCAAATAAGTTGACACGAAATGAAGACATGAAGCAATCATTCACAAAATTATTAGTGATATTCATTTTACTCAAGGTGTTTCTTAGGTCGGTATTAGACTAAAAAATATATTTGACAAAGATATGTTATAATAATATATTAAGATACAAGTTTCACAAGACATTATCTTAGAGCACGAGTTTAATTTAGAAAACCACCCGCGAGGCGTGTGGGTTTCTACAGTACAAGTGCTCTAATTGTCTTATGAACCGTGTATTTTATAATATTTTTTCTATTTGGGTCTTAAATATAGTAGATTTTTCCATTTGAATTAATATTTTCTTTTTGGGTTGGCAATGCTTTTACAATTTAATAAAATGTTACAAGTATCAAGTATGCCATGATAGAAACAATTCAACACAACAAAGCTTCTTCCCATCCGCCATAATTAAAAATAAATATATTATTAAAGTTAATAAAAATGAGTCAGAAGAAAAGTTGTACTCCGTCAGAAATACGAGGAGAAATTGCAGAAAATAATCTAGCAAAACTTTTAAAAAGAATATGCAACACTTTGAATTATGGTGCGAGCAGAACAAAGTTCAAAATATTGAACAAAATAATACTATTGAACAAGATATTGAATCGACACAGAATCTGACAGGAATAACAATTAATGTCCAGGAAATGTCTACAGTAACTATAAATATGTATATATAAACTAATATGTATAATACTATATTGAATTAAAAATAAAAATAGTAACTACTTTATTGAAGAAAACTTTAGAAATAGAGCATAAACTGGAAAATATCTAGTAAAAATGATCTATTTGCAAGGTTATAAAGGTTAGTATTTTAAAGTTTTCCATAAAAAATTTCTGTCGAATCCATAATGCATAAAAAACTAATTTCAACGAAATCGAAGTAAGCCTAAAATTCGAACCGTACTTGCTACCAACATAAAAAAAATAAAATTTCAGTTTCATAATGTGGCAGATTATTTAATTTTTTTGCATTTGATAATGTAGCCATTATGTGAACCCAAATACAAAAACATATTTTATAAAATGTTTGACAGTGTAATATCAGTTTTTTTATAAAATATTTATTTTATAAACTGTAACAAGAGATTTTATAGTTGATTCGTAGTAACCTTAGTTTCTTACAATAAGGCATATATTTGAATTTGACTGCGACCGTCTGGTGCATTTCTGCAACAAAATTATTAATTTCGGAGTATGAAAGTTACGAAATGTTGTACAACTATCAACACCCGAATTATAAAAACCGAAATAAAAGACTAGATATACAGGGTATAACAGAAGGGTTGGAAGTAAAGTTAGCAGTGATTTCCTTGGCAAAATATAATAATTTTTTTCCTATAAATTTTTGCTCTACTGATTTTTGTTTCCAAACTACAAAAAACTACATTTTTTTAAATGGGACACCCTGTATATTTTACTCTAAAAATACAGCATTTTAAATTATCTTTTTAAATTTATAACACACCATGGGTGATATTGGTTTCCTAGGCGATTTACTTAAACTTTTCTTCATTTTCCTTGTTGTCTTTATTATATTATGTTTTTAATCTTGGCATAGTAAAAAGTCCTATATTTTGAAATTATGTTCCAGTCGTCGAAATATGTCCTATTTCTTTTAAATAGTCCATCTCTCAGTGTAGTGAAATTATGAAGAGGCAAAGAAACTCATAGTCTGCTTCAGTAGTTAAATAAGCAATATTTTAATTTCCATTTATGTTTGCATATACCCTCATCAGCCTCAGTGGAAAATACTTAAGAACTAAATGTTAACAAAATAAATTAAACATATCCATTCTAATTTTTTGTTTTTATCCTTAGGAAAGCGGAAACACCTTATATTTCTATCAAATTTCTCTGCCTGGATATCCATATCACAACCGAACACAGCGCACCTCATTTTATGAAAATCCAGATATTTATTTTAATAAACACACACGACTAATTAAAAAAATAAATAAATAAAAGGAAGAAAATTCTGATGAACTTTCAAAATTTCCATGGAAAACGACGGCAAACGGCACTACGTGGCGACCAGTGTTACCATAAATCTTTGATCAAAAGTAATAGGTTGACGGTTCGAAACCTAATAGAATAGTAAAAAGCGGTGTCATAGTAAGAAGAGTACGAAAAAAAGATCGTTACTTTCCTTTGATATGGGGGCCACCTCCAGATTGAACATAAATTTGATATGGGGAGCCCCACAACAAGAATGCACATCTCAAAAATAGTAATGGATATATTATAATAAAATTGTAAAAGACTGATAAAGCTGGTATAGTTTTTGCAGCGAACCCTCAAGCTTTTTCGACAATTGAAATCAGCAATAGGTCATCGATCAGCTGTTTTGGGACTTAATCAAATATCCCAGTTTTATAGGAACCGCATTAAGCGTGTTGTGTTTTTATATTTTTCCAGTTTGATTGGTGCTAATAAGTTTTAAAAGTGTGTTTCCGTCGTTTTAGTATAGCTTATTTTGTTCTGAAAACTTTGATTAACTACATATCGAGTTCTTTGTGTATTTGTAAACCACAGTAAGTACTAATCACTTAACGAAAAATGTATAGGTTAATAATTTATTTATCTGTTTTTAGGCGAAAATAATAATTATGGAGCATAATTATTGTCTGTCTTCTACCTCAGCTGATGCCACCGTTAGAGAAACTAAGGTGAATTTTAATATTAATAAAAAAATTTCTAGATGTTTTATTTCTTTCCGAGTGAGTTGAGATTTATTTCAGTTAAATATCAGGTGATACTTTTGTGTGGCGACAGTTTGGTTAGCTGGGAAAGTAGGAAATATCTGCATGATATTTTTAATAGTTTTGGTCAGAATTTAAGTGCAATTATTGATCATGTAGTGTGTAATAATATGTTTATCTAAGTTCACTATTTTTAGAACTTTGCAGAGAACACTAAATATATTGTCGGGAGCTTCTGATTTATATATAGAGCTGATGATAATCGCCGAGCTCTAATGGAAAAGCCTTGTGGTGCTCAGAAGAGACGAAGATTTCTTGAAATATATATGGGGCCAATGAGCAACTTGGTGCCGAAAAAAATTGTCCCAATTTAACCGACTTCGTATCTCTTCACTCTTACCTTTCCCGAAATCCAAATGAGGAAGGCCAAAATCCCCATTTCATTAGTTTTTTGCATATATGACTTACGTAATCTACGTGTTTGCAGTATACGTAGCCTAGTATACAGAAAAAGGGTGCATATAGAATTTGCTTGTTATGACACTATACACAATATAAGTTACTATTGAACAAACAGAGGTAACAAGAGTAACAAGAGTGAACAACCTTTCAGCAAACCGTATATTTAGTTTTTAATACAATAACTTTTTCTTAGAAAAGGTCCATACCTATTTTCAGAAATGTTTTTTTGTGCATCCGGTACAAAAACATGGAAATATTTCCAAGTGATTTGTATTTATATAACAGGGAAAAGAAATAACCAAGGATGACTTTTTCGACAAAGTGAAGATACAATTTATTACAGGTATAGTTAAGTCCATGTGTAGACACATTGTATAAAGTTTACAGTAGGTAAAGATGGACATCCATGTAGATACGTACTTCCTATCTTTTTGTGAATATAGAGGTAAATACTAGACATGTAATTATAGATAATGACTTCATTTTATATATTTGAGTAAATAAGTAACAAAAAAATACAATGTGTATGTGTGTTTTATTCCCCATAATAAATAATACAAAATGCATTTAAAAATATAAATAGACTCGTTTCATTTTTAAAATTAACGTTAGTACTATTGTAGTACGGTCCTGGAAGGTCCTGGAATGTCATACAAACCTAGGCAAAATAAATAACAAGAAATAAGCAGGCAAGTCATTAATGTCACGTGACACTTGACATATCTGGAGCGAGGGTTCGCTGCAACGACTATAGCAACGAGAAATGATCGCCGTTCAGCTTCTCCTATCGTCGACCGATTCTAATGGCGCTGCGGATGTTCTAAAAGTTTGTCGGAATCTTTCCCTATTTTAGTGGTATTTTAGCTGTAATGTGTGTTATATATCTTTCATTTGATATACCATTACATTCATAAAACCTTTTAATACCTTTAAAATAGAATTAAAAACGCTAACACCGTATAAATCTTCATAAGAAATTTAAAAATTCCTCTCCCTGTGATGGCACTGCGCGCGGCAGACGAAATTCTAACGGTTCTAACGCAGTTAACGAGTTTTGCAACTAATTACGTGAAGCATAGGGGTAGTTTAGCAAATAATTAGCTCTTTGATGTTGTGTGACATTTAGGTATCAAAGAGCTTGTTTTTCTGACATAAAAAGCAATTTTCGACAAAAATGTCGATTAGCGACTTTTACAAATAATGTGGCACGTGACCCCCTTCCCCTTTAAGATTTTAAGGGTAACATCTACCCTTACCACCATGACGGCCACAAATATTTTTTAGAAGTATACCCTTTACAATAAAATTAACTAGCCTGATTTTTAATATAATCTTTATTTATGATCAAACACAAGCACTATAGGAAAAATCCTGTAGGGCACTCTGGGAGTGGTACGTGTGCGAATAAAGCGATTCACATTGGGTTTGAATCGTTGGAGGTTATATTCGTTCGAAAAATCGACCTCGGGAAGGTTGTTCCATAAGGATGAAGTCCTCCAGATGAAAGAATTCTTAAATAATGAAGTTCGAAGAGTACTAAGCTTAACCACATATGGATGGCCGGCAGTGGTTCGTCGTGTATTTCTGCTATTCGCCGCTCTGAGCGAAATTAAGATGGCAAGGTCAGCCGAGCACTTTCCATCAAAATATCTGTAAAAGAGAGTCAAATCCCCAACCTGTCTTCGATGTTCTGGCTCCAATGAGACGAATGGTGCTCCTCAAGATAGAATCCAGTAGCTGAAGGGTATGTTTGGTGGCAGAGCTCCAGACATGAGAGCAATTTTTAGATGAAGCCAGTGGGAGATTCCGTGTTCTGCCATGACTATATCCGGTTCTGTAACGTTAATTTTAGAGAAAACTGCTGCCTGGGTTTTTTAGCGCTAAATTCGACTTCGGTTACTGTCACCCCAAGCCAAAAATTTATTGTAAGCGAGCTATTAAGGATGGGAAGTTTTCAAACGAACACCCTGTATTTATTCTCTTAAATTAATTTCTAGAGAACGGTTCAAATCGAAAAGTACTGTTGGATTACCAAGCTCAAAAATAAACAATAAATTCAATTGGATAACATAACAATTTATTCTAGGTATTTACAGTATTATTTGTATAGTACAAACATTTTTAGAAAAAGTTTCAATCTTACATTATTTATGCACAGGTTTAAAATTACAAAAAAGTCCGATATCACAGGAACTTACAAATGATCCTATATACTTATTACATACTATTAATATACATTGATAGCTATTCTCCGCTTAGAAGATTATAGTCGAGGGCTTGTCACACAAGATATCGCTTACGTCAGAAAATGGGCATTGTATTGCATTAGGGCCGGAATATCTCAACTTTAAATTAAATAGAAGGTTCGCAGTAAGCGAGGAAACTACAAAATTGACAGTTTTGATATGACGTATGCTGAATTTCCAAAGCTCTTGAACAATCTTGTAAGCGGAGTACAGATATCGTTTAGTTTATTATAACATGGTAACTTAAAATATTAATTTATTTATTAGACGTATACTGAGTCATGTACAGGGTTAGTCAACGATTGCGCGGAGTAAGTTTATGCATTGAAGATAAGATTTGTCGATAATGAGCTGTGTTGAGGTATGGTTGTATATTCTGCACATTTTAAAAATATTTTCAATTATACAGGGTGCGTTCAAAAAGTAGAGTGGCAGAAAGTTATATTTTTTTAAATGGGACACCCAGTATTTTATTATATATTTAGGTTCGTATTAGTGCCCTCTATAAATATCTAAAATATTATTTAATTTGCTTGGGTAGTTTAAGAGCAATAAATTAAAAACTAAAGAAAAAAAGTTTTGTAGTCCAGTAAAGAAAAATCAAAAAAACATTCTAAAATTATTTTTTTAACCACAGGATTGGGTGAGGTTTATAACTAGGGGTCTAGAGATACTATGCAATTAATAGTGTTTATGAAGTTTAAACAGTGTGTTCATAATAAGGTTCCAAAAACGAAACATTTTTCAAGAAAAGTAACTGGATAATAAACTTTACAGTAGAAACCCTTGACTTTGAAACCGATCTAATTATGATTCTTGATGTTATGCACTGATTAAAGTGACATTTACATTTTTCAATTTGTTTTCCATGCTACCTCGTTCGATTGACAAATTATTTAAAATGGTAAAAACCAGAAAAACCAAAATAGTTCGAAAACCATTACAGATAGGAATTGGATACTTCCTACAAAAGTTGAAGAATATTATACTAGCTATAAGATGGCATAAAAATATACAGGGTGTTCCATTTGAAAATGTTTAGAAAATGATTTTGAAATGTTTCGTTTTTGGAACCTTATTATGAACACACTGTATAAAATTCATAAACACTATTAATTGCATAGTATCTCTAGACCCCTTGTTATAAACCTCACCCAATCCTGTGGTTAAAAAATAATTTTAAAATGTTTTTTTGATTTTTCTTTACTGGACTACAATATTGCATACATTTATTGCTCTTAAACTACCCAAGCAAATTAAATAATATTTTAGATATTTATAGAGGGCACTAATACGAACCTAAATATATAATAAAATACTTTGTGTCCCATTTAAAAAAATATAACTTTCTGCCACCCTACTTTTTGAACGCACCCTGTATAATTGAAAATATTTTTAAAATGTGCAGAATATACAACCATACCTCAACACAATAGCTCATTATCGACACATCTTATCTTCAATGCATAAACTTACTCCGCGCAATCGTTGACTAACCCTGTACATTTTACGTGTAAAATTATTCCCTTTAAGTGTCAATAAGCCCGAGAAATAGATGAAGATATTACATCTATTTAATGGAAGGCATGGGCGCCCGGAAGGGGATACAAGACGGTGCACTTGCACTCCACTTGGCTCAGGCATTATTAGTATTTTTTATTTACATAATACAAGCTTCTGGGCCGCATTTACTTTTGCACCGCCTTGCAAAATTTTCTGTCGGCGCTCTTGTTGGAAGGAGATTTTGTCCTAATCCCGCTATACCTGACGTAAAAAATTATTTTTACGTTTCATAAAGTCATTCTTCTATCGGCAACGGTTTTAAAAATAGTATAATGTTAGTCCCATTCTCCGATATAAACAGTCCCTGGTGGCACAGGGATGTATCCCCTGGATGGTTGAGCTTGAAACCTGTAGAACATGGTGTAGTTGGTGTAAGGTGACTGGGAAGACTCTGCAGTATCTGAAAAAAGAATACATAAGTGGACTTCGTACAGCATTAAAACGAGAGTTCTGCCCACGGGTTTATTAATAAGAATTTCTGGGGCTATGACAAAATAATACACAGGGTGTTCCATTTAAATTGTCAAAGTTGCTAATACTTTCTAGTAGAAGCGGCAGCACTGCATGGCTTGAAAGCGAGAGCATGTCCACTTATACAGGGTGTTATGGAAATTACTTATTACATTTAAATGGGTGACTCCTAGGGTGTCCTAGAGAAAGTCTACATACTTTTTTTTAATCGAATATCTAAATACTAAGGTAAAAACCCTTTTTATCCATATACTGTCACGCCGTTCCATCTGGATTCAGTTAGCAACAATGTGAGTCACTAGACTATACTAACAGTGTTGTCAGATCACACCGCATGTTTCGCCCTTGTTTGGATACCTGCCGCGCGCGACTATCGTTGCTTCAGTATGTTTTGAGTTGAACTGACGCTGCCGAGGGTTCCACGTGTTTGATGTATACGAATTTTAAACGTTTTGTTAGTTGTAGCGTTACCCGATTATTTTTGTGTTGTTCATAATAAGAAATATTGTGATGTGTATTCAAATTTGTGTAATATTACCTAATGTTGGTTCTGTTGCAAAACATACTTTTTTTAAAGTTTTTTATGGAATTTAATTATAAAACGGATTATAAGATCGAAGGTAAGAGAGTATGTACCTTAAAATTGTAGTATTTTTTTTCTAAAAAAGTATAAAAAAGAGGTGATAACGCGGATCAAAGACGTCTTGTTGTCAAAAACAACGCGTGTGTTTACAATTCTGTGTTGCAATATATGACAACACCGCCTCAATAAACTATTGATTGCGAACGTCCTCAGTAGCGGCCACGTCAATTTTCAGATTTCATATAAATTCTACTATATTTCGTACAATACTTCAAAGCGCCATTTAAGGTTATTTTTCTTCAATTTATTTTCATCTTAAGATTCGCGGTTTAAATATAATAATTCACTTCCATAACACCCTGCATAAGCTAGCAAATTTTCAAAGTGATCCCTTGACTAGTTCTTCGTAAACGTCTGATCCACCATCAATCACCCTGTATGTATCTGGAAGGACATTTAACAATTTTGAGAATTATATATGGGTATGGGTATTGTTACTATAATTTTTTTGCCCGCTTCTTGTAGCAGGCCTACTATAATTGTATGTTTAATAATTTTCACAATTTGTTATACAGGGTGTCCGGGAAAATGTGGGAAAACTCCCGGATATGAAAAAGGCAAGTGAAAAGGGTACTATAAGTTCATATGAACTTTTTTCATATAGGCCTCCTCTTCGGAGATATGGGTTCCCAAAGAGCTCCAATGGAATCAAGTTTTTACACATAATTATTGCACCACCAGGTATATTTCAATTGTTTTTTAATATGATGTATACCAGGTAAGACCCGTCAAATTGGTATCCAAGAAAGCGTTTTGAATTACTTACAGCTGTGACACTAATTGCCCCTTTTGTTTTAACTCGCTGTATGATAAGAACTTTGGACAAAGTTTTTTACATAGCTTCAACTATTGACTAAAAATTAAATACTCTTCATTCATATTGCCAATCCTAACCGCTTTCGAAAAAACGTCATTTTAATTACATCAGATATTTGGCGTATCTCGGTAAGAGATACATCTTTGTTCCTATCAAATGTTGAACCTCAAAATTCCGCTTTTTCATATGAGGCGTGCATTTCCATAACTAACTAGATCCATTTTTTACTAAAATTGAGAAAATGGCGAAAATCCCTCCTTTAACAACTTTGACACATACCTATATAATGTTACTGTACCAAAACTAATTTCTTCCGATAATTCTACGATATCAGAAAAATAGTACATTTCCAAAACTCACTACATCCTTCGTAAAAACTGTTACAAAAGTGTGTACATCCACCGCTGTAAGTTCTGTTTCAAAACAGCATAGATCCAATATTATTATGTTATTCATTGCATGCTACGGTTTCAAAACTTGTTAGATCCCGTTCATGTGCATTAGGCCTGGTTACTGTTGACGTATGCGTATGAATTACGTTAGAAGTTGTTTAAACGTGAAGCAGTCTTGTTGTCAGTTGTTTTGAGTATTTTGTGGTTTAAAAAATAAAATTAAGATATTTTTAACCATGGAAAGAGTTCCTACCTTATCGGCGCCTGGAACGGGCAGAAAAAGGAACTTGTCAAAGGTGAAATGAACTATCGAAATGATCTTGGAGTGTTTAAATCAGTCGTTAGGAAGGGAAAGACTTTGGAAATCATTGTTCCAGAGCCCCTTGAGAATAAAGTGCCAGTCAAAAAAGAAAAGCTTTCCGATGTCGATGCACTTTTAAAAAAACATTATGGTCCTGATTGGAGAAATGTCGCAGAAGATGATTTGTCATTTTACGCACGTGTTCTTAATACTATTTCAGATGATGATAACAATTCTGAGGCAAATGTTGCTTCAGATGAGGGAAATGTTGCTCCAGATGAGTTAAATATTACAGAAGATGAGGACTTACAAATTTAAAATATTTTACATTCTGGATTTGGTTTTTGGTTAAATGACAATTTGTAATTTTGTTTTAAAAGTTAAGTTGAATAAACACTATTTTTGCATCCTAAAGTTTTTTTTAAACTCCCTAACCATTCAGGTAATTTTCCAAAACTGTCTAAATCCGCAATATCTTTCCAAAACTAGTTTAATCCTACTTTGTTTTTCAAATAACTCAGCAAAATATTCTCTAATATTTTTTTCATGACCGTCAGCCAGTTTTAATTGATGACCTAAAAATAACACACCAATCACACAAATCTATTTGATTTCCCAACAAAGTTATCAGAAAAGTTGGATTTTCTCGAAATCACTTCCGATGGAATTAAAAAGTTTTGGAAACGCACGCCTCATATTCAACCCGTGAAATGATACTTAGTGCAAATAAAATAACGTTCTCTCGAAAACGGTTAGGATTAGCGACATGAATGAAGAGCACTTAATTTTTAGTTAATAGTTAAAGGTATGTAAAAACCTTTGTCCAAAGTTCTTATCATACAGGGCGTTGAAAAAAGGGGCCATGAGTGTCACAGCTAGTCCGTCCCTGCAGCTGTGAGTAATTCACAACACTTTCTTGGATAGTAATTGGAAGGGTCTTACCTGGTATACATCATATTAAAAAAAATTAAATATGCACGTGATTCCATTGGAGCTTTTGGGAGCCCATATCTCCGATAAGACCTATGCGAAAAAAGTTTATAGTACCTTGTAGTACTCATTTCACTTGTTTTCTTCATATCCGGGAGATTTCCCACATTTTCCCGGACACCCTTTATGTAACTAAACTGGTAACCAATAAGTGCAATGATGGAAGTTTAGCATGTTGAAATATATTTTGGGTACAGTACGTTTCACGAAAATTGGATACGACTTAATGATTTCCTGGGTCGGTCCCATTGTGTCGACAAGAGCTTGGCAATAAACAAGTGAAGTATGAAGGGACGGACTAAGGTAAACAAGTAATGATATGATTATATTAATGTAATCAAATGAAATAACATTTTTTAAAAATAATACTAGTCATATTTATTTACATGTATAATGTCATTCTATAGATAGTTCTGTTTCGCTATCGCTATCCTCATAAAAATTACTTATAATTGGATTAATTATACGATCCAGACTAATATACGAATTTTCTACAGTTATTACGTGACGGACTGAATTTTTCCAACTACCTGGGGGAATATCATTAAAACATTTTCGTATTAATTCTACAACACTAGAACTTAAAGTCGGAGAAATATTTTCAGACCTAACCAGTGATTTTAACTGGTGCCACATATGCTCTATGGGGTTAAAAATGCAATAATAGGGTGGGAGCCGTAACACTGTATGTCCAATTTCTTCTGCCAATGTGTCACAAACATATACTTTTTTTATACAAAATATCTTTAAAACTTCTAAAAGATCACTTTTTTTATAACTTTCTTCAAAATATATATCATTCGCCGCCATGTAGTTCTGAATCTCCAATTTTGTATTATTTGAGCTTGGAGCTTTATGTAATTGGCGACTGTGATAGCTCGCATTGTCCATTACTATCACGCTATTCTGGGGAATGTTTGGTAAAAGACAATTCTTGAACCATTCCTCAAAAACTAACAAATTTTACTACAAAAAGAAATTTAAATATAAATTAAGCAACCAAACCTACCTGTTGTGCCTATATTTAATTATAATTATTACAATCCGGTCCTTTCCACATAATAATAATAAACGGTCATAAATAATGGGATGGCCCAGGTACTTTTACAGCAGTCATTAAGTTATATCAATTTTTCGTGAATGAATCTTTATAATAGATTTTTTTTTAAATTATTCTAATAATATTTTTACAGATCGTTTATAAAGATTTTAAGGCTGTTTTGATGTTAGACGCTACACCGGAAATTCGAGAAGCCGCAAAGATAGTAAAAAAAGATCTTAACTGTTTCAAAGAATGGTGTACGGAAAGCAAAGTTCAAAATCCTGGTTCTGAGTCGGCTTTGCTAGCTTATTTCAGTGAAAATGCCAAAACAAAGAAGATATCAACGATTTGGTCACAATATTCAATGCTTTAACATACCAGTGACTGCCTACAATAATGCCAATGTAATATGTAATGTAAACAAATAAAACAGAAACCATGTTAATTTTTTATTTTTTATAAATGTCATTAGGTTTATTTTAAAAATTTTAAAAAATGCATTGTCGTTAAATTTGTGTAATGAGTTGTTTGTTGGTATGTTCGTATATTATTTTGAGATATCGATTTTTTTTTAAATAATTTACTTTCCACCCGAGTGGAAAATAAAAGAAAAAAGTCAACTTTCCACTTTTCAAAGATAGATTAATTGTCATTATTACATGCATGGTTGTAAATGAACCACATTTATTATTTTGCGATTTAAATATTAAAAAATATGTATTCTAAACGAACCTAATCCACTATCCAAGCTCTTCGCATGCCATAACGCCTGTGGCACCAACTGAGGGTGTTTTACTTGTGACACTCGTCTCACATGCTGTTCCATCGGGGACGGCTGAGGTGGCTGATAATAACCATAAATCTGCTGATTAGGAATATGTTGATTATGAAGTGACTGGTTCTGAAGCTGTTGGTACTGTTTGCAGTTTGGTTGATGTTGTTTATGCTGGACTTGCTGCTTTGGACAGGATGGTGATTTCCCTGTTAATTTTGCTACGAAGTTAGGTATTCTCGCTTTGAGACCACAGTAATATGGATCGTCTGAAAAGGGAAAAATAGACATGTATTCACTTTTTACGTTTTACCCATAAAACCGTCCTAAAGTACAGAATTCATTTGATATTGGAAATAATACATTGTTTACCGAGTAGGAAATGCCTAACATTCCTGGACGACTGTGAAGATTGCTAAAAGTCGAGGCGCAAGCCGAGACTTAGCAACACAGAGTCCAGGAATGTGGCTTTTCCTACGAGGTAAACATACTATTTGTCCGAAAATCGTTTAAAAATCGACAAATATTGATTAATTTTGAAAAAATGGCGAATAATTTTATTCACCAATAAATGGTGCTTTGAAATTCGTAATAAAATTGGTTGCGTTACTATGGAAACGTATGAATGTTGAATTGTAAAACTTGACGTATATAAATTTAATTGTTGGTGTTTCCGAAAGCAAAACAGTATAAAATGATAAGTGATTATGAATTTTCCATTTCTGGGACTCCTCCAGAGCTGGTTGAGGCAGTGAATACTGCTTCATTAGAATTATTGCCAAAGAAATCAAGAGAAAAGTACGAATACATATAAACGTTTTATGGACTATCGCAAGAGTAAAAACACAAGTTCTTTCTCGGAAAATGTTGTAATGGCATGGATAGACCTTTGTTGAAAGATGAAATCTTCAACATTATGGGCCAATTATTCAATGTTGTCATGTTGTCCAAAATGTTTCTCATAGTTCTAATAATGTTTCTCCAATTTTCAATAATTGTACTAACTGTCAAATAACTGTGAATATAACAAACTAATTTCAAAATGTATTCTGCAATCCATTAAGGTTTTCAAAATATAAATTAATTCCTTATGAACAATGTATTTTCAATCATTTATGTAGAACACTAATAACCAACGAATACTTATAAACAGGAAGAAGACAAAACAGCCGTGTTAATACATCGAAGCAAGTATGAACAAACGAACAAACCAGGTATCCATTACGTCTGGAATCAGCCGACAAACGCACGTGCTTTTCAAATGTCACTTTTGTACAAATTTTTATTACTGTCAATATTTTAAAGTGACATTTAACCAACAAAAAACATTCAAAATCCTTTTATTTGATTTACTTAAGTGGTGAAAATCAATATTAGGATTATGACATGTTTTAAGCTGTAAATATCACTTTAAAATAATCCTTACACACTCTTATATCATTTTATGAACTAGTAACGTAACTACAAATGAAAAATTAAACTTCAGAAATAGTAGTAGTTTTATTAAAAAATAGGAAGTAAATCATAATTTATATAAAATATTTTACCATCTTCAACTGGGCTCAAGGTCCTAGCAAATATTTCAGGCTTCAAGTCCGAGCATATTTTTTGGGCCCCATATGATTTATGGCAAGAAATTATTATCGATGCTGAAACTGATCGACCCCGGGTGTGTTCTTCACCTGATGGAATCCATCACTCTGGCTGTAATCGTCTAACTTTTTGTGGTACGACCCTGTATACGTTGTGTTTACTTTGCAGGTTCTTTTAAAGTTTGGGACAACGGTAAGGTTGTCAGGTTTTACGATTTATTAGTTTTATTCTTAGTATGACGTTTTTCCCTAAGTACTGATAGGATTCCGCTGCCAGGAATTTAAATCAAAGAGAGTTTAACCATTCACTTATTTATTACAAATTAATAATTTACCAGATACAAAGGTTTTACATTATTATAATAATAATTATATAACCTGTTTCAGAATGTTTGTCTCCCATAATTTGGCCCGTTATTATTCATCAATATCTGTCTGCGACAGAACGGTGATGATTTACCCCCTTTACCACAATACTAAATATTATATGTCTGCGACAATAATAGCATTGTTACCTGTTCTCTATCTATTATGTCTGCGACAATAATAGTAGATATCCGATATTTCTATCTCGCTTCTTACATGAACCTTTGGTCTGCGACTATTTTATTTACATTGATCCCCTGATAATCTGCAATTTATTTTGTTACATATGACCCCATTTTCGTGTACGTATTTTTATTTAATCTACTTGTCGTTTTGTTTATGTACCATCCCTCAGTTTACGTACACGTTTGGTATAATGCTACTACGTAGTATAGTGAAAAGACAACTGTACAGTAGTGGTGTCCTACTGTTGAACATTTTAACATATAACTCATAAAAGTGTAATAAAAATTAGGAGCCTGCTCGCTTTCCGCATGTGTCACTTTTCTTCTCAAGCGAGCATTGTTTTTCATGTACTGGAAGTCGAAAGACACTGTCCGGTAGTGGTGTCCTACCGTCGAACATTCATTCCTAAGAAAAACCCATCACGCCATTTTATTTACACCTGTTATAAATTAACGTTCTACTGGCAACATCATACCAAATGATTTTAACCCTTTTTTATAACAGTGATAACCTGCGGTTACCCTGTTATACATCATAGATAACCCTTTTTAGAACCCTCCCCCATTTCTTCACCGCGGATTGCAGATATTATTCGAGGAAGGCTTTATTACTGCGTAATAAACACCTACCTTTGTTTTCAAGAACCCACTGTAAAATTCACCCTGGAAAGACAAACATCTGTTTCTGAAAATGACCTACTAAATAACGACCCTTTAAACGAAAGCAAAAGTGTATCGATTTACGCCAGTTACAGTGGTACCGTTATTCGCTTTTCACTTTAAAATAATGTTTAATTTATTTTTGTCTTGCAGACATTTTAGATTAAACAGAACCGTTAATCCCGAATTACCCTTTGTAGTTTTTACTAGAAAGGTGCCATTTTTGTCCTGCAGACAAAAATTATTTGGCAGACTGAACTTGTAGGATCTTTATTTATCGAATTAGATTTGAATGAGATTTGTATTAATAAATCAAAATAGAAGATAAGGAGAAGAGAGCGGCCATTTTGTGTATAAATTAATTTGATTTTGGGACACTGAATTTACCTCCGTTGTTTAAGATCCCTAGCGCATCTACATCGGCAAGCCGACGTGAGCAACTAGAAAACTCTAACAAGTAGAAGAAAATTATTTATATATGTCTATAGAAAAAGAGTGATATACTGAGAGTAGCATACCATGTCGAATTTACTTCCGTTGTCAAAGATTCCTAGCGCATCGACATCGACAAAGCCGACGTGAGCCACCAGAAAACTCTAACAAGTAGAAGGAAATTTCTTAATACTTGTCTAAAGAAAAAGAGTGATATACTAAGAGTAGCATACCATACTGAATTTAATTCCGTTGTCAAAGATTCCTAGCGCATCGACATCGACAAAGCCGACGTGAGCCACCAGAAAACTCTAACAAGTAGAAGGAAATTTCTTAATACGTAGAATGATGTACTGAACACTAAATGGCCGTGGAATACTAATTAACGCGTAACTAGAAATTTGTGAATTGGAAAATTTTGAATGTTGAAATTAAAGAGAGTAATGATGCACTGAAAGAGCACTGGCAGCGAAATGACTTGATTTGAGAACGGGAAATTTTGACTCTGAATCGGGCAGCGTAACGTCTTGTATTTGCGAAAGTCAAAAATTGAATTCCTTATTAGCGTCGCGTCTCTCGCTTTTATAGGCGCACCCCTGCCTTTGCTCTCTTGCGTCACTTTATGCACCCCTATGTTATTTTTAACCTATGGAATGTGACCACTTGAGACCCTTGGTTGGTAAATCGCTAATATCTTCGACTTTTTGCTGTTTTAAGCTCTTTTAAAATACATGTAGGCTATGCATGTATTACTGGACCTAAATATATTGGCTATTTTATTTTCTACATCGACATATTTTTTAGCGAAAAATAGACCCGGGTCCGGGCCGTTTCACTCTCCCCCAATTTTAAAATATAGCCTTGTACATCAAGCAATAGTTTAAAATTTACCTATCTAGCGATTAAAATCAATTACACTTTTGCTTTTGTCAATTACAATAAATCATAATAATATTACTGTAAAATAATATAAGTTACGTAGACCTGAAATAAAAATTATTAGAGTCCATCTTACGTCAACCGCCATTCTCATCACTCTCTTGGAATAGTGTCTGTGGACTGGGACCTCGTCACATCCTGCTTACGAGATCTTATCTCCTGGTTCATTGCTCCCCTTCCATACCTGTGGCTGCTCCTCGGTATGCATTAACGATCGTCATCGTCTCGGCTCGCCTCCTCCTTGGACCCATTTTATTTTCTTATTCCTGGCATATTTATTTCACAGATTGGTGCGGGTTTCTTAAAACCATGATATAAATTAAGTCACCCTTTGTCCTGATGGATGCCGTTATTTTTGACCATGCAGATTTTTACAGCTTCCGTCTGATAAACCTCGCCTTATCTGCTACAGGGTAGTTTCTTCTCCAGTGGCGTTTCTGTTGAACCCTTCGCTGTGGTTTGCATCATTGACGGTGTACCTGTCCTTTGCTGCTGTTTTGGAGGTATTGATGGCATACCTGTTGCGGTACTATCATATCAGGTTCAAGTGGTTGCAATTTTGAACTTGATAGGTGGTCGGGTTCCTGCGAGGTAGTTCCTATATACGCGTAAAACGCATATATGATTAGTGGATCACCTGGTGGTTTCTGTCAGTGATATTGCGCAACCATATATGAGGCTGTCCCTTGCTGCCTCAAAATATAGCTGCTATTGCTGTGTCAACCATCAGATACAGCAATGTTTGGAACATTGAATACTAGTAAGGTAGCGCTGCATATCTTCCCCAGTGTTGTCTCGGGCATGGAATTAGTTAGCAAGAGTTTTAGTTTTACAAACTCTGTTTGGTGAACCTCCATGTTTTTTTTTCTCGCTTTCGGTACTGCCCATTGATGTTGCAACCTTCAGGCACCATTTACTTTGCCCCTGTTATGTCAACAAGCAGTTCTCCTACGTTCTACATGTAGCTGTATAGTTTTGCGAGGTATTAACCAAAGTGTTATTTATTATCTGCTACTGGTTGTCGGCAACGTCCATTTTCTTGTCCCCTTTTGAACTTTGGATTTGGTCCGGTTTCATACTTGGTTGTCTTCTTACAGCCCGGTTGGTTGGATAGCATCAATGCTGAAGTGGATACTTGGTAGGTCGACAGCATCTGGTATTCAGGTGATTACAGTGACGTTATTGGTGGGACAAAGCATTTTCTCTGGTTACTCTGCTGATGTTCTTGGTTCAATTGACGTTGGTCATCATGTATATCATCCGTGTCCAATGATTTGTGGTTTGCTGGCACTGCTACTGGAACTGGTACTTCGGCTATTACTGTTTCATGTAGATCAGTTATTGGGAGTCAGAGCACTTGGTAGAACGTATCAATTGGTGAATTTTTGTTGTCCCAATTTAATGACTTTATATCCTGGTCACGGCACCAGTGAAACTGATCGACCCCGGGTGTGTTCTTCACCTGATGGAATCCATCACTCTGGCTGTAATCGTCTAACTTTTTGTGGTACGACCCTGTATACGTTGTGTTTACTTTGCAGGTTCTTTTAAAGTTTGGGACAACGGTAAGGTTGTCAGGTTTTACGATTTATTAGTTTTATTCTTAGTATGACGTTTTTCCCTAAGTACTGATAGGATTCCGCTGCCAGGAATTTAAATCAAAGAGAGTTTAACCATTCACTTATTTATTACAAATTAATAATTTACCAGATACAAAGGTTTTACATTATTATAATAATAATTATATAACCTGTTTCAGAATGTTTGTCTCCCATAATTTGGCCCGTTATTATTCATCAATATCTGTCTGCGACAGAACGGTGATGATTTACCCCCTTTACCACAATACTAAATATTATATGTCTGCGACAATAATAGCATTGTTACCTGTTCTCTATCTATTATGTCTGCGACAATAATAGTAGATATCCGATATTTCTATCTCGCTTCTTACATGAACCTTTGGTCTGCGACTATTTTATTTACATTGATCCCCTGATAATCTGCAATTTATTTTGTTACATATGACCCCATTTTCGTGTACGTATTTTTATTTAATCTACTTGTCGTTTTGTTTATGTACCATCCCTCAGTTTACGTACACGTTTGGTATAATGCTACTACGTAGTATAGTGAAAAGACAACTGTACAGTAGTGGTGTCCTACTGTTGAACATTTTAACATATAACTCATAAAAGTGTAATAAAAATTAGGAGCCTGCTCGCTTTCCGCATGTGTCACTTTTCTTCTCAAGCGAGCATTGTTTTTCATGTACTGGAAGTCGAAAGACACTGTCCGGTAGTGGTGTCCTACCGTCGAACATTCATTCCTAAGAAAAACCCATCACGCCATTTTATTTACACCTGTTATAAATTAACGTTCTACTGGCAACATCATACCAAATGATTTTAACCCTTTTTTATAACAGTGATAACCTGCGGTTACCCTGTTATACATCATAGATAACCCTTTTTAGAACCCTCCCCCATTTCTTCACCGCGGATTGCAGATATTATTCGAGGAAGGCTTTATTACTGCGTAATAAACACCTACCTTTGTTTTCAAGAACCCACTGTAAAATTCACCCTGGAAAGACAAACATCTGTTTCTGAAAATGACCTACTAAATAACGACCCTTTAAACGAAAGCAAAAGTGTATCGATTTACGCCAGTTACAGTGGTACCGTTATTCGCTTTTCACTTTAAAATAATGTTTAATTTATTTTTGTCTTGCAGACATTTTAGATTAAACAGAACCGTTAATCCCGAATTACCCTTTGTAGTTTTTACTAGAAAGGTGCCATTTTTGTCCTGCAGACAAAAATTATTTGGCAGACTGAACTTGTAGGATCTTTATTTATCGAATTAGATTTGAATGAGATTTGTATTAATAAATCAAAATAGAAGATAAGGAGAAGAGAGCGGCCATTTTGTGTATAAATTAATTTGATTTTGGGACACTGAATTTACCTCCGTTGTTTAAGATCCCTAGCGCATCTACATCGGCAAGCCGACGTGAGCAACTAGAAAACTCTAACAAGTAGAAGAAAATTATTTATATATGTCTATAGAAAAAGAGTGATATACTGAGAGTAGCATACCATGTCGAATTTACTTCCGTTGTCAAAGATTCCTAGCGCATCGACATCGACAAAGCCGACGTGAGCCACCAGAAAACTCTAACAAGTAGAAGGAAATTTCTTAATACTTGTCTAAAGAAAAAGAGTGATATACTAAGAGTAGCATACCATACTGAATTTAATTCCGTTGTCAAAGATTCCTAGCGCATCGACATCGACAAAGCCGACGTGAGCCACCAGAAAACTCTAACAAGTAGAAGGAAATTTCTTAATACGTAGAATGATGTACTGAACACTAAATGGCCGTGGAATACTAATTAACGCGTAACTAGAAATTTGTGAATTGGAAAATTTTGAATGTTGAAATTAAAGAGAGTAATGATGCACTGAAAGAGCACTGGCAGCGAAATGACTTGATTTGAGAACGGGAAATTTTGACTCTGAATCGGGCAGCGTAACGTCTTGTATTTGCGAAAGTCAAAAATTGAATTCCTTATTAGCGTCGCGTCTCTCGCTTTTATAGGCGCACCCCTGCCTTTGCTCTCTTGCGTCACTTTATGCACCCCTATGTTATTTTTAACCTATGGAATGTGACCACTTGAGACCCTTGGTTGGTAAATCGCTAATATCTTCGACTTTTTGCTGTTTTAAGCTCTTTTAAAATACATGTAGGCTATGCATGTATTACTGGACCTAAATATATTGGCTATTTTATTTTCTACATCGACATATTTTTTAGCGAAAAATAGACCCGGGTCCGGGCCGTTTCAATGCTTACTCTCAATAAAGATGACTAAATGAATATTTCAATTACAAATTACTCACTTGCACCAAAAAGGAATCGACGTTTTTCGTAAAAGATTAGAATATTAAAATTTATTTTAAAATTTAAAGATGCGTCTTCTCCACCATTTTAAATCATATCAGATGTTGCTTGATTTCCATGCCCGCCAGACGAAGGAAGTTAGCTTGTTTAACAATTCGTGCTGTTCGCATTCTATGTCTGTCTCTGTCTGCAGCAACTCCCTAATTCAGTAAAGTAAGACAAATATGACCAGGATCAAGTCGCTTGCATAAACACTGACTTTTGGGCTTTCCATATTAACTCTACGTAAGTCTGATATTGACGCTTAAATGATAGAGTGAAACAGATAGATAAAAGTAGGTTACTTGTGAGCGTATGGAGCAGAGTAGGCTTAGCATCACTTCCAAGGCCTTCTTACGTGTTTCGATCCCCCCCCCCCCCCCCCCCCATAAGCAGTCTCACCGGGCTGCTAATAACTCTAAGGAAATTAATATTTCCTAACAGTTATTTTCCGTTGCCTAGCAACGACTAAATGTAGAGAAATATTGACTTTTTCTTCCAAAAATGTTATCAAAAATGTTAATATTTCCGAACGATTTCCGGAAATGTATATTCCTACTTATAATGATTTTTACCGGAAGCTAAAAATCAATTTTAAGAACTGTACTAACCAGATTTATTATTGTTTCTCTTGTCATTTTTGTTCTTATGCTTCTTTGAAGGTATCCTCTGGAGAGATCGAGACACTTTTTCAGGTTCTTTATCATAATCAGGCTGAAAATTAAAAAAAAAATTACGGTTTAGTACTACTATCACTATCATAGTTAAAAAAGAAAAGTCGCCTTCAAATGAGATTTCCTCTTATTTTAGGAAATCTGAAAGTAAAATTTTATTTCGGCATACAAGTTCTTGTACAGAAACACACGTAACCTAATCATTTTCTCTAATTCCAATAACAGTATTATTTGCAGGAATTTCGAAAACCTTTTCTCGGAAACTAAAAAAGATATTTGTTTAAAATATTACTATCTTCTTTTTGAAGGTATTTTGACCTATCTATCACTTCTTGTGATGCTGGAAGTTAGGCATAATATTGTTATTTTAAATGGCAGACCCTGTATATTTTAGCATCTTCCGATTCTATGTAAAAATCCAAATAATTTTTTCCAACCGTCAAGAATTTCTTATAAAAAACATGTCAAAGATAATTTTACTTTACTTTGTAACTAAAGCAGTTAAAATTTGAAGAAATTTCCGATTATTTTATAAAGTACTCAACTTTTTTATACAATGTGTTTTAAATGATACATTTCTTGTACAAATAAATACTCATATAAGTCAACTTTTTAACTTAAAAACTATTTAAGATCATGGAGGATCATGTACATATGTACAGGGTGTCCCATTTTCGATACTTATAGGGAATCTCCGTAATTGTTAATGCAATCAAAAAAGTAATATAGGTGTCATGTGCTCTTTTTGGGTCAAACTTAAAATGGTAAAATCAAAATGTGAAAATTTTCTCTCGATTAAGAGATACGGGGGAAAATCAAGAACAAACGCGAACAAACACTATATTTTCTTAGTTAAAAGATATACAGAAAAATGTTTTATACAGAATCTTCTTTATATTGGCTATTGAATAATCTGCCGTTTTCAGAATAAGTATACAGGGTCAGGTAAAAAGTTATCGGACCTGACCTCATTTTTTTAAATGGAACACCCTGTATATTTTAATCTAAAAAGATAGCATTTTAAATTCTCCTTTCAAATATATAATACACACATTGGTGTCCTAGGCGATTTATTAAACTTTATTACTTTAAACAACAGTAGATCATGGAACAGAAGCTAATATCCTAGAAACAACTATGTTGACTATTAACATTTAACGTCAATTTCATTTTTACATATTTATTTGCGAAAATGACCTATAAACAATTTGAAAAATTTGATATGATATCAGTTTATATTGAAAGTGGAAATACGAAGAAATGGCGCTAAATGTATATTTTGTTCGCTATCCGAAAAGACGGTAACTATTTAAGGACATATTCCGAACATTTGCGATGATTCCTGTTATTTTTTATCTTAATCTGAATCTTTTTTTTCGTTTCAAAGTAATAAAGTTTAAATAAATCGCCTAGGAAACCAATTCCATCCATGGTGTGTTAGATATATATATATATATATATATTGATAAAGGGTACCATGTCACCTCCGAAGTATATACTGAAGAGCCGTTGTCACCTCATATATGACGTTGTCACCTCCGATTTCGGAGGCGACAACGTTTTTTCCATATTTTCAGTAGTTCTGACCTCAGATGACCTTTAACGTGCTAATAGCAAAATTTTTGTCGGAGGTCACAACGTACCCACCATACCCCCAAAAAAAGTTTTTAGTTCCGGTATAGATCACCGGCGCTAGTGCTGCATAAAAAGTTTACGGAAGGCACGATGACGCCTCCGATCATATAAATCGCATGTTTGCGTCACATACGGTTGACGTACGTAACTTTCCCGCCTCCGCTAAATGGCAACGTCGGTGAGGAGGTGATAAGGACGCTTTCGTATCATTTCATACCATATTTGCAGTTCTCCAATTAAAGCCGTGGTAGTGTATAATGGAATGGTCCCAAAAAAAATATTTTTTTTAAATTTTGATTCGCTGTAACGCGAAAAACTTGTCTTTCTGCTAAATAAGTAAAATAAAGCAAAGAAATATTAATATCTTCATTATCATCCTCGAAAATACAAAAAACCATTATCAAATTTAACATTTTTTCGTAATTAACAAAAAAATGTTGTCCATGTTAGTGAAACGCTACAAGTTTAGATAACTAATAAATAGCACAGAGGTGATAATTAAATTTAAAAACTATAACAATGGGTTTAAAAAATAAATTATTAACCCTGTTTGTAACTCCAAAGTTGAAAAATGTTAGAAACTATAACATTACGTCAATTGTTATAGTGTTTTACTAATTCTTTTTGGTACTACTTCTAAACTCCGATTTGTGCAGAAACCTTGGTTTTCTAGATAGAGAAAAAGCGTTGTTCTAATGACCCCATCCCTAACTGACAACTTTTGTGACGCTTTTGACACCAACTGTTCACACATCGCTCTACTACTTGAGTATGACATGGACATCAATTCCATTCAGCTGCCATTCTTGACTTTATTAAAGATAAAATTCCTCCATCGCTTACTATTTGCAACATGGGCGGCGGAAGATTAAAGGTACTCCAATCTATCATTTCGGTGAAGTTAATGTCTACGTCTAATGTGTGTCTAATGAAGTTACTGTCTAAAATAAATTTTGTTTTGGTGTCACAAAGTTTCTAATTGGCCCATTCTTACGAGTTTTGTTTCGCGCCTTCATTATTCTTCTAATACTTAATTCTCTGATGTTTTTTCTTCCATCATCAAAAACATGCTCCAAATCAAATTTTCGAGATGAGCAAACATAAGACGCTCGATCACAGGATCTACTACTTTAAGTATATTTTCAAGTAGGAATCTTGATGTTTCTATAACTTCAAATACATGCTTAGGGCCATTTGTAAAATATTTGCGTTTCTTGATATTAAATCAGACAGGCAAATAGGACTTTAGGATGAAAGAAACTGATACATTATATTCATCTAAAGAATTTATAACAACTAAGTACAATCTGAGACCTCTGTTTGCCGCAGTTAACCATATTAAAGTGTGAAAGTGGGCCTGGATCATGAACAGCCAATTCTTCTGGACAATTACCTAATTGTATTACAGTATTAAAGTCCAGGAGATATTGAACATCTTTAATTAACACTTTTAGATCAATTTCAGGAATCCCTCTCTGAACGCCATCAAAACTTACCACTGGAAGTTTTTCACAACCATTAAGATGAATTGGAATACCTGCCATCTTTCGCTACCACCCAGACTAAGCGATGAGGGAATTTATCTTTATTAAAATCAAGAACAGTCTGAATGAAATTTCGACAAGTTTTCATGTCATACTCAAGCAGTAGAGCGATTTGTGAAGTTGCATGGTGTCAGAAGAGTTGCTAGTGCCGAGTTTAGGAATGTGTCTTAACCACAACAACGCTTCTTTCTCGATAACGTTTTTCGCACAAATCGGAGTTTAAAAGTAGCACCAAAAAGAATGAGTAAAAGACTTAATTGACTATTGACATAATGCTATATATAGTTTGAAACATTTATCATTTTGAAATTTTGATGTTACAGAGTTAATAATTTATTTTTAAAATCCAATGCACGACCAATACATACTGAAATATCTTTTAATTTAATTCTCTGCTATTTCTTACTGATCTAAACCATAGCATTTAACTAACATGGAGAAACTGTTTTTGTTAGTTACGCAAAAATGTTAAATTTGATTAATTTTTTAGATTTTCGAGGATATGCGCGACCTGAAGATATCAACCGATTTCTTGTTTCTTTCCTTTATTTCACTGTCTGTCTGTTAGGCCAATCTCCCGCGGTATACCGAACAAAATTTAATAAAACATTTTTACAGCCCACTCTAGTGAATAAGTTCAGTATAATCTGATAATTATGTCATCCAGTACTGAAAAACTGCTAAGCCTTTAATTATTATGGGACCACAAATTGGACTTTTATTTGTCTACAGGGTGTATATCCAAAAACTCAACCGTTTGATAATGGAAAAACTATAACTGGGAAAAATATGAAAATCAAATTTAAATTGTTAATGTGAAAACTTCCCGCCCTTAATATATCGTTTCAAATAAATAATTAAAAGGGAGAAGACACGTGAATGTTATTGTAAAGGGAGACTATTTGCAGCTTTCGTGGTTTAACCCTCTGGAAAGCATAGATGTCACCCTTAAAATCTTAAATGGGTAAGTGGTACACCATTTTAGAGGTCGATTAAATCTCTCTCCAATTATTAGTATTTTTTGAGTAGTAGTTTCCAAGAAATCAAGTTCCAAAAATAGATTTATTTATGTATTGCTTTAGTCGATGAGTTTGCTGGTAAAGACTTGGAAAGGGTGTAGTAACTACCTACGTACCCCCAAATCATCCTGCTAAAAGAGGAATAAACATAATAATGTTTTTTAAATAATAACTTATACCCATAAATCTCAGTGTAGGCCGTTCTACTTACGTCCAATTTTGTAACGCGATTTCTAGGAAACTACTACTCAAAGAATAACAAATTATTGTTATTACTGGAAACAGATATAACTACCTTTAAAATGGTGTGCCACATGACCCTGCTTCCTATTTAAGAACATTAGGGTAACATCTACCCGGTCCCAGAGACTTAAACCCCGAAAGTTGAAAATATTATTTAACAGCGTACTCGTTCTTAAAGAAATTGACGTGTCTTTCCAATTTTTAATATTATTTACTGGAAACTAGATATTAAGGGTCGGAGTTTTCAATGTCCTATATTACCTAAAAATGTCGCGTGCAGTCCGGAAAATAAATATGATTTTTTTTTCAGAACAGCCCTTGTTATTTAATTTGGGCTGATTTCTCTGTAGAAAGGGGTATACTTGACCAGACTTCGTTTAATTATTAGATTTTAATACAGAACTCTCTAATGGAAAAACTAAAAATGGAATTTTAAAAAGTGTCACAAGTAATTTTTTTCAAATAGTACCTAAGCCAAATTTATCTAGTTAGTGAGGATGGCTTTACAAAGCAACAAATCATACTCGCAATATAGTATCACTTGTTCTTGATTTATTTAGCACTTGATTGTTTACTAACCCCCAACTAACCAACAGAAAAATGTTAAATTGTCAATATGTATTTTGAAAACTACAAATTTTCGAAATATATGACTATAAGAAGTTAACCGTGTTTTAAATAAATTTAATCATAGTTACTATAAAATTATAAAAATACACAGACTCTCACAGTTTTCTTAATTTAATTTTTATCTTCTATTTTGAGTGCCGTGTAATAACAATGGTTCCTTTTTACTCGAATTAAACAATGAAGGAAAATTGATAATTATTTGCCGGCCTCCAAACGACATTTTTACATAAAATTTGAAATATGTTAAAAACGGTTAAACTTAGTTATAGGTAGGATATTAAATGTATTTAGAATTGTAAAATAAGCAACTTGACATTTACTTGATTGTTGAAAATATTTTAGCCGCCCTATCGACCTTAGCATACGACGAAATATCCAAAATTGTACTAATTATAGTTTACCGATAATCGACCATAGGAATTCCTAGGGGGCACTATATATTATATCACACTATTTAAAATATTTCATTATAATGTCACACAGCGTCTGAATAATCTTCCATTCGTCTTGATATTCACCTGCATCTAGATATTAAATTATTAATTGTTAATGTTTAACAATTCAATTATTAATTTGTAATATCCTTGCCATTACAATCTAAACATCCTTTCATTCTATATTTTTTTATTGTTTTCATGTTTCAGATTTACATTCACATTTGACACCGCGCCTTTCAGTCTGCCAAAAATATGGTAGAAACTGTCCGCTTACATAAATATTTATATTAAAAACCCAGCATGCGGATACAGAGGTGTCTATATGACCTCCGACAATGTGGCAACACTGTCGGAGGTAATAACGGCACCAGGATATACGCGTATATACAATCTTCGGAGGCCACATAGTACTTTCTGTGTTCCCCATATATGACCCGTTAAAAATTAAAAAAACTTTTCCCCTCTCAAGGAATCTGGATTGGTTGTCATTTCAACACCCCATATATAATTTTTTTTTCGATGTAAACCCCTGGGAACACCCGGAGGCCAGGTCGCCTCTTCTGTATACCGGAGGCGACAACATACCGTGCACCAATATATATATATATATTTGAAATGAGAATTTAAAATGGTATCTTTTTAGATTAAAATATACATGGTGTTCCATTTAATAAAATGAGGTTAGGTCCGATAACTTTTTTATCTGACCTCGTATACTTATTCTAAAGACGGTAGATTATTCAACAATCAACATAAATAAACTTCTGTATAAAATATTTTTCTGTGTCTTTTTAACTAAGAAAATATAGGGTAATTTTGAAATTGTCAATTTTATGATTTTCCCCCGTATCAGAATATAATTCTGAACGTAATAGTAAATTACAATACCGGGTTTGTCCATTCCATTTTAAAAGAATGACTTCTATTATATTATACTTCTATTATATTATATTATACCAGAAATATATCATTTTGTAACACCTTGAAAAAAATATGTGATATTTTTATGAAATAAAAAGATCCATCCCTATTAATTGCAAAGTAAGGTCAAATTATCATCGACATGTTTTTTATAAAAAATTAAATGAATTTTATTTCAGAAACGGTTGGAGATGGGTATCGGAAACAATCGGGAAGGTAACAAAAGTTATTTAGATATTTACATAGAATCGAAAAATGTCAAAATATACAGGAAATTCTATTTAAAATAACAATACTAAGCCGAACATCCGGTATAACCGGAAGTGACAGATACGTCAAAATATTTTCATTAAAAAGATCGTAATCTTTTATAGGGAATATTTCAAACAAATATCTCTGATAGTTCCCGATATCTTTTAATAGACCACTCACTATGAATCACCCTGTATATCTAAGAAATTTCGATTTGTTGCTAAAATCTTAAGAGCACTTATCGGTGACCTCCATTAAGGTAAAGAGGTGTGACAAACTACAAGAAAACTATTGGATAGAATTTGATAAAATTTTAAATTTAGTTTCGAAATATGGTGTATACATGACTATATTATATTGAATTTTATTTTTTTCAAACGGTAAATAACGTTTAAATTGAAAAAATATGGTTATACAGTTATTTGAAAGTATTGCCATGCATGCCATCAATAAAATTAATTTCATAGCTTAGTTTTAATGGAAAAAAACGCCACACCGAGGATGTCAAAAAAAAATATCTAAAATCGCAACTATTTAAAGTGATTTGGCAACGCTTCGGGCGGTCAAAGGCAGAAGAATAAGAAAATCGTCTCCTACTCGCTCGATACAGCCGGCCAGCGCGCTGGCTCGCCGTGTCTTGGGATGGCGATGTTTTCTCATTGTTCAATAACAATGACTTACAGGTCGACAACTTTACCTGTAGCTACAAAAGAAATGCGAGCAAGAAAATTTCTTGGGTTAACAATGTTGTCACATATATTAAATTTTAATTTAGTATCATGTTACCAAGTAAACCCTAAAATTAAATTTACCCATTTAAAGTAAATTGTCATAAGTATATAAGAAACTAATATTCTATTATAGTTTCAATGTTCTTAAACCTTTCTTTTCATACTATTTATTTTAATATTTAAATGCAAAATAAAATATTTTTTTATTAAAGTACTTCTAATCTAAAAATAGGGCAACATAGTGCAATATTGACGGTAATCATGGGTAACCGGTGGCTAGGGCTAATTTGATAGGTTATATCCCAGACAGAGGACGACACGCGTCTGATGACACGCCCATTGTGCCGGCGTGGTTGTTCGGCGATGTCCAATATGCTTCATCCAGTTACGTAGTGATTGGGTTTGCGTTAAAACTGTGATAATGAATGAATATACCCTGGTAAAACCCTTCATAGTCAAACCAGTGAAGTGATTGCCAATGTGTACAGGATGTGTGAAGAGGAATCACAAATTAATGCATTTAAATTGCGATAGCTAGAAAGGGTCGCAACATATACGGGAGTAAGCGTGGTTGCAGTAAAAAACATTCACAAAGAAGATACTGAAAGGAAAGAAAATAACCCGAATCAATTATTGTCTTATCCTGGCAAAAAAGGGCCCGTCTCTCTGCTGTCGAAAAAATCGAAGGCTTCGACTTTGGCATTGTTAGGAGAACAATACAAAAGTTTTATTTCGAACTAAAAGTGGTCCCAACCTTAAAAAAAGTTGCTACAACAGCTGAGAAGTGACATGAACTTTCCGTTTTCCCGTGAAACTTTGAGGTGCATGTTGAAATCAAATGGATTTTATTGGCGAAAATGCTAAAATAAGCGAAAAATATTAATGGATTGGCCTAATATATTGCACTGGTGATACAATGCCATGAAAAAATGTATATTATTACATTATTAAGATAATAACAGCACGCCCATGACTCGGCCATGTTTTAAAAGATATTGCTTTCCCCTTACCGATACGTCGTACGTATTGACTCGCTTGTCGAGCTGTATACTGTTCCGCAGCGAAATCTCAAATCGGACCACGCAATCCACTGATACTCTTAAACATAACATAACATAAAGTTATGAGGCACATTCAATCTTTCCCCTGCCCAACTGTATTATACTGTATGTTTTTTTTTCCGAAAAACTTGGAGATATTGATTACCTGAGGTATATTACAAGGATCCAACTTCTTCCTAGGAGGTAACTTGGGCGGCCTCTCCATTTTCTCCTTCGGACTACTGTGATTACTTTCGTTACTGCTACCTTGACTGCTACATCCTTGTGAATTTTCCATGGAAGATTTGTCTAGGCCCGCTGCCTTTTTGGAGTTTCCACAAACTGAATAGTTATCCTCGTCGGTAGTGGCGGGTGCTGGTAATGGTGCCCGTGATTTTATTTTGGCTACTGCATCTGGAAAAAATATACAGGGTGGTAAATTTGCAAGGAAATAGACAAAGAATCATTTTTTACACATTTGGTAAAACGTTACGCTTAGCTTAAGGCCGATATTCATAGTCACCTTAAGGTACAGAATAACTTAAGTCATCCTTAACACAAGTTTGACAGTATATTAAAGTTCTTTTTAACTGTCACCTAAAGGAATAGATCTTTAAATACGTCGTAATCTAAGGCTTAACGCGGCAATTGACCCTCAAATTTGAAACATAGTTTTTTTGGGCCGATATTTGAATATGTTACCTTAAGTCAGACCCTAAGTAAGGTAGCCATAACGTTAAGTTAAACCTTAAAAAAACTATGTTATAAATTTGTTTGAGGGTCATTTGACGCGTTAAATCTAAGATTATCACGTCTTTAAAGAACTTTAATCAGTGGCGGTTCTTCCACAGGAGCACATGCGCACGTGCACCCCCAAAAAGAATAAAAAAATAAACTCCTGGACAAAATTAACGCAACATCATAAATTTGCCATATTTTTGATGCTATTTTTTTTCTGAATTTATGATCCGATTTCAATGATTTTTTTTTGCATTGTAGGTTGGTTCCTTGACAATGTCATAGTTTTCGCTGTTTATGATAAAAATGTAATTTCCGATTTATACTGGGTGTACTAAAAATGCTATGTTTTTTTCCGAAAATTCGCATCCCCTGTGGAGTATATTAGCAACCGAAACATATTGCAGTTGACATTAAACGGTAGGTCCATCTTTCCCCAACATTTTCTTCTTTTGGTTTACTTCATTATCTCTGTTATTAAAGGAGATACACCGTTTTATAGAGTAACATGTTTTTATAGACTTTAATATTCAACACATTCATTGTTAAATGTTTTCAAGTAGAGTATGGACTTTTTCTGACATTGCAACCGATGTGTCAACAGATGTGTTTTAAAGTTACAAAGGTCAAATAAAATTCGCCATACTGATAAAAACTGTTCGGAAACTGCTTATTAAACGTTCATTTCGTATGCCCAGTTGTCCGACGAGTATTTTAATCTTGAAATCTACTTGAAAACATTTAACAATGAAGGTGTTGAATATTAAAGCCTATAAAAACATGTTACGCTATAAAACAGTGTATCTCCTTTAATAGCAGAGATAATGAAGTAAATCAAAAAAGAAAATGTTGGGGAAAGATGGACCTACCGTATAATGTCAACTGCAATATGTTTCGGTTGCTAATATACTCCACAGGGTGATGCGAATTTTCGGAAAAAAACATAGCATTTTTAGTACACCCAGTATAAATCGAAAATTAAATTTTTATCATAAACAGTGGAAACTATGACATTGTCAAGGAACCAACCTACAATGCAAAAAATCATTCAAATCGGATCATAAATTCAGAAAAAAATAGCATCAAAAATATGGGATTTACGATGTTGCGTTAATTTTGTCCAGGAGTTTATTAATTTATATTCATTTAATATTATTATCGTATAAAGTCCGACCCTCTATAATATTTTATCGTACCGTCAAACCAAACTGTATATAGGCGGCTCTCACCGTGGCGGCATCCGGCCGAAGCGCCAGTCGTTAGATTGATGACGAGAAATGCTCGCATATGCGCTCAAATATTCGGGACATAATGCAGTATCAGGTGGCGGGGGATAGCGGGGATATGGCGATTTTACATGGAAAAGTCGGAACAATTTTAGAGTACGCTTTTGTGTGCTTGTTCGCGCATGTATGTAGTAATTCGAACGTAGATGTTTCAATATTTTAATATTACATATTTATTAAGTTAAAATGAATAGTTTGACGGTGGACTATTTAAAAAATATAACTTTAGCTCTTTGAGTTTGGAGCAACAAATTGAAGTGAGGAATGCGGGAAGACCTAAACCCCAAGTTAATTTAATGCAGATCACAAAGGGTAAATTCAGGGACTTTATTAGAAAGTTTAAAAATGAAATATACGAAAAAATTAACTGGATTTGTGGATGCAGCACCACTAACCCTTTGTTTTGTTTTTCCTGTTTGTTATTTGGTCCCGCCATTGCAGAGCCTGCCTGGACAAAAAATGGAATAGAAAATAATCTTCAGAGCTTATTTTCTGCCACCTTTACACTTTTACAAATAATTGTTGCCATATCAATGATCACGGCTGAAGGTGAACGATGTTTTTCAACATTAAAACATTTCTGGGAAGTTCTATGAATGAAGAAATGCTGCCAATCGTAGCAATACTAGGTACCTATTGAAAAAAATGTATAGAGGGTATTCCAAACGTTAATTATGCTGTTATTAATACATTTTCTACAATTAAGAACCGAAGAATGGAATTTACGTTTAAGCACTATACACTAAAAAACCTTTCTTATTTTCCAAAAATTGTATTTTCTTGTGTAAAATTAAAAAAATTAATAAAAATATGTTTTACCTAACGCATTTCCTTAGTGCTTTTTTTTCTTCCTACATTTAAAATGCCGAAGAATATAATAATTTCGTCGTTAAAGAAAAATAAATTCATGATACTTGTAAACCTCCTCTATCATAGGTCACGAGCCGCCACTGACTGTCAATCTTACGTTAAGGATGACTTATGTCATTTTGCCCCTTAAGGTGACTTTGAATTATCGACCCTTAAAGCTTAACTTATCGTTAAGGCTACCTTAGCTAAGGTCCAACTTAAGGTAACATTCAAATATCGGTCCTAAGTAGGTAGCTAAGGTAGCCTTAAGGTTAATGTAAACCTTTGCCTAATGCTACTGGCTACTCTCAATATCTCCTAGCAGAAAATTTATACAGGGTGCTCGCATATTGCATCAGAATACTTAGAGTGGTTATTATACATTTTATAAGACATATACCATCGATGGCTGAAATTAAAGTAAATTCACCAGATGATGAAAAGTAAATGGTTATTTCTTTTAAACTTAAAAATGTGTGTTCGTTTCGAAATACAATGTATTTAAAAACTGAATTTGTTATAAACAATTGACTATGATGGCTTGAGGAAAACGGAAAATGAAATATAATTTCATTATTAGTGTGGTTTCTCATTGACTTAGCAGCATCAAACAAGATAATAGAAAATTAGGCCAACTTGTCCTTCAGTGCAGTGATGTGCTGCCCTAACGAACTTTGGGGGTTGAATTTAAGATAATTATAGGTATTGGGCAATTCACTACACTCTATTCAATTACCTAAGTTTAGGTGAACGCGATACAAATCATCTCTTGTAATCATTTTGTCGAATGCGACACTTTCATATGAGATTGGACAATCGGTTGCCAGATGGGGAAAAAACTTACCTATAGGTATTTGGGATTTGAGCATTTCAATCGCCACCATATTAATGACGAGCATCCATATTGGACATTTCAATAGTTCAGACTCATTTTTGACAAATGCTATCGCGCACAGGCACTGGTTTTCTAATCTCCTACGGTTCGGGTAAGCTCGTTTTAATTCGTTGGTAACGTTCAACTGAAAAATAAACATAATTTAAATATTTCGAATATTTCGGGATGAAAAGTGTACGTTTTCCGATCCTGCGGCGGACACCTTAAATATCTATGTACACAAACCAATAGATCCGTTTTTTTGAGAAGCTATGTGTATCTAAATTTTTTTTTTTTGGTTTTTATCAAAAATTTCGAAACAAGTGAGATATTACGCTAAATTTGACATAGATCATTATGATATAAAAACACATTTTTCAATCAAAAACTTTTTTTTCTCAAGCCAGTACGGGTCTAGGACATTTCGGCGCGGCCGATTCGGCGCGACCGTTTCGGCGCGGCCGATTCGGCCGAGAGGACAGTTCGGCGCGGCCGTTTTGGCGCGAATGAATATTATTTTTCTAAATGTGAGTATTGCAAATGGCATTAAATTCACAAAAAATATGTAAACTCCTGGACAAAATTAACGCAACATCATAAATTTGCCAGATGTTTGATGCTATTTTTTTTTTAATTTATGATCCAATTTGAATGATTTTGTTTTCGCATTGTAGGTTGGTTCCTTGACAATATCATATTTTGGCTGTTTATGATAAAAATTCAATTTTCGATTTATACTGGGTGTACTAAAAATGCTATGTTTTTTTTCCGAAAATTCGCACCACCCTTTGGAGTATATTAGCAACCGAAACATATTGCAGTTGACATTAAACGGTAGGTCCATCTTTCCCCAATATTTTCTTCTTTGGTTTACTTCATTATCTCTGTTATTAAAGGAGATACACCGTTTTATAGCGTAACATGTTTTTATAGACTTTAATATTCAACACATTCATTGTTTAATGTTTACAAGTAGGTTTCAAGATTAAAATACTCGTCGGGCAACTGGGCATACGAAATGAACGTTTAATAAGCAGTTTCCGAACAGCTTTTATCAGTATGGCGAATTTTATTTGACCTTTGTAACTTTAAAACACAATATCTGCTGACACATCGCTTGCAATGTTAGAACAGGTCCATAGTCTACTTGAAAACATTTAACAATGAATGTGTTGAATATTAAAGCCTATAAAAACATGTTACGCTATAAAACGGTGTATCTCCTTTAATAGCAAAGATAATGAAGTAAACCAAAAAAGAAAATGTTGGGGAAAGATGGACCTACCGTATAATGTCAACTGCAATATGTTTCGGTTGCTAATATACTCCACAGGGTGATGCGAATTTTCGGAAAAAAACATAGCATTTTTAGTACAGCCAGTTTAAATCGAAAATTAAATTTTTATCATAAACAGCGACAACTATGACATTGTCAAGGTACCAACCTACAATGCAAAAAAAAGCATTCAAATCGGATCATAAATTCAGAAAAAAAATAGCATAAAAAATATTACAAATTTATGATGTTGCGTTAATTTTGTCCAGGAGTTTATATTCAAAAAATTAATGTACATGTACACAAAGAGATATTGAGTTGTTACAGAGTTACAGAAAAATACAAAAAGTACGTAGTCAAAAATATGTCCAATTATCATTTACACTGATTACGAGTTGACTTTTTGCATAAAACTTACGGTATCATTTAACTGGTTAGAAAATTTTCTTATTTTTGCGAACAGAACAATGTAATCGGTCAGCCAAAATGGCTAGTTGGTCAGCAACTTATGGACAGCAAACATTTCTTAATCGTGACAGTGCCCTGGGAAAACAAGTGAAACCCCGCCACCGCTACACCTTTCGTAGCCGATTTTCTTCTGTATTTGACAAAAGAAAACACAAGAAAGTTGCATAATTGACTTTACTAGATAATTTCACGCATTAAAATATGATTTAAAAGTATTTTCATGTATTTTAAATTAACATGTTGACGTTTACTTCGAAATATGTTTCCTTTGCCAATTTGCCGTAAAATATAAAATGAAGTTGCATCGCGTTGGTCTGTCCCCGCGTCGAGACGGCCTCGCTGAAAAGTCCCATTCCCGTAGGTACAGGGTGTCCCATTTTCGACACTTTTATAGGGTATCTCCGTAATTGTTAGTGCTATCTAAAAAGTAATGTACATATCATGTGCTCTTTTTTTTTGTCAAACTTAAAATGGTAAAATCAAAATTTGAAAATTTTCGCTCGCTTAACAGATACGGGGGAAAATCAAAAAATTGACAATTTCCAAATTACCCTATATTTTCTTAGTTAAAAGAGATATAGAAAAATGTTTTATACAAAAGTTTCGTTATATTGATTGTTGAATAATCTGCCGTTTTCAGAATAAGTATACGGGGTCAGGTAAAAAAGTTATTGGACCTAACCTTATTTTTTTAAATAGAATACTCTGTATATTTTAATCTAAAAATATACTATTTTAAACTCTCCTTTCAAATATATAACATACCATGGATGATATTGGTTTCCTAGACGATTTATTCATTTGCGAAAATGACCTATCAATATTTTGAAAAATTTGATATGATATCAGTTTATATTTTAAGTGGAAAAAACGAAGAAATGGCACAAAATGTATATTGTGTTCGCTATCCGGAAAGACGGTAACCATTTAAGGACGATATTGCGATGATTCCCGTTATTTTTTACCTTAATGTGAATCTTTTATTTCGTTTGAAAGTAAGAAAGATAGTGTTGAGTAAATGGACTTCTAATATTAAATAATTTGCTGAAAATTTAAAATTATTTCAAAATGATCTGAAATATTTCAAATATTACCTGAAATTTGTTGATGTCGAACAATGTAAAAGCTTTATTGGGTTCCAGAGCGCCATGGGGCAATTTGAGAATTTCACTGGATATGGCACTTTCCTCGTCTAGTGTTGTGTGTTTAATGAATATGTTAGAACGAGACAGTCTTTTGATTAATATGTTGCCGTTTTCGTCCATTTTTATTTTGACACCCTGTAAAATGAAAAAAATAATGAACCAACTAACGTTATCAATTAAAACATATTCTGATCATAATCAATTAGAGGGACACCAACTCATGATGATACTAATTTTAAAAGTTTACATAATAGATAATATACGAAAGTAAATAAACCTAAAAATTATAATTAATTGATTAACTAAGTACTTGGAGGCCGTAACTCGTGACAATGAAGTTAATATCATGAGTTATATGACTGAAGTGCAATACCAATCTAAAAGAACTGGTGGCCAGGGAGAACAAGGTGAAGCTATTGTGGGTCCCTGGTCACTCTGGGATATTAGGTAATGAGAAAGCGAATAAACTAGCGAGAGGCGGATCCACTCAAAGTCTCAGAGGCCCCGAACCGGTTTGGGATATCAAAACAGGCAACAAAATCAACATTAGGTAGATGGTCGAAAAAACAACACCTATCTCGATTGCAAGAGTAACCTGGTCAAATACACGCACGGGGCGTAATTGGAAAACCATCGAAAGTACTATCGAATGGGATGCTAACTCTGACGCGGCTCCAGCTGAAAACAGGTGATGAGTCTGCTAATAGGCCACTGCTACCTGCGAAAACACCTTCAACGGATAGGTATAAACAACGGATCCATTGAATACAGACTCTGCGGCGAAGAGGATGAAACCGCCTCACCCATAATATATCGCTGCGTACGCTGTCTCGTAGAAGACAAAATATCTTCGGGAACATATAACGTGGTGATAACCACTCGCATGAGAAGCTTGGTAGAAGGTTACTGGACCTCATAGACGGAACAAACATCTTCTAACAACTTCAAGAAGTTCGGGCCTTAAACCCGACCCCCACCTTTAACCAACAATCCAACCAATCATGAGTTATACTAAACTGACGATAAAGTTTAGTCCCCTTTGCTTCATTAGGTCCGTTCGCATAGTTGCTAACTGCCCGAAGCATGCGAAGTTGCCTTAAAGTGTCCAGAGAACCAAAATCTGTGACCATTGACTAAACATTCGGTGTTAGAGAAAAATGTATCGATTGTCAATTGATTTGCATCAACTGTGAGTTTGGATTCTACGCACCTCTTTGTTTACTTTTCATTTGTGGTTTTTTACCGATTCGTTTTATTTTCTTTAGTTTCGGCATGTTTTGGTTAAACTTACTTTCAATTGTGCACATATCCATTCCAAAACGAAAGACTAGCTCTAAACGAAGCAGGAATTATTAGAAAGAATAAGAATACTTGTAGATTAAGTTCAGACTCAGATTTGATGGTTGAAACTTTGGCATTTGCACCTGATCACAGAGAAAAACGCAGCAGCAACCTGTTAGAATCTTGTCAATAACTGAACATGCACAGAACAAAATTTGAAACAGCTTGGAAAAGTCGCTCTGCGAACGAAAATATTTGGCTTTTTATCTGTAAATCTTCCTTGAAAATCCATTGAACGAAAACAAAACTATTCCAAATGCTTGAATGCCAACGTAACGAAGAAGAAATACCTACTATTTTCACATTTTTTCAAAGATTTTTTTTAACTTACATTTCCTATATGGCGACGACATTCTTCAGTTCTTTTATCTCTTAGTGGATTCTCGAAACCGGACAACCCAATCCTAAAAATATTATAAATATGGTTAGAATCTGCCATATTTGGCAGCTTTATCATTTGATCATCGACAAAGTTGGTCGTTGAATAGGTGTAAAGGTCCACTCAGGTTGTTGTTATCGTAGAATTCTTATCGTTAGCTACCCCCCTCCCCGTTTATTTTTACAGCTAAACGATATCTCGTTCGCATGTTGTTAACATTCGTTTTAGCGACCTAATAACACTACGAGTAGACTGTCAAAGTGTAGAAATTGTCTTATTTCGAACGGCAATATCTCAGGAATGACAGTTTTTAGATATTTGATTTGATCCCTAGAATTAAATAATACCATATAATACAAGAGCAGAAGTTTTTATTGAATGAGTTTTGGTCGTAAAATCAATAAATGATTTTTCCCCTCTTTGGTACTCCATCTACGGACACACTGTATTTTATTATATATATATATATATATATTTGACGATATGCCTTAATAAATTTGTGTTTTCTTCTTATAAACATCGTAATCGTAAATGTTATTAATTTTGCAAGCATTACCAAAGTGTTTTATTATATCTATTAATTAAATTTACTGGTTTAACTCTAGATAGAACTTTACGATAATGCGTCTTATTACACAAAGTCAAATTTTAATTTGTCTATAACTGATAAACGAGGCTTTTTCTTGCCGGGAGACGATAACAACTTTTCAGGATTAATTGCTTTCCGGTCATCATCTCATGCTCGGCTGACCTTGCCCTCTTAATTCCGCCCAGAGCGACGAATACCAGAAATACACGACGAACCACTGCCGCCCATCCATATGTGGTTAAGCTTAGTACTCCTCGAACTTCACTATTTAAGAATACTTTTATCTGGAGGACTTCATCCTTGTGGAACGACCTTCCCGAGGTCGTTTTTCCCAACGAATATAACCTCCAACGATTCAAAACCAACGTGAATCGCTTTCTGCGCACACGCACCACTCCCAGAGTGCCCTAAAGGATTTTTCCTATAGTGCTTGTGTTTGAACATAAAAAAAAAAAAATCACCGGAATATCAACTCCTGTATACATCGAAATCTTGTCCAATTTTCGTTTTAACGGCAAATTAAATGAATTATTTCTGGCTTTCTCATCACAAGCATTGAACCATTATAAACATTATCAATAATTTCCCGAGATTGACCGTGCTGACTTTGACCGTGACTTTCCTAACTAAAATTTGTGGTTCTATATCCTATTAACACATACCGAAATTGAAAATGATATCTATAGTATTTTCGGCGATATTAAAAAGTGGCCATCTCTTGTCTTGTCAAGCACGCATTTGGGTAAATAAAATTTTTTTGCCAATAATTATATAATACGCCTAACCTCCACCGCACGCCGCCGCTGGTCGAAAATCAGAGCATGTTTGGCGCATGACAGTGCCATGTATCTAGCGTATGTCTGTGTAGGCGTGTCCAAATAATTCACATATTATATTTTTGTCTCTGTTTAACGCTGTGAAATAAAATAGAGGCGGAAGTGATCATATTAATCGACAAAATGTTTGGAGTAAATGCGTATTCACATGTTGTCAGATTTGCTAGTAAATAAATAATTCACTTAATATTTTAATTTTGTCCTGTAATTAAAATTAGGTATGAACATATTAATTAAGACTCAAAATATATATTTCAGCCTGAATTATAATATTTTCTAACTTTTTAATGATTAGGTTAAATTCTGTATTCATAGGAGGTATAAACAATAAATGTTATAAAACTTATTAGATTTTTGGTAAGTAATTTGACAACATCGATAATATTTCGTCTGCGTTCTTTAAGTAGCTTTAGTAGCCACAGAACGAAACGACAAGCTGTAAGGTATATAGCTTCCATAATATCGCAGCTCGTCGACCTTACTGGGACACCTTATGTATCAAAAAATTGTAGCCTTTACCTTTTTTGAGCCACAGTGTAGAGTAAAATTAGTTCTACAACGTATCTATCGATCAACGAGTTATCGAACATTGAACGGCAACCCTGTATTTAACTAGAAGCCATTTATTTCATCGCTCGTTGCGAAACATTTCAATTTCTAACCAATTAGGAAGAATATTCTTACCTAAATCCGTCAAACCCGGAATTGGACCCGTTGACTGTCAAAACGGGCGCCCTCGCGTAAGCCTTGGCCACCCTTCGATTCCTTTCTAACACAATGACTTTGGCCCATATTTCATCGTCTATTTGGTTCCATTTTTGCAAGACTTCTTGAATATGGTCCTAGAATAAAAAAATATGTTTTTGAAAAATACAAAAATTTCTTTACAGGGTGTTCCTTAATTATGTGCTAATAGTTCAGAGCGTGACGACTCCTTAAGTCATTTTATGTTTAAATTTTTTGCTACAGTGTGCGTTGATATATTTTTTAATTCGTTATTTTTTTTAATATCTCCTAAAGTACTTTAGATTTTACACTCAATTTTGGTGTGTATTAATAGGATATAAAACCACATACAGGGTGTTATGGAAATTGCTTATTATATTTAAATGGGTGACTACTTGGGTGTCCTAGAGGAATACTACATACTTTTTGTTTTTTTAATCGAATGTTTAAAATACTTGGGTTATAATCCCTTTCGTTACCCGATGTGTTATCCAGTGCAACGTCTTAGTGTATGGCCACAACGGAGCACCGCACAGCGCCCTCGCTCATCGACTGGTACCATAGCACCGCACAGTAGTGTCCACAACGGCTCACCGACCTTAGCTCATTGCCTCACCTTTCGATCAGTTTGTCTCTCGACATCGAGATATAAACATGGACTGTGCGTTGTCATCTTCTTCCGATGAAGAAGATATTATTTTAGACGCTAATATAACCAAGTGTTATATGTTTAAACAGAAATCAAGATTACCAGTGCATCCTATTAGCGCAAAGCGAAGATTCTATGGGGAATTTTATTACCTTTATAAAGATCTAAGGAAAAATCTGAACGTTTTTGTGAATATATGAGAATGCATATAAATACTAGATTCTTGTTTAAGCATATAAGTACCACTTTGTTAAATTAGAGTCTAAAACAACATTTTCTTCATCCGAAGACGATAACAACGCACAGTCCATGTTTATATCTCGATGTCCAGGGACAACTGTGCGAAAGTATGCGGTGCTATGGTACAAGGCTATGGGCGAGGGGCGGGCAGATAGAATGGTATTAAAATTCAATTTAGTAGGTTTTCCCTTTCAAATTATCGTTATAATACTTTTTTTTTTTATTATTTGCCATAACAAAATTCTTTATTATGCGAACCATAATAATGTTTAATTTTAACCTTTTTTTTAGTATTTTGTTAAAAAAATCTGTTTCATGTGGTACCAGGCATTTCGTGTACACTCTACCATAATCTACCGTTTTTTACATGTCGAAGCTACCGCCTTGGTCATTTTCGATCTGGCACCACTACACATACGTCAGTACGTTGCTGTCCATCGTGGGCCTTGGTATAATGATCTAAAAGAGGTATGATTCCACGCCGATGGAGGCGTGGCATGTGACGTCAACGGGCGAATGATTTTTAAATCTCTTATGGAGATTTATACTCATCTCATCTCCTTTTTAAAGGTATTAAAAGTTTTACGCATTTAATGGTATGTGAAATGAAAGAATAATATCTTGTTAATTAGGTATGTTTATTTCATGAACATAGGTACAACAAATATTAAAGCTAAAATACGACCTAGTTATAATCAACTACTATTTTTTTAAACAGTCCATCTCTCAGTGGAATGAAATTATGAAGAGGTAAAGAAACTCATAGTTTGCTTCAGTAATTAAATAAACAATACTTTAATCTCCATACATGTGTCGAAGGCATATATCCTCCCTCATCAGCTTCAGTGGAAAATACTTAAGAAGTAAATATTAACAACATAAATAGTATCCATTCAAATTTGTTGTTTTTATCCTTAGGTAAGCGGAAACACCTTATATTTCTATCAAATTTCTTTGCCTGGTTATCCGTATCACAACCGAACACAGCGCATGTCATATTATGAAAATTAAGATATTTATTTTAATAAACACACCCAAAACTTAATAAGAAACAGTTCTGGTGAACTTTTCATGAAAATCTACGGCAAACGGCAATCACTACATGGCGACCAGTGTTGCCAGCAATCTTTGATCAAAAGTAATAGGTTGACGGTTCGAAACCTAATAGAATAGTAAAAAACGATGTCAAAGTAAGAAGAGTACGAGAAAAAGCTCGTTACTTTCCTATGATATGCGGGCCACCTCCACGTTGAACATACATTTTATATGGGGAGCCCCACCAACAAGAATGAACATCTCAAAAATTGTTAAAATAGTAATGGATATATTACAATTTTATTGTAATAGACTGACAACGCTGGTGGCAACAAGCAGAGGTGGACGAGCAGCCTCGGCTATCATCGACCGGTTCGAATGGCTCGGCGGATGTTTTAAAAGTTTGTCGGAATCTTTCCGTATTTTAGTTGTATTTTAGCTGTAATGGGAGTGATATCTCTATGAAATTAATATACGTAAATAATTGTCATATATTATTCTTTCATTTCACATACCATTACATGCTTATAACCTTTTAATACCTTTAAAATAGAATTAAAAACGCTGACAGCATTATAAATCCCCATAAGATATTTAAGAATCGCTCTCCCTGTGACGTGACTGCGCGCGGCAGACGAAATTGGGACGGTTAGATATCTTACCTTTAGTTATTGTATCATGAACATGACCAACGTACAACAAACATTGCCACATTAGAAAAGAAATATTAAAAATAATAACAAATTTAACCGTCACTATTAAATGACAAAATATCACGAAGTATTCTTGTAACACGAGTTAAAACGTGACAGATTTTTTATCGAGAAACTTTTTCAGTAAATATTATGTGGTTTACCTAACCTTTAAGTAAAATAAGTGGATTTTATATCAATTTTAAGCTTCGTTTACTTATTTATACTAATCGACCGCAAGTAAAAAGAACAAGGTATGACTAATTAACTACCGCCCAACCAATACACGGTGTGTCAAATAATGAGACTAAGTAACACGGCTTCGTTTCCGCACCATCGATTTTAAATAAGAGCGGAGAAATACAACAGATCGGTTGTTATTTAAAATATATAAGTTAAAGGATATTAAAACGTAAATGCTATATGGGTAAAAAAAATTTTACAGGCACTTTCAGTAAATCGGAATTTAGAAATAAATAATCTCAAAAACACCTGTTAATTTTTTAATAGGTTTCTTATAGTATATAATTAGAGGAATTATCGCGCAAGAGATCATCTTCACAAAGAGCTTGGTCTATTTTTGCTGTATCTAGCATCGATTTTTTAATAATTTGACTCCCGTCACATGGCTAAGTTTACTCTTCTGAATCATATAACGCCAGTATTTGGAACTGAGTTATTTTAATCAGTCACTATAACCATTTTCCTATTATTTATAACAGCGCTGTCTTATATCGGCGGTGTTGTTCACGCTTATTCGCTACTACTTTTATGATTGTTTGTGATCTATTGTTTTATTAGAACCAAAAATTATTTAGAGCTACATATTTATTAGCTATCTACGAGGGTTCATCATTGCGGGGTGTATAAGAAATTCGACTTTCTACTTTTTAGGTAAAGCAGTGGTGTAGCTAATCCTATATTTTAAGTAATTATTGCAAAAATATGGATTATTTCTGTATATTATCTGAATTTGTGTAAAAAAATACCTACAACGATTACGTATTTATTAGATCGAAATTATCTAAACGCGTACCTTATTACAATGTTGCCATCTTCTTATAGAACTGTGTATGATTGTAAATAAATGGTGTTTTATGAATTGAATGTTTTGTTTCCCCTTTTATATTATATATCTATGAAAACTTTTGTGAATTTTAACGGCGCTACGAAGCACGGAACTAAGGATCCTAGACGGGGCGACCTCCAGAAAATAATGCGGACTTATTTTACAGTCCGTGTTAAACATTATATTACCCAGAAGAATTTCTAAGTGCCGGTGACGTGGTTTGGTGAAGATCGACAATATCTAAGCATAAATGAAGCCCACAACGTTAAATTACAGTGAACAGTATAGATTTATTTAGGATATGGTAATATTGAATTGGATTATTTAAAGTAATTTTTCTTTATTTCTCTTGACAGATTGCGACCCCGCCTATAACTGACCCTGACAAATTAGAATAATACATTCTCGACCAATAAACGAGTCTTCTTGTAATTATTCAGTAAATTATGTATGACGAATTAGTATAAAGATATGTTGATGTATGTAAGACGCCGTTTTTTCAATGATTAAGTTATTAATCATATAAGTATGTAGGCCAGGCATTAAATACCGATTTCATAAAATATTTCGAATTTACAAATTTTATGCATTAATTATTTTACACAACCAGTACCTTACCAAACCTCCCTACGTTATTCAACTTGCCACCAACGATTCAACAAATAAAGCGTCTTCTATTGAAAACACATATAAATTCTTGCGTTGCAAAACAAATCCTTTTATATAAAAATGTAGATTTCACTGTGTTTAATCCATGTGAAATTTTCTCTTTATTTATACAAAATAATTGTAACATCCTTATAAAGAATTAATTAAAATTTTTCAGTTTCACATAAGCTCGCCGGTTTCATATCATTAAGTAACCCGGTGCAATTTGCCCGTTTTTAGATCTTTTTTATTGTATTTTTATGTAAGATACGGACACGGCATTTTAAATAATTTGGTCAATGTTCGAAGAAGGGCCCCTGTTTTAGAGTTTTATCCAAAATTAATTAATTTGAGGAGAAATTCTTTCATAACATATTGAAACAACATTGTACAGGGTGTACAAGATAAGGAGGGCCTCGATTGAGTTCGATTAAATAGGGAGCGAGTATCGAAGTAATATAACGTGTCCAAGATAAGGAGGGCCAGCACAGGGATCTCGGAAACCGTAAGAGATACGAAGTCATTAAATGGAGGTATAGTTGCGCATATACGTCCCTAATAATATGCCGTTTAGAAGGTTTTAATATTCCGAGTAGTTCCGGAGATATCCGGAAAAAACCGAAATTCTGAAAAATCGTTTTATTTTTTCCTGGGTTTGTGCGAGATCGAATTCTAAAGTAAATTGAACTTTTGCATTTCCACTTTTTCCGCTATATCTAACAGCGTTTATTGCTTTGTAATCCGACGAGTCGTCTTCGAAGGGCCATTATCAACTTTCTGTTTTTAAATACGGTGCTTTTTTTCTTCCGAATGCAACGATGTATGACACATTGTGGTTTAATGACGAGAGTATCTTGAACAACATCAGGATATTTCGGGATAGGGTCCTGTATTTCTGCTAATTTTATAAATAATATCTCATAAGTAAGTTCTAAATTTCTTACTTATGTTGAACTAGTTCAATAAATAACAAATAATTTAATAATAAACCACAAATAATACTCGAGCGGTTTTTTTAATAATGCCGGTTATTTCAATAATCGAGTACTCTTACGCAAGCGTTGCTGGCGGAGACGGGAGAATTACCCCTGAACCTGAGAAGGTTCTTCTTGGCTCAGAAATGTTTACTACAAAATCCTGACCTGACATCAAAGTATTGGTCAAATAAAAGCTCTCGTGGGCTTTCTTGCGCTTACACTGAGATAGCAGGATTTCAGAATGACCTATACACAGAATTCAGCAAAAGGAATAACGCAATAGTTAACAATATTATAAAGAAAGAGCCAGTGCCATTCCGATCTTTACGGATGGTTCCAAAGCACCAGATGGAGTGGGATATGCATTCTATATACCCACTGAAATCGTTGCCCGATCCTTTCAGATTGGTCTCAACTCTTCCATATTCACGGCGGAGATGATAGCTCTTAGGCAGGCTCTTGACTACTTACTCTAACATACTACACCTTCCAGATATATTATCTTATCGGATTCTATGTCATGCATTAAATCAATAGACAATAAAGCTATTCGAGGTGTGTCAGAAACTTAAGGGCCATGTAGGAATTGTAGGGAATTACAGAGTCGATCTTCTTGCCAAACGGGCCATTCATGAAAGCATGATAATACCCGGCCTCCAACTCTATGATATATTCTCACAGATTCAGGTCAATATTAAGAATGCGTGGAAGGAATCATACCTTGGTTCCCAAGGCAAGTATTCAGGAAATATCCCTTAGTAGGGGGTATTACATAACTTATGTCAGAGCAATTTTCGGACATGGCAATATCAGATATCTATTAAATAAGATGAGCTTGTGCTATGTGATGGCACAAGCGTGGGCGACCTAAACCACTGGTTGTTTAATTGTTTGCATAACCAAAGAGCTTCTTATTATTTGATACAAGAACTGGCTAAAATACATTATTTGCCGATTAATGCCGATAGTATAATGTCTATATTTGTAATTTGTGTAAGAAAGTGTGAGAGAATGCTGTAGGGCTTTGAGTATCCCAATGTTTACCTTTTGCTACTCTACCGTCCGCGGTCCAGTGTTGTATGTGTATGAGTTAAAGTCGCCTAGTCGGACCCCTGTAGCGTGAAGCGTGTGTCCCCGGTTGTATATGTTTCGAGTAAGATGGAGGTTTCCCAAATGGTGATTAGATATGGGTGTGACTGTGCTTATGTATGACGTGTATTCCATAAAGGAATAGTTGAGTTTGGATAGTGGCTGCACGCGCTTGACGCAAAGCCCCAAAAAAAAAAGATTATAGAAACGACGAACAGATGAATTCGCGCACAACGTCCAACAAAACAAACTCGAAACCTAATGAATCCTACTTTTTCATTTTTCTTAATTTCTTATCATTTTCTTAAAATTAAATTAAAAGTACATATGTGATGATGTATAAAATGCAGATTATGGCAGTATAGCCATCTGTAGACGTAGTCTATATCATTCAATTTCGGACACTTTGATCTACTATCACATTACACCAATGAGGTAAGACAAAAGCAATATTTTAACATGCAAAGCGGCATCGTAATTTTTTTAGATTTTGCGGCCCCCTTTCCTGAAGGGTCCGCCGGTATACATATACATTTTTCCCAATGTTTAAGAGATATTAGCAACAATTTAAGAAATTCGAAAATTATGGCCTAGCACGGGCTCGATATTATTTAAAAATAGTTTGGATATAGGTGGATAAGTAATACCTAATACGTTGAAACATGTACGATTCTCCTTGTGTTTGACTTTTTGATAATTTTTCATTTGAACGGCAGTACGATGTATTTAGCTCGGAATATCATGACGACGCAAAACCGCATAATCGATTAATTATAGGTCTAATAAACACTAACAATAGAAACCACAAATAAGTCCGTCGCGACAAGGTGGTCAATAGGTAGAATCGTAAATAAACCGGATTGAAGCAAATTGAATTGGAAAAAAACGTTATTAGATCGGCTCCACTTCTAAATTAATATGATTTTTTTTTATCCTTGCTTGAGTATAGTCCGGTTTCTGACGCCTCAGCGTTCACTGAGACCGTTACTACAACCATTCAATTAAATCTATAAATTAGTAGTCTCAGATTTGTTACATAATAGCATTTAGGAAGCTTCAACAACCCAATTATACAGCAAAAAAGCTTACAGAATTTGCATAGTCCCAGAAGACAGGGATGATGGGCTATGCCAACTAGAGGGTTACAATGTATTTTATTATGATGAATCATGAATCATTGCTTCCTGACGAAATATGTCGTTGACAGCACAGGTGGCGCACCCCCACCTTAAATTAATTTTAAAAATTACAAATTTTGAAAAAATGTCGCGCAGTTTTTCAATTGTATTCACAATTCACAAAACTACATGATTTTCGAGTAGCATGCCCAAAAATACAATGTGGGACATGCTTCCAATGCAGTTTTGAATTGATTCTTGAGGAATATTTCTCATTCTTCAGGAAGGGCTGTTCATGTTTCTTGGTGTGGGTTGCGGACACGTCTAGATACATAGCATATTCCATATATGTTCAATTGCATTTAAATCTGATTGTTCACCTCGTCTATATACCCATTTACAGCCCGTAAACTAGGAAGATGGTGTTTTAATTGCTAGACTTGTTTTATATTGAAATTGAAAACTTCATTGAAATGCCACGTCGCATGGTAGAAGTGATAAGAATACGAGGTTGCAATACACGCTAATCATTTTTGGATATTTGTTCATGCTATTCGACAAAATCATGTAATGTGAATAAAAAAATTGAAAAACTACACGACTTTCTTTCAAAATTTGTATCTACTTTTAAAAAGCAGATAATGATGTGAACCAAAAAACATTGTGTTACGCTTCAAAAGGAAGCATCATGAAGTTAAATTATACGACTTAATTATCTCACAGAGCGTTAAGAAATTAACGGTAAGAAGGTAACTTTTGTTTCGGCCTGCATAACGATCCAGACATCAGTATTTTTTGAAAACTAAGATTCGGGAAGTCATTCCAAAACACACACGTCTACACTTTGCGAAAAATGTTTCCAAGATCGGAAAAATATTTAAAAAGTTACAGGACTGTAAACTTGACTCTTTGTCGGAGAACACTATAGCAAAGTTGTTATAGCAAAGATTTTATTGTACGATTTATTAAATATTGTAATAATTTCAATTTTCAGTATTAATCCGTACCAAAATAATATACAATGAAACCTCTCGTAACAGACACCTCTATTAAGCGGACTTTTTTCCATAGTCTGGAACTAGGTATATGAAATTCCATGAAAATCAACCTCTCTTGGGCGGACTCTCCTTTAGGCGGACGCGGACAGGCTGTTTTCATACAAAAAGTGCGAAAACCCCCCTTTAAACGGACAAAAAAAATTTAAAAGTATTTGGGAGACGAATAAGTACCTACGGTGCAAAAACTCTCTGAAGACAGACCGGCAACCAATCGCGTATGCGTGGCAGAGCGAAAAGACTTCGCCGAATAAAAGTATGTGTGATTCCCCGACCGCAGTTCACCGTTTCCTTGTGAGTTGTAAGGTTAAAATCGTAAACAAAAATGTCGCATTTTGAGTCTAAAAGAGAAAATTGATGTTATAAAAGTTTGTAATTTGATAAGAATGATTTGAGCGCGTTCATTAACATTGATAGCAATGTGCTATTAGAAGATAATATGACCCCATTCCTACCGATTATATAGTCCAAACTGAAACCACACACATCACTATCTGACGACTCTGATGAAGAAGTTGAATGCAGTAATCAAACAAATGTCACCAATTATCAACAAGCCATTAGTATGGCAAAGGAATTACAAGAGTATGCAAAGAATAGAGGTGACTCTACAGCAATGGAGTTATTATCAAACTTGAAATTACATTTTCTATATTACAAGTTTAAAACGCAAACACGTCAAACTACGTTATTAGATTTTTTTAGTACTAAAACTAGCGTATTTTTGTTATGTTGTGTTTATTTGTACATACATATACATAGTAATAATTGTGAATTTACATATTACCTAATAGCAAATTTCCCATGGGCGGACACCTCTATTAGGCGGACACATTTATAGAGCAAGAGAGGTTTCACTGCATTTTCAAAAAACAATACATAGGATTGTGTGTAAGGAGGACGTGTTATAAAAATGCTTCTTTACAAGAATAAAGAGCTTAACTCATATGCAATAGATCAATCAGATCGCGTATTTCTTAAGCAGAACAGATGGAGAACTTATGAGGAAGCAATGTATCGATCACCGAAATCAAGCGACATTGGGCACGGTTAATACTTGGATAGGTGACCGCTTGGGAATACCATGTGTCGAAATTTTTACAAACGATTTTAGTAGATTTTGCAAACAATTTTAGTAAATTTTACGAAATATTTTATTAAATTTCACAAAATATTTTAATACATTTTACTAAATTGCTATAATTTTATGGCAGTTCTTAATAACAGTTATTGCAGCCACATATAGAGCCATAAGTTATGGCTATTTTTATAATGAATTTAACTATGATTGCTTGTGTATATTATATGCGCGATATTAACATTATTAATTTTGTTCGGTAGTACTTATATGGGCAACAATTATTCTGTTGCGCAAAGTTAGTGTTAGTTAGTACCTTCTCTCAGTTCAACTATGTTGATATTTTAATTAGTTCTGATAAGATTCCACCAGCAAAATCAAGCGCAAGACTCTCTAGAAGTTCAAAGTAGCACAGAAGACGGCGCCACCCACTACTTTGCTTTGAAGGTACAATTGACGTGGTAATAGAAACAGTACATACATTTCAATTATGCTGTAATACCACGCTAAGGCTAATTTAGCCAACAATGAGAAGATATTTTTATCGCACGTTTACCAACAGCCATATCAAAAGTACACACTACCTAAAGACTGGATCATACACTAAATCCATACTCAAAATTACTTAAGAACTTGTCCTGCATACAATCTAAGGCCTACGCACACTACACGTCTATGTACCAAAATACACCGCCTACGTCTACCCCCAATATGTTACGTAGCTCTTATATTTTGCTTATTTGATTAAATTCAAATAAGAAAGATACTAGAGCTGGAACCAAACATCAACAACGCCTAAAAATTATACTTACGATAAACAAAAATAATACAGCGAGGGAAAAGAAGTTAAAGGTTTCATACCTGACTTACACGGGGAGTTTAGTCGGTCAATTATGCTGGATAATAAAACAGTTCTGGAAATATCTTATATTTTACAGAAATTACGACAAAGTGTATTTACTTACTGCAGCCATACAAAATCTGGAAATTAAATGACACCCTTGGAGACTAGGGATACAGAAAACTGAGATTTGTATGAACCGAAAGGGACATATTTTTAAACTATCGTGAAATATACAGGATGTTGAAGAATTCAGATCAAAGATAAGATTACGTTTTCCAAATAAGACCCTATATTTTGTTATTTATGAATTTTAGAGAATAAGCAATGTCAAGTTGCTGTATTGTTCCCTATGTCTAGGTTTGTCGTTTTTAATATACTCGTATTTATACAGGGTGTTATGGAAATGACGTATTTTATTTAAACCAGCAATTCCTGAGATGAAAACAAATTGAATAATAATATCCAAAAATGGCGCTTTAATTTAATATGCCCTGTACATGACCTATTGTCAGACCAAAAATATGCACGTAGTGACACTGTGGGAAAAGTAGACAAAGCAACATATGGCGGAAAACGTCAATGAATTTTGAGCAGTGTTGTCATGTTATCATGGTAAACTCTTTAGAAAGTCAATAACTGTTTGACAGAATCGAAGTTGTTTATTTTTCAGGGTACATTATTATAAACTTTACGTGTAGGGAAACAATCTCTGATTTATAAACTTGAACTGACTCATTTGTTCAATTCGAATGACACCCGTCGAATCTGAACAACTTAAAAGTTTATAAATGCCACCTTTTAGAGAAAAAAATATCAAATTTTATTTATCTTTTCGGACTATTTAAAACCAACTTAATTTATAAACAAACACCAAGTAGGTATCTCGAACAAAAACCGGCAAAATAACCACACAAAACACATAAACTCACATTAGTTTTCGCGTATATTTGCATGCGTCTCATGAATGCCACCGTTTAGAAAAAAAAAAAATTTTATTTAACTTTTTGGACTATTTAAAACCAACTTAATTTATAAACAAACACTAACCCGGACAAAACCGGCAAAATATTCTCACAAAAACACATAAACTCATGTGTGTCTCATGAACACATCTAAGTACCGTACCATTCAATCTGAATTAGTATTTTAAAATGCTACTGTGTAGACAAAAATATGCCCTTATTGTATAAGGTTTCATCGGGTCATCTAAAAAGTTTGAAAGTGAATCACGTTTGAGACTGGTTGACAGGTTCGGGTTTATTCGTTCGATCGATATTATAGTTAGCTATTTTCCAAATATGCACGAAGCATTCTACCCTTGGAAGCGTCTATAATGTATATGAAAGGGAGGTCCTGTCTGTCAAATTATTTCATCATTCTTCAGAAAAGGATTAATAAATTTTATGTATAGGCCAATCCATTAGAAATTAGCGTTTTTGTTATTTCTGAATTTCTATTGCGAAATAATTTGTATCAAGTGCTGTTGTTCTATGTGTACGGTAGTGTTATTATTGTAAAGTGTAATTATGCGTTAGTGTTTAGTGCTTTTGTGTAATCTGCATATCTTCAAAAAAACTAATTTGAAACTCGTGGGTGTTTCTTTAAATGATTTAGTGTAATTTGTTCTGTTCACTATGTATTTCTTTCTATCTACAACATGCCGGTTATGTTCCGAGATTGGAAATAAGATGCCGAATGGGGTTTAGTGGGTATAAGCTTATTATGCAGTCCCACACTATCATCAGGGCACGTGATGTGCATAAACCTCTGCCCATAGAAAAAAGAACTGAATGTGTCTGTGCCCTGGATTCCTTACTCGTGTCGGCGGCCTGGATTTAATTTGTTAAGTAAGCTAAATATTTACTTTTATTAGAATCTAAAGTTTTACACTTTTCCACAATTTGGCAACATTGCGCCAGAACATCTGTTTATTACAGAGCTGGGCAGTGTAATATGATTGTGCCGCGGAGTGACCTGTGGGTTTATGGGTGAATTACTCCACCTTTTAAAGTTCGATTTAAAAAAAATATATATGTAGCGCTTCTCAAGGACACCCCAGGAGTCACCCATTTAAATATAATACGTAATTTCCATAACACCCTGTATTTAAGAAAGTTAGATTTTTCCCCTTTAACAGTATCTTCATATACAATTTGATGAAAAACAGCTTGTATATTTCTATCTTATGAATAGTAGTATTTAAATTTTTAACGCTATAAGCGACGTATGAATGTAACAACTAGCCGACGTAGCAGTTAAATTTAATTAACGTGATGTAAAATAGGTTACATAATCGAACCATTCATATTTTAATTTCTATCCAAAAAGTATGAATTTATTATAATATATAAAACGTATTCAAAATGCGATAGGGAAAGGACATAGTAACATTTTTAAAAATAATTATGTGTTCCCTCTTACAGTTACAACATTAAAAATTATCGAAAAATTTTAATTAGTGATGACAAACATCAATTGCATTTGCTTAACATTCTTGAAAGACACGTTAAAACTAATAATTTTGTCTATCTAAGAAATCACTAATATCTGCTTGATTTTTAAGTTTTGAGTTATTTAAGAAAAACTGAAATTTTGAATTTTTAATTTAATTTTTTTCGACGTTAATATTAAAGTTATAGCAAAACTACCCAAACATTCTCATAGCAACTTTTAGTGCACTTTAAGAATACATAACGAGTTTTATTATACGACGTTCCGTTTTCAAGCAATCATCATCAACTTCATTTCTTCTACTACGGCCCTGATTATATAATGTCGAATTTTAAGACCTTCTCTTATTCTAAATTAATTCATAATAACACACGTTATCGTTTAATTACGTTCCTATTTTTACAAAATTATGGAACATACAGGTCCGTATTCCGAAAATTTCATATAGATGATTAAAAACCCTCGAAATGTAATTAAACGATGTGTGGTACATAATTGGATCCAGAATAAAAAATATCTTAAAATTTAACATTATAAAATCAGAGTCGTATTAGAAAAAAGTTGATGACGATTGCTTGAAAACGGAACGTCGCGTCGTATAAAAAAAATTGTTATGTAATGTTTGGGTTCATTAAAAGTTGCTCTAAGAATGTTTTTTCAGTTTTGCTCTAAGTTTAATATTAACGTCGAAAAATAATTTTAAAAATTAAATCAAGAAATCGAAATTTTCGAAAAAAATTTTTTAAAAACTAAATCAAAATTCATAATTTCATATTTTTTAAATAACTCAAAACGCAAAAATCTTACACTTTTTGTACGGCATATTGTTCGTGCTTTGATTGCGATCGTTTTTCCACATGTAATCGTAGTTGTATCATTCTGCTACCATTAACGAGATTCCCATAGAGGCCCTCCTTATCTTGTTACGAGCTAATATTAGAGTTCCCAGCGGTGAGCCTTAAGGTATCTAATTTTTCATACCTGAAATCTTAGTTTCTTATGGTAACCTCTCAGTTGATTCCAAAAGGACGCGTGTTTTCAGGAAGAAAAGTCTTGGCTTGGCAGTGACCTCTTAATAGATTAATTTTAATTTTATTACGATAGTTACCTGCGATTAACGGTAACGGTGACCTAAGCCGAAACAAATTCTTTTGCAAGAAAAAATATGTTACCTTCGTAATTTCTTGTCATAAGATGAATCATAGAATAGATTGACATTTAGAAAAAAAGAAAAACATTGCGGACATAGAATGAAAAATAGATTGCCATTATTTATAGAATGTTAAACATGCATATAAAGTGGCAACGTTCCATGTTGTCGCACTATACAATAAGTGCAATGTGTACGATTCTAATGGGATTCCAAATCAGTTTGTTCGGGTTTGTTCAACAAACCGCCACAGGAGTCTTGGTGTACTTTTCCAGACCAATAAATTGTATACAGGTTGTCCATTTAGTAATGTAATTCCTCGATATCTCATAAAACATCATCGATAGAGGAAAACTTTAAATATAAAAATTATGGGACTATTGAAGATGTATACAGGGAAACCTCTCTTAGGCGGACATCTTCGGGACTGTCTAAATGTGGCCGCCTAATAGAGGTGTCCGCCAATGGGAAATTTGTTATTAGGTAATATGTGAGTGCAAAATTATTACTATGTATACAGGGTGATTCACGGTGGATGGAACGTTAGACGTTTCTAGAGAACGGGAGATCAGTTTGTTTTAAAAGTTTGGGTTTCCAGATAACCGACCATGGTCTACAGTTCTAAAATATTTTCAACAAGGCGGCGTTGCCGCTTCTACCTAAAACCGGTGGCAACATCGTTATTTGAATCGGAACTCCCTATATATTTATACATTTTCAGGTTCTACATCTCTTTCTGAGTAACTTTTATTAATACTTTCCTATACCTATCTGTTGCCGTTTTTTAGTTATTAATTAATTTTGCATTTGTACTCCCATTGTACAGCCAACTTAAAATTTACTTGTTTTGCAAAATTTTGCAAAGAAATGCTTATAAATCAAAAACTTGAAGAGTTAAATATGTATAGGTATATATGTTTAGAAAGCTACTTTTATCATCTTTCCAAATCAGTATTGATATACAGGATGTTCCATTTGAAAAAATCAAGTTTCGGGCATTTTTTAGTAACCTTCAAACAATTATTTTTGGAGCACTCTGTATGCTTAAACTCAGATATGACCAAAAAAGCAAATACCCAAAGGCATTTTTAAACCGTACGCAACATTTCAACTTAGGAATATTTTAGAGTTTGGAGAAAACCATATTTATTAGAAGTCATGTTTTCGTTAAAAAAATTTAAATTAATTAATAACTAAAAAACGACAACAGATAGGTATAGGAAAGTATTAATAAAAGTTACTCAGAAAGAGATGTAGAACCTGAAAATGTATAAATATATAGGGAGTTCCATTTAAAATAACGATGTTGCCACCCGTTTTAGGTAGAAGCGGCAACGCCGCAATATTTTAGAACTGTAGACCATGGTCGGTTATCTGGAAAACCAAAACAAACAACACAAACTGATCTCCCGTTCTCCAGAAACGCCTAACGTTCCATTAACCGTGAATCACCCTGTATGTATGTACGAATAAATATAACATAACAAAAATACACTAGTTTTAGTTAGGATGTAGCTCAAAATGCACAATCGCCGATCTCTCCATTTGGGTAATTTCTTTCATGGGATTTTGAGTAACCCTGTTTTACCTCTGTCTATAAAAAATAAGTTCCAATTTCGCGATGATATACATTCACGTAACATAAGATTTTCTAATAAAATTACTCTTCCTCATTATCATAGTGCCATGTTTCAGAGAACATTCACTTATAATTGTGTTAAATTATATAACAATTTACCGGATTATCTTCTTTCTCTCAACTCTAACAAATTTAAAATTTTGTATAAGAAATATTTGCTCAATCTCCAAAATTCCTAATTGATTTATTCTATTATTACTTTTTTTTATTATTATTTTTCTTATTTTTTATCGTTATGCGATATCTGCGTTAGTTCAGTATTTGCATCTATGTGGGCCAGTTTTAATTTGTTCGGGTATATCAGAACTATGATCTTAACTTTGACAATTTCTATATTTTTTTATTTTTTTTATTGTATTCAACAGTTTTTTTCTTCTTTGTTCTTTAACGTTTGGGTTGTTTGGGGTTCAGTAGAGTAGCTTTTGGCTAGACTGCGCCTCGAATTGACTCCATATTATTTACTTATATTTACTTGTATTTTACTTGTATTTCACTAAGGCATTTATTATTATTATTATTATTACTAAAAATATCTAATAACGTAGTTTCACGTGTTTGCTTTTATACTTGTATTCTAGAAAATGTAATTCCAAGTCTGATAACAATTCCATTGCTGTAGAGTCACCTCTATTCATTGCGTACTCTTGTAATTCATGTACCATACTAATGGCTTGTTGATAATTGGTAACATTTGCTTTATTACTTCATTTAACTTCTTCATCAGAGTCGTCAGATATTGATGTGGTTTCAGTTTGGGCTACATAATCGGTAGGAATGGGGTCACTATCATCTTCGAATAGCACATCGCTATCAGTGTTAATGAACTCGCCCAAATCATCAAATTAAAAACTTCCACGACATCAATTTTTCTCTTTCACACTCAAAACGTGACGTTTTTCTGCCATTGTTTACGATTTTAACCTTAGAACTCACAAATAAACTTCGGACTGCTGTCGGGGAATCACACATACTTTCATTCGGCGAAGTCCTTTCGCACCGCCACACATACGCGAACAGAATAAACTAGGAATAAACTTGGATCTAAACTAACATGATATATAAATTTTTTAAAGAATTTTATGCATAATCCAAAAATTGATCTACAGAGGGTGTTCCATTTAAAAAAAAACCCAGAGTTATATTCGCCATGTGTTTTTTAGGCCACCCTTCATACTCCAATACAATTTTAGAATGTGCACCTGAATGATTTCTACAATTTTTATATTTGGAATTTTTATCTGGTTCTTAAAGTAAAGGAGGATCGTTGACTCGCCCTGTACAGGGTGTACCATTTTCGACACTCTTATAGAGTATCTTCGTAATTGTTAGCGCTATCAAAAAAGTAATGTAATGACGTTTTTCTCCTTTCTTATATATAACACAACATGGATGATATTGGTTTCCTAGGCGATTTATTAAACTTTATTACTTTAAACCACAGTAGCCCATGGAACAGAAGCTAATATCCTAGAAACAACTATGTTGACTAATAACATTTAGCGTCAAATTCATTTTTACATATTCATTTGCGAAAATGACCTATCAACATTTTGAAAAATTCAGTTTAATTGAAAGTGGAAAAACGAAGAAATGGCGCAAAATGTATATTTTGTTCGCTATCCGTAAAGACGGTAACCATTTGCGATGATTCCCGTTATTTTTCACCTTAATCTGAATCTTTTATTTTGTTTCAAAGTAATAAAATATAAATAAATCGCCTAGCAAACCAATATCATCCATGATGGGTTATATATTTGAAAGGAGAATTTAAAATAATATCTTTTTAGACTAAAATATACAGGGTGTTCCATTTAAAAAAATGAGGTTAGGTCCGATAACTTTTTTACCTGACCCCGTATACTTTTTCTGAAAACGGCAAATTATTCAACAATCAATATAAAGAAACTTCTGTGAAAACATTTTTCTGTATCTCTTTTAACTAAGAAAATATAGGGTAATTTTGAAATTGTCAATTTTTTGATTTTCCCCCGCATCTCTTAAGCAAGCGAAAATTTCCAAATTTTGATTTTACCATTTTAAGTTTGACCCAAAAAGAGCACATGACACCTACATTACTTTTTTGATAGCACTAACAATTACGGAGATACCCTATAAATTGTCGAAAATGGGACACCCTGTACAAGAATGATTCTAATATGCCGTTTTTCTTAGTCCATAGTTACAAAATTTTATTAAAATATACGGGTTTGCTTAAAAGTTATAATCGGAAATCTAAATCTTCAGGTGTGTCTTTGGGGACAGATATCTTTGTTAGTAAAAATGATTCTACTAGTATTATTATGACCTTTGACGCTGGGAAATATTGCCCTAGACTTACCGTACACCCGGTATAACCACTCTAAGCACGTATGATACCATTTTGGAACGTAGCCAGTACTGAAAATGTTACCCAATACCTCGGGTACCACTCATACCGTATAGAACCGTGTACCGTCGTGTTCTTTTGACTTGCAAAATTATTAGCAAGGTCGTATCGTACGGAATTATAAATGTAAAGCAGTGGGTTATGCAATGAACTTTGCTAAATGGCGATTTAGTTAATAACAATAATAATAAAGGTTCTGTATATAAAATGTGTATAAAGGATATTGGTCGGAAGGTTGGTCATTAATCTTTAAATAGATTTATTATTTCTTTAGCGGACTAATATGGAAAGAACATTAACCAGCTGGTATTATTTGACCAGACGTCAATATACGTGGAGTTTGGAGTTCCTTTAACTCAGATTGTTGATAATTTTCCTTCGGGGCAAGTTTTTAACATCATTGATTGATACTGAAAATTAAATAAAACCTACGATTCGTTTTTCAATCTTGGAATCTGATAATGGAAACTTGGTATGGCTTAGGTAGGTAACTAATGATTTTGTATTTTTCATGTTAAGTAAATTAATTAAATGAATAGATAATTGAGTAGCATTATACTGGGTGTCCGCTAATTAATGGTACATGGAAAACTACAGACTCCTTACGTAAAAATATTAGGACTTAATTATACTTACCTATATCCGAAAGTTGATATTAACTGAGATACAGGGTGTTAAAGTTAAAACTTCATTTTTGTTTCTCTCTAATAACTTTACAAGAAACTAACGTTTTCTTACAAAATTTGGCAATTATGGTTTTTTAGGACAAGAAATTGATTTCTTTGTGAAATTTTAATGTACAGGGTGGCCAACTAAGCGAGGTAAGCGGCTATATCTCGGAAACCGTTCACCGTACAGCTTTCGGAAAAAAATATTTATAATAAAAGTTGCCAAGAGAAATTGCTGGAAATTATTTGCAAGTTTATAGGCTGGCCGCTAGGGGGCGTAACACGAATATTAATTAGTTGCCAGGAGATTTCTCTACAATTGGCATAGGTAAGATATATTGATAATACTTATAAATAAATCTCACTTGTATCGTGAACAACTTTGCTTAAACACTTTTTTCTCTAGCCCTGCAAATAAAGTGGTGGGGGTAATGCAAACATGGATTTGCAAAAAATGCAATATCTCAGGAACGCCTTATCTGAAAATATTCAAATTGGTCTTATTTAAAACAGCTCTTCTTGCTTTATTAGCTACACTACAAGCGATGTCTATGTAATTTTTACTGTAGTCGCTAGATGGCGCTTTCAACAGATTTAACATATTTATCGTTTCCCTCGAAAAACTTAAATGCAATGGTAAATATGTTATTACACCAGTACAGAGAGGAATAAAGGCCAGAGCAAACGGTTAAAACCGCAAGTTCCTATCTTTTTTCTAACCGGAGATATCAATGAAAAATTAATTTATATCCTACTAAATCTCCCGCCCCGGTACTTACATGTTGCAAAAAATAAGAAGGCTTTGGAAACAAAATACATATTATATATAATAGGAGTATTGGGAAGAAACGTTCATTTTATAAACCAATGGAAACGTATTCTAGTACTTCCTTAAATGCTCAAACTGTCTGCCATCCTAGCCCACACATTGTCTGAGCTTTCCTTGCTTGGAATACAATATCTTTTAATCGTCACCATAAATAAAATTCCAAACAAGTCAAGTCAGGTGACCTGGCTGGCCACGGAAAAGGCTTCCTCTTCTTATCCATCGGTGTGGATATGTCTCATTCAGGTATTCTCGCACATTAATTTAAAAAATGGACAGCCATCGAGCTGCGGGAACATATTTTGCCTGGTTTCAAGAGGCACATCTTCTAATAAAACACATAATTCATTCCTAAGGAACTCCAAAAACAGGTTCCCATTTAGTGATTGGTCAAAGAAATAGGGTCCAATAATTTTACCCCCTATTATGCCACACCATACGTTGACACTTCAACGTCCTTGCTACTGAACTTCTCGCATCCAGTGAGGGTTTTCTGTAGCCCAATAATGCGTGTTATGCAAATTTACCCTTCCGTCGCTATTAAAAGTAGCCTCGTCTGTCCAAAGAATTTCGGATACAAATTGAGGGTTGTCATTGATCATGCCTAAAATCCAGCATGGTACTTCGTGATATTCCCAAATCGGAAGACAATGTCCTAGTACTAAGATGGGGATTAAACTCTATATATGCTAAAACATTGATAACATTTTCTTCAGTTCTGCCAATACGACGTCTCCGAAATGTCAGTGAGCGAAAGCTTCCAGTGGTACGTAAGCGTTGTACCAAGCGCGGAAAACTCTTCTGCCATAATGACGGCGATTTGGATATCGCAATGCATAACTCCTTTCAGCGATTGCTGCATTTTGAAAGCACTCGAAGTAAACAGCAATCATATCAACTGCTTCTTCATTAGTAAACGGCATTTTTTAAATTCAAAAATTAAATGGAAACGGATCTCAAAATGAATAATTTGACGTTTCTTCCCAATACTCCTATTATATATAATATGTATTTTGTTTCCAAAGCCTTCTTATTTTTTGCAACATATGTAAGTACCGGGGCGGGAGATTTAGTAGGATATAAATTAATTTTTCATTGATATCTCCGGTTAGAAGAAAGATAGGAACTTGCGGGTTTAACCGTTTGCTCTGGCCTTTATTCCTCTCTGTACTGGTGTAATAACATATTTACCATTGCATTTAAGTTTTTCGAGAAAAACGATAAATATGTTAAATCTGTTGAAAGCGCCATCTAGCGACAACACTAAAAATGACATAGACATCGCTTGCAGTGTAGCTAATAAAGCAAGAACAGCTCTTTTAAATAACACCAATTTGAATATTTTCAGATAAGGCGTTCCTGAGATATTGCATTTTTTGCAAATCGATGTTTGCGTTACCCCCACCACTTTATTTGCAGGGCTAGAGAAAAAAGTGTTTAAGCAAAGTTGTTCACGATACAAGTGAGATTTATTTGTAAGTATTATCGATATACCTTACCTATGCCAATTGTAGAGAAATCGACTGGCAACAAATTACTATTCATGTTACGCCCCCTAGCGGCCGGCCTACAAACTTGCAAATAATTTCCAGCACTTTCTCTTGGCAACTTTTATTATAAATATTTTTTTCCGAAAGCTGTACGGTGAACGGTTTCCGAGATATAGCCGCTTACCTCGCTTAGTTGGCCACCCTGTACAATGTAGCTGTCTGTGGCATTTTTCGCATATTCATACGGTCATAACTCTTTTGTGCCTTAGTGTATTTAAGTTTTCAATAAAAATAATACTTTTCTCATATTTATTACGTAAAAATAGGGATACTAAGTTCAGGACTCCCAGAGTTGCCGTTTCGGAGATATTTGCATTTAAATTGTTTAGTGCGTTAGCTCAGGCAAGCAAATAATATTTTGTTACTTCTTACCAATGAACTCTTACTCTTACATGATAATTAATGTTTTAGTAATTGGGAATAAAAAATACAACAATTGGATTATTCTTTAACTTACTTTAATTAAAATAACTTTGACCCTAGAAAATATCGTGTTGAAAGAAACCAATAGCAATGATAAACACAAACTTACGAGAAACTCAAAAATTAAACATTTTCTGTTCCATAGCAACTGCATCTCTAAATTTTATTTGATTTTGTTTGCAAATTAATAATAATTGGGCAGGGTGCACTAAACAATTTAAGTGCAAATATCTCCGAGACGGTAACTCTGGGCGGCCTCAACTTAGTATACCTTTTTTACGTAATAAATATGAGAAAAGTATTATTTTCATTAAAAACTTAAATACACTGACCCAAAAAAGTTATGATCTAATAAATGTGCGAAAAATGCCGCTATTTCTCGTCCTAAAAAACCATAATTGCCAAATTTTGTAACAAAACGATTGTTTCGTGCAAAGTTATTAGAGAAAACTAAAAATGAAGTTCTAACTTTAACACCCTGTACTTATCTCAGTTAATATCAAATTCGGAGATGGGTAAGTATAATTAAATCCGAATATTTTTACGTAAGGAGTCTGTGATTTTTTCATGTACTATTAATTAGCGGACACCCTGTATATTATAGACTTTAAATGTTGTATTAATTCTTTGCAAAACGCTCCTTCGTCAATATAACGTTTTTGGAAGAACTGGTAATTTTTTTTGTTACCTCAAGTGGCATGGCGATATTTTTGAGCAAGTGTCTAACCAAAATATATCTCTATTGGTTTAGTATAAAAAAATAGATAAAATTCAATCTTTATGTGAGATATGTCAAATTTTTATTAAACTTACATGCATGATTTTATGCGTTACTCCGTACAATTAGATGTATCAGAACATAAACTATACTGCCCTAAACTTTAGAATATGTTTTTCATCAGTTAAAAAAAAATGATTATAATTGGTTCATTATTAAAGCAATAGAGCTTATTAATTTGGACTTGAATTTTTGAATATTCGTTAAAATCGTCGTAGTGCATTATGATAGTTTAAAAAATGTTACTCACAACTTAGACACATTCTTATTAAGAGTGTTGTGATCGCTCGAGCGAAAAACTGCTTGGGTACTCGATTATTGAAATAACCGACGTCGCTCGATTATTAAAAAGCCGCCTCATATTACCTTTCACTTGATAAAGTCGGTTCGTTTTATGAAGTCCGATATCGGATTAAATCATTAAAATATGTTATCGCATTTTCAACAGTAAGACGGTTAAGTTAACCATACCTTCGCTATACTTGATTGTACCGAACATTCCACTGGTTCACTGTATTTGTCTAAATGTTAGTGGGCGAAATCAGCGTTTCCAAAACAAAATTATCTTATAATTGTGTACCGCGATAAATATTTTCATTTTGTTTATTTTTCGCTCATAGTTTTTTTCATTTATCAAATGAAAAACATTTTGCATCAATAAGTTAAAGATTTTCTCAGGTATTTTTTCCTAGAATTTAGTTATTTTGGGATCATTAATTTTAGTTAAATCTATATAATAATCACTATATTCCAAGAAATAATTAAAATTTGCTCAAGTGCAGGATGGTATGTTCTATTTTAAAGAAGTAGTTATCCTTTGTGCTTTTAATTTGTTTCTCATTATTGTGTGTGAATTAAAAGCAGTTATAAAGCAAAGGTATAGAAAATGTTCCGCAAGGTGACACAACGCCTAGAAGGTGTTTATCTCCAGGTGAACGCCGTTTGGTATTACAAGTGGAATGTTATTTTACTTTAGAAAAAGATAACTCGGGCCCGTTAGTGTATGTTTTGGCAGTGCAAAAACGAACTTTTGATGCTTGCGGCATATCAGATAAGATCTTAAGAAGACTTCGAACAAAGAGTGAAGAGGAATTGGACAGACCATATAAAAAAGTTCGACTCCATTCTAAAACCTTTGATTTATCCCAAGGGTATAAACTATCTATTAGGAATATTGTTTATGATATGTATTAAGCCAAGGAATATGTTACCCTCAAAGCTATTCTTGAAAAGATAAAGAAGAAAGTACTTTGAGATATTGGAACTACCAGTTTGTGCATTTTAAAAGAAATGGGCTTCAAATATAAAAAACGAACAACGAAAAGCTAAAAAAAGCTAAAAAATAATTATTTTTTTTTACCTAAACTAATTTTTTATTTACTTTAAATTATTTTATTTAGAAAATATCTCAAATATAATTTATTGTTTGAGAGCCACCGACTACCATGTTCAAGAGGTTTTATGGCTTAGTGGACTTCATATACCGTACAGACTTACTCGAGCTTTGCTTGATAGAGATTTATATTCGGGCCGTTTTTCGCTCGATAGGAAATTCTCTAGTTATAAATTAAGGCGAAAAATCGAATCATGGTCTTTCACTCGATACCCGATCTTCGCGTCCCACCGAAATGTGCCGATTGGCGACGTTCGAGTTTGACCCTCAGAAGGCTGACACGGCATACGTCTTTCTTAAAGGCACATAAACGAGAAGTTGCATACAAGAAAGTATGCCAAATCCCTTAGTGGATTCATCGCGATATGGGTTTTGTTTTGACTGGGACTGGCTAGCTAGCGGCGATTGTAAATTTTTAAAAAATTAAAGGATTAATTTTTTCCTTAATAAAAACTCTAGACTAAACTTGTAAAACATAGAAAAACAACTTCATCTGTTTAATGAACACATTCTTCTTAGTCATAAAAATTTCAAGTGATTAATTGCTCGAGCGATTCACTCGATTAATAAAATCGCTCAAGTATCAAGTACTCGATTATTAAAATCATCGGTTTTTCTAAACACTAATACTAACATTAATTATTACTATTAATAACTAACATTTTTAATAAAATACATATTTTTTAGAAAAGAAAATTCAATGTATTGCTTGCGCACCCTCAGCTTCGCGTCGGAAAAGTAGCACTTTCCGCACTTGTAAATAATTATTATTTAACTTTCGATAATTTCTGTCAATTCAACTTTCGTTAATTTCTGTCAACAATTGCTACCTAGAAAAAACAGTTCTCTTCCCTGGATAGTGTACGAATTATAAAAAAAATTTACATCAAGCCACGTAAATACTAGCCGTTATGTCTTTACACGTGTATCACAAACTTAGGGATCAAGAGCGTGACTTAAAACTTCCCATCTTTATTTATTACACACTTAAAAGTGAAAAAAAAACATAATAGAACGTCTACGAAGTTTCGTAATATGTTTTGAATTCAATAAGATGTTAGACAAAGACAAAAGTTACAATCGCAGTTGAATATTGATTTGTAGTCATTAAATATTTTTCAACTGCTAATTTACAGTCATTGTTTTCGAAACAAAAACTCATAAAAACTAATTAAGATCGACGCTTAATTGACACATCATAATTCAATTTGAAGGAACAAGAACTTATAAAACTAATCAAGATTGACACATCATAAGTTTAATCCTAAAACAATTCTTTTTCGAGCTATTTCATTGTACTTCTGTATTTTTTTTATGATCAAATACTATAGGAAAAATCCTTTAGGGCACTCTGGGAGTGGTGCGTGTGCGCAAGAAGCGATTTACGTTGGTTTTGAATCGTTGGAGGTTATATTGGTTGGGAAAACGACCTCCGGAAGGGCGTTCTACAAGGATGAAGTCCTCCAGATGAACGAATTCTTAAATAATGAAGTCCGAGGAGTACTAAGCTTCACCACATATGCATGGGCGGCAGTGATTCGTCGTGTATTTCTGCTATTCGTCGCTCTGGGCGGAATTAAGAGGGCAAGGTCAGCCGAGCACCTTCCATGAAAATATCTGTAAAAGAGAGTCAAATCCCCAACCTGTATTCGATGTTCTAGGCTATCGAGGTTCTTCGTCAGCTCGTGGTTTCCGATCAGACGATGGCCCTCATTTCGATGGAATCCAGTAGCCGAAGAGTATGTTTGGGTGAAGAGCTCCAGACATGAGAGCAGTACTCTAGTGATGGTCGAATCTGGGCTTTGTATAGTGTCAAAAGTTGTTGAGGTGTTAACAACTTTCTGGTTCGGAACAGTACCCCAAGCTTCTGAGAAGCCATCTTGGCGATTGCCACAACGTGGTTATGCTAAGACATATTTCCTCCCAGATTGACGCCCCAGCAAATTAATAGATGAAGCCAGTGGGATTGCGTGTCCGGCCATGACTATATCCGGTTCTGTGATGTTAACCTTTTTAGAGAAAACCGCTGCCTGGGTTTTTTCAGCGATAAATTCGACTTGGTTACTGTCACCCCAAGCCAAAATTTCTTCCAGGTCTTTGTTGAGGCGTGATACTGTACTTTTCGGTAAGTATTTATGGACATTTGTTACTAATATAACCTTATTTTGTAAGGTCATATAATAACATGTCAAACATTTAAAGGATGTATTCATGATTTTAATGTGGCTAATAACACTTCAATCGTATTGCCTGGGAAACCTCTCCTATATTGTTATGCCATTGCAATTGCCTCAAAGAATAATCAAATACGTTATAGCACGTTATAGTAATTTCATGGGTAATGTGAAATAAGGTGTATATTTTATAAAACGTAGTGTTAAAAAAATATTCTCGATCAAATAAGCCGTTTTGAGATAGTTTATTAGGAAACTAAAGTTACGAGAAACGATTGGAACATTCTATTTGAAAGTGCCATGACATTAATAACGGCATGTCACAAGAGTTATTAATTGTAATTTCATAGTAAGTGTACTATCTTTGATGTGACAAATTTTCTCATCTGGGAACAATATTAATTTCGTCGTCTTCTCTGTAATAATGGATCTGCTTCACTCAATCGATTCTAAATATTAATTAATTAATGAAGGCAAAATCGGTATTATATCATTTTTTTTAATAAACGCCTATTAACAATGTTTAAAATTCTACTGTTAGATTAGTCAAGAAAATTATAAATTAATTCGAAAAAGTCGAATATTTTATCGAAGGTTATATAACTAAAGCTCGTTTTTCATCGATAAAAGTTTTCATGTTCATGAAAAGTTTTGTTTTGGAAATTTGACGAAATATCGCTGGCATGTTAACTCTGATTAAATCTCGAGAGCGATGCTCAAGTGATTTAATTTGTAAATAAATATGCCGAAAGGATCATTGAGTAAAATTTGCAAAAAAAATCTGTATAGTGTTACAAAAATTTAATCGATAATTATTAAAACGACGCTTGAGTTTTATTTGATAAGTTGATTTCCAGAACCGAAATTAAATATTATAATAAGTCGAGAAATACTTTTAATATACAGTATGTCCATGGATGGGGTTTACAAGAGGACAAATGGACTAAAAATTGAAAGATACGAAAAAAGTCACTCTTTATAAATGTTTTTGCTTGTCTAGAAAATACGATTCATCATAAGAAACTTCAATTTTTTTATACAGGGTGGGTAGAAACTGCAAAAATGTTACTTTGCTTAAGAGTAAACATACTTTATTTTGAAAGATACGAAAAAAAGTCACTCTTAATAAACGTTTTTACTTGAATAATGAATAAGGGATACTTATTGTCAATGTCTTAATTTAATGAAGTAATTATAATAATAATAATAATAATACGAACATTTTTATTAACATGAAAAGAATAAGATAACGATTTCATAATTCAAAAACTCCACCCCCATACTCGACACATTTTTCTAATTGCTTTCTCAAATAAGTGAAAGAATTTTCGATTTTAACCAAGGCATTGAGTAAAATTTAAGACAAGAGGTCTAGAGATACTGTAACTATAATAACGTTTATTTATACAGGGTAATTAGGTTTCAAACACGACACACTTCAAAATAATTTTTCTCCAGATTTTGAAATGGAATGTATACTATTTGACTATTGAATGTAGAATTCATAAACATTTTTTTTTTGTAATGGAACCATATAAGTTATTTCTAGTCGTTATCGAAATAATTGCTTCCATAAATTATGTTGTTTAAATACAGTTTTTATTATGAAAATTAAGCATAGGCGACTAGATCATAAACTACAGTAATTGTTCAAAATGCGTACCATGTTGATCTGAGCACAAGTTAATAAGCTCTTCAAATAACCTATTTTCATTCCTCAACATTTCAGATGAAATACTAGCAAGACGGCTCATTAGTGATGGTTATGCCTAAAAACCATGGTAGGCTTTGAAATAAAATAAGAATTCATATAATAAACAAATTAATTCTTAAAGGACACTAATACGAACCTAAATATGCAATGAAATACTGGGTGTCCCATTTAAAAAAAGATAGAATTATGTTGACCACACTTTTTTGTACCACCCTGTATATTGGAAAATATTTTCCGGAAATGCACCATATAATACAGTATAAATCGGCATATGAATAAAAGTCCTATGTTAATTAGTGTAGGAGCTATGGAAGCCTGACACACTATTGTCAGTGCATTTGCTCATTTTTACCATTTTGATTGCGATGAAGGTAGCTCCCCGGGATCGCATTTTCGGACCTCGGGCCCATGGAGACTTTTGATCAGCATCGATTTTTGGATAATATCCCCGAGTATCAAAGTTTTTAACCGAGGGCCGATTCCCATATGTTCCGTGCGAGGTCCTTTGTTTCGGATCCGCTATTCCGTCTATTAGAATTTTTCTAAGCTTGGCGTCAACGCTTCGATTAAGAGAAATATTTTCGTATGTGCATTATCTTACCCTTCCCAAATAACGCCCATGCTGGTTAATTATTCATATTGTCATAATGAATGAACAAGCGGGTCTGTCAGTGACAGCATTCAACTTAATCTTTATAAGTAAATAATTGACAGATGAAAAATAAAACATTTTTCTGTTCTGCTGTGTGACATTACTTGGCTGTGTCGCAATACATACATTTTCCGCCACCAGTATTTTTTTCTAAATTGTTTGACGTATAAATATGACAACACTGACCAACATTTAGTGACGTCTTTTGAGAGCCTACCAAATTGATTGTTTACACCTCTCGCCAGCCCACGTGTTTTTTCAGGTGTGACATAAGGTGGCTTATTTTTTCAATTTGTTTTTATCTCATGATTTGTTGTTTAAATTATTAAGTAATTTCCATAACACCCTGTATACAAACCACAAACTAAATAATCTACATACTCACCCTAAAAAGTTTCTCCTTTTGGTACCATACATCTTCAGTGTCATCAGGTGGTGGATTGGCTAGCAAATTGATGTCGTCCCTTGATTTTGAAATAATTTTTCTTCTGGATACCATATTTCATTGAAATCTATAAAAGAATAAATATCGAAAATAAGAAATGTTTGGTGGTGGTTCGTTCCGTAGAGATACGGTAAAGCGAGGGTGGGGGGGGGATCTTTTTATTTCGGATTTACCAGTGGAAGATCGATTAGAGGTAATGAATGAACTGAATTAGTTATTTGTCCATATTTTTCTGATGTCCCTTAAATAATACTCGATTTTTCGATCTTATACTTTAATGTGAACGTCTTCCCTTAAATATATATATTTGTGGTTTAGACATTATAGTAAGATTTTCTATAAAATATAGTAGTTATTACAATTTTTATTAATTATCCGCCAAAATAATATTGTAAACATAAAGGACCCCGCAGAATCCTTATGGAAAATGGCTCCCGGTCAAATTGGCCCTAATTTTTCAAACTGATAGGATTCGGTGAGTAGATAAAAGTGTCCATGTGCGCCCAGCGTAAAAAATCCCTGTCGAGAGATATCTTCGTCCGTTTTTCGCTGCCTAGTGTCCTGCAATACTCTGTCAGGCTTCCATAGCTCCTATACAAATTAACTTAGGAATTTCATTCATATGCCGATTTATACTGTATTATAGGGTGAATTTCTGGAAAATATTTTTAAATATACAGGGTGGCCCAAAAATCTATGGTAACCATAATGCTGTATTTTTTTAAATGGGGCACCCAGCATTTTATTACATAATTAGGTTCGTATTTAGTGTTCTTTATAATTGCCTAAAGTTTTATTTCAGTTGGTTACGTAGAGTAATAAATTTAAAACTAAAAATAAGGTTTTGGAATTTTAGAAAAAAATTCAAAAAAACTACCTAAAATATTTTTTTTAACCAAGGCATTGAGTGGAATTTAAGACAAGAGGTCTAAAGATACGGTGAATATAATAGCGGTTATCTATTTTATACAGGGTGTTTATAATTAGGTTTCAAACACGACACATTTCAAAATAATTTTTCTCCAGATTTTCGAATGGAACACCCTGTATATTATTTTGCTGTTGGATGTAGAATTCATAATAATTATTTTTTTGTAATGGATGCATATAAGTTATTTCCAACCGTTCTCGAAATAATTGCCATAAATTATGTTGTTTAAATACAGTTTTTATTATGAACATTATGCATAGGCGACTAGATTAATAACTATAAACTACAGTAAATGTTCAAAATGCATACCATGTTGATCTGAACACAAGTTAATACGCTCTTCAAATGATCTATTTACATTCCTCAACATTTCAGATCAAATACTGGCAAGACGGCTTAAGGCAAGAAAATAAGTATTTTTAAAAATTTTTTGAATGAAGACCGTGACGCACATAACTTCTAAACAACCTCTACAAATGAAAATTGTATCTAAAATGAAAAATAAACGTACTCTTGAGCAACTTAAAAAAAAATTGAACCTCTCATATGCACTACAGTTTCCTTTAGTTTTTAATTTATTACTCTTAAACTACATAACCAATTGAAATAAAACTTTAGGCAATTATAAATACTGGGTGTCCCATTTAAAAAAAGACAGCATTATGTTACCACACATTTTTAGGCCACCCTGTATATTTAAAAATATTTTCCTGAAATGCATCCAATATAATATAAATCGGCATATGAATGAAATTCCTAAGTTATTTCGTATAGGAGCTATGGAAGCCTGACACACTATTTCAAGGCACTAGGCAGCTAAAACGAACCTAGTTTCGGACGAAGATATCTCTCGACAGGAAGTCTTTTACGCTGGGCGCCCATGGACACTTTTTATCTACTCACCGAACCCTATCAGTGACGAAAGTTTGGGCCAATTTGACCGGCCATTTTCCATAAGGATTCTGCGGGGTCCGTGTATTCAAAAAAAAATGGTCATTTTGAACAAATACAAAATAATAACAATTTAATTGTTTAAATAGTTTTAACACAAAAAAAGTATAATAACTATTTCAAATCAATTTAGTAAAATCAGATACACAGTACTGCTATAGTAAATTTTACAACGAATGTAAGTGAAAATAATTTACCAAAATGTATGGTACATTGTACTAACTATTATTGTACTATACATATTTTTTATTGTAAAAATGACCACAACTTTAAATGAACTATTATAGTAAATTTGTAGAAACAACCAGAAAGGCCCAAAATGATCCCAGCGAGCAAAATTATCTTTAGTACCGATTGTGTCATATTAGTTGTCCGACTAGTCATGTCAGTCAGTTGAATCTACAAGTTTGAGCAGTTGGAGCGTTGTCAATAAAAAAGTTTCTGATCATTCTGATCTAAAGTAAGTACTTACAGATATTTATAAAAGATTCGAAAATCTAACAGGAATGGTAAATTGTAATACATTTCTTAAAAGAACATCCGTTTGCCCATATTTTAATGTATTTGTAAAGTGTTTAAACTCTAAGAATAATCCATAAACATTCAGACAAAATCATCCCCATCCACCATATTTTTACAAAGCCTTTTTAGTTTTAGGGAAAAAAGTTATAAATATTTAACATGTGGAAAACTCATTGAGCTCCAGTCCTCGTAAGGCTATCAGATTTTATTGTAAAAAATACTATAAGCTATTGCAACGTTTACTAAAACTTTTTGTGAAACATACTATAATTTATTGTAACGTTTACTAATTTTTTTTGTAAAAGTACCTATTATAATTTAGTGCAACGTTGACTAAAATTTTTTGTAAAAATACTATAATTTAGTGCAACATTTGCTAAAAATGTTTGTAAAAATACTACAATTATTGCAACGTTTACTAAATTTGTTTGTAGAACATACTCTAATTTATTGCAACGTTTACTAATTATTTTTTTTAATACTATGATTTAGTGCAACGTCTACTAAATTTTTGTGTAAAACATACTATAATATATTGCAACCTTTACTATTTTTTTTTATATTATGATTTAGTGCAACGTTTTTTCGTAAAAAATACTATAATTTATTGCAGCTTTTACTATAAATGTTTGTAAAAAATATTCTAACTTATTGCAACGTTGACTAAATTTTTTTGTAAAAAATACTTATTATAATTTATTGCAACGTTGACAAAAATGGACAAATGTTCGTGGAGTACCGCTTTTCGGGTCCGTTACCTACACTATTCGGACACACAAATTTTAAATTTTTACTATTTTTTTAAAAAGTATACATTTTTAGTAGTAATGTTCAATAAAAAAATTTGGGGAATGCTCAGTAGTTTTTAAGAAATTAATTAATAAAAATCCCGATTTTATCTTTAGTACCGATTGTGTCATATTGTGTCAAACTACAATTTATTGCAACGATTACTAAAACTTTTTTCTAAGAAGCAAAATTATTTTTTTTATATTTACTATCTGGAAGGTGCACAAACCTGCAGACCTAAAGAATTACAGTCGCCACCGCCAGCACCCAAATATATTTTAAGAAGAAGAATAATATTTCAAAATTTACCTGCGCCCCAAGCCAAAGCAGCAGCATCATCTTTAATTAAATTAATATTAAAAATTGGAGGACAAGCCAAATACCAACACCTCTATAAATGTAGTAATAAAATTTATGAATAATTTATAGAGGTCAAATTAGTGATTTATAAAATCGGTAAATTATGTTTATTTTCGGATGGTCAAATACCAAATTAAAATATTGTTTTGAAGACTGTTGAATAATACACTAAACGTTTTATTAATAGTTATGTTATTTTATATTTATTTCAGGGTGCGAATAGAAATAAGTTTGATGGAGTCAAATCTGATAATACAGCGGGATTCTTATTGCGTAGAAACCTTATGCGATTTTTTAAAATTAAAAGTTTTTAACAAATTTTAAAAGATGTATTAGTTATGCAAGATTTATTACACGGAAAAATGTCTATGGTAAAGTTATTATAGTAAAGATTTTATTGTAAAATTTCCAATAAAATATAGTATTAATCAAATTTTATATTAGTACCTAATCAGTACCATAATAATATTGTTTCTAAAGAAATGGATTTATAATTTCTAATAAATTTAATAGAAATACTCTTACCTATATTGTAAATTTTACAATGAATGTATAGTGAAAATAATTTATTTATAACTACCGTAGATTAATAATTTAAAATGTATGGTACATTTCACTGGCTATTATTTAAGTATACTTTATTATAAAAATTACCAAGTTTAAATTGAGTGTTGCGAAAATATTTAATAACAATAAAAGGCAAAATAAGATGAGACGGATTTCTAGGATTTCGTTTCTCGTAACAAATAATAGGAGGAGAACTTAACAGGAAACATAGATCGATCGATGAAGTTAACCGACGGTGGCCACGATACAATTTTTAGTAATTTTACAGAGTTCTTTAGTAAATTTTACACAAGATTTTATTAAACTTTTCAATAGATTTTAATAAATTTTACAATAGATTTGGCAACACTGGTAGACTGTCAGGTAAAACCTTATGTGTGGACGCAGTCTTCAGGTAAAACATCAGGTAAGACGAGCGCGAAATATTGTGGATATTACCCACCGACCTACATATATCTATGGATAGCCAAACTCTAAAAGCAAAAGTGGCAAATTTATGGCCTCGCGCGTGTAAACAAAGCTGATCGTCAGATGTCATGCGCAACGCCGACTGATAAACTATTTACCTTAACCGGCGAACAGGACCGTACTTTGCCCTTAATGAAAATGATTACACGGCAATATTTTGGCAATTCAAGAACTACTTTACTGGGAAATAAACAATCTATTTTCTCGCATAAACGAAGGCCTTGTGGCCATCACTGAAAGGCCACTTTTTAGAATTAATTTTTGTATCTATTATCCACGTATCGATAGATTTTTAATATCCCTACGACTGATTTCGGTCCTGGACGGTCGTCGTTGCTTAACGTCGTTGGTTGGCAACCAAACCGACACCAATACGGCGACAACATTGTGCACAAGGCAACCGACGAGCAACCTTTAAAAATACCAATCAATTTTTTATTGCGCACCCCATAAGTTGTACGTATCCATAGTTATAGGTATATGCTATTACCCCATAAAAATAAAACGTATCACTGATAAACTGTAAGAAAGATACGGGATTCGAAAAATAAACAAGGAAGAGACTTGGACCAATAAAATTCAATATTATTTTATTTACGCTCGCTGCTCGATAGAAACGACGCTAGAAGGAAGAAGAAATTTCGACCCAATCCTCTTAATGCATAAACTAACCTTCTTTACCCAAAAAACATATATCCGACAACAATAATTAATAAAATTCATAATTAAAGGTTGTTAAAAAAAATGCCTACAAGTCCATTAATATTATGTAAAAATAATTTAATTTAATTATATTTAAACTGTGCAACAGTGAAAGTTGCCGGGCAGGCTCACTCGTATCTGTCGTGAATGTGTAGCAGGAACCAAAAGCTGGTTTATGCAGGATTACGTATTATGTCTATACGTGCAAAAAAATATAGCAGACAACATACAGGATGTTCAATTCAGGAATAAGTTAAATTACTAATTTATTCAAACAACATTGTTCCGCATAATAGGTACTTTTCCTATTAAATTAATAGATATTTGGTTAGAAAAGCTTAAAGCTTATAAGCTTACCAACCCTTCGATTGCAAGGTATATAGGTAGGTAGCTATGACTGCTTACCCAACTAATCACTTAAGTATGGAATTACTAAGGAGAGCGTAATATTTAAGTTTACCTTAAAATTAATTTGTTTGCATCAGCTGCAAATTTTCAAAATTTAACAAAGTAGCGAAATGGAACAGAAAAATATCACAGAAGTTCTTTTGGCTGTTCAATGATATCGAAAATGTCCCGATCGTAATTGGGAAACTCCATGAGAAAGAAATTATTTGACACGAAAACTGAGAACTTTGATATTTGATTTAATTAAAAATTTAGGTTTTAAATCATGACTTAATTGTAACTGCAGAAATTTGACTACTTAACGTATGAGACGCTTATATGGTGTTTACGTGTCGGTGCAATGCAAAAAGGCAATTTATTCCCTACTTAACATAAAGGCGTCCTTAACGTGTTTTTATTAAGTGTGGTGCAGCCGGCATTACTGAAAACTATCAAAAGCAATCTGACGTGTATCAATCAATTTAATCAAGAAAGGTGCACACCTGAAGAGACTGTTTTCATGCAAAATCGACCAGGCTAATCAGAAAAAAATCCAAATGGACAAATGTTCGTGGAGTACCGCTTTTCGGGTCCGTTACCTACACTATTCGGACACACAAATTTTAAATTTTTACTATTTTTTTAAAAAGTATACATTTTTAGTAGTAATGTTCAATAAAAAAATTTAGGGAATGCTCAGTAGTTTTTAAGAAATTAATTAATAAAAATTCCGATTTTATTGCTATTGAGTGTTTTGACAACAAGAATGTTAGCGATGTTGCCGGACTTATAATTTTATAACAAAAATAACAAGTATAGGTTTTGTAATGACTGCACTTGAGCACACACGGAATTTAACAATTTTTGAAAATGCAATGGAAAGATATGGTTGTAGAAAAAGAAAACATAAGAAAGTTACATAAATTGGCAGTGCCCTGGGAAAACAAGTGACAACCCGCCCACGCTACTACACCTTTTGTAGCCGACTTCCTTCTGTATTCGGCGAAGGAAAACACAAGAAAGTTACATAAATTGACAGTGCCCTGGGAAAACAAGTGACAACCCGCCCACGCTACTACACCTTTTGTAGCCGATTTCCTTCTGTATTCGGAAAAAAAACACAAGAAAGTTACATAAATTGACAGTGCCCTGGGAAAACAAGTGAAAACCCGCCGCCCGCTACACCTTTTGTAGCCGATTTCCTTCTGTATTCGGAAAAAAAACACAAGAAAGTTACATAAATTGACAGTGCCCTGGGAAAACAAGTGAAAACCCGCCCCCCGCTACCCCCGCTACACCTTTTGTAGCCGATTTCCTTCTGTCTTCGGGAAAAGAAAACACAAGAAAGTTACATAAATTGATAGTGTCCTGGGAAAACAAGTGAAAATGCGCCCCGCTACACTTTTTGGAGCCGTATTCGTTTTCGTTCCACCACGCGCCTCTTATGGGCTCAGTGCAGCTCAACCGAGCCACTGAAAGCGCCAGCCCTCAGCCCATAAGAACGTGTACAACATAATGCCCGCAGCGTGTAACCACCTTTTATGCCTTTTATTAGCTACGTAGGAAAAAAATATTGCACAAAAACGGATATTTTTGGGCCTTTCTATATCGGTTAACCCTCTTAAAAAATATTGCTTAGTCGTCACATAGCTACATTACTAATAAACCTCGATTTTATATCGATATAAACAAACCCGAACAACCTAAAAATGGTATTATTGCAGAAAGCCTTCCTATGTGGCAACACTGTTAAGATACCGAAATGTGCAAACATACATGTTCGCAGCTTAAATTTTAAGAATCGACAATTTTACGACCATTTTTACATTTAAACTCAAATTTTATGCCTTTTCCGCATCTAATTTTACTTAAAAGTATTGATATTACAAAATTAAACAAAGGTAAAAATACAAATAATTAGTGTGTCCGAATAGTGTAACGAAACCCCGCTTTTCTTCTAAAAATATCAGACGGTATACTTGCAGGTACCCAAACTGGTTTATCGATAGAATAACTGATGTGATTTTATATCCTATTAGCATATACCAAATTTCAAAATAATATCTAAAGTACTTTCGGAGATATTAGAATATAACGATTAAAAGAAAATGCAACGCCCTGTATATATAATAATATGTGCATATAAACTTGACTTCATAAAATGACCTAAAAATAAAGATGTGCTAATCATCAATGATACCGTCACCCTGTATACCAGGCAAGAAAGTCTTATTCCGGCTTGCACCACATTTATAATAATAACACGTTAAGGACGCCTTTATGTTAAGTAGGGAATAAATTGCCATTTTGCATTGCACCGACACGCAAACAACATGTAAGTCTCATACGTTAAGTAGCGAAACTTCTGTATTTAAAATTTTAAGTTATTATTTATAATTTTTAATTAAATCAAATATGGAATTATCAGTTTTTGTGTGAAATAATTTCTTTCTGGAGTTTCTCAATGACGATCTGGCCGTTTTCGATATATCATTGAACAGCCGAAAGAACATTTTCTTCTTTTGCGATATAATTTGGAGCTCTTTTTCTGATATTGTTTGTTCCATTTCGCAAAATGCTTATGCTGCAATGCTGCCACTGTTATTCCCTACTTTATTCAAATTAATTCTAAGGTTAACCTAAATTTTAAGCTTTCCCAAGTAATTCCATACTTAAGCGATGGGTTGGGAAAGCGGGGATAAGCATGTGTTTAAGAGAAAGTTGAACGAAACTATCACGACTACAACAAACACATTCGGTTTGAGTGTCCAGCTATACTTGGAAAGCTCTAAACATCCCTCGAGATATATCGAAAACTAGAATTAAGCGCTAATTGGACGAGAACAATCAATCAATCAATCAATCATTTATTAACAACTTTGATTACATAACGAATATACAAAATATAGTATGATACTAAATAGGGTTCTACAAAACTTGTTAGAACATGCACCTAGATGACTAAACATCTGTATGTGCAAGGATGGACAATGAAATTGAACTCTTATAAATTTCCATTCATTGTTAGGCAGGACTGGAACTCCTAATGAATTTGAGGAAATCGCCCAGCTTCAAAATATGGGAACTGATGCTGACGTTGATAATGAACAGGATACAATAACATGTTTCGCGATCGAACACAACAGTCGATATTCAAAGATATAATACCAATTATAACGCACACCCAGAAAAAGCACCTATAAGGAACATGAATCCTCACTTTACCGTGCACGAAAAAAAACTATATTATAGTAATAGTAGAATCAAATACAATATATTGTAAATTTTAATGTAAGTGAAAATAATTTATTTATAACTCCAGTAGTTAAATATCTTAAAATGTATGGTATATTTTACTGACGAGTATTATTGTATTATTGTAAAAATGTGCAAGGTTAAGCGAAGTGTTGTAAAAATCTTATTACAAGAATGAAAGGCATAAATCAGATTCATCGAGTTCCCAGGATGTCGTTCTGCACAACAAATAACAGTGTCCAACTTAAGGCCGTACATGCACAAATTTATATGATAATTAACAACGTTTCGCTACTGCAGGATTCTGGAAAGGCTATTTGAAATATTTGTCAAAAATATGTGACAAATTATATTTTAGAAAAAAGTGTTTCTAGTTCCAGGGTACATAATACATTGAAAAAAGTAAGTAAAAATGTAAAAAAATCGGACCAAAACACGTATTTTTAGGAATTTTTCAAGGTTAATATCGTCGCTGATATTTTTTTTTCAAATAGCGATGTACCATAGAACTTTCAGGTCTTATATTTACAATTCCAAAAATTGAGATATTACAATTTCATTCTGAGCGAGTAATCTTGCAGCGCGCGAAGCATGCTTTAAATACCTTTTGGTGACATATATTAGAAATTGCCTATGTCCAGCATTATTTATTGTCGGTAAACGTGAAACAAACTATCACCGTACAGGAATATGCTACACTGAGAAAAAAATATAGGTTTATAAATAGGGCTAAATTGTATGTGTTTCTTGTATTGTCAGTACCAACCACATAATATCTGCATTAATTTTAGAAAGCGTTACTTTTTCTTTAGATCTAAATACACTTACATATTGACATATACAGTGTGTATATTTATATAGTCTGGAAACGGCTTAATAACTTATGAGCCAATAATTTATTTTACAAAATTTGGGAGTGAGTTATAGGGGAATGTAAACTTCTTTTTGAAGGAATAATGACAGTACTAACTGTAATTGGCGCCATTTTCGGAAGGAAAATTAAATAGGAAGAGGGGTCTTGCGATACATCAATTTGAAGATACTATCGAGTACTTTACGATCTCAGAATATTACTTCTGTATGCCCAACGAAAACAAAATGGCGGCATTTTAAAAATTGCATAGTTGTTATTTTTTATTATCCTTTCTCTCATTTGCCGTCTTAGGAAAATAAAAACAACTTGGCACATTGCAGTAGGAATCAGAGAGCTACTCTTGCTTAAATATTTCATGGTGGTCAAATTCAAAATGGCCGCGGAACGTCATCTTAATAAAAAAATTGAATAGGAGGTGAGGTCTTGCGATACATCATTTTAAAGGTTCTATCGAGTACTTTACAATCCCAGAATATTGTATACCCAAAACAAAATGACGGCTTTTTAAAAAATAATATTTACTATTTTTTTCTTTTGTTATTTAACTTAACTTTAGATTTGTTGTTGTGATTGTTAGTGAGTGTCCTGTTCTTCCCGACTTTTCAGTTTTTTACATTGCCTACTTATATTTGGCTGTGTTTACCGGGTGTTTCAGCAGGAACGCTCACCTCTATATCTTATTATTTATTAAATTATAGAAATAAAATTTGGTGGTTTGTTTTTGGAAAATGAAACTATGTAACAAGAGCTTACTGTGTATAAAATTTTAGAACAATAAATTAAATATTAAAGAAGTTGTGCAATTTTTAAATGGAATGTCTTAAAATTTACTTTTACGACTTACTAGGTTCTTGTATTGCACGGCAGATTTTATGACATGTCTGACTAAAACCCGAGCAAACCAGACAAGAAATACCGGCGATCAAGAAGATAAGTGACGTTGGACACGGTTAGTATTTGGATGGATGACCGCTTGGGAATACCAACTGTCAAAATTTTTACAAAAGATTTTAGTAAATTTTACAAAAATATAAATGGTTTACTAAATATTTTGGAAATTTTTACTACAAATTTTCGTTAAAATTTTGCTATAATTTTATGGCAGTTCTTAATAAACGTTATTCCAGTCACATATAGAGCCAAACTCAAATAATCAGTACCTTTCATTAAGTAACGTCTTGGTATATTATCTATCCTCTTCGAAGCATTTGTGGTGAAAATGTGAATTATTTAGAACAGATATTTAAAAAGCATACAGAAATATATTTAGTAACATTAATCATGATCAATCATAAAACCCTTACCACCTCAATTAAAAACGCACTGTCACTCTTTGCCTCTTATTTAAACATTAATTAAATTTTAATATCATTGATGACTTTCTGATTAATCTTTGATCATATGTCACGGCCAATGATTTTTATTTTTTAGGCGATGATTTTTTTTGTGTTAATTTACAAGGGGGACATTTAATTTAAAATATGTTCGAAGGTAGCATAAGGTTAATTATTGTTGGTTTTATATGGGCTTGAATTATTCATATTAAATATAAAAATTATTTGTTCTTACGTAAATGATTTGTTAGATTTGTAATTAATTTACTGTAAGACACGTTCATTATTTCTTAATTTATATTAGCGGTCGGTTGTCCCCAAGGGCAGATTTACGGGGTGGGGAGGTGATAATTTTTTTTTTCACTACCAATCATTTAATCACGTATTATTAACGGCTTGTCAGCTTGAGAAAACATTTTCCTTAACTGCCAGCTAAAAATTATTATTATTCACCTCAGCCTCGGATCTAGGGGAGGAAGCCGGTGCCTATGCCCCGGGCGGCAACTTCAGTGGGCGGCATATTCAAGGTTGGCAGTTGTACCACCCCGAAGAGTCGGGCAGTACCCGATTTTTAATCGATTAGAAACTTTTATGAGTGTCCAACTACCCATAATATCGCCCCAATTGGGGTTTTGTTAAAAATCTTATACAGATTGTCCCAAAGTTAATAGTATACAGTAAAACTGCAGATTCTTTGGGTAAAATTATTGCGATTTAGCCAAACTTTACTTAGTTCAAAAGTTGATAATAACCGAGATAGGTACAGTTGCATTCATGGAAGACTGGGACACTAAATTTGTTATAATGTAAATCGGTCTTGACGTTTTCAAAATTGTAAGGTTGACAATACTTGTCACTGCCAAATTTTTCACAATGCCTCGTCATTTAACGGAACTTGAAGAAGCTCAAATAGTAGCGAGAATTGAAGATGGGTGGTCAATTCGTTCACTAGCAATTTTGTACGGAAAAGGCAAGAATACGATTTTAAGGATTAAACAACGTTGGGAACGAGAGGGGTATTGAAAAGAAAAATTGATACTGGTCCGGCCCGCATTTCCAACCCCGAACAAGATGGCGTATTTCTGGGGTATCTAAGGGCAAATCATTTGGGAACTGCAAGAGACCCTGTTATTGATACAGGATTTCCTGGGAAAAAGGTCGTTACTTTTCTATGATATGGGGGTCACCTCCAGATTGAACATAAATATCATATGGGGAGCCCCACAACAAGAATGAGCATCTAAAAAATCGTTAAAATAGTAATGGATATATTACAATTGTAAAAGACTAACAACGCTGGTGGGAACAAGCAGGGGTGGCCGAGCAGCTTCGGCTATCGTCGATGGCGCGGCGGTTATTTTAAAAGTTTGCCGGAATCCTTCCTTATTTTGGTGGTATTTTAGCTGTAATGTGTGTTATATTTCTAAGAAATTAATATACGTAAATACTTGTCATATATTATTCGTTGATTTCACATACCATTAAATGCGTAAAACCTATTAATACCTTTAAAATAGAATTTAAAACCCTAACACCGTAGAAATCTCCATAAGAAATTTAAAAATCACTCTCCCTGTGACGTCACTGCGCGCGGCAGCCAGAATTGGCACGGTTAGTTATCTTACCTTTAGTTATTGTATCATGAGTAATGACATACCCAGCTAAATCAACTTTACTACAGCTATTTTTTTTTATTGTCCCCTATGTAGATATTTTTCTTGCTATCGTAGTCAAAATTTTTATAAAGGTAGTAAAATCTTCTCTCAGTGCATTAAAAGGACTTAAAACACATTAAAGAGCTTAAATCTCATTAAAATGGCTTGTGGTTATTCTAAAGAACTTTCGAATCCCATTTTTAATCTTAAATTACCAATAGGAACTTAACTTATATTATAATTATTATCCTTTTAATTATTATTACAACTGATATCGGTAAAAGTTAAATGCAGGTAAAAGGTGAATGAAAATGCGTGAAACGAACTTTACATTGCGAGAAACTAATTTCGTTTAATTCTCATATTTATTACTGTGAAGAAAAAAAAACATATAATAATATTATAGGCATTAACCTATTATAACATAATAACTTTTAAAATTGCTTTATGGTCTTTAATTTTATCAATGTAGTAGATGATTTCTTATTTCTTCTTATAGAGAGAACAGTTTCAGTCAGTCATTTTTTGTCCCACTGAAATTAAAATTAATCTTAACTTTTAGTATTTTGCAGGTCGCTGACGCAATGGTTTGGCAACATACTTACGGCGACACTTATCAAGTGAACCCGTGTTCCCGATGCAGTGCACCGTATCCTGATCTGATTTTAGGTTTTAAGATGGCCGATTTAAAAAAAAATATATGTCGAATCATTTAGGGCAATAAACCATTTTCATACCACTCTGTATTCCCTTAAGCCGAAAGTTCCATGGAGATAGTCAAACTGAACGCGAAAATAATTCTTAGAGGTTGCAGAGGTTCATAATAAAAAATGTCATTAATACTAGTGTGGTGATCGCTCGAGCAAAAAAACGCTTAAGTACTCGATTATTGAAATAACCGACATCGCTCGATTATTTAAAAAAAACCGCTCGAGTTATAAATTCAAACGAAAATCGTCGCTTGTTATTATTACCTTTCAGTCGATACCCGAGCTTCGCTTGACGCCGACGTATATTCGAGCAGTTTTTCGCTCGATAGGAAATACTCTAGTTATAAATTCAGGCGAAAAATCGAATCATTGAATCATTCGCGCGCAACCCGAAATGTGCCGATTAGCGACGTTCGAGTTTGACCCTCAGAAGGCTGATACGACATACGTCTTTCTTAAAGGCCCATAAACAAGAGGGTGCATATAAAAAAGACGAACTGGAGATCTTCTAGCCTATGTCACCCATCTTTGGAACAACGCACTCGAGTATCATGGGGAGTCTCGGGCTGTTGCACTGGATATTTCTAAAGCCTTTGATCGTATTTGGTATGAGGGACTTCTAAGTAAACTGCGATCCTATGGTATGCCCAGTCGATTCTGTGCATGGTTGTCTAGCTTTCTTAAGGACCGCTTTCTGCAAGTGGCAATTGGCGGATTTCTCTCGGACACTTTCACCATCAATGCCGGTGTTCCTCAAGGGTCCATATTGTCTTCCCCTCTCTTCTTACTCTACATTAATGACCTTCTAGTGAAAACGAAAAATCCGATATTTAGTTTTACTGACGATAGCACGCTTATCTCATATTTCTCTTTGAATGCACACACATCGGCTGTCGACGCACATCTTCGCAGACAGCATGAAGTATCACGCCTCAACAAAGACCTGGAAGAAATTTTGGCTTGGGGTGACAGTAACCAAGTCGAATTTAATGCTAAAAGAACCCAGGCAGCAGTTTTCTCTAAAATTGTTAACATTACAGAACCGGATATAGTCATGGACGGACAGGCAATCCCACTGGCTTCCTCTATTAATTTGCTGGGCGTCAATCTGGGAGGAAATATGCCATGGCATATCCACGTTGTGGCAATCGCCAAGATAGCTTCTCAGAAACTTGGTGTACTCTTCCGAACCAGGAAGTTGTACACACCTCAACAACTTTTGACACTATAGAAAGCCCAGATTCGACCATCAGTAGAGTACTGCTCTCATGTCTGGAGCTCTGCACCCTAACTTACTCTTCGGCTACTGGATTCCATTGAAAGGAGGGCCATTCGTCTGATTGGAGACCATGAGCTGACGAAGAACCTCGACAGCCTAGAACATCGAAGACAAGTTGGGGATTTTACTCTCTTCTACAGATATTTTCATGGAAAGTGCTCGGCTGACCTTGCCCTCTTAATTCCGCCCAGAGCCGCGAATAGCAGAAATACATGGCGAAACACTGCCGCCCAACCATATGTGGTTAAGCTTAGTACTCCTCGAACTTCATTATTTAAGAATTCTTTCATCAGGAGGACTTCATCCTTATGGAACGACCTTCCCGAGGTCGTTTTTCCCAACGAATATAACCTCTAACGATTCAAAACAAACGTGAATCGCTTTTTGCGCACACGCACCACTCCCAGAGTGCAATCAAGGATTTTTCTTATAGTGCTTGTATTTGATCATAAAAAAAAATGCCAAATCCCTTAGTGGTTCATCGCAACATGGGTTTTGTTTTGACTGGATGAAACTTTTTAAAAAATCAGAATCAACTGTTCTTCCTTAATAAAAACTCTAGACTAAACTTCTAAAACTCACAAAAACTACCCCCTGGTGTTTTATCAACACATTCTTCTTAGTGATAACAATTTCCAGTGATTAATCGCTCGAGCGATTCTCTGGATTATTAAAATCGCTCGAGTATCAAGTATTCGATTATTAAAATCATCGGTTTTTTTCCAACACTAGTTGTGACCAACATTCCAAGTTAATAATGATCATTGAAGACAATACAAGACAAGAAAGCTCAGTGATATACAAGGTAACTTCATATAAATATTTGTCGTATCTTACTTCCTTGTTTATATACGGTGATACGAATCATTTTCTATTGGATCTTTTTCTTTTTAATGAAAATATTTTGACGTCTCTGTTACTTCCGGTTATACCGGAAGTCGGTGTCAACTTGTTTATTTTAAATCAAATACCTTATATACTATTATATTTTTGGATTCTACGCAAGATTCTAGGCAGATTTCGTATATCATGTCCTATACCTAAGTATAAGCGTGCTTGACATATTTAAGGTTTCATGTCTAAAATGACCTTTGCGGACCTCAAAATAATTATTAGTTTTTCCCATAAGTAAGCCTTTTTTATTTAATTTGGGTTGGATTCAGTAAACTGCAAAAATCTACCCTTTTTTTTACGCCCTGTGTGATAAGAACTTCGGACAACGTTTTTTACATACTTTTAACTATTGACTAAAAATTAAGTACTCTTCATTCATGTCGCTAATCGTAACCGTTTTCGAGAAAACGTCACTTTATTTGCACTGAGTCCCCTAACCTTCTCATTGGTAAAATATGAAAGAGCGGAATTTTGTGGCTCAACATTTGATAGGAACAAAGAAATGACGTTTTCTCGAAAACGGTTAGGATTAGCGATATGAATGAAGAGTACTTAATTTTTAGTCAATAGTTAAAGGTATGTGAAAAACGTTGTCCAAAGTTCTTATCATACAGGGCGTTAAAAAACGGGGCCATGAGTGTCACAGCTAGTCCGTCCCTGCAGCAGTGAGTAATTCACAACACTTTCTTGGATACTAATTTGAAGGGTCATACATACTAAGGGTATACATCATATTAAATAAAATTGAAATATACCTGGTGGTTCAATAAATTAATGTGTAAGAAATTTGGTTCCATTCCTTTGGAAGCCCATATCTCCGAAGAGGAGGCCTATATGAGAAAAGTTTATGAACTTGTATATAGTACCCATTTCACTTTTTTTTCATATCCGGGAGATTTCCCACACTTTCCCGAACACCTGTATATCTTATCATTTATGACAACTAGCTTTTGGACACCTTGTATATTAAGTAAATTTATGGAAATTAGTGGGTGTGCTGCAGGAAAAATTATGATTTCATTATTCTTGTCAGATGCGCAACCGAACCGGTAGTTGCATCATTAATTAGTATAAGCTACTGGTATTTATGCGTCATTCAGTGGCGGATCCTCGAAGGAGGCAAGAATTAGGCTAAGCCTTCTCAGCAATTTTCTCCTAAACGTTAAACAAATTTGTTTTTAATAGTAATCCCCTATTTGCTACCATGTATTTAATATTTTCATTACAATCCGACAACAATGCATGAGGCTTTTAAATGTTGTGTTGATTATGTCTATTAGTGTTGGGAAATACGATGATTTTAATAATCAAGTACCTTCTTGATACTCGAGCGATTTCAATACTCGAGCGAATCGCTCAAGTGATTTCACTCGAAATTCATATTCATCAAGGATGACGTTAGCGGGTCCCGGATTGCTGTGTATAATCCCGGAAGTTTGTACTATACAGGGTGTCCCATAACTAATGGTACACAGGAAAACTGCAGATTCCTTGGTTAAAAATAATGCGATTTGGCCATACTTAGTTTAGTTCAATAGCTGGTAATAACTGAGATACAGGGTGTCCAAGTAAAAATTTTATTTTCAATTTTCCTAAATAACTTATTTCTGAATCAATATTTTTGCACAAAATTTGGTGACTAGGGTTTTTTTGGGGAAAGGAATTTGAATTTTTTAATAATTTTGATGTAGATTATAGGGGGCGCTCTCTGAGGTACTTTGGATACAAAAAAGAAATGTAACTTTTTTTGTGCCTTAGTATAATTATATTTTTATTAATAATATCAGTTTTTACGTCATTTTTAAGCAATAAAGGTATACTTTGTAAATGTCGTTCCGACTAACCGTTTTCGAGATATTTTCAATTACAATTTCTAATGCGCCCGTTTAAATTTTGATTTGTAAATGTGAAATTTGTCACAGTAGGCTTTGGTACAATGGAAGCACTTTGAAACCTCATTTCTGTCAAAGTTTATTTTCATTTGTCAGCATTGTGGGTGTTTTTAATGAGTTTTTGAAGATACTGTTATCAAAAATTAAACTAAAAATGCCGCGACATAACTGGTTGAGAAATGCGAGACATGGTATGTTTATACGCACAAGAAAATTTTAACAGACGCGGGCGGGGCACCTCCACTCCACTATTACGTTGTGGACGCAAGGATCCTGTTTCTCCCAGTCTGTCGTATAGGCTTCTAAAAATTTTAAAATCCTTCTATTTGGATATATTTCCAAATACCGCCGATGTTAAAATTTTCTTGTGCATATAAACATACCATGTCTCGTATTTCTCCGTTAGAAAACAGTTATGTCGCGGCATTTTTAGTTTAATTTTTGATAATGAACTCCTTAAAAACACCCACAATGCTGACAAATGAAAATAAACTTTGACAGAAATGAGGTTTCAAAGTACTTCCATTGTATTTGTTTTTACCAAAGCCTACTGTGACAAATTTCACATTTACAAATCAAAATTTAAACGGGCGCATTAGAAATTGTAATTGAAAATATCTCGAAAACGGTTAGTCGGAGCGACATTTACAAAGTATACCTTAATTGCTTAAAAATGACGGAAAAACTGATATTTTTAATAAAAATATAATTATACTAAGGCACAAAAAAGTTACATTTATTTTTATGTATCCAAAGTACCGCAGAGAGCGCCCCCTATAATCTACATCAAAATTATTAACAAATTGAAATTCCTTTCCCCAAAAAAACCCTAGTCACAAAATTTTCTGCAAAAATATTGATTCAGAAATAAGTTATTTAGGAAAATTGAAAATAAAATTTTTACTTGGACACCCTGTATCTCGGTTATTACCAGCTATTGAACTAAACTAAGTATGGCCAAATCGCATTATTTTTACCCAAGGAATCTGCAGTATTCCTGTGTACCATTAGTTATGGGACACCCTGTATATGTATTATATTACCGTTTTATTTTTTTTTTCAAAAGTATAATAATCTGCCAGAAATCCCGGAGCTCATCGTCAATTTTCGACAGAAACAAAATTGGTCCCGGAAGTCTGAAGATCCGGCAACCATAACTACCGGGCGCCTTCGGCGACGATTTTCGCTTGAATTTATAACTCGAGTAGTATTTTCAATAATCGCTCAAGCAAGGGCGGATCTAGAACTTAAGTTTGGGCGTAGGGGGTCATACAAGGAAGGTTTCCAAAAAGCAATACGCTGCCTGGTTAGTCAGGCCTAGTGATGAGCGATATCGTGAATTTTCAATCACGTTGTGAAACGTGATTGTTATTTTTTGATATCAGTGAAATTAAAGCGTGACGTGATAACAGTTTATAAATTTTTATCCCTGTTAACCGAGGCATTAACTAGATAATATACAAACCCGAACAAACCAGATAATATACGCAAGAGAATATTGCGCGCATATTAAAATAATTAGTGGGTGATGGTCGATAGATTTAAATTATTTATTATGTATACAGGGTGTTATGGAAATGACTTATTATATTTAAATGGGTGACTCCTAGGGTGTCCTAGAGAAAGTCGACATACTTTTTTTTTAAATCGAATATCTAAGTACTAAGGTGAAAACCCTTTTTACCCACAAACTGTCGCGCCGTTCCATCTGGATCCAGTTAGCAACAATGTGGGTCACTAGAGTATACTAACGGTGTTGTTAGATCACACCCCTTGTCTCACCCTTGTTTGGATACCTGCCGCGCGCGACTATCGTTGCTTCAGTATGTTTCGAGACTCCGCGTTAGAATAATGCTGTCGTGGGTTCCACGTGCTTGGTGCATACGAATTTTAAACGTTTTGTTAGTTGTAGCATTATGTTAGTTGTAGCATTAGCCGAGTTTTCTTCTGTTGTGAAATAATTCATAATAAGAAATATTGTGATGTGATTTCAAATTTGTGTGATATTACCTACTGTTGGTTCTGTTGTAAAACATACTTTTTGTGTTTTATTTTGTTATGGAATTTAATTATAAAACGAATTATAAGATCAAAGGTAAGAGAGTAAAATTGTAGTATTTTTTTTTTAAAGTTTGAAAAATAAGTGATTACGCGGGTCAAAGACGTCTTGTTGTCAAAAACTGAACACGTGCCTTTACAATTCTGTGTTGCAATATGACAACACCGCCTCAAGAAATCAAGAAACTATTGATTGCAAACGTCCTCAGTAGCGGCCACGTAAATTTTGATATTTCATATAAAGTGTATATTTCGTAAAATAATTCAAAGCGCCATTTATGGTTATTTTTATTCAATTTATTTTCATATCAGGATTTGCCGGTTTAAATATAATAAGTCTTTTCCATAACACCCTGTATACTACTATACTACTAAAAGAACTGTAACAAAATAAAACTAAAATCTGTAAAGAAATTTTTCACAATAAAACAATAACCAAGGAAACGATATTTCTACTTAGATTAAAGTAGGATTCTACCTTTAAAAAAAACGAAGAACTAAACCCTTTTTACAACAAACTATTTATTAATGCAAATACGCATGGTTTCTTAATCATTTTTTGCGTATTGTATATTATCATTTAAGAATAGAATCGTTAATCATTTATTACTTATTACTTGGCCTGTTTATTTTTAAAAAAATGCCCAGCGCTCGCTAGTCTTTCGAATAATACTACTCATTTTCATTTCACGGTTTCAAGTTCAAGAGTCAGAAGTCACAGTCAAGTGACAAGTAATGACGTGACAACTTCACGGAATCACATTTTAAATAATAGGTCTATATGAGATGTGATTTGAGAAAATCCACCAAAAAGCAATATGGCACGAAGTCCAGTAACCTCCATGTTATTCATATAATCATATGCTAGAAAGACCTTTATTGCTTACTCTCGACCAATAAGGCACGAAGTCCCGTATCACTCATGATATTCTAACGGTTATTTGCAAAAATGGCTTTTATTATTTTATCATAATTGGTATTGGTACAACACAATAAGGAAGGTAGCCGATTATGGCAAATGTAATAAATGTATTTCTAATGGTGTTTACAATAAGTCAACAATACATTTTTAACGATTTAAAGATAGGTTTAATGTTTAGTGAAAGTGAAATACGTAAAGTCGAAAAGTGATTTGTTTAAACTGTGATCACATCACGCCTTTTATTGCTGCTGAGGAACTGTGACTACCTGTGATTTGTTGATATCAGTGATTAAATGACAGTTCGTGAAATATCGCTCACCACTAGTCAGGCCGGTCTAAAAGTATGTCATATTTCGAGTTCCATTTTGGGTCTTATTAATATCTGAATTTTCATAATGTGATATGGATAACCCAGGCAAAGAAATTTGAGAGAAATATAAGATGTTTCCGCTTTCCTAAGAATATAAACAAAGAACTAGAATTGATACTGTACTTATTATTTATTTTGTTAACATTTACTTCTTTAAGTATTTTCCACTGAAGCTGATATACCCTCATTACCTGCCTTCAATACATGTATGCAAATTAAAATATTGTTTTTCTATTTGGGTTTCGTAATGGCTACATTATGAAATGCAAAAAAATTTAATAACTTGCAACTTTATGAAACTGAAATTTTATTTTTTTCACGTTGGCAACAAGTGGGGTTCGAATTTTAGGCCTACTTCGATTTCGTTGAAATTAGTTTTCTAGGCATTATGGATTCGACAGAAATTTTTTTATAGAAAACTTTTAAAATACTAACCTTTAACCTTGCAAATAGATCATTTTTACTAGATATTTACAACAAAACCGAACAAACCCGACATAGGTACCTATACTCGGAAGTATATAACATACTGACGGTGTCCGTCAACTAATTTCTAGTCACAACTATAAAACAACATAACCTCAAAATAATAAAAATATCTTCCAGTTTATGCTCTATTTCTAAAGTTTTTTTCAATAAAGTACTATTTTTATTTGTAATTCAATATAGTATTATACATATTAATTTATATATACATATTTATAGTTACTGTAGACATTTCCTGGACATTAATTGTTATTCCTGTCAGATTCTGTGTCGCACCATAACTCAAAGTTTTGCATATTCTTTTCAAAAGTTTTTCTAGATTATTTTCTGCAATTTTTCGTATTTCTGACGGAGTACAACTTTCTTCCTGACTCATTTTTATCAACTTTAATAATATATTTATTTTTAATTATGACGGATGGGAAGAAGCTTTGTTGTGTTCAATTGTTTCTATCATGGCATATTTGATACTTGTAACATTTTATTAAATTGTAAAAGTATTGCCAACCCAAAAAGAAAATATTAATTGAAATGGAAAAAATCTACTATATTTTTTAAAGTTTTCAGACTTTAAGGACCCAAATAGAAAAACTGTTATAAAATACACGGTTCATAAGACAATTAGAGCACTTGTACTTTAGAAAACTCCCCGCTTCGCGGGTTGTTTTCTGAATTATGCGAGTGCTCTAAGATAGTGTCTTACGAAACTTGTATCTTAATATACTATTATTTAACTACTAAAGCAGACTATGAGATTATTTACCTCTACATAATATCACTCCACTGAGAGATGGACTATTTAAAAAATAGTTTAATTTGTTTCGTATTTTAGCTTTAATCTTTGTTGTATATTCATGAAATAAATATACCTAAATACCATATTCTTTCATTTCACATACTATTAAATACGTAAAACCTTTTAATATCTTTAAGAGAGAGTTAAAAACGCTAACAGCAATATAAATCTCCATAAGAGATTTAAAAATCATTCGCCCGTGGACGTCACAAGCCACGCCTCCATCGGCGTGGAATCTTACCTGTAAGATGGATATAATATGGTTTTTTGATATGGAATTGTAAAAATGTGTACGCCATATTACGTTGGACGTATAGGTTTTTCCTCTAAGTTTAAGAGATAACTTTCTTTTAATCTATTTATTGTCAGGAAAAAACTGTCAATTAAAAGATAATTATGATGTTGTGGGTTATTCAGCTAATGTAAATTTTAAATGACTATACATTACATTACGAATTATTACGTAGATATGTAATTAAGATACGTTTATATGGTATTTAATTTTCATAATAATTGAAATGCTGTTATTAACAATTAAAAATTCTTTGTTATATTACTAATTAGTAGGGCACCTATTCTTTTTAAATGTGTTCCCAGATATGAATGTAATTTTGTCCTACATAATAACTAGTGTTGAGTAAAAGCCGATGATTTTAATAATCGAGTACTTGATACTCGAGCGATTTTAATAATCGAATGAGTCGCGTAAGCGATTAATCACTTGATATTTTTATGACTTAGAAGAATGTGTTGATAAAACACCGGCGGTTGTTTTTGTAAGTTTTAGAAGTTTAGTCTAGCGTTTTATTAAGGAAGAACAGTTGATTCTGATTTTTTTAAAAATTACATCCTTTAATTTTTTAAGAATTTACAATCGCCGCTGGGTAGCCAGTCAAAACAAAACCAATGTCGCGATAACTCCACTAAGGGAGTTGGCATAGCACCTTCTCGTTTATATGCCTTTAAGAAAGACGTATGTCGTGTTAACCTTCTCAGCGTCAAACTGGAACGTCGCCAATTTCCACATTTCGGATGACGCGGCGCGTAAATCGAAGGTCTGGTATCCGGGGTATCAAGTGAAAGGCGATGATTTTCGGGTTTTCGCCTGAATTTATAACTAGAGTATTTCCTATCGAGCGATAATCTGTTCGAATATACGAGCAGATTTTTAACTCGATCACACTACAGCTGTACATTTCCGTCGGTGTCAAGCGAAGCTCGGGTATCGAGTGAAAGGTAATAAGTGACAAGCGACGGTTTTCGCCTGAATAGATAACTCGAGCGATGTCGGTTATTTCAATAATCGAGTAATCAAGCGGTTTTTCGCTCGAGAGATCACAACACTAATAATAACTTGGTTCGGGTTTGGAATGGACGATTCCTCAAAAACCTTAATATGAATAGTTGAGAAGTAATGTTGAATAAACTCGATGTTGAAGTTATACAAGGTCGTTCACGGTGAGTGGCCTATTAAAAGATCTCGGAAACTTAAAAATATATTTGTCTGAAATACTGCTAATTAAGATATTTTGACGACGCTATCACTTGCGGTTATACCGGAAGTTGGGCGTAATATTGTTGTTTTAAATACAGGCTGTTATGGAAATGACTTATTATATTTAAATATGTGACTCCTAGGGTGTCCTAGAGAAAGTCTACATACTTTTTTTTAAATCGAATATCTAAATACTAAGGTAAAAACACTTTTTACCCACATACTGTCACGCCGTTCAATCTGGATTCACTTAGCAACAATGTTGGTCACTAGCGTATACTATGTCAGATCACATCGTGTGTCTCGCCCTTGCTTGGATACCCCTCGCGCGCCACTATTGTTGCTTCAGTATGTTTCGAGACTCGTGGATGAAATGAAGCTGTCGAGGGTTCCACGTGCTTGACGTATACGAATTTTAAACGTTTTGTTAGTTGTAGCATTACCCGATTCTTTTTCTGTTGTGAAATACTTCATAATAATAAATGTTGTGATGTGATTCAAATTTGTGTGATATTATCTGCTGTTGGTTCTGTTGAAAAACATACTTTGTGTGTTTTATTTTTTGATGGAATTTAATTATAAAACGGATTATTTTAAAATAAGATCGAAGGTACCTTAAAATTGTCGTTTTTTTTTTTCTAAAAAGTTTCAACTGAACACGTGGGTTTAAAATTCTGTGTTGCAATATGACAACAGCGCCTATAATGCGCTAACCTCTTTTGAACCTCGAGACTGCCTCAATAAACTATTGATTGCGAGAGTCCTCAGGAGCGCCCACGTAAATTTTGAGATTTAATATAAAGTGTATATTTCTCTTAATAATTCAAAGCGCCATTTATAGTTATTTTCCTTCAATTTATTTTCATTTCAAGATTTCCCGGTTTAAATAAAACAAGTCATTTCCATAACACCCTGTACAAATTCCCTGTATATTTTGCCATTTTTCGATTCTATATAAAAACCCAAATTACTTTTGTTAACAATTTCCTATACCCATTTGCCAACCATTTCTAAGATAAAATTCGTGAAAAGAATTTTTTATAAAAAAAAACTTTTATCGTAATACTAGACACGATTACATTTATGCATGGAGTTACAAATTCGGCTTTCACCATTGGGATTTCGGAAACGGTAAGAGATACGAAGTTGGGCCAAACTTGAGTAATTATGGTCCCAATAATATGCCCCAAAAAAAATCTAAAATAAATACGGGGGTTGTCAAAATATTTGGAAAAATCTAAAATTTTGCGTTTCGATTTTTTAATTTTTCCTGGCTTTGTTCGAGGGGATCTCCAATTTCACTTTCTCATTCCTACTTTTTATTCTCCACGAGATGGCATCATCAAATCTTTCATGCGACGTTTCGTCTTTAGATCACCATCATCAACTTAATTGTTTAAAGTACGGGCTTGGAATTTGTGTTTAAATTATGAAAGAGGACCGGAATCTACGATCAGTGGTATACAACACTTTCCGACGTTTTGTTCCTTAAATTGACTATCTTCATTAAAACACCCCTAGTACGCTCCTGTAATTTACTTTTTTTTTACTTCGGTATAATTGAAAAATGTAACCCGATTCGAACAAACCCGAACAAACTCAATGCCTCTTTTAAAACTGGATTTAAGAATCAAATTAAATTTGTATTAAAAAATAAATTACTTGTACCTACTTACACTAAGTAGAAATTTGATACATCTATTAGTTTGAAATAAGAAAAACAGTAATAGTAAGTAATAACAATAATAATTAAAGACAGACGTAGCAATAATAATTATCAAATCTGCAGTTTCTTCGAAACGAAAGTAAATTACAGGGACGTACTAGGGGTATTTTAATGAAGATGGTAATTAAGTTGATGATGTTGACCTAAAGACGAAACGTCGGAAGGACGATTTGATGATGCCATCTTGTGGAAAATAAAAGTAGCAATGAGAAAATAAAATTTACTTTTGGACATATCTTCGAACAAAGGAAAAAATAAAAACCTAAACGCAAAATTTTATATTTTTCTAAATATTTTGAAAGCCCCTTTATTTATTTTTGATTTTTAATAATTACGCACCTTTGCCCTAATGTACCGGACTTCGTATCTCTTACCGTTTCCTAAATCCCAATGGTGAAGGCCGAATTTATAACACCCTGTATACGTCAAAATATCTTCATTGAAAAGATCGGCATCTTTGATAACGAAGAGGTCAAACGGAGCAAAAATTTAATTTTTCGAGGAAAATGCATTCTTTTTAATAATTTTTTCTTGCTGAAAAAATATGATTGTCGATGAAAGAAAATTTTTTTACTGGATATCTAAAAAGTTAGGAATTGAAATTTTTTACAGGAATAAATTACCCTTATTCTAAAGTTTTTAACAAAATGCTCTTTAAGAGAGTTGCACCACATCTTCTAAAATATTGGTTTTCATTAAGTTTGGATGGCTTTAAATTTTCATTTCATTAAAAATTTGGTAGGTGTACTTTTGATTTTGTATAGGTTTAGGTATCTTTCAGTATCACCTTTGATTAAGTATATCAGACAGGACTAAAAAACGATGCGCATCGTGATGTCAGTCGATTAAAAATCGCTATAAATCGATGGCCCTGCTGAATTCAATGGTCAGTTTCTTGTTTGGTTAGGATTTGGTTTGGACGGACACGCAATCCCACTGGCTTCATCTATTAGTTTGCTGGGCGTCAATCTGGGAGGAAATATGTCTTGGCATAACCACGTTGTGGCAATCGCCAAGATAGCTTCTCAGAAACTTGGTGTACTCTTCCGAACCAGAAAGTTCCACACACCTCAACAACTTTTGACACTGTACAAGGCCCAGATTCGACCATCACTGGAGTACTGCTCTCATGTCTGGAGCTCTGCACCCAAACATACTCTTCGGCTACTAGATTCCATCGAAAGGAGGGCCATTCGTCTGATTGGAGACCACGAGCTGACGAAGAACCTCGACAGCCTAGAACATCGAAGGCAAGTTGGTGATTTGACTCTCTTTTACAGATATTTTCATGGAAAGTGCTCGGCTGACCTTGCCCTCTTAATTCCGCCCAGAGCGGCGAATATCAGAAATACACGACGAAGCACTGCCGCCCATCCATATGTGGTTAAGCTTAGTACTCCTCGAACTTCATTATTTAAGAACTCTTTCATCTGGAGGACTTCATCTTTGTGGAACGATCTTCCCGAGATCGTTTTTCCTAACGAATATAACCTCCAACGATTCAAGTCCAACGTGAATCGCTTTTTGCGCACACGCACCACTCTCAGAGTGCCCTAAAGGATTTTTCCTATAGTGGTTGTGTTTGATCATAAAAAAAAGGATCCCGTCCAAATATTTTCAACAAATATTAAATTTTTTTTGTACGAAATGTATAATTTTAATGCTCCTCTTCACTTTCGAAGATCGTATATATTATGTTCCATAATCATAATTCACTTCATTCGTCAATTTTTATAATTTTCACTCCTCAGCCTGATAAACAAAACTGACATAAATCGCTGTCGAATCACAAATCGCCTTTTAAGTTCGATGGAAAAAATTCGATTTCCCATCGATTTGTGAATTGATTTTCTTTTAGTACATTCAACAGATGCGCCCAATATTAACAACGGATCAAATAATAGGTTCCAATATATCCGTAACCAAATAGGCGATCTGCAACCTGCACTAGAAATTTTATGAAACGGGATTCGTATTACACTTTAAAAAAGTAAAAAGAAACAATTCTCTTAAACAGCATTTTGCCATAAACTTTAGAATAAGGGTACCCTATTTATTCTTGCAAAAATTTCACTTTTTACCTTTTTAAACATCCGGTATAATTTTTTTCATTGACAATCGTATTTTTCCAGCAAGCAAAAATTTTTATGAAGATTAACCTTCCCTCGAAAAATTAAATTTTTGGTGCGTTTGTCCTCTTGTCTACCAGACCCACATATAACCATTATATTGCTAATACCATCTGAAACTATGTAAATTTCACTGGTTAGTTAGGAAAAATATTGCAATCAAAATTTCGATTAGTTCGATTTAAAACAGCGTTCCATGCATGCTGCCGACGGTGCCCTGATTGGTGTAAACTTTTGGTGTCAAATTCCGTCCGAATATTTGTAACAATCAAAATGATGAGCTTTATTTTAACTTTCATTTGACGTCGTATGTTTCTTTACCTCGCTTTTATTTTAAACAAACCAAACCAATATTGACTATTTTGGGAATTATTATCAGCTACTAATGCACCAAATTAAAAATACATTAATTTTAAGGTTAGGTAGTGACCACATATATAATATAGTACACGAGTGACACTCTCTCTTCTTTTTTTAGAAGCTTTTTAGTGAAATTCGCTTCCGAATGTCCTTTCATCTTAAATGAAACAAGCCACTAACCTACCAGATAGCGAATCGAATCATCACAAATTAAAAACTCCTTTACAAAAATTGTTGTTAGATAATGAAGGTTTATAAGCACTAATATACCGACAACAATGTGGATGAACCACTTTTCATTCTGTAATTTGAAAAAGCATCCAGAACCAAAGAGGGCGACGAATAACATCAAACAAATAATATCGGGCCGGCCCTGACGCGATCGCTAAAATTTCCACCCTACTGCGCAAACTCAATAATACCACGCCATCTCCCACAGCGGTGACACTTTTTGTATTTTGGAACGTTCGTATTGGCAATATAATGGTTATATATATGTGACCACACCGCCGAACATATTGAATATTTCAAACAAATATATTTTTATATCCCCAAGATCTCCACCCACCGTGATATGGTACGGAATAGGGGTGCCTATCCCGGGATACTGAAATCCCGCAATCCCGGGATTTCCAGGAAAAATCAATCTCAAAAATCCCGTGATTAAGTTCTCAAATCCCGGGTTAAATTATATTATAAAGTTTTTTAAAAATTAGCTTTTGTTTTAAATATTTATTTTAAAACTAACAATGTTATTGTAATTTATATTTTATAAAAAATCCATTACATGGTTCGATAGCCTCTAATACAAATATACAATTTACAAAATAATATCTTTTTGTTTAGGGCCGATTTTTAGAGATAACTAAAATTATTATTTATGTACCAAGGGCGACTATAGATTATAATGCCCGGAATAAGAGAGGAACTAGCCCAAGGGATAGTTTTCACCTGATGGGCATTATAGTCTAGAACCGCCTGTGGTGTATACAATACTATATTTTTCATCTATTTAAAATATAAATAGTTAAATTCCTACATTTTTTTTTTAACTATTTTCTCCAATTTTTAGTATTTATTGAGCTTTAATCGGTTGTCATGGAATATTTTAAGCGTCTTTTTCTTTTTATAGACGAAAATATGGAAATTCCACAAAATTTTGTAGAAAATGCTGAACAAGGCTAAGGAAAACTGATTATTTGCAAAGTCTAATATCCTGTACGACAAGGAGTATGAAAATTGTCTACAATGGAAAGTAAAAACCAAATTACGGTGATTACTGAAACAGTAATGATGACTTACTTTTAGGAATTGGTATGTAACCCTTTTGCTCATTGGTAATAACAATGTTTAATTATTTTTACTTTATTTTAGTCGGAAAAATATACCCCAAACGGACAAAATATTCCCAGGTGAAGTCTGAACTTATAGTAAAGGAAAACATTAATATTTCATGATATTGTCAATTAATAGCATTTTTAAAAATTCAATCTTCCGAAAAATTCAAAAGTTTTGAAAGGTGAACAAGTTTTATGTTTTATCAAAAATGCGCCGAATGATACCTTCCTGCTGCAAAAAGTGATACTTAGGGTGGGAGTTTTTGGCGGCCTAAGACGGAATGAGATGGTAAAAATGACCATTGATGATATTGAGGATAAGGTGTCCGTTATGCTTGTCAACGTACCAGAATCTAAAGCTACTACACCAAAAACTTTTAATATAATCCAAGGGGACCACACAGATGCCTTAAAATTCGTTAGACAGTACCTTGCATTAAAGCCAAAAGGAATTAAGGAATGCAGATTTTTCCTTACATACCGAATTGGCAAATGCATAGCTAGGCCTGTGGGTAAAAATACACTAGGACGTGTTCCTTCAATCATGGCAAAATTTCTTAATTTAGAAAACGCCAAGGAATATACAGGATATTGCCTACGTCGGACCTCATCCACACTTCTTATCGAGGGTGGTGCTTCCCTTGCAACCCTAAAGCTACACGGAATGTGGAAGGGTACTAGCGTAGCAGAGGGTTATATTGAGGAAGGCATCACGTCGAAAACCCGAATAGCAAAATCGTTACCGAAGAAGAATATATTGTTAATTAATATTGAAATTGAGCAGGAATCCGCATGCACATCGAGAAACTCAGCAATGGAGTCGCAAAATTTCAAAGTTTGTCCTGCTTCTTTCTCAGGAAAATCAAAAATTGTACATTTAATAAAAATTATATAAAAATAACATATAAATAAATACAAATAGTTTCTTTAATAATAATTACCGATCATTATGAACTTTATCGTCCGCTAATACTTCCTATGATATTATGATGATATTTATAGCCACCGTCTCAAAAGTATTATAACTATAGTTATTTATGTATCAAGGGTACTAAGTAGATAATTATACCCTGAGGGCGACAGTCTTAGAAAGCCGAGGGCCTCTGGCCCGAAGGTTCGTAAGTCGCTCGAGGGTATATATCTATTAGTACCCGTGGTGCATACAAACTTTTATGTCATACGAGTTCGTTTTAAATAATAAATATATTTTTTTAAATTTAATTTGATTTATCAATTTTTTATTTTTTCCTGCGACATTACCTTTACATTATTATAGCCTGCATTTTTGTTGCTTGGGAGATAAGTATTCAAATGTTTAATGAGTCAAAGTCAAAAAGCAAAAATGGAACGAGGTTTTGAAATTCCCTACGAAATTGAAAGAAAGGCTGAACAGGCAACGCAAAACCTACAGACACAGCCGCTGTACTGTACAACCTGTTGGACAAAACACATTTGGGAAAATTCACTGTATTATTGCAAAATATTTGGGTTTGAACAGCCCCGAAAAGTAGAAAAGAAGCGGTGTTGCCGGATCACACCGAAAGTGGTAGCAACTTCGGAATTTTAAATGAATTACCGTATATATTATATTTTTTTTGAATCTAGGTAAAAATCTAGAACAATTATCTGTATAATATCATATACCTATCTTTAAGAGTTTTTGAATTGTGATTTTTTAACGCCGTATCGGGACCTGAAAAGAAAATCATATCTTTTTAGCGGTTACAGCTAGAAAGCTGAAAATATGACAATAGTTTTACAAGACCATCGCAATTTTATAATTTTGAACAGTATTTAATTAGTTTTATACAGGGCGTCTCCATAACAATATTTCTGAGGCAGATGAATTATTGCAAAAATCTTCATTTTTTTAAATGGGACACCCAGTATTTGATATGTTTTGCTAATGGAGGATCGAATTTTCTATCTAATGATATTAAGTATTCCTATAACTATCTTCAGTATTTTCGGAGTTATAGCGAAAATTATAAATTATATTATAAAAATATATTTTTTGGTAGTTGGCTGTGGATTCATAGGAACAAAATAATAAAAAATCCATGTCACGTTATGTCTGTGTTGTTGTAACAACAATGGCTAATTCACATTATTCGAGCTTAGATATTTTAAGTTTATTTTATATTCATGGGGAGTGCATTCATCTGCCACCGAAATATTGTTATGGAGACGCCCTGTATAAAACTAATTAAATACTGCTCAAAATTATAAAATTGCGATGGTCTTGTGAAACTATTGTCAAATTTTCAGCTTTCTAGCTGTAACCGCAAAAAAGATACGATTTTCTTCTCAGGTCCCTATACGACGTTAAAAAATCACAAAATTATTTATAATTCAAAAACTCTTAAAGATAGCTATATGATATTATACAGAAAACTGTTCTAGATTTTTACCTAGATTCCAAAAAAAATATAATATATAGGGTAATTCATTTAAAATTCCGAAGTTGCTACCACTTTCGGTATGATCCGGCAACACCGCACCATGGGAAATATTTTATAAACGTAGAAAACCATCTCTTACAGCTACAGCCAAATTTTCAATATAAATACTCATTTAGTTCTCGAGATACTTCTAATAGGCCACTTTACTTGGGGCACCCTGTATACTATTTTATGCACTTTTAAATAGGGAAATTTGAGCTTTAAAATAATCTTAAAAAAAAGTTTCTTATAAAGATTAAAAATTTTTTAATCAGTCAAAGATTATATTTTTATCCCTTAGGGATTGAATGGTTTTTTAATCCATCATTGTGAGGGTTTAAGTATAGAAACAGAAAGCTACTTCTCGTCAGTAGGTTATATTTGCAATTAGTTACGATCAACTCTAGGAGACGAGACTTTTTTAGGTTTTTTTTTTTTAGAATTTTTTTATGTCCTTTTTTACATTTTGTGAACAGTAGGTTAGATTTCTATTTAATTAGCACACCTTAACCTTTCATGTTAATTTTTTTGGGATTAATCCCGGGATCCCAGGATTATATACTCTTTATCCCGAAAATTGCCCTTAGTATGGAAAATTGAGTTCCGTTCTTGTCGCACTTGATAGTCTTCATTACTTACCCTATTTCTGTGTTATAAAGATGATATATCCAAAAACTTTAAAAAAACAGGCACATTCACTAATTAATCAACATAACAAGATTAAAAAAAGATAGCGTTACATAAACGACAAAATATCGTAATTATAAAAAGTAATAGTAACGTACTACATAGACCATGCGTTAACTAATACTAAGTAAATTCGCGCGCTATATCTCTCGCATTCACTTCTTCAAGAAACTTTCACAATCATATGAACAGTGAATTTTTGCCGGTAATTACCGTATTTCTTTAAAACGTAAGAATCACCTAAACCGCACTAATAATTTGTTATACGAAATAAGTCAAGTGAAGCGTGAAAACCCTTCTTCCGAATGACTCTAAATTCTTCTTCTTAAAGCTCGTCGTTTTACAGGTATTTGCGTTTTGGGAATCCCGGTAAACGATTGTGAAAACTCACCTATATATGAATAAATGCCACTTTAAGTAAGGTCACTATAACGAGAAATCAAAGATATTGTTGGTGATAAAATACATTTTTGCTTTTAATTAGGAAAATACATATTACCAATTGTCTAGGGTATGCGTACGGTGGGATTTTTATTCGTTGATCGAATTTAAAAAGAAATCAAAATTCTCTTGTAAAAGAATGATTTTTAATAAACTATACAAAATTTAATAACCAACTGAACATTTTTTGCATTATTTTGAAGATTATTTTTGTATTTTTTTTTATGATCAAACACAAGCACTATAGAAAAAAATCCTTTAGGGCACTCTAGGAGTGGTGCGTGTGCGCAAAAAGCGATTCACGTTGGTTTTGAATCGTTGGAGATTATATTCGTTGGGAAAAACGATCTTGGGAAGGTCGTTCCATAAGGATGAAGTCCTCCAGATGAAAGTATTCTTAAATAGTGAAGTTCGAGGAGTACTAAGCTTAACCACATATGGATGGGCTGCAGTGGTTCGTCGTGTATTTCTGATAGTCGCCGCTCTGGGCGGAATTAAGAGGGCAAGGTCAGCCGAGCGCTTTCCATGAAAATATCTGTAAAAGAGAGTCAAATCCCCAACCTGACTCCGATGTTCTAGGATGTCGAGGTTCTTCGTCAGCTCGTGGTCTCCAATCAGACGAATTAGTAGCCGAAGAGTATGTTTGGGTGCAGAGCTCCAGACATGAGTACAGTACTCTAGTGATGGTCGAATCTGGGCTTTGTATAGTTTCAAAAGTAGTTGAGGCGTGTACAACTTTCTGGTTCGGAAGAGGACACTAAGTTTCTGAGAAGCTATCTTGGCGATTGCAACAACGTGGTTATGCCAAGACATATTTCCTCCCAGATGTGGCCAGATGAAGCCAGTGGGATTGCGTGTCCGTCCATGACTATATCCGGTTCTGTAATGTTAACCTTTTTAGAGAAAATTGCTGCCTGGGATTTTTTTGCGCGTTTTCGACTTGGTTACTGTCACCCCAAGCCAGGTCTTTGTTGACGCGTGATACTTCATGCTATCTGCGAATATGTGCGTCGGCAGCCGATGTTTGTGCATTCAAAGAGAAAGATAAGATAAGTGTGCTATCAGCAGCAAAACTAAGTATCGGAGTGGGAGACAATATGGACCCTTGAGGAACACCGGCATTGATGGTGAAGGTGTCCGAGAGAAATCCTCCAATTGCCACTTGCAGAGAGCGGTCCTTAAGGAAGCTAGATAACCATGCACAGAATCGACTGGGCATACCATAGGATCGCAGTTTACTTAGAAGTCCCTCATGCCAAACACGATCAAAGGCTTTAGAAATATCCAGTGCAACAGCCTGAGACTCCCCATGATGTTCGATTGCGTTGTTCCAAAGATGAGTGACATAGGCTAGAAGATCTCCAGTTGATCTGGACTTCCGAAAACCATATTGATGATCGCTGATAATGTTGAAGCCTTCCAGGTACTTTAGAAGATGTTGGTTAATAGCTTTCTCGGACAACGACTATAGCTACATCTTTTAATAAAAAATATCTTATAGTGCCAATCAGTGAGCAATGCATACAGGGTGTTCCGGGTTTCTCCGTCCTTATTATATTGAAACTCGCAAATCTCAAGATGAAACAAACCCGAACAAATTGTCGAAACATGATCATCATCAAACAGAGTTAAATGGGGGAAAGAAACACAAAATCTGCTCCATTAGTTTAAAATTACAATGTGCAAAAAAATTGTAATCATTCCATACATGTTACGAAGACATAAACCTTCATCCTCAGTGGAATTTTAACTGAGAGAACTTATGATATGTCGAAATTGCAACTTTTGTAGCAGAAAAAGAAATGATGTTATATAAAAATAATAAGTTAACTAAAGGTTAACATAATGTAATTTAAAGAAATATATTAATAATTTAATTACACTCGTCGGCACAAAATTCCGTCACCCTAAGATTTTGGTCAAGTTTGATATTTTATAACTTTTTTATTTTTTATGCAATTTTCATGATTTTATTATCAGTTTATTGGTCTATTTATTGTGTTTTTCCTTAAATATTTTATAAAATAACATTTTTCGATTAGGCTATATTATACAGGAGTAAATCAAATTGTTGTTTCTTGTCGTCATTTCAAAACACCCTGTAGGGAAATTGAGGTAGATAATTTTATTTACAAACTATTTCTTGGCATCTTTGATGTATTTTAAACCTTTCATTTCTTGATTCATTCCATTATCTCATTTCTGCTGCGAGCTGCAAAATTTTAAATGAAACGATGTTATTTTCAGAAAATGTAGGTATGTCATGGATATTTCTACCGGAGCATCGTTACATTGAGGAAATCATTCAAGGAATTGTTGTTCCATTTTCTCCTTTCATTGAGAACCAATTAACATTAATGACGCTGGACTTCCAAGATTGGAATGACCCGCATGTAACCCGGATTTCAACCCAATCGAACATCTTTGTGATCAACTTAAAAGGGCCGATCGTCGTCGTCCTGTACAACTACAAACCTTGCAAGACTGGCGCTGATCGAAGAACATCAGGCCATCCCTCAAAAAAGGATAAGTCACCTTATTCGTTCAATATCACAAAGACTGCAAGCTGGCATTGCTGCGAGGGAAGGAAATACACGATATTAAAATTGTTTTTCTTAATTAACTTTATGATATACCTAGTGTTTGTTTTTCTTAATGGAAATACGCTTCAAATTAGCGTTTTATTTAAAATTTTGCAGCTAGCAGCAGAAATGAGATAATGGAATGAATCAAAAATCGAAATGTTTAGAATGCATTAGAGATTACAAGAAACAGTATGTAAATAAAATTATCCACCTCAATTTTCCTACAGGGTGTTTTGAAATTACGACAAAAAACAACAGTTTGATTTACTGCTGTATAATACAACATGTCCAAGATATGGAGGGCCAGTACAGGGATCTCAGAAACAGTAAGAGATACGAAGCTGGTTAAATGGATGTAAAGTTGCGCATTTACGTGCCTAATAATATGCCGTTTAAAAAGTTTTAAAATTTCGAGTAGTTCCGGAGATATCCGGAAAAAAACGAAATTGTGAAAAATCGTTTTATTTTTTCCTGGATTTTTTGAGATCGAATTCTAAAGTAAACTGTACTTTTGCATTGCCACTTTTTCCGCTCTATCTAACAGCGTTAATTGTTTTATAATCCGACGAGTCGTCTTCGAAGGCCCATTATCAACTTTCATTTTTTCAATACACTCCTGTTTTTCTGATATTGGAATTTGATAGCTTTTTTTCTTCCGAATGCAACGATGTACGACACATTGTGGTTTAATGACGTTTCGAGGGTTTTTGAACAACATCAGGAAATTTTGGGATACGGTCCTGTATTTCTCCTAATTTTATAAATAATATCTCATAAGCTCTAAATTTTTACTTATGTTGGACTAGTTCAATAAATAACAAATAATTTAATAATAAACCACAAATAAGTGAACAATCATTCCAAAACAGTAATAAAACGAACAACGAAAAAAGTAAGGAACTACATAATCAGGTGTTCAAAATGATTTCCGTTATTCTCTAAGCACAAATAACATCTTCTAACTGTCACATAACAGTTTATTTTTTAGATAAAATAAAACATGCTATAGAATATCAAACTTTTCAGCATTTGTAAATTTATGTTCCATATTTTCTGGAAAATAGAAAACCTCTTAAAACGCTCTCAAACTATTACAATAGGAATGTCAAGTGAAACAAATCACGCATCACCATCTTAATTTTTTGTTTGAAGCGTCTACTTTTCTTTTAAATCCCGAAGTTTGAAATAATGTTTCTGTATTTTGTTCACTTATTTGTGGTTTATTATTAAATTATTTGATATTTATTGAACTAGTCCAACATAAGTAAAAATTTAAAGCTTACTTATGAGATATTATTTATAAAATTAGGAGAAATACAGGACCGTATCCCAAAATTTCCAGATGTTGTTCAAAACCCCTTGAAACGTCATTAAACCACAATGTGTCATACATCATTGCATTCGGGAGAAAAGAAGCTCTCAAATTCAAATATCCGGAAAACAGGACCGTATTTAAAAAAAGAAAGTTGATAATGGCCCTTCGAATACGACTCGTCTGATTACAAAACAATTAACGCTGTTAGATAGAGTGGAAAAAGTGGCAATGCAAAAGTGTAATTTACTTTAGAATTCGATCTGAAAAAAAAAACAGGAAAACAATAAAACGATTTTTCAGAATTTCGTTTTTTCCGGATATCTCCGGAACTACTCGGAAATTTAAAACGTTCTAAACGTCATATTATTAGGCACGTAAATGCGCAACTTTACCTCCATTTAACCGACTTCGTATCTCTTACGGTTTCCGAGATCCCTGTACTTGCCCTCCTTATCTTGGACACGTTATATAGCCTAATCGAAATATGTTACTTTATAAAATAATTAAGAAAAAACACAATAAATGATAAACTGATAACAAAATCATGAAAATCGCATAAAAAATAAATAAGTTATAAAATATCAAACTTGACCAAAATTTCAGAGTGGCAGAATTTTTTGTCGGCGAGTATAGTTTTAGGATAGAACTTTGACACAGCTTTCCTCATTCATCGATTCACTCCACTTTGAGATGAACTGATTCGAAAAAAAAATTAAACAGAGTTAAGTTTATACACTTAGTTTTCAATGATGTCTAGTGTATGTAGTCTGATTCTAAACGAACTCTATAGTTGATATTTATGAATTTAACTCAATTGGGAAAAAAATCGTCTTAGCGTCTGACATCCTCGTGTATGGCCTTGTCAAAAAAATGTAGTTCTTAATGTTTCGGCAACGACTATAGCTACATCTTTTAATAAGCGGAACAACAATACGATCTACCTCATTTAACATCACACTTGATTTGCGAAAAAAAATATTTTTATACAGTGAGGATAAATGGTTCGAATTAATTGATTTAAAATTCAATCTTTAATTTTTCGAAGGAAAACTCGAACCCGTCGATATTAATTTTTAGATTTATTTTAAACTTATTTTCATTTATACAGGGTGGCTCAAAAAAAACTTTTCAAGTGACACTCAATTTTTTCAATTTAAACCCCCATTTTTGATATCATTTCCGGATTTGTTCGCATTGGTCATCTTTTATGTAATATACCTAAATACAGGGTGTCCGCCAATTAATGGTACATGGAAAAACCACAGACTCCTTACGTATAAAATATTAGGATTTAATTATACTTACCTATATCCGAAAGTTGATATTAACTGAGATACAGGGTGTTAAAATTAAAACTTCATTTTTGTTCCTCTCTAATAACTTTGAGAGAAACCAATGTTTTTTTATTAAATTTGGCAATTATGGTTTTTTAGGACGAGAAATTGATTTTTTTGTGAAAATTTAATGTAGGGGCTGCGGCATTTTTCGCACATTCATACGGTCATAACTTTTTCGTGCCTCAGTGTATTTAAGTTTCTAATAAAAATAATACCTTTTACGTAAAAAAGGTACTCTAACTTCAGGTCGCCCAGAGTTACCGTTTCGGAGATATTTGCATTTAAATAGTTTAGTGCGTTAGCTCAGGCAAAGCAAATAATACTTTGTTACTTCTTAACAATTCACTTTTACATGATAATTAATGTTCTAGTAATATTAATTGCGAATAATAAATACAACAATTGGATTGTTCTTTAACTTACTTTAATTAAAATAACTTTGACACTAGAGAATATCGTGTTGAAAGAAACCAACAACAATGAAAACACAAACTTACGATAAACTCAAAAATGAACCATTTTCTGTTCCATAGCAACTGCGTCTCTAAATTTTATTTGTTTTCTCATAGTTAGTTTAAGAAAAAGATTTTGTTTGCAAATTAATAGTAATTGGGCAGGACGCACTAAACAATTTAAATACAAATATCTCCGAAACGGTAACTCTGGGGATCTGAACTTAATATACATTTTTTACGTAATAAATATGAGAAAAGTTTTATTTTCATTAAAAACCTAAATACACTGAGGCACAAAAAGTTATGACCTAATAAATGTGCAAATACATTGTGCATTAAAATTTCATAAAAAAATCAATCTCTCGTCCTAAAAAAAAGTATAATTTCCAAATCTTGTAAAAAAACGTTGTTTTCCTGCAAAGTTAATAGAGAAAAAAAACAAAACCCTGTATCTCAGTTAATATCATTTTTTGAATATAGGTAAGTATAATTAAATCCTAATATTTTTACGTAATGAGTCTGCAGTTTTTCCATGTACCATTTTAAGACGAAAATGTTGTATAAACGTTTTTTGCATGTCGCTTCGTTTTCGAAATACAGGATATTAAAAAAATATTGTATTTTTCATTTGATTAATTAATGCCAATTATGTGATAATGCATATGATTTAAAAACTTTGAATAATCAACTCAAATGAACAAAAGTAAAAAAAATCGCTGCAAATGTCCTCCATGAGTCAGTAAACACCCATGAAACGAAGCAAAGCCTACTGGTATAATTTGACAATAAAAATACGAAAGTAACTAAAAAAATTAAGGTACTCTTTTACCCAGATTTCCGCAAATGAATTAATTGTAAAATTTTAAATTGGCCCAAAGTAAAGTGCTCTAATCCTTTATGTTTAACAAATATCATTAGAATATCGTTTGACATTAATTAATAAAATTAAAAATACAATATTTTTTTTTAAACCCTGTATTTCGAATACGAAGCGACATGGGAAAAACTTTTATACCACATTTTCGTCTTAAAATAAGGTGTGGATTCACCTCCTTCATTTTTTCAGAGAGGTTAGGAAACACCCTGTATACGAGTATACCTATGTAATTAAATTGTTTTAAAAAAAATCTATTTTATTTTAAAACAATTAGGAAGAACCTCAAATAATGATCAATGTTTTGCAAGAATTTGGAAATCGCCTAACGACATTTTTAAATTAATATTTCAGGATTTTGTCATTGAAACATTTATTACTAAAATTAAATTGATTTTTTTGAAAAATAATTTAATTGAGACGTAGGTCATGATATATGAAATGTGATAGAAATTTTCCGTAAAAACCGAAAATCAAATAAAAAATGGGGATTTCAATTTAAAAAACTGAAGTGTCACCCTGTATAAATGAAAATCAGTTTAAAAAATGCCCATAAACAAATTAAAATCGACGGTTCCCAGCGTTTTTTAGAAAAATTAAAAGTTGAATTTTAAATCAATTTATTCGAACCTATACAGGGTGTAACAAATTGATCGTCCTCGGGCAAAGTTGCATAATTATGGGTCTAACAATATGCAGCAAAAAAATCAAAACTGAATTTCACTTTCTTCGAAGAGGTTCAGATCTTTAATGCGACGTTTCGTCTTTGGGACTCCATAAACAACTTAATTTTTTTAAATACGAGCCTGTATTTCTTTAAATTAGAAAATACGAACTAAATCTACGTTAAACGGTACTTACTGGTTTTCCGACGTTTCGTGCCTTAAAATGACCATCATCATTAGAATACCCCTAGTTCGTTCCTGTAATTTAGTTTTGTTTCGAAGAAACTGAAGATTTTAATCCTTAATTATTTATTATTACGTACTATTACTGTTTTTTCTATTTCAAACTAATAGTTTTATTAAATTTCTACTTAGAGTAAGTACCTACAAGTAATCTATTTTATTAATGCAAATAAACTTTTTAAAACTTTTTAAAAATGCATTGAGGTTTACAGTTTCGAATTAAATTGAATTTTTTGAAACAAAACTAAATTACATGAACGTACTAGTATTATTTTGATGAAGATTGTCAATCTAAGGAACAAAATGTCTCAACGCCAGTAAGTATTGTATACCGCTGAACGTAGATTTATTTCCTCTTTCATAATTTAACAAAAAAATCCAAGCCCGAATTTAAAAAAAATTATGGTGACCCAAAGACGAAACGTCACACTAATGATCTGATGATGCCATCTTATGGAGAATAAAAACTAGCAATGAGAAAGTGAAATTTATTTTTGGATATCTCCTCGAAGAAAGTCACGAAAAAGAAAACCCGAAACGCAAAATTTTAGATTTTTCCAAAAGCCTCTGTATTTATTTTTTATCTTCTTGCGGGATATATTAGACAATAATTACCCAACTTTATCTCAATTTCACGAACTTCGTATCTCTTACCGTTTCCGAAATCTCAATGGTGAAGGACGAATTTGTTACACCCTGTATATCCTCACTGTATAATTAGGATTCAGTTTTATTCCGTTGCTACGTCACTTACCTCGGTTTATTTTTAAATCATATTACAGCAAAAATTAACACGTGCACTTTTAAAGGAACAATTATTCAACAGTCCACTAAAGAGTTCCTAATATAATTATAGACAGGTATCAATAATTTCTAATTGCTTCTCAACACTGAGTACCGAATCAACGGAAGTCTCGGTCGTACTAAATTAAGGCAAATCATTTCTTCCTTCGTACGAAGAATCGGATTCCCCAATAAAATGATTCATTTCATTAATTTTCAATTTTCGGTTAAACCTTCATTTTCATCTTAAGCAGGTTGACTAACTTTCAGACACGTTTTGAATAACATTTTTCAGGGAATCCCTAATGTAAAAAATAAAAGTCATTCTTGTACGGTGTTTACTTCCGAATGACCGATCTCTTAGAATGCATTTCGATAATAAAAAAAAGTTGTTTCCTTTATTTTACATTGAATTTAAAAAAATCTTTTTAAAATTTAAAAAAGTATAATGAATCGGGATAAAATAATTTTAAATGGCCAAGAAAAATAATTCTTGGGACATTAATTACATTAGGCAGGATAGGTTTTTTTGGATTTCCGCCTTACACAGCTCCCCTGGGAACGTGTATAACTAGTATTGTAATCGCGCGAGCGAAAAAACGCTTAATTACTCGATTATTGAAATAACCGACATCGCTCGATTATTAAAAAAACCGCTCGAATTATAAATTCAAGCAAATATCGTCGCTTGTTACCTTTCACTCGATAAACGTGCCGCTTGACGCCGACCGAAATGTGCTGTTTGGTAGTGTGATCGCTCGAGGTAAAAAACTGGTCGTACACGGTAACAACCCCTGGTGTTTTATTCACATATTCTTCTTAGTCATAAAAATGTCAAGTGATTAATTGCTCGAGCGATTCGCTCAATTATTATAATCGCTCGAGTATCAAGTATTCGAGTATTAAAGTCATCGGTTTTTGCCAACACTAATTAATAGTATATTTTATAGGAAATCGCACAATAAAACCTTTACTGTAATAATTTTACTATAGTCATTTTTCCGGGCACCTACATACAGGGTGTTACAAATTCGGCCTTCACCATTGGGATCTTGGAAACGGTAAGAGACACGAAGTCGGTTAAATTGAGGGCAAAGTAGGGTAATTATGGCACAATAATATTCCTAAAAAAATCTAAAATCAATACAGGGGCTTTCCAAATATTTGGAAAAATCTAATATTTTGCGTTTCGATTTTTGTTCTTCCTGACTTTGTTCGAAGAGATGTCCGAAAATAAATTTCACTTTCTCATTGTTACTTTTTATTCACCAAAATAAGAGATACGAATCTCTTATCGTTTCCGAGATCCCAATGGTAAAAGTTTGTACACTCTGTAAACAAGGATTTACTTTACGGAATGAAGCAAATAAGGTTAAAAAATTGTTATTTAAGTATATTTTTAGTTTAATTTTACATATACAACGTGTCCAAGATAAGGAGGGCCAGTACAGGGATCTCGGAAACCGTAAGAGATACGAAGTCGGTTACATGGTTAATGGAGGTAAAGTGGCGCATTTACGTGCCTAATAATATGCCGTTTAGAAAGTTTAAAAATTTCGAGTAGTTCCGGAGATATCCGAAAAAAACCGGAATTCTGAAAAATCGTTTTATTGTTTTCCTGGATTTGTTTGAGATCGAATTCGAAAGTAAATTGCACTTTTGCATTGCCACTTTTTCTGCTCTATCTAACAGCGTTCATTGTTTCGTAACCCAACGAGTCGTCTTCGAAGGGCCTTTATCAACTTTCGTTTTTTAAATACGGCCCTGTTTTCGGGTTTGTTCGGTCCTGTATTTCGCCTAATTTTATAAATAATATCTCATAAGTAAGCTCTAAATTTTTACTTATGTTGGACTAGTTCAATAAATAACAAATAACCTCAAAAAACCCAGGTAAACAATAGAACGATTTTTCAGAATTTCGGTTTTTTCCGGATATCTCCGGAACTACTCGGAATTTCAAAACTTTCTAAACGGCATATTGTTAGGCACGTAAATGCGCAACTTTACCTCGATTTAACCAACTTCGTATCAACAAAAATACGCCCTTATTGTATAAGGATCATCGGGTGGTCTGGGAAATAATAATTTTCCATATTGGTATTTGACTTCGTATCTCTAACGGTTTCCGAGATCCCTGTACTGGCCCTCCTTATCTTGGACACGTTGTATACCCTTAGTCGATAGAATGTACCTATAAATTACCTTATTTCTAGGAAAACATAAATCAATATAGTTTATAATGTAAAAACGCTACGCTTAATGGTCGCAATTCATTGTTCAACCTAATTTTAGCCTGAAGAAATCATCGACCACGTTGAAGGCCACTTTTACGTTTTTCCACATCGTCATTCCGATGACTGAACGGATCAGTAAAGTTTCTGTAACACAATTTATTAAAAATTATAATTAACTGGCATATAAAATTAATCTATCCGATCGTTAATGACTGGGGAATTACTGGTAATTATTAGAAAGGTCCCGGGTCAGCTTAAAAAATAAGTGTTTTTTTTTATGATCAAACACAAGCACTATAGGAAAATTCTTTAAAGCACTCTGGGAGTGGTTCGTGTGCGCATAAAGCGATTCACGTTGATTTTGAATCGCTGGAGGTTATATTCGTTGGTAAACACGACCTCGGGAAGGTCATTCCATAAAGATGACGTTCTCCCGATGAAAGAATTCCTAAATAATGAAGTTCGAGGAGTACTAAGCTTAACCACATATGGATGGGCGGCAGTGGTTCGTCGTGTATTTCTCCTATTCGCCGCTCTGTGCGGAATTTAGAGGGTAAGGTCAGCCGCGCACTTTCCATGAAAATATCTGTAAAAGAGAGTCAAATCCCCAACCTGTCTTCGATGTTCTAGGCTGTCGAGGCTCTTCGTCAGCTCGTGGTCTCCGATCAGACGAATGGCCCTCCTTTTGGATGGAATCCAGTAGCCGAAGAGTATGTTTGGGTGCAGAGCTACAGACCTGCTTCCACAGCTTCCATTTAAATGGAACACATAATTGCCATGTCCACTTATACAGGGTGTTACAAATTCGGCCTACACCATTGGGATTTCGTAAACGGTAATAGATACGATGTGGGTTAAATTGGGGCAAAGTTGCGTAATTGTGCGTCCAATAATATACCGCAAAGAAATCATAAATAAATACATGGGCTTTGAAAATATTTGAAAAAATCTAAAATGTTACGTTTAGGTTTTTAGGTTTTCCTGACTTTGTTCGAAGAGATATCCAAAAATAAATTTCCTTTCTCACTGCTACTTTTTACTCTCCACAAGATGGCATCATTAGGTCTTTCATGCGACGTTTCGTCTTTAGGTCACCATCATCAAAACTTAATTCTTTTAAATACGGACCTGGATCTGGATTTTTGTCTATATTATGAAAGAGGACCAAAATTTACGTTCAGTGGTATACAACACTTAATGGTTTTGTGACGTGTTCCTTAAATTGACCATCTTCATTAAAATACCCTTAGTACGTTCCTGTAATTTACTATTGTTTCGAAGAAGCTGAAGATTTTAAAATTATTATTGCTATTTCTGTCTTTAATTGTTGTTGTTATTACGTACTATACTACTACTTTTTGCTGTTAAATAGTTCTATCAAATTTCTACTTATCGTAAGTACAAGTTATTTATTTTATTATACCAATAAAATTTGCCAGCACTTTTTTAAGCCTTTTAAAGGCATTGAGTTTTACACTTTCGAATTATATCGAATTTAAAAAAAAAGTTAATTTTGGGTAGTAAAGTTAGAATGATGCCGGTTTCGCAGCATACTGTGCTACTTTTTTGTGAAACAAAAATGCTCCAATTAGAATTTTTCTAGGCCTCCTTGTTTTTGATATACGGGATGTTTTGAGAATTGTGCATTTTGGGACAACCCCCATATCTCGGTTACTTCGTAACGTATCAAAAAGAAATAAAATGTTCTTTTTTGTAGCTTTTTACGTAAAATCCAGTGACGTACTCAGATTTTTTCTACATTCAATAGTTTTCAAGGGAAATAATAACAGTTTATTTTTAGTCTTAGTATTGGGCCCGAAATATACGTTCTTCAAAAATATACAATTTTTTTTTAGTAGGCCATGACGGATATTAAAAAAAATACTGATGTGATTAAATATTAGACACAAAAATTGAAAATTTTTTTAACTCCCTCGTAAATATTGCTCAAGTTGTTCTCCATTATGCCTTAGACATGTTTCACATAATATGGTTCTTATTCGCCTTAATGAATTAAAAATAATAAACGGCCGCGTTTGTAATTCCCTAAAAGCTCTGTCAATGGCAATTCTTAAATCTGCCATTGTTTGGTACTGAATGGAATACATTTTATTTTGAAGGTATCCCCATAAGAAGAAATCAAAAACCGAAAAGTCGGGTGACCTTGGTAGCCATCTTACAGGTGCATTAGTTCCAATCCAGCAACCTGGGAAGTTATTACCGAGGTAGGCCTTTACAATTTGGGCATTGTGAGCGGGCGCTCCATCCTGTTGAAGATGCAAGTTATTGAGACCAGCTAAGGTCACATCTTCTATTATTTCTGGCACAACGTTTTCCAGAATTTCCAAATATTTATTTGCATTAAGGCTTCCTTCAAATATATTATAAACTATTTTGCTATTCAGTATAAAGCAAATATTACATGCTGATTTTTCCTGAGACCAAAACCTCGTATTCTGTCGATTAAACATGTCAGCACTGGTAAGATGAGCCTCATCAGACCATATAACGGGTTTTCCAAAATTGTTTTCCCTGTTCAGATTTTGTAATTACCAATTGCAAAACTCTATACGGCGCTGTGCATCACCAGGATGTAAGTTTTGTACACGGTGGAATTTATATGGCTTAAAATTGTGTTTTTTTAGGATTGTTTCCACTCTTTATTTAATTATTCCGACCGAACCTTCAACTTTTATGCAAGAACTACTTGAATTTGACTTCTGATTTGAAGCTAACACATTTATTTTATCAGTCTCGCGATAATCCTTGTGGTAGATTTTAGGGCGAGGTTTAAAAAATAAACCGTGTTCAATTAAATTTGATTTTATTCTTGAAAAATTCATTTATCCGGATGTCGTCTTTCGGGATATCTACAAGTAATTTAAAAAAATTTATAAATTTTATAGAATTACTACATAAGGGCTTATATATACCTATTCAAATACACTTCTAATGCTCCATCTGCATTTTCGTTACACTGGATATAACAAACGAGCATCTCGTACTTCTGAAAGTTTACATGCTCTGCCATAATTACGACAAACTGATTTTTCACTATTAATTAGAAATTTTAAAACAACTCAGATAACCTGAATGGTCTGACCGAATTAGAAGATTTTATTATTATGACACATAGGACTGCGTTCTTTTGATTGTTTTTAATATCCGTCATGGCCTACTAAATAAAATGGTATATTTTTGAAAAACGTATATTTCGGTCCTAATACTAAGACTAAAAATAAAGTGTCACATATTTTTGAGACGCTTGTTACAAGCTAAATTATATTATTAAAAAATATATAGGGTGACCCATTTAAAAGAAGCAAATTTGTTTATTTTCTTTGAAAACTATTGAATGTAGATAAAATACGTCCCTGGATTCTACGTAAAAAACTATAAAAAGAACATTTTATTTCTTTTTGATACGTTACGGGGTAACCGAGATATGGGGGTGTCCTAAAATGCACAATTCTCAAAAGCATCCCATATATCAAAAACAAGGCGGCCTAGAAAAATTCTGATTACGGCATCTTCTGTTTGATAAAAAAGTAGCAAAGTGCTGCGAAAAACGCATCCTTCTATCTTTACTAATAACGGAGATACCCCGTAAAACTACCCAAAAATGGACACCCTGTACTATGGGTATTTTAAGAAGATGGCCAATTTAGGGAACAAAACGTCGGAAAACCAGTAAATGTGTATAAAACACGTAGATTTCCGGTCTCTTTCATAATTTAAACAAAAAGATCCAGGCCCGTATTTAAAAAAATTGAATTGATAATGGTCGACGAAACGTCGCATGAAAGATCTGATATTGTCATCTTGTGGAAAATAAAAAGTAGCAATGATAAAGTGAAATTTATTTTTGGACATCTCTTCGAACAAAGCCTAGAAAAAATTAAAAGCGAAACGCAAAATTTTGGATTTTTCCAAATATTTTGAAAATCCCTGCATTTATTTTTGATTTATTGGCTACATATTATTGAGCTCATAATTACGCAACTTTGCCACAATTTAACCGAATTCGTATCTCTTACCGTTTCCGATGTCCCAATGGTGAAGTTCGAATTTGTAACACCCTGTATAATCTGGCATTCACATTTTCAAAGTGATCCTTGCCTAGTTCTTTAGAAAAGTCTAATAGGTCATCCACCATCGATCACTCCATATAGTAAAGATTTTATTGTATGATTTCCTCTAATATATAATATTAATAACATTATTCATTAATGATCTGTACCAAAATAATATTGTAAAAACACATAATGTTTAAAAAAGTATTTCTATAAATTTAGTAAAATCAAGTAAACCAACACAATTTTTGTACGCTTTCCTAAATGGTTTTTTCTCTTTTTTGTAGTTGTGATTTTGGCAGTGTCAAGAGGTCCCTCATATAAAGTTCCACTGAAGATGAAGGTCTATGCCTTCGAAACATGTAGGGAATGATATTTTAAATATTGTTAGGAAAGTAGTGGAGGCAGTGGCGACTCGTGACCTATGATAGAGGGGGTTCACAAGTATGGTGAAATTATTTTTAAAATTTTATTTCTGTGTAACGACCAAACAATTACTTTCTAGGCGTTTTAAATGTAGAAAGAAAAGCAGTAATAAGAAAATGCGTTAGGTAAAACACATTTTTATTTATTTTTTAATTTTACTCAAGAAAATACAACTTTTGGAAAATAAGAAAGGTTTTCTTAATGTGTATAGTGTTTAAACGTAAAGTCTGTTCTTCTTTAGTTTAAATCCTTAAATAAAATGGTTTAAAACCTTATCGAGTATCATTTATCGAAATACACAACATTTATCGTCCCTACACAATAGTGCTTAAACGTAAAGTCCATTCTTCGGTTCGTGATTGTAGAAAATTAATCAATAACAGCCTCATTAAAGTTTGGAATACCCTCTATAATTTTTTCTTCATATATTTAATTTTTAAACTTTCTAATAAGGCCTCTAGATTTACTCTTTGTGGTCTGCGTTAAATTAATTTCGGGTTTAGGTCGTCCCGCATTCTTAACTTAATTTTTTGCTCCAAACTCAAAGAGCTAAAGTTATTTTTTAAATAGTCCACCGTCAAACTATTAATTTTAACTTAATTAATGTATAATATTAAAATATTAAAACATACACGCTCGAATTTCTAACTAGATGCACGAACAGCCAACGGCGCGGCGCACACTAAAATTGTGCGCCTTTCCCATGTTAAATCGCCATAGCCCCGGTATCCTCCGCTGTCTCCCGCCACCTGTTACTACAGAGAAACTGCATTACGCCCCGCCTACTTAATCGCACATGCGAGCAAGTCTCGTCATAATCGTCATTAACCTCGACCGAGGCACGGTTGCCGGATCGAGAGCATATAATATACAGTTTGGTTGACGGTACGATAAAATATTAGAGAGGGTAGGACTTTATACGATAAATAATCAATGAATATAAATTAATATTTTTTATTCGTTTTGGGATGCACGTTCGCATATGCTCCTGTGGAAGAACCGCCGCTGAGTGGAGGAGATTTTGAGTTCTTTCCCCATTCATTAAAATAATTTGTAAACCAATAATAACCATTTGAAATAATATATTATAGCAACATAAAACACCCTGTATACTTTAAAATTTTAATAAACACCCTATGAAACATGAATATGTATGAGCAAATATCACAGCTACACACCGCCGAACTCTCCGCATATCGAATCGCTCTCGAACCCTTTTGTGGTCGGGTTTCCATTAAAAATATTTATATTCAAAAGACCGGAAAAAGCTTTGAGCTTTAATATTATTGTTTTTGTGCGCGCGGATCGGTTTTTGTCCGCTTTTAATTAAAACGAAAAGTCTCCGTGTGCGATCGGACGATTTTCCGCTGCACACGTGCGAACTTGTTGTCACAGATTTTATTTTTTATCACAGATTGCCACATATGGGGGCGAGTTTGTTGGAAATAAATTAGTTTTTTTTTGTGCATCTGGGTTTGATGCATCGAAATAGCCACCACGCGAGAGAATATCAGTGAATATTTTACCTTGTGGAAAGTAAACCTCGTCGCATCGTGACCTATGATTCACAAGTATCATGAAATTATTTTTAAAATTTTTTTTTCTGTAACGACCAAATAATTATATTTTTCGGCGTTTTAAACGTAGGAAGAAAAAAAGCAATAAGAAAATGCGTTAGGTAAAACATATTTTTATTAATTTTTTTTATTTCACACAAGGAAATACAATTTTTGGAAAATAAGAAAGGTTTTTTGTATACAGGATGTCCCATAACTAATGGTACACAGGAAAACTGCAGATTCCTTGGGTAAAAATACTGCGATTTGGCCATACTTAGTTTAGTTCAATAGCTGGTAATAACCGAGATACAGGGTGTTCAAGTAAAAATTTAATTTTCAATTTTCCTAAATAACTTATTTCTGAATCAATATTTTTGCATACAATTTTGTGACGAGGGTTTTTTTGGGGAAAGGAATTTGTAAAAAAAAGGCTTTAGTAAAAACAAATACAATGAAATCACCTTGAAACCTCATTTATGTCAAAGTTTATTTTCATTTGTCATCATTGTGGGTGTTTTTAAGGAGTTTTTGAAGATACTGTTATCAAAAATTGAACTAAAATTTCCGCGACATAATTGTTTCCTAACGGAGAAATGCGAGACATGGTATGTCAGTCTGTCGTATAGGCTTCTAAAAATTTTAAAATCTGGCTGCCTTCTATTTGGATACATTTCCAAATACCGCCGATGTGCTGCACGTCTGTTAAAACCTTCTTGTGCGTATAAACATACCATGTCTCGCACATCTCCGTTAGAAAACAGTTATATCGCGGCATTTTTAGTTTAATTTTTGATAACAGTATCTTCAGAAACTCCTTAAAAACACCAAAATTGTGCGACTTTCCCATGTTAACTCGCCATAACCCCACCTCCACCACTAAAGGGAAACTGCATTATGGTCCGCCTAAATAATCGCATATGCGAACATCTCTCGTCATCAACGACGTCAAAAATGACTGGAACGAAGGCAGGAACGCGCCACGGTGAGAGATATATACAGTTTGGTTTGACGGTACGATGAAATATTAGGGAGGGTCCGACTTTGTACGATAAATAATATTAAATGAATATAAATTAATATTTTTTTATTCGTTTTAGTGGTGCACGTGCGCAAGTGCTCCTGTGAAAGAACCGCCACTGCGTCGCATGCTGGCCAGTTTTGTCGTCGTTATGTTGGGTTCCCAAGGCAATATAATGCATGTTTCTAAAATTATTCAGTTTTAACCGAATAAACAGCGCAATGTCCACACGATACATTTTCATTTCTGTAAAAAAACGTAGTTTCCATCCAGCCAGTACGTCTCTTCTTGACTTGAGAACGATCATATCGAGAAAACTGTTTATTCCTTCCTCTTAAGGACCGCAGAGAAAGATAAAGAAAAGAGTAATCACTGATCTCGATATGATCATTGTCCTAGGTCGAAAATACGGCGCCTGTGGGTCTATTCTTGACTCAGGAGAACGATTATATCGAGAGAAGTGATAATTCCTTTCTCAAAAAACGCAGATAACGACAGACATAGGAATAATCACCAGTCCCGGATCTAGGGGGTAGGGGGCATGCCTCGGGCGGCAACTTCAGTGGGCGATAAACTCAAGTGTGGCAGTTGTAGCACCCTGAGAAGTTGCGCCGTACCCGATTATTAATCGATTAAAAACTGTTATCAGTGTCCAACTATTCATATTATCGCCCGAATTGCGGTTTTGTTAAAAATCTTGTACAGTGTCCCAAAATTAATGGTACACAGTAAAACTGCAGATTCTTTGAGTAAAAATAGTGCGATTTAGCTTAGTTTTACGCCGTCTCGAAATCTATCAAGATCCGGGGATGCACTCGACTTTCCTATATTATTATTATGTCGCACAATTTCTGCCAAACACGTTCCTTTAAGAAAAAAAATGTTACAAGCAAATTCCCAACTAATAATTCCATACGTTATAAAAATGTTTAACTATCTAACAGTACTTGCATCCTATAAACGGATATAGGTAGATCCCACAAGAAGGTGTGTTTCCCAACATACCTACACCCACTATCCTCTGATGACATTGTCCCATGTGACGTCACCGTTGAAGGTTGAACTTTTATGCATTAATCGAAGAGTCACCTTTAATATTTCTAAATATCATGGACATTATTAGTGAAATTTGATCTAATTAAGTGTATTACGGAGATAGCAAACATTTTTTTGGGTTAATTCCGATGTAATATGAAATAATAGAAAAAGTTTTTAAAATTTTTAAATAATTTTTTGTTGGTTAAGAATCAGATGCATCTCTACAGCTTCTTCAAAGAGCCAGGGGAACGAAATATCTTCCCTACCCACATTTCTGTCTTTATACAGGTTGTAACAATATTCTCCAGCATGTACAGGGTGTCCATTTTTCGTTAGTTTTGCGGAGGATCTCCGTTATTAGAAAAGAAAGAAGGATGCGGTTTCTCCAGCACTGTGCCACTTTTTTGTGAAACAGGAGATGATCAAATTAATTCCTCTAGGCCTCCTTGTTATTGATATTTACATTTTGAGACCTCCCCCCCCCCCATATTTCGGATACCCCGTAACTTATCCAAAAATGAAATAAAATGTCCTCTTACTAGTAGACTTCAGTGATGTACAGGGTGTCCCATTTTCGACACTTTTATCGGGTATCTCCGTAATTGTTAGTGCTATCAAAAAAGTATTGTAGGTGTCATGTGCTCTTTTTGGGTCAAACTTACAATGGTAGAGATACGGGGAAAATAAAAAAATTGACAATTTCAAAATTATCCTTTATTTTCAGATACATAAAAATGTATTATACAGAAGTTTATTTATAATGATCGTTGAATGATCTGCCGTTTTATGAATAAGTATACGGGGTCAGGTTCTCGGACCGAACCTAATTTTTTTTAAATGGAACAACCTGAATATTTTAATTTAAAAAGATACTATTTTAAATTTTCGTTTCAAATATATAACACATCATGGATGATATTGGTTTCCTAGGCGATTTATGAAACTTTACTTTATACCACAGTAAACCATGGAACAAAAGCTAATATCCCAGAAACAACTATGTTGACTATTAACATTTAACGTCAATTTCATTTTTACATATTCATATCAACATTTTGAAAAATTTGATATGATATCAGTTTATATTGAAAGTGGAAAAAACGAAGAAATTGCGCAAAATGTATATTTTGTTCGCTATCCGGAAAGAAGGTAACCATTTAAGGATATATTCCGAACATTTGCGATGAGTCCCGTTATTTTTTTACCTTAATCTAAATCCTTTATTTCCTTTCAAAGTAATAAAGTTAAAATAAATCGCCTAGGAAACCAATATCATCCATGGTGTGTTATATATTTGAAAGGAAAATTTAAAATAGTATCTTTTTAGACTAAAATATACAGGGTGTTCCATTTTAAAAAATGAGGTTAGGTCCGATAACTTTTTTACCTGACCCCGTATACTTATTCTGAAAACGGGTTTGTTCGGGTTTGTCCCGGTTTGGACATTGGACATTGAACAATCAGTATAAAGAGACTTCTGTGTAAAACATTTTTCTACATCTCTTTTAACTAAGAAAATATAGGTAATTTTGACATTGTCAATTTTTTGCTTTTCCCCCGTATCTCTTAAGCGAGCGAAAATTTTCAAATTTTGATTTTACCATTTTAAGTTTGACCCAAAAAGAGTACATGACACCTACATTACGGAGATACCCTATAAAAGTGTCGAAAACGGAACACCCTGTACTCAGATTTTTTTTACGTTCAATAGTTTTCAAGAAAATAAAAAATTTCCTTTTTTTAAACGTGTCATCTTATATATCTTTTAATAATGTAAATCAGTTTTTAACAAGCTTCTCAGAAATATATAATATTTTATTTTTATTATTAATATTATGCCCGAAATTTACGTTTTTTTAAAAACATTCAATTTTTTTGAGTAGGCCATGACGGATATTTAAGAACAAAACCATTACTGGTGCGATTAAATATAAGCAACAAAAATTGATAATTATAATCACAAATATGGCTCAAATTGTTCTCCATTATGCTCCAGGTTTCATACATAGTATTAGATTAGGATTTGTTTCAATTGAAGCAAAAACACATTTATTTCATCCAGTAGCGCGATTTCCCTTATGAACCTTGTTCAGTCGAATTTGATTTTATCATTGGAAAAATTATTTTATCTATCTGTCGTCGTTCAAGATAATCTACAAGTAATTTGAGAAGTTTCATAAATTTCGTAGAATTACATACTACAAAAGGCCTATATTTACCATTGAAATCGCAATTTTTAAACTGGATATAGCAAACGGGCATGTCATATTTTAGTTTACATTCGGTGTAATAATTAAGACAACAACTGATTTGTTATCATTAATTAAATTAGAAATTATTAAACATTAGAAGTTAGGAAACCTGAATATTCTGAAGAATCATTCATTATGACACAACTGACTGTGTTCTTTTATTTTTTTTTAAATATCCGTCACGTAGATTTAGTTCATCTTTCATAATTTAAACAAAAAATCCAGGCCCGTATTGTTGCTGAGGATGGTGATACTACTACTGATGATACCATCTTGTGAAGAATGAAAACTAGCAATGAGAGAATGAAATTTATTTTTTAACATCTTATCGAACAAAGTAGGGAAAAAATAGAAACCGAGACGCAAAATTTCAAATTTTTCCAACTACCTATAATGAAAGCCCATATATTATTAATTAATTTTTAATTTCTTCTCACATATTATTGTGCCTATAATTATGCAACTTTGCTCCAATTTAACCGACTTCGCATCTCTTACTGTTTCCGAAATCCCAATACTAAAGGGCGAATTTGTTACTCCCAGTATAGCCCCTAAAAAAGTTTACATTACAGAACCCGATATAGTCATGACAGGAGACGCAATCCCACTGGATTCATCTATTAATTTGCCAGGCGTCAATCTGGAAGGAAATATGTCTTGACATAACCACATTGTGACAATCGTCAAGGTAGCTTCACAGAAACTTGTTGTGCTCTTTCGAACCACCAGTTGTACACACCTCAACAACTTTTGACACTATACAAAGCCAAGATTCGACCATCACTAGAGTAATGCTCTCATGTCTGGTGCTCTGCACCCAAACATACTCTTCGGCTACTGGATTCTATCGAAAGGAGGGCCATTCGTCTGATCGGAGACCACGAGCTGACGAGGAACCTCGACAGCCTAGAACATCGAAGACAGGTCGGGGTTTGACTCTCTTTTACAGATATTCTCATGGAAAGTGCTCGGCTGACCTTGCCCTCTTAATTCCGCCCAGAGCGGCGAATAGCAGAAATATACGACGAACCACTACCACCCATCAATATGTGATTAAGCTTAGTACTCCTCGAACTTCAATATTTAAGAATTCTTTTATCTGGAGCACTTCATCCTTATGGAACGACCTTCTCGATGTCGTTTTCCCAACGAATATAACGTCCAACAATTCAAAAGCAACGTGAAAAAAAAAGAAATTAATCTTGGTTGGGTAGGTTAGCAAAGAAAACTAAATTGAAATTTTACTCGCAAATCTTATGAAATAATATTTCAATAAAGTAAGCATATTCTTTACACAAATAATAGTTTTCTGTACCCCATAACGTTTCTTTGAAAGGCATTATTCAATGAAAAAATAAACAAAAAGACATACAAACGAACTTGAAGTTAACCGAGGAATAACCCTTTTAAAACATGAATTAAAAAAAAAATATGATGAAAGCCTGAAGAGAAATAAAGATATAACAGTACCAAAAAGATATTTGCAAGAGCCTTGCCGTTTTAGTGTTACTTAATATGCATATTGTGTTCATTTATCTGTTTGTACTCCCACTCACCTGAAAGTTTAGTTCTCAGGTGTGGAATTGTAAATGGTAATGTGAAGGACCCAAAGGTTATTGAAGAAATATTTTGTTAAAATTTTCTTTAAAAAAAAATACGTCACAGTTACCGCTACAATACAGCCTACGATTAAGTTGGTACTGATACTAGAATTGAATAATTTTAGCTGTTCCGGTCTACAGCACATCAGCACGTTGGTCAGATGGTGAGTACAATATGAATTTCCAAAATTACAAAAATTGTCCTAACAAAACTCGAAAAAAGAGCGACATTCTGAGAAAACTTAAAATGATAAATTTAATATATTTCTGTTTTCCTGGCTGTTCTATTCATTGTAACTGACAACATGTAATATTTAGTGCAATTCAAACATGAAGCGTTGTACCGATATCAGCAAAAATGTTCTGAAGATAGTTAATATGAATGAAACCGAAACGTTAACAAAATAAAACTGTTTTACTCCACTACATGACTGATTTTGAATCGTTGGAGGTCCGCTCAATCCCGCAGGTTTGCGGGATTAAAGTTTGGATGCGGGATTGGATTCCCTACCTGAAACTATACCTACAAGAATATTGAAATGGTAATTGGGTAAGCGCGGATCCAGGGGGGGGGGGGTCATCTAATGGGACTACCGCGACCAATCCAAATCCCTAGAAACGTTCCGTCCAAATGTTGCTTCATCTGGATAATAAAACATCTTGTCAATAATTATTACTTTCAATAAGCCAGTCTAGTTTCCATTAAACACATTTCTATCTCGTGTTTTTGTCTTATTCATTGTAAAACACGACCTCAGGAAGGTCGTTTGACAAAAATGACTTCATTCAAATGCAAGGAAATTCGAGGAACACTAAGCTGAACCACACGAACTTATCCTCGATGTTATGTCGAGGTTCCTGGATAGCTCGTGGTCTCCTTTCGATGGAGTTTAGTAGTAGCTGAAGAGTATGCTTTGGAGCAGAGCTTGAGATGTGCATGGTCAGTATTCTAGTGATGGTCGAATCTGGGTTTTGTAGAGTGTTAACAATTGCTGAGGTGTAAACAACTTTTTGGTACGAAAAAGTATAGCAAGGTTCTGCGAAGCTGCCTTGGCAACAATTGCAACAACGTGTTTATGATAAGACATATTTCCTGCCATGACTCCATCCGGTTCTGCAATGTTAACATCTTTAGAGAAAACTGTTAAATAAAGTTTCTTAGCGTTAAATTCGATTTTGGTACTGTCACCCCAGGACAATATTTCTTCCAGGTCTTTGTTAAGTCGTGATACCTCATGCTGCCTGAAAAGATGTGCGTCGGCAGCCGATGTTTGCGAATTCAAAGTGAAAGATGAGATAGGTATGCTGTCGTCAGCAAAGCAATATTCGATATTTCCTTCAGATAATGGTAGATTTAACAAACGGTGAACAGAGCTGTTAAGTATATGCAGCATTTTTTGTATATAAGGGTGCGTGGAAGAATTGTGTATTGTGATCTCTAATGTCTGTATGTGAAGGTTTGGGAAAAATACTACATTCCAGTTTGTTCTGATTTATTGTCAAGAAAATTTTAAGAATTATTTTGTTCGATTTATAATATGAATTCAGGAATTATTTAGGCTCATAATGGCTACATTATGAAATGCAAGAATTTATTGAATAACCTGCCACTTTATGAAACTAAAATTTTATTTTTTTATGTCGGCAGCAAGTAGGGTTTTGAATTTTAGGATTACTTCGATTTCGCTGAAATTAGTTTTCTTGGCATGGAGTCGACAAGAAAACTTTACAATACTAAACCTTTAACCTTGCAAATAGATCATTTTTACTAGATATTTATCTGAAATACCTATACTCGGAAATATATAACATGCTTACGGTGTCCGTCAACTAATTTCTAGCCATAACTATAAAACAACATAACCTAAAAATAATTCAAATAACTTCCAGTTTATGCTCTATTTCTAATGTTTTATTCAATAAAGTACTATTTTTATTTTTAATTCAATATTACTTTATATATACATATTTATAGTTACTGTAGACATTTCCTGGGAATTAATTGTTATTCCTGTCAGATTCTGTGTCGACACAATATTTTGTTCAATAGTATCTATTATTTATTATTTTGTTCAATATTTTGAACTTGTTCTGCTCGCACCATAACTCAGAGTTTTGCATATTTTTTTTAAAAGTGTTTCTAGATTATTTTCTACACGGAGTACAACTTTCTTCCTGACTCATTTTTATTAATTGTAATAAATTTATTTTTAATTATGACGGATGGGAAGAAGCTTTGTTGTGTTCAATTGTTTCTATCATGGCATATTTGATACTTGTAGAAACAAACCAAAAAGAAAATATTAATTCAAATGGATAAAATCTACTATATTTTTTAAAGTTTTTCCGACTTTAAAGACCCAAATAGAAAAAGTATTATAAAATACACGGTTCATAAGACAATTAGAGCACTTGTACTTTAGAAAACTCCCCGCTTCGCGGGTCGTTTTCTAAGTTAAACTCGTGGTCTAACATAATGTCTTATGGATCTTGTATATTAATTGTCTAGAATTACCTGTAAAACAAGCGCTTAATGTGCTCTTGCGGATTTTTAATTCTAAATTATCCATAAGGATTTCGGTTAAATCTATAGGAGGATTTCCCATAGTTAGACCTTCTTTAGCTTTAGCTGTTATGGTTTTATCCTAACGTTGTTTTGTTTATTCTGTTAATCATCAAGTATGACTCATCAATAAGAAGCTATACTAGTAGCTTTTTTCGCTGATTAAAATGGCAATAAACGGAAAAATAATTGAATCTCGCGCTTTCGCATTATTGCAAAAATGAATTTTCTCAATTGTGACACCTAATAATTACCAAAGGGATTTCACATTTTATAGTAATTTAACTTGTTTTATTAGAGCTACCGAAGTACAGGCAGATAAGTAATAGTCATAGTCATTCAAATTTTTTTCACACAAATTAATTTTACCTACATACTTACACGTCGACAAGTTTATCTGGAGCTACGAAAAGAATGAGGGCAAAAAATTTTCTGGGGTTAACAATGTTGTCATATATTAAATTTTAATTTAATAATCTTTTAATGAAAAAATCCTAAAATTACATTTAAGCATTTAAAATAAATTATATAGGGTCTATAAGAAACCAATATTCTATTATAGTTTCTAAAACTTTCCTTTCATACTGTTTATTTTGATATTTAAATACAAAATAATATATTTGTTTGATTAAAGGCTTTTAATCTAAAAATATGGCAACATCGTGCGTTGTCAATGGTTACAGGCAGCTTGAGCTAATTTGATAGGTTATATCTCAGACAATTGGTAGCGCAAGCGTTTCGTGAGACACTCGATGGGCCATCGGACATGGTCGGCGATGTCCGATATTTAATGGATGCCCAGTTGCGTAGTGATAGACAGGGGAATAGTTAATTTATTGTGTTTTATAAATAAGTGTTTAGTGTGTCGTGTTTTCGGAAGTTATTTTAAAATTTTGAACTTTGTGACAATGAATGAGTATACTCCTGGTAAAAACCTACTCAGTCAGACCCGTGAAGTGATTGCAAATATTTACATCTTTATACTTTATACTTTATTTCCTTACACATTACAATTTACAATGTATGGAAAACGTCAAAGTCAAATACATGAGTATATATAAAATGTATGATATACAAATACACAATATATAAAATTTAGAAAAAGCAAACTTATACTAAAATAAAAGTTATGTTATTGTTAAAAAAAAAGTAAATATAAAAAAAATGTATAGGCATTATTGCACCATTGTGAGATATTCATTAACTGAATAAAAAGCCTCAGACAACAAATATTGCTTTAAACGTTTTTTAAACAACATAAGACTATTAACAGCCTTCAGGTTTGGTGGTAGCTTGTTAAAGATTGCTAGCCCCAATGAGTTTGGTGATGTTCTACCCACATTCAGTCGGTTAAAAGGAACTCTAAATGAGCTGACTTGTCGTGTGTTATAGGTATGAACATCACTGTTAATGGCAAATCGACATTTATTTTTAAAAATATATATACATATTTCAAATAAGTATACACAAATTACGGTCAAAATCTTGTATTTCTTAAAGACCATCTGCACGAGTAAGTCCTTGACACACTCACCAAAGTCCTCAATATTCTCTTCTGACACACAAGCAATTCCCCAACCACACTGAACGAGTCCCAGAAGATCACCCCGTAACGCAGACGAGAATCTACCTGTGCGTTATACACCATGAGGAGCTCCCTCATAGAAATCGCTGTCTTGAGCGAACGAACAAGAAAACAACATGAATTTAATTTTGATTTGAGCAGATCACAATGATTTTTCCAATTCAGATGCTCATCAATTTGCATTCCTAGAAATTTTATAGTATTGATTTTTAATATTTCTTCATTATTTATAAGCAGTTCCATATCTAGATTATTATGATCCTGGTAATTGTGAAAACGGATGTAATTAGTTTTAGTGATATTGAGAAATAGTGATTTTTGACAGAACCATTTACACAAACTGTTCAAATTTCGATTACAATTTTGAGCCAAAATACTATCGTCCCCATGAGAAAATAAATAGGAAGAGTCGTCGGCATACTTTGCCGAGGTGCATTCCTCGTCCAGCTCGTCATCTGCCTCATTAATATAGAGATTGAAGAGAATCGGAGCAAGAACCGCCCCCTGCGGAACGCCCATAACAATTTCCAAAAGTCCAGAAAGGCTTTCACCTTTCGTTGCATTATCAGCATTATTGATCGCTATGAACTGTTTTCTTCCTCTTAGAAATTGCGACAGCCAACTCAGTGCCAGACCACGGATTCCATATCTTTCAAGCTTCTCTAAAAGTAAATCAATGTTAACACAATCGAAAGCCCTGCTTAAGTCGCAGAAAACCCCGACAGGATGTTCTCCCCTCTCCATGCCGGAAATTATTTTTTCATAGAAATAATTAATAGCGTCTACCGTTGAAGAACCCTGTGGAAACCCGAACTGATTGGATTTCAAAATATTATTCCTATTGATGAAGCTTTCTAACCTATCCAGGAAACAATATTCAAAAATCTTTGAAAACACACATGTTAGAGTATGTGAAGAGGAATCATAAATCAATATATTTAACATGACACTTAAGCGAAAGCTAGAAAGGGGCATTAATACGAACAATACCCACTTAGTAAAATGCTCGCACTTGAGCATAGTAGCTCTCGCAGTATTCTTTCTCATGTTCGTTTCTCAGTATTCCTGATAAAATGGCGAGCATTCTGTAAAAATTGCCAATATGTTATATTGACAGGAAGCGTTCGGAAACTAAAATGATATCTGTTTGAAATATTGGTACTCGTTATAAAAAATGCCTTTTAATCGGAAATGATACAGGGTGGCCAATTAGTGTGTTAAGAGGTACAGCTTTTAAAATTATTTTCGACCATACAGGGTGCTCCAAAAGGGCAGTGGGATAAAAGTTTCATATTTTTTAAATGGGACACTATGTATATATTTACATATTTGAATTCACCGTAAAATTCTGTACATAGCACCGTAATTATTTGTACACATTTTTGCAACGTTGCCAAATAGATTGGAAAATTCCTAAAATTTTTGCGAAAAAATGGTTCAATGAAATGTGTAATATTTCTTAACTTATAATAATTTGAAATAAAATATTTTTATGTCGGAAAGAGAAATGTTGACAGAAGTCCCCTATGATAACACATATCAATATTATTATACAGGGTATTTTCTATGGATATGCCAACATTACGAACTTGAAACCTGAATTTCGTAAGTTTTTTAAATGAAACACCCTGTATATGATTACTTTATCTTGTAGATATTTTAATCCTCTCTAATTTTTATTAAGGTCTTTCTATGCCTATATCTACCAATCGTGGTGGTATTTCAATTTTTATTTAAACTCGAGCAAAAAAGTGGATGTATTTTACCATTGTCCTTTTTCTAGTCACCTATGACAAAATATAAACAAAATGTTGTATTTTAAAAAAAATTATTTATTCATACGGGAGGATACGAGACAAAAATATTTTAGCGATTCAAGCTTGTGGACAATTCCTGAAGTAAATTATTACCTAATTATTTGTTCATATAGTAACCCCCAATACCTTGAACACATAATTCAATACGTTCTTTAAAAGAATGAGTCATGTCTCTACACATTTTCAACTGTTTTCAAAGTATTACTCGGCAAATGTCTAGAAACATTCTTTTGAAAAACGTATTGAATATGTGTTAAAGTTAATGGGGGTCACTATGAGCAAATAATTAGGCAATACTTTGAAAACAGTTATGTAGAAACATGACTCATTCTTTTGAAAAACGTATTGAATTATGTGTTCAAGCTAGTGGGGGTCACTATATGAACAAATAATTAGGTAATAATTTACTTTCGAAATTGTCCACAAGCTTGAATCGTTAAAATATTTTTGTGTCATATCCTCCCGTATGAATAAATATTTTTTTTAAAATTACAACGTTTTGTTTTCATTTTGTCATAGGTGACTAGAAAAAGGACAATGGTAAAATGCATCCACTTTTTTTTGCTCGAGTTTAAATAAAAATTGAAATACCACCAAGATTGGTAGAGATAGGCATAGAAAGACCTTAATAAAAATTAGAGAGGATTAAAATATCTACAAGATAAAGTAATCATATACAGGGTGTTTCATTTAAAAAACTTACGAAATTCAGGTTTCAAGTTCGTAATGTTGGCATATCCATAGAAAATACCCTGTATAATAATATTATTATGTGTTATCATAGGGGACTTCTGTCAACATTCCTCTTTCCAACATAAAAATATTTTATTTCAAATTATTATAAGTTAAGAAATATTACACATTTCATTGAACCATGTTTTTGCACAAATTTTAGGAATTTTCCAATCTATTTGGCAACGTTGCAAACATGTGTACAAATAATTATGGTGCTATGTACAGAATTTTACGGTGAATTCAAATATGTAAAAATATACATAGTGTCCCATTTAAAAAATATGAAATTTTTATCACACCGTCTTTTTAGAGCACCCTGTATAGTTGAAAATAATTTTAAAATCTGCACCTCTTAACGCTTAATAACTTTCGTGAAAAAAGTTTTCCGCTATCCCTAGCGGTAAAAGAGATATTGAGCTTTGTCGCACTAATTGGCCACCCTGTTAAAACGCATTTTTTATAGCGAGACCGGAAGTTACATTGGTATTTTAAATAGAATGCCAGGTATCTTTTTGCTTCTTTCGATTCTACATCGTCAAAATCCAAGTAACTTTTTTAATTCAAACAATTTTCCATAGCCATCTCCAACAGTTGTTTATGAGATAAAATTCATTAAACGAATTTTTCTTTAAAAAACATGTCAAAGGTACCTAATTTAACCTTTACTTTGTAACTAATGCAGTAACAGAAAATATGAAAAAATTGAGAAAAGGTATGGGTCATTCCAAGAGAGTGAGAAGAATGCTGATAGAAAATAAAAACCTAAAAGCGAAATTGTCAGATTGTCTTATTAAATTTATAAAAAATTTGTTTAATTCGTAATTATTAGTAAAAATCGAATTTAAATTGGCTTATAAGTGAAGACTGGATCACAATGTATATTTTTTTATTCCAAAATTATTATACATAATGAATATTTGATAGAATTACATTTATAATGCATATATTTGAAACATTTTCTTAATTGTAAACAGTGGCGGCTCGTGACCTATGATAGCGGGGGTTCACAAGTATGGTGAAATTTTTCTAGGCTTTTTAAATGTAGAAAGAAAAAAAGTAATAAGAAAATGCGTTAGGTAAAACATATTTTTATTTATTTTTTAATTATACACAAGGAAATACAACTTTTGGAAAATAAAAAAAGGTTTTTTAACGTCGTCGCATGCAACCCTCGTAACAATATTTATACAGTCCACTACTAATACTACTAAAGCCATCTACGAGCTATCAAGAAAACCGAATGATGTCCAATACTACCACCGCCATCTACGAGTTTTCAAGAAAACCGAATGATGTCTAATACCACTACGCCATCTACGGCTACGTCATTAGGCGCAACCAAGACGAGAACAATAGTTAACTGTTTTATGACGAGAACGAATCGAGCCACGAGACTAATAAGTTGGCATTCTTCATATTTTCAGTGTTTTTTCGTTTAAGTCCTTAAATAAAATGGTTTAAAATCAATTCTAATAAAGTCCCTAGATTTACCCTTTGTGGTCTGCGTTAAATTAATTTCGGGTTTAGGTGTTCCCGCATTCTTCACTTCAATTTCTTGCTCCAAACGCAAAGAGCTAAAGTTATTTCTTAAATAGTCCACCGTCAACTATTCATTTTAACTTAATAAATATCTAATATTAAAATATTAAAACATACACTCTCGAATTTCTAACTAAATGCACGAACAGACAATAGCGCGGTGCACACAAAAACTGTGCGCCTTGTCCATGTTAAATCGCCATAGCCCCGCTATCCCCGCTGCCACCCGCCACCTGTTACTAGAGATAAACTGCACTACTTAATCACATGTGCGAGCAAGTCTCGTCATAAACGTCAATTACCTCGACCGAGGCACGGTTGCCGGATCTATACAGTTTGGTTTGACGGGATGATAAAATATTAGGGAGGATCGGACTTTTTTAGTTTGACGGTACGATAAAATATTAGGGAGGGTCGGACTTTTATACGATAAATAATATTCAATGAATATAAATTAATATTTTTTATTCGTTTTGTTTTGGGGGTGCACGTGCGCATGTGCTCCTGTGGAAGAACCGCCACTGATTGTAAATATGACACAAAGCTCGACAGCGTCGACGACGATGCCCGATTGGTCGACTGTCCAGACAGTCGAGGAAGAAGATATCAAGTGCACATAATAATTAGGCGCTTGCCGGTACCGGGCTCAACCACCAGTGGCAGAGCGACAACCTTTTAGGGCATGTTGTATAAAGCAATTCTGAACTTAGGCTCAACGGAACGCCGATCAACCTGTGAACTACGTCCATTCAATATTACGTTGTTCAATATAAATTGAACTTTAGTTCAGCTGAATTAAGATCAGTTTATGTTGGCATTACTATTATTTAGTTACTTTCATTTTTTAGATTTTTGACATAACATTTATCCTTTTATTTGATTTTGGCGTTTAGCGGGCTTGCTTTCCAGGCTTCTACTATAGTTAGAGAGACGGTGACAATAGGGGGTCCATGAAGTGGAATATCAGTAAATTGGGTTTTTGTGGAGTTTAGGTCCCCCTCTACAACTTTTATATCTGATGAAATGCCGTAGAGCGTTGTTGAGAGGCGCTGTACCGCTTCAGATAGGAAATTCTCAATAAATTCAAATTATATCGAGCCATGTCTGAAAATGAATTTACAGCATCTGCGTGACCCCCAAAGTCACGGGAAACTCATTTTCTGACAAGTCAACCCTTGCATATACTTTTCCGAGCGTGTCAAAAAAATGAAAAAGAAAAAAGGCGAATTTAAAGTTGAAACTTTCTAAAATGGAACATTATATGTAAAGATTATGTGAAAAAAGTTTTATCGTCCAGGTCTCACAATTTTTTTAAAATCTCCTAGGAGGAAATTCGGAAAGCGATCGTGACATGTCAGAAAATTATCACATGACACCCAAATATTGTGGAAAGAAATTTCAGAAAAATCGCACCTAGCTAGGCCGAATTCTGACAATATTACGCAGAGATACCGGAAGGTATGACAGAGAGAAAGCGGGACTGGAATAATCGGGTACTGCAAAACTTTCTCCAAATCTATTTTTTGAGAGAGCGATGCAGTCAACAATTGTCCACAGATATCTCGTTGCAGTCTTACTTCGTGCACCAACTTTCATAGTCTTCTTTTTTACGATATCCTTGAAGTATGCTGCACTTTTGCAATATTCTTTTTATCAGAAAATTCTTTCCAAGTCATCACCATGGGAATACAAATCGATTAAGCCCACTTGGACCCATGTCACTTGAGACTTCCTAATTTTTCCATTCATTTTTTTTTGACACGCTCGGAAAAGTATATGCAAGTATTTCCCGTGACTTTGGGGTCATCCAGATGCTGTAAATTTATTTTCAGACATGGCACGATATAATTTTGAATTTATTGAGAATTTACTATCTAAAGCGGTACAGCGCCTCTCAGCAACGCTCTACGGCATTTCATCAGATATAACGAACAAACCCTAAACTCCACGAAAAACCAAATTACTGATATTCCCCTTCACGGACCCCCTATTGTCACCGTCTCTCTAACTACTAGGTATATCAATAAAGTATTGTTTAAAAATTAGAACTAAAATATTTCAATTTTATTTGAAGAATGGTGATATATTTCTAAGCGGATAGAGCTTATTGATTTCATGAAAAATATATGTATTTTTGTTACGTTATAATAAATAAAAATAAACAGCTCTGTTTTCTGCAAATATTCATTGTCTCTCCATTTAGTAAATTGATCAGGATTTTTCCGGTATGTCCGTGTTCAAAATATTGACTGCAGTAGGTATCCACAAAGTAGTTACAAGGTAAGATTAAATTATCTTTGACATGTTTTTTCTTTATAAAAAAAATCGTTTGAAGATTTTATTAAATTAAGCGACCACTCACCCTCTATTTTAACACGAACAAACCCACCATTGCAGATATTTCCCTATCTATCTACCTAATATTATTGCACTTTATTTCATTCATTTAGACATTATCTTCTAACGAAGCTACTCTGTAGCGAAACATGTCATGTTCTTATTAATATCGTGGAAATTTGATGAGTTAACCTTCAGTTTTCTTTTCTAATCCATAATACAGGGTGTCCAATATAAGAAGGACCTCTATGGGGATCTCGTTAATGCTTAAACTTAAAAATCTTACCAAAACTTTTTGTGTTGTATATTGTTGGTGCTTTGATTGCGATACTGTTTCCCTATTTCATCGAAGTTGTATCTGTTACCATTAACTACATCCCCATAGACAGACCCTCCTTATCTTGGACACCATGTATTGCTTTCTAGCGAAATATTATTGCAAACATTGTCCAATCATATTATCAAAATGCGACTTATTGTTAGGTCGTTTTCCCGTACAACGCACATACAAACCTAAACCCCTCCAATATTTGCCTATCCATATTCATATATTCCAGAGTGTGTGTGAATATTTACGTATTTTAAAGCACTAGTATAACCTGAGCTAACACTCATTTGCATATGATGTGGCAACGTCGCTCGAGGCACAAGGGCTGCTAAATATTCCGTTTAACAAAATCAGTTTAGCGTGCATTTTTGAATAGAAATGGAAGCGACGGTATATCCCAATTCCAGGCGTTATACTTGAAATAATATAAACAGGTACTTCTCTGGCATATTATTACTAATAATTACATGGTTATTTATGGTGTGTTTTTTTTATTATCAAACACAAACACTATAGGAAAAATCTTGTAGGGCACTCTGGGAGTGGTGCGTGTGCGACTAAAGCGATTCACGTTGGTGTTGAATCTTTGGAGGTTAAAAACGACCTCGGGCAGGTCGTTCCATAAGGATGAAGTCCTCCAGATGCAAGAATTCTTAAATAATGAAGTTCGAGGAGTACTAAGCTTAACCACCTATAGATGGGCGGCAGTGGTTCGTCGTGTATTTCTGCTATTCGCCGCTCTGGGCGAAACTAAGAGGGCAAGGCAATACTTTCCATGAATATATCTGTAAAAGAGAGTAAAATCCCCAACCTGTCTTCGATGTTCTAGGCCAGCGTTTCTCAAACTGTGGTACGCGGACCCCTTGGGGGTCCGCGAGCCATTACTTAGGGGTCCGCGAGCCACTAAGTGGAAATAAATAACTAAAGGAAATTAGTTACTCATGACTTCCTCTCCTAGAATCAATGATGTAGTAATGTAGCGAGCGGCAGAGGGGTCCACGACAAAATTCTATAATCAAAAGGGGTCCGCGGTCAAAAATATTTGAGAAACGCTGTTCTAGGCTGTCGAGGCTTTCCGTCAGCTTGTGGTCTCCGATAAGACAAATGGCCCTCCTTTCGATGGAATCCAGTAGCCGAAGAGTATGTTTGGGTGCATAGCTCCAGACATGAGAGCAGTACTCTATAGTGATGGTCGAATCTTTATCTTTGTATAGTATCAAAAGTTGTTTAGGTGTGTACAACTTTTTGGTTCGGAAGAGTACACCAAGTTTCTAAGAAGCTATCTTGGCGATTGTCACAACGTGGTTATGCCAAGACATATTTCCTACCAGATTGACGCCCAGCAAATTAATATATGAAGCCAATATTAACCTTTTTAGAGAAAACTGCTGCCTGGGTTTTTTAGCGTTAAATTCGACTTGGTTACTAACACCTCAAGCCAAAAACATTCAAAGAGAAATATGAGATAAGTGTGCTATCGTTAGCAAAGCTAAATATCGGATTTTAAGTTTTCACTGGAAGGTATTTAATGTAGAGAGTGGGAGACAATATGGCCCCTGGGGGAACACCGGCATTCATGGTGAAGGTGTCTGAGAGAAATCCGTCAATTTCCACTTGCATTGAGCGGTCTTTAAGAAAGATAGATGGAAATATTCCTTTATTGTAGGATAAGTTGAAAAGTCTACAAAATACTGGTGTTAGTTCATCGGCGCATCTTTTGAGAACTACAACAGGAATGTCGTCTTGACCAGAAGCTTTTTTGACGTCGAGCACTTTCAGGAACTGCAGGAATGTTGAGTGGTGTTCTTCCCTGGAAATCTACAGTGGAAGGTAAAGAAAATAGTTCAGTAAGTAAGTTTGCTTTGTCTCCGGCTGTGGATGCTATTGTACCATCGGAAAGGTGGATGAAACGATCTTCGGAAAGTAAAATTCTCTTGAAGTATGTGAAGTTTCCAAAAGCGTTAACTTGTTGGATACAAGTCAGTAAAACAAACTTGGAAGATCAAATTTTATATCTTGGTCTACGTTTCGACCTCTATGAGGTCATTCTCAGGGCTATCAGTTGTTAGACGAAAATAAGCACAAAACGGCTACCTTGCTAGTCCCTATTTGTAAGAGTATGCTCTTATAGTACTTGAGTATGATGCGTATGACCTCATGAGGTCGAAAAAAATTCGAAGTCGAAAAATCTTCTAAGTTTGTTTTACTGCATAGATACCCTTTTGGAAACTTAAAATTATATTTACTTCAAATATTGGTACCTAGGTACTCGCTATAGAATATGCCGATCTTTTGATCAAGATATGTTAACGTATATATATATTAAGATATTTTACACATATATATATGACTTCCGGTTATACCGAAAGTTAGGCTTAACATTGTTATTTATATAGCATATCCTGTATATTTTGGCATTATTCCATTCTATGGTAAAATCCAATCAACTTTTGTTAAAAATTTCCTATATCCATCTCCAACCATTTCACAGATAAAATTCATTAAAGGAATTTTTTACAAAAAAACATGTCAAAGATAATTTGACCTTACTTTGTAATGAATACAGTTAAATATGAAAATACTATACTCTATTCATTTTACCAATTCAGGAGCATATACAAACATCAGCGCGTGATAGCCACATGCTCGATACATAAACTCATTGATATTCATCAATCGACGATAAAACTACCGATGCTGGCACGATGCATACATAACTTTTTCGATAACTCGTCATCCAATATCCAGTTTTCCACGAAAGAATTTTTTTTTTGCAATTTTCCAGCCAAAATGAGTAGTCACATGACAATTATCAAAATACGATTTCAGGTTACCAATCATGCAGAGGCAATCGACGTAAAAAGTGTTTATTTACAACCATGCATGTAATAATGACATTTCATCTATCTTTGAAAGGTGGAAAGTTGACGTTTTTCTACATTTTATTTCCCCCGGGTGGAAAGTAAATTATTTTTTTGTAATTGTTTTAAAATAATATACGAACACACTTTTTTAAAAATGCTAATAGCTTTACGTGTTTAGATATGTCTACTTTTTCCCTAATTGATAGAGTAGTCCTCAGCATTGAATTTTGTGACCAAATCGTTGATATCTTCGGGGTCGTGGCATTTTCACGGAAACAAGCTAGTAGCGCCGACTCAGAACCAAGATTTTGAACTTTGTTTCCCGTACATCATTCTTTGAAACAGTTATATGCCTTGTCATATCTCGGGCGGCTTTTAGTTGGCAGAAGATCTTCTTCTTCTACTATTTTTGCTGCTTGTCGAATTTCTGGCGGAGTAGCAGCAAGATCAAATTCCTCATCTGGTTCAATGAAAAAGTCAAAATTATATTTATCTTTTATTAATAATTTTAATTCAAAATAATAAGAAGTGGATGTTAGATGTGGTTGTAAATAAAATAGTATACAAACCTCGGTGAAAAGTTTCATTACTGTCTCGAGATTTAGTTAACCTCGCCGCTTCGCGCCTCCTTTAACTACCAACTCTATCGACAGGAATGAAACACTTTCGACCTTGGTATGTAATATACTATTTAAATATTTCAATAATAAAATAGTTTCTAGTGTTGGGTAAACCCAATGATTTTAATAATCGAGTACTTGATACTCGAGCGATTTTAATAATAGAGTGAATCGCTCGAGCGATTAATCACTTGAAATTTTTATGACTAAGAAGAATGTGTTGATAACACACCAGGGGTTGTTTTTGTGAGTTTTTTTTTTATAATTCGTACACTATCCAGGGATGAGAACTGTTTTTTCTAGGTAGCAATGGTTGAAGTGCGGAAAGTGCTACTTTTCCGACGCTAGGTTACGCAAGCAATACATTGAATTTTCTTTTCCAAAAAATATGTATTTTATTAAAAATGTTAGTTACTAATAGTAATAATTTAATAATTAATGTTAGATGATTTTAATAAGCGAGTACTTGATACTCAAGCGATTTTAATAATCGAGTGAATCGCTCGAGCGATTAATCTCTAGAAATTTTTATGACTAAGAAGAATGTGTTGATAAAACACCAGGGGTTGTTTTCGTAAGTTTAGTCTAGATTTTATATTAGGGAATACATGCTTTAATTTTTTAAGAATTTACAATCGCAGCTTGCTAGCCAGTCCCAGTCAAAACAAAACCCATATCGCGATGAATCCACTAAGGGATTTGGCATACTTTTTTGTATGCACCTTCTCGTTTATGTGCCTTTAAGGAAAATGTATGTCGTGTCAGCCTTCTGATCGTCAAACTGAATCGTCGCCAATCGGCACATTTCGGGTGGAGCGCGGTTATCAAACGACTGAGTTTATAACTAGAGTATTCCCTATCGGGCGAAAAACTGCTCGAATATACGTCGGCATCAAGCGAAGCTCGGGTATCGAGTGAAAGGTAATAAGTAACAAGCGACGATTTTCGCTTGAATTTTTAACTCGAGCGATGTCGGTTATTTCAATAATCGAGTAGTCGAGTTGCACAAAACGGCCCAACTAGTGTTGTGGTCGCTCGAGCGAAAAACCTCGAGCGATCATTCGAAAACCGATTCAGGCGAAAACCGTCGCTCGTCACTTGTTATCTTTCACTCGATACCCGAGCTTCGCTTGACGCTGACGGGAATGTACCGCTGTAGTGTGGTCGAGTTAAAAAACTGCTCGTATATTCGAACAGTTTTTCGCTCGATAGGAAATACTCTAGTTATAAATTCAGGCGAAAAACCGAAAATAATCGCCTGTCACTTGATACCCGACCTTCAATCTACGCGCCACACCACCCGAACCGTGCCGAATGGCGACGTTCGAGCTTAACGCTGAGAATGTAAACACGACATACGTCTTTCTTAAAGGCACATAAACGAGAAGGTATATATAAAAAAGTATGCCAAATCCTTTAGTGGAGTCATCGCGACACGGGTATTGTTTTGAGTGTGACTGGCTAGCCAGCGACGATTGTAAATTCTTAAAAACTAAAAGCATGTAATTTTTTTAAAAATCAGAATCAACTGTTCTTCCTTAATAAAAACTCTAGACTAAGCTTCTAAAACAAAAACAACCGCCGGTGTTTTATCAACACATTATTCTTAGTCATAAAAATATCAAGTGATTAATCGCTCGAGCGATTCGCTCGATTATTAAAATCGCTTGAGTATCAAGTATTCGATTATTAAATAGTTTCCCATATGTGACCAACTTTTTGACGGTAATTGTAAAAAATGAATTTATTCGGTTTCGCTCCAAAGCTCCTCAATTTTTGTCAAATACTGTAACGTCCACCCTGTGGCTACAATTTATAACCCTGTCACCAAAGATACTCCTTGTTAAGCAATATGTCTTTCTTTCAGCGGATAATTTATTCATTCCTTCGAGAAGCCACCCCCGGTGAAAGAAATCCCTCCCCAAAGAAAAACGGCAAGAAGGAAATTATGAAATATGGGCTAATAAATAAATTTTTCGTTGTTGTGTCGCTGTCTTGTGTTCCCATCTCTTTAATAATCATTCTGTCACCGCTGTGGCAAGGGGTTATAAATTTTCAGTGAGAAAATAATTAAAAAGCATAGATTGGCAAGTGCTAGCGAGGAGAAATGTCCTTAAAAATTGCCGCCACGTATTTTATTTTCTTTTTTAACATTTTGCATTGCGCCTCCTGGAGTGCAATTGTTTTATTTTACTGAAGGTAATATAACTAGAGTTTGTTTTTTTATAGATAAAATTTTTCATATTCAAGATAAATTTTGTTTTGGAGATTTTACGAAATGTCGTGATTAAATCCCGAGAACGAAGCTCGAGTGATTTAATCTATGAATAAACATGACCAAACGATCATTGAGTAAAATTTCCAAAAAATCAAAACTTTGAAATGAAAAATTTAATCGATAATTAAAATGGCTCTCGAGTTATACAGGGTGTTATGGAAATGACGTATTATATTTAAATGGGTGACTCCTTGGGTGTCCTCGAGAAGCGCTACATATTATATTTTTTTTAAATCGACGGTTTTAAAAGTGGGGTCCAGCCCCATAAACGCACCCCTCATCCGGCGTTTGTTCGGCTTTGTTCGTTTGTAAAAATGTAAAACTTTAATTTCTTATAAAAATAAATATTTAGCTTACTTAGAAAGTAAATCCAGGAGGCGATTAAGGAATCCAGGGCACAGAAGAAACACACAGAAACCCATGAGTTTCAAATTAGTTTTTTTGTAGATATGCACCTATTATCCGATTACACGAAAGCACTAAACACTAACGCATAATTATTCGCTCTACTAAAGATAAAATGAAACAATTATGTTCACATGAACTACCCTTTCAAATAATAATGGTCGAGTCCAAACTCCACGATGCTTCCTTTCTCCGAAAACGAGCGCTAGCGCGGTTGCCATTTCCGAGACTATAATTATACAGGAAAGTAATATTATAGGAGGAAATTCCGCAATTTATGAAAATAACCTTATAAAACATCGAAAGTAACAACGCTGCATTTTTAGATAGACAACAGATACGTGACACGTGAAGATAGGAACAAGCCGCTGCCTTCGAAAAAAGAACAGCGTCAGGTTAGCCCGATTGTCCAAAATCAGCTGTTTAAAGAAGCCGGGGGATTTGCACACCGTTACCGGTTTCCTACTGGGTTTACAGAGTTTCAAGCAGATTTGTATGTTAAATTGTGTGTTAATACGGAAACCCGAGTTTAAGTTATTAAGTTATTTGTGTACAGTGGTTGTGTAAATACTTAAGAGTGCTTATTAACACAGATAAATAAAGAGTTTGTTCAAAATGCCCAGTAGTTGCTGCATTTATGGATGCAAGTCAAATTATAATGACAGCGAAAATATTTCCGCGTCTTCCTTCCCAAAAAAAGCAGATAACTGCGAATTGTGGAAGAAAAAGATTCCCAGAGTGAATTTTACTGACGAAAACACCAGAGTCTGCATAAAACACTTTGAGGAAGGATTTTTAGTAAGAGAATTGAAGGCAACCCGACCGGACGGTAGGACTTTGTGACATTATTTATATCTATAACAACAAGTCTTGTTTTAACTTTTATTGAGCTATAAGCATAGATTAGATCATTTTGGATACCTCTAAAGCAAATAAGAGTATTTTATAGAGAAATAAAGCATAAAATAAATTTTGATGACGTTTACTTGCGGGTTAGGTTATAGAAATGTTAATTCATTTTCTTTAGTAAACTCATTGTTACATTTAAAGCCAAACATGTTTGAATGAGTTTGAATGTAATAAACCATTTTTTTTCTTCTAAAGGGTAAAGTGGCATTTCAGTTATTCAGATCCGACGGGTGTCATTCGAACTAGTGAGAACATACCTGACCATTATAGACTCCGCGGCGGTTTGTTCGTTTCAGTTCAAGTTTATAAATCCGAGATTGTTTCCCAGTGAACTGAACGTAAAAGTTTATAATAATGTACCCTGAAAAATAAACAACTTGGAATCTGTCAAAAGGTTAGACCTTCTAACCCTTTTTTTGTTCTTTTACCCTGAAGATATGACAACACTGTTCAAGATTCAGTGACGTTTTTCGCCATATGTTGCATTGTTTACCTTTCTGGCAGGGGCACCACGTGGTCATTTTTGGTTTGACCTAAGGTCATGTACAGGGCATATTAAATTAAAGCGCCATTTTTGGATATTTTTCTTCAATTTGTTTTCATCTCAGGAATTGCCGGTTTAAATATAATACGTTATTTCCATAACACCCTGTATTTGATAAGAATATTTCCAGAACCTAAATGAAACATTATAATATGTCGAGAAATACTATACTAGCTTATTCATGCGCAGTAAACCATTCACGGTCAGCTGGCGCAGAGACGGATTATTCTGTTAGTTTTAACTGTTTATTATTTGGTCCAAGCAGCTATGAACAGCTAATAGCTTTTTAAACTAACTGGTACCTAAATTAGCAGTTCACATTCTTTATTAAGCACATGTACTGCTAATTCGTCACAACTTTTCTGAACTGCCATGTGTAAGTAGCAGTAGCTGCTTTAACTGGTAATCAAAACGAACAGGTTTGCCCATCTCTAATTCTGGGGGTATTTTAGGGATTTCGATAGTACCAATTGCTGTTCTGACTATTGGCAATGCACCAGCTGATCGAGAACGGTTTACTGCGCATGAACACGTGCAATTATAAATTACATTGCAGGCACAACAGCTTTGGCTCAATTCTTTCTGTTGTTTTACACTCTAAAATACTTGCAATATTTCCACATCCTGTAACAGTAGTTTGGAGCTGACCACACTGTTACAGTACGTTTCACGAAAATTGGATACGACTTAATGATTTCCTGGGTCGGTCCCATTATGTAGACAAGAGCTTGGCTATAAGCAAGTGAAGTATGAAGGGACGGACTAAGGAAAACAAGTAATGATATGATTATATTAATGTAATCAATCCATGCTCCTTTATGCTCTCTACTCTTTCAAACCGTTTGAGTGTAAGGTTATGTGACTAAAATGTCAAAAGGAAACAAGTCAACAATGTTGGTAAATAGGAAAACACATTTCAAATAAACAGCAAGTAAAGATTGTTTCATGAAAATGGATATAACTTAATGACTGTCGTAAAAGTACCTGGGTCATCCCATTATTTATGCCCTTTGTTATTATTATGTGGAAAGGACCGGATTGTAATAATTATAATTAAATATAGGCACATCAGGTAGGTTACGTTGCTTAATTTATATTTAAATATCTTTTTATGGTAAAATTTGTTAGTTTTTGAGGAATGTTTCAAGAATTGTCTTTTACCAAACATTCCTCAGAATAGAGTGATAGTAATGGACAATGCGAGCTATCACAGTCGCCAATTACATAAAGCTCCAAGCTCAAATAATACAAAATTGGAGATTCAGAACTACATGGCGGCGAATGATATATATTTTGAAGAAAATTATAAAAAAAGTGATCTTTTAGAAGTTTTAAAGACATTTTGTATAAAAAAAGTATATGATTGTGACACATTGGCAGAAGAAATTGGACATACAGCGCTACGGCTCCCACCCTATTATTGCATTTTTAACCCCATAGAGCATATGTGGCACCAGTTAAAATCACTGGTTAGGTCTGAAAATATTTCTCCGACTTTAACTTCTAGTGTTAATACGAAAATGCTTTAATGATATTCCCCCAGGTAGTTGGAAAAATTCAGTCCGTCACGTAATAACTGTAGAAAATTCATATATTAGTCTGGATCGTATAATTAATCCAATTATAATTAATTTTGATGAGGATAGCGATAGCGAAATAGAACTATCTATAGAATAACATTATAAATGTAAATGAATATGACTGGTAATATTTATAATTATTTCATTTGATTACATTAATATAATCATGTCATTACTTGTTTTCCTTAGTCCGTCCCTTCATTCTTCACTTGTTTATTGCCAAGCTCTTATCGACACAATGGGACCGACCCAGGAAATCATTAAGTCGTATCCAATTTTCGTGAAACGTACTGTACACTTTTTTTACTTATATCCTACCTTTAAAGTAATTTTCCGTTTGTCACCGGTAAATAATAATGAAAATCTAAAAAAATATCCAAATATATTTAAAGAAAAAGTTATTCGAACTTGATATTTATTAAAAATCATTTTCTAGTACTCGGCCTACTTAGAAACGCCTTTTAAAAATAAATGTTCTGGACCAATGACACAGTTTTATCATTTTTAGGAATTACTTGTAACTGGTGTAAATTAAAAAAATTGATCGAAACACTAAATTTGACAGGTGAGGGAAATAATCGGAAATACTTAATTTCCTAAATAACACATAACTACATTTATTTAATATATTGGTTTATTTACTGTTCAATATCCACCAATTTTATTTATTATTTATTAATTTGGGGAAATAGGCGTCACATTTCACCAAAAGCATTTCAAAGCATTATCGAAAATAATGCTGTTAGTGCGAAAAAGGCCGATTTGTTCTTCCGATCGGTTGAACTCTAATTTTAGTGGGAATTTATTGCTGTTGTTCGATACTAGAATGGAAAATTTGTGGTTTCATCATTACTTAACAGAAATAATATTTACAAAATAATTTTTGACTTCACAGGGTGACTCGCAAGAGCTACAAGAAAAACATATTACTTTATTAAATAGGACACTGTGCATTTCATAATATTTTTAATTATAGGACTGAATCTAAATATACAGGGTATTATGGAAATGACGTATTATATTTAAAGAGAGATGAAAACAAATTATGTTTAATGTTTACGAGCCAACAATTTAGTTATTAGTTATTTTATTGGTGTTGATGCGTAATTTTAATTTTGTTTATTTATTTATTAATAAATTGCTTATTTGTTTTTTAACAACAACACAGACATGACGTCAAATGGATTTTTCATTATTTTGTTTCTATGAATACATTCCACAGCCAACTACCAAAAAATATATTTTTATAAGATAATTATAAATTTCGCTATAAGTCCGAAAATATTGAAGATAGGTATAGGAATACTTAATATCATTAGATAGAAAATTAGATCCTCCATTAGCAAAACATATCAAATACAGGGTGTCCCATTTAAAAAAAAGAAGATTTTTGCAATAATTCATCTCCCTCAGAAATATTGTTATGGAGACGCCCTGTATAAAGCTAATTAAATACTGTTCAAAATAATAAACTTTTGATGGTCTTGTAAAACTATTGTCAAAATTTCACCTTTATAGCTGTAACCGCTAAAAAGATATGATTTTCTTTTCAGGTCCCGATACGGCGATAAAAAATCAGAAGATTATTTATAATTCACTCTTAAAGATAAGTAAATAATATTATACATAAAACTGTTCTAGATTTATACCTAGATTCCAAAAAAATATAATATATAGGGTAATTCATTTAAAATTCCGAAGTTGCTACCACTTTCGGTATGATCGGGCAACACCGCACCATCCAAAATATTTTACAAACGTAGAAAACCAGTTCTTATAGCTACAACCAAATTTTGAAAATAAAATCTCATTTAGTTCTCGAGATACTTCTAATAGACCACTTTACTTGGTGCACCCTGTATACATATTCAAATTATACAGGCGTAAGTGTAATATGAATGCACATACGACTTTATGTAATGCTTATATTATTAATTTGTGTCTAATTATTAGATATTTTTTTTATGGTCAAACACAAGCACTGGAGGAAAAATCCTTTAAGGCACTCTGGGAGTGGTGCGTGTGCGAATAAAGCTATTCACGTTGGTTTTGAATCTTTAAAGGTTATATTCGTTTTGAAAAACGGCCTCGGGAAGGTCGTTCCATAAGCATGAAGTCCTCCAGATGAAAGAGTTCTTAAATAAGGAGGAGTACTAAACTTAACCACATATGGATGGGCGGCAGTGGTTCGTCGTGTAATACTGCTATTCGCCGCTCTGGGCGGAATTACGAGGGCAGGGTCAGCCGAGCCTGCAACCCCCCTCCCAACCCCGGAAAAGATTTAAATAAATCTCCTCGGTTAGTGGATAATCAAATATACGCGGAACCCGATTTCCCAGATTCCTACAAAAAGAGAACGCCATTGTTCCAGATATTCCAATATCCTGAAAACGAAAAAACAGCTCACAGAAAACCGCGACGGGAGCATCGTCCTATCCTATTAATACATTTGAACAGCCCTTTTAATAGCAAACATGCATTTTTCATTTCCCAGATTTAGGAACGGAGAAACAGAGTACAGTCCATATGACTTGTTACATACAGTGTGACCATTAAAGTTGAAACCATATGGGGAAGAAATTTCTTCTTCGATTTAGGTAAAATTTGACTTCACCTTAAATTTTTTCTTCAATAAAGGCCAAAAATTACATAATTAAATGGGACCATGCGGCTTTTGTTAACTGGCAAATTTGACATTTTCTTTTTCTCCACAAAACGACAAGAATGTCATTGACTTACCTAAATATTATTCTATGCATTTATTCATCGATTTAAAAAAAAATAATTTGGAAATGTTGTTTGCATTGTAATTTTATTCCGACACACCAAATTTGAATCACTTATGATAATTTTTGTTACCTATTTATTTGTGGCTAATATACAGGGTGTTATGGAAATGACTTATTATATTTAAATGGGTGACTCCTTGGGTGCCCTAGAGAAAGTCTACATACTTTTTTTTTAATCGAATATCTAAATACTAAGGTCAAAACCCTTTTTATCCACATACTGTCGCGCCGCTTCATCTGGATTCAATTAGCCACAATGTGGGCCACTAGAGTATACTAACAGTGTTGTCAGATCACACCGCATGTTTCGCCCTTGCTTGGATACCTGCCGCACGCGACTATCGTTTCTATATTTCGAGACTCGGGGGGTGGAATGACGCTGTCGAGGGTTCCATGTGCTTGATGTATACGAATTTTAAGCGTTTTGTTAGTTGTAGCATTACCCGATTCTTTTTCTGTTGTGAAATAATTCATAATAATAAATGTTATGATGTGATTTCAAATTTGTGTGATATAATCTACTGTTGGTTCTATTGCAAAACATACTTTTTGTGTTTTATTTTTTTATGGAATTTCATTATAAAACGGATTATAAGATCGAATGTAAGAGAGTATGTACCTTAAAATTGTAGCATTTTTTTTTTTAAAAGTTTAAAAAAGAAGTGATAACGCGGATCAAAGACGTCTTGTTGTCAAATCTGAACACGTGCGTTTACAATTCTGTGTTGCAATATATGACAACACCGCCTTAATAATTTAAGGTTATTTTTCTTCAATTTATTTTCATCTCAGGATTTGCCGGTTTAAATATAATAAGTCATTTCCATAACACCCTGTACAGGTATTTCACTGAAAACTTAATGGTCGGCCGTAAATCTATTTATTTATAAAATACTCATGTCTAAATTTATTCTTTATAATAGTTACACTATACAGGGTGTTGCAAATTCGGCCTTCACCATTGGGATTTCGGAAAAGTAAATTACAGGAACGTACTAGGGGTATTTTAATGAAGATTGTCAATTTAAGGAACAAAACGTCGGAAAATCGGTAAGATTGTATACCACGGAACATAGATTTCGGTCCTCTTGCATAATTTAAAAAAGGAAATTCAGGCCCGTATTTAAAAAACTAAGTTGATGATGGTGACTTAGAGACGAAACGTCGCTTGAAGAATCTGATGATACCATCTTGGGGAGAATGAGTAGTAGCAATGGGAAAGTGAAATTTCCTTTTGGGCATCTCTTCCAACACAATCAGGAAAAACTAAGAACCGAAACGTAAAATTTTAGTTTTTTCCAAATATTTTGTCCCTGTATTTATTTTAGATTTTTTTGCGGCATATTATTGGGCCCATAATTACGTAACTTTGCCCCGATTTAACCGACATCGTATCTTTACCGTTTCCGAAATCCCAATGGTTAAGGCCAAATTCGTAACACCCTGTATAACAGGGGTTCCCAACCTTTTTGAGTCCGCGGTTCCGAGAGTTAGTAGTCTCTACATTCAGTGGACACCAGGAGGTTGAAAAAGGGCCAGGGTTAACAGAGTGACCCATAGGGTCCTTACAGGCCAAATAAAGAAGATCATTACTTTCACATGGGGTCGCACCGCACGTCCACCAGAAAATCTCCCATCAGCTCGCGGCGCCCCTAGTGACTATACACGGCGCCCTAGGGCACCGCGGCGCACAGGTTGAGAACCCCTGCTATACAGGGTACACCAAGTAAAGTGGCCTATTAGAAGAATCTCGAGAACTGAATGAGATTTTATTTTGAAAATTTGGCTGTGGCTATAAGAGATGGTTTTCTACGTTTATAAAATATTTTGAATGATGCGGTGTTGCCGGATCATACCGAAAGTGGTAGCAACTTCAGAATTTTAAATGAATTACCCCATATATTATATTTTTTTTGGAATTTAGGTAAAAATCTAGAACAGTTTTCTGTATAATATCATATACCTATCGTTAAGAGTTTTTGAATTATAAATAATCTTATGATTTTTTAACGCCGTATCGGGACCTGAAAAGAAAATCATATCTTTTTAGCGATTACAGCTAGAAAACTGAAATTTGGAGAATTGTTTCACAAGACTTAGTTTTATACAGGGCGTATCCATTACAATATTTCTGAGGGAGTTAAATTATTGCAAAAATCTTCTTTTTTTTAAATGGGACACCCTGTAGTTGATATATTTTGGTAATGGAGGATCCAATTTTCTATCTAATGATATTAAGTGTTCATATACCTATCTACAATATTTTCGGACTTATAGGGAAATTTAAAAATTATCTTAAAAAAATATATTTTTTGGTAGTTGGCTGTGGAATGTATTCATAGAAACAAAATAATGAAAAATCCATTTGACGTCATGTCTGTGTTGTTGTTAAAAAAATAGTTAACAAATAAGCAATTTATTAATAAATAAATAAACAAAATTAAAATTACGCATCAACACCAATTAAATAACTAATAACTAAATTGTTGACTCTTAAACATTCATGAATTGTGGCGATAACATGTTAATTTGTCACCTTCTTCATGTCTTCCCCTTCTAGAGACCCCAGAGCTGCTCTTAGTCGATTTTCAAAATCTTCCCTTGTTGTGACAGGTGTCTTATATACTATTTCTTTAATCCTGCCCAATAGATAGGGGGGGGGGGGGGGTAAGATCCGGGGAGCTTGGGGCCAGGATGAAGTTCATTAAATTTTCTGCACGTTCTAGATAAAACTCTACCATAAACTTAAAATATCTAAGCTCGAATAATGTGAATTAGTTAATTTTTATTACAATAACACAAACATAACGTCAAATGGATTATTTTGTTTCTATGAATCCATTCCAAAACCAACTACCAAAAAATATATTTTTTGAAAATAATTTTTAACTTTTGTTATAAGTCCCGAAAATATTGAAGATAGGTAAAGGAACATCTAATATCATTAGATAGAAAATTCGATCTTCCATTAGCCAAATATATCAAATACAGGGTGTCCCATTTAAAAAAAGAAGATTTTTGCAATAATTCATCTCCCTCAGAAATATTGTTATGGATACGCCCTGTATAAAACTAATTAAATACTGATCAATATTATAAAATGTCGATGGTCTTGTGAAACTATTGTCAAAATTTCAGCTTTCTAGCTGTAGCCGCTAAAGAGATAAATGATTTTCTTTTCAGGTCCCGATACGACGTTAAAAAATCACAAGATTACTTATAATTCAAAACTCTTAAAGATAGGTATATAATATTATACAGAAAACTGTTCTAAATTTTTACCTAGATTCCAAAAAAAATATAATATATAGGGTAATTCATTTAAAATTCCGAAGTTCCTACTATTTTCGGTATGATCGGGCAACACCGCACCATCCAAAATATTTTACAAACGTATATTATAGCCACAGGCAAATATTCGAAATAAAATCTCATTTAGTTCTCGAGATACTTCTAATAGGCCACTTTACTTGGTCTACCCTGTATAGGTTATCTAACTTTGACAGCGTTTTTAAAAATGAAACACCCCCTAGTTTATTAGGTTTTCAAATTATACGACAAATTCTAAGTATATTTTATGCAACGATTGCATTTAGGATTTTCAGCTGTAAGTATTTTTTTAACACTAGCATTATAGAAAAAAATCCTTTAAGGCAGTCTGGGAATGGTGCGTATGCGATTCGGGAATTTGTTCTGGGTATTTTCCCCTTTAATTAATACAACTTTTATGGGGGGCTTTTGGGAGACACAGTACAGGGTGTCCCATTTTTGACACTTTTATAGGGTATCTTCGTTATTGTTAGTGCTGTCAAAAAAGTAATAGTGTCATGTGCTCTTTTTGGGTCAAACTTAAAATGTTAAAATCAAAATTTGAAAATTATCGCTAGTTTACGAGATACGGGGGTAAATTTAAAAAAATTGACAATTTCTAAATTGCCCTATATTTTCTTAGTTAAAAGAGATACAGAAAAATGTTTTATAGAAAAGTTTCTTTATAGTTATTGTTGATTAATCTGCCTTTTCAGAATAAGTATACGGGGTTAGGAAAGAAATTTATCAAACTTAACCTTATTTTTTTTAAATGGAATACTCTGTATATTTTAATCCAAAAAGATATTATTTTAAATTCTCTTTTCAAATATATACCACACCAATAATAATATTGGTTTCCTACGCGATTTGTTTAAAAAAAAAATTGTGACATTTATTTTGAGTGGTTAAATTTTTTTAATTCCTCAAGGACACATACATACATTTAGAATTTAGAATATGGATTACTAAGATATCCCCTCCTAGCTCCTTGGCCACACTCATAGTACACGATCGTTTAGTAAAATAGTAACAGACGTTGCCAGAGTGCAGTTGCATTAGTTCAGATTCATTTGATACTTTTAAGTATACTAACACTATTTTTAGAATTTCTCATCCTTTTCACAGTTTATAGTAAAATTGTTGGGAAATAAATTTATTTTAAGAGCAATTGTGGATTAACCTTAAACCAGTTGTAATTGTCAAATTAACAAATTTTTAATTGGGATTTTGCAAGATGCCTTAGCGATCAATATGACAATCTGGCTATGCTGCAATCATAACAGAAAGGTGGGGAATGCACGTTTGCATTAATTGCTTTGGCTAGAAATATAAACTTTTCTATCTGTAGAATTGTATAATCTAAGAGAAAAACAAACCAGAAGATCGTTTTCATGTAGAATTGACCAGTATAACCAGGAAAAATATCCACAAGGAAAAATGTCAGTGCAGTACCACTTTCTTGTAAAAAAGTATCATAAGACACTCTTACAGGGATGCCCCTGGTGGATCGATAGAACATCTCTAACAAAATTATTTTGTTTTATCATATTAACATTCATTTGAAAACTTCCCACCACGGATTTATCGAAAACCACTGATTAAAAGAAAAAACGCCGAGACACATCAAAAGATTTGCCAAAGGGGACAACTTGTTAACCAAAAACTACTTCAGCCCCTTTTACCCTCTGGCCCCCGGGGTCATCCCCTTAAAAATTTTAAATGACAAGGGGTAGCAAGTAATAGCTTATTTGAAGAAAGGTCTTTCAAAGTGCTTTATTTTGACGTTTGATTTTTTAAAATCGGTCGATTCGTTTTCGAGAAAATTAGAAAAATTTTTACCGCCTTCTTTTTATCAACACAGATAACATGGGCGAACTGTTTTTATTCTTATACCTGTTTAGTTTTTTATAGTTGCTAAGAGAAAGAAACAATTTAATTTGCTGTCAGTTACCTTTGTAACAATCTTGGGATAGTGACAATTAATTTATTGATTCTGATTTTACTTCCAAAATGGTTTACACACTAGCGGAAAAAGTGGAAATGATTCTAATTTATGGTGCCCAAAATCAATGTGCTCGGCAAACTGCCGTTACATTTAACGCCAAACATCCGGAAAAGATAACTTCGTATAGGTATGTTTTGGACCTTGTTACTAAATTTACTCAAACTGGATATGTTGCAAATAAAAACCGTAATCATCGTAGAGTTTTGGATGAAGCCGCTCAAGTTGAAGTTTTAGGTCATTTTGCCATAAAACCTAACTTCATTACGCAAAATTGTTGATGCGACTGGTATTTCATTAGGCTCTGTACATACAATTACTAAATTACATAAATTTCATCCATTCAAAATGAAAATATTGCAAGAGTTAACCGAAGATGATTTCGATAGGCGAGTTGAGTTTTGTGAACAAATGACTGCTTCGATTAATGATAATACCATTCATATAAAGAATATCTGCTTCAGTAATGAATGCACATTTTATCTAAATGGATTTGTTAATAAGCATGACTGCAGGTATTGGAGCAATAAAAATCCTCATGCTTTTGTAGAAGGGCATACTCAGTACCCCCCAAAAATTAATGTATGGGCAGGCATTTTAGGAAACAAAGTGATTGGGCCATTGTTTATTAATGGGAACTTAAATGGAGGCATTTATTTAGATATGTTGGAAAATACCATCAATCCGCTTATCACTGAAACCATTGAAAACCAAATCAAAGACGATGGAAACCCTATACTTGATGAGGCTAAAATATGTTTCCAGCAAGACGGCGCTCCTCCTCACTATGTTCTTCCGGTTCGGCAATGGCTAGACGACGAGTTTCCAGATAAATGGATAGGGCGAAGAGGGCCTATAGAATGGCCTGCTAGATCTCCTGACTTGACGCCATTAGACTTTTTTCTATGGGGCCATTTGAAAACTATTGTGTTCACTACCCAACCAAACAGTTTGGATGAACTTCGTCAACGCATCACCGAAAGCTGCCATGATCTCCCACAACATGTGTTTGCAAATGTCCGTTAGGAATTTGAAAATCGCCTATATCATTGTTTGGCCAATAACGGGCAATATTTTGAACACATATTGAAATAAAAAGTGATATTTTCGTCTGCTTTTTTTTCTATCTGAACAATTTAAGATAAATAAAGATTTTTCTAATTTTCTCGAAAACAAATCGACCGATTTTAACAAATCAAACGTCAAAATAAAGCACTTTGAAAGACCTTTCAATCAAGCTATTACTTGCTACCCCTTGTCATTTAAAATTTTTAAGGTGATGAACCCGGGGCCAGAGGGTAAAAGGGGGTGAAGTAGTTTTTGGTTAAAAAGTTGTCCCCTTTGGCAAATCTTTAGACGTATCTCGGCGTGTTTTCTTTTAATCAGTGGTTTTCGATAAATCCGTGATGGGAAGTTTTCAAATGAACACCCTGTATAGCAAAATCGAAAATAATGTCTAAAATACTTTCCGTGATGTTAAATAAAAACGATTTGAAAGAAAATATTTCAAAGATTTTTCATCAAATTCATGGTCGCTGGGATATTTACATTTAAATATTCTATATTTTTTACAGAATATACTCTACCCAAATCAACAAACAGTAAATATACGGATCGGGCGCACTAGAGCGCACAGAGCAGACAATTGACAAATCCTTATTGTGCTCGCGGACGCAAAGGGGCGGGGTGGTATTCAGTGTAAAAATCGCCCCGAGGGGGTGCAGAATATTGAAATCTGAACGATGTTGTGTAACAGTAACGAGGGTTTAAAGAATTGGAGCGAGAATTCATGTTCAATTCGATATGCACGCGGAAAACATAGACATGATAGGATAGGATGTAATCCATTTCAGGTTCAACATTGGCCCCTAGTTTCCAGAGTCTTTTACGTACATTTTAAAGAAACGATAAAAATGACGTATAATTTATACAATAAAAATAAAGCGTGGATAAAGAAAAAAAAATTAATTTCTATTTCCCAGTTTACGGGACCCCTAATCATTTTATTAAACAAGGGCTGATCCAGGAGGGACGCTCGTCACCTCTAAAGCATTCAAGAAATGCACAGTAACTGCTATATTTTCCTTATAGTACAGGGTATCCAATTTCGATGGTTTTACTGGATTTCTCCGTTACTAGTAAAGATAGAAGGGTGCGGTTATCGCAGTGCTCCTTTTTTGTGAAACAAAAGATGTACTAATCAGTGGCGGCTCGTGACCTATGATAGAGGGGGTTCACAAGTATGGTGAAATTATTTTTAAAATTTTATTTTTGTGTAACGACCAAACAATTAATTTCTAGGCGTTTTAAATGTAGAAAGAAAAAAAGTAATAAGAAAATGAGTTAGGTAAAACATATTTTTATTTATTTTTTAATTTTACACAAGGAAATACAACTTTTGGAAAATAAGAAAGGTTTTATTAGTGTGTATAGTGCTTAAACGTAAAGTCCGTTCTTCGGTTCTTGATTGAAGAAAATTTAATTTTTAAACTTTCTAATAAAGTCCCTAGATTTACCCTTTGTGGTCTGCGGGTTTAGGTCTTCCAGCATTCTTCACTTTATCGCTCCAAACTCAAAGAGCTAAAGTTATTTTTTAAATAGTCCACCGTCAAACTATTCATTTTAACTTAATAAATATATAATATTAAAATATTAACACACACAGGCTCGAATTTCTAACTAGATGCACGCACAGACAACGGCGCGGCGCACACTAAAATTATACGCCTTTTCCATGTTAAATCGCCATAGCCCCGCTATCCCCTGCTATCTCCCGCCACCTGTTACTACAGAGAAACTGCATTATGCCCTGCCTACTTAATCGCACATGCGAGTAAGTCTCGTAATAATCGTCATTAACCTCGACCGAGTCACGGTTGCCGGATCGAGAGCCTATAATATACAGTTTGATTGACGGTACGATAAAATATTAGAAAGGGTCGGACTTTATACGATAATTGACGGTACGATAAAATATTAGAGAGGGTCGTACTTTATACGATAAATAACATTCAATGAATATAAATTAATATTTTTTTATTCGTTTTGGGGGTGCACGTGCGCATGTACTCCTGTGGAAAAGATATACGGAATGTTCTTGAGAATTTTACATTTTGGGACCCCTCTCCCCTCCATATCTCGGTTACCCTGTAACTTATCAAAAAGCCATGAAATATTCTCTTCGTAGTTTTTTATGTAGAATCCAGTGACGTAATCAGATTTTTTCTACTTGCCATAGTGTCAATTAAAAACCACAAAAAGGCTTCTATTTACCATTGAAATACATTTCAAATCAAACGAGCATGTCATATTTTAGTTGTCATTGGCTGTAATAATGAGGACGAATTGGACAAACTGATTTTTTATTATTAATTAGAAATTATAAAACAACTTAGAGAACCTGAATATTCTGACAGAGATAGAAGAATTTTTCATTATGACACAACTGGATATTTCTAAAGCCTTTGATCGTGTTTGGCATGAGGGGCTTCTAAGTAAACTGCGATCCTATGGTATGCCCAATCGATTCAGTGCATAGTTGTCTAGCATTCTTAAGGAGCGCTCCCTGCAAGTGGCGATTGACGGACTTCTCTCAGACACCTTCACCATCAATTCCGGTGTTCCTCAAGGGTCCATATTGTGTCCCACTCTCTTCTTACTCTACATTAACGACCTTCTGGTGAAAACGAAAAATCCGATATTTAGTTTTGCTGACGATAGCACACTTATCTCATCTTTCTCTTTGAATGCACAAACATTGGCTGCCGACGCACATCGTCGCAGACAGCATAAAGTATCACGCCTCAACAAAGACCTGGTCGAAATTTTGGCTTGGGGTGACAGTAACCAAGTCGAATTTAACGCTAAAAAATCCAGGCAGGAGTTTTCTCTAAAAAGGTTAACATTACAGAACCGGATATAGTCATGGCAGGACACGCAATTCTACTGGCTTCATCTATTAATTTGTTGGGCGTCAATCTGGGAGGAAATATTTCTTGGCATAACCACGTTGTGGCAATCGCCAAGATAGCTTCTCAGAAACTTGCGGTACTCTTCCGAACCAGAAAGTTGTAAACACCTCAAGAACTTTTGACACTATACAAAGCCCAGATTCGACCATCACTAGAGTACTGCTCTCATGTCTGGAGCTCTGCACCCAAACATACTCTTCGGCTGCTGGATTCCATCGAAAGGAGGGCCATCCGTCTGATTGGAGACCACGAGCTGACGAAGCGCCTCTTTTCCAGACATTTTCATGGAAAGTGGTCGGCTTGTACAAGGAATATCCATTCTGTCATTTATATATTTTCTTGTTTTCGTTCTAAACATGACTAACTCTAACATAAAATAGGAATTTTGCTTTTAAAACCCATCAAATAATGTTTGCTTCTTTTTAATTTTATTTACACGCCATTTTTATTTTTGTTAAAATAGTTCTGACGATGGTTAAATATAATGAACCGAAACGTTCACTGAAAATTGGATTTTCTTTTCAAAAGTGACCGAGACTCAGGACCAAACTACCTATAATTTATAAATAGTTTCTTTAAAAAAAGTTGAAACAGTCATTGATAGCTGTGGAAAACCATGATAAGATTGAATATTTAACGATATTGTAAAACACTTAAATGTTCATTTTGCGCAGATAGAGAAAAGTGTTGTCAAGGACCTCAACACTGAAATAGAAACACTGCGTCAACATAACCCCACATTTAAAGAGGCAACCTGTGATAACACAATGTATATTGAACCAACGAATGAACAGGAAATTGACGAAATCATATCTGATCTGAAGCGGAATTCAGCTCCAGGGCATGACGGGATAACAGTAATAGATGCAATTAACCTTAAACAGTACCTTATACTCAGAGCTGTGAGTAACTCAATAAAAACGATACTTTTAGTATCTAGTTACTTAAAGTAACTAGATACTTTGTAACTAAGATACTTGTTTAATTATGCCAAAAGTAACTATATCTGCGTTAGTTTTGAAAAGTATCTTGTATCTAGTTACTTTTTAGGAGTAACTATACACTTCAAAAGTAACTAGCTACTTTAAAAGTAACTAAGATACTTTAAAAGTAACTAAGATACTTTTAAAGTACCTAAGATAATTTAAGAGGTTAGTTGAACCCTTTGGTTGAACAAAAAATGCACACGTGCCGTCTGTATATTTTTTTACGAAGAAGGGTCGGCCGGGCGGCGAGCTGCGAACATCAAAGCTGTTCGAACGCGAATTTTCTAGGAATTTCTACTTATTCTGCTATTACAACTAGTCGAGTTTTCTATTGAATAGTAATAGTGCGTTGTTTGCAGGTATTATAGAAGTTCGGTTTATGTGAATTATTTTTTCTATAAGGTAAGTTATAAACTATGGTTTTCAGTATCAGTATGGTTTCGTTAAAAACAGTAGCACGCTTAGCGCAACGGTAGACTTTGTGGACTACGTATCTCGGGCACTTGATAATAAACATATAGTGGTAGCAGTATTTGTAGACCTAAGAAAAGCATTTGATGTTGTCAGCTTAGATATATTGTTGTAAAAAACTGTATGAGATGGGTTTTAGGGGGACTATACATAATATTATAAAGAGTTATTTGGTGGATAGAAGACAGTATGTTACGCTTAATGGGGTGAATCAGTGGCGGATTTAACAGGTGGACAAAAGCGCGCTTGCCCACTGGGCCCCCCCGACGAAAGGCTTTCAGGGCCCCTCTTGCTGAAAGTTACACCTTCGATTTCTTTTTTTTATTTTTTTGTTGAAAAAATGTTTCGGTGAGTCCCTTGTGGACAGTACAAGTTCAATTTTCATTCAGGGGCCCCCTGTTATCAGAATAATTGCAATGCTTGATAACTCTCGTAAATTAAATATAAAATCAAATAACTTTTGTAATCAATCAGTTATTTAAAACGTCTACGATTTTCTCAAAGTTTGTCGAATATTTCTGACTTTTCAAAAACATTCTAAAGGGGCCCCCGGGTGCATGATCAGCAGTTTCCCGGAGTGCTGCAGTTTATTGCGTTTATTCTTGACCCTTCCCGTCTGCACTGCCAGCGCCGAACGAACAATGAGTTCATTGAAGAGAGTCAAAGATCGTCAACGTTCTACAATGAGTGCAGAAGCATTGGACGAAGAAATTTTGCCCACTGGGCCTTTTTCCTTAAATCCGCCATTGAGGTGAATAGTGACGTGCTGAGATCAGGAATCAGGAAAACGAACGTGCGCGGCCAGCATTAACTTTGAAGTTCGATCTCCATACGGAACGAACAATTTACGACGCGTCTAACAGCAATAGAAAGAATCGACATGACTTCAACATTCGTTTCGTTTTGATGCGCGTCGATATCCAGCGCGGCATATTTGAGATAGATCGAAAGACCGAATAAAACACTGACATTTATTTATTTAGAGCAAAAAATACACGTCATGTTTAATGATAAGAACTATGAACATTCCAAATGCAGATCTGATAGGACAAATTTTTTCTTTGACCATTTTTACTGTGTATGTAGATACGTATACATTGTTCTTATTCATTCTTATCTAACGCATAATTCTAATAGTATTAATGTAATTGTCACGATGATGCTAAATAAAAGCAATTAAATTATAGTATTATTTGATTAAACCAAATCATTCGTGATCGGGTTCGATATTTTGATAAGTAGTAAGTGATTGAGCGTGCAAAGAGTTGGAATTAAATTATTTATTAATCATGGCGAACAGAACCAAGATAGAAAACTTGCAGGAATTGATTAAGGACAGCATTGAAGGAGAACTAGTGGAACAGACCGTGGAGTTGTTGCTGCCACCGGGAGAAAATTTTGGAAGCGTTATGTACAAAGTCGATTTTAAGGTATTAAAGAATAAGCAGTGAAATTATTGATTAGGTATTCCTAACAATGATATCTATTAGATATACAGGGTGTCCGCTAATTAATGGTACATGGAAAAACCACAGACTCCTCAAATAAAAATATTAGGATTTATTTATATTTACCTATATTATCTCAAAGTTGATATTAACTGAGATACAGGGTGTTAAAGTTAAAACTTCATTTTTGTTTCTCTCCAATAGCTGTGCTGTCTGCGGCATTTTTCGCACATTCATAAGGTCATAACTTTTTTTTGCCTCAGTATAATACTTCAAAAAAGATGTCTCAGATGTATTTTCCGCATGAAAGTTGTAAGGGTGTGTTTAGAGATAAGAAAATTTTAACTTTGATTAGTATGTACATTTTGGACTCTTTCATGTTTATTTATAATATCAAAGATTTATTTACAGACGCTATAAATGAGCACTGCTATCCAACTAGACATAAGACGGATTTGTTAATAGAAAAATTGAATTTTAGTTACATGCAAAAAAATGTCCCCTATACATTGATTAAAATTTATAATAGCTTCCCAGAGAGTGTGCGTGACCTGCCTCAAGACAGAGTTAAAACTGTTTTAAAGACTTATTTAATAGGAAAGGCCTTTTACAATATGGGTGAATTTTATAATGACATTGATAGATCTAGTATGGCATAGTGGGGCTCATTGTGACTCTGTTTCTGTTTTAATGTATTTAAGGTATTTGATCTTGATATGTTATGTGGTCTTAAATATTATTACTATTGTCGCTATATTTGGAATTCCGTTTAGGACGAAAGGTACCTATTTCGCCTAATGGGTCGTAAACATTTTTGAAGATCTTACACTCAGGTTGTTGGATAGAGTTCCGAATATCGTCTCTGGGCACCTCGTCCATTAAAATTTTCCTGCGCGTATACACCTAACATATCCCACATTTCTGCGTTTGATAACAAATTGTGTGTCGGCATTGTTACTTAACTTACGATAAACTCAAAAATGAAACATTTTCTCACACAGCTATCTTACAATAATCAACAAACAAATAACAACGTGGAAGTTTCATAGCAACTGCATCTCTAAATTTCATTTGTTTTCTCATATTTTAATTCAAGAAAATAATTTTGTTTGCTAATTAATAGTAATTGGGCAGGGTGCACTAAACAATTTAAATGCAAATATCTCCGAAACGGTAAATCCGGACGACCTGAACTTAGTATACCCTTTTTACGTAATAAATATGAGAAAAGTATTATTTTCCTTAAGAACTTAAATACACTGAGGCACAACAAAGTTATGACCTAATAAATGTGCAAATAATGCCACAGACAGCGCCCCCTACATTGTACATTAAAAATTCGCAAAAAAATCAATTTCTCGTCCTAAAAAAACAAATTTTGTGTTGGTTTTTCTCAAAGTTATTAGGAAAAACAAAAAGGAAGTTTTAACTTTAACACCCTGTATCTCAGTTAATATCAACTCGGACATAGGTAAGTATAATTATATCATAATATTTTTACGTAAGGAGTCTGTGAGTTTTCCATGTACCATTAATTAGCGGACATCCTGTATAGAGCCTTAAATTTTGGTTAGTTTTAATATGTATGTTTATGGTTAAGTTAACAAATTTTTTCTTTCCTTGCATATATTTTTTATAGTTTTCGAGATAATAATGATGAGCATCGAATTTTGGATATCATGTACAGGAAGCCATGGGGGGGGGGGGGGGGTTGTTATTTTACTCGCTTGAATTTCAATGAGGGGTTCTAACTACCACCAAGATTAAATTTCTCATACATTTTTAACCAACGCATTCATGGAGTAAATTTCCGTTTCCGACTGACTTTTCTTTTTGCAGGTAAGAAAAAACGGAAAAATAGAAGACTACCATGCAGTGGCTAAATGCACGCCATTGAACACCGTTACACAGGAACTATTCAATATTCAAGAGACTTTTAAATCGGAAATTGCCTGGTACACTACTGTCATACCAACCTTAAAGCAGTTCCAAAAGGACCACGGACTAGGGAAGAAAATCGACTTCTTCCAGCCGTTCTATGGGGCTCGAATTAGTTTAGATCCCACGAGCGATAAGGTCGACTTAGGTGGAGTTATACTCACACAAAATTTAAAATATTTAGGTAAGAATTTATTGTTTAGTTCAGTCTTTATTGGAACAAACCCCAGCAAACCTATCTGGTTTTCACGCCATTATCGTTAGGTATAGAGTAAGAGTAAAGAGACCCTTAAGGTGCGTATAAATATGGCGAACGAACCAGAGCCGCGCTTAAGCGGCGCATTGGTCAAGCTATTTTCAACGAGCCTGCCGCGAGCCTCTTTCGAATTTTTTTCTTACCGCATGACAAGTCGAGCCCGCCATCAGTTTCCCACGAACCTATTTTATTTTTAGTTGTACACGATGAGCCAAAGCTGTAAGACTATGTCTGATGACGAAAAACATACGTCAGCTTTATTTGTTATGTGCAGTGGTGCTTTATTACTATGAAGTATAGTGAATAAACGAAAATTTAGCCATGGTAGGTCGCCAATAAACTCGACATTTTTTTCTTTGTCGCCTCTTCAGATTTCTCGACGACTGACTCAACCTCATTCCCCGTATCTTTGTTTTCTTTTTTAAAATAATATTTCACTTTGGAATTCCACCGAGGGGTAAACCACCACCTAAAATTTGTACAATAAAATACCCCCTTTTTTAGATAAATTCCCTAAAAATACCCTTCACTGGTACAATAAAATATCCCAGTAGTTCACCCCTCGGCTCCCACACGTTAGAAAATAATTTGTAGGTCTCCACTAAATAATAATAATAATAAAGGACGTTTTTATTATTTAAGAAAAAGAACAATTATTGGTTTCAAATGAACATATGGCGATATTTATGTGTTCTTTGGACCACTCTATACCGTGTCCAAGATAAGGAGGGCCAGTACAGGGATCTCGGAAACCGTAAGAGATACGAAGTCGGTTAAATGGATGTAAAGTTGCGCATTTACGTGCCTAATAATATGCCGCTTAGAAAGTTCTTAAATTCCGAGTAGTTCCGGAGATATCCGGAAAAAAGCGAAATTCTGAAAAATCGTTCTATTGTTTTCCTGGGTTTATTTGAGATCGAATTCTAAAGTAAATTGCACTTTTGCAGTGCCACTTTTTCCGCTCTATCTAACAGCATTAATTGTTTTATAATCCGACGAGTCGTCTTCGAAGGGCCATTATCAACTTTCTTTCTTTAAATACGGTCCTGTTTTCCTGATATTGGAATTTGAGAGCTTATTTTCTCCCGAGTGCAACGATGTATGACACATTGTGGTTTCGAGGGTTTTTTGAACACAGGAAATTTTGGAATACAGTCCTGTATTTCTCCTAATTTTATAAATAATATCTCATAAGTAAGCTCTAAATTTATTACTTATGTTGGACTAGTTCAATAAATAACAAATAATTTAATAATAAACCACAAATAATTGAACAAAAATTATTCCAAAACAGTCATAAAACGAACAACGAAAAAAGTAGGGAACTACATAATCAGGTATTTAAAATGATTTCCGTTATTCTCTAAGCACACATAACATCTTCTAACTGCCAATAATTTTTTGAAATAATATAAAACATGAGATAGAATATCAAACTTTTCAGCATTTGTAAATTTATGTTCCATATTTTCTGGAAAATAGAAAACCTCTTAAAACGCTCTCAAACGATCACAATGGGAATGTCAAGTGAAACAAATCACGCGTCACCATCTTAATTTTTTTTGTTTCAAACGCTTACTTTTTATTTTATTTATTTATTTATAAAAATAGGGATACAACAGGCAATGAACCCAATATAGCATCCACGTTGTGGTATTGGCTAGTAAGAGTTATTAATGCTTAAATTAAGTATACATTAAATTATATTAACCTAAAATTTATTAACCTTTATAGCATTGATTTTATACATTTTTTAAATCTAATTATAGACATATCGAACATTTCCATCCCTAAAGAGAGCCTATTACATGCCCTTGTCGCTCTACAGAGAGGAGAACTTTTTCCAGAATTTGTATTTCTGAGTGGAATATTAAAAGTATTTTGAAGCCTTAAGTCCCTAACCGGAACATTAAAGCTTAACTTTGACCTCAGCGTTGGCGAATCAACAAGACCGTTCACCAACTTGTAGATTATAACTACATCGGAAACCATTTGTCTCTCAGTAAGTGGCATTACAGAAAATTTTTCCATTATAGGCTTATAGTTGCTATTGACTATAGCTATGTCTGTTTTTCGTGATAAGAACCGTAAAAATTTGTTTTGAATACTTTCCAGCCTTCGCTGGTAAACCGCGTATTGAGGGTTCCAAACAACCGATGCAAAACTAAGTTTACTAAATATAAACGCATAATACAAGTTTAGAAATGTTTGAGGATTATGAAAATTTAAACTATTTCTTATAATAAATCCCGAATCAACAGAAGTTTGAAATAATGTTTCTGTATTTTGTTCACTTATTTGTGGTTAATTCTTAAATTATTTGTTATTTATTGAACTAGTCCGACATAAGTAAAAATTTAGAGCTTACTTATGAGATATTATTTATAATATTAGGAGAAATACAGGACCGTAACCCAAAATTGCCTGATGTTGTTCAAAAAACCCAACGTAAATAAACCACAATGTGTCATACATCGTTGCATTCGGAAGGAAAAAACTATCAAATTCCTTTATCAGAAAAACAGGACCGTATTTAAAAAAAGAAAGTTGATAATGGCCCTTCGAAGACGACTCGTCAGATTACAAAACAATTAACGCTGTTAGATAGAGCGGAAAAAGTGGCAATGCAAAAGTGCAATTTACTTTAGAATTCGATCTCAAAAAAACCCAGGAAAACAATAGAACGATTTTTCAGAATTTCGGTTTTTTCCTGATATCTCCGGAACTACTCGGAAGTTTAAAACTTTCTAAACGGCATATTATTAGACACGTAAATGCGCAACTGTCTCCATTTAACCGACTTCGTATCTCTTACGGTTTCCGAGATCCCTGTACTGGCCCTCCTTATCTTGGACACGTTGTATATTCTATAAAAAGTGGTCGGTCTCGCTGCAAACAGAACTTCTTTACAAGCCAGCCACAAACCCGTTCCACTAAACGCGCCAAGTCCCTTTGAGCTCGAGGTAAAAACCGATCGAAAATGGATCGCTGCGAACCTCAGATGAGCCTTCCTCGAGAGGCTCGTGGTAAGCTCGTAGTAGGCTAGTCCTAGGCTCGCAGTCCGTACCAATATGACGAGCCAAACTCGTTGTTGGCGCGGCTCAGGCTCGTCTTGGCTTCGTCCCGCCATATTTATACGCACCTTGAGATTAGTGAAAATCATGACGTTTAGTGATTTTCACCGCGGTTTTATGCAAAAATATATTGTTATTTATCTCATAGCAATTATTATTTTAGACAATTTAACATACTCGGTATGTTCATAGTTTGAAGTAATTTTTATTGTTTGCAGTAATCTAACCTAATCTTATCATTATATCAATTAACTCCACTGGATTGTTATGGCAACAGTGCTTAAATATGAATTTATCAACCATCAGGTGTTTTTACAAAATTAACATTGTATGTAATAATTATTGTACAGGGTGCTACCGATTAAATCGGCATTGTTACTATAACACAGTTATCTTTAGAGCTACGATGTCGGTTAAATTAGTAAATTAATAGCATTTTTTTCCGGTGTTAATGTTAAAACGAAAAAAACATTTCATGCATTATTTCAACAGAGTTCATGGGACATCTTATGCCGCGTCCACCCCAAACCAAGGGAACAGAAACATCCACAAAACAGAAATACAAGAAACTAGCAACTTTCTGGAAACACAAAAACGAAAACTTGCGTCCACATTGGCGAGACAAAATGTAAACAAAAGTCTATGTAGTAACTATGTAATTTTGGTTTTGTTTCGTGTTTCACCAACAAAACATCAACAAAACACCAATAAAACAAAACAGCAACACAATGTTTTTCAACAATTTAGCAGCAAGTCGGAAATATTTTATCAACTTCTATGTTTCACGAAACAAAAACAACACAACATAGTTGACAGTGGCATAGCCACATGGGGGCGATCTGTAAATGCCGATTTTTAGGTACTTAAATGATACTTAATATTTAATTTAATTAAAAATTATCGATTAAATATGGATAGTAAGATCACTATCGATGGTGGACTATCCATAATTCTCAATCTCTGTCAATGCTGCTGTGTTTTGTTTTTGTATTTGTTTTACAGTACGTATAGTTGATATTTGAATCTCTGATCGAATTCCCACGGAAATAGAAATTCTCTCTTAAATTATTTATTTTAAATGTTATTTTTTGCTGGCGCAGCAATGGTCCAATTCTGCTCGTAAAAAACAATATTTATTAAATAAATAATTCAAGAGAGAAATTTTAATTCCGTGGGAATTCGATCACAAAATTGAATATCAACTATGCACACCGCACTTGCAGTGTTGCTGAACAAGAACAAACAGAAACTCTTTGATGTTTACCGCTCCGCGACGGGAAGACAGTAGGTTGCTAAAAGCCGAAACAAAACATAAAAGTGGGTAAAATCTTGCCGATTTGTTCCGATTTGTTAAAAAATACTGTGTTGCTGTTTTTTTCTGTTTTGTTGGTTTGGTGTGGACCTGGCAGAAAACAATAAGTTTGCTAAAAACCAAAACAAAACATAAAAGTTGGTAAAATCTTGCCGATTTATTTATAAATTTTTGAAAAACACTGTGTTGCTGTTTTCTTTTTGTTTTGTTGGTTTGGTGTGGACCTGGCAGAAAACAATAAGTTTGCTAAAAACCAAAACAAAACATAAAAGTTGGTAAAATCTTGCCGATTTATTTATAAATTTTTGAAAAACACTGTGTTGCTGTTTTCTTTTTGTTTTGTTGGTTTGGTGTGGACCTGGCAGAAAACAATAAGTTTGCTAAAAACCAAAACAAAACATAAAAGTTGGTAAAATCTTGCCGATTTATTTATAAATTTTTGAAAAACACTGTGTTGCTGTTTTCTTTTTGTTTTGTTGGTTTGGTGTGGACCTGGCAGAAAACAATAAGTTTGCTAAAAACCAAAACAAAACATAAAAGTTGGTAAAATCTTGCCGATTTATTTATAAATTGTTGAAAAACACTGTGTTGCTGTTTTCTTTCTGTTTTGTTGATTTGGTGTGGACCTGGCAGAAAACAATAAGTTGCTAAAAACCAAAACAAAATATAAAAGTTGTTAAAATCTTGCAGATTTATTTATAAATTGTTGAAAAACACTGTGTTGCTGTTTTCTTGTTGTTTTGTTGGTTTGGTGTGGACCTAGCAGAAAACAATAAGTTGCTAAAAACCAGAACAAAACATAAAAGTTGTTAAATCTTGCAGATTTGTTTATAAATTGTTGAATGACACTCTGTTGCCGTTTTCTTTTTGTTTCGTTGGTGTGGTGTGGACCTAGCAGAAAACAATAAGTTGCTAAAAACCAAAACAAAATATAAAAGTTGTTAAAATCTTGCAGATTTGTTTATAAATTGTTGAAAAACACTGTGTTGCTGTTTTCTTGTTGTTTTGTTGGTTTGGTGTGGACCTGGCAGAAAACAATAAGTTGCTAAAAAACAAAATAAAACATTAAAGTTGATAAAGTCATACCGGTTTGTTTCTAAATTGTTGAAAAACATTATGTTGCTGTTTTCTTTTTGTTTCGTTGGTTTGGTGTGGACCTAGCAGAAAACAATAAGTTGCTAAAAACCAGAACAAAACATAAAAGTTGTTAAATCTTGCAGATTTGTTTATAAATTGTTGAATGACACTCTGTTGCCGTTTTCTTTTTGCTTTGTTGGTTTGGTGTGGACCTGGCAGAAAACAATAAGTTTCTAAAAATCAATACAAAACATAAAAGTTGGTAAAATCTTGCCGATTTATTTCTAAATTGTTGGAAAACCTTGTGTTGCTATTTTGTTTGTTTGGTGTGGTCATAACTGCGTTATTTTTAACTTTTTAGCAGATAGTGTCCGAACACTTTTTTGTTCACAAATTTATTTGCGACCGACATATACATGTGTCACGGTTAAAAAAGTGCATTTTTTTTGAAAAAATGCAGAAACGCGATGTTCAAATTATTGTTTTTCGGTTTTTGACATTTTAATCAACGGAAAAAATGGTACTGGTTAGTGGTTTCCTAATTTAATCAACATCGTAGCTCTGATAATAACGGAGATAACAATAGTACCGGCTTAATCGGAATCACTCTGTAGGTACCGGGTGGTCAATTAAGAATGGCCCCCGGCCATATCTCAGAACTAGTAATCATAGAGCATTCGGGTAAATTTATTTTAAGTAAAGGTGCCCGAGAGAAAATGATGGAAATTACTTTCGAGATTGTAAAATATCCGCAAGGGGGCGTAACAATCATTCTTTGTATCTTGATTAATTGAGAGATATGGAAAATATCTGAATTTTAATCCTCACATATTTCCTAAGGTGGGAGAAATTCATATGTTTTTTTTTTAATAAACTACGGTTACTCCTGTTTGGGTTAAACGATTTTAACACACTTGGTCTCCTTGAAGAGAGCTTTATTTACCCTACAAGCTAAGCTTTAGTTTTTGCATCCTTGAGTTTTTCCGTCGCCGCTAGATGGCGTTAACTGAAATATAAGCAAAATCAGATTTTTTTCTCAAAAAAGTTAAATGCAATGATATGTTTGTTTTACGAAGATATAATAAAGAATTAAATCCTTAACATTTCGGTAAAAATTGAGTATCTTTTTTAGAACCGGAGTTATTGACCAAAATAAATTACATATACATAACTACAGGGTGTTCATTTGAAAATTTCCCACCACGAATTTATCGAAAACCACTGAAAAAATGCCGAGACGAACTGTTTTTATTCTTATACATTTGCTGTCAGTTGCCTTTGTAACAATCTTGTGATAGTGAAAATTAATTTATTGATTCAGATTTTACTTCCAAAATGGTTTACACACTAGCGGAAAGAGTGGAAATGTTTCTAATTTATGGAGCCCAAAATCAATGTGCTCGGCAAACTGCCATTACATTTAACGCCAGACATCCTGAAAAGATAACGTCGCATAGGTATGTTTTGGACCTTGTTACTAAATTTACTCAAACTGGATCTGTTGCAAATAAAAAAGGTAATGATCGTAGAGTTTTGGATGAAGCCGCTCAAGTTAAAGTTTTGGGTCATTTTGCCATAAATCCTAATACTTCATTACGCAAAATTGTTGATGCGACTGGTATTTCATTAAGCTCTGTACACACGGTTACTAAATAACATAAATTTCATCCATTCAAAATGAAAATATTGCAAGAGTTATCCGAAGATGATTTCGATAGGCGAGTTGAGTTTTGTGAACAATTGACTGCAGCGATTAATGATAATACCATTCATGTAAAGAATATCTACTTCAGTGATTAATGCACATTTTATCTAAATGGATTTGTTAATAAGCATAACTGCAGGTATTGGAGCAATGAAAATCCTCATGCCTTTGTAGAACGGCATACTCAGTACCCCCAAAAAATTAATGTATGGGCAGGCATTTTAGGAAACAAAGTATATCATTGTTTGGTCAATAACGGGCAACATTTTGAACACTTATTGAAATAAAAAGTGATATTTTCGTGTGCTTTTTTTTCTATCTGCACAAATTAAGATAAATAAAGATTTTTCTAATTTTCTCGAAAACGAATCGACCGATTTAAAAAAATCAAACGTCAAAACAAAGCACCTTGAAAGACCCTTCAAACAAGCTATTACTTGCTACCCCTTGTAATTTAAAATTTTTAAGGGGATGACCCCGGGGGCCAGAGGGTACAAGGGGGCGAATTAGTTTTTGGTTAAAAAGTTGTCCCCTTTGGCAAATCTTTTGACGTGTCTCGGCGTTTTTTCTTTTAATCAGTGGTTTTCGATAAATCCGTGGTGGGAAGTTTTCAAATGAACACCCTGTATATGAATTCCTAGGGGGTAGGTATCTTGACAATTATAAATAGTATTTTTGAAAATTTGTAATTTGAAGAATGTCATCATTTTTTACAACTTCTATTTATTATTGTGTTATGTGTTAAAATTACCTTAAAAATTAAACTTTTTCGAAAAAAATCCTAATTTTTGCTTATATTACAGTTAACGCTATCTAGCGGCAACGGCAAAACTCAAGGGTGCAAATTCCAGCAGCTAATATGAAAAATCGGAAAGTAACGTCAATTTCTTTGTGAAAGAATATTTGCAGCCTTCATGGCCGCCTGCTAGTGGGCTGGGCGGGTCATGATTTCACCATTTAAGATTTTAAGACATCTACACATTCCAAGGAATTAAACCACGAACACGTAAACAAACCAGTGCGATGTAACACCGATATAGTAATAAACTTTTACCGCCAAAAATTATTCCAAATTAAAAAATCAGAGCATAATCCACCCGAATTTGAAATTTTGCAAATTCGCAAGATTTTGAAACTTCGTATATTCTACCCATAAATACTTAAAATTAACCAATCAGAGCATTATTCGCAATTGATATTTCGTCATTCGAATCTACAGGGTGTTACAAATTCGGCCTTCACCATTGGGATTTCGGAAACGGTAAGAGATACGAAGTCCGTTAAACAAACAAACAATTTAACACAAAAAATACGGTGTACAGGGTGTTATGGAAATGACGTTTTATATTTAAATGGGTGACTCCTGGGGTGTATTTTTTTCAAATCGAACGTTTAAAAAGTAGGGTAATTCACCCATAAATCCACAGGTCACATCATATTACACTGAGCAGCTGTGCAATAAACAGATGTTCATCATGAGTCATAATGAAGACTTTCCATTTTCAGGTTACTACAACGTAGATCGACACATTGGCTTTGACCTCCCAACGACTCACTGCATCCTCAAAGACCTGGCAACCTTCCACGCTGTATCTCTTGCAATAAAGACTAAAAACCCGGTTCTTTTCGATAAAAATATAAAGCCGTATACGCCAAAATTTGCCGAACTGGACGAAACGATGATGAAAGGTTTCAATCAACAAATTTACGATGTGTTGATCAAGATTCCCGAGTATGACCCCATCATGGATAGAATAAGAAAGTGTTTAGATAAAGCAAAAGTGTTTGGAGGACGGCCGATAAGGCAACCATGGGTCACTCTGGTCCATATGGACTTTTGGACGAATAATATTATGGTAACTGGAGGAGAAAGCTCAAAAACAATGATTCTGGATCTTCAGTTCCCCGCGCTGGCTAGTCCCGCCGCTGATTTGTTACTACTTCTTCTAACGTCAGTAAAATTCGATGTTATTCAAAACAATGTTGATACTTTCATCAAATTTTACTATGAAGAATTTTGTAAAGTCCTGGTGGAATTCAACGTTTCAACAGAAAAGTATTCCTTCAAGGGATTACTGCAAGAAATACAATCGGAAATAAGGGAAGGAGCATTATGCCACGCGTTATCTCATACTATAATGATATTAAGAGAAAAAGGGACGACAACTTTCGATTCCACCGATGAGAATTTTAAAATGGAAGATTTCGAGAAAAGTCAAGATAAAACAGTTATCAATGAGGAACTAATTGAAAAGTTTAAGTGGATTACAAATGAAACTGTAAAAAGAAATTGGATATAGAAAGTGAATTTTTAACTTTGTGTGTGTTTGATATATTCAAATTATAATCTCAGCAAATTAGATTTGTTTTATTTATTTTATAATATTGGATATTCAGTCCTCAGCATATGACTTACTAAAATAAACTATTTGCCTGTAGAAACGATTATAATTTGCGAAATATATGTTACTTCCTGCATTAGAAAGCAATTTTAAAAGTTTTTTTAGATTATTGCTGCAGTATTCAAATTTGAGTTTAAAAATGTATCCCCGGTCACGTGTCCCCAGTCAATAATTTCTTACTTTACCCTTTTATATATAAATAATTTACACTTCTACTACAATTTGTATTGAAAAAATAATGTTCAAAGATCAACAGTTTAGTTTCTCTAACGCAATTATTAACCAGAAGTTACGTCCCCGCAGCTGCATGTATCGCTGGTCACGACAGAAATTGCTTATAAATAACGACATTACAGTCGGCCTAATAGTTTTACAAATATGACGGTATGTGTTCGAATTTGTGTGAAGCGTGCTCCTGTTTAGGTAAGTTCCTTATTATGTTTATTTAGGTATAAACTAGAACATTGCCTACTTTTTACCAGGCGTATGTTTTTATGTTGTATCGCCGGTCACAGGGTTAACTCAGACCTAGTAGTCTTAATTAAGATAAAAATACTACTCTTAAGTACAGATACTCATTTCAGTCTAAAACAGTTTAAGAAATAGCTTGTATTAGCTGTTATCCACGAATTTGTGCATTTTGTATCGCCGGTCACAGTATCGTCACGTATGAAAATGTTACCGGAGATACATTGATGTGACGGTTTGTTATCCGCAACTATATACAATATTTTTTTGTTAACATTTATAAACCATTAAGGAAAAATATATTTTGATGTGCACGTTTCGTTTACACCTTGGTAGATTAAAAACATCACTAATTTTCTTAGTATTTCAAAATTCTGTAAGGAACATTCCAAAACTTTAAGACAATATACAAAAGATGTCGTACTTGCAGATGTCGTAAGGCCATCTTGTTTCTGATATACGGTATGTTTTTGCCAATTTCATATTTTGGGATCCCATATTTCGGTTACCGTGTAGCTTATCAAAAATAAATAAAATGTTCTCTTTGCAGTTTTTACGTACGATGCAGTGACGTACTCAGGTTTTCTCTACGTTCAATAGTTTTCAAGAAAATAACAAATTAGCTATTTCTAAACGGGTTACTCTATATATTTTTTCATAATGTAAATCAGTTTTTAACGAGATGCTTAGGAAGATATAATACTTTATTTTTAATGCTATGTCCGAAATTTACGTTTTTTTAAAAATATAGAATTTTTTGAGTAGGCCATGATTTTTTTTTTATGATCAAACACAAGCACTATAGGAAAAATCCTTTAGGGCACTCTGGGAGTGGTGCGTGTGCGCAAAAAGCGATTCACGTTGATTTTGAATCGTTGGAGGCTATATTCGTTGGGAAAAACGTCCTCGGGAAGGTCGTTCCACAAAGATGTAGTCCTCCAGATGAAAGAATTCTTAAATAATGAAGTTCGAGGAGTACTAAGCTTAACCACATATGGATGGGCGGCAGTGGTTCGTCGTGTATTTCTGCTATTCGTCGCTCTGGGCGGAATTAAGAGGGCAAGCTCAGCCGAGCACCTTCCATGACAATATCTGTAAAAGAGAGTCAAATCCCCAACCTGTCTTCGATGTTCTAGGCTGTCGAGGTTCTTCGTCAGCTCGTGGTCTCCGATCAGACAAATAGCCCTCCTTTCGATGGAATCCAGCAGCCGAAGAGTATGTTTGGGTGCAGAGCTCCAGACATGAAAGCAGTATTCTAGTGATGGTCGAATCTGGGCTTTGTATAGTGTCAAAAGTTGTTGAGGTGTGTACAATTTTCTGGTTCGGAAGAGTACCCCCAAGCTTCTGAGAAGCTACCTTAGCGATTGCCACAACGTGGTTATGCCAAGACATTTTTCCTCATAGATTGACGCCCAGCAAATTAATAGATGAAGCTAGTGGGATTGCGTGTCCGGCCATGACTATTTCCGGTTCTGTAATGTTAACCTTTTTAGAGAAAACTGCTGCCTGGATTTTTTAGCGTTAAATTCGACTTGGTTACTGTCAGCCCAAGCCAAAATTTCTTCCAGGTCTTTGTTGAGGCGTGATACTTCATGCTGTCTGCGAAGATGTGCGTCGGCATCCGATGTTTGCGCATTCAAAGAGAAAGATGAGATAAGTGTGCTATCGTCAGCAAAACTAAATATCGGATTTTTAGTTTTAACTAGAAGGTCGTTAATGTAGAGTAAGAAAAGAGTGGGAGACAATATGGACCCTTGAGGAATACCGGCATTGATGGTGAAGGTGTCTGAGAGAAATCCGTCAATCGCCACTTGCAGAGAGCGGTCCTTAAGAAAGCTAGACAACCATGCACAGAATCGACTGGGCATACCATAGGATCGCAGTTTACTTAGAAGCCCTTCATTCCAAACACGATCAAAAGCTTTAGAAATATCCAGTGCAACAACCCTAGACTCCCCGATGATGGATATTTAAAAAAAAACATAAGAACACAGTAAGTTGTGTCATAATGAAAAATTCTTCTGCTTCTGTCAGAATATTCAGTTGTTGTAAAATATGATATTATTAGTAAATATAGAAAAGTTATGCTGGATTTTGTGAAACAAAAGTTACCCCGGTTAAAATTTTTCTAGGGCTCCTCTTTTTTTATATAAGTATTACTGGATATTTTTGAGAATTTTACATTTGGGAGACCCCCCATATTTTGGTAATTCTGTAACTTATCAAAAAGAAATAAAATTGTCTCTTTACTCCGATTTTTCTATGTTCTTTAGTTTTCAAGAAAAAAAAATTATTTTTTTTAAATGTGTCACACTATATATTTTTTACTAATATAATTTTGTTTTCAACAAGCCTCTCGGAAATATCTATTACTTTAGTTTTAATCTTAATATTATGTCCGAAATTTACATTTTTTTTTTTAAATATACATGCGATTCACGTTGGTTTTGAATCGTTGGAGATTATAACCCTTGGGAAACACGATTTCGGGAAGATCATTCCATAAGAATGACGTCCTCCAGATTAAAGAATTCTTAAATAATGAAGTTCGAGGAGTATTAAGCCTCAGTAACCAATAAATTAGCATCTTTTGGTTTTTCATTTCCCTGATATATACCTATCATATCGATCACATCACTAGTAATTCACTACCAACAATACTGCACAAAATATTTATGGATGTTCCTTACACTCATGTTTACTATAGCAAGTGTAGTAATTAATAAAAATTAACTTACCTGGATATTTGTCAAACAGCAGTATAAGCTACAAAGAAAATATAATAAACTCAATTGACAATCACAAGCGTAGTTTAGAAATCTCGCCGAACGCCAATTCGCTAATGACGTTCACGCCATTTTAATGGATAAGCACCGCACCGTAATCCAGCATTGTCACATTTACTTAGTTCTTTATGGAAATAAAGATCGGTGTACCGCTGTTATTTGTATATTTTTTACTTCCAAATAAATAATAAGTATTTTATTTTTTACAGAATTGATATAAACACAAAATGTATTGTTCCCTTCTTATATAATAAACCTCTAGTTAGTACATCTGACAATACCGGTTCTTATTGCGGCCTGTATAATAAATGTTTTATGAAACCCTTTTTATATTTATTGCAAGACAAGCCAATAATGTAGAAAAAAGTACAAAACGAAGGCCTCGCAAAAACACAATAGTACATTACGTATCAAGGCCCGAAAAGAGGCTTTTACGGACGAGATGCGGAGACCGCACGAGTCCGGAAAGCCTCCGACGGCCCGAGATATGTACCGTATTTTTTTTTACAAGTGCTCCGAAGCTTTGATGTCAAAAAAATAAAGAAATTCTTCAGACAGTTTTCTAAAACATCTTTGAAAAATTTACTGCCAAATTAATTTATATATATCCGCTATTTAATAGCGCTTGTAGTATGGTTCGGTGGGTAGAGTGAACCAGACAATTCTGGTTTTATTTATTTATAAGTACTTGGTGACTCGAAGCGGGCGGGAAAAATCTTTCCCGCCCACTTCGGTACTTTCCCGCCCGCTCTCTTGGAAAACGCCACTTTCGGTGAAGAGAACATGCATGAAAAGAGGCACTTTCGGGACACATGTAAAAAAAATTATATTAAATTGAATGCTTCATAATTTTATTAAAGTTATATTTTTTATGAAATAAACGTAGGTTCTATCGTCGTCCACTTTTTGACATAGTAAATACGTCTAAACTAAGACGTCTTAAATACGCTGATGTAGTGACATCTTTAAAATGTGCTAAAGAGGCATAATATGGACGTCTTTAAAACGTAGTGTGCTATCTGGGTGCGGTTTCCCCCATGCGCCCTTTAAGGCCGCAATTCAGGTACTAATTCTCTGACATGACAAACATGTAAATTTTGCACACTCTGTATATTTCTGTGTCACCTGTAGCTACTCCCGCCTTCCGGCGCCTAGACTCCACCCCCGACATTATTATCCCATTTAGGGGAAGTGAAACCGACAGAGCACGTGGCGCTGATTCAAAACATCGCGTCGCGACGTCGTGATTAGGCGTCGAGGAGCGTTGTGCGATAGATCCGAGACGGATTTAAAAGTTTGATCGGCGAGTTTAATTGAAAAGTTTCCCGTTTGAATGAAAGTGTAAATTTTTTTAGTTTTTGTGCAAAACAAAGTTTTTATTAAATTAATTACTTCTGTATGATGACGTGGGACATACAGTAGCCTGTCTGTTTGTTGACTGTTGTCCATAAATTGACATTTTATGGTTTGACAATTAACAGTTTTTCAAAGGTACGTACTCATCCATCTAGATAAGAAAATAAGCTCACACAGGTGTATGATTATAGGATATACCTATTACAGTGGCGGATCTAGCATTAGGTTTAGGGGGGCTAAGAAAAGCCAGCCAGGCTAAAAGTTTCCGCACCACGTCCAAATATCGCTACTACTACTTACTCTGAATAGCCGCAACTGCTTAATAGTTTTTTGGAAAATAGTCACTTTACTATAGCCCCTCTAGAGAACCCTCCCCCCCCCTCCCCCCGTAGATTCATCACTGCCAATTTGTGTACCATCGTGCCGGTAAAAAACTAGGACAGCAGCATAATTTCTTATTTTCTCTTTGACTATTAGGAATTTTTTACTTTCGAGTCTGGTACCCGTAAAATGTCATTTCCAATTTTTGCATGTCAACATAGATTGTCACTTTAACATTAACTTGTCAAGCAAATTTTTCTTTAAAAAATATGCCACAATTAACACCCCAGCAAAAGGCTATAATCTACAGTCGGTTGCGAGATAGTGGCAAAACAAAAAATAGCAAGGCATGGGACTATTATTAGGAAAGCAGGTTCAGGTCCCCCTAGAATTTCTACTGAAGATAGAAGACTAGTTAATTATCTAAGGGATCATCCATTCGCAACTGCAATAAAGGCGAAAGAAGAGACGAACTTTCCAGGTTCTGCAAATACTGCTAGAGACAGGGTTCGAATTTCCGATATACCAAGTCGTTGTGCTACTAATAAAATATTTTAAATGGATAGAAATAAACAAGGCAGATTAGAATTTGCACATGAATATTTAAATCGGAATATTTTATGGGAAACCGTTAGATTTTCTGATGAAAAAACTTTTCAATCGTGTAATAATGGAAGAATTCGAGTGTATAGGCATTCCGGCATGCGGTGTGATGAGATATACACTCACAAAATAAACTAAAGCGGGCGTTCCTCTATAAATGTCTGCGGTTGGATTAGCGCTAGAGGTCCAGCAATTTGCCAAATCGTGGAAGGAAGACTAACTGCACCTGAATACGTTAACATCCTAAATGCACTGATACCATCGATAAACGCTGTATATTGTCAAAATTTTACATTTCAGCATAATAATGCTCCAATACACACAGCACGCATTGTGCAAAATTGTCTCCTAGAAAATAATATAGCAGTTCTTCCCTTGCCTTCGAATAGTCCCGATTTGAATCCGATCGAAAACATTTGGGGTAAAATGGTGAAATCAATGTATAAACATGATTATCGGCCACGAAACAGAGATGAATTACGCTACAGAATTAATGAAACTTGGGATGAAATAGCAGGCGAATTATGCAGGAAACTAGTTTTAAGTATGCCGCAAAGCTTCAAGAAGTAATAAACAGGAATGGTTTTATGACTAAATATTAAAAATGTTTTGTTGCTTCGACAAATTTTGCGTTTGTATTTTTGTAACCTTCTATTAAATTTCTTTTATTATTTAGTTTCGTTTTTAGTTTTAGGCGACGTTATATATACCTACTTTAAATAAGGTATTAGACTTTTTCTTAATAAAAATGCCCAATATATTTACTGCCGCTGAAGTTTATAAAAGAAATAAGAAATATTGTTCGTATCGAAAAATATAAAACGTTCAATTATGTAACCTAGGTTACTTCCTAAAAGTTGTGTGTTTTACTTTACAGCTGTCGAGCCTCTTTTATAGTCCATGAGATATGTATATCCGTTCCCAGTTTTGTGATTTTGTTGTCCTAGTTTTTTATAAGCGAGAATGCAAATCATTTTTTATGTGCGATATTTTGGGTCAAGAAATTAAATAAAATTTGTGACTTATGCTACTTAATTTGACACCCTATTATGGCATACCTAATAACTCACGAAGAAATTTTTATGTTAGATTGGAACCAATATATAGTGTGTCTAAAAAAGTATGCAGCATATGCAAAATACTACCGATTTCTCAGAAAATTGTATTCTTGATGAAAATTGGTGCATGCCTTAAAACTAGAAACGCATATTTGATAATTCACCTGCGGCTTGCTTTGTCCAAATATTTTGAAAACCCCTGTATTTATTTTTGATTTTTTTGCGGCATATTATTGGCCCCAATTTAACCGACTTCGTATTTCCTACCGTTTCCATTATACATGGTGTTGAAAAAAGGTCGGTGTACCCCGGAATAACTCCGGTGCATCTCATTGCAGCGGAAAATGTTTGGGGAAAAAGTTGTTTGGTTTTGAAGGAGGAATAGTTTGCAATTTAAGCCACCCCCCACCCCCTCAACCCTAGGGCGCGGGTGGGGGTAAGTTACGATTTTCATATGGAACCCCATATTTTTTATTGGCGCATCGTGTTCTCCGACCAAAAATAAACATCTTTTGTCCGAAAAAATCTTTTATTCGGGCCCATCCTTCACCAATAATCACCATGAGAAAGACAAAATCAGAACCGTGCGAAAATCAAGTTTTATCCCAGAAATACTCTTTTCCTCTGTCTTGTACTAAAAAATGCCCCCGTTAGTACAAGATAGAGACAAAGAGTATTTCCGGGATAAAACTTGATTCGATTCTGATTTTGCCTTCCTCATGGTGATTATTGGTGAAGGATGGGCCCGAATTAAAAAAATTTTCGGACAAAAGATGTTTATTTTTGGTCGGAGAACACTATACGCCAATAAAAAATATGGGGTTCAATTTGAAAATCTTAACTTATCCCCACCCACGCCCGGGGGTTGAGGGGGTGGGGTCACATTTTCCGCTGCAATGCGACGCAACGGAGTTATTCCGAGGTACCGACCTTTTTTCAACACCCTATATATGTATATGCCATTTGAATCAGTAATACCAACGCTGCAATACAAAAATCCCCTGAAAACAATGCATTAAGAGAGTCTATTAACGCATAGATTTCAACTATTTTGCATGCTTTAATAACCATTTAAAGTCCCATAAACAATTTCGCCTCCACAAGCATCAGCAAAGGAAAAACAGGGATCCCCAATAGCTAAGAATGTTGCCAAGGCGTTCGCTGCGAGCAGTTTCAACATCTCCTACATTAATGTTTTTTTTTTTTTGGTTTTTACATAAGAAATAAGCAGTACCACTTATCAGTTTCTGAGTGTGTTGTTAATTTCTGCAATAAATCTGAAAACACTTAATATTTCCGAAACAGTTGAAGATCGGTCGGTATAGGTTATTGTACATTAAATATGTCTATAATTTACTGAGGGATTCAAAAATTGAATAATATACAGGGTGTTGCATTTAAAATAAGAAAGTTGATATTGGCTACTGTTACATGACACATCCTGTATGAATAGCTTTTATTGAAAAAAAATGCTCAACTACAAATACCAATCGACGTATCCGAGCGTTTTTTCGTACACGGCCCCATTTATTTATTATAGAATTTATTCCATTTGGCTGATACCCGCTGTATAAATGTGCTTTCATGCCAAATAAATAAAGAAATTCAGACAGTTTTCCTGTCTACATGACATGAAAACACTCGCGCATGGGGAACGTAAATAAATATCTATTTATTATCTTTGACAAATATGCTCGGTGGCCTAGTGGTATAGCGTACGTCTTGTGATCTGAGAGTCGCGGGTTCAAATCCCGCACTCGGCATCTCCGGTTTTATTTATTTTTTTTTACAAGTGCCCGAGTCTTTGAGGCCATATAAATAAAGAAATTCTTCAGACATTTTTCTGAAACATATTTGAAAAATTAACTGCCAATTTAATTTATATATAATCCGCTATTTATTCTCGCTTGTAGTATGGCTCGGTGGGTAGAGTGTCCGCCTAGTGATCTGAGGGTCGCGGGTTTAAATCCCGCACATAAAAAACATAATTTTAAAACGAAGGGAGTTACTTTAAGAATTGAGAAAATATTTGATTGGATTTGGGGGATACAGTCCGGTAGCCCCTCTTGGGTGGTGATACAGCGGCGGGGCCAGCTGTTCTTTCAGTTGGGCGACATGAAGCGAAATATTGTTTAGAGTGGGCAGCAAAAATATGCATTATTTGGGGTAATAGGTACAGATTGTTCTTCCATATTTTCTTGCTCAATTTAGCAGGTTGGGCGAGAACTATTTGGGTAGCCCAACAGCACTCACCCATGGCGCCGCCACTGCAGCGATAGCTCATCTGCTGCACCCCATATTATTCCGCCTAATTCAAATAACAATCAGTTTACTAACGTCACCTTCCCCTGCGCTTATTTTTAAACTTACACATCTCGAGAATCCTAAAAACTTCAGAAGCTAATGAGTCTGAACACACGGACCGTAACCTAATACCCTCTGAAGAATTTTCGGGGTTTTTAGTTAAAAAAAGAACACGCATTAGAAAAACACTATTTTTAAACGCTTTATTTTGATTTTGTAAATAAGGTATACGTATTTAGTAGTTTATGTGCAGTTAAACTGGGGAAAGAACGAGCTGCGTCATCAGTAGGTACGTACAGTTCGACAAGCAAGTCTATAGCTACGCGGTATCGGTAAGGGGGAAGCAATATCTTTTAAAACATGGCCTAGTCATGGGCGTGCTATTATTATTTTAATAATGTAATAATATATACTTTTTCATAGCATGAATATATTTGTATCACCAGTGCAATATATTAGGCTTTTTCATTAATATTCCTCGCTTATTTTGGCATTTTCGCCAATAAATCCATTTGATTTCAACATGCACCTCAAAGTTTCACGGGAAAATGGAAAGTTTATGTCACTTCTCAGCTGTTGTAGCAACTTTTTAAAGGTTGGAAATACTTTTAGTTCCAAATAAAACTTTTATATTGTTCTCCTAACAATGCCAAAGTCGAAGCCTTCGATTTTTTCGACAGCAGAGAGACGGCCCCTTTTTTGACAGGAGATGACAACAATTGATTCGGGTTATTTTCTTCCTTTCAGTATCTTCTTTGTGCATGTTTTTTACTGCACCCACGCTTACTCCCGTATACATTGCGAGCCTTTCTAGCTTTCGCTTAAGTGGCAATTTAAATGTATTAATTTGTGATTCCTCTTCACACACCCTGTACACATTGGCAATCACTTCGCGGGTTTGACTATGAAGGGTTTTACTAGGGTATATTATTCATTATCATAGTTTTAAAACAAACCCTATCACTACGCAACTGGATGAAGCATATTGGACATCGCCGAATAAGCATGCTGGCACTATAGGCGTGTCACCAGGCGCGTGACGTCATCCTCTGTCTGGGATATAACCTATCAAATTAGCTCTAGCCACCAGTTACCCATGGTTACCGTTGATATTGCCTATTTTTAGATTAGAAGTACTTTAATGAAAAAATATTTTATTTTGCATTTAAATATTAAAATAAATAGTATGAAAAGAAAGTTTTAAGAACATTGAAACTATAATAGAATATTAGTTTCTTATATACTTATGACAATTTACTTTAAATGGGTAAATTTAATTTTAGGGTTTACTTGGTAACATGTTATTAAATTAAAATTTAATATATGTGACAACATTGTTATAATAATAATAATAATAATAATAATCTTTATTGTCTAACAGAGTAAAATCCAATTACAAGACAATATGACCTATAAAAAGAAAAAAAAAATACATAAGCAACAAAAAATCCAAAACATAGGAAAAAGTAGAAAAAAAAGAGAGAAAAATAATGGTTGCATCAAGGTAACAGTTTATGCTTTATAAGTTTAGTAAATTGGGTATTGGACAAACCGAATACATCAATGTCATTAAGGGTATTATTGAAAATCAACATGGATTGGTATACAGGTGTTTTAATCAGAAAGTTAGAGGAGGGAGTTGGGAGATAAAAGACGGGATGGTGCCTAACTGAACGAAGAGGAACATGGAAAAGAATACAAGACAGCAGCTCCGGGGAATCGATGAGCGAACAGCAAATACGATACAAAAACTGCATAAACATGAGGTATCTGCGGTTAAGGAGCGATGGCATCTGGAATCTAGACAACAGTGCATTCTGGTTAGTACCCCGGGTAGGATATATACCATCTTCTCTATAGGCGATAAACTTGACAAACTTTCTTTGTACGTTCTCTAGTAAAATAATATATTTATGAAAGACCGGATGCCAAATAACACCACCATACTCCAACTTAGACCGCACAAAACTGTAATAAAGGGTTTTCAGGGTTTTGGTGTTTGAGAAATCAGTCGAATTCCGTATGATAAATCCCAGGGCCTTCATCGCACTGCTGTGAATGCTCCTAAAGTGGTGGGAGAAGGAAAGCTTATTGTCGAAAACTACCCCGAGGTCTTTAAACGTTTCGCAGTGCTCAATGGTTGTGTTGTCAAGAGTGTAATCAAAATAAACGTAATCGGCTTTGTTCGTAAAAGACATAGTGAAGCATTTACTTAAATTTAGCGGCAGGTTGTTTGTCTTACACCACATCTCCAGAATGTTCAAATCCCTTTGCAACAATATACAGTCCGTTATATCAAGTATTATTCTGAAAAGTTTTAAGTCATCAGCGAATAGTAGTACTTTGCTGGATAGATTTACACTTATGTCATTGATAAACAAGAGGAATAATAAGAGGGCCAAATTACTACCCTGCGGAGCACCACTCGAGGCTAAAAAAGTAAAGGATTTATGACCACGAATCATCACATATTGTACACGATCCCTAAGATATGAGTTAAGAAAAGAGACAAATTTATTAACAAAACCCAAGCCGGCCAGTTTATGTAACAGGATGGAGTGGTCAACTCTGTCAAAGGCCTTCGAGAAATCCGTATATATCGCATCTACTTGCTTGCGGTCATCCATAGCCTGCCCAACAAATTGGGTAAAACAAGCCAGGTTAGTCACTGTGCTACGAGCATTGAAGAAACCGTGTTGATGAGGTGAGATAAGCAGTTTTACCTGATTAAAAGTACATTCATAAACCGCCATCTCGAAGACCTTGGCAAAGGCCGACAATATAGAGATAGGTCTGTAATTGGATATCACACTGGCATTACCTTTTTTAAGTACTGGGGTAATCCTTGCTTCCTTCCAAACATCAGGAAAGGAACTAGTTTTAAGCGATAGGTTAAAAATAAAAGATAGAGGTTTAAGAAAGGGAGCGGCACAGTCTCTGACAAGAAAACTAGGCACATTGTCGGGCCCATGAGTTGGCTTATTTTTTAATTTCTTTAGAGACTTCAAGATTAGTTCGTCAGGAAGGTGTTCCAGGGAGATAGATGAGCTCTCCATAGATAAGTGTGGTGAAAGAGCTTGCCTGGAAGGGGTGGAATAAGCAGATTTGAAAAAGTTTGCAAATGCATTTACGATATCGTTAGGCTTAGAGTATTGGGTGGTGTTGTCAGTGAATATCTCAGGTAAAGCGCAGGTTTTGTTTTTTGAGTTGATGAAGGACCAGAAGTTATTCGGATCGTTGGATATAGAAGTTTCGGCCTTATTGGTGTAGGCTTTATAGGCAACATTGATCTTTCTATTAATACTAGCACGGAGTGCTCTATATTGTTGCTGGAGCACTAGCGAGTAGGATTTTTTGATTTTTTTGAGAAGTCTATGTTTGCGCTTTGTCTCTTTAATAATGTCAGGTGTAAACCATAAGGGAAATGATCTCTTGTGGATGACAGATCTCGGAACGTAAGCATCGAAAACTTCATACAGTAACTTATAGAAACAGGCACAAGCTTCATTAGCATTAGACGAGGTATATAGAGTTGACCAATCCATATTCAAGATCACGTCATATAACAGAGGATAATTTACTCTCCTGAAATTATACTTAAGTTGAGATTGATTTACAGGGAAACCTGAATCAAGGCCGGATAGAAGGGATAGGTTAATTCTTAGACAAGGATGGTAATTGTCCTCTTTGACTAGAGGGAAAGATTCGCCGGAGACATCACATATAACATTGGAAAGAACAAGATCTAGGAATGAACCATAGGAGTTTGGGATTTTGTTTACTTGCTCTAAGGCGAGTAGGTGAAGGAAATTGTTGAGAGATTCGGATTTAGCGTCGTCGGCATTATTACCGTAGAGTGCAGGTATGTTGAAATCACCCATGATGACAATATTACTATCATATAAGTAGTGGAGTGATTCAAGACATTCAAAGAAGGTTGTCAGGTCGTTATGAGTTGCACTAGGCGGTATGTAGACAACTAGTATGAGCAATGAGACAAAGTCAACGCTCACCCTGCAACCCACAATATCCACTTTGATGACATTGGTGCGAACGGCCTGAAAATCTAGTTGAATTGCTTTAAGTTTATTGTTCACAGCCAGTATAACTCCACCACCCCGTGATACACCCACACCAGCCAAGTCTCTGTCACAACGGAATACTGTGTATCGACCATCGAAGAGTTCGCTCGAAGAAACACCATCCTGGATCCAACTCTCGGAAATTGCTATAACATCTTGATCAGCTTCACAAACCGATTTGTAAAATTCGATAGATTTCGTATTGAGTCCCCGTACATTTTGATATAAACAGGATATTGTTAAAGTCCGTTTTGTTGCAGTTGATAGCTCATATCGAGGGTTGAAGCCATAAAACAACCGTAAACCATAGGCGTTGCCAATAGTAATTACCTTATTTAATAAGAAAATTGGCCTCTGTCCATTGTTAAGTAGGATTAGGGTTAAAGTAGGTACAACAGGGGTAATTAATTTACCTATTTTTGCCTGCTTTAGGATGTTATTACGCCATTTGATGTGCGTTTGTCAAACTATGTATTTAGTTGTATTTAGTTGTATTTAGATACTGCATTATCTCAAAGTTGAATTATTTCCTATACTTGTAACAATGGCTTCAAGTTTTTCGCCAACGTGTCTTCGTCAAATTAGCAAGAGTGCATATTCTCTCCGAGAAAAGACATTAATATTAAACGTGCATGATGCTCTAGTGTACCAGAAACCTGCAAGTGATGTTCGTAGCATCATTGCAGAGTGTGCCAATATGGTAGGAGTTGGAGAGGCTACTATATATAGGTTCTTGCGTGAAAGAAAATCTAAGAACCTCAGTGAGCCAAAACCACTCCCAGGAAAGAAACCGTTAGAAATTGACAATTTCATTAAAAATGGTATTAGAAGAAAAGTACATAGTTTTTATTTTGCCAAGGAAATACCAACTATAGACAAAATTTTACAAGCCATTAACTACGACGAGGACTTACCACAGCTATCACGAACGAAACTATGGAAAATACTTCATGATATGAACTTTCGATGGGAGAAGCAAAACAGAAAATCTTTTCTTATTGATAGAGCAGATATTATTTGCTGGAGACGTCAATACTTAAGGTCCATCCGAAAATACCGCAGCGAAGGCAAAAACATTTTCTATTTGGATGAAACTTGGCTGAACGAAGGGCACACCGTATCTAAAGTTTGTCAAGATAAAAATGTCCTAAGTTCTCGACAAGCTGTCATGGAAGGCTGGTCAACAGGACTTAGACCACCATCTGGAAAGGGACGCAGACTTATTATAACTCATATAGGAAGTTCAAATGGCTTTTTGGATCAAGGATTATTACAATTCCAGTCGAATTCTACTAAAGACTATCATGAAGAAATGACTGCTGATGTTTTCGAGGAATATTTTAAGCAAATGATATTTCGGACATGTTATGAGAGGCGAAAAATATCGATTACTACAGAACATCATGCAGGGAAAAATTGCTGGTAAAAGGAAGCCGGGTCGCAGAAAGGCGTCATGGCTCAAGAATCTGCGGGACTGGTATGAACTCAACTCAAGCTCTCTGTTCAGACTTGCCGTCGACAGAGTAAGGATAGCCTTGTTGGTGACCAACGTTCTGAAAGGACATGGTACTTGAGAAGAAGAAATGATAGAATACATTCCCGCTAATTCTGTAATAGTGATGGATAATGCCAGCTATCACTCTAGGCTAAAAGAGAATCTTCCCACAACTTCATGGAAAAAGGCGGAAATCGTAAACTGGTTACAACGAAAGGAATTGAGTTACGATAATACCATGGTAAAAAAAGAACTTTTGGATATTGTTAAGCTACATAAATCACAGTATAAAAAGTATGTTATTGACGAGATGGCAAGAGATCGAGGTATTATAGTGCTCCGTTTACCACCTTACCATTGTGAGCTAAATCCTATCGAATTAATATGGGCTCAAGTAAAAGGATATGTTGCTAGAAATAACAAAACTTTTAAAATGCAAGAAGTGCGACACCTCTTGCTTCATTCTTTAGCAAATGTGTCATCAGCAAATTGGCAAAACGCCATAAAACATGCTATAGTAGAGGAACAAAAAATGTGGGAACTTGACAACGTAATTGACACAACTATGGAAATTGAGCCTTTAGTAATAAGCGTAGGACATGATGACTCTTCAGATTCTTCTGAGGACCATTTTATCGAGTTATAATTATTGAAATTGTCAATATTTTTTGATCTGTAAATAAATTAGTTTTCTTGTAAATAAATTCATAAAATCATAAAATCTATTACATTTAAATAAAATAATAAGCGGTTACATTAAAAACCCAACTCTCCGACCATGATGGGCCGTTTTAATCATTATCCTTTCATTTCATTTTATGGCTCTATTGTTACTTTATCTGTTACCCGGTGGAATAGGTCAAAATTTCTTCATCTTTATGCTAGATGTACGTAAAAAGACCATTTTATAGGTAAAATATTTTAGGCCACCGGGCCCTTGTTTTGAATCTTTAATGAGGGTATCGAGCTATCAACGGCAACGAAACAGACTTTAGTTTTGAGGATGGTGCCGCACTGTTAGACAAGTTAATTAGTTTAAATTTTCTTTAATTTTAATAATCTTAGGAAAACCATTGAAATATTTAATCTTAAGATTTGTTTCACCATTCACTAAACGGGAGTCCAAGGTTGTTTTTAATTGTTTGTATTCTTCAATCTGCTTGGGCGTTCTATCATAGGCCAGAGAGATATTTTTGTAGGCACCAATTTTCTTTACTTCCTTAGCCTGACGGACAATAGCTTTAACATCAGTAGCGGAATCCAGTATCACTTTAATTGTTCTAGGTCTTAAATTGTTTTCACGGCCAACGCGGAAGACCCTAATATTCTCAACACGGGCCTCCGAGTAGGCTTTAGACACTATATCCATAGCAGTTATAGTATCCAATTGACGTCTTGAGTGCCCCTCGGAGGGAGCGTCTTCTAACCCTGATAACATCCCCTCCTCCAATGGACATCCACTGGACCGGAGTTTTGGACCGTTCAAATGTCCAATGGACATCCGGATTTGGCAGTGATTAGTCCAATGGATGTCCATTGGGCATCACCTTGGCTGACAAAATGGACATCTGACGACGTTTAAATTTGTACTCCAAATGGACATCATTTTTTGACCGGTCAAATATCCAATGGACATCCTTTTTTGACCGGTCAAATGTCCAATGGACATCCTTTTTTGACTGATCAAATGTCCAATGGACATCCGTACTGTCTAAATAACAGCCTTCCCTAGTATCTAGATAGATATTACACTTCTTAAGGGGTATTTTCAAAAAAAAACTATAATTTATAAATTTATACATTTAATGCAAAATAAAACATTCGAAACTGACATAAATCATGGGCGTGATGATGAATTTCCCATTTCTGGGACTCCTCCAGAGCTGGTGGAGGCAGTGGTCTGTGGTTTTCTTTCCCTTGCATCCCACCTTTCCTTCCCCCTACGTAGGTATTTTCTTACCGCATTTTCTATAGATTTCCTATCCACTTTTATATTCTCACCAGCCGCTATAATAGACAATAAATATAACTTTAGTTTATATTGCATGATTATTTAAAGAATCTAATTTTTTTAACACATGTACCTAACTAGAAATAGAATCAAAGATTCTGCAGTGATTTAAATATGTGTTCGCAGAACTGAGCAAAAATATGTTTAAGCAAGGCCAGGATCAACGATTTTGTTTTTATTTGAAAGATGCATGTTTAATAAAGTTGTAAATCAGTATAGGTATATATATAACATACTATAACTTACCGAACAGCAATTCTGCTAATTTAAATTTTTGCAAGGCCTTTTTGTTTTTGGTTCCATACCAAGTATATTTTTGGGACAAATTATCATTGAGTAACATACTCAAGACTCGTTTAACAAAATTGTAGGTACTATCACCACCAATGTTCGATATTTGTAAAACCTAAAATAAATTTAAAAATGTCAAATCTAGGATTGTTGATTGGATTAGGACAAAAACATTTGCAAAAAATTATGTACTTACTGCTGACTTCATGTTCGATTCATCCTTCAAGAACTCTTCAAAATCCATCAGTTCTTCTACAGTATCTATTGGCATATTAAATTTTGTAAAGATTCTATCTTCTGCTTGAACCTTCTCCTCGGTATTAATTTTTAAGGATACTCGTTTTATATCTGCCATTGCCTCAGTGACAACGCTGGTCAACAAATCCGTTTTCTTTTTAAGAGACCTTATATTTTCCATCACAGAAGTTTTAAACAGCTCAATTTCTGTTCTTCGCAAAGTCATCTCTTTTTTTAAATCATCTAAAATATAGTTGCACTAAATAAATAATAAAACAAACGATCTAAATTATTTTAAAATTTTTTAAAGTGACTAATTTTCTTTAAAAAATATCAAATATACCAATCAAAAATAAGGGTTATTTTAAATGTGCCATTTCAAAAATATTCCAGTGCAAAAGATGAAAACTTCATTGCAGATAACTTTTTTTACATAATAGATTAGTTTAGTATGTACCATTGACTAATGATGCAGATGTGCTCCCTGTTTTTTCCTTTATACACACTGGGTTATTCACTTTTTCAGTTGTCTGGTCAAGCTGGTCAGATAATTCTCCTGTTAACATAAATAAATATTCCTGTTATAAAACACATTTAGGTTGAGCTGGTAACCTATATGTATCAATTTTTAAAAAATCATGTATATAAAGCCCTATATAAATAAAAAAGCGCCCCTCAATTATTACCTTTTTCTTATTTTTTAATATTGGAATAGGTGGTTGCGGTGGAAATATACTCATGTCGCCTTCATCACTTTCAGAGCTTGAAAGCTTTCTAAAATGACGCATCTTCCTGCTATTAATATCGTCCTCTGAATCATTTAGATCACTTTTATACTCTGCTTTCTTTGCCTTTGCTCTAGCTATTGTGTAATTATCTAAAACCAAAAGAAACATGAAGTCGAACTTCTCACAAAATTTTAAGAACAATAATGAGATATTTTGCATTAAAGATAAGCCATTTACTTTTCTGAATTGTTTAGTCATCAAGCATAAAATGCATGATATTTTTGTTTATTGCATATCCTTACCATTTATGTACCATTTTTAAATAAGGTAATCTGATGCCGAGGCCAATCAGTGTTAGGAGGTTCATGCTTCTTAATCGCTGCAATTATTTTGTCTTGAATAAAATTGGGCCAATAGCACATATTGCTGGAAGTTATCCATGTGGTTGGTATTGCTTCGACGGAATCTTCACTAATAAACCTTACTATGCTCCAGGTTTTTGATCCCTCTTCAGCCATTTTTGGACTATACTTAATTTTGACAACTGTTAATTGAAACTAAATGATAAAATTTATTTTACTGCTTATAAACATAAACTTGTCCTGATTTGAAGAATCACTTTCTACAAAAGGCACTGGATTCTCTGAATCTAAATTCAGTTGAGACTTTAAAGATGTATCATTTGGTGTTTGAGAAGCATTTTTCTTAAGAGCTAAACTATTAGAAGTACTAGTTACTTTGAGCTTTTTATAGTATTTATTGAGTGCCTTTTTTCGATGCGAACTTGTACTCATTATCTATACCCCTAAAATATGAAAAATTTTCGTTGTAACCCTTTTAAATAAGCAGATATGTTACCCAGCATGTAAAAACAAATAATTTTCTTATAAAACGTGCAATCCAAACACCATTTTATAAATAGAAAACACGTGTAATAGAATTACCTAAATAATACTTATATTATTTAAACAAATTAGGTACTTACTTTTGTGGGTCACTATAAAAACAAACAAAATAAACTGATGATAAAATAAACTATGAAACAAAGCTATGAAACAAGCGACGTTCTCGTTAGAGGTGGTAGAAGAAAATGGCGTGTATAAAACAGATCTAGGACAAGTTTCGAATTTCATCAATATAAAATTAAATAAATTCGACGATATATTTTGTAATATTTTAATACAAAACTGATAGCAAATGATTGTTTTCCGATCATATTTGTATAATTACAACATCGAAATACCTAGTCAAGAAATCTGAATGTATTCAATAATATTTTATGCGTTTAGAAACTTGCCTTGGCTTAAGTAAATGGGAAATGCCTGTGACATTTCGAGACAACCGGCGGGGGTTGTCTAATATTTGGATCCTTGTCCTTCATTTAATGTTGAACAAAGAGAGAGGCTGTTGCCAATACCACTGCCGATAACAAAGATCTTTTAAAACTCGGGGAGAAAAATGGAATTTATCTTTTTTACAAACATGAAAAAAATTGATAGGTTTTGACAGCACGGACCACTATTTTTGGTTTTTGCCTAACATTATATTCATCTTAAAGGACATGAAATGGACATACATAGGATTATCATATCTATTGTATCCAGTGGATATATGTATGCGGACATCTAATGGATATCCATTTCGTGTCCAGTATAATATTCATTTAAAAGTACTTGAAATGGACATCCATAGGATTACGATCTCTATCCATCCATTAGACATGTAGATGCGGACATCCAGTGGATATCCGTTTCGTGTCCATGGACATCTCGGACCTAGTATGGACCTAAAACACTTGTCCAGTGGACATCGCATGTTTACTGGGAATGCACCAAAAATCATAAGATTTTTTTGACGTAGTTGCCTTTCACTTAGCTCCTGAAAAGATTCACGTACAACTTCATTAGTTGAGGCGCTGGGTACGCTACTATTGTTACCGAGCGAATGATGTTTCCTTAGGTCATCAATTTCAGATTGTAGCTTCGATGTTATTTTTATTTGTTCTTCATATTTGGTGAGCAGCACATGATATTGAGACTCAATTTGTAATAGTTTTTCCATAATGTCATTAAGTGAGACCTTGTCGTTCAGAAGTATTAAATTCTGGGTAGACGCTTGGCCATCACTCGGGTCGTGAACGCTGAGAGGCACACTGTCAAATCCTGGACCAATAGAGAGACGAGTACGAGTTTGACGGGTGGTGCGATTCAATTGGGTGTTAGGCTGAGGAGTATTAGGGACTAAATCACACTTGGTAGTAGGCACACTACTCACAGATTGTGCGAGACCAGAACATCCATCACATGTCCAAGTAGTTACACTCGATTTTTTCCACATCGACGATTGTCTATTGAATTCCCTGGATGTTAGCCCAGAGCATCCCTTATGAAACCAGGATAGGCAAACGCAGCACGAGATAGAAGGTGAGCGATCACTAATGTCTGCCTCACAATAGGAACATCTCATGGTTTTACTATTTGGCGGCATTGAAAGATCACCAATAATAAACTTCCGTGCAGATTGTCCGCTCCCACACAGCCGGAGCAAAAAATTGTATTAAAAGATAAACAAAGTAGCGTGACACCGTGGAATGTGTAGGAAAAACACCACTAAAACAGCAAATAGTGTTGTCCCATATCCCAAGAAATTTTTTTGCCCGCATTCCTTTTGTAGCTACAGTTAAAGTTGTCGACCTGTAGTCAGGATTCCCTCTCCGGGGGGGGGGGATAATAATTTTTGTACTAAAATTAATTAGCTAAAGATTTAAAGATACAATCGGGGTTCGTATATTTCGCTTAATGGGGCATGTCAAAAATTAAATTTTAATATGATTTATTGTTTAAAATATAATAATATTCCTGCACAAAGGTAACTAATTGCTTACAAAACATGTCAAGAAAATGTTTCCCTTGGAAAAGATCCACGTTTCATCTATAATTTCGCGTTTATGAATACATTTGCTATTTTTCAAAATATTTTCAAGCAATCTCCGTCCTTGCCGATGAGATATTAGACATTCCCGATTGCCAGCACTGGTTCTTATAGGTTATTCAAACAAAATACAACTCCTATAACTAAATACAGTGAAACCTCTCATAACGGACACCTCTAATAAGCGGACATCTCTATTAAGCTGACATTTTTTCATAGTCCAGAACTAGGTATATGAAATTCCATCAACCTTTGGACGGACTCTCCTTTGGGCGGACACGGACAGGCTGTTTTAATACAAAGAGTGCGAAAACCCTCCTTTAAACGGACAAAAAAATTTATAAAGTACTTGGGAGACGAATAAGTACGATGCAAAAACTCTCTGAAGACAGACCGGCAACCAATCGCGTATGCGTGGCAGAGCGAAAGGACTTCGCCGAATGAAAGTATGTGTGATTCCCCCCGACACCAGTCCGCCGTTTATTTGTGAGTCGTAAGGTTAAAATCGTAAACAATTGCACAAAAATGTCGCGTTTTGAGTCTGAAAGAGAATATTGATATTGTGGTAGTTTGTAATTTGATAACAATAATTTGGGCGAGTTCATTAACATGGATAGCAATGTGCTATTAGAAGATGATAGTGACCCCCATTCCTACCGATTATGTGGTCCAAACTGAAACAACATCACTATCTGACGACCCTGATGAAGAAGTTGAATGAGAAATAGAGGTGACTCTACAGCAATGGAATTGTTATCAGACTTGGAATTACATTTTCTAGTTTGCAAGTATAAAACGCAAACACGCCAAACTACGTTATTAGATTTTTTTAGTACTACATCCTAACTAAAACTAGTGTATTTTTGTTATGTTATGTTTATTTGTAGTAATAATTTTGCATTTACATATTACCTAATAACAAATTTCCCATGGGCGGACACCTCTATTAGGCGGACACATTTAGACCCGTAGGTGTCCGCCTAAGAGAGCCTTCACTGTATAAAATATTTAACACTACTTACAGAAAAGGAAGCACATTTGTAACTAATAGTTATCTTAATATCTGATTTTGATTCAATTCTATAGAGTTCATTCGTTTAAAAACTTGAAAAATTTTTGAACCCCACGAAACACAAAATATAAATGTCAATATTTTAAGTTTGTCATTTCCGTTTCACATTGTATTTGATTTCCAAAGGAAAACGTTGTCTATTTTAGTGTTGGGAAAAACCGATGATTTTAATAATCGAGTACTTGATACTCGAGCGATTTTAATAATCGAGTGAATCGCTTGAAATTCCAATTCACCAAGCGATGACGTCACCGACTGCTCCAACGGCAGCTTAGCCGTTTACATGAGATCAGGTAGGGTATTTAGCAGGCACATAACTACGGGTGGACACAGGTTTAGCTAAAAAACTGTAGTAGCCACCAAACAAATTCCAGATATTTATTTATTTATGAATAATGAATTTTTACCACGTGTCTCGATACCAAACAAAAAAAAACTGCAAAAAATCACCCAAATATGTATTTATTGTTAGGTTTATTATTGTGCGTTTTTAACCCGAACAAAAAGAATTACCAAGAGTTATTGTTCTTCACATCTTCGTCAATCTACGAGCATAAAATAAGTAGATATTTAAAATAGCTTGTCAAATTCTTAGACTTTAAATTATCAGGTGCCCACTGTGTGCACTTCAAAAATTTAGGCTTAGTTACGCGACTGGCAAAATAAGAAAATTGGTTATTATTTTTTTAAATTCATGTAGTACTCATGTATTCATAGTTTCCTAAAAGTTCCTGTTTAAATTTAAGAATGCTTACTGTTTGTTACCAAAAAATGTGTCGATATCTATGTTTTGTTAACTATTTTGCTCGTTTTCTTATTTTCCATTAACATTTTCTATAATGTATGTTATTTTTAAGAAGTCTTCTTTAGTTTAATAATAAAAAGTTCCTGTTTAGATTTAAAAATGTTTACTATAAGATTACCAACGAATATTTCTATATATTTTGTTAACCATTTTGTTCGTTTTGTTATTGTTCATTAACAATTTCTATTATTTTGTTATTTTTGAGAAGTTTCCTCGTGTTTATAGTGATTAAAAATTTTAAAATTATATCCTTTAATTTTTTAATATTTACAATCGGAGACCTAAACTACTCCTGGCTATAGCCAGTTAAAACAAAACTTTACAAAATCCATGTCGCGATGACTCCGCTAAGGGATTCGGCATACTTTCTTATATGCACCTTCTCGTTTATGAGCCTTTAAGAAAGACGTATGTCGTGTACTTGATCAGCGTCAAACTCGAACGTCGCCAATCGGATACCGCGGCGCGTAGACCGAAGGTCGTCTATCAAGTAACCGGCGATATTTTTCGGTTTTTCGCCTGAATTTATAACTAGAGTATTATCCCATCGAGCGAAAAACTGTTCGAATATACGAGCAGTTTTTTAACTCGATCACACTACAGCGGTACATTTCGCTCGAGCGATCACAACACTGTCTATTTCATTCTTTTTGATTAACTAATAAAACAAGAAACATAAAAAATTACATGTCTTTGATATTATTATAAAGTTATGACTTACGTTTAGCCTTCCTCGGCCCGTGAGGATTTTAGAAATAAACTGTTAAAAGGAGGACAAGTTGTAAGTCATAGAAGATTTAATTTCTGATTCTTCTGAATTCTCAGTTACGCAATGGAACCTTATTTTTCTGTCAGGGCAAAATCTTTCTCGGTTCTTCCACAGGAGCACATGCGCACGTGCACCCCCAAAACAAAACGAATAAAAAATATTAATTTATATCCATTGAATATTATTTAACGTATAAAGTCCGACCCTCCCTAATATTTTATCGTACCGTCAAACTAAAAAAGTCCGACCCTCCCTAATATTTTATCATCCCGTCAAACCAAACTATATAGATCCGGCAACCGTGCCTCGGTCGAGGTAAATCACTATTATGACGAGACTTGCTCTCACGTGCGATTAAGTAGTGCAGTTTATCTGTAGTAACAGGTGGCGGGTGGCAGCAGGGGATTGCGGGCTATGGGATTTAACATGGAAAAGGCGCACAGTTTTTGTGTGCACCGCGAAACCGGAAATTAATTTAACGCAGACCACAAGGGGTAAATCTAGGGATTTTATTAGAAAGTTTAAAAATGAAATATATGAAAAAAAAATTATAGAGGGTATTCCAAACTTAATGAGGCTGTTATTGATCAATTTTCTACAATTAATTAATAACCGAAGAATGGACTTTACGTTTAAGCACTATTGTTTAGGGTCGATAAATGTTGTATATTTCGAAAATGATACTCGATATGATTATAAACCATTTTATTTAAGGACTAAAAAACACTGAAAATATGAAGAATGCCAACTTGTCAATCTCGTGGCTCGATTCGTTCTCGTCATAAAACAGTTAACTATTGTTCTCGTTTTGGTTGCACCTGATGACGTAGCCGTAGATGGCGTAGTGGTAATAGACATCATTCGGTTTTCTTGATAACTCGTAGATGGCGGTAGTAGTATTAGACATCATTCGGTTTTCTTGATAGCTCGTAGATGGCTTTAGTAGTATTAGTAGTGGACTGTATAAATATTCTTACGAGGGTTGCATGCGAAGACGTTAAGATCCGACAGCTATACACACTAAGAAAACCTTTCTTATGTTCCAAAAGTTGTATTTCCTTGTGTAAAATTAAAAAATAAATAAAAATATGTTTTACCTAACGCATTTTCTTATTACTTTTTTTCTTTCTACATTTAAAACGTCTAGAAAGTAATTGTGTGGGCGTTACACAAAAATAAAATTTTAAAAATAATTTCACCATACTTGTGAACCCCCTCTATCATGGGTCACGAGCCGCCACTGTATACAGGATGCCTCCGATGACGTCGGCACTATACTAACGTCATTATTATTAAAGCTACTATGTTGGTTAAATTAGTAAATTAGTAGTATTTTTTCCGTTGATTAAAATGACAGGAAGAGAAAGCAATTGAACATCGCGTTTCTGCATTATTTCAAAAAATGTACTACGTATAGAATAAATTAATAAATGCACCTGAAAATTATAAATCTGCACCCTAATAGACTACAATATCGGAAAATACCCCCCTCCCCCTACTTCCCCTTAAAAACTTTACACGCATAGTAACAAAGTTGCCCTTTCAAAGGTTGAGAGGGTTGAACCCCATGTTCTGTATATTTCCGTGGTTTCGTTAATGACCACTGTATTGTGTAAATTTAAATACATAAGAAGAATTTATAATTAACCGGAAAGAGTACACGAAAAATGTATAAAAAAGCAATATTTTAATGCAGAGTATTTTTTTTTAAACTGCAAGCACATGCAAATTATTTTGGTTCGGACCAAACAATTATTTTTGATGAATAACTATAGTTCCACAGCTGACGCAAAGAATTTTGGAAGGATTTTGTTTAACATCCTCCTTCGAAGCTGATCGGTGACATAATTTTTGGTCCACCAGAAGGGCCCGTAGAGGCCCCCTAAACTTTGCGGTCACAGGGACAATTGCCTCCTCTGCATGCATTAATTAGATTTTTAATTAGTAATCCTTAACAAAATAATATTGTAAACATGATTTACAAAAAACTACAGTTAGGATTTCTAATAAATTTAGTAAAATCAAGTAAATACTAAAATATGTATACAGGGTGATTCACGACGAGCTTGCATTATAACTTTATGGATAACTACTGAACATTTATGTTTCTGAAACTTTTGGGGATTTAGGTTTATCGATACGCTCGCTTTAACTAAAATTTTCACATGTTCCTGTCATTTCCGATTATACCGGAAGTAGCTGTCAACCTTCGTTTTTTAAATACAACATCGTAATTTTTATTATATTTTTCGATAAATCATAATTCTAAGGAAATTTTATAGAACTTCTTCTTGTCTGACTTTGTCAGTTTTTGAGAAAATCTGGATTTTTGTAATTATTTGGCAAATGCGTGGTGATGAAATAATGCACATAATTTTTTTAACTGGGCACTTGCTAAAAAAAGTATTCTTTCCGAATAGCTAGAAGATCATCAAGTCTCAAAAATATTTCAAACGTTGCAGAAAATGTACAGGGTGGTAACAATTCAAGGTTCACTGTGAGGAATTCAACCATTAAAATTTTTCGCATTTTAAATGGAACATCCTGTATATTTCTATTTAATTTAATGACAAATTAGTTGTTCTTTATAAGTAGTATTTACTGTTCTTTACCTATATCAAAGTGGTGCCTCAAAAAATCAAATAGGGGAAGGCGGAGCACAGTGTTACACGGGGTACAGTGTTATAGTCGGAATTATAGCCTTACGCGAAGCAGCACTGCGCTGGAATAATTGCGACTTCCAGTTAAGACTATAAGCTTTAATTATCCGGACGCGTGGTGAAATGTGAATTGTTTATACCACTCAAGTAAGTTTTTTGTATTTTCTAAGTTAAAAAGTAAATTATTTATACAGATTTACAGTTGTCTTGTACTTTTTGACAATAAATATCGTAAATTTTGGTCGAAGGCTTGAGGGACATATTTATAGGTTAGCATGTCATGTGAAACATAACCTAGAAAAATTTCGTTGCCTTAAAAACTGACCTATTTTTAGTAAAAACGCGATTGGGACAGAATGTTACAATTTACTGTGGGTACAGTATTGCGTGTACCCCTCATTCAAAATGATATTGATTTGCACATATACTACAATGAATTAAAATTATGTTTAGTGTATACAGTGGCGCCACTGAATGTATACACTTTTTGGTTTATTTTATACTCACCTGCAGATTCTGAATTATACAGGGTGTCCCATAACTAATGGTACACAGGAAAACTGCAGATTCCTTGGGTAAAAATACTGCGATTTGGCCATACATAGTTTTAGTTCAATAGCTGGTAACAACCGAGATACAGGGTGTCCAAGTAAAAATTTATTTTTCAATTTTCCTAAATAACTTATTTCTGAATCAATATTTTTGCACAAAATTTTGTGACTAGGGTTTTTTCGAGGAAAGGAATTTGAATTTGTGAATAATTTTGATGTATATTGGAGGGGGCGCTCTCTGCGGTTCTCTGGATAAATAAAAAGAAGTGTAACTTTTTGTGCCTTAGTATAATTATATTTTTATTAGAATATCAGTTTTTCCGTCATTTTTAAGCTATAAAGATATACTTTGTCGCTCCGACTAACCGTTTTCGAGATATTTTCAATTACAATTTCTAATGCGCCCGTTTAAATTTTGATTTGTAAATGTGAAACTTGTCACAGTATGCTTTGGTAAAAACAAATACAATGAAAGCCCTTTGAAACCTCATTTCAAAGCTTATTTTCATTTGTCAGCATTGTGGGTGATTTTAAGGAGTTTCTGAAGATATTGTTGATATTGTTTTCTAACGGAGAAATGCGAGACGTGGTATGTTTATACGCACAAGAAAATTTTAACAGACGCGGGGCACATCGGCGGTATTTGGAAATGTATCCAAATAGAAGGCAGCCAGATTTTAGAATTTTTAGAAGCCTATACGACAGACTGGGAGAAACAGGATCCTCCACTATTACGTTTTGGACGCAAGGATCCTGTTTCTCCCAGTCTGTCGTATAGGATTCTAAAAATTCTAAAATCTGGCTGCCTTCTATTTGGATACATTTCCAAATACCGCCGATGTGCCCCGCGTCTGTTAAAATTTTCTTGTGCGTATAAACATACCATGTCTCGCATTTCTCCGTTAGAAAACAGTTATGTCGCGGCATTTTTAGTTTAATTTTTGATAACAGTATATTCAAAAACTCCTTAAAAACACCCACAATGCTGACAAATGAAAATAAACTTTGACAGAAATGAGGTTTCAAAGTGCTTTCATTGTATTTGTTTTTACCAAAGAATACTGTGACAAATATCACATTTACAAATCAAAATTTAAACGGGCGCATTAGAAATTGTAATTGAAAATATCTCGAAAACGGTTAGTCGGAGCGACATTTATAAAGTATACCTTTATTGCTTAGAAATGACGGAAAACTGATATTTTTAATAAAAATATCATTATACTAAGGCACAAAAAAGTTACATTTCTTTTTATGTATTCAGAGTACCGCAGAGAGCGCCCTATAATCTACATCAAAATTATTAACAAATTCAAATTCCTTTCCCCAAAAAAACCCTAGTTACAAAATTTTGTGCAAAAATATTGATTCAGAAATGAGTTATTTAGGAAAATTGAAAATTAAATTTTTACTTGGACACCCTGTATCTCGGTTACAACCATCTATTGAACTAAACTAAGTATGGCCAAATCGCAGTATTTTTACCCAAGAAATCTGCAGTTTTCCTGTGTACCATTAGTTATGGGACACTCTGTATATTTGAGTTTTTTAATTTTTTATATTTTGACGCTTTTGTCTGAGTTTGACTTGTTTTTAGAGTTATGTTTACGTTGTTAACTTGCGTGTCTTGTATTTACCAATAGTTTCAATGAATAGAGCACTGCTAATAGAGCTAATATTAATTTATTTGAAACGTAACATTGCTGTAACAGAGTACCCCCCTAGAGGGGTACGGTGTTGCATTCGACATGCGTAGAGATAATAATTTCATATAAAATAATATATAAATTTAATGCAACAAGGACTCAGGAAATCTGTTGCTAAGGCATCAATGAACCTATGCAAAATAAAAAATATATTTTAGCTTAATATATGAAAAAAATAAATGTTTTTTTGTGTAACACTGTAATAAAAATATATAAAATAAATAATTACAAAAGGTCCAGATTTTTGAAAAACTGGCAAAGTCAGATAAAAAGATGTTCTATAAAATTTGCTTACAATTTAATGGTTAATCGAAAAATAAAATAAAAATTACCTTGTTATATTTGAAAAACAAAAGTTGACATGAAACATGTGAATATTTTAGTTAAAGAGAGCATATCGATACACCTCAATCCCCAAAGTTTCAGGAACATATGTTCAGTAGTTCTCCATGCAAGCTGTCATGAATCGCCCTGTAATGGAAATGTTAGAACGACTGTATGTGCACGAACAAACATTAATAGAACATGCACCTAATGGTGGGCGATATTTCACGAACTGTGATTTAATCACTGATATCAACAAATCACAGGTAGTCACAGTTCTTTAGCAGCAATGAAAAGCGTGATGTGATCACAATTTAAGCACATCAATTTTTAGTATGCATTTCACTAATCATTAAACCTATTTTCCATGGGGTTGACTTGTTGTAACGGCATTAGAAATACATTTATTACATTTGCCATAATCGGCCTTATTGTTGTACTAACACCAATTGTGTTATAATAATAATGGCCATTTTCGCATATCACCGTTGGAACAACATGAGTGATACGGGACTTCGTGCCTTATTGCTTTTTGGTGAATTTTCTCAAATCACATCTCACGTGAAGTTGTCAGGTCGTTACTTGGTACTTGACTGTGACTTCTGAATCTTGAACTTGAAATCAGCCCGGTGATACTGCTTCTAAGCCTACTCTGCTCCATACGCTCACAAGTAACCTACTTTTATCTATCTGTTTCACTCTATCATTTAAGCGTCAATATCAGACTTACGTAGAGTTAATATGGAAAGCCCAAAAGTGAGTGTTTATGCAGGCGACTTGATCCTGGTCATATTTGTCTCACTTTACTGAATTAGGGAAGGTTGCTGCAGACAGAGACAGGCATAGAATGCGAACAGCACGACTAATTGTTAAACAAGCTAACTTCCTTCGTCTGATATGATTTAAAATGGTGGAGAAGACGCATCTTCTATTAATTTTAAAATAATTTTTAATATTCTAATCTTTTACGAAAAACGTCGTTTCCTTTTTGGTGCAAGTGAGTAATTTGTAATTGAAATATTCATTTAGTCATCTTAACTGAGAGTAAGCATCAATAATAATTTCTTTTCCTAAATCACATGGGGCTCAGAAATATGTTTCGACTTGAAGCTTGAAATATTTGCTAGGACCTAGAGCCCAGTTGAAGATGGTAAAATATTTTATGTAAATTATGATTTACTTCCTATTTTTTAATAAAACTACTTACAAGCTTATTTCGGAAGTTTAATTTTTCATTTGTAGTTACGTTACTAGTTCAAAAAATGATATAAGAGAGTGAAAGGTTTATTTTAAAGTGATATTTACAGCTTAAAACATGTCAGAATCCTAATATTTGATTTTCACTACTTAGTAAATCAAATAAAAGGGGTTTGAATGTTTTTGTTGGTTAAATGTCACTTTAAAATATTGACAGTAATACAAATTTTGACAAAAGTGACATTTGAAAAGCACGTGCGTTTGTCAGCTGATTCCAGACGTAATGGATGCCTGGTTTGTTCGTTTGTTCATACTTGCTTCGATGTGTTAACACGGCTATTTGTCTTCTTCCTGTTTATAAGTCTTCGTTGCTTGAAACAGTGAAATGAAAATGAGTAGTAATATTCGAAAGACTAGCGAGCTCTGGGCATTTTTTAAAGAAACAGGCTAAGTAATAAGAAAAGTCAAATGATTAATGATTCTATTCTTAAATGATAATATACAATACGCACAAAATGATTAAGAAACCATGCGTATTTGCATGAACAAATAGTTTGTTAGGACCTACACGATGTTTAGTTCATCAATAGTTTTTTTAAAAAGGTATAATTCTACTTTAATCTAGGTAGAAATAACGTTTTATCTTGTTTGTTATCAATGTTGTGTAATATTTTTTACAGATTTTAGTTTTCGTTTGTTACAGTTCTTTTAGTAGTACAGTAGTATGCATAATAAATGATTTAAATCCATCGACCATCACCCACTATAGTAGAAATTATTTAAAAAGACAGAAACCCCAATAAAACGTGCAACAGAGAACGCTGTAGGGTCTAATCTTCTTTCTTCCTTCTAAACAAATCATACACATGAAATCAGCAAGTACCAACCTTCAATTGCCTATCTTTATCAGGTATGAGAAATTAAAGCGGAACAAAGAACCATTTCCAGGTACCCCAAAATTGCAGGTACAGCCGAGGAATTTTGGGGTTTATTCGACATTAGACTTAGACTACAATATTTCGTGCAAAATGTTCAACACTGAGACACGGAATAGTACATTACGTATCAAGGGCCGAAAAGAGGCTTTTACGGACGAGATGCGGAGATGGCCGGCCGAGCCGAAGGTGAGGGAGGCCACCGCACGAGTCTGGAAAATCCCCCAACGGCCTGAGATACGTACCGTAATAAATAAAGAAATTCTTCAGACAGTTTCCCTGTCTACATGACATGAAAACACTCGCGCATGAAGAATGTAAATATCTATTTATCATTTTTGACAATTTAAACATTTTGAAGTATTTTCAAAATGAAAAAGAAAATAGCCTTCAGCCAATTTCAGCTGTGAAATGCACTGCAGCAACCTGTAAGATTAGCGAAACAAATGTTTCAACCAGAAACAAACCCGAATTGCTACAAATACAAATACAATTAAACGTTCCTGAAATCATACATTCCGGATCTGATCGCAGATACCCACCAGGATACCTAATACACCCTCATATTACATTAGGTCTCTCTTCCTCAGGTACACGCTTGGATACCTGTTAAAAGATAGAACACTAAGACTTATGTCAATTATTATTTTACTGCTTTTGAAGGGCGTCAACTGGACATTCCCTTTAATTTATTCTTGCTTTTGATTTGTATGAAAACAAAGAATTAGCGTTCTCTGTTGCACGTTTTATTGGGGCTTTTTAAATAATTCCTACCATAATTATTTTACGATGCGCGCAATATTCTCTTACGTATATTATCTAGTTACTATCTCGCTCAGCAGTGATAAAAATTTATAAACCGAGATCACGTCACGCTTTAATTTCACTGATATGAAAAAATAACAATCACGTGTCAAAACGTGTAGTTTAGATTAATCCTCTAAAATTTCATAAATGATGCAAATATGCTCATTTGGAATAAAATATAATCCGAAGCGTACTTAACACAGAAACAAATAGTCATTGTATATTTGTAAATACCACCCCCATACTATCTGTTTAGTGTCAGTACACGCACAGTAACAAATTTGACCTTTTCGGGGTTCATCCGCCGAGGGTTGCACCCCATATTTTGTACACTTCCGTGCCACCGTCGCGTCGGTCGGCATCAATCGTCAATGACCAATGTCATTTCCGGCAAATGTCTAGGACTACAAACGATTCTTTTTGACAGTTTAATAGGTTTATCGCACGCGGGGTGATAATCTATTTATCTGACGTTATGTTTTATGTAGATTTTTAAAAAATCTACACAGTGTGAATCGCAGTGACGGTTCGTGACCGTTACAGGCGGCGCGGCGAGGCTCTCGAATGCTATATTATCAACATGTTATTTATACAGGGTGTTATGGAAATCACGTATTATATTTAAACCGGCAATTCCTGAGATGAAAACAAGTTGAAGAAAAATATTCAAAAATGGCGCATTAATTTAATATGCCCTGTACATGAGCTGATGTCAAACCAAAATTAAGCACGTGGTGACAGCGGAAGAAAATTAAACAAAGCAACATATGGGGAAAAACGTCAATGAATTTTGAGCAGTGTTGTCACTCTTTAGAAAGTCAATAACCGTTTGACAGATTTGAAGTTGTTTATTTTGTTGTTTTTACGTTCAGCTCAGTTCGCTAGGAAACAATCTCTGATTTATAAACTTGAACTGACTGGAACGAACCGCCGCGGAGTTTATAGATGGTCAGGTATGTTCTCATTTGTTCAGTGTTTCTTGACACCCGTCGGATCTGAACAACTTAAATACCACTTTACCCTTTAGAAAAAAATGCAATTTTATTTACCTTTTCGGCCTTATTTAAAACCAACTTAATTTATAAAAAAACATCAAGTGGGAAACCCGAACAAAAACCGGCACAATAACCTCACAAACCACAAAAACCAAACCACATAAATTCACATTAGTTTTCGCGTAGATTTGTATTCATCTCATGAACACATTTAAGTACCATTCAATCCGAAATAGTATTTTAAAGTGCTACTGTGTAGACAAAAATACGCCCTTATTGTATAAGGTTTTATCGGGTGGTCTGGGTAATAATATAATTTTTCCATGAATTAGTATTTGACATCTAAAAATTTTGGAAATAAATGACATGTTTGAGTCTGTTTCACATGTTCGGGTTTACTCGGTCGACCGATATTGACCTATTAGAGTTAATATTTAAAAATACAGCGTTGCCACTTTCGATGTTTTATAAGATTATATTCATAAATTGAGGAATTTCCTTCTGTAATATTACTTTCCTGTATAATTATAGTCTCGGAAATAGCAGCCGCGCTAGTTCGAGTTATTTTTCTGAATATGTACGAATCACTCAAGCCTTGGACGCGTCTATGTGAAGGGGATGTTCTTTCTGTCTATCAACATAATTCTTCAGTAAAGGATTAATAATTTGATGTATTAGAAATTAATGTTTTTATTATTACTAAATTTCTATTGCGAAATAATTTGTATCCTATCTTCTAAGTGTCGTTGTTCTATGTGTACGGTGGTGTTATTGTAAAGTGTAATTATGCGTTAGTGTTTAGTGCTTTTGTGTAATCTAATAAAGAAACTAATTTGAAACTTGTGGGTGTCTGTGTGTTTCTTTAAGTGATTTAGTGTAATTTGTTCTGTTTCACTACACACTGTGTTTTTTTTTCTCGACGATGTGCCGGTTATGTTCCGAGATTGGAAAGAAGAGGCCGAATGGGGTTTACTGGGTGTAAGCTTATTATGCAGTCCCATACCATCATCATACGTGTTATTCTGTGCTCTGTGTTAATGCCGGCGGAAAGATTATGTAGCCACTATCCCTCGAAACGCACAACATTGGGGCCCGGCATGTGTGATCTATAAGGGTCTTTACCTTAGTACGTAAACTTTCTCTATCTTAAAGATAATAACACCCTCTGCATGAGCCACAAAACCAACTCCGCCCATCCCTGAATCCGGTCCTGTCCCCTTTCTTCGCATCGCGATCCAACACAATTAAAACTGGAGTATAACCGTCGTCCCGCCGCATCCAGCTCATCCAGATTTCCATGGATTCTAATGCTCGACTGGAAATTTACTCGTCAAACTTAATAATCTTTTGTTGGGAAAATCTTTTATGTTGCCAGACCGCGAGCGGGGGGACATATTGTGGATTTTCAGAAGTGGGATTTAATCCCGGCATGAAAGAGATTATTCTTAAATGGATGGAAATGAGCGAGAAATATTTATATGACAAATTTGCAATTTAAAATGTTTTCGATAAGAAAAAATCATGAAAGATCTAGACTTATTTCAAGCACAACCGCTTCTGAGTTTGTCTTTCTCATGGTGATTATTGGTGAAGGATGGGTACGAATAAAAAAAATTGTCGGACAAAAGACGGTCGGAGAACACGATACGCGAATAAAAAATATGGGGTTCCATTTGAAAATCTGAACTTACCCGCACCCGCGCCCGGGTGTTGAGGGGATGGGGGGTGATTTAAATTGCCATTCTTTTTTTTTTTTTTTTTTATGATCAAACACAAGCACTATAGGAAAATCCTTTAGGGCACTCTGGGAGTGGTGCGTGTGCGCAAAAAGCGATTCACGTTGGTTTTGAATCGTTGGAGGTTATATTCGTTGGGAAAAACGACCGCGGGATGGTCGTTCCACAAGGCTGTAGTCCTCCAGATGAAAGAATTCTTAAATAATGAAGTTCGAGGAGTACTAAGCTTAACCACATATGGATGGGCGGCAGTGGTTCGTCGTGTATTTCTGCTATTCGTCGCTCTGGGCGTAATTAAGAGGGCAAGGTCAGCCGAGCACCTTCCATGAAAATATCTGTAAAAGAGAGTCAAATCCCCAACCTGTCTTCGACGTTCTAGGCTGTCGAGGTTCGTCGTCAGCTCGTGGTCTCCGATCAGACGAATAGCCCTCCTTTCGATGGAATTCAGTAGCCGAAGAGTATGTTTGGGTGCAGAGCTCCAGACATGAGAGCAGTACTCTTAGTACTCTAGTGATGGTCGAATCTGGGTTTTGTATAGTGTCAAAAGTTGTTGAGGTGTGTACAACTTTCTGGTTCGGAAGAGTACCCCAAGCTTCTGAGAAGCTATCTTGGCGATTGCCACAACGTGGTTATGCCAAGACATAGTTCCTCCCAGATTGACGCCAAGCAAATTAATAGATGAAGCCAGTGGGATTGCGTGTCCGGCCATGACTATTTCCGGTTCTGTAATGGTAACCTTTTTAGAGAAAACTGCTGCCTGGGTTTCTTTAGCGTTAAATTCGACTTGGTTACTGTCACCCCAAGCCAAAATTTCTCCCAGGTCTTTGTTGAGGGGTGATACTTCATGCTGTCTGCGAAGATGTGCGTCGGCAGCCGATGTTTGCGCATTCAAAAAGAAAAATGAGATAAGTGTGCTATCGTTAGCAAAACTAAATATCGGATTTTTAGTTTTCACTAGAAGGTCGTTAATGTAGAGTAAGAAGAGAGTGGGAGACAATATGAACCCTTGAGGAACACCGGCATTGATGGTGAAGGTGTCTGAGAGAAATCCGTCAATCGCCACTTGCAGAGAGCGGTCCTTAAGAAAGCTAGACAACCATGCACAGAATCGACTGGGCATACCATAGGATCGCAGTTTACTTAGAAGCCCCCCATGCCAATCACGATCAAAAGCTTTAGAAATATCCAGTGCAACAACCCGAGACTCCCCATGATGTTCGATTGCGTTGTTCCAAATATGGGTGACATAGGCTAGAAGATCTCCAGTTGATCTGGACTTCCGAAAACCATATTGATGATCGCTTCCAGGTACTTTAGAAGATGTTGGTTAATAGTTTTCTCCATTACTTTTGATATAACTGAAAGCAATGCGACTGGTCGATAGTTGTTAGGCAGGGTTCTCTTACCTTTCTTTGGAATAGGCTGGACTCGCGCCGTCTTCCAGCAAGATGGAAATATTCCTTTTTTGTAGGATAAGTTGAAAAGTCTACAAAATACTGGTGTTAGTTCATCGGCGCATCTCTTGAGAACTATAATAGGAATTTCGTCTGGACCAGTAGCTTCTTTGACGTCGAGTCCTTTCAGGATTCGTTTGATGGGACGCTGACGGAATACGATTTCGGTCATTTCGGACTCAACTGCAGGAATGTCGGGTGGTGTTCTTCCCTGGAAATCTACAGTGGAATGCGAAGAAAATAGTTCAGCAAGTAAGTTTGCTTTGGTTCTACCTTCAAAACCAAACAACTTTTTCCCCAGACATTTTCCGCTGCAGTGCGATGCACCGGAGTTATTCCGGGGTACCGACCTTTTTTCAACACCCTATATACATATGCAATGGTAGTATAATAAAGCCAATGGAATACTCAGAACCCTAACATCATAAAAAAACACTTAATGTTCCCTTTTATAAGCTTTCCAGCTGACTATTAGAGAGGACATTGATGCTTATTTTAAAGGTCAACAGAGATCGTTCCATGTTTGATTGTTTTCGAGATATTTTGGCATAATTAAGAACTAGTATTTCAAAATAAAAATGATTTTAATTTTAAATATATTTTTTTATAAACACCCTGTACATGTAGGGTCAAAATAAGTAAGGCGGAAAATACACCCATCGCATCATTTGAAAACAAGTGGTTCGCCAGGAACTCAACCCGACGTCGAATACAATGGAACAAACTGGAAAGTGCGAACTTTTCCAAAGGTTGAAAGTCGGAAAATTCAATGAAAAGCGTAACATAAAACGGTCAGATAGATTATAGAACAAAGGATTTACCGTTTTGTATTAAATATGGAAATTTATTAGAGACTCTCCCTCATTTCACGTTGAAACGTTATGGACATTATACTTTAAAATTTAACAACAGTATTTATATATTATGGTGTATCAACAGTCATCTATTACCAATAACACATCAATCTTATACTACTATATGCAATTAACTAGGTTCGTTTAAATAAATAGTACTAAATAAAATTAAAAATATGAATAGAGTTCTGTTTTGGGGACTCTGTCGTGATACGAGAATTTACACTATTAACAGCAAAAGGCAGTTGGGTCAGGTCACAAGCTATCAATACAATCCTCTTGAAATTTAAAAATAGCAGTGAACACACATGTTTTCGTCCTTCTCTTCTCCAATGATAGTCTATTAAATATTTTTTAACGCAATTGTTCATGATCATATCATTGCACAGGGTAATATCCGAACCTTTTAAAATACATGTATTTGAGAAATATACAATGTACTCGCTCACTCGACCCAAACAATATAGTAAAGAGACCAAATTACACCTCCATACTCAAATCTGGGCAGCACAAGGTAATCAGACAGTCTCATACAAACATTATCTAGTATAGTATTTGCAGAATTATATAAATAAGGAAATCCCAAATTTTAAAACCTTTTCGAGCAGAGCCGGACCAAGTATACAAATTCAATTTATATATATGCCTGATGCATACATAAATACAAAGTGATTTTTAATAATTTTAATATTTAGTGGTTTTCCGGCGAGTAATTTTTAGTTAGGCTTATTAGTGGTAGAATGTGGCGTCCTTGGAATTGTGCTGATAGGGGGGCATCAAGTGTCCTTTTTAAAAGAAAGCATTTATCTACTACAAATAACAAGCCTCACAATTTTAAAGGCAGCAGCAATGCTCTCAGACATGTGTTTCAACAAACATAATACCCATTTTCTATACAATTCTTACTAGCTTATTTCCATTTATGTGATATTTATTCTTAATTGGGCTTTCCTTTTAAGCAAAAGTCATACACAAGTATTATTTCTCATTCATTTTAAAATCATTTTCAAACCATCGACACACCCTGTAGAGTTGTTTTAAAATAGATGTAGAACCAAGAGACAGCAAGATGGTTATATAAGTTTTTTTGTATAGCATGCTTTGTAATGCTGTTACATAACTTTTATGTAAGGTTTTGCATTATACACCCGGAACCGCCTCGATCTATATGTTGTAAAAAACTACGAAATCTAGGAAAATGTTGACGATTGGACGGTATGCTGATGTTGATGGGGGCAATTCGGCTAAAATATTTTCATATGGTGCCACTTTCGTGAATATCAGAAGTCTATGTCAACTTGCTGATTTTAAATGGAACATCCTATAGTATATATTATTACATTCTTGAATTCTACTTGATATTCTGGGCAGATTTCATATATCATGACCTATATTCCTAAGTCTAACCATGTTTAATATATTATTTAAGATTTCATGTCGAACATAACGTTTGCAGACCTTAACACCCTGATATAATTTCGGTTTTGTCCACCTACTTGAAACAAACATGGGCCCTGTATTTCTATCGGCTTTGTACAGGGTGTCCCATTTTCGACACTTTTATAGGGTATCCGTAACTGTTAGTGCTATCAAAAAAGTAATTTAGGTGTCATATGTTCTTTTTGGGCCAAACTTAAAATGGTAAAATCAAATTTTGAAAATTTTCGCTCGTTTAAGAGATACGGGCAAAATAAAAAAATAGACAATTTCAAAATTACCCTATATTTTCTTAGTTAAAAGAGATACGGAAAAATATTTTATGCAGAAGTTTCTTTATAATGATTATTTAATAATCTTCCGTTTTCAGAATAAGTATACGGGGTCAGGTAAAAAAGTTATCGGACCTACCCTTATTTTTTTTAAATGTAACACCCTGTATATTTTAGTCTAAAAGATAGCATTTTAAATTCTCTTTTCAAATATACCTAACACACAATGGATGATATTGGTTTCCTAGGCGACTTATTTAAACTTTATGACTTTAAATCACAGTAGACAGTGAAACAAAAGCTAATATCATAGAAAACAACTATGTTAACATTGTAGTTATTATTAACATTTAACGGCAATTTCATTTTTACATTTGTGAAAATGACTTATCAACATTTGGAAAATTTGATATGATATCAGTTGATGTTGAAAGTGGAAGAAACGAAGAAATGGCGCAAAATTTATATTTTGTTCGCTATCCGGAAAGACAGCAACCATTTAGAGATATATCTCGAACGTTTGCAATGATTCCCGATATTTTTTACCTTAATCTGAATTTAAATTTGCTATCTTTATAGATTAAAATATACAGAGTGTTACATTTAAAACAATGAAGTTAGGTCCGATAACTTTTTTATTTCATCCCGTATACTGATTCTGAAACGGAAAATTATTCAACAATCATTATAAAGAAATTTATGTATAAAACATTTTTCTGTAACTCTTTTAACTAAGAAAATATAGTGTAATTTTGAAATTGTCAATTTTTTGATTTTACCCCGTATCTCTACGGAAATACCCGATAAGAGTGTCGAAAATGGGACACCGTGTACACGCCTATTATTGCGAAAATAAACATAACAAAAAATGAGACGGGATTCTCTCTGTAGAATCCCCACCTCTTTTATCATCTGTCTGTTCCTGTTTTCATTCATTAACAGGTAACCAGTTTGATATGTCTTGGCCAGGAAAAATGACGGACGTGACTCAAAGGTCTATTTTGATCCAGTTTACGACACACTTGGTGGTACAGTCTTACCATATTGAGTTAAAAATTACAATTTTTTCCACAAACAATACTTACATTTAACATATGAACACTGGAAAACAACAATGAATTTTATTTAAGAATAAAGACATGTTTTTATGCATATATGACATCATATATGGATATATGATATTTATTTGTTAATCCGGTACTCTCCAACGTGAAAGCAGGTATGAAAGACGGCCATTCCAATAAGTACGCTCCGAACGCTCAAAGAGAGGTAATGTCTTTTTTTTTTATGATCAAACACAAGCACTATAGGAAAAATCCTTTAGGGCACTCTGGGAGTGGTGCGTGTGCGCAAAAAGCGATTCACGTTGGTTTTGAATCGTTGGAGGTTATATTCGTTGGGAAAACGACCTCGGGAAGGTCGTTCCACAAGGATGAAGTCCTCCAGATGAAAGAATTATTAAATAGTGAAGTTCGAGGAGTACTAAACTTAACCACATATGGATGGAAGGCGGTGGTTCGTCGTGTATTTCTGCTATTCGTCGCTCTGGGCGGAATTAAGAGGGCAAGGTCAGCCGAGCACCTTCCATGAAAATATCTGTAAAAGAGAGTCAAATCCCCAACCTGTCTTCGATGTTCCAGGCTGTCGGGGTTCTTCGTCAGCTCGTGGTCTCCGATCAGACGAATAGCCCTCCTTTCGATGGAATCCAGTAGCCGAAGAGTATGTTTGGGTGCAGAGCTCCAGACATGAGAGCAGTACTCTAGTGATGGTCGAATCTGGGCTTTGTATAGTGTCAAAAGTTGTTGAGGTGTGTACAACTTTCTGGTTCGGAAGAGTACCCCAAGCTTCTGAGAAGCTATCTTGCCGATTGCCACAACGTGGTTATGCCAAGACATATTTCCTCCCAGATTGAGTCCCAGCCAATTAATAGATGAAGCCAATGGAATTGCGTGTCCGGCCATGACTATATCCGGTTCTCCCTAAGCCAAAATTTCTTCCAGATCTTTGTTGAGACGTGATACTTCATGCTGCCTGCGAAGATGTGCGTCGGCAGCCGATGTTTGCGCATTCAAAGAGAAAGATGAGATAAGTGTGCTATCGTCAGCAAAGCTAAATATCGGATTTTTAGTTTTCACTAGAAGGTGGTTAATGTAGAGTAAGAAGAGAGTGGGAGACAATATGGACCCTCGAGGAATTGATGGTGAAGGTGTCTGAGATAAATCCGTCAATCGTCACTTGCAGAGAGCGGTCCTTAAGAAAGCTAGACAACCATGCACAGAATCGACTGGGCATACCATAGGATCGCAGTTTAACTAGAAGCCCCTCATGCCAAACACGATCAAAATCTTTAGAAATATCCAGTGCAACAACCCGAGACTCCCCATGATGTTCGATTGCGTTGTTCCAAATATGGGTGACATAGGCTATAAGATCTCCAGTTGATCTGGACTTCCGAAAACCATATTGAGGATCGCTGATAATGTTAAAGCCTTCCAGGTACTTTAGAAGATGTTTGTTAGTAGCTTTCTCCATTACTTTTGATATAACTGAAAGCAATGCGACTGGTCGATAGTTGTTAGGCAGGGTTCTCTTACCTTTCTTTGGAATAGGCTGAACTCGCGCCGTCTTCCAGCAAAATGGAAATATTCCTTTTTTTTGTGGGATAAGTTGAAAAGTCTACAAAATACTGGTGTTAGTTCATCGGCGCATCTCTTGAGAACTATAATAGGAATTTCGTCTGGACTAGTCGCTTTTTTGACGTCGAGTCCTTTCAGGATTCGTTTGCTGACAGAACACGATTTCGGTCATTTCGGATCGAACTGCAGGAATGTCGGGTGGTATTCTTCCCGGGAAATCTACAGTGGAATGCGACGAAAATAGTTCAGCAAGTAAGTTTGCTTAGTCTCCGGCTGTGGATGCTATTGTACCATCGGGACGTGTTAGAGGTGGAATAGTTGATTTGGTGAAATTTTGGCCGACGGCCTTAGCGACTGACCAAAAGGACCTTGATCCGTTTGGATAGTGAAGAAGTTTGTTTTTGATCCTCACGTTATGGGCTTCCTTGCTTTGATCTATTGTTAGCTTACATTGGTTTCGAGCGGTAACAAAGATTGTACGATTCTCAGTGGTAGGGTTTTTACGCCACTGTCGGTAAGCCAGATTTTTTGATCTCACAGCGCACTCACAATCCTTGTTAAACCAGGGCTTGCCGTTGGAAGGGCGTTTTTTGAGGAGGGGATAAATGCTTCCATGGTAGTTAGAATGACATCGGAGACCTCCCCAGCACAGACGGATGGATCATCCGAATAGAAGCATACGCTCATCCAAGGAAAAGTGCGTCTTTCAGGTCTTCCCACTTGGCCGATCTGTAATGCCATATCTTGCGAGGTTTAGGAGGTTGTTCAGAATTAATTGGTAGTTCGCTTAGAGTTTAAATAAGTTTCTGATCGGAAGATCCTAACGGAGGCTGTACGGTGACTGTATATAGATCAGGATTTGACGTCAAGAAAAGATCCAAAAGACTAGCAAAACCTCCAGCTCGATCTGGAATCCGCGATGGTTCTTCTATGAGTTGAGTTAGACCAGAACTGATCGCGAAGGATTCGGCCTCGCGGGCTTGCTCATCGTCTGTATTTGAGTATTTAAGCCAGTTGACATTGTGGACGTTAAAGTCGCCAAAGATAGCAATCTCGGCATTTTGAAGGTTGGTTTGCAAGAAGTCGATTGTATTGGCTAGTGATGAGAAAAGGTCTCTGTAATGGGTATCACTTGGAGGACGGTAAAGGCAGCAGATAAACTTGGTGATTTTCGGCGTTGATATTTTAAACCACATTACATTAAAGTCTTTCGGTTCAAGTGTAAGTTCTCGTTGGCAGCAGAGATCATCTCGAATAAAAAGACATATGCCGAAGTTGCGTCGGAATCGGAAATGAAAATCGTATCCAGGGTATAAATAGCTGACGGTGTTGTTGGCGATCTGACCTTTGTCTCGGTCAGTGCGAGCACGTGAGACTTGGAAGATTGTAAGTGCTGGTGGACTGAATTGATGTTCGTGTTAAGCCCTCTAATATTGCAGAAATCAATTTTGAAGTTGTTAGTTCTGGGTTGGTTAGCAACTGCAGATGTTACACCATTTCTTCGTTGAGTGTTGTTAGATCCCAGTAAATTGTCGGAAATGGTTCTTGTTTGATGAACTTCGCTTGATGGGGCCCCAAGTCCAGCCCCCACCCGGAGATCCGAATGGGGGCGAGTTTACCTCCGGAGTATTTTGGGCCTGGAGCTTCCATCATGCTATTTTTGGGGGGTCCCACCCTGGTAACTGGAAACATCGGCACAACTGCGAAACGTCAACTCAATGAGCAAAAGTTAACTCAAGGAGCAAACTTCACGCCGCCTAAGCGGTCTTTGTCTACTTAACAGAAAACGACAATGAAAATTGATACTAATTTTCAGAGCTTCCGGATTGTTTTTCTGGAAAGTTGTTTACAACCTACTTAAGAATGTGAAATGTTTATTCTTCCAGGACTGTGAACCAAAGTCCTATCCTTATTGATTTAAGATGCTCGGTTTTGTCCAATATTATATATTCCCAATCCACCCCTGTATCGCCGTTAAGCGGCTTAGCATTGCCGGATTCTCCATGGAAATTGCATTTCACACAAGTGGTTCCATTGTATCCTCCTTTTAAAGATGATTCCGTTGAAACGATTTCGTCTCAACACCTGCGAGGACGATTAGACCGCTGCGGTTCATTGTCGAGATTCATTTTATACGAGTTTCCATTTTAATACTTTAATTCGGCTTTATTAAAATTAGGGGGAAATTAATTTACCCCCTTTCATTTTGAAATTATTATGGTTTATCTGCATTTACGTTTTAGAGATGAAGTCGCATAAATTTTATTTTTCAAAAATAAGTCCCAGCATAATAAGTTTTTTGAAAATAGTTTAAATAAAGGATCCCGCACGGAACATATGAGAATCGGCCCTAGGTTAAAAACTTTGATACTCGGGGGTATTATCCAAAAATCGATGCTGATCAAAAGTCTCCATGGGCCCAAGGTCCGAAAATGCGATCCCGGGGAGCTACCGTCAGGCTTCCATAGCTCCTATACTAATTAACTTACGAATTTCATTCATATGCCGATTTATACTGTATTATATGGTGTATTTCAGGAAAATATTTTTCAATATACAGGGTGGCCCAAAAAGTGTGGTAACATAATGTTGTCTTTTTTTAAATGGGACACCCAGTATTTTATTGCATATTTAGGTTCGTATTAGTGTCCTCCTTTAAGAGTGATAAATTAAAAAAAAAGTTTTGGAGTCTTAGAAAAAAACTTTTTTAACCAAGACATTGAGTAGAATTTAAGACAAGAGGTCCAGAGATACTGCGAATATAATAACGTTTATTTATACAGGCTGTTCATAATTAGGTTTCAATCACGACACATTTCAAAATAATTTTTCTCCAGATTTTCAAATGGAACGCACTTTATATTATTTGGCTATTGGATGTAGAATTCATAAGCATTCTTTTTTTGTAATGGAAGCATATAAGTTATTTCTAGTCGTTCTCGAAAAAATTGCTTTCATAAATTATGTTGTTTAAATACAGTTTTTATTATGAAAATTAAGCATAGGCGACTAGATTAATAATTATAAACTACAGTTAGTGTTCAAAATGCCTACCATGTTGATCTGAACACAAGTTAATACGTTCTTCAAATGATCTATTTACATTCCTCAACATTTTAGATGAAATACTAGCAAGACGGCTCATTAATGATGGTTATGCCTAAAACCATGGTAGGCTTTGAAATAAAATAAGAATTCATATAATAAACAAATGAATTTTTATTTCATTTCAAAGCCTACCATTTAAAATGTTGAGGAATATAAATAGATCATGTGAAGAGCGTATTAACTTGTGCTCAGATCAACATGGTAGGCATTTTGAACACTAATTGTAGTTTATAATTATTAATCTAGTCGCCTATGCTTAATTTTCATAATAAAAACTGTATTTAAACAACATAATTTATGACAGCAATTATTTCCAGAACGACTAGAAATAACTTATATGCTTCTATTACAAAAAAAAATGCTTATGAATTCTACATCCAGTAGCCAAATAATATACAGGGCGTTCCATTTTAAAATCTGGAGAAAAATTATTTTGAAATGTGTCGTGATTGAAACCTAATTATGAACACCCTGTATAAATAAACGTTATTATATTCACAGTATCTCTAGACCTCTTGTCTTAAATTCTCAATGCCTTGGTTAAAAAAGTTAGTTTATGTAGTTATTTTGAAGACTCCAAAACATTTTTTTTAATTTTTAATTTATTACTCTTAAACTACATAACCAAATGAAATAAAACTTTAAGCAATTATAAAGGACACTAATACGAACCTAAATGTGCAATAAAATACTGGGTGTCCCATTTAAAAAAGACAGCATTATGTTACCACACTTTTTTGGGCCACCCTGTATATTGGCAAATATTTTCCTGAAATGCACCATATAATACAGTATAAATCGGCATATTAATGAACTTCCTAAGTTAATTAGTTTAGCTATGGAAGCCTGACACACTATTGCCAGTGCATTTGCTCAGTTTTACTATTTTGATTGCGATGAAGGTAGCTCCCCGGGATCGCATTTTCGGACCTCGGGCCCATGGAGACTTTTGATCAGCATCGATTTTTGGATAATATCCCCGAGTATCAAAGTTTTTAACCCAGAGCCGATTCCCATATGTTCCGTGCGGGGTCCTTTAATTTGTTGTATCATGAGCAAAAATTAAATATTTCACTTAAACTATTAAAATAAAAAAAGGTCTGAAGAAATCAAGAATTTTGAAACTTAATCGTAATAATAGTTTATTCATCATAAAATAAAAATTAATAAATAAATTAAACGCATATCATTCAATAATAATAAAAAAAATGTGTACCTTATTTTGGAATGAAGTCAAAATTTTTCAAAATCATTATAAAAACACAATTTTTTCTTCGCATGTTTTGATGGGTCCATGTGATGTCACAATCATTTCCAATAATACTTTTCTGCGTGCTTGTTCGGGTTATAGAAAATTTCTAGAACTAAGTTGATCCAAGACTTTTCTCACATAGGCAATTAGAACTTTATTTACTTATTTCTATTTAGAGAATTTGGAAAAATACTATCAAGAATAGATCATGAAAATATGGGTTGTTTTTAGCCTCCATATGACATTTTAAGAACTGCGAAATATATTTTCTATTATTGTCTCCGGATAAAAATTAGTACCCGTGTAGCCGTGTACCCATAGGACACGTCACTCACTTGTAGAGATGGATATACCGTAAATCGCTTGTCGCGGTAGATACCGTCGCGCTACACAAAAATACCGCTATTAGACCGTAAACTCTCGAATTTATTTGCGATCTCAGATATAGCGCCTCATGTAAGAATCCAGTCTAAGTGCAAGGGTAAAAAACCCATATTAAACATTCTGCAATTTTATCCTTTGGTTTCTTGTTATAAATTTGTTCCTAGAAATTTTAAAATTGAAATCATTAACTAGGATAAGAAACACAAGTTGAATATGATTTAGGATTATAGTATGTTTTCATAGTAGAAGCAAACAAGGTAATATAAAAGTTGGACCAAATTGATTGATGATTGATTTTTTTATGGTCAAACACAACCACTAGGTATAGGGAAAATCCTACGGCACTATGGGAGTGGTGCGGATGCGCATAAAGCGATTCACGTTGGATTTGAATCGTTGGAGGTTATATTCGTTGGGAAACTGGAAGGTCGTTCCATAAGGATGAAGTCCTCCAGATTAAAGAATTCTTAAATAATGAACTTCAAGGAGAGAGTCAAATCCTCAACCTGTCTTCGATGTTCTAGGTTGTCGAGGCTCTTTATCAGCTCGTGGTCTCCTTTCGATGGAATCCAGTAGCCGAATAGTATGTTTGGGTGCAGAGCTCCAGACATGAGAGCAGTAGGCTCTAGTGATGGTCGAATCTGGGCTTTGTACAGTATCAGAAGTTGTTGAGGTGTGTAAACTTTTTGGTTCGGAAGAGTACATCAAGTTTCTGCGACACTATCTTGGCGATTGCCCCAACATGGTTATGATAAGACATATTTCCTCCCAGATATTAATAGATGAAGCCAGTGGAATTGCGTGTCCTGCCATGATTATATCCGGTTCTGTAATATAAATCCTTTTAGAGAGTGATGGTCGAATCTGGGCTTTGTATAGTGTCAAAAGTTCTTGAGGTGTTTACAACTTTCTGGTTCGGAAGAGTACACCAAGTTTCTGAGAAGCTATCTTGGCGATTGCCACAACGTGGATATGCCATGACATATTTCCTCCCAGATTGACGCCCAACAAATTAATAGATGAAGCCAGTAGAATTGCGTGTCCTGCCATGACTATATCCGGTTCTGTAATGTTAACCTTTTTAGAGAAAACTCCTGCCTGGGTTTTCTTAGCGTTAAATTCGACTTGGTTACTTGGACATTTCATGCTGTCTGCGAAGATGTGCGTCGGCAGCCGATGTTCGTGCATTCAAAGAGAAAGATGAGACAAGTGTGCTATCGTCAGCGAAGCTAAATATCTGATTTACAGTTTTCACTAGAAGAAGAAGTTAATGTAGAGTAAGAAGAGGGTGGGAGACAATATGAACCCTTGAGGAGCACCGCCATTGATGGTAAAGGTGTCTGAGAGAAATCCGTCTATCGCCACTTGCAGAGAGCGGTCCTTAAGAAAGCTAGACAACCATGCACAGAATAGACTGGGCATACCATAGGATCGCGGTTTACCTAGAAGCCCCTCATGCCAACATGATCAAAGGCTTTAGTGCTGCAGTGATTCGCCCTAACTTTGGGTTGAGTTTGAGATAAATATGGTGATAGGGCAAGCCACTTTCTTTTTTTAATAATTTAACCATAATTTATTACTTTTGAGTAGAAGTTTCCAAGAACTCAGTTTTAACGGCTCGGTGGAGAGCTCCTAAAATTTTTAACAGAATTATACTGTATACAATACACCCAAGTTTTGCCCTAGTATTCTAAACTTTGCATGTACTACTACTTCGATAATGAAGTAAATTTCACAAAGTTGCGGTCATCATGAATGGTCAAAACGGCCATATTGTCCCGATAACGTGGCCGGATATAACTGACACAGATTGTACGAGGGCTGTAGTGGTCAACTTCTCTCACATTCATACAGTATTCGATGGGGCCGGGCACAGAGGCATGAGGTGACGGTTATTTCGTTGTTATTATTCGATGACCAATTTAAATGTTTCATATTTGAACAGTGTAAGGGAATAACATGCAAAGTCACTTGAAAGTAAATTCACAATACCTTAATTTTAAAGTCGCTTGAAGCGACATTGGTTTACATATTTCAATTTTTTTGACGAAACTATTTATTGCACTAAAAATACAGGGTGCACCAAGTAAAGTGGCCTATTAGAAGTATCTCGAGAACTAAATGAGATTTTATTTTAAAAATTTGGCTGTGGCTATAAGAGATGGTTTTCTACGTTTATAAAATATTTTGGATGGTGCGGTATTGCCGGATAATGCCGAAAGTGGTAGCAACTTCGGAATTTTAAATGAATTACCCTATATATTGTACTTTTTTGGAATCTAGGTAAAAATCTAGAACAGTTTCCTATATAATATCATATACCTATCTTTAAGAGTTTTTGAATTATAAATTTATTCATTCGTGTCAGAAGCATTATAATTTAACAATAAATAACAATAATAATAATGATAATAATATACATATACAAATACAAATGAAATAATCTTGTGATCTTTTAACGCCGTATCGGGACCTGAAAAGAAAATCATATCTTTTTAGCGGTTACAGCTAGAAAGCTGATATTTTGACAATAATTTTACAAGGCCATCGAAATTTTATAATTTCGAACGGTATTTAATTAGTTTTATACAGGGCGTCTCAATAACAATATTTCTGAGGGAGATGAAATATTGCAAAAATCTTCTTTTTTTAAATGGGACACCCTGTATTTGATATGTTTTGCTAATGGGGGATCGAATTCTCTATCTAATGATATTAAGTGTCCTTATACCTACCTTCAATATTTTCGGACTTAGCGAAATTTAAAACTTATCTTAAAAAAAATATATTTTTTGGTAGTAGGCTGTGGAATGGATTCATAGAAACAAAATAATGAAAAATTCATTTGACGTTATGTCTGTGTTATTGTAAAAAAAAATTAACTAATTCACATTATTCGAGCTTAGAGTTTATTTTATATTAATGGGGAGTGTGGTAGAGTTTTATCTAGAACTTGCATAAAATTTAATGAACTTCATCGTGATGCAGCTCCTATGACTCAGAAAAAGTTAATTGGCCGAGAAGGTCCCTTGAAATGGCCCTAAGGTCTCCCGATCTCCCCCCCCCCCCCCCCCCTTAGGATTAAAGAAATAGTATACAAGACACTAGTCACAACAAGGAAAGATTAAGAAAATCGACTAAGAACAGCTCTGGAGTCTCTAGAAGGGGAAGAAATGAAAAAGGTGACAAATGAACATGTTATTTAGTTATTAGTTAGGTACTGTATTGATGTTGATGCGTAATTTTATCTTTGTTTATTTATTTATGACTAAATTGCTCATTTGTTAACTATTTTTTTATAACAACACAGACATAACGTCAAATGGATTTTTCATTATTTTGTTTCTGAATCCATTCCATAGCCAACTACCAAAAAATATATTTTTATAAGATAATTTTTAAATTTCGCTATAAGTCCGAAAATATTGAGGATAGGTGTAGGAACACTTAATATCATTAGATTGAAAATTCGATCCTCCATTAGCAAGACATATCAAATACAGGGTGTCCAATTAAAAAAAAGAAGATTTTTGCAATAATTCATGTCCTTGTACAAAACTAATTAAATACTATTCAAAATAATAAAATTTTTATGGTCTTGTGAAACTATTGTCAAAGTTTCAGCTTGCTAGCTATAACCTCTAAAAAGATATGATTTTCTTTCTAGGTCCCGATACGGCGTTAAAAAATCACAAGATTATTTATAATTCAAAAAGTCTTAAAGATAGTTATATGATATTATACAAAAAAATGTTCTAGATTTTTACCTAGATTCCAAAAAAAATATAATATATTATAGGGTAATTCATTTAAAATTCCGAAGTTGCTACCACTTTCGGTATGATCCGGGAACACCGCATAATCGAAAATATTTTAGAAACGCAGAAAACCATCTCTTACAGCTACAACCAAATTTTCAAAATAAAATCTCATTCAGTTCTCGAGATACTTCTAATAGGCCACTTTACTTGGTGCACCCTGTATAAGAAAGCATTGTAATGCCAGAAGTTTGATATACAACCTTTATGGAAAGCATTTTTTTGATAAGCCAATGGATTCTAGAGTTATGACGAGTTGAATGCTAATACAATTGTGGATTTGAGGTTTCTGGGCGAGCGGTTATTCATTAACGTGAATTAATTGATTCAGCCGATACTTGGTGGAAATCCATAACTAATTTTATGAGAAACAATAAAACTACGTTATATTTCTTTTTCACTATATTCTTAAAAATGACATGTCTCGTTTTCACTGTAGCTTCTTCAGATTGAGAATGAATGAATATTTTCCTATATCTAACAAAATGTACAATCTTAAAATATTATTACAGGTATAATGATGGTGTAGGGTGTGATCTAATAGTAACAATGGGAATTTCCAAATGGTCAGTATAGTGATTATATAAATTATATTATAGGTTTATTTATACAAGTAATTGCGGATTAGTGCAATAAATTTAACAAAGGAGAATTGTTAAGGTATTAATCATTCAGTAAAACATCGGTATTTTTAAGTTTATTTATTTCCATGGATTCTACCATTTTTATGCTTTTGTTTTCAGTATGTAAAATTATAAAATTTGAATCAAAATTATGTTGGTTTTCATTTAAATGGTTGGAATAGTTAGAATCTGTTTTATCTTTTGTATAGCTATTATAATGTTATTGTATTATTTTTCCAAATTTTTACCTATTTTGCCTATGTATGTTTTACATTTTAATTTATACACACCTGATTTTCTATTTATATGATTTTTAGTTTTATTTTTTTTTATATATTTCCCTAAAGTGTTGTTAGTTTTGTAAGCTACCCTTAGGTTGAGTTTATTAAGAAACTTACCCACATTTTTACTAGGTTTTCCAATGAAAGTGATAACTTTAAAATTATCTGCTGACGTTTTACTATTTGGAAAAACTAAATCAATAGTTTTTTTGTAAGTCTTTTTCTTTTAGATTTTGTTTATTAAATTCGAAGAATAACCATTATTGACTGCTATTTGTTTATGAGTTTTGAATGAATGTTATTTTTGTTAAGTGGGAGAGTTAGTAATCTATGAATCATACAGTGGAAATCTGCTAACTTGTGTTGTATTGGGTGACAAAAAGAATAGTTGTGTCTGTATGAGAAGGTTTCTGGAAAACTGAGTAAATATGTTTATTATTTTCTCTTTTTACAGTTAAATCTAGGAAGTTAATGGAATTCTGGTTTTCTTCTTCTATTGTGACATTGATATTTTACGTAAACTAACTGTCCGTGAGAAAACATGTTAAGATGTCGTCAACATACCTGTACAAATAAAGAAACTGTTTAAAAAGAGGGTATTTACTAATTTTACTTCCAAAAAAAATTTATATATATTTCAGCTAGTAACGGACTGAGTGGGTTCCCCTTAATAAGACCATTTTTATTTATATAGAACCCCATTTTTATTTATATAGAACCTATCGTTAAACTCGACATAATTTTGTTCTAGGCAAACTGTAAGAGAACTGATTATTTCTTGTTTCTTTATAAAATTGACATTAATTAACGTAAGGAGTTGTTCATTAAAGCGCTCCATATAATAGCATGACGCGCGATATTTTGAAAGTAAAGAAAAAATATTTCTAATTAAGGTCTTGAACTAAGATTAAGGCAGTTTGATGATCAAGTGGCATAGTTGCAAAATAACACAAAAAAAGTTCACGAAGCTTTAAAACCCCACCCCTATCACCCCCAGCACAGTACGATTTTTGGACAACTTGTCAACTTTGATTCCTTAAGGTATTCAGGGTGAGGCACCATCAGCGTCGGTCCATTTAAAGCAACTAGTCTATTATTTCAATTTATGTAATTGTCGAAGTATATTTCAAGGCAAGTTTCCAATAGCTAAGGTAATGCGTTTTCGAGATATTTAAGTATTTTTGAAAATGTCGACCCAAAATTAATAAGTTATTATTGTTAGCTTTATATATTTAAACTGGGTGTGATTAAAAAAAAGTGCATCGAATTGATAGCAACTCCGGCATTGCCAAAATGTAAATTGACCAAAGTTCTGGATCCGCCCTTGATACGATCAGCTTTTAACTCCACTATATACAGGGTGTCCACTAATTAATGTGACAAGGAAAAACCACAGACTCCTTATGTAAAAATATTATGATTTAATTATACTTACCTATATCCGAAAGTTGATATTAACTGCGATACAGGGTGTTAAAGTTAAAACTTCATTTTTGTTTTTCTCTAATAACTTTGAGAGAAAATAACGATTTTTTACAAAATTTGACAATTGTGGTTTTTTTAGGACGAGGAATTGATTTTTTTGTTTTTTTGTGAAATTTTAATGTGCAATGTAGCGGGCGCTGTCTGCGGCATTTTTCGCACATTCATGCGGTCATAACTTTTTTGTGCCTCAGTGTATTTAAGTTTTAATAAAAATAATACTTTTCTGATGTTTATTACGTAATAAAGGTATACTAGTTCAGGTCGCCCAGAGTTACCGTTTCGGAGATAGTTGCATTTAAATTGTTTAGTGCGTTAGCTCAGGCAAGCAAATAATATTTTGTTACTTCTTACCAATCCACTTTTATATGATAATTAATGTTTCAGTAATGGTAACCTAGAAAATATCGTGTTGAAAAGAGCCAACAGCAATGAAATCACAAACTTACGATAAACTCAAAAATGAAACATTTTCTGTTCCATAGCAACTGCACCTCTAAATTTTATTTGTTTTCTCATAGGTTAATTTAAGAAAAAAATTTTATTTGCAAATTAATAATAATTGGACAGTGCGCACTAAACAATTTAAATGCCGAAACGGTAACTCTGGGCGACCTGAAATTAGTATACCTTCCTTACGTAATAAATATGAGAAAAGTGTTATTTTCATTAAAAACTTAAATACACTGAGGCACAAGGAAATTATGACCTAATAAATGTACAAAAAATGCCGCAGACAGAGCCCCCTAAATTGTACAAATTTCACCAAAAAATCAGTTTCTCATCTTAAAAAAACATAATTACCAAATTTTGTAAAGAACCGTTGCTTTCTGTCGAAGTTATTAGAGAAAAACAAAAATGAAGTTTTAACTCTAACACTCTCAATCTCAGTTAATATCAACTTTCGGATATAGGTAAGTATAATTAATTCCTAATATTTTTACGTAATGAGTCTGTTGTTTTTCCATGTTCCGATTATACAGGGTCATTCACGGTGAGTAGCCTATTAGATCTATGGAACTAACAAAAAAAATTCTTTCAAATAATGGTACGCGCTATCAAAGATGTTGTGATCTTTTTAATGAAGATGATTAATAATTTCAAGAACTACTTAAGATAGAAACATGTACCTATGTACTGAGCCATTAGATAAAAAATGTAATTCTATACGTAGTAGTAATGGACATATGAGAATTTATTATTATACCAAGAAGGTATAATTTTTAAAATACCTTGTATAAAAAATGTGTAGTAATTTTATGAAATAACCTGTATAGTGTTTAAATACTAACTGATTTCAAAGGACGCTTTTACGAATGTTAAATTTTATCCCTGACTTCATAATACAATAATACAGATAGTAAATACAAACCCTATAAATATTAGAAATATCTAACTATTTCCCAAAACACCCGATGATACCTTATACAATAAGGAAATATTTAGTTTACACAGTAGCACTTTAAAATACTATTTCAAATTGAATGGTACTACCAACAAAAGGAAGCCTTTTCCATTGGTGGATGTAACCACCTGCAGACCGGTTTCGAACTCTTTTGTTCTCGTCAGTACAGGGTAGGTGTACATACCTATCATAATTTTTTTTTTTTTTTTTTTTTTTTGGACACATGATGAGAAATCTGCTTACAGACACCTGACCCTCGCGGGGGCCAGGTAGTGTCAGGTTAGCAACATTGCGGGGAAAGACCAGACCAATGTCAACTTACAGAGTGTAAGTTTCGCCTACGAGGTAGACGAGCCGACTGACTAAAACTCACCGTCTGAATTAGGTATCATACCTATAACTCGATTTCGCTATATGACTGGTTAACTGCATATTCTGATTTTGATTTAGCTATGCTATACATTTATGTTGGGTGCCAGCTCTAGATATTTTTTTTTTTTTTTGGACACACGATGAGAAATCTGCTTACAGACACCTGACCCTCGCGGGGGCCAGGTAGTGTCAGGTTAGCAACATTGCGGGGAAAGACCAGACCAATGTCAACTTACAGAGTGTAAGTTTCGCCTACGAGGTAGACGAGCCGACTGACTAAAACTCACCGTCTGAATTAGGTATCATACCTATAACTCGATTTCGCTATATGACTGGTTAACTGCATATTCTGATTTTGATTTAGCTATGCTATACATTTATGTTGGGTGCCAGCTCTAGAGATTTTTTCACTCGAAGTTAATCGAGTGAACAAATTTCGAGAGCTCCGAACGTATAAGGTAGTGGGTAGTAGGGTAGGCATAGTCGTCATGTTACACCTGGTTTTTGCAGGTTGTGCAAAGCAGGGCAATCTTTGTTGTTTTTTGTATTTTGATTGTTTTGGACTCAGACGCGGTTGCGCGTGAGCCAGTCTTTCGGTAATTTGTATGTAGCGTTAGGTCGTGAATACCAGCTCTAGATAGAGAAGACTCTAATACTTCACGCTATATTATCAACGGTAGTCGAGAAAATACAGCGCGCAGCGCCATCTCTTAGCAGTCTCACACAATCTGAAGAGAGGTTATTTGAATAAATCAAAAATAAAAGTCTATACTTTTCAGGTGGTATTAATATCAAATACCAATCTATAGAAAAATTATTATTTCCCAGACCACCCGATGATACCAAATAACGTCTGTTCACATTGTGTGGGACTGCTAAGAGATGGCGCTGCGCGCTGTATTTTTTCGACTATCGTTGATAATACAGCGTGAGGTATTAGAGTCTTCTCTGATGATAGGTATGTACACCTACCCTGTACTGACGAGAACAAAAGAGTTCGAAACCGGTCTGCAGGTGGATGGAAAAGGCTTCCTATTCTTGGTAGTACCGTTCAATTTGAAATAGTATTTTAAAGTGCCACTTTGTAGACTAAATACGCCCTTATTGTATAAGGTATCATCGGGTTTGGGAAATAATAATTTTTCCATACATTGGTATTTGATATTAATTCCACCTGAAAAATATAGACTTTAAATTTTTGATCTAGTTATTTGTTAGAAATAAAGGTTATGAAAGAATGTTTGCAAAAGTTTTCTACGGATGCTATGGAATGTTCCACTTCTCTCATCGCTTCCATACGTTCAAAACGGAGAATTTATCATGCGGTGAGAAATATCCGCCATTATAGTGAGAAATAATTTCTCACTGTTATTATGATAACCCAAGACACCCATTAATTGTTACATGGCTTGATACGGCACGTTTTCCACGTTGACGACGCAACATCGACGATTAGGGCGCAATATCTCCCTAGGGCATGAAAACATTTGCCGCCGTTTCCTTAACAACACAACCGAAACACTGCACAAACATTATTGCTGTGAACTTGCCAAACGGGTGTTGTACTTGTTGGATAATATACTATTAATTCTGAACCTCGTTTTAAACACGTAAAAAGAACGCATCCGTAGAAAAAGTACAGTGTATGACATATTTGTCCCTCGCTTGATTTGCGGCACTCACCTTCGGCTCGTGCCAATCAACTTCTGCGCTCGGGAGAAATATGCAATTTTTCTCACTTGTTGTACAATATACCATTTCATACGTTATAACTTATCTTTAATAGAATATGTATTTTTCCTGCCTAGTCGATCGCTTGCCGTATAATTTCTTACCTGTAGATCGCATATAGTAAAAGTTACAGCACCCCTGGCCTAGAACATCGAAAACAGGTTGGGGATTTGGCTCTCTTTTACAGATATTTTCATGGAAAATGCTCGGCTGGCCTTGCCATCTTAATTCCGCCCAAAGAGGCGAATAGCAGAAATACACGACGAACCACTGCCGCCCATCCATATGTGGTTAAGCTTAGTACTCCTCGAACTTAATTATTTAAGAATTCTTTCATCTGGAGGACTTCATCTTTATGGAACGACCTTCCCGGTGTCGTTTTTCCCAAAGAATATAACCTCCAACGATTCAAAACCAACGTGAATCGCTTTATTCGCAGTAAGAGCTTGGTACCAAAATATAAACTAATATCCTGCACAGTGTGTTCAAAAATATGGGTTATGTGTGAACTTTTAGAATTCTACTACACACTTTCCCCACCTTACCTTACCTACTATATCATACACCTCTAGTGGTGTAATAAGTTAATTACGTCGTTTGTACGGTATTACGTCCTTTGATATAACTCAAACAACCCAAAGTAAAACTGTATACAAACCTATTTACTTGCAAGGATTTTTTGCTGTGTACATTAAAGTAATCAGTATCTTAAAAAGCATCCGAATCTGAAATCTCCGTAATAAGTAATCGTCAGAAACAATATTCCTAATTACACAGAGTCTCTTCCCCCAACTCGAAGTCTCGAAAGTAAACGTATAACAAAACAAAGAAATATGGAAAACAGTAAAAACACCCAGCCAGAAGAAATTAAAGTCGAAAGGAAGGAAATCTGAAATTCAGATGGATAATGTTTTTATGCAAATTGGCAACATTTCTATAATTTAGGGAAATTTAATTTTTAGCGACAATAAAAAGTTTTAATTTGACGAAATGACAGTGAAGATGACGTTTCAGGCGGTTGGATTAATTCGGTCTTATTCGGCCTTAGAATTGTTATAACGGAGCTACGATATCAGGTAATTTTTCATTGTTGATTCGAAAATAGAAACAATCATGGTTTCAGCATAAATGATTCCCATAAAAGGATAGACTGGACAATATTTACAATGTGTTTTATTTCCTTTAATATACTATTTTTCCTATAATATATATTTCTTTTGGTTATTGCAGTTGGTTTTATCATGTTACCTTACCTATACAGGGTGCATGGCTATATTTATGATCATGGATTATACAGGGTCATTTACGGTCAGTGCTCTAACAAAAGATCTCAGGAAATAATGAAGCTATTTATTTGAAATATTGGTACTCGCTATAGGAAAACTAGATATTTTTGTACAGGGTGTAATAAAATAAGTACAGGGTGTCCCATTTTCGACACTTTTATACGGTATCTCCGTAATTGTTAGTGCTATCCAAAAAGTAATGTAGGTGTCATGTGCTCCTTTTGGCACAAACTTAAAGGTAAAATCAAAATTTGAAAATTTTCACTCGCTTAAGAGATACGGGGGAAAATCAAAAAATTGACAATTTATAAATTACCCTAAATTTTCTTAGTTAAAAGAGATACAGAAAAATGTTTTATACAAAAGTTTCTTTATAATGATTGATGAATAATCTGCCGTCTTCACAATAAGTATACTTGGTCAGGTAAAAAAATTAACGAACCTAACCTCATTTTTATAAATGGAACCCTCTGAATATTTTAATCTAAAAAGATAGCATTTCGAATTCTCTTTTCAAATATATAACACAACATGGATAATATTGGTTTCCTAGGCGATTTATTTAAACTTTATTACTTGTAGGCCATGAAACAAAAGCTAATATCCTAGAAACAACTATGTTCACATTCTACTTGCTATTAACTTTTAACGTCAATTTCATTTTTACATATTGATTTGTGAAAATGACTTATTAACATTTTGAAAAATTTGATATGAACTGTTGTTTACATTGAAAGTGGAAAAACGAAGAAATGGCTCAAAATTTATACTTTGTTCGCTATCCGGAAAGAAGGAAACCAATTAAGGACATATTCCGACGACTGGAACTTAATTTAAAAATATACGGCTCTTTTACTATGCCGAGATCAAATACTTATAATAAAGAAAACAAGGAAAATGAAGAAAAGTTTAAATAAATCGCCTAGGAATCCAATATCATCCATGGTATGTTATAAATTTGAGAAGATAATTTAAAATGCTCTCTTTTTAGATTAAAATATACAGGGTGTTCCATTTTAAAAAATGAGGAAAGTTCTGATAACTTTTTTACCTGCCCTCGTATACTTATTCTGAAAACGGCAGATTGTTCAACAATCATTATAAAGAAACTTCTATATAAAACATTTTTCTCTATATCTTTTAAATAACAAATTCTAAGGTAATTTAGAAATTATCAATTTTTTGATTTTCCCCCGTATCTCTTAAGCGAGCGAACATTTTTAAACTTTGATTTTACCATTGTAAGTTTGCACCAAAAAGAGCACATGACACCTACGTTACTTTTTTGATAGCACTAACAATTACGGATATACCCTATAAAAGTGTCGAAAATGGGACACCCTGTATTCATAAGTATTTTCTTTAAATTGAACATTTTAATTTACCATTACTTGTAGAATTATAATCTTCATCTAATTGTGTGGTACATACATGTTTCTATCTTAACTGGTTTTTAATTAGAGAAATTATATAAAAAATGCCTAGTATTTTTATGAAATAAAAAGACATATAGCGTTTTTAAATTTTCTCAAATTTCTAAATTTTAAATGCATTAGTCACAAAATAAGATCAAATTATCTTTGTGTGATATTCTCTACTGCGGTTGTGATCTATTGTATTTTTGAATAATTGTTAGTGTTTTTTCAGACTAGAATTGTTTAGAGCAATTTATTAGCTATCTACAACGGTTCTTCAGTGAGTTGTGTGTAAGAAATTCGACTATTCTAACCCCGGATTAATATTTCGTCGGTAAGTGAGATTAATGGGGTTATGTTTTTTTTAAGGTTAAGTAAATATTGAAAAAATATAGATTTTTTTCTTCGTATTATTTGAATTTCTATAAAAAATACCTACAACGATTACCTATTTATGACTAATGGTAGATCGAAATTATCTAAACGCGTACCTTATTACATCGTTGCTATTTTCTAAAGCCATCTTCCTCTAACTTATTTAAAACTGTAGAACTGTGTATGATTGTAAATAAATGGTGTTTTATGTCTTCCCTTTTATATTATATGTCTATGGTGCTGACTCATGAATAAATACTATGTCATGTTAAAAGATGGGCCATGAAAAAACTCTTAGCATTTATTGTCACCAGCTATAACTTTCGATATAATCGGAAGCAATAGATACGTCAAAATATCTTCATTTAAAAAATCGACATTTTTTATACGAGTACCTCCTACCAATATTTCAAACAATAGTATATTAAGATATAAGTTTCGTAATACATTATCTTAGAGCACGCATTTAATTTAGAAAACGACCCGCGAAGCGGGGAGTTTTCTAAAGTACATGTGCTCTAATTGTCTTATAAACCGTGTATTTTATAATAATTTTTCTATTTGGGTCTTTAATGTCTGAAAAACTTAAGAAAATATAGTACATTTTTTCCATTTGAATTAATATTTTCTTTTTGGATTGGCAATACTTTATCAATTTAATAAAATGTTACAAGTACCAAATATGCCATGATAGAAACAATTGAACACAACAAAGTTTCTTCCCATCCGTCATAATTAAAAATAAATATATTATTAAAGTTAAAAATGAGTCAGGAAGAAAGTTGTACTCCGTCAGAAATAAGAGAAATTGCAGAAAATAATCTAGAAAAACTTTTAAAAAGAATATGCAAAAGTTTGAGTTATGGTGCGAGCAGAACAAAGTTCAAAATATTGAACAAAATAATAAATAATACTATTGAGCAAAATATTGTGTCGACACATAATTTGACAGGAATAACAATTAATGCCCAGGAAATGTCTACAGTAACTATAAATATATATATATAAAGTAATATGTATAATACTATATTGAATTAAAAATAAAAATAGTACTTTATTGAATAAAACTTTAGCAATAGAGCATAAACTGGAAGATATTTCTATTATTTTTACGTTATGTTGTTTTATAGTTGTGACTAGAAATTAGTTGACGGACACCGTCAGCATGTTATATATTTCCGAGTATAGGTATTTCAGATAAATATTTAGTAAAAATGATCTATTTGCTAGGTTAAAGGTTAGTATTTTAAAATTTTCGATAAAAAATGTTTGTCGACTCCATAATGATTAGAAAACTAATTTCAACGAAATCGAAGTAAGCCTAAAATTCATAAAAATTCGAACCCTACTGGCTGCCAACATAAAAAAAATAAAATTTCAGTTTCATAAAGTGGCAGGTTATTAAATTTTTTTTGAATTTCATAATGTAGCCATTACGAATCCCAAATAGAAAAATATCTTTTTAGTGCCCGAGATATTTTAATAGGCAATCACCTGGAATGACCTTGTATAAATATTCTATTGTCCAGAAGTTATAGACTCATTATTAAATGACAATTACGCTCTTAAAAATAATTGCAGTCCTTCCTCACCACACCTTGAACATCTTTTCATAATTAGGCAACTTTCTACTTAAAAAGATTCGCTCTTTTCTGATGACAGCCAAAATAATCGGCATCGTTAATTTTCATAAGTTGGCGTCTTTCGAAAAACACAAGAAGACTTATCATTTGCATACACTGACGCTTTCCCGACGGTTTTCCCAACTTTCCGCGATGAAAATATAAAGTTGCCCGTTTAATGTTTGTTAAGATGGTTTGTTTCGGAGGCAGTGCAAACAATTCAGGTGTTTGTGTTTAATCATGCATAAATAGAAAAATATACGGTGATTCACGGTCTATGGTAGGTTAGACGTACAGGGTGTCCAATTTCCGACACTTTTATAGGGTATTTCCGTAATTGTTAGTGCTATCAAAAAAGTAATGTTGGTGTCATGTGTTCTTTTTGGGTCAAACTTGAAATGGGAAAATCAAAATTTGAAAATTTTTGCTCGCTTAAGAGATACGGGGAAAATCAAAAAATTTACACTTTCAAATTTACCCTATATTTTCTTAGTTAAAAGAGATACAGGAAAATATGTTATACAGAAGTTTATTTGTATTGATTGTTGAATAATTTGCAGTTTTGTGAATAAGTATATGGGGTCAGGTAAAAATGTTATCGGACCTAACCTCGCACCCTATATATTTTAATCTGAAAAGATACTAACTACTAACAAAAATACTTTTTTTTCGAAAACAGTTCACTTTATCGACATTGATCAAGAGTACCTTTTTTCCAGCTTAAGGTTTAGAGTATCCAAAAATATTATTGTCGTTCCTTCATCATACAAGGTGTACAAAAAAAATCATTTTTGTGTTACGTCTAGTCCGTCCCTGGCACAATAAATAATCCAAATGTATTTAAAAGGGCGAATTTTAAGGAGGCTCATCTACTAACCATTATACTAAAAAATTATTAAATTACACCTAGTACTTAAAAAATTATTTACAAAACAACGATTTCCAGAGACGTCCGTTATGGGCCCGTATCTCCGTATGGGGGGCCGTAGGAAGGGAAATTTATAAGAACTTCTCCTATTATTTTTAAGTGTTCTATCTGAACCCGGGACACCCTGTATAATTTATTCGGGGATTTTGAGGGCTTTATTCCGGGATTTTCGAGATTGATTTTTCCTCGTGATCCCGGGATTTCGTTATTCCGGGATTGGCACCCCTAATTATGACAGTTTAAAAAAATTTGACGTACAATTATTAAAGTTATTGACCTATCCTAAAAAATGCTGCTGAAAATGAACGAAAACGGTTACACCAATGAAGTCCAATGAAATTATTTATTTTTCATTGTTCGTCATTGGTGCCACAATATGTAAATGTCATAATGAGATCTTCACTAAACTTTTATTGCACCGTAACAATTGTTTCGGCACACAGTGTCCTCTTCACATGGAAAGAGTGAAGTTCGTCTCGTTCTCGCAAAAAAAACATATTTTTCCTTCAATGCCCATAAAATACCTAAAAGACAACATTTTTCAATAAGCGAAGCATCAAGTAAAAAGCTGTCGACGGGTGTCGCACAACCCCCATCTTTTATGCAAATGTACCTTTCTCCCCTAAATTATTTTAAAGTCGATCCAGGCAGATTTGTAAAGCTCTATTATGCCAAGAGTGGATTCTTGTGTACGATATCTACACCTATCTTGGAAAATATACATATGTATGTGTCTTATCACTTCGAGTTGAGTGTTTAACTCGTTTCTATTCGAGAAAATGTGTTTTATACAGGGTGTCAATTTGAAAACTTCCCCCAATTTTATTGTGAAGGGGGACGCTTTTAAAGAAGTAGCGGCAGCCTTTGTGGTTTAACCCCCTTGGGGGTAGATATTACCCTTAAAATCTTAAATGGGACGGGGATTAAATGGCACACTAGTTAAAGGTCGTTTAAATCTGTTTCCAATAATACCCTAACTTATTATTTTTCATTAGAACTTCACAAGAAATTACCTGTCAAATATAGACGTAATTAGAAATTCTTAGGCCGTGACTTTGTGACCAAAATAATATATTTAAATATAATTTACAAAAAACTATAGTTAGGATTTCTAATAGATTTAGTAAAATCACCTAACTACTAAAATACATTGTAAATTTTACAACGAATGTATGTGCACGGAGCCAACCCTGTAGTAAAATTATTATAGTAAAGACTTTATTGCACGAATTCCTATAAAATATTGTATTAATTACAATTCTCATTATTAAACCGTAAAAAATAATATTGTAGATACACATAATTTCTAAAACAGTATAGTTCGAATTTCTAATTAATTTAGTAAAATCGAGTAATTACAAAATACAGTGTAAATTTTACAAGAAATGTATGTGCAAGGAACAATCACTGTAGTAAAATTATTATAGTGAAGACTTTATTGCACGATTTCCTATAAAATATTGTATTAATTACAATTTTAATTATTAATCCATAAAAATAATATTGTAGGTTCACATAATTTCTAAAACAATATAGTTCGAATTTCTAATTAATTTGGTAAAATCAAGTAACTACTAAAATACATTGTAAATTTTACAACAAATGTATGTGCACGGAACAAAAATGTTAGTAAAATTATTATAGTAAAGACTTTATTGGACGATTTCCTATAAAATATTGTATTAATTACAATTTTAATTATTAATCCATAAAAATAATATTGTAGGTTCACATAATTTCTAAAACAATATAGTTCGAATTTCTAATTAATTTAGTAAAATCAAGTAACTACTAAAATACATTGTAAATTTTACAACAAATGTATGTGCACGGAACAAAAATGTTAGTAAAATTATTATAGTAAAGACTTTATTGGACGATTTCCTATAAAATATTGTATTAATTACAATTTTAATTATTAATCCATAAAAATAATATTGTAGGTTCACATAATTTCTAAAACAATATAGTTCGAATTTCTAATTAATTTAGTAAAATCAAGTAACTACTAAAATACATTGTAAATTTTACAACAAATGTATGTGCACGGAACAAAAATGTTAGTAAAATTATTATAGTAAAGACCTTATTGGACGATTTCCTATAAAATATTGTATTAATTACAATTTTAATTATTAATCCGTACAAAAATAATATTGTAGATGCACATAATTTAAAAATTAATCCGTATCAAAATAATATTATAGATGCACATAATTTCTAAAGTATAGTTCGAATTTCTAATTAATTTAGTATAATCAAGTAATTACTAAAATACATTGTAAATTTTACACTGAATGTATGTGCACGGAACAAACACTGTAGTAAAATTATGATAGTAAAGACTTTATTGCACGATTTCCTATAAAATATTGTATTAATTACAATTTTAATTATTAATCCGTACAAAAATAATATTGTAGATACACATAATTTCTAAAACAGTATAGTTCGATTTTCTAATTAATTTAGTAAAATCAAGTAATTAATAAAATGCATTGTAAATTTTACACTGAATCTATGTGCACGGAACAAACACTGTAGTAAAATTATGATAGTAAAGACTTTATTGCACGATTTCCTATAAAATATTGTATTAATTACAATTTTAATTATTAATCCGTACAAAAATAATATTGTAGATGCACATAATTTAAAAATTAATCCGTATCAAAATAATATTATAGATGCACATAATTTCTAAAGTATAGTTCGAATTTCTAATTAATTTAGTATAATCAAGTAATTACTAAAATACATTGTAAATTTTACACTGAATGTATGTGCACGGAACAAACACTGTAGTAAAATTATGATAGTAAAGACTTTATTGCACGATTTCCTATAAAATATTGTATTAATTACAATTTTAATTATTAATCCGTACAAAAATAATATTGTAGATACACATAATTTCTAAAACAGTATAGTTCGATTTTCTAATTAATTTAGTAAAATCAAGTAATTAATAAAATGCATTGTAAATTTTACACTGAATGTATGTGCACGGAACAAACACTGTAGTAAAATTATGATAGTAAAGACTTTATTGGACGATTTCCTATAAAATATTGTATTAATTACAATTTTAATTATTAATCCGTACAAAAATAATATTGTAGATGCACATAATTTAAAAATTAATCCGTATCAAAATAATATTATAGATGCACATAATTTCTAAAGTATAGTTCGAATTTCTAATTAATTTAGTATAATCAAGTAATTACTAAAATACATTGTAAATTTTACACTGAATGTATGTGCACGGAACAAACACTGTAGTAAAATTATGATAGTAAAGACTTTATTGCACGATTTCCTATAAAATATTGTATTAATTACAATTTTAATTATTAATCCGTACAAAAATAATATTGTAGATGCACATAATTTAAAAATTAATCCGTATCAAAATAATATTATAGATGCACATAATTTCTAAAGTATAGTTCGAATTTCTAATTAATTTAGTATAATCAAGTAATTACTAAAATACATTGTAAATTTTACACTGAATGTATGTGCACGGAACAAACACTGTAGTAAAATTATGATAGTAAAGACTTTATTGCACGATTTCCTATAAAATATTGTATTAATTACAATTTTAATTATTAATCCGTACAAAAATAATATTGTAGATACACATAATTTCTAAAACAGTATAGTTCGATTTTCTAATTAATTTAGTAAAATCAAGTAATTAATAAAATGCATTGTAAATTTTACACTGAATGTATGTGCACGGAACAAACACTGTAGTAAAATTATGATAGTAAAGACTTTATTGCACGATTTCCTATAAAATATTGTATTAATTACAATTTTAATTATTAATCCGTACAAAAATAATATTGTAGATACACATAATTTCTAAAACAGTATAGTTCGATTTTCTAATTAATTTAGTAAAATCAAGTAATTAATAAAATGCATTGTAAATTTTACACTGAATGTATGTGCACGGAACAAACACTGTAGTAAAATTATGATAGTAAAGACTTTATTGCACGATTTCCTATAAAATATTGTATTAATTACAATTTTAATTATTAATCCGTACAAAAATAATATTGTAGATGCACATAATTTAAAAATTAATCCGTATCAAAATAATATTATAGATGCACATAATTTCTAAAGTATAGTTCGAATTTCTAATTAATTTAGTATAATCAAGTAATTACTAAAATACATTGTAAATTTTACACTGAATGTATGTGCACGGAACAAACACTGTAGTAAAATTATGATAGTAAAGACTTTATTGCACGATTTCCTATAAAATATTGTATTAATTACAATTTTAATTATTAATCCGTACAAAAATAATATTGTAGATGCACATAATTTAAAAATTAATCCGTATCAAAATAATATTATAGATGCACATAATTTCTAAAGTATAGTTCGAATTTCTAATTAATTTAGTATAATCAAGTAATTACTAAAATACATTGTAAATTTTACACTGAATGTATGTGCACGGAACAAACACTGTAGTAAAATTATGATAGTAAAGACTTTATTGCACGATTTCCTATAAAATATTGTATTAATTACAATTTTAATTATTAATCCGTACAAAAATAATATTGTAGATACACATAATTTCTAAAACAGTATAGTTCGATTTTCTAATTAATTTAGTAAAATCAAGTAATTAATAAAATGCATTGTAAATTTTACACTGAATGTATGTGCACGGAACAAACACTGTAGTAAAATTATGATAGTAAAGACTTTATTGCACGATTTCCTATAAAATATTGTATTAATTACAATTTTAATTATTAATCCGTACAAAAATAATATTGTAGATACACATAATTTCTAAAACAGTATAGTTCGATTTTCTAATTAATTTAGTAAAATCAAGTAATTAATAAAATGCATTGTAAATTTTACACTGAATGTATGTGCACGGAACAAACACTGTAGTAAAATTATGATAGTAAAGACTTTATTGCACGATTTCCTATAAAATATTGTATTAATTACAATTTTAATTATTAATCCGTACAAAAATAATATTGTAGATACACATAATTTCTAAAACAGTATAGTTCGATTTTCTAATTAATTTAGTAAAATCAAGTAATTGCTAAAATATATTGTAAATTTTACAACGAATGAGAGTGAAAATAATTTATTTGAAACACCAGTAATTAAATAGTGTAAAAATGAAACAAAGTGTTGTAAAAATGCATGTTTACAAGAATGAAAGGCTTAAATCAGATGCAATGGATTCCTAGGATTTAGTTTTTCGTAACAAATAATATGAGGAGGGGAACATACCATCGACCAGTGAAGTCAAGCAACCTTGGGCACGGTTAGTACTTGGATGGGTGACCGATTGGGAATACCAAGTGTTAAAATTTTTTCAAAAAATGTTGATAAATTTTACAAAAGGTTTCAGTAAATTTGACAAAAATATTTTTGTAATTTTTACTAAAAATTTAGGTTAAAGTTTTGCTATAATTTAATGTCAGTTCTAAATAAAAGTTATTCCAGTCACGTATAGAACCATAAATTGTGGTTAGTTTTACTATGTTTATAGTAAATTTAACTAAGTTTTTCTTTCCGTGTAAGTTTTAATTACTTCCATTTCTGGAACGACGAATTCTTGGAAACTACCACTCAAAAAATATTAAATTATGGTATTATTGGAAAATCACTTAAACCTCCCTTCCCATTTAAGATTTTTAGGATAACATCTACCCGTTCCAGGGAGTTAAACAACGAAGGCGGCAAATATTCTTTAAAAAGGTGGGAGGAGACATTTATGATTATTTGTCTACAATTAATCCGTAAGAGAGTAGACAATTTTCAATTTTCTAAAAGTTCCATTACCGTTCCCAATTTCAGACTTATTAATTAAAGGTATGAATCGAATAATTTGTCTTACGTCATATCCCCTGGAAATGTGCAAATGATTTATTAATTCAACGAGATGAGTGTATGCCTCTAATTTAACTGGAATTCAATAGGCGAGCGTCTTGCGACGACGGCGGATATAATCATTTAGATAATGGGTTTAAGATATAGGGGATGGTCTAAGCATGGAAGAGACTGCGTTCGCATATTGTATATTCAAAGAATAAGAGTGAGATATACCAAGCGGAACATTTTTTGTTCATTTTATATCAAATCAAATAGACTACTATGTCAGTCGCCCTTGCTTCAATACTGGCCGCGCGCCTTTCATACTTCAGTATGTTTCGAGACTCGGCAGTCTAACGACATCGTGTCGAGGGTTCCACATGCTTGACGTATGCGAGTTTTAAACGTTTTGTTAATTGTATTGCTCGATTTTTTTTTTTGTTGTGAAATAATTCATAATAAGAAATGTTGTGATGTGATTTCAAATTTGTGTGATATTATCTACTGTTGGTTCTGTTGAAAAACACACTTTTGTGTTCTATTTTTTTATGGAATTTAATTATAAAACCGATTATTTAAAAATAAGATCGAATGTTAGAGAGTATGTACCTTAAAATTGTAGTTTTCTTTGTCTAAAAAGTTTGAAAAAGAAGTGATAACGCGCGTCAAAAACGTATTGTTGTCATTGGTTGCGAAGGTCCTCAGGAGTGGCCACGTAAATTTTGGTGGTTATTTTTCTTCAATTTATTTTCATCTCGGGATTTGCGGATTAAATATAATACGTCATTTCCATAATACCCTGTATAATATGCTAGTACTAAGGCTAAAAGCCATAGTTGTTAAAAACCTAATGAAAGTTGAGAACGCAGCGTCTGAGCAAACCAATCTTGATATTGTCAAAGCAATTAATTCAACTCTGTTTGTCAAAGACGTCCCTCCGGTGCGTCTCAGACGGCGTCCCTTGTCTTCACAGAACTTTTTGGCAAACTGCGGCTACATTAATTTTATATAATGGACGAGATGGAAGCTGCAATTGATGATTTGAAAACGATGACGTAATGCAAAGAAATATTATCTAACAACCTGGAAGGAAACGATTCGTTTCGGTTCGAAACCAGTCTGCAAATGGTGACATCCTACCAATAGGAATGGTTTCTTATTTCTTGGTAGTATCATTCAAGCTGAATTGGTTTTTACTATCTAACTATGGCACTTACGTTTGTTCATATATGTTATATCGAAAATTATTGCTTGGAGCATAATAAATAATTAAACATTTTTTTTTCAGGACAATGTCTTCAATACAGGAATCCCACCTCCTTCCGCCACCAAAGCCGAAACTTTCGCCTCTGGAACTACGAAACACGGATCTTGTTTCTCGTCTTCTTGCAGCCACTCCACCGTATCTATACAACATGTCGTTATTGCCAAACACATACTTCTTTTCGGAAATGCTGAGAAGTTTCGTTCAAGCCAAGAACGAACAAAATGCTCAACGTGGCAACATTGCAAGTGGTTTTGGAAGTAAGTCACAATAGCAGTAGGTACCATAGGTTCGTTTTGCACAGCGAGATTTTCAACCGGTTGCAAGTTTCGTTCTACGCATGTTCCGTTGTAGACGAATTTCTAACTGGTTGTTGCTTTTGGTCTCTGTGAACGTGTACAAATGCGAAACCTTCAACTGTCAAATCTGAGAATGACTTCTTAACTTAATTATTCTGACGGTTGCAAATCAGTTGTTAATCGATACATTTTACTTTACGAACAGCGAACTTTTGTTCACATATTCTGCTTATGTGAACACTTTAAATCAATTGCGCATTCCGCGGACAGTTTATTTCTGACTGCACTGTGAACGAACCTAAAAAAAACTACTCGAAAATGAATAGGCTTACTAGATTATGTCGAAACGTTTTTGGAATCATCAATTTATTCCGGAAAGTCAAGAAAATATTAATTTTTAAATTAAACCATACAATTATTCAGCTGTTGTGCCTTAAAGTGTTCAATAATGGTCGTTCCCACGGAAATGAATTAACAACAACAAAAGTTAAATCATTTACCGTTGCAACAATATTCTACAGACTTCAACACGTTTGAAAATCAAGTATGCCTTGGAAATTTACAATAAGCTTTTTTCTCACTAGTAATGTTATTAAAAAAATGTTAGAAAGGAAAACTGATTAAGATACAAAATTTTTAAATTCTGAAGCTACTTAGATATTTTGTATCATTTTCATTCCACCCTCCTTTTTTGAAGATATTACAACATTACTTTAAGAAAAGTTGTTCAAAATAATAAATTAAATATGATCGGTCTATTTCCATCCATCTATTAGGCATATATAATTTAAAATTTTTGAACATCTTAAATAGCGAGGGTCGAATAAAAATAACTAAAAATATCAAAGTAGGCACATGATTTTAGAATGTTGTATTCTTAATCAGTTTTTCTTCCTGAACATATCTTCTTAATAATTTTTTTCGTATATCCTATTGAAACAGCACTTTACTAATATAACTGTTACTTACTTTTTGTAAATTTAGCAGGGCTAAACAACAGAACTGGTTTTATTTTTAATTTAGTTAATATTTTTTATTTTAATATTTACTATTTTTTATTATATTTATTATTTTGTATTCTAATATTTATTTATTTTTTTTTCTAATATTTATTATTTTTTATTCTAATATTTATTATTTTTTATTTAATATTTACTATTTTTTATTCTAATATTTATTATTTTGTATTCTAATATTTATTATTTTTTTTCTAATATTTTTTATTTTTTTATTCTAATATTTATTATTTTTTATTCTAATATTTATTATTTTTTATTTTAATATTTACTATTTTTTATTATAATATTTATTATTTTTTATTCTAATATTTATTATTTTGTATTCTAATATTTATTATTTTTTATTATAATATTTATTATTTTTTATTCTAATATTTATTATTTTTTATTCTAATATCTATTATTTTTTAATCTAATATTTAATATTTTTTATTCTAATATTTATTACTTTTTATTCTAATATTTAGTATTTTTTATTCCAATATTTATTATTTTTTATTTTAATATTTACTATTTTTTATTATAATATTTATTATTTTCTATTCTAATATTTATTATTTTTTATTCTAATATTTACTATTTTTTATTTTAATATTTAGTATTTTTTATTTTAATATTCACTATTTTTTATTCTAATATTTATTATTTTTTATTCTAATATTTATTATTTTTTATTCCAATTTTATTATTTTTTATTTTAATATTTACTATTTTTTATTATAATATTTATTATTTTCTATTCTAATATTTATTATTTTTTATTCTAATATTTAATATTTTTTATTCTAATATTTATTACTTTTTATTCTAATATTTAGTATTTTTTATTCCAATATTTATTATTTTTTATTTTAATATTTACTATTTTTTATTATAATATTTATTATTTTCTATTCTAATATTTATTATTTTTTATTATAATATTTACTATTTTTTATTTTAATATTTAGTATTTTTTATTTTAATATTTACTATTTTTTATTCTAATATTTACTATTTTTTATTCTAATATTTATTATTTTTTATTCTAATATTTATTATTTTTTATTCTAATATTTATTATTTTTTATTCTAATATTTATTATTTTTTATTCTAATATTTACTATTTTTTATTATAATATTTATTATTTTTTATTCTAATATTTATTATTTTGTATTCTAATATTTATTATTTTTTATTCTAATATTTATTATTTTTTATTTTAATATTTACTATTTTTTATTATAATATTTATTATTTTCTATTCTAATATTTATTATTTTTTTTCTAATATTTACTATTTTTTATTAAATATTTATTATTTTTTATTCTAATATTTATTATTTTGTATTCTAATATTTATTATTTTTTATTCTAATATTTATTATTTTTTATTCTAATATTTATTATTTTTTATTTTAATATTTACCATGGGAATTTTGGAAACGGTAAGAGATACGACGTCGGTTAAATTAAGTATTTTTTCCCGACTTTGTTCGAAGAGATGTCCAAAAATAAATTTCACTTTCTCATTGCTACTTTTTATTCTCCGCAAGATGACAACTGCAGATCTTGAATGCAATGTTTCGTCTTTGGCTCACCCTAATTAATTTATCTTTTTTAAATACGGGCCTGGATCTTTTAGTTTAAATTATGAAAGAGGACCGAAATCTACGATGAGTTATATACAACATTTCGTGGGTTTCCAACGTCTTGTCCCTTACATTGAAAATCTCCATTAAAATACCCCTAATACGGTCCTGTAATTTACTTTTTTTTAAATTCGGTATAATTAATACGTAATACTTACGCTAAGTAGAAATTTGAAACGACTCTTAGTTTGAAATATAAAAAAAACAGTACGTAGTACGTAAAAACAATAACAATTAAAGACAGAAATAGCAATAAGAATTTAAAAATCTTCAGTTTATTTGAAACAAAATAAAATTACAGGAACGTACTAGGGGTATTTTAATGAAGATGGTCAATTTAAAGGATAAAAATCGGTAAACCAGTAAGTATTGTATACCACCAAACGTGGATTTAATTTAAACCAAAAAATCCAGGCCTGTATTTAAAAAATTAAGTTGATGATGGTTATCTAAAGACGAAACGTCGCATGAAAGATCCGATGATGCCATCTCGTGGAGAATAAGAAGTAGCAATGAGAAAGTGAAATTTATTTTCGGACGTCTCTTCAAAAAAATAAAAACCGAAACGAAAAATTTTAGATATTTCCAGATATTTTGAAAGCACCTGAATCTATTTATGTATTACTGGGTCCATAATTACGCAACTTCACACCGATTTATCCGACTTCGTATCTCTTACCATTTCCGAAATTCCTAGGGTGAAAGCCGAATTTGTAACACGATCTATAATATTTATAATTAATTCAATTCACCCCCGGCGCCTCTGGTGTAAACCAGCGTTTGTTATTTTCCAAGTTTTGTGTTCTTATAAACAAATACACATGAACTACTCACTCACAAAACATCTTATCTACCTGTGAAATAGTATTTCCTAGAGTAAGTCAGAAATCATATTACCAAAGCACTTAAAAGATTTTTGAAATTTGCCATGCTTCCTTTAACACCCTGTATAACACAGGAACATAATGATAAATTAGGGATATATCAAAGTCGACAAAATTCTCTATCCAACTCAGGAAGAGTGATCCTACTCACTGATTTCTACTATAAAATATTTATCCTCAAAGTGATGCAAGAAATGTTGAGTTGCCTATCCATTTTTGAGGGTATAACGGTCATAAGTCAAAGTAAAGTTAAAACGTCCGAAAATAAATTACTATTTGCATCAATTAAAAATAATGAATTAACATTACCTATGTCTTTGAATATCGAATTCAATGCCTATGTTAACCTTCTAAGAACATAATTAGTTGATTACTGAACTTATCTTTTCTAGATAATGCAAATATGTACTATGGCCACGCTATGAGACGTTCAAGAAAACGAGGGTGGAATAACGCGGGCAGAGAAAGTGTTTTTCAAAATAACGCCGCCCCGGAAGAAAAGATAGAAAAAGCGAGTGAAAAGACGGACACAAACGAACCATGGATGATAAAGAGCATGCGAAAAAGTGATGAAAACGCTTTGGAACTTAGTACTACTGGTGAAAATATCCACCAAAAGGTAATCCTTTTTATCAGTAGCATTAGAGCTGGGTAATTGATTGATTTTTTACAGGCTGAGGATCATCAACGACAGAAATCACCAAAGTTAGAAGAACAACCACTACCATTCACTCCCCAACAAGAAAACTCTTCGAATTTAGTCCTACCACCTCCACCGCCCATTTGGTACCCCCCAATCTACCCCACTCCACCATATGGAATTGACCCTCTACATTTCTTTATTGATTTGAGGGTATCTGGACATATCTACGACAAACAAAACAATAATCCGGTTCAGAAAGATGGTTCAAGTGGTTCCAATATTAGTGCAAGTAGTCCTTCTGAAGATAATGGAATTAGTACCACAGTTGTCAGGTCAGAAGAGCAAGAAAAAACTGAAGTGGAACAGAAGAATATTAAAGTAGAAGACAGTCTAAGTGATATGTTCAGGCAGAAGAGGCATTGCTCTGCTTTTTCTGTGCCAAATTCCATTGGCACATCAAAAAATCGACATCCTGATAAAGCACAGACTCGGTTTGATGTCAAATCGATGGGGTTTGACAAGGATTTTAACAAAACGAGCACAAATTATATCATGGGCAACATATCAAGTATTTATAAGAACCTGTTGGATAAAAAGTCTAAAGCAACTAATCACCCTCATTATAATACTTCTGGAAGTAGAATGGAAGGAATTGAAGATTCTATGAACATTAACGTAGATGTAGAGGAAGCCAGACATTGTGAAACTAACAACGCACAAGCAGCCAAACACTTTTCCAATAGAGCAGCAGCAACGAGCTCTGACCAATCGGAAGAAGAGAAACAGAAGAAAACTAACGCTTTAAGAGCTCTGATTGGCATGGAGATAGTAGACTACATAGGCCAAAAGAAAGTCAAGGAAAGGAGATCGAGTGGTTCCTATGTGATTTCAGAAGGGGATGAGGATATTGGATCTGAAGTGGAGTCAGTCGGAAGTCCGCAGTTAGAAGTTGTCGCGGTGCAAGATGACGCGTAAAGTTATATTATATAAAATTAAAGTTCGAAGGTTTACAGAAAATTTAGAAAGGTTATAAGTTAGAGTGTCCAGCTTTCAATATTTTGTTAATCTGGGAAGTGTTGTTCGTATTCATAATATTACAGTCAGATCTCTTTATAGCAATTTGCTATGACGTAGGATATTAAAATAATAAAAGCCGTATTACAGTCGGAAATTTTTTGTATGCGGCATACCAATATCGATCAGCTGGCGCAATACTTCTTGCATTGTGGACGCAATGCGAGAATGAAATCCGTATTACAGTCGGCAATTCTACTCTTGTAGAAATTAAAATTGCACGGAATCATGCGCAGTACACCATTCTCAATCAGCTGGCGCAATTAGTTTTGCATTGCCAAAAATGGGTCGTGTGCCATTTTGATTGCCATTGCCGCTGCAAATCTGGGTAGAGATGGATTATTCTGTTATTTTTAACTGTTTATTATTTGGTCGAAGCAGCTACGAACAGCTAATGGCTATTTAAACTAACGGGTACTTCAATTAGCACTTCACATTCTTTATTAAGCATATGTACTGCTAATTCGTCGCAATTTTTTTGAACTGCTATTTGTAAGTAGCCGTAGCTGCTTTAACTGGTAATCAAAACGAACAGGTTTGCCCATTTCTAGTTCTGGGGGTATTTTAGGGTTGTAAGTAGCCGTAGCTGCTTTAACTGGTAATCAAAACGAACAGGTTTGTCCATTTCTATTTCTGGGGGTATTTTATTGATTTCGACAGTACCAACTGCTGTTCTGACTATTGGCATTGTGCCAACTGATCGAGAACGGCTTAGTGCGCATGAATACGTGCAATTATAATTGCCATTGCAAGCGCAAGAGAAGAATTGCCGATTATAATATGTAATTAAGAAAATAAATGTTTCCTAATTAAATGTATTGTGAATAATTCTCATTTCAGACAAGTAGAAATAGGTAGTATGGTAATATGAAACTGTACAAAATCACAAGAAACGCACTGTTCAAATATCCGGAAATAATCACGTGCTAAATAGATGACTCAACGTAGGTAAAGTGGGTCCCAAAGTTCGATACATGCATCGAATATCATTTTAAGTGACAAATCGTGTTCTTACAGGAGAAGACATAACAGGTTCTTTACCATGATACTACAGGCAAAATACCAAAGTAATCAGATACAAATGGGATGAAAGAGGCATTTAAAAAAAAAATTAAGCTAAAAAACCAAATTTTAGATTTTTGAAACATTTATTTTGAACTCTGAAATTAGTCAAAATGTCACTTATAATGTTATTCGATGCATGTATCGAGTAGGTATATCGTCTTGGATTTTGGCTACCTGTGATATTAATAAAACCTTATTGTATTTTTGAATTGAATTATATATAAATTAAATAAAGACAGAACAGATTTCCATGTCGAATCCCAAGTCGCTTGCTTTCCCCCTCTGCCATTGTAGGGGGGTTTTGGTACTATCCTCTCGCAGACTTTACCAGATGAGCGGTCGATACAGTGTTGCCAGGTTTAGTAAAATGTCACTAGATCTAGTGATTTTTTCAATCTAGTGATTGTGTTAACACATTTTTAAAATTGCTATTTTCCATTATTTTTTCATTCAAATCCAAAATGTACCTAATTATTATTCTCAAATTCGAATCTATTACTTTACCATTTAATTTCCTTAAATGACTTTGTGTTGCTAAGTCTTTAAGGTATCATCGTGCCGATAAAAAAACTAGGGCAGCAAAATCTCAAAACTGGGAACGGAAATACATTTCTCATAGACTATAAAAGGTGCTCGACGGCTGTAAAGGTAAAAACACCTAACTTTTAGAAAGTAAGCTAGGTTACATAATTTAAGGTTTGTATTTGGCGATACGAGGTGGAATCAAATATGTTACTTGTTTCATAAAGTTCGGCGGAAGTTTTTATGGAGGAACTAAATGTATTACGCATTTTTTAGTCAAGCTAGAAAAAGTAAAATGCTTTATTTAAAGCAGGTATATTTAACGTCGCCAAAAAATGAAAATAACTGAATAATAAAAGAAATTTACCAGAAAGTACAAAAATATACAAACACAAAATTTGTCGTAGCAACAATTTTTTTTTAATATGTAGTCATAGAACATTCCTTTTTATTACTTCTTGATTATTAGTATCTTCTATTTTCATCTTTAGCAAACATTCTAGGGGAACCTGAAGCTCCTCCTAATAATAGTTCGATACCTTGCTATTATCTGGTATTGGTATTTCTGTTTACTCCCAGTTCGCCTGCAATATCTCTAATAAAAGAACTATCTCGCAACCGTCTGTAGATAATAGCCTTTTGCTGGGGGGTTAATTGTGGCATATTTTTAAAAAAATGTGCTTGACAAGTTAATGATAAAGTGACAATCTATGTTGACATGTAAAATTAGTATATGACATTTTACTGGTACCAGACTCGACAGTAAATATTTCCTATTAGTCAAGGAGAAAATAAGAAATTTTGCTGTCCTAGTTCCTTGTCGGCACGATGGTACAATGGTGAAGGAACCTGGAACTAACATAAATTATTTTTTGTTCTTTTTTATTATGGAAATAAAATGTGATGTTATTTAATTGGCTTATTATTAATTAACCCTTTGGTAAATCTAGTGAAACTTTAGTGAATTATTGTGCTACTGCTTTTTTAATTTTTAATCTGGCAACATTGCGGCGATAAGCATGAGCCGCTTGCAGGATTTCCATTTCTCCGAACATGAAACATGATAACGTCGCGTCATTTTGGTTGATGGTGCTTTAAGATACGACGGGGATTGCTTCTCTTTATTTAATTTATACCTAATTTATTACTTTCTCTGTCCTGCCCGTTAGGCAACCACAGACAATCGACAATTTCTCCATACGTCTCTTCCCGTTTCGCCCTAACTCAAGGTTAATCTATAAAATTGCAACTAATGACAATCGTGTTTCCGAAATATGTCGATTTAATCGAATCGAAACAATCGACTGACACGTAGACCCCGCTACAGGTTGTCGATGAATAACCTAAAACCAAATATTAGAAATATATTTTTCGGTGGGAAGCAGTGTCACCGGTAGTACTATCGTACTAGATAGTACTAGATTTAGCAGTTTTTGAAAACATTTAGAACCTTCAAATTCAGATGTAGTACCTTTTCAAAATGCGCGACATATCGTAAGGCAACGGGTAGTTGGGTATGGGATTGGACCTTTTTTTTAGATATTGCCAATCTAGTACAAGGTGTCCCATTTTCGACACTTTTATACGGTATCTCCGTTATCGCTAGTGCTATCAAAAAAGTAATGTAGGTGTCATGTGCTCTTTTTGGATCAAACTTAAAATGGTAAAATCAAAATTCGAAAATTTTCGCTCGCTAAGAGATACGGGGGAAAATCAACAAATTGACAATTTATAAATTACCCTAAATTTTCTTAGTTAAAACAGATACGGAAAAATGTTTTATACAGAAGTTTATTTATCATGATTGTTGAATAATCTTCCGTTTTCAGAATAAGTATACGGGAGTCAGGTAAGAAAGTTATCGGACCTAACCTAATTTTTTTAAACGGAATACCCTGTATATTTTAATCTATTTTCAAATTTATAACACACCATGTGGATGATAGATATCATACTAACTTTTTCAAAATGCTGATAAGTCATTTTCACAAATGGATATGTAAAAATGAAATTGACGTTAAATGTTAATAACAACTAGAATGTCAACATGGTTGTCTCTAGGATATTAGCTTTTGTTTCATGGCCTACTATGGTTTAAAGTAAAAAGGTTTAAACAAATCGCCAAGGAACCCAATAGTATCCATGGTGTGTTATATATTTGAAAAGAGAATTTGAAATGCTATCTTTCTAGATTAAAATATACAGGGCGTTCCATTTAAAAAAATTAGGTTAGGTCCGATAACTATTTTACCTGACCCCGTATACTTATTCTGAAACCGGAAGATTATTCAACAATCATTATGAAGAAACTTTTACATAAAACATTTTTCTGTATCTTTCTTAACTAAGAAATTATAGGGTAATTTTGAAATTGTCAATTTTTTTATTTTCCCCCGTATCTCTTAAGCGAGCGAAAATTTTCAAATTTTGATTTTATCATTTTAAGTTTGACCCAAAAAGAGTACATGACACCTATTACTTTTTTGATAGTACTAAATGATATCCTATAAAGGTGTTGAAAATGGGACACCCTGTACAAGAAGGCAATCGACTTATCTTTATCGATCGACATAAAAGCGATTGTTCATGGTTCGACTACTGGTTGTAATAAATGTTTATCGAACCTGTATACATGGTGACCTAAGTACAATTTTATTATATATATATTAATATCACTTGTTTAGCATTATTTCTTTCTTCTTTTGTTTTTCAAACTTAAAGCTATACTAATCAATAATCAAGCGACTTCTTCTTTGTTGATAGTTACATTGCAACCAATGTTCATTGTTGTTGGTTACGGAAAAATTCGCTGTCAATAATTCAATCAAAATATCATTGAATTTACTTTTAACATAGTTTTAAAAAAAGTAAGCCACTTTCAACACTAGTGTCATAAAGTTACATATCATTATTACATTACAAGAGTTAAAAAGTCGATTTTTAATTGTGTTTGTAGATAAAGACATTTAACCAAGACAGATGTAAAGTAGAAGAAAATAACTTGTATTTCTATCTTACCCACACATGCATAACTTATATACATGGTGTTTCGGGAGGAAAGGGAAATATTTTGGAAACATGTTCAGAAGATCAAAATAAGAGAAACTAACCCATATGTTTTAATCCGATTCTTAACCGTCTCTGAAATAATCGGTTCTAAAGTTTTTTTTGTAACTATTTTTTATTTCAAAAGCAACAAAAATAGATACTAGTAAAACAACAAAATTCCACTAATTTAGAATGTTTTCGAAAATACCCCCACCAACTTCAATACAAGCTGCACCACGTTTGTTAATCGCTCGTGTTGCGCGTTGAATTGCTTGGGGATTGTTTATATTGATATTTGCAGCATTAAAAATTCGATTGTGGAGTCCTTCCACGGTTTCTACTCGTGTTTCGTATACTAGTGATTTCATCCACCCCCAGAGGCAATAATCCAGTGGGTTTAGGTCTGGTGACCTCGGTGGCCAAGCTTGAGGTCCTCCTCTGCCAATCCAACGATCAGGAAAACGATTATTCAAGAAATTACGCACCCGGCGACTAAAATGAGGTGGGGCTTCATCGTGCTGAAAGAACATTTGGTGTCGAACAATTAGCGGAACATCATCCAACATGTGTGTTAAATGGGCTTCCAAAAACCGTAAATATCTATCTCCATCTAAGACGCTCATTCAATACAAAAGGACCAAACAACTGGTCGTTGAGCATTCCACACCACACATTAATACTGAATCGATGTTGAAAGTTTCGTTCAAACGTGGCATGATGATTTTCATCTGACCACCGATGTTCATTGTGACAGTTATTGATTCCATCGCGGGTGAACTGAGCTTCATCGCTAAATAAAATGTATTTATGTAGGCCTCGATTTTGTTGGATCCATTCAGAAAATTGAACCCTTAAGCCATAATCACCTTCTTGAAGATGTTGGACCGGTTGAACATGGAAAGGCTTTAAACCGTTTTTTCTAAGTGTCTTCCAAATGCCCACATGTGATTCTAATAGAAGTTCTTTCGTAATCCGCCTCGTACTAACACCTGGGTTCTCTTCAGCCATATCCAGAACATTCTTTTCATTTTCCACATTTAGACCCGCCGCTCGTTCAGAATCAATCCTTACGATTGGAAACATTCCTGTTTCCTGAGCATTTGCAAAAACTTTTCGAGTAGGAACTCTTCGATTTAGAAAACGACGTCGGTATTCATCAACAACCCGTAATGCGCTACCATTACAGAAACCATACACGAATATTATGTCAGCATACTCCCTATGGGTGAATGTGTGAGGTATTACGTATGGAACCTTTTCTCTTTTCGAGTCGAAACGCTCAGAATAAATCAAACTGACAACCATGTTGTCAATTAAATTAGGTATTGACAATTAATGAAATACCTACAAACTGGAGTTAGAAATACAAAACTTCTTAATTACTCCAAAACTTTACAAAAAAAAACTTTAGAACCGATTATTTCAGAGACGGTTAAGAATCGGATTAAAACATATGGGTTAGTTTCTCTTATTTTGACCTTCTGAACATGTTCCCAAAATATTTCCCTTTCCTCCTGAAACACCCTGTACCTATAAATAAAAATTATTTTAACATGGTGGAACGTTGCAGAATAATAACTTGTCTATAAAATAATCTAGTCAACAGAAGAAATTGTATAGAAATAGATTCTATATAATCAAAGTTAATGTTATTCAATAAACGTAGTCCACTAAGCTATAAAATTGTTTTCTTGTACATAAAGATCTTGCGAACAATTTTTAAGGAAGGGTTGATTCCCTGAGACATGCGTTGTAATAGATCTATTAGTATTTTAACAATTCTATTACCCTATTACGTTACTCCTGTCGCCTAATTGAGAAAAAGACACGAAGGAATTTTTTTAAGCGGAACGTACGTACGTATATTATACCAATGATAGGTAACTCTAAACGTTTTCCTTATCTGCGCGTTTCACGTAAGACGTTTTTTGATAACCCCCGTATAACCAAGTTTCCCCTTAAGTTTTATTTGAATTTAATTTAATCAGATTATTAAGTAGACGGCTATTTTTTGGAAATTTAATTTTATCCCCATTTTTGAATTCTATCCAGAGGTGAATTCCCCACCCAGGAATTATTTATTTAGAGCCAATCTAACTTTCTTAATCATTAAACTTTGAATATATGTGTGAGTGCTGGTCGACACTATCAGTAATATCGCCAGTCTTGATATTCAATGAAAAATTCATCATAATTTAGAGGCGCTACTTAAAGTTTTTCGAACGCAATTTTCTCGATTATGGTTTTTCGCATCGAATAGGTGTTTTTTGTCAGGGATTCCAGGCTATTAATATCATTACCGATTTGATACGCACGAGTCAGTCGGTCTTGTGTGGGTCCACCATCCTTTCCCCGCTAACTGGAAGCTGTCAGCAGCCCACCAGAGCGCATGAAGAAATGATGACAAGAATTTTGTCTGAAAGTAAATGACTGATTTTAATTTAAAAGTAAAGCGTAGGACAAGGTCTTGTTCAAGCTATACTTATTGTTGTATTGGCTCGGGCATGTCCAATGAATACAATAACAATGCAAGTTATTATATTGAAACACGGCGGGCAAGTTTTATTTAATTTTAAGTCTTTGTCTTGAGGGTTGATTTAAGGGTTAGTCTTTGCGTAAGTCGAGTAACGCGACCCGAAGTACTCGTAGTTAATTATTTACAATTTATATACAAACCTGAACTATCATTCAATTGTTTCAACCAACCTATCATTCATCTGTCACGTACTCTGTTTTTAAATTTAGATTTATTTTCATTATTTACAATATAAAATAAACCTAAGCTAGCATTATATTCCCAACTAAAGGGATCTCAACTACCCTAATAATTTCAAAAAAAAAAAATTATAACTCGTGGTAGTTAGTAATACTAACTTAAGATATTTTAACACTTACTTTTGATGTCATAATCGGGTAATAAGATATCGCAGCATTATTTATACTCGCACGGACAGCTACGAGTTTTCGTAAATCAATTTTAGTTGTTATTTAGACTCGCACTAAAATTCAAGAGTGTTCGAATATATGTCAGAGTTCTTTATACTCGCACTGAAACATACGAGTGTTTGAAGAGATTCCAGAGTTATTTATACTCGCACGGAAACTACGAGTGTTTAATGACACTCCTGTATTTTTTAAACTCACCGGAAATACGAGTAGGTGAAGATAAAAATGTTCTCAGGGAAAATCCGCGGTTGACTTTTATCGGAATTCTTTATGTAAAAACACGCTGAAACATCTAGTCACCATTGCGGCTCCCGTTTTGAAAAAATAAAATCGCGAGTTAACGCGGTTCTGGGGATACCAGAAAACCGACTAACTTCTAAAACAATTTTTTATTTCATCCTTCCCAACGCTATATTGCGTCATTCTTAAACCATCTACCGATCTCATGATTTTTGCTGATGAAGCGTATTGAAAGATTACGTGAACCTTCGATCCACTTTCCTTATTAAATTATTTAGAATAATTTGACGAAAAAAATTCATTAATTTTCTGGAATTGGAAAAAGCCAGTTTCACAACATTACACTATGTGGAGCGCTAACGACAAAGTAACCGATCTCCTTTTTTTTAGACATTCAATTTTGTGCGGACTCATATCACTTTAGTATATGACTCGTAGTACTCTTACTCTGGCACCGCTTTTAACTATTCTATTACCTTTCGAACCGTCAACCCATTACTTTTAACTTTAACCAAACACTGGAGACATGTCAGTTTCAATTAAGAACTTGTAATATAAATATATACTGGTAGTTACAAGAATTTTGGCCAAAACATGTCCCTAGCTTTTTATCCGCATTGGGATTATTCGAGTACAATTGGATTTGAATGAAAGGTATAAATAAGGTTACATATTACTATTAAAAAATCTTATATTGCCCATATTTATCAAGGAAAGACTCCTAGAATTATTTATACGCTACGACTGTCCTTTCCGCAACATGTCCCCAATGAAATAATTCATATTTAATAAAGTATAACTTACCTAATTAAGAACTTATATCCATTTTCATAGACAAATTGTCAATTCAAAATCTTCATTTATTATATCATAATAAATAAAATTATTCAACTATTTTTCTTAAATTAATAAACGCAAAGTAAAGTTTGTCCTTGGAAAAAAAGTAATTTCAGCAGCAGACCCCTAAAAAGCAGGGGAGCATGCCGCGATTCGAAGAACCCAAGATGAAGTAGAAAAACAGAAACTTACGAATGAAAGGGCCTTAGCAAAATATCACACACAGATTTAAAAAAATGAAAGCGATGATAAACATGATCAACGGACAGAATTAAATCAGGTACAAACTGAATCTAATAAAGGGTGTACTAGAGATCTGAATATTATACAAGAGTAAAGATTAAATAATATCAATGCTATGAAAAGGAATTAATACATTTAAAATCAAACCTAAACCTTCTCTCCCTAAACCAGACGACCAATAAACCTAAAAAAATGCCTTCAACAGAAAGATCAAAAAAATTCAGAGCGAAACTTACCGAAGAAGAGAAGATAATAATTCGTGAAAAAGACAGGCGGGTATCAAGAAAGGAAGAAAGATAAATCGGTTAAATCGATATCAGAACTGGACTAGAAAGATCAAACATTAAGAGAAAACAGTGGAGGATAGCCCAACGTAATTTATGACAAAAAAAGAAACTTGCAAACACTATTGTGGAACAAACAGCTCCCAATAGCTATGACGAAATAGATGCACCAAATACATCTGGAAGGGGATCAGCTGGAACGAGAAAAATTAAAAGAGACAGAACCAAGGCATATAGAGAACTTCAAAAGGCGAAAGAAAGAATACCAAAATTGAAACAAGAAAAGGACAAATACAAAAAGAGGTATCATAGAATCAAAACTTTGACATTTTATGCAGACTTAATTCTCCTCCACAACCAGTTTCCTCCACAAGGCCCAATATTTTCTATGAACCAAATTTTAAGGATCTAAACGACCTATTACAGTAGCTTGTTATTGGTTGTTTCTCTTTCTATTTATTTGTTCATCCAACAGCAGAATTTTAAGTTGCAAGTGCAAAAAAACCCGAATTTTAAGTTGCAATAAATTGCGTTATATACGGTGTTTTTGATTAATTTCAAGAAATTGTCATGGTAAATAGATAAAAAAAATATTCAAACGAATTGTCAGAATGAAATTGTACGCATATTACAACGGAGTTATAGAAGAAGGTATTATATACTATATTTTTTATTAAAAAAAATAAAATAACTGTCTTGTTTTATTCACAATTTAGTATCGTTGCGGAAATGACAATTTAACCTGCACAATTGTTACTCCTTAGTTTGTTTCATGGCCACATATGGACCTACAATACAATCACTTTTATAAAAAATATAAATATAAGTTGGATATAGCACAGCTCGAATTGGCCAAATTTTTTTAATTCACCCATATACAGTACGTTTCACGAAAATTGGATACGACTTAATGATTTCCTGGGTCGGTCCCATTGTGTCGACAAGAGCTTGGCAATAAACAAGTGAAGTATGAAGGGACGGACTAAGGAACCCAAGTAATGATATGATATTAATGTAGTCAAATGAAATAAAAAAAATTTTAAATATTACTAGTCATATTTATTTACATTTATAATGTCATTCTATAGATAGTTCTGTTTCGCTATCGCTATCCTCATCAAAATTAATTATAATTGGATTAATTATACGATCCAGACTAATATACGAATTTTCTACAGTTATTACGTGACGGACTGAATTTTTCCAACTACCTGGGGGAATATCATTAAATCATTTTCGTATTAATTCTACAACACTAGAACTTAAAGTCGGAGAAATATTTTCAGACCTAACCAGTGATTTTAACTGGTGCCACATATGCTCTATGGGGTTAAAAATGCAATAATAGGGTGGAAGCCGTAGCACTGTATGTCCAATTTCTTCTGCCAATGTGTCACAACCATATACTTTTTTTATACAAAATGTCTTTAAAACTTCTAAAACATCACTTTTTTATAACTTTCTTCAAAATATATATCATTCGCCGCCATGTAGTTCTGAATCTCCACTTTTGTATTATTTGAGCTTGGAGCTTTATATAATTGGCGACTGTGATAGCTCGCATTGTCCATTACTATCACGCTATTCTGAGGAATGTTTGGTAAAAGACAATTCTTGAACCATTCCTCAAACACTAACAAATTTTACCACAAAAAGATATTTAAATATAAATTAAGCAACCTAACCTAGCTGATGTGACTATATTTAATTATAATTATTACAATCCGGTCCTTTCCACATAATAATAACAAACGGTCATAAATAATGGGATGGCCCAGGTACTTTTACTGCAGTCATTAAGTTATATCCATTTTTCGTGAAACAATCTTTACCTCTCGCTATTTAAAGAACCCCCACGTGAAGGTACGATATTCGTCCGTGCTGTTAAGGTAATTCCAGCTCAAAACATCACAGACTCTCCATTAAAGAAAGTTGTTTCACGTATGTTGCCCTGTGCATAATATGTTCTGGTATAAAATTGTGTATTTTCTTTGATATTACAGATATCAGAGAACTTAAAGTAACAAAATGTTTAGAAAATATGAGGCTACAGTATGATTTCGTCATACACCCGTTGTTGTTGCTAATGCTCCCTCCTCCTAGGTGTCTCAAATTTAATGTAAAAAACTATTCTCATTTTTGCACCTTGTATAAGCCTAAAACTGAAATCTGAATAAAAAATTCTATCACAGTGCAATTACCAATTATCGGTTCGCGAGAAAATCCAGCTTGAAATTGAGCATCATTTTTGATTGTGCGTTATTTTTGCTGCTAAGTGTATTTAGAGAAAAAGTCATTCAAACATGACATTTATTAAAAGTAATTTTCTAGCACTCGACCTACTTGGGAACGCATTTTAAAAATGTGTTGAACCAATGACACAGTTTTATCACTTGTAAGGAAGATGAAAAATTTATCAAATTAATTACGTGTAATTGGTGTAAATGAAACAATTTGAGTTGCCCAAACAGTATATTTGACAGGAGATGGAAATAATCGGTAATTAAAAATGGCGAAACTCTCAAAAAGCGTTTTCCAAACTAAATCTTCACAATTACGTCAAGATTATGCAACAATGCACAATTCCCTTGATGAGGGAGCACAATAGATGATGTCATGTCGTCATGATGAAATTGAATAATGCCTTGCGGCTGCTGCCGTTGATTAGCATTGTCGGAATAGGGCGGCGTGTGCAAAGGGGAAGGTTAATTTTCACCAGGATCTTGTTACAGTGTAAATCAGATGTAAGAGGGCAAGTCCGATTATGTTGAAGGCTTTACTATTATTAAAAGAGGTTGTAGCAGACTATTAATATAAAAAGCGATCAAATGCAAGTAGAACCCGCTTAATGAAGAATTTCATATCATAATTTAAATTTATATTGAGGTTTTTTAATCATATGAAGTTATAATTATACAGTTTGTTGACATATTCGATGTTATTTAACGAGTTTCACTCTAACTCGACCCATTTCTTGCAGAATCAACCACAGTAAGCCTAATTCCATTTATTTTTAGTACCAACTAATATAAATTGGGTACCCAGGCAGTGGCGGTTCTTCCACAGGAGCTCATACGCACGTGCACCCCAAAAACAAAACGAATAAAAAATATTAATTTATATTCATTGAATATTATTTATCGTATAAAGTCCGACCCTCCCTAATATTTTATCGTACCGTCAAACCAAACTGTATAGATCCGGCAACCGTGCCTCGGTCGGGGTAAATGACGATTATGACTAGACTTGATCGCACGTGCGATTAAGTAGTGCAGTTTCTCTGTGGTAACAGGTGACGGGTGGCAGCGGGGGATAGCGGGGCTATGGCGATTTAACATGGAAAAGGTGCACAGTTTTTGTGTGCACCGCGCTGTCTGTTCGTGCATCTAGTGAGAAATTCGAGCGTGTATGTTTTAATATTTTAATATTATATATTTATTAAGTTAAAATGAATAGTTGACGGTGGACTATTTAAGAAATAACTTTAGCTCTTTGAGTTTGGAGCAAAAAATTGAAGTGAAGAATGCGGGAAGACCTAAACCCGAAATTAACTTAACGCAGACTACAAAGGGTAAATCTAGGTACTTTATTAGAAAGTTTAAAAATTAAATATATGAAAAAAAAATTATAGAGGGTATTCCAAACTTAATGAGGCTGTATTGATCAATTTTTTACAATTAAGAACCGAAGAATGGACTTTACCTTTAAGCACTATTGTGTAGGGTCGATAAATGTTGTGTATTTCGATAAATGATATTCGATATGATTTTAAACCATGTCAAAATTTGTACATTTAAGTATCATACTCCCCATTATTTTTTCCAGCCTACAAACTTCATAGGCCTTATGAATTATCTCAGTCCCTTAGAAATGTACCCTGCGACCGCGACATTGCAAAATAATAAGCGACACTTTTGGCCAAAAGGGCACGATTTACACCCTTAACATGTGTCAACAGCACGTGGAACACCCTTAAACATTTTTTTGATAAGTAGTGCGGTTTAGTTATTAGATTTCACTTGTATATCGATATTTGTTTTACAGGGTCTCTCAAAAAGTTGGCAGTTTTTAACGGAAACAAGAGTGTTCATTTTTTTATTTTCTTTTCAATTTAAATGCTTTAAACAAAATGTTATTAAAAATTAGCTACTTACGAAATTATCAATAATTCGACTACACTATCCCAATTAATTATCAAATATTAAAAAATTTACGTCCTAATCACATATATATATAAACAGTATATTGCTAATATCATCTTAAATTATGTCCCCGCTATGGACATCGAAGGGGGCGTTGTGAGTTTGCGCAGTTCGGAAATTTCCTTGTGAATGTAAACATTCGACAGAACCGGATTTCAACTGTTTTAATGTAATTTTCACTGGTTAGTTAGGAAACATATTGGAATCAAAATTTCGATTAGTTCGTATTAAGACAGCGTTCCATGCATACGATTTCTGACGATATGATCATGCCCCGATTGGTGGAAACTTTTGGTGCCAAATTCGTCCGAATATTTATAACAATCGACACGATGAGCTTTATTTTAACTTTCATCCGACGTCGTATGTTTCTTAACCTCACTTTTTTCTAAACCAAAAATTAAGAATAGATGACTATATTGACTATTTTGGGAATTATTATCAGCTACTAATTAAAAACACGTTAATTTTAAGGTTAGGTATTGACGACATATATATTATATTGTATACGAGTGACACTCTCTACTTTTTTTTACAAGCTTTTAGTGAAATTTGGTTACGATGATCGGATAATGTGATAGGCAAAATATTTTCGTATATATGCACATACCTGAAATATTTTATACCTGGTATTGATCCACGACTTTTGCAAAAAACACCATGCACTTGTGTCCTTTCATCTTAAATAAAACAAGCCACTAACGTACCAAACAGCGAATCGAATCACCACAAATTAGAAACTCCTTTACGAAAATTGTTGTTAGGTAATGAAAGTTTATGAGCACTAATATATCGACAACAATGTGGATGAACCACTGTTTATTCTGTAATTTGAAAAAGCATCCAGAACCACAGATGGCGACGAATAACAACAAACAAATAATGTCGGGCCGGCTCTGACGCGATCGATAAAATTTCCACCCTATTGCGCAAACTCAATAGGCCCGCGCCATCTCCCATAGCGGGGACACTTGTTGTATTTTGGAACGTTCGTATTGGCATCACATTATTCGATCTTCGGAATCGAATTTCACTAAAAAGCATGTGAAAAAAAGAGAGTGTCCCTCGTATACAATATAATATATACAGTGTCACCATTAAAGTCCGCACCATATGGAACTTTTTTTTATTAATGAGGTTAGTTAAAATTAAATTTCGGCAATCGTTTTTGCTTCAAATTAGACTAAAAATTATATAATCAAATGTCACCATCTGTCATTCGGTATCTGTCAAAAATTACATTCTAATCAAAAAATGCTGAAAAATGGCATTGTTTTACCGAATTTCAAAAAATTTTATTAGAAAAAGTTGTTTCTAGTACAATTCTTGGCCTAAATACAAAGTTTCAGTTTTCTAGCTCAAAGTTGATTTTTTTGCCATTTTTTCTAATTAACTTTTTTTTATTTAATGTAAGTTCGCTTAATGGATATTAAACTATTTGCTTATACCATACTCAATATTTTATTTAGTTTGTATGAGCTTTTTTTTACTAGAATGCCATTTTTTTTCGAAATTTAAAATTAGAGGCAAAAAAATTTGACACAGGTGGTGCAAAGTTATCCTAATTTAAAAATTTTAACAGATAGACGTCAGATGTTTCGTTTTTCAAATGACAAATACATCTAAATATTTGATAAAAATTTTATTTTATACTTAAAACTATCATTATTATTAAAAGGAACAAAAAGGAACTTTAATCATTTTAAATAGGTAACACAAAAGCAATATAAATTTCACATTTCAGTGTGACGTCCTTCTCGCTCTATACAAACACCCGTCCGTCTATAAACGTCTTTGACAGCATTTTGTAAAAAGCTTGGTCTTATATCGGCACAACACTGTCCTATCGTTTGTTCCAAATGCTCGATATTTCTAAACGGTCGATTCTTATAAACTTTCTGCTTAAGATAACCCCACAGAAAAAAGTCTAGTGGGGTTATGTCAGGCGACCTGGGTGGCCAGTGACATTCTCTATCACGCCCTATAACTCTGTTTTGAAATAATTGGTTTATGCGTTCTTTCACTGCTACAGTTTGATGTATGGGTGCACCATCAAGCTGATACCATAAGTTATGTCTATGGTGTAAGGGCATGTTATCCAAAACTTCGGTAATCTCGTTATCAAGAAAATTCAGGTACCTTTCACCAGTTAAGTTTGCTCTAAAGAAGTATGGTCCAATAAGCTCATCTTTCAAAATTCCACACCAAACATTGGTTTTAAAATGATACTGGTCGCGACATTCAATTGTGAAGTTAGGATTTTCTTGGGACCACCATCGGCAATTTTGTGAGCTCACGGTACCATTCGAAGAGAAAGTGGCTTCATCTGTCCATAATATCTTGTATGGAAAAAGAATATTCTCCTCATATTGTCCCTGATACCAAAACGAAAAATCAAGTCGGATATCAAAATCGCGTTCTTTTAATGTGTTTATAAACTTGGGTTTATATGCCCGAAATCGATTTTTCTGAAGAATTTTTCTAACGCTTTCCCTCTTGCACCCTGTTGCATCACTTATCTTGGTTACACTAGTTTGACCGTGGTCAATACCAGTTAAACAAACATCAAGTTGTGCTGCTTCATCGTATTTACTTGCCGCGTGAGGTTTCTTAAAATTATTTCGAACAGATCCAGTTTCTCTAAATTTTGACATTATTCTTGAAACAGTGCTATGCTGCAAATTTTTTTCTGGATGCCTCTCATTAAAAATGGCAGATACTTGCCGGTGAGGCATATTCTCTCCACAAATTAAGACAATTTCTATTTTTTCTTGAATGGACAACATTGGTGATAACACTGAAAACTATAACTTGCGAAAATATTCACATTTATGACATTTCTTTTATTTATTCGGCACTCTAATTCGTTTTTTTCCATAGCCTACTTTACTTATAAAATTCAAAATTGCCTTGATATTTTATTGTGGATAAAAAGAAAATGTGTCTAAATTTTGAACTAATCTGATATCTGGGAATTTTATTATAAGTTTTTTAAACTTCTTAGGTGTATGTACTATCAAAAAAATGGAATATCTGACGTCTATCTGTTAAAATTTTTAAATTAGGATAACTTTGCACCACCTGTGTCAAATTTTTTTGCCTCTAATTTTAAATTTCGAAAAAAAATGGCATTCTAGTAAAAAAAAGCTCATACAAACTAAATAAAATATTGAGTATGGTATAAGCAAATAGTTTAATATCCATTAAGCGAACTTACATTAAATAAAAAAAAAGTTAATTAGAAAAAATGGCAAAAAAATCAACTTTGAGCTAGAAAACTGAAACTTTGTATTTAGGCCAAGAATTGTACTAGAAACAACTTTTTCTAATAAAATTTTTTGAAATTCGGTAAAACAATGCCATTTTTCAGCATTTTTTGATTAGAATGTAATTTTTGACAGATACCGAATGACAGATGGTGACATTTGATTATATAATTTTTAGTCTAATTTGAAGGAAAAACGATTGCCGAAATTTAATTTTAACTAACCTCATTAATAAAAAAAAGTTCCATATGGTGCGGACTTTAATGGTGACACTGTATGTGGTCACTAACTAACCTTAAAATTAATGTATTTTTAATTTGGTGCATTAGTAGCGATAATAATTCCCAAAATAGTAAATCATTCTTAATTTTTGGTTTAGAACAAAGTGAGGTTTAGGCCAATCAGGCCACCGTAGGATCATCATATCATCAGAAATCGTATGCATGGAACGCCGTTCTAATTGGAATTAATCGAAATTTTGATTGCAATATTTTTCCTAACTAACCAGTGAAATTTACATTAAAAAAGAAATGCGGCCTGTCAAATGTTTACTTTCACAATGAAATTTCCGAACTGCGCAAACTCACAATTACCCGTTCGATGCCCATAGCGGGGACATAATTGCAGATGGCATTAGCAATATATTGGTTATATATACAGGGTGTTTCGGGAGGAAAGGGAAATATTTTGGGAACATGTTCAGAAGGTCAAAATAAGAGAAATTAACCCATATGTTTTAATCCGATTCTTAACCGTCTCTGAAATAATCGGTTCTAAAGTTTTTTTTGTAACTATTTTTTATTTCAAAAGCAACACCAATAGATACTAATAAAACAACAAAATTCCACTAATTTAGAATGTTTTCGAAAATACTTTAACTTCAATACAAGCTGCACCACGTTTGTTAATCGCTCGTGTTGCGTGTTGAATTGCTTGGGGATTGTTTATAATGATATTTGCAACATTAAAAATTCGATTGTGGAGTCCTTGTTCAAGAAATTACGCACCCGGCGACTAAAATGAGGTGGGGCCCCATCGTGCTGAAAGAACATTCGGTGTCGAACAATTAGCGGAACATCATCCAACATGTGTGTTAAATGGTCTTCCAAAAACCGTAAATATCCATCTCCAGTAAGATGCTCATTCAATACAAAAGCACCAAACAACTGGTCGTTGAGCATTCCACACCACACATTAATACTGAATCGATGTTGAAAGTTTCGTTCAAACGTGGCATGAAGATTTTCATCTCACCACCGATGTTCATTGTGACAGTTATTGATTCCATCGCGGGTGAACTGAGCTTCATCGCTAAATAAAATGTATTTATGTAGGCCTCGATTTTGTTGGATCCATTCACAAAATTGAACCCTTAAGCCATAATCACCTTCTTGAAGATGTTGGACCGGTTGAACATGGAAAGGCTTTAAGCCGTTTTTTCTAAGTGTCTTCCAAACGCCCACATGTGATTCTAATCGAAGTTCTTTCGTAATCCGCCTCGTACTAACACCTGGGTTCTCTTCAGCCATATCCAGAACATTCTCTTCATTTTCCACATATAGACCCGCCGCTCGTTCAGAATCAATCCTTACGCTTGGAAACATTCCTGTTTCCTGAGCATTTGCAAAAACTTTTTGAAAAACTTTTCGATTAGGAACTCTTCGATTTGGAAAACGACGTCGGTATTCATCAACAGCCCGTAATGCGCTACCATTACAGAAACCATACACGAATATCATGTCAGCATACTCCCTATGGGTGAATGTGTGAGGCATTACGTATGGAACCTTTTCTCTTTTCGAGTCGAAACGCTCAGAATAAATAAAACTGACAACCATGCTTGTCAATTAAATTAGGTATTGACAAACAACAATGAAATACCTACAAACTGGAGTTAGAAATACAAAACTTCTTAATTACTCCCAAACTTTACAAAAAAAACTCTAGAACCGATTATTTCAGAGACGGTTAAGAATCGGATTAAAACATATGGGTTAGTTTCTCTTATTTTGACCTTCTGAACATGTTCCCAAAATATTTCCCTTTCCTCCCGAAACACCCTGTATACAGTGAGGACGTAAAGTAAGGAATAAATTCATTATCTCGCAAACTACAATTTTTTTAAAAAATCGCTCGGACCCTTCGATTTTGTTTTTCGAACGCGCATATTCTGACATAAAATGCAGGGTGTTGCAAATAAGAGTGACACAAAAAAATTTTTTCTTAAATAGAACCCACTGTATATTATTGCATGTACGGATTCTTCGGAAAATCCGAAACATTTTTCATGTAACATGTGCTATACCTTAGCCCAAGCGTTTTGGAGTTATTCTCATTCAAAATTTGAAAAGTGGAAAAAGTCATGGAGAAAACAAAGAATAAAATTATTTTAAAAATGTCTTATTTATCGAAAAAACAGTTAGGTGAACTTAAAAATAATTTTTCTAAAGTAAATGTTCGAAGTGTCTTCCGTTGGTCAACTGACAATAATAGCCTAACCGATCTAGAAATTCTCGCTGAACATTTCGAACCATTTGGGGTGTAATTTGCCGAATTTCTTGCCGGATGCGATCTTTTAAATCATCTAAATTTGCAGGCTGGCTTTTGAATACTTTTCCCTTAAGGTATCCCCATAAAAAAAGTCGAGTGGTGTTAAATCGGATGACCTTGGCGGCCACTCAATAAAACCACCTCTTCCAATCCACCTGTTTGGAAAAGTATCGTCCAAATATGTACGAACTTGTTGCAACCAGATATTATGATGTGGTAAATCGGGACGTTCTAACTCAGGAAAAAGGGTGGCCAGGGCTGGAACAAGTTCTTGTTCTAAAAAACTCAAGTATCTCTCTCCTGTTAAATGTCCGTCAATGACAATGTCATCGACAACGCCAGCCCACACATTGATCTTTTGATTAAATTGTGTGTGTCCTTCCCTCATCCAGTGTGGATTTACATCGGACCAATATCGATAATTTTGGGTATTTACGTCACCATTCAAGCAAAATGTGGACTCATCGGAAAAAATTATATTTTTTACAAAATTTCTGTTTACGAAACACATATCCTGTAAACGCTCGCAAAATTCAAGGCGCCTCTCAAAGTCCCTTTCCAAAAGTTCTTGGAGAACTTGCATTTTATAAGGATGGTATTTATTTGTATGCAGTATTTTAAGAACTGTTGTTTTTCCAATATCCACGTCACTTGCTACCTGCCTAGACACCACATGCTGGTTATCTTGAACTGCCAGTAAGACTTCTAATTGTTGATTTTTATCAACTTGAGGACGACCAAATCTAGGGACATCTCTTACATGACCGAATTGCCTAAACTTGTACTCAATTTTGCTTACTGTTGATTGTGATATTGGCGGACGATCGGGGTATTTTTGATTAAATAACTCACAAGTTTCTTGCTGTGTTCTAACCCTATCACCATAGCCCATCATCATCAAAACCTCTATGCGCTGTTTCTCAGTGAGCCGCATTTTAATTTAATTTAGTTATGAAAAAACGAAATGAGTCGTTTGAAAACTAGTAAAACGTTTGGAAAATACACATAAAACTGACAATAACAGTAACTATTGACATTAATTCTTTTGGTTCTTGCATCATAACTCCAAAGCCTACTTGACTTTTCTTGCGCTTCACGCATGCTGACTACAGGTTTTCCTCAGCGTGCATGAATCAATGCAAGTCTTGATTGATTGCGAAATATCTGATTTCAAATTTTGAATGAGAATAACTCCGAAACGCTTGGGCTAAGGTATAGCACATGCTACATGAAAAATGTTTAGGATTTTCCGAAGAATCCGTAAATGCAATAATATACAGTGGGTTCTATTTAAGAAAAAAAATTTTTTTGTGTCACTCTTATTTGCAACACCCTGTATATCTACATTTTATGTCAGAATATGCGCGTTCGAAAAACAAAATCGAAGGGTCCGAGCGATTTTTTAAAAAAATTGTAGTTTGCGAGATAATGAATTTATTCCTTACTTTACGTCCTCACTGTATATATGAATTCTACGCGGTCTATATAAGGAAAACTATACATAGGAAATTTTGAAAATTGGTCAGTATATTCATGCTGACGGGGGCGGGGCAACTCGTCTAAAATATTTTCAATATGGTGAAACTTCTAGTTATACCGGAAATAGGTTCCAACGTGCGTATTTTAAATGAGACACCGATATACGATACGATTATTGCATTTTTTGATTCTACGCAAGATTCTAGGTAGATTCTTTATATCATATCATATTCCTAAGTCTCTGTCCACAACGGCGCACCGCCCATCGCCCTAAGCCTTGTACCATAGCTTCGCTTGAGCTTCGCACAGTACTCCCTCGACATCGAGATATAAACATGGACTGTGCGTTGTTGTCTTCATCCGATGAAGAAGATATTGTTTTAGACTCTAATATAACAAAGTGGTACTTTACTTTAGGGTATATTACATAAATTACGTTCAATTGGGAAATCAATTAATATACAGGATGTCACATGAAACAAACCTTTAAACAGGGAAACAAACCTTTAAACAGGGTCAGGTTTATCACTATGAGCCAGCCTAGGGTCTCGTATTAAAAGAACTAAAAAATAAAAAATACGATTTTAAATTTACATTAGGCAGGCGAAGCCTCAAACCGGCAACAGGGCAATAAAATCTACGGCAGAATAAAGAATCGACGTAACTAAATGCGCTGATTGGTTTTACCGACTTTATTATTATTTATAAATCGCGTATTTAGCGTCTAAAATAATAACTTCGGCATCGGAAGAAGATGACAACGCACAGTCCATGTTTATATCTCGACGTCGAGAGACAAACTGATCGACAGGCAAGGCAATGAGCTAGGCTTGGTGCGCCGTTGTGGACACTACTGAAACGGCCCGGACCCGGGTCTATTTTTCGCTAAAAAAATGTCGATGTTGAAAATAAAATAGCCAATATATTTAGGTCCAGTAATACATGCATAACCTACATGTATTTTAAAAGAGCTTAAAACAGCCAAAGGTCTAAAAGTTTAGCGATTTACCAACCAAGGGTCTCAAGTGGTCACATTCCTTAGGCTAAAAATAAAATAGGATGCATAAAGTGACGCAAGAGAGCAAAGGCAGGGGTGCGCGTATATAAGCGAGAGACGCCACGCTCATAAGAAATTCAATTTTTGACTTTCGCAAATACAATTTAAAGTCAAAATTTCCCGTTCTCAAATCAAGTCATTTCGCTGCCAGTGCTCTTTCAGTGCATCATTAATCTCTTTAATTTCAACATTCAAATTTTTCCAATTCACAAATTAGTAGTTACGCGGTAATTAGTATTTCCACGGCCATTTAGTGTTCAGTACATCAATCTTTTATTTAGGAATTTCCTTCTACTTGTTAGAGATTTCTAGTTGCCCCGTCGCTTGCCGATGTAGATGCGCTAGGAATCCTTGGCAACGGAATTAAATTCAGTATGGCATGCTACTCTCAGTATATCTCTCTTTTTCTTTAGATACGCATTAAGAAATTTCCTTCTACTTGTTAGAGTTTTCTAGTTGCCCCGTCGGCTTTTCGACGTAGATGCGCTAGGGATCTTTGACAACGGAGGTAAATTCAGCGTACCAAAATCAAATTAATTTATACACAAAATGGCCGCTCTCTTCTCTTTATCTTCTGTTTTGATTTATTAATACAAATAATCTCCATCTGCCAAATAAATTGTCTGCAGGATAAAAATGGCAGGTTTCTAGTTAAAAAACTACAAATGGTAATTCGGGATTAACGGTTCTGTGTAATCTAAAATGTCTGCAAGACAAAAATAAATTAAACATTATTTTAAAAGTGAAAAATTAATAACGGTACCACTTGTTGGTGTAAATCAATATACACTTTTGCTTTCGTGTAAAGGGTCTTTATTTAGTAGGTCATTTTCAGAAACAGATGTTTGTCTATCCAGGGTGAGTTTTAGAGTGGGTTCTTGAAAACAAAGGTAGGTGTTTATTACGCAGTAATAAAGCCTTTCTCGAATAATATCTGCAATCCGCGGTAAAGAAATGGGGGAGGGTTCTAAAAAGGGTTATCTATGATCTATAACAGGGTAACCGCAGGTTATCACTGTTATAAAAAAGGGTTAAAATCATTTGGTATGATGTTGCCTGTAAAACGTTAATTTATAACAGGTGTAAATAAAAAGGCGTGATGGGTTTTTCTTAGGAATGAATGTTCGACGGTAGGACACCACTACCGGACAGTGTCTTTCGACTTCCAGTACATGAAAAACAATGCTCGCTTGAGAAGAAAAGTGACACATGCATAAAGCGAGCAAGCTCCTAATTTTTATTACACTTTTATGAGTTATATGTTAAAATGTTCAACAGTAGGACACAACTACTGGACAGTTGTCTTTTCACTATACTACGTAGTACCATTATACCAAACGTGTACATAAACTGAGGTGATATTAAATAACAAAACAATAAGTAAATAAAAAAAAATACGTACACGAAAATGGGGTCATATGTAACAAACTAAATTGCAGATTATCAGGGGAGTAATGTAAATAAAATGGTCGCAGACTAAAGATTCATGTAAGAAGCGAGATATAAATATCGGATATCTACTATTATTGTCGCAGACATAATAGATAGAGAACAGGTAACAATGCTATTATTGTCGCAGACATATAATACATAGTATTGTGGTAAAGGGGGTAAATCATCACCGTTCTGTCGCAGACAGATATTGGTGAATAATAACGGGCCAAATTATGAGAGACAAACATTCTGAAACTAGTTATATAATTACTATTATAATAATGTAAAATCTTTGTATTTGATAATTTATTAATTTGTAATAAATAAGTGAATAGTTAAACTCTCTTTGATTTAACTTCCTGGCAGCGGAATCCTATCAGTACTTAGGGAAAAACGTCATACTAAGAATAAAGCTAATAAATCGTAACACCTGACAACCTTACCGTTGTCCCAAACTTTAAAAGAGCCGGCAAAGTAAACACAACGTATACAGGGTCGTACCACAAAAATTAGACGATTACAGCCAGAGTGATGGATTCCATCAGCTGAATAACACACCTGGGGTCGATCAGTTTCACTACTGGGCTGTGCTATGGTACCAGGCTATGGGCGAGGGCGACGTGCGTTGCTCCGTTGTGGCCATAGACTAAGTCTATTGACAGGTTTTATGTCTAAAATATTTGCAGACCTTAAAATCATAATTATTAATTTTTAATATAAGGATGCAATGTCTTTTTCTAATTAGCAGAAAACGGCAATGAAAAATTATACTAATTTTCAGAGCTCCCGGATTGTTTTTCTGGAAAATTAGTTACAGCCTACCTAAGAATGTGAATTGTTTATTCTTCAAGGATGCCCATCTTTTTAATGAAGATATTTTCTGAACCTGTCACTTATGGTTATATCGAAAGTTAAGTTTATCCAAGGACTTTAAATCAAGGAGGATACGGCTTTGTGTCACAGTCTTTGAAAAATAAACAATTCACATTCTTAGGTAGGCTGTAAACAACTTTCCAGAAAAACAATCGGGGCGCTCTGGAAATTAGAATAATTCTTCTTTGCCGTTTTCTGTTAATTAGACATTAGGTCGCCTTCGAGCGTGCGGGCCGTACTATTTATAAAGTCCTTATTGGAACGGCCGTCTTACATACCTGCTTTTATGTTTGACACTACTGGATTAACAACCGTCATATTTGTCGTTATTGTTAAATAAAATTCTTTCTTGTCTTTCAGTGTTTGTGTGTTAATTTTAAGTATTCTTTGTGGAACAAATAGTAATTCTTAACTTAATATAGCAAGACTGTGCCAAGTCTGCCGTAAACCGTTGCAAATGGAAGATGTTGGCCTAACCGGCATCGCCCGGTGAGATACCATTGCATCGGTTTAGGTGGCGTGAAGTTTGCTCCTTGAGTTAACTTTTTCTCATTGAGTTGACGTTTCGTCGCTGTGCCGATGTTTCCAGTTACCAGGGTGGGACTCCCCCAAAAATAGCATGATGGAAACTCCAGGCCAAAAATACTCCGGAGGTAAACTCACCCCCCATTCGGATCTCCGAGCGGGGGCTGGACTTGGGGCCCCATCAAGCGAAGTACATCAAACAACAACCATTTCCAACAATTTACTGGGATCTAACAACACTCAACGAAAAAATGGTGTGGCACTGGAACCGAAAGACTTTGATGTAATGTGGTTTAAAATATCAACGCCGAAAATCATCAAATTTATCTGCTGCCTTTACCGTCCTCCAAGTGATACCCATTACAGAGACCTTTTCTCATCACTAGCCAATACAATCGACTTCTTGCAAACCAACCATCCAAATGCCGAGATTGCTATCTTTGGCGACTTTAACGTCCACAATGTCAACTGGCTTAAATATTCAAATACAGACGATGAGCAAGGCCGCGAGACCGAATCCTTCGCGATCAGTTCTGGTCTAACTCAACTTGTAGAAGAACCAACGCGGATTCCAGGCCGAGCTGGAGATTTTGCTAGTCTTTTGGATCTTTTCTTAACGTCAAATCCCGATCTATATACAGTCACCGTACAGCCTCCGTTAGAATCTTCCGATCACAAACTTATTTCAACTCTACCAATTAATTCTGAACAACCTCCTAAACCTCGCAAGATATGGCATTACAGATCGGCTAAGTGGGAAGACCTGAAAGACCATTTTCGGACTTGGATGAGCGTATGCTTCTCTGCTGATGATCCATCCGTCTGTGCTGGGGAGGTCTCCGACGTCATTCTAACGAGCATGGAAGCATTTATCCCCTCCTCCCAAAAACGCCCTTCCAACGGCAAGCCATGGTTTAGCAAGGATTGTGGCGTAAAAACCCTACCACTGAGAATCGTACCATCTATATTACCGCTCGAAACCAATGTAATCTAACAATAGATCAAAGCAAACAAGTCCATAACGTGAGGATCAAAAACAAACTTCTTGACTGTCCAAACGGATCAAGGTCCTTTTGGTCAGTCGCTAAGGCCGTCAGCCAAAATTTTACCAAGTCAACTATTCCACCTCTAACACGTCCCGATGGTACAATAGCATCCACAGCCGGAGACAAAGTAAACTTACTTGCTGAACTATTTTCTTCGCATTCCACTGTAGATTTCCAGGGAAGAACACCACCCGACATTCATGCAGTTGAATCCGAAATGACCGAAATCGTGTTCCGTCAGCGTCCCGTCAAACGAATCCTGAAAGGACTCGACGTCAACAAAGCTACTGGTCCAGACGAAATTCCTATTATAGTTCTCAAGAGATGCGCCGATGAACTAACACCAGTATTTTGTAGACTTTTCAACTTATCCTACAAAAAAGGAATATTTCCATCTTGCTGGATTTTTCCTATAGTGCTTATGTTTGATCTTAAAAAAAAACAATATGGACTTTGAGTCACGTCCGTCGATTGTTTGTTTTTCCTAACCAAGACACATCAAGCCGATCGGCAGAACAAGAACAGACAGAAGATAAAAGAGATTCTACGGATAGAATTGCAATCTCTTTTTTGTTGTGTTTATTTTTATAATATCACATTGACGTGTACGAAGCAAATCCAAATACCGAGTTCACATTTGTTTCAAGTCCATGGGCTTATCATTGTTATTTTAAATAGAAAACCTTGCATATTTTGGCATATTTCGATTCTATGTAAAAACCCAAATAACTTTTGTTAATAAGTTCCTCATTTCTGAGATAAAATTGATTAGGAATTTTTTATAAAAAACATGTCAAAGGTAATTTGGCCTAACTTTGTAATTAATGCAGTTAAAGATCTAAACATTTGTGAAATATAGAAAATGTATAGGTATTTTCGTAAAAATACTAGACATTTTTTATGCAAAGTATCTTACAAATTATACACCTTTCTAGTATAACATAATGAACACTCATAAGCCAGTGGTTTAAGTTTTTAGACGTTAAAAAAGGAAATAAATAAAAATTAACAGATTAAATCATTTAAACAGTATGTAATAATTTAAAAAATCCACTTAAGTTTATAATTCTGTAAAATCAAATATAATTTCGATGAATTGTGATGCCGACGAATTCTGCGTTCAGTGAATATAGTGATTTCCTTGAATTAATAGTCAGTGTCGATAAATTAATTATTGTTGGTGAATAATTGTTTTCCGAAAATCGCAAAGATACCCACCAAATTATTATTGGACAAAGAAGACGCGAACTTATATGTTCAGTGACGGCGCCCCATGTATTATCTCATTTGCCCCCATACGCCTCTAAGAACGCGCTCCTCGCATGTTTCCGTCCTTAATTCCTTAAATTTTAAAAATTTTTGGAAAATATTAAATAAATTCGTGAAATATTTCTGAAAATGTCTCCAAGGTCTCTCGATATCGGGATCGATATAAAGAACAATCGCGTTTATCGTCACATGATGGTCAATAGTCGTCGTTACCAGTGACTACTTTAGGTTTACAGCTTTGTACAATCCCAAAAAATACAACAACAAAAGAATAGATAATAAGGAACATAAATTATTATTTCTTAACGTCCATTTTATAGCAGTTTTACTTTACAGTGCGCAAGGCGACCCACCTCACTTTTAATTGCTATCCATATAACGGCGGCAGGTTGCAGGTCAAGTGCAAGCTTTAATTAATTTATGATTGTATATAACAAATACTCTTTTTTTGCTTCTTTTGAAAAACTGACTTTAATTTAATGACAAAATTTTCTATTTCAGTTTTGCGCCTAACCCGTGCAGTTCTCGGTCCGAATTAAGAGCTTTTGCATAACGTATTCTTTTGTCTTCCAATTTTTGTGTTCCAATAACTGACAAAACAAAAAAATATATCCCAAAAATTAAATTTGAATTTCAGATAAAATGGCCCATGGAAGGAAAAATTTTAAAAAATAAACCAATTTTAGCCATAATTTCTTGAATGATTTAAGAAAAATAACGAGAAATTTAAAGTTTGACCAATATTCTCTAAGTAATTGAGAAATAATAATTTGATCTCTTCATTCTAATCTCTATACAGGGTAAGACAAAAAATTAAATGTTTTTTTTGAATAAAAAGATGCGACCTCGTATTCGGACATAACTTTTAATTAAGCAACTTTTACAAATGAAAATTGTATGTAAAACGAAAAATAAGAATATTTTACTCTTGAGTAGCAACTTTTAAAACATTCCCTCTCGCTGCACTACAGTTTTCTTCCATTTTAACGACCGCTTCTTTAGTTTAAGAGGCATAGAATCTTCTATCAAGAATAAATGTTTTTGAGAAATCAATAATATAAAAGTTTTCTATATGGAGAGGGATCTTTGCCGATCACTGTATATTATTATATCAATGGGCTCCATGCATGTATTTAAAGGGAGAAGACATTTTTATAGCGCCGCACCACCGACCCATATCTATGGATAGCCATACTCTAGAAGCAAAAGTGGCAAATTTATGGCCTCGAACATGTAAACAAACCTGATCGTCAGATGTTATGCGCAATGCCGACTGATAAACTATTTAACTTAACCGGAGAACAGGACCGTATTTCGCCCTTAATGAAAATGATTGCACAGCACATATTTTTGCACATCAATACCTTCCTTACTGGGAAATAAGCAATTTATTTTCTCACGTAAAAGAAGGCCTCGTGGCCATCATTGAGAAGCCAGAATAGAATTAATTTCGATATCTATTGTCCACGTATCGATAGATTTTTAATATCGTTACATCCCTACGACTGATGTCGATTCTGGAGGGTCGTCGTTGGTTGGCAACCAGTGGCGGTTCTTCCACAGGAGCACATGCGCACGTGCACCCCCAAAACGAATAAAAAAATATTAATTTATATTCGTTGAATATTATTTATCGTATAAAGTCCGACCCTCCCTAATATTTTATCGTACCGTCAATTATCGTATAACGTCCGACCCTCCCTAATATTTGATCGCACCGTCAACCAAACTGTATATTATAGGCCCTCGATCCGGCAACCGTCTCGGCTGAGGTTAATCACGATTATGACGAGCCTTGCTCGCATGTGCGATTAAGTAGGCGGGGCATAATGCAGTTTATCTGTAGTAAAAGGTGGCGGGAGACAGCGGGGGATAGCGGGGCTATGGCGATTTAACATGGGAAAGGCGCACAATTTTAGTGTGCGCCGCGCCGTTGTCTGTTCGTGCATCTAGTAGGAAAATTCGAGCGTGTATGTTTTAATATTTTAATATTATATATTTATTAAGTTAAAATGAATAGTTTGACGGTGGACTATTTAAAATTTAACGCAGACCACAAAGGGTAAATCTAGGGACTTTATTAGAAAATTTAAAAATTAAATATATGAAAAAAAATTTATAGAGGGTATTCCAAACTTTAATGAGACTGTTATTGGTCAATTTTCTACAATTAAGAACCGAAGAACGGACTTTATGTTTAAGCACTATACACACTAAGAAAACCTTCCTTATTTTCCAAAAGTTGTATTTCCTTGTATAAAATTAAAGAATTAATAAAAATATGTTTGACCTAACGCTCTTTCTTATTACTTCTTTTCTTTCTACATTTAAAATGCCTAGAAAGTAATTGTTTGGTCGTTACACAAAAATAAAATTTTAAAAATTATTTCACCACCTCTATCATAGGTCACGAGCCACCACTGTTGGCAACCAAACCGGCATCAATACCGGCGAGGTTGCCTATATGACGGCGACAATATTGTGTGCAAAACAACCGGCGCGGCGCGCAACCTTTAAAAATATGACCGGTAAACCGTGCGCACGCATAGGTTCTACGTATCCATAGTTATAGGTCGGTGTGCCACACCCGATTTGATGAACTAGGTAAAGATTGTTCCACGAAAAATGGATATAACTTAATGACTGCAGTAAAAGTACCTGTTGCGATCCCATTATTTATGACCGTTTGTTATTATTATGTGGAAAGGACCGGATTGTAATAATTATAATTAAATATAGGCACATCAGTTGCTTAATTTATATTTAAATATTTTTTGTGGTAAAATTTGTTAGTTTTTGAGGAATTGTTCAAGAATTGTCTTTTACCAAACATTCCTCAGAACAGCGTGATAGTAATGGACAGTCGCCAATTACATAAAGCTCCAAGCTCAAATAATACAAAATTGGAGATTCAGAACTACATGGCGGCGAATGATATACCGGGTGTCCCGCTAAGGTCGACGAGCGGCTGTATCTCGATAACTGTTTGTCCTACGGCTTCCGGGAAAAAAAATGTATTACAAAAGTGACTCCTAGAAGTATACTAAAATTATTTTTAGCTTTGAAATTTTCCCGCTAGATGGCGTATTTTGAATTCAAAATCAAGAAATCATAATATCTCTTAAAATCGATAGTGAAGGTATGTCATTTGGATCTGTTTTCGACTCTCCAATTCACACTGTGCAAATAATTTATTTGACATTTTGGTCTATCTCCTAAAATAAGGGGTGGGGGGAGATTTGAATCGTGTTTCAGAAAAAGTTCGATAACTCCCGAATACGTTAACCGATTTCATCGAACTTGGTCTTGTTTTAAAGCCCCTTGACAGTCGAATTATAGTCTATTATAATACTTAAGTTTTAGTTTAAGCAAGAATCACCAGATGGCGTTTTTTGACCGCCTTAGTAATTTACTCAATTTTCCATGGAAAGTTAAATGGAAGGCTAACATTTTAATCCATTAGTTGTATTACTCGTAAAATTATTTAAAAAGTGGCACAAACCGGAAGTCGATACCATTTTTCTAACATAAGTTATGAGCAAAAATATATATTTTTTTAATATTTAAATTATAACATGAAATGTTCATTAATAACAAGTAAGCCATGACAATCGAAACAATAAAATTCACACTTAATACTAATTACTAATTACTTATCACCTTGCAAAGATCAATACTTTTTACATTTTTTTCAGTAAATGCTCAAAATGACCGCCGTTATTGTCGATGCAACTTTGAACTCTTTGACGTGTGACATCAACAGCAGTTTCGATCTCTGCCACAGAAATAGACGATATCGCATTTCGGATTCTAAGAATCATGTCTTCTCGTGTGGTTGGCCGGGTCTGATAGATAATTTCTTTAAGTCTTCCCCATAAATCAAAGTCCAAAACTGTCAAATCAGGGGATCTGGGTGGCCAGGGAAATAAACTACCCCTTCCTATCCATTTGTTGAGGAACTCGGTATCTAAATATTCTCTCACGTTGAGAGCATAATGCGCAGGGCAACCGTTCTGTTGAAACTACATGTTTAAACGGGTTTCTAAAGGCATTTCATCCAAAAGAGGTGGCAAATGGTTCCTTAAAAATTTTAAATATCTTGCTCCATTAAGAGTCTCTTCAAATATAAAAACAATAATTTTACCTTCAATAAAGCCGCACCAAACATTCACGCTGAATTGATTTTGATGATCAATTTCTATCATCCAATGAGAATTATTTGAAGACCAGTAATGGCTATTATGTAAATTTACTTTACCTCGACTAGTAAAGGTAGCCTCATCTGTCCATAAAATTTGATGAACAAAATTTGGATTTTCTCTGGTCATTTCAAGCATCCAGTTGCTGAAATCTAGCCTTCGGTCAAAATCAAATGCCGTAAGTGCCTGATGAAGTTCAACATGATATGCGTGTAATAATAAATATAAATCTTTTAGAATTCTATGAATAACCGATTGAGGAATTACAAGATCTCTTTCTATATCCCTAATACTGCGTTTAGGATAATCTTCAATATATGCAAGAACATTTATAATATTGTTTTCATTTCGAGTTCTGCGAATCCTGAATTGAGCTTGCATTGGTAACACTTGTCCAGACTCTCGCAAGCATCTTGCTAAACGCTTAAATGCTATCCGCGAAAAATTTTGTCGCTCAGGATATCTTACAGCGAACAAACCCGCAAGGCAATAACTGTATTTTCAAAACATTGAAAATATACTGCCAGCATATCATATGCTTCAGCAATAGAATAAAACATAACTTTCAAATTGTTTACTGAAAAAAATGTAAAAAGTATTGATCTTTGCAAGGTGATAAGTAATTAGTAATTAGTATTAAGTGTGAATTTTATTGTTTCGATTGTCATGGCTTACTTGTTATTAATGAACATTTCATGTTTTAATTTAATTATTAAAAAATATATATTTTTGCTGACAACTTAAGTTAGAAAAATGGTATCGACTTCTGGTTTGTGCCACTTTTTAAATAATTTTACGAGTAATACAACTAATGAATTAAAATGTTAGCCTTCCATTCAACTTTTCATGGAAAATTGAGTAAATTACTAAGGCGGTCAAAAAACGCCATCTGGTGATTCTTGCTTAAACTAAAACTTAAGTATTATAATAGACTATAATTCGACTGTCAAGGGGCTTTAAAACAAGACCAAGTTCCATGAAATCGGTTAACGTATTCGGGAGTTATCAAACTTTTTCTGCAACACGATTCAAACTTCCCCCCACCCCTTATTTTAGGAGATAGACCAAAATGTCAAATAAATTATTTGCACAGTGTGAATTGGAGAGTCGAACACAGATCCACATGACATACCTTCACTATCGATTTTAAGAGATATAATGATTTCTTGATTTTGAATTCAAAATACGCCATCTAGCGGGACAATTTCAAAGCTAAAAATAATTTTAGTATACCTCTTGTAACGGTTTGATTTGGTCACTGAGCCACTTTTGAGTTTTATAGCTATACAGTGACAGGCTTGCAGTACTAACCTTACATCCTGGCGTTGCTGCCTGATGTGCATTGACTTTGTGGGGTTTTGTTTCCAACATGCCTCGTAAAACCTGTTAAAGACTTCTCACATGCTGTGTCTAGCGTAACACTTTTTGGGAAGAGTCTGCACTAGTTGTAGGACTTCATTCTGAGTTCATCTTGGGTTCTCAGGACTGATTTCCCCAGTTATAGGCATCTAAAAGCTTTAAAACCATCTCTGAAAATTTACCGTTGGTTCTGTATGCATTCTTTCTCTGATTTAACGGCCATTTATCTCTGTAGGCCTTTGCACTACTATAATCCAGACTCACCTGTATCTTTTCCGTGGGATTCCGGCCTTCGGTATGTGTCGCTTGCGTTGGTTTTTATGAGTTTCCATTCTCAAGAGTTCATTGTTTATTTTGTCAGCCTGTAGCGGTCAGAGGTTAGATATTCTAGCTGCATTCCTTTTACCGCTGTGAAATGACTTGCACGGCCTAGGGTGGTTTTTGTTGTAATATACACGAGAGAGGGTTTTTGGCGAGATGCATGGTACTGTTACAATTTCATTCTCCTTCGGTGTTATTCTCTTTTATGGATAGAGTATCGATAATTTGTTAAAGCTGCGACTATAGTTTATCCGCAACGTCGTGTGTCTATGAACGCGGTTGCTTTTCGTTCTCTAGTCTGGTAGGTGGATTGCACCACTCTGCTTATTTTCTGCTTCGTGTCTCCTGGTCGGTATTACAGGGACCTGCCATATTCATTTTTTTTTGTTCATTTCAGTCAGTATATTAGTCGGAAAGCTTCTACAAATCGTCCCTTTTTACAGTCGAGTGTCAACGAGGCCAGAAGCCGTGAGTTTTCCGAAAAACACCTGGGAGTATTCCCTGCCGGTGAGGCGTTTTAGTTTTTCGAGAAAGTGTTTAATTAGTGTCAGTGGCACTTATTTTTCCCCATATTGGGATCTGCTGGGGTAAGTTGTGAACTTTTTTCACGTGTGTTGAAAGGTCGATTGTTGATACCTTGCTTTCTCCATTGTAGTTTTTGGTTCGAGATTGAAGGCACCATCTTGACGGAGGCCATTTTGGGCACCTCTAATGGACCCTTGACCATCTGATAAGGTATATTATATTTTGCATTTTATTTTGCTTTAAATAATGGTTCATTGGTCCAGCATAATACTTTCTACTAAATTCACTAGTAAATCAGCGACGGTTTTAGTTTCCTTAATTTCGGGTTTTATTAAATTTCATTAAAATTATTATCAATTTTCTTAAATTCGCACGCCACGTGCTTTACTGTAAAATTCTCTCTGGCTAAAATTTAATGCTAATTTCGTTATTTTTCAATACTCGGATATTAATTTCATTTTGTCTATTAGGTCTCTAAACAGACTAATTATTAAAAATAATAAATTCTAATAGATATGTCTCAATATGAACTTTTAAATTTAAGGTTTCCTTCATTAAGCAAAAGTTTATATAGTGAACAATGATCATGAGGGCCAGGGTATTAATTTTGATTTATGTTACGAAAGGGGATAGGGCCAAGATTTCTGTTTTAAGTTCTTAAGTTTGGATTTTTAATTAACAGTGACGATATTTTGTAGCTTTGATGTAATAGTAATTTATTAATTCATTATGACTAGTTCTTTGCTTTGCTAAATTTGGTTGTTTTAGATTTCAAATAAATATTGGCCTTGTTACCTATCGTATATATGTATATAGTTTTATCTCTGCGTCAGTTGTTACAGTGTTTGGTATGCCGTTTTGAAACAGCACTAATATTGTTGCTATTACTTTTAATTCTTACTTTATTAATGGGGTATTAGAATGGTTACGAGCCTCCGAGGTCCAAAAGGACTTTTATTTTTAATCATGGTATTTTATAATAGAATAAACTGCAGTAGTTCTTACTTATTTGAATGAGGCATTTAGGCTCAATTTTATAATTTCAATAGTCATTACCACCTGGTGATAAAAAAAGAACCATTCAAGCCCTTGGCTTTAAATTCACTTATCTTTTTTTTGTTTTGCTTGAACGCTGTTTCAGGAGTGCATATTAGTTGTTAATTATTTGCTTTGACTACCTTAATTAATTTCTGTGATTGTATTTTAATTGATATTTTGTATCTGATTTTGTTTAATTGACTTACCTTAATATTGCTCAGTGGTTTATTTATTAATTTCAATTTTGATTGTGGATACTTGGATGGATAACAATCCTCGTTTAATTTATTTTAAATTTGATAATGTGTTAAGATTAATTATTTTATTTGCATTTATAAAGTTTTATTGCTTATGCCATGTCAGATGTCTTAATGATGGTCAGTGATGGATGTTACTTTTTACTTTAAATTCTTTCTTTGCTTTATATTTTGATTAATAATATTTTAGATTCTTTGCTTCCCTTCAGGATTGTGTAACAATATTTTAAATGCTTTTTGCTTTGATTTAATTAAGATTGTTTTTGCTTTAATCACTTTGCTTTTGCTTTGATATCATTATACTAGAGAGTGTTTATATTCCTAGGGTCTTCCTACCGGGTCAAAGATTGACCTGTTGTCTTCCGACCAGGTCAAAACCTACCTGTTGTTTTGCCAACCGGGTTAACGCCACCTGTTTTTACTACTGGGTTACCATCCACCCAGTTTTCATCATCAACAAGAGTAGTCATCATCCACACATACGGTATCGTTTTAGACAATAAGTTTATTTTTTTTTTCTAACCATTATGTTTAAAGTGCAGTACTGGGCTTTGTAAATTACCGTCATTTTTATCGTTTATTTTGGAAAATAAATGCCAAGTCAATCAATTTTTAATATGTGTTTCATTTAGTTCGCTGCAATTTTATCGTATACAGTGGTGTCGACCAGTGGGTGCAAGTTAAGGGGATCCCATAACATCCGGGAGATTTCCAGCTTAAATCTGGCATAAGCTGGTGGCGCAAAGGGACCTTCTGCCGCAGGGAGATAGCTGGCTGCTGCGCGCCTCTTAACCATCCCCTTAGCTTGGAAAAACTGTCGCCCATTGTTATTTCAGTTTATTTCTTACATTCCAATAATTTTTACCAACAGCGGTTGCTCTAGGGGTATTCGTCATAATACCCCTAGTTCTTAAAAGAATTATTGCGCCAAAGCAACTCCAAGTCGTATCAGTGGCGCCCAACGTGGGGCACGATTTTAAACCGCTTTTCTTTGCTTGATTTTTCATTAATTGGTAATTTGGTAATTTTGGTAATAATGAGCAGTGAACTAAATGAAATTTTTTTTTCCCCAGTGCATTTTTACTAACCCCATATTGTGATTTATTGATTTATTGTGATATTTCTGATTTATTGATTTACCTGATAGTGCGTATATTTTATTGACTTATTGCTATTACTGTATTTTGCTCGATATCAGACATATCTATTTTTCTATTTTAATCAACTTTAATATTTGATGCGTGATACATATTGACTCTCTTTGACCCGGTTGTTGATTTGATTTATTTTTTTTGTTTTTTTGATTTGCTTAATTCAATCCGAACAATTTAGTTTTCATGATTAGTAATTAGCTTACCTTTGCTTTGCTTATTGATTTTAATGTTTATGAACTGAATAACTTATCTTTTCTGATCATTAATTTGTTTTTAATTTTATTACTTTTGATTTTATTACCTTGTCTAGCAATTGGTTGTATTGTTTTTACTGATTGTTGAATATTTTTGAGTATCGATCGATATCATTATTTTACTTTGGTACAGGTCTCTTAGGAGATAGATTTGGTGAATATTGTGATACTACTTAATTTTGACTTACTACCTTTTGTGATATTTTTGCTTTTGTTTTAAATTATTCACAATGGATTACAAGATGCAGATTGTGTACTTAAAGAAAGACATGCTCATTTATGAGTTGACGGTTCGCGGTTTACCAGCTGATGACACAAAAACTGTTGCTCAGTTACGATCGGCGCTACGCCCTGTCATACGTTTAGAAAAACGAGGAAAACAACTACCCGTTCCTAAATACAATTTAGATTGTCAAGAAGAACTTAATTACGTGGACTTAAATTTAAAAGAACTCGAGGGCGAGATGAAACTCATCTCTGGGAAACGCGCTCGTAATAACTTTTTACGTATCCAGTCGCGTCTCGTTCATTTATATTCTCGCACAGGCCGTATACCAGTAATCGGTTTAAGTGATGCTGAGTCGCAGACTCACACTGGCCTATTATTCCAAATCGTGAACAACTTGAATAGTTTAGATGAACTACTAAAACATGATCGCGATTTAAGTACCATGTTGGAACAAACTAAATTGAGTGATACAGATTCTGATTCTGGTTCTGTATCTTCTGTCGCGTCACAGACTAGTAGTGTTAAGAAAAGTAACCCTATTCGATCAACGCCGAAGGCGACTCAACTAAATAATTCATCTTCGTCCGGATACCCTTCAGGTAGTAAAACTCAACGTGTCGAAAAGTGGGGCATTAGATTTACTGGCGAGACTAAACAACTTTCGGTTCATAATTTTTTAGAACGTGTATCTGAACTACGTGTTGCTCGTGGTATTTCTGAACTAGAACTGTTTGACTCAGCAATAGACTTATTTTCTGGAAAAGCGTTATTATGGTTTAGGGCAAATCGTCATAGGTTCATTGATTGGAACGGTCTCTCAGATCTGTTGGTTAAGCACTACGAAGCTCCAGATTATCGCCCAAGATTATTTAAAGAAATTTTGGAAAGAACACAAGATCCCACCGAAAGCATAGTGGATTACATCTCTAGCATGAGCGCTTTATTCCGACGACATGGATCAATGTCAATCGATGTCCAACTCGATGTGCTGACCCGAAATTTATCACCATTCTATACCAGTCAACTAACTGAAGTGCATACTCTGGAAGAGTTGGAGACAGAATGTCTGAAGTTGGAAGCGAAGAAATATAGAGCCGAACACTACATTCCACCCTCACGAAAACGTCATGGTTTGGTGGAACCCGACTTTGCCTTTTTGGGCTCTGAAGCATCCGTCTCAGCAGACGAAAGAACATTACCTCCTGCTGAGGAAGGTCGAACATTACCTCATGTCCATGAAGTTCGATTTCAACAAGCGAGACCTACTCTCTCCAACACTAGATCCATAACGTGTTGGAACTGTCAGAAAACAGGTCACATGAATCGTGATTGCACAGAACGCCGCAAAATTCATTGCTTCAGATGTGGAACGCCTGATGTAACGGTGAGAAGCTGTCAGAAGTGTACGACTTCGGGAAACGGATCCCGGGAGAATCGATAGGTCGTACGATGCCTCCCATTACATCCTTCTCTTCGACCGATGATAAAAAGCTCACTTTTCACAACCAGAACCTTCTAGATTTCATCATTGCACATGCACACGGCGATGAACGTCCCTACTTAGAAATTTCCATCTCTGGATACGCCATGAAAGGCTTGCTTGACTCCGGCGCCACTCGCACTCTCGTCGGAAGACCTGGATTGGAAATTTTAAAGAACTTAGGATTGAAGCTTGTCGAACAACAGACAAATTGCACTGTAGCTAATGGTCAACGATGTTCCAGTATAGGTTATTTTCAAGCACCTGTAACTCTGTTGAATAAGACACGGATGATCGACATTTTGGTACTTCCTGAACTGTCTCACCAGCTAATTTTAGGAATTGATTTTTGGAGGACTATGGATATTATTCCTGACTTGAAACAAGATGTTTGGCATTTCTCTAATAGTGATTCCACCGCTGTTATTTGCAGTTTAACTGACGGAGAGTCTTTGTCGAAGACCAACAAAAATGCATTGAATGCTTTAGTGAATGAGAAAGTTTCTCAAATGGGTACCGGCCTTGGTTTGTGCAAGGTTGCAGAACATTCTATAGAGATTGAGCCAGACAGTAAGCCAATCAAGCAACGTTATTACCCAGTTTCTCCCTTCAAGCAGAAAATAATTGACAAGGAAATGGATGAAATGTTAAAACTTGGTGTTATAGAACCATCAAAAAGTCCCTGGTCAAGCCCTGTGTGTTTGGTGAAAAAGAAAGATGACAGTTATCGCTTTTGCATCGATTTTAGGAAATTGAATGGAATCACGAAGAAAGACGCATATCCCATTCCTTACATATCGTCCATTTTGGATCGCCTTAGAGACGCACGCTTCATCAGTTCAATAGATATCAAATCAGCGTTTTGGCAGGTACCACTCAGTGAGTCTTCTCGAGAACTAACAGCTTTTACAATTCCTGGAAGAGGACTATTTCAGTTTCGACGAATGCCTTTTGGACTGACGAATTCACCTGCAACTTGGCAACGTATAGTGGATACTGTACTTGGTGCTGACCTCGAGCCTTTCGTAATGGTATATCTGGATGATATAATCCTAATCTCTCAAGACTTTCACGAACATCTACGTCTTCTGGGCATAATATTCGATCGACTTCTTGAAGCCGGACTGATTGTGTCCCTGGATAAGTGCCAGTTTTGCAGGCCAGAACTCAAATATTTAGGATATGTTGTGGATCGTCAAGGTCTTCGCCCAGATTTATCCAAAGTAGAAGCTATCATAAATATACCACCAGCGAAAAGTGTCACCGAGATTCGTCGTTTTGTAGGCACCGCATCTTGGTACAGACGTTTCATCCCAAATTTCTCATCAATAATCTCACCATTAACTAACCTCACTAAGAAAAATGTCAAGTGGTCTTGGACACCGGACTGCGACAACGCCTTCAGACTAATCAAGGAAGCTTTAGTGACGGCACCTATTCTTACCTGTCCTGACTTCAATCGTCCCTTCATTTTGCAGACTGATGCGAGCTCATATGGCCTTGGAGCAGTTTTATCGCAAACTTTTGATGATGGAGAAAAGGTGATATGTTTCTTATCCCGTTCACTTACTAAACAGGAAATGAAGTTGACTGTGACCGAAAAGGAATGTTTGGCAGTTATATGGAGTGTAGAAAAACTTCGGCATTATTTGGAAGGCGTGCATTTCCAAGTTATCACCGACCATCACTCACTTTTGTGGCTACATAACCTTAAGGATCCACAAGGAAGACTTGCTCGTTGGGCGCTTCGTTTACAACCATATGACTTTGAATTAATTCACCGCAAAGGTCGAGAACATATTGTACCAGACTTTCTTTCAAGGGCAGTGCCTGTTTCTACCGACGCTGTCGTAGCTCTTATTGAAGAAACAGTATCATATTCTTCCACCTCTGATAAATGGTACAAAAATATGATTCAAAGATTAGAAGAACGTCCTGACAAATTCTCCTGTTGGCGAGTAGAAAATGGAATCCTGTTCAAATTTATTAAATCAACCAATCCTAACTTTCCTAATCATTCTAGCTGTTGGAAGATTGTAGTGCCGAAAGATGGACGAAAAGATATTTTGGTTCGTTGTCATGACATTCCAGCTGCAGGTCATGTAGGAGTTTTCAAAACATATTGGAAGGTTGCTGAGCGTTATTATTGGCCGAAGATGAGATCCGATGTTGCGAGATATGTTCGTGCTTGTACACCGTGTGCACAAAGTAAAGTTGAACAAAAGTGTCCTGCTGGTTTAATGGGAAATCGCCCCGACATAACGGAACCTTGGCAAGCCATCAGCCTTGATTTTATTGGACCATTACCACGATCTAAATCTGGAAATACGAACATCCTAGTTGTCACCGATTATTTCAGTAAATACGCCGTATTATTTCCATGTCGTTCAGTTTCAGCAAAAACATTGGTCAAGCGTGTGGAAGAAGATATCTTCTTAGTGTATGGAGCACCACAATTTTTAACTACGGACAATGGATCTGCCATGAAATCGAAAGAATTTCGAAACCTTTGTGACAAGTATAAGGTCAAGAATTTTTATACAGCTTCTTATTACCCTAGAGCTGATCATACAGAACGTGTAAATCGAGTAATTAAAACTATGTTACGCACCTATGTTCAACAGACTAATCATAGGACTTGGGAAGACAATTTACCCTCGATTGGTTGCGCAATTCGTACTGCTCGTCACGAAACCACTGGTTACTCGCCTTACTTCGTTAACTTTGGTAGAGAACATAAGCTGTTTGGTCAAGACTACTCTAATGGAATTCCTTCGGTAGAAACAGAACCTCAAAACTATGTCAAGGGAAAGATTGAAGCTTTTAAATCGCTGTACCAACAGATTCGCGATAAAATTCAATCCTCGCACGTTAAAAACAAACATCATTATAACTTGCGCAGACGACCTTTAAACTTCGTTCGTGGTCAAATGGTTTGGCGTAAAAATAAAAGTTTGTCCGACGCCGTTAATTATTACAACGCGAAATTAGCTCCGCAATTCATAGGTCCGTTTACAATTAAAAAGAAGACCGGCACTTGTACTTACGAACTCGAAGACAAAACTGGAGTTAGTAAAGGTGTGTGGCATGTTCAAGACTTGAAACCAGTGCACGTTGAATCCGACTCTGCTACGTAATCCGACTGAATAAATTAATATTGTATAAGCAACTTAACTTTTTCTCTTAAATTATGTAATGATATCTTTCCTTTTTTTTGTTGATCATATAACTTACCTTAAATTCAGAATAAGTAGTATCTCATTCGTATTATTTTTGTTTGCTCTCTACAGTTTTTGTTTTTGCTATCAGTAAACTCTTGATTTAATTAATATCTTGACTTTCTTTGTTGTTGCTTAGACAGGTTTGATTACGTTCATTATCTGCGTTATTTTGGTATTTTTTTTTTATTAATTTTATTTTGTTTTCCCTTCTTTTTGTTTGCTTGTGTGTTGGCCGATTAATCCTTGTTTCTCTTTCTTACCTTATCCCTTACCTTTACCTTCATCTTACCTTCCCCCTTGCAGTGGTGGGGTTCCAATGAAATTCGTCTTCGTCCTGGCGCGTAACTTGACGAATTCGGATGGAGTTGGTTAGAAAAGCCCTGCACTGAGAACCAGTGGCAGTAGAAATCTGCCGAGAGCTGTAATAGATCAAAGCCTTCAGCTGATCTATTTCTTGCCGTAGTAGACGAAACCTTCAGTTGTTTACTACGTTGCGAGTGTAAGGCTAACCTTCAGTTACCTTACCCTCACTTCAGCGGAGTAACCTTCAGTACTTCTCTGTTTTACTTGATTCTTCCCTTGTCTTTCCTTGTCTTTGTCTTACCTTCGTCTTACCTTTCCCCCCTTGCAGTGGTGGGGTTCCAGCGAAATTCGTCTTCGTCTTGGCGCGTAACTTGACGAATTCGGATGGAGTTGGTTAGAAAAGCCCTGCACTGAGAACCAGTGGCAGTAGAAATCTGCCGAGAGCTGTAATAGATCAAAGCCCTCAGCTGATCTATTTCTTGCCGTGGTAGACGAAACCTTCAGTTGTTTACTACGTTGCGAGTGTAAGGCTAACCTTCAGTTACCTTACCCTCACTTCAGCGGAGTAACCTTCAGTACTTCTCTGTTTTACTTTATTCTTCCCTTGTCTTTCCTTGTCTTTGTCTTACCCTTCCCCCTTGCAGTGGTGGGGTTCCAACGAAATTCGTCTTCGTCTTGGCGCGTAACTTGACGAATTCGGATGGAGTTGGTCAGAAAAGCCCTGCACTGAGAACCAGTGGTAGTAGAAATCTACCGAGAGCTGGAATAGATTAAAGCCTTCAGCGAGTCTATTTCTTGCCGTAGTAAACAAAACCTTCAGTAGTTTGCTATGTTGCTCGTTTCAGTGGAGTAACCTTCAGTTACTTTACTATTTTACTTGCTTGTGTCCTTGTGTCTGCCAAGGTTTTTCCCCTTTTAGTGGTGGGGTTCCAACTAAATTCGACTTCGTCTTGGCGCGTAACTTGACGAATTCGGATGGATGCTGGATGGAGCTGGAATAGATCGTAGCCATCAGCTGATCTATTTCTTGTGGTAGAGGATAAACCTTCAGTTGCCCTATCATTATCTTAGAAAAGTCCTAACGGTGCATGTAGTCGTCTTGGCGCGAAACATTTCGATTGCGCGCATTGTTAGTTGTCTTTTGGATAGGGAAGTAAGCCTTCAGCGACTTCTCTATTTTATGATAAGGCAAGCCATCAGCTACCTTGTCTTATTTGCATCTGGCTGGGTAAACCTTCAGTTTCCCTTCCTTATCAATTGGCAGTACATTCTACCTTATCTTCCCATTACCTTACCTTACCTTACCTTATCTTACCTTACCTTACCTTACCTTGTTTCTTTTGTTTTTATCTTACCTTTTCCTTTGCTGTGTTTCTTATAATCGGTCCAACCATTTCTATCGTTCGGATTGATTTGTATCTTATTACCTTATTACCTTGATTTTGATTTGGTACTTACCTTGATTTTGTCTGGTTCGTCTAGGTTTAGGTAGAGCTTTCGTTATATGAGCTTTCTGCCTTGTCAGTGATTACTGGTTATGAATACCTAGAGCGAACTGTTACCTTGATTTGACTTTTGGATTTAGATCCCTTACCTTTGATTTGATTTGCTTACCTTTGATTGTGACTTGATTACCTTTGATTTTGACTTTGCTTAGTTACTCTTGAGTTCTGGCAAGACTTGGCTAGAGCCTGTGTTAGTCTTTTGCTTTTCAGTGTTACTGGTTTTATAGGACCAAGAGTACAATACCTGACTTTACCTTACGTTTTTTTGGTTATCTTACCTTACCTTACCTTATGTTGAATTAGTTGGTCTAAGTGCGGACTTGGCTGTGTTGCCGTATGTTTCCTTTTTCAGTGCTTACTGGATTTATCACTTAGACTTTACCTTTTGGTAGTGGTACTATACCACTCATTGATTTTGACTTTTACTTTTGTTTCTGTTTTCTTTAGGATTTGTTAGTCGAGTTTTTCCTTGTAATGTTTATAAGCCAATTATTGGGATATTTACAGGAAATACTTAATTATTTTTCTCTTATTATTTTGCTTTGCTTTATTGCTTGGGTATTCCTACTGGGTAACGTGTTCCAGAGGAATCATTGATTTTGCTTTGCTTTTGTTTGGAGAGGAGTATAACCATATTCAGGATATGGGATTTATGACTACAGAAGGTCCGAGTAGAAAAACAGGAGACAACTTTTACCTTTAATTTGATTGCGTTTGTCCTTGGGACGTTTATATTTTACTGATTGTGTCTTAGTTTGGGAATTTCCCAGTACTAGCTTACCTACTGATTTTGACTTTTGATTACTTCCCGATTTTGACTTTATCTTATCTATTATGTCTTTGCAGCCTCTTTCTCTTTGTTTATATATATTGGCCGAGTTACCTTGGGTGGACTCGGATGGCGTTTGATTGCATCTTTTCCGGCTTAATTGCGGATGCAGCTCAGCCAGCAGAGTTATATTTTGGGGGGCGGAAGCCTGACTCTTGTAGCCTTTTTAGGACCAGTCTACGCAATGTAGCTCAAGAGAGGGCCAAGTTACTAATTATGACCTCGTTGCGCTGGGCCATAATAATTCGACAGACCGAGAGCAGTGGCGTATCTCGGAGTACCTTTTTCATTAAGTTTATTTCGGAGGTTGCGGTACACTTTGATGTTCTTGGAACACGGGTGTATCTTTTAGCTTAGTGTGTGCTATAATGCACTCCCTTTTGATTGGTGGAACATTTGGGTTACAATTACGTTATTTATTTTCTTTGCTTGATCTGTTATTTTTAGTTTTCCACTTTTTAGGAATTGTCAAGTGTTCGGTGATTTTTGGTTTCTCTTTGGAACGGTTGGTCGTGTCATGAGTCTGCTTGAATGAGGTTGGTACACGAGGTTCACCAAGCCGCAGTTGGTTGTAACGCACTATTGACTCCAGTTCGATTTTCATCTTAATATTAGAACCTGGTTCCATCCAAGCAGCTCATGATTACTCCCTTCCCTCCCGAGGTCTCCATGGGTTCCCGACCGCAGGGCAGTGACTGAAATATTTATGGTTTTCTTACGATTAGTATTTTGATTTTCTGAACTATTTTGCTTAGCTGCTACGTCAGTAGCGTTTGTTTTTTTTTCCTTGGATCTGATTATTTGGGTGCGTCCATATCTATGACGCCTATTATTGTTAAATTAACTTGTATATATTTTGGTTGTATTTTGGCTCTCTTTGGTGAGCATCGTTTAGATGTTTCCTTGCTTTGCTTAATGAGGAACTTTTTTTTTTCCCTTCAGCCTGTATTTTCTTATCGTCGGTTAATTTTCCTTTAGAAAATTTCCCTCCTGTTGAAGGAGAGGGGGAGTTGTAACGGTTTGATTTGGTCACTGAGCCACTTTTGAGTTTTATAGCTATACAGTGACAGGCTTGCAGTACTAACCTTACATCCTGGCGTTGCTGCCTGATGTGCATTGACTTTGTGGGGTTTTGTTTCCAACATGCCTCGTAAAACCTGTTAAAGACTTCTCACATGCTGTGTCTAGCGTAACACTTTTTGGGAAGAGTCTGCACTAGTTGTAGGACTTCATTCTGAGTTCATCTTGGGTTCTCAGGACTGATTTCCCCAGTTATAGGCATCTAAAAGCTTTAAAACCATCTCTGAAAATTTACCGTTGGTTCTGTATGCATTCTTTCTCTGATTTAACGGCCATTTATCTCTGTAGGCCTTTGCACTACTATAATCCAGACTCACCTGTATCTTTTCCGTGGGATTCCGGCCTTCGGTATGTGTCGCTTGCGTTGGTTTTTATGAGTTTCCATTCTCAAGAGTTCATTGTTTATTTTGTCAGCCTGTAGCGGTCAGAGGTTAGATATTCTAGCTGCATTCCTTTTACCGCTGTGAAATGACTTGCACGGCCTAGGGTGGTTTTTGTTGTAATATACACGAGAGAGGGTTTTTGGCGAGATGCATGGTACTGTTACAATTTCATTCTCCTTCGGTGTTATTCTCTTTTATGGATAGAGTATCGATAATTTGTTAAAGCTGCGACTATAGTTTATCCGCAACGTCGTGTGTCTATGAACGCGGTTGCTTTTCGTTCTCTAGTCTGGTAGGTGGATTGCACCACTCTGCTTATTTTCTGCTTCGTGTCTCCTGGTCGGTATTACAGGGACCTGCCATATTCATTTTTTTTGTTCATTTCAGTCAGTATATTAGTCGGAAAGCTTCTACAAATCGTCCCTTTTTACAGTCGAGTGTCAACGAGGCCAGAAGCCGTGAGTTTTCCGAAAAACACCTGGGAGTATTCCCTGCCGGTGAGGCGTTTTAGTTTTTCGAGAAAGTGTTTAATTAGTGTCAGTGGCACTTATTTTTCCCCATATTGGGATCTGCTGGGGTAAGTTGTGAACTTTTTTCACGTGTGTTGAAAGGTCGATTGTTGATACCTTGCTTTCTCCATTGTAGTTTTTGGTTCGAGATTGAAGGCACCATCTTGACGGAGGCCATTTTGGGCACCTCTAATGGACCCTTGACCATCTGATAAGGTATATTATATTTTGCATTTTATTTTGCTTTAAATAATGGTTCATTGGTCCAGCATAATACTTTCTACTAAATTCACTAGTAAATCAGCGACGGTTTTAGTTTCCTTAATTTCGGGTTTTATTAAATTTCATTAAAATTATTATCAATTTTCTTAAATTCGCACGCCACGTGCTTTACTGTAAAATTCTCTCTGGCTAAAATTTAATGCTAATTTCGTTATTTTTCAATACTCGGATATTAATTTCATTTTGTCTATTAGGTCTCTAAACAGACTAATTATTAAAAATAATAAATTCTAATAGATATGTCTCAATATGAACTTTTAAATTTAAGGTTTCCTTCATTAAGCAAAAGTTTATATAGTGAACAATGATCATGAGGGCCAGGGTATTAATTTTGATTTATGTTACGAAAGGGGATAGGGCCAAGATTTCTGTTTTAAGTTCTTAAGTTTGGATTTTTAATTAACAGTGACGATATTTTGTAGCTTTGATGTAATAGTAATTTATTAATTCATTATTTTTGCTAAATTTGGTTGTTTTAGATTTCAAATAAATATTGGCCTTGTTACCTATCGTATATATGTATATAGTTTTATCTCTGCGTCAGTTGTTACAGTGTTTGGTATGCCGTTTTGAAACAGCACTAATATTGTTGCTATTACTTTTAATTCTTACTTTATTAATGGGGTATTAGAATGGTTACGAGCCTCCGAGGTCCAAAAGGACTTTTATTTTTAATCATGGTATTTTATAATAGAATAAACTGCAGTAGTTCTTACTTATTTGAATGAGGCATTTAGGCTCAATTTTATAATTTCAATAGTCATTACCACCTGGTGATAAAAAAAGAACCATTCAAGCCCTTGGCTTTAAATTCACTTATCTTTTTTTTGTTTTGCTTGAACGCTGTTTCAGGAGTGCATATTAGTTGTTAATTATTTGCTTTGACTACCTTAATTAATTTCTGTGATTGTATTTTAATTGATATTTTGTATCTGATTTTGTTTAATTGACTTACCTTAATATTGCTCAGTGGTTTATTTATTAATTTCAATTTTGATTGTGGATACTTGGATGGATAACAATCCTCGTTTAATTTATTTTAAATTTGATAATGTGTTAAGATTAATTATTTTATTTGCATTTATAAAGTTTTATTGCTTATGCCATGTCAGATGTCTTAATGATGGTCAGTGATGGATGTTACTTTTTACTTTAAATTCTTTCTTTGCTTTATATTTTGATTAATAATATTTTAGATTCTTTGCTTCCCTTCAGGATTGTGTAACAATATTTTAAATGCTTTTTGCTTTGATTTAATTAAGATTGTTTTTGCTTTAATCACTTTGCTTTTGCTTTGATATCATTATACTAGAGAGTGTTTATATTCCTAGGGTCTTCCTACCGGGTCAAAGATTGACCTGTTGTCTTCCGACCAGGTCAAAACCTACCTGTTGTTTTGCCAACCGGGTTAACGCCACCTGTTTTTACTACTGGGTTACCATCCACCCAGTTTTCATCATCAACAAGAGTAGTCATCATCCACACATACGGTATCGTTTTAGACAATAAGTTTATTTTTTTTTTCTAACCATTATGTTTAAAGTGCAGTACTGGGCTTTGTAAATTACCGTCATTTTTATCGTTTATTTTGGAAAATAAATGCCAAGTCAATCAATTTTTAATATGTGTTTCATTTAGTTCGCTGCAATTTTATCGTATACAGTGGTGTCGACCAGTGGGTGCAAGTTAAGGGGATCCCATAACATCCGGGAGATTTCCAGCTTAAATCTGGCATAAGCTGGTGGCGCAAAGGGACCTTCTGCCGCAGGGAGTTAGCTGGCTGCTGCGCGCCTCTTAACCATCCCCTTAGCTTGGAAAAACTGTCGCCCATTGTTATTTCAGTTTATTTCTTACATTCCAATAATTTTTACCAACAGCGGTTGCTCTAGGGGTATTCGTCATAATACCCCTAGTTCTTAAAAGAATTATTGCGCCAAAGCAACTCCAAGTCGTATCACTCTAGGAGTCACTTTTGTAATAAATTTTTTTTCTCGGAAGCCGTAGGACAAACAGTTATCGAGATACAGCCGCTCGTCGACCTTAGCGGGACACCCGGTATATTTTGAAGAAAGTTATAAAAAAAGTGATCTTTTATAAGTTTTAAAGACATTTTGTATAAAAAAAGTATATGTTTGTGACACATTAGCAGAAGAAATTGGACATACAGTGCTACGGCTCCCACCCTATTATTGCATTTTTAACCCCATAGAGCATATGTGGCACCAGTTAAAATCACTGGTTAGGTCTGAAAATATTTCTCCGACTTTAAGTTCTAGTGTGGTAGAATTAATACGAAAATGCTTTAATGATATTCCCCCAGGTAGTTGGAAAAATTCAGTCCGTCACGTAATAACTGTAGAAAATTCGTATATTTGTCTGGATCGTATAATTAATCCAATTATAATTAATTTTGATGAGGATAGCGATAGCGAAACAGAACTATCTATAGAATGACATTATAAATGTAAATAAATATGACTAGTAATATTTAAAAAAAATGTTATTTCATTTGATTACATTAATATAATCATATGATTACTTGTTTTCCTTAGTCCGTTCCTTCATACTTCACTTGTTTATTGCCAAGCTCTTGTCGATACAATGGGACCGACCCAGGAAATTATTAAGTCGTGAAACGTACTCTACCCCTTTACAGTTGAAAATAAAAACAGGTAACGTGAATAAATAACATAAATAAATAAACAACATATTTTATTTATACAGTTCTTATTCTAATTAGTAATTACAAATACGCGATAGCCACGACAAGTAATGTCTGATAGATGTAGCAGCCACAAACACTTCACTTTTCGATACTTCTTTGCTGCTGACCACGCCTTCCAAGTACCACTTGCCATTTTTGGGGTTTTTGAAGAATATTCCGGAACCGATCGATTGTGGTATCACGTCAGAAGCTGAAACAGAAAGCATTGATGTCACATGCGGTAGCTGTACCTTTAAAATTAACGCTTAATTTATAAGCCATCGACAGGAATTGGAAACAGTTTTCATAATCATGGGATTGTCAAATATAAAGAAAATGGCGAATCTTTCGAGAAAAAGAGCAAAAATAAACAATTCCTCCTCCTACTCTTCGTAGTCGTAGATCGCCATCTAATACATATACAGGGTGTCCCTGGATGGGGTTACCTATACCACAAATAAATCTAATTTTTAATTTCTCAAAAACTTTAACAACCTGTATCTCGAAAACAAAGCATTTTAAGACATTTATTCATATGAACTTTCCGACTTAAAATTAGTCCAGGAATCAGCAATTTAAATTAGTATATATCATTAAGTAACACCCTGTATATATTATAAAATTACTTTCATAAAAATAATATGCTTTGTGATTTACTTACCGAATACTTTAAAGCAATTTTTATCATGACCTAGAATGCTACCAAACTCTTCAGAAGTTGATAATGAACAAAAGTCATAGCTCAGGTATGATGCGTCCACTGATTTTAAATGATTATTCCATAACGGGAATATTCCAGTTTGTCCTTCCTGAAATAAGAAATAAAATGTCACACCAATACTATGGTTACAAAGCAAAATTATCTGGAATTTTTCTGCCTGTAATTTAAGAGAATATTTCACGATTAAAATATTTTTAGCTTCAAACTGTATATATTTTCCGCGAGAACGTTCTTACAATTATTAAAACATAATCCTGTGCCGTGATAGCTTGTTTCACGTCTACCGACAATAGATAATGCTGAACATAGGCAACTTCTAATACATTTCACCAAAATTTATCTAAAACATGCTTCGCGCGCTGCAAGATTACGCGCTTAGAACGAAATTATAATGGCTCAATTTTTGGAATTGTAAAGATAAGACATGAAGGTTCTAAGGTACATTGCTACTTTTTTCAAAAAAGAATTATCAGCGACGATATTAACATTAAAAATGCCTACTTTTGGTCCGATTTTTTTTACTTTTTTACTTACTTTTTTCAAAAAAGAGCTACGTACCCTAGAAATAGAAACACTTTTTACTAGAATATAACTTGTCCTGACAGATATTTCAAATAGCCTTTCCAGAATCCTGCAGTAGCGCAACGTTGTTAATCCTCCTATCATTTTGCGCATTGTACGCCCTTAATTGATATAAATATTTGTAGACTTTAAGAAAGTATTTGATTCAGTCCAGCATAGCTCCATGTTAAGAGCGCTTACGGAATGCAGTATTGATCAGGCACACAACCTTCCTACAGAACAAGGGCGGATCCAGAACTTCGGCTAGGGGGGAGTCATACAAGGAAAATTTACGTAATACCCTTGTTCAATTGATGGTTTGGGGAAGGGTAATGACCACCATGACCCCCCCCCCCCCTGGATCCGCGCTTGCTAAAGAATATATATAATAGTTCAACAGCTGCAGTCAGAATGTATTATGGCGACACCAGTAACTTCCCCTTGGAGAAGGGTATTAGATTGTGCCGCAGAGCTCCATAAAAAAACAAGAATTGTGATAATATTGACATAGCCCTTATTACAGACCGGGTGAATCATGCATGTACGTTTCTCCAGGACCTTCACAGTTCTTATGCACGAGTTGGGCTTAAAATTAACTTCTCTAAAACACAATACATGACCGACTTTGTGCTGGCTGAAAACATTTCAACGAATGGCAAGCAAATATAACAAATGTGCAGCTAAAGTCTGTTCGTTTTATGAAGTCCGATATCGGATTAAATCATTAAAGGTTGTTAAACAGTAAGACGGTTAAGTTAACAATACCTTCGCTATACTTGATCGTACCGAACATTCTACTGGTTCACTGTAGTCGGCTGAGCAAAATCAGCGGTTCCAAAACAAAATTATCTTAGAATTATATCCGAGATATTATATACGATTTTTATCTAGTTTATTTTTCACTCATAGTTTTTTTTATTTATCAAATGAAAAACATTTTGTGTGTGAGTTATAAAGCAAAGTTATGGAAAATGTTCAGCAAGGTGACCCAACGCCTACAAAGTGTTTATCTCCAGGTGAACGCCGTTTGGTATTACAAGTGGAATGTTATTTTACTCTAGAAAAAGATAACTCCGGCCCGTTAGTGTCTGTTTTGGCAGTGCAAAAACGTCTGATGCTTGCGGCATTTCAGATAAGACCTTAAGAAGACTTCGAACAAAGAGTGAATAGGAATTGGACAGACCATATAAAAGGGTTCGACTCCATTCTAGAACCTTTGATTTATCCCAAGGGATAAAACTATCGATTAGGAATATTGTTTATGATATGTATAAAGCCAAGGAATATGTTATCCTCAAAGCTATTCTTGAAAAGATAAAGAAGAAAGAACTTTGCGATATTGGAACTACCAGTTTGTCCATCATTTTAAAAGAGCTGGGCTTCAAATACAAAAAAACGAACAACAGAAAAGTGCTTTGCGAGCTATCCAATAATGTTTCAAACACATGGCGACATCGGTTCTTTTTAGAACCAAAACTATATAAAAAAGAATTCGTAAAATTAATTTGACTAAACTAATTTTTTATTTACTTTAAACTATTTTATTTAGAAAATACTTAAAATATAATTTATTGTTTGAGAGCCACCGACTACCCGGCTCGAGAGGTTTTATTGCTTAGCGGACTTCATACACCGTACTGACTTTATAAATATTTAGGCCATGAGATTAAATTGGGAAGAGACCATCGGACCACAAAATTAAACAGAAGGATAGGATTGACATTGGCAGCTTACGGAGAACTGAGGAATGTTTTTAAATCAAATATTCCCATCTGTTTCAAGAGGAAGGTCGTTGATCAGTGCGTGCTTCCGGTTCTAACGTATGGAGCAGAAACACGGACTCTGACTCCAGTAAGGTCATACACAAAATCCAAGTGGCACAGAGAGCAATAGAGAGATCAATGCTGAATATATCCCTCAGAACAAACCGGTGTTACGGACGCAGTTGAAAGAATTACAACGCTGAAATGGAACTGGGCAGGTCATGTTGCCAGAGTCAGAGATGGAAGATGGATCAAGAAAATCCTAGAATGGAGACACTAGACAAGAAGCGTATCGTAACCGAGGACGTCCCCCAATAAGATGGCGGACGATATTAAACGCATCCAGCACAACTGGATACAAAGTTCTCACGACCGGAAGCAATTGAATGATTTACGGGAGGCCTATGTCCAGCAGTGGACGCAAAATGGCTATTGATGATGATGATGATGATGATAAGTGAAAAACGTCAGATTTGTTACATAAAACTTGTGTAACAGATTTAAGATGAGAGTCCCAAATTGACCATCAGAGCTGAATAAGTTACAACAATCCAATTAAAAAATATGCCGCTTCTTGGCAGTTTAGAGAGACGAGTGTTTTCGTGAAATTTTAATAATAAAGTTTTTTAGAGAATTTATTGATATTTAGATTGTATGATATGTTGATTGGGATATAAAGCAATTTTTGGGAAAATCTGTGACAAAAATTTTAAAATTGTTCATATTTCGAATTGTTAAAACAATTTAAAAATTAAACTTTACGAATCCAGTTTTAGATTAGAAACCAATTAAGTATATTTGGCCTAATCTTCAGATAAAATAGTACCCGCTTGGCAACCTGTGATTAAACGCAGCCCTTAAGGAACATCATCAACCAAGTTATACAGTGAATAAGCTTACATGACCCTTTTGCTATGTAATATAAGTTCTATTGATGTTCTTGTAGCTATTTAAAATGAACCTCGTATAGTTTTATAATTTGGTTATAAGAACATTCTAATAGAGTAATAGTGTAGCTAGTTAAACATAAAAACAAAATTTTATCAGGGAGGACCCTTTATACAACAAATTTGCAAATCGAGAGCCTTTATAAAACTGTTATAAATTATAAATCTCTATCAACAAAATTCTATATGGGAGATCTGCTAGATGGGAATATAATACATCTTTTTGTCAGAAATAAATTAATTTTATATATTTTTTAAAATATTTTTTTGAAATGTTGGTAACAAATCCGAAAAAATATTTATATACACTCGCCGGCACTAAATTCCGCCACCCTGAAATTTTGGTCAAGTTTGATATTTTATAACTTATTTATTTTTTATCCGATTTTCATGATTTTATTATCAATTTGAAAATCCATTTATTATATTTTTCCTTAATTATTTTATGAAGTAACATTTTTCGATTATGCTACATTATACAGGAGTAAATCAAACTGTTGTTTTTTTGTCTTAACTTTAAAACACCCTGTAGGAAAATTGAGGTGGATAATTTGATTTACATACTGTTTCTTGTAATCTCTGATGTATTCTAAACATTACGCTTTTTGATTCATTCCATTATCTCATTTCTGCTGCGAGCTGCAAAATTTTGAATGAAACGATGTTATTTTTAGAAAATGTATGTCAAGCTTTCGGTTAAAAATTATCGACGTTGTCTAAGTACGCGATTATTGTGACAGAATATTTGACAGTGACAATATTCTTACGTACTATTCACTGATGAATCCAGGGTTCGTTTAAGGTCGCTGGATGGTCGTGAGCAGGTGTAATGAAAGATGATGACTGCATCATATCAGAACGAATCTCATATCATGGCCGTTCATGATTTAGGCGGATATTTCTACCGAAGCACGCACCAATCTTGTATTTATTGAAAATGGAGCTCTAACCACCCACCGTTACATTGAGGAAATCCTCCAAGAAGTTGTTGTTCCATTTGCTCCTTCCATTGGGAACCAATTTACATTAATGCATGATAATGCTAGACCTCACGTTGCACATGTAGTGAGCGAATATCTGGATAAAGTTGGATTTCCAAGATTGGAATGGCCCGCATGTATCCCGAATCTCAATCCAATCGAACATCTTTGAGATCAACTTAAAAGGGCAGTTCGTTGTCGTCCTGTACAACCACAAACCTTGCAAGACTTATGACTGGCGCTGACCGAAGAATATCAGGCTATCCCTCAAGAAAGGAGAGGTAAACCTTATTCATTCGATGCCACGAACGCTGCCAGCTGTCATTACTGTGAGAGGAGGAAATACACGATATTAAAATTATTTTTGTTAATTAACTTTATGATATACCTAGTGTTTTTCTTAATAAAAATATGCTTCAAATCAGCGTTTCATTTCAAATTTTGCAGCTTGCAGCAGAAATGAGATAATGGAATGAATCAAGAAAGGAAATGTTTAGAATACATCAAAGATTACCAGAAACAGTATGTAAACAAAATTAGCCACCTCAATTTTCCTACAGGGTGTTTTGAAATTACGACAAAAAACAACAGTTTGATTTACTCCTGTATAATATAGCCTAAACAAAAAATATTACTTTATCAAATAATTCAGGAAAAACACCATAAATGGATCTACAAACTGATAATAAAATGATGAAAATCGCTTAAAAAATAAATAAGTTATAAAATATCAAACTTGACCAAAATTTCAGGGTAGCGGAATTTTGTGCCGGCAAGTGTATATTTTTTAAATATTTCTTTGAAATATTGTTACTCGCAATAAAAGATGCCGCTCTTTTTCATCAAGATATTTTAACGTATCTATCACTGGTGGCTATACCGAACGTTGGGCCTAACATTGTTGTTTCAGACAAAATGTATATTTATGTAAAAATCCATATAACTTCTCGTATAGGTACCCATCTCCAACCGTTTCTGAGATAGAATTCAATTAAGGAATTTTTTTATAAAAAAACATGTCAATAGTAATTTTACCTTACCTTGTAACTAATGCAGTAAATATTATAAATTTCAGAAAATTCAACTTAAAGGGTTTGTTCGGTTTTGTTCAGGTTTGTTTATTATTAAACTTCAAAAATTGACCACTATAGGTATTTTCAACGGTAATTTCACGAAAGTGATTAGATTAGAGAAAATTTGCAGTTTTTAAGCTTCTTTACAACCCAGTACCGACGTTATCGCTATTTTATAGAAAAGAAAAATATAAACTTTTTATTGTGCGGAAGGTAAAAAAGAAGAAGAACTACTTGTTATGTTTCACAGTTTTTATTTCAGTTGCCTGATACGCGTATTTCGACCGACGAGGAAAAGGTCGAAATACGCGTATCAGGCAACTCAAATAAAAACTGTGAAACATAACAAGTAGTTCTTCTTCTTTTTTACCTTCCGCACAATGGAAATTACGTTTCACCAAGAATGCAGCCCAGCTCAAATAAGTTATATATAAACTTTTTATTTAAAGGGCATTTTTCTAAAATCAAAACTTTTCGAGTTATTAAAGAAATTAATTTGAGATGTTTTTCCCAAGTTCACTTGCAATTCGGCAATATCTATATTTAAAATAATAATGTTAAGCCTAACTTCCGGTATTGCCGGATACGGATACGTCAAAATATCTTCATTAAAAAGATCAGCATCTTTAATAGCGAGTACCGATATTTCAAAAACAAATCTTTTTAATTCCCAAAATCTTTTAATAGGCCATGCCATGCATATTTATTTTTATTGTAAAATTACCTCCAAATTAAAGTCGAGATCGGACCAATCCACGCATACAGGGGAGCCAACTTTCTGCGGGTTGTCCAATTTTAAAATGGCCAAGTCAGCTGACGGGTTCAGCAAAAACCCTTCATAATCTCTACGGCTAATGACATCCTTTGTATCTACCTAAAACAGAGTAGATATAAATTTGTAAATGGAGTACGGCTGTTCTTCAAACCGTTATCTATTCCTTGTCAACCCCGGCTCTATACAGGGTGTTATGGAAATTACTTATTATATTTAAATTGGTGACTCCTAGGGTGTCCTAGAGAAAGTCTACATACTTTTTTTTAATCGAATATCTAAATACTAAGGTAAAGACCCTTTTTACCCACATACCGTCGCGCCGTTCCATCTGGATTCAGTTAGCAAGAATGTGGGTCACTAGAGTATACTAACAGTGTTATCAGATCACACCGCATGTTTCGCCCTTGCTTCGAAACCTGCTGCGCGCGACTGTCGTTGCTTCAGTATGTTTCGAGACTCGGTATTGGGATGACGCTGTCGAGGGTTCCACGTGCTTGATGTATATGAATTTTGAACGTTTTATATTTGTAGCATTACCCGATTTTTTTCTGTTGTGAAATAATTCATAATAAGAAATATTGTGATGTGATTTTAAATTTGTGTGATATTACCTATTGTTGGTTCTGTTGCAAAATATACTTTTTGTGTTTCATTTCTTTATGGAATTTAATTATAAATCGGATTATAAGATCGAGGGTAAGAGAGTATGTACCTTAAAATTGTAGTATTATTTTTCTAAAAAGTTTGTAAAAGAAGTTATAACGCGGGTCAAAGACGTCGTGTTATCAAAAACTGAACACGTGCGTTTACAATTCTATGTTGCAATATATGACAATACCGCCTCAATAAACTATTGATTGCGAACGTCCTCAGTAAATTTTCAGATTTCATATAAAGTGTATATTTTGTACAAAACAAAAGCGCCATTTAAGGTTATTTTTCTTCAATTTATTTTCATCTCATGATATGCGGGTTTAAATATAATAAGTCATTTCCATAACACCCTGTATAAGGTCATACTAGTTCCAGCTGAGTTTTTATATTTTGATTTATTTGTATTTTTTCTTCTTGGAGGATATAAAAAGCTCCATAACCCGCCCCCGGTCATACCTCCCCCAGCATGGCTATATACTATAAATTTTAGTCTTAAAGCTGTTTTACATTATCCCATATCCTGCACACTAAATTGTACAATTTCTTGTGCAATAAATAGACAAAATATTGGGAAGGTAAATAATTTGTAGAGTTGTCTGTTTTAAACTTATCAAATTTATTGTATAGTAAATGATGGATTCTGCGCATTAAAGTCAGTGATTTTAGAGAAATGTTTGTTTTTATGTAACAACAAAAATGTTGGTAAGGCTTATAACCTAAATAAATGTGTTTTTAATTTTAACTAAGGTTTTTAATGTTGGTATTATTTATTTATTTTTATTCATGCAGTATTTTACAACTTTGTTCTTCAAAACGTCAATATGGCTACTGGCGAGAAATGCAACAAGTGTCAAATTGGTGCAAGCGCAATTGAAAATTGTACCATAAATTGGATGAGAAATAGGACCTACTGTATTTCTCGTACAATTTTGTAGCTCAATACAATTTATGACACAATTTATTGTAAGAAACTATACAATTTCAATTGTGCAATTTCTTGTACAAGAAATGGGATAATGTTAAACAGCTTTTTAATTCCGAGTTCAACCAAAATTTGCCTGAAATCAGATTTTCGCTCGAAATTAGGTTAATTCAAATTATAAATTTTATTTTCAATAAACTAATTGATAAGAAATATAGGTCAATACTTACGCTAATAGTATTTTCATTCTTTTTTAAATGCTTTTTAATTTCGGTTGACACGAAAATATGTTCTTTCCTTATTTCACTAGACAGGCTCTCGCAAACGCACTGGGCCGCTACAAGAAATAATAGACAAGGTTAATTAAATTAATAGATAGAGACAGCCAAGGGCCAGGATTCAAGCAGCGAACGAGTTGAAATTTATTTAATGTAATATCAGTCATGCCCCAAAGGGAATGCACCTTCGTCTGAATAAAACAGAACCTTGACACTAACCAAGTCGAATTTAACGCTAAAAAACCCTGGCAACAGTTTTCTCGAAGAAGGTTAACATTGCAGAACCGGATATACTCATGGCAGGACACGCAATTCCACTGGCTTCATCTATTAATTTGCTGGGCGTCAATCTGGGAGGAAATATGTCTTTCTGCCTTGGCGATTGCCCAACGTGGTAATGCCAAGACATAATTCCTCCCAGATTGACATCTAATAAATTAATCGGGATCTCCAACGATTTTAGAGAGAACTGCTGCCTAGAGTTTCTTGGCATTAAATTCAACTGGATACTGTCACCTCAAGACAAAATGTCTTCCAGATCTTTGTTGCGGCATGATAGAAGAAATGAAGTGAATGCTAATTTCTATAACTCTTAAAATTACGAGGAGAGCCAGAAAAGTTTTCACCCAAACAATGCATATCTGCTACAATAACTTCATTCCATCGGAAATTCCTATTGGCCTTCGGTGAAAATAGACATCACTATTTCTTTTAATTCATTGTCATCGTCAGTCTAGTTTTTTTTTGTTTTAAGAATTTTACATTCTTGTTATGAAAAAAGAAAACTTTTCTAATACTCGTCGTACTATATCGCACATTTTTGACACCAGTTATATCGGAAGAATACCAACCTGTTATTACATAGTGATGTTTTAAAATGGTTCCCAAACATACAAGTTCTAAATGATCTTTCTCTTTTTCTAAATATATACCAACTGTCCACGGAATTTGCGATCTGTCTTTTAACATTCCGCATTCTAAAAAATAATAATATTATTACCTTATATACAGGGTGTAACAAATTCGTCCTTCAACATTGGGATTTCGGAAACGGTAAGAGATACGAAGTCGATTAAATTGTGGCAAAGATGCGTAATTATTGGACCAATGATATGCTTTCAAAATATTTGGAAAAATCTAAAATTTTGAGTTTCGGTTTTTATTTTTTCCTAAGTTCATTCGAAGAGATGTCCAAAAATAAGTTTGACTTTCTCATTGCTACTTTTTATTCTCCACGAGATGGAATCATCAGATATTTAATGCGACGTTTCGTCTTTGGATCACAATCATCAACTTATTTTTTTTTATGATCAAACACAAGCACCATAGGAAAAATCCTTTAGAGCACTCTGGGGGTGGTGCGTGTGCGGGCCTGGTTTTCTTTGTTTAAATTATGAAAGAGGCCTAAATCGACGTTCAGCGGGTTTGTTCGGGTTTGTTCGCTTTACTGGTTTTCCGACGTTTCGTTCCTTAAATTGGCCATCTTCATTAAACTACCCTTAGTACGTTCCTGTAATTTACTTTTGTTTCAAGAATTCAGTTTAATTCGAAACTGTAAAACTCAATACCTTTTTCAAAAAACTCTTGGCTGTAAGAGCCAAATTTTATTTGTATTTATAAAATAAATTACTTGTACTTACACTAAGTAGAAATTTTAAAAAATTATGGTTTGAAACTTAAAAAAACACACAGTGGTAATACGTAAATAATAAATATTAGAACAAAAATAGCAATAATCATTTTTAAATCTTCAATTTCTTCGAAACAAAAAGTAAATTACAGAAATGTACTTGGTAATTACAGGAACGTACTAGGGGTATTTTAATGAAGATGGTAAATTTAACTAATAAGGCCAGAAAACCAGTAAGTGTTATATACTGCTGAATGTAGATTTAGTCCCTCTTTTAGAATTTAAAGAAAAAAATAAAGACACGTATTTAAAAAAATTAAGTTGATGATGGTGACCCAAAGACGAAACATCGCATTAAAGATCTGATGATGCCATCTAGTGGAGAATAAAAAGTAGCAATGAGAAAGTGAAATTAATTTTTGGATATCTCTTCGAACATAGTCAGAAAAAAATAAAAACCGAAACAAATTTTAGATTTTTCCAAATATTTTGGAAGCCCCTTGATTTTTTTACGGCATATTATTAGGCCCATAGTTACGCAACTTTGCCCCAATTTAACCGACTTCGTGTCTCTTACCGTTCCCGAAATCCCAATGGTGAAGGCCGAATTTGTAACACCCTTTATTGTATTGCTAAGTGAATAACCTGTTAATAAATTATATTTAAGTTCAAATAGTTTTTGATTATGAAATAAGTTTCTAGATTTTTGGGATAATGTCCGTTACAATTGTATTAAAACCATACCTCTATTTTCCGCCACCACCTTTGCAACACCATCTAAAAAGAAAACAAAAATTACTTATTACTTTTGGTGCGATTTTGAGGCGAATGTTAAGCCATCATCGTAGTAATGAAAAAATGATTGTCCAAGTCAATGTCAATTTTTTTAAATTTTTAGTTCTAATTTATCAAGTCAACAACTTTAATTTACCATTTACAGGGTGTTATATAAATGGCTAATTATAATTAAATGGGCGACACTCCTTTGGTGCCATAGAGCAGCGTTCCTCAAACTTTTTTGACCACGGACCACTTTTGTTTTTAGAATTTTGTTGTGGGCCCCCCAGCCGCTAGCCACATTAGTACAGAATTAATTCTAGGACAGGTTGTCATGCCCAAGTAATTACCTTTAATTAAAAATAATTCTTATTCGAATGTTATTGTTTTCAACAAATCAAAAAGCATTAATAAGCAATAGGCTGAACAATATATCACTGGCTGCCACGAATAGTACGGCAGCTCGTTACCAGGATTTTCAGACTGATCACGAACTAAAGTTTTTTGCATTTTTTGGTGCTTTAATAAGGACTTGAGAAGGAAATTAACAAGAACGGACATTGGCAACGTTGCGAAATCATTGAGAATCGTCTTTACATATGTAAAGAAAAAGTGGTCATAATAGTTATCGCGCCTCGTCCGTTCTTTTTATTTACTGACTAAGAGTGATGTTTTTTAGGAGATGAAAATAGTAACTGACATTTTCCGTGCCGTGGATAGTTTTGGTTTGAGAAAAATCGAAATTTGTTTACAGCGGAGAATTCAACTTATCACGCCTTGTCCGTTTTACTTGTCGGATGTTATTTTTCGTTATTCGTGACCGGAAAAAATGAGAACGGGCATTTTCATCGCCGCGCAAACGCATTGTTGGATCTTAGGTATGTCATTTTTTTAAACGCTGTTCGAGTTACCGTGCCTCGTCCGTTTTCAAGCAGAAATCGTGTATTGTAGCTCGGAAAATGGGGGGAAATATGAACTGGCATTTTTTCACACGCATTTTTTAGCAAACCCGTTTTCATTCAACACAGCACGTGTATCAATAATAATGCAATAAGGGGACATAGCTGATGCTGAGTTGTTATAGACAACCAAGCCACACAGCAAGCCGTCCCATGTACGCGCCGTATACCGCGATCACGAGTTATACAGATACGAGATCCGACTCCGCTGCCCTCCCTGTAGCTGCGCAACACGGAAAATGTCCGTTCGACTCGGTTTACTATTTTTTAGAGTGTAATCAACAATTTAAAAAAAAAATTGACCCGGGCGCTGTAACTTTTTGATACCCCTTTTCTTTACATCTTTTATTTAAACTATGAAATTTTTGCAATACTCAAAACGTCCGTTGTCGATGAATTCACGTTTTTCTTTATAATTTTAATATGATTTCATTAATAACGGGGACAAGGTGTAGTAACAAAAAGACGATCTGCTTACTTACGGACTGAAATCACTCTGACGGGTAAACGCAGCGTTGTCGAACTTTTTCGCTCGAGTAAAACTTTCTTATTTTTTATTAATCTAGCGATTAGTCGTTGACTAGATCAAGGCGTGATAACAGGATATTTTGGTAACGGGCTGCCATACTAAAATGTTCATAGGCGCCTTTTATGCGCGCATTTGGTGTCGCGCGATAAAAAATGTTTTCTAAAAACATTGTTCTAAATGTGCGCTTTTATGTTGGACGAGCGGCTAAATGACATCATTGCATAAACCCGAACAAACCCGAACAAACCCGATAAAAAATGTTTTCTAAAAACATTGTTCTAAATGTGCGCTTTTATGTTGGACGAGCGGCTAAACGACATCATTGAGAACAATGTTTTTAGAAAACCCCTCGATTTGCCGAAAAAAATAAAAAATTAAATACATAACATTTTGCAGCAATATTTTCATTTCAAATATTGCTGAATTTTTAATAATTAAGGTAATTTTTAAAAAAAATTACTTATGTTCCCTTACTATTAGCCGAAGATGAAATATAAAATATGATTTTATAGTTTTAAGGCATGCAGCTACTTTTATTTTGAATACAATTTTCGGAGAAATCGGTAATAAAAAAATTTCCCCTTATGATGCGTAGTTTTTTGGCCACACCGTATACAGAGTGAGTTACCTATTAAAAGTTTTGAGAAAATTTAGGAAAGGTATCGTCTTATTTCATATAGACATTTTCATACAGGGTATTTTAAAAAATATACCTTTATGGTACCTACATATAATATAATAAATACTTATAAGTCAATTTATTTAAGTGTATTTTAATTTTTCGTTACGTGTAGAATTACATTCTTTAGCTAATTGCTCGGTACGTATATGTTTCTATCGTAAATATTAAAAAATTGACTTATAAGTATTTATTATACAGGGTGTAACTAAATAAGTGTAAAACATTTAAGGGGGTGATTCCTCATCGAAAAAAAGATAGGATCTTTCATATAAAGAAACTTCATTGGAGCATCCCTCGTTAAGATACAGCCCCTTAAAGGGGGTACATAATTTATAAATAAACAAAACTAATTTATTAATAACAAAACATACAACATCTAGAAATCATAGTAAATGTTCAATATGTCTACCTTCAGACATTACGCATGCGTCTAGACGTCGGCGCATTGAGCAACGTATTCGCGCGTTTTATGGCGATATGTATCTTGTTCGTAAAATAATTTTTTGCTGCGAACTGGTTTATTTTGGGCAAAAAATTCAAGAGACATTTTTTGTTTAGAATGAAACAGGCTATCGGAAATACATTTTTAGATGGTAAACAAATAATAAGACAAAACTTACATTGGAAATAAATTTTAGGGGTTGCGTTTTCCACCCTTACAACCATGGGGTAAACCAAATAAATTACTATCTAAGTGTATTTTTGGTAGTAGACAATGTCAGGTTAATTTCAATATTGTAACTTTTTTAGTGCTTGTGAAAAAAATTGTTAAACACATTTTATGTACCCCCTTTAAGGGGCTGTATCTTAACAAGGGATGCTCCAATGAAGTTTCTTTATATGAAAGATCTTATCTCTTTTTCGATGAGGAATCACCCCCTTAAAAGTTTTACACTTATTTAGTTACACCCTGTATTACAGCAGGAAGGTATATTTTTAAAATATGCTGTATAAAAAATGTCTAATATTTTTATGTAATAAGAAGTAATAACTGCATTAGTTAAAAAGTAAGGTAAAATTACCTTTGACATGCTTTTTCTATAAAAAAATTATTTCAATAAATTTTATCTTCGAAAGTGTTGGAGATGGGGTATAGGAAATTATGATTCTCACCACCATGCAAAGCACGTGCTCGGCAAAATAGGTTAGTCATCGCGTCTTATTCATTTTGACGAGCCGTCGCTTGCCGAGACGTTGCGCGCATAATGTGAATTTACACCCAGACCCATAAGATTCAATGATAAATATATTTTGCCGAGCTGCACCTGCCATGCACGATAGTGAGAGTCGGCCTTAGTGTATGGCCACAACGGAGCACCGCACAGCGCCCTCGCTTATAGCCTGGTACCATAGCGCCGCAAAGTAGTGTCCACAACGGCGCACCGACCCTCGCTCATTGCCTTGCCTGTCGATCAGTTTGTCTCTCGACATCGAGATATAAGCATGGACTGTGAATTATCATCTTCTTCCGATGAAGAAGATATTATTTTAGACGCTAATATAACCAAGTGGTACATGTTTAAACATAAATCAAGATTACTAGTGCATCCTATTAACGCAAAGCGAAGATTCTATAGAGAATTTTATCACCTTTATAAAGAGCTAAGGGAAGATCTCCAACGCTTTTGTGAATATATGAGAATGCATATAAATATTAGATTTTTGTTTAAGCATATAAATACCTCTTTGTTATTTTAGAGTCTAAAACAATATCTTCTCCATCGGAAGAAGATAACAACGCACAGTCCATATTTATATCTCGATGTCCAGGGACAACTGTGCGAAGTTCAAGCGAGGCTGTGCGGTGCTATGGTACCAGGCTAAAGGCGAGGGGCGGTGCGCCGTTGTGGACACACACTTACTTGGATTTTTACACAGAACCGAAAATTTCCAAAATATGCAGGTCATTCTATTTAAAATAATGATGCTAAACCTATCGTCCGGTATAACCGGAAGTGATAGATACGTCAAAATATATTCATTAAAAAGATTGACATCTTTTATAGCAAGTAGCAATATTTCAGACAAATATATTTTTGAGTTCCCGAGATCTTTTGATTTAAAAAACTACTGTTAGTAAGAGTACATTTAAATATACAGGGTGTCTCCAAAGTATAATCTTTAACACATCAAGGAGCAAACAATGTGGGTATTTGTCCGTCGCGCACATGCGTAAATATATGCGACGTACGCCTAAAAAACTAATATTATCAATGGACACCATGGTGTGTTATATAGGGTGTTGAAAAAAGGTCGGTACCCCGGAATAACTCCGGTGTATCGCATTGCAGCGGAAAATGTCTGGGGGAAAAGTTGTTCGGTTTTGAAAAAGGAATAGTTTGCAATTTAACCCCCCCCCCAACCCCCACAACCTACGGGCGCGGGTGGGGGTAAGTTAAGATTTTCAAATGGAACCCCATATTTTTTATTGGCGTATATGGAAAAAAATTTTGTATTCCACGGGCATTTTTTAGTACAAGACAGAGGAAGAAAGTATTTCCGGGATAAAACTTGATTTTCGCACGGTTCTGATTTTGTCTTTCTCATGGTGATTATTGGATGGGCCCAAAGGAGACAATTTTTCGGACAAAAGATGTTTGTTTTGGGTCCGAGAACACGATACGACAATAAAAAATATGGGGTTCCATTTGAAAATCTTAACTTAGGCCCACCCGCGCCATGGGGTTGTGGGGGTGGTTTAAATTGCAAACTATTCCTCCTTCAAAGCCAAACAACTTTTTCCCAATACATATTCCGCTGCAATGCGATGCACCGGAGTTATTCCGGGTTACCTACCGACCTTTTTTGAACACCGTGTATATTTAAAAAGAAGATTTTCAAATTCTATATTTTTAGATTAAAATATACAGGCTGTGCAAATTCCTTTCCCCAAAAAAACCCTAGTCACAAAATTTTGTGCAAAAATAATGATTCAGAAATAAGTTATTTAGGAAAATTGAAAATTAAATTTTTACTTGGACACCCTGTATCTCGCTTATTACCAGCTATTGAACTAAACTAAGTATGGCCAAATCGCAGTATTTTTACCCAAGGAATCTGCAGTTTTCCTATGTACCATTAGTTATTGGACACCCTGTATACCCCTTATGAATTTGAAAATATTTTAAGCCAGAGATACAAAGTGCTCAAAAAAGTGAAAACGTTTATTTGATTTTTAAATAGATCTCTGGGAAAATTTTTTAAAAATAGTAAATCCCTTTATACATATCTCAAATATAATAAAATGAATACTTACACAAAAGACACAATCCAAAAATGTTGAAAACGATAAATTTATCACACATGTTTTTATAGGTGAACTGTACAGCAATAATTAATAACTAGACTTAAGGTACATTTATTCACGTCGAATTATTCATTACTAGTTACTTGTATCTACAGGTTAAGTATATATAGAGAACCCATTAAAGTAATTCAGACAAATCAGTACCGTTTCTAGGAAACTAAAACCGGGACGATAGGCCAGAACGTCATATTGTTAGTCACTTTCTGCAATTTTATTATTCTTAGTAACCACAAACCGAAGATTATTAATTTAATAGCTACCTTACAACAAATCCTTTCTTAATATGGAAAAAATGATATTCGAATTAATTTTTTTGTCAGTCATAGGCGTAACTATCGCGGGGGAAGAAGAGGCGATTGTCCCCGGGCCGTCAAGATTACAAGACACGAACCTTGTACGGGGCCGAAAGAAAAGGTGCTTTCAATTTAGTGGGGGCCATATGAGAAACTAACGTTTTTTTTTGGTTTATTTTTTTTTGGTGGCCATCTTCCCCGCTTGTGTCTACGAAGGCGCCTTGCACAAATTGTTGCCCCAGGCCCAATTTTTGACGTTACACCACTGACCGTAGCCATCATCTCCTGGAAGGGTTTGATTAATACACTCGCCGGCACAAAATTCCGCCACCCTGAAATTTTGGTCAAGTTTGATATTCGATAACTTTTTTATTTTTTATGTTCTTTCCATGATTTTATTATCAGTTTGTAGATCCGTTTATTGTGTTTTTCCCTAATTATTTTATAAAGTAACATTTTTCGATTAGGCTATATTATACAGGAGTAAATCAAACTGTTGTTTTTTGTCGTAATTTCAAAACACCCTGTGGGAAAATTGAGGTCGATAATTTTATTTGCATACCGTTTCTTGTCATCTTTGATGTATTCTAAACATTTCGTTTCTTGATTCATTCCATTATTTCTGCTGGGAGCTGCAAAATTTTAAATGAAACGATGTTATCATGGATATTTCTACCGAAGCACGCATCAATCTTGTATTTGTTGAGCTCTAACCGCCCCGTTACATTGAGGAAATCCTCCAAGAAGTTGTTGTTCCATTTTCTCTTTTCATTGGGAACCAATTTACATTAATGCATGATAATGCTAGACCTCACGTTGCACATGTAGTGAGCGAATATCTGAATGAAGTTGGACTTCCAAGATTGGAATGGCCCGCATGTAGCCCGGATCTCAACCCAATCGAACATCTTTGGTATCAACTTAAAAGGGCCGTTCGTCGTCCTGTACAACCTCGCAAGACTTACGACTAGCGCTGACCGAAGATATCATATCATATGTCTTAACTTTTGAGTGTTAAAGATTGTCATGTCTCGTGAGACACCAGATGGGCAATCGGGCTTATTCGGCGATGTTCGATATTTGATGGATGTGCCAACCCAGATAGAAAGGGCAATAGTTATTGTATTGTGTGAAATTGTGTTTTATCAATACGTATTCATTATGTCGTATTTTTTGGTTTATTTTAAAATTTCGAACCTTGTGATAATGAGTGAGTATACTCCTGGTAAAAACCTACAGAGTCAGATTCGTGATTGCAAATCTTTATAGGGTACGTGAAAAGGAATCATATATCTCTCAAGAAAGGATAAGTAACCTTATTCGTTCGATATCACGAAGACTGCAAGCTGTCATTGCTGTGAGAGGAGGAAATACACGCTATTAAAATTATTTTTGTTAATTAATTTTATGATATACCTAGTGTTTGTTTTTCTTAATGAGAAGATAGGCTTCAAATCAGCGTTTCAGTTAAAATTCTGCAGCTCGCAGCGGAAATAATGGAATGAATCAAGAAACGAAATGTTTAGAATAGATCAAACCCCAGGGTGTTTTGAAATTACTGCAAAAAACAACAGTTTGATTTACTCCTGTATAATATAGCCTAATCGAAAAACAGACTGATAACAAAATCATTAAAATTGATGAATGATGGGTGACTGAATTTGGTGCCGGCGAGTGTAGATGAGCACAGAAGATTTGCAAATGTCCAATGCCTTTATCATCAGCAATTAGGAAAGTTGTCAGGAAGTTGTAGAACGAATGAGGTGCAAACAGAAAGTGAATTGGCAGCGCCGACATGTCAATTATAAAGAAATTGCTTAAAACGCCCTTGTCCCATTCCGAAGTTTATGAAGAAAAAAGTATTTAGTAAACAGAGTTTGTTTGCTGTATTTTTTTCAATAAATCCAGTATTTAAAGTCGGTACGGTGTATGAAGTCCGCTAAGCAATAAAACGTCTCGAGCCGGGTAGTCGGTGGCTCTCAAACAATAAATTATATTTTAGGTATTTTCTAAATAAAATAATTTAGTAAATAAAAAATTACTTTTTAGCTTTTATAGTATTTAGGCAAATTAGTTTTACGAATTCTTTTTTTATAAAGTTTTGGTTTTAAAAAGAACCGATGTCGCCATCTTTTTGAAACATTATTGGACAGTTCGCAAAGCACTTTTCTGTTGTTCGTTTTTTGGATTTGAAGCCCAGCTCTTTTAAAATGATGGACAAACTGGTAGTTCCAATATCACAAAGTTCTTTCTTCTTTATCTTTTCAAGAATAGCTTTGAAGGTAACATATTCCTTGGCTTTATACATATCATAAAAAAATATTCCTAATCGATAGTTTTATCCCATGGGATAAATCAAAGGTTTTAGAATGGAGTCAAACCCTTTTATTATATGATCTGTTCAATTCCTCTTCCCTCTTTCTTCGAAGTCTTCTTAAGGTCTTATCTGAAATGCCGCAAGCATCAGACGTTCGTTTTTGCACTGCCAAAACAGACACTAACGGGCCCGAGTTATCTTTTTCTAAGTAAAATAACGTTTCACTTGTAATACCAAACGGCGTTCACCTGGAGATAAACACTTTCTAGGCGTTGTGAACATTTTCCATAACTTTGCTTTATAACTGCTTTTAATTCACACACAATGAGAAACAAACTAAAAGCAAAAAGCGTAACTACTTATTTAAAATAGAACATACCATCATGCACTTGAGCAAATTTTAATTATTTCTTGGAAAATAGTGATTATTATATATAGATTTAACTATAATGATCCCAAAATAACTAAATTCTAGGAAAAAGTACCTGAGAACATCTTTAACTTATTGACACAAAATGGTTTCCATTTGATAAATAAAAAAAAACTATGAACGAAAAATAAACAAAATAAAAATATTTATCTCGGAACATAATTTTAAGATAATTTTGTTTTGGAACCGCTGATTTTGCACGGCCGACTACAGTGAACCAGTGGAATGTTCGGTTCGATCCAGTATAGCGAAGGTATTGTTAACTTAACCGTCTTACTATTTAACAACCTTTAATGATTTAATCCGATATCGGACTTCATAAAACGAACCAACTTTAATAAGATTTCGAATGTGGTAGACTGTTTTAGCATACAGACAGTGGCGTAGCTATCGTATAGCGGGAGTAAGCACTACTTACGGGTTCGCTGTGTGTGGGGGGCAAGGGATAATTTGCTTACAGGGCCGATAAAGGTTTGAAACGCCACTGCACACAGAGTAGCAGCTTCTGAGAAAATTGTCAAAAAATCCGGTACCTACTCACACCAACAAACCTTTTTGATCTTTTAGTGCCCGCGCCAGTGACTTCCCAGCTATATTTTTTGAAATGATCATTTATTTCGGATTATTTTGGTCTGTTGTAAAATTTCGAAGAAATGATTGGTTTTAGATATAATTTTATTCAACGCATTGGTCCTTGATTGGGGCCTACTCGGCTTGGGAATTTTAGCAACAAAGATGTAAACCCAATTCCACTAAATTTTGTGGTGGCCGATTCGACTTAAATTCTTCCTATCGCGTCCGGCGCGGATGCGATCTAAATGTAAACTTGATTGCATTACGCACTGGCGTATCCGGACCAAAAAAACCTAACAGGTAAGGTAATTTATAATAAAAATAATATGTGGATTTGTGATTTTGAAATTTTTAAAAATGCGTTGTTTTATTTATTGTGTTTGGTGAACGAAAATGATTTATTATCGTTTCGTACACGTCAAAAATTTACCTGAAATATTCTCGTTTCGTACACTGAATTAATTAACCCATTTTTGGCTTCTCGTTTCGAATCGACAATTGCGATGGTGTGTGATTATCGGGTAGCTGTAAAGGTAGCTAGGAAATTTTATAACTAAATATAATGTACAGGGTGTTATGGAAATGACGTATTATAATTAAACCGGCAATTCCTGAGATGAAAACAAATTGAAGAAAAATATCCAAAAATGGTGCTTTAATTTAATATGCCCTGTACATGATCTCATGTCAGACCAAAAATTACCAAGTGGTGCCCCTGTCCGGAAGGTAAACACAGCAACATATAGCAGTGAATCTTGAATAATGTTGTCATATCTTCAGGGTAAACTCTTTAGAAAGTCAATAACCGTTTGACAGATTTCAAGTTGTTTATTTTTCAGGGTACATTATTATAAACTTTTACGTTCAGTTCGCTGGGAAACAATCTCTGATTTATAAACTTGAACTGACTGGAACGAACCGCCGCGGAGTTTATAAATGGTCAGGTATGTTCTCATTTGTTCAATTCGATCGACATCCGTCAGATCTGGACAACTTAAAAGTTTATATATTATTATACATACACACCCCTGAGAAAAAAATGCAAATTTATTTACCTTTTCGGACTTATTTAAAACCAACTTAATTTATAAAAAACACCAAGAGTATTAGGTGTCAAATCACAAAATCACATTAATTTTCGCGTCACAACACATCTAAGTACCGTTCAATCTGAATTAGCATTTTAAAGTGCTACTGTGTAGACAAAAATACGCCCTTATTGTCTGGGAAATAATGTATTTCTATCATCATCTAAAAATTTAAAAAATAATTAACACGTTGGTTCTCGCGATCGATATCGGCCGGCTTCTTTAAACAGCGTTGCCACTTTCGATGTTTTATAAGCGACTATCATAAATTGCCGAATTTCCTTCTATAATATTACGTTCCTGTATAATTATTGTCTCGGAAATGGCAACCGCGCTACCACCAGTTTTCGGAGAAAGGAAGCATCTTGAAGTTTAGACTGGACCATTATTATTTGAAAGGGTAGTTCCTATGTGAACATAATTGTTTCATTTTATCTTTAGTAAAGGGTTAATGATCCACAGAAATTAGCGTTTATATTATTTCTATTACGAAATGATTAAGTGATCTTGTTCTATGTGTGTTATTGTAAAGTGTAATTATGCGTTAGTGTTTAGTGCTTTCGTGTAAACTGATAATACGTGATATCTTCAAAAAACTAATTTGAAACTCGTGGGTGTCTGTGTGTTTGTTTTTAGTGCAATTTGTTCGGTTTCACTGTGTTTTTTTCTTTTGGCGATATGCCAGTTATGTTAAGAGATTGGAAATAAGAGGCCGAATGGGGTTTAGTGATAAACGTATAATGCACTCCCACACTATCATCAGGACACGTGATGAGCATAAAGTTTTTCCCATAGAAAAAATAACTGAAGTTGTCTGTGCCCTGGATTCCTTAATCGCGTCCTGGATTTACTTCCTAAGTACCTAAGCTAAATATTTATTGTTATAAGAAACCAAAGTTTTACACTTTTAAACAGTTTGGCAACATTGTGCTTGAACATCTGTTGATTACCCAGCTGGGCAATGTAATATGTTCGTATTTGAATGTGCCGAGGATTTTTTAAACGTTCGATTTAAAAAAAATATGTAGCGCTTCTCTAGGACACCCCAGGAGTCACCCATTTAAATATAATACGTCATTTCCATAACGCCCTGTATTTATGAATTTAAATGACTTTGTTCGCTATCACTTTATTGTATTAATTCTATAAACAGGGTTGTTTTGATATCTTCTGTTATAGATATTGAGATTATAATAATCTACCTAATGAAATTTTACAATTAGCCTAATTTTATGTTCGCGTACGCGCGGAGGACTTCATCTTTATAGAACGTCTTTTTTCTTCTTTGAAATTAATTTTATTTTTATTTAACCAAAAATCAAATATAAAAACGAATGATGTTTTTATTTATACTAGTTTTTTCACAATTTATTAATGAATTATTTTTCAAAAATCGATCTACATATTTTTTCTTCTCTCTTACCTTTTTAAAACTTTCATTAACCTTTTTGAAATGTTCCTAGAATCATAATTTAATCCTTTTAAAAAATATTTATGATAGACCCTTTGAAAGTTCCGCTTGACAGTCATACATTTTCGGGATATGTACAGGGTGTCCCATTTTCGACACTTTTATAGGGTATCTTGGTAATTGTTAGTGCTATCAAAAGGTGTCATGTCTGTTTGGGTCAAACTTAAAATGGTAAAATCAAAATTTGAAAATTTTCACTTGCTTAAGAGATACGGGGGAAAATCAAAAAATTGACAATTCAAAATTATCCTATATTTTCTTAGTTAAAGAAGATGCAGAAAAATGTTTTATACAAAAGTTTCTTTATAATGATTGTTGAATAATCTGCCTTTTCAGACTAAGTATACGGGGTCAGGTAAAAAAGTTATCGGAGCTAACCTCTTTTTTTAAATGAAACACCCTGTATATTTTAATCTAAAAATATAGCATCTTAAATCCTTTTTTCAAATATATAACACACCATGGATGATATTGGTTTCCTAGGCGATTTATTTAAACTTTATTACTTTAAACCACAATAGACCATGAAGTAAAAGCTAATATCCTAGAAACAACTATGGTGACATTCTAGTTTTTATTAACATTTAACGTCAATTTCATTTTTACATATTCATTCGTGGAAACGAATCATTTCATTTTGAAAAATTTGATATGATATTAGTTTATATTCAAAATGAAAAAAAAAACGGAGAAATGGCTCAAAATTTATATTTTGTTCGCTATCCAGAAAGAAGGAAACCATTTAGGGACATATTCCGATGACTGGAACATAATTTAAAAATATACGGCTCTTTTACTATGCCGAAATCAAAAATCTATAATAAAGAAAAGTTTAAATAAATCTCCTAGGAAATCAATATCATCCATGGTGTGTTATATATATGAAAAGAGAATTTAAAATGCTATATTTTTAGATTAAAATATACAGGGTGTTCCATTTAAAAAAATGAGGTTAGATCCAATCACTTTTTTACCTGACCCCGTATACTTATTCTGAAAAAGCCAGATTACTCAACAATCATTATAAAGAAACTTTTGTATAAAAAATTTTTCTGATTCTCTTTAACTAAGAAAATATAGAGTAATTATGAAATTGTAAATTTTTTTATTTTCCCCCGTATCTCTAAAACAAGCGAAAATTTTCAAATTTTGATTTTACCATTTTAAGATTGACCCAAAAAGAGCACATGATACCTACATTACTTTTTTGATAGCACTAACAATTACGGAGATACCCTATAAAAGTCTCGAAAATGGAACATATTTTTTTCCAGTGAAGATGAGGGAGATGCATTCGAAACATGTATGGAATTAAAAATTTAACTGTTGTTTATTAAACTAGTGGAACAGACTATGAGTTTCTTTACCTCATTTTAAAAAAATAAATAAAAAACCAGAATAATTATTTAATTTACGAAATTAAGTTTAAGTAGTAGTTGGGTGAATTTTTGACGAATTATGAGCGTGGCCCTCACAAACTTTCGCCTGCGGCGCGATTTCACTTTTTCACATAACTGCTGCACCCTGGCCAACCCCCCGAAATACGCCACTGACAAATGGAATTGCAATAACAAAACATAGAAACATTTATATCGACATTTATTGTCGACTCTTGTCACCTTAAAAATATCAGTTTCGGACAACAGATGGTTCGGAATTTCTAAACAATAAGGAAAATGGCTGCAAGTCACACGGCTTATCGTGGGATCCATTCTTTGTCTAAAAGTCCTTGGTTTAAGCCGACCTTTAATAAGATATACTAAATATATTGCTAGTCATTTTTATTGTTTTATTACTTTTTAAAACATCGTTGTTGATACCATTTTTCATAATGAAAAGAAAATGAATTGTAGACTTTAATTTAAAAACAAATATTTATAAACATTAGGTAATTAAATTAAGAGGATGCCGTCAGTCGAAATTTGACCCCTATTCGTTTCACGCTTTAAAGGCACGAGGCGAATTGGATCTTCCCTTGCAGTTAGAAGAATACGTAGAGCATCCGCCCGTAATCGGTACGCCGACAGAAACAACGATAATCGGAAGAAAGAGTCTGCACGTGATCGGGGTCTATACTTCAACTATCTACGCTGAAAAACGGAGTTTTCGCTTCCTATGAAAACGGTACATTAAAAAAAAATGTTAACGAAAGATATTTAAATTTTGTTAACAGCTCGAGGAAAGTCCATAATTTTTTTCTATATGGAGCAGTAAAAAAAATTAAATCTAAAAATCTTCCGAAACAAAAAAATATAGACTTTCCACGAGTTCTAGTTCTATTACAAAGCCATACAAAGGATTTATAAACTACTCAAAAATGAGCTGACAATTGAAATTTTTTTGCATCATCTTAAGGATAAATATTTTATAGCAGAAACCGGTATGGAAAGAGAATTTTGTCGATTGATATGCCCCTAAGCTATTATAAAAAAAATGTTATGTTTCAGTGTTACACGGAGGAAGCATTGCAAATTTCAAAAATCTTTTATGTGCTACAAAATTTGGTAATATGTTTTTTGACTTATTCTAGCGTATTTTTTGTGAAACTTACTTCCGAAACGTTTTGGGATGTGTTTCTTAAAGTCAGGAATATAATAATTTTTAAATTAAACCATATAATTTTTCAGTTGTTGTGCCTTAAAATGTTCAACAATGGCCGTTCCCATGGAAATGAATTAACAACTTAGAGTTAAATCATTTACCGTTACCGCCATTTTCTCCAGATTGGAATTGAAGTATGCCTTGGAAACGGCTTTTTTCCCACTAGTAGAGTGCTTTTTCTTTAAGATATACGAAAAAATGTTCTTAAGAAAATATGCCCAGGAAGAAAAACTGAGCAATATAAAAATACTTTGATAATTTGCATTATTATCATTCCACCCTCTCTATTGAAGATGTTACAAAATTTATTTAAGAAAAGTTGTTCAAAATAATAAATTAAACACGATCGTTTTATTTCCATCCATCTATTAGACATTTATATAATATGTTGTATTCTTAGTCAGTTTTTCTTCCTGAACATATTATCTTCTTAATAAGTTTTTTTTCGTATCTCCTATTGAAACAGCGCTGTACAGGGTGTCCCATTTTCAACACTTTTATAGTGTAGTGTGTAGTGCTATAAAAAAAGTAATGTTAGGTGTCAAGTGCTCTTTTTGGGTCAAACTTAAAATGGTAAAATCAAAATTTGAAATTTCTCGCTCGCTTAAGAGATACGGGGGAAAAGCAAAAAAATTACAATTTCAAAATTATCCTATATTTTCTTAGTTAAAAGGATACAGAAAAATGTTTTATACAGAAGTTTTTTAATATTGATTGTTGAATAATCTGCCGTTTTCAGAATAAGTATACGGGGTCAGGTAAAAGAATTGTCGGACCTAACCTAATTTTTTAATCTATAAAGATACTATTTTAAATTCTTCTTTTAAATATATAACACACCATGGATGATATTGGTTTCCTAGGCGATTTATTAAACTTTATTACTACAGTAGACCATGAAACAAAAGCTAATGTCCTAGAAACAACTATGCAATTAACATTTAACGTCAATTTAATTTTTTCATTCATTTGCGAAAATGACCTATCAATATTATGAAAAATTTGATATGATATCAGTTTATATTGAAAGTGGAAAAACCGAAGAAATGGCGCAAAATGTATATTTTGTTCGCTATCCGGAAAGACGGTAACCATTTAAGAACATATTCCGAACATTTGCGATGATTCCCGTTATTTTTTTATCTTAATCTGAATCTTTTATTTCGTTTCAAACCAATAAAGTTTAAATAAATCGCCTAGGAAACCAATATAATCCATGGTGGGTTATATATTTGAAAGGAGAATTTAAAATAGTATCTTTTCAGATTAAAATATACAGGGTGTTCCATTTAAAAAATGAGGTTAGGTCCGATAACTTTTTTACCTGACCCAGTATACTTATTCTAGAAACGGCAGATTTTTCAACAATCAATATAAATTAACTTCTGTATCAAACATTTTTCTGTATCTCTTTTAACTAAGAAAATATAGGGCAATTTTGAAATCGCAAATTTTTTGATTTTCCCCCTTAAGCGAGCGAAAATTTTCAAATTTTGATTTAACCATTTTAAGTTTGACCCAGAAAGAGCACATGACACCTACATTACTTTTTTGATAGCACTAACAATAACGGAGATACCCTATAAAAGTGTCGAAAATGGGACACCCTGTACCAATGCAAAAAAAATCGTTTTCTAAATTTCCAAGGCATACTTAATTTTTCGATATTTAAATTATGACAAAAATTAGTTTCTATACAAGCAGGGCTGAACCCCAGAAGATGAAGTTTCACTCAAAAATTTTTAGTCTTCATAATATATAATTAATTCAATTACCCCCGGGCGCCTCTGGTGTAGACAGGCGTTTGTCGTTTCCCAAGTTTTGTGTTCTTATAGGTAAATAGAGACACATGAACCACTCACTCACAAATAGTCTTATCGAACTGTGAAATCGTATGGTTTAATTTAAAAATTAATATCTTCCTGACTTTAAGGAACAAGTCGATGATTCCAAGAATGTTTCGGCAGCACCTGGAAAGCTTGCTTTCCAAAAACTACCCTAGAATAAGTCAGAAATCGTATTATCACATTTTGTAGCACATAAAAGATTTTTGAGAATTGCAATGCTTTCTAAAACGTCCTGTATAACACAGAAACGTTGCCCTTTTTAATGATAAATTAGGAACATATTAAAGTGGACAAAACTCTCTATCCAACCCTGAATGGGCGATCCCTCTAACTGATTTGTGCTGTAAAATATTCATCCTCAAAATGATGCAAAAAATGTTCAATTGCCTATTCATTATTGGGTAGTTAATTTAGAAAAAATACGGCTATTTACGTAAAAAAACACAATAACTTTCGTTCGAACGGAAAACCTCGTAGATCAGTAATAAATAGGTTCGACCTTTTTTCCACGTATCGCACACGTAAGTGCACTTAAGTAGGTACACATAAATTCACTATTATTTTTTTTAAGAAACCAATTATGGCGCACGACTTGCACAACTTTTACACAACATATTATTCATCACAGCAAAGAAACAATATAAATTCATATGTTCTTTTAAAATCCATCGGATTTGCCTGAATTTTCCTCATGTAACTGATAATTAAGACTTTTTGCAAGCCCGCCAACCGATTCGTTAACCGCAACTTACTCGGAATCGGCTAATTCCTGGAACAAGATCTTTAGCCGACAGGAAGCAAAACGTTTATCCTTGAATAAGGACTGTGCGCTAATAACATTGTACGTATGGTTTCACAGATATTTCCGTTTGAAGAATCAATTGGGTGATTGCAAAAATTCTCTATTAACTCATTCCAAACCTGTTTTCAATGAATTCTTGCTTTTTAAAATGCAGTCTTATATAAACTAGTTTGTTAATGTTTGTGACGTCGTTGTTAATTTTTACGTTGGCAAATTAAATTGTTTATTGTTTAAATCTTGTTCGCTAACAAGATTTAAGCAACTGTTAGTTAACAAGGCCGTGTCCGGGCGTAGTACAGGAGCATGCTTAGTAAGAATAAGTCACATCGGTAGTAGCCCGGGAAGCATTTTAATTTAAAATATTATTTAAAAAATTTTCAAAACAAATTTCCTAGAATCATTTTTCTGGCTTCAAACTAATGTGTGAATGAAATGAAACTATATTGCCATCTTCTTCGAGTAGTTAATACAAACCCAATAATTACATCAATTTCGCACATAGCAATGCACAGCACAGACCTATAACTATGGCAGTGGCGGCTCGTGACCTATGATAGAGGGGTTCACAAGTATGGTGGAATTTTTCTAGGCGTTTTAAATGTAGAAAGAAAAAAAGTAATAAGAAAATGCGTTAGGTAAAACATATTTTTATTTATTTTTTAATTTTACACAAGGAAATACAACTTTTTTAAAATAAGAAAGGTTTTCTTAGTGTGTATAGCTGTCGGATCTTAATGTCGTCGCATGCAACCCTCGTAACAATATTTATACAGTCCACTACTAATACTACTAAAGCCATCTACGAGCTATCAAGAAAACCGAATGATGTCCAATACTAACACCGCCATCTACGAGTTATCAAGAAAACCGAATGATGTCTAATACCACTACGTCATCTACGGGCTACGTCATTAGGCGCAACCATGACGAGTACAATAGTTAACTGTTTTATGACGAGAACGAATCGAGCCACGAGACTTTACAAGTTGGCATTCTTCATATTTTCAGTGTTTTTTCGTTTAATCCTTAAATAAAATGGTTTAAAATCATATCGAGTATCATTTATCGAAATACACAACATTTATCGACCCTACACAATAGTGCTTAAACGTAAAGTCCATTCTTAGGTTCTTAATTGTAGAAAATTGACCAATAACAGCCTCATTAAGTTTGGAATACCCTCTACAAATTTTTTTTCATATATTTCATTTTTAAACTTAAAAATAAAGTCCCTAGATTTACCCTTTGTGGTCTGCGTTAAATTAATTTCGGGTTTAGGTGTTCACGAATTCTTCACTTCATTTTTTTTTGCTCCAAACTCAAAGAGCTAAAGTTATTTCTTAAATAGTCCACCATCAACTATTAATTTTAACAGACAACAGCGCGGTGTACACAAAAACTGTGCGCCTATTCCATGTTAAATGGCCATAGCCCCTCTATCCCCCGCTGCCACCCGCCACCTGTTACCACAGAGAAACTGCACTACTTAATTTATTCAACATCTAAAATAATCAGGGCCGGAGTCCCACAAGGTTCGGCAATAGCACCCTTACTTTTAAATATCTTTACTTCAGATATCCCAATGCATCCGTCTAGTGAAGAATACATATACGCAGACGACACAGCGATAGCAGCAACGGCAAGAAACCCGAAAGAAATAATGCTGAAGCTAAAACAAAACATCATCACTCTGGAAAAATGGCTCAGCAAATGGAAAATAAAAATCAATCCAGACAAGACCCAGGCAGTTTACTTTACCAAGAACTGTTCAAGGTTCAGAAGACCGGAAGGCAGAGTCACTGTTGGAAACAAACTGATCGACTGGAGCCCGAGCGTAAAATACTTGGGACTTCATTTCGACAAACGCCTCTAAAAGTAAATACAGCCAAAATACTGAAAAAAGCCAATGCACAACTTGGCGCTATATACCCGATGCTTAACAAAAGAAGCAAGTTAAGCACAAGGACGAAAGTCAGGATGTACAAGGTGTTCATCAGGCCGCTGCTATCATACGGGGCAGCCTCATGGTGCACACTGAGTAGACCTGACTTAAAGAAGATACAAGTAATGCAGAACACGCACGCACTCACTAAAATCCAAACTCAAAATTATTTAAGAACTTGTTCTGCATACAACCACACGATACACAAAACACCACACGACTATTGTAAAAATACACCGCCTACCACACACCTACCGCCAACATGTTAGGAGCCCTAATTCTCATTTGATTAAATTCAAATGAGAAAGATACTAGAGCTGACACCTTTGAATAGCTGACACCAAACATCATCGCCTAAAGGCTTGACCCAAAAATCATACTTATGATAGACAAAAATAACACGTCGAGTGAAAAGGAGTTAAAGGTTTTATACCTGCCTCACACGGTGACTTTAGTCGGTCGGCTCGTCCTCCTTCAGAGGCGGATCCTTTCCTTCAGAAAGGATGATATTGATGGTCTTTCCCCACAATGTTGCTAACCCGACAATACATTGAAGCCGCGACTACGATAAATAATATTCAATAAATATAAATTAATATTTTTTATTCGTTTTGTTTTGGGGGTGCACGTGCGCATGTACTCCTGTGGAAGAACCGCCACTGAACTATGGATACGTACACGTACAACTTATGGGGTGCGAAGTAAAAAGTTCAATTTTATGGATGGATTTCCGGTTATATTTTTAAAGATTGCTCATCTGTTATCTTGTGCACTATGTTGTCACCGTCATATAGGCAACATATAGGTTTGGTTGCCAACCAACGGCGTGAATCAACGACGACTGTCCAGAAGCGAAATCAGTCGTAGCGATATAACGATATTAAAAAGCTATCGATACGTGAACAATAGATATCAAAATTAATTCTAGTGACTTTTCAGTGATGGTTACAAGGCCTTCTTTTATGCGAGAAAATATGTCTTAATGTGCCTAAATATTGCCGTGTAATCATTTTCATTAAGCGCGAAGTACGGCCCTGTTCGAAGGTTAGGGTAAATAGGTTTGTCAGGCGGCATTGCGCATGACATCTGACGATCAGCTTTGTTTACGTGCGCGATACCATTAATTTGCCACTTTTGCTTTTAGAGTTTGGCTATCCATGTACAAAAATATCGCCCTGTCTACAGTGTACGGGTTTTTGGTCAAAAATGTTTTCATGGCAAATGTGTGGGTCTCAATGGTCGGTACAGTCCTCGATAGTGATCGGCCGATACGGTCTTATATTTTGCGAATATACCGATAATCGACCGATACCGATATATTAGGTATCGGCACCACATTCTTAAAATATATTATGTATCCATTCAATATACAGGGTGTATTACCGGGAACAGCCTAGATCAATACCGGGTGTATCAAGAGGAAAGCGCACCGCTATAACTTTTTTATTGTTTCAATTACAGAAATATTTTTGATACTACATGTTTCGTTTTATCCCAAGAGCGGTTAATTACCTGTTTTTAGGGACCAATTACCTTAAGTTTGGGGTAGATATTTCTTTAATTAATAAATTAATGGAAGCAAGAAAGGAAATGTTGTCAATTTGCACAAATTTCGTTTCCGGTACAAATTTTTTTATCAGAACTTTTAAAATTTAGATAATTGATCACCTAAAATGGGGTATTTTCAGATAAAACTAAAAATAAACGAAATATTGATCAAAAAACGAAAAGGCGAAAGCGCTACGATATTTTTTTATGTAAATATGATAGTACTGGAAAGTTATGACGCACATTAATTTTTTCCTCAACTCAACTATTGGTAAAGTTCTTTGAACGATTTAATGACTGCAAAAAACAACATTCCTTCCAGTAGTAATAGGTTGGAATTCCCATCATTCTAAAATACTGCTCGCAACAGCCGCAGATACAGGAGGGGGGTAATCCCCGACTCAAGACCGAAGCACTTTGTTTGTTATAGTGACCATATTTAAGGAATTCTGTTGTATTGTACGGAATTATAGCACTCTGTACAGCATGCCTTGACGTACAGCAAAACTTACAGCATTAATTAACAACCCACACCACCATTTTGTTGTGTGACGGATTTGAAATAACGAACAAAATCGTCAACAGTTCGGTTGAATTCACACCTTACCGCATCGGCTTTTCTCAAAGATATTACAAACTACAGATAGAAAAATGTACAATTTTTGCCTACGCCGCAAGGAATACAAACAGTCTTTCCCACCTCTTTCGGTCATTATTGCAGCATAGCCATATTTATCGCAAAGGTATCTTGCAAAATCCCAATTAAAAATTTGTTAATTTGACTGGTTATAACTGGTTTAAGGTTAATCCGCAATTGCTCTTAAAAGAAATTTATTTTCCAATAATTTTACTATAACCTGTGAAAGGCGACGAGAGATTCTTTAAAAAAATATTATTATACTTAAAAGTATCAAACGAATCTTGAACTAATCCAACTGCAATCTGGCAACATCTGTTTATATTTTACTACGATTCGGACCCAAAGATAAGCAAAAGATGAATGAAATTCGTAAACATTACAATGTTGGCGCTGTGGAGGGATTCTTTATATATTTTGGTTGATATGTGTTTTGTTGTGATTATTGGTAAAAAAATTGTCAATCATGGTGTATTCATGTGCGTATAGCTTGTAAAAGAGCGGATCATTTAAGTAAGGATTTATCTTTTCATCGGCAAGTATGGTTATGTTTTAATATTTTACCATCTGATATAACCAGACCTTAACATTATTGCCATTCAGCTCACACACATGTAGTTCTCTCTTCCACCCATTACTGATTTTCAATAACATTTCACACGATCACAGCTTCACTTTCCAAGAGTTTTATGAATGGATTATGGGATCTGTAGTTTACAATACCTTTCGGTTTTCTAGTATTTCTAATGCAGAGGGCTTTATTCCCAACTAACCCCCCCCCCCCCCCCCCCCCCCCCCCATTGGTGATTATTTATTTTGCAAAAAAGCATAATAAATGTATATACAGGGTTATTTACGTTATTCGAGACGACATATTATAGCTAAGCTATTTGTTTTGGATAAAAACAAGTATTCAGGATGGATAGGGGCCTATTTGAGGCACATTTTAAAATTATTTTCATAATGTACCGGATGTCCCACTAAGAATGGCCCTCGGCCATATCTCTGAAAGTGTTGGTCGTATGGCTCGCGGAAAATTTTTTTAATAGGAAAAGTGATCATAAGAAATTGCTGGAAATTATTTTCAAGTTTCTCAGTCGAGCGCTAGCGGGCGCAACCGTAACGGTAAATCCTTAAAGCTCAATTTTTTCAAAAGTTACCGCGTTAAGGTATGTTGAAAATAGTATTTTCGTATACTTTAAGGTTTTATGAAGAAAATTTACTTATGACATATTTTTGTCACTTTTAAAATAAAGTGGTGGGGGAAGGTTCAACATTATTTTAAATAAATGCCTAGAACTACGGGTTGGCTCAACAGAATTTAGTGAACTTTGTTTTGTTAAAAAGAGGTTCCCTTACTCTATACTTTACTCTATAAACTATGACAATATAACTTTTAAAGTAGGCGCTAGAGGGATCTATTTTACAACTTAACAAACATTGCGCATTTTTCAAAAATTTTAAATACAGCAGTATGTTTAATTTTACTTCATCACAAAGATTAATAAAAGCCTAAAAAACTGGCGGAAACCACAACTTGATATCTTTTTTCAAACCGGAGATATTAACAAGAACAAAAATAAACACGGATAAATATATATTTAAGTTTCAACGGTACGGTCAAAGCCTAATGGAGCACAACATGGTAGGGATGTAGCCTAAAGAAAAACAAAATACCCATTATTTTGACTTGAGAACTACTAGTATAAGCTATATTGGCATTTTTCTAAATTATTTGAAAGTTAATACCTAGTTATTATTTACTTTTCTTCTAGTAAAATCCTATTCACAGTAGTGCGAGTAACTCCCAATTCTCGGACAATTCCCCTAATACTAATTTGTGGATTAAGTTCCACATATGCCAAAACGTTAATTATGTTCTCTTCGGTTCGACCTCGACTTCGTCTGCGATATATAGGGCGAAGAATACTTCCCGTAGTACGAAAACGTTGGGCTAAACGATTAAACATTCTACTGTCATATCGTCGCCTTTGGGGGTATCGCATTGCATAAACCCTTGCTGCAATACTTGAATTGCTTAAACATTCAAAATACACCGCGATGATATCAACCGCTTCTTCAAGTAAAATAGGCATTTTCAAAAATTAATACAACGGCACAACAATAAATACAACGGCACAATACTTTGGACACGATGAAAATTTTGACGTAATAAAAACCTTGACGTGAAAGCACCTAATTTTAAATTATATTTTGTTTTTCCAAGGCCTATTTGACTTTTGAAAAAACCTGTACCGTTGAAACTTAAATATAATCATATTTTTCCGTGTTTATTTTTGTTCTTGTTAATATCTCCGGTTTGAAAAAATATATCAAGTTGTGGTTTTCGCCAGTTTTTTAAACTTTTATTAATCTTTGCGATGAAGTAAAATTAAATATACTGTTGTATTTAAAATTTTTGAAAAAATGCGCCATGTTTGTTAAGTTGTAAAATAGCTCCCTCTAGCGCCTACTTTAAAAGTCATATTGTCATAGTATATAGAGTAAAGTATAGAGTAAGGGAACCTCTTTTTAACAAAACAAAGTTCACTAAATTCTGTTGAGCCAACCCGGAGTTCTAGGCATTTATTTAAACTAATGTTCAACCTTCCCCCACCACTTTATTTAAGTGACAAAAATATGTCATAAGTAAATTTTCTTCATAAAACCTTAAAGTATACGAAAATGTTATTTTCCATATATCTTAACGCGGCAACTTTTGAAAAAACTGAGCTTTACGGATTTACCGTTACGGTTGCGCCCTCTAGCGCTCGACTGAGAAACTTGAAAATAATTTCCAGCAATTTCTTATGATCACTTTTCCTATTAAAAAATTTTTCCGCAAGCCATACGACTAACACTTTCAGAGATACGGCCGAGAGCCATTCTTAGTGGGACACCCGGTACAGGTTGTCCCAAAAACACGAAACGTATCAAAGTTGCATTTTTTAAATGGAATGCCCAGTATATTATTTCATTTTCGGTTCCTACGATCAAAATAAATATTACTTTCATTAGGGTTTACCGTACTTAAACCTTACGGTTTGTGAAATATTTCATATTTTGTCACAATGTAGTAACAATTTTAATGATTAAATTCTCAACATGTATTTTATTTTTTAAACCCAATTTCTCAATGGACTCTACTCACTGATTAAGTTTTGTGTATCAGTTATGAAGAATTTACTAACCTATACACGGTGTACAAAAAGTGCTACTGAATAATTTCAATTTTGAAATGGTAATAACTTGCTTAATTTAAATATAACACCCTGTATTTTATGTCACTAGCAGATGTAGAATTTAATTGTCTATCAAAAAGTATTAACCTCTCCCATAGCTAATTACTCGCATTTTCATGAAAAATGCTAATATTCACAAAGCAGGCTAATTATAATCAATTTAATATTAATCAAGTCGCCTATGACATTTTGACAGATCAGATCTAGATTCTAGAGAAACAGAGGAAAATGCATTACTTAGTAGTAAAGGTAACGACAGAAAATATTGCTGGACATACCTACAACAAACAATTGTTTATATTTATAACAAGTGTTCAAAATGGCGACCATCCGACTCTAAACACAAACGTATCCTCTTTTTAAAACCTTCAGCAACATTTGACAGCATTTCTAGGCTGATGTTTCGGAAAGCTTCTCTAATAAGCTCCTTCATAATATCCGGTGTTGTTGGAGCTGCGTTATAAACGATTCCTTTTACATATCCCCATAAAAAGAAATCAGGTGAAGTCAAGTCGGGTGATCTTGGGGGCCAATTCTAAGGTCCATTTCTTCCAATGCATCGACTTTGAAATTGGAAATTTAAAAATTCACGGACCCTAAGATAGAAATGTGCTGGTGCTCCATCGAATTGAAGCCACATCATTTCTCTGATGGCGCTGGGAATGTCTTGCAACAATATTGACAATTGATTTATCAAAAAATCTAAAAACAATTCCCCATTTAAGTTGTTTTCGAAAAAGTAAGGACCGACTAAATATCGACCCATTATTCCGCCCCAAACATTCACTGACCATCTGTGTTGATTATTTACTATTCTAAATTGATGTGGATTGGAATCAGAATAATAATGAAAATTATGTCTATTCATAGATCCATTATTATGAAATGTATATTCATCACTAAACATAGCAAAATTAAAAAAGTTTTCATTATCTGCCACTTTGTCTAACACCCACATACAAAATTCCACTCGTTTATCAAAATATCTTGCAGAAAGTTCTTGGTGACGCTGAATTTTATAGGGATGGAAACTATGTTTCTGAAGGATCCTTGAGACACTTGCTTGGCTAATGTTGATATTTTGCGCTATTTGGTTTTGACCGATATTAGGATTTTCGATTACAGAACCAATTACAGCAAATTCATTTTCTTCGTTTCCTGTCACTAGTTTCCTTTTAGTGGGTTTTTTATACTGAACACTCCCAGTTTGTTTAAATTGAGTCAACAATCTTCCGAAAACCTCTCTATTTGGATGGTTTCTGAGAAATTTTTGAGCGTAAACTCGGGAAGCAAGTAAGCAGTTTTGCAGACATTCTCCAAGAATAAAAATCATGTCAATTCGTTCTTCTTTTGGATAACTTATCATTTGAAGTAACTAATAAAATAAAAAAACAGAAACTACCACTATTATAACTAAATGACGATTTGCAGCGAAATACTTTTAGAAATAACTGACATTTAATGTAAACCCTCTGTTTCTCTAGAATCTAGATCTGAGCTGTCAAAGAGTCATAGGCCACTTGATTAATATTAAATTGATTATAATTAGCCTGTTTCGTGAATATTTGCAAAATGCGAGTAATTAGCTATGGGAGAGGTTAATAATTTTTGATAGACAATTAAATTCTACATCTGCTAGTGACATAAAATACAGGGTGTTATATTTAAATTAAGCAAGTTATTACCATTTCAAACTTGTAATTATTTAGTAGTACTTTTTGGACACCGTGTATAAGTTAGTGAATTTTTCATAACTGATACACAAAACTTAATCAGTGAGTAGAGTCCACTGAGAAATTGGGTTTAAAAAACAAAATACATGTTGAGAATTTAATCGTTAAAATTGTTACTACATTGTGACAAAATATGAAATATTTCACAAACCGTAAGGTTTAAGTACGGTAAACCTTAATGAAAGTAATATTTATTTTGATCGTAGGAACCGAAAATAAAATAATATACTGGGCATTCCATTTAAAAAAATGCAACTGTGATACGTTTCGTGTTTTTGGGACAACCTGTACATTACGAAAATAATTTTAAAATGTACCTCAAATAGGCCCCTATCCACCCTGAATATTTGTTTTTATCCAAAACAAATAGCTTAGCTATAATATGTCGTCTCGAATAACGTGATGAATAACCCTGTATATATTATCTCAAACATATCGATGCCTGAAAGGTAAAAGGTTATAAGCGACATTTATTACTTTTTACAGTAGACCAATTTAAAGTCAATTTTTTTTAAAAATAATTCACAACTTAGTTTTTAGTTAATAAATTCAAATGCTAAAACTGCTAAAGTTAATTTTAGAACGTGATTGTTCTTTTCCTTATAAATTATTGTTACTCGAATCATCTGATGTATAGGTAGTGTCGCTTAAGCAAATTCGCTCCTAAATTTAATTTCAGCAAAAAGGGCTTAAGGTACTTCATTAAGATGTATGTGTCATAGTAAAAGTTCCTAACAGCCAATATGCTCAAGTAGTAACAACAAGTAAAACAAACTAACGTTCAAAATTACTTCAATTTTTTTTCGGTAATAATGAATAACCATTATGAATCACAAAAAATAATTTAAAAACCTAACTTTTATTTTTAGGGCGAATTAATAATATAAGATTTTAGGATATGATTTACGATGAGGAATTAATATAACATTTTTGAATACAATTTTTTTATTAGAAACATACAAAAGATGTGTTGAAATTCCAAACAAGAAAGCAATAAGAATTTTTATATAAAATAACATTAAATTCTAAAAGTAAAGGTACATTTACTCAAAGTCTTCATCCTCCAAATCTGTCTCAGCTAGAGTATCTCTGATATTAGCAGCAACAGGGATATTGAGATATTCATGATGAAATAGGGGAGGTATCACATTGTTTGAACAAAGTTTATTTAGGTCGTCGTATTTTTGTTTTGATATGGGTATAAGTGCTTTGTAGCAGCTAGTTGGAGTTGCTCTCACTTTTGTTTGAACCTCGATTTCGTAGCTTGGTGCCTTATCATCCATAGAATTTTTTATTATTATTTTGTTGGGATCTCCTTTCTTAAGAGTACAGATGCGAATTTTACTTATTTTTCCGGTTAAGTTTCCCTTAAAATATTTTTCCCCAAGCACATCCCATTTGTTAAAATCTTTGAAAGTTAAATTTTCCACTTTATAGGGTCTAGGATCCTGTCTAGCCGTTTCGAAAACAGTGTACCATTGTGATGGACCCCATATAATTGAATGTTTAATGTTTCTTTCTATAACGGCATGAACAGAATCCACAGGCATGTATGTATGTCCTGAGAGCAAAAAGTTAACTTGAATAGTTTTAATACATGACGTACAGTTTTGTAGCGTTGCATGTATCATCGCTAACATTGTTCGGTTTCGATTCTGACCGGGACAGCAGTCACAATACAAAAGCAAATGAGTTACAGTTCCGCGGTTATCAACCATTGTAATATATTTGTTCAAAATGGTTGCCATTTCATTTGCTCCACGCTTCCCATTTTTCTCATCCCAATAATAGCAAAATACGTCGCGAGTGCCACTTTCATAAAACGTAAGATTGTATACTGAAAGCTTGCGTGAATAGTATAAAAGCATACTCTCACCATGAGGGGTATTTAAGACCTTTTGGAGGTCGAAACTTACACACAAGGTTCCAGCATTATTCTTGTGGATGTTTTGGTGTGCTTTAAAGCGATTATAGGAATGTTCTTTTTCGGCCAAATGTTCTAACTTTGCATGCTGCATAGCTTCATCGGGGGTATCTAATCGCTCAAACCGAAGACATTTTAGACATTTATCTTTTTTAGGGACATGAAATCCTATATTAAAGTTTTCATTAAAAATATTTCTAAACACTCTTTCACCAACTACGTCTACTCCCTTTTCAATATTAGCTTTTTTGTATATCTGGTATAAACAAGATAAGTTTTTAAACTCTTGGGGCAAGTATACACGGTTCGAGTCTTTGCGGGTATAATGAGATGGTATGGCTGGGAGTGACTTGATAAAGTTATTTACTACCATTTTAGAGCTGTCCGTAGTTTTATTCGGTGGAATACTTTTACCCCTCATATCCTCTTTGGCTGAACCAAATGATGCGTTGCTAATTGTATAATAAATGAACTTTTGAGAAACATTCAACGTATCGCTTAAGAATTGGAGGCAAACATTTCTTTTACCTTCACCCTCATTTATAAAGTATTTAAATGTAAATTGTCTTTTATCTGACTCTGAAGATCGTTTTCTTTTAACTGGCAATTTTTTTGTCATACCAACAATCCAATCTTTGCGACGATCTGGAGGAAGATTCCAAAAATGATCAAAAATTTGTTGTCTTCTTTCTTCTGATATGGCTTCACAGTTGTTACCACATTTTTTGCCTGCACATGGATTGGGTTTAATCTTTTTTGCAGGAACCACAGCGCCGTTGGATTTTGTATATTCCTGACCGGATCGTCTGGCTTCTTTTTTTATTTTTTCTTTATTTTTTTTCTTGGTTATATTTCCTAATTCCCCCACGATATTTTCCTGGTTACTATGTACAGTTTCTTGTTTTTTATTTTTATTTTTTTTCTTCTTTTGTCGTTTGATTTTCGAGCCATTGCTTGATAAAGAATCAGAATCAGACTGTCCTTCCCACAAGTCTGAATCATCATCGCCATAATACTCGGCTAAAAAAGCCTCATCTTCAGATAAATAATCCATATATGCGCCAGTTTTCGATTGTTTTGTTCTAAGTGACTTTTTGTTGATATGAGTTGTTGGGCCAGGGCTATTTGAATGAGCATTTTTTTCAGAGTATATTTGAGATTCATTATTTGTTAAATGCAGGAAAATATCAAATGACTTGCTTGTACCTGCTACGTTCAGATTTTCTGTTTCGTAATTTTCATTTAAAACATGTGATAAATTACCTAAGATCACTGATTCTTGCATATTTTCCGATTCAGCTGGAATACCATTTATTTCACCTTCATCGCAATGTCCTTGCAGGCAAACCATAATATGGTGAGGTTCTGCATTCTAAAAAAATAAAAATTTGCATTACGGTCGTAATTTAAATCATTACGAAACTATTTTTTTTGAAATTGTAATATTTAACTTACAAAATGAAAGTAGATACATTTCAAAATTTAACAATATACCTGTGAACTTTCTGCAATACCTTCTTGCTGCACATGATTGGTTATTTCATTTTTATGAATCTCGGAAATTTCCTGAAGCAAACACTCAAATTAGCAACTTCACTTAACTTCTAAATTTAACAGATGTAAAATTTCAAAATTTTTATAATTTTAAAATTACCTTCTTATTATTGTCGAGCACACTAAAAAGGTCCTTGCTCATTGTTTCTTTATCTTTCTCAGGTATTATTGATCGTTTTGCTAACTCCACAAGGTGTTTCCCTCTTAAGTTACTCATTGTTCTCTAAAATTTTTACACTATCACAGCTTTGATAAAAAAATAACATAATTTGTATAATAATAGTATTAACTTTTCTTAAAACTTTCTTTTCAACACATAGGACGTTTAATTTAGGAACTCTTACTTTTTTAATGTATTGAAGAGAGCCTAACCAAATATTACTTACTTCGATACCCCTTTTTCCACGGCACTGTTACACTTTACTGTTTGACAACGTGGCTCAACGGCGTGAAACTCACTCTTACAGTGCTGCGGGTGCACTAAACTAGAAACTACACACAACAAGCTTAGACAATCCAGTAAGCATCGATGTTTACCGAAGCGACAAGTCCGAATATGCACGAAGGTCATTATGTACAAGGACACGTAAATTAGGATACTGTAGTAACGTCTTAATAGCCCTATTAATTTTTAAATGCATTAAATAAACTAGCATAAATGAAATTACCATCATAAACTAGAAACAGGTAAAAAAGGATAAGCGCCATTTTCTCAAATTTATTCGCAGCGTTTAAGTAACACTTAAGATTCTAAGGGCGCCAATGAAAAACAGTCTAAAGAATAAAGAGTTTACAAAGTTATTTAGAGTAAAACAGGATAAACGACAAAATATAAAAAGATTTGGAATTTCCAAATGGCGCAAGGTCGGTTTTCTTTTTTGCTATATAATCTAAGTAGCAATATTTTAAAATCCTCTTAAATAAGGTCGCTTAGTAAAGAAAAATGTACATAAATATCAAGTTTCACGATTGGCTTAAGCGACAAATAAATAATCGTAGCCAGCTCAAATATATACCATCCGACGCAGAATAAAAAACTACACTTAGTGGCGTTCAAACCACAATTTCTTGAAAAATGTCGCTTACACCCTTTTACCTTTCAGGCATCGATATATATTTAAAATATAATATAATATAATAATAATAACAATATTAATAAGCTATTAATTTTTTTTAAATTATAATTTATTTGTTTGTCAACATATTATTATATGTACCGGGTGGTCAACCAAGTGGTCGCCGGCCATCTCTCAAAAACTAGTAATCATAGAGCATCCGAGCCAGTATTTAATTCTCTATGAAAAAAATGAAAGAGGTGAATCCTCACCTTATTTTAAGACGAAAATGTGGTATGGTCACTTCGTTTTCAATATACAGGGTGTTAAAAAAATATTGTTTTTTTCATTTTATTAATTAATGCATATGATTTAAAAACTTTGATTAATGAACTTAAACAGGAGACAAATGTCACGGAGAAAGCAAATGAGGTTGCCATGGAACGAAGCAAACCCTTACTCGTATAATTTGACGATAAAAATACGAAAATAACTAAAAAATTAAGGTACTCTTTTACCCAGATCCCCGCAAATAAATTAATTGTAAAATTTAAAATTGATCCGAAGTAAAGTGCTCTAATCCTTTATGTTTAACAACAATCATTGGAATATCGTTTGGCATTAATTAATAAACTGAAAAATACAAAAATTCTTAACACCCTGTATTTCGAAAACGAAGTGACATGCGAAAAACTTTTATACCACATTTTCGTCTTAAAATAAGGTGAGGATTCACCTCCTTCATTTTTTCAGAGAGGCTAGGAAACACCCTGTATGTCAGTTAACGGCATCGAGAGTCGACGGCAAAATTGAAGGATGCAAAATCAAAAGTGCAGTTTGTAAAGCCCTCCTAAACGATGCCAAATTTGTTAAATTCGGTTAAGCTAAACCGCAGTTTATTTTTTTTTTAATTGAATTCCCCCACCACTTTATTTTACTAGATTGGGAAAGTACCCCGCAGAATCCTTATGGAAAATGAGTCCCGGTCAAAAAGTGGCCCAAACTGCCCTACTAATAGGATTCGGTGAGTAGATAAAAAGTGTCCATGGGCGCCCAGCGTAAAAAACTCCCTGTCGAGAGATATCTTCGTCCGAAACTAGGTTCTTTTTGGCTGCCTAGTGTCCTGCAATAGTGTGTCAGGCTTCCATAGCTCCTATACGAATTAACTTAGGAATTTCATTCATATGCCGATTTATACTGTATTATAGGGTGCATTTCAGGAAAATATTTTTAATTGTACAGGGTGGCCCAAAAATGTGTGGTAACATAATGCTGTCTTTTTTTAAATGGGAGTATTTTATTACATAATTAGGTTCGTATTAGTGTCCTCTATAATTGTCTATAGATTTATTTAATTTGGTTATGTAGTTTAAGAGTAATAAATTAAAAACAAAGAAAATTTTTGGAATCTAGAAAATTCAAAAAAACTACCTAAAATAACTTTTTCAACCAAGGCATTGGGTGGAATTTAAGATAAGAGGTCTAGAGATACTGTGATTATAATAGCGTTTATCTATTTTATACAGGGTGTTTATTAGTAGGTTTCAAACACGACACATTTCAAAATAATTTTTCTCCAGATTTTAAAATGGAACAACCTGCATATTATTTGGCTATTGGATGTAGAATTCATAAGCATTCTTTTTTTGTAATGGAAGCATATAAGTTATTTCCAGCCGTTCTCGAAATAATTGCCATAAATTATGTTGTTTAAATATAGTTTTTATTATGAAAATTAAGCATAGGCGACTAGATAAAATACAGTAAGTGTTCAAAATGCCTACCATGTTGTTAAAAGGCATGTTTCCGCCCGTCTTCGCATCGAATTGCCCACTTGAACAAAAAAAATTATCATTAATTATTTTATCAATGTTAAAAATAATGAGTTTCAATATGAATTTAGTGGTTTTAATCAGGAATGGTGCGTCCGACGAGAAAAACTTAAGAGACCGTTTTCATGAAGAATTGAACAGGCCAATCAGAAAAAATATCCACATGGAAAAATATTAGTGGCGTACCATCTTTTTTGGAAAAAATATCAAAGGACATGTTTGCAGCGACGCCACTGGTGGAACAATTGAATAACTTTTCTAACTAAAATTTGAGGTTCTATATCCTATTAACACATACCAAAATTAATTAAAATTACCCCGTAACTCGATTAATAAACTACTTATTAGCATTTATGTAAAAAATTTCCAATCCCCCTTACTACCCTCCTAATTACCCCACCAACCCCAGCCTCCGGCCCATCAAAGTACTCGGTATCGCCCGTTAATTCGCGAAAAAATGATGCCCCAACTCCACCCCTTCTCGAGATATAATTAATTCAATTTTATTGTTTTTGCAGTTGAAAATCGCGTTAATTCGCGAACTCATTGAGATATCGGGATCGGGTTTGTTGGAGCTTACGCGCTCTGTCAAGCTCTTCAATTTTGCCTTTCACATTTTTTTTTTGAAACCGGCCGAGTTATTTTCAATTTCAAATTGTAGGTTAGATTTACGAGACCCCCCCCCCCCCCCCCCCCCCCCAATGCGGCGCCCTACGCAAATTATTTCAGAATGTCGAGGGGATCCTACTGTATCGATTGGGGGAAAAAAATTACTCGATTTCGTCAAGGGATTTTCGAGCCGTTTATTTCGCCAGGACGACTACAATAACAGTATAAATCGGCATATGAATGAAATTCCTAAGTTAATTCGTATAGGAGCTATGGAAGCCCGACACAATATTCCAGACACTAGGCAGCCAAAAAGAACCTAGTTTCGGACGAAGATATCTCTCGACAGGGAGTTTTTTACGCTGGGCGCCCATGGACACTTTTTATCTACTCGCCGAATCCTATCAGTGAGGAAAGTTTGGGCCAATTTGACAGGGACCCATTTTCCATAAGGGTTCTGCGGGCTCCTTTGTGTAAAATAAAAAGTATTGGAAGATAGGATTAATATACAGATATTTTTGATACCTCTCAATTAGTCGAAACAAAAAGAAAATCTTAATTTTAACTTTGGTCATGACTGTTACGCTCCCTTGCGGATTACAAACTCGACAATAATTTCCAGCTGTTCTCTTGGGCACTTTTGGAAAAAAAAATTAACTCCACTTAGTTGACCACCCGGTACATACAGGCGTGGCGTAAGAGGCTTCTTTATGGTAATGTCGCTTCTGTACTATTTTAAACGTATTTATTTTCAATACGGCGCCGAACTGATGGCTTTTTGGATATCTGAACTTCTTCCCAGTTGTTATGGCGAAGTAGATCAGCCCGTTTCTTTCGGTTTGTTATGTCGGAGTAGATATGTGTTTAATTCACCTTTAAAATTTGTTTTATAAGAACATTCATCCCATGAAATTTCCTCTGAATTGACAGGAGCATATGTAATTGTCTATAGATCGTTTGAAAGTCCCATTTATTGCTTGTGGGCCATCTTTTGTGAATTATTATGCCGACGCAGATGAACCACCAAACTTTGTTTATAGAATGTTTTAAAGTCACATTTCATACATTTAAACCTTTCAACTTCATCAAGATTCCTATGTTTGAGCAGATGATTCTTTATATCGCATTTGAAAATTGTTTTAAAAGAACATTCATGACACTGGTATGTTTGACCTTTTTCTTGATGCCGAAGCAGATGAGGCTTTAAATTTTTCTTATGGATGGTTTGATAGTCACATTTAACGCATTTAAACTGCTCGACTTCGTTTGGATTCCTATGGCGAAGGATATGCTTGTTTAAATCACATTTGAAAATAGATTCATAAGAACATTGATCGCATTTAAACTTTTGAACTTCCTCTGGATTATTATGCCGAACTAGATGAGACTTTAAATGATGTTTATAGATGGTTCGATAGTTGCATTTATCGCACTCGAACATCTCGTCGTTCCCCGAATTATTATGCTCGCGAAGATGAAGCATTAGACTATTTCGATTCATAGTTTGAAAGTCGCATTTACCGCACTTCAACATTTCGTCTTCTGAATTCTGAAAAGTGTTTAAATAGGTTTTGAAAGTTGTTTGATATTCATTCTGGGCATTGGTAAGTTGCAAACGAAGGTGCTTCTCCGAATTTTGTTCATGAATTAGCAACAAGTCTGCTGTACTTTCCTCAGAATGGAGCCCTTTTACATTTGAATTTGTTTTAACTTTCTTATGGCTGCTGTGATCCCTTTTCTCAGGTTCGCGTTTTCCTGAACTATCTTGACCAGCACAGTTTGGCAAAACACTGGAAAGAGAAAACTTAATGAACATAAAAAATGTACTTGTTGCGCAAAGTTGATTTGAAATGTATAGTTTTTGCAGAATTATACCGTTGATCTTTTGACTGCAATAAAACTTCATTATCCCTTCGACCATAAAATAAATAAGGAAATCCCAAATTTTAAAACCTTTTCGTGCAGAGCCGGACCAGGTATACAAATTCAATTTATACCTATGCCTGATGCATATATAAATACAAAGTGATTTTTAATACTTTTAATCTTTAGTGGTTTTCCGGCGAGTAATTTTTAGTTAGGCTTATTAGTGGTAGAATGTGGCGTCCTTAGAATTGTGCCGATAGGGGGGCATCTTCAAGTGTCATTTTTAAAAGAAAGCATTTATCTACCGATGCCAAACTAATAATTAAAAATGTGTATCAATCGTTGTTGAGTAGAAATTTTAATTCGATGGATTCTTTAGCAGAGACGTCTACTTTGACAAAAACTCCTTTATTTTCGGTACGAGACATCCTAGAAAAAAATCGGAGTGTTCCAAAGTGTCTGTTGCTTTCAGCTAAAAACATAGCAGATTCTTCTTTAGATTACCATCAAGATACCGACGCACAACTTTTTGAAAATTGGTTTAAACATAAACTCCTTAAAAATATACCTGAAAATGGCGTCATTGTAATGGACAATGCTAGTTATCATAGTCGGCAAGCAAAAATCATTCCCAATTCTAATAATCCAAAAGCAGAAATTCAAAATTTTATGATTGAAAATGATTTATATTTTGAAGAAACTTACAAAAAACGAGAACTGCTAGAAGTATTAAAAGCTTTTAAAATAAATAAGGAATAGGAGTGTGACAAACTTGCAGAAGAAAATGGACATACAGTATGTTCAACCCTTAATTATAAGTTTAGGCTTAGATAAAGATAGTGATAGTGATACAGAGTTCAATTTTGGATAAATTATCAATTGAATTTGATTAATTTTTATTGTACTTGTTATCCTAATAGTTATACTTTTAAATTATATTATTTTCAATTATCATTAATTGTTATCATTATTTTACATTTATTATAGGTAGGTAAAATACCTATCTATTTATTTTAAATTATAAAAATAAATCATGTGGTGTGGTATACATTTTCAAGCCGGCCCTGATCCCATTTATTGAACTTTGAAGTGGGTTTGGTACAATAGGGTTAAATCAGGTAGTTTATTTATGGCAGTAAGAGTCAACGGTATAATTCTGCAACAACTATACTATAATACAGAAATATACTACCCCAATTAATTATCGAATATTTAAATTTGCACGTCCAAATTAATAACCCGTTATTTGGTTAATAAGGAACCAATTTTAATAATTGAGGGGTATAGGAACAGAAGTCACATTCTCACACTTCAGTGAGTTTTGGCAAGTGACAAAAAAACTGCAGAACGAGCGTTTTTTAAATTAGCAATGTGCTCCAACTTAGTTCAATCCGAAATGACCGAAATCGTGTTTCGTCAGCGTCCCGTCAAACGAATCCTGAAAAGACTCGACGTCAAGAAAGCTTCTGGTCCAGACGAAATTCCTGTTATAGTTCTCAAGAGATGCGCCGATGAACTAACACCAGTATTTTGTAGACTTCTTAACTTATCCTACAAACAAAGAATATTTCCATCGTGCTGGTAGACGGCGCAAGCCCAGCCTATACCAAAGAAAGGTAAGAGAACCATTCCTAACAACTATCGACCAGTCGCATTGCTTTCAGTTATATCAAAAGTAATGGAGAAAGCTATTAATCAACATCTTCTAAAGTACCTGGAAGGCTTCAACATTATCAGCGATCATCAATATGGTTTTCGAAAGTCCAGATCAACTGAAGATCTTCTAGCCATCTTTGGAATAACACAATCGAACATCATGGGGAGTCTCGGGCTGTCGCACTGGATATTTCTAAAGCCTTTGATCGTGCTTGGCGTGAGGGACTTGCTAAGTAAACTGCGATTCTATGGTATGCTCAGTCGATTATGTGCATGGTTGTCTAGCTTTCTTAAGGACCGCTCTATGCAAGTTGCGTTTGACGGATTTCTCTAAGAAACCTTCACCATCACTGCCAGTGTTCCTCAAGGGTCCATATTGTCTTCCACTCTCTTCTTACTCTACATTAACGACCTTCTATTGGAAACGAAAAACCCGATAGTTAGTTTTGCTGATGATAGCACACTTATATCATCTTTCTCTTTGAATGCACAAACATCGGCTGCCGACACACATGTTCGCAGACAGAATGAAGTATCACGCCTCAACAAAGACCTGGAAGAAATTTTGGCTTGGGGTGACAGTAACCAAGTCGAATTTAACGCTAAAAACCCAGGCAGCAGTTTTCTCTAAAAAGGTTAACATTACAGAACCGGATATAGTCATGGACGGACACGCAATCCCACTGGCTTCATCTATTAATTTGCTGGGTGTCAATCTGAGAGGAAATATGTCTTGGCATAACCACGTTGTGGCAATCGCCAAGATAGCTTCTCAGAAACCTAGTGTACTCTTCCGTACCAGAAAGTTGTACACACCTCAGCAACTTTTGACACTATACAAAGCCCAGATTCGACCATCACTAGAGTACTTCTCTCATGTCTGGAGCTCTGCACCCAAACATACTCTTCGGCTACTGGATTCCATCGAAAGGAGGGACATTCATCTGATTGGGGACCACGAGCTGACTAAGACAGCCTAGAACATCGAAGACAGGTTGGGGATTTGACTCTCTTTTATAGATATTTTCATGGAAAGTGCTCGGCTGACCTTGCCCTCTTAATTCCGCCCAGAGCGGCGAATATCAGAAATACACGACGAACCACTGCTGCCCATCCATATGTGGTTAAGCTTAGTACTCCCTGAACTTCACTATTTAAGAATACTTTCATCTGGAGGACTTCATCCTTATGGAACGACCTTCCCGAGGTCGTTTTTCCAATGAATATAACATCCAACGATTCAAAACCAACGTGAATCGCTTTTTGCGCACACGCACCACTCCCAGAGTGCCCTAAAGGATTTTTCCTATAGTGCTTGTGTTTGATCATAAAAAAAAAAAAAATTCAAGCGTTCCGGTAATTTTTACTACCCCGGTATTTTGAAAGTATAATTGAAAACTACCTAACTTAGGCCTTCTGCACAAGGAGCTTGTCGTCAGACTCGTATTAGATGGGACATTCGGAAGGTGTACGCTTTGGTGGTGCTCCTTTGGGTTGCAATAGCGAACTAGATACGAGATGTCAGCGACGCGAATTCATCAAAGCAGACAAGCTGCGCCAGGCGTACAACGGTGCCAGTGGTGGTATAAATAAATAAGAGGTATGATTGCAAGCCGATGGAGGCGTGGCTTGTGACGTCAACGCCTGAGTGATTTTTAAATCTCTTATGGAGATTTATATTGCGGTCAGCGTTTTAAACTCTCTTTTAAAGGTATTACAAGGTTTTACGCATTTAATAGTCTGTGAAATGAAAGAATAATATCATGGTATTTAGCTATATTTATTTCATGAACATACAACAAGGATTAAAGCTAGAATACGATATAAGTAGTTATAACAAATTAAACTATTTTCTTTAAATATAGTGAAATTATGAAGAGGTAAAGAAACGCATAGTCTTCAGTTAAATAAACAATATTTTAATGCCCATACTACGACAAACGGTACTACATGGCGACCAGTATTGCCAGAAATCTTTGATCAAAAGTAATAGGTTGATGGTTCGAAACCTAATAGAATAATAAGAGACGGGGTTAGGGTAAGAAGAGTACGAAAAAAAATTATCGTTACTTTCCTATGATATGGGGCCCCCTGTAGATTGAACATAAATTTCATATGGGGAGCCCCACAACAAGAATGAACATCTAAAAAATTGTTAAAATAGTAATGGTGGATATATTATAACTGTAAAAGACTGACAACGCTGGTGGCAACCAGCAGGGGTCGCCGAGCAGCGGCGCGGCGGATGTTTTAAAAGTTTGACGGAATCTTTTCTTATTTTAGTGGTATTTTAACTGTAAGGTGTATTATATTTCTATGAAATTAATATACGTAAATACTTGTCATATATTATTCTTTCATTTCACATACCATTGACTGCATAAAACCTTTTAATACCTTTAAAGTAGAATTAAAAATGCTACCACCATATAAATCACAAGAAATTTAAAAATCACTCTCCCGGTGACGTCACTGCGCGCGGCAGACGAAATTGGGACGGTTAGATATCTTATATCTTTAGTTATTGTATCATGGCTGCCAGTCACTTTCAGTACGCTTAGCGGGGAAGAACACATTTCGTTTGCAGAATGACCGATGAAACTGTAAAATGTCTAGAAGTTAGAGTGACCTTCTGATAACTCTTTAGCGGAAATAAATAACCTTCTACTACCATTTTTCTATATATAGGGATGCATGCAAAATTGCCTACGATTCTTGTTCTTACGGTTATGAAGATAATGTAACAAAACTAGGTCCTCTTCATCACTTCATCACTCAAAAAAAAAATTTCAAAAAAAATTTCACAAAATCAACTATTCCACCTCTAACACGTCCCGATGGTACAATAGCATCCACAGCCGGAGACAAAGCAAACTTACTTGCTGAACTATTTTCATCGCATTCCACTGTAGATTTCCAGGGAAGAACACCACCCGACATTCCTGCAGTTCAATCTGAAATGACCGAAATCGTGTTCCGTCAGCGTCCCGTCAAGCGAATCCTGAAAGGACTGGATGTCAAAAAAGCTACTGGTCCAGACGAAATTCCTATTATAGTTCTGAAAAGATGCGCCGATGAACTAACACCAGTATTTTGTAGACTTTTCAACTTATCCTACAAAAAAGGAATATTTCCATCTTGCTGGAAGACGGCGCGAGTCCAGCCTATTCCAAAGAAAGGTAAGAGAACCCTGCCTAACAACTATCGACCAGTCGCATTGCTTTCAGTTATATCAAAAGTAATGGAGAAAGCTATTAACCAACATCTTCTAAAGTACCTGGAAGGCTTCAACATTATCAGCGATCATCAATATGGTTTTCGGAAGTCCAGATCAACTGGAGATCTTCTAGCCTATGTCACCCATATTTGGAACAACGCAATCGAACATCATGGGGAGTCTCAGGCTGTTGCACTGGATATTTCTAAAGCCTTTGATCGTGTTTGGCATGAGGGACTTCTAAGTAAACTGCGATCCTATGGTATGCCCAGTCGATTCTGTGCATGGTTGTCTAGCTTTCTTAAGGATCGCTCTCTGCAAGTGGCGATTGACGGATTTCTCTCAGACACCTTCACCATCAATGCCGGTGTTCCTCAAGGGTCCATATTGTCTCCCACTCTCTTCTTACTCTACATTAACGACCTTCTAGTGAAAACGGAAAACCCGATAGTTAGTTTTGCTGATGATAGCACACTTTTATCATCTTTCTCTTTGAATGCACAAACATCGGCTGCCGACGCACATCTTCGCAGACAGCATGAAGTATCACGCCTCAACAAAGACCTGGAAGAAATTTTGGCTTGGGGTGACACTAACCAAGTCGAATTTAACGCTAAAAAAACCCAGGCAGCAGTTTTCTTTAAAAAGGTTAACATTACAGAACCGGATATAGTCATGGACGGACACGCAATCCCACTGGCTTCATCTATTAGTTTGCTGGGCGTCAATCTGGGAGGAAATATGTCTTGGCATAACCACGTTGTGGCAATCGCCAAGATAGCCTCTCAGAAGCTTGGTGTACTCTTCCGAACCAAAAAGTTGTACACACCTCAACAACTTTTGACACTATACAAAGCCCAGATTCGACCATCACTAGAGTACTGCTCTCATGTCTGGAGCTCTGCACCCAAACATACTCTTCGGCTACTGGATTCCATCGAAAGGAGGGCCATTCGTCTGATTGGAGACCACGAGCTGACGAAGAACCTCGACAGCCTAGAACATCGAAGGCAAGTTGGTGATTTGACTCTCTTTTACAGATATTTTCATGGAAAGTGCTCGGCTGACCTTGCCCTCTTAATTCCGCCCAGAGCGGCGAATATCAAAAATACACGACGAACCACTGCCGCCCATCCATATATGGTTAAGGTTGGTACTCCTCGAACTTCATTATTTAAGAACTCTTTCATCTGGAGGACTTCATCCTTGTGGAACGATCTTCCCGAGGTCGTTTTTCCCAACGAATATAACCTCCAACGATTCAAAACCAACGTGAATCGCTTTTTGCGCACACGCACCACTCCCAGAGTGCCCTAAAGGATCTTTCCTATAGTGCTTGTGTTTGATCATAAAAAAAAAAAAAAAAAAAAAAAAAACTTGACATCTTCACAGTGTAAACAGCCAGGTCACACTACTAATAAAATAAAAGAAAATCTATTCATTTGTGGATTTTTTAAAGGCGAGACGAGCCGTCGCAGCAAGACGAAGCTTTGACGCAAGTTCTTACCAAATGGGAAACTTTTTAATTATTAACTCTACAAAAAAAAGTGCCTCTTCCTAAAAAGTCCTGCTTGGTGAGAAAATAAATTTGCACAAGAATATTTGTATGTTGGGCATACATACTTCAAAAAGTACCGGGTTTAAAATTTATAAAATACGTCGGCTATATTTACAAAACTAATAGTCGTAAAGATTTGGTAATACGTATTTCTGGATAAGTAGGCTTTGAACAATTGATTGTTGTTGGTAACAGAATAGGCGTTTTAGCAGTGACAGTTTGGCAATTATAATTTCCGTTTCAAAACGTGAACTTCTCGTTAAAAAAAAGTTTTTCCGTTTCTTAGTTACTTTAAACAATAATAGTGATGATTAAACTGACTGTTAATGAAAAAATTGAAATAGTTCTTATTGTTGGCGATAATTATAAGACGCATCGCGAGGCTGCCGACATTTTTAATACTAGACACCCAAATAAACATATTAGCCATGTTACTGTAGGCAATGTCGTCAATAAATTTAAAAATACTGGCTCTGTCGAAAATAATTTCAAGAAGAAACATGCAGTTCGAACACTTACTGAAGAAAATCAATTACAAGTATTGCAAGCGGTTGTGGAAAATCCAAAAATTTCATTGGAAGGAATAAAAAAGACAGTTCAAGATAACGTGTCAAGAGCTTCTGCTAGGAAGATACTTAGAATAAATAAATTTTATCCGTATAAGCCAAAATTTGTACACACGCTCAAACCTGGAGATATGGAATCGCGTTTCATGTTCTGTGGTTGGTTTCAAGGAGAAGTTGAAGACGACATTTTCTTTTCAAGGAGGATTTTATTCAGTGACGAGGCAACATTTACTTCCAATGGTGTCGTATGTTCCCAGAATTGTCGTTGGTGGAGCGATGTTCGGGTTTGTTCGGGTTTGTTCCCGAACGTCTGTCAAAACGAATGTTTGGTGCGGTATTTTAAATAATCAAATAGTGGGTCCATATTTTTTTCATCAAAAATATTAATAGTGAGATATTTACTTAAATTTCCTAAGAACCGAAATTCTTATATTTATTAACGGCCTGCCATTAAACGCGCGACAGGCTGTTTGGTATCAGCATGATGGAGCTCCTTGTCACAGCGCAGGCAGGGTCAACGAATATTTGGATAGAACTTTTCCACAAAGATGATGAAAGATAGGACGCCGTTCAGAAGTACCCTGGCCACCTAGGTCACCGGACATTACACCCCCAGATTTTTTCTTGTGGGGTCATTTGAAGTAATTGGTGTACAAGTACAGACCATTCCGTGATATTGATCACCTAGAAGAAACTATAAGGCAGTGTATCCGACTAGTTACTCCTGATATGATCAGAAACGCTGTGTCAGTTTTCTAGAAGGACAATCATTTGTATGCAAAAAGACGGGGACCATGTGGAGACCTAGATTATTTTTGGAGTTTTATTTGTTATTGGGAAATTAGAAATTGGCCACCTCATAGAAATAAGTGAACTAATTTTTATCTGTCATAAAAGCAGTTCTCTTAAGTAGAGTTTTTATTGTGTAATTGTTATAGTCTGTTAGGCTTTAAACATGCACTCTCCAAGTTTTTAGTTTTATAAATATAGCCGACGTCTTTTATAAATTTTAAACCCTGTACTTTTTGAAGCCATCTGTATGTCCAACATACAAATATTCTTGTGCAAATTTATTTTCTCACCAAGCAGGACTTTTTAGGAAGAGGCACTTTTTTTTGTAGAGTTAATAATTAAAAAGTTTCCCATTTGGTAAGAACTTCCGAAGACACGCTGTATATGACGATCAGCTACGTGCGCAGAAGGCCTAAGAGCTTTTAAAAAAAAAATTAAAAATTTAACACTTTCTCTATGAAAATAAATAAAGTTGGTGTAGATAGGTTAGGTACCCACCCAGGTATACTTCCTTCCAAGTTTTGTTCGATGTCGAGATCTTCAGTTCTAACATTCCAGTCTTGTGTTTCATCCAAGTCATTTGTTATGGGGTACGTTTCTATTTTGACCAGGACCTCGTCCAGTGTAGAAAATACCTCTTTTTGCACTCCATTGCTAAAAAGAATCATTTTAGTAACTAGTTCTAGGTACCTACTAATGTAACACTATTCGTGAATAGTAAACTTCCTCCATAAATGGGGACTCTAGGACAAGAGTTCGTAGGTTCAAACCTCACGGCCGGTAAACCGATTCGCACTATGTGGATTTTAGTGGTATAAATCATGGCGTTACTGTGCGGCGTCATCCCTAACCCATTCACGCCAGTAACCAGGCCGGATGAGATCGGATATATGGATAACGGGTACGTACTCCCCAATCGGTAGGTCAAACCGCAATGTAAAAACAAAGGTTAATAGGTGGGTTCGAAGCCCACGTTAACCTGCAGGTTTTTCGGGAATGGCCCTATCCGGCGAACAAAGACGAAAAAATAAGAAAAAAAACTTCTTCGACCGAACCAGGAGCGTATTTTAAATGTATTTCGCTGCATAGCCTTTTGAAAACAGAAAGCTGTGAAGAATGTTTTTTTCCTTTGGTTTGCAACCGCGCTAGGTTAATTATTTCTTTTGCAGTGTTGATTATTTTTGTGTTTTTCCAATTGATGTTTAGGTGTTATTATAAAGAAATCTCAATATTTTAGGTTTGTCCCGATATTTTAACGAAAACATTGATTACATTCGCAAGTAATTATAGTAATAGTAACAAAAATAAAATAATAGTTTACCAAAACATATCTACAAATAATCATAATCTAATTTTAATACCAATGTTCCTGATAAATGGGCAAAATCTGTTCATTTTTAATAGAACACTGCGAAAAATAAGCAGTTGGAAGATGCGGACAGCGCGATTCCGCTCCGCAGTCAGCTTCGAATAATAGCTTTCTTGTTCCTGCTATCTGCTCTGCGGCAGCTATAATTAAAAACGAGTAGCAGCGCATAGCGGCTACCATAAAATAACTGTTATAAAGAAGCAGCTTACGAGATAGCGATCCACCTCTACTAAAAACCTCAAAATTTGGAATTTGCGTAAAAGCCGTATTACAGTAGGCAATTATTGTCTCTTGCGCCTGCAATGGCAATTATAATTGCACGTATTCATGCGCACTAAACCGTTCTCGATCAGCTGGCCCAAAACTGCTCGCATTGCCGACACAATGCCAGAATGGAATCAGTATTATAGTCGGCAATTCTATTCCTCTCGCAATTAAAATTGCACGGATTCATGCGCAGTACACCGTTCTCGATCAGCTGTCTCGCATTGCCAGAAATGGGTCGTGCGCCATATTAATTGTCTTGCCGGTGCAAGTCTGGGTAGACATGGATTATTCTGTTATTTCTAACTGTTTATTAGTTGGTCGAAGCAGCTATGAACAGTTAATGGCTATTTAAACTAACTGGTACTTAAATTAACAGTTCACATTCTTTATTCAGCATATGTAGTGCTAATTCGTCGCAACTTTTTTGACCTGTTTTTGTAAGTAGCAGTAGCTGCTTTAACTGGTAATCAAAAGGAACAGGTCTGTCCATTTCTAGTTCTGGAGGTATTTTAGGGATTTCGACAGTACCAACTGCTGTTCTGACTGTTGGCAATGCGCCAGCTGATCGAGAACGGTTTAGTGCGCATGAATACGTGCAATTATAATTGCCATTGCAGGCGCAAGAGAAGAGTTCCCGACTCTAATACGGCTAGTGTTTATTATTTTCTTGCATTATTAATTTACATTCCTGCTTACCTAATACATTCATTGGCATGTAGCCTTTCAGGAACCTTCAATGGAACATGTTCCATTTTATCATCAATTATTTCAGGCTCCTTTTTTATTAATAAATGAGAAACATCATCCATTCGTACCGTTGTAGCATTTGAAATTTTTTTGCGTCCTTCATTTATTTCAGACACAGAAGGGCTTGAATTTTGACTGTTGTGTTCTAAATCTTGTTCAATAGCAATACATTTGCGAAAATTCTTCATTGTATTACTTTGTGTGGTATTCTCTTCTTCAGGTAAATTATCGTGCATAACATTTTTCCCGTCCTTTGATATAAAGTCATTCATTTCTGGGTATGAATTGTAATCCATTTCTATTTTTCCAAGGGTAAATGCCTGGTAAGATGCTCTCACAAATCTAAAAAAAATTTATAAATATAATTTTTTTTAAAAAATCTATATTTTCCAGAAAAAAATTCTTGGCTTTTTTTAAAAAATTTCAAATTTAGAGTAACTTTGTAAAGATTATAATTCCGTCAAATAACATCGATTTTTACTTTTTAATTTTTTTTTAAATGTCATGTTTCTGGTACTATTTGATTTTTTTTTATGATCAAACACAAGCACTATAGGAACAATCCTTTAAGGCACTCTGGGAGAGGTGCGTGTGCGAATAAAGCGATTAAATTTGGTTTTGAATCGTTGGAGGTTATATTCGTTGGGAAAAACGATCTGGGGAAGGTCGTTCGATAAGGATGAAGTCCTCCAGATGAAAGAATTCTTAAATAATGAAGTTCGAGGAGTACTAAGCTTAACCACATATGGATGGGCGGCAGTGGTTCGTCGTGTATTTCTGCTATTGGCCGCTCTGGGCGGAATTAAGGGGGCAAGCTCAGTCGAGCACTTTCCATGAAAATATCTGTAAAAGAGAGTCAAATCCCCCGAATCTGGGCTTTGTATAGTATCAAAAGTTGTTGAGGTGTGTACAACTTTTTGGTTAGGACGAGTACACCATGTTTCTGAGAAGCTATCTTGGCGATTGCCAATACGTGGTTATGCCAAGACATATTTCCTCCCAGATTGACGCCCAGCAAATTAATAAATGAAGAAAGTAAAATTGCGTGTCCTGCCATGACTATATCCGGTTCTGTGATGTTAACCTTTTTAGAGCAGACTGCTGTCTGGATTTTCTTAGCGTTAAATTCGACTTGGTTACTGTCATCCCAAGCCAAAATTTCTTCAAGGTCTTTGTTGAGGCATGATACTTCTTGCTGTCTGCGAAGATGTGCGTCAGCAGCCGATGTTTGTGCATTCAAAGAGAAAGAAGAAGACAAGTGTGCTATCGTCAGCAAAGCTAAATATCGGATTTTCACTAGAAGGTCGTTAATGTAGAGTAAGAAGAGAGTGGGAGACAATATGGACCCTTAAGGAACACAGGCATTGATGGTGAATGTGTCAATCGCCAATTGCAAGGAGCGGTCTTTAAGAAAGCTAGACAATCATGCGCAGAATCGATTGTATATGTCATGGGGTATGTCAGTAGATTTTATGAATTTTACACACATTTTTTTATTCTTAATTTTTTATTTTTTATTTGAATAAACTATCCAGATATCCTTATTGGTTTATATAAATTTATAGTTGTTCCAAAAAACTTAGTTCATTGAATATACAGGATGTCCACTTTTCAGTGGTTATTAGGAAAGAGAGAAGCATGCGGTTTCGCAATAATTTGTAAATTTCGGGCATAACATTAAGACTAAAAATAAAGTATTGTATATTTCTGAGAAGCAAGACCTGAACCTGCTTTTATAATAATAGTTTAATATTTTCCAATATTATCCAATTTAATATTTAGAGATTTCTAATAAATTGACCATGGCCTACCGTTATAACTAACGTAGTTATTAAAAATATCGCATTTTAGATTCTTTTGAATATAAATACAAACAACTAAACATTTACACACACACAACATTATTTAGGTTTGTTCTAGAATGGACACTTCCATGTTAACATTAACAAACCTGTTAAATTCAAATATACGGATGTTTGGTGGATCAACAATGAAAAAAAATCATGCTCCATCAGAGTTGTGAAAGATACTTCAGAAAAGTAACTAGTTACTTTATAGATAATTTTACATAAATGTATCTAGATACTTAAAATGAATAGTTACTTTTTAACAAAAGTATCTTAGTTCTTAGTTACTTGGTTAAAGTAACTAGTTATTGTAACTAATATACTTTAAAAGTAACTAGTTACTTTGATTGTAACTAAGATACTTTAAAAGTAACTAGTTACTTTGATTGTAACTAAGATACTTGTGGGGTCCTTCAATAATTCTTTAAGTGGACTGGATTTTTCTTCTACCATAAATTACACTACTTTGTTTCTTCCAAAATCTTATTTTTCTACTTCTCCAAAAATATGACAAGTTATCAAAATTTAACAAAGCATGGTCGTCAACAACGAATACTTATAAACAGGAAGAAGACAAACAGCCGTGTTAACACATCGAAGTAAGTATGAACAAACGAACAAACCAGGCATCCATTACGTCTGGAATCAGCTGACAAACACCAAAACAACCATTCAAAACCCTTTTATTTGATTTACTAAGTGGTGAAAATCAATATTAGGATTATGACATGTTTTAAGCTGTAAATATCACTTTAAAATAATCCTAACACACTCTTATATCATTTTTTGAACTAGTAACGTAACTAAAAATGAAAAATTAAACTTCAGAAAGAAGCTTGTAAGTAGTTTTATTAAAAATTAGGAAGTAAATCACAATTTACATAAAATATTTTACCATCTTCAACTGGGCTCTATGTCCGAGCAAATATTTCAAGCTTCAAGTCCAAGCATATTTTTGAGCCCCATATGATGTAGGAGAAGAAATTATTGATGCTTATTCTCAGTAAAAATGACTAAATGAATATTTCAATTATAAATTACTCACTTGCACCAAAAAGGAAATGACGTTTTTCGTGAAAAGATTAGAAAATTAAAAATTATTTTAAAATTTAAAAATGTTGCGTCTTCTCCGCCATCTTAAATCACATCAGATGTTGCTTGATTTTCATTCCCGCCAGACGAAGGAAGTTAGATTGTTTAACAATTCGTGCTGTTCGCATTCTATGCCTGTCTCTGTCTGCAGCAACCTTCCCTAATTCAGTAAAGTGAGACAAATATGACCAGGATCCAGTCGCCTGTATAAACAATCACTTTTTGGCATTTCATATTAACTCTACGTAAGTCTGATATTGACGCTTAAATGAGAGAGTGAAACAGATAGATAAAAGTGGGTTACTTGTGAGCGTATGGAGCAGAGTAGGCTTAGCATCACTTCCAAGGCCTTCCTACGTGTTTCGATCCCCCCCCATAAGCAGTCTCACCGGGCTGGTCGTCAACATAGAATAATAATAACAATTAAGAACACCAGCATATCAGAATAAACGTCGAATCCTAAGTAATTGGTGGCGAAAGTGGGATGCCGGTGAGACCACAAGTCGCATTGACACACCAGTGACACATTAACACATTAATAAAATGTACAAGATGCAACAATACTTTAAAAGTAACTAGTTACTTTGATTGTAACTAAGATACTTTTGAAGTAACTAGATATTCCGAAAGCTACAGAAAGTTACCAGGTAGTGAAAACATTATCTATAATTAAGTTACATGAAAAAGTACACATTGAATAATAAAGATAAAGAGACAGCACAACTTTATACTAAGATTTAAAAAAATATATGCATGTTAAGGCTCGATAGCTGAATAACATAAAAGTTATATTTGGAAGAGAGAAATGGACATTTTTGTATAGGGCGCGAATAAATGTGTCTTCCAACTGTGTACTAGAGGGATACAAATTGTGAAATGAAAGGAAGAGTAACATCAAAGCGACATACTTTGGTTTATAGTTAATTGTGGGCTAGGGTGAGCAGTTCCGGAGCATAGTTGGAAAGCCATTATCAAACAATTCATAATTAAGAATTAAGAAACAAGGGTACTACTTAATTTTTAGTAGCTACTGGAAGCGTGTAAATTCGGCATTTTAGGATTTCACCAAATTTTTTTCTTATTTCTGTTAAATTTCCACCTACCTATTGTTATTATAATTATAATGTAAGTATGTATTGAATAAACGTTATTAAATAAATTATTACATAAAGAAAATATGATTATATTAAAATATGGCTGGGTATGTTCGTATATTAACATAAATTTTAAATAAAAAAGGAAATGTAACAAAGAATCTAAAATGTTGTTACATTATATTAAATAAACTTACAATGGTAAATAAACAAGAAACTTGTATAAGGAACCAGAACATTTTTAAAAGTATCTTAGTTACTTTTAAAGTATCTTAGTTACTTTTCTAGTGTATAGTTACTCCTAAAAAGTCACTAGATACAAGATACTTTTCAAAAGTAACACACTTATAGTTACTTTTGACATAATTAAAAAAGTATCCTAGTTACAAAGTATCTTTTTTATTGAGTTACTCACAGCTCTGTGCTCCATCTATCTAGAAAGTAGTAAAGCGTAGTCAGGCGATGAGATTATTCCTGCTGTAAAAAAACAAAAGAGCGATCGGAGCGCCATTTATGCAGAAGGCAGGCCACTGTGACAATCTATATTGACATGTAAAATTTTTATGACATTTTACTGGTACCAGACTCAACAGGAAATTAGCTGCTTACGAACAGTCACTCCTCTTAACTAAGTTCAAGTTAGTTTCTGACCTGATCTAAGCTGTTTGTTCGTATGGATCATTTGGCTTTTATTTTCAAATTATCATCCATTATACATAATTATAAACCTATGATATTTTAAAAAATCAAAGATCAAGAATAAAAAAAGCATATTATGAAATATAACCTGTTCGAAAATGAGGAAATGTCAAATTTTGCTCACCTTAGATATTATCTTAGTCGAAAATCTGGGTGTCTTAGCAGGGGCAAGGGGGAAGTGAGATTTCTGACTTAGTTCTGACAAATTGTACGTGCACTACGTTACTTTTCTTGAAGTTAGATCACAATTTGTACTAGTTTTTTATTGGTACGATGGTAAATGTAAATAAATATATCAAATAAGACTAAGGGATCAATTTTGTATCCTCCGTTTAAAATTATTGGTGAACCATTGTTTCCAATTGCATATTTCGATATAAATGTGGAAGATGATGTTTTAAGTGGCATTTATGAACTTTGTCACTGAAGTTCAGTCAAGTTCAGTTCCGCCGGCAGATCATTTATAAACTTCGCGGTTCGTTCGAGGCAGTTCAAGTTTTTAAATCAGAAAATGTTTCCCAGAAACCTTGAAGATGTAATGTTTATAAGCTTGCAGAAATAAAAGTATAATTTTCAAGTCATAAGTAGGTAAATGAAAACGCAAGATAAAAGCAAAATGAAGTACTTACTAACTAGTCTCTGAATTAAATGAATCCAATCATAGATCGATGAATATAATAAAGTTATAATAAACAAACTTAACAAACTATAAACAAACATCCAATACCGACAAACGAATATTATTGACAGCTTGACAATCTTGACATATTACAGGTTGACACCCAACTTACAACCAGTGTTGCCAATGGCATTCGGTGAAATCATAGACAAAGGAAGAGAGGGGGCGCGTAAAACCAGAAGCTATTTTGTTACCGCCTGGCTCCTTATCGGACTTAGCAGTGGCGTTACATGAATATTTTCTTAGTATTATCCCAGTACAAACTTATTATTTATGGAATATGGAAGTAATATTTTTATTGAATTGAATTTGTATATTGTGTCCCTTACTGAGTACAAATGTTCTTCTGCTTCTCAATAATTTATGAATGCTTAGTAAATATTAATTTTATTAGCCAAAAATATAATTTCATATAGGAAAGGTTGTGAAATTTAAATATCTTTCAACTTTAGGGAAAAGGTAAGATAAAAAACAAAATTGGTCGATTCAAAATTTATTACAAAGAAGCAACAAAATGTAATTACTGGTAGTTTTGAAAATATTGTTGGCACAGCACCTCCAAGTACTAATCGTACTCTTTCCTCAACTTTATAAAAAAGGACTTCTCAAAATGCTCTGAACAAATCCTGTAGGCAGGAGAAGGTGTCCAATCTCTAAGTCCCATGTTCTGCACCCAAATGTTTGCTTTTTGTGGATCTTTCGGAAATCTAAAAACATTACAACAATGTGTGAGCTTAGTGGTTTAAAATAAGTTTTAACAGGACGCCATCCTTGTGAAACGACCTTTGCCTGAAGTCGTGTTTCTCAAAGACTATGACCTTCAACGATTCAAGACCAACGTTAATCGCTTTCTTTAAAAAAATAACACTGGTATACATTCGAAATAATATAATGCTTTCACTAATAATTAACCAAAATTAAATAAGAAATAATTTAATTTTGTCAAAATATACAAATCATGCAGGTACGCCATTGAGTGACACACCCTCTCCAAGGGAAATTACCGGGTTCTTATTAGAAATCTTGAATGAAAAGTGCAACAAATCTAGTACAAATTACAAAGAAAGGTAGCTTTAACTATAGCCTTAATCATAGTTTCAAATAATAAATACTGCTAAACTTACAAGGGAGATATCTAATATAAAATAAATGCATCATGCAAAAAAAAATACAATTTGAATATTTACCGATGGGAAGTAATTCCAAGCTTCTTTCGTTCATTACGGCTTTTACAGCTATAGGCACAACAATTCACCATTTTTCTGTAAATAAACTGAATTCTTATAATAGCTCTTCTCGCCACAAATCACCAAAATACATAGGGTGCCACCTCGATTGTCTGGCTCCCTATCAATGGCGGCCGATCAATTTTAGGTAATACTTTCTGCGACGGCCCGTAAACCGGAATTATTCGTCCCCTCTCTTCCTTTGTCTATGGGTGAAATAGTCAGCCTAGTGGAACGAAAAAATCCACCCACTTGAAGCAAGACCCGGTTTTCACACAAGCGTCTGCATACACTAGCGATTTGGATTGAAAAATTGCGCGCGTGCGTTGTGTCAAGCTTGTTGTTAACCTAACTTTTTTTGCTTCATTTGTTTACTGTGTTTGGTATCGTTGTTTCGCGAACTTCAAATTCAAATTGTTTGTTCTTACGTTGATTTGTTTATAGAGTATCCCACAGTGACTACATTTGGTTGTTTTCCGTCTCGGCATATATATACACATTAAAATTGGTGTCATATTTTGGAATTTGTTGTACTTTACTAAAATGATACATTGTGCTGAATGCAAGGCAAAATTTTCCACAAATTTCAATTCGCCGAATACAGAAGGAAATCGGCTACAAAAGGTGTAGCGGGGCGGGTTTTCACTCGTTTTCCCAGGGCACTGTCAAAGGGTGTTTTTGATAAAGATTATTTTTTATAAATTATTACTTCACATAAAACTGAGTTTTTTATTTTCAACTACATCCTGGGACACACTGTCCTCCTATTCATTACATTATTAGGTACTTTTTTAATACATCGTAATTATCTAGCAATTTGTTTTTTTTTATCCTAATAATATACTTCAATATTCTAGGTAATTTTTATCATTTTCTAAATATTAAACTATAATTCTTTATTCAAAACTTGTATCCATTTTACTGTTTGTAACTCGTTAAACCACCGAGGTCGTCAATCGTTCCGCAACCTACTATACACGAAGCTATCATGCCGACGGGCCCACGCAGGCGCGCAATTTTTCAATCCAAATCGTTAGTGTATGCAGACGCTTGTGGTTTTCACACGTGGTATTTCTATCTGTTTTGTACACGTCAATGTGACGCTTGATATTACGAATATAAACACAACAAAAATTATACGGGGATTCTATCTGTAGAATCCTCATCACTTTTTATATTCTGTCTGTTTCTCTTTTCATTCACAAGTAGCCAGTTTGGTCTTGGTTAGGAAAAACAAGCAATCGACGGATGTGACTCAAAAGTATATTTTTATCCAGTTTACGGCAGATTTGGCATGGTTCTTACCATATTGAGTTAAGAATTACTATCCTTAATAATTACAGATCCTTGAAAAAATCCGCAAGACCGCGTCGCATCGAATGGAAGTGGGTTATCTGGCGCATTCGCCATTATAAGTTATTATTTTATTACGCAACGAATACAAACAGTCTTTCCCAATTCTTTCGGTCGGTATTGCAGCATAGCCAGATTGACATATTTACAAACACCCGCGGATTGAGAACTAAAGCTGTACCCTTTCAACAGGAAGTACTTAACTGCAACTACGACATTATTGTTATAACCGAGACTTGGCTAAACGAGGGAATCATCAGTGAAGAGTTGTTTCCAGCGAATTATATTGTATACAGGAGGGACAGAGATTATCACCAGTCCAATAAGACAAGAGGTGGTGGCGTTTTGATCGCTGTGTAGTGCTCACTGGAATCATATTTTTTTTTAGTATACCAGACAATACCATTGAGCAACTATGGGTGTGCGTTCGGGTAGATGGTGTCCAAAACATTGTGGCTGCAGTCTACATACCGCCGGCCTCTGCATTATCTACCTATGAGGATTGTGTTGCCTCTGTCAGTTTTATTATGGACCATTTTCCGTCGACTGAAGTTTTACTTCTGGGTGATTTTAATTTGCCGAATTATACAAACTCATTTGTACATATTGATGCACGAAATGACGAAAAGGATAATTTTCTTAATTTAATTAATTCGGCTCGTGTCGCCAATACTATCTTTACGTCACGCAATGAATGTGAACAGGCTCTCTGTGATTGTGTGTGTTTTTACGATCTTGCTCAGTATAATGATGTGTGTAATGTAAATAGTGTAAAATTAGTATCAAGGGCACATTCCAAACTTTAATCAATAAAAAAAGATTATGACACTTTCATTCAGTCAACCCAAAACAATATCTTTAATAACACTAAAGCATTCTGGTCCTACTTAAAGGCTCAACGCAACACCATGCAGTTTAACGCCACTGTAACTAGTGACCCAAATTTAATAGCTGATTTGTTCGCGGATTTTTTTCGATCGGTGTTCATATGAAGACCAGATTCAATATCTTCTAAACCCATACACTGCACAGCCGTCAATGACATAAACCTTTCCAACATATATATTGATAGTAACATTGTTTTCCAGAAGCTAGCAGTAGGTACTCGACGAGAATTAAGGAGCGGGACCAGATGACATCCCGCCTCTGTTCATAAAAAATTATAGCCCAACTTTAGCTTCTCCGCTCAGTTATCTTTATCAGCTTTTCCTAAACTCAGGTCAGTTCCCCAATATTAGGAAATTGTCTTACGTCACCAAAATATACAAGGGTGGGGATAGAGGTGACGTGAGCAACTACCGACCAATATCTGGGCTAGACTGTATGGCAAAGATCCTTGAATCTATTGTTGTTGACCAGCGTCTTAACCTTTCACAGTACCCTCTCCACGCGTCAACACGGTTTCTTGCCTCACCGTTCTTGACAAACTAACTTAAGTATTTATTCCCAATATATAAGCTCTACTGTAGATTCAATCTATTTGAACTTCAGAAAAGCCTTCGACAGGGCGAACCATCACATTCTTGTTGAGAGGCTGAGGTCTTATGGCGTTGCAGACCCATTGCTTTCTTGTATTTCTTCTTACCTCTGCAATCGTATAAAATTCGTCAAAATTCATGGTGTCCTGTCAAGGGATTTTCCAGTAACATCAGGAGTACCTCAGGGGTCGCATTTGGGTCCAATTTTATTTCTCATATTCATAAACGAACTTACGGTTTTATTCAAATACTGTGAGTTCCTGTTGTACGCCTACGACCTCAAAATATTTTACAGGATAAGAAATATTATTGACTGCTTAAACCTGAAAATTGAAATCGACAAACTAATAGCCTGGTGTAAATTAAACCAAATGGAGCTGAACACCTCAAAATGCAGGGTAATATCATTTTCAAAAAAAGGCACCATAATATCACTCTATTCTATTTCCGATTTTCTTCTACGCCGAGTCAACTTAATTAATGACCTCGGAGTTATCTTTGACACCGAGTTCAGATTCACTAACCATATTAATTATCATGTCGGTTAAATTGGGTCTAAGTTGAGTAATTATGGGCCCAATAATATGTCGCAAGAAAATAGAAAATAAATACAGGGCTTTCCAAGTATTTTAAAAAATTTTAAATTTTGCGTTTCGGTTTTTATTTTTTCCTGACTTTGTTCGAAGAGATGTCCGAAAATAAATTTCAATTTCTCAATACTATACTCTTTATTTTCCGCAAGATGGCATTATCAGATCTTTCATGCGCCTTTTCGTCTTTAAGTCACCATCTTCAACTTAATTCTTTTAAATACGGGCCTGGATCTTTTTGTTCCAACTGTGATTTATTATTTATTTTACAAAAATGGAAAAATGGCATCGCGAATGATCCCTATAAACATGGCGTATCGGAAAGCGAGTAGAGAACGAAACTTTCACTCCTCCGTCCGTCCGTAACATACCGCTTATAGTATTTGTAGAATTATATCGTGGATCTTTTGACTGCAATAAAACCTCATTAGCACTTCGACCATAAAATAAATAAAGAAATCCCAAAACCTTTTCGAGCAGAACCGGACCAGGTATACAAATTCAATTTATACCTATGCCTGATGCATATATAAATACAAAGTGATTTTTAATAATTTTAATCTTTAGTGGTTTTCCGGCGAGTAATTTTTAGTTATAGGCTTATTAGTGGTAGAATGTGACGTCCTTGGAATTGTGCTGATAGGGGGGCATCTTCAAGTGTCGGGAATGGAGACTTAAATGTTTAACAGCTGTTAAACAATTTAGAGAAGAAAATCGTCCAATTATTTACCTTGACGAAACATGGTTCAATACCCATGACACTCCAAGAAAAGGTTGGGATGATTCTTCCAAAGAATGTCAAACCAAGGCACCATCAAAAAAAGGCAAAAGAATCACAATATTACATGCTGGTTCAGAGAACGGGTTTGTTCCAAATTGTCTGTTGCTTTCAGCTAAAAACATAGCAGATTCTTTTTTAGATTACCATCAAGATACCGACGCACAACTTTTTGAAGATTGGTTTAAACATAAACTCCTTAAAAATATACCTGAAAAAAACGTCATTGTAATGGACAATGCTAAAAAAAATTCGTTAGGATCGCTTCTTGTTATGTAAATAAATAAGATTAGTATTCCTCCAATTATGATTTTAGTTATCATAGTCGGGAAGAAAAAATCATTCCCAATTCTAATAATACAAAAGCAGAAATTCAAAATTTTATGATTGAAAATGATTTATATTTTGAAGAAACTTATAAAAAACGAGAACTGCTAGAAGTATTAAAAGCTTTTAAAATAAATAAGGAATACGAGTGTGACAAACTTGCAGCAGAAAATGGATATACAGTGTTGCGACTTCCTCCGTACTATTGTATATTCAATCCTATTGAGCTAATATGGCACCAATTAAAATCCAATATTTGAAGAAATAATATTTCTCCTACATTAAATGCATCTGTAGTAGAATTAATTAAAAACGAAGTAAGAAAAATTTCTGCAGACAGCTGGAAAAACTGTGTACAGCATGTACTTAAGGTGGAAAATTCTTACAATTGTGTGATTACAAATGTTCAACCCTTAATTATAAGTTTAGGCTTAGATGAAGATAGTGATAGTGATACAGAGTTACATCTTGAATAAATCATCAATAGTTTCTTAGAATTTAATTAATTTTTATTGTACTTGTTATCCTAATAGTTATACTTTTAAATTATATTATTTTCAATTATCATTAATTGTTATCATTATTTTACATTTATTGTAGGTACCTAAAACTAAAAATACCTATCTATTTATTTTAAATTATAAAAATAAATCATGTGGTGTGGTATACATTTTCAAGCCGGCCCTGATCCCATTTATTGAGCTTTGAAGAGGTTCAGGCGTATTCAATAGGGTTTAATCAGGTAGCTTATTTATGGCAGTAAGAGCCAACGGTATAATTCTGCAACGACTAGACAAGTCGTTTACTGTATGGTAATTTTTATAGTCACTGTGTAGTAGTGGGTACCTTTAACATAACTCTGTAGTCGCGCCTACTTACAAGTTATATTTCTGATACGTTTTCTTTAACTTTAACGTTTTGGTGTTATATGAGTAGCTAAATGTTGACGAGCTATAGTTCCAATAACTTTCATGTTTTCATTTATCTGTAGTGCTAATAAAGTTCTGTTCTGATTCAAGATCTAGAGAGCTCTTTTGACAGGTAATGATCCTATCCTCTTCATGAATGGTTATAGGAAGTTTAGAGTTTTAAGTTTTTAATTCCTTCAACCGACGCCTATGTGGAGTTTCCCTTGTCAGGTGATGTACTGTGGTATTCTTGCCTTAATTTTTTCAAGTGTCTCACTCATATGTTTATTTTTGGCAATTCCTTCAAACAACGGGCATTTAGAGGAATCTGGAGGACAAAGCGGAATGATTAATTCCTGTTTTCATTTGTTTTATCCCAAGGACATGGTTGTGATTCTATAAGTTCTATTAGAGGAAACATATCATACCTCAATATAGCAGTTTCTTTACTTTTCAGAACTCACCAGTTCTTCCACAGGAGCACATGCGCACGTGCACCCCCAAAACAAAACGAATAAAAAATATTAATTTATATTCATTGAATATTATTTATCGTATAAAGTCCGACCCTCCCTAATATTTTATCGTACCGTCAAACTAAAAAAGTCCGACCCTCCCTAATATTTTATCATCCCGTCAAACCAAACTGTATAGATCCGGCAACCGTGCCTCGGTCGAGGTAAATGACGATTATGACGAGACTTGCTCGCACGTGCGATTAAGTAGTACAGTTTCTCTGTAGTAACAGGTGGCGGGTGGCAGCGGGGGATAGCGGGGATATCGCGATTTAACATGGAACAGGCGCACAGTTTTTGTGTGCACCGGCGCTGTTGTCTGGTCGTGCATCTAGTTAGAAATTCGAGCGTGTATGTTTTAATATTTTAATATTATATATTTATTAAGTTAAAATGAATAGTTGACGGTGGACTATTTAAGAAATAAGTTTAGCTCTTTGAGTTTGGAGCAAGAAATTGAAGTGAAGAATGCGGGAACACCTAAACCCGAAATTAATTTAACGCAGCACAAAGGGTAAATCTAGGTACTTGATTAGTAAGTTTAAAAATGAAATATATGAAAAAAAATTTATAGAGGGTATTCCAAACTTAATGAGGCTGTTATTGATCAATTTTCTACAATTAAGAACCGAAGAATGAACTTTACGTTTAAGCACTATTTTGTAGGGTCGATAAATGTTGTGTATTTCGATAAATGATACCCGATATGATTTTAAACCATTTTATTTAAGGATTTAAACTAAAAAACACTGAAAATATGAAGAATACCAACTTGTCAGTCTCGTGGCTCGATTCGTTCTCGTCATAAAACAGTTAACTATTGTTCTCGTCTTGGTTGCGCCTAATGACGTAGCCCTAGATGGCGTAGTGGTATTAGACATCATTCGGTTTTCTTGATAACTCGTAGTATTAGTAGTGGACTGTATAAATATTGTTACGAGGGTTGCATGCGACGACATTAAGATCCGACAGCTATAGACACTAAGAAAACCTTTCTTATTTTCCAAAAGTTGTATTTCCTTGTGTAAAATAAAAAAATAAATAAAAATATGTTTTACCTAACGCATTTTCTTATTACTTTTTTTCTTTTTACATTTAAAACGCCTAGAAGTAATTGTTTGGTCGTTACACAAAAATAGAATTTTAAAAATAATTTCACCATACTTGTGAACCCCTCTATCATAGGTCACGAGCCGCCATTGGAACTCACACATAACAAATTAAATTTGAAATCTGTGACGACACGAACGGGGCGACTACTTCTCGATGACAAGTTAGTACTGACAATGACACTACAACGATATATCTGAAAGCTTCCCATTTGATTCCATGAGATTTCGCATCGTGTCGGTAATTGTGAAAACGCCCATTGCTGGCTTTAAAAGATTTGATTATTGGAAACAACCACCAAATTTCTGACGATAGTGTCATATATCAAAGCATATAAACCCGAACACATCTAAATATTATTCTATGTATATAATGTCAGTGTCAAAAACGTTATGTCGCGAGCTCCACCCCAAGCAGTGCCTCAAGATGTTCCCCAAAGACAACCCGCTGTCGAAGGAAACGAAACCCGAGGATGCTGTAAGACAATTAGAAAATATCCAAAACTATGGAAACTTGTTAAGATCGCAACCTGTGTGGTGCTCTTGCTAGTGATCGTAGCTGTTGGATGGTATATTTTCGGCGAGAAGATTTCGAAGGCGGCAGTTGATAAAATAGATAAAACGAAAGAGGAATTCAAGAATAAAACCGTCGAAGCGATACTCCAGTCTACGCCCAAGTCCACGACCTAGGATTGATAAGCAGCGCCTGAAAAATACCGCTATTTTACATTTATCAATATTTTTAAAAGAAAATATAGTGGATATGGTATTGTCAAGAGAACATCTCGTATTCTTCGAGTCTTCTTTATTTTTTAATCCTAATGCGTGGTGAATTGTATTTTATATTGTATTATAAATTAATATTAAAATTACCATTTTATAATATCCCATGGATTATTCTGATTCCAGATTTCTACTATTGAATCTACAGTTTGTGATTGAAATGGTTTTTTATATTTAAATTGGTGACTCCTTGGGTGTCCTAGAGAAAGACTATACATACTATTTTTTGTTCAAATCGACTGTCTAAAAATTGGGGGTAAGGACTATATTCAAACTAAAGACGATGCCATAATCACACGTGTTCATTTAATAAGTACGTATCTCAGTCTCGAATCATATACAGGGTGTTCCTTAAGGACGTGCTAATATTTCCTGCTGTGTAATTCCTGTATAGAGTATAAAGAAAAGTTCAAAGGAACATACAGGGTGTTATGGAAATGACGTATTATATTTAAACCGGCAATTCCTGAGATGAAAAGAAATTTAAAAAAAATATCCATCCAAAAATATCCGTCTTTTTTATAAGAGGCTGTTTTATAAGATTATATTCATAAATTATGTCATTTGCTTTTGAATATTACTTCTCCGTATAATTTTCAGTCATGCTTTAGGACAAAATTCATATTTTTTAATCGAATTTTCAATTTAATGTTTTGGCGCGAAAAATGTCGATGTTCCAGTTTCAAAACTGGCAACAGCGCAATAGTTCTGGTATTTTCCTAAATGTGCAAATTGCGATAGAGGGATACAAATTATTTTCTAATATTATAAATTTGCTATTCAAACTCAAAATGCCAAGAACTTCAATCGAACTAACGGACATGGTCTTGTGCTATGGAGCAGCACAGGAAAATGCCCTATACATGGAGCTTGGCTTTACCCGAGATGGAATATTTAATCAGCAAGTTATAGAGGAGAGAGAACCCCAAACACGTTAGCCGCTGTACAACAAAAGTTAAAAAGTTGAAACTACTAGACTTCCTTTATTTTACAACAGTGGTACATACAGTCAAGTCGAAGTACCTGACTAATTCCGAAGGATAGTTCACAGATGAGGTTGGCTTTACCCGAGATGGAATATTTAATTAGCGAGACCAATAGCCAGATATGGTTTTTCTTGAACATATCGGCAGGTATTATTGATAATCACCTAATACGACCACATATCCTGCAAAACGACCTGCCAGAACTTTTAGAAAATGTTCCTTTAGGTCGGATAAGGGACATGTGGCTTCTGCAAGCATAGTTTACGGATTGTCACTGAAATTTGGACGTCCTATGTGCGTTTATTGTAGCGTACGGTAGTGTTTATAGTGGTTTTGTGGGTGTCTGTCTGTTTCTTTAAGTGATTTAGTTAGTTTTGATATGCCGGTCACGTCCCGAGATTGGAAAGAAGAGGACAAAGCAGTTTTAGTGGATATAAGCAAGCAAGGAGTAGACTGTGACTTTGAGTTTACTTCTTAATAGCTATTAAGCAGTCCCACACTATTATCATGGCACGTATAGAGCATAAAGTGTGAGCATAGAGTATCATCGATTTATATACTTCCCTTGTATCCTAAGGTAAGCTAAATAATTAATTTTATAAGAAACTAAAAGTTCTACAGTTTTACAAAGTTTGGCAACATTGTAGGAACATGTGTTTGTCAGACAGCTCCGCCGGATAATATCATATGGTGCCGCGGAGTCACCGGTAGGTTTAGGGGTGAATTACCCCACTTTTTAAACGTTCGATTTAAAAAAAAAATGTAGCGCTTCTCTAGGACACCCCAGGAGTCACTGTATATACTATATCTATCTATATTTCTATTATCCGTAGGGTATGTCAGCAAATACTTTCAACGAATGGAGAAGACTGATGATTATTTCAGATGCATAGTTATGGTTTACGCTTTTTTTTTAGATGTTATAGCTATGCTTATTGTGTTGTATCCTTTGTAAATTGTAAAAATAATGCAAGATAATAAAGAATTTGAAAATATCATCACTCGTAAGTTTCTTTCAGTTTCTTCTTAAGGTAATCGAAGCTGCGGATTTCTGAAAAATAAGTAAGTTTAAATAAAGTACTTTATTATTATGTATTTTATGTTTTTTATTTTGTAAGCCATTGTAATGTAGTTTTAGTGCTTTCAGCTGCACAAAAGATTAATGGCGTGCATGGATTTGCTTTGCTATATAAATTGGTTGACCACTTTGTTCTCCCATCCTGACTTTTTGACCGACAATATAGAAACAGTTCAAAATAAATATCATATGTTTAATTTCAGTTAAATAAAGGTGATTCAAGTACACCACATATTTAATAAAGGGTGGCATTCAATAACTAATATTAAGGGCATATTTTTTCAAAAAGAAATTTCAATATTTATTTTGTTCAATATTTCATGACAAGCAATAAATCAATATACAGGGTGTCCGGGAACATGTGGGAAATCTCACGGATATGGAGAAAACACGTGAAAAGAATACTATAGGTTCATATAAACTTCTTTCGTATCGGCCTCCTCTTCGGAGATATGGGCTCCCAAAGAGCACTAATGGAATCAAGTTTTTTACACATAATTATTGAACCACCTGGTATATTTCAATTATTTATTAATATGATGTATACCAGGTAAGACCCGTCAAACTACTGTGAATTTCTCACAGCTGCAGGGATGGACTAGCTGTAACACTCATGGGCCCATTTTTTTAACGCCTTGTATGATAAGAACTTTGGACAACGTTTTTTAAACTATTGACTAAATATTAAGTACTCTTCATTCCTGTCGCTAATCCTGACCGTTTTCGAGGAAACGTCATTTTATTTGCACTGATCCCCCTATCTTCTCACGGGTTAAATATGAAAAAGCGGAATTTTGACGTCCATCATTTCATAGGAACAAAGATGGATCTCTTACCGAGATACGCCAAATACATGATGTAATTAAAATGACGTTTTCTTGAAAACGGTTAGGATTAGCGACATGAATGAAGGGTACTTAGTTTTTAGTCAATAGTTAAAGGTATGTAAAAAACATTGTCCAAAGTTCTCATCATACAGGGCGTAAAAAAAATGGGCCCATGAGTGTTACAGCTAGTCCGTCCCTGCAGCTGTGAGTAATTCACAACAGTTTCTTGGGTAGTAATTTGACGGGTCTTACCTGGTATACATCATATTAAGAAATAATTGAAATATAGCAGGTGGTTTAATAATTATGTGTAAAAAACTTGATTCCATTGGTGCTCTTTGGGAGCCCATATCTCCGAAGAGGAGGCCGATACGAAAGAAGTTTATATGAACCTATAGTATTCTTTTCCCGTGTTTTCTTCATATCCGGGAGATTTCCCACATGTTCCCGGACACCCTGTATATCAAAAGATAAATGAAGATTTTAATGTAATTTGGTACACTATTAAACCATGTTACTAATATTAAAAACGATTCTAGTACTTCAAAAAATAAAGACGAGACAAGAATGAAAACCGTATTTTCTACAAATAAAGCAAAATAATCCACAAAACCTAAACATAAATTTTAGATACTGAAGGGGCCTGAAGCGATAACATAATCTATTTTGAAGTCTACGACCAAAGAAAATCGCAACCAGCGAATACTTATGTCATTGTGTCTTTGCTTATGTGTCGCAACCCTGACAATCAAAATAATAACGGATTTGAGGTTAGGTTGTATTTTACGTCAAACTTCGGAAATCGCCATTCAAAATTGCCGCCCGCTTTCCGAATCTCCGAAAGATGCCGAATGTTTCCGGGGTTTCCGCGGTTTTTAGCAACGAATACTTATAAACAGGAAGAAGACAAACAGCCGTGTTAACACATCGAAGCAAGTATGAACAAACGAACAAACCAGGCATCCATTCCGTCTGGAATCAGCTGACAAACGCACGTGCTTTCCAAATGTCACTTGTCAAAAATTTTATTACTGTCAATATTTTAAAGTGACATTTAACCAACAAAAAACATTCAAACCCTTTTATTTGATTTACTTAAGTAGTGAAAATCAAATATTAGGATTCTGACATGTTTTAAGCTGTAAATATCACTTTAAAATAATCCTTACACACTCTTATATCATTTTTTTAACTAATAACGTAATTACAAATGAAAAATTAAACTTCAGAAATAAGCTTGTAAGTAGTTTTATTAAAAAATAGGAAGTAAATCATAATTTACATAAAATATTTTACCATCTTCAAGTGGGCTCTAGGTCCTAGCAAATATTTCAAGCTTCAAGTCCAAGCATATTTTTGGGCCGCATATGATTTAGGAAAAGAAATTATTATTGAAGCTTACTCTCAGTAAAGATGACTAAATGAATGTTTCAATTACAAATTACTCACTTGCACCAAAAAGGAAACGACGTTTTTCGTGAAAGATTAGAATATTAAAAATTATTTTAAAATTTAAAGATGCGTCTTCTCCACTTCTCCACCATTTTAAATCATATCAGATGTTGCTTGATTTCCATGCCCGCCAGACGAAGGAAGTTAGCTTGTTAAACTATTTAACAATTCGTGCTGTTCGCATTCTATGCCTGTCTCTGTCTGCAGCAACCTTCCCTAATTCAGTAATGTGAGACAAATATCAACAGGATCAAGTCGCCTGCATAAACACTCACTTTTGGGCTTTCCATATTAACTCTGCGTAAGTCTGATATTGACGCTTAAATGATAGAGTGAAACAGATAGATAAAAGTAGGTTACATGTGAGCGTATGGAGCAGAGTAGGCTTAGCATCACTTCCAAGGCCTTCTTACGTGTTTCGACCCCCCCCCCCCCCCCCATAAGCAGTCTCACCGGGCTGGTTTTTAGCATGATACAATAAACTAAAGGTAGGATATCTAACCGTCCCAATTTCGTCTGCCGTGCGCATGGAGAGTAAGTTTTAAATCTCTTATGGAAGTTTACATTGCTGTCACCTTTTTTAACTCTTTTTTGAATGTATTAAAACGTTTTAAGCATGTAATGATATATGAAATGAAAGAATAATATATGACGAGTATTTACGTATATTAATTTCATAGAAATATAACCCACAAATACCACTAAAAAAAGAAAAGATATTAGACAAATTCTTCGCGCCATTTAAGCCGGCGACGATAGCCGAAGCGTGTTGCCAGACTTTTACAATTGTAATAGATCCACTACTATTTAACATTCTTGTTGTGGGGCTCCCCATATGAAATTTATGTTCAATCTGGAGGTGGTCCCCCATCTAATAGGAAAGTAACGACCTTTTTTTCGTACTATTATTACTCTGACGCCGTTTTAATTAAAAGTTTTTACGTTTAGTGGTATGTGAAATGAAAGAATAATATCATGGTATTTAGGAATATTTATTTCATGAACATACAACAAAGATTAAAGCTAAAATACGACCTAATTATCTTTCCGCTTACACAACTGTATCCATTTTAATTGTTTGTTTTTATCTTTAGGAAAGCGGAAAAACCTTATATTTCTATTAAATGTCTTTGCCTGGTTATCCATATCACAACCGAACATAGCGCACCTCATTTTATGAAAATTCAGATATTTTTTTTAATAAACACAAGACTATAAGAAAACGTTCTGGTAAACTTACAAAATGTCCACCAAAAACTACGGCAACCATGCAGCAGTGTTGCCAGAAATCCGTGATCGAAAGAAATAGAGTGCCGGTTCGAAACCTAGGAATAGTAAAAAACGGTGTCAGAGTAAAAAGAGTACGAAAAAAAAGGGTCGTTACTTTCCTATTAGATGAAATTTATGTTCAATCTGGAGGTGGTCCCTCCAGATTGAACATAAATTTCATATGAGGGGGGGAGCCCCACAACAAGAATCTTAAATAGTAGTGGATCTATTACAATTGTAAAAGTCTGGCAACACTGTTTCAAAACCAGCAGGGTCGGCGAGCAGCTTTCGGCATGCTTCGGCTATCGTCGCCGGTACCATGGCCGGCCATATGGCCGGCTTAAATGGCGCGAAGAATTTGTCTAATATCTTTTCTTTTTTTAGTGGTATTTGTGGGTTATATTTCTATGAAATTAATATACGTAAATACTCGTCATATATTATTCTTTCATTTCATATATCATTACATGCTTAAAACGTTTTAATACATTCAAAAAAGAGTTAAAAAAGATGACAGCAATGTAAACTTCCATAAGAGATTTAAAACTTACTCGCCAAGCCACGTGATCATCTGCGTGCAATCATACCTATAGTTACTTATACCATGGGTTTTTAGTGTCGTCTAACTTCACTCAGTGTTGTTCTCTATTACAATTGTAATAGATCTATTACATTTCCAGAAAATCCCAAAAAATCTATTACCCTATTACAAATTTATATAATCTATTACATTTTTATTTAATGCGAGGAAATAAAGAAAACAAAGGAAAAAAGAAAAAATATAATGAAATGGAACAATGGTCAAAATTTTTTTGACAATTAATAATAAGTATATAACGACATCTATGGAAGAACTAATCAACTATGACCACAGAGGAGAGGATAGAGTGGAAAAACTTGAAATATCACTTACAGTTAACTGCAAAATTTACACATACGTCATCTAGTACATTTTCCTAGAAAACTATTACAATTTTCTGGAAATTCTAGTACAATTAAACTTAGGCCGAGAACAACACTGACTTCACTTGCATTTACTTCAGTCGGACGTAAATCTTATCGTTAGGTTGTTGATTTGTTTGTTTTTTGCATTCAATAATTAGTATATAATTTTGTTTAAAATGAACACGTCTGAGTTTACAAATGTGTGCCGAATCTGCCCTAAGACAGGTGGAGGTGAAACGTTATTTATAAATATATTTGATGAATTACTTGCTTTAACATATAATTTAAAAGAAATGATTTTAGTTACTACAGGAGTTGAGGTAAGTGTCAACTTTAATGAAACATCATTTTGAAACCGTTCAATAGCATATATCTTTATTATACCTGGGTTTAAACATTATTTCACAATTTTGATATACGGGACCGGATCAAATATCTTACGAAAGTATGTCAAAAAATGACAGATACCTATGCTTACATTACCTATCCAATCTACTTGTCTAAATTATTGATAGAAACTATAATAACCCACCAGTGGCGGCTCGTGACCTATGACGTTCACAAGTATCACGAAATTGTTTTAAAAATTTTCTCTTTTTTTTATTATCTTCGGCGTTTTAAACGTAGGAAGAAAAAAAGCAATAAGAAAATGCGTTAGATAAAACATATTTTTATTAATTTTTTAAATTTTACAAAAGGAAATACAATTTTTGGAAAATATGAAAGATTTTTTTAGTGTATAGTGCTTAAACGTAAAGTCCATTCTTCGGTTCTTAATTGTAGAAAATTTATCAATGACAGCCTCATTAAAGTTTGGAATACCCTATGTACATTTTTTATTTCATTAGATAGCAATGTTTTTATTCGTTTTAATGTTGAAAAATCCTTCACCTTCGTCCAGGTCATTTGTAAAAGTGGCAGAAAATAATATGCTCTGAAGATTATTTTCTATTCCATTTTTGTCCAGGCAGGCTCCGCAACGCCGCGACCAAACAACAAACAGGAAAAACAATACAAACGGTTAGTAGTGCTGCATCCACATATCCAGTTATTTTTTTCGTATATTTCATTTTTAAACTTTTTAATTAATTTCGGGTTTGTTAGGTGTTCCCGCATTCTTCACTTCAATTTTTTGCTCCAAACTCAAAGAGCTAAAGTTATTTTTTAAATAGTCCACCGTCAAACTATTCATTTTAACTTAATAAATATGTAATATTAAAATATTGAAACATCCACGCTCGAATTACTACATACATGCACGAACAAACAGACAACGGGCGCGCACATCAAAATTGTGCGACTTTCCCATGTTAAATTGCCTTAACCCCGCTATCCCCGCCTTCCACCACTAAATAGAAACGGAATTACCTATGTCCCGCCTATTTAATCGCATACGCGAACATTTTTCGTCATCAATGACGTCAGCGACGACTGGCGTGCCGGACGGATCGCGCCACGGTGAGAGATATGATATACAGTTTGGTTTGACGGTACGATAAAATATTAGGGAGGGTCGGACTTTATACGATAAATAATATTCAATGAATATAAATTAATATTTTTTTTATTCGTTTTGGGGGTGCACGTACGCATGTGCTCCTGTGTAAGAACCGCCACTGTAACCCACACACATCACATGAGTAGATACAGGATATTATGTTCAAAAAAAATGTAATCACATTTTTGGAATTTATTTCTACATAAATGGCGAGATTTAATGAAATTATATGGAAGAAGACTACATGATACAGGGTGTTATGGAAATGACTTATTATATTTAAACCGGCAATTCCTGAGATGAAAACAAATTGAAGAAAAATATCCAAAAATGGCGCTTTAATTTAATATGCCCTGTATGCCAAAATTAAGCACGTGGTGACACTGGGAGAAAGATAAACAAAACAATATATGGAACGTCAGTGAATTTTGAGCAGTGTTGTCACTCTTTAGAAAGTCAATAACCGTTTGACAGATTGGAAGTTGTTTATTTTTCAGGGTACATTATTATAAACTTTTACGTTCAGTTCAGTTCGCTGGGAAACAATCCCTGATTTATAAACTTGAATTGACTAGAACCAAACGCCACGGCGTTTATAAATGGTCGGGTATGTTCTCATTTGTTCAATTCGAACGACACCCCTCGGAACTGAACAACTTAAATGCCTTTTTTAGAAAAAAAAGGCAATTTTATTTACCTTTTCGGCCGTATTTAAAACCAAAGTAGATAATCCCAACAAAAACCGGCACAATAACCTCACAAACACACAAAAACAAAAGCACAAATTCACATTAGTTTTCGCGTAAATTTGTATGCATCTCATGAACACATCTAAGTACCATTCAATCTGAATTAGTATTTTAAAGTGCTACTGCGTAGACAAAAATACACCCTTATTGTATAAAGTTTCATCCGGTGGTCTGGGAAATAATATAATTTTTTCATACATTGGTATTTAGCAACTAAAAAAATTCCAGTAACTACACGTTTCAGTCTGTTTCGGGTTTACTCGGTCGAGCAATATTGCGTTATTTGGAAATATCTAAAAATACAGCGTTGTCACTTTCGATGTTTTATAAGATTATATTCATAAAGTGCGGAATTTCCTTCTCTAATATTACTTTCCTGTATAATTATCGTCTCGGAAATGGCAACCGCGCTATTTTTCCGAATATGTACGAAGCACTCGACCATTGATTGGACTCGTCTATGTTAAGACTGAAGAGGAGGTCCTGTTCTTGTCAACATAATTATTTCATCATTCTTCATTAAAGAATTAAAAATTGTTTTAGGCCCATTAGACATTAGCGTTTTTATTATTTCGAAATATTTTGTATCCTATCTTCTGTGTGTGCTGTTGTTCTATGTGTACGATAGTGTAATTATGCGTTAGTGTTTAGTGCTTTTGTCTGATAATAGGTGCATATCTTCAAAAAAACTAATTTGAAACTCGTGGGTGTCTATGTGTTTCTTTAAGTAATTTAGTGTAATTTGTTCTGTTTCACTATGCATTTTTTTCTCTCGACGATATGCCGGTTATATTCCGAGATTGGAAATAAGAGGACGAATGGGGTTTAGTGGGTATAAGTTTATTATGCAGTCCCACACTATCATTATGCCGGTTATATTCTGAGATTGGAAAAAATAGGCCGAATGGGGGTTAGTGGATATAAGCTATTATTATTATATATAAGTATATGAAAGGGTTGACTTGTCAGAAAATGTGTTTCCCGTGACTTTGGGGCACGCAGCTCGTCTAAGCAGTTAATAACTGAATATCAGCTCCTTTTGGTTAGTTGGCCATGGAAACAATTTTATAAAATGAAATAGAAAGGATATTTGGATGAAAGAAATGAATTTCGTATTTCATTTTTTAAAAAATATGCGAAAAACAGTTAACGTTAATCCGTCAAAAGAATAGCCTACTAGTAATTTTGTTATTTTAAGTCCGATTTTAATAATTATTTTTTTTATATTGTAGGAAAATTTGTTTTATATGTACTATAATATACAGGTCGAAACAAGAACGGGTTTTTGACTCAAACTTAAACACTCTGTTGAGTGATGGAAATGTCAAACGTTTTATTTTGTTATTTAATTTTCAAGTTCCATCGATTCTTAACATTTTCATTTTCGATTCATTTGAATAGTTTAATTTTTGTAGCAGATACGATTTTTTTAAAGAAACATTACAATTTCCATTTCTTTTCCCCTTGAACAAGAACTAAAGTGATGACAGCGAATAGGAACATTAGAGATGTTTTAGAGCCACAGGGTTGTTCTTCTCGCGTTATTTATCGGAGCAAATTTTATGCTCCACCACATGTTGTAAACCATATTGTAAACGAATTAGTTCCCACGTAGGGGAGACCGAGGAGATTTGTGACAGAGTAGAGTTGTGACAAAGACGATTTCTCGGAATCTATGGCCGTTAGCGAGCTGACAACAGCGCACGATTGTTTTTTTATAGACGCGCTACTTGACGCAGTACGCGCCAATGGCCCACGACAAGCGGTTGCGTGATTACGACGTCTGCTTGAAAAACAACCAGAAAGCTAAATTTTTATAAAATTTTTGATTGTAGTTATATGATGATATATTACATTCCCGTGGTTATGCTCTTTTTCTTATATTGTGTGGGTTTGGAGTTTCAAAGCGTGGCATTGTCTTGCTGTGTTTACATCTTGTTTCGAAATTACGAATTATTATTCTGACAAGATCGAGATTTTTGGCACCTAGGAGAGTTGTGACTGTTATGCAGTGGCTCATTTATACTTTTATCTTTTATTTTAATATAATTCTTTATTCAATCAATTCAATTATAATATTTGTAATATTCAGTAAATTATCGTATATTTAACAATTTAATAAATTTATTGTTTTAAATATCCCTTGTAGCGGAATTTCCAAGATTACTATTCTTTGATTACTATTCGAATCCCTCGTAGACATAGTAGTTGTCAAGAGACCGGAGCCAAATGACCTTGCAATATTACCATCTAATTGGTTTGGAAACGAAACATATTCTGTTGAGGATATGCAACCAGTGTATTCTTATTCATAAAATATAAATAATACCGGCTATTAAATCCGAGCCGCAAGCTGTGACGTAGTTCTGACTTTTCTCGCGAGCGGGAAATTAGGGAAACAACAGGTTAATTATTTCGATTCGTAACGGTTTGTATTCGATTTTTTAAAGAGATATACAGACTATTTTCGGAAAATTATAAATTCAGTGTTAAAGTTACTTGACTTGTGTGGTAGTGTGGTTTGAATTTTGTGTTATTTGTTTATAATTTGTAGTAAAATAGAAAAGCGGTAGGTTTGAAAATTTTTAGTAATTTAATTTATAACAAAAATGGAGGGAAATATGCCGATGATGGAAACCGAAGCCGGAACAAATACTGTAAGTAAAAATATTAAGGACAAATCTGATATTGTTAATTTTACGATGGCGTTATTAATCACATTGCAACATCAAAAGATCGTCGCTTAGAACTAATTTATAAACAAGTTTAGACAGACATGTCACTGTCATACTTCTTAAAATTCTTAGGATTCTTGTCATTCAATTGTTTTCGAATTTTAAATCAATTATGTTCGTTAAAAGGCATCTTAAAAACCTGTTATCGTATATTAAATTGTTCTATCTGAGTTAACAAACAATATAAAAAAATGCAATCTAATTTAATTTATGAAATAAGACAGTATTAAATAGGTGAATTTTTTAAACTTTGGGCGTGGCCCTGAAATCTTTTCGTCTGCGGCGCATTGCCTCCGGCGGCTTTTCTGTCGACCCTTCCTTAGTTGCGAGCCGCCACTGCTGTTATGTTAATGTTTCATGTTATTGTTGTTCCTAGAATTATGCCTAAATAATTTTATGCAAAAAAACGTGTGTTTTGTTTATATATTCATATAAAATTTTATCTATTAAAATTAGTCTAGATATATAACTGTCACAACTTACCTTGGTACCTGTTACAATTTACCACGGTGTTAGGTGAGTTGTGACAATGGGAGTAGTTTCAGCTTTCGTAAATTTTCTCAGAAACCTTAAAACTTTTATTGACTTTGATGACTGTTTTTAAAAGAGCAAGGATTGAGCTACATTGCGGCATACAATTCATAATGTTATTATGTTTGTTTATTGAGATATGTTCTTTTAAGGCAAGATTGTCACAACCCTCCTCGGTCCACCCTAACCCCGTCTTAAGCCCGCGTGCGATACACTAGGCAACAAATTCGATCTCTGATACTTGCTCCTGCAAATTTACATGAGCTTAGTGCAACTATTGTTGGAGATTGGCAGCAAATTAGTAGTAATTAATGTAGTAGTAAAAATGCTGATATTGATGGTTACAATTTATTTCATGAGTTATTTTTGTCACCAATAATTATTCAAGAGAATACAACTTCATTAGATTGCCTGAAACAAATTTGCAAAGATAATATAGACGATGTATATCCCATATACAGGGTGTAACTAAATAAGTGTAAAACATTTAAGGGGGTGATTCCTCATCGAAAAAAAGATTGGATCTTTCATATAAAGAAACTTCATTGTAGCATCCCTTGTTAAGATACAGCCCCTTAAAGGGGGTACATAAAATGTGTTTAACAATTTTTTTCACAAGCACTAAAAAAGTTACAATATTGAAATTAACCTGACATTTTCTACTACCAAAAAGACACTTAGCCAGTAATTTATTTGGTTTACCCCATGGTTGTAAGGGTGGAAAACGCAACCCCTAAAATTTATTTCCAATGTAAATTTTTTTCTTATTATTTGTTTACCATCTAAAATTTCCGATAGCCTGTTTCATTCTAAACAAAAAATGTCTCTTGAATTTTTTGCCCAAAATAAACCAGTTCGCAGCAAAAAATTATTTTACGAACAAGATACATATCGCCATAAAACGCGCGAATACGTTGCTCAATGCGCCGACGTCTAGACGCATGCGTAATGTCTGAAGGTAGACATATTGAACATTTACTATGATTTCTAGATGTTGTATGTTTTGTTATTAATAAATTAGTTTTGTTTATTTATAAATTTTATGTACCCCCTTTAAGGGGCTGTATCTTAACAAGGGATGCTCCAATGAAGTTTCTTTATATGAAAGATCCTATCTTTTTTTCGATGAGGAATCACCCCCTTAAATGTTTTACACTTATTTAGTTACACCCTGTATAGCATTGAGAATTATGCTAACAACGCCTGTTTCAGTAGCTTCCGCCGAACGCAGTTTTTCCAAATTAAAATTAATAAGAAATTATCTAAGATCAATCATGCAACAAGATAGGTTAGAGAGGGTGGCTATGATAGAGACAATAGAGCAGGAGGTAACCAAACAAATAAATTTTGATGATATTATCGAGGAATTAGCAACAAAAAAAGTTTGCACGAAATAGGAATAAAAAATATTTAAGTTCGTATGTTATTGAATAAATTGAAGAAATAAATATTGCATTAAATAAAATGACATGAATCATGTTCATGTACCATTTTTTTCCTTTTTGGGAATATAATATTTTCCCGAGGCCCCGCAAAACCCACAGTCGGTCCTGATTTTAGGTTTAAGTTTTTGTTATGTTTGGTAATTAATACAATTTTCTTAAACAAGTATGTTTCTTTAAAAAATCGTATCTGCTACAGAAATGAAAGTATTGAAATGAACCAAAAACGAAAATGTTAAGAATAGATGTCACTTGATAATTAACTAACAAAATAAAAATAGAACAAACCCTACAAGTTCTTGTAAAATTAATTTAAAAATACATAGTAAGATCAAATAATTAGAATATCAGGGCAGATTAAAATTCGAAGAAATTTCTTCTTTCCTCAAATACTTGAGACTCACAAGCCCCCCAAGCATCAATTTGACACGAAAAATACCACAAATACCGGTTTGACTTAACATGGCAGGGTATTACTTTTCGTAACTTTTCCTTGTATGCCGCCCCCCCCCCCCCCCCCCCCAACCGAAGATCCACCCTTGTGTTAAATATTCTTATATTCTGACCAAAAAAAGAGATTTTTTGATATTTCACTCGATTAACCAGCTATAACTAATTTTCTGACCAAATGTTTCTAAGCAGTTACTAACTGAATATCACAATGTTTAGTCATCAGTTAGCCATGGAAACAATTATGGTATAAAAAAATGAAACATAAATGATATTTGAATGAAAGAAATGTATTTCATCTTACTAATAATAATAATAATAATCTAGAAAAAAAATTATTTGAAAAACTGGTTTGTTCAATGCATTTCTGTAAACGTATTTTCCCTAAATTGAACCATTGACCAACTTTTCAATTAATTTTTCTCAGTAAGAAATAATTCTTTGAAAACATGAAGCACCACCATACCGCCAAATAAGTATAAAAAATATTATTTATAAATAACAAGTGCTGTAATTAGACCGGTTTGCTGTCGCTCTTATTTCGCTGCGATAGGGATATTTTATATTTTAAATTCAATTTCCTGAAATTATTTGTTTAGGAATAGGAAGTTTGCATTCAATAAAAAATACCTACGGTGACATAAAAACTTTAAAACGTTGTAGTTCTTAATTCCTTGTTACTATAAACATTATCAGGACCTATTTTCCTGCTAGGCCCGGTGGGTCTGGGCCTGGGGCCCCACTTTCAGAAGAGCTCAGCACTTGGCTTGCGCGACACTAACTTATTCAACACAAACATGACAAAAACCTTACCTTATTTGCAGAACGACCTATGCTTTTTATTACAGAAAAAAAATGTGAAGGTTCTTAAAATCTAAGACGATCGACAGATGCGTAGGAACTCCTTTTCTTGACGATAGTGTTAAATCGTAATAAATTAGTGTTGCGTAAGAAATGGACACTTTTTGAAGTGGCGAAGGCCTCGCATTCCGTAACGGGAGCCCATTTTTAGCCGTGGGCCCCCACGTTGCGTGGTCTTGCTGCATAGTAGCGCCTGCTTTTTGTTTCAACCTGTATATTATGGACATATTCTTCTTAAAATCTCACACATGTTCTTAAAATCTCACACATGTGCTAGATTTATGATAAAGCTACCTACAATATAAAAAAAATAATAAAAATCGGACTTAAAATAAATCAATCATTCACGATCAAAATACGTTTTAATATTGCGTGCATCGATTATTTTGGCGGTGAGTGTATTTAAAGAAAAAAACAATTTTTCTTTTCGGCCGTCTATAGGTAAAGACCCCTAAAGTTATCGTACATGCGACGACCCCATTGACATCTGTGTTCACTTAACTACTACTGTAGGTCAATCTATCAAGATTTTGCAGTACGCGTGACTCGACCTTCCGTCATTTAGTATCGTTTGAAATGAATAAGTGTGTGCTCGTCGATGCAGTGCACCCTTAAATTATCAAGTGTTTGTGCGAGTTAACATTTACCAGTTGTAACACTTTCGTTTTTCTGTTCTGTTATGAAATAATTTACTTTCATGTGCTTGGTCTGATTCGATATGTGAACAATTTTGTTCGCAAAAGATATTTTTGTTGTCATCTTTATTGGAATCGTGAAAGGATTGTTGAAGAAAGCATTTTTTATGTTTAATATAGATGCTTCTTTTTTTAACAGAAGCGTTCGTGATATCTTGTTATCTCTCCTAAACAAAAACGTTTCTTTACTTTTCTCACAAAATTGTTATATACCCCGTTCTTACATTCGTTTTTTTTTATTTATTCATGCTTCTCAGGTATTTTTAGTGTATATTATTGCTAAATAAACATTTCTTTGTTACAGATTTTGAAAAACGATCTTATCTCAACGAGAGTATGCCAGAAATGCTGCATTGTTACATTAAAAATGTTTCAGTTCCGCCAAGAAGCTCTCAAGCAAGATCAAGCATTAAAGGTAGGTAACTAACTCTACTTTAGTTTAAAGATTTATTCAATTATATTTATTTTCAAATGAGTTCTCAGAAAAATGTGTGCACTTTTAGTTAGTGTGATTATATTTTTTTTTAGGAAATGTTGAATCATTGTCTTGATGACAAAGGTTTAAAATTACCAGACACATCAATAACAATAAGAAAGGGTAAGGGTAATACAAACCCGCTTACATTACCTAACAGTAGCCCTGCAACGTCGAAGGAAACTTTAAAGAAGACATTGCATCCATCAATAGCAGTTTTATACGAAACATACCCGAATATTAAAATAGCTACAAATTGCTTTGAAAAAGACATGTCCCCATTTGTGTCACTGCCCATGGATGATGTAGAAGGCTACTTTAAAAGTAGGCGACTTCCTTATGTTTACACATTAATGCTTTCGCCTGAAAATGATCAATGTCCAAAATCAGAGGTCAGTAATAAAAATATAATAGAACCTGTATCTATATCAGCCCCCATGTCAGTTACAAATATACCTAAACCAGGAATAACAACACATACTAATAGTTCAACACCGCCTATAAGCATTAATCTGTTTGGAAATAAGGAACAATCCGATCGTGTTCCAAATAGTGATGTTTGTACTCCATTACCTAAAAAAGGAGGCCGAAAACGAAAAATACCTTTGCCTGAAAGTGATCGATGTCCAAGCTCAGAGGTCATTAAGAAAAATATGATAGAACCTATATCTGTATCAGCCACCATATCAGTTACAAATACGTGTAAACAAGCAATAGCAACATATGCCAATCATTCAACACTGCCTACTATAGAACCTGCAGACGTTAATATAGAACCTGTAGATGTTAATATAGAACCTGTAGACGTTAATACTCCACATCCGATATTAGCGGTGACAATCCCACAGATTGATGCTGCAAACATCGAAAAAAGTAGCGACACAAGTTCGTACATTCCCGAAACCATCTTAACAAGTAATAGTAGCAGTAAACCGGACATCATGGAGGCACTAGAGTTAATACCACGATTATACACCATTAAATCACAGAAATTACTTGTTTGCAACGTATGCGGTAGTTTTCACAACAGCCCGATCGAATTAAAATGGCATTATAGGAAACATATGGTTTGTCAGTTTTGTAAAAGAAAGTCTAAGTCTATCGATGCAAAGCGAAATCATGTCGATAAGTTCTGTAAAATTAAAATAATTATGAATTCCCCCGGTTTAAGTGTTGATCTTGAAAAGATCCATCTAAATCTTGATGTTCGAAAGAAGCATATAGAGGCATTTTCAACATTTGATCCTATTCCAGGATTGATAGAGTCGGCTCCTTTGGAACATGCGGTTTTAGAAACAGCATCTCCTCCACCAGTCGTATACGATGATGGTATCATAGTTCTCTCTGATGACGATGAATCTCTAGCAGGACCTAGCGATCCACTGTCAGATATATCCACTCCGTTAGCCGCTATACCACCGCCCGGAGATGAAAGAGCCATATACAATTCTGTAAATCAAATAAGGCCAGATATAAATATTACGAATAATATAGTATTCAGTCAACTCATCTCTAGAACTTCAGATAAAGATATTATTAAAGATCTGATTAATATAACGAGTTTACCTAACAAAGACATTGAAATTATAAATGTAGACGGAACTTGCGAATTTAAAGATCTAAAAGAAGAATTAATGTTTTATACAGTACCAGTTAAGGCTAGCAACGGGAATTTCAAAGTATTTTATGATTCAACGGTCGACTCCGCGATTAATAGAAACATGGAGCTTTGGGCTAACTTGCCGGTAATTGATCACTACAAAAGATGTGTTCCAGAACCAATAAATACTACTAGCGCAAGAAATAACCTACCTCATCATGATGAAATTATAACTGATTCCCAGGTAAATGAAAATATTAGTGTCTCAAGTGCACAAGTTGATTTCACCCCGGAAGTTTCTTTTTCCTCCCCTGTTACTTTACCAACAACAATAACAAAAACGTCGTGCGATAGTGCGGTGGTTTCCCGCCCAAATGAAAATGGAATTCCTAAAACTCTAGCAGTAGCTGCCAAAACCACTCAACTCAACTCACTTGTTAGTCCTTCCACTTCTATTAAAATCCCTACAACGAAACATCCCAAACAAAAGACATTGAAACCAAATAATACTTCGAAAGTTTGCAAAAGTGGAGGGTATCAAAAGAAAAAGAACACGACATTTCGGCCGAGTTTACCATCCTTAAACGAAGTTCTTCCAACTAAAAAAACGACTGTCGCAGATTTCACAGCTAATTCCACATCACTTGCTAGTTCTTCTGCAGCTGCTAACGTACACACAACAGCGACACAATCAAGTACTTCGTGCGATAGTGTAAGAAACCAAAATAGAAGTAAACTTGTATCCCGTGCAAATATACCTTATATAAAGAATACTCCTTCAACTGGAGGAACGGCAGCACTTGCTAGTTCTTACTCACCTGCTGCAACTACTACAGCAACAGAAATGTCTGCAAAATTACCTTTTTTTCCTTCGACTACTGCTACTGCTAATAATTTACGCTCTCCTACAAATACAGCCGCTAATTCTTCTTGTTCAGTTGCGAATAATGCGGTAACTCAAGTAACAAGTAATTCAGTTTTAAGTAGTATTGGTGGCACGTCACTAAAGTCCCTCCTGTAGTTGTTAACAAGTTTGTATCTATTCCAAACCCTCTGCGCACAATTATTATTAGTGAGGCAGATCCAAACAGAACCTCACTTGTAAAAAAATCTAATCCGCGATCTCCAACCTCAACTGATACTAGCAATGCACCTGGTTCATTATATGCGAACATACCCAACATTTACCAATCAGTTGCAGGTTCCTGTATAGTTGAAACGAACCCTTATGCTTCTGTTATTCAACCACCGCTTAACACCTCAGTTATCACTGGGTCTTTTTCTACAACAAATTCAAGTAGTGTTGTACCATCTTCAGCTACTCAAATTCCACCGTCTATAAGTACTTTCAATAAGTCTGCGAAGGGTTCGCCCTTCGCCTTGTCATGTTCAATCGCCGCCTAACACATCAGTGATCCATGGGTCTTTTTCTACAACAAATTCAAGTAGTGTTGTACCATCTTCAGCTACTCAAATTCCACCGTCTATAAGTACTTTCAATAAGTCTGCGAAGGGTTCGCCCTTCGCCTTGTCATGTTCAATCGCCGCCTAACACATCAGTGATCCATGGGTCTTTTTCTACAACAAATTCAAGTAGTGTTGTACCATCTTCAGCTACTCAAATTCCACCGTCTATAAGTACTTTCAATAAGTCTGCGAAGGGTTCGCCCTTCGCCTTGTCATGTTCAATCGCCGCCTAACACATCAGTGATCCATGGGTCTTTTTCTACAACAAATTCAAGTAGTGTTGTACCACCTTCAGCTACTAAGATTCCTCCGTCTACAAATACTTCTAATACTACTGCCAACATTAGAACGGACCCTTCGGCTTCTGGTATTCAACCGCCGCATAACACCTCATCAGTGATCAATGGGTCTTTTTCTACAACAAACACAAATAGTGGCTGTGTTCCACCTGTAGCTACTCATCTTCCTCTGTGTGCAATTTTTTCTAATTCTCCTCCTAAAGAACCTGTTAAATTCAGAGTTGAGAAAATTTGGGAGCTCCAGTAATGTAGCCATATTTCAATAATGACATTGGGTTAAAATACACATTTTTTTTTAGTTTTTAGCTTTAAATTTGACGTTACTTATTTTTTATACATCGATACTTTAGTGATAATTATTGTTGTAATGGTACAACGGATTTTGGAGGGGAGATTTTAATAATTAAATATTATTTCAATTGAATATGATGTGTTAAATAATAGACAGATACGTTTATATCGCTATAACATACAGGGTGTTATGAAAATGGGTTTCTGTTTAAATATTCTTTTGTCTTTTTTTAAAAGCGAGGTATAAAAAAATGGGTAATGACTCCTAAAATCAGGCTATATGAGCCATTGGCAAATCATCACGTGTTTGGGCCAGTGGCGGCGATATGGATTCGGGGACCCCCCCGCCAAATTTTGCCTAGTATGTTTTGATTGGAAATTAGCAAAGCCAAGCAAATAGAAGCTGATGCATCTCCGCATGGCGGGTCCTTCGAGCCCCCTTATCCCCGCCAGTGGTTTAGGCTTAACTCACATATCATTCTTCTTAGTCATAAAAATTTGTGTGTGAAAGTGATTTATGGTTCGGGAGATTCACTCGATTATTAAAATCGCTCGAGTATCACGTACTCGATTATTAAAATCATCGGTTTTTCCAACCCTAGATATTTTCGTCTGATAGGGCGGCGCCATGATTCGCTCCCCTCTCTGGCTACGGCCCTGGTCTAAAGGGAATGAACCATTTCCATAACACCCTGTATGTATGTTTTAATAGTTATAGCGTAGGTCTAAATGTTCAACATCAGTAATACGTATAATTACGACTGCCTTCTTAATTTTGAATTTTATATTTAGCGCAATTTTTTCTAAACTTTGTTCCCTCCAAACTTCGTTACTATTTTTCTTTGTTTTTAGGTTCGTTCGTTGTTTAGGATTTTAGGTTCCTTATATTTTTGTTAAAAGAAATTAACCTTGCACCTCTGTGTTGAACACAATTACTGTATCTGTCATTCACGGTGGGTGGTCTATTAGACGATCACGGGAACTAAAAAATACATTTGTTTGAATAATTGGTACAGTACGTTTCACGAAATTTGGATACGACTTAATGATTTCCTGGGTCGGTCCCATTGTGTCGACAAGAGCTTGGCAATAAACAAGTGAAGTATGAAGGGACGGACTAAGGAAAACAAGTAATGATATGATTATATTAATGTAATCAAATGAAATAACATTTTTTTTAAATATTACTAGTCATATTTATTTACATTTATAATGTCATTCTATAGATAGTTCTGTTTCGCTATCGCTATCCTCATCAAAATTAATTATAATTGGATTAACTATTACGATCCAGACTAATATACGAATTTTCTGCAGTTATTGTGACGGACTGAAATTTTCCAACTATCTGGGGGAATATCATTAAAGCATTTTCGTATTAATTCTACAACACTAGAGCTTACAGTCGGAGAAATATTTTCACACCTAACCAGTGATTTTAACTGGTGCCACATATGCTCTATGGGGTTAAAAATGCAATAATAGGGTGGGAGCCGTAGCACTGTATGTCCAATTTCTTCTGCCAATGTGTCACAAACATATACTTTTTTTATACAAAATGTCTTTAAAACTTCTAAAAGATCACTTTTTTATAACTTTCTTCAAAATATTCGCCGCCTGAATATCCAATTTTGTATTATTTGAGCTTGGAGCTTTATGTAATTGGCGACTGTGATAGCTCGCATTGTCCATTACTATCACGCTATTCTGAGGAATGTTTGGTAAAAGACAATTCTTGAACCATTCCTCAAAAACTAACAAATTTTACCACAAAAAGATATTTAAATATAAATTAAGCAACCTACCTACCTGCTGTGCCTATATTTAATTATAATTATTACAATCCGGTCCTTTCCACATAATAAATAACAAACGGTCATAAATAATGGGATGGCCCCAGGTACTTTTACTGCAGTCATTAAGTTATATCCATTTTTCGTGAACAATCTTTACTCGCTATAAAACTACAGCTGCCGTATACCGGACGTTAGGCTGAACATTTTTATTTTAAATATAATGCCCTGTATAAAATTTGCTAAAAATGCTCAAATATTGTTCGATTCTGTGTAAAAATCCAAGTTAACATTTCCTATTCTCATCTCTAGGAATGTGAATCGCGGGATACCGACATCCCGGGATCTAGAGGAAGAATCAATCTCGAAAATCCCAGAATTAAACCCTCCAGATCCCGAGATAAATTATATAAAAGAGTTCTTTAAAAATTAACTTTTTTTTTCAAATACTTATTTTAAAACCAATTTTATTGTAAATTATATTTTATTAATAAATCCCTAACTTGGCACCATGTTTCGATCGACCCTAATTAGTGGGTCGATCCGGTTTTCGAAAATCCCTTGACGAAATTGAGTAATTTTTTTCCCCAATTGATACAGTAGAATCCCCTCGACATTCTGACATGATTTGTAGGGGGCGCCGCATGGAGGAGGAGGGGGGCACGCCCCGTAAATCTAACCGACAACGGATTTTCCCAAATAACTCGGCCAGTTCTGATGCTACAAAAAAATATGAAGGGCAAAATTGAAGAGCTTCACAGAGCGCGTAAGCTCGAACAAATCTGATCCCGATATCTTAATTAGTTCGCGAATTATCGCGATTTTTAACTGCAAAAACAATAAAATTTAATTAACTATATCTCGAGAAGCATCAATCAATTTTTTGCGAATCAACGGGTGACACCGAGTACTTTGATGGGCCGGAGGCTGGGGGTGTGGGGCAATTACGAGTGGAGTTAGGGGGGGGGATTACATAAATGTTAATAAGTAGTTTATTAATCAAGCTACGGGGATCAGGCCGGATTCAATTTGTTAATTTTTTATCAGCTACGAGGGTGGTGAGAAATTTTTATTTTTGCAAATGCGCGCTTATCGCGGCATACAAGAAATTGCCACTTTTTAGTATCTCCGAAAATATTTTAGATATTATGTTCAATTTTGGTATGTGTTAATAGGATATATATAGAACCACACATTTTAGTTAGAAAAGTTATTCAATTGTTCCGCCAGTGGCGTCCCTGCGAACATATCCTCTCCTCATTTTTTACAAAAAATATAGTACGCCACTGACATTTTTCCATGTGGATTTTTTTTGATTAGCCTGGTCAATTCTACATGAAAACGGTCTCTAGAGTTTTTCTCGTCGGATGCACCGCTCTTGATTAAAACCACTAAATTCATATTGAAACTCATTATTCTTAACATTGATAAAATAATTAATGATAAATTTTGTCTTATAAAAATTGTTGGAGTGGACAATTCGATGAGCCTGTGAGTAGACGTCTCTGCTAAAGCATCCATCGAATTAAAATTTCTACTCAACAAGATTGATACACATTTTTAATTATTAGTTTGGCATCGGTAGATAAATGCTTTCTTTTAAAAATGACACTTGAAGATGCCCCCCTATCAGCACAATTCCAAGGACGCCACATTCTACCACTAATAAGCCTATAACTAAAAATTACTCGCCGGAAAACCACTAAAGATTAAAATTATTAAAAATCACTTTGTATTTATATATGCATCAGGCATAGGTATAAATTGAATTTGTATACCTGGTCTGGCTCTGCTCGAAAAGGTTTTAAAATTTGGAATTTCCTTATTTATTTTATGGTCGAAGGTATAATTCTGCAAATACTATATACATCAAAATATATTCATTAAAAAGATATATTTCAAACAAATATCGTTTTAGTTCCCGAGATCTATATGGGCCACTCATCGTGAATGTCCCTGTTTTGGTACTATTCTTTGAATACATTGTATTTTGTTCTTAGATTTAAGTAAAGTTGTGTTTCCACTTGTTAAAGTTAGAATAAGACAATAAAGGTGACAAAAGTAGAATATGTATTTAAAAAAACAATCTTTTTGTCCAACACAACTCGGCCCCTTGTACCGTCCGGTTGTATTCATTAAAATGAGTTAAATCGAATTAACAATAAAAAATATTTTATTATTAAGGAGCTTCTCAATCCTATCGATAAAATAAAATCAGCATCAATATCATGAAAGTTTTTCAATTACTGACAAATTTAACAGCGTTTCTGCCAACCTGATCCTATATTATAGTAGTAGTAAAATCTAGCGTTTTTATTTTTTCCTGGCTTAATTATTTAAACAAAAAGATCCAAACCCGTATTTAAAAAATTAAGTTGTTGATGGTGACCCAAAGAAGAAACGTCGCATGAAAGATCTAATACTGCCATCTTGTGAGGAATAAAAAGTAGCAACGAGAAAGAAAAAATTATTTTTGGACATCTTTTCGAACAAAGTCAGGAAAAAATAAAAAACGAAACGCAAAATTTTAGATCTTTCTAAATATTTTGATAGCCCCTGTATTTATTTTTGATTTTTTTGCGATATATTATTGGGCACGCATCTTTGCCCCAAATTTAACCGACTTCGTATCTCTTACCGTTCTTGAAATCCCAATGGTGAAGGCCGAATTTGTAACATACTGTATTGTTAAACCAAAGACTTTATCTAGGTAGCGCCTTCGGCTGTAACATAAAATAATTTAAGAATAATGTTTATTCGTTTTGTAATGTTTACATTTTTTATTAGATATAACAATCAATATGTGATAAAAAATAAATTTTCTTATAAATCGAACGATTTTCATTGCTATGATGAGGGATCATAGTTATTAACCCCAGCACCCGAAAATTTGGTTCAGGTAAAATATTGTTTGTGCTATTTAGGAATTAATTAATCCAGCCGATACTAGGTGGAAATTCATAACTATAATATTATGGGAAGAAGTAAAACAGAGTTGAATTTGTAAATTTCCACTATATTACAAAAAGGAACATAACATGTTTCGCTATACTATAGCTTCGTCAGATGATAGTGATATAATAAAGATCTAATGAAAAAATGTACAATAAATTCACATTATTAAAATTATAAAGAAGGAAAGAGGGAGGGTTATAATGTCGGGAAAAACCAAAATTATGGTCACTGGGATTGAATAGAGTACCTGTTGGGATTTTATAATGTGTAGGTCAACAAAATAAGTTTAACAAAGGAGAACTATTTAAGTCTAATTGATCATTAAGTAACAGATCCGTATTTTTAAGTTTATTAATCTCCATAGACTCCAACAGATTAAGTTTAAATCCTTTATTTTCAGTATGTAAAATTGTAAAAGATGTATAGCACCCAGCCCACCCATTAGCGTGCCCAGCCCTTGTTATTGGGCGCACTCTGTATTTTTAAAAGGGAACGATATCAGCGGTGCACCTGTTGCCAGTTGCAACGTCTGGTCTAATTTCTTAATAAGGGTGGTGGCTATAATAGAAAACTTTTGCGGGATTCGGAAGATTCCTGTGCTAGCAAACCTGACTACGTTTCTTTATTTTATTCTTAAAAAATGGAATTATAACTTGAACTTGCCTATTTAATTGTTATCAACTCGAGATTATTTAATCCTGATCTCCTTATCAATCAAAAACACACTATTCAGTTTTAACATACACTTGTTTTATTTCATTACTAATTTTTACAATAATCTCAATCTCAAATTATGATTACCGGATACGAGACGACACCCTCGACAAATTATCTCGGTAAAACATTAATACCTTTTGACATCACAATATTAATACTACTACGGAGTCAACTTATTCTTAAAACTTCTCTTACAACGGATTCTACTAACTTATTGGCCACAAACACTTACTTCCAATTAAAAATACTTTTCTACCAAAAAATCACGATTTTCCGTCACTTAATTCACAATAAGCTTTCTGGCATTATTTTCTTATGCCAATTAAAACACTTTTCACTTATTTTCTCCGTTTCGCGTTACTCCATAGATTCCGCTTCCGCCAGTTGACTAACTCTAGCTTTAAATTTTCCGCGCTTAAGTACCCAGTTTTGCGCCCACTTTTCCATCCCAAGATCCCTCTGTGACAGTTTTAATGCCTATGATTCATCTTATTTCCGGGAATAAGTGTCATTTTCCGGTTATTTATTGGTCTTTAAGAGCGAAAGTCGCTTAATTTTACCCTTTTTAGATCACAGGTGTTCATTTCCCCATTTATTTCTAGGAACCGACCCACGCGTCCACCCTGGGTGACAATGAGTCATAGGGTTGCACCATCAGACCCCCTATCGAACACCTGCGATTTTAGGTCGACCGTTTCCAGATTCAACCGGTTAATTCCGTGTGTACGTGTTCTAAAATGGGGTGAAAATCCTTTCTTTTAAGGAGAGGGAGGGTAGGTTTCATCGGTCATCGCGCATTTTTTCCGATTCAGTTACGTTATGTCCGCGATCGCGTTTAATCGATTCATCCGGCCAAGTGGTTGAAGTGTTGTGCAATTTCTGGATTATTTTCCTTTGAGAAAAGAACGTAAGTTTTTATTTTAAAATTTTTTTCTAAAATTCCTATAAATTATTTTCGCGTTAATTTGATTTTTCCCGATTTTTTTCCGAATTATTCTGGAATAATTGTTATTGTGATTTTTTCCCGATTTCTGGACTTAGAAAAATTTCTTGATATTTTCAAATAATTCCGATTTTATTCATTTAAATTTTGTAAAATTTTTTATCTATTTAAATATTTAAACAATTTGAAATTTATTTAAATAATTTTTATTTATTTTAAATTTTATTTTAAATATTTTACTTCATTAATTTTTTTATAAAAGTTTCCAAATTTTTCTTAATCTGATAATATTTTATTTCATATTTAATAATATTTTATTCTAATTTTATTCTGAAATTTATTCCATATTTATTTTAACTTTAATAAAATTGCGTATAGTCTTTTTCGTGGTCGCCACAGATGGATCAAAATTATGTTTGTTATCAAGTAAAGGAATAGCATAGTTTGAGTCGGTTCTGTTTTGATGAAACTATTATAATGTTCGGGTTTCGTTCGATTTGATTTGATTGATTTTCAAATTCTACCTCAAATTCAACCATGACCAAAATAAAAAGCCAAAGAAAATTTAGGTTAGGTTTGCTATTTACCTTTGAACCTTGTTCGTTTTTATATTCAAAGCTATTTACTCCGCCTTGCAACATTCAATTTTAGAATACAGGGTGTTCCATTTAAAAAAATGGGGTTAGGTCCGATAAATTTTTTACCTGACCGCGTATACTTATTATAAAAAACGGCAGATTATTAAAAAATCATTATAAAGAAACTTTTGTATAAAACATTTTTCTGTATCTCTTTTAACTAAGAAAATATAGGGTAATTTTGAAACTGACTGATTTTTTGATATTCCTCCATATCTTAGGCGCGCGAAAATTTTGAAATTTTCATTTTATCATTTTAAGTGAGACCCAAAAAGAGTACATGACACCTACATTACTTTTTTGATAACAGTTACGGAGATGCCATTTAAAAGTGTCGAAAATGGGACCATGAACCATAAAGTATTATACAATTTTAAACCGAATACACCCTTTACACACATGGTTGAGCGTTAGAAATATCTGCCACATGGCTTTTCCTAATGCCACTTTTAAGGCAGAATAAACCATAAATCCTTTAAAACGTTTTAGTTGAACTATTTATTTGAATTTTGTTTTATTTACTTATTATGATGCAGTTTGAATGTTCTCCTTTAATTTTACGTACCTATTAAAGTATTATTTGTTATTAGTTTTCGTATTATTTAATTTAAGATATTTATCTATATATTTATATATATATATATATATATATATATATATATAAATCCTTCTATCATTATTGATTCCGTACATCGACACGTTACATTCATTGTTGAGTCCAGGGCATTATTGAGACCGTATATCGGACTCAATAAAGTCAGTCCGTGTAAAACATATTTCCCGCCATTTTTTTCTACAAATGTGATCTGGTCAGTGACAATTCCCGCTTTAAAATTTAAATGCCGACCACGCTGTGCCGCTATTCAATGTTATCCTATGTTTAATTTGAAGTGGACGTAATAATGTTCTCAGGATGTAAAATGATATACAATTTTAGTTCAGCGAAATTCCGATAGAGGCACTGAAAACTTGAGTATATTAATTATTATTTTCGTACATTATTAGATCCATAAATATGGCAATGTCGCAATCTTTTTATAGATCTAACGTATATTTTCGGTATATTTTAAGTATAATATTGAGACCCGGTACTTCTGTGAATTATCTACTTGGTTACTCATTTCCTTATATTTTTATATATGAATTAGTGCGGTTGCAGTGATTAGTTCATCCATATCGGTTAAATTAATATGTCGTCCAGGCCACTGAGAATCGTACCATCTTTATTACCGCTCGAAACCAATGTAAGCTAACAATAGATCAAAGCAAAGAAGCCCATAACCTGAAGATCAAAAACAAACTTCTTGGCAGTCCAAACGGATCAAGGTCCTTTTGGTTCATTGCAAAGGTCGTCAGCCAAAATTTTACCAAATCAACTATTCTACCTCTAACACGTTCCAATGGTACAATAGCATCCACAGTCAGAGACAAAGCAAACTTACTTGCTGAACTATTTTCTTCGCATTCCACGGTAGATTTCCAGGGAAGAACACTGCCGTACATTCCTGCAGTTCAATCCGAAATGACCGAAATCGTGTTCCGTCAGCGTCCCGTCAAACGAATCCTGAAAGGTCTCGACGTCAAGAAAGCTTCTGGTCCAGACGAAATTCCTGTTATAGTTCTCAAGATATGGACCGATGAACTAACACCAGTATTTTGTAGACTTTTCAACTTATCCTACAAACAAGGAATATTTCCATCGTGCTGGAAGACGGCGCGAGTCCAGCCTATACCAAAGAAAGGAGAACCCTGCCTAGCAACTATCGACCAGTCGCATTGCTTTCAGTTATATCAAAAGTAATGGAGAAAGCTATTAACCAATATCTTCTAAAGTACCTGGAAGGCTTCAACATTATCAGCGATCATCAATATGGTTTTCGGAAGTCCAGATCAACTGAGATCTTCTAACCTATGTCACTCATCTTTGGAACAACGCAATCGAACATCATGGGGAGTCTCGGGCTGTTGCACTGGATATTTCTAAAGCCTTTGATATCGTGTTTGGCATGAGGGACTTCTAAGTAAACTGCGATCCTATGGTATGTCCAGTCGATTCTGTGCATGGTTGTCTAGCATTTTTAAGGACCGTTCTCTGCAAGTGATGGCGATTGACGGATTTCTCTCAGACACCTTCACCATCAATGCCGCGGTGTTCCTCAAGGGTCCATATTATCTCCCATTCTCTTCTTACTCTACATTAACGACCTTGTAGTGAAAATGAAAAACTCGATAGTTAGTTTTGCTGATGATAGCACATTTATTTCATCTTTCTCTGTGAATGCACAAACATCGGCTGCCGGCGCACATCTTCGCAGACAGCATGAAGTATGACGCCTCAATAAAGACCTGGAATAAATTTTGGCTTGGGGTGACAGCAACCAAGTCGAATTTAACACTAAAAAAACCCAGGCAGCAGTTTTCTCTAAAAAGGTTAACATTACAGAACCGGATATAGTCATGGACGGACACGCAATCCCACTGGCTTCATCTATTAGTTTGATCGGCGTCAATCTGGGAGGAAATATATGTCTTGGCATAACCACGTTGTGGCAATCATCGCCAAGATAGCTTCTCAGAAACTTAGTGTACTCTTCCGAACAAGAAAGTTGTACACACCTCAACAACTTTTGACACTATACGAAGCCCAGATTCGACCATCACTAGAGTACTGCTCTCATGTCTGAAGCTCTGCACCCAAACATACTCTTCGGCTACTGGATTCCATCGAAAGGAGAGCCATTCGTCTGATTGGAGACCACGAGCTGACGAAGAACCTCGACAGCCTAGAACATCGAAGACAAGTTGGGGATTTGACTCTCTTTTACAGATATTTTCATGGAAAGTGCTCGGCTGACCTTGCCCTCTTAATTCCGCCCAGAGCGGTGAATATCAGATATACGACGAACCACTGCCGCCCATCCATATGTGGTTAAGCTTAGTACTCCTAGAACTTCATTATTTAAGAACTCTTTCATCTGGAAGACTTCATCCTTGTGGAACGATCTTCCCGAGGTCGTTTTTCCCAAAGAATATAATCTCCAACGATTCAAAACCAACGTGAATCGCTTTTTGCGCCCACGCACCACTCCCAGAGTGCCCTAAAGGATTTTTCCTATAGTGCTTGTGTTTGATCATAAAAAAATAATTATTTATTCCAATTATGCCGGGTTGCACAAAAATGTTAACAACAATTAGCTAACCAGAAAATTTTGAATGTGACATTCAGGACGTTAGCAAAAATAATTTTCTCACAATCAAAGTGACCTGATAAGCTTAATTGTGGATTTACCGGGTCACTTTGTGTGTAAATTATTTCTGCCAATATAACAATCAACGTTGACTGATTAGGTAATAATTATTATTGTTTAAAATAAATAATTATTAAATTAAACAGTGCGTCTGCAGATGATAATGTAAGCCTTGAAGGAACAACAACTATCAAAAGTATCATCTTCCAGTTCTCATTCAATTGATAGAAGGTTAAAATCGATCAGTATTAGAAATTTAGAGCATACTTATTTCTTAATGATTCACAGGTGTTACAAAATGAAATGTTGCATCCATCGAAATTTGCGCTCTTATTGCGTCCAGAAGTTTGGCAACACCACATGGACGTAACAATGTATAATACCCCCAAAAAACGGAGTCACCGATGGTTAATTTTTGAAAGGTCTTAATAATGTATCAAACATGAAATGGGTATTCGTATACTTAAACTTTATTGGATCCAATTTTAGAATAGGGACCGCCCCCCCAAAAAAAATTCTTAATCAATATACGCAACTAAAAATGGCGGGAATTCAAGTTTTCTAGGAGACGCAATAAGGCTGGATTTTGAACGGACGCAATAATGATAGAAGTATTTATATACATATATATATATATTTTCAATGTGTGGAGGTTGCTGCAAAGTTACCTTCTCGGGAGATATCAGATTGTGAAAGTTAATAACGTTCTGAGTGGCAGGCAGGTTGTAAGGATTGGGGTACCACAGGGCACAGTCCTTGGCCCTAGCTTGTTCATAATTTATATGAATAGCTTGTTATCTCTTGACGTCGGTGGTTCGGTGGTCTCCTATGCTGATGACACCGTGCTGATTTTCAGTGATGGTACATGGCAGGGAGTAAAAGAAAAAATGATAAACGGATTAAGTGTCACTAAGAGATGGTTGGAAAGTTTTGAATTATCTCTTAATTTAAGTAAAACAAATTACATTGCATTCTCCCTGACAGGTGCTAACCCCAGATAACACAAAAATATTCAATGAATATTTATAGAATTACATTTGCGGAGAACGGAATAATCATTGAACCTTCGCTACGGAAGATATATATCTACGGAATAAGTATAAATATCTAGGAAAGTGAAAATGGTAGCAATAGGCATATTCTCAGAATATTCAGAAAAATATTCTATTAATCTTCTTTGAATATTGATGAACACACGTACGGAATATTCAGATAGAATATTTCAGGAATAATTCAAATCTTCTTGAGGGATCTCCTATGAATATTCTGTGACGGAGAAAGTAAGGTATACAAATATTCTATTCACGTGAAGATAGTTGTTTCAGATTATACAAAACTTGCTACCAATATTCATAGAATGTTCCTAGAGAAGAACAGAACAATTATTATAAGAATATTCCTAAAAATATTCTAAGAATCTTCCTGAACTGTAGATATACACGACTTGAATATTTCAATAATAATACCAACCTTCGTACAGGATGTTCTATAAATATTATCTGAATGAGACAGAATGTTATAATAATTACATAATACAACTGGAATATTTACTGAATTAAATGTTTGATATTGGATATCCTAATAGAAAAATTGCCACATTTTTATCTCGGTTTTTATTTTGTACCAAAACGAACGTTTAACTTTTTTTTAATAAGTTTTGGAAGGAGAAATTAATAAAAACTAGCACTCTGTAATCATTTGAAAATAGTGTGAAATAAAAAGCTAAAGATAGGATTAGCTTCAGTTTAATAGCATTATTTGAAATTAACAATCACATATGTTAATCAACCACCGTGTCCACGGTTTGCTCAGTCTGGTTTATATTTTTTTTCAATCGCTCCCCCGCTTTCGTAAGCCAAATAGCTATAGACGATTCAATGTCTTTTTCAGATACCATCATTTTGTTGCATTTCATAACAGCATCTAAAAACATACACATACTGTCAGAATAGTTGATGTAAAATATTAGTGTTTGATTACAGGTCAAAATGCAAACATTTTAAAGCGAAGAAAAAAGAAAATATGACTTGCTTTTAACTCACCAACAACAACTCTGCTAATTTTAAATTTAGAAAAATTCAATTTTCCTTTATGTCCTTTAAAGGACATTTGGCATGCCAGTTTATCGGACATCACTTTGTTTAAAATTCGTCTAGTGGTCTCCTTAAAATCGTATCCACCGATTCTACTGAGCTCAATGACCTTAAATAATTGATTAAATTACATTTTTTTAAATTATATTATAGTCGTTAATTTGAATGTCTTATAAAACTAAAATAATTAGAATTTTATTGCCACTTACCAACTGATTATAAATATATTCAGAATTAAGAATAGGTTCCATTTTCGTAACGTCTTCAATGGTTGAGAGCGGAAAATTGTAGGGTTTCTTAACCTTTTCTAACTTTTCTTCATTACCGATGTGCAGACCTTGTTCCAAGGCATGTAAAATGCGATCAAACACTCTCTCATGAGCTCTTTGGGTCTCTCTTATTTCATTGATCTTCTCTATTAATTTCGTAAAATCATTATCTAAAATATATATAGTGGAGATATAAAATACAGCATATATGTATTTATAAAAATACTTCTACTCAATATTTTGAGTTGTTACTTGTTATAAACATTTTGCTTATATATGTTTGCTTTTAGTACATGCAATGAGTAATGGTTAATTCAGTGCTTACAATTTAAAACAACATTTGGGGGCTGCTCAATCTGCTGGTCCTGCTGTTTGGTACTCAAATCTAAAAAATATTTTTCCTTTAATGAAACAAAAAATAAGGTCACTTTAAAGATTAACAAGTATTTATTAGATGTTAGTCGTGGAGGCAGGACAGAATGGCCCAAAATACAGTAAATGGAATTTTATTTGCTAATATATGTAGTAATATGTCCTGACAACCCTAAGAAGAAAAAAATAATTATTTGTAATTAATAAAAATATCTTCAATGAAGCTTTCTCATTTTCTGAAGTATTAACAGAAATTTCTATAGAGTAGTTATTTTTTCAGTACCTATAAGAATACCTTGAAAAAGTTAAAACCAAAATAGTATACTGGTGTATTTGATGAATTCAAAAAGAATGACATTTAAATGGAAATTTGTGAATAAAACAGTGCTTATGACAGAAAGCACTTCTTAGATAGAATAATATCTACATAAACCGAAATTTGTGGAATCTGGCTGAACCATTTTGGTTTAAACTTCTATGGTAGGTCATACAAACATTTTTAACCATAATTAACTGCAACTCGCCATAAATCTAGGAAGCTATTAATGAACAAGCTGAACATATACATAATATACTACTTACATGAGCTGGATTCTGAAAAACTTAATGATTGTGATGCACTGTCTGGTATATTCGCTGAAAAAAAAATTAACCATTGAAATATTATTTTTATTAATATATTCTTTACAGAAAATAATTTTACTAAGTATCTCGCTACCCACCTTTACCAACAATATTCTTCTCTCTTCTTCCATATCTTGTTTCACTGTTTTGTTGAACACCTTCTAAAACATATTATTTAGTTACTGAGGTAGGTATATTAAGTAGAAAGAAAATTATTTTCATAATTAAAAACAAAATGTTAAAGTTACAACACACCTTTTTCCTGTAATGGATCTTCTAATGGAGGGGTAGGAAGTGGTGGCAGCAAGAGGTCGTCGTCATCTGTATCTGATGATTGATTTATAAAATCATAATTTTTTGGTTTTGTCCTTTTTCTGGGTTTGTTCGGTTGATTATCGTCTATGTCTGTTTCTAGTTCTGATGCCTCACACACTTGCTTTGCCTTTTTTGAGGCAACGTGAAAATCATCATAGATTCTTGATCGTATTTTAATTTTGTGTTGTTTCCAAGTGACAATGTCGACTGGCTTACATTGTTTTATTGCTTTGGCTACATGTATTGAGCTCAACTCTTCAGGCCAGTAGCAGAATGTGTTGCATATTGAGAGCCAGTTTTTTGGAATAACCTCTACATTAGTATCTTCCAGAAACTCCACAACTAACCACCGTGTCATCTAAGGAGATTTAATACTAAAATTATACATATACTTATCTAATAGCTCAATGACCTTAAATAATTGATTAAATTACATATTTTTTAAAATTATATTATAGTCGTTAATTTGAATGTCTTATAAAACCAAAGTAATGAAAATTTTATTGCCACTTACCAACTGATTATAAATATTTTCAGAATTAAGAATAGGTTCCATTTTCTGGGTATATTATTATATTAAAAATACAGAAAACTGTTTTGATTTTGAATTTTTAATAACTAAGAAAAGTACTAGAAGCTTAATGTAACATAGAAATTACAAATGTAATAAAGGAAATATGGCAAAACCATCTTTATAAGGTAATCTAACTAATTTACCTTTAATCTCAGAAACTGGCCAAACTGTAAGAGAATCTAGATTTTTTACAAAATAAATACCAATTCTGCAGCTTGGTGGATCATCATATAGATTCATGATAGTTTTATACGAACAACCAATAATGACATATTCTTGATAATTAGTATTAAAAGCGAAATTTTTTATTTCCACAATGGATTTATCTTTTAGCAAACAACAACTATCAGCTACTGTGGAATGGCTCACCATAAATGTAGAAAATTCAACCCTTACATATTGTGGATCGACACAACCATCAGTAAAAATTCCATTTGAATGGATTCCCTCCAACTTCCAATCAGTAAAGCTATTTTTACTGTTTACAACTGGGTTTAAAACAACACTAGAATTATTTAAGTTTTGATTCATTTCAGTTGTACGGTTAACTAATTGAGCTAAAATATCATCTGGCTTTCTAACCAGTAATCCTAGTATTCGTAAATAATTTTCACTTGAAAAATTACTGAATGAATCCAAATTTCCAAACCTTCTGACGCAATCTGCCAAATGTAGTAAATTATGAAGATTATGACTGAGAAACTGTGACCCATAAATAAGTTTTGCAGTTTCTACAAAATATTGAAGTAATTCTTCAGCATAATTTATATAATTATGTAATTTGTTACTGGCAAGAATACTGATAGCGAAATGCAATACTAAAAAATGTTTATATTTACTGCTTGTTATACTCCCTTGAAGCACTAAAGGCCCAGTATATAATAGAAACAACCTAAACTCTGTAGCTTTCCAATATTTGACATATTTTAATGATCTGCCCTTACGATTAAATTCCTTAGGAATATACTTTACTAACTGACAAATTCTTTGGGAAATATTTTCAAATTGCATGCTCGATACCTTATGAGGCACTTTCCCAAAACACCATGTCAAGACTAATAATTTTTTGACAACACCCAAACATACTAGGTGCATGTAATCTAAAGGCACATCATTTATAATATCAATGTTTGGAATTCTAGTTAAAATTGTTGTGCCACAATGATGACCTGTGTCATTCTGATTAACAAAACTTTCATGGGTACGTTTCATATAAGTCAGCTCTGGAAAACACATTCGATCTTGAATATATGCACCTCTTTGTGTACACATTGTACAAGAATGATATCCAGCATGACCTTTTATATATAAAACACTTGCTTTAGCAACAGCATCAAAAAGAAACATTTTTATTTTAAAATTATAAATGTTACCTCGAACTTTTATACCTTCGACTGTTAGTAAAGTTGCCTCTTCCACAAATTCAGATAGAAAATCATTAAAATTTAATGGCTTTTCATATCCATGGTAGATACCAACTGCCACAATATTATTTTTGTGTTGTAAATTTTCAACTATACATAAAATTGGGTAAATCTGACTAGAAGAACTATTTGCTAAAGGGGCGCCATCTATATTTATTGAAATTTCCACTTGATCTACTGGATCGATATTTAAAGACTGAAAAATATTTTCAATACTGACTTGAATCCCAATGTGGCAGTATTTTCCTGGCAAAACATTTCTATATTTAAAATTTCTTGGAGTGTTCAGAAAAGTTCGAGGATCTTTTGGCAGATTTTCAAAGTCTGGTAAATTAGAAGGGAGTATATGCAGAAGATCTTTTAAAGCCGAATGGCTAATTTTAAATTTGAGAGCCCATGTTTTAAGTTCTTCACAAACACTAACATGATTTTTACTTTGATTTTCAAAATAATTTAAGATGGAAATTTGTGACTGATTATGAGCTTGGGAAGACTGAAAAGTTAATGCTTGCTGATTATCTTGACTTTGCAACGAATTTAAAGATGTTGGTGGCTCCCATATACTTTGAAAAGAATGTACAGATGGTTGTTCGGGTTCCTGATAAGAATTATTTAAAGTATGAGGTTCATCTGGATTCTGAATAGCTGATTGTTTTGGCTGATCTGAATCGATTATTTTAGAAATAATGGTTCTGTCTAGATAGCCTATTGGAGGTCCAGAAAATGATGATAATTCTGATAAAAAAGAACTTGTTTCCCTCTTGATACGCCACGAAATTTTACGGGAATTGGGGCTTCTTAAATAAGAACATTTATTATTAATTTTTGGCATATTGCTTACCTCTTCCTCTTATAACAATAAATACCAATACGACATAAAAATTAAGCAATAAGCACATGCACAAATAATAATTTTACTTTTTACACAAGACCAAGGCACGAGTCTGTCTGAAATGGAAATGTCAAATGTACAAATTTGTTGTCTGTCATACCACAGTATTTTTATACCACATAGTGGTGACCAAATTAACTTATGGAAGATTTTCAAGTTTTTTTAGCAATCGTGTGTACACGTAAATTCCTTTTAAGATATCCGGGTCTCACAAGCCGCATATATTGTTGTCGTTTGGAAAAATTTTAATACGGAACGTGCACATTACATGTATTTTGGTCCAACCTAAAATCTAATTTTATAATATATATTTTTAAGAGGATTGGTGATCTTGACGGTATAACAGCACCCCGTGACCTTCCACAAAATCGCGTTTTTCGCGCCAAATTTTAAATGTTAAATCCAATAACAGCCAGGGATTATGGAAGTTTTAAAGTAGTCTATTTTACCTTGTTTTATTATCGAATCAACTTGTTTGCAAAATATACTTCCGTAAAAAATATGATAATATTTACTGATCATTCAGAGAACATTATAAAATGAATATTCTTTGTAGAATATTCACAGGTATTTATTTTAGACTTGCCCTGAATATTCCTTCTCAGGATTCAGGGAATATTCCACAAAACTGTTAATATTCCAGGAATATTCATGTCATGAATCTGATTAACCTACCCTGGATATTCCTTTCCAGTATTTTCAGAGAATATTCCAAAAAATATTGATATTCAAGGAATATTTATAGCATGGTCTGAATATATACATTCGCTGCCGAAGATTGTGTGAATATTCCCAGAAGATTTGTGTTATCTGGGACAGGCCTGATTTCACAAGTATCATAATTGACGATCAACAAGTAAACGAAGTATCTCAAACAAAATATCTCGGCATAATAATTGATCGATTTCTGAAGTGGTACCCGCACATAGATTATCTCTCTAAGAGGATTGGAGCGTTAATACACAAGTTATTATATTATATATATATTATATTCTCAGGGAGATATTAAATAAAAAACTACTAGTTATAATCTACAAGAGTCTTGTTGAATCGTTGATTGGCTACGGAATATTGGTCTGGGGTGGTCTACATAACAGTGCCCTTTACAAATTGAATATAGCGCAAAAGTATATATTAAAGGTTATATTTAAGAGGAACAAACTGTATCCTACAGAATTGCTTTTTTCAGGTGACATTTATAATGTGAGGACCGTGTATCTTGTTACAGTGTCAACGTTTATGCATAAATACAAATCCTCAAAGAATACTGTTAACCACTGTTATCACACTCGTGCTAACATAAATAATGACGCAATCATTCCAGTTAATTTTAATAATATTAATCTAACGAGCGTTGCCTACTTGGGACCAAAAATTTATAATATGATTCCTTTAAATTTAAAAAAATATATAAAAAACATAAAAAAATTTAAACGAGAATGTAGAATATATTTATCTACAGAATTTAAAAAATTTCAAAACATATTTAATTAAAGAGCAAATTATTCATGCATAGCACGAAATTGTAAACATAAAGAAAAATATGAATTGAGAAAGAATCTGGTACATACAAGTAAACATGTTACTTAGGTACCATTACACACATATTTTGTATATTGTATAACTGTTTGAGAAATCATATAATTTTGTAAAGCCATAATTTCTGAATAAAGTTATTATTATTATTATTATTAATAACATTTTTTTGATAATTTTTATTGGCTACTATTATAAGAGAGTGGCAAAAACAATAGGTGCGAGAAATGGGGTTGTTCATTAAACCTAGCCTTCTTTTGGCAATTTTTGCTAACCGACTGGCCCATTTTGCAAAGATGAAATTTATTATAGGTACTTCCAATAAAATATAAATTGCAGAAAAAGTAACAGCCGCATGAAATCAATCTGTACTATAAAATGAAATGTGTATGTATCCAAATGTTAAAATAATAGTTTTTCTTTGTTTCTTAGGAGCTACTCAGAGAGCCGAACAAACCCGATAAAGATTTTTGAGAAGAGAGAAAAGATGCCCAAAAGTAAATTTCACTTTCTCATTGCTACTTTATATTCTCCACAAGATTGCATCATCGGATCTTTAATGCGACGTTGCATCTTTGGGTCGTTCACCATAATCAACTTAATTTCTTTAAATACGGGCCCGGATCATTTTGTTTAAATTATGAAAGAGAGGACCGAGATCTACATGCAGTGGTATACAACACTTACTGGTTTTCCGACGTTTTGTTCCTTAAATTGACCGTCTTCATTAAAATGCCCCTATATATGTTCCTTTGACACCACTGACACTGAAAATCAAGGTCCGAAAATTCGGACGTCGGCAGCGAAAAAGTTAATGATGTTAATTTAGAACGCTCTTCATTACCGTTAGAACTGGTGGTCGGTGCTGTCTTGAGTCCTAGCACTAGTTTTTCCAATAAAAAATGTTATTGTGCCTATCACGCTATTGCCCCAATCCGCGAGTGTATGAACGAGACGTATCCTTTTTCCATTCAGCGTAAATCTGGTAGACCTATTATTTCTTTGTGATACAACCTAACTTATAATTATTTATATTCTAAATTTTAATCTATATTTTTCCTTTTCCCTGTTATGTAAAAATAATTATGATAGTTAATAGGTTCTCTATCATATTGGTTATTAATTATGTCTGAATGCACAGGTCAGTACTTTATATTTGGTAATATACTAATTTATTTATGGTTTATATAAAATATACAATCCCTTGTTTAATATAACGATGGCGCTCGAATCACTATCACTCGGTACTGCAACATATTTTTTAGAGTCATGGCTTTACAGCTATTCCTAAAGCTAGATACAGTACCATGTATTCTTAGATTGTTATTATTAAAGTACCTATCTCTGAATTCTGCATGACATGGTTTGACGCATGGAAGGGTAGAGATCAGTTTATTGGTTTGCAAGTTTTCTTGAGGGATACACACAGAGTGTTAAGATCCATAACTTCGTATCGAGATCATTTTTAATCTATTCTGGGTTTCTGCACGGATCTCATTGCTGTTCAACATTTTCATTAACATTATACTTACATGTTTATATTTTGCATGCCAGAAGAACTTTCTACGCTGGTTCATCTTGGTGACCTGACGTTGTATAAGACAATAGATTATATCCAGGATGGTATTGATTTACAAAGAGATATTGATGTGTTTTTTATTTTTTCCCGACTTTGTTCGAAGAGATGTCCAAAAATAAATTTCACTCTCTCATTGTTACTTTTTATTCTTCACAAGATGGTATTATCAGAACTTTCATGCGACATTTCGTCTTTGGGTCCATGGTTGCCAGGTGTCCTGGATTTGAGGCTCGAATGTAAGCGTCCTGCGGGGACCTGTGGCAGGACGCCTAATATCCTGGATTTCATAAATACTCAAATTATAAATTGTATTGTACTTATATAAATCAGCGCCATTTTTTTTTTTCAGAAATAATTTGTTTTCAAAATTATCTATTTTTTCTCTAAAAAGACCGTTTAAGTTTGATTCAGTCGTGAAAATTGTTGCTAACTTGTCCATTGAAATAAACCTTGATACTTTATATGAAGAATTTTGTATAATGAAACCCACCTTTGAGAAAGCTTGCACTTTACCTGAAGGCTATATTCATAAATGGAATAAATGATCATAAAAAAAAAAATAAATGGAATAACATTTTCATTGCTAATCCCGAAATGAATAATTTTTTGAAAATAATACAATTTGTTTTTATATGTTCGAAATGCTGACTGTGAAAGAGTTTTTTCTTTGTGCAATGCGGCCTGGAGCGACAGCCGCAATAAGCTCTTGGTTGACCATATTAAAGCAGAGCTTCAGATTAAAACAAATTTTGGTTTAACTTGCAAAGAATTTTATAATATGGCAGTTAAAAACAATAAGCTCTTGAAAGCCGTCAAGAGTGATAAGAAATATTCTTTTTCTACTACTGTATAAATAAATCAACTTTCGGGCCGTAGCAACACGAAAGAAAACGAAAGTAAATGTTACAGTTACCTGAATATTATCCGTTGCTAGCTACGAAAGTAGGTTGCTAGCTACGAAAGTAATACTTTCGGTGCCAGGACAAAAAAACAAGAATAAAATTGTTTATTGTATTTATTCAAGCGAATTAAAAAAAAACCTTACTTAATAATAAAAAGTTTATATTTATTGAAAAAACAAGTGGTATAATAACAATAATATAAAACTTAAATAACACTAATTTTTATTTATTGTCATTAAGGTTAATAGTGAAATTTGAACAGTTAGAAATATTAATTGATGGAATATTATTCAATTCAATACCTTCGTCGCTTCTTATTAGAGACTCGTTATTATCCTGGACTTGGACCACACAACTATTTGTCACTCTCGCGTCGTTAGATGGAATAAAAGTAGGAGATCGATTTAAGATCTTTTTGGAAATTTCGATTTTATTTGTATACGAATCACCAATATATCCCTCCGCAACGGTCGAAGATCTCCAACCGCCATGTCTTTTTAAATCCAAAATATCGATACCTGGAGCATTTGCAAGAAAGGTAGTTGATGTTCTTCTAAACGAGTGACCAGTGTATTTATTTATATCTTGAAGTTTCAAAAATTTGGCAATTTCTTTGGGAACATTTGAAATAGTGTGTTTTCCAATCACCTGATTCACACACCTACCTCGTTCATAGCGATATAACAAGCGTTCGTCTTGTGCATTATTTGGCCTAAGTTTAATATAATCTTGAAGTAACCTCATAAAAGAAACTGGACCTCCATCATCGGCTATCACAAAACTTCTTTGAACCTTGTTTTTGTTCTGGAGGATTTTAACAATAGCTACATCATCCTTGATTTCGATGTCGTTCAATTTCATTTTATAGATCTCATCTGTCCGGCATGCTCCAGCTATCCCCATTACTGCTATCACTTTCATAGATAAATAGCTATGATTAGGAGCGTCAAGTAAAAACTTTATTATTTCTTCTTTTGTGAAAATTTTAGATTTTTTAGCTTCGTAACCATCATTTTTTCGTTTAATAAATGCAATAAGTTTCTTAAACTGCGAAATATCTATATTTTTGTTCACAGAAATAGTCAATTTAAGCATGGAATATTGTGACCATAAGGACGGAGGTGATAGGGCTTCAGATTTCTCTTGGAAGTACGCTAGCATTACATTTTCGTCAATTTGTGAAAGGTTTTTCTCCACGAACCATTCTAGAAACAGGTTGTACGTTTGACAGTACCTATCTTTCGACTTTACGGGTAAGAGTGACGCACATGCCAACTCGGCCGCCTTCTGTATAGCTTCGTTTTGGTCTTGAAACAACATTTTCGACAATCGAAATTAAAAAATTCGAACTGATAGACTTTGACAGTACTCAAATAACTAGTTGTCATGGATTATTTTACAGGTGTATTTTATTATAATTTGAATAAAATCAAAGTTCATTACTTAATAATATAATTGATCAAAGAACAGTAGTAGAAAAAGTTTAATACATTACACGCTGCAAAAGCCCTTTCAGGTGCTCGGAGTTTTTTAAATAGCCTCGGCTTCGCTACGCTTCGCCTCGCCTATTTAAACACACCTCGCACCAAAAAGTAAACTTTCGCAGCTTGTAATGTAAATAACTATTTGCAACCAAATAATTAATTTTCTTGACGCATTTTAAAGGTATTTTAAATAACTATTACACTTATGTTAGAAAAGAACTTTTTGATTATTTTTATACAAAATAAATTGTGTTTTAGTTTAGTTAAAAATTTCCTTCCTTATTTGAATAGTCCTTTCATTTTCAATCTTGTGTCTTGCGATTTTAAAATTCAAACCTGGCACCCTATTTGGGCCACCATCATCAACTTAATTTTCTTTAAATTATGAAAGGAAAGAGGAACTAAATCTACGTTCAGCTACACTTATTGGTTTTCCGACGTTTTGTTCCTTAAATTGACCATCTTCATTAAAAACTCAATGCCTTTTTTAAAAGTCTTAAGAAAGTGCTGGTTTTAAGAGTCAAGTTTTATTTGTATTAATAAAATAAATTACTTGTACTTACACTAAGTAGAAATTTGATACAACTACTTATTGATTTGAAATAAAAATATTATTTTTTATTATGTTATACGTAATAATAATAATGAAGGACAGGTCTAGCGATAATAATTTAAAAATCTTCAGTTTCTTCAAGACAAAAGTAAATTACAGGAACGTCAGAATATTTTAATGAAGATGCTCAATTTAAGGTACAAATCCAGTAATTGTTGTGTACTGCAGAACGTAGATTCATATTCTCTTTTATAATTTAAACAAAAAAATCCATGCTGTATTTTAAAAAAATAAATTGATGATGGTGACCTTAAGACGAAACGTCGCATTACAGATTTGATAATGCCCACTTGTGTAAAATAAAAAGTAGCAATGACAAAGTGAAATTTATTTTTAGACATCTCTTCGAACAAACTCAGGAAAAACCGAAATGCAAAATTTTAGATTTATCCAGTTATTTTTGATCTTTTTGCGGCATATAATTATGCAGCTTAGCCCCAATTTAACCCACTTAGTATCTCTTACCGTTTCTGAAATCCCAATGGTGCAGGGCGAATTTGTTACACCCTGTGTACAGGGCCATTCATCTCACCTTCCCTCTTCTAATATACAGGGTGTTATGGAAATGACGTATTATATTTAAATCGGCAATTCCTGAGATGAAAACAAATTGAAGAAAAATATCCAAAAATGGCGCTTTAATTTAATATGCCCTGTATATGACCTTATGTCAAACCAAAAATGACCACGTGCTGCCCCTGTCAGGAAGGTAAACAAAGCAACATATGTCAACAGTGTTGTCATATCTTCAGGGTAAACTCTTTAGAAAGTCAATAACCGTTTGACAGATTGCAAGTTGTTTATTTTTCAGGGTACATTATTATAAACTTTTCCGTTCAGTTCTGTTCGCTAGGAAACAATCTCTGATTTATAAACTTGAACTGACTCGAACGAACCGCCGCGCAGTTTTTAAATGGTCAGGTATGTTCTCATTTGTTCAATTCGAACGACACCCGTCAGATCTGGACAACTTAAAACTTTATAAATGCCACTTACCCTTTAGAAAAAAATGCAATTTTATTTAGCTTTTCGAACTTATTTAACACCAACTTAATTTATAAAAAACACCAAGTACCTAGGTAATTTGAAGAAATACAAACCGGCACAATAAAATCACATAACACATCTAAGTACCATTCAATCTGAATTAGTATTTTAAAGTGCTACTATGTAGATCAAAATACGCCCTTATTGTCTGAGCGGTCTGGGAAGTAATGTATTTAACATCTAAAAATTTTAAAAATAAATAACACGTTGTTTCTCTCATCGATATCGGCCTGCTTCTTTAAACAGCTGATTGTGGATATCTGGCTAATATTTAAAAATACAGCGTTGTCACTTTCGATATTTTATAGCGACTATCATAAATTGCCGAATTTCCTTATAATATTACTTTCCTGTATAATTATAGTCTCGGAAATGGCAACCGCGCTCTAGAGAGCGGAGATTTCTCGGAAAGGAAAGTTTGACGACTTGTCCGAAAACAGACTAGACCATTATTGCAGAGGGTAGTTCAATTGTTAACATAATTGTTTCATTTTATCTTTAGTAAGGGCTTAATGGCCCATACAAATTAGCATTTTTATTATTTCTATTTCGAAATGATTAAGTGCTCTTGTTCTATGTGTGTTATTGTAAAGTGTAATTATGCGTTAGTGTTGTGGTTTAGTGATAAGCTTATTATGCACTCCCACACTATCATCAATACACGTGATGAGCATAAAGTGTGTGTGCATGCCCTGGATTCCTTAATCGCCTCCTGGATTTACTTTCTAAGTAAGCTAAATATTTATTTTTATAAGAAACAAAAGTTTTACACTTTTAAACATTTTGGCAACATTCTGCTTGAACATCTGTTGATTAATCAGCTGGGCAATGTAATATCTTCATATATGAATGTGCCGAGGAGTTGTGTGTGGGTTTAGGGGTGAATTACCCCACTTTTTAAACGTTCGATTTGAAAAAAAATATATGTAGCGCTTCTCTAGGACACCCCAGGAGTCACCCATTTAAATATAATACGTCATTTCCATAACACCCTGTATATCGGTTCCAAAAAAATATGATACCATGAAGGTATATTTTTTAGATTACATGCCACATATTTTGTTGCGTATTTGCATGATACAATAAACTAAAGGTAGGATATCTAACCGTCCCAATTTCGTCTGCCGTGCGCAGTGACGTCACTGGCGAGTAAGTTTTAAATCTCTTATGGAGGTTTACATTGCTGTCATCGTTTTTAACTCTTTTTTGAATGTATTAAAACGTTTTAAGCATGTAATGGTATATGAAATGAAAGAATAATATATGACGAGTATTTACGTATATTAATTTCATAGAAATATAACCCACAAATACCACTAAAAAAAGAAAAGATATTAGACAAATTCTTCGCGCCATTTAAGCCGGCGACGATAGCCGAAGCATGCCGAAAGCTGCTCGCCGACCACTGCTGGTTTTGAAACAGTGTTGCCAGACTTTTAATAGATCCATTACTATTTTAACATTCTTGTTGTGGAGCTCCCCATATGAAATTTATGTCCAATCTGGAGGTGGTCCCCCATCTAATAGGAAAGTAACGACCTTTTTTTCGTACTATTATTACTCTGACGTTTTAATTAAAAGTTTTTACGTTTAGTGGTATGTGAAATGAAAGAATAATATCATGGTATTTAGGAATATTTATTTCATGAACATACAACAAAGATTAAAGCTAAAATACGACCTAATTATCTTTCCGCTTACACAACTGTATCCATTTTAATTGTTTGTTTTTATCTTTAGGAAAGCGGAAAAACCTTATATTTCTATTAAATGTCTTTGCCTGGTTATCCATATCACAACCGAACATAGCGCACCTCATTTTATGAAAATTCAGATATTTTTTTTTAATAAACAAGACTATAAGAAAACGTTCTGGTAAACTTACAAAATGTCCACCAAAAACTACGGCAACCATGCAGCAGTGTTGCCAGAAATCCGTGATCGAAAGAAATAGAGTGCCGGTTCGAAACCTAATAGGAATAGTAAAAAACGGTGTCAGAGTAAAAATAGTACGAAAAAAAAGAGGCGTTACTTTCCTATTAGATGAAATGTATGTTCAATCTGGAGGTGGTCCCTCCAGATTGAACATAAATTTCATATGGGGAGCCTCACAACAAGAATGTTAAAATAGTAGTGGATCTATTACAATTGTAAAAGTTTGGCAACACTGTTTCAAAACCAGCAGTCTATTGTGGCCGGCTCAAATGACGCGAAAAATTTGTCTGATATCTTTTCTTTTTTTAGTGGTATTTGTGTGTTATATTTCTATGAAATTAATATACGTAAATACTCGTCATATATTATTCTTTCATTTTATATACCATTACATGCATAAAACGTTTTAATACATTCAAAAAAGAGTTAAAAACGATGACAGCAATGTAAACCTCCATACGAGATTTAAAACTTGCTCGCCAATGACGTCACAAGCCACGTGATCATCGGCGTGCAATCATACCTATAGTTACTTATACCATGCTTATTTGGGTGTCTCATATAGTTATTTACATAGTCCTGTTGCACTACTGGATTTAAAAATTAATGAAAAATAGAAATAGTACCTAGTTACTAATATTATACCAGATACTTAATAAATAAGGTCTAACAGTCTTGTTAACCAATTTTGTTTGATATGAATTGTACAGGGTCCTCCAAAATTTTGTGTCAAACTTTTTCTGAATTTTAAAGCACTTTATTTTTCTTATTTTCAATTGGAGCCCTTGTATATTTTTATCGGTCATTCGGTGCCGAATTAAACATTTTCCTAATTACAACCTTATCGCAATGCCTAACCCATTAAAAGTTATTTGCAGAAAACTAGTTTTATCAGCTATTCCAATATGGTAATTTTAATGAATAACCAGTTATTCAATTGAAATGGCTATAGGGATAGTTAATAAAATTCAAAAGTATTGTAAACTACAGATCCCATAATTCATTCATAAAACTCTTGGAAAGTGAAGCTGCGATTGTGTGAAATGTTATTGAAAATCAGTAATGGGTGGAAGAGAGAACGACATGTTTATTGGCTGAATGGCAACAATGTTGAAGTCTGGGTATCTCTCATCGCCTTTTTACAGTTTATAGCAAAACTATTGGGAAATAGATTTATTTTAAGAGCAATTAATCTTAAACCAGTTGTAACCAGCCAAATTAACAAGTTTTTAATAGGGATTTTACAAGATACCTTTGCGATAAATATGTAAAGCTGACTATGCTGCAATAATGACCGAAAGAGGTGGGAAAGACTGTTTGCAGTCGTTGCGTAGGCTAGAAATATACATTTTTCCATCTGTAGTTTGTAATATCTTTGATAAAATCAGTTTTTTCTAAATAACTCTTAATTTATTAGGAATCACGGTAGGGTTATAATTAGAAAATTGCTTTATTGTTAATTCCGCAACGAATGACGTAAAAATATGCAGGGGCACCAATTGAAAATAGGAAAAATGAAGTGCTTTAAAATTCGAGCAGTTTAACACTAAATTTTGGGCTCCCTGTACAATATGTATCAATCAACTTGGTTAACGAGACTGTTAGACGTTATTGAATAATTATCTTTTTTAATTTTATGAACGAGGCACTGTGGGGCAAAACTGATTTTTTTTAGTTTTATTTTTTTTTCGATGATCGAAATTTGTAACATTTCAAAATTTTAACTTAATTACTAATTTTTAATAAATTAATAACAGTAAAGAAGACGGGAGGTGAGCTGCAGTACCTTGTATACAGGGTGTTATGGAAATGACGTATTATATTTAAATGGATGGCTCCTTGGGTGTCCTAGAGAAGCTACATATTTTTTTTTCAAATCGACCGTTTTAAAACTGGGTTCCAGCCCCATAAACCCACACCTCATTCGGCGTTTGTTCGGGTTTGTTCGTCATGTCACCTTGTAGTGGCATATCAGAAAACAGGTGTTACGTGCAATGTTGCCAAACTGTGTAAAAATGTAAAACTTTAGTTTCTTATAAAAATAAATATTTAGCTTACTTAGAAAGTAAATCCACGCTGACACGAGTAAGAAATCCAGACATTTTCAGTTCTTTTTTCGATGGGAAAAGCTTTATGCTCATCACGTGCCCTAATGATAGCGTGGAACTGCTTAATAAGCTTATACCCACTCAACCCCATTCGGCCTATTCTTTCCAATCGCGCGGAACATAACCGGCATATCGTCGAGAGAAAGAAAGTGAAACAAAACAAATTTCACTAAATCGCTTAAAGAAACACACAGACACACACTAGTTTCACATTAGTTTTTTTGAAGATATGCACCTATTATCAGATTACACGAAAGCACTAAACACTAACGCATAATTACACTTTACAATAACACTATCGCACACATAGAACAACAGCACTTAATTATTTCGCAATAGAAACAATAAAAACACTAATTTCTATGGGCCGTTAACCCTAAACATAAAATGAAACAATTATGTGGACATAGGAACTACCCTTTGAAATAAATGGTCGAGTCCAAGGTGCTTTCTTTCTCCGAAAACTGCTAGCGCGGTTGCCATTTCCGAAACTATAATTATACAGGAAAGTAATATTATAGAAGGAAATTCCACAATTTATGAATATAATCTTATAAAACATCGACAGTTGCAACGCTGTATTTTTACCGATAAGCTATAATAAACCCTAACAGATAAGGTCAAGACACGAACAGGCTCAAAGGTGTTATTTAGTTTCAACATTTTAAGATGTCAAATAAATGATGAAATCTTATACAATAAGGGCGTATTTTTGTCTACACAGTAGCGCTTTAAAATACTAATTCAGAATGAATGGTACTTACATGTCTTCATGAGAGCCGCGATAACTAATGTGAATTTATGTGACTTTGTTTTGGTGTTTTTTGACGGCTTTTGTTCGGGTTCCCTGGTGTTTTTTTATAAATTAAGTTGGTTTTAAATAAAGCCGAAAAGGTAAATAAATTTGCATTTTTTTCTTCTAAAGGGTAAAGTGGCATTTCAGTTGTTCAGATCCGACGGGTGTCGTTCGAATTGCACAAGTGAGAACATACCTGACCATTATAAACTCCGCGACGGTTTGTTCGAGCCAGTTCAAGTTTATATATCAGAGATTGTTTCCCAGCGAATTGAACTGAACGTAAAAGTTTATAATAATGTACCCTGAAAAATAAACAACTTGGAATCTGTCAAACGGTTAGACTTTCTAAAGAGTTTACCCTGAAGATATGACAACACTGTTCAAGATTCATTGACGTTTTTCGCCATATGTTGCTTTGTTTACCTTCTTGGCAGGGGCACCACGTGGTCATTTTTGGTTTGACATAAGGTCATGTACAGGGCATATTAATTTAAAGCGTAATTTTTGGATATTTTTCTTAAATTTATTTTCATCTCAGGAATTGCCAGTTTAAATATAATACGTCATTTCCATAACGCCCTGTATATTTACTTTTAGATAAAATAATTTCAGAAGAATACGAGGAATTTACAATAAACCTTCCAGTTGGATATAGAATTTTAGCGAAGTCACCGAAAATGATATACACTTTTATTGCAATGAATTGACGACCGATGCTGGGATTCAGGTAAATCCGCATGTACACAGGGAACAACATTGGGACAACCTTACATATAGAAACCAGAAGACAAGTTGTAATTAAGTAAAAACAGTTTGGGTTTCGTCGAAGGGGTCTGGCACGTTTTTAAATTCATAGAGCTTTTACGCTATTTAAGCGAAGATTTAAAACAAATAATAATTGATCCTGTAATACAATGTAAACCATACTTTCCTCATCCCGACAACCCTTTTGCTAAGCATGATATTCGATGATAGGAAAGCCATAGGAGACCTGGGATTAAGACGCGTATTAAGAGCTAGGGTAAACCAATTTCTACAAATGTTCAAGAGTATAATAAGATTTTGCCACCATTGGACGTTTTAATCAAGAATACACCTAAAGAGCTTGTAACTGCAAAATAATCCTTGAAGCCTGGTGAAACGTAAACCTCGTATCTCCATTTTTCTGGATCCAAGGCAAACAAACAGTTTTTACAACCTGTAAAATGCACGTTTTGGAGTTAAGAGGTTTTACAATTATGACATAATATAACGTTGCTTAGTGTGTATCAATATCTCTATAAATATTTTTCCTTGTTTCAAAATTGGTCTACTCCGAACATGTTTATTTAATTAGTAAATCGTTTTTATCAGCTCTAGTTTGTTATTCAAATATTTTCCAAAAATTCCAGGTTTAAGTCCCTCTCAAGATTTAAAAAAAAAAATATACGAGTTATTTTCTTTTAGAATACGCATATTCCCCCTCCCCCCTATTGCAATTTCAAATTTTAAAAAAATTGTTATATAGAATCGGACCACCCTAATGTACAGGATTATCAATTTAGTTTGACCCACTTTTAACAGCCTGTAACTTTTTTGTATTTTGAGTTAGAGCGTTCATTCAAAAAACAAGATGTAGCATTTTGTATACAACCCAATAAAACCGTGAACGCAACCCTAAGTGTCTGTCATGCATATTTTAGCAATGGGTAAAGGAATTGGGTGAACAAAATTACGTGGAATGGCGCGTTGCCAGAACTCGCCCGCAAGTACTAGGCGTTAAATGTCGTTATAGGATAGATTACAGATGTCAGCACAGTTCAACATGGTACGAACCGAATCCTACAGCAACCAAAGCTAGAAAATCAAAAAATAACGTCAAAATTGAGCATTAAAAGGTAATATTTTTTGTACCCTGTATACAGGGTACCGATTTTAATCATATCACTGGTGTTAACAACATTTGACAAGGTTATTTTATACTCGACTGATTCCGCGATTGGTTCTTTATGAAACATTTTTTTTTAATTATTTAATGTAAAGAAAGAAGAAATTTGCTTCTAAATGTTTCAATATATTGAGAGGATTACTCTACATGCTTCGGCTTATTAGGCCTTTTTCAAGAGCATTGCAAGATGAATACTATTATTTTACGGGTCTTTATACAGGCACTAAAAAACTTTTTTTTGCTTAAGAATTAGGGTTTTTCCCCAGATTAGTATTGTAGTAGATTGAGAAAGCTGTCTATCACGGGCGTTCTTACGAAATTTTGTTGATCATTAGTTGTGAGGGGATTATTTTTTAGACTTTTTAATTTCGTAGTGTTCTGGAAGATCTAAACGTTGGCCCTTTCATTCGTCATGTAACAGTTTAATGTTGTCCATATCTATAGAATGGTTGTTTTCTATACAATGTGTGGAGATTCCGGAGTTTTTTATGTTATTCAAAATAGAATTGCGATGTTCTTTTAATCTTGTCTTGATGTTTCTACCGGTTTGCCCAACATAGACAGCTTCACAATCCTTACATTTAATCCTATATACCCCAGATTTGTTAAGTTTACCTATTTTGTATTTGTTATTCACCAACATAGATCCTAAACTACATTTATTCACCACCACTGTGTTGCAACCTAGGCTATTGAGTTTTTTTGAGACTATACTTAATGTAGGTACATAATTAATAAATCTATAATGTTTTGGTCATTAACACTGTAAAAATGTTTCTTAAGTATTTTACGTTTTTTAATTTTTAATCATGTTATATATTATATACTCCCTACATTATTTTTAGCTATCTGTTTGATTATATAATAATATAATTCCTGTTTATAGTCCTGTTGAGTTTAAAGGGAAATTTAACAGCGTGTGTGTGTGTGACATTTTTATTTTCCATGGCTGCTGAGAATTGATATGAATGACCGTATCTGTGGTGGTAGGTTTCCTATACAGGGTGTCCCATAACTAATGGTACACAGGATAACAGCAAATTCCTTGGGTAAAATACTGCGATTTGGCCATACTTAGTTTAGTTCAATAGCTGGTAATAACCGTAAAAATTTCATTTTCAATTTTCCTAAATAACTTATTTCTGAATCAATTTTTTTGCACAACATTTTGTGACTAGGGTTTTTTTGGGGAACTTTTTTGTGCCATTATATTTTTATTAAAAATATCAGTTTTTCCGTCATTTTTAAGAAATAAAGGTATACTTTGTAAATGTCGCTCCGACTAATCGTTTTCGAGATATTTTCAATTACAATTTCTAATGCGCCCGTTTAAATTTTGATTTGTAAATGTGAAATTTGTCACAGTAGGCTTTGGTAAAAACAAATACAACTAAAGCACTTTGAAACCTCATTTCTGTCAAAGTTTATTTTCATTTGTCAGCATTGTGGGTGTTTTTAAGGAGTTCTTGAAGATACTGTTATCAAAAATTAAACTAAAAATGCCGCGACGTAACTGTTTTCTAACGGAGAAATGCTAGACATGGTATGTTTATACGCACATGAAAATTTTAACAGACGCAGGGCACATCGGCGGTATTTGGAAATGTATCCAAAACTTTGACAGAAATGAGGTTTCAAAGTGCTTTAATTGTATTTGTTTTTACCAAAGCCTACTGTGACAAATTTCACATTTACAAATCAAAATTTAAACGGGCGCATTAGAAATTGTAATTGAAAATATCTCGAAAACGATTAGTCGGAGCGACATTTACAAAGTATACCTTTATTTCTTAAAAATGACGGAAAAACTGATATTTTTAATAAAAATATAATTATACTAAGGCACAAAAAAGTTACATTTCTTTTTATGTATCCAGAGTACCGCAGAGAGCGCCCCCTATAGTCTACATGAAAATTATTAACAAATTCAAATTCCTTTCCCCAAAAAAACCCTAGTCACAAAATGTTGTGCAAAAATACGGATTCAGAAATAAGTTATTTAGGAAAATTGAAAATTAAATTTTTACTTGGACACCCTGTATCTCGGTTATTACCAGCTATTGAACTAAACTAAGTATGGCCAAATCGCAGTATTTTTACCCAAGAAATCTGCAGTTATCCTGTGTACCATTAGTTATGGGACATCCTGTATATATTGTATTGGAATTTATTATTCATTTTCTTTATGTTAATATCCAAGAGATTTAGTTCATTATTGTTTTCCAATTCCATTGTGAATTGAATTTTTGTGTTTAAGGAATTTTAAAAAGTTAGAAATTGGGTTAGTTTATGTTCCGTGCTATTATAAGGTTATTGTGTTTGGGTTTAAAACACTGCCAATAGACAACTAGTGTTATTGATAAATGAACAGAAAAACTATATGCAAAAAAACGCGTAAAATATATTTCGACATGGAAAACTGGTATTAGATAACGAGATATCGAAAAAAAGGTATTTGCAAAAAGTGCTTAGATTCTAATCTTATGCTCTTTTGCAAAGTTTGGAGCCAAAAGTCCAAAAATGATATTTTTCGGAAACGGTATTTATTTATAAGAGATGCGAAGTCGGTTAAATTGGGACTTTCAAAAATATTTGGAACAATCTAAAATTTTGCGTTTCGGTTTTTATTTTTTCCTGACTTTTTTCGAAGAGATGTCCAAAAATAAATTTCACTTTCTCATTGCTACTTTTTACTCTTCACAAGATGGTATTATCAGATCTTTCATGCGACGTTTCGTCCTTGGGTCACCATCATCAACTTAGTTTTTTTTAAATACAGGCTTGGATCTTTTTGTTTAAATTAGGAAAGAAGACTGAAATCGACGTTCAGTGGTATACAACACTTACTGATTTTCCGATGTTTTGTTCCTTAAATTGACCACCATCTTCATTAAAATAACCCTAATCATTAATGCAATAACTATTGCCCTTTCTATCACTACGCAACTGGGTGCGTACATCCATCCATATCGGATATCGACAAACAAGCCCGATGGCCCATCAGGTGTCTCACGAGACGCATGCGCTATCAACAGTCTGGGATATAACCTATCAAATTAGCTCTAGCTACCTGTAACCATTGACAACGCACGATGTTGCCATATTTTATATTAAAAGTACTTTAATCAAAATAATATATTATTTCGCATTTAAATAACAAAATAATCAGTATGACAAGAGAGTTTAATAATATTGAAACTAAAATAGAATATTGGTTTCTTATATACCTTGTACAATTTATTGTAAATGCGTAAATGTAATTTTAGAGTTTTTTCGGTAAGAGATTATTAAATTAAATATGACAACATTGTTAACCCCATAATTTTTTTCCCGCATCCCTTTGGTAGCTAGGTACTACTAGGACAGCAAAATCATAAAACTGGGAACGGAAATACATATCATAGACTATAAAAGGTGCTCTAGAGCTATAAAGGTAAAAACACCTAACTTTTCGATAGTAACCTAGGTTACATAATTTGACGTTTTGTATTTTGTAATACATTGGGCTTTTTTTTTAAGAAAAAGTCAAATACTTTATTTAAAGTAGGTATATTTAACGTTGCCTAAAAATGAAAATAAAACTAAATTTAATAGAAGGTAAAAAAATAATACAAGCATGAAATTTGTCGAAGCGACAAAATTTTTTAATATTTAGTCATAGAACGATTCCTGTTTATTACGTCTTCTATCTTCATCTTCAGCAGAAATTCTAAGGGGACCTGGACTTGCTTTCCTAATAATGGTCCGATGCCTTACTATTTTTTGTTTTGCCAACAACACGGTATTTCTGTTTACTCCCAGTTCGTCTGCAATAACCAACGAATACTTATAAACAGGAAGAAGACAAACAGCCGTGTTAACACATCGAAGCAAGTATGAACAAACGAACAAACCAGGCATCCATTCCGTCTGGAATCAGCTGACAAACGCACGTGCTTTTTAAATGTCACTTTTGTCAAAATTTTTATTACTGGCAATATTTTAAAGTGACATTTAACCAACAAAAAACATTCAAACCCTTTTATTTTATTTACTTAAGTAGTGAAAATCAAATATTAGGATTCTGACATGTTTTAAGCTGTAAATATCACTTTAAAATAATCCTTACACACTCTTATATCATTTTTTTAACTAATAACGTAACTACAAATGAAAAATTAAACTTCAGAAATAAGCTTGTAAGTAGTTTTATTAAAAAATAGGAAGTAAATCATAATTTACATAAAATATTTTACCATCTTCAAGTGGGCTCTAGGTCCTAGCAAATATTTCAAGCTTCAAGTCCAAGCATATTTTTGGGCCCCATATGATTTAGGAAAAGAAATTATTATTGAAGCTTACTCTCAGTAAAGATGACTAAATGAATGTTTCAATTACAAATTACTCACTTGCACCAAAAAGGAAACGACGTTTTTCGTGAAAGATTAGAATATTAAAAATTATTTTAAAATTTAAAGATGCGTCTTCTCCACTTCTCCACCATTTTAAATCATATCAGATGTTGCTTGATTTCCATGCCCGCCAGACGAAGGAAGTTAGCTTGTTAAACTATTTAACAATTCGTGCTGCTCGCATTCTATGCCTGTCTCTGTCTGCAGCAACCTTCCCTAATTCAGTAAAGTGAGACAAATATGACCAGGATCAAGTCGCCTGCATAAACACTCACTTCTGGGCTTTCCATATTAACTCTACGTAAGTCTGATATTGACGCTTAAATGATAGAGTGAAACAGATAGATAAAAGTAGGTTACATGTGAGCGTATGGAGCAGAGTAGGCTTAGCATCACTTCCAAGGCCTTCTTACGTGTTTCGACCTCCCCCATAAGCAGTCTCACCGGGCTGGCAATAACCCTAATAAAAGCACCATCTCGCAACCAACTGTAGATAATAGCCTTTTGCTGGGGAGTTAATTATGGCATATATTTTTTTTAAATGTGCTTGACAAGTTAATGACAAAGAGACAATCTATATTGACATGTAAAATTTGTATATTATGACATTTGACTGGTACCAGACTAGACAGTTAATAATTCCTAATAGTCAAGGAGAAAATATGAAATTTTTATGTCCTAGTTTTTATCGGCACGATGGTAAAGATTGTTTCACGAAAAATGGATATAACTAAATGACTGCCGGAAAAGTACCTGTGGCCATCCCATTATTTATGACCGTTTGTTATTATTATGTGGAAAGGACCGGATTGTAATAATTATAATTAAATATAGGCACATCAGGTAGGTTAGGTTGCTTAATTTATATTTAAATATTTTTTTGGTGGTAAAAATTGTTAGTTTTTGAGGAATGGTTCAAGAATTGTCTTTTACCAAACATTCCTCAGAATAGCGTGATAGTAATGGACAATGCGAGCTATCACAGTCGCCAATTACATAAAGCTCCAAGCTCAAATAATATAAAATTGGAGATTCAGAACTACATGGCGGCGAATGATATATATTTTGAAGAAAGTTATAAAAAAGTGATCTTTTAGAAGTTTTAAAGCCATTTTGTATAAAAAAAAGTATATGTTTGTGACACATTGGCAGAAGAAATTGGACATACAGTGCTACGGCTCCCACCCTATTATTACATTTTTAACCCCATAGAGCATATGTGGCACCAGTTAAAATCACTGGTTAGGTCTGAAAATATTTCTCCGACTTTAAGTTCTAGTGTTGTAGAATTAATACGAAAATGCTTTAATGATATTCCCCCAGGTAGGTAGTTGGAAAAATTCAGTCCGTCACGTAATAACTGTAGAAAATTCGTATATTAGTCTGGATCGTATAATTAATCCAATTATAATTAATTTTGATGAGGATAGCGATAGCGAAACAGAACTATCTATAGAATGACATTATAAATGTAAATAAATATGACTAGTAATATTTAAAAAAAATGTTATTTCATTTGATTACATTAATATAATCATATCATTACTTGTTTTCCTTAGTCCGTCCCTTCATACTTCACTTGTTTATTGCCAAGTTCTTGTCGACACAATGGGACCGACCCAGGAACTCATTAAGTCGTATCCATTTTTCGTGAAACAATCTTTACAGATAAACTTGTCGACATGTACTTAGAAAAACTATAAAATTACAGCTATTCCTGTCATCATAAAAGTCCACGTTATATTTTAGATTACTACCAACCAAGTGAGTGAAAAATGTCAAAAAATTACGTCAAATTAGTTTCCTTAGTTGCCAAATTGTCTTTAGTTTCTGCGATAATGGGAAATTTGTAAAATCGATTTGATACCGAACGGAAGCTTAGTTTATATAGATATCTAATAATATATTATATTTATTTTAGAATCCAAAAGTCAAAATACGACGGCGGCAAAGTTTCCACCGTAATTTATTTGAGAAATCAACATAACCATCCGACGGGCGCAGCTACCAATTTAAAATATCGAGATGTAGGCGAAAAAGCTAAACAGAAATTAAAAAAATTATTTGCCAGTGGACATACGCCGGGAAGTGCTCATCACGCGTTGCGGTCTGAAGCCTTTGAGGAATTTGGTGAAAGTTATGAAAGGTAATAGTGCGTTTGTGAGTCGGACGAACATAGAAATATTTTCAGCCGGAACAAGAGTACCTCCACCCTCGTTTTCGAGGATGCTGAACACGATGGCGGCGTCAGAATCTCTCTTTGGGGTTGCGCAACCCCTAAAAACGGCTAAAAACCACCCCCCAGAGGGGTTAAGCGCGCTTCAAGAGGTTTCCCTGCAGAGAAACACACTTTCCCCCGTTTTCGAGGATGCTGAGCACGGTGGTGGTGTTGGATATCGCGTCCGACCCCTTGCAACCCCTCCACCGGCCAATACTCGCCCCTGAAAGGGGTGAATTTTTTTTCGAGTATCAGCGTCAAATGGTTAGCGAACCATTTGGTTCGACCATGACCTGTTTATTATTATTATTTTTCAGCATTATTTACAAGCATATATGTTCAATAAACGCAGATTTGGTAACGTAATATTGGGTGTAATCGATCTCTGGGGGCGAAATTGATATCTGGAGGCCTTTTAATATATTTTGTATTTTCTCAGGGTTAATCAAATTTTTAAAAGATCTGACAACATTCCAATTTAAAGGAAAAGGAAAGGAATCCTATCGCTATTTGTTTTACGGAGTGACAGTCCAGTTGCTCTATGGCTCATAAGTTTGATTGCGAGATTCCAACAGTAAAATCAATCGAAAATATCCAAATTTACCAACTTCAGAAAATAGCAGATTTTATTTTGCTTTTACCTCTCGATTCGTTGTTGTGTAATAAAACATTTTGAAAAACTTTACCATTTTCTCCTCTTTTAATGTGAAACTATTAATAATAGTACATTGTTTGCCGAGAAGATTCCAGGAATGTGGCTTTTCCTACGAGGTAAACATACTATTTTTCCGAAAATCGTTTAAACATCGACAGATATTGATTCATTTTGAAAAAATCGCGAATAATTTTATTCACAAATAAATGGTGCTTTGATATTCGTAATAAAGTTAGTTGCGTTACTATGTATTAATGTTGAATTGTCAAACTTGACGCATATGAATTTAATGGTTTGTGTTTCCGAAAGCAAAACAGTATAAAATGATAAGCGATGATGAATTTTCCATTTCTTGGACTCCTCCAGAGCTGGTTGAGGCAGAGAATACTGCTTCATTAGAATTATTGCCAAAGAAATCAAGAGAAAAGTACGAATTTGCATATAAACGTTCTATGGACTATCGCAAGAGTAGAAACACGAGTTCTTTCTCGGAAAATGTTATAATGGCATACTTCCTAGACCTTTGTTTAAAGATTAAATCTTCAACATTAAGTTTTCAAAATATAAATTAATTCCTTATGAATAAACGTGTTTTCAATCATTTGTGTAGAACACTAACAACTGTAAGGAAATATAATTATTTTTACATGCCCCGAAAGTGCCTCTTTTCATGCATGTTCTCTTCACCGAAAGTGGCGTTTTCCAAGAGAGCGGGCGGGAGAGTATCGAGGCGTGCGGGAAAGATTTTTCCCGCCCCTTCGAGTCACCATGTGCTCATAAAAAAATAAAACCAGAATTGTCGGTGCGGGATTTGAACCCGCGACCCTCAGATCGCCAGACGGACACTCTACCAACGGAGCCATACTACAAGCAATAATAAATAGCGGATTATATATAAATTAAATTGGCAGTTAATTTTTCAAAGATGTTTTAGAAAAATGTCTGAAGAATTTCTTTATTTATATGGCCTCAAAGACTTGGGCACTTGTAAAAAAATAAATAAAACCAGAGATGCCGAGTGCGGGATTTGATCCCGCGACTCTCCGATCACAAGGCGTACGCCATACCACTAGGCCACCGAGCCTATTTGTCAAAAATAATAATAGATATTTACATTCTCCATGCGCGAGTGTTTTCATGTCATGTAGACAGGAAAACTGTCTGAAGAATTTCTTTATTTATTTGGCATCAAAGCTTCAGAGCACTCGTAAAAAAAAATACGGTACATATCTCGGGCCGTCGGAGGCTTTTCCGGACTCGGATCTCCGCATCTCGTCCGTAAAAGCCTCTTTTCGGCCCTTGATACGTAATGTACTATTCCTTACAGTAAGGAATGAATATTTCCTAACAGTTATTTTCCGTTACCTAGCAGCGACTAAGTGGAGGGAAATATTGACTTTTTCTTTCAAAAATGTCGATATTTTCGAACGATTTTCGGAAAATTTATATTACTTCCTCAGTTTTTGAGTTATTTATGATTATACTCATTAACAGAAAATCCATGATTGATTTTTGTAGGCTCATCGGACCCTTGCCTTTAATTAAAAAATTTTATTTGTTTGCAATTTAGAAATCTTAAAAAATGCTTATTTTCGACCATCGACCATTTTTAAATTCAATACAGACCGAATGCGCTAGCGAAATTATATTGGGACAAGGACATGCGCAATAGCATACCAGTGTTTGTGCATTTACAAGATATTTTGACTTTTAGATCATTTTTGGATTTATGTATTTTTTGTACAATTGTTGAAATAAATCCAGCGATAATAATATATATTTTTTTTAGTGTTGTTGCCGACCGAAATAAAGTACCAGATTTAAGTTATTGTTACAATGCTTTCTATAAAGATGTGAGGAAGGAACATGGCTCCTTACGAGACGATCACAAAACAGAACATAGTGACAATGTCGAGATTGGTGGTAAGGTTTCGTTGTTTCTTTCGATAAGCATAATTCCCTCGGTAATTCCCCGTATTCGCTAAAGTGGCTTAAAACTTTGACATGGGCTAGTAGCCATGAAAATAAAAACTGTTAGTGGGCAAAATTTGTTTTGTTAATGGCGTATTGTTCTTCCGAGTCATTTAAAAAATTATGATTTATTATTTTTGTGACTAATTATTTAGTGAATTACTTTTTCCGAAAATCGTTCGGAAATATTGACATTTTTGATAACATTTTTGAAAGAAAAAGTCAATATTTCCCTACACTTAGTCGTTGCTAGGCAACGGAAAATAACCGTTAGGAAATATTCATTTCCTTACTGTAAGGAAATGATATTTCCTTACAGTTGTTAGTATTCTACATAAATGATTGAAAACACGTTGTTCATAAGGAATTAATTTATATTTTGAAAACCTCAATGCATTGCAGAATACATTTTGAAATTAGTTTGATATATTCACAGTTATTTGACAGTTAGTACAGTTATTGAAAATTGGAGGAACATTATTAGAACTGTGAGAAACATTTTGGACAACATGAGAGGTAGTAGGGTTATTTTGTTGAATATTTTGTACTGTGAAAATTTTATTTGCCACCTCAACCTTATTGTTAAGAGATTCTTCAATATATCCTTCAGCAACGTTTGAAGACTTCCATCCGCCATATCTCTTTGAACTAGTTATGTTGGCACCAGAGTCAACCAATATTGTTGCAGAAGACCGACGAAGGCAGTGACCAGTATATTCTGTTGGATTTACAAAGTTCAAATAAGTAGCAACTATTTTAGGCATTTTTCTTAATTGATGTATTCCTACCACTAGTCTACAACCCTTTTCGCTTTCATATTTAAAGAAAAATCGGTCACTGTTCATATGTTCTGGTCTTTACGAAACATACTTTCGATAAACATTCAAGTACATCTGATTAACTACAAATGATCTTGGTTTGCTGGTCTTCGAATCAGGTATGCTAATTAAAAGCTTAGATTCTAGGTCTTCTACATCGTGTAGAGTCATTCGGACTAACTCATCCATTCTACAGGCCCCAGAAATATTAAATATTAAAGCCACGTAAAAAATAAATAAATGTGTAATCTAAATAGAAATTAAAACCTTGTACATTTCCTTAATCATTAAATTTTCTTTATCTGGACCTTCCTGGATAAATTTCTCGGATTTCTTCCTTCGTTAAAATCTTATATTTCTTTGCCCTATAACCTTCAGCATGCCGTTTCAATAAAGAACAAAGTTTTGAATATGTAGATATATCTACAGTGTGTTTAATTGCAAGGGTTGACTTCAACATTGAATAATTGGCCCATAATGATGAAGATTTCATCTTTAAACAAAGGTCTAGGAAGTATGCCATTACAACGAGCTCAATATTTAGACTTTCTTTAGAGAGTGGTAGAGATAGAGCTCTATGTACCATTGATCTATATGCTGCCAAATTATGCTATTGCCCTCAATAATGGGTACACATTAAAAGAAATAACCTACCTCTCTTATCAATAAAAAAAAACAACACACTAGCTATAACGCAAATATATCCCATAAAAAAAGAACGAAAACTCAAAAAATTTGATAGTCTTACATATTCAGGTCCGACCTCAGACAAAATTGCAAATATTTTATCATCTGATTTAGTTTGGGTTCACTCTCGTGTGAGCGTCTTGAAGATGTAGTTGAACTACGAAACGGCCGTAACGTCAAATCTATTTTAATATAGTGACAAATAACAAAGTAAACTTTAGTTTCATTTTATATATTTAAAATGTATCGTCGCAAAGTAACGGACGAGTCAATCAATTCTTTATCAATATTTTGTAATGATCTTTTTCTTTGCACGTGAGTGTATATTGAATAGTTACAGAACTTTTAAAAATGTGGCGCCGATACCGATATTATACTTTTTTTTTTACTTTTAGAATCTTAATCCCCAACTGAAATACCAACAAATCATAGTGAGCATTTGGAGGATACAGTTTTGGAGGTAAAGCAGCCCAATGCGGTTGCTGAATCTTTAAAAAATGTATTCGACGATATAGTACGCAGAGTAAGCGTCAGCCAGTTGCCGGGATTATTAATGGCGTCCAAAGTTTTTTGCAGAAACTATAATACGTCGTGTAAAAGAGAACGTTCATTGCAGACGGCTTTAGTGAATTTTTGCCGATCTACCGGAAGAAAAGGTGCGGTTATGTCGTCGACAAAAACTGGTGTATTACCGACAAGAAGAAAGATTCATAATATGCAAAAACTGCGTCGACTTAATTCGGAATCGGCTACGAACGTAGTAAGAAAGGACGAAAGTACGCATGGCTGTGCCAGTTAGAGAGAGATTGCATAGAAAAGTGATAACGACGAGTTTTTAAATGTTGCTTCGTTTCAAATGTCGCAACATTTGTCTGGATTTTGCTATCGTGAACTCAATATGCAAGGCGATACAAAAAATTTTAACAGCTTAATTATTGTACCTCCTAATCTCGGGAGCATACAGGGGAGGTCAAAATAAACCTAATTTGTCATAGAAAAAAAAATTCCTAAAGTGCCCCTTGAGGGAGATACAGAGCTTCAAAGAGGTACCCAGCGAATAACCTTTTTGGCTCTAACTTTTGAAATTCAAAGAAAAAGTCCATTTTCTCCAAGAGACCTGTTTGGTAACTAACAAAGGGTGAACTCAAAGTCACTGTCTTATAAATTATCTGTTGTATATTTAAAGAAGCGTGGTTACATGTTTCGCCCAACTGGGCATCATCAGACCTAAAAAATTTTAAATTTATTTTAAAAAAACTTTTGAACAGAAGAAAGATAAAACCACGAAAGAACTGTTTTAATTTTGTGTAATTTTGTGATTCCCTTCACAACTGTTTTAATTTTGTGTAATTTTTTAGAATGACATTTTAACATTCGATATTTATATTTTATATTGTTTTACTCGTATTTTTAAATGTAACTGCTTGTTGTTTGTGCAATCTTTTGTGTTGTGGCGTAAACTTTTATTCTAAGGTAACGTAGTGACGTTGTTTCGTGGTTTTATCTTTTTTCTGTTGAAAAGTTTTTTTAAATAAATTTAAAAAAAATTAGGTCTGATGATGCCCAGTTGGGCGAAACATGTAACCACGCTTCTTTAAATATACAACAGATAATTTATGAGACCGTGACTTTGAGTTCACCCCTTGTTCCAACTTTTGAACCGACTGGTATAATTTAATGAAATTTTAATATTTTATAGAAGTCATAAAAAGAATCATTAAACTATATGCTACATCCTCAGGAACGGAATTGCCAGTTGGGCCAATATTTTGACAGGTGTCATTTGGCAGAGCTGAAAACCGATTTTTTAAATATTTAGTCCCTCTTTAAGGTAAGGTACTCTTAATTTATTGCGATAAAGCTAGCGGTTTTCGAAATAAGTCGGTTTTTATGCGAAACGCGCATAAGTTAAAGATTGTTTTAAGAAAAATGGATATAACTTAATGACTGCGGTAAAAGTACCTGGGCCATCCCATTATTTATGACCGTTTGTTATTATTATGTGGAAAGGACCCGATTGTAATAATTATAATTAAAAAAAGGCACGTCAGGTAGGTTAGGTTGCTTAATTTATATTTAAATATCTTTTTGTGGTAAAATTTGTTAGTTTTTGAGGAATGGTTCAAGAATTGTCTTTTACCAAACATTCCTCAGAATAGCGTGATAGTAATGGACAATGCGAGCTATCACAGTCGCCAATTACATAAAGCTCCAAGCTCAAATAATACAAAATTGGAGATTCAGAACTACATGGCGGCGAATGATATATATTTTGAAGAAAGTTATAAAAGTGATCTTTTAGACGTTTTAAAGACATTTTGTGTAAAAAAAGTGTATGTTTGTGACACATTGGCAGAAGAAATTGGACATACAGTGCTACGGCTCCCACCCTATTATTGCATTTTTAACCCCATAGAGCATATGTGGCACCAGTTAAAATCACTGGTTAGGTCTGAAAATATGGCTCCGACTTTAAGTTCTAGTGCTGTAGAATTAATACGAAAATGCTTTAATGATATTCCCTCAGGTAGTTGGAAAAATTCAGTCCGTCACGTAATAACTGTAGAAAATTCGTATTAGTCTGGATCGTATAATTAATCCAATTATAATTAATTTTGATGGGGATAGCGATAGCGAAACAGAACTATCTATAGAATGACATTATAAATGTAAATAAATATGACTAGTAATATTTAAAAAAAATGTTATTTCATTTGATTACATTAATATAATCATATCATTACTTGTTTTCCTTAGTCCGTCCCTTCATACTTCACTTGTTTATTGCCAAGCTCTTGTCGACACAATGGGACCGACCCAGGAAATCATTAAGTCGTATCCAATTTTCGTGAAACGTACTGTACTTATTTATTTTTATTTTTATCGTATTAAATTAAGAGTGTCCTTTTTAAAGAGGAATGGCCAAAGTATTCAGTTTTCAGCTCTGTCAAATGACACCGGTGCCAAATTTTTCGTGTATGTCAACATAATATATGAATTTATGGATAACTGTTTTTTTTTATGGGAATTTTTTGGTTTTTCAACTCTTAATAAAATTTTATTTATAACTCATCTGCTTATGTTTCATTTCATTATTAAGAAAGAGAATAATTAATTATGACTGAATTAGATATTTTTTGCTTATTTTTTTACGAACGAACGAATAATTTGTAATAAGTCAAAAAAAAATTATTTGTATGTCGCAATAAAGTATGTCCCATAATTTTTGGCACCAATTTCAGATGCCATAAAATTGGTAATAAGAAGAAAATATCAAATTGTCCTGGTAACAAAAACTTGTTCGACACCCTCACTAAACGTTGACAGTTCAGTTTTTAAATTGATTAAGTCGATATGGCTTACAAATTAGAAATTCGGAAAAGTATTTATAATGGGCCCGTTCAGCATTTTTTTATTGTAGAAATCGAAAGTAGAACACTTTTTAAGGCAATTTCCTAATTTTTAGATTTTTATTCGGACTTTTAAGCCCTCAAATAAATTATCAAAGTTGGATCGCGCGAAATCGGGGCGGAGCTTCGCTAGACGTCACTCCGTACATGCTGGTCGGAAAACGGTCGAGATTAGAAGCGTACAGTGCGCGTTTCTGTATGAAAACGTCGTTTGATTGTGAAATTATATCATTTTTAACTTCTTGCTGGTTTAAAATGAGTGAGAAGAAATCTTGTGTAGTTCCCGAGTACCCTAACACTTTCAAAAATGCCCCAGAAAAACTGTTTATAAGCGTGCCATGTGATCGTGCAACTAAAAAAGTTTTGGCAGAAAGCTATGCCACGGGATGTATTTTTAACGTAAGTTTAAATATGTCAATGTGAAAGCAGACTATACAATATATGATATACATATATTTATTTTAGATACAAGAAGCCATAGAAAATTAAATGTACATAAAAACAATGCAGAACGGAAGAATCAGACTTAAGCCAAAAGTAGTACCAAGGATTTCTGATTGTAAAAAAAATAGAATTACGACCCACAGACCAAAACTATCGTCACGATTTTTAGAAAACAAAGAACAACAGTCTTTGATTAATAACTTGTTCGTGTCCGTTTAAGGAAAGGGTTCCGAAGAAAATGTGGCTAATGTGGCTGGAAGGAAATATTATAGCGACTCAGATTCCAATAGCGGCTCTACATCAACATTTATTTTAACAGATCTAAGCTTCTCAGATTCGGATTCCGATAGTAGAAAATATATAGATATTGCAGAAGAAATACAAAGAAGAACATTTTTATTGATAGAAAAAAATCCAAAACTTTATTTAGGTATACCAAGCCATTCATTATTTATTGTAAATATGCTAGCCCAAAAATGTAAATTGGATAGATTGTATATTTTTTTAACCCTAAAAAAGATTAAACTAAATTTATCCAGTTACCAAAGTATGTAGCATTATTCGTAAAACAGTACCTTCCCAAGAAAAATTCCCTATTCGCTTTAGGCACAGCATGTTCAATATACAGGGTCCGCAAACCAAGCGTGGACGGAAGATTAAATCGTTATCGAAGAACTCATCACCAATACTGAAACAGCTTGAGATATTGGATTAAAAGCGGCATGTTTTAAAAATATTTTACATTATACAGGGTGGCCCAAAAAAGTGTGACAGCATAAAGTTATATTTTTTTAAATGGGACACCCAGTATTTTATTGCATATTTAGGTTCGTATTACTATCGTTTATAAGTGCCTCAAATTTTATTTAATTTGGTTTTGTAGTTTCGGAGAAATAAATTAAAAACTAAACAAAAAAAGTTTTGCAGTCCTGAATAAAAAAATCAAAAAAACAATCCAGAACTATTTTTTTAACCTCGGCATTGAGTGAAACTTATGACAAGAGGTCTAGAGATACTATGAATGTAATTGCGTTTATTTATTTTATACAGGGTGTTCATAATGAGCTTTCAAAACTCAAGTTTTTCAAATGGAACACCCTGTATATTATTTGGCTATTTTACGTAGAATTCATAGACAATTTTTTTTTGTAATACAAGCATATAAGAGTTATATCCAGCCGTTTTCGAAATAATTGTAAATATCATAAATTATGTTGTTTAAATAGAGTTTTTATTGGGAAAATTTGTTATAGGCGACTAGACTAATAATTGTAAACTAAAGTAAATGTTCCAAATAGCTTCCTTTTACTTAATTTAATGATTTTCCTCTACTGCCAACAGAACTCTTAATTCATTTTCTTCATTAATAACGGGTTTATTGATTATCATCCTTTTTATGTACGCAGTGCTTCCTGTTGCTACAAATCTTTGCAACGACTTCTCGAAGGTTTTTGGTCTCGGCTTTCTTTCAATATTTGGATATCTTTCAGCATACACTTGGCTTGCGAGGAGGCAATTTCTTGCACATTCACCCAGTATAAACATCATATTTACCATTTCTAAAGTTGTAAAATTCGACATTTTGTGAACAAATGTAAATAATTTTATTTGGCTGTCATAGTGACAATCTGAACAAAAAGAAAAGAATAAAAAATAATATTAAATAATAAAAGTAGCAAAAATGTATGATTTTAAAATTTATTTCGAAATAACTAAAATACGGTGAACTCTAAGAGTAAAAGGAAGATATTTTGAACTTTTACTTTAGTTTACAATTATTAGTCTAGTCGCCTATAACAAAATTTCCCAATAAAAACTCTATTAAAACAACATAATTTATGATATTTACAATTATTTCGAAAACGGCTGGATTTAACTTATGTGCTTGTATTACAAAAAAAAATTGTCTATGAATTCTACGTAAAATAGCCAAATAATATACAGGGTGTTCCATTTGAAAAATTTGAGAAAAATTATTTTAAAATGTGGGGTTTTTGAAAGCTTATTATGAACACCCTGTATAAAATAAATAAACGCAATTACATTATTATAGTATCTCTAGACCTCTTGTCATAAATTTCACTTAATGCCGAGGTTAAAAAAATAGTTCTGTATTGTTTTTTTTGATTTTTTTATTCAGGACTGCAAAACTTTTTTTTTTAGTTTTTAATTTATTTCTCCGAAACTACATAACCAAATTAAATAAAATTTGAGGCACTTATAAACGATAGTAATACGAACCTAAATATGCAATATAATACTGGGTGTCCCATTTAAAAAAATATAACTTTATGCTGTCACACTTTTTTGGGCCACCCTGTATAATGTTAAATATTTTTAAAACATGCCGCTTTTAATCCAATATCTCAAGCTGTGTCAGTATTGTAGATAAGTTCTTCGATAACGATTTAATCGTCCGTCCACGCTTCGTTTGCGGACCCTGTATTATTGACTGTTTTGAAATTTCAATACAAAAACCGAGTGATTCGATACTGCAGTCCCTTTCATGGTCAGAATATAAAGATTCTAACACCATGAAATACTTAATAGAGTGGATGTGGACAAATGGATTTATTTCCTACATTTCTTCTGGTTTTGGAGGTAGAAGTACTGACAAAATTATAGTTGAGGAATCCACATTTTTAAATAAATTAGATCCAGATGCCCAGGATTCCAGGTAATGGCCGACAGAGGCTTTAAGCATCTCGAAGACCAACTTACAGCCAATAATAATCAACTTGTTAGACCAAATGCGAGGAATAAAATTGCTTAGGTAAGTAAAATGTTTTTAGAGGAATCGTAAATAGATGGTAAAAAATTTAATTTATATTAAAAAAAGTGAATCGCCTGATAGGATTACCTATACTCTTTTTTTAATATAAATTAAATTTTTGCATATATCACCTATTTACTATTCTCCTAAAAACATTTTACTTCCCTAAGCAATTTTATTCCTCGCATTTCTGCACTTACAAAGTCTTTATTTTTGAGTAAAATAGTTAAACGCCATAAACATATATACGTCTGGTAAGTTTCCAGAATCAGTTTTGATAAAACCACTATCCACTGAAAAAATTTGAAGTAATAAAAGATAAATAGTCCAAGTAATAATAAAGTAAATTGGAAACCAAATTTCTCAAACGGGTTGTAATGAACTGACTATACTTATAGACTATAGCAAACTTACATATTCGCGGACGGCGGCCCGCGCGTATACAGGGTATGACGTCACGAATCGGCGCAGCGCCTTTTACTGAAATCCAATTTTTAACATTGAATATCTAAGGATTGGATAAACCTATCGAGCTGAAATTTTAACAGCTCATTTAGATGATCGAATTCTATTGAATACCATAAAAAAAATTAAGAAAAAAATATCGGTAACAAGCCCATTTAGTTGGACGGGTCCCTAAATCCGAAATAATACGCATTTTTGAAAATGCAAATATACGCGTAGAACCATTTATCGGACAATTGCTGAACGTGAGGAAGGTGCTCCTTGTATGCACCTTCTAAAAAGTGGAAGGCCTAGACTTTTTGCCAGAGTAAGATCGGAAAGACTGGTAAGAAGGGCGAAAAACACACTTGGTACATCAACAAGAAAACTAGCACGACAATATCGAACATCTAAGAACACCATATCGCGGGAATTATTGCGGAATGGCCAGAAATACCGAAAATGAAGAAAGGCTCCGAAATATACAGCCATAACCAACTAGCCAGAATCCCGAGATGCTGCTGTGCATTAAGAAGAGTATATTTTGCTAACAACCGGGTCATAATTATGGATGACGAAAAGTATTTCACACTAAGCAACTCCAAAATGAAGGGAAATTATGATTTTTATACTGACGATATTGCAGAGATGTAAAATTTAAACAAAAGATCAAATTCGCTGATAAGGTGTTATTATGGTGCGCTATTTCCACCAGGGGTGTATCCAGGCGTATGTGGGTCGAGTAAGAGGTGAGGCCCTGGATAGTCAAAGATATATCGATAATTGTCTTACGAAACGGGTTAATTTTCTTGAAGACCTTGCGTCCTGACACTATGCAAAACAAACCAAAAATGGGTTAGCAGACCAAAACGTACCATTTGTTCAGCGAAACGACAACCCTCCTAACCTTCCCCAGGCTCGGCTCATAGAAGAAAGTTTACGATGGAGGATGGAAAAATCCGAGAAATCGATATAAATGCCGTCCAAAACCTAATGCTAGGTGTCCGCAGAAAGTCCGCGTCTAGGGGAAGACCATGGTCCTCTATATTTTATTTAAGTTCATAATTTTGTTGCTTATGAAACAATTAATTACTATGTATTATAGTGTTGGAAAAAAACCGATTATTTTAATAATCGAGTACTTGATACGAGCGATTTTAATAATCGAGTGAATCGCTTGAAATTCCAATTCACCAAGCGATGACGTCACCGACTGCTCTACCGGCAGCCTAGCCGTTTACATGTGATGGTAGGGTATTTAGCAGGCACGTTACTTCGGGTGGGAACCGGTTTAGCTAAAAAATTGTAGTAGCCACCAAAAAAATTCCAGAAATTTATTTATTTGTGAATAATGAATTTTTACCACGTGTCTCGATATCAAACAAAAAAACTGCAAAAAATCACCCAAATATGTATTTATTGTTTGGGTTTATTATTGTGCGTTTTTAACCCGAACAAAAAGTATTACCAAGAGTTATTTTCCATTTGAATTATCAAAGCTGCTAATACAATTAATCTAGTAGAAGCGGCAGCGCTGCAAGGCTAAAAATATTTTTAAAAGAGCGCATGCCCACTTATATTAGCCTTCGAACAAACCGGTTTAGCTAAAAAATTGTAGTAGCCACCAAAAAAATTCCAGAAATTTATTTATTTGTGAATAATGAATTTTTACCACGTGTCTCGATATCAAACAAAAAAACTGCAAAAAATCACCCAAATATGTATTTATTGTTTGGGTTTATTATTGTGCGTTTTTAACCCGAACAAAGAGTATTACCAAGAGTTATTTTTCTTCACATCGTTCTTAATCTACGAGCATAAAATAAGTAGATATTTAAAATAGCTTGTCAAATTCTTCCACTTTAAATTATCAGGTGCCCACTGTGTGCACTTCAAAAATTTAGGCTTAGTCCACTCGCAAAATAAGAAAATTGGTTATTATTTTTTTAAATTCATGTATTTATAGTTACCTAAAAGTTCCTGTTTAAATTTAAGAATGTTTACTTTTGGTTACCAAAAAATTTGTCGATACCTATGTTTTGTTAACTATTTTGCTCGTTTTCTTATTTTCCATTGACATTTTCTATAATGTATGTTATTTTTAAGAAGTCTTCTTGAGTTTAATAATAAAAAGTTCCTGTTTAGATTTTAAAATGTTTACTATAAGATTTCCAACGAATTTTTCTATATATTTTGTTAACCATTTTGTTCGTTTTGTTATTTTTCATTATGAATTTCTATTATTATGTTATTTTTGAGAAGTTTTCTCGTGTTTATAGTAATTAAAAATTTTAAAATTATATCCTTTAATTTTTTAATATTTACAATCGGAGACCTAAACTACGCCGCTGGCTAGCCAGTTAAAACAAAACTTTACAAAATCCATGTCGCAATGACTCCGCTAAGGGATTCGGCATACTTTTTTATATGCACCTTCTCGTTTATGTGCCTTTAAGAACGACGTATGTCGTGTACCTGCTCAGCGTCAAACTCGAACGTCGCCAATCGGATGGCGCGGCGCGTAGACCGAAGGTCGTGTATCAAGTGACGGGCGATATTTTTCGGTTTTTCGCCTGAATTTATAACTAGAGTATTTCCTATCGAGCGAAAAACTGTTCGAATAAACGAGCAATTTTTTAACTCGATCACACTACAGCGGTATATTTCCGCCGGCGTCAAGCGAAGCTCGGGTATCGAGTGAAAGATAATAAGTGACGAGCGACGGTTTTCGCCTCAATAGATAACTCGAGCGGTCTTTTAAAAAACGAGCGAAGTCGGTTATTTCAATAATCGAGTGATCAAGCGGTTTTTCACTCTAGCGAATACAATTGGTTGACATTTGTGCCAAAACTTATGGGACAGACGTACGACGCTACAAACTTAGATTCGGTTAAGTGATCTTAAGCATTTACGAATTGATTTGTTATTGTAATATGTAATAATTAATTTTGATAAATTAATACTCATAAGTCAAAAACTGTTCGAGAGAGGTATAGCAATATTACACATCGAACGATAGGTGATTTCAAGAGCTTTTTAGGACCACAGATAAAATACATGGTGTTTCATTTAAAAAAAAAAACATACTTTTTTCATTTTTCCAAAAAAAGAAAATATTTGTATTTTAACTCGAACAAACACCCCGTACTATTATAAATAATATTTGGAAACATAGTGAAAAGCCTTTTGGTATCACCCGACTCTCAGTCGAATTTCAGTACGCTAATTTGTCAGAGTTCAAAAATATCGGCTCTTTTTGGGCGGCCCAAAAAAAAAAGTTAAATAATTATTATCTCGAGAGCGATAACAGATAGATATATCAAAATTTCAAGGAAAGTTATTAAGAAATTATTAGGGATTCTAAAAAAATCAATATACAGGGTGTTCCATTTGAATTATCAAAGCTGCTAATACAATCTAGTAGAAGCGGCAGCGCTGCAAGGCTAAAAATATTTTTAAAAGAGCGCATGCCCACTTATATTAGCCTTCGATGAGTAGGTCTTCATAAACGTCTCAATCACTTTATAAAATATGCTTTGAGAGATTCATATCGATGGTTATTTAATTAAATAGTCAAAGAAAAGCGACATTTTACAAAACGAAACAATTTTTTACTATTAAAAATTTTGATACATGCTTACTTATTTACACTAACATACAGGGTTTCCAGAAAATATGTCATAAATGATAGGATATACAGGGGAATTAAATTTTAATTCATCAAATCAAGACTAAAACAGATTTATCTCGAAAATGGTAACATATATCGAATAAAACAAGAGTATAGGTTCTTTTAGCAAATTAATAGGTGAATGGATGGATGTGTGACACCAAAATGTCAAAATTGGCAACACCATGTATAAATTTTAAAATTTAATTTCAACCGCACCTGTATAATAAGGATTCAAATTTCAATAACGAAAGCTGTATCGCTACACGTTACTACTATCACCCGAATTTCAAGGTCGCTAAAAAATGCAAATTTTACTTGTAACTTTGACACCCTGTATATCAACAAGGAAGCTGCATAGGAAAAATATGTATATGAAGTATTTCGACTTCTTATATACATCCTATCATTTTTATGACCACTAGTTTGTGGACACCCTTAAGGTCAAAGCTACAAAAAATTGCAAAAAGCAACCATGGAAATAAACATTAAATTAACTTGGTTTCACTCGAATTTCTAAATAAATTTAATTATAACAACTGTGTATCGATATGCCAACAGAAATGATGAAAATTATATTCTACTGTCGAACACAAGCAGATTTTATAAATAATGACTTTCTTTTAAACCTACAAATAATAAAGCTTCTCCTCTTCCAAACTGTATCCGTGGATAATATACAGGATGTCCCGGATAAGAGTGCACTCTACAGTGATCTGGTTAACCATAGGACATACGGAAATGATTAAAATTAGACAAAAGTAGCGCGTTAGTAAGTTCTCAACTAAAAATATGACCAATTTTTGAAGTGGATGTCGGAAAATGCTGCAGAAAACAATAACGAAACTGTGCTGTTGGGTTATATACTTTAATTGATCTATCTGAAAAATTTTGTGTGGGCTAAATATTCGATGATAAAGAAGACTTTAATGGTAAATAAGAATATTAATATACAGGGTGACAATTTAAAAACTTGAAATGGCCATATATTAGAAACGAAAAACTGAAGAAAAAAACGCAAAAAACCGTTCCTATAAAACGAAGGGGGAACAAAAACAAGCGTATTAGCCCACCCCTATCTGCAACCCCTTGGACAGGGTGAGATAAACCCTTAAAATCTTAAATAGAAAGGGGGTCGAGTGATACATCATTTTGAAGCTCTTGAAAAATGCTTTCCAATGGTACCATAGAAATTCAGGAAATTCTTCTCTGTTTATTAAGGAAAACAATAAATGAAAAGACAATTTTGAAATTTTTTATTATTAGTTAATTAAATGTTCAAAATGATTGCTACCAATATCCTGGCATATTAAGAGATATCTCTTAAGAATTCTAAACAGTTTAAGCCTCGGTATTTCGTTTTGGTTTATTTGCTATTTTTTTTTTGTCGAAAAAAAAAATTTGTTTATAAATATTCGCATTTTATTATAACAGAATTTACCATAAAGGTAGCTTCTATTAGTATTAACTACAGTTAACTTTCGGTTCAGTTTAAACGAAAAGCAGCACTTCTTATCTTTAACAATGGTGTACAGCACAGCTGAACGGGTAGAAATTATTTTCATTTATGGTTCCCAGGATCAATGTTTTTTAAGAACAGCTCAACGTTTTAACGAAAGTCATCCAGGTCAAAATGTAAGCCCGGAGTATGTTCGCCAACTAGTAGCCAAATTTAAAGAAACTGGTTCTGTCGCGAATATAAAGAGAAATCAACCGAGACTAGCCGACGAAGCAGCGCAAATTGAAATTCTGGGGCAGTTTGCAATGAATTCAACTTTATCAACTCGTCAAGCAGCTGTAGCAACTGGATTATCTCGTGAATCAATAAGAAAGGTACTTAAAATTCATAAGTTTTATCCCTATAAACTGCACATACTGCAAGAACTTGGTGACGACGACCCTGACAGAAGAATACAGTTTTGTGAAATAATGACAGATAGAATTACGGCAGAACCTCGACTAGTTAAAAATATTTGCTTCAGTGATGAGTGTACCTTTTATTTAAATGGGCATATTAATAAGCAAAACTGTCGTTACTGGAATGACGAGAACCCCCACGTATTTAGAGAAGGGCATACCCAGTACCCCCAGAAAATTAATGTTTGGGCTGGTATATTGGGAGATGGTATTATCGGCCCAATATTTATACAAGGAAATTTAAATGGCGACAGGTATGCTGAAATGCTACAGAGGTCTATCGAACCACTAATAGTGCGAGAATTAGAAAATCAGAGGGACATACTCGGAAATTTATCTTTAGAAGAACGCTTACTACATTTCCAACAGGATGGAGCACCTCCGCATTATGTAGTTCCCGTTAGGCAGTGGTTGGATGATAATTATCCCAACCAGTGGATTGGAAGAAGAGGTCCTGTTGAATGGCCACCTAGATCCCCGGACCTAACACCTCTTGACTTCTTTTTGTGGGGTCACCTAAAATCTGTGGTTTTTAAAACGCAACCTGAGTCACTAGAGCAACTTCAGCATAGAATAGTTCAGGAATGCCGTGCTATATCCAGAGAAACCTTTGCAAATGTACGTGAAGAATTTGAAAGTAGGCTTTATTATTGTCTTCAAAACAACGGAAAATTTTGAACATTTAATTAACTAATAATAAAAAATTTCAAAATTGTCTTTTCATTTATTGTTTTCCTTAATAAACAGAAAATAATTTCCTGAAATGTACCTTTCTAAGGTACCATTGGAAAGCATTTTTCAAGAGCTCAAAATGATGTATCACTCGACCCTCTTTCTATTTAAGATTTTAAGGGTTTATCTCACCCTGTCCAAGGGGTTGCAGATAGGGGTGGGCTAATACGCTTGTTTTTGTTCCCCCTTCGTTTTATAGAAACTGTTTTTTGCGTTTTTTTCTTCAGCTTTTCGTTTCTAATATATGACCATTTCAAGTTTTAAAATTGTCACCCTGTATGTAATTTTCACAAATTATGCGAGTATTTAAAGCAACTGAACAAGGTAGCATTATTATTTGGTGGATGCCGGCGGCACTTGTAAATAATGTTAGTCACACAAGATAGAAAAATCAGTCTTTGTTGTAACGGTGCCAGAAACCAAAACTGACCAAAAACGAGTTTTCACCATTATTGATGAAGACGAAATGAATAGTTTGAAACTTATAAGAGATGATATGTCTTTGCGGCCACATGGCTGCTCAGAAAAAATGCTATTTTTAAGCTACAGACAAGGCCTCTGTACCGGGTTAAGGGTGACGAGCACCGTATCTCAGGAACTAATAGTCGTACGAGTTTAAAAAAAAGCCCTTAAATGAAATCGGCCAAGAGAAATTACTGGAAATATTTTTTAAATTCATATATCCACCGCTAGGGCGCGTAATTGCTTCGATCGTATAAAAAATGCAGTTTTCTTGAAAATTTTCCAAATAAGTTGAAAAAAAAATTCTACCACAGTAATACTTCTATAATTGTCCATCTTTTTGGTTTAACACTTTTTATTGTGGAACGTAAAATAAGGGCGGGAGGGGATGGTGAACTTTTCCTTACTAAAGTGCCTATAGATTTGGTTAAACTTAACGGAATTTAGCGCAAACTAGGTCTCGTTTAAGAAAGGAGGGTATATTGAACAAAATAAAAGACAACTACGTCATTCTTGTTCTTGCCGCCCTCGCTAGGGGAGTGTTTTACAAGTTTAACCGTATTTTAAATTTTGCTCCGAAATCTTAAATGGAACAGTATGATTATTTTATTAGATTCGAAAAGTAGACTAAATTTGCAACAAAATATGTTTAAGCCGCATATTGTCGATATCTTCATTCGTTTAAACGTTATCACTTAAAGAATATTGCATTAACAAATTTATTAAATTTATTTGGGTTTGAACAACCCCGAAAAGTACACTGGTCATTGTTTACGTCGAACGTCGGCAACTCTTTTAGCAGGAGGTGGAGCAAGTATGACTACGCTGGATGGAATCGTGCCACCAAGGATATTTAGAGGATAGCATATCCTCAAAAAATTAGGCTTCAAGGATGTTGGCATGCGTACCATCTGGATCTCGCATTTCCTTACAGAAAGAAGAGACCCAGCCCAGACAATGAATCATGAGTCAACCTTTGCTGCAGGAAATTTAGATATCAGCCTAGCTTTCCAGAATTGCCAGTTCTATGTAAATACAACCGAATATTATATAAAAGTAAATTTATATTTTGTTAATGAAGAATATGTTAATCGAAAACTGTTTTTTGCGTCTTAATGCCAGCGCGGGCCATAATGTGTACTTTATGTCCGCACGGGCATAAAGTAATCCATTATGTAGATGGTATCTAAGGTATAAAAACACAATAATGCACTGGTATGACATAAAATAAATTTCTATTAATTAACGTCAGATACAGTGCAACCTCGATATTCCGGACTAATTAAACCCGCGGTCATCCGGATTAGTAAATAATCCGGATTATTGAAGCGAGACAGTTTTTTTATTGAAAAGCGAAACATTTAATACAAAACAACTAGAAAATAGTACATAAACAATAATTATTTAAAATAGAAGCATCCTTATTAAATTTTATATTATTTTGTGAAGTAATTTGTAATATTTGTTTGCTTGAATTACCGAGTACTATCAAATCCTGATCATAAAGTACACAATGCAGTTGAAATGTTTGGCCGGATTATTGAAGAATCCGGTGTAACAAAGATTCGGATTATCGAGGTTGCACTGTATATATATGGCAACTCTGTAGCCGTGGCTTGTTTCTTGCTAAGGGGTGAAACCATACTAGATTTTTCCATACCCTTTCATTAAGCTAACAAGAAATAATTAGGTCAAAATTGACTCGACTATAAATAAATTCAAGATAATTTGTTATGCCGACTCATTATAGGTTTCATAAAATATATATGATTAAAGGTGTTTTATCAGATTTTACATCCTGCACTAAAACAAACACTTCATTACTTTAATTTTATTTTTTACGTAGTTCCGCTCTTCGTAGCGCCGTTAAAACGCATAGAAGTTTGTCTCTACGGTGGCGTCAAACGCGGGAAGGAAATTTTCTTTTTTATACGGGCGTTGGCGATTTGCTAATATTTTTTTTCTTTCAATCACATGATGGATAAGACAATAATTTGAAATAAATATTTGAAGTGTCCAGCAAAGTAAATGTTCTCCGTGCGGAAACGTTCAAATATGACTGGGCAAACAATAACAATCAATTTAAACACTACACCTACAACTAATCTAAATAAATCTACGAAGTGGACTTTCGATAAAATATTGCTTGCGCTTAGTCAGCTGTTTCGCAAAACTTATGTAATTGTCTTCGTTCAGGGAGAACTCGGAAAATGCAGATGCCTCGTACGTTTCTTTGAACACGTTCCTTGGCCAGGTTGCAATAGCACGCGGCCAATATCATATCGTAGTCGCTGAACTGGAGGCCTACGCAGTAGGCCCTTGAGGCGCGAGCTGAAAACAATTTTTCTATGAAAATACGGAAAGTAGGTACTTTTTGGATACGGCAAGAAATCATTTTCCAAATTCAAGTAGCCCATTTCTCAAAGAGACCTGATTTTAGTAAGAAGAAAACAAAATACACAAAGTCGACGTATCATCAAATTTCTTATGTTCATGCATCGATCAGACCTAACAGTATCTTTAAATTTCTGAGAAAAACCTAAAACTATTTTCTTTACCTAACATTCAAACAAAAATAAGAGGATTCCGTAGCTACCAGCATTTACGGCAGTGTTGCCAGATCTGACGTAATATTTCACCAGATCTGGCGATTTCATGAATAATCATGCAATGCTATTCGTCTGATCGCAGACCACGAGCTGACAAAGAACCTCGACAGCCTAGAACAGCGTTTCTCAAACTTTTTTTGTGGACCCCCAGCCGCTCACTACATTAGTACAGAATTAATTCTGGGATAGGAAGTCATGCCTAACTAATTACCTTTAGTTAAAAATAATTTTTATTTGAATCTTATTATTTTTCACAAAAATCACAAAAGTTATTATTTTATTACGCAACGAATACAAACAGTCTTTCCCAATTCTTTCGGTCGGTATTGCAGCATAGCCAGATTGACATATTTATCGCAAAGGTATCTTGCAAAATTCCAATTAAAAAATTGTTAATTTGACAATTACAACTGGTTTAAGGTTAATCCGCAATTACTAGTGTATTATCAAAACGCCCGCGGATTGAGAACTAAAGCTGTACCCTTTCAACAGGAAGTACTTAACTGCAACTACGACATTATTGTTATAACCGAGACTTGGCTAAACGAGGGAACCATCAGTGAAGAGTTGTTTCCAGCGAATTATATTGTATACAGGAGGGACAGAGATTATCACCAGTCCAATAAGACAAGAGGTGGTGGAGTTTTGATCGCTGTGGAGTGCTCACTGGAATCCTATTTGTAGCAGCCCGGTGAGACCGCTTATGGCGAGGATCGAAGCATATAAGTAGGCCGTGAAAGTGACGTCACAGCCAGGCAGGTTACTCCATACGTTTATCCTTTTGTGTCGATCGTTCTGTGTCAATATCAGACTTTGGGTTTGTTCGATTTAATCTAGGCCATATTTGTCTCCCTTTATTGAATCGGAGAAGGTTGATGCAGACAGAGACAGACATAGAATGCGAGCAGCACACGTTCTTAAATTATTTCACAACCGAACATCCTTCGACTGGAAGGGGATAAAATCGAGTAACATATGATTTATAATGTGATTGAAAATGGTGGAGGAAGCGTCATTAAATTCTAAAATAATTTTTAATTTTCTAATCTTTTCACGAAAACGGACCTTCTCGTTTTGTTGCAGGTAAGTAATTTATGATTGAAATATTTTTTTACTAATTTTTATTCGTTATTGTTATTTTACATTATAAAATTGTCCCATTATGTACCAAACTTGTCACGCAAACTAGCAACAAACACATTTTTAAAGAATTTTCCTTAAAATTTACAATCTACAAGTCAAAAGCTACAACATAATATTTACAGCTTAGTTATATTAACCCGTAGTCAGAATTTTGATAAGTCCGGTAATTATTATAATAATTCTTTCTTTTCATAGTTTAATTGAGAATCCCATAATGACTCAACATTAAAGAGGACTTCGATCACTAATTTTGCCAGGAGTATGCTACGAAACAAACAAATTGGAAGCCCATAATCATAATGATGGTGCATATATTTACTTGGTTAGTAGCTGTACATGTAGTATTGTATTTACTTTGATTTGTTTGAAGTTGAAGATGGTAAAATATTTTATGTAAATTATGATTTATTTCCTATTTTTTAATAAAACTAATTACAACCTTCAATCTCTGAATTCTTTATTTCTAGTTTCGTTACTAGTTCAATAATAATATAAAAGTATGTAAGCACAATTTTAAAGCGATATTTACAGCTGAAAACCTATGTCAAAATCCTAATATTTAATTTTCTCTACTTAGTAAACCAAATAAAAGGGTTTTGATGTTTTCTTTGCTTAAATGTCACTTTAAAATATTGACAGTAATAAAAATTTGGACAAAAGTGACATTTGAAAAGCACGTGCGCGCCAGGCATAATGGATGTCGCCGTATCATGCCTGCTTCGATTATTTAACACGGCAGTTTGTCTTCTTCCTGGTTATAAGTATTCGTTGATTTGTAGTATATCAGACAATACTATTGAGCAACTATGGATGTGCGTTCGGGTAGATGGTGTCCAAAATATTGTGGCTGCAGTCTACATACCGCCGGCCTCTGCATTATCTACCTATGAGGATTGTGTTGCCTCTGTCAGTTTTATTATGGACCATTTTCCGTTGACTAAAGTTTTACTTCTGGGTGATTTTAATTTGCCGAATTATACAAACTCATTTGTACATATTGATGCACGAAGTGACGAAAAGGATAATTTTCTTAATTTAATTAATTCGGCTCGTGTCGCCAATACTATCTTTACGTCACGCAATGAATGTGAACAGGCTCTCTGTGATTGTGTGTGTGTTTTACGATCTTGCTCAGTATAATGATGTGTGTAATGTAAATAATGTAAAATTAGACTTAGTTTTCTCTAATCGCTCAGATATCTCAGTTTCAAATATAGATTCACCACATGTCTACTGTCGACGTACATCACCCCGCACTGATTGTGAACTTTTGTAGCGATGTTGCTGACGACATATCACCGGATCTGCAATTTATTAAGTACAACTTCCATAAAGCTGACTATGATAAAATCAATAATTATTTCGAACTCATTGATTGGAGCTTTTTATGTATCTAATAATGACATTAACAATGCCCTCGAAATGTTCTACACCATTCTAAATATTGTAATTGATATGTTTGTTCCAAGAGTTAAGCCCCACACTACAAAATACCCAGTCTACTTTTCAATCGAGACAATTAAACTATTAAAAAATAAAAATATGGCTTTCATAAAATACAGACGCACACGTTTACCTGGCAATGAGACTAACTATAAAGTATTAAGGGCACATTCTAAACTTGCAATAAAAAAATATTATGACACCTTCATTCAGTCAACCCAAAACAATATCTTAAATAACACTAAAGCATTCTGGTGTTACTTAAAGGCTCAACGCAACACCGTGGGATATCCTTCAAAAATGCAGTTTAATGCCACTGTAACTAGTGACCCAAATTTAATCGCTGATTTGTTCGCGGATTTTTTTCGATCGGTGTTCATATGAAGACCAGATTCAATATCTTCTAAACCTATACACTGCACAGCCGTCAATGACATAAACCTTTCCAACATATATATTGATTGATAGTAACATTGTTTTCCAGAAGCTAGCAGTACTCGACGAGAATAAAGGAGCGGGACCACATGACATCCCGCCTCTGTTCATAAAAAATTGTAGCCCAACTTAGCTTTTGCGCTCAGTTATCTTTATCAGCTTTTCCTAAACTCAGGTCAGTTCCCAAATATTTGGAAATTGGTTTACGTCACCGCAATATACAAGGGTGGGGATAGAGGTGACGTGAGCAACTACCGACCAATATATGGGCTAGACTGTATGGCAAAGATCCTTGAATCTATTGTTGTTGACCAGCTTCTCTTAACCTTTCACAGTACCCTCTCCACGCGTCAACACGGTTTCTTGCCTCACCGTTCTTGACAAACTAACTTAAGTATTTATTCCCAATATTTAAGCTCTACTGTAGATTCCGGCTCCCAGGTAGATTCAATCTATTTGGACTTCAGAAAAGCCTTCGACAGGGTGAACCATCACCTTCTTGTTGAGAGGCTGAGGTCTTATGGCGTTGCAGACCCTTTGCTTTCTTGTATTTCTTCTTACCTCTGCAATCGTATACAATTCGTCAAAATTCATGGTGTCCTGTCAAGGGATTTCCAGTAACATCAGGAGTACCTCAGGGGTCGCATTTGGATCCAATTTTATTTCTCATATTCATAAACGAACTTACGGTTTTATTCAAAAACTGTGAGTTCCTGTTGTACGCCGACGACCTCAAAATATTTTACAGGATAAAAAATATTATTGACTGCTTAAATCTGCAAATTGAAATCGACAAACTAATTGCCTGGTTTAAATTAATCCAAATGGAGCTGAACCCCTCAAAATGCAGGGTAATATCATTTTCAAAAAAAAGGCACCATTACTATATCACTATTCTATTTCCGATTTTCTTCTACCCCGAGTCAACTTAATTAATGACCTCGGAGTTATCTTTGACACCGAGTTCAGATTCACTAACCATATTAATTATCAAGTCGGTTAAATTGGGTCTAAGTTGAGTAATTATGGGCCCAATAATATGCTGCAAGAAAATAAAAAATAAATACAGGGCTTTCCAAGTATTTTAAAAAATCTACAATTTTGCGTTTCGGTTTTTATTTTTTTCTGACTTTGTTCGAAGAGATGTACGAAAATAAATTTCAATTTCTCATTACTACTCTTTATTTTCCGCAAGATGGCATTATCAGATCTTTCATGCGCCGTTTCGTCTTTAAGTCACCATCATCAACTTAATTTTTTTAAATACGCGCCTGGATCTTTTTGTTCCAATTGTGATTTATTATTTATTTTACAAAAGTGGAAAAATGGCATTGCGAATGATCCCTATAAATATGGCGTATCGAGTGGAGAACGAAACTTTCACTCCTCCGTCCGTCTGTAACATACCGCTTACAAGTCGGTTACTGTATGGTAATTTTTATAGTCACTCTGTAGTAGTGGGTAAAGATTGTTCCACGAAAAATGGATATAACTTATTGACTGCTGTAAAAGACCTGCGGCGATCCCATTATTTATGACCATTTGTTATCATTATGTGGAAAGGACCGGATTGTAATAATTATAATTAATATAGGCACATCCGGTAGGTTAGGTTGCTTAATTTATATTTAAATATCTTTTTGAAGTAAAATTTGTTAGTTTTTATTTCTTGCTGGAAGAGTTTAGTTGTATTACCGATATTATTTTACCAAACGTATAAAAAAACAGTATGTGGCGTCCATGGAAAAACATTGATGGTGGTTCTTCTAGTGTTGCAGTAAAACAAAAGCTCCGTCAAATAAAGGAAAACGAATAAGCATTTTACATGCTGGGTCAGAAAACGGTTGGGTTCCAAATGCCTTGTGGCTTCCTGCAAAAAACATTAAAGACTCTTGTGTGGACTACCATGAAGATACAACGGCCGAACTTTTTGAGGAATGGCTCAAGAATTGTCTTTTACCAAACATTGCTCAGAATAGCATGATAGTAATGGACAATGCGAGCTATCACAGTCGCCAATTACATAAAGCTCCACGCTCAAATAATACAAAATTGGAGATTCAGAACTACATGGCGGCGAATGATATATATTTTGAAGGAAGTTATAAAAAAAGTGATCTTTTAGAAGTTTTAAAGACATTTTGTATAAAAAAGTATATGTTTGTGACACATTGGCAGAAGAAATTGGACATACAGTGCTACGGCTCCCACCCAATTATTGCATTTTTAACCCCATGGAGCATATGTGGCACCAGTTAAAATCACTGGTTAGGTCTGAAAATATTTCTCCGACTTTAAGTTCTAGTGTTGTAGAATTAATGCGAAAATGCTTTAATGATATTCCTCCAGGTAGTTGGAAAAATTCAGTCCGTCACGTAATAACCGTAGAAAATTCGTATATTAGTCTGGATCGTATAATTAATCCAATAATAATTAATTTTGATGAGGATAGCGATAGCGAACCAGAACTATCTATAGAATGACATTATAAATGTAAATAAATATGACTAGTAATATTTAAAAAAAATGTTATTTCATTTGATTACATTAATATAATCATATCATTACTTGTTTTCCTTAGTCCGTTCCTTCATACTTCACTTGTTTATTGCCAAGCTCTTGTCTACACAATGGGACCGACCCAGGAAATCATTAAGTCGTATCCAAATATCGTGAAACGAACTGTACCTTTAACATAACTCTGGACCCAAATAGCACAAACACGTCTCTAAGACGTCTTAAAGATATTGGCGAAAGATGTTTAGGACGTCTTTAAACATCGGCTAATATCCTAAATACATCTTAAAGGCGTCTTAAAGACGTACATTACAAAATTGTACGTCTTTAAAACATCGTTTTACGACATCTTAAAGACGTTCCCTTACGTCGTGTTTTCGGCATTATATGTATGGTATACAGGTTGTGAATTTCTCTGAAACTTGCAGCTCTTGGCGATCTCACTATATCTTTATTTTTATTTACACAAGTATATTATTTAAACCGCTTTTTTCAATCGTTAGCCCGTCGTAACCATGCCTGAATGGACACCTCAGTTTCCTTCTGGCTTGACGCTATATTAACTACCTCAGCAGACCCTAAAAGTAAACGTTCAGATTATTATAAATCGTACATCTTACAAAAGATTTAGCTAATTTAACAAATAAAACCCTTAATTCTCACATCATACAAATGATTAACATAAAAACCATTATTTATTACACTAGTAGCATCAGAAACAAAATCAGTAACCAATAAATTAGCGTCTTTTGGTTTTTCATTTACCTGATATATACCTATCATATCGATCACATCACTACCAACAATACTGCATAAAATATTTATGGATGTCCCTTATACACTCATGTTTACTATAGCAAGTGTAGTAATTAATAAAAATTAACTTACCTGGATCTTTGTCAAACAGAATTATAAGCTCTAAAGAAAATATAACAAACTCAAATCACAATCACAAGTTAGGGTAGTTTAGAAATCTCGTCGAACGCCAATTCGCTAATGACGTTCACGCCATTTTAATGGATAAGCACCGCACCGTAATCCAGCATTGTCACATTTACTTAGTTCTTTATGGAAATAAAGATCGACGTACCACTGTTATTTGTATATTTTTTACTTTGAAATAAATAATAAATATTTTATTTTTTAGAGAATTGATATAAACAAAAAATGTATTGTTCCCTTATATATAATAAACCTCTAGTTAGTATATCTGGCAATACCGGTTCTTGTTGCGGCCTCTATAATAAATGTTTTATGAAACCCTTTTTATATTTATTGCAAGACAGGGCAATAATGTAGAAAAAAGTACAAAACGATGGCCTCGTAAAAACACAAATTATATTAAATTTAATGCTTCATAATTAAAGTTATATTTTTTATGAAAAAAAAACATAGGTTCTATCGTCGTCCACTTTTAGACATATTAAGGACGTCTAAACTAAGACGTCCTTAAAGACGTTGATGTAGTGACATCTTTAAAATGTGTTTTTTACGTCCAAATTACGCCGAAGACGTTCAGGCTAAAGATAGGCATATTATGGACGTCTTTAAAACGTAGTGTGCTATCTGGGTAGTCGCGCCTACTTACAAATTATATTTCTGATACGTTTTCTTTTTTTACTTTAGCGTTTTGGTGTTATATGAGTAGCTAAATGTTGACGAGCTATAGTTCCAATAACTCTGATTTTTTTTTCCTATTTTTTTTTATGAGATCGTAAATTTCATGTTTTTATTTATCTGTAGTGCTAATAAAGTTCTGTTCTGATTCAAGATCTAGAGAGCTCTTTTGACAGGTAATGATCCTATCCTCTTCATGAATGGTTATAGGAAGTTTAGAGTTTTAAGTTTTTAATTCCTTCAACCGACGTCTAAGTGGAGTTTCCCTTTTCAGCTGATGTACTGCGATTTTCAAGTGTCTCACTCATATGTTTATTTTTGGCAATTCCTTCAAATAACGGGCATTTAGAGGAATCTGGAGGACAAAGCGGAATGATTTATTTGTTGTTTTATTTTGTTTTGTCCCAAGGACATGGTTGTGATTCTATAAGTTCTATTAGAGGAACCATATCATACCTCAATATAGCAGTTTTTTTACTTTTCAGAACTCACCAGTGGCGGTTCTTTCACAGGAGCACATGCGCACGTCCACCCCCAAAACAAAACGAATAAAAAATATTAATTTATATTCATTGAATATTATTTATCGTATAAAGTCCGACCCTCCCTAATATTTTATCGTACCGTCAAACTAAAAAAGTCCGAGCCTCCCTAATATTTGATCATCCCGTCAAACCAAGCTGTATAGATCCGGCAACCGTGCCTCGGTCGAGGTAAATGACATTATGACGAGACTTGCTCGCACGTGCGATTAAGTAGTGGATTTTTTATTTTTTTTTGGATAGCCGATGAGAATCTGCACACAGACACCTTACAGACGCGGCTGCAAGGTAGTGTCGGGTTTAGCAACTTGTGGGGATTATACCTCCATCAACATTATCTTTTTTGAGGGAAACGATCCGCCTCTGAGAGGCGAGCCGACCGACTAAACTCACCATGTGAGTCAGGTATAAAACCTTTCTTCTCGTTATTGGTCAGATTCGCCTTAGTATGATATTTTATGATTAGTTTGTCGAGAAACTCCGAAATTGTATCAATTTGGAGATCTCGGTGTATAATGTCATTTCTAGTGTATCTAGGATGTATTCAGTATTATTTTAAGTACCTTGTTCTGCATTACTTGTATCTTCTTTAATTCAGGTCTACTCAGTGTGCACCATGACGCTGCCCCGTATGATAGCAGCGGCCTGATGAACACCTTGTACATCGTGACTTTCGTCCTTGTGCTTAACTTGCTTCTTTTGTTAAGCATCGGGTATATAGCGCCAAGTTGTGCATTGGCTTTCTTCAGTATTTTGGATGTATTTACTTTCCAATTGAGGCGTTTGTCGAAATGAAGTCCCAAGTATTTTACGCTCGGGCTCCAGTCGATCAGTTTGTTTCCAACAGTGACTCTGCCTTCCGGTTTTCTGAACCTTGAACAGTTCTTGGTAAAGTAAATTGCCTGGGTCTTGTCTGGATTGATTTTTATTTTCCATTTGCTGAGCCATTTTTCCAGAGTGATGATGATTTGTTTTAGCTTCAGCATTATTTCTTTCGGGTCTCTTGCAGTTGTTGCTATCGCTGTGTCGTCTGCGTATATGTATTCTTCACTAGACGGATGCGTTGGGATATCTGAAGTAAAGATATTGAAAAGTAGAACCTTGCCGAACCTTGTGGGACACCGGCCCTGATTATTTTAGATGTTGAATAATGTTCTTCAACATATGTTTTAAAAGATCGGTTTTCAAGATAGGAGGCTATAAGTTTTATCATATAGTTTGGTACTCCCATCCTGATCATTTTGACAATTCAGCCGTTATGCCATACTTTATCAAAAGCCTTACTGATATCAAATAGGACGGCTCCTGTGCTCCTCCGTCTATTGAATCCATTGATTATGTTAGAGGCCAGTCTTGTCGTTTGCCTTACTGTGCACAAGTTAGCTCTAAAGCCGAATTGCTCCACTGGTAGACAGTTGTTAGTTTCGACAAAGGCTGAAAGCCTACCCGAAATTAACCGTTCCACTATCTTGCTTATGTTAGACAAAAGACTGATTGGCCTGTAGCTGCTCAATTTTCGTCTGTTTTGGCCTGTTTTTCCTATCATGATGATTTTTGCCTGTTTCCATGGGACAGGAAAGTGTCCAATTTTCATCATAGCATTTGCGATGTTTACTATGTCCATTATTGTTTTCTCCGGTAGATTTTTCAGTGACAGGTTGGTTATTCCGTCTAGCCCGGGAGCTTTTTTGACCTTTACATAATGTATGATCCTTTTGATGTCCTCTGCTGTGATTTCTTGTAGGTTTGGTTCTGGAGGATGAATCATCCTGGATGATCCATGCTTTTATATATGTCGGCAGTCCTGTTGATCCGATTTTCTAGGGCTACATCTCTAGCCGGATTTTCGCTGAATTGCTCGTAGAGCGCTTCAGCGAATTTTTCCGCTTTTTCTTGAGGCTCTGTTATTACAGTGTTGTCGCCTGTTGTTATGGGCGGCATTAGTGTCTTGCTGCCTTTAATAAGCGAGCTTGCCATCCGGAAGAGGCTATTATCTTGTATATTTAGGCTTCCTACCTTTCTTTCCCATCTTTCGGATTCCAAGTCGCTTATTAACTGCTTTACCTTCTGGGTTGCCTGGTTTGCATGTTGTTTGATCCTCTGATCTCCAGTTCTGTATGCTCTATTCTTGAGACGGTTCTTCGCTCTTATTTCGTTTTTGAGATCTTGACTAAAGTTACCATATTCGATTATCACTGGGAGATGATCAGATGTTAGATCATTGATTACTTTCGGCTGTGATATACGATCTGTGTTCTTGATCACGAATATATCTAGTAGTTCCGGTAAACCGTTAGCGCTTAGGTGTGTGTGGCCCTCTGGTGGTAATATATGGTAATCAAAAACATCAGAATTATTGTATAGCACCAGCCCTCTGGGGTTGGTCATTCTGCAGTTCCAGTTTCGATTTTTTGCATTCAGATCTCCTCCGATTATAGTTGTTTTGTCATTGTCGAATATATTGCGAAGACACTCCCTATTAATATCGTTTTGAAGGCGGTGCCACAGTAAACGGATCCGATCACCATGGACCCGCGATTCAATCCGATCTTAACGTATGTACCTTCTATCACATTGCTACTATCCGGATTTGGCATAGAGGTTGCTTGGATGTGTTTCTTAACAAGAATCATGGTTCCGCCAAGAGGTCTGTTTTCGCGATCGTTTCTGAATATATTATAATTTGGGAAGGAAAATCTTGTTCCTTTTAACCATGTTTCTTGTATCAGGATCACATCAAGGCAATGTTCTTCTGAAAAGTTGATTAGTTCTAATTTTTTGCCTTTAATCCCATTAATGTTTATAGTTGCAATTTTTAGAAAGTGCACAGGGTGTGGGGTCACTATGGGTTATTGTTGTTATTTGCTCTCATCAGGGGTGCCAAGGCTAACAGTTGTTGCTGCATTGCCTTGGTAAATTGAGCCATCAATGACGTCATTGTGCTCTGAAGCATATCAGTCGTCACTACTTGTGGAGCTCCTACCTGTGGAGCTACGGGATTAGATTGTTGCTGTTGGTTTTGCAACAGTTTGTTGTTATTTTGTTGCCCCCATCTAAAGTTGCCAGGGCTTGCTGCTTTCCGGATGGCAGCTGCCTCTTGCAATTTTAGAGGGTGGCGTACGCAACCCCTGTAGTTGGAGGTATGCTCCCGATCACAGTTGACGCATTTTGGCTTTTGTTCAGCCGTTATTACACAATCGCGCGAATTGTGATTCTCGGCGCATTTGATGCACTTGACCGGTGCAGTGCATTTTACTTGTGAGTGTCCATAGATTTGGCATCTATGACACTGAGTGTTAGTTTGCTTTGCGCGTTGTGACTCGACGCGCACTCTTAAGTTATCTATTAGGATTCTGACATGTTTTAAGGCTGTAAATATCACTTTAAAATAATCCTTACACACTCGTATATATCATTTTTTGAACTAGTAACGTAAGTACAAATGAAAAATTAAACTTCAGAAATAGTACTACATAGTTTTATTAAAAAATAGGAAGTACATCATAATTTACATAAAATATTTTACCATCTTCAACAGGTCCTAGCAAATATTTCAGGCTTCAAGTCCGAGCATATTTTTTGGGCCCCATATGATTTATGGAAAGAAATTATTATCGATGCTTACTCACATTAAAGATGACTAAATGAATATTTCAATTACAAATTACTCACTTGCACCAAAAAGGAATCGACGTTTTTCGTAAAAGATTAGAATATTAAAAATTATTTTAAAAATTTAAAGACGCGTCTTCTCCACCATTTTAAATCATATCAGATGTTGCTTGATTTCCATGCCCGCCAGACGAAGAAAGTTAGCTTATTTAACAATTCGTGCTGTTCGCATTCTATGCCTGTCTCTGTATGCAGCAACCTTCCCTAATTCAGTAAAGTGAGACAAATATGACCAGGATCAAGTCGCCTCCATGAGCACTCACTTTTGGGCTTTCCATATTAACTCTACGTAAGTCTGATATTGATGCTTAAATGATAGAGTGAAACAGATAGATAAAAGTAGGTTACTTGTGAGCGTATGGAGCAGAGTAGGCTTAGCATCACTTCCAAGGCCTTCTTACGTGTTTCGATCCCCCCCATAAGCAGTCTCACCGGGCTGCTATTAAGTAGTGGCAGTAGTGCAGTTTCTCTGTAGTAACAGGTAGTGGGTGGCAGCGGGGGGTAACGGGGCTATTGCGATTTAACATGGGAAAGGCGCACAGTTTTTGTGTGCACTGGCGCTGTTGTCTGGTCGTGCATCTAGTTAGAAATTCGATCGTGTATGTTTTAATATTTTAATAAGTATTATATATTTATTAAGTTAAAATGAATAGTTTGACGGTGGACTGTTTAAAAAATAACTTATTTAGCTCTTTGAGTTTGGACCAAAAAATTGAAATGAAGAATGCGGGAACACCTAAACCCGAAATTAATTTAACGCAGACCACAAAGGGCAAATCTAGGGACTTTATTAGAAAGTTTAAAAATTTAATATATGAAAAAAAATTTATAGAGGTATTCCAAACTTTAACGAGGCTGTTATTGATCAATTTTCTACAATTAAGAACCGAAGAGTGGACTTTACGTTAAGCACTATTGTGTAGGGTCGATAAATGTTGTGTATTTCGATAAATGATACCCGATATGATTTTAAACCATTTTATTTAAGGATTTAAACTAAAAAACACTGAAAATATGAAGAATGCCAACTTGTCAGTCTCGTGGCTCGATTCATTCTCCTCATAAAACAGTTAACTATTGTTCTCGTCTTGGTTGCGGCTAATGACGTAGCCATAGATGGCGTAGTGGTATTAGACATCATTCGGTTTTCTTGATAACTCGTAGATGGCGGTAGTAGTATTGGACATCATTCGGTTTTCTTGATAGCTCGTAGTATTAGTAGTTGCCTGTATAAATATTGTTACGAGGGTTGCATGCGACGACGTTAAGATCTGACAGCTATAGACACTAAGAAAACCTTTCTTATTTTCCAAAAGTTGTATTTCCTTGTGTAAAATTAAAAAATAAAAATATATTTTACCTAACGCATTATCTTATTACTTTTTTTCTTTTTACAGTTAAAACGCCTAGAAGTAATTGTTTGGTCGTTACACAAAAATAGAATTTTAAAAATAATTTCACCATACTTGTGAACCCCCTCTATCATAGGTCACGAGCCGCCATTGGAACTCACACATAACAAATTAAATTTGAAATCTGTGACGACACGAACGGGGCGACTACTTCTCGATGACAAGTTAGTACTGACAATGACACTACATTTGATTCCATGAGATTTCGCATCGTGTCGGTAATTGTGGAAACGCCCATTGCTGGCTTTAAAAGATTTGATTATTGGAAACAACCACCAAATTTCTGACGATAGTGTCATATATCAAAGCATATAAACCCGAACACATCTAAATATTATTCTATGTATATAATGTCAGTGTCAAAAACGTTATGTCGCGAGCTCCACCCCAAGCAGTGCCTCAAGATGTTCCCCAAAGACAACCCGCTGTCGAAGGAAACGAAACCCGAGGATGCTGTAAGACAATTAGAAAATATCCAAAACTATGGAAACTTGTTAAGATCGCAACCTGTGTGGTGCTCTTGCTAGTGATCGTAGCTGTTGGATGGTATATTTTCGGCGAGAAGATTTCGAAGGCGGCAGTTGATAAAATAGATAAAACGAAAGAGGAATTCAAGAATAAAACCGTCGAAGCGATACTCCAGTCTACGCCCAAGTCCACGACCTAGGATTGATAAGCAGCGCCTGAAAAATACCGCTATTTTACATTTATCAATATTTTTAAAAGAAAATATAGTGGATATGGTATTGTCAAGAGAACATCTCGTATTCTTCGAGTCTTCTTTATTTTTTAATCCTAATGCGTGGTGAATTGTATTTTATATTGTATTATAAATTAATATTAAAATTACCATTTTATAATATCCCATGGATTATTCTGATTCCAGATTTCTACTATTGAATCTACAGTTTGTGATTGAAATGGTTTTTTATATTTAAATTGGTGACTCCTTGGGTATCCTAGAGAAAGACTCCATACTATTTTTTGTTCAAATCGACTGTCTAAAAATTGGGGGTAAGGACTATATTGAAACTACAGACAATGCCATAATCACACGTGTTCATTTGATAAGTACGTATCTCAGTCTCGAATCATATACAGGGTGTTCCTTAAGGACGTGCTAATATTTCCTGCTGTGTAATTCCTGTATAGAGTATAAAGAAGAGTTCAAAGGAACATACAGGGTGTTATGGAAATGACGTATTATATTTAAACCGGCAATTCTTGAGATGAGAAGAAATTGAAAAAAAAATAACCAAAAATGGCGCTTTCAATTAATAACCGAATTATAACACACCCTATGTAAAACCAAATAAACATACCTGTTACTACTGACCAAACGTAAACAAACTGTAGCCATATGTAAACAAAGCAATATTGAGATAGGTTATGGCCAAAAACGTCACTGAAATTTTAGCAATGTTGTCGTTAAATTTATTTAGAAGGTCAATAACCGGTTGACAGAAGATGTTTATTTTACAAGGTACATTTCTAAACTTTTACGTTCAGTTGTTCGCTGGGAAATTTTTTTTAAATTTAAGCTCCGTTACCTTTTCGGTATTATTTAAAACAACACATAAATGCACATTAATTAACGCACACACAACACTTTTGCTGGTTAGAAAAGGCTCCCATCTAAGTTTTTTTGCATGGATGAAGGATTTATGAACTTAACATTTTTTACAACTACTTTCAATATTGTTCTAATGGTAAATAACAGATATACAAGTTGATGAAGGTAATATGTACTGATGACCGTGTTTAAACTCAATTTTCTCTAAATAATTAGTAAACAAACAAACAAAACCGTTTGATTTGACATTTTCGTTCTTCTTCTTTTTTTCTGTATGGCATCACTACACAACAACACTACAATGTTGCAACCTGCTGGCGTCTTTTTTATAAGAGGCTGTTTTATAAGATTATATTCATAAATTATGTCATTTTCTTTTGAATATTACTTCTCCGTAGAATTTTCAGTCATGCTTTAGGACAAAATTCATATTTTTTAATCGAATTTTCAATTTAATGTTTTGGCGCGAAAAATTTCGATGTTCCAGTTTCAAAACTGGCAACAGCGCAATAGTTCTGGTATTTTCCTAAATGTGCAAATTGCGATAGAGGGATATAAATTATTTTCTAATATTATAAATTTGCTATTCAAACTCAAAATGCCAAGAACTTCAATCGAACTAACGGACATGGTCTTGTGCTATGGAGCAGCACAGGAAAATGCCCTATACATGGAGCTTGGCTTTACCCGAGATGGAATATTTAATCAGCAAGTTGTAGAGGAGAGAGAAACCCAAACACGTTAGCCGCTGTACCTACTACAAAAGTTAAAAAGTTGAAACTACAAGACTTCCTTTACTTTACAACAGTGGTACATACAGTCAAGTCGAAGTACCTGACTAATTCCGAAGGATAGTTCACAGATGAGGTTGGCTTTACCCGAGATGGAATATTTAATTAGCGAGACCAATAGCCACATATCCTGCAAAACGACCTGCCAGAACTTTTAGAAAATGTACCTTTAGGTCGGATAATGGACATGTGGCTTCTGCAAGCATAGTTTACGGATTGTCACTGACATTTGGACGTCCTATGTGCGTTTATTCTAGCGTACGGTAGTGTTTATAGTGGTTTTGTGGGTGTCTTGTCTGTTTCTTTAAGTGATTTAATTAGTTTTGATATGCCGGTCACGTCCCGAGATTGGAAAGAAGAGGACAAAGCAGTTTTATAAGCAAGCAAGGAGTAAACTGTGACTTTGAGTTTACTTCTTAATAGCTATTAGGCAGCCCCACACTATTATCAGGGCACGTATAGAGCATAAAGTGTGAGCATAGAGTATCATCGATTTACTTCCCTTGTATCCTAAGGTAAGCTAAATAATTAATTTTATAGGAAACTAAAAGTTCTACAGTTTTACAAGGTTTGGCAACATTGTAGGAACATGTGTTTGTCAGAGAGCTCCGCCGGATAATATCATATGGTGCCGCGGAGTCACCGGTAGGTTTAGGGGTGAATTACCCCACTTTTTAAACGTTCGATTAAAAAAAAAATGTAGCGCTTTTCTAGGACACCCCATAAGTCACCCATTTAAATATAATACGTCATTTCCATAACACCCTGTATATATATATCTATATTTCTATTATCCATAGGGTATGTCAGCAAATACTTTCAACGAATGGAGAAGACTGATGATTATTTCAGATGCATAGTATGGTTTACGCTTTTTTTTAGATGTTAGCTATGCTTATTGTGTTGTATCCTTTGTAAATTGAAAAAATAATGCAAGATAATAAAGAATTTGAAAAGATCATCACTCGTAAGTTTCTTTCAGTTTCTTCTTAAGGGTTCTAATCGAAGCTGCGGATTTCTGATAACTAAGTAAGTTTAAATAAAGTACTTTATTATTATGTATTTTATGTTTTTTATTTTGTAAGCCATTGTAATGTAGTTTTAGTGGTTTCAGCTGTACAAAAGATTAATGGCGTGCATGGTTTTGCTTTGCTCTATAAATTGGTTGACCACTTTGTTCCCCCATCCTGACTTTTTGACCGACAATAAAGAAACAGTTCAAAATAAATATCCTATGTTTAATTTCAGTTAAATAAAGGTGACTCAAGTACACCACATATTTAATAAAGGGTGGCATTCAATAACTAATATTAAGGGCATATTTTTTCAAAAAGAAATTTCAATATTTATTTTGTTCAATATTTCATGACAAGCAATAAATCAATATACAGGGTGTCCGGGAACATGTGGGAAATCTCACGGATATGAAGAAAACACGTGAAAAGAATACTATAGGTTCATATAAACTTCTTTTGTATCGGCCTCCTCTTCGGAGATATGGGCTCCCAAAGAGCACTAATGGAATCAAGTTTTTTACACATAATTATTGAACCACCTGGTATATTTCAATTATTTTTTAATATGATGTATACCAGGTAAGACCCGTCAAACTACTACCCAAGAAACTGCTGTGAATTACTGCAGAGATGCACTAGCTGTAACACTCATGGGCCCATTTTTTTTAACGCCCTGTATGATAAGAACTTTGGGCAACGTTTTTTAAACTATTGACTAAATATTAAGTACTCTTCATTCCTGTCGCTAATCCTAACCGTTTTCGAGGAAACGTAATTTTATTTGCACTGATCCCCCTATCTTCTCACGGGTTAAATATGAAAAAGCGGAATTTTGACGTTCATCATTTCATAGGAACAAAGATGGATCTCTTACCGAGATACGCCAAATACATGATGTAATTAAAATGACGTTTTCTCGAAAACGGTTAGGATTAGCGCATGAATGAAGAGTACTTAGTTTTTAGTCAATAGTTAAAGGTATGTAAAAAACATTGTCCAAAGTTCTCATCATACAGGGCGTAAAAAAAATGGGCCCATGAGTGTTACAGCTAGTCCGTCCCTGCAGCTGTGAGTAATTCACAACAGTTTCTTGGGTAATAATTTGACGGGTCTTACCTGGCATACATCATATTAAAAAATAATTGAAATATACCAGGTGGTTTAATAATTATGTGTAAAAAACTTGATTCCATTGGTGCTCCTTTGGGAGCCCATATCTCCGAAGAGGAGGCCGATACGAAAGAAGTTTATATGAACCTATAGTATTCTTTTCACGTGTTTTCTTCATATCCGGGAGATTTCCCACATGTTCCCGGACACCCTGTATATCAAAAGATAAATGAAGATTTTAATGTAATTTGGTACACTATTAAACCATTTTACTAATATTAAAAACGATTCTAGTACTTCAAAAAATAAAGACAAGACAAGAATGAAAACCGTATTTTCTACAAATAAAGCAAAATAATCCACAAACCTAAACATAAATTTTAGATACTGAAGGGGCCTGAAGCGATAACATAATCTATTTTGAAGTCTACGACCAAAGAAAATCGCAACCAGCGAATACTTATGTGTCGCAACTCGCAACCCTGACAATCAAAATAAAACAGATTTGAGGTTAGGTTCCTTGTATTTTACGTCAAACTTCGGAAATCGCCATTCAAAATTGCCGCCCGCTTTCCGAATCTCCGAAAGATGCCGAATGTTTCCGGGGTTTCCGCGGTTTTTTTTGTCGTCTAACTTCACTCGACCTACAATGGCCTTGTAGTTACGAGCGGCGATTGAAAGTAAATATCATAAAGTTCTACATAATACATATTTTATTGTCCTCATTTCTTAGTACGGGCGAAAATGTCTCAGTTTACAAGTATTTCACTAACCTATTTGTTGCAAACCCATCATCTATATCTTCACACAATCAAGTTTCACAAAAAGACACTTATCTAGGTTAAAGCTACTAAAATGCTAACTAATAAACTTCGTTAGACATGTGACAATTTACTTCTATTAACACTGTTTAGTCACTAAACGTTCACTGAATGAATGTCTGAATATTACTGTCAACTGAAGGTCTGAATTCTATCTTAATTTGAACCTCACTCGCATCGGTTTATATAGTAAAATTTATGCTTAGGTTGCCATTTCTTACGATTTTCCCACCCTGTTCCAGACAGTAGTGTCAGCAATTTCATAAGAAATTTGCAACATTAAAAATAATAGTCCTACGAAATACGCTAACTAAGTACCATTAAAACATATTTATGTGACAGAACTGCCATATAACTCACTGTTATTACCGTCAGTTCTTAGTACCACTCTTAAAACGATCTTACTTTGCACAGCTTGCACAACTCGAAGTAAAGTTTATGTGACAGTTCTCCTTAAAATATCCTTATCTTAAAACTACCAAGAATTATACAATTCAACGACCTTATAATTAAGTTAAGTGGTTCCCAGACCATAAATAACAGCTCGAGCGGATGCACGTGACACTAATGGCGCACATTCTTAGTACGCAGACACATAAATCGTATGTCATTGTAGCAATTTGTAACGATACGGAGAATGCATTTGTTTCGGTTCTCATGGTCATAAAAACCAGACAGTCACGTCAGCGGTAATCCTGTGCGAACTGGTTTCTGAGTATTCTGATTGGTTGGAGCTTTAGTTGAGAGGGGAGACTGGGAGACGGCTGCCAGCAAGCAGACGCGGGTCGCACGCGTTCTTTCTTTTGCTGCGTCTCGACTTGAATGGTGAGTTTATTTACTTCGAATATTTGATACTTTCATTTGAGGTTTATTGTATTTCAATTTAAGTTCAATTAAAATAATTTCCACTGTTATTTTAGAATATTCTTTGTTGTACGGTCTAGGTTACAAAATTTTGGAAGACTTTTGATTTAATTGACTCTTGACATTTTAGAATATTTTATCCCCGGTCTACAATATTTGATACCATAGTATAAATTCAATATTATTTTACTGCACTGTCTATCACGTACATAATTATCTGTAACAAATGCTATTAGGCTTGTAGGCCGCTACAGCCATTCAAAATTGCCGCCCGCTTTCCGAATCTCCGAAAGATGCCGAATGTTTCCGGGGTTTCCGCGGTTTTTTTTGTCGTCTAACTTCACTCAGTGTTGTTCTTCTATTGCAATTGTAATAGATCTATTACATTTCCAGAAAATCCCAAAAAATCTATTACCCTATTACAAATTTATATAATCTATTACATTTTTATTTAATGCGAGGAAATAAAGAAAACAATAGAAAAAAAAATATAATGAAATGGAACAATGGTCAAAAATTTTTTGACAATATAGCGACATCTATGGAGGAACTAGTCAACTATGACCACAGAGGAGAGGATAGAGTGGAAAAACTTGAAATATCACTTACAGTTAACTGCAAAATTTATACATACGTCATCTCGTACATTTTCCTAGAAAACTATTACAATTTTCTGACACTGCACTTGCATTGACTTCAGTCGGACGTAAATCTATTCGTTCGGTTGTTGATTTGTTTGTTTTTTGCATTCAATAATTAGTATATAATTTTATTTAAAATGAACACGTCTGAGTTTACAAATGTGTGCCGAATCTGCCCTAAGCCTAAGACAGGTGGAGGTGAAACGTTATTTATAAATATATTTGATGAATTACTTGCTACATATAATTTAAAAGAACTAATTTTAGTGACTACAGGAGTTGAGGTAAGTGTCAACTGCTGAATTTATAAACTCGACGTTGACGATTGACGGTGACGGTACAGCTTTAAGGCCAATTTATAAACTCGACGATGACGATTGACGGTTGACGGTGAAGCTGGATTTATAAACTTGACGATGGCGACGATAACCTATAACCTGTTTTTCTCGGCTTTCCTGTATTTTTATGTGATTATATTAATTTTGGTGTTTATGTGATCTGAATGATACTATCAACAATTATCAACAGTACACTTTAAAATGGTTAATAAGATGGTATAAAATAAAATAATATTTACAAAATATCACGTGACAGCTAAACACGATTTTGATTGGCTGTGTAAACTTGCTACGAACGTTGCTACGGCCGTCCACCGTCAAAAGATAAAATTGGTTCATCACTTTTTAATTAATTTCGGGTTTGTTAGGTATTCCTGCATTTTTCACTTCAATTTTTTTGCTCTAAACTCAAAGAGCTCAAGTTATTTTTTAAATAGTCCACCGTCAAACTATTCATTTTAACTTAATAAATATGTAATATTAAAATATTGAAACATCCACGCTCGAATTACTACATACATGCACGAACAAACAGACAACGGGCGCGCACATCAAAATTGTGCGACTTTCCCATGTTAAATCGCCTTAACCCCGCTGTCCCCGCCTTCCACCACTAAATAGAAACGGAATTACCTATGTCCCACCTATTTAATCGCATACGCGAACATTTTTCGTCATCAATGACGTCAGCGACGACTGGCTTGCCGGACGGATCGCGCCACGGTGAGAGATATGATATACAGTTTTGTTTGACGGTACGATAAAATATTAGGGAGGGTCGGACTTTATACGATAAATAATATTCAATGAATATAAATTAATATTTTTTTATTCGTTTTGGGGGTGCACGTACGCATGTGCTCCTGTGGAGGAACCGCCACTGTAACCCACACACATCACATGAGTAGAAACAGGATTTGTTCAAAAAAAATGTTATCACATTTTTGGAATTTATTTCTACATAAATGGCGAGATTTAATGAAATTATATGGAAGAAGATTACATGATACAGGGTGTTATGGAAATGACTTATTATATTTAAACCGGCAATTCCTGAGATGAAAACAAATTGAAGAAAAATATCCAAAAATGACGCTTTAATTTAATATGCCCTGTATGCTAAAATTAAGCACGTGGTGACACTGGGAGAAAGATAAACAAAACAATATATGGCGGAAAACGTCAGTGAATTTTGAGCAGTGTTGTCACTCTTTAGAAAGACAATAACCTTTGACAGATCGGAAGTTGTTTATTTTTCAGGGTACAGTATTATAAACTTTTACGTTCAGTTCGCTGGGAAACAATCTCTGATTTATAAACTTGAATTGACTCGATCCAACCGCCGCGGCGTTTATAAATGGTCGGGTATGTTCTCATTTGTTTAATTCGAACGACACCCGTCGAAACTGAACAACTTAATGCCACTTTACCCTTTAGAAAATTTCTAGTAACTACACGTTTCAGTCTGTTTCGGGTTTACTCGGTCGATCAATATTGCGTTATTTGGAAATATCTAAAAATACAGCGTTATCACTTTCGATGTTTTATAAGATTATATTCATAAAGTGCGGAATTTCCTTCTCCAATATTACTTTCCTGTATAATTATTGTCTCGGAAATGGCAACCGCGCTATTTTTCCGAATATGTACGAAGCACCCGACCCTTGGTTGGAATCGTCTATGTTAAGACTGAAGGGGAGCTCCTGTTCTTGTCAACATAATAATTTCATCATTGTTCATAAAAGAATTAAAAATTGTTTTGGGCCCATTAGAAATGAGCGTTTTTATTATTTCTGACTTTCTCTTGCGAAATAATTTGTATCCTATCTTCTGTGTGTGCTGTTGTTCTATGTGTACGATAGTGTAATTATACGTTAGTGTTTAGTGCTTTTATGTAATCTGATAATAGGTGCATATCTTCAAAAAAACTTATTTGAAACTGGTGGGTGTCTGTGTGTTTCTTTAAGTAATTTAGTGTAATTTGTTCTGTTTCACTATGTATTGTTTTCTCTCGACGATATGCCGCTTATATGTTCCGAGATTGGAAATAAGAGGCCGAATGGGGTTTAGCGGGTATAAGTTTATTATGCAGTCCCACACTATCATCATGCCGGATATATTCTGAAATTGGAAAAAAGAGTCCGAATGGGGTTTAGTGGGTATAAGCTTATTATGGAGTCCCACACTATCATCAGGGCACGTGATGAACATAAAGCTTTTCCCATAGAAAAAAGAACTGAAGGTGTCTGCGCCCTGGATTCCTTACAGCGTTTCCTTACTTTCTAAGTAAGCTAAATATTTATTTTTATAGGAAATTAAAGTTTTACATTTTTACACAGTTTGGCAGCATTGCGTGTAACAGGTGTTTGTTATACACTGCCACAGGGTGCTATGATTCATTACCGCGGACTCACCTGTGAGTAAGAGGGTTTGTTATCCCACTTTTAAAACGGTCGATTTGAAAAAAATATATATGTGGCACTTCTCTAGGACATCCCAGGAGTCACCCATTTAAATATAACACGTCATTTCCATAACACCCTGTATAATATAAATCTAAACTTATGTCAGGTATATTTAAGAATGGTTAGATATGTCGCGCCCTGTGCCTGACTCTTTCACCTCATCATAAAAAAAAACTGCCCAGTTGCCGTAGCATTAAAGCGTATAGGAAACTAAATTTTAAATTGCTGTTCTTTGTAACAAATACTCTCCCTTTCAATACAAATATATTTTGAATAACAAAATGGAATCGTCATTCCTACCGCTTGGTGCGCGCAAAGATTAAAATTTAAACCATATCTAATGTGGACCACCGATAATACTAAATACCAGTGGCGTACACACTACGGGTTAACCCCCCTTTGGCTGATAATGAAGAATTCTTTTTAAGGTACGATTACAATGTATGTAATATCAAAGTGCGACGAAGGTTACATGTTTCGCCCAACTTATTTTTATTTAGATCAAATCGTAAAGCAAAACATCAAATTTATAATAATAAATTTGAGGTTATGTAGTATTTTTGACACATTCAGCCAATCAAAACAGTAATAATTACATTTATTACATTTACTACGTTTGCGACGTAGCAAATGTAATAGTTAGAGAGGCGTGACAATATGGGGGTCCGTGAAGTGGAATATCAGTAATTTGGTTTTTCGTGGAGTTTAGGTCCCCCTCTACAATTTTTATATCTGATGAAATGCCGTAGAGCGTTGCTGAGAGGCTCTGTACCGCTTTAGATAGGAAATTCTCAATATATTCAAAAATTATATCGAGCCATGTCTGAAAATTAATTTACAGCATCTTTGTGACCTCAAAGTCACGGGAAACACGTTTTCTGACAAGTCAACCCTTGCATATACTTTTCCGAGCGTTTAAAAAAAAAATGAATGGAAAAATTATAACGTCTCAAGTGACATGGGTCTAAGTGGGCTTAATCGATTAGTATTCACATGAAGATGAATCGTTAACAATTTTCTGATAAAAAGAATATTGCGAAAGTGCAGCGTACTTTCAAGAATATCGTGAAAAGGAAAACTATGATAGTACGATGGTGCACGAAGTAAGACGGCAGCGAGATCTTTTGGACAATTGCTGACTGCATCGCTCTCTCAAAAAATAGATTTAGAGAAAGTTTTGCAGTACCCGCTTACTCCAGTCCCGCTTTCTCTCTGTCATACCTTCCGGTATCTCTGCGTAATATTGTCAGAATTCCGCCTAGCTAGGTGCAATTCTTCTGAATTTTTTTTTCCACGGTATTTGAGTGTCAAGGAATGTAGTGTTTACATGTCACGATCGCTTTCCGAATTTCCTCCGAGGAGATTTAAAAAAAAATGCCAATAATGAATTGGCGAGACCTGGAACGACAAAATTTGTTTCACATAATCTTTAACATATAATGTTCTATTCTAGAAAGTTTCAAATTCAAATTATCTTTTTTTCTTTTTTTTGTACCTAATTTTAAATTTTTTTTTACACGCTCGGAAAAGTATATGCAAGGGTTGACTTGTCAGAAAATGGGTTTCCCGTGACTTTGGGGTCACGCAGCGCGTCTAAGCAGTTAATAACTGAATATCAGCTCCTTTTGGTTAGTTGGCCATGGAAACAATTTTATAAAATGAAATAGAAAGGATATTTGGATGAAAGAACTGAGTTTCATATTTCATTTTTTTAAAAATATGCGAAAAACAGTATTAACATCAAAAGAATAGCAAACCCGATTTTAATAATTATTTTTTTATATTGTAGGAAAATTTGTTTTATATGTACTATAATATACAGGTCGAAACAAGAACGGGTTTTTGACTCAAACTTAAACACTCTGTTGAGTGATGGAAATGTCAAACGTTTTATTTTGTTATTTAATTTTCAAGTTCCATCGATTCTTAACATTTTCATTTTCGATTCATTTGAATAGTTTAATTTTTGTAGCAGATACGATTTTTTTAAAGGAACATTACAATTTCCATTTCTTTTCCCGTTGAACAAGAACTAAAGTGATGACAGCGAACAGGAACATTAGAGATGTTTTAGAGCCACTGGGTTGTTCTTCTCGCGTTATTTATCGGAGCAAATTTTATGCTCCACCACATGTTGTAAACGAATTAGTTCCCACGTGGGGGAGACCGAGGAGATTTGTGACAGAGTAGAGTTGTGACAAAGACGATTTCTCGGAATCTATGGCCGTTAGCGAGCTGACAACAGCGCACGATTGTTTTTTTTATAGACGCGCGACTTGACGCAGTACGCGCCAATGGCCCACGACAAGCGGTTGCGTGATCACGACGTCTGCATGAAAAATCAACCAGAAAGTAAATTTTTTGATTGTAGTTATATGATGATATATTACATTCCCGTGGTTATGCTCTTTTTTCTTATATTGTGTGGGTTTGGAGTTTCAAAGCGTGGCATTGTCTTGCTGTGTTTACATCTTGTTTCGAAATTACGAATTATTATTCTGACCAGATCGAGATTTTTGGCACCTAGGAGAGTTGTGACTGTTATGCAGTGGCGGTCCGTCAGGGGCGGCAGGGTCGGCAGAGCCGACCCGCTTATTTATACTTTTATCTTTTATTTTAATATAATTCTTTATTCAATCAATTCAATTATAATATTTGTAATATTCAATAAATTATCGTATATTTAACAATTTAATAAATTTATTGTTTTAAATATCCCTTGTAGCGGCATCTCCAAGATTACTATTCTTTGATTACTATTCGAATCCCTCGTAGACATAGTAGTTGTCATGAGACCGGAGCCGAATGACCTTGAAATATCACCACCTAATTGGTTTGGAAACGAAACATATTCTGTTGAGGATATGCAACCAGTGTATTCTTATTCATAAAATATAAATAATACCGGCTATTAAATCCGAGTCGCAAGCTGTGACGTAGTTCTGACTTTTCTCGCGAGCGGGAAATTACGGAAACAAAATCAGTGGTTAATTATTTCGATTCGTAACGGTTTGTATTCGATTTTTTAAAGAGATATACAGACTATTTTCGGAAAATTATAAATTCAGTGTTAAAGTTACTTGACTTGTGGTAGTGTGATTTGTATTTTGTGATATTTGTTTATAATTTTTAGTAAAATAGAAAAGCGGTAGGTTTGAAAGTTTTTAGTAATTTAATTTATAACAAAAATGGAGGGAAATATGCAGATGATGGAAACCGAAGCCGGAACAAATACTGTAAGTAATAATATTAAGGACAAATCTGATATTGTTAATTTTACGATGGCGTTATTAATCACATTGCAACATCAAAAGATCGTCGCTTAGAACTAATTTATAAACAAGTTTAGACAGACATGTCACTGTCATACTTCTTAAAATTCTTAGGATTCTTGTCATTCAATTGTTTTCGAATTTTAAATCAATTATGTTCGTTAAAACGCATCTTAAAAACCTGTTATCGTATATTAAATTGTTCAATCTGAGTTAACAAACAATATAAAAAAATGCAATCTAATTTAATTTATGAAATAAGACAGTATTAAATAGGTGAATTTTTTAAACTTTGGGCTTGGCGCATTGCCTCCGGCGGGTTTTCTGCCGCGACCCTACCTTCTTAGTTGCGAGCCGCCACTGCTGTTATGTTAATGTTTCATGTTATTGTTGTTCCTAGAATTATGCCTAAATAATTTTATGCAAAAAAACGTGTGTTTTGTTTATATATTCATATAAAATTTTATCTATTAAAATTAGTCTAGATATATAACTGATATAACAAGATTACTATTCTTTGATTACTATTCGAATCCCTCGTAGACATAGTAGTTGTCAAGAAACCGGAGCCGAATGACCTTGAAATATCACCACCTAATTTATATTAAATATCACCAATAATTATTCAAGAGAATACAACTCCATTAGATTGCCTGAAACAAATTTGCAAAGATAATATAGACGATGTATATCCCAATACATACTATAGTCGTTGCAGCGAACCCTCTCGCCAGAAATGTCAAGTGTCACGTGACATTAATGACTTGCCTGCTTATTTCTGGTTATTTATTTTGCCTAGGTTTGTATGAAAATCCAGGACCTTCCAGGACCGTACTAAGATAGTACGTACGTTTATTTTAAAAATGGAACGAGCCTATTTATATTTTTAAATGCATTTTTTATTATTTATTATAGGGAATAAAACATACAAACACATTGTATTTTATTGTTATTTATTTATTGAAATATATAAAATAAAGTCATTATCTATAATTACATGTCTAATAGGTAGTACCTCTATCTTCACAAAAAGATAGGAAGTACGTATCTACATGCATGTCCATCTTTACCTACTGTAAACTTTATACAGTGTGTCTACACATGGACTTAACTATACCTGTAAAAAAATTTTCGAAAAAGTCATCCTTGATCAATTCTTTTCCCTGTTATATAAATATAAATCACTTGGAAAAATTTCCATGTTTTTGTACCGGATGCACAAAAAACATTTCTGAAAATAGCTATGGACCTTTTCTAAGGAACGGTTATTGTATTAAAAAAACTAAATATACGGTTTGCTTAAAGGTTGTTCACTCTTGTTACCTCTGTTTTAACTTTAATGTTCAATATAGTCTGTTTCGTTGCCGTTGATAGCTCGATACCCTCATTAAAGATTCAAAACAAGGGCCCGGTGGCCTAAAATATTTTACCTATAAAATGGTCTTTTTACGTACATCTAGCATAAAGATGAAGAAATTTTGACCTATTCCACCGGGTAACAGATAAAGTAACAATAGAGCCATAAAATGAAATGAAAGGATAATGATTAAAACGGCCCATCATGGTCGGAGAGTTGGGTTTTTAATGTAACCGCTTATTATTTTATTTAAATGTAATAGATTTTATGATTTTATGAATTTATTTACAAGAAAACTAATTTATTTACAGATCAAAAAATATTGACAATTTCAATAATTATAACTCGATAAAATGGTCCTCAGAAGAATCTGAAGAGTCATCATGTCCTACGCTTATTACTAAAGGCTCAATTTCCATAGTTGTGTCAATTACGTTGTCAAGTTCCCACATTTTTTGTTCCTCTACTATAGCATGTTTTATGGCGTTTTGCCAATTTTCTGATGACACATTTGCTAAAGAATGAAGCAAGAGGTGTCGCACTTCTTGCATTTTAAAAGTTTTGTTATTTCTAGCAACATATCCTTTTACTTGAGCCCATATTAATTCGATAGGATTTAGCTCACAATGGTAAGGTGGTAAACGGAGCACTATAATACCTCGATCTCTTGCCATCTCGTCAATAACATACTTTTTATACTGTGATTTATGTAGCCTAACAATATCCAAAAGTTCTTTTTTTACCATGGTATTATCGTAACTCAATTCCTTTCGTTGTAACCAGTTTACGATTTCCGCCTTTTTCCATGAAGTTGTGGGAAGATTCTCTTTTAGCCTAGAGTGATAGCTGGCATTATCCATCACTATTACAGAATTAGCGGGAATGTCAATCATTTGCTTAAAATATTCCTCGAAAACATCAGCAGTCATTTCTTCATGATAGTCTTTAGTAGAATTCGACTGGAATTGTAATAATCCTTGATCCAAAAAGCCATTTGAACTTCCTATATGAGTTATAATAAGTCTGCGTCCCTTTCCAGATGGTGGTCTAAGTCCTGTTGACCAGCCTTCCATGACAGCTTGTCGAGAACTTAGGACATTTTTATCTTGCCAAACTTTAGATACGGTGTGCCCTTCGTTCAGCCAAGTTTCATCCAAATAGAAAATGTTTTTGCCTTCGCTGCGGTATTTTCGGATGGACCTTAAGTATTGACGTCTCCAGCAAATAATATCTGCTCTATCAATAAGAAAAGATTTTCTGTTTTGCTTCTCCCATCGAAAGTTCATATCATGAAGTATTTTCCATAGTTTCGTTCGTGATAGCTGTGGTAAGTCCTCGTCGTAGTTAATGGCTTGTAAAATTTTGTCTATAGTTGGTATTTCCTTGGCAAAATAAAAACTATGTACTTTTCTTCTAATACCATTTTTAATGAAATTGTCAATTTCTAACGGTTTCTTTCCTAAGAGTGGTTTTGGCTCACTGAGGTTCTTAGATTTTCTTTCACGCAAGAACCTATATATAGTAGCCTCTCCAACTCCTACCATATTGGCACACTCTGCAATGATGCTACGAACATCACTTGCAGGTTTCTGGTACACTAGAGCATCATGCACGTTTAATATTAATGTCTTTTCTCGGAGAGAATATGCACTCTTGCTAATTTGACGAAGACACGTTGGCGAAAAACTTGAAGCCATTGTTACAAGTATAGGAAATAATTCAACTTTGAGATAATGCAGTATCTAAATACAACTAAATACATAGTTTGACAAACGCACATCAAATGGCGTAATAACATCCTAAAGCAGGCAAAAATAGGTAAATTAATTACCCCTGTTGTACCTACTTTAACCCTAATCCTACTTAACAATGGACAGAGGCCAATTTTCGTATTAAATAAGGTAATTACTATTGGCAACGCCTATGGTTTACGGTTGTTTTATGGCTTCAACCCTCGATATGAGCTATCAACTGCACACTATAACTTATAAGTGTATAGTATCATAACAAGCAAATTCTATATGCACCCTTCTTCTGTATATGTCTATGTATACTGCAAATACGTAGGTTACGTAAGTCATAAATGCAAAAAACTAATAAAATAGGTATTTCGGCATTCCCTATTGGGATTTCGGGCAAGGTAAGAATAAAGAGATACGAAGTCGGTTAAATTTCGACAATTTTGCGTTTCGGTTTTTAGTTTTTCCTCACTTTGTTCGAAGAGATGTCCAAAAATAAATTTCACTTTCGCATTGCCACTTTTCATTCTCCCCAAGATGGCATTTTATGACGGAATGAACAATATGAGCATGGTCGTTATTACCCATTATAATAACATCCACTTTAATAAACAATATACAATTTAGTATTATCTGCAAAGTTCTAAAAATAGTGAACTTAGATAAACATATTATTACACACTACATGATCAATAATTGAACTTGAATTCTGACCAAAACTATTAAAAATATCATGCAGATATTTCCTACTTTCCCAGCTAACCAAACTGTCTACATTCAAGTCGCCACACAAAAGTATTACCTGATATTTAACTGAAATAAATCTCAACTCACTCGGAAAGAAATAAAACATCTAGAAATTTTTTTATTAATATTAAAATTCACCTTAGTCTCTCTAACGGTGGCATCAGGTGAGGTAGAAGGCAAACAATAATTATGCTCCATAATTAATATTTTCGCCTAAAAACAGAAAAATAAAATATTAACCTATAAATTTTTTGTTACGTGATTAGTACTTACTGTGGTTTACCAGATACACAAACAACTCAATATGTAGTTAATCAAAGTTTTCAAAACAAAATAAACTATACTAAAACGACGGAAATACGCTTTTAAAACTTATTAGCACGAATCAAACTGGAAAAATATAAAAACACAACACGCTCAATGCGGTTCTTATAAAACTGGGGTATTTGATTAAGTCCCCAAACAGCTGATCGATGACATATTGCTGATGTCAACTGTCGAAAAAGCTTGAGGGTTCGCTGCAAAGACTATATATAGCATTGATAATTATGCTAACAACGCCTGTTTCAGTAGCTTCCGCCGAACGCAGTTTTTCCAAATTAAAATTAATAAGAAATTATCTAAGATCAATCATGCAACAAGATAGGTTAGAGAGGGTGGCTATGATAGAGACAATAGAGCAGGAGGTAACCAAACAAATAAATTTTGATGATATTATCGAGGAATTAGCAACAAAAAAAGTTTGCACGAAATAGGAATAAAAAATACTTAAGTTCGTATGTTATTGAGTAAATTGAAGAAATAAATATTGCATTAAATAAAATGACATGAATCATATTCATGTACCATTTTTTTCCTTTTTGGAAATATAATATTTTCCCGAGGCCCCGCAAAACCCACAGTCGGTCCTGATTTTAGGTTTAAGTTTTTGTTATGTTTGGTAATTAATACAATTTTCTTAAACAAGTATGTTTCTTTAAAAAATCGTATCTGCTACAGAAATGAAAGTATTGAAATGAACCAAAAACGAAAATGTTAAGAATAGATGTCACTTGATAATTAACTAACAAAATAAAAATAGAACAAACCCTACAAGTTCTCGTAAAATTAATTTAAAAATACATAGTAAGATCAAATAATTAGAATATCAGGGCAGATTAAAATTCGAAGAAATTTCTTCTTTCCTCAAATACTTGAGACTCACAAGCCCCCCAAGCATCAATATGACACGAAAAATACCACAAATACCGGTTTGACTTAACATGGCAGGGTATTACTTTTCGTAACTTTTCCTTGTATGACCCCAACCCCCCAAAACCGAAGATCCACCCTTGTGTTAAATCTTCTTATATTCTGACCAAAAAAAGAGATTTTTTGTTATCACTCGATTAACCATCTATAACTAATTTTCTGACCAAATGTTTCTAAGCAGTTAATAACTGAATATCACAATGTTTAGTCATCAGTTAGCCATGGAAACAATTATGGTATAAAAAAATGAAACATAAATGATATTTGAATGAAAGAAATGTATTTCATCTTACTAATAATAATAATAATCTAAAAAAAAAATTATTTGAATTTGAAAAACTGGTTTGTTCAATGCATTTCTGTAAACGTATTTTCCCTAAATTGAACCATTGACCAACTTTTCAATTAATTTTTCTCAGTAAGAAATAATTCTTTGAAAACATGAAGCACCACCATACCGCCAAATAAGTATAAAAAATATTATTTATAAATAACAAGTGCTGTAATTAGACCGGTTTGCTGTCGGTCTTATTTCGCTGCGATAGGGATATTTTATATTTTAAATTCAATTTCCTTAAATTATTTGTTTAGGAATAGGAAGTTTGCATTCAATAAAAAATACCTACGGTGACATAAAAACTTTAAAACGTTGTAGTTCTTAATTCCTTGTTACTATAAACATTATCAGGACCTATTTTCCTGCTAGGCCCGGTGGGTCTGGGCCTGGGGCCCCACTTTCAGAAGAGCTTAGCACTTGGCTTGCGCGGCACTAACTTATTCAACACAAACATGACAAAAACCTTCCCTTATTTGCAGAACGACCTATGCTTTTTATTACAAAAAAAAATGTGAAGGTCTTAAAATCTAAGACGATCGACAGATGCGTAGGAACTCCTTTTCTTGACGATAGTATCAAATCGTAATAAATTAGTGTTGCCTAAGAAAAGGACACTTTTTGAGGTGGCGAAGGGCCTCGCATTCCGTAACGGGAGACCATTTTTAGCCGTGGGCCCCCCACGTTGCGTGGTCTTGCTGCATAGTAGCGCCTGCTTTTTGTTTCAACCTGTATATTATGGACATATTCTTCTTAAAATCTCACACATGTTCTTAAAATCTCACACATGTGCTAGACTTATGATAAAGCTACCTACAATATAAAAAAAATAATAAAAATCGGACTTAAAATAAATCAATCATTCACGATCAAAATACGTTTTAATATTGCGTGCATCGATTATTTTGGCGGTGAGTGTATTTAAAGAAAAAAACAATTTTTCTTCTCAGCAGTCTATAGGTAAAGACCCCTAAAGTTATCGTGCATGCGACGACCCCATTGACATCTGTGTTCACTTAACTACTACTGTAGGTCAATCTATCAAGACCTTCCGTCGTTTAGTATCGTTTGAAATGAATAAGTGTGTGCTCGTCGATGCAGTGCACCCTTAAATTATCAAGTGTTGGTGCGAGTTAACATTTACCAGTTGTAACACTTTCGTTTTTCTGTTCTGTTATGAAATAATTTACTTTCATGTGCTTGGTCTGATTCGATATGTGAACAATTTTGTTCGCAAAAAAGATATTTTTGTTGTCATCGTTATTGGAATCGTGAAAAGATTGTTGAAGAAAGCATTTTTTTATATGTTTAATATAGATACTTCTTTTTTTAACAGAAGCGTTCGTGATATCTTGTTATCTCTCCTAAACAAAAACGTTTCTTTACTTTTCTTGTTTTTTGTTGTGTTATATACCCCGTTCTTACATTCGTTTTTTTATTTATTCATGCTTCTCAGGTATTTTTAGTGTATTGCTAAATAAACATTTCTTTGTTACAGATTTTGAAAAACGATCTTATCTCAACGAGAGTATGCCAGAAATGCTGCATTGTTACATTAAAAATGTTTCAGTTCCGCCAAGAAGCTCTCAAGCAAGATCAAGCATTAAAGGTAGGTAACTAACTCTACTTTAGTTTAAAGATTTATTCAATTATATTTATTTTCAAATGAGTTCTCAGAAAAATGTGTGCACTTTTAGTTAGTGTGATTATGTTTTTTTTTTTAGGAAATGTTGAATCATTGTCTTGATGACAAAGGTTTAAAATTACCAGACACATCAATAACAATAAGAAAGGGTAAGGGTAATTCAAACCCGCTTACATTACCTAACAGTAGCCCTGCAACGTCGAAGGAAACTTTAAAGAAGACATTGCATCCATCAATAGCTGTTTTATACGAAACATACCCGAATATTAAAATAGCTAAAAAATGCTTTGAAAACGACATGTCCCCATTTGTGTCACTGCCCATGGATGATGTAGAAGGCTACTTTAAAAGTAGGCGACTTCCTTATGTTTACACATTAATGCTTTCGCCTGAAAATGATCAATGTCCAAAATCAGAGGTCAGTAATAAAAATATAATAGAACCTGTATCTATATCAGCCCCCATGTCAGTTACAAATATACCTAAACCAGGAATAACAACACATACTAATAGTTCAACACCGCCTATAAGCATTAATCTGTTTGGAAATAAGGAACAATCCGATCGTGTTCCAAATAGTGATGTTTGTACTCCATTACCTAAAAAAGGAGGCCGAAAACGAAAAATACCTTTGCCTGAAAGTGATCGATGTCCAAGCTCAGAGGTCATTAAGAAAAATATGATAGAACCTATATCTGTATCAGCCACCATATCAGTTACAAATACGTGTAAACAAGCAATAGCAACATATGCCAATCATTCAACACTGCCTACTATAGAACCTGCAGACGTTAATATAGAACCTGTAGATGTTAATATAGAACCTGTAGACGTTAATACTCCACATCCGATATTAGCGGTGACAATCCCACAGATTGATGCTGCAAACATCGAAAAAAGTAGCGACACAAGTTCGTACATTCCCGAAACCATCTTAACAAGTAATAGTAGCAGTAAACCGGATATCATGGAGGCACTAGAGTTAATACCACGATTATACACCATTAAATCACAGAAATTACTTGTTTGCAACGTATGCCGTAGTTTTCACAACAGACCGATAGATTTAAAATGGCATTATAAACATAAACATATGGTTTGTCAGTTTTGTAAAAGAAAGTTTAAGTCTATCGATGCAAAGCAAAATCATGTCGATAAGTTCTGTAAAATTAAAAGAATTATGAATTCCCCCGGTCCAAGTGTTGATCTTGAAAAGATCCATCTAAATCTTGATGTTCGAAAGAAGCATATAGAGGCATTTTCAACATTTGACCCTATTCCAGGATTGATAGAGTCGGCTCCTTTGGAACATGTGGTTTTAGAAACAGCATCTCCTTCACCAGTCGTATACGATGATGGTATCATAGTAATCTGTAGAAGGACCTAGCGATCCACTGTCAGATATATCCACTCCGTTAGCCGCTATACCACAGCCCGGAGATGAAAGAGCCCTATACAATTCTGTAAATCAAATAAGGCCAGATATAAATATTACGAATAATATAGTATTCAGTCAACTCATCTCTAGAACTTCAGATAAAGATATTATTAAAGATCTGATTAATATAACGAGTTTACCTAACAAAGACATTAAAATTATAAATGTAGACGGAACTTGCGAATTTAAAGATCTAAAAGAAGAATTAATGTTTTATACAGTACCAGTTAAGGTTAGCAACGGGAATTTCAAAGTATTTTATGATTCAACGGTCGACTCCGCGCTTAATAGAAACATGGAGCTTTGGGCTAACTTGCCGGTAATTGATCACTACAAAAGATGTGTTCCAGAACCAATAAATACTACTAGCGCAAGAAATAACCTACCTCATCATGATGAAATTATAACTGATTCCCAGGTAAATGAAAATATTAGTGTCTCAAGTGCACAAGTTGATTTCACCCCGGAAGTTTCTTTTTCCTCCCCTGTTACTTTACCAACAACAATAACAAAAACGTCGTGCGATAGTGCGGTGGTTTCCCGCCCAAATGAAAATGGAATTCCTAAAACTCTAGCAGTAGCTGCCAAAACCACTCAACTCAACTCACTTGTTAGTCCTTCCACTTCTATTAAAATCCCTACAACGAAACATCCCAAACAAAAGACATTGAAACCAAATAATACTTCGAAAGTTTGCAAAAGTGGAGGGTATCAAAAGAAAAAGAACACGACATTTCGGCCGAGTTTACCATCCTTAAACGAAGTTCTTCCAACTAAAAAAACGACTGTCGCAGATTTCACAGCTAATTCCACATCACTTGCTAGTTCTTCTGCAGCTGCTAACGTACACACAACAGCGACACAATCAAGTACTTCGTGCGATAGTGTAAGAAACCAAAATAGAAGTAAACTTGTATCCCGTGCAAATATACCTTATATAAAGAATACTCCTTCAACTGGAGGAACGGCAGCACTTGCTAGTTCTTACTCACCTGCTGCAACTACTACAGCAACAGAAATGTCTGCAAAATTACCTTTTTTTCCTACGACTACTGCTACTGCTAATAATTTACGCTCTCCTACAAATACAGCCGCTAATTCTTCTTGTTCAGTTGCGAATAATGCGGTAACTCAAGTAACAAGTAATTCAGTTTTAAGTAGTATTGGTGGCACGTCACTAAAGTCCCTCCTGTAGTTGTTAACAAGTTTGTATCTATTCCAAACCCTCTGCGCACAATTATTATTAGTGAGGCAGATCCAAACAGAACCTCACTTGTAAATAAATCTAATCCGCGATCTCCAACCTCAACTGATACTAGCAATGCACCTGGTTCATTATATGCGAACATACCCAACATTTACCAATCAGTTGCAGGTTCCTGTATAGTTGAAACGAACCCTTATGCTTCTGTTATTCAACCACCGCTTAACACCTCAGTTATCACTGGGTCTTTTTCTACAACAAATTCAAGTAGTGTTGTACCATCTTCAGCTACTCAAATTCCACCGTCTATAAGTACTTTCAATAAGTCTGCGAAGGGTTCGCCCTTCGCCTTGTCATGTTCAATCGCCGCCTAACACATCAGTGATCCATGGGTCTTTTTCTACAACAAATTCAACTAGTGTTGTACCACCTTCAGCTACTAAGATTCCTCCGTCTACAAATACTTCTAATACTACTGCCAACATTAGAACGGACCCTTCGGCTTCTGGTATTCAACCGCCGCATAACACCTCATCAGTGATCAATGGGTCTTTTTCTACAACAAACACAAATAGTGGCTGTGTTCCACCTGTAGCTACTCATCTTCCTCTGTGTGCAAGTTTTTCTAATTCTCCTCCTAAAGAACCTGTTAAATTCAGAGTTGAGAAAATTTGGGAGCTCCAGTAATGTAGCCATATTTCAATAATGACATTGGGTTAAAATACACATTTTTTTTTAGTTTTTAGCTTTAAATTTGACGTTACTTATTTTTTATACACCGAAACTTTAGTGATAATTATTGTTGTAATGGTACAACGGATTTTGGAGGGGAGATTTTAATAATTAAATATTATTTCAATTGAATATGATGTGTTAAATAATAGACAGATACGTTTAAATCGCTATAACATACAGGGTGTTATGAAAATGGGTTTCTGTTTAAATATTCTTTTGTCTTTTTTTAAAAGCGAGGTATAAAAAAATGGGTAATGACTCCTAAAATCAGGCTATATGAGCCATTGACAAATCACGTGTTTGTGCCAGTGGCGGCGATATGGATTCGGGGACCCCCCCGCCAAATTTTGCCTAGTATGTTTTGATTGGAAATTAGCAAAGCCAAGCAAATAGAAGCTGATGCATCTCCGCATGGCGGGTCCTTCGAGCCCCCTTATCCCCGCCAGTGGTTTAGGCTTAACTCACATATCATTCTTCTTAGTCATAAAAATTTGTGTGTGAAAGTGATTTATGGTTCGGGAGATTCACTCGATTATTAAAATCGCTCGAGTATCACGTACTCGATTATTAAAATCATCGGTTTTTTCAACACTAGATATTTGTGCCTGCCAGGGCGGCGCCCTGATTCGCTCCCCTCTCTGGCTACGGCCCTGATCTAAAGGGAATGAACCATTTCCATAACACCCTGTATATATGTTTTAATAGTTATAGCGTAGGTCTAAATGTTCATCATCAGTAATACGTATAATTACGACTGCCTTCTTAATTTTGAATTTTGCATTTAGCGCAATTTTTTCTAAACTTTCTTCCCTCCAAACTTCGATACTATTTTTCTTTATTTTTAGGTTCGTTCGTTGTTTAGCATTTTAGGTTCGTTATATTTTTGTGAAAAAAAATTAACCTTGCACCTCTGTGTGCAACACAATTACTGTATCTGTCATTCACGGTGGGTGGTCTATTAGACGATCACGGGAACTAAAAAATACATTTGTTTGAAAAATTGGTTAGTACGTTTCACGAAATTTGGATACGACTTAATGATTTCCTGGGTCGGTCCCATTGTGTCGACAAGAGCTTGGCACTAAACAAGTGAAGTATGAAGGGACGGACTAAGGAAAACAAGTAATGATATGATTATATTAATGTAATCAAATAAAATAACATTTTTAAAAAATATTACTAGTCATATTTATTTACATTTATAATGTCATTCTATAGATAGTTCTGTTTCGCTATCGCTATCCTCATCAAAATTAATTATAATTGGATTAATTATACGATCCAGACTAATATACGAATTTTCTACAGTTATTACGTGACGGACTGAATTTAACTACCTGGGGGAATATCATTAAAGCATTTTCGTATTAATTCTACAACACTAGAACTTAAAGTCGGAGAAATATTTTCAGACCTAACCAGTGATTTTAACTGATGCCACATAATATGTTCTATGGCGTTTAAAATGCAATAATAGGGTGGGAGCAGTAGCACTGTATGTCCAATTTCTTCTGCCAATGTGTCACAAACATATACTTTTTTTATACAAAATGTCTTTAAAACTTCTAAAAGATAACTTTTTTTATAACTTTCTTCAAAATATATATCATTCGCCGCCATGTAGTTCTGAATATCCAATTTTGTATTATTTGAGCTTGGAGCTTTATGTAATTGGCGACTGTGATAGCTCGCATTGTCGATTACTATCACGCTACTCTGAGGAATGTTTGGTAAAAGACAATTCTTGAACCATTCCTCAAAAACTAACAAATTTTACCACAAAAAGATATTTAAATATAAATTAAGCAACCTAACCTACCTGATGTGCCTATATTTAATTATAATTATTACAATCCGGTCCTTTCCACATAATAATAAAAAGCGGTCATAAATAATGGGATGGCCCCAGGTACTTTTACTGCAGTCATTAAGTTATATTCATTTTTCGTGAAACAATCTTTACTCGCTATAAAACTACAGCAGCCGTATACCGGAAGTTAGGCTGAACATTTTAATTTTAAATAGAATGCCCTGTATAAACTGCAAAAATATCCACATGGAAAAATGTCAGTGGCGTACCATATTTTTTGTAAAAAATATCAGAGGACAATTGAATAACTTTTCTAACTAAAATGCGTGGTTCTATATTCTATTAACACATACCAAAAATTGAACATAATATCTAAAGTATTTTCGGAGATATTAAAAAGTGGCCATTTCTTGTATGCCGCGACAAGAGCGCATTTGCGAAAATAAAAATTTTTCGCTAATCCCCTCTCGTAGCTGATAAAAAAATGAACAAATTGAATCCGGCCTGATCCCCGTAGCTCGATTAATATACTACTTTTTTTATGTTTTGTGCTTCCTCCCCCATAACTCCCCTCCTAATTGCCGCCCCCCCCCCCTCCCCAGCCTCCGGCCCTTCAAAGTACTCGATGTCACCCGTTGATTTGCGAAAAATTGATGCGCCAACTCCGCCCCTTCTCGAGATATAATTAATTAAATTTTATTGTTTTTTAAAAATCGCGATAATTCGCGAACTAATTAAGATATCCGGATCGGGTTTGTTCGAGCTTACGCGCTCTGTCAAGCTCTTCAATTTTGCCCTTCACATTTTATTTCGCCAGAATGACTCCACTAAATTCAAATATATAATTTTAACAAAATAATGGTAGTGAAAATTGAGTGCTACAATAATTTTTAAAAAAAATTCAATTTCATTTTAACAAATTTACTTTTGAGGGATTAAATATTTTTTAACCCCATATTTTGAGGGTTTGTTCGGGTTTAAGTATAGAAAAGAACGCTGCTTTACGTCAGCAGATTACACAGCAATAAGTTACGATCAAGTTTCGGAGACGACACACTGGATGCATTGATATTTTTTTGCTTATTTTTTTCATTTTGTTAATAGTAGGTAAGATTTCTATTTAGTAAACACAATCTTTCTCATGTTAATTTTTTTGGGGGATTAGTCCCGGAACCCCTGTATTAGATACTATCTTTATCCTGAAAATCCCGGGATTGGAACAAAGGTTCGGGACTGGCACCCCTACTCATCTCCAACCGTTTCTGAAATGGTGTTCATTAAAGGAATGTCGAAGGAAATTTGACTTTACTATGAAACCAATGCAGTTAATAGTTTTTTATACAGGGTATAATAAAAATTATACCTTCCTGGTATTATATGATAGATACTTATAAGTAAATTTTTTAACGTAAAAACTTCAGATAGGAAGATGTACTGAGCAATTAGATAAAGATTATTTTTTAATTCTACACGTAATGGTATACAACGTGTCCAAGATAAGGAGGGCCAATACAGGGATCTCGGAAACCGTAAGAGATAGGTAGTCGGTTAAATGAAGGTAAAGTTGCGCATTTACGTGCCCAATAATATGCCGTTTAGAAAGTTTTAAAATTCCGAGTAGTTCGGGAGATATCTGGAAAACCCGAAATTCTGAAGAATCGTTTTATTGTTTTCCTGAGTTTTTTTGAGATCGAATTCTAAAGTAAATTGCACTTTTGCATTGCCACTTTTTCCGCCCTATCTAACAGCGTTAATTGTTTTGTAATCCGATGAGTCGTCTTCGAATGGCCATTATCAACTTTCTTTTTTTAGATAATCAATAAATTTTGGGATACGGTCCTGTATTTCTACTAATTTTATAAATAATTTCTCATAAGTAAGCTCTAAATTTTTACTTATGTTGGACTTGTTCAATAAATAACAAATAATAATAAACCACAAATATGTGAACAAAATACAGAAACATTATTTCAAACTTCTGTTGATTCGGGATTTAAAAGAAAAGTAGGCGCTTGAAACAAAAAAATTAAAATGGAGACGCGTGATTTGTTTCACTTGACATTCCCATTGTGATCGTTTGAGCGCGTTTTAAGAGGTTCTCTATTTTCCAGAAAATATTGAACATAAATTTACAAATGCTGAAAAGTTTGATATTCTATCGCATGTTTCATTCTATCTCAAAAAAACTGTTATGTGGCAGTTAGAAGTTGTTATTTGTGCTTAGAGAATAACGGAAATCATTTTGAACACCTGATTATGTAGTTGCATTCCAATGTCAGGAAAACAGGACGACTCGTCGGATTACAATGAACGCTGTTAGATAGAGCGGAAAAAGTGGCAATGCAAAAGTGCAATTTACTTTAGAATTCGATATCAAAAAAAACAATAAAACGATTTTTCAGAATTTCGTTTTTTTCCGGATATCTCCGGAACCACTCGGAATTTTAAAACTTTCTAAACGGCATATTTTTAGGCACGTAAATGAGCAACTTTACCTCCATTTAATAGACTTCGTATCTCTTACGGTTTCCGAGATCCCTGTACTGGCCCTCCTTATCTTGGACACGTCGTATATGATGTTCCATTTAGACAATTGACTTATGAGTATTTATTATATTATACCAGGAAGAAACACCCTGTATGAAAATGCCTAGTATTGTTATAAAATAAAATGACCCATACATTTTCAAAAATTTCTCAAAGTGTTCACTCTTCAACTGCATTAGTTACAAAGTAAGGTCAAATTTGACATATTTTTTTAGAAAAAAATTCTTGTAAATAATTTTATGTATCTCAGAAACGCTTTGAGATGGGTATATGAAACTGTTAACAAAAATTACTTGGATTTTTACATAAAATCGAAAAATGACAAAATATACCTATATGACATTCTATTTAAAATAACAATATTAACCTTTACCTCCGGTATAACCGGAAGCGATAGATATATCATATATTAATTAAAAAGATTTATTTCAAACAAATATCTTTTTAGTTCCCGAGATCTATATGGGCCACTCATCGTGAATGACCCTGTTTTGTACTATTCTTTGCATACATTGTATTTGTTCTTAGATTTAAGTAAAGTTGTGTTTCCACTTGTTAAAGTTAGAAAAATACAATAAAGGTGACAAAAGTACAATATTATCTATTTAAAAAATATATCTTTTTGCCCAACACAACTCGGCCCCTTGCACCGTTCGAAATCGAATTAACAGTAAAAAAGATTTTATTATTAAGGGCAACTCGAGATTCTCAATCCTATTCCAAATTTTTAAAAATCAGCATCAATATTATGAAAGTTTTTCAATTACTGGCAAATTCAACAGCGTTTCTACCAAGCTGATCCTATATTATGGTAGCCCCCCGGTAGGTAATTCTCAATCAATACCAACCTTAAAAAATTCGAAATTTTAGTTATGATGTTTAGAATAAAATTAAGCACACTATACAGATTCGGCCTTTACCATTGGGATCTCAGGAACGGTAAGAGATAGGAAGTCGGTTAAATTGGGGCAAAGTTGAGTAATTATGTAAAAAATCAAAAATAAATACAGGGACTCAAAATATTTGGAAAAATCTAAAATTTAGTGTTTTGGTTTTTATTTTTTCCTTGGTTAATTTAAACAAAAATATCAAGCGAACAAACCCGTATTTAAAAAATTAAGTTGTTGATGGTGACCCAAAGACGAAACGTCGTATGAAAGATCTGATACTGCCATCTTGTGAGGAATAAAAGTAGCAACGAGAAAGTAAAATTTATTTTTGGACATCTTTTCGAACAAAGTCAGGAAAAAATAAAAAACGAAACGCAAAATTTTAGATCTTTCCAAATATTTCGAAAGCCCCTGTATTTATTTTTGATTTTTTTGCGGCATATTATTGGGCACGCACCTTTGCCCCAAATTGAACCGACTTCGTATCTCTTACCGTTCTTGAAATCCCAATGGTGAAGGCCGAATTTGTAACACACTGTATTGTTAAACCAAAGAATTTATCTATGTAGCGCCTTCGGCTTTAACATAAAATAATTTAAGAAAAATGTTTATTCATTTTGTAATATTTACATTTTTTATTAGATAGGAAACAATCAATATGTGATAAAAAATAAATTTTCTTATGAATCGAACGATTTTCATTGCTATGATGAGTTGCGAACAGAGACCTGGTAGAGTGGGGAGAAAAATGCCAAGAACTTCAATCGAACTGATATTTTTGTGGTTTTGTTGGTATTGTGCTAGGGACCAGAACAGGAAAATGCCCGACAAGCAAGGTTCAGGTAAAATATTGTTTGTGCTATTTAGGAACTAATTGATCCAGTCGATACTAGGTGGAAATTCATAACGATAATATTATGGGAAGAAGTAAAACAGAGTTGAACTTGTAAATTTCCACTATATTACAAAAAGGAACATAACATGTTTCGCTATACTATAGCTTCGTCAGATGAAAGTGATATAATAAAGATCTAATGAAAAAATGTACAATAAATTCACATTATTAAAATTATAAAGAAGGAAAGAGAGAGGGTTATAATGTCGGGAGAAACCAAAATTATGGTCACTGGGATTGAATAGAGTACCTGATGGGATTTTATAATGTGTAGATCAACAAAATAAGTTTAACAAAGGAGAACTATTTAAGTCTAATTGATCATTAAGTAACAGATCCGTATTTTTAAGTTTATTAATCTCCATAGACTCCAACAGATTAAGTTTAAATCCTTTATTTTCAGTATGTAAAATTGTAAAAGATGTATAGCACCCAGCCCACCCATTAGCGTGCCCAGCCCTTGTTATTGGGCGAACTCTGTATTTTTAATAGGGAACGATATCAGCGGTGCACCTGTTGCCAGTTGCAACGTCTGGTCTAATTTCTTAATAAGGGTGGTGGCTATAATAGAAAACTTTTGCGGGATTCGGAAGATTCCTGTGCTAGCAAGCCTGACTACGTTTCTTTATTTTATTCTTAAAAATTGGAATTATAACTTGAACTTGCCTATTTAATTGTTATCAACTCGAGATTATTTAATCCTGATCTCCTTATCAATCCAAAACACACTATTCAGTTTTAACATACACTTGTTTTATTTCATTACTAATTTTTACAATAATCTCAATCTCAAATTATGATTACCGGATACGAGACGACACCCTCGACAAATTATCTCGGTAAAACATTAATACCTTTTGACATCACAATATTAATATTACAACGGATTCTACTAACTTATTGGCCACAAACACTTACTTCCAATTAAAACTACTTTTCTACCAAAAATCACGATTTTCCGTCACTTAATTCACAATAAGCTTTCTGGCATTATTTTCTTATGCCAATTAAAACACTGTTCACTATTCACTTATTTTCTCCGTTTCGCGTTACTCCATAGATTCCGCTTCCGCCAGTTGACTAACTCTAGCGTTAAATTTTCCGCGCTTAAGTACCCAGTTTTCCGTACACTTTTCCATCCCAAGATCCCTCTGTGACAGTTTTAATGCCTATGATTCATCTTATTTCCGGGAATAAGTGTCATTTTCCGGTTATTTATTGGTCTTGAAGAGCGAAAGTCGCTTAATTTTATCCTTTTTAGGTCACAGGTGTTCATTTCCCCCTTTCTTTCTAGGATCCGACCCAAGCGTCCACCCTGGGTGACAATGAGTCATAGGGTTGCATCATCAGACCCCCTATCGAACACCTGCGATTTTAGGTCGACCGTTTCCAGATTCAACCGGTTAATTCCGTGTGTACGTGTTCTAAAATGGGGTGAAAATCCTTTCTTTTAAGGAGAGGGGGGGTAGGTTTCATCGGTCATCGCGCATTTTTCCGATTCAGTTACGTTATGTCCGCAATCGCGTTTAATCGATTCATCCGGCCAAGTGGTTGAAGTGTTGTGCAATTTCTGGATTATTTTCCTTTGGGAAAATAACGTAAGTTTTTATTTTAAAATTTTTTTCTAAAATTCCTATAAATTATTTTCGCGTTAATTTGATTTTTCCCGATTTGAAATTTATTTAAATAATTTTTATTTATTTTAAATTTTATTTTAAATATTTTAATTCATTAATTTTTTTATAAAAGTTTCCAAATTTTTCTTAATCTGATAATATTTTAAGTATGTATTTCATGTTTAATAAAATTTTATTCTAATTTTATTCTGAAATTTATTCCATATTTATTTTAACTTTAATAAAATTGCGTATAGTCTTTTTCGTGGTCGTCACAGATAGATCAAAATTATGTTTGTTATCAAGTAAATGAATAGCATAGTTTGAGTCGGTTCTGTTTTGATGAAACTATTATAATGTTCTTGTATTCTTTTATTGAACTGTCTACCTGTTTGGCCTATGTATGTTTTCGGACAATCTTTGCATTTTAATTTATAGACGCCAGATTTTTTGTTATTGTCATTTTTGGTTTTATTGTTTTTAATAAATTTGCTATGGAAAAAAGAAAAGCCGACAGTCATAGGTCTGATGATTTACAGGGAGGGATCAAGAAGATTTTTTTAATTTGGACATCCTGTATATTAACTGATTTTCAAATTCTACCTTAAATTCAACCATGACCAAAATAAAAAGCCAAAGAAAATTTAGGTTAGGTTTGCTATTTACCTTTGAACCTTGTTCGTTTTTATATTCAAAGCTATTTACTCCGCCTTGCAACATTCAATTTTAGAATACAGGGTGTTCCATTTAAAAAAATGGGGTTAGGTCCGATAACTTTTTTACCTGACCGCGTATACTTATTATAAAAAACGGCAGACTATTAAAAAATCATTATAAAGAAACTTTTGTATAAAACATTTTTCTGTATCTCTTTTAACTAAGAAAATATAGGGTAATTTTGAAACTGACAATTTTTTGATATTCCTCCATATCTCTTAGGCGAGCGAAAATTTTGAAATTTTGATTTTATCATTTTAAGTGAGACACAAAAAGAGTACATGACACCTACATTACTTTTTTGATAGCACTAACAGTTACGGAGATGCCCTTTAAAAGTGTCGAAAATGGGACCATGATCCATAAAGTATTATACAATTTTAAACCAAATACACCCTTTACACACATGGTTGAGCGTTTTATGTACTTATTATGATGCAGTTTGAATGTTCTCCTTTAATTTTACGTACCTATTAAAGTATTATTTGTTATTAGTTTTCGTATTATTTAATTTAAGATATTTACCTATTTATGTTACAAATATATTTTCAATAACATTTTTTTGATAATTTTTATTGGCTACTATTATAAGAGAGTGGCAAAAACAATAGGTGCGAGAAATGGGGTTGTTCATTAAACCTAGCCTTCTTTTGGCAATTTTTGCTAACCGACTGGCCCATTTTCAAAGATGAAATTTATTATAGGTACTTCCAATAAAATATAAATTGCAGAAAAAGTAACAGCCGCATGAAATCAATCTGTACTATAAAATGAAATGTGTATGTATCCAAATGTTAAAATAATAGTTTTTCTTTGTTTCTTAGGAGCTACTCAGAGAGCCGAACAAACCCGATAAAGATTTTTGAGAAGAGAGAAAAGATGACCAAAAATAAATTTCACTTTCTCATTGCTACTTCATATTCTCCACAAGATTGCATCATCGGATCTTTAATGCGACGTTGCATCTTTGGGTCGATCACCATAATCAACTTAATTTCTTTAAATACGGGCCCGGATCATTTTGTTTAAATTATGAAAGAGAGGACCGAGATCTACGTGCAGTGGTATACAACACTTACTGGTTTTCCGATGTTTTGTTCCTTAAATTGACCGTCTTCATTAAAATACCCCGATATAATATGTTCCTTTGACACCACTGACACTGAAAATCAAGGTCCGAAAATTCGGACGTCGGCAGCGAGAAAGTTAATGATGTTAATTTAGAACGCTCTTCATTACCGTTAGAACTGGTGGTCGCTGCTGTCTTGAGTCCTAAAGTGCATTAGTTTTCCAATAAAAAATGTTATTGTGCCTATCAGATGGTATATCACGCTATTGCCCCAATCCGCGAGTATATGAACGAGACGTATCCGTTTTCCATTCAGCGTAAATCTGGTAGACCTATTATTTCTCTGTGATACAACCTAACCTATAATTATTTATATTCTAAATTTTAATCTATATTTTTCCTTTTCCCTGTTCTGTGAAAATAATTATGATAGTTAATAGGTTCTCTATCATATTGGTTATTAATTATGTCTGAATGCACAGGTCAGTACTTTATATTTGGTAATATACTAATTTATTTATGGTTTATATAAAATATATAATCCCTTGTATAATATAACGATGGCGCTCGAATCACTATATCACTCGGTACTGCAACATATTTTTTAGAGTCATGGCTTTACAGCTATTCCTAATGCTAGATACAGTACCATATATTCTTAGATTGTTATTATTAAAGTACCTATCTCTGAATTCTGCATGCCATGGTTTGACGCATGGAAGGGTAGAGATCAGTTTGTTGGTTTGCAAGTTTTCTTGAGGGATACACACAGAGTGTTAAGATCCATAACTTCGTATCGAGATCATTTTTGATTTATTCTTGGTTTCTGCACGGATCCATTGCTGTTCAACATTTTCATTAACATTATACTTACATGTTTATATTTTGCATGCCAGAAGAACTTTCTACGCTGGTTCATCTTGATGACCTGACGTTGTATAAGACAAAAGATTATATCCAGGATGGTATTGATATACAAAGAGATATTGATGTGTTTTTTATTTTTTCCCGACTTTGTTCGAAGAGATGTCCAAAAATAAATTTCACTTTCTCATTGTTACTTTTTATTCTTCACAAGATGGTATTATCAGATCTTTCATGCGACTTTTCGTCTTTGGGTCCATGGTTGCCAGGTGTCCTGGATTTGAGGCTCGAATGTAAGCGTCCTGCGGGGACCTGTGGCAGGACGCCTAATATCCTGGATTTCATAAATACTCAAATTATAAATTGTATTGTACTTATATAAATCAGCGCCATTTTTTTTTCAGAAAATGATTTGTTTTCAAAATTATCTATTTTTTCTCTAAAAAGACTGTTTAGTTTGATTCAGTCGTGAAAATTGTTGCTAACTTGTCCATTGAAATAAACCTTGATAATTTATATGAAGAATTTTGTATAATGAAACCCACCTTTAAGAAAGCTTGCACTTTACCTGAAGGCTATATTCAAAAATGGAATAACATTTTCATAGCTAATCCCGAAATGAATAATTTTTTGAAAATAATACAATGGTGTTTTCATATGTTCGAAATGCTGACTGTGAAAGAGTTTTTTCTTTGTGCTGGAGCCGCAATAAGCTCTTGGTTGACCATATTAAAGCAGAGCTTCAGATTAAAACAAATTTTGGTTTAACTTGCAAAGAATTTTATAATATGGCAGTTAAAAACAATAAGCTCTTGAAAGCCGTCAAGAGTGATAAGAAATATTCTTTTTCAACCAAATAATTAATTTTCTTGAAGCATTTGAAAGGTATTTTAAATAACTATTACACTTATGTTAGAAAAGAACTTTTTTGATTATTTTTATACAAAAAAATTGTGTTTTAGTTTAGTTAAAAATTTCCTTCCTTATTTGAATAGTCCTTCCATTTTCAATCTTGTGTCTTGCGATTTTAAAATTCAAACCTGGCAACCCTATTTGGGTCACCATCATCAACTTACTTTTCTTTAAATTATGAAAGGAAAGAGGAACTAAATCTACGTTCAGCTACACTTATTGGTTTTCCGACGTTTTGTTCCTTAAATTGACTATCTTCATTAAAATACCCCTATATATGCATTACAGATCTGATAATGCCCACTTGTGTAAAATAAAAAGTAGCAATGACAAAGTGAAATTTATTTTTAGACATCTCTTCGAACAAAGTCAGAAAAAAATAAAAACCTAAACGCAAAATTTTAGATTTATCCAAATATTTTGAAAGCACCTGTATTTTAGTTATTTTTGATCTTTTTGCGGCATATAATTATGCAGCTTAGCCCCAATTTAACCCACTTAGTATCTCTTACCGTTTCTGAAATCCCAATGGTGAAGGGCGAATTTGTTACACCCTGTGTACAGGGCCATTCATCTCACCTTCCCTCTTCTAATATACAGGGTGTTATGGAAATGACGTATTATATTTAAATCGGCAATTCCTGAGATGAAAACAAATTGAAGAAAAATATCCAAAAATGGCCCTGTACATGACCTTATGTCAAACCAAGAATGACCACGTGCTGCCCCTATCAGGAAGGTAAACAAAGCAACATATGTCAACAGTGTTGTCATATCTTCAGGGTAAACTCTTTAGAAAGTCAATAACCGTTTGACAGATTGCAAGTTGTTTATTTTTCAGGGTACATTATTATAAACTTTTACGTTCAGTTCAGTTCGCTAGGAAACAATCTCTGGTTTATAAACTTGAACTGACTCGAACGAACCGCCGCGCAGTTTTTAAATGGTCAGGTATGTTCTCATTTGTTCAATTCGAACGACACCCGTCAGATCTGGACAACTTAAAAGTTTATAAATGCCATTTACCCTTTAGAAAAAAAAAATGCAATTTTATTTAGCTTTTCGAACTTATTTAACACCAACTTAATTTATAAAAAACAACAAGTACCTAGGTAACTTGAAGGAAAACAATCCGGCACAATAAAATCACATAACACATCTAAGTACCATTCAATCTGAATTAGTACTTTAAAGTGCTACTATGTAGACCAAATTGTAGACCAATTGTCTGAGCGGTCTGGGAAGTAATGTATTTAACTTCTAAAAATTTTAAAAATAAATAACACGTTGTTTCTCTCATCGATATCGGCCTGCTTCTTTAAACAGCTGATTGTGGATATCGGGCTAATATTTAAAAATACAGCGTTGTCACTTTCGATGTTTTATAGCGACTATCATAAATTGCCGAATTTCCTTATAATATTACTTTCCTGTATAATTATAGTCTCGGAAATGGCAACCGCGCTCTAGAGAGCGGAGATTTCTCGGAAAGGAAAGTTTGACGACTTGTCCGAAGACAGACTAGACCATTATTTCATAGGGTAGTTCCTGTCAATTGTTAACATAATTGTGTCATTTTATCTTTAGTAAGGGGTTAATGGCCCATAGAAATTAGCGTTTTTATTATTTCTATTACGAAATGATTAAGTGCTCTTGTTCTATGTGTGTTATTGTAAAGTGTAATTATGCGTTAGTGTTGTGGTTTAGTGATAAGCTTATTATGCACTCCCACACTATCATCAGGACACGTGATGAGCATAAAGTTTTTCCTATAGAAAAAAGAACTGAAAGTATCTGTGCCCTGGATTCCTTAATCGCGTCCTGGATTTACTTTCTAAGTAAGCTAAATATTTATTTTTATAAGAAACTAAAGTTTTACACTTTTAAACATTTTGGCAACATTCTGCTTGAACATCTGTTGATTAATCAGCTGGACAATGTAATATCTTCATATGAATGTGTTGTGTGTGGGTTTAGGGGTGAATTACCCCACTTTTTAAACGTTCGATTTGAAAAAAAATATATGTAGCGCTTCTCTAGGACACCCCAGGAGTTACCCATTTAAATATAATACGTCATTTCCATAATACCCTGTATATCGGTTCCAAAAAAATATGATACCATGAAGGTATATTTTTTTAGATTGCATGCCACATATTTTGTTGCTTATTTGGGTGTCTCATATAGTTATTTACATAGTCCTGTTGCACTACTGGATTTAAAAATTAATGAAAAATAGAAATAGTACCTAGTTACTAAAATTATACCAGATACTTAATAAATAAGGTCTAACAGTCTTGTTAACCAATTTTGATAGATATGAATTGTACAGGGTCCCCCAAAATTTTTTTGTCAAACTTTTTCTGAATTTTAAAGCACTTTATTTTTCTTATTTTCAATTGGAGCCCTTGTATATTTTTATCGATCATTCGGTGCCGAATTAAACATTTTCCTAATTACAACCTTATCGCAATGCCTAGCCCATTAAGAGTTATTTGCAGAAAACTAGTTTTATCAGCTATTCCCATATGGTAATTTTAATGAATAACCAGTTATTCATTGTAAACTACAGATCCCATAATCCATTCATAAAACTCTTGGAAAGTGAACAATGTTGAAGTGTGGGAATCTCTCATCGCCTTTTTACAGTTTATAGTAAAACTATTTTGAAATAAATTTATTTTAAGAGCAATTGAGGATTAATCTTAAACCAGTTGTATTTACCAAATTAACAAATTTTTAATAGGGATTTTGCAAGATACCTTTGCGATAAATATGTCAATCTGGCTATGCTGCAATAATGACCGAAAGAGGTGGGAAAGACTGTTTGCAGTCGTTGCGTAGGCTAGAACTATACATTTTTCCATCTGTAGTTTGTAATATCTTTGATTAAATCAGTTTTTTCTAAATAACTCTTAATGTATTAGGAATCACGGTAGGGTTATAATTAGAAAATTGCTTTATTGTTAATTCCGCAACGAATGACATAAAAATATGCAGGGGCACCAATTGAAAATAGGAAAAATTAAGTGCTTTAAAATTCGAACACTAAACTTTGGACTCCCTATACAATATGTATCAATGAACTTGGTTAACGAGACTGTTAGACGTTATTGAATAATTATCTTTTTTAATTTTATGAACGAGGTACTGTGGGGCAAAACTGATTTTTTTTTAGTTCTATTTTTTTTTCGATGATCGAAATTTTAACTTAATTACTAATTTTTAATAAATTAATAACGGCAAAGAAGACGGGAGTTGAGCTGCAGTACTCTGTATACAGGGTGTTATGGAAATGACGTATTATATTTAAATGGATGGCTCCTTGGGTGTCCTAGAGAAGCGCTACATATTTTTTTTTCAAATCGACCGTTTTAAAACTGGGTTCCAGCCCCATAAACCCACACCTCATCCGGCGTTTGTTCGCGTTTGTTCGTTATATCACCCTGTAGTGGCATATCAGAAAACAGGTGTTACGTGCAATGTTGCCAAACTGTGTAAAAAATGTAAAACTTTAGTTTCTTATAAAAATAAATATTTAGCTTACTTAGAAAGTAAATCCACGTGATGAGTAAGAAATCCAGACATTTTCAGTTCTTTTTTCTATGGGAAAAGCTTTATGCTCATCACGTGCCCTTATGATAGCGTGGAACTGCTTAATAAGCTTATACCCACTCAACCCCATTCGGCCTATTCTTTCCAATCGCGCGGAACATAACCGGCATATCGTCGAGAGAAAGAAAGTGAAACAGAACAAATTGCACTAAATCGCTTAAAGAAACACACAGACACCCACGAGTTTCAAATTAGTTTTTTTGAAGATATACACCTATTATCAGATTACACGAAAGCACTAAACACTAACGCATAATTACACTTTACAATAACACTATCGCACACATAGAACAACAGCACTTAATTATTTCGCAATAGAAACAATAAAAACACTAATTTCTATGGGCCATTAACCCTTTACTAAACATAAAATGAAACAATTATGTGGACATAGGAACTACCCTTTGAAATAAATGGTCGAGTCCAAGGTGCTTTCTTTCTCCGAAAACTGCTAGCGCGGTTGCCATTTCCGAAACTATAATTATACAGGAAAGTAATATTATAGAAGGAAATTCCGCAATTTATGAATATGATCTTATAAAAGATCGAAAGTTATAATAAACCCTAACAGACAACACGAACAGGCTCAAAGGTGTTATTTAGTTTCAACGTTTTTAGATGTCAAATAGATGATGAAATCTTATACAATAAGGGCGTATTTTTGTCTACACTGTAGCGCTTTAAAATACTAATTCAGATTGAATGGTACTTAGATGTGTTCATGAGATCCGCGATAACTAATGTGAATTTATGTGACTTTATTTTTGTGTTTTTTGACGGCTTTTGTTCGGGTTACCTGGTGTTTTTTCATAAATTAAGTTGGTTTTAAATAAGGCCGAAAGGTAAATAAATTTGCATTTTCTTCTTCTAAAGGGTGAAGTGGCATTTCAGTTGTTCAGATCCGACGGGTGTCGTTCGAATTGCACAAGTGAGAACATAACTGACCATTATAAACTCCGCAGCGGTTTGTTCGAGTCAGTTCAAGTTTATAAATAAGAGATTGTTTCCCAGCGAACTGAACTGAACGTAAATGTTTATAATAATGTACCCTGAAAAATAAACAACTTGTAATCTGTCAAACGGTTAGACTTTCTAAAGAGTTTACCCTGAAGATATGACAACACTGTTCAAGATTCATTGACGTTTTTCGCCATATGTTGCTTTGTTTACCTTCTTGGCAGGGGCACCACGTGGTAATTTTTGGTTTGACATAAGGTCATTTAAAGCGCCATTTATGGATATTTTTCTTGAATTTGTTTTCATCTCAGGAATTGCCGGTTTAAATATAATACGTCATTTTCATAACACCCTGTATATTTACTTTTAGATAAACTAATTTCAGAAGAATACGAGGAATTTACAATAAACCTTCCAGTTGGATATAGTTACGAGAATTTTAGTGAAGTCACCGAAAATGATATACACTTTTATTGCAATGAATTGACGACCGATGCTGGGATTCAGGTAAATCCGCATGTACACAGGGGACAACATTGGGACAACCTTACATATAAAAACCAGAAGACAAGTTTTAATTAAGTAAAAACAGTTTGGGTTTCGTCGAAGGGGTCTGGCACGTTTTTAAATTCATAGAGCTTTTACGCTTTTAAGCGAAGATTTAAAACAAATAATAATTGATCCTGTAATACAATGTAACCCATTCTTTCCTCATCCCGACAACCCTTTTGCTAAGCATGATATTCGATGATAGGAAAGCCATAGGAGACCTGGGATTAAGACGCGTATTAAGAGCTAGGGTAAACCAATTTCTACAAATGTTCAAGAGTAAAATAAGATTTTGCCACCATTGGACGTTTTAATCAAGAATACACCTAAAGAGCTTGTAACTGCAAAATAATCCTTGAAGCCTGGTGAAACATAAACCTCGTATCTCCATTTTTCTGGATCCAAGGCAAACAAACAGTTTTTACAACCTGTAAAATGCACTTTTTGGAGTTAAGAGGTTTTACAATTATGACATAATATAACGTTGCTTAGTGTGTATCAATATCTCTATAAATATTTTTCCTTGTTTCAAAATTGGTCTACTCCGAACATGTTTATTTAATTAGTAAATCGTTTTTATCAGCTCTAGTTTGTTATTCAAATATTTTCCAAAAATTCCAGGTTTAAGTCCCTCTCAAGATTTTATAAAAAAAAATACGAGTTCTTTTCTTTTAGAATACGCATATTCCCCCTCCCCCTATTACATGCAATATTGACCCACTTTTAACAGCCTGTATTTTTTGTATTTTGAGTTAGAGCGTTCATTCAAAAAACAAGATGTAACATTTTGTATACAATCCAATAAAACCGTGAACGCAACCCTAAGTGTCTGTCATGCATATTTTAGCAATGGGTAAAGGAATTGGGTGAACAAAATTACGTGGAATGGCGCGTTGCCAGAACTCACCCGCAAGTACTAGGCGTTAAGTGTCGTTATAGGATAGATTACAGATGTCAGCACAGTTCAACATGGTACGAACCGAATCCTACAGCAACCAAAGCTAGAAAATCAAAAAATAACCAATGTCCGTCAAAATTGAGCATTAAAAGGTAATATTTTTTGTACCCTGTATACAGGGTACCGATTTTAATCATATTGTCACGCCCAGGTTTTAAGGTGTGACTAGGGGTGTAAAGGTATCGACGAGATCTTAGTTATTAAATAGAAAACGATGCGATTTATAAAACAAAGATTTATTATAAAGCCAAACGAAATAATTACCTGAAGGGTTTACAAAAGACGATGGGAACAAAGATTTAAACTGACAAAAATAATGATTACTTACAATAAGGTTAGATGGTACATCGGGAACCGGGCGACCAGCAAAGTTGTTCACAAATATCTTCGACGGAATCTCGAGCACTAGTGATTTTAAAATTTACCTATTACCAATAATGTGCCTTCTCCTCAGGTCAGCAGTTTTCCCCCTTATTGGGAATCGACGAACTCAGGTCGTCCAACTGTAATTGTGCTGACATGATGAGTTGACAAATTATTGATTCATCAGGATGTACGTATACTATTTTATAACTACAACTTCCCCAGTTTGTTTAATAAATCTAATACCGGTTTAATGTTACATAGGAATGACCTGTGTTTTAACATTAACCATAGAAACTTATTAAAAATCTGAATATCGAATTTATAAAATAGTATGGTTCCTTTTGTGACAATATCACTGGTGTTAACAACATTTGACAAGGTTATTTTATACTCGACTGATTCCGCGGTTGGTTCTTTGTGAAACATTTTTTTAACATAATTTAATGTAAAGAAAGAAGAAATTTGTTTTTAAATGTTTCAATATATTGAGAGGATTACTCTGCATGTTTCGGCTTATTAGGCCTTTTTCAGGAGCATTGCAAGATGAATACTATTATTTTACGGGTCTTTATACAGGCACTAATAAGCTTTTTTTTTCCCAGATTAGTATAGGTAGACTTGAGAAAGCTGTCTATCACCGGCGTGCTTACGAAATTGTGTTGATCATTAGTTGTAAGGGGATTATTTTTGTAGACTTTTTAATTTCGTACTGTTCTAGAAGATCTAACCGTTGGCCCTTTCTTTCGTTATGTAATAGTTTTATGTTGTCCATATATGGTGGTTTTCTATACAATGTGTGGAGATTCCGGAGTTTTTTATGTTATTCAAAATAGAATTGCGATGTTTTTTTAATCTTGTCTTGATGTTTCTACCGGTTTGCCCAACATAGACAGCTTCATTTTGTATTTGTTATTCACCAACATAGATCCTAAACTACATTTATTCACCACCACTGTGTTGCAACCTGGGCTATTGAGTTTTTTTGAAACTTTATTACTTCATGTAGGTATATATACTATACATAATTATTAAATCTATAATGTTTTGGTCATTAACACTGTAAAAATATTTCTTAAGTATTTTACGTTTTTTATTTTTAAACATGTTATCTATTATAGACTCCCTATAGCCGTTATTTTTAGCTATCTGTTTGATTATATACAGGGTGGCCCATCGAAAACAGTCTAGCAAGGTTTACGGCTGTGTACGTGAAAATTAAAAAAAACCTCGGACCCGTAAACTTGTGTTTTCAGGGGGACACGTTTCACTATTAATTTCATCCCTGTAACCTCAACCCCCCCTAGCGGGGGACTGTTTTCGATGGGCCACCCTGTATAATTCCTGTTTATAGTCTGTCGAGTTGAGACAACCAAATAAAAGAACATTTTGCCTAATTTTCTTTTAAATCCCGAATCAATAGAAGTTTGAAATAATGTTTCTGTATTTTGTTCACTTATTTGTGGTTTATTATTAAATTATTTGTTATTTATTGAACTAGTCCAACATAAGTAAAAATTTAGAGCTTGCCTATGAGATATTATTTATAAAATTAGGAGAAATACAGGACAGTATCCCAAAATCTGCTGATATTGTTCAAAAAACTCACGAAACGTCTTTAAACCACAATGTGTCATACATCGTTGCATTCGGAAGAAAAAAAGCTCTCAAATTCCAATATCAGAAAAACAGGATCGTATTTAAAACAAAGAAAGTTGATAATAGAGCGGAAAAAGTGGCAATGCAAAAATGCAATTTACTTTAGAATTCGATCTCAAAAAGAGCCAGGAAAAAAATAAAACGATTTTTCATAATTTGTTTTTTTTCCGGAACTACTCGGAATTTTAAAGCGTTCTAAACGGTATATTATTAGGCACGTAAGTGCGCAACTTTACCTCCATTTAACCGACTTCGTATCTCTTACGGTTTCCGAGATCCCTGTAATGGCCCTCCTTATCTTGGACACGGTGTATACCTAGATATCTAATAATTTATTTTATTTATTCCATATATTTATTTTAGAATCCAAAAGTCAAAATACGACGGCGGCAAAGTTTCCACCGTAATTTATTTGAGAAATCAACATAACCATCCGACGGGCGCAGCTACCAATTTAAAATATCGAGATGTAGGCGAAAAAGCTAAACAGAAATTAAAAAAATTATTTGCCAGTGGACATACGCCGGGAAGTGCTCATCACGTGTTGCGGTCTGAAGCCTTTGAGGAATTTGGTGAAAGTTATGAAAGGTAATAGTGCGTTTGTGAGTCGGACGAACATCGAAATATTTTCAGCCGGAACAAGAGTACCTCCACCCTCGTTTTCGAGGATGCTGAACACGATGGCGGCGTCAGAATTTCTCTTTGGGGTTGCGCAACCCCTAAAAACCGCCAAAAACCACCCCCCAGAGGGGTTAAACGCGCTTCAAGAGGTTTCCCTGCAGAGAAATACACTTTCCCCGTTTTCGAGGATGCTGAGCACGGTGGTGGTGTTGGATATCGCGTCCTACCCCTTCCAACCCCTCCACCGGCCAATACTCGCCCCTGAAAGGGGTGAATTTTTTTTCGAGTATCAGCGTCAAATGGTTAGCGAACCATTTGGTTCGACCATGACCTGTTTATTATTATTATTATTTTTCAGCATTATTTACAAGCATATATGTTCAATAAACGCAGATTTGGTAACGTAATATTGGGTGTAATCGATCTCTGGGGGCGAAATTGATATCTGGAGGCCTTTTAATATATTTTGTATTTTCTCAGGGTTAATCAAATTTTTAAAAGATCTGACAACATTCCAATTTAAAGGAAAAGGAAAGGAATCCTATCCCTATTTGTTTTACGGAGTGACAGTCCAGTTGCTCTATGGCTTATAAGTTAGATTGCGAGATTTCAACAGTAAAATCAGTCCCAAGAATGCTCAAAGAAAATTGGACGCGAACATATCGAAATTTACCAACTTCAGAAAATAGCAGATTTTATTTTACTTTTACCTCTCGATTCGGTGTTGTGCAATAAAACATTTTGAAAAACTTTCCCATTTTCTCCTGTTTTAATGTGAAACTATTAATAATAGTACATTGTTTACCGAGTAGGAAATGCCTAACATTCCTGGACGACGGTGAAGATTCTAGGAATGTGGCTTTTCCTACGAGGTAAACATACTATTTTTCCGAAAATCGTTTAAAAATCGACAGATATTGATTCATTTTGAAAAAATCCCGAATAATTTTATGCACAAATAAATGGTGCTTTGATATTCGTAATAAAGATAGTTGCGTTACTATGTATTAATGTTGAATTGTCAAACTTGACGCATATACAACTTGTCGTTTCGTTCTGTGGCTACCAAAACTATTTAAAGAATGCAGACGAAGTATTATCGATGTTGTCAAATTACTTACCAAAAATCTAATAAGTTTTACGAAATTTATTATTTATACCTCCTATGAATACAGAATTTAACCTAATAGATAAACAGTTAGAAAATATTATTATTCAGACTGAAAAACAGGTATATTGAGTTTTTATTAACATGTGACTAATTTTAATTACCGGACGAAATTAAAATATTAATTGAATTATCTATTTATTAGTAAATCTGACAACATGTGAATATGCATTTACTCCAAACATTTAGTCGATTAATAGGATCACTTCCGCCTCTATTTTGTTTCACAGCATTAAATAGAGACAAAAATATAATATGCGATTGATTTTGGACACGCCTCCGCAGACATACGCCAGACACATGGCACTGCTATGCGCCGGACACGCTACGATTTTTGACCAGCGGCAGCGAGCGGTGGAGGTTACGTGTATTATATATTTAATAGCGCAAATAGTAAAAGAAACTTCTTTGTATTCAAAATTATTGCAATGGCATATATTCGTGGAAAAACTTTGCATGGCCAATCTCGGGAAATTATTGCTAATTTCTATAATGCTTGTGATGGGAAAGCCAGAAATAATGCATTTAATTTGCCGTTAAAACGAAAATTGGACAGGATTTCGAGCTGGTATTCGCGTGAAAAAAACAATTTACAAGGAAGATGAGGACCAGAAAGCAAATAATCCTGAAAAGTTGTTATCGTCATCCGACAAGAAAAGGCCTCGTTTATCAGTTATAGACAAATTAAAATTTGACTTTAGTGTAATAAATTATCGAAAAGTTCTATCTAGAGTTTAAAACAGGTGTGTAAATTTAATTAATATATATATATAATAAAATACTTTGGCACTGCTTACAAAAATAATAACAATTACGATTATCAAATTAAATACTGAATTAAGAAGAAATCATTAATTTATTAAGGCCTATCGTCAAATATATATACAGTGCGTCAAGGGGAAACATTTTTATTATATTTTACGACAAAAACGCATTCTTTATAAAAAGTTCTGCTTGTTGAGACTTTATGTTAGTTTATAAACAACTTTGTTTTGTGCATTTTAGTACTTTTATATTTAATTTTAAAATAATAGTAGCACGCCAATGGATGGTCCCAATGGCCTGTTGGCTTCCTTCCCCCTTACGGATACCGCGTAGCCTCAGATCCAAACGACAAGCTATAAATTTAATTGTTGGTGTTTCCAAAAGCAAAACAGTATAAAATGATAAGCGATGATGAATTTTCCATTTCTGGGACTACTACAGAGCTGGTCGAGGCAGTGAATACTGCTTCATTAGAATTATTGCCCAAAGAAATCAAGGGAAAAGTACGAATATGCATATAAACATTCTATGGACTATCGCAAGAGTAGAAACACGAGTTCTTTCTCGGAAAATGTTATAATGGCATACTTCCTAGACATTTGTTTATAGATGAAATCTTCAACATTATGGGCAATGCATTGAAGTTTTCAAAATATAAATTAATTCCTTATGAATAACGTGTTTCCAATCATTTATGTAGAACACTAACAACTGTAAGGAAATATAATTTTTTTTACATGTGCCCCGAAAGTGCCTCTTTTCATGCATGTTCTCTTCACCGAAAGTTGCGTTTTCCAAGAAAGCGGGCGGGAGAGTATCGAGGCGGGCGGGACAGATTTTTCCCGCCCGCTTCGAGTCACCATGTGCTCATAAATAAATTAAACCAGAATTGTCGGTGCCGGATTTGAACCCGCGACCCTCAGATCGCCAGACGGACACTCTACCAACCGAGCCATACTACAAGCAATAATAAATAGCGGATTATATATAAATTAAATTGGCAGTTAATTTTTCAAAGATGTTTTAGAAAAATGTCTGAAGAATTTCTTTATTTATATGGCCTCAAAGACTCGGGCACTTGTAAAAAAAATAAATAAAACCAGAGATGCCGAGTGCGGGATTTGAACCCGCTACTCTCGGATCACAAGGCGTACGCTATACCACTAGGCCACCGAGCCTATTTGTGAAAAATAATAATAGATATTTACATTCTCCATGCGCGAGTGTTTTCATGTCATGTAGACAGGAAAACTGTCTGAAGAATTTCTTTATTTATTTGGCATCAAAGCTTCGGAGCACTTGTAAAAAAAAATACGGTACATATCTCGGGCCGTCGGAGGCTTTTCCGGACTCGGATCTCCGCATCTCGTCCGTAAAAGCCTCTTTTCGGCCCTTGATACGTACTGTACTATTCCTTACAGTAAGGAATGAATATTTCCTAACAGTTATTTTCCGTTACCTAGCAACGACTAAGTGGAGGGAAATATTGACTTGTTCGTTCAAGAATGTTATCTAAAATGTCGATATTTTCGAACGATTTTCGGAAAATTTATATTACTTCCTCAGTTTTTCTGTTTTTGAGTTATTTATGATAATACTCATTGACAGAAAATCCATGATTGATTTTTGTAGGCTCATCGGACCCTTGCCTTTAATCTAAAAATTTTATTGGTTTGCAATTTAGAAATCTTAAAAAATGCTTATTTTCGACCATCACCATGTTTTTAAATTCAATACAGACCGAATGCGCTAGCGAAATTATATTGGGACAAGGACATGCGCAATAGCATACCAGTGTTTGTGCATTTACAAGATATTTTGACTTTTAGATCATTTTTGGATTTATGTATTTTTTGTACAATAATTGTTGAAATAAATCCAGCGATAATAATATATATTTTTTTTAGTGTTGTTGCCGACCGAAATAAAGTACCAGATTTAAGTTATTGTTACAATGCTTTCTATAAAGATGTGAGGAAGGTACATGGCTCCTTACGAGACGATCACAAAATCGAACATAGTGACAACGTCGAGATGGGTGGTAAGGTTTCGTTGTTTCTTTCGATAAGCATAATTCCCTCGGTAATTCCCCGTAGTCGCTAAAGTGGTTTAAAACTTTGAAATGGGCTAGTAACCATGAAAATAAAAACTGTTAGTGGGCAAAATTTGTTTTGTTAATGGCGTATTGTACTTCCGAGTCATTTAAAAATTATGATTTATTATTTTTGTGACTAATTATTTAGTAAATTACTTTTTCCGAAAATCGTTCGGAAATATTGAATTTTTGATAACATTTTTGAAAGAAAAAGTCAATATTTCCCTACACTTAGTCGTTGCTAGGCAACGGAAAATAACTGTTAGGAAATATGCATTTCCTTACTGTAAGGAATAGTACATTACGTATCAAGGGCCGAAAAGAGGCTTTTACGGACGAGATGCGGAGATCCGAGTCCGGAAAAGCCTCCGACGGCCCGAGATATGTACCGTATTTTTTTTTACAAGTGCTCCGAAGCTTTGATGCCAAATAAATAAAGAAATTCTTCAGACAGTTTTCCTGTCTACATGACATGAAAACACTCGTGCATGGAGAATGTAAATATCTATTTATTATTTTTGACAAATAGGTGGCCTAGTGGTATAGCGTACGCCTTGTGTTCCGAGAGTCGCGGGTTCAAATCCCGCACTCGGCATCTCTGGTTTTATTTATTTTTTTACAAGTGCCCGAGTCTTTGAGGCCATATAAATAAAGAAATTCTTCAGACATTTTTCTAAAACATCTTTGAAAAATTAACTGCCAATTTAATTTATATATAATCCGCTATTTATTATCGCTTGTAGTATGGCTCGGTGGGTAGAGTGTCCGCCTGGCGATCTGAGGATCGCGGGTTCAAATCCCGCACCGACAATTCTGGTTTTATTTATTTATGAGCACAAAGTGACTCGAGGCGGGCGGGAATAATCTTCCCCGCCCGCTCTCTTGGAAAGAGATCATGCATGAAAAGAGGCACTTTCGGGGCACATGTAAAAAAAATTATATTTCCTTACAGTTGTTAGTGTTCTACATAAATGATTGAAAACACGTTGTTCATAAGGAATTAATTTATATTTTCAAAACCTCAATGCATTGCAGAATACATTTTGAAATTAGTTTGTTATATTCACAGTTATTTGACAGTTAGTACAGTTATTGAAAATTGGAGGAACATTATTAGAACTGTGAGAAACATTTTGGACAACATGCGAGGTAGTAGGGTTATTTTGTTGAATATTTTGTACCGTGAAAATTTTATTTGCCACCTAAACCTTATTGTTAAGAGATTCTTCAATATATCCTTCAGCGACGCTTGATGACTTCCATCCGCCATGCCTCTTTAAACTAGTTATGTTGGCGCCAGAGTCAACCAATATTGTTGCAGATGACCGACGAGAGCAGTGACCAGTATATTCTGTCGGATTTACCAAGTTCAAATAAGTAGCAACTATTTTAGGCATTTTTCTAAATTGATGTATTCCTACCACTCGTCTACAACCCTTTCCGCTTTGATATTTAAAGAAAAATCGGTCACTGTTCATATGTTCTGGTCTTAACGAAACACACTTTCGATAAACATTCAAGTACATCTGATTAACTACAAATGATCTTGGTTTGCTGGTCTTCGAATCAGGTATGCTAATTAAAAGCTTAGATTCTAGGTCTTCTACATCGTGTAGAGTCATTCGGACTAACTCATCCATTCTACAGGCCCCAGAAATATCAAATATTAAAGCCACGTAAAAAATAAATAAATGTGTAATCTAAATAGAAAGAAATTAAAACCTTTTAAATTACCTTAATCATTAAATTTTCTTTATCTTGAGCTTCCTGGATAAATTTGTCGATTTCTTCCTTCGTTAAAATCTTAGATGTCTGTGCCCTATAACCTTGAGCTTGCCGTTTCAATAAAGAACGAAGTTTTGAATATGTAGATATATCTACATTGTGTTTAATTGCAAGGGCTGAATTCAACATTGAATAATTGGCCCATGATGTTGAAGATTTCATCTTTAAACAAAGGTCTAGGAAGTATGCTATTACAACATTTTCCGAGAAAGAACTCGTGTTTTTACTCTTGTAGTGATAGTCCATAGAACGTTTATATGCATATTCGTACTTTTATCTTGATTTCTTTGGCAATAATTCTAATGAAGCAGTATTCTCTGCCTCAACCAGCTCTGGAGGAGTCCCAGAAATGGAAAATTCATCATCACTTGATCATTTTATATACTGTTTTGCTTTCGGAAACACAACATTAATACATAGTAACGCAACCAATTTTATTACGAATTTCAAAGCACCATTTATTTGTGAATAAAATTATTCGCGATTTTTTCAAAATAAATCAATATCTGTCGATTTTTAAACGATTTTCGGAAAAATAGTATGTTTACCTCGTAGGAAAAGCCACATTTCCTGGACGACTGTGAAGATTGCTAAGTCAAGGCGCAAGCAAGGGTACAGAACCACAAATTTCAGTTAGAAAAGTTATTCAATTGTTTGTTCGGGTATGCAATTCCATGCGAAGACGGGCGGAAGCATGCCATTTCCAACAATTTTTATGAAACAAAATTTATCATTAATTATTTTATCCATGTTAATAATAATGAGTTTCAATATGAATTTAGTGGTTTTAATCAAGAACGGTGTGTCTGACGAGAAAAACTCAAAAGGCCGTTTTCATCTTGAATTGACCAGGCTAATCAGAAAAAATGTCAGTGGCGTACCATCTTTTTTGTAAAAATATCAGAGGACATGTTTGCAGGGACGCCACTGGTTGAACAATTGAATAACTTTTCTAACTGAAATGTGTGGGTCTATACCCTATTAACACTTACCAAAATTGAAAATAACATGGAAAGTACTTTCGGAGATATTAAGAAATAACCATTGAAAAAATAAAAATTCAACACCCTGTAGCAAAAAATTTAAGCCGTTACTGACATATGTTCATATGAACTTTTCTATATAAAATGACCTAAGGAACAACACCCTGAAATATTAGCACGCCATTAGGGAACAACCTGTATAATATAGGTCGTACTAAAAAATAAAAAATATTAATTTGGTATAATAAATAATGTTCGACACAAAATAAACTTAAATTAGGGACAAAAGGATACATATTCAGAGAATCTAAGAATGCACATGCCAGATGGGATTTTTACAATAATTTTAATAGCGAGATCAAATTGTGTGTTTAAAAGGTTAACATTATAACACCCTGTAGCAAAAAATTTAAGCCGTTACTGACATATGTTCATATGAACTTTTCTATATAAAATGACCTAAGGAACAACACCCTGAAATATTAGCACGCCATTAGGGAACAACCTGTATAATATAGGTCGTACTAAAAAATAAAAAATATTAATTTGGTATAATAAATAATGTTCGACACAAAATAAACTTAAATTAGGGACAAAAGGATACATATTCAGAGAATCTAAGAATGCACATGCCAGATGGGATTTTTACAATAATTTTAATAGCGAGATCAAATTGTGTGTTTAAAAGGTTAACATTATTGTCTTGTTTGTTTATAAATTTCAATGTTTGTAGTAAATTTAATTTATGACCTTTTTGTTCAGTGTGTAAGGTTTGTAGGTTACTTATATCTGGAAATGTGTGGTTTGTATCTAAAATAGCAAATTTAGATGATATTTTTTAAGTCTAAAGCATGCATTGTGTTCTTTAAATCTCGTTTCAAAGTTTCGTCCCATTTGTCCGATATAGCAGATATTGCATTCATTACACTTTAACTTATAAACACCTGATTTTTTATATTTTTCGCGCTGGTCTTTGACGTTGAAGAATAATTTGGATAAACTATTTGAGGGTTTGAATGCTATTGTTGCCTGATCAGATGATAAAATATTTGCCATTTTGTCTGAGGTCGGACCTGAATATGTAAGACTATGACATTTTTTGAGTTTTCGTTTTTTTTTATGGGATATATTTGCGTTATAGCTAGTGTATGTTGTTTTTTATTGATAAGAGAGGGTATTCTTTTAATGTGTACCCATTATTGACTGCAATAGCTCTGATGGTATTGAGCTCAATCTTTAGACTTTCTTTAGAGAGCTCTATGTACCATTGATCTATATGCTGCCAATTTATGCTATTGTCGTCAATAATGGGTACACATTAAAAGAAATAACCTCTCTTATCAATAAAAAAAACAACATACACTAGCTATAAGGCAAATATATCCCATAAAAAAAGAACGAAAACTCAAAAAATTTCATAGCCTTACATATTCAGGTCCGACCTCGGACAAAATTGCAAATATTTTATCATCTGATCAGGTATCAATAGCATTCAAACCCTCATCAAAATTATTTTTTAAAGTCAAAGACGAGCGCGAAAAATATAAAAAATCAGGAGTTTATAAGTTAAAGTGTAATGAATGGAATAGCTTCTATATAGGACAAACGGGACGAAATTTTGAAACCAGATTTAAGGAACATAATGCATGCTATAGACTTAATAAAAGATCATCTAATTTTGCGAATCACTTTCTAGACACAAACCCCACATTTCCAGATATAAGCAACCTACAAATCTTACACACTGTACAAATAGGCCATAAATTAAATTTACTAGAAAACATTGAAATTTATAAACATAAAAAAGACAGTAATATTAACCTTTTAAATACGCAATTAGATCTCGGCAACTCCCCGCTACTAAAACTATTATAAAAATCCCATCTGGCATGTGGATTCTCTGAATACTGACCCGTTTGTCCCTAATTTAAGTTTATTACACTACTGTGCCAAACATTATTTATTATACCAAATTAGTATTTTTTATTTTTTACTACTAAAGTACGTTTCACGAAATTTGGATACGACGTAATGATTTTCTGGGTCGAAGTGAAGTATGAAGGGCCGGACTAAGGAAAACAAGTAATGATATGATTATATTAATATAATCAAATGAAATAACATTTTTTAAAAATATTACTAGTCATATTTATTTACATTTATAATGTCATTCTATAGATAGTTCTGTTTCGCTATCGCTATCCTCATCAAAATTAATTATAATTGGATTAATTATACGATCCAGACTAATATACGAATTTTTTACGGTTATTACGTGACGGACTGAATTTTTCCAACTACCTGGGGGAATATCATTAAAACATTTTCGTATTAATTCTACAACACTAGAACTTAAAGTCGGAGAAATATTTTCAGACCTAACCAGTGATTTTAACTGGTGCCACATATGCTCTATGGGGTTAAAAATGCAATAATAGGGTGGGAGCCGTAGCACTGTATGTCCAATTTCTTCTGTCAATGTGTCATTTCCGACAAAACTCGCCAAAGGCTAGTGCGGCTACAACTTATTTGGGTTTCATCATTGATGAGCCGTTGCTTCAGAGAATCTAATGTAGGTACGCGTTGCTCTTCATACATGGTGTAGATTTTTCGCCTTATCAAGTTCTTGTCGCTTTCGTCGAAACATTTGTTGAAACCGGCATCTTTACGCTTCTTTTTAGATTTAATGGGACTTGACGCGATTCTTTTCACTGTAGCCAAAGGTATCTTAGTCACATCAGACGTTTCAGTCGCAGCATAAAGTCCTCTGTTGAGTAAAGAAGTATATACTCTTTTTACAATTTCCCTAGCATCGAGAGATAAATGCATTTTATTCACTGCAACACTAGAAGAAGCACCATCAATATTTTTCCATGGACGCCACATATTTTTTTTATACGTTTGGTAAAATAATATCGATAATACAACTAAACTCTTCCAGCAAGAAATAAAAACTAACAAATTTTACCACAAAAAGATATTTAAATATAAATTAAGCAACCTAACCTACCTGATGTGCCTATATTTAATTATAATTATTACAATCCGGTCCTTTCCACATAATAATAACAAACGGTGATAAATAATGGGATCGCCCCAGGTACTTTTACTGCAGTCATTAAGTTATATCCATTTTTCGTGGAACAATCTTTACCTATAATTTTTACTACTACCTATATTATATACACTTAGTTTGGGATCACTCTCGTGTGAGCGTCTTGAAGATGTAGTTGAACTACGAAACGGCCGTAACGTCAAATCTCTTTTAATATAGTGACAAATAACAAAGTAAACTTTAGTTTCATTTTATATATTTAAAATGTATCGTCGCAAAGTAACGGACGAGTCAATCAATTCTTTATCAATATTTTGTAATGATCTTTTTCTTTGCACGTGAGTGTATATTGAATAGTTACAGAACTTTTAAAAATGTGGCGCCGATACCGATATTATACTTTTTTTTACTTTTAGAATCTTCATCCCCAACTGAAATACCAACAAATCATAGTGAGCATTTGGAGGATACAGTTTTGGAGGGAAAGCCCAATGCGGTTGCTGAATCTTTAAAAAATGTATTCGACGATATAGTACGCAGAGTAAGCGTCAGCCAGTTGCCAGGATTATTAATGGCGTCCAAAGTTTTTTGCAAAAACTATAATACGTCGTGTAAAAGAGAACGTTCATTGCAGACGGCTTTAGTGAATTTTGGTCGATCTACCGGAAGAAAAGGTGTGGTTATGTCGTCGACAAAAACGGGCGTATTACCGACAAGAAGGAAGATTCATAATATGCAAAAACTGCGTCGACTTAATTCGGAATCGGCTACGAAAGTAGTAAGAAAGGACGAGATCACGCATGGATGTACCAGTTAGAGAGAGATTGCATAGAAAAGTGATAGCGACGAGTTTCAAATGTCGCAACATTTGTCTGGATTTTGCTATCGTGAACTCGATATACAAGGCGATACAAAAAATTTTAACAGCTAATTGTACCTCCTAATCTCGGGAGCATACAGAGGAGGTCAAAATAAACCTAATTTGTCATAGGAAAAAAAATTCTAAAGTGCACCTTGACGGAGATGCAGAGCTTCAAAGAGATACCCAGCGATTAGCTTTTTTGGCTCTAACTTTTGAAATTCAAAGAAAAAGTCCATTTTCTCCAAGAGACCTGTTTGGTAACTAACAAGGGGTGAACTCAAAGTCACTGTCTTATAAATTATCTGTTGTATATTTAAAGAAGCGTGGTTACATGTTTCGCCCAACTGGGCATCATCAGACCTAAAAAATTTTAAATTTATTTTAAAAAAACTTTTGAACAGAAAAAAGATAAAACCACGAAACAACGTCACTAAGTTGCCTTAGAATAAAAATTTATACCACAACACAAAAAATTGTTTTTTAAAAATTACACAAAATTAAAACAGTTGTGAAGGGAATCACAACTGTTTTAATTTTGTGTAATTTTGTGATTCCCTTCACAACTGTTTTAATTTTGTGTAATTTTTTAGGATGACATTTTAACATTCGATATTTATATTTTATATTGTTTTACTCGTATTTTTAAATGTAACTGCTTGTTGTTTGTGCAGTCTTTTGTGTTGTGGCGTAAACTTTTATTCTAAGGTAACGTAGTGACGTTGTTTCGTGGTTTTATCTTTTTCTGTTGAAAAGTTTTTTAAAATAAATTTTAAAAAAATTAGGTCTGATGATGCCCAGTTGGGCGAAACATGTAACCACGCTTCTTTAAATATACAACAGATAATTTATGAGACCGTGACTTTGAATTCACCCCTTATCCTAAATTTTGAATCGACTGGTATAATTTAATGAACTTTTAATATTTTATAGAAGTCATAAAAAGAATCATTAAACTATGCTACATCCTCAGGAACGGAATTGCCAGTTGGGCCAATATTTTGACAGGTTGAAAACCGATTTTTTAAATATTTAGTCCCTCTTTAAGGTAAGGTACTCTTAATTTATTGCGATAAAGCTAGCGGTTTTCGAAATAAGTCGGTTTTTATGCGAAACGCGCATAAGTTAAAGATTGTTTCAAGGAAAATGGATATAACTTAATGACTGCCGTAAAAGTACCTGGGGCCATCCCATTATTTATGACCGTTTGTTATTATTATGTGGAAAGGACCGGATTGTAATAATTATAATTAAAAAAGGCACATCAGGTAGGTTAGGTTGCTTAATTTATATTTAAATATCTTTTTGTGGTAAAATTTGTTAGTTTTTGAGGAATGGTTCAAGAATTGTCTTTTACCAAACATTCCCCAGAATAGCGTGATAGTAATGGACAATGCGAGCTATCACAGTCGCCAATTACATAAAGCTCCAAGCTCAAATAATACAAAATTGGAGATTCAGAACTACATGGCGGCGAATGATATATATTTTGTTGAAAGTTATAAAAAAAGTGATCTTTTAGAAGTTTTAAAGACATTTTGTATAAAAAAAGTATATGTTTGTGACACATTGGCAGAAGAAATTGGACATACAGTGCTACGGCTCCCACCCTATTATTGCATTTTTAACCCCATAGAGCATATGTGGCTACAGTTAAAATCATTGGTTAGGTCTGAAAATATTTCTCCGACTTTAAGTTCTAGTGTTGTAGAATTAATACGAAAATGCTTTAATGGTAAAAATTCAGTCCGTCACGTAATAACTGTAGAAAATTCGTATTAGTCTGGATCGTATAATTAATCCAATTATAATTAATTTTGATGAGGATAGCGATAGCGAAACAGAACTATCTATAGAATGACATTATAAATGTATATGACTAGTAATATTTAAAAAAAATGTTATTTCATTTGATTACATTAATATAATCATATCATTACTTGTTTTCCTTAGTCCGTCCCTTCATACTTCACTTGTTTATTGCCAAGCTCTTGTCGACACAATGGGACCGACCCAGGAAATCATTAAGTCGTATCCAATTTTCGTGAAACGTACTGTACTTATTTATTTTTATTTTTATCGTATTAAATTAAGAGTGTCCTTTTTAAAGAGGAATGGCCAAAGTATTCAGTTTTCAGCTCTGTCAAATGACACCGGTGCCAAATTTTTCGTGTATGTAAACATAATATATGAATTTATGGATAACTGTTTTTTTTATGGGAATTTTTTGGTTTTTCAACTCTTAATAAAATTTTGTTTATAACTCATCTGCTTATGTTTCATTTCATTATTAAGAAAAAGAATAATTAATTATGACTTTTTTGCTTATTTTTTTACGAACGAACGAATAATTTGTAATAAGTCAAAAAAAAATTATTTGTATGTCGCAATAAAGTATGTCCCATAATTTTTGGCACCAATTTCAGATGCCATAAAATTGGTAATAAGAAGAAAATATTCAGTTGCCCTGGTAACAAGAACTTGTTTGACACCTTCACTTAACGTTGACAGTTCAGTTTTTAAATTGATTAAGTCGATATGGCTTACAAATTAGAAATTTAGAAAAGTATTTATAATGGGCCCGTTCAGCATTTTTTTTTTATTTTAGAAATCGAAAGTAGCACACTTTTTAAGGCAATTTCCTAATTTTTAGATTTTTATTCGGACTTTTAAGCCCTCAAATAAATTATCAAAGTTGGATCGCGCGAAATCGGGGCGGAGCTTCGCTAGACGTCACTCCGTATATGCTGGTCGGAAAACGGTCGAGATTAGAAGCGTATAGTGCGTGTTTCTGTATGAAAACGTCGTTTGATTGTGAAATTATATCTTTTTTAACTTCTTGCTGGTTTAAAATGAATGAGAAGAAATCTTGTGTAGTTCCTGAGTACCCTAACACTTTCAAAAATGCCCCAGAAAAACGGTTTATAAGCGTACCATGTGATCGTGCAACTAAAAAAGTTTTGGCAGAAAGCTATGCCACGGGATGTATTTTAACGTAAGTTTAAATATGTCAATATGAAAGCAGACTATACAATATATGATATACATGTATTTATTTTAGATACAAGAAGACACAGAAAATTAAATATACATAAAAACAATGCAGAACGGAAGAATCAGACTTAAGCCAAAAGTAGTACCAAGGATTTCTGATTGTAAAAAAAATAGAATTACGACCCACAGACCAAAACTATCGTCACGATTTTTAGAAAACAAAGAACAACAGTCTTTGATTAATAACTTGTTCGTGTCCGTTTAAGGAAAGGGTTCCGAAGAAAATGTGGCTAATGTGGCTGGAAGGAAATATTATAGCGACTCAGTTTCCAATAGCGGCTCTACATCAACATTTATTTTAACAGATCTAAGCTTCTCAGATTCGGATTCCGATAGTAGAAAATATATAGATATTGCAGAAGAAATACAAAGAAGAACATTTTTATTGATAGAAAAAAATCCAAAACTTTATTTAGGTATACCAAGCCATTCATTATTTATTGTAAATATGCTAGCCCAAAAATGTCAATTGTATAGATTGTATATTTTTTTAACCCTAAAAAAGATTAAACTAAATTTATCCAGTTACCAAAGTATGTAGCATTATTCGTAAAACAGTACCTTCCCAAGAAAAATTTCCTATTCCATTTAAACACAGCATGTTCAATATATTATTGACTGTTTTGAAATTTCAATACAAAACCCGAGTGATCCGATACTGCAGTCCCTTTCATGGTCAGAATATAAAGATTCTAACACCATGAAATACTTAATAGAGTGGATTTCTTCTGGTTTTGGTGGTAGAAGTACTGACAAAATTATAGTTGAGGAATCCACATTTTTAAATAAATTAGATCCAGAGGCCCAGGATCCTAGGTAATGGCCGACAGAGGCTTTAAGCATCTCGAAGACCAACTTACAGCCAATAATAATCAACTTGTTAGACCAAATGCGAGGAATAAAATTGCTTAGGTAAGTAAAATATTTTTAGAGGAATCGTAAATAGATGGTACCTGCAAAAATTTAATTTATATTAAAAAAAGTGAATCGCCTGATAGGATTACCTATACTCTTTTTTAATATAAATTAAATTTTTGCATATATCACCTATTTACTATTCTCCTAAAAACATTTTACTTCCCTAAGCAATTTTATTCCTCGCATTTCTGCACTTACAAAGTCTTTATTTTTGAGTAAAATAGTAAACGCCATACATACAGTGAGGACGTAAAGTAAGGAATAAATTCATTATCTCGCAAACTACAATTTTTTAAAAAAATCGGTCGGACCCTTCGATTTTGTTTTTCGAACGCGCATATTCTGACATAAAATATAGATATACAGGGTGTTGCAAATAAGAGTGACACAAAAAAAAATTTTCTTAAATAGAACCCACTGTATATTATTGCATTTACGGATTCTTCGGAAAATCCTAAACATTTTTCATGTAGCATGTGCTATACCTTAGCCCAAGCGTTTTGGAGTTATTCTCATTCAAAATTTGAAAATCAGACATTTCGCAATCAATCAAGACTTGCATTGATTCATGCACGCTGAGGAAAACCTGTAGTCAGCATGCGTGAAGCGCAAGAAAAGTCAAGTAGGCTTTGGAGTTATGATGCAAGAACCAAAAGAATTAATGTCAATAGTTACTGTTATTGTCAGTTTTATGTGTATTTTCCTAACGTTTTACTAGTTTTCAAAAGACTCATTTCGTTTTTTCATAACTAAATTAAATTAAAATGCGGCTCACTGAGAAACAGCGCATAGAGGTTTTGATGATGATGGGTTACGGTGATAGGGTTAGAACACAGCAAGAAAGTTGCGAGTTATTTAATCAAAAATACCCCAATCGTCCGCCAATATCACAATCAACAGTAAGCAAAATTGAGTACAAGTTTAGGCAATTCGGTCATGTAAGAGATGTCCCTAGATTTGGTCGTCCTCAAGTTGATGAAAATCGACAATTAGAAGTCTTACTGGCAGTTCAAAATAACCAGCATGTGGTGTCTAGGCAGGTAGCAAGTGACGTGGATATTGGAAAAACAACAGTTCTTAAAATACTGCATACAAATAAATACCATCCTTATAAAATGCAAGTTCTCCAAGAACTTTTGGAAAGGGACTTTGAGAGGCGCCTTGAATTTTGTGAGCGTTTACAGGATATGTGTTTCGTAAACAGAAATTTTGTAAAAAATATAATTTTTTCCGATGAGTATACATTTTGCTTGAATGGTGACGTAAATACCCAAAATTATCGATATTGGTCCGATGTAAATCCACACTGGATGAGGGAAGGACACACACAATTTAATCAAAAGATCAATGTATGGGCTGGCGTTGTCGATGACATTGTTATAGGGCCTTTCTTTTTTGACGGAAATTTAACAGCGAGAGATACTTGAGTTTTTTAGAACAAGAACTTGTTCCAGCCCTGGCCACCCTTTTTCCTGAGTTAGAACGTCCCGATTTGCCACATCATAATATCTGGTTGCAACAACATGGTGCTCCCCCACATTTCGCTGTGGGAGTTCGTACATATTTGGACGATACTTTTCCAAACAGGTGGATTGGAAGAGGTGGTTTTATTGAGTGGCCGCCAAGGTCAGCCGATTTAACACCACTCGACTTTTTTTTATGGGGATACCTTAAGGGAAAAGTATTCAAAAGCCAGCCTGCAAATTTAGATGATTTAAAAGATCGCATCCGGCAAGAAATTCGGCAAATTACACCCCAAATGGTTCGAAATCTTCAGCGAGAATTTGTAGATCGGTTAGGCTATTGTCAGTTGACCAATGGAAGACACTTCGAACATTTACTTTAGAAAAATTATTTTTAAGTTCACCTTTTTTTTCTATAAATAAGACATTTTTAAAATAATTTTATTCTTTGTTTTGACTTTTTCCACTTTTCAAATTTTGAATGAGAATAACTCCAAAACGCTTGGGCTAAGGTATAGCACATGCATGAAAAATGTTTAGGATTTTCCGAAGAATCCGTACATGCAATAATATACAGTGGGTTCTATTTAAGAAAAAAAAAATTTTGTGTCACTCTTATTTGCAACACCTTGTATATCTACATTTTATGTCAGAATATGCGCGTTCGAAAAACAAAATCGAAGGGTCCGAGCGATTTTTTTAAAAAATTGTAGTTTGCGAGATAATGAATTTATTCCTTACTTTACGTCCTCACTGTATATACTTCTGGTAAGTTTCCAGAATCAGTTTTGATAAAACCACTATCCACTGAAAAAATTTGAAGTAATAAGAGATAAATATTCCAAGTAATAATAAAGTAAATTGGAAACCAAATTTCTCAAACGGGTTGTAAAGAACTGACTATACTTATAGACTATAGCAAACTTACATATTCGCGGACGGCGGCCCGCGCGTATACAGGGTATGACGTCACGAATCGGCGCAGCGCCTTTTACTGAAATCCAATTTTTAACATTGAATATCTAACGATTGGATAAACCTATCCAGCTGAAATTTTAACAGCTCATTTAGATGATCGAATTTTATTGAATACCATAAAAAAATTATGAAAAAAATATTGGTAACAAGCCCATTTAGTTGGACGGGTCCCTAAATCCGAAATAATACGCATTTTTGAAAATGCAAACATATCGCGTAGAACCATTTATCGAACAATTGCTGAATGTGACCAAGGTGCTCCTTGTATGAACCTTCTAAAAAGTGGAAGGCCTAGAATTTTTACCCGAGTAAGATCGGAAAGACTGGTAAGAAGGGTGAAAAACACACTTGGTACATCAACAAGAAAACTAGCACGACAATATCGAACATCTAAGAACGCCATAGCGCGAGAACCATCGCGGAATGGCCAGAAATACCGAAAAAGAAGAAAGGCTCCGAAATATACAGCCAACCAACTAGCCAGAATCCCGAGATTCTGCTGTGCTTTAAGAAGAGTATATTTTGCTAACAACCGGGTCATAATTACGGATGACGAAAAGTATTTCACACTAAGCAACTCCAAAATGAAGGGAAATTATGATTTTTATACTGACGATATTGCAGAGATTCCTGATAATGTAAAATTTAAACAAAAGATCAAATTCGCTGATAAGGTGTTATTATGGTGCGCTATTTCCACCAGGGGTGTATCCAGGCGTTATGTGGGTCGAGTAAGAGGTGAGGCCCTGGATAGTCGAAGGTATATCGATAATTGTCTTACGAAACGGGTTAATTTTCTTGAAGACCTTGCGTCCTGTCACTATGCAAAACAAACCAAAAATGGGTTAGCAGACCAAAACGTACCATTTGTTCAGCGAAACGACAACCCTCCTAACCTTCCCAGGCTCGGCTCATAGAAGAAAGTTTACGATGAAGGATGGAAAGCTCAACATGAAGCAGGATATATGGAAAAATCCGAGAAATCGATGTAAATGCCGTCCAAAACCTAATGCTAGGTGTCCGCAGAAAGTCCGCGTCTAGGGGAAGACCATGGTCCTCTATATTTTATTTAAGTTCATAATTTTGTTGCTTATGAAACAATTAATTACTATGTATTATAGTGTGATACGAGCGATTTTAATAACCGAGTGAATCGCTTGAAATTCCAATTCACCAAGCGATTACCGTCACCGACTGCTCGACGGCAGCCTAGCCGTTTACATGTGATCAGGTAGGGTATTTAGCAGGCACGTTACTTCGGGTGGGAACCGGTTTAGCTAAAAAATTGTAGTAGCCACCAAAAAAATTCGAGAAATTTATTTATTAGTTATATTCCGTAGTAATGCCTATTCATTAGAATATGATATTTAACAGCATCAGCTAGAAACGTTTATAAATAATAGTAAATCAGATATCATCTTCAGTTGTATTGTTACCTTTATTTTGAATAGACGCTTCTGTCAGTAAAAACTTGTTTTTTAAAAACAGTTCAGCGCTTGCCCGGATCGTAATTGGCGCAGTCGGTAGGATATAGACAGGGTAGTTCAGTGTATTTTCGGTATTGTGACTTTTCGTACAATCGCTGTTTCGAAACGCAAAAAACCCGTGTACCAGTTATCTGCCTTTTGTTTCAACAATTAACTGTCTAAAAAACGCGAACGGACAATCAAAGTAAAAGTGCAAGCAACTCACTGACCAGGGGACAGATACAAAAATCGATCTACAGCCCTATTGGTGCGGCGTGAGGAACAAAAATCGTCCGATCTCCATAGATAGCCAGGGAGAAGACAAAAATCGCTACTCCTATTGGAAACTTAGATTAAGAAGAAAACCTCCTTAGAATAGCCAGGGAGAAGACAAAAATCGCTACTCCTATTGGAACCCTAGATTAAGAAAAGAAATCAATGAAACTCATCACATTCCAAATTTTAGCATTGTAAGTAATCCTTTGAACATATCCTTATTTTTCCCAGTTCTAGTGTTTAAATCTGATTTCGACTTATTTTTACTTTATTTTTCGTTGTTTTTAAAAAATTATCCAAAACGGAAGATTTACTCAATTTATTACAAAACTTGGTAATTGATCCGCAGGACAATCAAGTTAATAACGATACTCAAAATTTGATACAAGAATTAATTGTTCACCAAAAGATGGCAAACCCAAATTATAGTCTTATCAGATATCAAGCTGACAATATCCCTTCTTTTGATGGTAACCCAAAACAATTAAGTCGTTTTTTAAGATCTTGCGAACATTTTTTACAAAATCATCAGGATGCTGTTAATCCTGAAGCACAAATCAATATTTGCTTATTTGATACTATCATTGGTAAACTAACAGGTAGAGCCGCAGATTTAATAGCGTCGCGAATGGAATTAAACACTTGGCAATTAATTAAAGATGCTCTTGTTACAACTTTTTCTGATCAAAGATCTGAAGACTGTTTAGTTCAAGATATTATCTGCATGCGACCAGACAAAAATGAACCCATTCAAAATTTTGGTTTACGGTTACAAGATTCACGCAGCTTATTATTTACCAAAATTAATAACCTAAATATTACAGCGGAACTAAAACTTTTAAAAATCACACAATACGATGATTTATGTCTTAAAACTTTTATTAATAATTTAAACTACCATATGCAACTAGTTGTACGTCTCAAAAATCCTGATTCTCTCGAAAAAGCAATGTCTTATGTTTGCGAAGAAGAAAATTTTATTAATTACAAAAACAGGTCGAGTTTTGTAAATAAAAATTTGCCACAAGTACAAAATAAAACTATTTTCAATAGACCCATGCCAAATCAATCTAATAATAATCAACCATCACAATTATTATTTAGACCTCAATCAATTTTTAACCCAAATTTTACTCCAAGATTTAATCCAAACTTTACCCCAAGATTTAATTCAAATTTTAATTCGAATTTTAACCCAAATTATAATCAAAATTTTAGGCATAGCGCAGCTATAAGACCTAACCTATCTCAACGTAACTTTATACAACCTAATCGTTTTAATCCGAGACCATTCACACCTATGGCAACGCCATCACCCTTTAATCGTAACATTAATAGTACAAGCGCATTTCCGAGAAATAACGAAAGAAACGTAGAACCCATGGAAACAACATCTGGTAGATTCGCACGTCCAGATTCCGTACAAAGACCTTTACTTTTCAATCAATCAGTCGATTTATTAAATAATTCAAAAATAGGCGATGACACGCCCTCACAAACAAATTTACAAAGCCAACTGTCCAATACCGAATTAACAACCGATTATGACTATGAAAATAATATTGCACAGCAATATGATTCCACTATTGATTACAATAACTATGACCAATATTATAACGATCAATATATTGATAACAATAACCCATACGAGGAGTATAATACCCAAAATAATGAAAATTTTCAGATGATTTCGAATACGGACAAGATAACATAGTATATCTTAATAATTACGTTAATTCAAACCTTCCTGTAATTTTCATCCCTGAAATAAATGCAAAATTTCTTATTGACACAGGAAGCGGTAAAAGTTTTATTAACCCAAATTTAGCATATCAAATTTACCCCCAATTTATATCTAACGAATATTTTTCTGTACAAACAGCACATGCAACTTCTATACACAGTGAAGTTATGAATATACCAATATTCCCTTCTTTTAAAATCAATGATAATCATAAATTTTATTTATTTGATTTTTCGGATAAATTCGATGGACTATTAGGAATCGAATTTTTAATACAAATAAGTGCAAAAATAAATCTTAGTAATTCAACTTTAGAAACACCTAATGTACATTTGCCCTTGCACTATCAAAATAGAAACCTGATATACAATAACAAACCCAAGCAAGTACAACAACACACGACATTGACAATACCTCCACGAACATCTCAAAAAGTTAAAGTGCCGGTAAAAGCTAATAACGGTATAGGTATCTTAAATTTCTTAAATTTTGGCGACGCCGAAATGCCAAAATCACTTGTAAAAATTACAAACTCTCATGCTTATACTATGATAACAAATCCATCCGAAAACACTATTAACATAAACATTGATGAGCCTTTGGATATCGAATTACTAGAAGAAACCGAAATTAATTTTATCGAAAAAATGGAAACTGATACGGAAATAAATCAATCCCTTGACAATCTACAAAAACAAAATTTGAAAAATTTACGTTTAAAACACTGTAATTCTGAAGAATACAAAGCTATCCGTGATCTCTGTTATGAATATCGAGATATATTTTATTGCGAAGGAATGCCTTTAACCTTTACAAATCAAGTAAAACACAAAATTAATTTAACTAATGAAACCCCAATTTTCACAAAAACTTACAGATACCCGGAAGTACATAGAACCGAAGTCAAAAATCAAATGACAAAAATGCTTAATGACGGAATTATTCAACATTCAAATTCGCCATGGTCAAGCCCAATTTGGGTAGTCCCGAAAAAATTAGACGCATCAGGCACGCGTAAATGGAGAATAGTTTGCGATTTCAGAAAATTAAATGACGTCACTATTGATGACAAATTCCCATTACCAAACATTACAGACATTTTAGACAGACTAGGAAAAGCTCAATACTTCACCACTTTAGATTTAGCCAACGGTTTTCACCAAATTGAAATGAACCCCGAAGATATTTCTAAAACTGCTTTTTCTACTGACACAGGTCATTATGAATTTAAAAGAATGCCATTTGGATTAAAAAATGCCCCCGCGACCTTTCAACGCGTAATGAATAACGTACTTCGCGGTTTTCAAAATGAAATTTGTTTAGTTTATCTTGATGACATCATAATTTTCTCTACGTCATTACAAGAACACATTCAAAGATTAAAATTAATATTCGAACGTCTTAGACAATCAAATTTTAAAATACAGCTCGATAAATCTGAATTTCTACACAAGGAAGTAGACTATTTAGGACATAAAATTACTAACGACGGAGTTAAACCTAATCCACAAAAAATTGACGCAGTCAAAAACTTTCCGATTCCTAAGACCCAAAAAGAAATCAAATCATTTTTAGGCTTAGCAGGATACTATCGAAGATTCATAAATAACTTTGCAAAAATATCGAAACCCCTAACATTATGTTTAAAAAAAGGTGCTAAAGTAGAACACTCTACAGCTTTTATACAATCGTTTAATCACTTAAAAGATCTGCTTATAAACGCCCCTATTCTCAAGTACCCTGATTTTAATCAACCCTTTGTTCTAACAACAGATGCTTCAAATATAGCACTAGGCGCAGTTTTATCACAATCAAAACCACCAAATGACAATCCAATAGCTTATGCGTCACGCACTTTAAATGAGACTGAACAAAAATATTCAACGATAGAAAAAGAATTACTCGCTATCGTTTGGGCATGTAAATATTTTCGTCCCTACCTTTATGGCCGAAAATTTCAAATCTATACAGATCATAGACCCCTAGTTTGGTTATTCAACCTTAAAGAACCTAATTCTAAATTAGTAAGATGGAGACTGAAACTAGAAGAGTTTGACTATACAATCATTTACAAAAGCGGAAAACAAAATACTAACGCAGATGCTTTATCGCGAATTCAATTAAACGCACTTGAAACCGATTCTGTTTATAATAACCCAGGTGACATAAATTTCGATATCGATAAATTTTTAGACGATAGTTATAACCAATTTAACCCCGAAAATTTAGACCCGGATGACGTCAGTCGACAACTCGATATGTTACAAAATAATGAATCTAATAGTAACAAATCAAAACCTAAAATTAATATTATTCAAGATATCAGATTACGACCACCCGACAATAATAATCAATCCGATACTGTACACAGTACAGCTACCAACGAAACTTTAAAAGAAATTCCAATTTTAAACGAAATAATCAATAATAAATTAAATCAGTTTATTGTAAAGAAATCCCCATACGACGCCTATGTTAAAACAGACTACGAAAACTTTGATGGGAATAAAATAATTCACGCAACAATTCCATGTAATTTAAATGCTATAATTTCATTTCTTAAAGAATATTTAAAAGATAAAACCACCTACATACATTTCTTATCAACGGAACTTCGCGTTTATTTTCAAGAAGCGCTAACTAAACATTTTTGTAACTTTAAACTCGTGGAATGTAGCAAACTGATTAACAACGTAAAAGAAGACGAACGAGATATGATAACGAGATTTTCTCACGAAGGAAAAACTAATCACCGTGGAATACAAGAAACACTCACACGCCTTAAAATCACGTATTATTGGAAATCAATGAAATCGGATGTAACAAAATTTATTAATAACTGTGAAATTTGTCAAAGAGCTAAATACAATCGAAGACCTCCCGATCAACCACTAGTATTAACCGAAACACCATCTAAACCTTTTGAAATTTTACACGTTGACACGCTTATTGCCGAAAAACAAAAATTCTTAGTAATCTTAGATAAATTCTCGAAATTCGGACAAGCCTTACCATATTTTGGCACAGCCATTTCAGCCTGTCAAAACTTAGTACATTTCTTTTCATTTTTCGGTATACCAAAACAGATTGTCGCAGACAATGGAACTGAATTTAAAAACGATGTAATGAATGAATTATTAAAAGCTCATAACATTAAAATACATTTTACAACCCCTTATCATCACGAATCAAATTCACCAGTAGAAAGACTAAATTCCACTCTGATCGAACATTTACGAATTTTAAAAGAAACTGATAATAAAACCGATATAATTTCATTAATGACTTATGCTGTTATTGCATACAATAGCACAATTCATACAAGTACTAACCATACCCCATACGAATTAGTATTAGGACACACTGATTCAAGTGACCCTATGAAATTAATTCCCGCGCAAGTATTCGCAGAATACGTTAACACACACAAAAACAATACAAAAATCTTATATGAACAAATTGTTGAAAAAACAATAAATCAAAAACAAAAAACGATAGACAAAATTAATAAAGATAAAAAATCTCAAGATTTGCAAATAGGATCCCAAGTTTATAAAAAACAAGAAAAACGTTTAGGCAAATTAAAACACCGTTATACAGGGCCATTTATTTTAAAAGAAATATTAGAAAATAATAAAATTAAAATCGAGAACCCGAAAACAAAACGAACGGACATAGTTCATATAAACGAAACTAAAATAATGCCAATTGTTCCAGATGCATCGGATTCATCGACATCAGAGCAAACGAGATAAAAATTCACAATTTAAACAAGTATCCAGGACTCCTTCCTTATAAATTAGGAACCACCAAAATACAGTCAAATCATTGGTCTTTAATTCAAATTTATGACCTAACCTCAATAATTAAAGAATTTTTTACACTTAAGCACTTTGCAAAAGATTTAATTGATAGCGTTCAAAATAACTCACATTATCATACAGAATATAAAAATACTTTTATTCCATTATTAGCAATAGAAAAAAGGATTGAAAATCAAATTTATCAAATTAACCCTAATTTTATTAATAAAAGACAAAAACGTGGTATTTTTAACCCCCTTGGTTCTTTTATAAAATGCATTACAGGTAATCTTGATCAAACAGACGCAGAACAGTATGACCAACAAATTAAAGAATTACAACAAAATCAAAATAAACTTAAAAATATCGTTTCTAATCAAATTACTCTTTTAGAGAAATCAATCAATCAATTCCAAAATATCGTTTCAAATATTTCACACAATCAAATAATTTTAAAATCGAGAATTATGCAAGTCGAAGGTACTATTAAAGAAGTAGCTCTACAACAAATCACTGATCACCAATATTTCAGAATTCATGTAGTGACCAATCAAGTAACAATGATGTATCAAACAATCTTTGATATTTTCGAAAAAATAGAAATTGCTATTTCCTTTGCAAAATTAAATACGCTTCACAATTCAATTGTAAACCCTATAGAATTAATTAAAGAAATACAAAACTTTAAATCTAACTTAAATACAGATGTACTCCCTTTAGAAGCCAATATAGAAAATGTATTAAATTTTGAAAAAATTGTCGAGATAAAAAGTTATTCCAAAGAAAACATTATTACTTTCATTTTAGAAATACCATTAGTCGAAGCAGAAATTTATCACTATTACAGATTATATCCATTACCTATTCCTAACAACCAAACTTCCGAATTTTATCTTAACCTCCCACACAAACCTTACCTAGCACTTAGCAATGCTAAATATTCATATATGGATCAAATCTGCACCCAATTAATGCCTAATGAGTACCTCTGCAAAGAAGCCCACACAGCATATATCAGCAACGCCCCTCCGTGTGCCGTTCAACTGATAACCTATCAATCAAATGCCACTACATGTCAACCATTCCATATTCGACTGCAAGAAGTTCAAATTACAAGAATTATTGATGGAAAATGGATCGTCACGATACCCAATCGTTTAGTCGTACCGATATCCTGTAAAAATTCCAAAGACAACACGCCACTGTTTGGATCATATTTAATCGAAGCCTCTAATCAATGCAGCATTCAAATTCAATCATTTATTCTACGCACATACAAACCAAGGCAACTTACATATCAAGATATCTCCTTGCCAGAATTGGACCTGTCCCAAAATTATTATGAACAAAACGAAAAAATATTCAATCCGCCGTCACTGGACTTGAACATTGTCAATTTAAAAGAAACAAAAGAAATCGAAGCCGAACTTCAAGATCAAAAGAAGAAAATCAATGAGATGACCACACCAGTATCTATTGAACGAGTCAGTTTTTGGACAATTTTATTATATTTGTTTATTTTCAGCATATTTGCCTTTATAGGTTACAAATTGTATAAGAATAGGTATTCTAAAAAGCCTTCTAAAATTCAACAAAATAACGATATCATTATTTGATATATTATGCTTTAATTTCATTAATTAATTTTGAAAAATATAAATATTTGTTTTGAAATTTTAAAAACCACACCCTTAAGGGTATGCTTTTATCTAAGGGCGGAGGAGTTATATTCCGTAGTAATGCCTATTCATTAGAATATGATATTTAACAGCATCAGCTAGAAACGTTTATAAATAATAGTAAATCAGATATCATCTTCAGTTGTATTGTTACCTTTATTTTGAATAGACGCTTCTGTCAGTAAAAACTTGTTTTTTAAAAACAGTTCAGCGCTTGCCCGGATCGTAATTTATTTGTGAATAATGAATTTTTGCCACGTGTCTCGATACCAAACAAAAAAACTGCAAAAAATCACCCAAATATGTATTTATTGTTCGGGTTTATTATTGTGCGTTTTTAATCCGAATAAAAAGTATTACCAAGAGTTATTTTTCTTCACATCGTTCTTAATCTACGAGCATAAAATAAGTAGATATTTAAAATAGCTTGTCAAATTCTTCCACTTTAAATTATCAGGTGCCCACTGTGTGCACTTCAAAAATTTAGCCTTAGTTACGCGACTGGCAAAATAAGAAAATTGGTTATTATTTTTTTTAAATTCATGTATCCATAGTTACCTAAAAGTTCCTGTTTAAATTTAAGAATGTTTACTTTTGGTTACCAAAAAATTTGTCGATACCTATGTTTTGTTAACTATTTTGCTCGTTTTCTTTTTTCCATTAACATTTTCTATAATGTATGTTATTTTTAAAAGTCTTCTTGAGTTTAATAATAAAAAGTTCCTGCTTAGATTTAAAAATGTTGACTATAAGATTACCAACGAATTTTTCCATATATTTTGTTAACCATTTTGTTCGTTTTGTTATTTTTCATTAACAATTTCTATTATGTTATTTTTGAGAAGTTTTCTCGTGTTTATAGTAATTAAAAATTTAAAATTATATCCTTTAATTTTTTTAATATTTACAATCGGAGACCTAAGCTACGCCGCTGGCTAGCCAGTTAAAACCAAATCCATGTCGCGATGACTCCAGTAAGGGATTCGGCATACTTTTTTATATGCACCTTCTCGTTTATGTGCCTTTAAGAAAGACGTATGTCGTGTACCTGCTCAGCGTCAAACTCGAACATCTCCAATCGGATGGCGCGGGGCGTAAACCGAAGGTCGTGTATCAAGTGACGGGCGATATTTTTCGGTTTTTCGCCTGAATTTATAACTAGAGTATTTCCTATCGAGCGAAAAACTGTTCGAATATACGAGCAGTTTTTTAACTCGATCACACTACAGCGGTATATTTCCGCCGGCGTCAAGCGAATCTCGGGTATCGAGTGAAAGATAATAAGTGACGAGCGACGGTTTTCGCCTGAATAGATAACTCGAGCGGTTTTTTTTAATAATCGAGCGATGTCGGTTATTTCAATAATCGAGTGATCAAGCGGTTTTTCGCTCGAGCGATCACAACACTAATGTATTACAAAACTTTATTTAAATATTATTATAAAAAACAATTGATTGACATTTGTGTCAAAACTTATGGGACAGACGTACGACGCTACAAACTTAGATTCGGTTAAGTAATCTTATTGATTTGTTATTGTAATATGAAATAATTAATTTTGATAAATAAATACTTATAAATCAAAAACTGGTCGAGAGAGGTATAGCAATATTACACGTGGAACGATAGGTAATTTCAAGAGCTTTTTAGGACCACAGATAAAATACATGACGTTTCATTTTAAAAAAAAAACATACTTTTTATCATTTTTCCAAACAATGAAAATATTTGTATTTTAACCCGAACAAACACCCTGTACTATTATAAATAATATTTGGAAACATAGTGAAAAGCCTTTGGGTATCACCCGACTCTCAGTCGAATTTCAGTACTTTGTAGTACAGTAATTTGTCAGAGTTCAAAAAAAAAAGTTAAATAATTATTATCTCGAGAACGATAACAGATGATATATCAAAATTTTAAGGAATGTTATTAAGAAATTATTAGGGATTCTAAAAAAATCAATATACAGGGTGTTCCATTTAAATTATCAAAGCTGCTAATACATTCTAGTTGAAGCGGCAGCGCTGCAAGGCTAAAAATATTTTTAAAAGAGCGCATGTCCACTTATATTAGCTGTCGATGAGTAGTTCTTCATAAACGTTTATCCGCCATCAATCACTCTATACAGGGTGGCCCATCGAAAACGAAACAGAGACATTTACTGACAGCTCAGTTCATTTTTGGAAAAACGCTCAGACCCGTCGATTTTGTTTTCAAGGGGGCACAAAATTGGAAAAAAATCACGTCAACAAGTGCAGCCCCCTGGACGGGGGTGGCACCACCCCTAAAATCTTAAATGGAAAGGGGGGGTCGAGTGATACATTATTTTAAAGATCTTTCAATTCCCTTTATAATGATGTAAAATTCACAATACTTCAGTTCAGTAGTTTTGGAGATTTATTGATTTTAAGCTTACAGTACACTTTAATAGGTACATCTGATTAGTTTGTACTACTTTCAGAAGAAATTTGAGTAAAGGCAGTTACTTATTAATTTAATGCTTTTCTTCACTACGCCCATGGTTTGTTTATCATTTTGGTGTTCAAAATAGCGATTGGAGCGGTTTTTGTCTCGAAAAAAGTGGTTTATTGAAGAAAGATAAGCAGGGAATGTCTCGTACATATTTTAAATAGGAATTTGTACATAGTTTGCGATTGATTCGACCAAACTTTGTTGTTAAAATACCTTTTACCGCTTTATTCATAAATTAACCATGGTATATTCCACGGCAGAAAGGATTGAAATTATCGAAATATTTTTCGGAAATAATCAGTGCGCTAATAGAACAGCACACATATTTAATAAGCGACATGAGAACAGTAACGTGCATCGAAAATATGTCCTAGAACTTATAGCTAAATTTCGGGACACTGGATCAGTCGCCAATAAAAAACGCAACATTGAAAATCCCATAAGGAACGAAGCAATAGAAGTGGGGGTTTTAGGGCAAGTTTATGTAGATCCTACGTTAAGTACCCGCAAATTGGATACTGTGTGTGGTGTTAGTCGATGTATCTGAAGGCCCATAGTTTTCATACGTATAAAATTCACCTTGTACAAGAAAAGAACTTAATGAAGACGATTTTGATCGGCGATTACAATTTTGTGAAGATATGAGTGAACGAATTATAAACGATGAACATTTTCTATTCAACACTTGCTTTTCCGACGAATGTTCCTTTTTCTTACATGGCCTAGTACACCGTCATAACTGCCGATATTGGTCAGATTCTAATCCCAGAGTTTATCATGAGGTACACACACAGCAGCCACAAAAATTAAATGTTTGGGCTGGTATTTTTGGCGATCATTTAGTTGGTCCTTTTTTCTTGCCTGGAAATTTAACCGGTGAAATGTATTTGGAATTACTGCAAGACGCCATAGATCCTGCGTTAACAGCCATAATTGAAAATGGGAATGATCGGCGGTACATTGCGAATAGGTTGATGTTCCAACAGGATGGTGCCCCACCACATTACGCATTACGTGTTCTACAATATTTAGACCAGACGTTTCCAGGTCGATGGATTGGTAGAAGAGGTGCCATTGAATGGCCCCCAAGATCGCCAGACTTATCACCTTTGGATTTCTTTCTGTGGGGTCACTTAAAAAGCAAAATCTATGCTACTCAACCAACATCGTTAGAAGATTTGCGACAAAGAATTGTGAATGAGTGCCTTCAAATTACTCCTCAAATATTGCAAAATGTGCGGCAACGTTTTGAGCAAAACCTTTATTACTGCATGGAGAGTCATGGTGGTCATTTCCAACATTTACTTGGCTGACGGGTCAGTTCATTCTTAATTTTTAAAGTACTTTGCTACCAAATGTATTGATTTCCACTAATGATGTATTAAAGTTTTATTTAAGTTTAAAATCAATAAATCTCCAAAACTACTGAACTGAAGTATTATGAATTTTAGATCATTATAAAGGGAATTGAAAGACCTTTAAAATAAGGTATCACTCGACCCCCCCTTTCCATTTAAGATTTTAGGGGTGGTGCCACCCCCGCCCAGGGGGCTGCACTGGTTGACGTGATTTTGTTCCGATCTTGTGTCCCCCTCGAAAACAAAATCGACGGGTCTGGGGTGATTCATTAAGGGTGACGAGCTACCGTATCTCAGGAACTAATAGTCGTACGAGTTTAAAAAAAAAAAGCCCTTAAATGAAATCGGCCAAGAGAAATTGCTGGAAATATTTTTTAAATTCATATATCCACCGCTAGGGGGCGTAATTGCTTCGATCGTATAAAAAATGCAGTTTTCTTGAAAATTTTCCAAATAAGTTGAAAAAAAAAATACTACCACAGTAATACTTCTATAATTGTCTATCTTTTTGGTTTAACACTTTTTATTGTGGAACGTAAAATAAGGGCGGGAGGGGATGGTGAACTTTTCCTTACTAAAGTGCCTATAGATTTGGTTAAACTTAACGGAATTTAGCAAACTAGGTCTCGTTTAAGAAATGAGGGTATATTGAACAAAATAAAAGACAACTACGTCATTCTGGTTCTTGCCGCCCTCGCTAGGGGGTGTGTTTTACAAGTTTAACCGTATTTTAAATTTTGCTCCGAAATCTTAAATGGAACAGTATGATTATTTTATTAGATTCGAAAAGTAGACTAAATTTGCAACAAAATATGTTTAAGCCGCATGTCGATATCTTCATTCGTTTAAACGTTATCACTTAAAGAATATTGCATTAACAAATTTATTAAAGAAACAAAATAGATAATTCATAATCGAGCATGCCATGGACAAATAAAAAAACAATTTAGCCCAAAATTAAATGCTCATCTTAGAAGGCCGTGAAAAGACTTGGATGACAGACAAGAAATGTTTTCAAAAGATCAGCGAAACGATTGAAGGAGACCGGACATGTCCAGCCAGTCGCAGCTCCAAATAGAGTACGGAGAGCAAGGAACGAAGTTAATAGAATAAATGTGTTAGCTTATATTACTGCCGACCCTCATTTAAGCATTCGAGATTTGGTAAGAGATCTAGGATTGACATATTCTTTAATTCAACGTATATTAAAAAAACATAAATTACATCCGTACCATGTAATGTTACATCAACAATTAAAGCCAGCCGATTTCGACCATCGACTGGACTTTTGTTATTGGCTATTGGGGATGGTGAACGGAAACAGAAATTTTTTATCAAAAATATTGTGGACTGACGAGGCAACTTTTTCCAGTTCAGGGAAAGTTAATAATCACAACATGCACTATTGGTCAGAAACAAATCCTCACTGGTTAAGGGAAGTTCAATTTCACAATCGATGGAGTGTAAATGTGTGGTGCGGGATTTTGGGTGGAAGAATTATTGGGCCATATTTTTTTGATCAGCATTTAAATGGCGTAAATTATCTACAATTTTTCGAAGATGAGTTACCTATACTGTTAGAAGATGTTCCTTTGGAGGACAGAATGAACATGTGGTTCCAACAGGATGGATGCCCAGCCCATTATGCTCGAAACGTCAAAAAAATTTTAAATTTTCAGTTGAGGGATAAATGGATAGGTAGGAACAGCATTTGTCCTTGGCCAGCGAGGTCTCCCGACCTTACGGTACTGGATTTTTATTTATGGGGTAAGCTTAAAGACCTAGTTTATAAAAACCGTCCAACAACACCTCATGATATGAAAAACAGAATTCGGGAAGCCATTAGCAACATCTCCGCCGCCGAAAGTGAAGTTAGTGTATTATCCACAACTGAAAGACTTAATTTATGCGTGGCCAATAACGGTGGACACTTTGAACATATAAAACGTTAAAAAAATGTCAATATTGTAATTGTTGTTTTCTTGCTTGTTATGATATATCATTATTGTTGTGATTAAATTAAAATTAGAATGAAGTTTTAAATTGTTTTTTTATTTGTCCATGGCATGCTCAATTATGAATTATCTATTTTGTTTCTTTAATAAATTTGTTAATGCAATATTCTTTAAGCGATAACGTTTAAACGAATGAAGATATCGGCATGCGGCTTAAACATATTTTGTTGCAAATTTAGTCTACTTTTCGAATCTAATAAAATAATCATACTGTTCCATTTAAGATTTCGGAGCAAAATTTAAAATACGGTTAAACTTGTAAAACACACCCCCTAGCGAGGGCGGCAAGAACCAGAATGACGTAGTTGTCTTTTATTTTGTTCAATATACCCTCCTTTCTTAAACGAGACCTAGTTTTCTAAATTCCGTTAAGTTTAACCAAATCTGTAGGCACTTTAGTAAGGAAAAGTTCACCATCCCCTCCCGCCCTTATTTTACGTTCCACAATAAAAAGTGTTAAACCAAAAAGATGGACAATTATAGAAGTATTACTGTGGTAGTATTTTTTTTTCAACTTGTTTGGAAAATTTTCAAGAAAACTGCATTTTTTATACGATCGAAGCAATTACGCCCCCTAGCGGTGGATATATGAATTTAAAAAATATTTCCAGCAATTTCTCTTGGCCGATTTCATTTAAGGGCTTTTTTTTAACTCGTACGACTATTAGTTCCTGAGATACGGTAGCTCGTCACCCTTAATGAATCACCCGATACTGTACAACCTGTTGGAAAAACACATTAGGGAAAATTTCCTGTATTATTTCAAAATATTTGGGTTTGAACAACCCCGAAAACTACACTGGTCATTGTTTACGTCGAACGTCGGCAACTCTTTTAGCAGGAGGTGGAGCAAGTATGACTACGCTGGATGGAATCGTACCACAGTTGCTGAAGGATATTTAGAGGATAGCATATCCTCAAAAAATTAGGCTTCAAGGATGTTGGCAGGCATACCATCTGGAGCTCGCATTTCCTTACAGAAACAAGAGACCCAGACAATGAATCATTTTTGCTGCAGGAAATTTAGATATCAGCCTAACTTTCCAGAATTGCCAGTTCTATGTAAATACAACCGAATATTATATAAACGTAAATTTATATTTTGTTAATGAAGAATATGTTAATCGAAATGATATGTTTTTTGCGTCTTAATGCCAGCGCGGGCCATAATGTGTACTTTATGCCCGCACGGGCATAAAGTAATCCTTTATGTAGATGGTATCTAAGGTATAAAAACACAATAATGCACTGGTATGACATAAAATAAATTTCTATTAATTAACGTCAGATACAGTGCAACCTCGATAATCCGGACTAATTAAACCCGCGGTCATCCGGATTAGTAAATAATCCGGATTATTGAAAAACGAAACATTTAATACAAAACAACTAGAAAATAGTACATAAACAATAATTATTTAAAACTGAAGCATCCTTATTAAATTTTATATTATTTTGTGAAGTAATTTGTAATTTTTGTTTGCTTGAATTACCGAGTACTATCAAATCCTGATCATAAAGTACACAATGCAGTTGAAATGTTTGGCCGGATTATTGAAGAATCCGGTGTAACAAAGATTCGGATTATCGAGGTTGCACTGTATATATATGGCAACGCTGTAGCCGTGGCCTGTTTCTTGCTAAGGGGCGAAACCATACTAGAATTTTCCATAGCCTTTCATTAAGCTAACAAGAAATAATTAGGTCAAAATGGACTCGACTAAAAATAAATTCAAGATAATTTGTTATGCCGACTCATTCTAGGTTTCATAAAATATATCATTAAAGGTGTTTTATCAGATTTTACATTCTGCACTAAAACAAACACTTCATTACTTTAATTTTATTTTTTATGTAGTTCCGCTCTTCGTAGCGCCGTTAAAACGCATAGAAGTTTGTCTCTACGGTGGCGTGAAACGCGGGGAGGAAATTTTGTTTATTATACGGGCGTTGGCCATTTGATAATATTTTTTTCTTTCAATCACATGATGGATCAGACAATAATTTGAAATAAATATTTGAAGTGTCGAGCAAAGTAAATGTTCTCCATGCGGAAACGTTCAAATATGACTGGGCAAACAATAACAATCAATTTAAACACTACACCTACAACTAATCTAAATAAATCTACGAAGTGGACTTTCGATAAAATATTGCTTGCGCTTAGTCAGCTGTTTCGCAAAACTTATGTAATTGTCTTCGTTCAGGGAGAACTCGGAAATGCAGATGCCTCGTACGTTTCTTTGAACACGTTCCTTGGCCAGGTTGCAATAGCACGCGGCCAGTATCATATCGTAGTCGCTGAACTGGATGCCTACGCAGTAGGCCCTTGAGGCGCGAGCTGAAAACAATTTTTCTATAAAAATACGGAAAGTAGGTACTTTTTGGATACGGCAAGAAATCATTTTCCAAATTCAAGTAGCCCATTTCTCAAAGAGACCTGATTTTAGTAAGAAAAAAACAAAATACACAAAGTCGACGTATCATCAAATTTCTTATGTTCATGCATCGATCAGACCTAACAGTATCTTTAAATTTCTGAAAAAAATCTAAAACTATTTTCTTTACCTAACATTCAAACAAAAATAAGAGGATTCCGTAGCTACCCGCATTTACGGCAGTGTTGCCAGATCTGACGTAATATTTCACCAGATCTGGCGATTTCATGAATAATCATGCAATGCTATTCGTCTGATCGCAGACCACGAGCTGACGAAGAACCTCGACAGCCTAGAACAGCGTTTCTCAAACTTTTTTTGTGGACCCCCAGCCGCTCACTGCATTAGCACAGAATTAATTCTGGGATAGGAAGTTATGCCTAACTAATTACCTTTAGTTAAAAATAATTTTGCAGCAAATGTACTTAGTGAAATGGATAGTTCTGCTTTATTCTTCTTCCACGCAGCTATGTTATGTTGGGCTTAATTTGAAGAAAGCTGGACCCTTATACAGGGTGTTTCGGGAGGAAAGGGAAATATTTTGGGAACATGTTCAGAAGGTCAAAATAAGAGGAATTAACCCATATGTTTTAATCCGATTCTTAACCGTCTTGAAATAATCGGTTCTAAAGTTTTTTTTGTTTCAAAAGCAACACCAATAGATACTAGTAAAACAACAAAATTCCACTAATTTAGAATGTTTTCGGACATACCCCCACCAACTTCAATACAAGCTGCACCACGTTTGTTAATCGCTCGTGTTGCGCGTTGAATTACTTGGGGATTGTTTATATTGATATTTGCAGCATTAAAAATTCGATTGTGGAGTCCTTCCACGGTTTCTACTCGTGTTTCGTATACTAGTGATTTCATCCACCCCCAGAGGCAATAATCCAGTGGGTTTAGGTCTGGTGACCTCGGTGGCCAAACTTGAGGTCCTCCTCTGCCAATCCAACGATCAGGAAAACGATTATTCAAGAAATTACGCACCCGGCGACTAAAATGAGGTGGGGCTCCATCGTGCTGAAAGAACATTCGGTGTCGAACAATTAGCGAAACATCATCCAACATGTGTGTTAAATGGTCTTCCAAAAACCGTAAATATCCATCTCCAGTAAGGACCAAACAACTGGTCGTTGAGCATTCCACACCACACATTAATACTGAATCGATGTTGAAAGTTTCGTTCAAACGTGGCATGAAGATTTTCATCTGACCACCGATGTTCATTGTAACAGTTATTGATTCCATCGGGTTTGTTCGGGTTTGTTCTGAACTGTTTGTTGTGAACTGAGCTTCATCGCTAAATAAAATGTATTTATGTAGGCCTCGATTTTGTTGGATCCATTCACAAAATTGAACCCTTAAGCCATAATCACCTTCTTGAAGATGTTGGACCGGTTTAACATGGAAAGGCTTCCAAACGCCCACATGCGATTCTAATCGAAGTTCTTTCATAATCCGCCTCGTACTAACACCTGGGTTCTCTTCAGCCATATCAAGAACATTCTCTTCATTTTCCACATTTAGACCCGCCGCTCGTTCAGAATCGATCCTTACGCTTGGAAATATTCCTGTTTCCTGAGCATTTAAAAAAACTTTTTGAAACACTTTTCGATTAGGAACTCTTCGATTTGGCAAACCACGTCGGTATTCATCAACAGCCCGTAATGCGCTACCATTACAGAAACCATACACGAATATCATGTCAGCATACTCCCTATGGGTGAATGTGTGAGGCATTACGTTATGGAACCTTTTCTCTTTTCGAGTCGAAACGCTCAGAATAAATCAAACTGACAACCATGCTTGTCAATTAAATTAGGTATTGACAATACCTACAAACTGGAGTTAGAAATACAAAACTTCTTAATTACTCCAAAACTTTACAAAAAAAACTTTAGAACCGATTATTTCAGAGACGGTTAAGAATCGGATTAAAACATATGGGTTAATTTCTCTTATTTTGACCTTCTGAATGTTCCCAAAATATTTCCCTTTCCTCCCGAAACACCCTGTATATCTGGTTCGGCATTAAGTCGATTACGATATTTTGTTTTTGTGACATTTTATTCCCACTTAGCTATTCGCGGACCACTAAGTAACAGCTCGAGGACCCCCGAGGGGTCCGCGGACCCCAGTTTGAGAAACGCTGGCCTAGAACATCGAAGACAGGTTGGGGATTTGACTCTCTTTTACAGATATTTTCATGGAAGGTGCTCGGCTGACCTTGCCCTCTTAATTCCGCCCAGAGCGACGAATAGCAGAAATACACGACGAACCACTGCCGCCCATCCATATGTGGTTAAGCTTAGTACTCCTCGAACTTCATTATTTAAGAATTCTTTCATCTGGAGGACTACATCCTTGTGAAACGACCTTCCCGAGGTCGTTTTTCCCAACGAATATAACCTCCAACGATTCAAAACCAACGTGAATCGCTATTTGCGCACACGAACCAATCCCAGAGTGCCCTAAAGGATTTTTCCTATAGTGCTTGTGTTTGATCATAAAAAAATCTGGTCATTGGTGAAAAACTTTTTAAAAAGCCCAATCTCTGTTTTTTTTTTTGGTGTTTGGTGAAAAACTGGTTAAAAAGGTCGATTTCTGGTGATTCTTAGTCAATTGTATATTTTTTTTCATAGGATGACATAAAATATACTTTATGTAGCCTATAATTTTACTTTTTTTCAAAGTGGCAAGGCAAGAACACAATTTTAATAGTTAAGCAACTTTGGGGGCAAGAGCGGCCTTTGCAAAGAATAACTGGTACTAGTCGAGCCCTCATTTCCGACCCAAAAGAATCGGAGCTGAAAAATTGGGTAGCTGCGTAAAAAAATAATGCTCACAGATAAACGTAGACAGTCTCGGATAATTTTCACCTTAAATTATACAGTATGTCCACGGATGGGGTTTACAAGAGGACAAATGGACCAAAAATTGAAAGATACGAAAAAAAGTCACTCTTACTAAACGTTTTTGCTTGTCTAGAAAATACGATGTTATTTTGCTTAAGAGAAAACATACTTTATTTTGAAAGATACGAAAAAAAGTCACTCTTAATAAACGTTTTTACTTGAATAATGAATAGGTGATACTTGTTGTCAATGTCTTTATTTAATGAAGTAATAATAATAATACGAACATTGTTATTAACATGAAAAGAATGCGACACGATTTCATAATTCAAAAACTCCACCCCCATACTCGACACATTTTTCTAATTGCTTTCTCAAATAAGTGAAAGAATTTCGGATTTCTTCCTGAGGTATCGATTAAGTCGGGACATCTTGGGGGCCGCAAATCCACCTTGGACCAAATCTGCAATTAAGCCATTCTCTGACCTCACGAGGGAAATGGGCTGGACAACCATCTTGCTGAAAATACATATTTTGTCGAAAATTTAGTGGTAGATTTTCGAGTTCATCATTGAAAAATGTGTCCAGCATTTCTAAATATGATAATCTATTGCACGTGTTATCAAAAAAATATGGCCCTATAATGCCGTGGATGGATATCCCACACCACACGTTCACTTTTGTGAAATATTGTCTTCTCGTTATAATTCTGAATTCGGGATTTCATTCCTTTTGTCTCCTATCCACAGGCAAAAATCAAGTCGTTTCGCGTCGTCTCCCTCTTCCAATCTTTGATTAAAGTGCGGTTTATACGGATACACTTTATTTGCTTTAAGGATCTTCTGAATTTGACTTTTTTCACAACTTCCATTTTTTCAACATAATGAAGAACTAAGACTGTAGCAGCATCATCATGGACGTATTTCTTCTTTTTTTTTTTTTGAGGTCCAAAACCGAACCAGTTCTCTTAAACTTTTTTATTAACTTGCAGATTGCCATCCTAGTTATTGGGATTCCTACAAATTTCTCGGTAAATTGTTCCGTGATGTGGCGGTATGAAACTTGACCATCCCCATAACATTGTATTATAAAAAATCGTTGTTCGGTAGATAGCATTTCTACTTAAATAATAACTTCATTAAATAAAGACATTGACAACAAGTACCTATCACCTTAAGTGTCATTATTATTTTAACTAGGTCCACCAGTCAGAGGTGTGCCAGAGAATACTTTTTGGGAAATAATTTTTACATAGGTAAACCTTTTAATGAATTGTTCTACTTCGGTTTGTTGTGTAGAAAACACATTCATTAAGAGCGACTTCTTTTCGTATCTTTCAAAATAAAGTATGTTTACTCTTAAGCAAAATAACATCTTTGCAGTTTTTACCCACCCTGTATAAAAAAAAAATTGAAGTTTCTTATGATGAATCGTATTTTCTAGACAAGCAGAAACGTTTATTAAGAGTGACTTTTTTTCGTATCTTTCAATTTTTAGTCCATTTGTCCTCTTGTAAACCCCATTTGTGGACATACTGTATATTCCGCGACTGTCAGTTGTGGAATGCTGTACTGACGAAAAGATTTTTCCATCTAAATATAGGTAATAAATGCGGGTACCTATACCGTTATTAGTTATGTTACGTTGAGTAAAAAATATGGGTTATTACAGAAATATTTTTATACATTTATCACATTTAATTAGATTATTTTATTTTGTTAAGCGACGCCAATGCCTATTGCTCATAACCTTACAAACAATAAATCAATAAGAAAACCCTGATTTACGCAAATATGGCAAAACTAGTCATAAGACTTGGGCCCATTTTCAATGAATACAACTGTACTTCAAGTCTTCGCGCTTTTTATACGAAAATAACCTATACTTACCTAAAACGGCCGTCATGGTGTAGCAATCGATCATGATGTCGGCCAATCGCCTTAAATCCACGTGCTTGTTTACGCACTCCAGGCCGTAATTGGCCAATATCCGCTCTGCGGCAAACTCTAGTCTCTTGACACAATACCTGAAAAATAATTACCAGCACGTGCGATTACTTATTTTAATCAAAACGTTTCGACTGGTTGGGGTACCTTCAATTTGTAATTAATAGCTAAATCGTATTTTATTTCAAACAATTTAAATTACAGTGATCTGCATCAACACAATACGAGAGCCCGTGACAACTTATATGTGCCGAGATCAAGAACAAACATTCATCAAAACAAAATTACAATAAAGATGCTGAAGTCATATAACTCGCCGCAAGTCAACATAAAGAATACTACAAACGCTAAAGTCTTTGCAAAAAAATAAAATAAATGCTTATACAACTAAGATCAGTGCAGTTTTAGGATTGAAGACTGAATGCTTTATGACAAATTATATATTGTTCGCTTTTCCTTGCTGCGAAGGTGATTGATGGTTCTGTATGGGAGTCGAATAGTCAATTAGTTTTCATCTCAGAGCATAATTGTAATATTATTATATAATATATTTATTATTAGGACTTGTTACCAGTCATAAGACATTATGTACTGTTTTTAGTTCAAAAATAAAGTGTTTTCATTTTATAACAATGGAGCATTGCAATCGCTTTGATCGTATACAGGGTGTCCCACTTATAATAGAAACAAGCTTATATTTTCGGTACTTCTGTAAAATTAAAATGTTAGTACTCATTGGCGTACAGATATACGTGTCCAAGATAAGGAGGGCCGGTACAGGGATCTCGGAAACCGTAAGAGATACGAAGTCGGTTAAATGGAGGTAAAGTTGCGCATTTACGTGCCTAATAATATGCCGGTTAGAAAGTTTTAAAATTCCGAGTAATTCCGGAGATATCCGGGAAAAAAACGAAATTCTGAAAATCGTTTTATTGTTTTCCTGGGTTTTTTTTAGATCGAATTCTAAAGTAATTGCACTTTTACATTGCCACTTTTTCCGCTCTATCTAACAGCGTTAATTGTTTTGTAATCCGACGAGTCGTCTTCGAAGGGCCTTTATCAACTTTCTTTTTATAAATACGGTCCTGTTTTCCTGATATGGGAATTTGAGAGCTTTTTTTCTTCCCAATGCAACGATGTATGCCACATTGTGGTTTAATGACGTTTCAAGGGTTTCTTGTCAACATCGGGAAATTTTGGGATACGGTCCTGTATTTTTCCTAATTTTATAAATAATATCTCATAAGTAAGCTCTAAATTTTTACTTATGTTGGCCTAGTTCAATAAATAACAAATAATTTAATATTAAACCACAAATAAGTGAACAAAAAATAATTCAATAATAAACACCAATAAGTGATCCTGAACCAAAACAGTAATAAAACGAACAACGAAAAAGTAAGGAACTACAATATAATCAGGTGTTCAAAATGATCACAAATCTTCTAAAGATTGTTTCACGAAAAATGGATACGACTTAATGATTTCCTGGGTCGGTCCTATTGTGTCGACAAGAGCTTGGCAATAAACAAGTGAAGTATGAAGGGACGGACTAAGGAAAACAAGTAATGATATTTATTTATTATTATTTTTGATTATATTAATGTAATCAAATGAAATAACATTTTTTTTTAATATTACTAGTCATATTTATTCACATTTATAATGTCATTCTATAGATAGTTCTGTTTCGCTATCGCTATCCTCATCGAAATTAATTATAATTGGATTAATTATACGATCCAGACTAATATACGAATTTTCTACAGTTATTACGTGACGGACTGAATTTTTTCAACTACCTGGGGGAATATCAGTAAAGGATTAATAAATTTGATTAGCCCATTAGAAATTAGCGTTTTTATTATTTCTGAATTTCTATTGCGAAATAATTTGTATCCTATAGTGCTGTTGTTCTATGTAGTTGTAGTTGCTCTTTGGTAGGGTTATTAATTATGCGTTAGTATTTAGTGCTTTTGTGTAATCTAATAATAGGTGCATATCTACAAAAAAACTGATTTGGAGCTCGTGGGTGTCTGTGTGTTTCTTTAAGTGATTTAGTGTAATTTGTTTGGGGGGGGGGGGGGGGGAGATAAAACCCTCCTTTGATGCGCCACTGATCTAGATAATAATTAGGGCTAGGCGAGGCATATTTAGGTTAAAATGTTTGTTTTTAAATAATATAGCATATATCATTTAATAATCTTAATTTGTTTGATTACTGCATTCAACTTCTTCATCAGAGTCGTCCGATATCCGTGGTTTCAGTTTGGACTACATAATCGGTAGGAATAATATTCTAATAGCACATCGCTATCAATGATAATGAACTCGCCCAAATCATTGTTATCAAATTACAAACTTCCACAACATCAATATTCTCTTTCAGACTCAAAACGCGACATTTTTGTGCCATTGTTTACTAACCTTACAACTCACAAATAAACGGCGGACTGCTGTCGGGGAATCACACATACTTTCATTCGGAGAAGTCCTTTCGCTCTGCCACGCATACGCGATTGGTTACCGGTCTGTCTTGAGAGAGTTTTTGCATCGTACTTATTCGTCTCCTAAATACTTTAAAAAATTTTTTGTCCGTTTAAAGGAGGGTTTTCACACTCTTTATATGAAAACAGCCTGTCCGCGTCCGCCCAAGAGAGGTTGATTTTCATGGAATTTCATATACCTAGTTCCGTACTATGAAAAAATGTCCGCTTAATAGAGATGTCCGCTTATTCGAGGTGTCCGTTATGAGAGGTTTCACTGTATTTACATGAACCAAAACTCAAAATGTACAAACGAAAAGTGGTATTTCGAAAAAAAATTTCTACAGGATTATTCCACAGGGTGTTTCGAAATTAGAAAAAGATTTTGATTATCCTTGTATAATATGTCGAATAACCAATGTTGCTTAAAATTTGTAAAAGGCCATTTAAAACTGATAGTTGTGTCTACAGTTCTATAAAAATATCACTCGCATTGGACTAAAAATTAAAAAGTTATTAAGCCTAAAACTTTATCAAAATTTTAGAATGGCCGTTTTCCTTACACGTAAGTTCATAATAAAATATGATTTAAGGGCGGCCTCAAGTATTTTAAGTTTTAGATAATAAAATGATGGAAATTATATATGGAATTAACCTCCCCCACTAAACTAACCTGTAAGAAGCACTAATTCTAATTCATGGTAAATCGTCATCTTCATCCAAAAGGGACTCGTTCAGGTATTTCTCCAATAAATCTTGTGCATTTCTTTTGGTAGCAGACGTCTTCGCTATTTTTTTCTTCAAAGGATCACACTTATTTCTATAAAAGAAGTCGTTATAGTGTATTAGGCCTACTTAATATAATATCGGTATTATTTAACTGGTTAGCAAAATATTCTTTTTTTTACGAACAGAAAAATGTAATCGGTCAGCCAAAATGGCTAGTTGGTCAGCTACTTATGGACAGCAAACATTTCTGAATCGTGACAGTGTCCTGGGAAAACAAGTGGAAACTCGCCCTCGCTACACCTTTTGGGCCTTGACTGCTGCACCGAATGAAAACACACGCACGCAATTAGCTACTCGTATCACACGACTGCTTTCGCTCCGCCCACAATAACGAACTTTGCCGATTATTCAAAACAAACGCAATCCAATGATTTATATTGATAACCATTCTTTAATATGCAAACCTCTAAAGTAAACTGCTTCTAGACATTCTACTGACCAATTGTAAAATCTTGCTGATCAAGTAATTATTTCGCAGCTCGACTGTTAATTAAGCGAACACATGATATTACAAGCTGACTGATATCGGTCGGTTGAATTGTTGACAGTTTGTCGCATTTTTTGCAGAACAAGTGCAGCCTGATATTTTTATTTATTGCAAGCAAAATCTTTTTATGCTGATCAAATGATTTAATGGCTATTTTTTGCTGCGAACCAAATTTAATAACGGCAAACCAGTTAATTATTTCTCTATTTCGCATATAATATTAATAAATAAGTTCTGTTATTTCCGCGAAATAACTGAGCCAGTAGTGTGACCGGGGAGTGGCACGTGGGCCGTGTGTAGTGGCTAGGTATTTCATCGACATATCGGCAAATCTTGCCGATAATCGGTATCGACAAAATTTTGCCGTATATATCAACATTTTTAAGGTACATGAAGCTGTTAGTTACCATTTGACAATTATTAATAATCATGCTAGGGCGCTTAAATTATATTAACTAAGATTATTTAAACATGTTTATTAATTATGGAGAATGTGACAAAGTAATAACAAGAAGATGTGACCGATTTATTTATTTGGCATTTAACTGTTTTTCAATGCCGTTACAGTCAACTAGGAGTAACTGAACTTAAAATCCACAGTAAAATCACCATATAAAAATATTAAATTGGCAATATTTCGAAAACTACAAATTTTCGGAATAGACAACCTTATACAAAGTCACCCTTATTTTTAATGCTAAATAGAAACCAAATATAAAATTTGGGGTTTCCATTCGAAAACATAGATTTCTTGCAATTTTCTCAGTTTCATTTTTAATCTTATTGTTTAAACACCCTGTATTAATAGCTTCAAAATATCATAAAAAATCTCTTAAAGCCTTCCATTTCAACAAGACATCCAACTCAAATTAAATAATAAAGGCTTCCTATTAGGAAAAATTAATATTTAAGTTCTGCATAGCGTTATTTTCGACATAAAACCTTAAATATGTCAAATATGCTTAGACTTATACTCGAAGTCCACAATTGTAGAGTGTGACTCATTTCATAGTCCGAGCAACAATGCAGCGAATGCGGTTGATAATATCTGTTTTTCTATTAGAACAAGACATTATAAAATATGTGTATGAAGGTGTTCGGACCCGAAATCCGGATTTATCTGTGCTAGATGCAACGAAACTATGTGCTTCTTTAACGAAAGTATCGGCTAGTACAGGGGTCGGCAACCTGCGGTTCGCGAGCCACATGCGGCTCTTTGGATGGGAAGCTGCGGCTCTTTAGTTCCATACGCAAATATTATTTTTATTTTATCGAAAAAAAAAACATTAAAAATTTGTTCTGAATCGATTAACGAGGATTAGGCACCGATTCTATCTCTCGGCCACTTGTACTCGCTTTTAACCGCATCCCTCCCCCGTGACACGCGTCGTTACTATCGTCAGTCCGTCGAAAGCTCTCGATTGACGCCGTTGTCGGATGTTTCTATGTAGGTTTTAATTCGTTTTGGACGCAAGACAATTTGGCGTCTTCACCAGTGCTTTGCCTGTGACCAGGGGTCGGCAACCTACGGTTCGCGAGCCGCATGCGGCTCTTTCGATGTCAAGTTGTGTCTCTTTCGATGTCAAATTGCGACCGTTAATGGCTCTTTAAAAACTGAGAAATTGTGTAAATTATAACTTTTGGCTCTTCCGTCTCAAAAGGCCTGCCAGCCAATTTAGACCAGTTTGACCAACCGTACATAATCACGCACTGATAAACCCGTCCTAAGAGAGGACCCCGGCCGTATCTCAGGAACCGCTAATCATACCGCTTTGGCAAAAATTTATTTTTACGGAAAGTGGCCAAGAGAAATACCTGGAAATAAATCGCCTAGGAAACCAATATCATCCATAGTGTGTTATGTATTTGCAAGGATAATTTAAAATAGTATCTTTTTAGAATAAAATATATAGGGTGTTCCATTTAAAAAAATGAGGTTAGGTCCGATAACTTTTTTACCTGACCCCGTATACTTATTCTAAAATGCAGATTATTCAGCAATCCATATAAAGAAACTTCTGTATAAAACATTTTTCTGTATCTCTTTTAACTAAGAAAATATAGGGTAATTTCGAAATTGTCAATTTTTTTATTTTCCCCTGTATCTCTTAAGCAAGCAAAAATTTTCAAATTTTGAATTTTATCATTTTAAGTTTGACCCAAAAAGAGCACATGACACCTACATTACTTTTTTTGATAGCACTAACAATTACGGAGATACCGTATAAAAGTGTCGAAAATGGGACACCGGTAGGTCAAATTAAGTCTGTGATTTTGAATGATTTTAGAGAATAATATATTATGGTCAATTTTTGTATAGTGAACATTCTCTAGTTAATAGTTGTTGCACAATGTGTAATATACTATATGTTTTTGTACATTCTTATTTTATAAATTTATAGTTTTTAGTATATTGTTATGTCATTTTCTCTCTGTACTCTTACATTTAAGTACATGCACATGCGTTTGTAGGAGTTTAAACAAATAAATAAGCTGCAAAATATTCATCACGTACCTTGCCATAAGTTGATCGGCCAGAGTCTGCAACATGGCGATCTTTTCCTCGTGCGTGTTGATAGCCTTGTCGAAGTCCTCGTGTTTTTTGATCAAAGCCTCGACGTTGTCGCCATTGGAATCGACATCATCCGACGCTAAGAATGCTTCTCGGTCGCTCATCCAGTTCTCCGCTTGCTCACAGTCTCTGTTAAAAACAGTTTTTTTATTACTCGGACCAAGGGAATAGTAAATAAAGTCACAGGAGACATTCAGAGTCATAACTTTTTTCAACAGTTGGTCAAAGTTAATTGATTATTAAAATTTTTGTTAGAAGTAAATCCTTTTTCAAATGGAAGCAAAAAAGTTTTCGACTTTTTTTTATTAGATTACCTTTATTTTAACACCTCTCCAAGGTATCCCGAGGCATTATCCTAACACCCTATATTTAATACATTATATATATATATATATATATATATATATATATAACTTCCTATCATTAGAGCGCCCATACATTGCGAAATTACATTCAATAGAGCGTCCAGGTGCATAAAGCGTCCGTATACGGACGCTCTATGCACATCCCATGTAAAATTTCTGTGATGACGTCTAAATATCCCCCTGTACCCTTCGGCAAAATTTCGCTGGACGCCAATTTGTTGACGGAATAAACGTGAAATTTCGAAAATCGTATATGTGTAGTTCAACGCTTTTAACACGAGGGGTCGCCTAGACTGGCGCCATGTATACCTCAGTATACGTTTTTTTTCACTCTTTCGCGTACCAAGCGTCCTTATAATCTGGCAACCTTGTATTGATGGCTTTTAGGCACGTTACTAAGATTAAAATTGGTTTAGCGACATACGCGAAGCAGATAGCTTTTAGTTTGCTATCGATAAAGCGTCTGCCGTATTTTATCTGTGACCCGATTTTTTTTAAAGAAGGACCTATTGTAGAAGTCAAAATGAAAGGACGGTTTTACCCGTCAGAATACGTAAGTACAATTATTTTTACTCATTTAACATTTTTATTCTTCTAATATATAAGTAATATGTAGTGATGCCACCGAAACTAAGATAAAAACAAAACCCAAACTCTGGAATAAATGATAATTAATTATCAATAGGTATGTAACAGATTAATATTTGTAATTAATAATAGGCAGAACATGGTGCAAAAAAATTAATTCTTCGCCGTAGCTTGCAGAGAGTCAATTTCTTTTTTTTCGTAGACATCGCCGGCCTCCGAAAAAAAAAGTGTACTATAACCACTTTATACTATACAGGAGCAGATAGGTATTTTTTGCCTTTTTTAATAAATAAATAAAAATGAATAATCGTGTTTTTCCACCAGTCAAATGGATTTTGATCTTTTTTTTTTAGAACGTTTTGTTGTAAATTCAAGATCCGGTTCCGGTCCGGGAACTGGCCAAAAATGTGAAATGGTAAGTTTATAATTACGTTCTCAATCAATATAATATGTTTTTAAGATCTCTCTCTCTCTCTCTAAATTTGATTGTAGGTACTTACTTATATTATTATAGTTAGAAGTTTGTTTTTGAAGTTGTTTTTTGTGTGTCACTTGGATTTCTCAAAAATCTAGATATGTTTTAGTCAAAATTATCCTCAGAGTTCCGTTATTCCATACTGTAATTTTTATATGGGAACGTGCATTTTTGATTTAAAAAAAAAATGTTGGTAGCTCAATTTTATTGAAATTTTAAATACAGCGCAGTGGCAAGTATACAACTAGTCCTGAACCATAATTTTTTTTAATTTGGTACAATATGGGAGGGCTCTTTACCATGTGTTGGAGTAAAAATAACAGTTTTAACCCTTAAAAGACATCTTGATTTATCTTATTAAAAAGTGGGTTTCTCTGCCTGTCTGTATTTTTGCCCTTATAACACACTCGTTGGTCTAAGGGTAAAGAATTTTAAATATAAATATTACGTTGTTTGTTTTTGTTAAATAGGCATTAAAGGAGCTTTGTCCCTTTTTGTAAACATCCTTAGTATAGATAATTTATATTTGGTACAAAAACTAAATATTTTTGCTAGCACTAGAGTCATTGTAGATAATGCTTTACTCTTATACATTTGGAAAAAAATCATACTCATCCAGAATTGGAAGAGAAATACTTTCAAGGAAGCCCTAGTAGTAATAATTGACTCAATTTATCTATACCTATATTTGATTACCAGGCATCTGTTTTCTACTACCTGGCATATTTCTTACAAAAAAAAAGGGTAAAGTGTCACTTAAAACAACGTTAGGAGGGGGTTGTAGATATAGGAATGGACCGAAATTGATAGTAACCTGTTAGAGAAAAAACGAATATTATTAAATATTTAAATTTTTGAAATTTAAATATTGTATCAAAAGCGCAATTTAAACTACATTTTTGTTAAATTGTTGAAAAAGTTGTTCGTTTATAAGTTTAATTTTTTTTCTTCCAGCCATTCTATGCAGTTATAGCTGCTTGCATGAATGAAACCCCTCTAACTATAATATTATGTGTCTCTAATTATTTCATAATCATATATTTTGATTCTCACGCCTGTTATCATATACTGGGTGTCTATTTATACAAGTAATATCTTCTACATGATATAAAAAATTTTTAAGACATATAGTTCGTGGATTAAAAAACTGTTTTTAGTGGGAGTAATTTTAAGTATACAGGGTGTCTCGATATCAACTTCACTTCTTTAAATGGAACACCCTATATTTTTTGTTAAATATTGCTCTTCATTAAATTCTCTATCAAAAATATATTCTGTTCTATGCTTATTGTAAACTATTTTTCAAATAACGGTAAAATAAAATTAGTATTAATAGAGGATGTATATCTTAAATATTATTAGGTGAACAATAATTATTACCTGTAATCTGAAATTTGACATGTCTGACAGTGTTACAATTGATTAACTAGAAGAAATAGTATTTTTTGATAAATTTTATTTCTCATTAATAGTTTACTGTATCGTAAAGTTTTTGATAAATAATTGAATTAAGAAGCAATATTTGACAAAAAATATAGGATGTTCCGTTTGCAATCGTAAAGTTGATATTAAAAATTGTATGTCGACACCCTGTATACTTAAATGCACTCCCACGAAAAATTGTTTTTTAGACCAAGAATCATTTGTTTTAAAATCTTGTTTATACCATGTAAAGGGTAGAAGATATTATGTGTATAAATAGGACTTGAACATCCAGTATCCACAATGGCTAAAATACTTACTTCGTATTGTAAAAATATAATTATATTCGTTTTATTTTACAGAGTGATGAGAAAAACGAGTATACAAACAGAAAAAAGTCAAAATCTAAGGATTAATTAGCATCTTGTCTCACCGGATTAGCAACTTTACTACAGGCAATAAGTAAAGAAGAAATAGTGTTACCTTTTCGTACAGAATCCAAATTTTATATCAAAAAAAATTTTGCCTGTAAAATTTAATAGATATGACGCCATCTTGAATATTTTCAAATGAAAACCGCCAATTTCCATCAGACCAATAGATTGACTGGTCGGACCGATTTCAAAAACATAGAATTGTCACTTTTTTAACAGTTTCGAGTTAGTGTTCGAAAGTTGGTACATTACTCGATATTTATTTTTTTCTCGAAATTCTTTTAAAAAATGTCTTTGTGCAAGAAATCGGCTTTGAAATATTACAATATTTATTTTTTAAATTGGTGAGACACTTGAAACACATAATCATAGAAGGCAACTTTTGAACTCTTATCTCCGAAACTGGAAATAAGTGATGCCAACTATGTTCTGTATCTGGTCTGGTCAAATTGGCGGTTTCCAATAAAAAATATTCAATAAAATTTGGATTCTGTACGAAAAATTATATAGAATTATGCTATTTGCTTCTTACTATTGTTAGTCGTAAAGTTTCTAATCGGATGAGAGACTTAAAATAATGTTCCGGTATATAGTTTAAAAAATAATTACAAATTTGATGTTCAAATAAAGATATTTTAGAAAAATATATTCTCTTACTTGACTTTTGACTACATTTAGTGATAAAAAATAACGTAGGAGCCAATGTCGAGAAAATCGATTTATTAACTTTATTTTCAAGAAATGTGCCTAAACCGAATTTTCCTGGGAAAACGAGTTATGGCATATAATTAGACTTATAAAGCACTAATTATGCTGAAAGTTAAAAAAATTATCGTAGGAGCCAATGTCGAGAAAATCGATTTATTAACTTTCTTTTCAAGGAATGTGCCCTAAACCGTAATTTCCTGTGAAAACGAGTTATGGCATATAATTAGACTTATAAAGTACTAACTATGCGAATAGTTAAAAAAATATCGTATGAGCCAATGTCGAGAAAATCGATTTATTAACTTTCCTTTCAAGGAATGGAATGTGCCCTAAACCGTATTTTCCTGGGAAAACGAGTTATGGCATATAATTAGACTCATAAAGTACTAACTATGCGAATAGTTAAAAAAAATATCGTATGAGCCAATGTCGAGAAAATCGATTTATTAACTTTCTTTTCAAGGAATGTGCCCTAAACCGTATTTTCGTGGGAAAACGAGTTATGGCATATAATTAAACTTATAAAGTACTAACTATGCGAATAGTTAAAAAAATATCGTATGAGCCAATGTCGAGAAAATCGATTTATTAACTTTCCTTTCAAGGAATGGAATGTGCCCTAAACCGAATTTTCCGTGGAAAACGAGTTATGGCATATAATTAGATTTATAAAGTACTAACTATGCGAATAGTTAAAAAAATATCGCATGAGCCAATGTCGAGAAAATCGATTTATTAACTTTCTTTTCAAGGAATGTGCCCTAAACCGTATTTTCCTGGGAAAACGAGTTATGGCATATAATTAGCCTTATAAAGTACTAACTATGCGAATAGTTAAAAAAATATCGTATTAGCCAATGTCGAGAAAATCGATTTATTAACTTTCTTTTCAAGGAATGTGCCCTAAACCGTATTCCGTGGGATTTATTAACTTTCCTTTCAAGGAATGGAATGTGCCCTAAACCGTATTTTCCTGGGAAAACGAGTTATGGCATATAATTAGACTTATAAAGTACTAAGTATGCGAATAGTTTAAAAAAATATCGTATGAGCCAATGTCGAGAAAATCGATTTATTAACCCGTATTTTCCGTGGAAAACGAGTTATGGCATATAATTAGACTTATAAAGAACCAATTATGCGAAAAGTTAAAAAAATATCGTATGAGCCAATGTCGAGAAAATCGATTTATTAAGTTTATTTCCAAGGAATGTATCCTAAACCGAATTTTCCTGGAAAATCGAGTTATGGCATATAATTCGACTTATAAGGTACTAATAATGCGGAAAATTAAAAAAATATCGTAGAGTTAATGTCGAGAAAATCGATTTATTAACTTTCTTTTCAAGGAATGGAATGTGTCCTAAACCGAATACCTACATATTAATTTATTTAAGAGTTTAATTCAAATAAAAATGGTATAATAATTAGGGAGCAAGTAAATAAAATTTTCACTTTGGCTCTGCTCGAAAAGATGTACATTTATGACAAGACAAAATGTATGCTCATAAAAAAAAAGTAGGTTTAATGATATTTCAACAAAGACTCATGGTGGAATTTATGTAAATAATGTACAGATACAACAAGTAGAATAATACAAATATTTGGGCGTCATGGTGGACGAGAATTTGACGTTACTACATACTACATAACTAAAAAAGTGTCAAAAAAATATTGCTTCTCGGAAGAAGGAGTTCTTATTTAAGCCAATGGATAAAACAAATAATTTATAAAGCAATAATGCAGCCGCGTTTCAATTGCACCTCAATTTTATTTTTATTTAATATCAATGAAAAGGATACACTACAGCGGAAGCAAAATCAAGCTATGCGATATATTTTGTGATGTCATAGACTTACTAGTGTTAAAGTAATACTAGACAGTGTTAGACAGGCCATATTTTTAAACACGATGATTTTTATATATAAAATAAATCAGATGTCCACGATTATCAAACAAGATCCAGAGAGGACTTCTATGTAGCTACAGTTCCAAATCGTTACAGTCACAATGATGTTTTCCACAATGGACTTGTTCAATATAATAACTTAACTAGTGATATTAAGAAAGCGATAAATTTAAAATATTTGTAAGGAAATGCAAACATTATTCTAGGGAAAATGTATAGGGGGAACGAACTACAGTTAAGTTTTTGTGTGATATATAATTTTTTATGTGATATGTATATTATTAATGATTTTTTTTGTAAGATTGTTAGCAATTGCTATTAACAATAAATTATTATTACTATTATATAAGGAATAATTAGTTTTTTTTATGGCAGTCAAAAGATCAACGATATAATGTAAACTTTATTATAGTGCTTTGTTTAAGGACGCTTGGTACAGGTATAGTAGGTGGAAACATTAATATATACGGAATCTCACAAGTCTTAAACGTGGCAACGCTGTGGGACGCTAAATTGATGTATAAGTGAAACAGTTATTTGATAACCGGACGCTAAAAACATCTTGGTGTGGAAGAACCCGCATATAGCGGACGCTCTATACACCAGAAAATGAACGGACGCCCAATTAAGGTTAAAGTGAAAACAGTAACCATATATTCTCCTAAGGACGCCGTACTCACGTTTCATGAAAAGACGCTCTATTGATATTGGGATTTAAATATATATATATATATAATAACATTTATAAGAAAATAATACCTATAGAACAAATTTAATTCCAAGTTCTGATCTAGCTGTAGTCTCCTATCGATCCAGGCCCTTTCCAGGTCCGCCCTGGATTGGTACAGTTGTTCCAGTTTCTCTTGGATCTCCGGAGAGGCGTAATGGTTCGAGTTCAACAGCTGTTGGCCGAACTGTTCGAGGGCATGGAAGGTGCCAGCTCGCGCATCGATTTCGGTGCGGTGTTCCTAGTTTTTAAGAAAAAATAATGCATTTTTACTAATAAATTTCGGGAGAATGATATTGTGCACAAACACCTAAAAATTGTATTGTATATACTTCTACACTGTGGTGTGATCGGAGAGTTGAGAAACTAACAAAGGACGGATCGTCACTCCTTTGATTGTGAGGAAACAATTACTTTCCTGCCATTGCTATTTATGTCGCAGTCGGAGGTCCAAATTATAATTTAAACAATTTTTTTTGTGATGCTATTTTCAAAAAAATACCTTCAAAATACAAAATGCGAACAAACCCGAACAAAATTAAATAAAAATTACTATTACGATATTTCTATACGATATTGGAATTTTGCCAATTTCTTTAGCTCATTGCTCGGAAAAAAAACTTTTCGATCACACCGAATTGTAAAATGGAACGATATAAAACACAATAAGCTTTTGTGAGTGTTAGTTGAATTTTGTGAGCTGTCCAAAACCACACTTGTGCTCCTTAAGTCATAAATTTACAAAAATTATCGGTTTTTTAATGGTGATAATAATGAGTGATATTACGAAAAATCCTTGTTAAAATAGAAAGCAATTGTATCATTTTCCAAGATGATGGGTCGATTCCGTAACGACATTACAGCGACGCATGAATGTGACAACGACATATTATCTGTCACATTGACATGTATTTTAAGAGCGTCATAAAATCGGTTACTGAATCGCCACCGATGATTATTTTTTTAGTTTAATACATATGGGGTGCTATGGATTATTATATTTAAATGAGTTTATTTACAAGATGCCATTCGTGCACATTTGCGGATTTAAACATAATAATTAATTGCCATAACACCCCCCGTATTTGTAACAAAGATTTTTGTGGGTTTAGTACAGGTTACACACTGGACGACATCTGTCAAATTAACTTGACATATTCTACCCGTGGATATCCATAGCGTGCGTCTATTTCCGCCTTGCAGTTCTATCCCATCCCGCGAAAAAAAAAACACAAAACACAAAAATCAGACACAAAATGCAAAAAAACACATAAATTAACATGAATGGGGATATTTTAAATAAAGCAAGATGAGATATTATCTCCTTCAAGTATTTTTATACAATTAATAATAAGGAGCCCATAGACATTAATGCTATTACTTATTAATAATACATTTTCACTGTATAAAATTTGACGTATTTTGGCTCAATTATGTATTTACTGTTAGCTCTCTAATAGCATTTCCGTTGTAAAAAAAACGAATGTATTGAGAGTCTGTATCCCTTTCCTTCCCATACTGTGGGATAGAAACAGAGTGGCTCGTGGTTCGAACAAACCCGAGCAAAAATAATTAAAAAACGTCACATAATTCTGCGATGAATATCAAAAAAAATATTCCCATTCCTTAAACCAGCGGTTCTCAAACTTTTATATCACGCGCGTGGATAGATAATAACTCAACCTACAGGAATTGAAGCTCGATTTGGCAACATTGCTACCGTTACCGGTGCGGTATCAATTCGCGTGATTTACCCGCGGATGACATACATTGCCGTCTTCCTGTCGCCCTCGATTTGAGAATCGCTGCCTTAGAGTATGAATATCTATAGAATGTTCTCTATAACGGTTGGGATCTATCGAATCATTCGTATTAAATTTTATTTTCAAATCATTCGTCTACGCTGCAGTAAGAATCAAAATATTTGATTGTTCGTTTTGTGCTTGCTATATTTCAGTACCGCTTTCTTGTAAATAAACTCTATGACCCATATTCAAATGAAGAAGTTATGGTAAAACTTGACAAAATCCGGAAAAGTGAAATACTCGACAGTTATCAGAATGTCTGTAAAAAAGGGCCAAGATCAAATAATACAGAAAAATGCAACAAAAACGAACAAACATATCGTATTAGTCTCAAAAATGCAAACATCATTAATAATAAATTAGGATGAATAGGGCGGGAACGAGGACAGGCGACGAAATAACTCAATTTATATTCGAAACGTTGGGGAATACAAATCGACTTATTTCGTTGCCTGCTCTCATTCATACTGGTCCCAATAGAATATTAACAGTTACAAAACCGTTAATAATAATTCATTTTTTACCTGATGCCTTTCAATCAGTGCTTCAGCTCCTGTAACGTCGTTGGCAAGCTCATCCGAGCTGACCAATCCCAGCATTGAATTGATCCAGGCGAGTAGGTCACGATGGTCATTCAAAAATCTATTAATAAACACAACAAATGTATAAACTTCCAGGTTCCAGGATATAGAATTGATGAGCAACACCTCTACAATGGTCCCCAACCGAATTTTTATAATTTCGTTTCAAAGTATGCAAGCAACTCGAAATCAGGGACCAATTTTTGAGTTGAATTTCCCTAAAACCTGTACTCAAGGACGAAACAAATATTAGAAACTACTGACCTTTGCAAGTCATATGAATCCAGCAATTTCTCCTTCCTGGAGTTTGCTTTGGCCGTAAGTTGAGTCCATAATTCGGTAATTTCGCGTTGTTTTTGCAGAGTCTGCTCTGCTTGCCCCGGATGAGACTGTTTGAGGCGGTTAGCGGTATCGTCTAGTTGTTTAATCTAAAAATTAATAAAAATGTTAGGACTAGAACGGCCCGTGAAGGTTTGTAAAAAGCCGGAAAATTATCATACCTTATCCCCTAAAGCAGCCAAATCCCTCTCCAAGCCTTCGTGCTTCCGTTGCAAGGCCTGCACACTCCTCAAGTCCTTTCCAAGATCATCGTTGTTAAGGGCCTCGTCTTTTTCTTGCATCCAGTCCTTCGTCTCATCAACGTCACGATGGAATCTAAATAAAAATAATAGTTCCATGGGTAATTTTTTTTTTCTACGCAAAAGGCCTTTTAACCAAAGTATCAAGAATTCTATTTTATAAAACAAGGCATAAAAATTTGAAATTTGGTAGATATGTATAACTTAATATGCACTTTATTATCCGAACAAACCCTATATTTTAAATAAACTTATTACTACTATTATTATTATTATTGATGAATTATACAAAAAAAATAAAGCTCCAAACCCGAACATTCCTCTGCACCTCATGGGCAGACCCCAACTGGCTCGCCCGTTCCGACGTCAATTGCTGCAAACTCGTCCATTTGGTGTTCAGATCTTCCATCTGAGTGCGGATCTTCAGGGCCGCCTCGGTTTGACCCAGGGACACCAACTGCATCGCGATCTCGTTCATCTCGGCCAGGCGCACCTCGTTGGCCTTCAGGTCGGTCTGGAAGTCGTCGAATTTCTTCTGCAGGACTTCCCCCTGGAAAAATAATACAGTATTTGTATTTGAAGATACAGGGAAAAACGGAACGAATAAGATGTGTACATGTTTAAGACATTTGTTAACGTTGTCGTTTGTTCTACTTAGGGGAGCTGGTGGGAATGGCGCTCAGTGGGGAATGACGCTCACCCCATTTCTATCTAACCCAGTCGAGTTTACTATGTTCTGCTTGACGTCATTCCCTCTCGATAGCCCTCCGAACTAATCGCTGCCATTTCCGCCTTGATACTTTGCACAGCCCGGTGAGACCGCTTATGGCGGGGATCGAAGCATATAAGTAGGCCGTGCAAGTGACGTCACAGCCAGGCAGGTTACTCCATACGTTTATCCTTTTGTGTCTATCGTTCTGTGTCAATATCAGACTCGGGTTTGTTCGATTTGACCTAGGCCATATTTATCTCCCTTTAATGAATCGGAGAAGGTTAATGCAGACAGAGACAGACATAGAATGCGAGCAGCACAAGTTCTTAAATTATTTTACAACCGAACATCCTTCGTCTGGAATGGAATAAAAGTCAAGTAACATATGATTTATAATGTGATTGAAAATGGTGGAGGAAACGTCATTAAATTCTAAAATAATTTTTAATTTTCTATTCTTTTCACGAAAGCGGACCTTTTCGTTTTGTTGCTGGTAAGTAATTTATGATTGAAATATTTTTTTGTTAATTTTTATTCGTTATTGTTATTTTACATTATAAAATTGTCCCATTATGTCCCAAACTTCTCACGCAAACTAGCAACAAACACATTTTTAAAGAATTTTACTTAAATTTTACAATCTAAAAGTCAAAAGCTACAACATAATATTTACAGCTATATAAGTTATATTAACCCGTAGTCAGAATTTTGATAAGTCCGGTAATATATTATTATAATAATTCTTTCCTTTCTTAGTTTAATTGAGAATTCCATAATGACTGAACATTAAAGAGGACTTCGATCACTAATGTTGCCAGGAGTATGCTACGAAACAAACAAATTGGAAGCCCATAATCATAATGATGGTGCATATATTTACTTGGTTAGTAGCTGTACATATAGTATTGTATTTACCTTGATTTGTTTGAAGTTTAAGATGGTAAAATATTTTATGTAAATTTTGATTTATTTCCTATTTTTTAATAAAACTAATTACAACCTTCAATCTCTGAATTCTGTATTTCTAGTATTGTTACTAGTTCAATAATAATATAAAAGTATGTAAGGACAATTTTAAAGCGATATTTACAGCTGAAAACCTATGTCAAAATCCTAATATTTGATTTTCTCTACTTAGTAAATCAAATGAAAGGGTTTTGATGTTTTCTTTGCTTAAATGTCACTTTAAAATATTGACAGTAATAAAAATTTGGACAAAAGTGACATTTGAAAAGCACGTGCTCGCCAGGCATAATGGATGTCGCCGTATCATCGCCTGCTTCGAATATTTAACACGGCAGTTTGTCTTCTTCCTGGTAATAAGTATTCGTTGACTTTGCGTTTGTTAGCGGTCCTGATAAAAAACGCATATTTCGTGATTTTAATCTAATATTGGTGTTTTAAATAACTTGAGGTAAGTTGTAATAATAATATTGTAGGATATTGTATCATTTATTAAATCGATGTGGTGTGTTTTGGGCGTAGTTTAGTGTGAACACCGTTTATTTATTCCAACCTACAAAAAAGTATGTCGCCATTTTTGTTACAAATGTAAGTTTGGGGCAATTGCGTCCGTTACTGAGCGCCATTGCCCCAACGTATATCTAACTGTTAACTTTATAATTAGGTATTATTAATAATTCGTAACCATTTTGGTTTTAGATGGTTCGTAACAGAACAAGGACAACCACTAAAGCACAATGGACGCCAGAAGCTATGTTGGCTGCCATAGAAGCTGTGAGATCCGGGAGAAAAATTAGGGAAGTGACACGTGCTTTTAAAGTGCCATATAGTTCTCTTCGAGATAGACTGAAAGATGCTTATTATGACCCTCGATTAGGAAGAAAGTCCACGTTTTCTACGAAGAAGAACAGTTGATTAAGAGCCATGTTTTAAAATTATCAAATCAATTTTACGGGCTCACTGCTGTTCAACTCAGAAGGGTTGCGTTTCAATTTGCCAGAGCAAATAACATAAAAAATATGTTTAATGAAGCCACTCAATTAGCCGGGAATGATTGGCTACATAGGTTTTTAAAAAGAAATCGAGAAATTAGCCTTAGAAAGCCAGAGGCAACCAGCCTTAACAGGGTTAAAGGATTTTCCAAAGAGAACGTGACAACATTTTTTCAAAATTTAGAAGCTGTCATGGAGCGGTACAAGTTTGATCCTTTATCTATTTATAATATGGATGAGACAGGGATTAGTACAGTGCACAAGCCAATCCGAATACTAGCACCCAAAGGCCAAAAACAGGTAGGGGTAGTGACAAGTGGAGAACGCGGCCAAACCACCACCGTTTGCTGTGCCTTTAATGCATCTGGAGCTTTTATTCCTCCCATGTTTATATTCGCACGGAAAAGGATGACTCTGCAACTACAAAAAAATGGACCTCCGGGATCAATATTCAAATGTTCAAAATCAGGTTGGATCACAGAGGAATTGTTTTGTGGGTGGTTGAAACATTTTACAAAACATTCAAAAGCTACAAAGGAGAATCCCGTTCTTTTGGTCGCCGATAACCACACCAGCCATATCTCTCTTGATTGCTACAACTTCTGCCGAGAAAATGGAATAGTCTTACTTTCCATCCCTCCGCATACTTCGCATCGGCTGCAGCCGTTGGACATTTGTTTTTACGGACCGCTGAAAAGGGCTTACGATCGTGAATGCGATTTGTTTATGAAGTCACATCCCTTAGAAAGAATTACAAATTACACTGGGGAACAGCAAAAATGTTTCCGAGACCAAAATAGCAAAATCTTACTTATTTTATTATACTAATTAACAATCTGTCTTGCAAAAGGCTCAGTTGGCTCCGGTTTTATAGATCCATCCCAATTATGATAATTTACCTACCTGCCCTTAATATATGGGAAAATTTCACCATTAAATGAGAAATACCTGGATTTATTATAACAGGTGTACTTTATAAGGGGTTTAAATACATATAATATAAATCCTAAATTGTTAGTTAGTTGTATTTCAACCACCAGTTGATCGAGAGCTGTTCGTATTTGAGAAATTAGAGAGTTTTGAGCAACATGTCGCGAGTTTGTGTAAATAAGCCGGATCATTTTTGTTATATATGTGGTGAAATGACTTTTGTGAAACAAAAACGTACGCTTAGCCCTTTAATAAAAAAGGCTTACCACTTGTATTTTGGCTGCAAAGTTGGAGACCAGGATAAAAATTGGGCTCCCCATATCTGCTGCTACAAATGTGCGTCCAACATTCGCGGCTGGCTAAGTGGAAAAAACCGTAAGATGCCCTTCGCTGTTCCTATGATCTGGCGAGAACCGAAAGACCACGTTACTGACTGTTACTTTTGTTTGACACCTCCCATCAAAAAAGGCTTTTCAGAGAAAAAAAGGTCTGCGATACAGTATCCAAATTTACAATCCGCCATACGCCCGGTGCCTCATAGTGACGAGTTGCCTATACCTAATCCACCTCAGGAATATACCCTTCATTCTGATGATGATCAAGAAGATTCAAACGGTAGTGTACCGGAAAATGTCGCCGGCCCATCAACCTCGCAAGACTCCGATTTTGTCTGTGAACTTCCAAGTAAAAAGCCTCACAAAATAAGTCAAAGTGAATTAAGTGACCTTATAAGGGATTTGGAACTGCCCAAGACAAAAGCAGAACTATTGGCCTCTCGATTGCAACAATGGAATTTACTTGAAGATGAAGTAAAAGTTTCTGTGTACCGAAGCCGTCAGAAAAACCTAACACCATTTTTTAACATGGATAACAATTTGGTAGCCTGTAGGGACATTGAGGGATTAATGGCAGCTTTAAATCTGGACTATGATCCAAAAGACTGGAGACTTTTCATTGATTCCTCAAAAGTAAGTCTTAAAGCTGTGTTACTCCATAATGGAAACAAATTGCCTTCAGTCCCAATTGGTCATGCAGTCCATATGAAAGAAACATATAGCAATTTGAAATTGTTACTTGAGACCATACAATATGAAAGATATAAATGGCAAATTTGTGGGGATTTAAAAGTTGTGGCGATCTTGCTTGGAATGCAGCTAGGTTATACCAAATACTGCTGCTTCCTCTGCGAATGGGACAGTCGAGCACGATCGGATCACTACAGAAAGAAAATTTGGCCACCGAGAGAGTCTTTTGAGCCAGGAAAGAAAAATGTGACCAGCGCGCCATTAGTTGCCCCAGAAAAGATTTTACTACCGCCACTTCATATAAAATTGGGACTTATGAAAAATTTTGTGAAGGCAATGGACAAAGAAGGCCGTGCTTTTAGTTATTTAAAAGAAAAGTTCCCTAGAATCAGTGACGCTAAAATTAAAGAGGGAATATTTGTGGGTCCCCAGATTAGGAAACTTTTCGGAGATGCGCAATTCGATTCCATACTTGAAGGCAAGGAAAAAGACGCTTGGGATGCCTTTAAAATGGTTGCAAAAAATTTCTTGGGAAACATAAAAGCAGAAAATTATAAAGACCTGGTTGCCCAACTTCTTTTGTGTTACCAAAACCTAGGGTGTAATATGTCGTTGAAAATTCATTTCCTGGATTCTCATCTGGATTACTTTCCGGAAAATTGTGGTGCTGTAAGTGACGAACACGGTGAGAGGTTCCACCAGGATATTTCGAACATGGAAAGAAGATATCAGGGAAAATGGAACTGTGAGATGTTAGCCGACTACTGCTGGACTATTACGAGAGATGCCCCAGAGGCTGCTTTCAAAAGGCAAGCTAAGAAGCGCAAAATGAGTGTCTAAACTTTGGATTCAATGATAAAAATGTGCTATTTAGTTGCTTTTGTTGAACCAACAATATATTGTTATCTGTATTTTGTATGTCCATTGTATATGCCTATGAATTAAAATTTTGTAACAAATAATTGAGATTTTTTTTTTTGCGAGCCAACTAAAATCTTTAATAGGTATTTTTTAGTTACTTGGGTACAGTTGAATCCAAAAAAATAGGTTTTGTTCAGGAAACAAAAAAAAAGTTGAAATTTGTTTCCCAGTGTTATGAGATTGTTGAATTATTCAACAAGGCCTACGGAAAAGTTGCGTCGATTGAAAAGGGGATTAAGGGATTTAGTTCCGCCGGGATATATCCTCTAAACCCCGACATATTCAATGATGATTTCCCAGAGTTTATTGATTCTACTAGTAGCACGGGTACACTTTCCAATTCTGTAAATAGAGTAACGAAGGATCCTAGTATTAACGGAAAATCTTCCAATAGCAAAAATAGCGAAGAAACTTCTAAACTTCAAGCCCTTGAAACATCGCTACAAGATATCTCTCCTCTTCCTACAGTTTCTGCAACCATCTCCAAGGTAAACAAAAGACAAGTTGTTAGAAAGAAACAGAAATCTGAAATAATAACGTCAACACCAATGAAGGACACTTTGGAAGAAAAAGATAAAAAAAAAGAAAGAAAAACTGGAAAAGTCGAAGCACGATAAGATTAAAGAGGAGAAGGTACGCAAAGTAACAAAAAAAGTTAAATTTGATGACAGTTCTAGTGAAGATTCAGATGTTAGCATGACCGGAATTACTGGTGACAGTGAACCTGACGACATAGGAGATATGCAAGATACTAACAATAGTGTTTGCTTCCTTTGTGGCGAATTTGGTCGAGATCGAGAATTGTGGTTCCGGTGCGTAATCTGCGGAAGCTGGGTGCATGCAGAGTGTAGCGGAGTTAATAAAGCCAAAAGTTATATATGTGACAACTGCCGATGAAGAGCATTTTATTTTTCGTTCTTAGTTTTTAGTTATGGCTTAAGTTTAGTTTTTTTTCGTTTGTGTAATAAATATTTCAATATTAGTAACTGTATAACTTTAATTCCTATTAAGTAACAACCTCAAAACTCATGATCGCTATTACCCCACTAGTGTGGGTAATTGCGCTCAAAGCACTAATTACATTTTTTTGTTCTAAAAAAAAATGACATTTATTTTGGTCAATATTTCTTTATTTAATGCTAAAACAATAGATATTCTTTGCTCAAATTAATTATTAAGTTCCTCTGAATACTATAAGTCACGAAAAAATACGTTTTGGCTTAGGTGAGCGCAGTTCCCCCCTCCTCCCCTACTTGTTCCAAATCTTCGCCGACATCTTGTACTTGAGCGTGCATTTCCTTATCTTTGATCCAATTGGCTAGTTCGGCGGCTTCTCGGACCAATACGTACGCTTTAACGGTTTCGCTCAGTTTATCTTGACGTTCGCGGGTCAATGCCAATAATCTAATAACAAAACACTAATTAGTCTTTGTTTACCCAATCAACAATTATTTCTTTATAAAGGTTGTAAGACTATCTTTTGACTCTAAAAACACAAATGTATCATGATTGGGAGACCTTTATATGACAAATTCAAAAGCTTTTATAACATCATAAATCTCTTCCTGAACCAAGTCTTTAAGGGTGTTACTTGGATAGTATATTGAGCTAGAAGCCCCACTTGTTCAGAGCAAGAAACTTCTTCAAGATCAAAAATCACAAATGTTTTATTGTTTAATCATTTTAAATCATCGATTTTTGATTTAAAAAACATGATTTTTTCGAAACCTGTTATCAACACATATTAAATAAATTACCTACCTGTCGTATTGCGTGTTGATTTGTTGCTGCCTTGCAGAAATAGAGCTGTTTTCTATCAGATTCTGTTGAGAAGCCGTTAAGCCGGCATCTACTTTTTTTACATACGCGGCCGGGACAAATCCTTGGCGGTCGTGAATTTCTACTTTCCACCAATCCTAAATAAACAACAATGTCAAGAATTTATTTTGAATATTATAATATTTAAATATCGTTATGCAAGGCTGAATCGGCGACGTCCACAGCGGTGGAATTAAACCCTTGAGTACTGTAAAGTATTGTTATTGTATTTGATATTACCTTATTGTTAGAATTGAGCAGATGCAAGAGATCTCCCTTTTTCATCGACACTTCTCTAGCGGATTTCTCGGTGTAGTCATAGAGAGCTTGTACCGTTTCCCTGCCGGTAACGTCAACAACTGGAGGTTCTTGTTGCTGAAACCAAGAGAAAATATTCGCTAAGTCATGTATATTACATAAATATAATTTTGCTTATGATAAACGGGTAAAATAAAAAGTATTTCAGCATGTGTCCCCAAGACACATAATCGCGTTAATAAAAACTGTCGAGTATTTATTGAAAAAAGCTACTTACCCTGCAGTTTCGGGCTTGCTCTTTTAGACCTTCAATGGTGTTCCCGAATGCGATAAGGTCGCTCATCAAAGCTTCATGTTTCTTAAGCAACGCTTCAGAAGAATCTTCATCTTTTCCTAAAATTACCAGCATATATTTAAATTATCGTAACTTGAGGCAAAAACTGGTCACAGGTGGCACAGGACAGAGTGACGTGGAAAAATTTAAGAGAGGCCTATGTCCAGGAGTGGATGCAGAATGGCTGATTAAGAAGAAGAAGAAGAAGAACTTGATTTCACAATTCATCATTTTAAAAACATTGGGATTTATTTAAAACGCTAGAAAGAGTCCATCTTACCAATATATAGTATGTTTAATTTAATAGTTTACATGGTTACATAAAAATACGTACAAATTTGGTCTTTAATTTTTCCTTGTCTCTTTCTGACGGCTCAAGACGCATGAAGAAAATACAGGGTGTTTCTTTATAACGTGCTTTCAGAGTGTGATTACTTAGGTGCTTTTAAGGAAAAAAGTTCTTAGGAACAATACTAAACTTCTTGCTACTTTAATCCAGAACGATGCGCCCGACGATAAAAACACGAGATACCGATTCATGTAGAATTGACCAGGCTGATCAGAACAAATATCCACATGTAAAAATGTCAGTGCCATATCATTATTGTTGTAAAAATATCAGAAACGCAGGGACGCATTTTCTAACTAAAATATATATGCGGACACATGTTCATATGAACTTTTCTCCATAAAATGACCTACTATAAAATATGAGCACGTCATTAATGAACACCCTGTATAAACTTAAAGGTATGCTCACTTATAAACAAAGATAAGACCCCCTAGAGCTAAAACAGTTGTATAATAGATAACCATATTTACCATAATCCGTGTTGGCGACTATCGGCTCTTTTTCTTTCATCCATGATTCGGCTTTGTTTGCGTCGGCGTAGTATTGGTGCGCTTCAAGAGAATCCTCGAGATCCTGCTTGCGTTGATTGGATCTTTCTTTCAAAAATTCCCAATGGTCGCGGGCCGTAACTCTGGAAAAAAGGAACGACGTGAAAATAAGGAATGATGTGTTCTCTGAAGATTTAAATTTAAAACCGTACTAATATAATATTAGCTCCCCTGTACATTTTACAGAAAACTCGTAACGATCGTCTGCTCTCCAAGCTATCCAGTCGCAGCCGCAGCAGGTGTTGATGTTAACATTTTTTTATTTATTTATTTACGTATTCAACATTTACAAGTATGATGAAATTAATTATACATCTAAACTAACCTAAGATTCTTTTTTTTAGCAAAGATTTTGAATTTATAAAGGGATACATTAAAAAAGTTCAGTCTATTATAATAATGGTTAACACTTGTAGCGATTCTATTTATTGGGCTGCTCAATAGATAATTAGTGCGACAGTATGGCACGTGTAAAAGAGCGTGAGTACGGGTCTGATAACCAGGTACATGAATAGAAAAAGCCTGAAGATATTCAGGACTTCTAATAAAGTTATTAAATATTTTGAACAGAAAGCAGACATCATAGTACTCCCTCCTACAGGCAAGCGTAGTCAAGTTTAGGTAGGACATATTATATGACGGGCAAACTTTACAAATTTAGTTTGCACACTCTCTAGTTTATTTGTGTGGATTTCGTAGTATGGTGACCAAACTATATTCGAACATTCCAACACAGATCTCACAAGTGAAACATACAGAGACTTTAAAGCATTAACATTTTTGAAGTCCTTACACGACCTCTTAATGAATCCTAGCATCTTATTTGCTTTACACACCACCTTCTCAAGGTGTTCTGCAAATGATAACTGGGTATCGAGGTATATACCGAGATCTTTAACAAACGAAACCTCCTTCAAAGGAATATTGTTAATAGAATATTGACAAGGAAAGGAGCTTTTTAACCTGCTGAATCTCATAAAGCAACATATGTCAATATTGAGGAACATATCGTTAGATTGACACCAGGAAAAAATAGTATTAATATCTTGTTGCATAGCAATAATGTCTTGGAAGGAAGCTATGCGTTTAAACAGTTTCAGATCATCAGCAAATAATAAATAATATGATAACAACAACTTAGCCAGATCATTGATAAACAGAAAAAACAGAAGGGGTCCCAGGGGGACCCTAGAGGTAACTTTAAATGGCCGACATAAATACCCATTGATTTTAACCTGCTACTCCCTATCGGCAAATAAGACTCTAACCAGGACAGCAACACTCCGGAAATTCCATAACCCGACAACTTAGACAGCAGGATCACGTGATTTACCTTATCGAAGGCCTTGCTGAAGTCCGTGTATATTGCACGAGTCTCAAAACCTTTATCAAAGGAGTCATATATAAAATTGGTATAAATAAATAGGTTGGTGTCAACAGAACGTTCAGAAATAAATTCATGCTGCTGAGTAACTATGATTTTCTGAAATATATTTGTCAGAATTGTTTCAATACAGTGCTCAAAGAGTTTTGGTATTGCTGAAAGAGTGCTAATAGGTCTGTAATTCCTAACATCACATTTGTTACCTGATTTGTAAATGGGTGAAACAAATGATAACTTCCAGATATTTGGGAAAAGTCCAGAATCTAGGGATTTCGAAAATATGTGATGTAAAGGCAGGTAAAGCGAATGTGAGCAATATTTTAGAATACTATAACATGTATCATTTTGAGGGTTATTTTTATTAATTAGCAAAGTAAGTCGTACGGCCTAGCCGCATGGAGGGATACGTTTGGCGAAATGACTGGTAACCATACCTTAAGCTGACCACCTGCAGGCTACACCCTGGCATTTGGCGTTCATACAACAATAAGGCTTCCATGGTCTTTACATTCGTTTTTAACACTTTCTATAGTTTACGCTCCAGAAAAATAACGGGAATCCGACACAATCGGCCTTTTGATAAATCTACAACTTTCAAACTTACCTATTCCTGATTTCGTCACTGGCGAAATGCTCATCTTCCGTCATCTGTCTGCCTGCTTGCACGACCGCGGTGATCCTGGCGTCGTGATTATTGATCTCGGCCAATACGGCCTGATGTTTCTTGATCAAGTTCTGCACGCCGATTAAATCTCCTTCCTTTTCGCGAATCCAGGATTCCTCGTCTTCTATGTCGCGGAATAATTGTTGAACCTGCGAGAAAAAGGTATTAATTTGAAGACATCAATCATCATCAAGTAGATAGAAATGTCCATATTATTATACATAAAAAAATATATTTTTCAATGAAATATAGATGATCTACCTGTAAAGAATCCAACAGTCTTTGCTTTCGAATAGCCATGGGAGTCTGCAAAGCGGCATATCTATCGGTAAGAACTTTTTGTTTATGAGCAATATTATCAGCGTCGAAATGTCCCCTTTCGACGAACTGGTTCGCTGCGGACGTGATGGCCTCGATTCTGTCTTGATGTGAAGCAACATCGGATTCTGAAAACAATGATAAACGTTAAATAAAAAAATATAAATCCTTGAGGGAAAAAATAGGCAAAAAATCATTACCTAATAAAGCATGTTTCTTCTGTAAATTCTGCACGCTAGTCAAGTCCTTTCCATAATCCTCGGACATTAACTGTCCCTCAATCTCGCTCAACCACAACTCGATATCCTCAATGGTCCTGTTGAATTGCTGTTGTTGACTGGCCTCCTGCAATTTCGAGTTCTTTTTGTCCGTAGCCTGCACCAACGTCTCCCAGAGCTGGACGATTTCTTCCATGCGCGACTGAATCCTCGGGGCCGCGTAATGCTTGGCTTCGATCAATTCTTGAGCGGTGGAGGTGATTTCTTCCATTCTAGTCTTGTTGGCGTTCAATTCTTGCTCGAAATTCTGGTGTTTTTGCACTTTCCTGCCGAGATTCGTCGGGTCCAAGTAGCTCTCGTCCAAAGCGAACTTAAGTTTCTCGTTTATCCACCCTTTGGTTTCGTCACAATCCCATTCAAACTGTTGTAGCCTGTAGGCATCTTCCAACAGCTCTCTACGTCGGCTAGATTTCTCCTTCAGTGCCTTTCTACGTTCTAAAAGCATGGCGCGACGTTGAGCTACGTCGTCGGCGGCATAATGTTCGCCGTCGATTAATTTTGTGGCAAACTCATCGAGGGACTTGATTTTCTCTTCTCGAGCTGCGAGACTCTTTTCGAAATCTTCGTGCTTTTTGATCAGGGATTCCACGGAGTCCAGAGAGTCGCCCAGGTCTTCGTTGGCAAGAAAAGCTTCTTGTTTTGCCATCCACGTATCGGCCTAGGAAAAAAATAATAAAGTCATCGGTATAAAAAAAAGGTTTGCTGCCTTCTAATAGGAAAAAAATAAGGAAAATGTCTTTACCTGTTCAGTATCGCGATAGAAAAGCTGTAAATCCATACACTGTTCGTACAAAATCCGTCTTTCGTCCCACAGAGCGTTGAGTGACCTCTTATCAGATTCTAACATGGACAGTTTCTCCTTAACTTCGTCGCTGGCATAATGGCCTTTATCTAAAAGATTTTTGCCCGCGGCCGTTGTAACGGCAAAGCTATCTTCTCTGGCGTCGATTTCCCCACGATGTTCCTGGTGACGTTCTAGTAAAGCTTCAGCACCTGAATAAGTAAAATATAATAAAAACAAAAATCGAAAATCAATGATTTTTATTAACAAAATCAAAAATTTTGGTTTTTTATTAAAAATTCATTATTTTTATTTTTTTATTCTTATTTAAGAGGACGTCGGAGTGAGTCGAAATCTCCGATTTGACCCGTGTTCATTTCGCGCTGTGTAGGCACGAGGCGGATCGGTCGAAGGTGCGTCGTGGACGCCGCTATTGTCGTTAGAACACAAAATTCAGGCGTCGAGCCCACCCGTGACGATCCACCGACAGAAACAGATAATCGGAAGAAAGAGACTGCACGTGATCGGGGTCTATAGTTCAATTTTCTACGCTGAAAAACGGAGTTTTCGCTTCCTATGAAATCGGTACATTAAAAAAAAATAATTTTTAACGAAAGATGTCCAAATTTTGTTAACAACTCGAGGAAAGTCCATAATTTTTTTCTATATGGAGCAGTAAAAAAATTAAATCTAAAAATCTTCCGAAACAAAAAAATACAGGCTTTCCGCGAGTTCTAGTTCTATTACAAAGTTTTTTTTCTTTTAACATTTTTTTCCTAAAAAAGGAATAAACGCTTGGGAAGAAAACTCGTTTACAGGTACTCGGGAATCCTGTTAACAAAGTGCCAAACTATAGATACCAACATGAAGCGTTCATAAAAAAAGAATCCAAACGCTTCCTTAGTAAGTTGATTTTATTTAAACGATTCTTTCATAATAAAGATTTCCATAAAATTATGAGAAAAAGGAATGCAAACGGTAAATTTTAAGACAAACATGGAAGATTACTTTTTTCATTTAAAATTGAATGATAATTAATAATAAAATAATTGTTTGAAAGATATCAGTGGCGTGCGGTTAAAATCGTATGGAGATCGACCGCTGATCATTAAAAATCGATTTATCTCTTTTACTTCGATCATGGTATTTTCTTTCTTGCAAAAATAATTTGAGCATCATTATTTTCCAATAATTTTAAAGATCAGAAATGAAACATTTAATATATTCCCAGCTATGATGAAGAAATCGCTTACCTGCAACATCCTTAGCAAGCTCATCAGCGGAAATAATGGCCTTCATATCGTTGATCCAGGAAACAAGGTACCGGAAATCGGCCAGGAAACGATGCAGAGCATAAGATTCCTCCAATCTCTCGCGGCGCTCTTTGGCCTTGGCGGTAAGGCTCTCCCAGTAGTTCTCAATTTCAGCACGCTTAGCCTGAATTAGGTCGGCATGAATAGCACACAATCTAGTAAAGAAAAATAACTTTTAGTTAATATATTTCGGTAAGGTTGCATTTTCAAAGTAGTAGTTAGTTAACCCGTCAAATTAGTTCAGCCGCAAAAAATGTACCATCCTTACCTATCAGCCTCTTTTCTTAAAGTCGAAACCTTATCTTCCAAGGCTGCCAAATCACTCTCTACGCCCTCGTGCTTGCGCTGCAGAGCTTGCACGCTTGCCAAATCTCTACCATAATCATCAGAAGATAGCACGACGTCTTTCTCGGAAATCCAAGCAACCTACAACGCAAAAATTGTTCGTTTTTCAACTATTCGAACAAACCCCAAAAAAATACAAAATTTCACGATTTTTATTATCGCAGTACTCACAGTTTCGTCAGCATCCCTGTTGAATCTTTGAATTTCGTGAGCGCCATACAGTTTGTCTTGACGCATGAGGGTCATTTGCTTCAAACGCAGCCAAGCGTTGTTCAGTTCTTCCTTTCTGTTGCCAATCTGGTCATGTTCGGGGTGGCCGTCTTGAAGCAGCTTGTCGGCTAGCTCGTTCACCTCTGTCACTCGGTATTCCTATGACAAGTAAAATAGTACAATTAATAAAGTATTTAGTATATGGCTCTTCAAATTTATCAACATTAATGGCTCAAACCTTCCATATTTCATATTAATTTGCAAGTTCTTTCAGACATATACAGGGTGTTCCTTAATGACGTGCTAATATTTCAGGGTGTGATTCCTTAGGTCATTTTATAAAGAAAAGTTCATATGAACATATGTCCGGAACGGCTTAAATTTTTTGCTACAGGGTGTAGAATTTTTATTTTTTATATGGTTATTTTTTAATATCTCCGAAAGTACTGTAGATATTATTTTCAATTTTGTTATGTGTTAATAGGATATAGAACGACAAATTTTAGTTAGAAAAGTTATTCAATTGTTCCACCTGTGGCGTCCCTGCAAACATGTCCTCTGATTTTTACAAAAAAGATGGCACGCCACTGACTTTTTTCCATATTGATATTTTTTCTCATTAGCCTGGCCAATTCTACATGAAAACGGTCTCTCGAGTTTTTCTCGTCAGACACACCGTTCTTGATTAAAACCACTAAATTCATATTGAAACTCACTATTATTAACATTGATAAAATGGCATTTGAAAATGGCCACCTCCACTTAAAAGACATGCTTCCGCCCATCTTCGCATAGAATTGCCCACTCCAACAATTTTTATAAAACAAAGTTTATCATTAATTATTTTATCAATGTTAATAATAGTGAGTTTCAATATGAATTTAGTGGTTTTAATAAAGAACGGTGCGTTTGACGAGAAAAACTCACGAGATCGTGTTCACACAGAATTGACCAGTCTAACCAGAAAGAATATCCACATGGAAAAATGTCAGTGGCGTATCATATTTTTTGTAAAAAATATCAGGACATGTTTGCAGTGGAACAATTGAATAACTTTTCTAACTAAAACTTATGGTTCCATATCCTATTAACACATACCAAAATTGAACATAATATCTAAAGTATTTTCGGAGATATTAAAAAATAATCATTTTAGAAATAAAAATACCCTGTAGCAAAAAACTCAAGCCGTTGCGGACATATGTTCATATGAACTTTTCTTTATAAAATCACCTAAGGAATCATACCCTGAAATACTAGCACGTCATTAAGGAACACCCTGTATAAGAAGCTTGAGAAGTGATTTAGAATTTTTTTTGTCTTCACCTTAAACTACTTACTTGTGAAGCCATATACTTTTGGAATTCGTCGAATTTTCTCTGTAGGACCTCAACGTGCTCCAGATCATGTCCGAACTCTTCAGTTGACAAAAATGCGCTTTTCATAGTGATCCAAAACATGACTTCATCACAGTGCCTTATTTTAAAATAAACAACTATTATAAAGTTTCTATACATCAATCTTTTGTAGCGTAAATATCCTACTTTCATTCTAATATTACTTGTTAATTTTTTACTTTATTACCTGATAAACTGAACCAATACCAAGGCTTGTTGCAGTTTCATTCCCTTCTCGGCCAGCTTAGACAAAAGTTGCTCCCATAAACGATGCAGTTCCTCAAGACGTCTTCGGATGGTCTCGGATTCGTAGTGATTTTGGTTGATCATTTCGCGTCCGGTATTGTCCAATACCACGATGGCGTTGCTATGAGCAGCAACTTCGGCCTAAAATGAATGCATATTAGGATTTCTACTAAATGGAATTTGATGATTAATTGAAGCCCGCCAATTTATTCCAGTCAAGTAAACGTTTTTTTACCTCAAAAGCTTGGTGTTTCTGAATTTTAGCTTGCAAGTTGGTCGGATCTTTATAGCTCTCATCGGAAGCCGCCTGTAATTTTTCCAAAATCCAAGATTCCAATTCGTCAGCATCGCGTTTGAAGTATTGGAAACGTCTAAAAAAAAAACTATAGTTTATATTTTTTCACAATCATACATACAACGTGTCCAAGATACGGAGGGGCAGTACAGGGATCTCGGAAACCGTAAGAGGTTCAAGGGAGGTAAGGTTGCGCACTTACGTGCCTAATAATTTAGAAAAATTTAAAATTCCTAGTAGTTCCGGAGATATCCGGAAAAACCCGAAATTGTGAAAATTTTTACTTATGTTGGACTAGTTCAATAAATAACAAATAATTTAATAATAAACCACAAATAAGTGAACAAAATACAGAAACATTATTTCAAACTTCTGTTGTTTCGGGATTTAAAAGAAAAGTAGGCGATTGAAGCAAAAAAATTAAGATGGTGACGCGTGATTTATTTCACTTCACATTCCCACTGTGATCGTTTGAAAGCGTTTTAAGAGGTTCTCTATTTTCCAGAAAATATGGAACATTTTATAAATGCTGAAAAGTTTGATATTCTATAGTGTTTTATTTTATCTCAAAAAAACTGTTATATGGTGGTTAGAAGATGTTATTTGTGCTTAGAGAATAACGGAAATCATTTTGAACACCTGATTATGCAGTTCCTTACTTTTTCGTTGTTCGTTTATTTGTTATTTATTGAACTAGTTCTTATGACATATTATTTATAAAATTAGGAGAAATACAAGACCGTATCCCAAAATTTCCTGATGTTGTTAAAAAAAACCTCGAAACGTCATTAAACCACAATGTGTCATACATCATTGCATTCGGAAGAAAAAAAGCTCTCAAATTCCCATATCAAAAAAACAGGACCGGATTTAAAAAAGAAAGTTGATAATGACCCTTCAAAGAGGACTCGTCGGATTACAATTAATGCTACTAGATAGAGCGGAAAAAGTAGCAATGTAAAATTGCAACTTACTTTAGAATTCGATCTCAAAAAAACCCAGGAAAACAATAAAACGATTTTTCAGAATTTCGGTTTTTTCCGGATAGCTCCGGAACTACTCGGAATATTAAAACTTTCTAAACGGCATATTATTAGGCACGTAAATGCGCAACTTTACCTCCATTTAACCGACTTTGTATCTCTTACGGTTTCCGAGATCCCTGTACAGCCAATTTACAATATAAATGGTGTTTAAAAAAAAAACCTTAAAATTACTTTCTTACCTCAAGTCTTCCAACTTTTCTCTTCTAGCCCTGGCGGCAGCCTTTAAGTTGTCATATCTGGTCAATACTTGCTGACATCTCTCTTGGATATCCTCGGCGGTTTCGAGGATTTTAACCTCTTTGGGAGGCGGAATTTGATCCATGGTTGTGGTCGACAATTACGACGTCTTTATATTTCTTCAATATAAATTATGCTGGAGCTGTACAAATAAAGGTTACCTTTTTAGATGTGACAATGAAATAGAAGTTTTCAGAATAAGGAAATCAGAGAAGGAAATCGGCTACAAAAGGTGTAGCGGGGGCGGGTATTCACTTGTTTTCCCAGGGCAATGTCACAATTCAGAAACGTTTGCTGTCCATAAGTTGCTGACCAACTAGCCATTTTGGCTGACCGATTACATTTTTCTGTTCGCAAAAATAAGAATATTTTGCTAACCAGTTAAATGATACCCATTTTTTATTAGCTATTATTATGCGAAAATAATTAATTAATAAAAATCCTGATTTTATGGTTTTTGAGTGTTTTGACAAGGTTCTGACCCCAACAATTTTAGCGATGTTGCCGGATTTATAATTTTATAACAAAAATAAAAAGTAAAGGTTCTGTGTAATGACTACACTTGATCACCCACGGAATTTAACAATTTTTGAAAATGTAATGGAAAGATATGGTTGTAGAAAAAGAAAACATAAGAAAGTTACATAAATTGACACTGCCCTGGGAAAACCACTGAAAACCCGCCCCCCCTACACTTTTTGTAGCCGATTTGTTTTTGTATTCGGCAAAAAAAAACACAAGAAAGTTACATAAATTGACAGTACCCTGGGAAAACAAGTGGCAACCCGTCCCCGCTACACCTTTTGTACCCGATTTCCTTCTGAATTCGGAAAAAGAAAACATAAGAAAGTTACATAAATTGACAGTGCCCTGGGAAACAAGTGAGAACCCGCTCCCGCTACACCGTTTGTAGCCGATTTCCTTCTGTATTCGGAAAAAGAAAACATAAGAAAGTCACATAAATTGACAGTGCCCTGTGAAAACAAGTGAGAACCCGCCCCCGCTACACCTTTTGTAGCCGATTTCCTATTCGGAAACAGGAAACATAGGAATGTTACATAAATTGACAGTGCCCTGGGAAAACAAGTGAAAACCCGCCCCCGCTACACCTTTTGTAGCCGATTTGTTTGTGTATTCGACTAAAGAAAACACAAGAAAGTTACAAAAATTGACAGTGCCCTGGGAAAACAAGTGAAAACCCGCCCCCGCTACACCTTTTGTAGCCGATTTATTTTTGTATTCGGCAAAAGAAAACAGAAGAAAGTTACATAAATTGACAGTGCCCTGCGAAAACAAGTGAAAACCTGCCCCCGCTACACCTTTTGTAGCCGATTTCCTTCTGTATTCGGGAAAAGAAAACACAAGAAAGTTACATAAATTGATAGTGTCCTGGTAAAACAAGTGAAAATCCGCCCCGCTACAGCTTTTGGAACCTCATTCCGCCACGCGCCTCTTATGAACTCAGTGCAGCTCAACCGAGCCACTAAAAGCGCCATCCCTCGGCCCATAAGAACTGTGTACAACATAGTACCCGCAGCGTGTAGCGTGTATTTATAGGGAAGATGGGAAATTTTAGCCACAACTACAAAATCGCATTATAATAATTATTCATATAAAACATTTTTATACAGGGTGTATGGGAAAGTAGTTAAAAATCATTAATTTACCCAAATTTTTAACCTTTTGTTTTTATAATAATGATGATAATAATAATAATAATGTCGCATAATTTAATAAAATAAGGATATTTACATTTTACATGTAGAAGTGATTTTACAGCAGCGACGGCAGGTAAACTCGATGTTGTATAAGAATCTAAAATTAAATTCAATTAGTCATGCACAATGGATGGTTATTATGTAAGGGTTGTTTATGGTAGTAGTTAAGAAAATAAGTTACAATTTTAACAATGTACCGAATTACTCGTCATTATCTTGAAATAATACAATAATTTTCATATTTGCTGCACTCTGTATAGAAATATTATTCAAGAACTATGTTTAATATAGTATTATTATCATTTGAACAAAAATTATGATTCCTATATTGTTTAATTGTTGGAATAATTCAATTTTTTTTTTCAAATACAAATATGAAAACTTGCAAATTAGAACTTATTTATAATTTGTTTAGTACACTCTGTAGACGTGTGATTGAATTATCAAGTATTCTTGCGAACGTGCCATTAGAATACGACGAGTGTGTGTCTTCAGTTACATTAATCAAGCAGTTGATATTTAAATTGCAACAATTGTAATAATTGATTTTAAAGTTTAATTTATTCATCATTTATATTGATCGATATTGTTGCAAAAGTTTTAAGGATAATGTGATCTTATTTTAATATTACATTAATTTTCATATTTGCTGCACTCTGTATAGAAATATTATTTAAGAACTATGTTTAATATAGTACTATTATCATTTGAACAAACATTAAGATTCCCATAAGTTTTAGTTGTTGGAATAATTAATTTTTTTACAATTATAAATATGAAAACTTGTAAATTAGAATTTTGTTCTAATTTGTTTAGTACACTTTATATAATTATGATTGATATACCAATAATTATTCTTACGCATTCAGAATACAATGGTCCTAAGTGTACTGATCACACGTGACTAATGGTTAATATTTTCATTAATTATTAAGCTCGATATCGTTCAACTGATAAAAATATTCCAAATTTTTTTTTCTCTAAATTTAATAATTCTCAATCGCATATTGACGTCAATAAACATTAGAATGGAAATTTCTAATCGAATAACCACTTGCAATTATATTGATAGGATGTACACACAATTGTACCCATTCACCATTAAAATCAACAAAATGAATCAACCTAAATGTAGGATGGGAACGACAATAATATGCGAATCTGAAATAAATATTTTTAAAAATTATACAATTTTTTTTTTTGGTCCATTTTGTATAAAATTAGGCATTAAAGTATCGCTCAGTAACTTATTATTAATGTTTAATTAAAGTTTAAACACTGCATCACTTATATTAATCGATTTATTGAAATTTTAAGGTAGCTAAATGAGTTCAAATATCGTGCACGTAAATGATGCTATAAGCATTTGACGAAAAATTATTCCTGTAATTCATTGAAATGCACTATATTATAATAGTTAATGATATTAGCAACTACTTACCACTTTTTTTTTAATTAAACTAACACTTTAGCCACTTTTTAGACAAATTTGAAATTGCTCAATTTAATAATATAACTGCCACTAAATGTCTCAAATGTGGGGAAAAAAAGTTTACTATACGAATATAAACAATGCGATATGTTGTGAACGAAATTATTTTATTATACAGGATGTTTTATTATTAATGAACCATGTGGTAAAATTATTTATATATTGACCAACTGTACATCGATTTCTAATGTGATAAGTAGAGACAAAAATCAATGACTATATCCGCTAATAATAATAATGATAATACTTGAATCACGTATCCAATTATACAGGATGTTCTATTGTTAAGGTGACATGTGAAAATTGTAGTTCAAATAACTGATACCGTGCCGTCGGTCTTAATTTCGATTGATCTTTATTAATACTATATAATTTCATCCTAAGATGAGTATCTGCTTACGGTAAGGCTGTAACATAATCTTAGGATGACATTGTTGTAAGGTAGTTAATGTCGAAAATATTTATGGTACATACCTGTGTTATTAGGGTAGTACAAATGGGATTATGAAACTAAAAATAACTTGTAATTATAGTTAAGATGTGGTCATAACTTGAACCTTTCGCCATGTTAGCTAACCAAATTATTTAATCTAATTCTGGAACAGTTTTGACAGTAATATTCAAATTTTCTAAACAGTTCACCAATATTTAAGCGATATATTTTTTCTTGCACACTCTGTATAATGAAAATTACCAAAAATATAACGTTTAACTTATTACGATTATCAATTGGTGAACGATTCATTCTCTTCCAATAATTAACCAAGAATATTATCTTAATAATAAAAATAAGCTTGCATATTTTAATTAAATAAGGATACTTACAATTTATACACAGGGAAGGGCGGCGACGGCTGTGGTGGCGGCGGTGGCGGCAGTAGTGGCGGCTGTGGCAGCACGTCGATGAATTATATGATTTATAAGAATCTAAATTTGTATTCAATTAATATTGCACATTGGATAGATTTTATTTAAGAGTTGTTAATGGTAGATGCAAACAAATTATTTAATAAACATCATTACAAAGGGGATTATCAATCCAATAATAACTTGTAATTATATTGTCAAGTTGTACACATAACTAACTATTCGCTATTAAAAGTAACAGAGATATTCAACCTAAATCCGGAACAGAAAGGACAAAAATATGTAAATTTTCTAATATTTTGTTAAATCACATACAATAATTCTTTTCGGGTCCAATCTGTATAAAAAAGTGCAGTGAAAAATCGTTTAGTAACTTAGTATTAACATTTAACCAAAGTTTAAACACTCCATTACTTAAATTAATCTTAATTAAAAGTTATTGAATTTTTAATGTAGATAAGTAAATTGAGATATCATGCAAATAAATGATGCCATGAGCATTTAGCGGATATTTATCCATGTAATTCATTAAAATGCATTATATTATAGCAGTTAATAAGCTGGCAACTACTTACCACTAGTTTTAATTATATAAATCACTATTTAATAGCACTAGCACACTGTTTTTTAGCAATATTTGTAATTTTACAACAATTTCAATGAATGCAAATTGTCAAATTAATTTTTCCAATCGAGCCGTTTCTATGGAAACGAATGCATGGCACTCTTGAATGTCTTTCAGTTGCTCGTGTTGTCGTTGTTTGAAAATAAAATGTTGGTATATGAATGTATATGTGGTATTTCTTTAGGCAAAATAGTTAAATATACAGGGTGTTTCATTATTAAAGTGCCAATAGCATCAACGGCTTTCTGTTTTCAAGAAGCCAAGCCGTGATGCCGCTTAATAATCGCAGATCGCTGGACTTCCCCTGTCGGCAGCGTCGCGTCGCGTCTTTTATAACCCACAGTCCAGACAGCGGATTCGTAAAACTTTAAGCTGCTTCAAAATAGTCGCTTTTTAAAAGAAGCAGAAGCTGCTTCAACTGTTATTTAAAAGTAGCGGTTGTGCCCACTTCTAGTCTCTTTAATTTTTTTGACATCGCGTTCTGTAAACATTTCTCTTGCCTTTTCTTCCTGTTTTCTTCTTTTTGTCTTTGGAGATTTTCCTTTTCTGCAGGCTGGTTCTTGAGGGGGTACTCGTTATTATACTAGCACAGGGGTCGGCAACCTTTTGAGACAGAAGAGCCAAAAGTTATAATTTACACAATTTCTCAGTTTTTAAAGAGCCACTAACTGCCGCAAATTGATATCGAAAGAGACAGACCTTGACATCGAAAGAGCCGCATGCGGCTCGCGAGCCGTAGGTTGCCGACCCCTGGTCACAGCCAAAGCAATGATGAAGACGCCAAATTGTCTTGCGACGACAGTAACGACGAATCAGAAACCGCCATCACCAAATCGATACGCGTAGCCGCGAGTGCATGAACGGATTCAAATTCCTGAATCTACTCTGCGGAATGATCGAGCATCAAAGATCGGGCATTAGTTACCAACTGTTTTATGATTGTCGCCAGTGCTGCCAGACCTACCGCTTTTACGGTAGATCTACCGTTTTGAGAGTCTAGCTACCGTTCTACCGCAGAGACATGTAATTCTACCGTAATAATTAAAAACGGATAGGCATGTACTAAATTTAGATTAGCAGGTTTTTCTTTTAAAGGTAAAGTAAAAGGAATTGAAAATCTATCGATCATAACGATTTGGGGTCTCGCTCTATGCTTGCATCGATAATGTAGCGACATAATATGCGACATGGCCGGCCGATTCGGGGAATCCCTCCTACCGTGTAATAATAAGTCTGCTGGGAATCCCAAATCGCACGGTCTTCATCCGACATCGACATTCGACAGTTCTTTTGTGTAGTTAACTGTTAAATTTTGAATTATAGTTTGAAAAACTTTTAATTAGTATCTAATCAAGATGTGCTATCATTTATGAAATCGAAGAAGCAAATAAATTTAGAAGTGTCAAGTAAAAAAGCAGATTTATATATTTCGGCATTTGTGGCAGAACATAATTTGCCATTTACTGTTACTGAGCACATACCTCAACTAATACAGAAAATTTGCTGTGACTCGGATATTGCGAAAAATATTAAATGCAGTCGGACAAAATCCACATCTATAGTGAAAAATGTTATTGGCAAGCTGAGTTCAAGAAATACTTATGACTTATTAAAATCCGTCAAATTCTCACTGATCATAGATGAATCCACTGACCTAAGTACAACCAAACATTTAGTAATGATTTGCCGATATTTTAATGGCAAACAGTAAGTGTTACCTATTGAATGATTTGCATTTGTTAAATTTATTTATATATTTTAGAATACAAGATACATTCCTGACGTTAATTGCAATGAAGAATGCCCGAGCAGTTGATATTTATAAGGAGATTACAGAGTTCTTTACGAAAAATGATATACCTTATCTCGACAATATCGGCTTTGCGTCTGATGGTGCCAGTGTAATGGCTGGGGTACACGATTCAGTAATGACAAAATTAAAATCAGATATTCCTCATATTTTTTTGATGAAATGTGTATGTCACAGTTTTGCTTTATGTTCACCCAGTGCTTATTTGAAACTTCCAAAAGCAGTTGAGGACTGTGTTAGAAATGTATATAACTATATATCAAATAGTCCCAAAAGAATCGAAACACTAAAAGAATTTCAAAAATTTACACACACCAAAATTCATAAAATACTTCACCCATCGCAAACTCGTTAGCTATCGCTAGAAGCAGTTGTCTGTAGAATCATTGAGCAGTTTAATGCTTTAAATCTGTTTTTTATTGATGCTGCCTCCAATGATAAATTGCAATCAGCAGAAAATATTTTAACAGTACTTCAAGACCCTTTAACTTTAGCTTTCCTTCTATTTTTACAGCATATTTTACCACTTTTCAATATTTTAAATAAAGAGATGCAATCAACTGAACCCAAATTATACATTTTACATACACGTATGTTTGAAACTTATAGAACCCTTTTAGATTATTTTATAAAAAAAACTGTACTTACTGGACAATACCTCACTTCAAAAAATAAATGTGAAAAATCCCGAAAATTATAAACCCGTTGAAAATATATATTTGGGAGCTAATCTCCTTCAGTATGTTCTAAAGCATAATTTATCTCCTTTACAAATGGATATTCTTCGCGTTCGATGCTTGGATTTCTATATTGAAGCAGCGTTACAAATATCTAAACGATATAATTTTGAGAATGACATTTTGAAGTCGATGTATAAATCCGCAATATATATCAAAGTGTAATCATGAGTCCCTAGTCCCCCTAGCCATTCATTTTCCAAATTTATGTTTAGAAAATGACCTTCAGAAATTGGACAACGAGTGGAGATTTCTTAGAAATTCAAAATTAATTCAAGACTTAAATAGGTACGACGAGTCCATAATATCCTTTTGGTTAAATGTTCAAAATCAGAAATATTCAGATAACACGAAAGTATATTCCCTTCTCCCAACATTTGCATTTAATTTGTTAAGTTTACCTCATTCTTCTGCAAAGGCAGAACGCAAGTTCTCGCAAATCAATTTACTTAAGACAAAACAAAGGAACTCGTTGTCCACAAGCACTATAGTTGGACTGATGCATTCCAAAGAATATATAAAAACGGAATGTTTTAATTTAGAAGTTTCAAAGAAGCTGTTATCATACCATAATAGCAGCATGTATAAAGAATCTAAGGAATATTCTGACTCTGATTCGGAATAAAATTAACTTATATAATTATAACATTTTTTTAGCAAACTAGTTACCTATTTACAGTACGACTAACAATAATTCCTAGATGTTAAGAATTTTATTTTTTGGTACTGCGTTATAAAATATAGTATTTTATAAGTTTTGTCAAAGTATTTTTCTTTGTGTACCGTCTACCGCTTTCTACCGTTTTTTATACGTCTAATCTACCGCCTTTGTCATTTTAGATCTGGCAGCACTGATTGTCGCTTGTCGCTTAGATTTCAACTTTGTTCAAATTAGTCAAATTTGAGTGCATATTTGAAATAAATTAGTTTAAAGTGGCAAAATATATATTAAAATAGTGGTAAGTAGTTGCCAGCATTATTAACCACCATAATATAGTGCATTTTAATGAATTACATGGATAAATAACCGCTAAATGCTCATGGCGTCATTTATTTGCATGATATCTCAATCTACTTAAGTACATTAAAAAAATTCAATAACTCGATCAATTTAAGTAATGGAGTGTTCAAACTTTAGTTAAATGTTAATAATAAGTTACTAAACGATTTTCAATGTCCTTTTTTTATACAGAATGGGTCCGAAAAGAATTATTGTATGTGATTTAAAATAATATTAGAAAATTTGCTCCGGATTTAGGTTAAATATTTCTGTTAGTTTTTATGGCAAATAGTTAAAATTATGAGTACAGCTTAACAATATAATTACAAGTTATTATTGGATTTATAATCCCCTTTGTAATGTTTATTAAAACAATTATTAACCTCAATATGTGACTGACAAATATTAAATTTTAAATTGAAGCCCTTAGGGCCGGTTGTATAAACACTTTGAACTGTAGTTCACTGTTGAACTCTAGTTCAAAGTAAAAAAAGTTGTTGTACCAACAGTATTTTACATTGATCTTAGTTCACGTGAACGTCCACTTTTGGCGGTTCAGTTGAACTGTCGATCGTTTCTAGCCTTTAAATTTTTCGTTTGTCACTTTGTGTCAGGTTAGTGTCAAGTAAATTATCGTCAAACAAACCTAAATATTATTCTATTAATTAAAAATGGATGAATATAACGAAGTTTTAACTGATGATGAAGATTTTTTGGTCTTGTGGATACTGCAGTCAATGCTATGAATACGGACATACCGGAAAAATCCTAATCAATTTAATAAATGGAAAGGCAATGAATATTTGCAAAGATTACGCTTAACAAAAAAACAGCTGTTTGTTTTTATTTATTTTCGCCTATCTAATAATGTATATAATCACTAATCTGCAAATGAAATTGAAATATTTTAGTTCTTATTTTTAATAATATTTTATAAGTATACCGAGTAGAAGAGCCTGGAAAGTAAGCCCGCCAAACGCCAAATCAAATAAAAGGTTATATTTGACGTAAAAAATGAAAGAAAAATAAAAGTAACTAAATAATGGTAATGCCAACATAAACTGATCTTGGTTCAGCTGAACTAAAGTTCAATTTATATTGAACAACGTAATATTGAATGAACGTAGTTCACAGGTTGATCGGCGTTCCGTTGAACCTAAGTTCAGGATTGTTTTATACAACCGGCCCTTAGTGTTAAATTTGAAAAATTTCGAGCAGAATAAACTCTTAAATAAAATCTATCCCATGTGCAATATTAATTGAAACCCTTTTTAGATTCTTATAACGATTATAAATATTCATTGACGAACTGCCCTACCCTGTTTGGTCCATTGCTGTACAAATTGTAAGTTTCCTTATTTTATTTAGTTATACAATCAGCTTATTATTATAATTATGATAAATTTCTTGGTTAAATATTGGAAGGGAATGAATCCTTCACCAATTGATAATCGTAATAAGTTAAACTTTATGTTTTAAGTAATTTTTTTATACAGAGTGTGTAGAAAAAAAATAGCGCTTATAATTTGGTAAATTGTTAGAAAATCTGCATATACCAATACTGTTCCAGAATTAGTTTGAATAACTTTGTTAGCTTAAAGGGCGAAAGGTACACGTCACTTTAATTTTGTGACACACATTTTAAATTATAATAATACAGTTAAATCGAAATTATTCAAGTGTATAAAGAACAAAAAAATTAAAGTTTAGTCAATTGTTAATAGTACCATTTTAACCATTGTATTCCCAATTATTACAGTTTGTACAGAGTGTAGCTGCCTAAAAACAAGTATTTGTTTTGATAAATTGTTAAATTAAATTCTATTTTCTTCGAAACTACAATGAACAACATTTAAATTATAACCATCCAATGTGCAATACTAATTGAATTCATTTTTAGATTCTTGTAAAGAAGTTCCTCTGCGTGCCGCCTCCTTGGAGAAATTGTGCATTCAAATTGTAAGTATCGTTATTTTATTACATTATGCAAGTTATTACAAAATTATTTGGTGATTATTGGAAGGAATCGCTCACCAATTGTTATAATGGTAATAAGCTAAATTTAATCATAGATTAGTAATTATTTATGCAAGGTAAATAAATTACTTATAATTTGGTAAGTTTTTAGTAAAATTGGCATATTATGGTCAATATTGTTTCAGATTTAGTTTAAATGACCTAATGAATTTCCATTTTCTTGGTCTGAAAACAACTAATCCAAAGCAATTTTGGAACTACGTAAATTCAAAACGAAAAAATCGCGAAATTCCTAGCGAGTTTCAATACAATGACCATTTCTCACAAGTTTATAGTAGTAAACTCTGCCCTGTTTATCAACATCCCCTTGATGAGTACAATAATACAAATGTCACCGATTATAGCATCCCCATATCAGAGGTATACTCACATTTAGCCTCCTTGGACATTAACAAGGGTCCTGGCCCTGACGGCATACCGCCATTACTTCTTAAAAACTGCAGTTTTATTCTGGCTCGTCCCTTACATATAATTTTTAACTTATCATTAGCAAACGGAATTTTTCCAGAATATTGGAAGATTAGCTTCTTAGCGCCTATTTATAAATCGGGACGGAAGGACGATGTTATAAACTATCGACCTATAAGCATCTTGAGTGAGATTCCTAAGGTATTTGAACATATTTTAACTGATTATCTGACCTCCATATTAAGCCCAAATATCTCTATTAGTCAATTCGGCTTTCAGACTGGAAAGAATACTGAACTAAATTTGCTGACCTATGTTGACTTTATCTCTGAAGCCTTGGAGAACGGTTTCCAGGTTCATTCAGTCTACACGGACTTCTCCAAGGCGTTTGATAAGGTCAATCATGCAGTTCTTCTATCCAAGCTTGAGGGTCTGGGCGTTGGGGGTGCATTGCTGTCCTGGTTACGTAGCTCCTAAAAAGTCGATCCCAAATTGTTCGATTCAACAATTTTCAATCCAGGAGTATACTGGTTCCGTCTGGAGTTCCCCAAGGGTCCCATTTGGGCCCCCTTCTCTTTAATTTGTTTATTAACCACTTGGGGATGCAATTTGATTACTGTCAGTTCCTCCTGTTTGCTGATGATCTGAAACTGTTCTTAAAAATCTCGTCATTTGAGGATTGCTTAAGGCTCCAGTCGGACTTGAATAAATTGGTAGCATGGTGTAAGATCAACGGTATGGAGCTTAACACCTCAAAGTGTCACACGATAAATTTTCATAGGTCTAGGTCGGAGTTTGAACAGCATTATTTAATTGAGGGCAATATTCTTACCATTGTTCCCGAAATTAAGGATTTGGGTCTGACTATAGATGCCAAGCTTACTTTCATTCCTCACATTCAGAACACCATATCCAAATCTCTCCAACTCCTAGGATTTATTAAGCGCATAACCAGTGAATTTACTAATACCAAAGCTGTAAAAATCTGGAATACTCCTCCTGTGTCTGGAATCCTTGCTATAATATACATATCTTGAATATTGAAAGGGTTCAACATAAATTTTTGAATTACATGGCCTATAAACTTAATACACCGCAACTAGATTATTCTCAGCTTGAAGCAAGTATCCAGATCAGAACCCTCAGACTACGTCGGGATCATAGGGATCTTATAATGCTGTATAATCTATTACATAACAAATATAACTGCCCTTTGTTACTTGACAGAATAGGATTGCACGTGCCATCTAGGGAAACACGTCAGAAGAATACCTTCTCTGTAGCACCTCATAGAACTAACTATGGCCAAAATAGCTTTATATCACGATCATGCAGACTAGCTAATGAGTATCCCACTCTTGATTTCTTTTTAGGTCGATCAGATTTTAAGGGGCAACTACGGACTATTGATTGACTTCTCTATTATAGTATTTAAACATTATAAACGTTCAATTCATTATAATCTTTTTATTTTTTATTTTACACTTATATATTTTATATTTTACTCTTGTAATTTGTGTAAAATTGGGCATTGCCCGTTAATAAATAAATAAATAAATAAATTCTTGCAATGTTATTAGTCAAATATTGAAAAGAACCAAAAAAAATTCATCATTATTTTATTAAATTATTCTTGGTTAACTATTGGAAGGGAATGAATCGTTCACCAATTGTTAATCGTAATAAGTTCAATTTTATGTTTTTAGTAACTATATTTATACAGAGTGTGCAAGAAAAAATATATTGCTTATATTTTGGTAAATTGTTAGAAAATTTACATATTATTGTCAAAACTGTTCCGGAATTAGTTTGAATAACTTTGTTACCTTAATGGCGAAAGGTTTAAGTTATAACACGTCTTAACTATATAATTATAAGTTAGTTTTTGATTCATAATCCCAGTTGTAGTGTGTATTAAAACAATTATAACTCGATTTGTGACTGACAAATTTTAAATTAAAGGAAACAAAATTTAATCGTTAATTAAATTAAATCGAACAATTTGAAGCGTTATAAAGAACGAAAAAATTAAACTTTAGTCAATTATTAATAGTAACATTCTAATCATTGTATTCCCAATTATATGTTTGTACAGAGTGTACCTGCCAAAAAAAAAAGTATGTGTTTGGATAAAATTATTATCTACACGGTGTCCCATATAAGAATGCACAGTACAGGGATCTCGTAAACCACAGGAGATACAGAGATGGTTAAATTAGAGAAAAGTTGCGCTTTGCTAAACCCTTCAAAGTCACGATTCGAAATCTAAAAAAATCCGATTATTTCCGAAGATATTTGGGAAAAACCGAATTTTCCCGATTTCGTTTTTATTTTTTTCTGACTCTATTTAAAAAGATATGACAAAATAAATTTCACATTCTCATTGCCACTTTTTCTGCTCTAAAAGCCGGTGTTCTTAAATTTTTAATCTGACGTTTCGTTTTTCCGCAACCATCATCAACTTTGTTTTTTTAAATAGTCGGAAAATTTAATTTTATGCTTAGTAAATTCTACCTCTTATTCTGAATTCAACGGTATATCACACTTAATATTTATAACATGTTTCGGACTTAAAACGCATCATCAATATTATTTGATTATTATTACGAAGGAACGAAACGTCGAATCAAAAATTTTAAGTTTTAACTATTATAAGGGCAAGTAAGCAAGATGTTAGCATCAAATAATTAATTGCGAGTTATTCCATTTATATCGTCTTGAAATAGTAGGCTTTGAAACGCATTTGTCTAAATAAATCATGGCGATCTGTCAGTATTGCCGATAAATCGAAATTTTTACGTAAAGAAGTAAACTTAGTTCGGAAATTACCGATTAAATTTAAAGTTTCTCTTGTCTCTTGAAGTGTTTTTTAATTATGGCACATTTTTCAAATGAAGAAAAATCGGACATGATATGTTGTTATATTCAAAGCCATAAAAATTGTTTCGACACTGAAAGGCAATATTTGCTCAAATATCCAGAGCGACGCCAACCTATAATATATCAATTTTCAAAAGACTTCTAACAAACCTAAGGGAATATGGCGCATTTCAAAAACCAGTGGCGCATAGAGTAAAAACGAACGATCCAGAACAAACATTAACCGTTTTATTGGCTGTGCAAGAAGAAGATTCTGTGGGATTAAGATCAATCGAAAAAGAGCACAATGTTCCTAAGTCCCATGCCCAAAGAATACTTCACAAGGAAGGTTTTCGTCCATTTAGATTCAGGATTTGTCATAGTTTAGTACCTGGTGATCAACAGCGCAGAATGATTTTCTGCGAGTGGCTGACTAGAATGTGTGATGAAAATCGTGAATTTCCAAGAACTATTCTACGGTCAGACGAAAGTTATTTTTGTAACAATGGAATTTTTAATCGACACAATCGACATTATTGGGCAAATCATAATGAACATCGTGTACGACCATTGAGGCACCAGCAACGCTTTGGCTTTAATGTGTGGTGTGGTATTTTAGGATTATCGGACCAGTAATTTATGAAGGTACTTTAAATGCAGGAAGATATTTCCAGTTCTTGAATAACGATATTGAAGATTTTCATGATAACATTCCGTTGGCAGAAAACAACAGTATTTGGTTTCAGCAAGATGGGCACCTCCACATAATTCTCAAAACAACATTGAATATCTAACAGAACGTTTCCAGAACAATGTAATCGCCACTAAGGGTCCTATAAGATGGCCTGCACGATCTCCCGACATCACTCCGTTGGATTTTTTCTTGTGGGGCTTTCTCAACGATGAAGTCTACTGGAAAACGTACGAGAATGTAGAAGCTCTAAGTGCTGCGGCACTAGCCGATGTTCAAGCCGCTATTGCAAGGATAACTCCAATGATGCTAGAAAACGTAATGAATGAAATTGTTTACCGTTGCTACGTTTGTTTAGAGAATGAGGGAGGCCTTTTTGAACATTTGATTAAATAAGCTTGTTCAATGAACTTTTTGTAGCGTAAAATTAAAATATTTTGTTTTGTAATATTGATGATGCGTTTTAAGTCCGAAACATGTTATAAATATTAAGTGTGATATACCGTTGAATTCAGAATAAAAGGTAGAATTTACTAAGCATAAAATTAAATTTTCCGACTATTTAAAAAAACAAAGTTGATGATGGTTGCGGAAAAACGAAACGTCGGATTGAAAATTTAGGAACACCGGCTTGTAGAGCAGAAAAAGTGGCAATGAGAATGTGAAATTTATTTTGTCATATCTTTTTAAATAGAGTCAGAAAAAAATAAAAACGAAATCGGAAAAATTCGGTTTTTCCCAAATATCTTCGGAAGTAATCGGATTTTTTTAGATTTCGAATCGTGACTTTGAAGGGATTAGCAAAGCGCAACTTTTCTCTAATTTAACCATCTCTTTATCTCCTGTGGTTTATGAGATCCCTGTACTGTGCATTCTTATATGGGACACCCTGTATATTCTTGGAAAGTACCATGAACAACCCTTAAATAATATCTATCCCATGTGCAATACTAATTGAATTCATTTTTAGGTTCTTATTGCTGTTGCCGTTGTTCCGGCGAGAACGATAGTTGCAATATTATTTAGAGGAAGTAGAACATAGCAAAATCCCTTTTCCGCTTATTTCGATGCGAAAATTAAATTCCTTGCAATAATGGTCTGATATAGTATAATGGATTTCAAATTTTGTTCAATGTGTTCGGCCCTTATTTATTTGTTCATGTTCATGAGTCAACACAATGTTTTTTTAAATAAACTCTCAGTGCATGTAAGGTCTAATTACTCGAGAACTCGATTTATTGGAAACTACTACTCAAGAAATAATAAATTATGGTATTATTGGAAAGAAATTGAAGCAACCCTTAAAATGATGTAACCCCCCCCCCCCCCCCCCTCCATTAACCCCCGTCCTTTTTTTCTCAGATTCTGGGGATATTTATACCAATAAATTTTTGTAACATCGTTTCAAATTTAAACGTAACATGTGTATTCTAGAGTCGGTTCTAGCATTTAAAACGATTTGAATAAATATTTATAATGTGTAACTTAGCGGATAAATACACGCGGGTTTATGTTAAAAATAGACAGCAAATATGGTTGATTATAAAAATCTGTATACAAGTTTTAACAGTTGCCTTTCTCCTCGATCTAATGGTTAACATTTACATATTCTAATGATATTGCATTCTTAGTTCATTAGGTACTTTTACCTATGATTCTTTTATATGACAAGCAGAAAGCACGCACCATGTCCAACATTCTTTGCCTTACCAATTATTTATAAAAGTATTAATTAAACCTTTTATCGTGAATAATATTTTTTGACAAATCGATAAAATATTTCCCATATTTATGAAACTTACTTCCTTCCCGTCACTGTATTTTAAAAAACCCTACTTCGAAATACTAAAGTAAACCACTGTTCACAACAACTGTACAAATTTTATATTTTTCGGTAAAATTCAAAATCTAGTTACTTTTGAATAAATAGGTATCTACAGTGTGTCTCAGGATAAGCGAACCTATAGTTGAAAACGAGATATTTTGATTTTTATGACCGGAACATCATTTTTATTTTTCTGTAAAAATATCGGAAAATATCGAAAAATGTCATTAAGAAAAGTCGCTCAGAATTGAAAATGATGCGAGCATACCGAATTTAATAACCACAAAAAATAATTCACGGTATTAAATACATTTATTAAAAATTATCTAAACATATAAGCATAGCAATGGAATGTAAAATGTATTAAAAACAGAAAAAAGTATGTCCGTATGAAGAAATATGATTAGAAATAACTTCTGAATTATTAGCGTATTAAAAACAATTATTTGAAATCCAAATTTGAATCTTGAGGGAGTTGGAGTCCCCTAGGGGCTGATTTTTGTGAACTAATGGCTATAGATTTTAACATACATTTTTCAACGTTATATTAAAATACCAATGCATTAAATTTTAATATTTTGTTTTAGCACGAGCACCATTCAAAAATGTCTCTTCGTAGAGTTTGTCAAAATTTAGTCTAATAATAAATAAAGTCTCTATACGAACAAAAAAATTTAACAAGGAAAGAGAACAATAATTATTGTATTCTCATGTTTGAGTGAGTACGATCACCAATCAAAAATTTTCAGTTAAGTAAGCATATTTTAAAAAAAACAGTGTTTTATTTTCAATTTAATTATAAACATAACAGTTATTTTGGCTGATCTTCATTTTAATTCTTATAGTGGCAACAACAAGTTAAAAAAATAGTCTTGGGGGTTAAAAGAGCTACCTACTAAAAAAAAATTTGTCTTATAGCCCTTACTAAGGATACCAAATGATCAGGAAATAAAGGTAGGTAAGTATACCTAGATAGTTGGCGATCCAACAAATAAATAGTTTGTAATGAAAAATTTTCAGCAAGTTATAAAATTCAATATTACAAACCTATTCGGTTAGATAGGTTCGTAAACCTTACTCGATACTTTAGTTGTGTAAATCTATGAAAAGAGAATTGAAAAGAAAAACAATACACTTTCGTTTCTTCTATAATATTAAATATTTTAAAACTAGAAAGGGGCTTTTTCTTAACATTAAATTCCTTCCGAATAAAATAAACTCATTTTTTTTAGTAACATTTTTTAAGAAAAATGTAAAATTAATTATTATTGTTTAAAGTACATTCCTTGAGTTTTCCTTTAGATTTTTAAATTATTTTTAATGGCACAGGGTTGTAATATTGAATTTTATAACTTGCTGAAAATTTTTCATTACAAACTATTTATTTGTTGGATCGCCAACTATCTAGGTATACTTACCTACCTTTATTTCCTGATCATTTGGTATCCTTAGTAAGGGCTATAAGACAAATTTTTTTTTAGTAGGTAGCTCTTTTAACCCCCAAGACTATTTTTTTAACTTGTTGTTGCCACTATAAGAATTAAAATGAAGATCAGCCAAAATAACTGTTATGTTTATAATTAAATTGAAAATAAAATACTGTTTTTTTTAAAATATGCTTACTTAACTGAAAATTTTTGATTGGTGATCGTACTCACTCAAACATGAGAATACAATAATTATTGTTCTCTTTCCTTGTTAAATTTTTTTGTTCGTATAGAGACTTTATTTATTATTAGACTAAATTTTGACAAACTCTACGAAGAGACATTTTTGAATGGTGCTCGTGCTAAAACAAAATATTAAAATTTAATGCATTGGTATTTTAATATAACGTTGAAAATGTATGTTAAAATCTATAGCCATTAGTTCACAAAAATCAGCCCCTAGGGGACTCCAACTCCCTCAAGATTCAAATTTGGATTTCAAATAATTGTTTTTAATACGCTAATAATTCAGAAGTTATTTCTAATCATATTTCTTCATACGGACATACTTTTTTCTGTTTTTAATACATTTTACATTCCATTGCTATGCTTATATGTTTAGATAATTTTTAATAAATGTATTTAATACCGTGAATTATTTTTTGTGGTTATTAAATTCGGTATGCTCGCATCATTTTCAATTCTGAGCGACTTTTCTTAATGACATTTTTCGATATTTTCCGATATTTTTACAGAAAAATAAAAATGATGTTCCGGTCATAAAAATCAAAATATCTCGTTTTCAACTATAGGTTCGCTTATCCTGAGACACACTGTAGATACCTATTTATTCAAAAGTAACTAGATTTTGAATTTTACCGAAAAATATAAAATTTGTACAGTTGTTGTGAACAGTGGTTTACTTTAGTATTTCGAAGTAGGGTTTTTTAAAATACAGTGACGGGAAGGAAGTAAGTTTCATAAATATGGGAAATATTTTATCGATTTGTCAAAAAATATTATTCACGATAAAAGGTTTAATTAATACTTTTATAAATAATTGGTAAGGCAAAGAATGTTGGACATGGTGCGTGCTTTCTGCTTGTCATATAAAAGAATCATAGGTAAAAGTACCTAATGAACTAAGAATGCAATATCATTAGAATATGTAAATGTTAACCATTAGATCGAGGAGAAAGGCAACTGTTAAAACTTGTATACAGATTTTTATAATCAACCATATTTGCTGTCTATTTTTAACATAAACCCGCGTGTATTTATCCGCTAAGTTACACATTATAAATATTTATTCAAATCGTTTTAAATGCTAGAACCGACTCTAGAATACACATGTTACGTTTAAATTTGAAACGATGTTACAAAAATTTATTGGTATAAATATCCCCAGAATCTGAGAAAAAAAGGACGGGGGTTAATGGAGGGGGGGGGGGGGGGTTACATCATTTTAAGGGTTGCTTCAATTTCTTTCCAATAATACCATAATTTATTATTTCTTGAGTAGTAGTTTCCAATAAATCGAGTTCTCGAGTAATTAGACCTTACATGCACTGAGAGTTTATTTAAAAAAACATTGTGTTGACTCATGAACATGAACAAATAAATAAGGGCCGAACACATTGAACAAAATTTGAAATCCATTATACTATATCAGACCATTATTGCAAGGAATTTAATTTTCGCATCGAAATAAGCGGAAAAGGGATTTTGCTATGTTCTACTTCCTCTAAATAATATTGCAACTATCGTTCTCGCCGGAACAACGGCAACAGCAATAAGAACCTAAAAATGAATTCAATTAGTATTGCACATGGGATAGATATTATTTAAGGGTTGTTCATGGTACTTTCCAAGAATATACAGGGTGTCCCATATAAGAATGCACAGTACAGGGATCTCATAAACCACAGGAGATAAAGAGATGGTTAAATTAGAGAAAAGTTGCGCTTTGCTAATCCCTTCAAAGTCACGATTCGAAATCTAAAAAAATCCGATTACTTCCGAAGATATTTGGGAAAAACCGAATTTTTCCGATTTCGTTTTTATTTTTTTCTGACTCTATTTAAAAAGATATGACAAAATAAATTTCACATTCTCATTGCCACTTTTTCTGCTCTACAAGCCGGTGTTCCTAAATTTTCAATCCGACGTTTCGTTTTTCCGCAACCATCATCAACTTTGTTTTTTTAAATAGTCGGAAAATTTAATTTTATGCTTAGTAAATTCTACCTTTTATTCTGAATTCAACGGTATATCACACTTAATATTTATAACATGTTTCGGACTTAAAACGCATCATCAATATTACAAAACAAAATATTTTAATTTTACGCTACAAAAAGTTCATTGAACAAGCTTATTTAATCAAATGTTCAAAAAGGCCTCCCTCATTCTCTAAACAAACGTAGCAACGGTAAACAATTTCATTCATTACGTTTTCTAGCATCATTGGAGTTATCCTTGCAATAGCGGCTTGAACATCGGCTAGTGCCGCAGCACTTAGAGCTTCTACATTCTCGTACGTTTTCCAGTAGACTTCATCGTTGAGAAAGCCCCACAAGAAAAAATCCAACGGAGTGATGTCGGGAGATCGTGCAGGCCATCTTATAGGACCCTTAGTGGCGATTACATTGTTCTGGAAACGTTCTGTTAGATATTCAATGTTGTTTTGAGAATTATGTGGAGGTGCCCATCTTGCTGAAACCAAATACTGTTGTTTTCTGCCAACGGAATGTTATCATGAAAATCTTCAATATCGTTATTCAAGAACTGGAAATATCTTCCTGCATTTAAAGTACCTTCATAAATTACTGGTCCGATAATCCTAAAATACCACACCACACATTAAAGCCAAAGCGTTGCTGGTGCCTCAATGGTCGTACACGATGTTCATTATGATTTGCCCAATAATGTCGATTGTGTCGATTAAAAATTCCATTGTTACAAAAATAACTTTCGTCTGACCGTAGAATAGTTCTTGGAAATTCACGATTTTCATCACACATTCTAGTCAGCCACTCGCAGAAAATCATTCTGCGCTGTTGATCACCAGGTACTAAACTATGACAAATCCTGAATCTAAATGGACGAAAACCTTCCTTGTGAAGTATTCTTTGGGCATGGGACTTAGGAACATTGTGCTCTTTTTCGATTGATCTTAATCCCACAGAATCTTCTTCTTGCACAGCCAATAAAACGGTTAATGTTTGTTCTGGATCGTTCGTTTTTACTCTATGCGCCACTGGTTTTTGAAATGCGCCATATTCCCTTAGGTTTGTTAGAAGTCTTTTGAAAATTGATATATTATAGGTTGGCGTCGCTCTGGATATTTGAGCAAATATTGCCTTTCAGTGTCGAAACAATTTTTATGGCTTTGAATATAACAACATATCATGTCCGATTTTTCTTCATTTGAAAAATGTGCCATAATTAAAAAACACTTCAAGAGACAAGAGAAACTTTAAATTTAATCGGTAATTTCCGAACTAAGTTTACTTCTTTACGTAAAAATTTCGATTTATCGGCAATACTGACAGATCGCCATGATTTATTTAGACAAATGCGTTTCAAAGCCTACTATTTCAAGACGATATAAATGGAATAACTCGCAATTAATTATTTGATGCTAACATCTTGCTTACTTGCCCTTATAATAGTTAAAACTTAAAATTTTTGATTCGACGTTTCGTTCCTTCGTAATAATAATCAAATAATATTGATGATGCGTTTTAAGTCCGAAACATGTTATAAATATTAAGTGTGATATACCGTTGAATTCAGAATAAGAGGTAGAATTTACTAAGCATAAAATTAAATTTTCCGACTATTTAAAAAAACAAAGTTGATGATGGTTGCGGAAAAACGAAACGTCAGATTAAAAATTTAAGAACACCGGCTTTTAGAGCAGAAAAAGTGGCAATGAGAATGTGAAATTTATTTTGTCATATCTTTTTAAATAGAGTCAGAAAAAAATAAAAACGAAATCGGGAAAATTCGGTTTTTCCCAAATATCTTCGGAAATAATCGGATTTTTTTAGATTTCGAATCGTGACTTTGAAGGGTTTAGCAAAGCGCAACTTTTCTCTAATTTAACCATCTCTGTATCTCCTGTGGTTTACGAGATCCCTGTACTGTGCATTCTTATATGGGACACCGTGTAGATAATAATTTTATCCAAACACATACTTTTTTTTTTGGCAGGTACACTCTGTACAAACATATAATTGGGAATACAATGATTAGAATGTTACTATTAATAATTGACTAAAGTTTAATTTTTTCGTTCTTTATAACGCTTCAAATTGTTCGATTTAATTTAATTAACGATTAAATTTTGTTTCCTTTAATTTAAAATTTGTCAGTCACAAATCGAGTTATAATTGTTTTAATACACACTACAACTGGGATTATGAATCAAAAACTAACTTATAATTATATAGTTAAGACGTGTTATAACTTAAACCTTTCGCCATTAAGGTAACAAAGTTATTCAAACTAATTCCGGAACAGTTTTGACAATAATATGTAAATTTTCTAACAATTTACCAAAATATAAGCAATATATTTTTTCTTGCACACTCTGTATAAATATAGTTACTAAAAACATAAAATTGAACTTATTACGATTAACAATTGGTGAACGATTCATTCCCTTCCAATAGTTAACCAAGAATAATTTAATAAAATAATGATGAATTTTTTTTGGTTCTTTTCAATATTTGACTAATAACATTGCAAGAATTTATTTATTTATTTATTTATTAACGGGCAATGCCCAATTTTACACAAATTACAAGAGTAAAATATAAAATATATAAGTGTAAAATAAAAAATAAAAAGATTATAATGAATTGAACGTTTATAATGTTTAAATACTATAATAGAGAAGTCAATCAATAGTCCGTAGTTGCCCCTTAAAATCTGATCGACCTAAAAAGAAATCAAGAGTGGGATACTCATTAGCTAGTCTGCATGATCGTGATATAAAGCTATTTTGGCCATAGTTAGTTCTATGAGGTGCTACAGAGAAGGTATTCTTCTGACGTGTTTCCCTAGATGGCACGTGCAATCCTATTCTGTCAAGTAACAAAGGGCAGTTATATTTGTTATGTAATAGATTATACAGCATTATAAGATCCCTATGATCCCGACGTAGTCTGAGGGTTCTGATCTGGATACTTGCTTCAAGCTGAGAATAATCTAGTTGCGGTGTATTAAGTTTATAGGCCATGTAATTCAAAAATTTATGTTGAACCCTTTCAATATTCAAGATATGTATATTATAGCAAGGATTCCAGACACAGGAGGAGTATTCCAGATTTTTACAGCTTTGGTATTAGTAAATTCACTGGTTATGCGCTTAATAAATCCTAGGAGTTGGAGAGATTTGGATATGGTGTTCTGAATGTGAGGAATGAAAGTAAGCTTGGCATCTATAGTCAGACCCAAATCCTTAATTTCGGGAACAATGGTAAGAATATTGCCCTCAATTAAATAATGCTGTTCAAACTCCGACCTAGACCTATGAAAATTTATCGTGTGACACTTTGAGGTGTTAAGCTCCATACCGTTGATCTTACACCATGCTACCAATTTATTCAAGTCCGACTGGAGCCTTAAGCAATCCTCAAATGACGAGATTTTTAAGAACAGTTTCAGATCATCAGCAAACAGGAGGAACTGACAGTAATCAAATTGCATCCCCAAGTGGTTAATAAACAAATTAAAGAGAAGGGGGCCCAAATGGGACCCTTGGGGAACTCCAGACGGAACCAGTATACTCCTGGATTGAAAATTGTTGAATCGAACAATTTGGGATCGACTTTTTAGGAGCTACGTAACCAGGACAGCAATGCACCCCCAACGCCCAGACCCTCAAGCTTGGATAGAAGAACTGCATGATTGACCTTATCAAACGCCTTGGAGAAGTCCGTGTAGACTGAATGAACCTGGAAACCGTTCTCCAAGGCTTCAGAGATAAAGTCAACATAGGTCAGCAAATTTAGTTCAGTATTCTTTCCAGTCTGAAAGCCGAATTGACTAATAGAGATATTTGGGCTTAATATGGAGGTCAGATAATCAGTTAAAATATGTTCAAATACCTTAGGAATCTCACTCAAGATGCTTATAGGTCGATAGTTTATAACATCGTCCTTCCGTCCCGATTTATAAATAGGCGCTAAGAAGCTAATCTTCCAATATTCTGGAAAAATTCCGTTTGCTAATGATAAGTTAAAAATTATATGTAAGGGACGAGCCAGAATAAAACTGCAGTTTTTAAGAAGTAATGGCGGTATGCCGTCAGGGCCAGGACCCTTGTTAATGTCCAAGGAGGCTAAATGTGAGTATACCTCTGATATGGGGATGCTATAATCGGTGACATTTGTATTATTGTACTCATCAAGGGGATGTTGATAAACAGGGCAGAGTTTACTACTATAAACTTGTGAGAAATGGTCATTGTATTGAAACTCGCTAGGAATTTCGCGATTTTTTCGTTTTGAATTTACGTAGTTCCAAAATTGCTTTGGATTAGTTGTTTTCAGACCAAGAAAATGGAAATTCATTAGGTCATTTAAACTAAATCTGAAACAATATTGACCATAATATGCCAATTTTACTAAAAACTTACCAAATTATAAGTAATTTATTTACCTTGCATAAATAATTACTAATCTATGATTAAATTTAGCTTATTACCATTATAACAATTGGTGAGCGATTCCTTCCAATAATCACCAAATAATTTTGTAATAACTTGCATAATGTAATAAAATAACGATACTTACAATTTGAATGCACAATTTCTCCAAGGAGGCGGCACGCAGAGGAACTTCTTTACAAGAATCTAAAAATGAATTCAATTAGTATTGCACATTGGATGGTTATAATTTAAATGTTGTTCATTGTAGTTTCGAAGAAAATAGAATTTAATTTAACAATTTATCAAAACAAATACTTGTTTTTAGGCAGCTACACTCTGTACAAACTGTAATAATTGGGAATACAATGGTTAAAATGGTACTATTAACAATTGACTAAACTTTAATTTTTTTGTTCTTTATACACTTGAATAATTTCGATTTAACTGTATTATTATAATTTAAAATGTGTGTCACAAAATTAAAGTGACGTGTACCTTTCGCCCTTTAAGCTAACAAAGTTATTCAAACTAATTCTGGAACAGTATTGGTATATGCAGATTTTCTAACAATTTACCAAATTATAAGCGCTATTTTTTTTCTACACACTCTGTATAAAAAAATTACTTAAAACATAAAGTTTAACTTATTACGATTATCAATTGGTGAAGGATTCATTCCCTTCCAATATTTAACCAAGAAATTTATCATAATTATAATAATAAGCTGATTGTATAACTAAATAAAATAAGGAAACTTACAATTTGTACAGCAATGGACCAAACAGGGTAGGGCAGTTCGTCAATGAATATTTATAATCGTTATAAGAATCTAAAAAGGGTTTCAATTAATATTGCACATGGGATAGATTTTATTTAAGAGTTTATTCTGCTCGAAATTTTTCAAATTTAACACTAAGGGCCGGTTGTATAAAACAATCCTGAACTTAGGTTCAACGGAACGCCGATCAACCTGTGAACTACGTTCATTCAATATTACGTTGTTCAATATAAATTGAACTTTAGTTCAGCTGAACCAAGATCAGTTTATGTTGGCATTACCATTATTTAGTTACTTTTATTTTTCTTTCATTTTTTACGTCAAATATAACCTTTTATTTGATTTGGCGTTTGGCGGGCTTACTTTCCAGGCTCTTCTACTCGGTATACTTATAAAATATTATTAAAAATAAGAACTAAAATATTTCAATTTCATTTGCAGATTAGTGATTATATACATTATTAGATAGGCGAAAATAAATAAAAACAAACAGCTGTTTTTTTGTTAAGCGTAATCTTTGCAAATATTCATTGCCTTTCCATTTATTAAATTGATTAGGATTTTTCCGGTATGTCCGTATTCATAGCATTGACTGCAGTATCCACAAGACCAAAAAATCTTCATCATCAGTTAAAACTTCGTTATATTCATCCATTTTTAATTAATAGAATAATATTTAGGTTTGTTTGACGATAATTTACTTGACACTAACCTGACACAAAGTGACAAACGAAAAATTTAAAGGCTAGAAACGATCGACAGTTCAACTGAACCGCCAAAAGTGGACGTTCACGTGAACTAAGATCAATGTAAAATACTGTTGGTACAACAACTTTTTTTACTTTGAACTAGAGTTCAACAGTGAACTACAGTTCAAAGTGTTTATACAACCGGCCCTAAGGGCTTCAATTTAAAATTTAATATTTGTCAGTCACATATTGAGGTTAATAATTGTTTTAATAAACATTACAAAGGGGATTATAAATCCAATAATAACTTGTAATTATATTGTTAAGCTGTACTCATAATTTTAACTATTTGCCATAAAAACTAACAGAAATATTTAACCTAAATCCGGAGCAAATTTTCTAATATTATTTTAAATCACATACAATAATTCTTTTCGGACCCATTCTGTATAAAAAAAGGACATTGAAAATCGTTCAGCAAGTTATAAAATTCAATATTACAACCCTGTGCCATTAAAAATAATTTAAAAATCTAAAGGAAAACTCAAGGAATGTACTTTAAACAATAATAATTAATTTTACATTTTTCTTAAAAAATGTTACTAAAAAAAATGAGTTTATTTTATTCGGAAGGAATTTAATGTTAAGAAAAAGCCCCTTTCTAGTTTTAAAATATTTAATATTATAGAAGAAACGAAAGTGTATTGTTTTTCTTTTCAATTCTCTTTTCATAGATTTACACAACTAAAGTATCGAGTAAGGTTTACGAACCTATTCGGTTAGATAGGTAAGTATGTATCAAATGGTCAAATTTTTTTCCTATGGAAATTACCCACATAATTATGTATATTAACGTTCCTTAAATTTCAGGTTATAATAATCATACCTACCAAAATCAGCAAAAAAAGTGTGCATGCTTACTGTTTACTAATGAAAAATGCATATTAATAATAACTAAAGGAAAAGACATAAACTAACTTAAAGAAAACACTGGAAAACCTATTAAAATTGAAAAATATTTTTATCATTTAAAAAATTATAACATGCGAGGACACCATTATGCATTTATACCACTCTCGGACTGCAAAAGCCGTAAATGTTGGTTATCGAAAAATTCAAACTTTCTACGGTTTTATAATCAAAACACCGCCAAATAAAATAATAAATTTTTCAAGTGTTAATAGAGTACGTACATGTTTCACCTTATTACGGCTTTGAAAACGTTCAATAATTAGCTGGATTCATATCTCAATGGAGGCTTACCAGAATTTCTTGACGCAGGTTACAAGTTAATGGAACGACGGGCCTGGCGGCTGCTCACTGAGTAGTGGTCGTTCGGGTTCGGGTTCGGGCTGGCTCGGCTAATCGACCATAGCGTGACAGTGTTGCCAGCTCCAAGAACACATCTAATGTGGTTATTTTGAACAGTGATGTAGAGATCGACCGATATGATTTTTTGTGGCCGATACCGATATCGGCCGATACCGATATACTCATAGCCGATATCGGCCGATACCGATATATCGGCCATAAAATTTTGTCGTAATTTGTTTGCTTTATAAATGAGGTAAAAGTGATTTATAATGATATACTGTTACCGTTACATGGATTAACCATAAAATCACTAAAAAAAAATGCAGAGCAAATTCAATATTTTGTGAAATCACCTAACGGAATAAAAATAAATACGGTAATTCCCCGAATTCAACAAAGCCCGGCCATTCGGCCCGAGAAGAGCAACCGTAATTCGGCGGCGCGGCGTTCGCTCGGTCGGGGAATACAAGAATTTCCGAATACGGTTGGAAGCAGTAAGTAAATAAAACTCGTAGTATTGCTCTGATTTTTCACAAACATGGATCGTTTTGTAGTGCGTTCTCCATGCATACAGTCGTCGTCGTCAACTTTACAAGAGTCTGGTTCTGGTGCATTATCTTCAATAAGTAGCAGTATTAGTGGCAACATAACTAGTAGTAAAAGTGTTTACTGGAAGTATTTCTCCAAGAATGAAATTAATGCCCTTACAATAAAAGCAAATGCCACCTGTAAATTATGTTCCTTTTGAAGAAATTACGAAGTTTTGTAATAAGAATAGTGCATCTGTATCGGAAGTAATACCCTTACTTAAAACTCTCTTAAATAATCTCGAGAAAGCTGAAGGAGCTGACTTTTCAGGGGTGCAGAGTACCAAAAATGAGCTTAAAGACTCCTTGATTAAGAGATGCAAAGCATGCTTCACTGATAGAAACCTTCTTCTTACCACTTTATTGGATCCAAGGTTCAAGACATCTTTCTTTGATAATGATTTATCTCAAGGATCCTTTACAGATTTTAAAAAAGAACTGTTAAAAATTAATGGGCAAAATTCAGACTTGCTGGAAGATAATGCAGGAGAATCTGAAGTAAGCGACGATGATGTTCCGTTAGCGAAAATCGCCAAAAAATCACACGAGGTAAACCAACAAATTCAGGAAAATGTCCCGGGCTCAATTTCTCATAGTTTATTTTGGAATACTTTTGATGAACTTACTGGTATGACGACAAGTAAATCAGTGTCATATAAGAGAAGTACCTACTGATTATATGATGAATAAAATTGATGATGAGATTGAATTGTATAAGAAATTAGAAAAAATATCAAGAAATGAAGATCCTTTGACTTGGTGGGCGCAAAAAAAGACATTTTTCCATTGATGTATAAAGTTGCAATAATATATTTAGCGTCGTCGCCAAGTAGTGTTGCTAGTGAACAGCTATTTTCTTCAGCCGGAAATGTTTATGAAAGCGCAAGAAATCGTCTAACTCCGGAAAGAGCAGAAAGCCTAATTCTGTTACATTACAACTTGCCAAAACTTCACTTTAAATATTAATTTGTTTAATTTAGTGTGTTACTTTACTTCTACATTTTTAATGACTTTTTTGTTAAATTTTCAATAAGAATAAATTTGTTTGTTTGTTGTTTGATTTTTATTTAGTATTTCTGTTTAAATTTCTTTAAAAAAAGGCTTAGCAACTGAAATATTAAGCAATTTTAATTTTTTTAGGCCGATACCGATATAGGCCGATATCGTGGTTACATATCGGCCGATACCGATATCGGCCAAGAAGGCCGATATGGCCTATATACCGATACCGATATCGGTATCGGTCGATCCCTAGACTGATGATATCTATAAAAATTTTAAATATATAAAACTGGATGATTTGGAAAATAAAGCGGCGTAAATGGGAACACTAATTTTGAAATCATCAATACATATAAATAGATATGGAACCAAATTACCTACCTATTGTAATTTTTACACAAAACAATATACATTTTAATTACGTAACTTACATGCATACCTATTACATGTTCTTTTAAATCACAATCCATCATCGTAAAGAATAAAAATTTCGTAATACAGCTCCTTACCTTTTAAATTCATGCGCCAATGAGACAAAAGCAGAAACAAAGCGCGAATTCTGCGAACACGTGGAATGCAGAACCGGTGTTGCCAGGTGAGCACGAGAGAAAATCACCAGAACTGGTGACAAGAAATCACCAGATTAAGAATATTGGCTAAAAAAGAGGGTAACGCATAGTTTTACGAACATATTAGCAAAATAAAGATAAAGTCGATATCTGAATCTGTCATCCAGCCAAAAATAATTTAATGAGCAAAAAAAACAGTTCTCACCGTACCAAAAAGTAGTTTCAAAGAAAAAATGGGAAACTGATGTCTAAAGTATATATTTTAGGTCATCCCTAACAAAAATATGAAAAATTAGTAAAATTCAACCAAAAACTCACCAAAAATTGGGCTTCTTTAAAAAGTTCTTCAGCAATCACCAGATTACTCATAAAATCACCAGATCTGGTGAAATTGCACCGGACTTGGCAACACGGTGCAAAGCCCACCGTGCAGCGGCACCAAATTGATACCGGCGGATTCCGTGGATTACGTCAGCGCGATCGGCTGCTTTCATTGGTGACTCTTACTCGGCGGGAGGATTTTTATTTCAACGTCCATTCTATGGAGTCAATATTAATTGGAGCGTACTGTGCAATTTAATCATTTACTCAGCAATATTGGCTGGACCGTATTGTATAGTTCACTTAAGTATTAAGTGGATAGATGATGTACCTATTTGTAAAATTTGCTATAAAGCCTGAATATTTCCGCGTTTTGTGGAAGAAAAAGATTCCCAGAGAGAATTTTAATTTTACTGACTAAAAACACCAGAGTCTGCATAAAACACTTTGAGGAAAGATTTTTAGTAAGATAATTAAGGCCAATTTATAAACTTGGCGTTGCGATTAACGGTGTAGTTTGACGGTGCTGTTGTACGATGGCCGTAAAAAGCTGGATTTATAAACTTGACGGCGGCGACAAAAACATAACCTGCTTTTCTCGGTTTTTCTATATTTTTATGTGATTTTATTAATTTTGGTGTTTATGTGATCTGAATGATACTATCCACACTTATCAACAGTACACTTTAAAATGGTTAATAAGATAGTATAAACTAAAATAATATTTACTAAATATCACGTGACAGGCAAACACGATTTTAATTGGCTGTGTAAACTTGCTACGAACGTTGCTACGACCGTCCACCGTCAGGAGATAAAATTGGTTTATGTTGGCCGTCTAATGGCACCGTCAACGTCAAATATAAATGGTCTTATGCATTTCAATATGTTTAAGCTGTAACGGCACCGTCAAACGGCATCGTCAATCGTAACGTCAAGTTTATAAATACAGCTTTAAAGACAACCCGACCGTCGGGTTTGTTACATTATTTATATCTATTATTATTATTTAAGTCTTGTTTTAATTTTTATTGAGCCATAAACATAGATTAAGTAGATAATTTTGGATACCTCTAAAACAAATAGAGTATACTTCAGAGAAATAAAGCATAAAATAAATTTTGTTGACCTTTACGTGCAGGTTAGGTCATAGAAATACATTTTCTTTAGCGTTAAACTCATTGTTACATTTAAAGCCAAACATAATTGAATGGGTTTGAAACCACCGAATAATCCTTTAGAACAAGTTTAAAGCAGGTCAGTACATTTTCCTGTACAATAATCCAAGCTTAAAAACTGAAAAGGTATGTACCTTAAATGAGAACATGTAGGTATTAAGCTCAGTGCTATGGTGCCTACTATCACATTTTTGAAAATATGTAGTAGTAAATTTGATTTTAACTAAACCGTAGACCAGGATTCTATAGGAATAAAAATCATGGTATGTTTTAATACAACAAACTCCGCAGTTGGGTGGTCTCGATAAAGTTTTCCGATTGAATATTGTAGGCAGTTAGGCAGTGTCTTGAACAGTGCTTCATATTAATAGTATCAACAGCATTGTATGTCATTGTGCTGTGTTGAACAGTGTCAAACGGTAAACAATTTTTTATCAATTATTGTAACATATCTGAAATGTTCATCTTCTACAACAAAACTCATAATTAAAAGGAACAGTGTATAGTAGACAAAAGTAAACATATAAAATAATGCGCTTCCTGAATTGTTTGTGTATCAGAATCACAAAAAATGCATTGATATTATAAAATGCCTTACTCACTAGATACCTATTTATTGGTAACTTTCTTATTCTATCTGAAAAGCAATTAAATCTTTATTACACAATATTTAACATTTTTTTGCAGGTATACATACCTAAATTTTTATATTTCAAGTACCTATACTAAATTACTTTTATTACAAATACCATAATCATGTTTTGCATCACAGTCAGTGACTTGTGAAAGTCCGTTAACATTGCACTTTTTACTAACATAAAAACAATCAATTTGACAGCTGTCAAAAAATTAATTAAATTTTCGGATTCCTTATACTCAAATTATATAGAAACGATACCAAATTTGTAAAATTATATTAAATTTGAGCATATTACTAACCTAAGAATCGTTAATTTGACAGCTGTCAAAAAATATATAAAATTTTCGAATTATTTATTCCTCAAACTAAAATCCCCAAGTATTTTCGATTTTAATTTTTTTTACATTTTTAAATAATTATTATTCAATGCAAATAAATGTGCAATGATATATTCCGATTTTATTCGAAAATCTTTCTCTCTACGACAAAATTCTATAAGTCGTAAAGATGCACCTTGATAAGGTCCACAAAAAAGCAATCTATAAAATTTTCTTGATTTATTATATTTATTGAGTTATGGATCAAATCATGATTTTTATATTTTTGCAAATATCTCAAAACGGTTACATTTGAGAAAAAAGTTTCAAACAAACAAAATACATCATTAAATTCTCTATAATAAAGGAAATATACAAATTTCACACACTGCTTGAAATAACGGAAATATTTAAGAAAAACTGAAAATAACAAGAAATTTTTGAATTCTTAAAAATAAAAAAAAAATTATTAAATAATTTTTAATTTTATATAATATTTTATGTATATTTATATTAAGAATATATTATTATGTTTAGAAGGAAACCATTAAAAAGTTTCAAAATATAAAATATTTTGACTCGTTCGAGTGTTAAATTTCGTTTAATAGCACCTCCAAACTAACAACAAATTACAAAATTGGCAGCTGTCCAAAATTAATTAACAATTTCAAATTCCTCATACTCAAATTATATAGAAATGATACCAAACTTGTTAAATTATATTAACAAAAATATATCGAAAATGACAGCTGTCAAAAAATAAATTAAATTTTCGAATTCCTCATATTCAAATTATACAGGAACGATAACAAACTTGTGAAATTTTGTTAATATTGCACTTATTACTAACCTAAAAAACGCCAATATGACAGCTCTAAAAAAAGGAATAAAATTTTCGAAATCCTTGCATTCGAATTAGCCGAAATCGACATCAACTTTGTGAAGTTCTGTTAACCTTGCGTTTATGACTGACAATTTACCCAAATCAAAGAAATGTACAAAAATGACAGCTGTCAAATAATTAATTAATTTTTCTTATTCCTTGCCCTCGAATTATACGAAAACGACACCAAACTCGTGAATTTCTGTTAACCTTGCACTTTTTACTAACCACTGAAACATCAATTTGACAGCTGTCAAAAAATAAATCAAATTTTTTAAATTCCACTAATATTACTAACATAATGTGCGACTTGATTTTTTTTCAAATTGACAATTTACTAAATTATTCCTATTTTTCCACAAAATGCGAAACTACCCTATTAAAAATTTGCTAAACATCCCATGTATTTTCACCAATTACGCTAAAAGCCACGCCTTTCATGCATTTCGAGTCGAATTTAGAAATTTTGCTGTCACCGTTACGAATTTTCTTAATTTTCTCCAAGATCGAACCTGTTTCTGCTAACTTTATATTTATCCAAATATTCGGAAAAGATGAGGGAATCGGATAAACCTAGAAAGAATTCTCCAAGGGCAATATTTTAGAAAATATAACACAATAAAGCAGACTTTTAATAAAAAAAATTTTGAGAAAATTTATATTATATTTAAACGATAGGCTAAAGAACGATTGAAAAAGTTACATACGATAGCGTACATCCGGCTTTTAGTAAGAGGATGTCAAGATTAGTGATTATTGCTTAATCGGTTATAGTTATTCTTGTATAAGAAATAAAGGAACTAAACTATGGTTTATACTCGTGTTCTGATGTGCTCTTTCCGATGACATACATAACATTTCGATCAAATAATATTTTACCCCATGAAAAGCGAAAAAAAATTTTGACGTAATTATCAAGTTCAGTTTTTCGCAAATTTCTCCCTTTTATATGCCTTTTAGTATGATATGATGTATTGTGAAATATTAGCATTTGAGATGACTTATGCACCGGTTCAAACCCGGAGCAAATCTATGCGACCCAAGTCGAATAATTCATTATCGAAAATGACCCTGCATTTCCATGCTTTCCAACTTTAAAAAAATCAAAAAATTGACTTCCCGATATTTTATTGAAAAAATCTCGCGACGACTTTTTCTAAATAAGTTTCTTGATAACATACTAGAATATAAACTGACTGAACTGAAATTTCTGACTATTTCGTTTAATAACTTATTAACGGGATACCCTGTATAATGACGTACATCGGCAACAAATACGCCATATATATTCCAAAAGTTTCATTGTCCCAACGGGGACGGTTTAGAAGAAATGAAGTAAATTGTGTCAAGATGCACCGTTTTGGACGCTCCCATAAGCCCAATGTAAATAGGTCGTTGCAGACCATTTTGGAAATCGTGAAAATGATAGGAAATTTTCCATTTTGCGCAACGGTAGGGGTCATTATCGAAAGCCGAAATCCCATAGAATCTTTTCCATACCATTTCCATCCTCAAATCGGTCAATTAACTTCAGCATCTCGCTAAGGAAATGGCTATTTTCGACCATTTCGGCCGAATTTTGACTGTCAAAATATTTAGTAAATCGAGACAAGTTCAAGTCCAGCTGGCAAATTTGCAAAAATTGGCCGTTCCAGCTCGGTAAATCGTCGTTTTTCTCCCGATTGAAAGAAAATTTCGAAAATTTTGAAAAATAATAATGTGGTGAGAAAGTACGGACGATGCAAATACGCATATAGAGAACTCTCCGAAATGATATTTGTAGGAGTTATTCGTGACTAAACAGAACTTTTAGTGAAAAATGGTTGAAAATGGATATACTTAATTTTTTTTAACCCTTTAGATCCTAATTCGAAACGCACTCTTGGTATGAATCTTAAAGTACCATCATTCCGCGTGACGAAAAAGCAAGAAAATATGGAAAATGTTGAATAGGAAAGCGTATAGACGAAATTAAGTGTAGCGGTGACAAAAAAAACCATTTCCAAATTTTTATTATTAATTGCATGAATTAGTATACTGATTTTTAATTTATATAAACTATTCAGATCTAGATATCCTCTTGGTTTATATAAATTTGCTGTCGGTTCCAAAAAATTCAGTTTATGAATACATTTTATAATTTTGTTCTGTAGTCTTTTTAAAGGGTTTAATATTGTGGCATATGCAGATCCCCAAACTGATATTAAATATTGAAATTTTGAATAAACTAATGAATAATAAATATTTTTTAAATGTATTAAAGGTATATAATCTCTAATTTTAAATAATATTCCAATGAGTGGTGATACGCTTTTTCGAAGATTTTCAACATGTTTTCTCCAATTTAAATTTTCGTCTATATATAAGCCTAAAAACTTTACGGATTTTACATACTTAATTTCGTTTCCATTGAAAATTATTGGTAAAATATTGTTCCCAATTGCACATTTAGAAATAAACGTGAAAGATGATTTTTCAAAGTTTAAAGAAAGTTTATAGGATTGCAGCAATGAAAGTATAATTTTCAAATCATTAGTGATATCAGTTTGAATATTGCAAAAAGACTCGCCAAAATATAAAATTGTAGTATCATCCGCAACAATTTGATTTTACCTTTTAGATTTAAGAAATGGAATTTATATATATAAAGAATAAAGTTGGTCCTAAAATTGATCCTTGAGGAACACCGCAAGTAATATTTTGTTGAGAACTTGAGCAATCGTCAATATAAACGTAGTGTTTTCTGTTATATAAATAATTTTTAAACCAATTGTAAATATTTCCTCTAATACCAATATTGAAAAGACTTTGTAATAAAATTTCGTGATTCACAGTATCAAATGCCTTTCGCAAGTCTAAAGATAATAAGCAACATTTTTTGTTATTGTCTAAACTTAATTGAATGTCAGTAACAATATCAATAGCAGATATTTCTGTATCCTTAGACTTACGAAATCCATATTGACCACTAAATAGCATGTTTTGATTTTCTAAAAAATTTGTTAATTTCTTATTCATTATTTTTTCCAAAATTTTAGATAAAACAGGTAAAACAGAAATTGGCCTATAATTATTAGGATCACTTTTTTGACCATTTTTAAAAATTGGAGATATCTATCTATCTATTAGGATTTCTTTTTTGACCATTTTAATAGTTTTTATCGATATATCATCAAAACCGCTGGCCTTTCTTGGGTTAAGATTTGTAATAATGTCATCAATATCTTCTTTAAAAACTTCCTCTGGATCTAGAAACATTGAATTTTGACAGAAATGTTCTTCAAATCTTTTTACAAATGGAATCTTCCTTGATAAATTTTCTCCTACATCGATAAAATGTTTATTAATTTTTTCACATATCTCCTTCTTTTCCTCAATTTTGTTATTGTCCCATAAAAGATAGTCAATGGTTGACTTATTGGTTCTTGATTTATTGGTTAATAATAAATTTATATTGTTCCATATTGTTTTCTGATTAGTATTATGAAATTTTTCTTTGAAAAAATGTTGTTTTGCATTTCTCAATTCTTTTTTAAATCTTTTATTATAACTGTTGTACAGTTCAGTATTTTTTTTTGTCATTTGGATACTTTTTCTTTTTTTCATAATATTTATCTCTTATTTTCATCATTTTTCCCAAATTTGAATTAAACCACGGCTTTGAGTTTGTTTTAATTCTTACTGAGGTAGTGTAACTACATTTTTCAAAAATTTTCAAAATTTCTTCATAAAATTTGTTCGGATCTTTTAATGAGGCCATTTTCTTCTCCAAAACTAAAAGGGCAATTTTTAGTTTCTCACACGAAAATTTTTTTAAAGATAATTCTTGATATTTTGATGTTTTCACTTGATTATTTGTTAATTCTATAATTTGAATTTTGTGATCACTAATAACATTATTTATGAGTTGAGCACGTTCATTTTATGGGATGAGTTTATTAGATGATATAACTTAATGACTGCCGTAAAAGTACCTGGGCCATCCCATTATTTATGACCGTTTTGTTATTATTATGTGGAAAGGACCCGATTGTAATAATTATAATTAAAAAAAGGCACATCAGGTAGGTTAGGTTGCTTAATTTATATTTAAATATCTTTTTGTGGTAAAATTTGTTAGTTTTTGAGGAATGGTTCAAGAATTGTCTTTTACCAAACATTCCTCAGAATAGCGTGATAGTAATGGACAATGCGAGCTATCACAGTCGCCAATTACATAAAGCTCCAAGCTCAAATAATACAAAATTGGAGATTCAGAACTACATGGCGGCGAATGATATATATTTTGAAGAAAGTTATAAAAAAAAGTGATCTTTTAGAAGTTTTAAAGACATTTTGTATAAAAAAAGTATATGTTTGTGACACATTGGCAGAAGAAATTGGACATACAGTGCTACGGCTCCCACCCTATTATTGCATTTTTAACCCCATAGAGCATATGTGGCTACAGTTAAAATCACTGGTTAGGTCTGAAAATATTTCTCCGACTTTAAGTTCTAGTGTTGTAGAATTAATACGAAAATGCTTTAATGATAGTTGGAAAAATTCAGTCCGTCACGTAATAACTGTGGAAAATTCGTATAATAGTCTGGATCGTATAATTAATCCAATTATAATTCATTTTGATGAGGATAGCGATAGCGAAACAGAACTATCTATAGAATGACATTATAAACGTAAATAAATATGACTAGTAATATTTTTTTTAAATGTTATTTCATTTGATTACATTAATATAATCATATCATTACTTGTTTTCCTTAGTCCGTCCCTTCATACTTCACTTGTTTATTGCAAAGCTCTTCTCGACACAATGGGACCGACCCAGGAAATCATTAAGTCGTATCCAATTTTCGTGAAACGTACTGTACTTATTTATTTTTATTTTTATCGTATTAAATTAAGAGTGTCCTTTTTAAAGAGGAATGACCAAAGTATTAAAAAAATCAGTTTTCAGCTCTGTCAAATGACACTGGTGCCAAATTTTTCGTGTATGTAAACATAATATATGACTGTTTTTTTTTATGGGAATTTTTTGGTTTTTCAACACTTAATAAAATTTTGTTTATAACTCATCTGCTTATGTTTCATTTCATTATTACAAAAACGAATAATTAATTATGGCTGAATTAGATATTTTTGCTTATTTTTTTACGAACGAACGAATAATTTGTAATAAGTCAAAAAAAAATTATTTGTATGTCGCAATAAAGTATGTCCCATAATTTTTGGCACCAATTTCAGATGCCATAAAATTGGTAATAAGAAGAAAATATCAAATTGTCCTGGTAACAAAAACTTGTTCGACACCCTCACTAAACGTTGACAGTTCAGTTTTTAAATTGATTAAGTCGATATGGCTTACAAATTAGAAATTCGGAAAAGTATTTATAATGGGCCCGTTCAGCATTTTTTTTATTGTAGAAATCGAAAGTAGAACACTTTTTAAGACAATTTCCTAATTTTTAGATTTTTATTCGGACTTTTAAGCCCTTAAATAAATTATCAAAGTTGGATCGCGCGAAATCGGGGCGGAGCTTCGCTAGACGTCACTCCGTATATGCTGGTCGGAAAACGGTCGAGATTAGAAGCGTATAGTGCGTGTTTCTGTATGAAAACGTCGTTTGATTGTGAAATTATATCTTTTTTTGACTTCTTGCTGGTTTAAAATGAGTGAGAAGAAATCTTGTGTAGTTCCTGAGTACCCTAACACTTTCAAAAATGGCCCAGAAAAACTGTTTATAAGCGTGCCCTGTGATCGTGCAACTAAAAAAGTTTGGCAGGAAGCTATGCCATGGGATGTTTTTCTTTCTGACAAAACCCATACTTATTGCTATGAGGATCATTTTAACGTAAGTTTAAATATGTCAATGTGAAAGCAAACTATATGATATACATATATTTATTTTAGATACAAGAAGACACAGAAAATTAAATATACATTAGAACAATGCAGAACGGAAGAATCAGACTTAAGCCAAAAGTAGTACCAAGGATTTCTGATTGTAAAAAAAATAGAATTACGACCCACAGACCAAAACTATCGTCACGATTTTTACAAAAGAAAGAACAACAGTCTTTGATTAATAACTTGTTCGTGTCCGTTTAAGGAAAGGGTTCCGAAGAAAATGTGGCTGGAAGGAAATAATATAGCGACTCAGTTTCCAATAGCGGCTCTACATCAATTTATTTTAACAGATCTAAGCTTCTCAGATTCAGATTCCGATAGATTCTAACACCATGAAATACTTAATAGAGTGGATGTGGACAAATGGATTTATTTCTTACATTTCTTCTGGTTTTGGTGGTAGAAGTACTGACAAAATTATAGTTGAGGAATCCACATTTTTAAATAAATTAGATCCAGAGGCCCAGGATCCCAGGTAATGGCCGACGGAGGCTTTAAGCATCTCGAAGACCAACTTACAGCCAATAATAATCAACTTGTTAGACCAAATGCGAGGAATAAAATTGCTTAGGTTAGTAAAATATTTTTAGAGGAATCGTATATATTTAATTTATATTAAAAAAAGTGTATCGCCTGATAGGATTAGCTATACTCTTTTTTTAATACAAATTAAATTTTTGCATATATCACCTATTTACTATTCCTCTAAAAATATTTTACTTCCCTAAATAGCAATTTTATGACGTCACGAATCGGCGCAGCGCCTTTTACTGAAATCCAATTTTTAACATTGAATATCTAACGATTGGATAAACCTATCCAGCTGAAATTTTAACAGCTCATTTAGATGATCGAATTTTATTGAATACCATAAAAAAAATTATGAAAAAAATATCGGTAACAAGCCCATTTAGTTGGACGGGTCCCTAAATCCGAAATAATACGCATTTTTGAAAATGCAAATATATCCCGTAGAACCATTTATCGGACAATTGCTGAATGTGACCAAGGTGCTCCTTGTATGAACCTTCTAAAAAGTGGAAGGCCTAGAATTTTTACCAGAGTAAGATCGGAAAGACTGGTAAGAAGGGCGAAAAACACACTTGGTACATCAACAAGAAAACTAGCACGACAATATCGAACATCTAAGAACGCCATAGCGCGGGAACTATCGCGAAATCGCCAGAAATACTGAAAAAGAAGAAAGGCTCCGAAATATACAGCCAACCAACTAGCCAGAATCCCGAGATGCTGCTGTTGGAATATACGAGCAGTATTTTAACTCGATCACACTACAGCGGTATATTTCCGCCGGCGTCAAGAGAAGCTCGGGTATCGAGTGAAAGTTTTCGCGACGGTTTTCGCCTCAATAGATAACTCGAGCGGTTTTTTTAATCATCGAGCGATGTCGGTTATTTCAATAATCGAGTGATCAAGCGGTTTTTCGCTCGAGCGATCACCAACACTAATGTATTACAAAACTTTATTTAAATATATTTTATTATTAAAAAAACAATTGGTTGTATTTTAACCCGAACAAACACCCTGTACTATTATAAATAATATTTGGAAAAATAGTGAAAAGCCTTTGGGTATCACCCGACTCTCAGTCGAATTTCTGTACGCTAATTTGTCAGAGTTCACAAATATCGGTTCTTTTTGGACGGACGAAAAAAAAAGTTAAATAATTATTATCTCGAGAAGGATAACAGATAGATATATCAAAATTTCAAGGAAAGTTATTAAGAAATTATTATTGATTCTAAAAAAATAAATATACAGAGTGTTCCATTTAAATTATCAAAGCTGCTAATACATTCTAGTAGAAGCGGCAGCGCTGCACGGCCAAAATTTTTTTTTAAAGAGCGCATGTTCACTTATATTAGCTGTCGATGAGTAGTTCTTCATAAACGTCTAATAGGCCATCCGCCATCAATCACTCTATATAATATGCATTGAGAGATTCATATCGATGGATATTTAATTAAATAGTCAAAGAAAAGCGACATTTTACAAAACGAAACAATTTTTTACTACTAAAAATTTTGATACATGCTTACTTATTTACACTAACATATAGGGTTTCCAGAAAATATGTCATAAATGATTGGATATACAGGGGAATTTAATTTTAATTTTTTTTGATTTTCATCAAATCAAGACTAAAACAGATTTATCTCGAAAATGGTAACATATATTGAATAAAACAAGAGTATAGCAATGTCAAAATTGGCAACACCATGTATAAATTTTAAAATTTAATTTCGACCGCACCTGTATACTAAGGATTACACATTTCAATAACGAAAGCTTACTACTATCACCCGAATTTCAAGGTCGCTAAAAAATGCAAATTTAAATTGTAACCTTGACACCCTGTATATCAACAAGGAAGCTGCATAGGAGAAATATTTATATGAAGTATTTCGACTTCCTATATACGTCCTATCATTTTTATGACCACTAGTTTCTGGACACCCTCTTTAAAGGGCCCAACAATTTGACAAAGTAACTTCTCCGAGGTTAAAGCTGCAGAAAATTGCAAAAAGCAACCATGGAAATAAACGTTAAATTAACTTGGTTTCAATCGAATTTCTAAATAAATTAAATTATAACAACTGTGTATCGATATGCCAACAGAAATGATCTGAATTCTATTCTATTCTATGGTTGAACCAGTTGAACACGACCAGATTTTATAAATAATGAGTTTTTCTTCTCAATCTACAAATAATAAAGGTTTTCCTCTTGATATTTGGGTGAAACCGTTTTTTTTTTACGATTTCGTTCTTTTTGTTTTCTGATTCTATTTGAAAAGATATGGGAATGAATAAAATAAATTTCTATTAATTAACGTCAGACATATGGCAACGCTGTTGCCGTGGCCTGTTTCTTGCTAAGGGGCGAAACCATACTAGATTTTTCCATAGCCTTTTATTAAGCTAACAAGAAATAATTAGGTCAAAATTGCTTCTTATGTAAATAAATTCAAGATACTTTGTTATGCCGACTCATTATAGGTTTCATAAAATATATCCTTAAAGGTGTTTAATCAGATTTAACATCCTGCACTAAAACAAACACTTCATTACGTTAATTTTATTTTTTATGTAGTTCCGCTCTTCATAGCGCCATTAAAACGCATAGAAGTTTGTCTCTACGGTGGCGTGAAACCACATATATATATATAAATAGTATATTGCCCATATGAACGTTCCAAAAAAACCAAAAAGTGTCCCCGCTATGGGAGAGAGAGAGGGCCTATTGAGTTTGCGACATTATTTGCTTGTTGTTATTCGGCGCCATCTTTGGTTCTGGATGCTTTTTCAATATTATTTTATTAATTACAGAATAAAAAGTGGTTCATCCACATTGGTGTCGGTATATTAGTGCTTATAAACTTTCATTACCGAACAACAATTTTTGTAAAGGAGTTTTTAATTTGTGGTGATTCGATTCGCTGTTTGGTAGGTTAGTGGCTTGTTTTGTTTAAGATGAAAGGACACAAGTACATGGTGCTTTTTTCCAAAAGTAGTGGATCAATACCAGGTATAAAGTAATTCAGTTATGTACATATATACGAAAATATTTTGCTTATCACATTGTCCCATCTTCGGAACCGAATTTCACTAATAAACGTGTAAAAAAAGAAGAGAGTGTCACTCGTATACAATATAATATACAGTATGTCCACGGATGGGGTTTACAAGAGGTCAAATGGACTAAAAATTGAAAGATACGAAAAAAAGTCACTCTTAAACATTTTTGCTTGTCTAGAAAATACGATTCATCATAAGAAAGTTCAATTTTTTTTTTATACAGGGTGAGTAAAAACTGCAAAAATGTTATTTTGCTTAAGAGTAAACACTTTATTTTGAAAGATACGAAAAAAAGTCACATTTAATGAATGTGTTTTCTACACAACAAACCGAAGTAGAACAATTCATTAAAAGGTTTACCTATGTAAAAATTATTTCATAAAAAGTATTCTCTGGCACACTTTTGACTGGTGAACCTAGTTAAAATATTAATGACACTTAAGGTGATTGGTACTTATTGTCAATGTATTTATTTAATGAAGTTATTATTTAAGTAGAAATGCTATCTACTGAACAAAGCGTTTTTATAATACAATGTTATGGGGATGGTCAAGTTTCATACCACTACGTCATGGAACAATTTACCGAGAAATTTGTAAGAATCCCAATAACTAGGATGGCAATCTGCAAGTTAATAAAAAAGTTCAAGAGAACTGGTTCGGTTTTGGACCTCAAAAAAAAAAAAATAAGAAATACGTGCATGATGATGCTGCTACAGTCTTAGTTCTTCATTCTGTTGAAAAAAATCCTATGACGGCCCTTAGAAATCGTGTTACTCAGTTGGAAGTTGTGAAAAAAGTCAAATTCAGAAGATCCTTAAAGCAAATAAATTGTATCCGTATAAACCGCACTTTAATCAAAGATTGGAAGAGGGCGACGACGCGAAACGACTTGATTTTTGCCTGTGGATAGGAGACAAAATTTTAAGTGGAAATGTTGATTTTTATAAATGTATCATGTTTTCTGATGAAAGTACATTTTCAACAGCACGTTAGGTACTGGTCTTTAGAAAATCCCGAATTCAGAATTATGACGAGAAGACAATATTTCACAAAAGTAAACGTGTGGTGTGCGATATCCATCCATGACATTATAGGGCCATATTTTTTTGATAACACGTGCAATAGATTATCATATTTTTCAATGATGAACTCGAAAATCTACCATTAAATTTTCGACAAAATATGTATTTTCAGTAAGATGGTCGTCCAGCCCATTTCGCTCGTGAGGTTAGAGAACGGCTTGATCGCAGATTTGGTCCAAGGTGGATTGGCAGGAATGGCCCAGTTTTGTGCCCCCCCAAGAAGCCCCGACTTAACCTTGGCCGATATGTTTTTATGGGACCGTTTAAAACAAATTGTTTTTGCAACCGCAATACCAAATGATATGATAGTGAAGTGCTGAAGGGCAGAATTATCCAGGCTGTCCAATCGATACCTCAGGAAGAAATTAAAAATTCTTTCACTTATTTGAGAAAGCAATTAGAAAAATGTGTCGAGTATGCGGGTGGAGTTTTTGAATTATGAAATCGTTATCGTATTCTTTTCATGTTAATAAAAATGTTCGTATTATTATTATTATAATTACTTCATTAAATAACGACATTGACAACAAGTATCACCTATTCATTATTCAAGTAAAAACGTTTATTAAGAATGATTTTTTTCGTATTTTTCAAATAAAAGTATGTTTACTCTTAAGCAAAATAACAGTTTTGCAGTTTTTACCCACCCTGTATAAAAAAATTGAAGTTTCTTATGATGAATCGTATTTTCTAGACAAGCAAAAACGTTCATTAAGAGTCCTTTTTTTTTCGTATCTTCCAATTTTGAGTCCATTTGTCCTCTTGTAAACCCCATCCGTGGACATACTGTATATGTGGTCACTAAATAACCTTAAAATTAATGTATTTTTAATTTGGTGCATTAGTAGCTGATAATAATTTCTTAATTTTTGGTTTAGAAAAAAGTGAGGTTAAGAAATATACGACGTCGGATGAAAGTTAAAATAAAGCTCATCTTTGTTACAAATATTCGGACGGAATTTGGCACCAAAAGTTTACACCAATCATGGAACGCTGTCTTAAATCGAACTAATCGAAATTTTGATTGCAATATTTTTCCTAACTAACCAGTGAAATTTACATTAAAAAAGTTGAAATCCGATCCTGTCGAATGTTTACTTTCACAAGGAAATTTCCGAACTGCCCAAACTAATTGCAGATGGTATTAGCAATATACTGTTTATATATACGTGCGTGAAACGTGGGAAGGAAATCTTGTATATTATACGAGCTTTGGTGATTTGCTAATATTTTTTTTTCTTTGAATCACATGGTTGATCAGACAATAATTTGAAATAAATATTTGAAGAGTCGAGCAAAGTAAATCGTGGCGTGGCAAAAATGTATAACGTGGGAGACTAATAATTAAATAATAACACCCGTCAGAAGGAGATTTTGAGGAAAAAAACTATAGATTTAAATTTTCGGGAAGAATCCAACAGCGGAATCAACACAGTGTGTGCTTCTATACATTTGTCTCCTCTTGTTCTCCATACGGAAACGTCCAAATACGACTGGGCAAACAATAACAATCAATTCAAACACTACACCTACAACTAATCTAAATAAATCTACGAAGTGGACTTTCGATAAAATATTGCTTGCGCTTAGTCAGCTGTTTCGCAAAACTTATGTAATTGTCTTCGTTCAGGGAGAACTCGGAAATGCAGATGCCTCGTACGTTTCTTTGAACACGTTCCTTGGCCAGGTTGCAATAGCACGCGGCCAATATCATATCGTAGTCGCTGAACTGGATGCCTACGCAGTAGGCCCTTGAGGCGCGAGCTGAAAACAATTTTTCTATGAAAATGTGGAAAGTAGGTACTTTTTGGATACGGCAAGAAATCATTTTCCAAATTCAAGTAGCCCATTTCTCAAAGAGACCTGATTTTAGTAAGAAAAAAACAAAATACACAAAGTCTACGTATCATCAAATTTCTTATGTTCATGCATCGATCAGACCTAACAGTATCTTTAAATTTCTGAGAAAACCCTAAAACTATTTTCTTTACCTAACATTCAAACAAAAATAAGAGGATTCCGTAGCTATACGCATTTACGGCAGTGTTGCCAGATCTGACGTAATATTTCACCAGATCTGGCGATTTCATGAATAATCATGCAATGCTATTCGTCTGATCGCAGACCACGAGCTGACGAAGAACCTCGACAGCCTAGAACAGCGTTTCTCAAACTTTTTTGTGGACCCCCAGCCGCTCACTACATTAGTACAGAATTAATTCTGGGATAGGAAGTCATGCCTAACTAATTACCTTTAGTTAAAAATAATTTTTATTTGAATCTTATTATTTTTCACAAATCAAAAAGAATTAATAAGCAAAAATCTGAATAATATATCACTGGCTGCAGCAAATGTACTTAGTGAAATGGATAGTTCTGCTTTATTTTTCTTCCACGCAGCTATATTATGTTGGGCTTAATTTGAAGAAAGCTGGAGCCTTATATATCTGGTTCGGCATTAAGTCGATTACGATATTTTGTTTTTGTGACATTTTATTCCCACTTAGCTATTCGCGGACCCTTAAGTAACAGCTCGAGGACCCCCAAGAGGTCCGCGGACCCCAGTTTGAGAAACGCTGTCCTAGAACATCGAAGACAGGTTGGGGATTTGACTTTTACAGATATTTTCATGGAAGGTGCTCGGCTGACCTTGCCCTCTTAATTCCGCTCAGAGCGACGAATAGCGGAAATACACGACGAACCACTGCCGCCCATCCATATGTGGTTAAGCTTAGTACTCCTCGAACTTCATAATTTAAGAATTCTTTCATCTGGAGGACTACATCCTTGTGAAACGACCTTCCCGAGCTCGTTTTTCCCAACGAATATAACCTCCAACGATTCAAAACCAACGTGAATCGCTTTTTGCGCACACGCACCAATCCCAGAGTGCCCTAAAGGATTTTTCCTATACTGCTTGTGTTTGATCATAAAAAAAAATCTGGTCATTGGTGAAAAACTTTTTAAAAAGTCCAATTTCTGTTTTTTGGTGTTTGGTGAAAAACTGGTTAAAAAGGTCGATTTCTGGTGATTCTTAGTCAATTGTATATTTTTTTTCACAGGATGACATAAAATATACTTTATGTAGCCTATCATTTTACTTTTTTTTTTCGAAGTGGCAAGGCAAGAACACAATTTTAACAGTTAAGCAACTTTGGGGGCAAGAGCGGCCTTTGCAAAGAATAACTGGTACTAGTCGAGCCCTCATTTCCGACCCAAAAGAATCGGAGCTGAAAAATTGGGTAGCTGCGTAAAAAAATAATGCTCACAGATAAACGTAGACAGTCTCGGATAATTTTCACCTTAAATTATACAGTATGTCCACGGATGGGGTTTACAAGAGGACAAATGGACTAAAAATTGAAAGATACGAAAAAAAGCCACTCTTAATAAACGTTTTTGCTTGTCTAGAAAATACGATGTTATTTTGCTTAAGAGTAAACATACTTTATTTTGAAAGATACGAAAAAAAGTCACTCTTAATAAACGTTTTTACTTGAATAATGAATAGGTGATACTTGTTGTCAATGTCTTTATTTAATGAAGTAATTATAATAATAATAATAATAATACGAACATTTTTATTAACATGAAAAGAATGCGACAACGATTTCATAATTCAAAAACTCCACCCCCATACTCGACACATTTTTCTAATTGCTTTCTCAAATAAGTGAAAGAATTTCGGATTTGTTCCTGAGGTATCGATTAAGTCGGGACATCTTGGGGGCCGCAAAACTGGGCCATTCCTCCCAATCCACCTTGGACCAAATCTGCAGTCAAGCCATTCTCTAACCTCACGAGGGAAATGGGCTGGACAACCATCTTGCTGAAAATACATATTTTGTCGAAAATTTAGTGGTAGATTTTCGAGTTCATCATTGAAAAATGTATCCAGCATTTCTAAATATGATAATCTATTGCACGTGTTATCAAAAAAATATGGCCCTATAATGCCATGGATGGATATCGCACACCACACGTTCACTTTTGTGAAATATTGTCTTCTCGTCATAATTCTGAATTCGGGATTTCATTCATTTTGTCTCCTATCCACAGGCAAAAATCAAGTCGTTTCGCGTCGTCTCCCTCTTCCAATCTTTGATTAAAGTGCGGTTTATACGGATACACTTTATTTGCTCTTCTGAATTTGACTTTTTTCACAACTTCCAACTGAGTAACACGAGTTCTAAGGGACGTCATAGGATTTTTTTCAACATAATGAAGAACTAAGACTGTAGCAGCATCATCATGGACGTATTTCTTCTTTTTTTTTTGAGGTCCAAAACCGAACCAGTTCTCTTGAACTTTTTTATTAACTTGCAGATTGCCAACCTAGTTATTGGGATTCCTACAAATTTCCATGTTGTACCGGTATGAAACTTGACCATCCCCATAACATTGTATTATAAAAACTCTTTGTTCAGTAGATAGCATTTCTACTTAAATAATAACTTCATTAAATAAAGACATTGACAACAAGTACCAATCACCTTAAGTGTCATTATTAGTTTAACTAGGTTCACCAGTCAAAGGTGTACCCGAAAAAAAATTATTTTGGGAAATAATTTTTACATAGGTAAACCTTTTAATGAATTGTTCTACTTCGGTTTGTTGTGTAGAAAACACATTCATTAAGAGTGACTTTTTCTCGTATCTTTCAAAATAAAGTATGTTTACTCTTAAGCAAAATAACATTTTTGCAGTTTTTACCCACTCTGTATAAAAAAAAAATTGAAGTTTCTTATGATGAATCGTATTTTCTAGACAAGCAAAAACGTTTATTAAGAGTGACTTTTTTTCGTATCTTCCAAAATAAAGTATGTTTACTCTTAAGCAATATAACATTTTTGCAGTTTTTACCCACCCTGTATAAAAAAATTGAAGTTTCTTATGATGAATCGTATTTTCTAGAGAAGCAGAAACGTTTATTAAGAGTGACTTTTTTTCGTATCTTTCAATTTTTAGTCCATTTGTCCTCTTGTAAACCCCATTTGTGGACATACTGTATATTCCGCGACTGTCAGTTGTGGAATGCTGTACTGACGAAAAGATTTTTCCATCTAAATATAGCTAATAAATGCGGGTACCTATACCGTTATTAGTTATGTTACGTTGAGTAAAAAATATGGGTTATTACAGAAATATTTTTATACATTTATCACATTTAATTAGATTATTTTATTTTGTTAAGCGACGCCAATGCCTATTGCTCATAACCTTACAAACAATAAATCAATAAGAAAACTCTGATTTACGCAAATATGGCAAAACTAGTCATAAGACTTGGGCCCATTTTCAATGAATACAACTGTACTTCAAGTCTTCGCGCTTTTTATACGAAAATAACCTATACTTACCTAAAACGGCCGTCATGGTGTAGCAATCGATCATGATGTCGGCCAATCGCCTTAAATCCACGTGCTTGTTTACGCACTCCAGGCCGTAATTGGCCAATATCCGCTCTGCGGCAAACTCTAGTCTCTTGACACAATACCTGCAAAATTATTACCAGCACGTGCGATTACTTATTTTAATCAAAACGTTTCGACTGGTTGGGGTACCTTCAATTTGTAATTAACAGCTAAATCGTATTTTATTTCAAACAATTTAAATTACAGTGATCTGCATCAACACAATACGAGAGCCCGTGACAACTTATATGTGCCGAGATCAAGAACAAACATTCATCAAAACAAAATTACAATAAAGATGCTGAAGTCATATAACTCGCCGCAAGTAAACATAAAGAATACTACAAACGCTAAAGTCTTTGCAAAAAAATAAAATAAATGCTTATACAACTAAGATCAGTGCAGTTTTAGGATTGAAGACTGAATGCTTTATGACAAATTATATATTGTTCGCTTTTCCTTGCTGCGAAGGTGATTGATGGTTCTGTATGGGAGTCGAATAGTCAATTAGTTTTCATCTCAGAGCATAATTGTAATATTATTATATAATATATTTATTATTAGGACTTGTTACCAGTCATAAGACATTATGTACTGTTTTTAGTTCAAAAATAAAGTGTTTTCAAAAAAAAAAAAAAAAGATTTTATAACAATGGAGCATTGCAATCGCTTTGATCGTATACAGGGTGTCCCACTTATAATAGAAACAAGCTTATATTTTCGGTACTTCTGTAAAATTAAAATGTTAGTACTCATTGGCGTACAGATATACGTGTCCAAGATAAGGAGGGCCGGTACAGGGATCTCGGAAACCGTAAGAGATACGAAGTCGGTTAAATGGAGGTAAAGTTGCGCATTTACGTGCCTAATAATATGCCGGTTAGAAAGTTTTAAAATTCCGAGTAATTCCGGAGATATCCGGGAAAAAAACGAAATTCTGAAAATCGTTTTATTGTTTTCCTGGGTTTTTTTTAGATCGAATTCTAAAGTAATTGCACTTTTACATTGCCACTTTTTCCGCTCTATCTAACAGCGTTAATTGTTTTGTAATCCGACGAGTCGTCTTCGAAGGGCCTTTATCAACTTTCTTTTTATAAATACGGTCCTGTTTTCCTGATATGGGAATTTGAGAGCTTTTTTTCTTCCCAATGCAACGATGTATGCCACATTGTGGTTTAATGACGTTTCAAGGGTTTCTTGTCAACATCGGGAAATTTTGGGATACGGTCCTGTATTTTTCCTAATTTTATAAATAATATCTCATAAGTAAGCTCTAAATTTTTACTTATGTTGGCCTAGTTCAATAAATAACAAATAATTTAATATTAAACCACAAATAAGTGAACAAAAAATAATTCAATAATAAACACCAATAAGTGATCCTGAACCAAAACAGTAATAAAACGAACAACGAAAAAGTAAGGAACTACATAATCAGGTGTTCAAAATGATCACAAATCTTCTAAAGATTGTTTCACGAAAAATGGATACGACTTAATGATTTCCTGGGTCGGTCCTATTGTGTCGACAAGAGCTTGGCAATAAACAAGTGAAGTATGAAGGGACGGACTAAGGAAAACAAGTAATGATATTTATTTATTATTATTTTTGATTATATTAATGTAATCAAATGAAATAACATTTTTTTTAAATATTACTAGTCATATTTATTCACATTTATAATGTCATTCTATAGATAGTTCTGTTTCGCTATCGCTATCCTCATCGAAATTAATTATAATTGGATTAATTATACGATCCAGACTAATATACGAATTTTCTACAGTTATTACGTGACGGACTGAATTTTTTCAACTACCTGGGGGAATATCAGTAAAGGATTAATAAATTTGATTAGCCCATTAGAAATTAGCGTTTTTATTATTTCTGAATTTCTATTGCGAAATAATTTGTATCCTATAGTGCTGTTGTTCTATGTAGTTGTAGTTGCTCTTTGGTAGGGTTATTAATTATGCGTTAGTATTTAGTGCTTTTGTGTAATCTAATAATAGGTGCATATCTACAAAAAAACTGATTTGGAGCTCGTGGGTGTCTGTGTGTTTCTTTAAGTGATTTAGTGTAATTTGTTTGGGGGGGGGGGGAGATAAAACCCTCCTTTGATGCGCCACTGATCTAGATAATAATTAGGGCTAGGCGAGGCATATTTAGGTTAAAATGTTTGTTTTTAAATAATATAGCATATATCATTTAATAAGCATATGATAGTTAAGTTTGATTATAAATGAATTTATAGTTGAATCTTGATTACAACAATAATTTCTGCGTCCTGATAATCTTTTGTTTATCCATCAAAAATATTATTCTCATTCCAACAAAATAATGAATGCCTCGCTTAGTTGGGCACCCTGTACAATACCCTCCTGGAGTTTAGTCTGTTCCACACTGTATTGTGCAAAAATCTACTCCAATATAAAAACTGGTTAAGCCATTTTCGCAATTTAAATCTTTGCTTAAAATGTGTTATTAGCCCGGAGCTAATAACAGGTATAATAGTAGAAACCTACACGAAGTCCAACGCAACGGCACAGCACGATTAATGAAAAATTGGTTGTAATTACACCCAATCGTTGGGGCCTATTCGAAAATCTTTACTTTGAATAGTCCGTTATACTAATTATTTTATTTACATTGATATAAAGGAGAGCTAATGATGCAATAATAGAAAAATTTGAATTATTGATAACCCAGGTGTGACAACAAATGCATATACAGTTGAACCTCCCTTAGGCGGACACCTACGGGACCGTCTAAATGTGCCCGCCTAATAGAGGCGATAGATAGAACAAACCCGCCATGGGAAATTTGTTATTAGGTAATATGTAAATGCAAAATTATTACTATGTATACGCATGTACAAATAAACAAAAATACACTAGTTTTAGTTAGGATGTAGTACTAAAAAATCGATTAACGTAGTTTGACGTGTTTGCGTTTTAAATTTGCAATCTAGCAAATGTACTTCAAAGTCTGATAACAATTCCATTGCTGTAGAGTCACCTCTAATTCTTTGCATACTCTTAATTTGTTTGATTACTGCATTCAACTTCTTCATCAGAGTCGTCCGATATCCGTGGTTTCAGTTTGGACTACATAATCGGTAGGAATAATATTCTAATAGCACATCGCTATCAATGATAATGAACTCGCCCAAATCATTGTTATCAAATTACAAACTTCCACAACATCAATATTCTCTTTCAGACTCAAAACGCGACATTTTTGTGCCATTGTTTACTAACCTTACAACTCACAAATAAACGGCGGACTGCTGTCGGGGAATCACACATACTTTCATTCGGAGAAGTCCTTTCGCTCTGCCACGCATACGCGATTGGTTACCGGTCTGTCTTGAGAGAGTTTTTGCATCGTACTTATTCGTCTCCTAAATACTTTAAAAAATTTTTTGTCCGTTTAAAGGAGGGTTTTCACACTCTTTATATGAAAACAGCCTGTCCGCGTCCGCCCAAAGGAGAGTCCGCCCAAGAGAGGTTGATTTTCATGGAATTTCATATACCTAGTTCCGTACTATGAAAAAATGTCCGCTTAATAGAGATGTCCGCTTATTCGAGGTGTCCGTTATGAGAGGTTTCACTGTATTTACATGAACCAAAACTCAAAATGTACAAACGAAAAGTGGTATTTCGAAAAAAATTTTCTACAGGATTATTCCACAGGGTGTTTCGAAATTAGAAAAACATTTTGATTATCCTTGTATAATATGTCGAATAACCAATGTTGCTTAAAATTTGTAAAAGGCCATTTAAAACTGATAGTTGTGTCTACAGTTCTATAAAAATATCACTCGCATTGGACTAAAAATTAAAAAGTTATTAAGCCTAAAACTTTATCAAAATTTTAGAATGGCCGTTTTCCTTACACGTAAGTTCATAATAAAATATGATTTAAGGGCGGCCTCAAGTATTTTAAGTTTTAGATAATAAAATGATGGAAATTATATATGGAATTAACCTCCCCCACTAAACTAACCTGTAAGAAGCACAATTAGAGTCATGTATTTTATCTAATTCATGGTAAATCGTCATCTTCATCCAAAAGTGACTCGTTCAGATACTTGTCCAATAAATCTTGTCCACTGCTTTTGTTAGCAGACGTCTTCGCTATTTTTTTCTTCAATTTAACTATAAAAGAAGTCGTTATTAGTGTATTAGGCCTACTTAATATAATATCGGTATTATTTAACTGGTTAGCAAAATATTCTTTTTTTTACGAACAGAAAAATGTAATCGGTCAGCCAAAATGGCTAGTTGGTCAGCTACTTATGGACAGCAAACATTTCTGAATCGTGACAGTGTCCTGGGAAAACAAGTGAAAACTCGCCCTCGCTACACCTTTTGGGCCTTGACTGCTGCATCGAATGAAAACACACGCACGCAATTAGCTACTCGTATCACACGACTGCTTTCGCTCCGCCCACAATAACGAACTTTGACGATTATTCAAAACAAACGCAATCCAATGATTTATATTGATAACCATTCTTTAATATGCAAACCTCTAAAGTAAACTGCTTCTAGACATTCTACTGACCAATTGTAAAATCTTGCTGATCAAGTAATTATTTCGCAGCTCGACTGTTAATTAAGCGAACACATGATATTACAAGCTGACTGATATCGGTCGGTTGAATTGTTGACAGTTTGTCGCATTTTTTGCAGAACAAGTGCAGCCTGATTTTTATTTATTGCAAGCAAAATCTTTTTATGCTGATCAAATGATTTAATGGCTATTTTTTGCTGCGAACCAAATTTAATAACGGCAAACCAGTTAATTATTTCTCTATTTCGCATATAATATTAATAAATAAGTTCTGTTATTTCCGCGAAATAACTGAGCCAGTAGTGTGACCGGGGAGTGGCACGTGGGCCGTGTGTAGTGGCTAGGTATTTCATCGACATATCGGCAAATCTTGCCGATAATCGGTATCGACAAAATTTTGCCGTATATATCAACATTTTTAAGGTACATGAAGCTGTTAGTTACCATTTGAAAATTATTAATAATCATGCTAGGGCGCTTAAATTATATTAACTAAGATTATTTAAACATGTTTATTATTTATGGAGAATGTGACAAAGTAATAACAAGAAGATGTGGCCGATTTATTTATTTGGCATTTAACTGTTTTTCAATGCCGTTACAGTCAACTAGGAGTAACTGAACTTAAAATCCACAGTAAAATCACCATATAAAAATATTAAATTGGCAATATTTCGAAAACTACAAATTTTCGGAATAGACAACCTTATACAAAGTCACCCTTATTTTTAATGCTAAATAGAAACCAATTATAAAATTTGAGGTTTCCATTCGAAAACATAGATTTCTTGCAATTTTCTCAGTTTCATTTTTAATCTTATTGTTTAAACACCCTGTATTAATAGCTTCAAAATATCATAAAAAATCTCTTAAAGCCTTCCATTTCAACAAGACATCCAACTCAAATTAAATAATAAAGGCTTCCTATTAGGAAAAATTAATATTTAAGTACTGCATAGCGTTATTTTCGACAAAAAACCTTAAATATGTCAAATATGCTTAGACTTATACTCGAAGTCCACAATTGTAGAGTGTGACTCATTTCATAGTCCGAGCAACAATGCAGCGAATGCGGTTGATAATATCTGTTTTTCTATTAGAACAAGACATTATAAAATATGTGTATGAAGGTGTTCGGACCCGAAATCCGGATTTATCTGTGCTAGATGCAACGAAACTATGTGCTTCTTTAACGAAAGTATCGGCTAGTACAGGGGTCGGCAACCTGCGGTTCGCGAGCCACATGCGGCTCTTTGGATGGGAAGCTGCGGCTCTTTAGTTCCATACGCAAATATTATTTTTATTTTATCGAAAAAAAAAACATTAAAAATTTGTTCTGAATCGATTAACGAGGATTAGGCACCGATTCTATCTCTCGGCCACTTGTACTCGCTTTTAACGGCATCCCTCCCCCGTGACACGCGTCGTTACTATCGTCAGTCCGTCGAAAGCTCTCGATTGACGCCGTTGTCGGATGTTTCTATGTAGGTTTTAATTCGTTTTGGACGCAAGACAATTTGGCGTCTTCACCAGTGCTTTGCCTGTGACCAGGGGTCGGCAACCTACGGTTCGCGAGCCGCATGCGGCTCTTTCGATGTCAAGTTGTGTCTCTTTCGATGTCAAATTGCGACCGTTAATGGCTCTTTAAAAACTGAGAAATTGTGTAAATTATAACTTTTGGCTCTTCCGTCTCAAAAGGTTGCCGACCCCTGGGCTAGTACAGTACTCATGACTTTAAAGAAATAAGAAGAACAAGAATAACTCCAAAGTTCAGAATTATGTAGGCCGAAAAAGAATCGTACTTGATAATGCGACAAAATATGCAATTCGTCGAAAAGTACGGTTTTTATTTTAAGAATGATATTCCCACATATAAAAAAATTGTGTCGGAAATAAAAAAGGACGACTCATTGCCAAAAAGATCGCTAAGTGAATTCAGTAATTACCTGAAATTTTGCGAATTTTCAATAATAAGTACTTATATAAATTTTTTATTTTACGCGCCACTGGAAGTCTATTTCCTTCTCGCTCAAATGCAGTTGTCGTTTTATTTTGTCATAGATGAATCACTGTCTACAATTGTGGTCTCCGAGTATAGGTATGATATATGCTATATGAAATCTGCCCTTAGAATTCAAAAATATAATAATATATAGGGTGTTCGGACTTGTTTGGGTAGGTCCCCTATATATTGAATAGTTACATATCTTTTAAGAATGTGGTGCCGATACCGATATTATATCGGTTATCGGCAACTAATATCGGTATCGGTAAAAAAAATCCGTATCGGCCGTACACTAGGTTTGTGCTGGGTAACCCTAAGGACGGGTTTGTCAGTGCACTGCTAAGTGCACCTTAAGGTACAGAATGACATAAGTTATCCTTAACACAGTTACAATCGATCCTCAAATTAATTTAAAACATTTTTTTTTTAATGTTTACCATAACGTTAAGGCTACCTTAGCTGAGGTCTAACTTAACGTAACATTCAAATATCGGCCTTAATGTTTCGGTTTCACAGCTGCCAGCCAATTTAGACCAGTTTGACCAACCGTACATAATCACGCACTGATAAACCCGTCCTAAGAGAGGACGCCGGCCGTATCTCAGGAACCGCTAATCATACCGCTTTGGCAAAAATTTATTTTTACGGAAAGTGGCCAAGAGAAATACCTGGAAATAAATCGCCTAGGAAACCAATATCATCCATAGTGTGTTATGTATTTGCAAGGATAATTTAAAATAGTATCTTTTTAGAATAAAATATATAGGGTGTTCCATTTAAAAAAATGAGGTTAGGTCCGATAACTTTTTTACCTGACCCCGTATACTTATTCTAAAAGGCAGATTATTCAGCAATCCATATAAAGAAACTTCTGTATAAAACATTTTTCTGTATCTCTTTTAACTAAGAAAATATAGGGTAATTTCGAAATTGTCAATTTTTTTATTTTCCCCTGTATCTCTTAAGCAAGCAAAAATTTTCAAATTTTGAATTTTATCATTTTAAGTTTGACCCAAAAAGAGCACATGACACCTACATTACTTTTTTTGATAGCGCTAACAATTACGGAGATACCGTATAAAAGTGTCGAAAATGGGACACCGGTAGGTCAAATTAAGTCTGTGATTTTGAATGATTTTAGAGAATAATATATTATGGTCAATTTTTGTATAGTGAACATTCTATAGTTAATAGTTGTTGCACAATGTGTAATATACTATATGTTTTTGTACATTCTTATTTTATAAATTTATAGTTTTTAGTATATTGTTATGTCTTTTTCTCTCTGTACTCTTACATTTAAGTACATGCACATGCGTTTGTAGGAGTTTAAACAAATAAATAAGCTGCAAAATATTCATCACGTACCTTGCGATAAGTTGATCGGCCAGAGTCTGCAACGTGGCGATCTTTTCCTCGTGCGTGTTGATAGCCTTGTCGAAGTCCTCGTGTTTTTTGATCAAAGCCTCGACGTTGTCGCCATTGGAATCGACATCATCCGACGCTAAGAATGCTTCTCGGTCGCTCATCCAGTTCTCCGCTTGCTCACAGTCTCTGTTAAAAACAGTTTTTTTATTACTCGGACCAAGGGAATGGTAAATAAAGTCACAGGAGACATTCAGAGTCATAACTTTTTTCAACAGTTCGTCAAAGTTAATTGATTATTAAAATTTTTGTTAGAAGTAAATCCTTTTTCAAATGGAAGCAAAAAAGTTTTCGACTTTTTCTTATTAAATTACCTTTATTTTAACACCTCTCCAAGGTATCCCGAGGCATTATCCTAACACCCTATATTTAATACATTATATATATATATATATATATATATACATCTTTATATCAAACCTGATCCATCCATAATACCATACAATCCTGAACCTTCCATTTCTAGAGTAGTTAGAGTTGCATAAGTCGGATTTTTAGCGCTTTTTATAAGCGGGAATTTCAAATATTTATATATACAACAAAAATATATTGTCGTTTAAAAGTTGTATATTTAGGGATTTTAAGTATATTGATACTTTCCTGAACCATTGTTATTTCTGTCAATCCTGAGCCAAAATACATGTGTATATGACAATTCTGAACCTAAACGCTGTTGTCAGTTTTACAGTGAAGTATGAGGATTGCAGCTATGAAAGTTAGTTAAGTATTACTGGTTATTTTATGGGTTATACAATCGGCAATGGTAAGATTGACTGGTAAATAGTAATTATCTTTAGATCGAAATAACCCCATTGGGTTAGGTTCGGTGCAAAAATATTAACTTGGTTCAATATTCATAATGTTCTTATTTCGCGCATTGGCCAGTTATTCCTATAATTGTCCAAGCTAAGGGTCTTTACTACAACACACTTATTAAATTACAGATATGTTAAGTCTAATTGTAGAGAAACGCTTTTCTGGAAACTGTATACGCTAAAGATACATCAAATGAAAAAGATACTATCGAGCCGCGAGGAAAGGATAAAGGAAATTAGAAGAAATACAATTCATCTAGTCGTGTTCTTATTTTGCTAATTAACGCAGCTTGTTAATAATGAATCAAGAGATGTTTAAGTAAAATTTTTTATTTCATGTTATTACCTTCTGCTTTTCTGTTTATTTGTCTGTTTATTTTTGTTTCGCCTCAATGTTCAATTGGAAGTTTATTTTTTTAAATGTTGTCAGAAAAAAGTATGCAATCATTTTCTTTTGTGTGGTTGTCCATGATTTTCTTTTATCCCTTTTAAATCTCTTTTGTACTATCGCTTCCTTTTTAAGAATCTAATAACACTAATCAACACAAAAATCCTCTTTATAAAAATATTGTGTATTTTGTAACATTTGGACTTAAACTAATATACAACTGACCCTCAAATGTTTATATTGGCCTCAGATTTCTTGGAAGGATCGAATAGGCCCATTAATAGGTAATAAACGGTCGCCCCATTGTTATTTGCAGCTTATTTGGATCTATGCTTGAAATATCCCTTTAGTCGTTACTATATAGGATCATTTAGTAAACATCTATTAATATTTTCGCTTAGATCTACGTGCGTGGTAAAACGGTACCAAAAATGTGGATGCGTGTTTGCGTTAATAAAGCCGATACCTTCTGTTATATTTGTGGCGAAGTTACCTCGAAAGCGTACCAAAAACCGATATCTTCATTAGTAAAAAAGGCTTATGAACTGTACTTTGGATGCAAAGTTGGCGATGAAGATAGGTCCTGGGCCAGAAAAATGTGTTGCAGTTCGTGCTCGAGAACATTGACTGGATGGCTGAAAGGTACTCATAAATCTATTCCATTCGCAGTTCCAATAGTTTGGAGGGAACCTCGTAATCACGTAGATAATTGCTATTTTTGCATGACGAATATTAAAGGAATTACTAGCAAAACCAAGCATAGCATTCAGTACCCCAATATTCCTTCTGCAATGCGACCAGTGCCCCATGACAACTCATTACCCATTCCCCAGCCACCTGAGAGTTACACGCTTGATTCCGAATCAGACTCGGGTAGTATTTCACCAGAAGCCGGACCAAGCTACATCCCTAGTTCTCATTCATGATTTGCCTGATACACCTCATTTAATAACTCAAGATGAATTAAATGACCTTGTTCGTGACTTGGACCTCCCGAAAACAAAAGCTGAACTTCTCGGATCCCGCCTGCAGCAGTGGAAGCTCTTGGGAAAAGGAGTGAAGGAAAAGGCAATCTACTCTCACAAATTTTTTTGCAGTGGAAGGTGATTTAGTATTTTGCCATGACATACCTGGCCTAATGACCGAACTGAACTTACCATATACTCCCGATAAATGGAGACTATTCATAGATTCGTCTAAAAGCTGGATTAATGGAAACGAGCATCCATCGGTTCCTATAGGTCATTCGATAAATATGAAAGAAACATATGACAATCTTAAGATGTTACTAAGATGTGTAAAGTACGAAGATCACAAATGGAACATATGTGCAGATTTAAAAGTGGTGGCGTTACTGACAGGACTGCAAGCAGGCTATACAAAATACTGTTGCTTTTTGTGTGAATGGAACAGCCGTGCAAGAGACAAACATTATAAAATTAAGGTTTGGCCTCCACGTGACACAATACAAGTTGGCGTTAAAAATTTGACCCGAGAACCATTAGTTCAGGAAGAAAAAATATATTTACCTCCACTTCACATTAAGCTGGGTCTGATCAAAAATTTTGTTAAAGCACTGGATAGAGAAGGAAATGCTTTCAAGTATTTAAAAGACAAATTTCCACGTATCAGTGAGGCCAAAATTAAAGAAGGAATTTTTGTTGGTCCCCAAATTAGGCAATTGTTTAAAGATGCGAACTTCAGGCAAATTTTAAGTGACAATGAAAGGCGGGCATGGAATGCATTTGAAAGTGCTTGCAACAATTTTCTTGGAAATAATAAATCAGAAAATTATCGTGAACTCGTGGAAGAACTACTCACGGCCTATCATATTTTAAAATGCAACATGTCACTAAAACTTCACTTCCTCAATTCTCATTTGGACTTTTTTCCTGAAAATTTAGGAGCAGTATCAGATGAGCATGGAGAACGATTTCACCAAGATATTGCCTCCATAGAGAAAAGGTATACAGGAAAGTGGAGCCCGAATATGTTAGCCGACTATTGCTGGACCCTAATACGAGACACATCCAGGAGTTCTTATAAAAGAAAAACGTTAGGGAAGTAAATATTAAATTTTAAATTATTTATAAATGTTTATAATGAACCTAAGCTAACTGTTAATAAAATATATTATAGGTTTTTAATTGTTCAAAGCATATGTCCCTCCCTTATCATTGGAGGCTGATATCGAAAATCTGAGGCCAGATCCGGATTCAGCAGGCCAAAATATATAAAATCCAGCCAAAATCCAGGGAGGAAAAATTTTTTTAAAATGTTCATCAGTGTAATTATCTAAGATCTCATATTCAAAGTTTGGATTGTATAAGTATTACATTTTTTAATATCTTCATCAATAGGGGTTAAATCAATATTAATTTCGTCCAATGTTTTACCTTTATATTCTTCAGCTCCGCCCTCCGTCATTAAAAGTAACAGCTTGGAAATTTTAGCTGTCTGATATACTTTATCAAAAGTACAATAATAATTAGAATGAGTTTGTAATGAATGGCCCATGAATTTACTTAATTGCTCCATATCTTTATTTGAAAATTGGAGAAATTGAGTGATTGTGGCTAACTGCTTGCGAAGTTTTGTTGCTCATAGGTCCAAAGTTCGCATTTTTTCGCATATTTATGAATCATTTTCGTTCCATCACCAAACCCTTTACCATTTGCATGGAAAATAAAATCACTTTCAGGTGCAAAGTTATCTCTAGTTCGTAGAAAATAATCAAAATGTATCTTCATTTCTGGTGAGAACAAGATTGGTACGCCTCTACCGCGCTTGCCTCTTATAACAAAACGGCTGTAGGTTTTTAATAAAAAATTTTCAGTTTCGCTTAAACATTTTTCAAATTCATTATTAGAGCCCACTTCTAAATTAATGGATTTAAAAGTTTTAACCTTTAGTTGAGCTACCTCTGCTGGTCGCTTTCTGTTCAGAATAATAACTTGCACAATATATATTTTTAAAGGATCATAGGCCTTGAACTCGCCTTCATTTGTTTTGAAGCTGTTGAAGCAGCAGATGTCTGCAAAAAAATGGCAATAGACTAAATAAATGAAATCACAAGGGCCAACTCAAATTTATTTTACTTTGTAAGTCAAATCAAACTAGCAAACGTCAAATTAATTTCATAAACGATATTTTTCAATTTTGTGTTTTTTTTCAAACAAATTTCATATTCAATTAAAAAAAAATCCTAGTGTTCGAACAGGGAGATACGTACAAGCAGACTAACAAATTAAGGAAAGTAATGTTTTTATGATTAAGATATTTCAGCTGATAAGCAGGTTAACACGATTATCAAAAACCTCTTTATCAAATTTTTATTCATAAAAAATATGTCAAACAAAACTACATAACAATAATGCTACATAACAAAACTAATATTCAATAAATATATTATTATTTACGTCTCGCTGAGCACATATCAACTATATTTCGTCTCTTATTATTCATTCATTGTAAAAACGAAGCTTGAACTGTTTAAAACGATCAAACAGAGGCTAAAAATAGATCGTAATTCTCAGTAAATACCATAGAACTCGATCTCTAACACTGTTGCCACATATTATGGTTCAGGATTCTACCAATCGTCAGACATACGTGAGAAATCGTGTATAAATTTCAAATTGCTCCTAACGCCAAAACGGCAAACAGCTGAACCAAAAAAATAGATATACCTAACAATCCTGAACCACCATATAAATAGGTGTAGCTCCGGTTACGTATGACGTAATGGGACAAAACTTAGTAATATACGCCGATTGATGTCGCCACCGATTCTAAACGAACTAATATTTCGAAATATGATATTTGGTGGGAAATATTAAAGAAAAACAATCCTGAACCAATATACAGGCTCAGGATTGTAAACGTGGCTCAGGTTTGTTATTAAGTTTTACTATTAAAGGCTCAGGATTGTATCGTTACCGTATATATATATATATAGGAAGGGTAGTCGTTGCTGACTAGTTAGGGATAACGATTTGGGTAATATTGGGCTTTGCAGCAAATGAAAGTGTACTCTTTAAAGTTGGTCCAAGCTTTCGGAAATCTTTATTTCCATCATCAGGGATACTACAATACAAGAAAATTGACTGAAATCAGAGTTAAGCTCTTAATTCAACAAAACAACTTTAGTTACTTACAACTTTGTTGAGGATGTTCATATATTTGTAGTTAATTACTAATAGTAACACAGTAAAATTAGAAAGCACTGAAGCATCAACAAGCCAAAATCTCTTGTGGTTGGTATACCCATACAAAACACACCATAATTCATTAATTAAAAAGACAGCACAGATTAAAATAATTTAAATTTTCAAATAAAATTACTGGTCTTTATCGACCATGCTTACGGAAACGGCCATTTTGTACCGGTATTATTTGATGAAATCGGCGTAGAGAATTTATAGGAACAATAATGATCACATATTACTCTGTGGTATGCCACTATGCCACAAAGGACTTTTTAAGTGTATCTCTCGATACTGGACACAAAAAGAGGAAAACCTTATCAATCTTAATTCTATTGGTTGAGGTGTTGATTCAAATGTGTGTATGCAACGCTTGAATCATATCCGGAAACAATCATGTGATTTATAAATATGAAGTTTATTTAATTTATAATTTATATTATTTATTATTATTATTATTTATTATTTAATTGTCGATATTTATTATTGATTAGTTATTAATTATTAATATTTTACTTTATTCTTATTCATTTATTATTGACTACCAATGTCGCTGTGGAGGGTGGGGTTTTTATCTAACGCGAATAAATAGGCATAAACCTCACTTAAATGGCTGATGTCAGTTCTTCTGTTCATGTTGTTGGGGATCTGAGAAATCCAGGCCATCTCCTGGAAGAGTGTTTTTGTGTATATCGACTGTGTTGACAAGATTTTAGTAGAGCCGTAGTTCATATTATGACCAAGTGTATTGGCATGTTCAGCCAACGCACATCTCTCAGGGTGTAATCTACAATCACTCCTATGTGACGCAATTCTTTTATTTAATGGTCTGGCAGTTTGGCCAATATAGACTTTATTGCAATCCTCACATGGAATGATATAAACCACATCCGAGAGTTGGCCAATTGGGACCTTGTCTTTCAGACGTGAGTGTAAAGTTTTAATAGTTAATACAGACTTATTGGCAATTTTAATATTACAAAAATCATTGATTATTCTCATGATTGGTGGTGATATCTCTCTTATATATGGAAATGAAGTGAATTTAATTGTGACTGAGTTAACTGGGACTGCATTCAGCAATGTGTTATTATTAATGTTAGGTATATTCAAGTTTGTATCATTCGCGGTTCTAAATAGGATTTTATTAATTAGTGAAGGAGGGTACGAGTTATCTATAAAGAGTTTTGAGAGGATATCTAGATTTTTCCTCAGGAAAGAAGCATCAGAAATTTTCGAAACTCTCGTTTTCATTTGTTTGATTAAATTCACCTTCATGGCTTGTTTGTGGTAGGATAAATAATTGAGGTATCTACCAGAGCTACATGGTTTGTGGTACCAGTCTATAAGAATTTTATTATCTGGTGTACGTATGAAACGTGTATCCAAGAACGGCACTGATCGTTCTGGACATTCTGTCTCAATGGTGAATTGTATATGCTGATCAAAATCATTGAGAGTATCTACTATTTCATTTATGCCATCCTCCGGAAGTGCTAAAATGATATATCATCTACATATTTTTTTATGAATAATGGAGTAAAAGATAAAACCGGTATGACAATATCCAGTATATCATCCATGACGTAATTAGCCAAAATGGGTGATATTGAAGATCCCATCGGCGTTCCAAAAATTTGTTTATAAAATTTATTATCAAATGTGAAATAAGTGTTATCGAATAAAAAAGAGATAATTTCTAAAAAGGTGTTTTTTTCAATGTTACAATAATCTTTAATGCGGTACCAATTTTTATTAATCGCTCTATGAGCTATATCTAAGTAAACGTTACTGAAAAGAGAAATCACATCCAAACTGGCTAAAACGAAATTAATTGGGAGTTGCATCCCTCAATTATTTATCCTACCACAAACAAGCCATGAAGGTGAATTTAATCAAACAAATGAAAACGAGAGTTTCGAAAATTTCTGATGCTTCTTTCCTGAGGAAAAATCTAGATATCCTCTCAAAACTCTTTATAGATAACTCGTACCCTCCTTCACTAATTAATAAAATCCTATTTAGAACCACGAATGATACAAACTTGAATATACCTAACATTAATAATAACACATTGCTGAATGCAGTCCCAGTTAACTCAGTCACAATTAAATTCACTTCATTTCCATATATAAGAGAGATATCACCACCAATCATGAGAATAATCAATGATTTTTGTAATATTAAAATTGCCAATAAGTCTGTATTAACTATTAAAACTTTACACTCACGTCTGAAAGACAAGGTCCCAATTGGCCAACTCTCGGATGTGGTTTATATCATTCCATGTGAGGATTGCAATAAAGTCTATATTGGTCAAACTGCCAGACCATTAAATAAAAGAATTGCGTCACATAGGAGTGATTGTAGATTACACCCTGAGAGATGTGCGTTGGCTGAACATGCCAATACACTTGGTCATAATATGAACTACGGCTCTACTAAAATCTTGTCAACACAGTCGATATACACAAAAAGACTCTTCCTGGAGATGGCCTGGATTTCTCAGATCCCCAACAACATGAACAGAAGAACTGACATCAGCCATTTAAGTGAGGTTTATGCCTATTTATTGGCGTTAGATAAAAATCCCAGTTTCTCTTGGATCTCCGGAGAGGCGTAATGGTTCGAGTTCAACAGCTGTTGGCCGAACTGTTCGAGGGCATGGAAGGTGCCAGCTCGCGCATCGATTTCGGTGCGGTGTTCCTAGTTTTTAAGAAAAAATAATGCATTTTTACTAATAAATTTCGGGAGAATGATATTGTGCACAAACACCTAAAAATTGTATTGTATACTTCTACACTGTGGTGTGATCGGAGAGTTGAGAAACTAACAAAGGACGGATCGTCACTCCTTTGATTGTGAGGAAACAATTACTTTCCTGCCATTGCTATTTATGTCGCAGTCGGAGGTCCAAATTATAATTTAAACAATTTTTTTTGTGACGCTATTTTCAAAAAAATACCTTCAAAATACAAAATGCGAACAAACCCGAACAAAATTAAATAAAAATTACTATTACGATATTTCTATACGATATTGGAATTTTGCCAATTTCTTTAGCTCATTGCTCGAAAAAAAAACTTTTCGATCACACCGAATTGTAAAATGGAACGATATAAAACACAATAAGCTTTTGTGAGTGTTAGTTGAATTTTGTGAGCTGTCCAAAACCACACTTGTGCTCCTTAAGTCATAAATTTACAAAAATTATCGGTTTTTTAATGGTGATAATAATGAGTGATATTACGAAAAATCCTTGTTAAAATAGAAAGCAATTGTATCATTTTCCAAGATGATGGGTCGATTCCGTAACGACATTACAGCGACGCATGAATGTGACAACGACATATTATCTGTCACATTGACATGTATTTTAAGAGCGTCATAAAATCGGTTACTGAATCGCCACCGATGATTATTTTTTTAGTTTAATACATATGGGGTGCTATGGATTATTATATTTAAATGAGTTTATTTACAAGATGCCATTCGTGCACATTTGCGGATTTAAACATAATAATTAATTGCCATAACACCCCCCGTATTTGTAACAAAGATTTTTGTGGGTTTAGTACAGGTTACACACTGGACGACATCTGTCAAATTAACTTGACATATTCTACCCGTGGATATCCATAGCGTGCGTCTATTTCCGCCTTGCAGTTCTATCCCATCCCGCGAAAAAAAAAACAAAACACAAAAATCAGACACAAAATGCAAAAAAACACATAAATTAACATGAATGGGGATATTTTAAATAAAGCAAGATGATATATTATTTCCTTCAAGTATTTTTATACAATTAATAATAAGGAGCTTGCTATTACTTATTAATAATACATTTTCACTGTATAAAATTTGACGTATTTTGGCTCAATTATGTATTTACTGTTAGCTCTCTAATAGCATTTTCGTTGTAAAAAAACGAATGTATTGAGAGTCTGTATCCTTAATAATTAAAAAACGTCACATAATTCGGCGATGAATATCAAAAAAAATATTCCCATTCCTTAAACCAGCGGTTCTCAAACTTTTATATCACGCGCGTGGATAGATAATAACTCAACCTACAGGAATTGAAGCTCGATTTGGCAACATTGCTACCGTTACCGGTGCGGTATCAATTCGCGTGATTTACCCGCGGATGACATACATTGCCGTCTTCCTGTCGCCCTCGATTTGAGAATCGCTGCCTTAGAGTATGAATATCTATAGAATGTTCTCTATAACGGTTGGGATCTATCGAATCATTCGTATTAAATTTTATTTTCAAATCATTCGTCTACGCTGCAGTAAGAATCAAAATATTTGATTGTTCGTTTTGTGCTTGCTATATTTCAGTACCGCTTTCTTGTAAATAAACTCTATGACCCATATTCAAATGAAGAAGTTATGGTAAAACTTGACAAAATCCGGAAAAGTGAAATACTCGACAGTTATCAGAATGTCTGTAAAAAAGGGCCAAGATCAAATAATACAGAAAAATGCAACAAAAACGAACAAACATATCGTATTAGTCTCAAAAATGCAAACATCATTAATAATAAATTAGGATGAATAGGGCGAGAACGAGGACAGGCGACGAAATAACTCAATTTATATTCGAAACGTTGGGGAATACAAATCGACTTATTTCGTTGCCTGCTCTCATTCATACTGGTCCCAATAGAATATTAACAGTTACAAAACCGTTAATAATAATTCATTTTTTACCTGATGTCTTTCAATCAGTGCTTCAGCTCCTGTAACGTCGTTGGCAAGCTCATCCGAGCTGACCAATCCCAGCATTGAATTGATCCAGGCGAGTAGGTCACGATGGTCATTCAAAAATCTATTAATAAACACAACAAATGTATAAACTTCCAGGATATAGAGTTGATGAGCAACACCTCTACAATGGTCCCCAACCGAATTTTTATAATTTCGTTTCAAAGTATGCAAGCAACTCGAAATCAGGGACCAATTTTTGAGTTGAATTTCCCTAAAACCTGTACTCAAGGACGAAACAAATATTAGAAACTACTGACCTTTGCAAGTCATATGAATCCAGCAATTTCTCCTTCCTGGAGTTTGCTTTGGCCGTAAGTTGAGTCCATAATTCGGTAATTTCGCGTTGTTTTTGCAGAGTCTGCTCTGCTTGCTCCGGATGAGACTGTTTGAGGCGGTTAGCGGTATCGTCTAGTTGTTTAATCTAAAAATTAATAAAAATGTTAGGACTAGAACGGCCCGTGAAGGTTTGTAAAAAGCCGAAAAATTATCATACCTTATCCCCTAAAGCAGCCAAATCCCTCTCCAAGCCTTCGTGCTTCCGTTGCAAGGCCTGCACACTCCTTAGTAAAAGAGTTGTCAGCAGCATCTCCCGCTCGTGGCACCCGTATTAAAATAAGTAGGCAGTTAAGAAGAGATAATTCTAAAACATTGTCAGTTGATGAAGCTCTGGCACTAATGATCGACGCCAACCTGTCAACGCACCAATATAATGTGACAAGAGGACAGGTAAACAAAATAAGTCCTAAGCTGTTCCCATCGTATTATGCAATTAAAGAAGCAAAGAAGAACTGCTACCCTACCAATATCAACGTAACTGAAACTTCAGCAGAAATTCCTCTACAGTCGCTGATCGACCATACTATCTTAAGATTATGTGCAACACAAGAAGAAGTGTTTGAAGTGGTTGAAGAAAGTATTACCGAGTTTAATTTTATTGTTAAATGGGGCTGTGATGGAGCGCAGCAAACACGTTATAAACAAATATTTGCAGCTGAAGGTCAAACTGATGAAAATTTATTCAGCATATCAATGGTACCGCTTCAAGTTTATTATATTAAAGATGACTTAAAACAAGTCATCTGGCAGAACCCATCACCTTCTTCAGTGCGGTATTGCCGACCTATACAGTTTATTTTTGCAAAAGAAACAACTGATTTAGTGGTTAGAATAGTGAACTCTATTGAACAAGAAATTACATCGTTAGTTCCTACAAACGTGCAAATTGCAAACAAAACTTTTGTAGTTAAGCCTTTGTTAGTTTTAAGTATGATAGATGGAAAAATTTGTACCTCACTGTCTTCGTATACGTCTTCACAAACCTGCTTTCTGTGTGGTGTCACACCAAAAGACATGAACACACCGGAAGTAATTGCAACAAAAGAAATTGATTTAAAATTGGCTGCTTTTGGTTTATCACCTTTACATGCGTGGATAAGATTTATGGAGTGCCTGTTACACATTGCATATAGACTAGAAGTAAAAATTTGGCAAGCCCGTGGGCCTGAAATAAAAAGTAAAGTTGCCAATCGCAAAAAATATATACAAGATAGGTTTAAAAAAGAAATGGGTATCTTGGTTGACATGCCTACACAGCAAGCAGGTAATACAAATGACGGCAATACAGCTCGAAAATTTTTTAGGAACCCTGAAAAGACGGCTGATATAACGGGTATAAATTTAGAGTTAATTATGCGCTTTCATATAATTTTAGAAGCAATAAATTGTGGATTTTCACTAAATGCAAATATATTTGAAGAGTATGCTACAGCCACGCGAACTTTGTATTTAAAAGAATATTCTTGGTATTATATGCCCAGTAGTATACACAAAATTTTGTTTCATAGCAAGATTGTTATTGCCTCTTGTATTCTTCCAATAGGTCAACTCTCCGAAGAAGCACAGGAGGCAAGAAACAAGGATAGCAGAAGGTATAGAGAGCAGTTCACAAGAAAGACTTCCCGTATTGATACAAACGTAGACCTAATACATAGACTTCTAATATCATCCGATCCTCTATTAGCTACTTTTAGGCATCCTCCTAAGAGATCGCGCGGAAAAATTACAACCGAAGTACTTTCTCTGCTCTCAATACCTCAGCTGTATTCTGGTTCAAGTAGTGAGAGTTCTGAACTTGAATCAGATGATTCAGATTAATTTAGTTCATGACTATATCATTATAATACCTAATAATAGATAAAGATTGTTTTTTTTTCGTTATTTTAACAAAAATAAATAATTTTAAAAATAATTTTATTTACAATATAACTATAAACCACACACAACTTTTTTTGTGCATTCTGTCAGAATGCACAGAAAAAATATTTTTTTTAAACTGGAATATTCACTTTATCCGAACTAAAAAGGGTTTCTTGTCCTCTAAAATTGCACATGTGATTTTAATACTTACGTAAATAACTATTAAAACATGTTTATACAAACTATCAATAATATTAAGTAAAAAAAAAATAATTAATTATGCAGGAAAACATTTCGTCCCGCTAGATTGCCGATCCGTCATTTCTCCTTCAGTGCCTTTCTACGTTCAAAAAGCATGGCGCGACGTTGAGCTATGTCGTCGGCGGCATAATGTTCGCCGTCGATTAATTTTGTGGCAAACTCATCGAGGGCCTTGATTTTCTCTTTTCGAGCTGCGAGACTCTTTTCGAAATCTTCGTGCTTTTTGATCAGGGATTCCACGGAGTCCAGAGAGTCGCCCAGGTCTCCGTTGGCAAGAAAAGCTTCTTGTTTTGCCATCCACGTATCGGCCTAGGAAAAAAATAATAAAGTCATCGGTATAAAAAAAAGGTTTGCTGCCTTCTAATAGGAAAAAAATAAGGAAAATGTCTTTACCTGTTCAGTATCGCGATAGAAAAGCTGCAAATCCATACACTGTTCGTACAAAATCCGTCTTTCGTCCCACAGAGCGTTGAGTGACCTCTTATCAGATTCTAACATGGACAGTTTCTCCTTAACTTCGTCGCTGGCATAATGGCCTTGATCTAAAAGATTTTTGCCCGCGGCCGTTGTAACGGCAAAGCTATCTTCTCTGGCGTCGATTTCCCCACGATGTTCCTGGTGACGTTCTAGTAAAGCTTCAGCACCTGAATAAGTAAAATATAATAAAAACAAAAATCGAAAATCAATGATTTTTATTAACAAAATCAAAAATTTTGGTTTTTTATTAAAAATTCATTATTTTTATTTTTTTATTCTTATTTAAGAGGACGTCGGAGTGAGTCGAAATCTCCGATTTGACCCGTGTTCATTTCGCGCTGTGTAGGCACGAGGCGGATCGGTCGAAGGTGCGTCGTGGACGCCGCTATTGTCGTTAGAACACAAAATTCAGGCGTCGAGCCCACCCGTGACGATCCACCGACAGAAACAGATAATCGGAAGAAAGAGACTGCACGTGATCGGGGTCTATAGTTCAATTTTCTACGCTGAAAAACGGAGTTTTCGCTTCCTATGAAATCGGTACATTTAAAAAAAATAATTTTTAACGAAAGATGTCCAAATTTTGTTAACAACTCGAGGAAAGTCCATAATTTTTTTCTATATGGAGCAGTAAAAAAATTAAATCTAAAAATCTTCCGAAACAAAAAAATACAGGCTTTCCGCGAGTTCTAGTTCTATTACAAAGTTTTTTTTCTTTTAACATTTTTTCCCTAAAAAAGGAATAAACGCTTGGGAAGAAAACTCCTTTACAGGAACTCGGGAATCCTGTTAACAAAGTGCCAAACTATAGATACCAACATGAAGCGTTCATAAAAAAAGAATCCAAACGCTTCCTTAGTAAGTTGATTTTATTTAAACGATTCTTTCATAATAAAGATTTCCATAAAATTATAAGAAAAAGGAATGCAAACGGTAAATTTTAAGACAAGCATGGAAGATTACTTTTTTCATTTAAAATTGAATGATAATTAATAATAAAATAATTGTTTGAAAGATATCAGTGGCGTGCGGTTAAAATCGTATGGAGATCGACTGCTGATCATTAAAAATCAATTTATCTCTTTTACTTCGATCATGGTATTTTCTTTTTTGCAAAAATAAATTGAGCATCATTATTTTCCAATAATTTTAAAGATCAGAAATGAAACATTTAATATATTCCCAGCTATGATGAAGAAATCGCTTACCTGCAACATCCTCAGCAAGCTCATCAGCGGAAATAATGGCCTTCATATCGTTGATCCAGGAAACAAGGTCCCGGAAATCGGCCAGGAAACGATGCAGAGCAGATTCCTCCAATCTCTCGCGGCGCTCTTTGGCCTTGGCGGTAAGGCTCTCCCAGTAGTTCTCAATTTCAGCACGCTTAGCCTGAATTTGGTCGGCATGATCGCCATGAATAGCACACAATCTAGTAAAAAAAAATAACTTTTAGTTAATATATTTCGGTAAGGTTGCATTTTCAAAGTAGTAGTTAGTTAACCTGTCAAATTAGTTCAGCCGCAAAAAATGTACCATCCTTACCTATCAGCCTCTTTTCTTAAAGTCGAAACCTTATCTTCCAAGGCTGCCAAATCTCTCTCTACGCCCTCGTGCTTGCGCTGCAGAGCTTGCACGCTTGCCAAATCTCTACCATAATCATCAGAAGATAGCACGACGTCTTTCTCGGAAATCCAAGCAACCTACAACGCAAAAATTGTTCGTTTTTCAACTATTCGAACAAACCCCCAAAAAAACAAAATTTCACGATTTTTATTATCGCAGTACTCACAATTTCGTCAGCATCCCTGTTGAATATTTGAATTTCGTGAGGGCCATACAGTTTGTCTTGACGCATGAGGGTCATTTGCTTCAAACGCAGCCAAGCGTTGTTCAGTTCTTCCTTTCTGTTGCCAATCTGGTCATGTTCGGGGTGGCCGTCTTGAAGCAGCTTGTCGGCTAGCTCGTTCACCTCTGTCACTCGGTATTCCTATGACAAGTCAAATAGTACAATGAATAAAGTATTTAGTATATGGCTCTTCAAATTTATCAACATTAATGGCTCAAACCTTCCATATTTCATATTAATTTGCAAGTTCGTTCAGACATATACAGGATGTTCCTTAATGACGTGCTAATATTTCAGGGTGTGATTCCTTAGGTCATTTTATAAAGAAAAGTTCATATGAACATATGTCCGGAACGGCTTAAATTTTTTGCTACAGGGTGTAGAATTTTTATTTTTTAAATGGTTATTTTTTAATATCTCCGAAAGTACTGTAGATATTATTTTCAATTTTGTTATGTGTTAATAGGATATAGAACGACAAATTTTAGTTAGAAAAGTTATTCAATTGTTCCACCTGTGGCGTCCCTGCAAACATGTCCTCTGATTTTTACAAAAAAGATGGCACGCCACTGACTTTTTTCCATATTGATATTTTTTCTCATTAGCCTGGTCAATTCTACATGAAAACGGTCTCTCGAGTTTTTCTCGTCAGACACACCGTTCTTGATTAAAACCACTAAATTCATATTGAAACTCACTATTATTAACATTGATAAAATAATTTGAAAATGGCCACCTCCACTTAAAAGACATGCTTCCGCCCATCTTCGCATAGAATTGCCCACTCCAACAATTTGTATAAAACAAAGTTTATCATTAATTATTTTATCAATGTTAATAATAGTGAGTTTCAATATGAATTTAGTGGTTTTAATAAAGAACGGTGCGTTTGACGAGAAAAACTCACGAGACCGTGTTCACACAGAATTGACCAGTCTAACCAGAAAGAATATCCACATGGAAAAATGTCAGTGGCGTATCATATTTTTTGTAAAAAATATCAGGACATGTTTGCAGTGGAACAATTGAATAACTTTTCTAACTAAAACTTATGGTTCCATATCCTATTAACACATACCAAAATTGAACATAATATCTAAAGTATTTTCGGAGATATTAAAAAATAATCATTTTAGAAATAAAAATACCCTGTAGCAAAAAACTTAAGCCGTTGCGGACATATGTTCATATGAACTTTTCTTTATAAAATCACCTAAGGAATCATACCCTGAAATACTAGCACGTCATTAAGGAACACCCTGTATAAGAAGCTTGAGAAGTGATTTAGAATTTTTTTTGTCTTCACCTTAAACTACTTACTTGTGAAGCCATATCCTTTTGGAATTCGTCGAATTTTCTCTGTAGGACCTCAACGTGGTGTTTCTGAATTTTAGCTTGCAAGTTGGTCGGATCTTTATAGCTCTCATCGGAAGCCGCCTGTAATTTTTCCAAAATCCAAGATTTCAATTCGTCAGCATCGCGTTTGAAGTATTGGAAACGTCTAAAAAAAAAAACCATAGTTTATATTTTTTCACAATCATACATACAACGTGTCCAAGATAAGGAGGGGCAGTACAGGGATCTCGGAAACCGTAAGAGGTTCAAGGGAGGTAAGGTTGCGCACTTACGTGCCTAATAATGTGCCGTTTAGAAAAATTTAAAATTCCTAGTAGTTCCGGAGATATCCGGAAAAACCCGAAATTGTGAAAATTTTTACTTATGTTGGACTAGTTCAATAAATAACAAATAATTTAATAATAAACCACAAATAAGTGAACAAAATACAGAAACATTATTTCAAACTTCTGTTGTTTCGGGATTTAAAAGAAAAGTAGGCGATTGAAGCAAAAAAATTAAGATGGTGACGCGTGATTTATTTCACTTCACATTCCCACTGTGATCGTTTGAAAGCGTTTTAAGAGGTTCTCTATTTTCCAGAAAATATGGAACATTTTATAAATGCTGAAAAGTTTGATATCTATAGTGTTTTATTTTATCTCAAAAAAACTGTTATATGGTGGTTAGAAGATGTTATTTGTGCTTAGAGAATAACGGAAATCATTTTGAACACCTGATTATGCAGTTCCTTACTTTTTCGTTGTTCGTTTATTTGTTATTTATTGAACTAGTTCTTATGACATATTATTTATAAAATTAGGAGAAATACAAGACCGTATCCCAAAATTTCCTGATGTTGTTAAAAAAAACCCTCGAAACGTCATTAAACCACAATGTGTCATACATCGTTGCATTCGGAAGAAAAAAAGCTCTCAAATTCCCATATCAAAAAAACAGGACCGGATTTAAAAAAGAAAGTTGATAATGACCCTTCAAAGAGGACTCGTCGGATTACAATTAACGCTACTAGATAGAGCGGAAAAAGTAGCAATGTAAAACTGCAACTTACTTTAGAATTCGATCTCAAAAAAACTCAGGAAAACAATAAAACGATTTTTCAGAATTTCGGTTTTTTCCGGATATCTCCGGAACTACTCGGAATATTAAAACTTTCTAAACGGCATATTATTAGGCACGTAAATGCGCAACTTTACCTCCACCGACTTTGTATCTCTTACGGTTTCCGAGAACCCTGTACAGCCAATTTACAATATAAATGGTGTTTAACAAAAAAACCTTAAAATTACTTTCTTACCTCGAGTCTTCCAACTTTACTGTTTTAGCCCTGGCGTCAGCATTTAAGTTTTCATATCTGGTCAATACTTGCTGACATCTCTCTTGGATATCCTCGGCGGTTTCGAGGATTTTAACCTCTTTGGGAGGCGGAATTTGATCCATGGTTGTGGTCGACAATTACGACGATGTCTTTATATTTCTTCAATATAAATTATGCTGGAGCTGTACAAATAAAGGTTACCTCTTTAGATGTGACAATGAAATAGAAGTTTTCAGAATAAGAAAATCAGAGAAGGAAATCGGCTACAAAAGGTGTAGCGGGGGCGGGTATTCACTTGTTTTCCCAGGGCAATGTCACAATTCAGAAATGTTTGCTGTCCATAAGTTGCTGACCAACTAGCCATTTTGGCTGACCGATTACATTTTTCTGTTCGCAAAAATAAGAATATTTTGCTAACCAGTTAAATGATACCCATTTTTTATTAGCTATTATTATGCGAAAATATACATTTTTAAATGGTGTAAATTTGAAAGTTTATGTCAGTAGGTTCTCATTATAGAATGTAAAATATACCTAATAATTTTGTGTTTTCTGGTATCCCGTGAAACCAATCCTATGCCGTAAAGAATTCCGTGTTCATTTGATTTATGGAATTCCTTAAATTAGTTTATTGAATTAAATCATATGAATTTATAAGTATTATACTTATTGATTAGTTTATTTTCAAAATCACTTACACTTTACGCCAATTCGTCAAAATTTATCGTTATTCTATCCAAGGGCCTTATACCAGGAAAAGATATATTTTCTTATCAGAACACACACTTATTCACTTATTTGTTCAATGATGTAAAACACTGTTATAGATATTTATTAATAAAATCGAGGATTGGTTTCAAAAATCTAGCTATTGTTAACTTTATTAATATCTGTATTTACCTTGTAAGGATAAAGACATTTGATTGGCTATATCACTCAAGTGTTCCTAAAGCTTTAAATATATATATATTAAGGAAAATGAAATATTGTAATAAGGTATTCTATATAAGCAAAAAAGGTTGTTTTTCAATGTACAGGGTGTCCCATTTCCGGCACTTTTATAGGGTATCTCCGTAATTGTTAGTGCTATCAAAAAAGTAATATAGGTGTCATGTGCTCTTTTTTTGGGTCTAACTTAAAATGATGAAATCAAAGGGAAATTAAAAAAATTGACAATTTCAAAATTACCCTATACTTTCTTAGTTAAAAGAAATACAGAAAAATGTTTTATACAGAAAGAAGTTTCTTTATATTGATTGTTGAATAATCTGCCGTTTTCAGAATAAGTATACGGTGTCAGGTAAAAAAAGTTATCGGACCTAACCTCGTTTTTTTAAATGGAACACCCTGTATATTTTAATCTAAAAAGATACTATTTTAAATTCTCCTTTCAAATCTATAACACACATGGATGATATTGGTTTCCTAGGCGATTTATTTAAACTTTATTACTTTGAAACAAAATAAAAGATTCAGATTAAGGTAAAAATAACGGGAATCATCGCAAATGTTGGGGATATTATGTCCTTAAATGGTTACCGTCTTTCCGGATAGCGAACAAAATATACATTTTGCGCCATTTCTTCGTTTTTTCCACTTTGAATATAAACTGATATCATATCAAATTTTTCAAAATGTTAATAGATCATTTTAGCAAATAAATATGTAAAGATATTAGCAACTACTTACCACTTTTTTTTAATTAAACTAACACTTTTGCCACACACTAGGCTAATTTGACATTGCTCAATTTAAAATTATGAATTCCACTAAATGGCTCAAATTGACAGTAATTTTTTCTATCAAGTTGTTTCTATAGAAACGAAGTCATGGCCAACTTTTAGGTACTTAATCGTTTTTCACGTGCTCGTGTTGACTTTTTTACATGTGGGGAAAAAAAGTTTACTATACGAATATAAACAATGCGATATGTCGTGAACGGAATTATTTTATTATACACGATGTTTTATTATTAATGAACCATGTGGTAAAATTATTTACATATTGACCAATTTGATTTCTAATGTGATAAGTAGAGACAAAAATCAATGACTATATCCGCTAATAATAATGATAATATGTACTTGAATTACGTATCCAATTATACAGGATGTTCTATTGTTAAGGTGACATGTGAAAATTGTAGTTCAAATAACTGATACCGTGCCGTCGGTCTTAATTTCGATTGATCTTTATTAATACTATATAATTTCATTATAAGATGAGTATCTGCTTACGGTAAGGCTGTAACATAATCTTAGGATGACATTGTTGTAAGGTAGTTAATGTCGAAAATATTTATGGTACATACCTGTGTTATTAGGGTAGTATAAATGGGATTATGAAACTAAAAATAACTTGTAATTATATAGTTAAGATGTGGTCATAACTTGAACCTTTCGCCATGTTAGCTAACCAAATTATTTAATCTAATTCTGGAGCAGTTTTGACAGTAATATTCAAATTTTCTAAACAGTTCACCAATATTTAAGCGATATATTTTTTCTTGCACACTCTGTATAATGAAAATTACCAAAAATATAACGTTTAACTTATTACGATTATCAATTGGTGAACGATTCATTCTCTTCCAATAATTAACCAAGAATATTATCTTAATAATAAAAATAAGCTTGCATATTTTAATTAAATAAGGATACTTACAATTTATACACAGGGAAGGACGTCAAATATAACCTTTTATTTGATTTGGCGGGCTTACTTTCCAGGCTCTTCTACTCGGTATACTTATAAAATATTATTAAAAATAAGAACTAAAATATTTCAATTTCATTTGCAGATTAGTGATTATATACATTATTAGATAGGTGAAAATAAATAAAAACAAACAGCTGTTTTTTTGTTAAGCGTAATCTTTGCAAATATTCATTGCCTTTCCATTTATTTCCATTTTTTATATCATACGTGCAGTAAACATGACCAATAAGTGTTACAAGTGCAGCGCCGGCTGCGTTCTCAAAGAAGATAAGTCAAACTTGTTCGGTTACCCGTGTGACTTATGTAAACGAGTTATTTGCCAGGAGTGCAATAAAACCCAAGCTCAGGAAATTAGGGTCATCCCAAGCCCATCAAGAACAATGATTCATTTATGTCCGGATTGTATCACGGACCTCAAAAACTTACCAAAAACTTTAAAACAACTGGAAGAATTAAAGGATGACGTTTCCTCTCTGAAGAATAGGTTTGCCAAGTTGGAAGCAGCAGTACAAACAAAAACATCCCAAGATGGCTTGCACCAAAAGATTGTTTCCATTGAGAGGGAAGTAGGGGCGCTCAAATCAGCTGCGAGAGACTCCAATAAAAACAAGAAAGTAGAATCCACACAGTCTGTGAGCAACCAGGATATAATAACAGTCATTCAGCAGCATTTGGATACACAATCTCAACAGGTCACTCAACGGCTCGATGCAGTTGTCTCGGCCATTAAGGACACCAACAAAGAACTTGTGTATATGATTACGGATAACCCTAAAGTAGTGAGAAAACAGGCTGGGCTAAACGGTGGACGTACACCTGATCCTTTCCAAGGTAAGAATCCTGAGGCTTTTGATAAAAGTCCAACTAATCTGAATACAAGGGGAGCTATAAGCGGAGTGCCAGTTCCGGTTCTTTCGGGAAATATCTGCACTGGTCCTAACCACCCAAACCTTAAAGTTGCCAACAGAAATATAGGGGAAAGAATTGCTAAACTAAGCTGGATATATAATTCCAATCTGGATGTTAACACCAAGTCAGACGACATCAAAGCCGTGCTTGACCCAAATTTTGCTAGCGTATATCAATGTCAGAAGTTACCATCAAAATTTGAATATCCAAATAGTGCTGCCTTTAAGCTGGGTATTCCGGAAGACTTGAAGGACAAATATTTATCTAGAAGCTTCTGGCCTGATGGTTGCTACGTGGATCTGTACAAACCTAAGAATAAAAATGATCTTGAATCCTCAAAGCCACGCAACAAGAACGGAAATTTTCCCGGACCACCCTTTCGCCGCTATCGGAAGTAATTACTGGATACAGACAAGACAAGTCCACCCGTGTGAATAATAATTCTCCAAAAAATATCTCTAAAAATACTCTCTCAATGTGTAATGAACTCTTCGTCCAACCAGGAAAGATTACCATATTACATCAAAACATGCAGTGTATGAAAAACAAGTTGGCTGAGCTTGAAATTTTTCTTGAGGTAACTAAACCCACTATATTATGCGTTACAGAGCACTGGTACACCTCTACAGAAATTGAATTTATGAAAGTGGAAAATTACACTGCTTGCGCGACATTCTCAAGATCTAATCAGTCGCATGGGGGTTCTGCCATATTAGTGAGAGACAATGTCCTGGCCAATGTTGCTGAGGAAGATACAGTTAAGGGCAAAGGCCTTGAGGGTGTCATTGAGTGTTCCTCCATCGTAGATAGACCGAATAATTTGTTGGTAATAACTATTTATAGGCCTCCTCAGGGTAACACTGAATCCTTTTTTAACATTTTCACTGACATCTTAAATTACTGTTTTAACTCATTTTACTCCTTCAGAGTCGTACTTTGTGGTGATTTCAACTTTGACCTTCTTCAGAATAATATCACTGTCAATAGATTCAGGGACATCTTAAACAGCTATAATTTCAAACAAACGATATTTGAACCCACGCGTGTAACGCAGCACTCGGCCACAATTATTGACAATATATTTGTAGATTTCGATTGTCCTGGTCACGGTGAGGTTGTCGCCACAGCCCTATCGGACCATCATGCGCAGATTCTTGAGGTTGAGATGCTGCCTTGCTCGGAGCAGGGCCCCATCCTGATCGAGGGACGAATTTTCTCCAAAAACAAGCTAGAGCAACTCAGACAGAATCTGCGGGAGGAGTCCTGGGGGAGGGTGTACCGAGAGGTGGACGTTAACAGCGCATACACTGCCTTCTCTCATGAATTAAAAAGCCTTATAGACCTGCACTTTCCTTTAAAAACAATTAAAAAAAAACATATAAAGACACCAAGTGGTTGGATAACGCAGGGCATCAAAGTATCCTCCAAGCATAAAAATTACCTTTATAGACAAGTGCGACGTGGCGAGATAGCCGTTGAAGTTTATAAACGCTATAGCAAAGTATTTCAGAAAGTAGTTCAGGTAGCTAAACAAATGTCTAATTTAAATTTTCTCTGTACTTCCAAGAACTTAGGAAAAGCAACCTGGACCCTGGTTAAAAAATATACAAACAAAAGCTCTAAAAAGTCAGAGTCAATACTTGAAAATTTATCGAAAGAAAACACCACAAATACCGAAGTCCTTACTCAAATTAATGACTATTTTATAAACGCATGCCCGGATCTGGGTGGAACCGGTGATGCTGCGAATATTCCCCTCTGTCCACACTCCCTCTATTTGCTCCCAACAGATCCAGGGGAAGTGCGGGACACAATAAACAAATTGAAAAGCACAAAATCGGTGGGGGTTGATGGAGTGCCTGTGCACTTGCTCAGGTATGTTGCGACCGAGATTGCGCCTGTGCTGTCTCATCTAATAAATTTGTCCTTTGTTGCTGGCACTTTCCCTGACCAACTAAAAATTGCTCGGGTAATCCCAATACATAAAAAAGGAGACAAAACTCAAATCTCAAAGTATAGACCAATAGCTCTTCTAAACAATATCAGTAAAATTTTTGAGAAAATAATTTATAAAAGATTTTTAGCATTTTTGGACGAGCATAACATAATAAATATTTATCAACATGGCTTTCGACCAGGCAAATCAACAGCTAGTGCCATTTATCAGGCTCTCATTAAAGTTCTTGATGCTCTAAATAAAAATAAGAATACACTTGCGGTCTGTCTCGACTTATCTCGAGCATTTGATAGTGTCAAATATAATATTCTTCTAAAAAAAATGGAGAGCTATGGCTTCAGAGGGACGGCCTTGAGACTAGTAGAATCCTACCTAGATGGCCGGCAACAATGTGTTGTTGGAGTGGACGGTTCTGGGGTCGGGTTAACCTCTGGCATGCAGTTGGTAAAAAGAGGCGTACCTCAGGGATCAATCCTGGGGCCGCTACTGTACATCCTATACACCAATGAACTGCCTGGGGTGACCGGTCACCACACCGTTCAGTACGCTGACGATACAACGCTCATCTTTAACCCGGAGGAAGCCTCCGATGTGGACACTGAGGTGGCTCAGGCTATGATCCTGCTGAAGACATGGTTTGATTCAAATAATCTTATCCTAAATATTAATAAAACACAGTTATTAAGGTTTTCTTATCAAAATTCTGGGGAAGCAGTGAATCTCATTTTGAATGGCTCCACATTTAAAACCGTCAATTCAGCTGTGTTTCTTGGGGTGACTATTGACTCTAGACTCGATTGGAAGGAGCACATCGACGTCCTGGCTGGGAAAATATCCCAGTTCTCGTTTGCACTCAGTGTATTGTCTAGAAACACGGGGACAGCTGTGGCCCTTACGGCATATCACGCTTATGTCCACTCCAGAATTCGGTATGGGGTTTTGTTCTGGGGCGGCAGTGTTGATGCCTCTAGAATTGCGATTCTGCAGAAGGCGTGTCTGCGCAGGATCTTTTGCATGGGACAGATGGACAGCTGTCGACCGGTTTTCCGCAGGTGGAGCATCCTCACTGTGATTGGGACATACATTTATGAATGTGTACTTTTCTTCAAATTAAATGAAAACTTATTTGAGGAGACACACAGAGGACATATTCACCTCACCAGAGGTAGACACGATCCTCTGACTCCAAGATATAATTATACCTACTTGCAAAAAAATGTTCACTACATGATAATAAAGATAGTCAGCAAGTTACCTAATTATATTAAAAACAATAATATTGCTAAACTCCGACCCCTACTCAAACACTTCCTTACCTCTAAGGCCTACTATACGATGGAGGAGTTCTTCAGTGATGTGAACATGTAATGACTGAGTATTCACAGTCAATTTCAAAGTTTTGTCATGACTTATTTCACGTTGAGCCAAATATTGTAAAAGAGTCCGTCCTTGATCTTGTAAAATTTCTGTCTTTTATTTTATTTAATTTTGTTATGTATTTGTCTGTATCTTTAGTACCTTTAGTCCTATTCTTAAAGAATGACATGTTCTATGCTTTGTTGTATTTTTATTAGAACTAATAAAGAGATTGATTGATTGATATTAAATTGATTAGGATTTTTCCGGTATGTCCGTATTCATAGCATTGACTGCAGTATCCACAAGACCAAAAAATCTTCATCATCAGTTAAAACTTCGTTATATTCATCCATTTTTAATTATAGAATAATATTTAGGTTTGTTTGACGATAATTTACTTGACACTAACCTGACACAAAGTGACAAAGAAAAATTTAAAGGCTAGAACACAGTTCAACTGAACCGCCAAAAGTGGACGTTCACGTGAACTAAGATCAATGTAAAATACTGTTGGTACAACAACTTTTTTTACTTTGAACTAGAGTTCAACAGTGAACTACAGTTCAAAGTGTTTATACAACCGGCCCTAAGGGCTTCAATTTAAAATTTAATATTTGTCAGTCACATATTGAGGTTAATAATTGTTTTAATAAACATTACAAAGGGGATTATAAATCCAATAATAACTTGTAATTATATTGTTAAGCTGTACTCATAATTTTAACTATTTGCCATAAAAACTAACAGAAATATTTAACCTAAATCCGGAGCAAATTTTCTAATATTATTTTAAATCACATACAATAATTCTTTTCGGACCCATTCTGTATAAAAAAAGGACATTGAAAATCGTTTAGTAACTTATTATTAACATTTAACTAAAGTTTGAACACTCCATTACTTAAATTGATCGAGTTATTGAATTTTTTTAATGTACTTAAGTAGATTGAGATATCATGCAAATAAATGACGCCATGAGCATTTAGCGGTTATTTATCCATGTAATTCATTAAAATGCACTATATTATGGTGGTTAATAATGCTGGCAACTACTTACCACTAATTTGAACAAAGTTAAAATCTAAGCGACAATCATAAATTCATAAAACAGTTGGAACTTGGAACTAATGCCCGATCTTTGATGCTCGATCCTTCCGCAGAGTAGATTCAGGAATTTGAATCCGTTCATGCACTCGCGGCTACGCGTATCGATTTGGTGATGGCGGTTTCTGATTCGTCGTTACTGTCGTCGCAAGACAATTTGGCGTCTTCATCATTGCTTTGGCAATGTTAGCTTAAAGAGCGACGTCACTTTAATTTTGTGACACACATTTTAAATTATAATAATACAGTTAAATCGAAATTATTCAAGTGTATAAAGAACAAAAAAATTAAAGTTTAGTCAATTTTTAATAGTACCATTCTAACCATTGTATTCCCAATTATTACAATTTGTACAGAGTGTAGCTGCCTAAAAACAAGTATTTGTTTTGATTAATTTGTTAAATCAAATTCTATTTTCTTCGAAACTACAATGAACAACATTTAAATTATAACCATCCAATGTACAATACTAATTGAATTCATTTTTAGATTCTTATAAAGAAGTTCGTCTGTGTGCCGCCTCCTTGGAGAAATTGTGCATTCAAGTTGTAAGTATCGTTAGTTTATTACATTATGCAAGTTATTACAAAATTATTTAGTGATTATTGGAAGGAATCGCTCACCAATTGTTATAATGGTAATAAGCTAAATTTAATCATAGATTAGTAATTATTTATACAGAGTGTGCAAGGTAAATAAATTACTTATAATTTGGTAAGTTTTTAGCAAAATTGGCATATTATGGTCAATATTGTTTCAGATTTAGTTTAAATGACCTAATGAATTTCCATTTTCTTGGTTTGAAAATACCATGAAGAACATTTAAATAACCATCTAATGTGCAATACCAATTGAAACTTTTTTAGATTCTAATAAATATAATTGGCCATCAAGACTTTACATTGCAGATTAATCAAATTGTAAGTACCTCACTTTATTAATTTTATTATTATTGCAACGTTATTAGTCAAATTTTGAAAGGAACGAAACGTTCATCAATTGATAATTGTCATAATCTAAACATTTTGGTTTTGGGTGTGTAGGTTTGGTAAATTGTAAGGAACCTTGCATATTACTGTTAATTATGTTACATCCTATTTAGATTGAATATCATTGTTAGTTTAATTGTTGAAAAGCTAAAACTATTACCATGTCCTAACAGTATATCCTTACAAGTTATTTTTGATTACTTCAAATTTTTTGATGTGTTGATTAAACAATTTATTAGACTCGACTTATTTTGTTATTGAAAAATGTTTACATTTTTAAAAAACACTTAGGTAACGTTAAATTTAAATAACATATCGACAGATATAAATAAAGAAAAAAATTAACATCTGATCAAATGTTAATAGTAAAATACTAATCATTGTATTCCCAATAACATATTTATACAGAGTGTACCTAAATAAAAAAAAAACGCATGTGTGATGCCCCGGGGAATTATATGCCCTTTTATTTTAAACAAATAAAGTAAATGTTAAATAACCATTCATGAAAGAGGAGATTGGGAAATTGAAAGGATTTATAAAAATTTTAAAATAAAACAAAGATTTTATTTGATTTAAAAATAAAATGATTTACGGTAGTGTTTCAAAAAGTAAATTCAGGAATTAGAATTTTAATAAAAGGTTCAATATTTTGTTCTTATTCAAAATAAATTAAAATCAGGATTAGGTTTTAGAAAATAATTATTTTCTTGAAAAATATTCTCAAGTTTAAGAATAAAATAAACTTACTTTAAATTAAGAATAAATCGAAGACCGTCGTGCGCCATCACTCCGAAAACAGAAACGGTAAACTGAAAAGATTCCTAAAGTCAAACCCTACCAAAAGGTTCAAGGAGTGGGAACAAGTTGTGCAATAGTATTTCATCATCACCTTGAGATTTTCTTAGGAAAAATTCCAACTTGTTTTCAATAACAAAATTCTTGGTACTCTGCTCGAGTCGCGCATACCGCAAATTCTTTCGGTTCAAAAGTTAGAGGATCTAAAAAGGTGCAGCCAACCAAATTAACATACGAAATTCCTTATAAGTGGTAGCTTAACTAAGCTCGGGGCCTCTTCGAGGATAAAATTCTTAAACTTGGAAACGATCACGTCACTTTTGGCCCTGAGATTGTTTTTCGGTTTTCTTCGCGGAATAAATTCCTTCTTGTTTTTAACAGCAAAAATTCTTAGAAAAGTCAGCGTTGACCATGAGTTGGCACAAACAAAAATCACGCGATCAACAACATACGTAACGAAAACCCCCTATAAATATCCGTCACACGTTTGTGGTAAAGTCAGTCTGAAAAAGGCAGTCGTAAGTCTAAAGAGTCGAGAGTCTACAACAGTCGGCAGTCTATAGAAAAGTAATCAGTCAGAAAGAGTTAAATTAACCAAATTAATTGGCCCCGACCCCTCGGAGGTCGGGGTGGGCCATTTTATAGAGCGGTAAATAGTTGAATCGGTTCAGTCATAGTGTAGAAAAGTGTAGTCAGAATAGAAAGTGTAGAGAGAGTAAGGCAGTAGAAAAATCGGGGTCCTCTTTCGGAACAAACCCCTCGGAGGTCGGGCTTAAACTTTATACGAGAGAGGTAGAACTTAAAAACGCGACGTAAAATAGTATAGTCGGTTCGCGAAAGAACAGTTAATTTGATCGGAAAGATCCGTCGTGACGCGGAAAAGGCACAAGAGCAAATCAGATAAAAGGAACGTGGTTGTAAGAAAGTGTTTTACCTTGTAAACAGGAAATGGAAGTGTCAAAAAGTAATTTTCAATCATTGAGAAATTTTATGACAATTTAAGGAAAGTAAAGATCGTTACTAGTGAAGCTCCCTCGTAAAATGAAAGTGTAAATTGTGGAAAATTGATGAATCACGGTAGTTGTTAAAATAGAAGGACAGAATTTTGAGTAAGTTAAACATTGTGACAAATTAGAGATTGTTTATGTTCCCTTTCGACTTTCGAGAAAATTGTATTTGATGTTGAACAATATAACAATAGTGCGGAAAAACAGTACTTTAACATTTTAAAGAAACAAAAATTATTTGTTGAAGGTGCTCCCTTTCAGACTTTATAAATGACTTTAAATCAAGTGAAGGTAACATTTTGAGAAAATAGAATTTGTTTAATGAAAAAGTTCCCTTTCAAGAATTTGTAAATGAATTTAGAACTATTTCAAATGTGACATTTTAAGATTTAACCGGAAGTTATGCACTTATAAAAATTATAACCATAATATTGATGTTTACAAGATTTTATGCAGTTTGCCAATGTTATAAGGCAATGATGAAATTGTAAAAGAACTTATGCAGTTTGTCAAAATTGTAATACCTTGTGAAAATTTAAATACTGATACAATAGATGTTTTAAAATTAAATCAAAGGGTTTTTACTGATAGAATAGTACTCTAGGACCGACCCAGTTCCCCTTCAAAGTTCTGCAGTGCTTCTGCCCTTATAATAAAAGTATATTAATAGGGGTGGGGCATTACATTGGTGTCAGTTGTGTGGGGTTTTGTTTGGTTGAATTGGAATTATCAATTGAGAAAGAACCAAAGGTCCTAGAACTGTAGAGCATCATTTACCCTCTACGACAGTACTTCTATCAGAAAATATTACAAAAAAAAAAAAAAAAACAATTTTGAAATCAACTACCTACCGTGTTAAACAAATATATACCAGTTTTCAAAGAAGAGTTAAGTATTGAAAACTAGATTCAGGAGGAGCTATAGTGAAACCAGAGATTGAAAGTAATTGAGTAGAAAACAAAGAACCGGAATTCCTACATATGGAAAGGTCAACCTTACGAATAAGTTTTGAGAAAATAAAAAAAATTAGGATGGCACGAATTTCAAGCAGATGAATTCTAATTATGAAAAACAAAAATATACATTTTTGAAATATGTATGAGCAAGACAGAGTTAAAGTTAAGAAGAAAAACACAAAGGCAACAGTGAGATACTCGAGTTAAAGGAGAACAAAGTAAGTCTTCAAGAGAGGAAGCAAGTAGAAAAAGATTTTTGCGATGAAGATATCCGAGGTTATTTGAGATTCAATTCTAAGGAAGCATCTAGGGTTAAGGCCCACATAAGAGTTTTCGAACCAAAAGTGTAGATCATCCTCAAGGGTTGTGGAAGAATAATAGAAGATAGGTCTTCAAAGGAAGCAAAAGGAAAGATTTAGAATTTTGTGAGATATAGAGAAAAAGAAGCTAAGCCTTCAAGAGAGGAAGGAAGTGAGAAAATAAAGTTATGAGAGGCCTCGAAGTGAAATATTTGAGTTACTTGGGAATCAGCTTTGATGGACTATCAAAAGGCCGAGGTCAACACTCAGTTTCCGAACTAAGTGCAGATGTCCAAAAGAAGCTCTTGCAAGTTACTAGAGATTTATGTAAGAGATGAAGTAAAAAGAAAAATTTGTTGTTGTCCCATGAGAAGGGAAGGAGAACTTTTATGGTTGTATCTAAGGTCAAGGCCAATATTCAGTTGAAAAACTAATGTATAGATAAACCTAAAAGGTTGTTGTAGGTTGCCAGAGATTTGTGTCAGGAAAGGAAGAGCAAAAATTCTGTTGAAAGAAAAAAAAAAAAAGCCAAGCTGGAATGAATCTTAAACAAAGACAATAAAATAAATAGAGGAAGTAAAGAACATGATGATTCAGATAACAGAAATTCAAAAAGGTAACTCTACCCGAGATTCTTCGTTACTGTCAATAACAGAAGAATCAGACGCTCAAGTGCTTGACAGGCGCGTGAATGCCCAGAGGAAGGCAGAAGATAGAGGAACCTTGGAGAATAAGAAAATAAAAATATATATATACGTAACATCAAAGAAGATAAGAAGCCATACGATAACATTAGAAATTACAAAAATAATAACCAAAGAATATCGACCAATGAAGAGGAAGAAAACTTAGGGATCCGGAAATCACTAGGAAGATATAAAAAGGAACAAGGTAAAACGAAAATAACACGAAATGGAAAAAAAAAAAAAGTGAAGAATAAATCGTGAAGTCCATACCAGAAGAAGAAGTGGTTGTTGTGCCTAAACTACCTCCGACCAACCACACCCGACGAAACCGCGAGAAGAGAAGAGGGAAACAAGTAGCGACAGAAAATAGAACACGGAGAGCCATCTATACGTAAAGCAATATACGACAAGGTGTCAAGAAGAAGGAACGCAAATTTTAAGAGGATAGTGTCACCTAGCGGAACATATGAAAAGTAAGGCGGTACGAGTCAAAAACTACGTCACTGAAGGTATTAGTTAAATGAATACCTAATAGAGTTCGCAAGTAGTTATTAGAACGAATTAAAAATTATGTGACTCCCCAAAAGGAAGCAGGCCAACGGAAAATTAAGGAATAGCAACATAAACAGAATTTCGGCGGCTCTTTGAAAATTGAGACGAGATATAAATCGACATTAAGTTACGTTCAACTCGACTTGGAATGTATCAACTAGCTGACTGGGGAAAATTGAGAACGAAAATCTTAAGTAGAATTAGCCTAAAGAAAACAAAATTATGCTGAATCAACTAAAAAACATGAACACTGAGGGAAGACGAAAACAAAAATCCTTCAGTATTATCAAAACGCTTAAACAGAGACCGACGGGAAAATTAAAAATTCAGAATGTTGTGGTTAGTGTTATTCTTAACCTATATTAACCTTATAGAAGACTGGGGGGTACGCGCGACTCTGTATCAGCTTGCCCTGTACCACGTCAGAGAACTAAGGCAATTCTACGAAAGGAATGCGATGGGACCGGGAGTGATACCAATTCTAGCTACCCTAGCCTTGTGGCAGGGGCATATTCATTTGAGCTATCGGATTTTTCGGGAGGCGCAGGCAGCGCGCGGGAACCGGCCGTTCAGTGGGGCATGCAACTGCGCCCTATGCGACCCCACAAATGAACTAGATTATGGACCGGGCTATTTTTGGAACATATGGGCAATAGCCGGACTTCCAGTGTGTATCTGCCCGATATGCAGGGCCCGGCCGCAGCCACTACACCAGCAGAACAATAGAACCAACCCTCCAGCTACCACCACCCACGATGTCTCTTGCCAAACTCCCTCCCCCCTACGATTGCGCCGTCCTACCCGTCAACCACCTGCAACCCCCTCAAGACCATTCCTTTCCGTTGTACGGCCATATCCACCAATTCGACATCACCTTCCCCCCCTAAATCCGCAAAATCCAACAAGCCCAGAAAATCAAACCGAGAACGTAGAAAATGACGACGAAGAATAAACTTTACAAATCGAATGTGTAAAAAAGAAAAGTTTTTTTTAATTTTGAATTATAAATTAATGAAAAATATAGCCTATTATCTAAAAAAGGGGTTTTAATAAAATCAAAAAGGGAAATCGTTTATAACCCAAAGGGCCAAGAGAAAAATTTTCTTAAGATTTAAATTATGTCAGGAATAATGTAAATTAAGGTCAGTAACACAAAAATTAAGAAAATTTTTTTTGGCAGAATTTATTTCAGGATGAATAAGGAAAGCCAAGGCAAGTTTTTCTTATGTTAAAAAATACTATTGTAATTGGAAGTCACGAAGTCACAAAGAAAAACTTAACCTGGTTGAAGTACTAAATTGGGATTTAAGAAAACTGTAAAAAGGGAAATGTTTCGAAAAAATTTACAAAAGGGGATATGTTGACCCAATTCAAGTAAGCAGCGAAATATTTTCTTTAAAGGTTTTATAAATTAGGAATTTATAGGATTTTGTTAATTGTTCTAAGTGCATAACGTTTCAGAAGTTTTTTTTTTGGGATACGTTAGGACAGGTAAAATGTAACAAATATTTTTAAAGGGTATGTAAAAGGTAAACCACTTTCCGTTTTTACGAACAAACAAAAGAAATAAAAATTTAACAATGAAATCGGGATTGACCGCCAACCTTAAGTTTATCTCGCTCAGACAGTCAGATGCCCGCGCCGCGCCTATCATGCGCCAAATTGAGAAGCATAAAAAACAACCGTGACGTAAGCACTATGAAGTCTGCCACAAGGAGAATACGAACAAAAAGGTAACAGAGGAAATCGAGACGCGCACGGCAACCCTATCGATATGAAGCTTATATGAAGGTTGATAAAAGGATCCATACGAACGAGAATCGTAACACAGAAAAATTTTGTACGGGCGTCGCTAACGAATAAAATGAATTAATCATTTCATTCGTCTTATAAAGGTTGGAGTGATGTGATGCCCCGGGGAATTATATGCCCTTTTATTTTAAACAAATAAAGTAAATGTTAAATAACCATTCATGAAAGAGGAGATTGGGAAATTGAAAGGATTTATAAAAATTTTAAAATAAAACAAAGATTTTATTTGATTTAAAAATAAAATGATTTACGGTAGTGTTTCAAAAAGTAAATTCAGGAATTAGAATTTTAATAAAAGGTTCAATATTTTGTTCTTATTCAAAATAAATTAAAATCAGGATTAGGTTTTAGAAAATAATTATTTTCTTGAAAAATATTCTCAAGTTTAAGAATAAAATAAACTTACTTTAAATTAAGAATAAATCGAAGACCGTCGTGCGCCATCACTCCGAAAACAGAAACGGTAAACTGAAAAGATTCCTAAAGTCAAACCCTACCAAAAGGTTCAAGGAGTGGGAACAAGTTGTGCAATAGTATTTCATCATCACCTTGAGATTTTCTTAGGAAAAATTCCAACTTGTTTTCAATAACAAAATTCTTGGTACTCTGCTCGAGTCGCGCATACCGCAAATTCTTTCGGTTCAAAAGTTAGAGGATCTAAAAAGGTGCAGCCAACCAAATTAACATACGAAATTCCTTATAAGTGGTAGCTTAACTAAGCTCGGGGCCTCTTCGAGGATAAAATTCTTAAACTTGGAAACGATCACGTCACTTTTGGCCCTGAGATTGTTTTTCGGTTTTCTTCGCGGAATAAATTCCTTCTTGTTTTTAACAGCAAAAATTCTTAGAAAAGTCAGCGTTGACCATGAGTTGGCACAAACAAAAATCACGCGATCAACAACATACGTAACGAAAACCCCCTATAAATATCCGTCACACGTTTGTGGTAAAGTCAGTCTGAAAAAGGCAGTCGTAAGTCTAAAGAGTCGAGAGTCTACAACAGTCGGCAGTCTATAGAAAAGTAATCAGTCAGAAAGAGTTAAATTAACCAAATTAATTGGCCCCGACCCCTCGGAGGTCGGGGTGGGCCATTTTATAGAGCGGTAAATAGTTGAATCGGTTCAGTCATAGTGTAGAAAAGTGTAGTCAGAATAGAAAGTGTAGAGAGAGTAAGGCAGTAGAAAAATCGGGGTCCTCTTTCGGAACAAACCCCTCGGAGGTCGGGCTTAAACTTTATACGAGAGAGGTAAAACGCGACGTAAAATAGTATAGTCGGTTCGCGAAAGAACAGTTAATTTGATCGGAAAGATCCGTCGTGACGCGGAAAAGGCACAAGAGCAAATCAGATAAAAGGAACGTGGTTGTAAGAAAGTGTTTTACCTTGTAAACAGGAAATGGAAGTGTCAAAAAGTAATTTTCAATCATTGAGAAATTTTATGACAATTTAAGGAAAGTAAAGATCGTTACTAGTGAAGCTCCCTCGTAAAATGAAAGTGTAAATTGTGGAAAATTGATGAATCACGGTAGTTGTTAAAATAGAAGGACAGAATTTTGAGTAAGTTAAACATTGTGACAAATTAGAGATTGTTTATGTTCCCTTTCGACTTTCGAGAAAATTGTATTTGATGTTGAACAATATAACAATAGTGCGGAAAAACAGTACTTTAACATTTTAAAGAAACAAAAATTATTTGTTGAAGGTGCTCCCTTTCAGACTTTATAAATGACTTTAAATCAAGTGAAGGTAACATTTTGAGAAAATAGAATTTGTTTAATGAAAAAGTTCCCTTTCAAGAATTTGTAAATGAATTTAGAACTATTTCAAATGTGACATTTTAAGATTTAACCGGAAGTTATGCACTTATAAAAATTATAACCATAATATTGATGTTTACAAGATTTTATGCAGTTTGCCAATGTTATAAGGCAATGATGAAATTGTAAAAGAACTTATGCAGTTTGTCAAAATTGTAATACCTTGTGAAAATTTAAATACTGATACAATAGATGTTTTAAAATTAAATCAAAGGGTTTTTACTGATAGAATAGTACTCTAGGACCGACCCAGTTCCCCTTCAAAGTTCTGCAGTGCTTCTGCCCTTATAATAAAAGTATATTAATAGGGGTGGGGCATTACACATGTTTGTTGATAATTTCATATAAGTACCTAATAATTTTCCACCTGCTTCGTTTGAAACTACCATGATGAAGAACATTTAAATAACTATCCAATATGCAATACTAATTGAAACCTTTTTAGATTCAAATAAAGAAATTTGGAGCCACCGCCTCCATTAGTCGAACAAACGCCTTCTGCAGCCGGATTAATTAAATTGTAAGTACCCTTATATTATTAAATTTATCATTAGCTTTGTTTGTTTGAGCAAGCTAGTCTGGATGATATGGTAAATATATTCTATGATGCTATTTATTCTGCCATTGAAAATCATGTCCCTCTTAAACGTATTTCCTCGGGCAAATTTCCTAGATGGTTTTCACCTGAGTTTAAGCATTATATAATCGAAAAAAAGAAGGCTCATAAACGCTATAAGAACTCTAAGCTAATGTGCGATTATCGTTCATTTTCTCAATTACGCTCAACTTGTAAACGATTGTTGGTAGAGTCTAATGCCGCCTTTATTGCCTTTATGGAAAACTCTTTAACGACTAATCCAAAGCAATTTTGGAACTACGTAAATTCAAAACGAAAAAATCGCGAAATTCCTAGCGAGTTTCAATACAATGAAAATCGTAGTGCCTCCGGTTCTGAAATTGCTGATATGTTTGCTGACCATTTCTCACAAGTTTATAGTAGTAAACCCTGCCCTGTTTATCAACATCCCCTTGATGAGTACAATAATACCAATGTCACCGATAATAGCATCCCCATATCAGAGGTATACTCACATTTAGCCTCCTTGGACATTAACAAGGGTCCTGGCCCTGACGGCATACCGCCATTACTTCTTAAAAACTGCAGTTTTATTCTGGCTCGTCCCTTACATATAATTTTTAACTTATCACTAGCAAACGGAATTTTTCCAGAATATTGGAAGATGAGCTTCTTAGCGCCTATTTATAAATCGGGACGGAAGGACGATGTTATAAACTATCGACCTATAAGCATCTTGAGTGAGATTCCTAAGGTATTTGAACATATTTTAACTGATTATCTGACCTCCATATTAAGACGGCCGTTTAATGAGCCTAAATCCATAGCAACCACCGATGGCGTTAACGGCGCATTATAATGAATATATTTTATATCGTCCTTATACCAAACACATATAACACATACATATAATTTTAAACAAGTTAGTTTCTGGTATCACTATTCCGCATAATGTTATCCCTCCAAGTTCATGTAGTAAGTCTAGCAATAGATGGCGCAACATAATTATTTTATTTTGAACGACGAAAGCTTGGATTTGTGTTTTAATTTTTACAAGGACTATTTGCCTACGAGTGTATGTGAAAACGTGAGTGGTATGGTGGTCAATTAAATGTTATACAGTAAAGTCGAAATAAAAGAAATAAATAAATATAAAAAATATAAACTTTTATTGGCTATGACTCTATATCATAACTTGGAACTTATAAACATAATAGACTTTAAAAAATACGGTTAACAATTAATTAGACGGTAGTCGATGAAATCGAACGACAACAAATTTTGGTTAAAAGTGTTGAGTCGTATTTAATATTCTTGGAATGAAAAACATAATTTAGAAAAATACATTTTAAAAAAAGGGAGGGGGTAATAAGGAATGAGTTTAAAGGAAAGTTGATGTCATTTTCAGGGTTATTACTATTCACATTAGGTATTATCTTTCTAACAGGCTCTGTTGTATTTCAAAGCATAACATATTATTTAAAAATTCGATAAATTAATTATTATTTTCTTATATTTGTACGGTAGACTACTATGACTAGTGAATTTTAACAGTAATCGTGTTTTACTTTTTCTGTAGCCGATTAATGACCTAATAAAAAGTACTTGTGATAATAAAGGTATATTTTACTTAATGCCAGTAATTTTATTTTAATAAATTAAAACTTTTAGAAAAATCATCGAGTTTACATTTTTAAATTATAGCAAATTAAAAAAAAAAGTTAAATACAGGAACGTAGGCTAGGGGTATTTTATTATATTTGCAATGCTCCTATTTCTAAAATTTATAAGAATTGTTGAAATTATTTTATAAAAATCATTTTGTACTTAACAATGCGAACTAAAATGTTAACATTGGTATTACAATGAAAAATAAAATACACATACAAAAATCCTTTTTTTGTGTAATACCTAACACAAATAATACTTACAGAACATTTATTTCTTCTGCTTATACGAGCAGCTTTGGAAGATTTGCTGCGTTTTTAATTTCTTCTAGTACTTCTCGTCATAATTTAATATCAATAAAAAAGACTAATCACGAAAATAATATTACGGTATACCTATTTCCACTATCTTATAATCTGCCACATAAAATACACCAATAATTGAAAACGATTTATAGATAGAAACCCTAAAATTTCCTTCGACAATCATACACATGTGCGGGTGCAACGTTACGTAGAGGTATACCGTGAATACCCTCGTATACGATTGGCGACTTTTTAGTTAGGCATTAACCAAGTTTCGAGAATATCTGTGACAAAAAGTTGCAAATTATTCATATTTCTAATTGTTATTATTATTCTTATTACATTATGTGTTTTAACGCTATTTTCTCATTTCCTTCTCCAATCCTTTAACTGTACAAATAATGTTTCAGATTAGAAGAAAATTAAGTATATTTGGCTAAAACTCTGATAAAAGTAGCGCCTGCTTGGCGATCTTTGATTAAACGGCCGTCTTAAGCCCAAATATCTCTATTAGTCAATTCGGCTTTCAGACTGGAAAGAATACTGAACTAAATTTGCTGACCTATGTTGACTTTATCTCTGAAGCCTTGGAGAACGGTTTCCAGGTTCATTCAGTCTATACGGACTTCTCCAAGGCGTTTGATAAGGTCAATCATGCAGTTCTTCTATCCAAGCTTGAGGGTCTGGGCGTTGGGGGTGCATTGCTGTCCTGGTTACGTAGCTCCTAAAAAGTCGATCCCAAATTGTTCGATTCAACAATTTTCAATCCAGGAGTATACTGGTTCCGTCTGGAGTTCCCCAAGGGTCCCATTTGGGCCCCCTTCTCTTTAATTTGTTTATTAACGACTTGGGGATGCAATTTGATTACTGTCAGTTCCTCCTGTTTGCTGATGATCTGGAACTGTTCTTAAAAATCTCGTCATTTGAGGATTGCTTAAGGCTCCAGTCGGACTTGAATAAATTGGTAGCATGGTGTAAGATCAACGGTATGGAGCTTAACGCCTCAAAGTGTCACACGATAAATTTTCATAGGTCTAGGTCGGAGTTTGAACAGCATTATTTAATTGAGGGCAATATTCTTACCATTGTTCCCGAAATTAAGGATTTGGGTCTGACTATAGATGCCAAGCTTACTTTCATTCCTCACATTCAGAACACCATATCCAAATCTCTCCATTTATTAAGCGCATAACCAGTGAATTTACTAATACCAAAGCTGTAAAAATCTGGAATACTCCTCCTGTGTCTGGAATCCTTGCTATAATATACATATCTTGAATATTGAAAGGGTTCAACATAAATTTTTGAATTACATGGCATATAAACTTAATACACCGCAACTAGATTATTCTCAGCTTGAAGCAAGTATCCAGATCAGAACCCTCAGGCTACGTCGGGATCATTGGGATCTTATAATGCTGAATAATCTATTACATAACAAATGTAACTGCCCTTTGTTACTTGACAGAATAGGATTGCACGTGCCATCTAGGGAAACACGTCAGAAGAATACCTTCTCTGTAGCACCTCATAGAACTAACTATGGCCAAAATAGCTTTATATCACGATCATGCAGACTAGCTAATGAGTATCCCACTCTTGATTTCTTTTTAGGTCGATCAGATTTTAAGGGGCAACTACGGACTATTGATTGACTTCTCTATTATAGTATTTAAACATTATAAAACGTTCAATTCATTATAATCTTTTTATTTTTTATTTTACACTTATATATTTTATATTTTACTCTTGTAATTTGTGTAAAATTGGGCATTGCCCGTTAATAAATAAATAAATAAATTATTGCAATGTTATTAGTCAAATATTGAAAAGAACCAAAAAAAATTCATCATTATTTTATTAAATTATTCTTGGTTAACTATTGGAAGGGAATGAATCGTTCACCAATTGTTAATCGTAATAAGTTCAATTTTATGTTTTTAGTAACTTTATTTATACAGAGTGTGCAAGAAAAAATATATTGCTTATATTTTGGTAAATTGTTAGAAAATTTACATATTATTGTCAAAACTGTTCCGGAATTAGTTTGAATAACTTTGTTACCTTAATGGCGAAAGGTTTAAGTTATAAGTTAACACGTCTTAACTATATAATTATAAGTTAGTTTTTGATTCATAATCCCAGTTGTAGTGTGTATATTAAAACAATTATAACTCGATTTGTGACTGACAAATTTTAAATTAAAGTTAAATCGAACAATTTGAAGCGTTATAAAGAACGAAAAAATTAAACTTTAGTCAATTATTAATAGTAACATTCTAATCATTGTATTCCCAATTATATGTTTGTACAGAGTGTACCTGCCAAAAAAAAAAGTATGTGTTTTGATAAAATTATTATCTATATTCTTGGAAAGTACCATGAACAACCCTTAAATAATATCTATCCCATGTGCAATACTAAATGAATTCATTTTTAGGTTCTTATTGTTGTTGCCGTTGTTCCGGCGAGAACGATAGTTGCAATATTATTTAGAGTAAGTAGAACATAGCAAAATCTCTTCCGCTTATTTCGATGCGAAATAGTACATTACGTATCAAGGGCCGAAAAGAGGCTTTTACGGATGAGATGCGGAGAGAACCGCACGAGTCCGGAAAAGCCTCCGACGGCCCGAGATATGTACCGTATTTTTTTTTTACAAGTGCTCCGAAGCTTTGATGCCAAATAAATAAAGAAATTCTTCAGACAGTTTTCCTGTCTACATGACATGAAAACACTCGCGCATGGAGAATGTAAATATCTATTATTATTTTTGACAAATAGGCTCGGTGGCCTAGTGGTATAGCGTGATCGGAGAGTCGCGGGTTCAAATCCCACACTCGGCATCTCTGGTTTTATTTATTTTTTTACAAGTGCCCAAGTCTTTGAGGCCATATAAATAAAGAAATTTTTCAGACATTTTTCTAAAACATCTTTGAAAAATTAACTGCCAACTTAATTTATATATAATCCGCTATTTATTATCGCTTGTAGTATGGCTCGGTCAGTAGAGTGTCCGCCTGGCGATCTGAGGGTCGCCGGTTCAAATCCCGCATCGACAATTCTGGTTTTATTTATTTATGAGCACATGGTGACTCGAGGCGGGCGGGAAAAATCTTTCTCGCCCGCTCTCTTGGAAAGAGATCATGCATGAAAAGAGGCAATTTCGGGGCACATGTAAAAAAAATTGTATTTCCTTACAGTTGTTAGTGTTCTACATAAATGATTGAAAACACGTTGTTCATAAGGAATTAATTTATATTTTCAAAACCTCAATGCTTTGCAGAATACATTTTGAAATTAGTTTGTTATATTCACAGTTATTTGACAGTTAGTACAGTTATTGAAAATTGGAGGAACATTATTAGAACTGTGAGAAATATTTTGGACAACATGCGAGGTAGTAGGGTTATTTTGTTGAATATTTTGTACTGTGAAAATTTTATTTGCCACCTCAACCTTATTGTTAAGACATTCTTCAATATATCCTTCAGCAACGTTTGATGACCTCCATCCGCCATATCTCTTTGAACTAGTTATGTTGGCACCAGAGTCAACCAATATTGTTGCAGAAGACCGACGAAGGCAGTGACTAGTATATTCCGTCGGATTTACCAAGTTCAAATAAGTAGCAACTATTTTAGGCATTTTTCTAAATTGATGTATTCCTACAACTTGTCTACAACCCTTTCCGCTTTGATATTTAAAGAAAAATCGATCACTGTTCATATGTTCTGGTCTCAACGAAACATACTTTCGATAAACATTCAAGTACATCTGATTAACTACAAATGATCTTGGTTTGCTGGTCTTCGAATCAGGTATGCTAATTAAGAGCTTAAATTCTAGGTCTTCTACATCGTGTAGAGTCATTCGGACTAAGTCATCCATTCTATAGGCCCCAGAAATATTAAAGCCACGTAAAAAATAAATAAATGTGTAATCTAAATAGAAATTAAAACCTTGTAAATTACCTTAATCATTAAATTTTCTTTATTTGGAGCTTCCTGGATAAATTTGTCGACTTCTTCCTTCGTTAAAATCTTAGATTTCTTTGCCCTATAACCTTGAGCATGCCGTTTCAATAAAGAACAAAGTTTTGAATATGTAGATATAATATCTACATTGTGTTTAATTGCAAGGGTTGACTTCAACATTGAATAATTGGTCCATAATGTTGAAGATTTCATCTTTAAACAAAGGTCTAGGAAGTATGCCTATTACAACGATCTCAATCTTTAAACTTTCTTTAGAGAGTGGTAGAGATAGAGCTCTATGTACCATTGATATATATATGCTGCCAAATTATGCTATTGCCGTCAATAATGGGTACACATTAAAAGAAATAACCTCTCTTATCAATAAAAAAAAACATACACTAGCTATAACGCAAATATATCCCATAAAAAAGAACGAAAACTCAAAAAATTTGATAGTACATATTCAGGTCCGACCTCAGACAAAATTGCAAATATTTTATCATCTGATTTAGTTTGGGTTCACTCTCGTGTGAGCGTCTTGAAGATGTAGTTGTACTACGAAACGGCCGTAACGTCAAATCTATTTTAATATAGTGACACAACAAAGTAAACTTTAGTTTCATTTTATATATTTAAAATGTATTGTCACAAAGTAACGGACGAGTCAATCAATTCTTTATCAATATTTTGTAATGATCTTTTTCTTTGCACGTGAGTGTATATTGAATAGTTACAGAACTTTTAAAAATGTGGCGCCGATACCGATATTCTACTTTTTACTTTTAGAATCTTCCTCCCCAACTGAAATACCAACAAATCATAGTGAGAATTTGGAGGATACAGTTTTGGAGGTAAAACAGCCTATCCTGGAATTAAATCCGGTTGCTGAATCTTTAAAAAATGCATTCGACGATATAGTACGCAGAGTAAGCGTCAGCCAGTTGCCGGGATTATTAATGGCGTCCAAAGTTTTTTTGCAAAAACTATAATACGTCGTGTAAAAGAGAACGTTCTTTGCAGAGGGCTTTAGTGAATTTTGGCCGATCTACCGGAAGAAAAGGTGCGGTTATGTCGTCGACAAAAACTGGTGTATTACCGACAAGAAGAAAGATTCATAATATGCAAAAACTGCGTCGACTCAATTCGGAATCGGCTACGAAAGTAGTAAGAAAGGACGAGAGCACGCATGGCTGTACCACTTAGAGAGAGATTGCATAGAAAAGTGATAACGACGAGTTTCAATTGTCGCAACATTTGTCTGGATTTTGTAATCGTGAATTCAATATACAAGGCGATACAAAAAATTTTAACAGCTAATTGTACCTGCTAATCTCGGGATCATACAGAGGAGGTCAAAATAAACCTAAAAAAATCCTAAAGTGCGCCTTGACGGAGATACAGAGCTTCAAAGAGGTACCCAGCGATTAACTTTTTTGGCTCTAACTTTTAAAATTCAAAGAAAAAGTCCATTTTCTCCAAGAGACCTGTTTGGTAACTAACGAGGGTTGAACTCAAAGTCACGGTCTCATAAATTATCTGTTGTATATTTAAAGAAGCGTGGTTACATGTTTCGCCCAACTGGGCATCATCAGACCTAAAAAAAATTTCATTTATTTAAAAAAAAAACTTTTGAACAGAAAAAAGATAAAACCACGAAACAACGTCACTAAGTTACCTTAGAATAAAAATTTACACCACAACACAAAAGACTGCACAAACAACAAGCAGTTACATTTAAAAATACGAGCAAAACAATATAAAATATAAATATCGAATGTTAAAATGTCATCCTAAAAAATTGTTTTTTAAAAAATTACACAAAATTAAAACAGTTGTGAAGGGAATCACAAAATTACACAAAATTAAAACAGTTGTGTTTTTATTTTTATTTATATTGTTTTACTCGTATTTTTAAATGTAACTGCTTGTTGTTTGTGCAGTCTTCTGTGTTGTGGTGTAAATTTTTATTCTAAGGTAACTTAGTGGCGTTGTTTCGTGGTTTTATCTGTTTCTGTTCGAAAGTTTTTTAAAATAAATAAAAAAAAAATTAGGTCTGATGATGCCCAGTTGGGCGAAACATGTAACCACGCTTCTTTAAATATACAACAGATAATTTATGAGACCGTGACTTTGAGTTCACCCCTTGTTCTAACTTTTGAACCGACTGGTATAATTTAATGAACTTTTAATATTTTATAGAAGTCATAAAGAATCATTAAACTATGCTACATCCTCAGGAACGGAATTGCCAGTTGGGCCAAAATTTTGACAGGTGTCATTTGACAGAGCTGAAAACCGATTTTTTAAATATTTAGTCCCTTTAGGTACTCTTAATTTATTGCGATAAAGCTAGCGGTTTTCGAAATAAGTCGGTTTTTATGCGAAACGCGCATAAGTTAAAGATTGTTTCAAGAAAAATGGATATAATAATAATAATAATGTTTATTCCCAACGAGCTATTATAGTCCATTACAGGGAATATTATAACATAGAACATAAATAAGTAATTAATCAATATAAAAATTCAAAATAAAAATTATTATAAATGGTTTTTTTAAGTAATTTGTATGTTTTCCATAAAAAATTTCTTTGCATTTTTTTTAAACAATTTTAAATTAAAATTTTTTGTTAATACTTTAGGTAATGTATTATAAATATTTATTCCATCAAATAAAATAGATTTCATCCCTATTCTACTTTTAATTTGATTTTTTTAAATAGTCAATATTTCTGGTATTATGATTGTGTATATCAGTTAATTTTACAAATTTTATACAAGATTTTTTATTTTTATTATTAATTGCATGAATTAGTATACTGATTTTTAATTTATATAAACTATTCAGATCTAGATATCCTCTTGGTTTATATAAATTTGCTGTCGGTTCCAAAAAATTCAGTTTATGAATACATTTTATAATTTTGTTCTGTAGTCTTTTTAAAGGGTTTAATATTGTGGCATATGCAGATCCCCAAACTGATATTAAATATTGAAATTTTGAATAAACTAATGAATAATAAATATTTTTTAAATGTATTAAAGGTATATAATCTCTAATTTTAAATAATATTCCAATGAGTGGTGATACGCTTTTTCGAAGATTTTCAACATGTTTTCTCCAATTTAAATTTTCGTCTATATATAAGCCTAAAAACTTTACGGATTTTACATACTTAATTTCGTTTCCATTGAAAATTATTGGTAAAATATTGTTCCCAATTGCACATTTAGAAATAAACGTGAAAGATGGTTTTTCAAAGTTTAAAGAAAGTTTATAGGATTGCAGCAATGAAAGTATAATTTTCAAATCATTAGTGATATCAGTTTGAATATTGCAAAAGACTCGCCAAAATATAAAATTGTAGTATCATCCGCAACAATTTGATTTTACCTTTTAGATTTAAGAAATGGAATTTATATATATAAAGAATAAAGTTGGTCCTAAAATTGATCCTTGAGGAACACCGCAAGTAATATTTTGTTGAGAACTTGAGCAATCGTCAATATAAACGTAGTGTTTTCTGTTATATAAATAATTTTTAAACCAATTGTAAATATTTCCTCTAATACCAATATTGAAAAGACTTTGTAATAAAATTTCGTGATTCACAGTATCAAATGCCTTTCGCAAGTCTAAAGATAATAGGCAACATTTTTTGTTATTGTCTAAACTTAATTGAATGTCAGTAACAATATCAATAGCAGATATTTCTGTATCCTTAGACTTACGAAATCCATATTGACCACTAAATAGCATGTTTTGATTTTCTAAAAAATTTGTTAATTTCTTATTCATTATTTTTTCCAAAATTTTAGATAAAACAGGTAAAACAGAAATTGGCCTATAATTATTAGGATCACTTTTTTGACCATTTTTAAAAATTGGAGATATCTATCTATCTATTAGGATTTCTTTTTTGACCATTTTAATAGTTTTTATCGATATATCATCAAAACCGTTGGCCTTTCTTGGGTTAAGATTTGTAATAATGTCATCAATATCTTCTTTAGAAACTTCCTCTGGATCTAGAAACATTGAATTTTGACAGAAATGTTCTTCAAATCTTTTTACAAATGGAATCTTCCTTGATAAATTTTCTCCTACATCGATAAAATGTTTATTAATTTTTTCACATATCTCCTTCTTTTCCTCAATTTTGTTATTGTCCCATAAAAGATAGTCAATGGTTGACTTATTGGTTCTTGATTTATTGGTTAATAATAAATTTATATTGTTCCATATTGTTTTCTGATTAGTATTATGAAATTTTTCTTTGAAAAAATGTTGTTTTGCATTTCTCAATTCTTTTTTAAATCTTTTATTATAACTGTTGTACAGTTCAGTATTTTTTTTGTCATTTGGATACTTTTTCTTTTTTTCATAATATTTATCTCTTATTTTCATCATTTTTCCCAAATTTGAATTAAACCACGGCTTTGAGTTTGTTTTAATTCTTACTGAGGTAGTGTAACTACATTTTTCAAAAATTTTCAAAATTTCTTCATAAAATTTGTTCGGATCTTTAAATGAGGCCATTTTCTTCTCCAAAACTAAAAGGGCAATTTTTAGTTTCTCACACGAAATTTTTTTTAAAGATAATTCTTGATATTTTGATGTTTTCACTTGATTATTTGTTAATTCTATAATTTGAATTTTGTGATCACTAATAACATTATTTATGAGTTGAGCACGTTCATTTTATGGGATGAGTTTATTAGATGATATAACTTAATGACTGCCGTAAAAGTACCTGGGCCATCCCATTATTTATGACCGTTTTGTTATTATTATGTGGAAAGGACCCGATTATAATAATTATAATTAAAAAAAGGCGCATCAGGTAGGTTAGGTTGCTTAATTTATATTTAAATATCTTTTTGTGGTAAAATTTGTTAGTTTTTGAGGAATGGTTCAAGAAAGTGATCTTTTAGAAGTTTTAAAGACATTTTGTATAAAAAAAGTATATGTTTGTGACACATTGGCAGAAGAAATTGGACATACAGTGCTACGGCTCCCACCCTATTATTGCATTTTTAACCCCATAGAGCATATGTGGCTACAGTTAAAATCACTGGTTAGGTCTGAAAATATTTCTCCTACTTTAAGTTCTAGTGTTGTAGAATTAATACGAAAATGCTTTAATGATAGTTGGAAAAATTCAGTCCGTCACGTAATAACTGTGGAAAATTCGTATAATAGTCTGGATCGTATAATTAATCCAATTATAATTCATTTTGATGAGGATAGCGATAGCGAAACAGAACTATCTATAGAATGACATTATAAACGTAAATAAATATGACTAGTAATATTTTTTTTAAATGTTATTTCATTTGATTACATTAATATAATCATATCATTACTTGTTTTCCTTATTCCGTCCCTTCATACTTCACTTGTTTATTGCCAAGCTCTTCTCGACACAATGGGACCGACCCAGGAAATCATTAAGTCGTATCCAATTTTCGTGAAACGTACTGTACTTATTTATTTTTATTTTTATCGTATTAAATTAAGAGTGTCCTTTTTAAAGAGGAATGACCAAAGTATTCAAAAAATCAGTTTTCAGCTCTGTCAAATGACACTGGTGCCAAATTTTTCGTGTATGTAAACATAATATATGACTGTTTTTTTTTATGGGAATTTTTTGGTTTTTCAACACTTAATAAAATTTTGTTTATAACTCATCCGCTTATGTTTCATTTCATTATTACAAAAACGAATAATTAATTATGGCTGAATTAGATATTTTTGCTTATTTTTTACGAACGAACGAATAATTTGCAATAAGTCAAAAAAAATTTATTTGTATGTCGCAATAAAGTATGTCCCATAATTTTTGGCACCAATTTCAGATGCCATAAAATTGGTAATAAGAAGAAAATATCAAATTGTCCTGGTAACAAAAAGTTGTTCGACACCCTCACTAAACGTTGACAGTTCAGTTTTTAAATTGATTAAGTCGATATGGCTTACAAATTAGAAATTCGGAAAAGTATTTATAATGGACCCGTTCAGCATTTTTTTATTGTAGAAATCGAAAGTAGAACACTTTTTAAGGCAATTTCCTAATTTTTAGATTTTTATTCGGACTTTTAAGCCCTTAAATAAATTATCAAAGTTGGATCGGGGCGGAGCTTCGCTAGACGTCACTCCGTATATGCTGGTCGGAAAACGGTCGAGATTAGAAGCGTATAGTGCGTGATTCTGTATGAAAACGTCGTTTGATTGTGAAATTATATCTTTTTTTGACTTCTTGCTGGTTTAAAATGAGTGAGAAGAAATCTTGTGTAGTTCCTGAGTACCCTAACACTTTCAAAAATGGCCCAGAAAAACTGTTTATAAGCGTTCCCTGTGATCGTGCAACTAAAAAAGTTTGGCAGGAAGCTATGCCATGGGATGTTTTTCTTTCTGACAAAACCCATACTTATTGCTATGAGGAGCATTTTAACGTAAGTTTAAATATGTCAATGTGAAAGCAAACTATACAATATATGATATACATATATTTATTTTAGATACAAGAAGACACAGAAAATTAAATATACATTAGAACAATGCAGAACGGAAGAATCAGACTTAAGCCAAAAGTAGTACCAAGGATTTCTGATTGTAAAAAAAATAGAATTACGACCCACAGACCAAAACTATCGTCACGATTTTTACAAAAGAAAGAACAACAGTCTTTGATTAATAACTTGTTCGTGTCCGTTTAAGGAAAGGGTTCCGAAGAAAATGTGGCTGGAAGGAAATAATATAGCGACTCAGTTTCCAATAGCGGCTCTACATCAATTTATTTTAACAGATCTAAGCTTCTCAGATTCAGATTCCGATAGATTCTAACACCATGAAATACTTAATAGAGTGGATGTGGACAAATGGATTTATTTCTTACATTTCTTCTGGTTTTGGTGGTAGAAGTACTGACAAAATTATAGTTGAGGAATCCACATTTTTAAATAAATTAGATCCAGAGGCCCAGGATCCCAGGTAATGGCCGACGGAGGCTTTAAGCATCTCGAAGACCAACTTACAGCCAATAATAATCAACTTGTTAGACCAAATGCGAGGAATAAAATTGCTTAGGTTAGTAAAATATTTTTAGAGGAATCGTATATATTTAATTTATATTAAAAAAAGTGTATCGCCTGATAGGATTAGCTATACTCTTTTTTTAATACAAATTAAATTTTTGCATATATCACCTATTTACTATTCCTCTAAAAATATTTTACTTCCCTAAATAGCAATTTTATGACGTCACGAATCGGCGCAGCGCCTTTTACTGAAATCCAATTTTTAACATTGAATATCTAAGGATTGGATAAACCTATCGAGCTGAAATTTTAACAGCTCATTTAGATGATCGAATTTTATTGAATACCATAAAAAAAGTTATGAAAAAAATATCGGTAACAAGCCCATTTAGTTGGACGGGTCCCTAAATCCGAAATAATACGCATTTTTGAAAATGCAAATATATCCCGTAGAACCATTTATCGGACAATTGCTGAATGTGACCAAGGTGCTCCTTGTATAAACCTTCTAAAAAGTGAAAGGCCTAGAATTTTTACCAGAGTAAGATCGGAAAGACTGGTAAGAAGGGCGAAAAACACACTTGGTACATCAACAAGAAAACTAGCACGACAATATCGAACATCTAAGAACGCCATAGCGCGGGAACTATCGCGAAATCGCCAGAAATACTGAAAAAGAAGAAAGGCTCCGAAATATACAGCCAACCAACTAGCCAGAATCCCGAGATGCTGCTGTTGGAATATACGAGCAGTATTTTAACTCGATCACACTACAGCGGTATATTTCCGCCGGCGTCAAGAGAAGCTCGGGTATCGAGTGAAAGTTTTCGCGACGGTTTTCGCCTCAATAGATAACTCGAGCGGTTTTTTTAATCATCGAGCGATGTCGGTTATTTCAATAATCGAGTGATCAAGCGGTTTTTCGCTCGAGCGATCACCAACACTAATGTATTACAAAACTTTATTTAAATATATTTTATTATTAAAAAAACAATTGGTTGTATTTTAACCCGAACAAACACCCTGTACTATTATAAATAATATTTGGAAAAATAGTGAAAAGCCTTTGGGTATCACCCGACTCTCAGTCGAATTTCTGTACGCTAATTTGTCAGAGTTCACAAATATCGGTTCTTTTTGGACGGACGAAAAAAAAAGTTAAATAATTATTATCTCGAGAAGGATAACAGATAGATATATCAAAATTTCAAGGAAAGTTATTAAGAAATTATTATTGATTCTAAAAAAATAAATATACAGAGTGTTCCATTTAAATTATCAAAGCTGCTAATACATTCTAGTAGAAGCGGCAGCGCTGCACGGCCAAAAAATTTTTTTAAAGAGCGCATGTTCACTTATATTAGCTGTCGATGAGTAGTTCTTCATAAACGTCTAATAGGCCATCCGCCATCACTCACTCTATATAATATGCATTGAGAGATTCATATCGATGGATATTTAATTAAATAGTCAAAGAAAAGCGACATTTTACAAAACGAAACAATTTTTTACTACTAAAAATTTTGATACATGCTTACTTATTTACACTAACATATAGGGTTTCCAGAAAATATGTCATAAATGATTGGATATACAGGGGAATTTAATTTTAATTTTTTTTGATTTTCATCAAATCAAGACTAAAACAGATTTATCTCGAAAATGGTAACATATATTGAATAAAACAAGAGTATAGCAATGTCAAAATTGGCAACACCATGTATAAATTTTAAAATTTAATTTCGACCGCAACTGTATACTAAGGATTACAAATTTCAATAACGAAAGCTTACTACTATCACCCGAATTTCAAGGTCGCTAAAAAATGCAAATTTAAATTGTAACCTTGACACCCTGTATATCAACAAGGAAGCTGCATAGGAGAAATATTTATATGAAGTATTTCGACTTCCTATATACGTCCTATCATTTTTATGACCACTAGTTTCTGGACACCCTCTTTAAAGGGCCCAACAATTTGACAAAGTAACTTCTCCGAGGTTAAAGCTGCAGAAAATTGCAAAAAGCAACCATGGAAATAAACGTTAAATTAACTTGGTTTCAATCGAATTTCTAAATAAATGAAATTATAACAACTGTGTATCGATATGCCAACAGAAATGATCTGAATTCTATTCTATTCTATGGTTGAACCAGTTGAACACGACCAGATTTTATAAATAATGAGTTTTTCTTCTCAATCTACAAATAATAAAGGTTTTCCTCTTGATATTTGGGTGAAACCGTTTTTTTTTACGATTTCGTTCTTTTTGTTTTCTGATTCTATTTGAAAAGATATGGGAATGAATAAAATAAATTTCTATTAATTAACGTCAGACATATGGCAACGCTGTTGCCGTGGCCTGTTTCTTGCTAAGGGGCGAAACCATACTAGATTTTTCCATAGCCTTTTATTAAGCTAACAAGAAATAATTAGGTCAAAATTGCTTCTTATGTAAATAAATTCAAGATACTTTGTTATGCCGACTCATTATAGGTTTCATAAAATATATCCTTAAAGGTGTTTAATCAGATTTAACATCCTGCACTAAAACAAACACTTCATTACGTTAATTTTATTTTTTATGTAGTTCCGCTCTTCATAGCGCCATTAAAACGCATAGAAGTTTGTCTCTACGGTGGCGTGAAACCACATATATATATATAAATAGTATATTGCCCATATGAACGTTCCAAAAAAACCAAAAAGTGTCCCCGCTATGGGAGAGAGAGAGGGCCTATTGAGTTTGCGACATTATTTGCTTGTTGTTATTCGGCGCCATCTTTGGTTCTGGATGCTTTTTCAATATTATTTTATTAATTACAGAATAAAAAGTGGTTCATCCACATTGGTGTCGGTATATTAGTGCTTATAAACTTTCATTACCGAACAACAATTTTTGTAAAGGAGTTTTTAATTTGTGGTGATTCGATTCGCTGTTTGGTAGGTTAGTGGCTTGTTTTGTTTAAGATGAAAGGACACAAGTACATGGTGCTTTTTTCCAAAAGTAGTGGATCAATACCAGGTATAAAGTAATTCAGTTATGTACATATATACGAAAATATTTTGCTTATCACATTGTCCCATCTTCGGAACCGAATTTCACTAATAAACGTGTAAAAAAAGAAGAGAGTGTCACTCGTATACAATATAATATACAGTATGTCCACGGATGGGGTTTACAAGAGGTCAAATGGACTAAAAATTGAAAGATACGAAAAAAAGTCACTCTTAAACATTTTTGCTTGTCTAGAAAATACGATTCATCATAAGAAAGTTCAATTTTTTTTTTATACAGGGTGAGTAAAAACTGCAAAAATGTTATTTTGCTTAAGAGTAAACACTTTATTTTGAAAGATACGAAAAAAAGTCACATTTAATGAATGTGTTTTCTACACAACAAACCGAAGTAGAACAATTCATTAAAAGGTTTACCTATGTAAAAATTATTTCATAAAAAGTATTCTCTGGCACACTTTTGACTGGTGAACCTAGTTAAAATATTAATGACACTTAAGGTGATTGGTACTTATTGTCAATGTATTTATTTAATGAAGTTATTATTTAAGTAGAAATGCTATCTACTGAACAAAGCGTTTTTATAATACAATGTTATGGGGATGGTCAAGTTTCATACCACTACGTCATGGAACAATTTACCGAGAAATTTGTAAGAATCCCAATAACTAGGATGGCAATCTGCAAGTTAATAAAAAAGTTCAAGAGAACTGGTTCGGTTTTGGACCTCAAAAAAAAAAAATAAGAAATACGTCCATGATGATGCTGCTACAGTCTTAGTTCTTCATTCTGTTGAAAAAAATCCTATGACGGCCCTTAGAAATCGTGTTACTCAGTTGGAAGTTGTGAAAAAAGTCAAATTCAGAAGATCCTTAAAGCAAATAAATTGTATCCGTATAAACCGCACTTTAATCAAAGATTGGAAGAGGGCGACGACGCGAAACGACTTGATTTTTGCCTGTGGATAGGAGACAAAATTTTAAGTGGAAATGTTGATTTTTATAAATGTATCATGTTTTCTGATGAAAGTACATTTTCAACAGCACGTTAGGTACTGGTCTTTAGAAAATCCCGAATTCAGAATTATGACGAGAAGACAATATTTCACAAAAGTAAACGTGTGGTGTGCGATATCCATCCATGACATTATAGGGCCATATTTTTTTGATAACACGTGCAATAGATTATCATATTTTTCAATGATGAACTCGAAAATCTACCATTAAATTTTCGACAAAATATGTATTTTCAGTAAGATGGTCGTCCAGCCCATTTCGCTCGTGAGGTTAGAGAATGGCTTGATCGCAGATTTGGTCCAAGGTGGATTGGCAGGAATGGCCCAGTTTTGTGCCCCCCCCAAGAAGCCCCGACTTAACCTTGGCCGATATGTTTTTATGGGACCGTTTAAAACAAATTGTTTTTGCAACCGCAATACCAAATGATATGATAGTGAAGTGCTGAAGGGCAGAATTATCCAGGCTGTCCAATCGATACCTCAGGAAGAAATTAAAAATTCTTTCACTTATTTGAGAAAGCAATTAGAAAAATGTGTCGAGTATGCGGGTGGAGTTTTTGAATTATGAAATCGTTATCGTATTCTTTTCATGTTAATAAAAATGTTCGTATTATTATTATTATAATTACTTCATTAAATAACGACATTGACAACAAGTATCACCTATTCATTATTCAAGTAAAAACGTTTATTAAGAATGATTTTTTTCGTATTTTTCAAATAAAAGTATGTTTACTCTTAAGCAAAATAACAGTTTTGCAGTTTTTACCCACCCTGTATAAAAAAATTGAAGTTTCTTATGATGAATCGTATTTTCTAGACAAGCAAAAACGTTCATTAAGAGTCCTTTTTTTTCGTATCTTCCAATTTTGAGTCCATTTGTCCTCTTGTAAACCCCATCCGTGGACATACTGTATATGTGGTCACTAAATAACCTTAAAATTAATGTATTTTTAATTTGGTGCATTAGTAGCTGATAATAATTTCTTAATTTTTGGTTTAGAAAAAAGTGAGGTTAAGAAATATACGACGTCGGATGAAAGTTAAAGTAAAGCTCATCTTTGTTACAAATATTCGGACGGAATTTGGCACCAAAAGTTTACACCAATCATGGAACGCTGTCTTAAATCGAACTAATCGAAATTTTGATTGCAATATTTTTCCTAACTAACCAGTGAAATTTACATTAAAAAAGTTGAAATCCGATCCTGTCGAATGTTTACTTTCACAAGGAAAACTGCCCAAACTAATTGCAGATGGTATTAGCAATATACTGTTTATATATACGTGCGTGAAACGTGGGAAGGAAATCTTGTATATTATACGAGCTTTGGTGATTTGCTAATATTTTTTTTTCTTTGAATCACATGGTTGATCAGACAATAATTTGAAATAAATATTTGAAGAGTCGAGCAAAGTAAATCGTGGCGTGGCAAAAATGTATAACGTGGGAGACTAATAATTAAATAATAACACCCGTCAGAAGGAGATTTTGAGGAAAAAAACTATAGATTTAAATTTTCGGGAAGAATCCAACAGCGGAATCAACACAGTGTGTGCTTCTATACATTTGTCTCCTCTTGTTCTCCATACGGAAACGTCCAAATACGACTGGGCAAACAATAACAATCAATTCAAACACTACACCTACAACTAATCTAAATAAATCTACGAAGTGGACTTTCGATAAAATATTGCTTGCGCTTAGTCAGCTGTTTCGCAAAACTTATGTAATTGTCTTCGTTCAGGGAGAACTCGGAAATGCAGATGCCTCGTACGTTTCTTTGAACACGTTCCTTGGCCAGGTTGCAATAGCACGCGGCCAGTATCATATCGTAGTCGCTGAACTGGATGCCTACGCAGTAGGCCCTTGAGGCGCGAGCTGAAAACAATTTTTCTATGAAAATGTGGAAAGTAGGTACTTTTTGGATACGGCAAGAAATCATTTTCCAAATTCAAGTAGCCCATTTCTCAAAGAGACCTGATTTTAGTAAGAAAAAAACAAAATACACAAAGTCTACGTATCATCAAATTTCTTATGTTCATGCATCGATCAGACCTAACAGTATCTTTAAATTTCTGAGAAAAACCTAAAACTATTTTCTTTACCTAACATTCAAACAAAAATAAGAGGATTCCGTAGCTACCCGCATTTACGGCAGTGTTGCCAGATCTGACGTAATATTTCACCAGATCTGGCGATTTCATGAATAATCATGCAATGCTATTCGTCTGATCGCAGACCACGAGCTGACGAAGAACCTCGACAGCCTAGAACAGCGTTTCTCAAACTTTTTTGTGGACCCCCAGCCGCTCACTACATTAGTACAGAATTAATTCTGGGATAGGAAGTCATGCCTAACTAATTACCTTTAGTTAAAAATAATTTTTATTTGAATCTTATTATTTTTCACAAATCAAAAAGAATTAATAAGCAAAAATCTGAATAATATATCACTGGCTGCAGCAAATGTACTTAGTGAAATGGATAGTTCTGCTTTATTTTTCTTCCACGCAGCTATATTATGTTGGGCTTAATTTGAAGAAAGCTGGAGCCTTATATATCTGGTTCGGCATTAAGTCGATTACGATATTTTGTTTTTGTGACATTTTATTCCCACTTAGCTATTCGCGGACCCTTAAGTAACAGCTCGAGGACCCCCAAGAGGTCCGCGGACCCCAGTTTGAGAAACGCTGTCCTAGAACATCGAAGACAGGTTGGGGATTTAACTCTCTTTTACAGATATTTTCATGGAAGGTGCTCGGCTGACCTTGCCCTCTTAATTCCGCTCAGAGCGACGAATAGCGGAAATACACGACGAACCACTGCCGCCCATCCATATGTGGTTAAGCTTAGTACTCCTCGAACTTCATAATTTAAGAATTCTTTCATCTGGAGGACTACATCCTTGTGAAACGACCTTCCCGAGCTCGTTTTTCCCAACGAATATAACCTCCAACGATTCAAAACCAACGTGAATCGCTTTTTGCGCACACGCACCAATCCCAGAGTGCCCTAAAGGATTTTTCCTATAGTGCTTGTGTTTGATCATAAAAAAAAAATCTGGTCATTGGTGAAAAACTTTTTAAAAAGTCCAATTTCTGTTTTTTGGTGTTTGGTGAAAAACTGGTTAAAAAGGTCGATTTCTGGTGATTCTTAGTCAATTGTATATTTTTTTTCACAGGATGACATAAAATATACTTTATGTAGCCTATCATTTTACTTTTTTTTTCGAAGTGGCAAGGCAAGAACACAATTTTAACAGTTAAGCAACTTTGGGGGCAAGAGGGGCCTTTGCAAAGAAAAACTGGTACTAGTCGAGCCCTCATTTCCGACCCAAAAGAATCGGAGCTGAAAAATTGGGTAGCTGCGTAAAAAAATAATGCTCACAGATAAACGTAGACAGTCTCGGATAATTTTCACCTTAAATTATACAGTATGTCCACGGATGGGGTTTACAAGAGGACAAATGGACTAAAAATTGAAAGATACGAAAAAAAGCCACTCTTAATAAACGTTTTTGCTTGTCTAGAAAATACGATGTTATTTTGCTTAAGAGTAAACATACTTTATTTTGAAAGATACGAAAAAAAGTCACTCTTAATAAACGTTTTTACTTGAATAATGAATAGGTGATACTTGTTGTCAATGTCTTTATTTAATGAAGTAATTATAATAATAATAATAATACGAACATTTTTATTAACATGAAAAGAATGCGACAACGATTTCATAATTCAAAAACTCCACCCCCATACTCGACACATTTTTCTAATTGCTTTCTCAAATAAGTGAAAGAATTTCGGATTTCTTCCTGAGGTATCGATTAAGTCGGGACATCTTGGGGGGCGCAAAACTGGGCCATTCCTCCCAATCCACCTTGGACCAAATCTGCAGACAAGCCATTCTCTAACCTCACGAGGGAAATGGGCTGGACAACCATCTTGCTGAAAATACATATTTTGTCGAAAATTTCGTGGTAGATTTTCGAGTTCATCATTGAAAAATGTGTCCAGCATTTCTAAATATGATAATCTATTGCACGTGTTATCAAAAAAATATGGCCCTATAATGCCATGGATGGATATCGCACACCACACGTTCACTTTTGTGAAATATTGTCTTCTCGTTATAATTCTGAATTCGGGATTTCATTCATTTTGTCTCCTATCCACAGGCAAAAATCAAGTCGTTTCGCGTCGTCTCCCTCTTCCAATCTTTGATTAAAGTGCGGTTTATACGGATACACTTTATTTGCTTTAAGGATCTTCTGAATTTGACTTTTTTCACAACTTCCAACTGGGTAACACGATTTCTAAGGGACGTCATAGGATTTTTTTCAACAGAATGAAGAACTAAGACTGTAGCAGCATCATCATGGGTATTTCTTCTTTTTTTTTTTGAGGTCCAAAACCGAACCAGTTCTCTTGAACTTTTTTATTAACTTGCAGATTGCCATCCTAGTTATTGGGATTCCTACAAATTTCTCGGTAAATTGTTCCGTGATGTAGCGGTATGAAACTTGACCATCCCCATAACATTGTATTATAAAAAATCTTTGTTCAGTAGATAGCATTTCTACTTAAATAATAACTTCATTAAATAAAGACATTGACAACAAGTACCTATCACCTTAAGTGTCATTATTATTTTAACTAGGTCCACCAGTCAGAGGTGTGCCAGAAAAAAAAATATTTTGGGAAATAATTTTTACATAGGTAAACCTTTTAATGAATTGTTCTACTTCGGTTTGTTGTGTAGAAAACACATTCATTAAGAGTAACTTCCTTTCGTATCTTTCAAAATAAAGTATGTTTACTCTTAAGCAAAATAACATCTTTGCAGTTTTTACCCACCCTGTATAAAAAAAAAATTGAAGTTTCTTATGATGAATCGTATTTTCTAGACAAGCAAAAACGTTTATTAAGAGTGACTTTTTTTCGTATCTTTCAATTTTTAGTCCATTTGTCCTCTTGTAAACCCCATTTGTGGACATACTGTATATTCCGCGACTGTCAGTTGTGGAATGCTGTACTGACGAAAATATTTTTCCATCTAAATATAGGTAATAAATGCGGGTACCTATACCGTTATTAGTTATGTTACGTTGAGTAAAAAATATGGGTTATTACAGAAATATTTTTATAGATTTATCACATTTAATTAGATTGTTTTATTTTGTTAAGCGACGCCAATGCTTATTGCTCATAACCTTACAAACAATAAATCAATAATAAACCCCTGATTTACGCAAATATGGCAAAACTAGTCATAAAACTTGGGCCCATTTTCAATGAATACAAGTGTACAGGTTGGCCAACTAAGCGAGGTAAGCTGCTATATCTCGAAAACCCTTCACCGTACAGCTTTCGGGAAAAAATATTTATAGGAAAAGTTGCCAAGAGAAATTGCTGGAAATTATTTGCAAGTTTGTAGGCCGGCCGCTAGGGGGCGTAACACGAATAGTAATTTGTTGCCAGTCGATTTCTCTACAATTGGCATAGGTAAGGTATATTGATAATACTTATAAATAAATCTCACTTGTATCGTGAACAACTTTGCTTAAACACTTTTTTCTCTAGCCCTGCAAATAAAGTGATGGGGGTAAGGCAAACATCGATTTGCAAAAAATGCAATATCTCAGGAACGCCTTATCTGAAAATATTCAAATTGGTGTTATTTAAAAGAGTTCTTCTTGCTTTATTAGCTACACTGCAAGCGATGTCTATGTCATTTTTACTGTAGTCGCTAGATGGCGCTTTCAACAGATTTAACATATTTATCGTTTTTCTCGAAAAACTTAAATGCAATGGTAAATATGTTATTACACCAGTACAGTGAGGAATAAAGAGCAAACGGTGAAAACCGCAAGTTCCTATCTTTTTTCTAACCGGAGATATCAATGAAAAATTAATTTATATCCTACTTAATCTCCCGCCAGGTACTTACATATGTTACAAAAAATAAGAAGGCTTTGGAAACAAAATACATATTATATATAATAGGAGTATTGGGAAGAAACGCCAAATTATTCATTTTGAGATCCGTTTCCATTTAATTTTTGAATTTTAAAAATGCCGTTTACTAATGAAGAAGCAGTTGATATGATTGCTGTTTACTGCGAGTGCTTTCAAAATGCAGCAATCGCTGAAAGGAGTTATGCATTGCGATATCCAAATCGCCGTCATAATTGCAGAAGAGTTTTTCCGCGCTTGGTACAACGCTTACGTACCACTAGAAGCTTTCGCTCACTGACATTTCGGAGACGTCGTACTGGCAGAACTGAAGAAAATGTTATCAATGTTTTAACATATAGTTAAATCCCCATGTTAGTACTAGGACATTGTCTTTCGATTTGGGAATATCACGAACTACCATTCAAAGTATTTTAAATGAGCATAGGTAAGTTTATTATATTTCAAAATATAATATATTGTTACACAAAACATGTTTCATACGATAAGTTTTCTAATTACTAACTGGTTAGGAAATGTAGAACGTTATGATGCTTATTTGCGTCAGTTATGAAAGGTGGCGTATTATCTGTGAAAATGGAAAACATATAAGTGTTCTTTTGGAAGTTATTTTGATTATTTACCTGATATATATATATATATAATTTTTTTAGATTACATCCTTACCACATCGTTATGCACCAAGCGTTAAATGAACAAGATTTTGATCGGAGGCTGGATTATTGCAACTGGCTTTTAGGCATGATCAATGACAACCCTCAATGTTTATCCCAAATTCTTTGGACAGACGAGGCTACTTTTAATAGCGACGGAAGGGTAAATTTGCATCACACGCATTATTGGGCTACAGAAAACCCTCACTGGATGCGAGAAGTTCAGCACCAAGGACGTTGGAGTGTCAACGTATGGTGTGGCATAATAGGGCGTACAATTATTGGACCCTATTTCTTTGACCAATCACTAAATGGGAACCTGTTTTTGGAGTTCCTTAGGAATTAATTATGTGCTTTATTAGAAGATGTGTCTCTTGAAACCAGGCAAAATATGTTCCTACAGCTCGATGGCTGTCCAGCACATTTTTCAATTAATGTGCGAGAATACCTGAAAAAGACTGTTTGGACTTTTATTTGTGGGGACGATTAAAAGATATTGTATTCCAAGCTAGGCCTACGACCAGGGAAGATATGAAGAACAAAATCCAAAATGCAATTCTTCGCCTGCCAAGAGCGGAAGTGGAAGCTGCTGTTCTTTCTACTATAGGAAAGCTCAGACAATGTGTGGGCCAGGATGGCAGACAGTTTGAGCATTTACGGAAGCACTAGAATACGTTTCTTTTGGTTTATAAAATGAACGTTTCTTCCCAATACTCCTATTATATATAATATGTATTTTGTTTCCAAAGCCTTCTTATTTTTTGCAACATATGTAAGTACCGGGGCGGGAGATTTAGTAGGATATAAAATAATTTTTCATTGATATCTCCGGTTAGAAAAAAGATAGGAACTTGCGGTTTTCACCGTTTGCTCTGGCCCTTATTCCTCTCTGTACTGGTGTACTAACATATTTACCATTGCATTTAAGTTTTTCGAGATAAACGATAAATATGTTAAATCTGTTGAAAGCGCCATCTAGCGACTACAGTAAAAATGACATAGACGTCGCTTGCAGTGTAGATAATAAAACAAGAAGAGCTCTTTTAAATAATACCAATTTGAATATTTTCAGATAAGGCGTTCCTGAGATATTGCATTTTGCGCAAATCGATGTTTGCGTTACCCCCACCACTTTATTTGCAGGGCTAGAGAAAAAGTGTTTAAGCAAAGTTGTTCACGATACAAGTGAGATTTGTTTATAAGTATTATCAATATACCTTACCTATGCCAATTGTAGAGAAATCGACTGGCAACAAATTACTATTCGTGTTACGCCCCCTAGCGGCCGGCCTACAAACTTGCAAATAACTTCCAGCAATTTCTCTTCGCAACTTTCCTATAAATAGTTTTTCCGAAAGCTGTACGGTGAACGGTTTCCGAGATATAGCCGCTTACCTCGCTTAGTTGGCCACCCTATACTTCAAGTCTTCGCGCTTTTTATACGAAAAACATAACCTATACGTACCTAAAACGGCCGTCATGGTGTAACAATCGATCATGATGTCGGCCAATCTCCTTAAATCCACGTGCTTGTTTACGCACTCCAGGCCGTAATTGGCCAATACCCGCTCTGCGGCAAATTCTAGTCTCTTGACACAATACCTGAAAAATAATTACCAGCACGTGTGATTACTTATTTTAATCAAAACGTTTCGACTGGTTAGGGTACCTTCAATTTGTAATTAATAGCTAAATCGTATTTTATTTCAAATAATTTAAATTACAGTGATCTGCATCAACACAATACGAGAGCCCGTGACAACTTATATGTACCGAGATCAAGAACAAACATTCATCAAAACAAAATTACAATAAAGATGCTGAAGTCATATAACTCGCTTCCAGTAAACATAAAGACTACTACAAACGCTAAAGTCTTTGCAAAGAAAATAAAACAAATGCTTATACAACAAAGTTCAGTGCAGTTTTAGGATTGAAGACTGAATGCTTTATGACAAATTATATATTGTTCGCTTTTCCTTGCTGCGAAGGTGATTGATGGTTCTGTATGGGAGTCGAATAGTCAATTAGTTTTCATCTCAGAGCATAATTGTAATATTATTATATAATATATTTATTATTAGGACTTGTTACCAGTCATAAGACATTATGTACTGTTTTTAGTTCAAAAATAAAGTGTTTTCAAAAAAAAAAAAAAAAATTTTATAACAATGGAGCATTGCAATCGCTTTGATCGTATACAGGGTGTCCCACTTATAATAGAAACAAGCTTATATTTTCGGTACTTCTGTAAAATTAAAATGTTAGTACTCATTGGCGTACAGATATACGTGTCCAAGATAAGGAGGGCCGGTACAGGGATCTCGGAAACCGTAAGAGATACGAAGTCGGTTAAATGGAGGTAAAGTTGCGCATTTACGTGCCTAATAATATGCCGGTTAGAAAGTTTTAAAATTCCGAGTAATTCCGGAGATATCCGGGATAAAAACGAAATTCTGAAAATCGTTTTATTGTTTTCCTGGTTTTTTTTTAGATCGAATTCTAAAGTAATTGCACTTTTACATTGCCACTTTTTCCGCTCTATCTAACAGCGTTAATTGTTTTATAATCCGACGAGTCGTCTTCGAATCAACTTTCTTTTTTATAAATACGGTCCTGTTTTCCTGATATGGGAATTTGAGAGCTTTTTTCTTCCCAATGCAACGATGTATGACACATTGTGGTTTAATGACGTTTCAAGGGTTTCTTGTCAACATCGGGAAATTTTGAGATACGGTCCTGTATTTTTCCTAATTTTATAAATAATATCTCATAAGTAAGCTCTACATTTTTACTTATGTTGGACTAGTTCAATAAATAACAAATAATTTAATATTAAACCACAAATAAGTGAACAAAAAATAATTCAATAATAAACACCAATAAGTGATCCTGAACCAAAACAGTAATAAAACGAACAACGAAAAAAGTAAGGAAGTACATAATCAGGTGTTCAAAATGATCACAAATCTTGTAACTGTCGATTCTAAAACATTTGACAACATTTCTGGCGTAATACTTTGAAAGGCTTCAAGCACCAATCTCCTAAGTTCGTCTTCTGTTTCGAAGTTGTGTTTGTAAACATAATTTTCGATATACCCCAGAGAAAAAAATCTAACGGTGTCATATTAGGCGAACGTGCTGGCCATGGTATTTCAGAACACCTTACTTTTTTTGTTGTTCGTTTTATTTCTGTTTTGGTATATTTTTTTCTTCACTTATTAATATTATTAAATTATTTGTTATTTATTGAACTAGTCCAACATAAATAAAAATTTAGAGTTTACTTATGAGATATTATTTATAAAATTAGGAAATATACAGGACCGTATCCCAAAATTTCCTGATGTTGTTCGAAACGTCATTAAACCACAATGTGTCATACGTCGTTGCATTTGGAAGAAAAAAAGCTCTCAAATTCCAATATCAGGAAAACACGTTGATAATGGCCCTTTGAAGACAACTCGTCGGATTACAAAACAATTAACGCTGTTAGATAGAGCGGAAAAAGTGGCAATGCAAAAGTGTAATTTACTTTAGAATTCGATCTCAAAAAAACGCAGGAAAACAATAAAACGATTTTTCAGAATTTCGTTTTTTCCGGATATCTCCGGAACTACACGGAATTTTAAAACTTTCTAAACGGCATATTATTAGGCACGTAAATGCGCAACTTTACCCCCATTTAACCGACTTCCTATCTCTTACGGTTTCCGAGATCCCTGTACTGGCCCTCCTTATCTTGGACACGTTGTATAGGTATTTTAAAATAATAATTCAAAGCTAAAGTACCTTTAGCGATGATTTTATTAAACTAATATCATAAGTCGATTTGGCATCGCTCAAAACGACCAAATACAAAATTTCAATAAATTGACACAACCAGTCCAGTGTGTGTCCACAACGGCGCACTGCCCCTTGCACTGCCATAGCCTTGCTTAGGCCAAATAAATAAATCCATTACTTATAATCAGACATCGGATTATATGCATTTGCATATGCAAATACATATAATTCCATTTTTTTAGCGTTATTGCATATTTTGGTACTTTTTCATTGATAGTGCATATTTCAGTTATACGTGTTAGGCGGGTTGTATTATGCTGTCGACACGTCTTCCTCGCATACGCTCAGCGAGCGCACTGAATCCGATCTCCTGGGCTAGTCGGCGGCGACTCGGCGCTCGCTAGGCGCTGCGCTGGCGGGATGCGCATGCGTGCGGGGAAGGGGCGCGGCACCGCACTCGCTGCTTCACTCACCCGCCCGCCCGCAATTCAATTGTTTTTGGCTCGCTGTATTTGTTTATCTAACTACGAAAAAGTTATTTTTGTTGAAATAATGCCGCCAGTGAAAAAAAAAACAGACTTTAATGGAATCTTGGATAAAAAATTACCCAGGCCATTTTACGACTGATGGCACACAAAAACACACATTTTCTGCAAGGTTTGTGAAAAGCGAAAACCTTCATCAAAAAAATATCAAATCGATCAACATATGAGTACTGCTTCCCATCTAGCTGCAAAACAGAAACCTACAAGTAGTCGACAACAACTACTGTCTCATTCGTCTTCTAATTCGGATACTAGAAACAAAATGGAATTGTCGAAAATTCCTTAAGAAGTATTGCATTAATCAGATAATTCCTGAAAAATCCACAATTCGAAAAAACTACCTGTCAACTATCTACGAAGAAGTACTTAGTGAAATACGCGCTGGATATCAGCTGATGAAACGACAGATTCATGTGGACGATATATTGAGAATCTAATTGTTGGAAAATTATCTAAAGAGCCCTCTACTCCCCATTTGGTTGCTTGCAAGGTCCTAGAAAAAACAAACCATTCAACTATCGCCCGGTTTGTAAATGATTCCATCAGATCACTATTTCCCGATTCGTCTATGGACGAGAAAATATGTGTTTTTGTTTCTGCGCCTTATATGGTGAAAGCTGGTTAAGCTCTGAGAGTATTCTACCCAAAATTGCATCACATCATCTGTCTAGCCCACGGATTACATCGAGTTGCGGAAGAGATCAGAAACGAGTTCGGGATTGTCAATAAATTGATTTCTTCTACAAAAAAAGTGTTTTTAAAGGCACCATCGCGAGTACAAGCATATAAAGAGCAACTACCAAACGTAGCACTACCCCCAGAACCAATAATAACACGGTGGGGAACTTGGTTGAAAGCTGTATTGTTTTATGCAGAGAATTTCGAAGCGATAAAAGGAGTAGTTGGCAAATATGACGGATCAGACGCCATTGCAATCAATTCAAGCCAGCTGGCATTTGAGGATTCTTCAATCAAAAAAAATATTGCTCTTATTGCAACACATTTCAGCAAATTGTCCGATGCAATTGAGAAACTAGAAACTAAAAACCTTCCTCTGTGCAAGTCCTTGGAAATATTAGAAAAAATGATTGAACAGAGTAACGCCCTTCCGAGTTCACTATCGCAAAAGGTTCGTGGCAAATTAAATGCAGTTTTGTATAAAAACCCCGGTCTTGAAGGAATAAAGAAAATTGACGCATTTATCAACGGCACCGGACAAACTCTGCCTGAAGAGGTCTCTGCAGAAATGGCGCCAAATTTCAAGTTCTGTCCGGTAACGTCAGTTGACGTCGAAAGGTCATTTTCAGCCTATAAATTAATATTAAGTGACAATATGTATGACGACATATAAATATAATGTTAAAATAAACGTCAATTGTAGTTTTTAGTGCATATTAGCATGCATATTTTGGCATTTTGATAGTGCATATAATCCGATGTCTGCTTATAATGAATATTTTTTCCCGGAGCTGTACGGTAAACGGGTTCCAAGATACAGCTGTTATTTGCCCACTCGGTATATACTTACTCTAACTGCCTGGAAGGTGCTACTAGAGATGGGTGCAAATAACCGTCCAGAAGCAAATCCAATTTGGGATCGTCTTCGCTGTTTCTTCTCTCGGTCCACATCCTCGATAGTATGTACGTTCCATGGTAAAAAGGATTCCGGAGTTTTTTAATTTTTTCGTGAAGTTTGGCCTGTAAAAGTAAAGAAAAGAAAATTCCTATAAGGTTTTTTCAGTTGCCTTGTTAAAATTTACATATTTTAATGCGGTGCAGAATAGGAGTGTCAGTCCCGACGCATTGTTCCAATCCCGGGATTTTAGGGATATACAGGGTGTTATGGAAATGACTTATTATATTTAAATGGGTGACTCCTAGGGAGTTCTAGAGAAAGTCTACATACTTTTTTTTTAAATCGAATATCTAAATACTAAGGTAAAAACCCTTTTTACCCACATACGGTCGCGCAGTTACATCTGGATTCACTTAGCAACAATGTGGGTCACTAGAGTATACTAACAGTGTTGTCAGATCACACCGCGTGTCTCGCCCTTACTTGAATACTGGCCGCGCGCCCTTCATACTTCAGTACGCTTCGCGACTTTGGAGTGATGTGGGTCACTAGAGTATACTAACAGTGTTGTCAGATCACACCGCGTGTCTCGCCCTTACTTGAATACTGGCCGCGCGCCCTTCATACTTCAGTACGCTTCGCGACTTTGGAGTGAAAGGACGTCGAGCGTCGAGCGTTCCACTTGCTTGACGTATACGAATTTTAAACGTTTTGTTAATTGTATTGCCCGATTTTTTTTTGTTGTGAAATAATTCATAATAAGAAATGTTGTGATGTGATTTAAAATTTGTGTGATATTATCTACTGTTGGTTCTGTTGAAAAACATACTTTTTGTGTTTTATTTTTTTATGGAATTTAATTATAAAACGGATTATTTTAAAATAAGATCGAAGGTAAGAAAGTATGTACCTTAAAATTGTAGTTTCCTTTGTCTAAAAAGTTTGAAGAAGAAGTGATAACGCGCGCCAAGACGTCATGTTGTCAAAAACTGAACACGTGCGTTTAGAATTTGAATGACAACACCGCCTACAATACGATGACCTCTTTTGAGACTGCCTCAATAAGATATTGATTGCGAAGGGCCTCAGGAGCGGCCACGTAAATTTTGAGATTGATTTCATATAAAGTGTATATTTCGCTTAATAATTCAAAGCGCCATTTATGGTTATTTTTCTTCAATTTATTTTCATCTCGGGATTTGCCGGTTTAAATATAATACGTAATTTCCATAACAACCTGTAGAGTATACAGGATGTTACAAATTCGACTTTCACCATTGCGATTTCGGAAATGGTAGCAGATACGAAGTCGGTTAAATTAGGACAAAGTTGCGTAATTATGGGCCCAATATGCCGCAAAAAAATCTAAAATAAATACAAGGGCTTTCAAAATATTTGGAAAAATCTAAAATTTTCCGTTTCGGTTTTTATTTTTTCCTGACTTTGTTCGGGTTTGTTCGGGCTTGTTCGGGTTTGTTCGGGTAAAAATAAATTTCACTTTCTCATTGCTAATTTTTATTCTCCACGATATAGCATCATCAGATCTTCAATGCGATCATCAACTTAATTTTTTAAAATACCGGCCTAGATTTCTTTGTTTAAATTATGAAAGAGGACCGAAATCTACGTTGAGTGGTATACAACACTTTTATTAATTCGGTATAATTCAAAAATGTAAAACTCGATGCCTCCTTTAAAACTCTTAAGAAAATGCTAGCTTTAAGAGTAAATTTTTATTTGTATTATTTTATTAGTAATTACTTGTACTTAAGCTAAGTAGAAATTTGAACAACTATTGGTTTGAAATTAAAAAAAAAAACGCAAGTAGTACGTAATAACAATAAAAATTAAAGAGAGAAATAGCAATAATAATTTAAAAATCTTCAGTTTCTTCAAAACAAAAGTAAATTACAGGAACGTACTAGGGGTTTGTTCGGGTTTTAACGAAGATGGTCACTTTAAGGAACAAAACGTCGGAAAACCAGTAATTGTTATATGCTGCTGAACGTAGATCGGTCCTCTTTCATAATTTCAACAAGGTAATACAGGCCCGTATTTAGAAAAATTAAGTTGATGATGGTGATCTAAAGACATGAAAGATCTGATGATGCCATCTTGTGGAGAATAAAAAGTATCAATGAAAAAGTGAAATTTATTTTTGGACATCTCTTCGAACAAAGTCGGGAAAAAATAAAAACCGAAACGCAAAATTTTAGATTTTTCCAAATATTTTGAAAGCCCTGTATTTATTTTCGATTTTTTTGCGGCATATTATTGGGTCCATAATTACGCAACTTTGCCCCAATTTAATCGACTTCGTATCTCTTACCGTTTCCGAAATCCCAATGGTGAAGGCCGAACTTGTAACACCCTGTATAATCCTGGGACTAATCCCAAAAAAATTAACATGAAAGGTTAAAGAGTTTATTTGTGTTTACTAAATATACTCAATAGAAATCTTACCTACCGAAATGAAGAAAAATAATAAAGATTTCTAAAAAAAGGAGTTAAAAAAATCTGTTCTGTTTCTATATTAAATTTTAAAAAAATATTTAATCACTAAGGGATTAACAACATGAAGCCACTATTCGTTAGTAGAGATATATCTCTAAAATCAAAAATCAGGCTTGCGAAATGCTATATATTTTCAATTCTCTTATATGGAGTTGAAGCATGGACAATGACGGACTCGTTGATGAAGAAATTGGAAGCATTTGAGATGTGGGTGTACCGTCGTATTTTGCGCATATCGTGGACCGATCGAATTACCAACGAGGCTGTTCTCCGAAGGCTCGATAAAAATACAGAAATTCTGTTTGCCGTTAAGAAGCGTAAAATGGAATATTTCGGGCATATAATGCGCCATGAGAAATACCGACTTCTCCAACTCATTCTACAGGGCAAAACAGAGAGTAAAAGAGGTCCTGGTAGACGAATACACTCGTGGTTGCATAACCTGCGTCAGTGGTACGGACTCACTTCGATACAACTTTTTAGGAGTGCAGTTAACAAAGTTCAGATAGCCATGCTAATCGCCAACGTCCGCAACGGATAGGGCACCACAAGAAGAAGAAGGGATTAAAAAAAATTAAACCCTGAGGGATTGAAAAAATGTAATCCATCAAAAGTAAATTTGTTGACCGTTAAATGAAATTTATTTATAAAAAAATATTATAAAAAAATACTGCTTATTCTTTATAGAAAGTACCGCATGCAGAACTTTTTATAAAGAATATATGTAAAATTAACAATAAAAAAGTTTCCCATATGGCACCAACTTAAGTAGACACACTGTATATAAACTACGTGACTAAAGTGTATTTTTAGTCCCTAGATTGATAATGCGCTATTAAAATCCCGGGAAAAATGGTTCGACGTTAATTAATCCTCGTTTTTACTGATCTCTGAAAATCGGCGCTAAAAAATTACTGATTTTTCCTCGAGATCCCGGGATTTCGGAATCCCGAAAATAGTCCGGTCTCGCAGTCACAGTCTGATCCACCCGCTTAATAAAAACCTAATACACGTTTACATTAAAACTGTACATGTTTCGGAGGTAAAAACCCTCATCTTCATCTTATACAGGGGGAACTATTACCTAATTAGCACCAACCAGACTGTAACCCCAAAGAATTAAAAAAAGCAAGTTTTCTTGAAAACTATTGAACGTAGAAAAAATGTTAGTACGCCACTGGATTCTACATAAAAAAACTACAACGAGAACATTTTATTTCTTTTTGATAAGTTACGGGGTAATCAAAATATGGGGGGCGTCACGAAATGTACAATTCTCAAAAACATCCCGTATATCAAAAACGAGGAGGCCTAGAAAAATTCTAATTCGGGCATCATTTGTTTCACAAAAAAGTAGGAGAGTGTTGCGAAACCCGGATCCTTCTATCGTTACTAATAACGGAGATACCCCGTAAAACCACCGAGAAATGGGCACCCTGTCTATTTGACTACTCACCCCCGCATACTGCAATCCCATCAGCGCTATCAACATCCTCAGATTGTCGTTCGTCTCGTGCAACGTCAAATAACTCAGAGTGTCGTTGTGGGCGATGCGCGCCCAATGGTCCTTAATGGTGGCCGGCATTCCACTCATGTCTAAACAGACCGTTGATGTATTGTAAGCTACCTCAGACGCAACGATCTGGAAGAGAAAATTACTTTTTCTACTCCTATATTAGTAAGAATCTACTTACGCGCTGTCTACTGTTACGTAATATATGAAACCTCTCTTGGGCGGACACCTACGCGACCGTCTAAATGTGTCCGCCTAATAGAGGTGTCCGCCCATGCCAAATTTGTTATTAGGTTTATTACTATGAGTTACATGCACTGGTTCCGCACACTTCAGCAGTTCCCAGGCTCAACATTCCTAGAAACCTCCACTTGCATTTCATGCCGAGATGCGACTTTATATTAGTTATTAAGATTACTCTTTGGTCAGATTCTGTTCAATGCAGTCGATGTCTTTAAATTGTAAAATTTAAATAATAAATTGTTTTTTTTAAAAACAACTTTGGGTGTTCGAGTTATTTAAGTCGTTTAAAAACTTGCAATCTAGAAAATGTAATTCCAAGTCTGATAACAATTCCATTGCTGTAGAGTCACCCCTATTCTTTGCATACTGTTATAATTCCTTTACCATTAGTAAGTTATGGCTTGTTGATATGGTGACATTTGTTTGATTACTGCATTCAACTTCTTCATCAGAGTCGTCAGATAGTGCTGTGGTTTCAGTTTGGACTACATAATCGGTAGGAATGGTGTCACTATCATCTTCTAATAGCACATTGCTATCAATGTTAATGACCTCGCCCAAATCATTGTTATCAAATTACAAACTTCCACAACATCAATATTCTCTTTCAGACTCAAAACGCGACATTTTTCTGATATTGTTTACGATTTTAACCTTACAACTCACAAATAAACGGCGGACTGCTGTCGGGGAATCACACAATGAATACTTTCATTTGGCGAAGTCCTTTCGCTCTGCCACTCATACGCGATTGGTTGCCGGTCTGTCCTCGGAGAGTTTTTGCACCGTACTTATTCGGCTCCCAAATACTTTTAAATTTTTTTTGTCCGTTTAAAGGAGGGTTTTCGCACTTTTTGTATGAAAACAGTCTGTCCGCGTCCGCCCAAAGGAGAGTCCGCCCAAGAGTGGTTGATTTTCATGGAATTTCATATACCTAATTCCGGACTATGAAAAAATGTCCGCTTAATAGAGATGTCCGTGATATACCAAAACAGTCGAGGCTTTCAATAGATTTTATGCAAAGTTGGCTGTGAAATCCATGGGGTGGTGGTAACACCCATTTAATAAGGTTTATTTTACAAAATAATGTCAAATTCTACAAGGTTTTGTATTCTTACCGAGAGTATGACAAAAATCTTTATAAGCTAAAACTTCCATCCAATCAACGTCCAAAACGCAGAAAACATGATCATTAAAAAATAACGCAAGAAAACAGCTTCATTTATAAATTGAGTAGTTATTGAAATATAACAAACGTACCTTTACTATGGCGGTTTCAATAGCGACGTCTTGGTTCTCGTACAGATCCTGCAGGCCAGCTGCCAAATACGTCACACTCTCAGCTGCATATAGATTCATTGCAACCTAGAAATATTTTCAACAAAAAGAAAAATTAAAATGACAACAATAGAAAAATACCTATCAACGATACCATACCTCGCCAAGCCTCGACCTCACTCCATCGGTGGTATGTACTGCCAATTCTTCCGTAGACTCATTCACAATACTCTGGTGCAGCTTATTCAGCATATTTTTGGTCAGCGTTATGCAGGCAGGGCCAGTGCTCAATCTGTAATCGGTGAGGATTGAGGTTAGGATTTCTTCAGCCTCGTCCACTCGGCCTATGATGTTTTCTGTAAATTTTTAGTGGCTATACAGGGTCGTTCACACAAATTTAGCTCTATTCTGAATCGGAACCGTAAAAAATCCACTAACCTGCCGATACCTGCACATTATCCAAAACAATCTCGGCCAGTTCTGTATCCACAGATTCGACTTTTTTCCAACTGACTCCGGGCGTGTCTTTTTCCACTAAGAATGCGGAAATTTTCACGTCCGTCATATTGTCTCTTTTTATAAAGGTCGTGCCGGCGAATACAATTAGATAATCTGCCGAGATTCCGTTAACAATGAAACTTTTCGTGCCATTTAAAATCTGGAAAAAATAATTTTATTAAGTATACCGGGCGTCTTGATACAAGTACCAAAGGTAAGATATCTAACCCAATTTCGTCTGCGGCGCGCGGTGTCGTCACAGGGAGAGCGATTTTTAAATTTTTTATGGAGAGTACGGCGTTAGCATCTTTAATTCTATTTTAAAGGTATTACGCAATTAATGGTAAGTGAAATGAAAGAATAGTATTTACGTATCTTAATTTCATAGAAATATAACACAGATTACAGCTAAAATACCACTAAAATAAGAAAAGATTCCGACAAACTTCCAAAACAACCGACGCGCCATCGGAACTGGTCGACGAAAGCCGAAGCTGCTCGGCGACCCCTGCTGGTTGCCACCAGCGTTGTCAGTCTTTTACAATTCTAAAATATTCATTACTATTTTAACAATTTTTTAGATGTTCATTCTTATTGTGGGGCTCCCCATATGAATTTTATGTTCAATCTGGAGGTGCTCGCCATATCATAGCAAAGTAACGACCTTTTTCTCGTACTCTTCGTACTCTGACATAGACTATCCAATTAGGTTTCGAACCGTTAACTGATTACCTTTGACCAAAGATTTCTGGCAACACTGGCCGCCATGTAGTACCGTTTGCCGTAGTTTTCCATGGAAATTTTGAAAGTTCATCAGAATTTTTTCTTATTTAGTCGTGTGTGTTTATTAAAAGAAATATCTGGATTTTCATAAAATGAGGGTTTCGTGTTCGGTTGTGATATGGATAACCAGGCAAAGAAATTTTATAGACATATAAATATAAGGTGTTTCCGCTTTCCGAAAGATAAAAACAAAATATTAGAATGGATACGGTTTTATTTATTTTGTTAACATTTACTTCTTAAGTATTTTCCACTGAAGCCTTCGAAACATGTATGGAAATTAAAATATTGTTTATTTAACTACGCGGACTATGCGATTCTTTACCTCTTCATAATTTCACTCCACTGAGAGATGGACTATTTAAGAAAAGTAGTTTAATTTAGCTGGTATTTTAGCTTTAATCTTTTTTGTATGTTCATGAAATAAATATACCTAAATACCATGATATTATTCTTTTATTTCACATACTATTAAATACGTAAAACCTTTTAATACCTTGAAAAGAGAGTAAAAAACGCTGAGAGCAATATAAATCTCCAAGAGATTTAAAAATCACTCGCCCGCTGACGTCGCAAGCCACGCCTCTATCCGCGTGGAATCATACCTCTTAGTTATTTATACCATGACCGGGTGTCAACGAGATTACTAGCAAGGCTGTAATATCCTTTTAAAAAAGGTCATCGGTATCATATTTTGGGAATTGTTATAATTGGGTAGGATGTATATTTTCAATGTTCGAACAAATGAAAGTCGTTTCTGGTTTAACCGGAAGCGCTATCATCTTCGTAATTTTTGTAATCTACATAAAATTTTAAATATAAAATATGTATTACTTTCTATACCTATCTCTGACCGTTGTCGAGAAAATGGAGATGGAATATGTTAAATTTATCAAAAATTATAACTAATAGTTTTCGAGTTATCGCCAATCAAACGATGTGGATTCCGAAAAATAACGAAACACTGTTAGGCTGTTCAATTTCTAATATAAAGTGGCTGTGTATTTTTATGTGTATTGATACAGGAGAGAAGAATAGTGTTGCTAGAACTCGCGTGACAGGAACTGCTCGCCGACGCGGTAGGCTGGTTCCGTGGACATCGCGAAGGTGTTAGTTTAAAACGTTTAAGGTGCTCTTGCTTAATAATTAACGTGTAAAATGTACTAAATTCACTACCCGAGAAAACACTTTAAACTTTTTAAACATTTTTTATATTCATTAATTCTTACCCAAGATTTTTCATCTGTAGATAACTCGGCTTTAGTTCCAATGCTGTTAATATCGGATAGTTTCAGCTCGGTCAAACAAAATGCGGCCAATTTCTCTCCTTTTATTATTGGATATAAGTATTTCTTCTTAAGTTTGTCATCTGCGTACCTCACTAGAGTTTGGACGCCTAAAAAGTGGGACAGCAAGTTATTTTTCTTACTACATGAGTTATTTTGGCGCCTCTATGAAGACACTAAAGTAGGCTTTTACTGCCTAGACATAATAATTTTTTTCTCAGACTGCTACAGTACATGTGTATGTTACCATTACTTACATTTTATATTTTTGTGTAACGACCAAACAATTACTTACTTTTAGGCGTTTTAAATGTAGAAAGAAAAGAAGTAATAAGAAAATGCGTTACGTAAAACATATTTTTATTTATTTTTTAATTTTACACAAGGAAATACAACTTTTGGAAAATAAGAAAGGTTTTCTTAGTGTGTATAGTGCTTAAACGTAAAGTCCGTTCTTCGGTTCTTAATTGTAGAAAATTGATCAATAACAGCCTCATTATAGTTTTTAATACCCTCTATAATTTTTTTTCTCATATATTTAATTTTTAAACTTTCTAATAAAGTCCCTAGATTTGCCCTTTGTGGTCTGCGTTAAATTAATTTCGGGTTTAGGTCTTCCCGCATTCTTCAATTTGTTGCTCCACACTCAAAGAGCTCAAGTTATTTTTTAAATAGTCCACCGTCAAACTATTCATTTTAAGTTAATAAATATATAATATTAAAATATTAAAACATACACACTCGAAATTCTAACTAGATGCACGAACAGAGTACGGCGCGGCGCACACTAAAATTGTGCGCCTTTCCCATATTAAATCGCCATAGCCCCGCTATCCCCCGCCGTCTCCCGCCACCTGTTACTACAGAGAAACTGCATTATGCCCCGCCTACTTAATCGCACATGCGAGCAAGTCTCTTCATAAACGTCATTAACCTCGAAAAAGGCACGGTTGCCGGATCGAGAGCCTATAATATACAGTTTGGTTGACGGTACGAAAAAATATTAGGGAGGGTCGGACTTTATACGATAAATATTATTCAATGAATATAAATTAATATTTTTTTATTCGTTTCGGGGGTGCACGTGCGCATGTGTTCCTGTGGAAGAACCGTCACTGACAGAGGCACTAAAGTAGCGCCAAGATGCGATTTCGGTCGTTCAAAGTTTATTCCTTACTTAAGTATTAGATACCAAGGTCAACCAAGCCGAAAATACATCTATATGAAGGGGTAAAACATGCATCTCTTTCGGTACGTCGAATATAATTGAAAACAAGATTTAGTAACCAATATTGGACTGGCAGTTCAGAGAAGCATTAACGAACGAAAACACGTCATATTTGGTGTTGTTTTCACACAGAAAACAGTTTATTTTTGCTATTTAAAATACCTTCAAAATTTCACGCGTGAATGTAAAATTTACTGTGAATGTAACACGTCGGTTCTCGGAAATGAAGTAAAAATAACATTATTTCAATAGATACTCTGGTTCTCTAATCAATTCACATGTCTTCTATGCTAAAATTTTTGGAAAGCAGGCGTTTGTTCTTATTATTCCATGTACCGAAATTGTACAAAACACGGAAAAACACAAAACTCAGATCATGGGCCCAACATGATATTAATTTTTTGTTAGCTCTACCAGGTCTGATTATATTCCTATCCTTTTTCTTCATATGCAAAAACATGATGTAACCATATGATCGAACTGCTCTGAATTGTCAATTGAATAAAATCAATAAATTTGATAGGTCTGTCAACTTAGTTCAATGGGTTTGCCACCAGAGGGTGGTTGATAACTTTATTCATTGATAAATTTCATTGATAATAATTAAAGATGGGCAGGGCCGGAGTGGTCATCCTTTAGACAGAACCGCATTGAGAAGTTTTTTTTTGTAATTTTATGAAATCAGTCGTGAATAAATTCATTAATCAGACATCAAAGTTAGCGTGTTTGTGGGTGGCCTTGAAGTTACTACATGAATAAATTCACGAGGCACTTCACAATTGTAATGCCCGCTTTTAATAAACGGGTCACACTGTAATAGATTATAGATGATCAAACACAAGCACTATAGGAAAAATCCTTTAGAGCACTCTGGGAGTGGTGCGTGTGCGCAAAAAGCGATTCACTTTGGTTTTGAATCGTTGGAGGTTATATTCGTTGGGAAAAACGACCTCGGGGAGGTCGTTCCACAAGGATGAAGTCCTCCAGATGAAAGAATTCTTAAATAATGAAGTTCGAGGAGTACTAAGCTTAACCACATATGGATGGGCGGCAGTGGTTCGTCGTGTATTTCTGCTATTCGTCGTTCTGGGCGGAATTAAGAGGGCAAGGTCAGACGAGCACCTTCCATGAAAATATCTGTAAAAGAGAGTCAAATCCCCAACCTGTCTTCGATGTTCTAGGCTGTCGAGGTTCTTCGTCAGCTCGTGGTCTCCGATTAGACGAATAGCCCTCCTTTCGATGGAATCCAGTAGTCGAAGAGTATGTTTGGGTGCAGAGCTCCAGACATGAGAGCAGTATTCTAGTGATGGTCGAATCTGGGCTTTGTATAGTGTCAAAAGTTGTAGACGTGTGTACAACTTTCTGGTTCCGAAGAGTACCCCAAGCTTCTGAGAAGCTATCATTGCGATTGCCACAACGTGGTTATGCCAAGACATTTTTGGCATATAAATTCGTTGAAAACATTATCCAGGAAACTTGCTCCAATTCAGTCCAGTAACAGGTCGACGACGAAATGAAATAATGGATTTTTTTCGAAATTTTAAAATCACGTAAGTTCCTGATAACAATATATATGTTGAAAGATTTTATTTATTGATGATTTGGAGGGTGTTTAGTTTTTAATAAAATATTTATTTGTATAATTGAAAAAAGGCTGAAAAGCCAACGCAAAACCTGTTACCGAGAAAATCCAGAAACTCATACGATGGAAGAGTACCATAGTTACTGAAGGATATTTAGAGAATAGCATATCTTCAAAAAAATGAGGTTTCAAGGATGTTGGCAGGCGTACCATCTGGATCTCGCATTTCCTTGCAGAAATTAGAGACCCAGACAATGAATCATGAGTCAACCTTTGCTGCAAGAAATTTAGCTATCAGCGAACCTTCCAGAATTGCCAGTTCTATGTAAATACAACCAAATAATATATAAACGTAGATTTATATTTTGTTAATAAAGAATAAGTTAATTGAAAACTGTTTTTTGCGTCTGAATGCTAGCGCGGGCCACACTGTGTATTTTATGCCTGCACGGACATAAAGTAATCCATTATGCATATGGTATCTTAGGTATAAAAGCACAATAATGTACTGGTATGACATAAAAATTAATAGATATAAAATATCACATCTACATTATAAGATTTGTGAACAGTCGGCCCTGAACACAAGTAATAACTACGAATACTGGCCAAATCAGTGTTGCCAGGTCAAAATTTGAAAAATCACTAGATCGCGCTTTAAAAATTCACTAGGTTAAAAAATAGGGGGGAGTTAACTAATAATAAATCTTATAACATAGTATTTTATTTCTAACATAAATGATGATAACAAAATATAGTATTTTAAAAAAATACATACAGTGTGTCTACTTAAGTTGCCGCCATATGGGAAACTTTTTATTGTTAATTTTTCGAAAAAAAGTTATTCTTTAGAGCGAACCCGCGAAGACGCTGAAACTGAAAAAAATCACTAGGAAAGGTCATTTTGATAAAGATTACACATGTCAGTGAAATTTCACTAGACCTGGCAACGCTGCGGTCAAATGCTACAGAACACAAGCGCAAAATACAAATAAATTCAACTAGCGATTCATCGCCGGCGTGCTCGTGAGAGAGAGGTCCGGTTACTCTTGAGATGGGGCGATGTCTGGCCCGTCGGTGGAACCGACGCTTCGTAACGCGCGCGAGAGAGCGAGAGAGAACTAGATTTTTACACACGATCGGAATGTGTACGCCAAAAGATAAATACTATGATTTGCAACCATAGGGCGACATCTATGTAATGTTTTGTAACCAAATTGGATTGACAGATAATCGTATGGAAATGGCGGCGTCAATTGAACCTTAGAGTTTCTAACTTTTGGGAGTCAAGTTCAGCATTTTTTTTTTATTTTAGAAATCGAAAGTAGAACACTTTTTAGGGCAATTTCCAAACTTTTAGATTTTTATTCGAACTTCTAAGTCCTTAAATAAATTATCAAAGTTAGATCGCGCGGAAACGGACCGAGCTTCGCGTGACGTCACATCCTATATGCTGGTCGGAAGACGGTTGAGATTTAGAAGGGTATAGCGCGTGTTTCTGTATGAAAATGTCGTTTGATTGTTAAATTATATTTTTTTATCTTCTTGCTGGATTAAAATAAGTAAGAAGAAAACTTGTAATAAATTATGTGTGGTTTCTGAGTGCTTTAACACTTCCAGGAATGCCCCAGAAAAACTATTTATAAGCGTGCCATGTAGGCGCGGATACAGGATTTAATGGAGGGGTGTGCAAAGTTGAGAAAAATAGCCACTCCGCAGGAGAAAATATTGATAAATTTGGTCAGTAATTTATAATAAATACTAGAAAATCCACTGCCAAGAGTCCAGTGTGCAAGTAAGTCCAGTGTGAACCTGCATATTATGGAATTTTAATTAGTTTTACTGCTCCGGCAATCCCTTGGTTGCACCTGCACCAACATTTATCAAATATAAAGAAAATAAAGTAGTTTTACCTTTAAAAAACACAGAAGTAATAATTAATTTATTATTTACAATGGATAATAATATTGGGCCAGTTTTATCCGTAACAAGGATTTTTTATGGGCCACGTCTTTTTGGTATGTTTTTATTTGTGTATGTTTTTTTGTATCTTCCCTCATTTTTTCCAACATTTTTTTTGTAAATTAGGGAAACAACTATTAAATTCTTCGCTTTAACTAGGCTTGTTTTTTTCTCTTTACAGACACAGAGTAGATTTTTTAATTTTCATTGATTTTGTACGCTATTAATTTTCTGATGATATACACGGTGTTATGGAAATAACTTCTTATATTTAAATGGGTGACTCCGTGGATGTCCTAGAGAAAGTCTACATGCTTTTTTTTATCGAATATCTAATACTAACGTAAAAACACTTTTTGTCTACATGCTGTTGCGCCGCTCAATCTGATTTCAGTTAGCAACTGTATGTAGGTAGAGTAAACTACAGTGATGCCAGATCACACCGCGTGTCTCGTCCTTGCTTGGATAACCGCCGCGCGCTATTTAACCTTCAGTATGTTTCAATACTCGGTGTTGGAACGACGTTGCCGAGGGTTCCACGTGCTTAACGTATACGAATTTTAAACGAATTAGTTGTAGCATTACCCGATTTTTTTCTGTTGTGAAATAATTCATAATAATAAATGTTGTGATGTGATTCCGAATTAGTGTTATTGTAGTTATTATCTACTACTGATTCTGTTGTAAAACATACTTTTTGTGATTTATTTTTTTATGGAATTTAATTATAAAACAGATTATAAGATCGAAGATTAGAGAGTATGTACCTTAAAATTGTAGTATTTTTTTTCTAAAAAGTTTGAAAAAGAAGTGGTAACGCAGGTCAAAGACGTCTTGTTGTCAAAAACTGAACACGTGCGTTTAAAATTCTGTGTTGCAATATATGACAACACCGCCTCAATAAACTATTGATTGCGAACGTCCTCAGTAGCGGCCACGTAAATTTTCAAATTTCATATAAAGTGTATATTTCGTTCAATAATTCAAAGCGCCATATAAGGTTATTTTCCTTCAATTTATTTTCATCTAAGGATTTGCCGGTTTAAATATAATAAGTCATTTCCATAACACCCTGTATACACCATATTTAAGGAGATTATTCTTGGGCCCATTTTCAGAAAAAAACTTCATATGAACGTATGTCCTAAACGTGTTAACTTTTGAGAGACAGGGTGTTAAAGATTTTCAAAAAATCTCCTTTTTATTAATATCTGTAAACGGAATATTTTTATAAAGAACAACTAATTTGTCATCAAACTAAATAAAAATATACAGAGGGTGTTCCATTTAAAATAAGAAAGTGTTTAATGGGTCATTTCTTTCACACTCAACCTTAAATTGTGACCACCCGGTACATTTTCCGCTAAGTTTGAAATATTTTTGAAATTGGCCTTTAGCTATTTTGTAAGAAACTTTTTTTTTAGTCCAATAGCTACGGTAAAAAAATATGGGGATTATTTAATCACCATATGCGTTTGCCAAATAATTAAAAAAAATTCCAGATATCTCAAAAACTGGCAAAGTCAGACAAAAAGATGTTGTATAATATTTGCTTAGAATTTAACGGTTAATTGAAAAATATAATAAAAATTTCCATGTTGTATTTAAAAAACCATAATTGACAGCTACTTCCGGTATAACCGGAAATGACAGAAACATGTGAATATTTTAGTTAAAGAGAGCATATCGATAAACCTAAATCCCCAACGTTTCAGAAACATATGTTCGGTAGTTCTCCATAAAGTTCTAATGCAAGCTCGTCGTGAATCACCCTGTATAACTTTTTAAAAAAAGACAAACTTACCTAGCATTTCATGGTTTACAAGACTCTGGCGCAACTTGTGTTCTGAAAATGTTTCCAGATACCTCATCAATTGCATAGGGCTACTTTCTCGTCCGTCCAGCAATTGTGATGCTTGAAGACCAATGACACGTTGGTCTGCTAAATTTTGTCTGTAATGTACAAGATAGGTAACTTATTTTTAAATTTAATGTTTGTTCCTTAACAAAAATATGCTCACAGGCAAAATAATAGATCCGCACAATATTGAGACGGGTTGTGATCGTGGATAATTGCCTTACTTTAGGTACAATTGTTCTTTTTTATATTGTAGGTAGATTTATCGAAAATCGCGCACACGTGTGAGATTTTAAAAAAGTTAAGAATATGTCTGTAATATACAGATTTGAAACAAGGAAAATTTTTGACTCAAACTTTAAAACACTCCGTAGAGTGATATAGATGTCAAACTTTTTATTTTGTTAGTTAATTATAATTAAAATTATAATTAAAACAAACCGAAACTCTCCAGAAAGAAATAAATACTCATTTTAATAAAAATTGAGTGAAAACCCAAACAAACCCATAGAAACAAATATATTTATAAATGTTAACATTTGTTCTATGCCGCTTTTGGCTTTATAAAGAAACAGTTATCCATCTAGAGCAAAATTAACAAATTTATAACATTTTGCCTCTAGTATCCTGTCCCAAAATAATAGTATTCACCCCACATGTAGAACATACCTAAAGTTCTTATTTGATAGTGTGTCCACATTGACCATATGCCTTTGCTTTAATAGTTTCCCTAGGTTATTGGTTTCTGTTTCCGTATCTTTAACTTCATGGATCTCGATTTGTGGAAAAGCAAGGATCTCAGTATCAAATTTTCCTAAAATGTAAAGTCCAACTAAATAAACTGGGCTCTAATTGAACAACGTAAAAGATATGAAGCAGTCACAAGGTCTACAAGGCAACGATTTCTAGACCAAGAGAATTATTGAGCAGCTAATTAAATAAAAACTGTCCTTACCCACAAGTAAATTCTTAACAAACGGTTCTCTTCCAGGCTTTTTCTGTCTCACCTTTTTCGTAATATTAGTCAATGTTTCGAACTCTTTCAGTTCCTTTTCGTAATACTCTTCAGTTGGTTTCCGTACCGGCTCTATAGAGCTAGACGAATGCCGCAAGATAATTTTTTTAAGCAAGTGTTGGTTTACTGGTAGCCGTTTTATTCTTAAACTAATCATATTTTATGTTATTAATTATTAAATGAAAACCAACGAACACAAAAGTCTCTCTGGGTCTCGCTAGTCGCTCTTCAATCCTAACCTTCAAAATTGGGTAACATAACCCTAAAAAATAACAGCTGATTTTTGACGTTTAGCACAGTGACAATCAAACTTTTTTTAACTGTTCATCAGATGTTTGGTCTGTAAATTCTACAAATAAAAATTTTCCTCTACATACGGGAACAGACTCACACGGTCATTACTTTCGTTTCATGTTATTTAGAAAATGAATTTGAAAACCTTGCACCGTGACACAAGGGTCTTTTAAAAATATACGTGGAATGATTCCTATACAACCAGGTATGCACAATTATTTTTTGTGACGTCCTCGTGTATTGAAAGTTTGACTTTGATGATGAAAGATGAAAAGACGAGCAATGTGGAAATCTTTGATGACAGAAGAGAAATTTTGACCTCCAGAAGTTAAAAAGATTTGAAATAATTATTGAAAAATTTCATCAGTTGGTTTATCAAAAGCAGAGCATAATATATTTGTTATCAGAAATTGTTTATGTTATTAAACGCGTTAATAATTTTTGACATTGAACTCTTAGTGCAAATGGACTAAAAAATAGCAGTAAAACAATCTTCTTTTAGGACAGTGAAAGACTCATTTTGTCTGAAATCTGTAGAAAACACAAACATAATTTCTGTTGTGCTGAAGGTAAGAAAAACATTATAATTTGTATCATATACATTACATATCGACTTGTCGAACAGAAGGATACCCAAATGTATTAAGTCTTATTTATACCTACCTAATCCTAATGTTTTAAGACCTTTATTACCTAAATACATTAAGTAGGTACCTAGTTATATACAGCTTTTGACCTAGGAATCTTCATACAAGTTGTACAATGATTTTTAACTTGCAGGGTTGTGAACACACCTCTTCGCCATACTATTTATCTTAAAGGTAACAAGCTAACACCCCAATTAGAGACATACTTAGGTATTAAATTAAACATATTCTTATTATCCAAGACCCCTCATAAACTCATCTCTGGATTCCATTGCCCTTTTCCTATCTTCTACTACACATTCAAGTAGGCACATATTAATTTAGATATTGTAGGAAGTAGGTATCTGTGATTTATCATAAAACCCTGTTAAGATAGTTGTAACAACGAGCTGTGTCCATTGCTATGTTAAATGCTTGCTATACAGCTCCCTATTATTATTATTATTATTGTTATAAGTGTATTATATTTTTTTTTAGATAATTAAATTAAGAAATTATCAATCCGTCTTGAAGGATAATAGGCTTAAGATGGCATTAAATTTGTTTAGAAATACAAGAAGTATTGGACGATTTCTTGCATTTAAACCTTACGTGAAAAATTCCTTGCGAATTCTTTCTATAGGACAGCCAGCTTTAAGTAAAAAAGAGTAAGTATGATTATTTTACTTAAAAATATTTGTTTTTGACTTCCAGTTATATCTTTAGTATACAGTGTGCCCCAAAACTGCAACATAGTAATATAACTTCTTATTTTTTACATATACAGAGTGTTTCAAACAACATATGCCATCGCTTGTGTGGTGATTCCTTACAAAAAAAGACATATCGTTCCTATAAACATGGGTACAAGGTACAAAGTTCGTTTAAACAAGTTCATTAATTTTTTAGGGTGGAGGTGACATTTATCAAAGCAAACGGAGACAGAATAAAAGCGAAAGGAAAAATAGGAGATTCTTTACTGGACGTCGTCGTTAATAACAATTTAGACTTGGATGGATTCGGAGCATGTGAAGGTCAGTTTAAGAAGTTTTAAACTTCTATTTAATTGGACAAGTGGTTTTAAGTATCAAGAAAGTTTAAAAATAAAACCCCTAAGTTTTTAGGAGTTTATACAGGGTGTTAAACCGGTTTAAAAGTTATTTTATCGATCCACCATCGTCCCTGCAAACATGTATTCTTATAGTTTTTCCAGGAAAATGGCCTGTCGCGAATTTGTAACTCATTATTTTTAACATTAATCATTCAGTAAAACATCGGTATTTTTAAGTTTATTTATTTCCATGGATTCTAACAGATTAAGTTTTATGCCTTTATTTTCAGTATGCAAGATTTTAAAATTTGAATCAAAATTATTTGGTTTTCTTTTAAATGGTTGAAATATTCAAATTTAGCTCTTCTAATTGGAAATTACATGATCCTTTTCTGTTAACCATTTTTACCACGCATCTCAGCATAACCAAATTTTTTGCTCACATTCGTTAGATGTTCAGAAACGGCTGGGCATACAATACATGCATTTTATATTCCAGGTACGCTGACTTGTTCGACATGTCACCTTATCATACCGAAGCAGATATTTGATACCCTTCCGGATAAGCCGACCGAAGAAGAGCTTGACATGTTAGACTTGGCCTACGACTTATCGGATACATCTCGACTAGGCTGTCAAATTATTTTGACGGAACAACTGGATGGATTAGAAGTGAATGTACCCGCGACTATAAACGATGCTAGGAGCTAACATTTATTTGGCAATTTACCACGAGGATAACGACCTCTGGTGGCAGCATTAGAAACCTACCTTGCCTACCATCCAATGATCTAGGAATGTTTGCCTTTATTTGGTTATCGGTTATCCCTCTAATCGCATTAACGCAACAAAGACCGCATCAAAGCCTCAGAAAGTTATTGATTGGCGGGCAGCCAACGGGGTTTGTTCGGCCGGCCACTATTGGCCGCCATAGCGCTGAGTTTCTCTGGTAAATTCTCGATAGCTAATTGTTAAATTTCATTTTAGATTAAACTTTCAATAATAAGTATATATATATATTATTTAGATTATAAACTAACACAAGATTTTTTATTATAATAAGCTGTAACGAGACTGAAATGGGTACACAAGACGGATATGTTTTTAGGTGTGCTGAAATGGCATCGGGATTGTTCGGGTTTGTTCGTGTTCATGATTTTATCTTTATATGAACATCTTGAAATCAATATTTAACGTTTTTGCTGTCTCTGTTTATTTGAAAATCCCTTTCTTAAAATCCTGATTTCATATTATATCTTATACAGGGTATCCCAGATAAGAGTGCCACTCTCCAGGGATCTCGTTATCGATAGGATATACACAAATGGTCAAATTATACAATGCAATGACATATTTTCAAATTTAAAATTTTATGAATATTTCCGAAGGTATTTGCCAAAACCGAATTTTTAGGATTTCGTTCTTTTTGTTTTCCGATTTTATTTGAAGAGATATGTGGAAATAAATTTTACATTCTTATTGCCACTTTTTCTCCCCTATAAAGTAATTTAATTAAATTTTCAATCCGACGTTTCATTTTTAAGGTAATTTAATTAAATTATCAATCCGACGTTTCATTTATAAGGTAATTTAATTGAATTTTCAATCCAACCTTTCATTTATAAAGTAATTTAATTAAATTTTCAATCCGGCGTTTCATTTATAAGGTAATTTAATTAAATTTTCAGTTCGGCATTTCATTTATGGAAATTTAATAAAATCTTCAATCCGACGTTTCATTTATAAGGTAATTTAATTGAATTTTCAATCCGACCTTTCATTTATAAAGTAATTTAATTAAATTTTCAATCCGACGTTTCATTTATGATAATTTAATTAAATTTTCAATCCGACGTTTCATTTATAAGGTAATTTAATTGAATTTTCAATCCGACCTTTCATTTATAAATTAATTTAATTAAATTTTCAATCCGACGTTTCATTTATGATAATTTAATTAAATTTTCAATCCGACGTTTCATTTATAAGGTAATTTAATTAAATTTTCAATTCGGCATTTCATTTATGGAAATTTAATAAAATCCTCAATCCGACGTTTCATTTATAAGGTAATTTAATTAAATTTTCAATTCGGCATTTCATTCATGGAAATTTAATAAAATCTTCAATCCGACGTTTCATTTATAAGGTAATTTAATTAAATTTTTGATCCGACGTTTCATTTATTAGTTAATTTAATTAAATTGTCAATCCGACGTTTCATTTATAAGGTAATTTAATTAAATGTTTATTCCGACGTTTCATTTATGGTAATTTAATACATTTTCAATCCGACGTTTCATTTATGGTAATTGAATCATTTATAAGGTAATTTAATTCAATTTTCAAACCCACGTTTCATTTATAAGGTAATTTAATTAAATTTTCAATCCTACTGTTCATTTATAAGGCAGTTTTATTAAATTTTCAATCCGACGTTTCATTTATAAGGTAATTTAATTAAATTTTCGATCCGACGTTTCATTTATTAGTTAATTTAATTAAATTGTCAATCCGACGTTTCATTTATAAGGTAATTTAATTAAATGTTTATTCCGACGTTTCATTTATGGTAATTGAATCATTTATAAGGTAATTTAATTCAATTTTCAAACCCACGTTTCATTTATAAGGTAATTTAATTAAATTTTCAATCCTACTGTTCATTTATAAGGCAGTTTTATTAAATTTTCAATCCGACGTTTCATTTATAAGGTAATTTAATTAAATTTTCAATTCGGCATTTCATTTATGGAAATTTAATAAAATCTTCAATCCGACGTTTCATTTATAAGGTAATTTAATTAAATTTTCAATTCGGCATTTCATTTATGGAAATTTAATAAAATCTTCAATCCGACGTTTCATTTTAAGGTAATTTAATTGAATTTTCAATCCGACCTTTCATTTATAAATTAATTTAATTAAATTTTCAATCCGACGTTTCATTTATGATAATTTAATTAAATTTTCAATCCGACGTTTCATTTATAAGGTAATTTAATTAAATTTTCAATTCGGCATTTCATTTATGGAAATTTAATAAAATCCTCAATCCGACGTTTCATTTATAAGGCAATTTAATTAAATTTTCAATTCGGCATTTCATTCATGGAAATTTAATAAAATCTTCAATCCGACGTTTCATTTATAAGGTAATTTAATTAAATTTTCGATCCGACGTTTCATTTATTAGTTAATTTAATTAAATTGTCAATCCGACGTTTCATTTATAAGGTAATTTAATTAAATGTTTATTCCGACGTTTCATTTATGGTAATTTAATACATTTTCAATCCGACGTTTCATTTATGGTAATTGAATCATTTATAAGGTAATTTAATTCAATTTTCAAACCCACGTTTCATTTATAAGGTAATTTAATTAAATTTTCAATCCTACTGTTCATTTATAAGGCAGTTTTATTAAATTTTCAATCCGACGTTTCATTTATAAGGTGATTTAATTAAATTTTCAATCCTATGTTTCATTTATAAGGTAATTTAATTAAATTTTCAATGTGACGTTTCATTTTTTCGCAACCATCATAAACTTTGTTTTTTTAAATAGAAGTAACATTTTATTTTATGATTACCTCCACTAAAAACAAAAATATTTTCAATAAGATGCTTATTTGCATTGAAGATAAGTTTTTTAGTCCGAAACGCCTAATAAATAATATACAATATGAAGTAGAGTTCATAAAGCATAAAATAAAATGTTACTCCTGTAAAAAAACAACGTTGATGATGATTGCAAATTTAATTAAATTATGAAAATGTAATATTTAAATTTGAAAACATGACATTGCAGAACTCAGTAATGCCCAACTGTTGTCTAATTTGATCATTTCTATATGTTCTTAACCGGGTCCACACTCAGGTTAGGGATGGGGGGGGGGGACACTTTGTAATTTTAAATAAAATGATATGCTTAGTTTATAAAATTCGGAAAAACGTATGTGTTTGCACTCTCCCACAATTAACAACATTAAACGTGGAAGCGGAAGTGCAGGTTGATAAATGTTGTTCTGTTCGTGCAGAGTTCAAATAAAGTCTGTACGTTATATCTTTTCCCGTGCGTCATTACTTACACGTCATTAAAACCCTCCGAATCAATCACAATTTGATGCAAGCAAAATATCAAGACGAAGTCTGCTTTCATATAATAGTTGTGCATAGCGTCCCGATATACGTATTCCGAAAAATAATTTATAAGTTGGAAAAAAAAAAAACTGGATTTGAAATATACTTCAGACTTGTGTTTATTTCAAAATATCGAAAAATTCGATGTTTTCATAATTCACTTTAAAGTCTTTTTTTTTTTTTTTTTTTTTTTTGGGACACACGATGAGAAATCTGCTTACAGACACCTGACCCTCGCGGGGGTCAGGTAGTGTCAGGTTAGCAACATTGCGGGGAAAGACCAGACCAATGTCAACCTACAGAGTGTAGGTTTCGCCTACGAGTGTAGACGAGCCGACTGACTAAAACTCACCGTCTGAGTTAGGTATCATACCTATAACTCGATTTCGCTGATATGACTAGTTAACTGCATATTCTGATTTTGATCTAGCTATGCTATACATTTATGTTGGGTGCCAGCTCTAGAGATTTTTTCACTCGAGATTAATCGAGTGAACAAATTTCGAGAGCTCCGAACGTATACGGTAGTAGGGTAGGCGTAGTGGTCAGTTTACACCTGGTTTTTGCAGGTTGTGCAAAGCAAGGTAATCTTTATTGTTTTTGATTTTATGATTGTTTTGGACTCGAACGCGGTTGCGGGTGAGCCAGTCTTTCGGTAATTTGTATGTGGCGTTAGGTCGAGAATGTATGTGGGAAGCAGCGATCGTGCTATTGTTGGCAATGTTAGCCTTGGAGTGATATTTTGTAATGGTTTTGTCAAGAAACTCCGAAATTGTAGCAATTTCGAGGTCTCTGTGTACGATGTCGTTTCGTGTGTATCGCGGAGTGTCTACTATTATCTTTAATACCTTGTTTTGCATCACCTGTATTTTCTGAAGGCTCGACTTACATAGGGTGCACCAGGCTGGGGCACCATACATCATCGCTGATCTGATGAACGTCGTGTAGAGGTTAACCTTCGTCCTTAGATTGAGTTTGCTCCTTCTGTTGAGCAGACAGTATATGGCGCCAAGTTGTTGGTTGGCCTTCTTCATGTTAGCTGAATTTACCCTCCAGGTCAGCCTTTTATCAAAGTGTAAACCAAGATACTTAACACTCTGTTTCCAGTCGATATCTTGGTTTCCCACCTTGAGTTTCCCCGTTGGGAGTTTTAGGCGAGCCTTGGAAAAGTAAATTGCCTGAGTCTTATTCGGGTTGATTTTTATCTTCCATTTTGACAGCCACTCTTCGAAGAGGGCGATGTTCCTGTTGAGCCGTAGTGTTAGGATTCTAGGGCTTTTTCCTGATACTGCAAACGCCGTGTCGTCTGCGTATATATAATTATCGTATGTATAATTGTCGCTCATGGGAAACTTCGGCATGTCAGCAGTGTAGATGTTGTAAAGCAGGGGGGCTATTGCTGAACCCTGAGGTACACCAGCTCGAATGTTCTTTGATGATGACAGTTCTTCGTCAATCCTGTTTTCAAAGTATTACTCGGCAAATGTCTAGAAACATGACTCATTCTTTTGAAAAACGTATTGAATTATGTGTTCAAGTTAATGGGGGTCACTATATGAACAAATAATTAGGTAATAATTTACTTTAGAAATTGTCCACAAGCTTGAATCGGTAAAATATTTTTGTGTCGTATCCTCCCGTTTGAATAAATACTTTCTTTTTAATTACAACATTTTGTTTTTATTTTGTCATAGGTGACTAGAAAAAGGACAATGTTAAAATACATCCACTTTTTTTTGCTCGAGTTTAAATAATAATTGAAATACCACCAAGATTGGTAGAGATAGGCATAGAAAGACCTTAATAAAAATTAGAGAGGATTAAAATATCTACAGGATAAAGTAATCATATACAGGGTGTTTCATTTAAAAAACTTACGAAACTCAGGTTTCAAGTTCGTAATGTTGGCATATCCATAGAACATACCCTGTATAAAAATATTGATATGTGTTATCATAGGGGACTTCTGTCTACATTCCTCTTTCCGATAGAAAAATATTTTATTTCAAATTATTATAAGTTAAGAAATATTACACATTTCATTGAACCATGTTTTTGCACAAATTTTGGGAATTTTCCAATCTATTTGGCAACGTTGCAAAAATGTGTACAAATAATTACGGTGCTATGTACAGAATTTTACGGTAATTTCAAATATGTAAAAATATACATAGTGTCCAATTTAAAAATTTGAAATTTTTATCACACCGCCCATTTGGAGCACCCTGTATGGTCGAAAATAATTTTAAAAGCTGCACCTCTTAACGCTTAATAACTTTCGTGAAAAAAGTTTTCCGCTATTCCTAGCGGTAAAAGAGATATTAAGCTTTGTCGCACTAATTGGCCACCCTGTATGTTCCCTTAACTACTGTAATGTAGGTCAATCTACCAAGGTTTTGTAGTGTTGTCAAATCACTACGTATTCCTCCACTTACCGTCGTTTGCTACCATGATTGGCGTGATCGTACTCTCCTCCCCCTGGTATAAAAATTACAAGTTGTTATTATTTTTACAATCGTGTTCACTACCGAAAGCTATATTGTGTTGTGAAATAATTTGTTTCCATGTGTGTTGTTGTACGTGTTTATCTCGTTTGTAAATTTTTGTTGCAATCTTTATGGAAATTGCGAAAGGAATTGTTGAGGTAACATATTGATAAAAAGTGTGGCATACATTTTTTTCTATAGTCTAGAGAAAATATACGGGGTGATTGATGGTGGATGGCCTATTAGTCGTTTATGAAGAACTAGTCGACGGATCATTTTGAAAATTTAGTAGCTTATATAAGCGCCCTTTTAAAAATATTTTCAGGCATGCAGTGCTGCCGCTTCTACTAGAAAGTATTAGCAACTTTGATAATTTAACATCCTGTGTATTATTTTTTTAAATCCCTATTAATTTCTTAATAACTTTCATTAACATTTTCCTATACCTGTTATCATTCTCGAGATAACAATTAATTTAACTTTTTTTTTAAGGGGGTTGGGGTGTTGTTATATCCAATTTATGCATATTTTTCTAAAATTTTAATATTTTTTTATCTCTAGAGGATAATATTATATTATTCGACGATAACGACAATGATAATGTCGTAAAAATAACCACAACGGCCTATTCCGATTTCTATAATTTAATAATCATAAAAACGGGTGGGGAAGGAACAGAAATGCAAGACATTAAAAAACGCAATGTTGAATATTTATAACGGTTTCTTATAATTGAGAACATTTTTTGTCTCATGTGACCAAGATAGTATTTTTGACCACGATTCTGCCGAAATTCGCCTGTTCGCGTTTGTAGAAAAAATGTTGATCCTTGAAAGCTGCACGCAACTGCTTTTAGGGGTCGAGTCTGTTTCCGCACTTACAAATCGATATCTGTTCCGACGTTATGCCGGGTCCACACCAAACCAACAAAACAGCAACACAATGTGTTTCAACAATTTAAAAACAAATCGCAAACATTTTACCATCTTTTATGTTTTATTTTAGTTTTCAGCAACATATTGTCATCTGCCGGGTTCACACCAAACCAACAAAACAAAACGGCAACACAATGTTTCTCAAACAATTTAAAAACAAATCGGAAACATTTTACCCACTTTTATGTTTTGTTTTGGGTTTTAGCAACTTATTGTCTTCCCGTCACTAAACGGTAAACATCAAAGGGTTTCCGTTTGCAGTTCCGGCAATATTGCCGGAACCAAAGCTGATCGCCAGATGTCATGCGCAATGCCGACTAATAAACTATTGACTTTAACCGACGAACAGGACCGTACTTCGTCCTTAATGAAAATGATTACACTGCAATATTTTGTCTCATCAAGACCTTTATTGTGCAATAAACAATCTATTTTCTCGCATAAAAGAAAGCCCTGTGGCCATCACTGAAAAGCCACGTTTAGAATTAATTTTAATATCTATTGTCCACGTATCGATAGATTTTTAATATCGTTACATCCCTACGAGTGCGATCGGTTCTGGAAGGTCGTTGTTGGTTGGCAACCAAACCGGCACTAATACCGGCGGGGTTGCCTGTATGAGGGAGACAATATTGTGCTCAAGACAAGCGACGAGCAAACTTTATAAATTTTTTTCACTCATAAGATTTAACTTTTTACTGCGCACCCCGTAAGTTGTACGTGTCCATAGTTATAGGCCGGTGGTACGAGACACAGCAGCACCGACAGGTGGAGGTTGATAACTATCGATATTCGCACCATCGATAGTGATCCACCAACTGTCAATATTCAATCGATAGTTTTTAATTCATAAAACCTCAAAAAAAAATCATATTAAGTATTTAAAAACCGGCCTTTATAGAAGAAGGGGGGCTCTTCGCCTCCACTGTCAACTTGGTTTCGTTTCGTGCAACATCGAAGTTGATAAAATGTTTCCGATTTGTTGCTAAACTGTTGAAACCCATTGTGTTGCTGTTTTGTTTTCGTTTTGTTGGTCAAACACGAAACAAAACCAAAACTACATAGACTTTTGTTTCGCCAGTGTGTACGCAAATTCTCGTTTTGTTTCCAGAAAGTTGCTATTTTCCGTTTTGTTTGATGTTTTGTTGGTATGGTGGACGAGGCATTAGAAATTCAAAGTCTAGGGATACGCCACTGTCATTTCTAAATATATGGATTAAGATAAGAAACATCTTTCCAGATTCATTGTATTATGACGAACGCTTTAATCTTGCACAATCTAATCGTTCATAATGTAATCCCATCAAACACAGGCATATATTAATTAATTTTTAACAGTATTATGTATAGAAAGTCAAAATATTTACGAAAAAAGTTGTTTTGTATTTTTTAAACATATTTCGTAGCGCGTCTGCGTATAGTTTTAATAATATTACGTTTCCGGACTTTATTATTCACCTCCCGTGAAAATGGCTGACGAAGAAGTTCCTAACTGCAATTGTACAAGGACCATATTAACTGTTAATAATTTGGTAAGTTTTCTTGCTGACGAAATGACTTTATTCCATTAGAAAGAACTACTTATGGTATGGTTGCCTTCAGAAAAGGCACTTGGTTCTAAGTAAACTGCGATCATATGGTATGCCTAGTCGATTCTGTGCATGGTTGTCTCCCTCTCTCTTCTTACTCTACATTAACGACCTTTTAGTGAAAACGAAAAATCCTATATTTAGCTTTGCTGACGATAGCACACTCTTTCTCTTTGAATGCACAAGCATCGGCTGCCGACGCACATCTTCGCGGACAGCATGAAGTATCACGCCTTAACAAAGACCTGGAAGAAATGTTGGCTTGGGGTGGCAGTAACCAAGTCGAATTTAACGCTAAAAAAACCCAGGCAGCAGTTTTCTCTAAAAAGGTTAACATTACAGAACCGGATATAGTCATGGCAGGACACGCAATCCCACTGGCTTCATCTATTAATTTGCTGGGCGTCAATTTGGGAGGAAATATGTCTTGGCATAACCACGTTGTGGCAATCGCCAATATAGCTTCTCAGAAACTTGGTGTACTCTTCCGAACCAAAAAGTTGTACACACCTCAACAACTTTTTACACTACCTATACAAAGCCCAGATTCACCCATCATTAAAGTACTGCTCTTATGTCTGGAGCTCTGCACCCAAACATACTCTTCGGCTACTGGATTCCATCGAAAGGAGGGCCATTCGTCTGATCGAAGACCACGAGATGGCACAGAGCCTCGACGGCCTGAAACATCGAAGGTTGGGGATTTGACTCTCTTTTACAGATATTTTCATGGAAGGTGCTCGGCTCACCTTGTCCTCTTAATTCCGCCCAGAGCGGCGAATAGCAGAAATACACGACGAACCAGTGCCGCCCATCCATATGTGCTTAAGCATAGTACTCCTCGAACTTCATTATTTAAAAAGTCATACTTCTGGAGGACTTCATCCTTATGGAACGACCTTCCCGAGGTCGAATATAACCTCCAACGATTCAAAACCAACGTGATTCGCTTTATTCGCACATGCACCACTCGCAGAGTGCGCTATAGGAATTATAGTTATAGTCCCGGAGTAACGGTTGGACTTTGGCTCGCGAATGCATTCCACGTGGTTTTTCAGGGTTGACCTAAAGTGGCTTATCTCACTTTTTAATTCATTGCGTCGTTTGTCATTTATGGTTATTTTTCTTCATTTGCGTGTTCAAATATAATAAGTCATTTCCATAACACCGGTAACACCCTGGTATCGTTTTTTTTATGGAACAGGCGAGCACAATAGATTATGCAGGAACGTGTCTTATTTTGTTTTTCTGGGGAGTATGACCATAATTTAAGATAATAACAGTTGTGTGAATAGAACAACGTGGAAGAGGGTACACTATACATTGAAATTCATTTATTGTACTTAGGAATTGTTATACAGGGTGGCCCATCGGAAACGTACCGCAAGGCATTACAAGCTAGGAAATAACTTTTCAGCAAAATCCAAAATCACGTCAAGTTTGTCAGGGAAATAACTTTTGACGCAAAATCCAAAATCACGTCAAGTTTGTCAGGGAAATAACTTTTGACGCAAAAGGCATGGCAAGAACTTCAACTCTCTAGGTGGAGGCGTCATCCAACAAATTTTTTGAGAATGGGTCAAGTAACACCTCATTAAAAAAGGCTTTTAATTCTCTAACCATTGCTGTTTAGTTTTAGAAAATCGATCCACTCGTTTAGAAAATATGGAGCTTGAAATACCTACAAAACGTATGACGACAAATTCAAAAATCAATATACTTTATTATTAGTATAACGAAACATTTTCTTATCATGTTTTGTAAGCAATCAGTTACCGTTGTCAAGAAATACTTTATATTTTAAACAATAACTCATATTTGAATTTATATAGGGTGTTTCTTAATAACATGCTAATATATAATGGGTCCATTTTCAAAGAAATACTTCACATGAACATAATATGTCCTAAACGTCTTAACTTTTGAGATTGTTATGTTTTTTACTAATTTGTTAAGGTTAATGACTTAAATACGTGACAATAGGTAGACAACTGTCAAAACTGTTTATGTTTACAAAACAAAATCTGCTTCTTACCTACCAGATCTTTTTTAATCTTTGATAATACCTAATTTCATAACGCAGGTTCAAATGAATGAATTTAATTTTTTTATACGAAAACTGTACGTCAAACGACAAAAAATCAAGAGACGACATTTACTCAGCAAAGAATGAGAATTTCAAAAATAATTTTTATTTAAAAAAGACAGTGGCGTACCATTCTTTTCTTCAAAAATACCGAGGGCAATTTCCGCACGAACGCCACTGTTCGGGATAAAAAAAAAATGTTATATATCATAAAATGCCTCTTGATGAATAGAAAGTGATTTCACAAAAATACCTAGAGCAGTATCACAGATATTAATAAAAAAGGAGATGTTTTTGAAAATCTTTAACACACCCTGTATCTGAAAAGTTAAGACATTAAGGACATATGTTCACACGAAGTTTTTTTCTGAAAATGGACCCAAGAATAACCTCCTTAAATATTGGCATGTAATTAAGAAACACACTGTATAATTAAGTAAAATTTAAAATACGTATAATACTTTAACTACAATTTAAAAAAACTTACCTTAGTACCTATAACAAAGAAGTTTTTTGTTATATCTACTTCATAATGTCAATTACGTCCATTATAGCTACTTATTTGATCTACAGTGAAACCTCTCATAACGAACACCTCTAATAAGAGGATATCTCTATTAAGCGGACATTTTTTCATAGTCCGGAACTAGGTATATGAAATTCCATGAAAATCAACCTGTCTTGGGCGGACGCGGACAAGCTGTTTTCATACAAAGAGTACGAAAACCCTCCTTTAAACGGACAAAAATTTTTTAAAGTATTTGGGAAACTCTCTGAAGACAGACCGGCAACCAATCGTGTCTGCGTGGCAGCGCGATAGGACTACGCCGAATGAAAGTATGTGTGATTCCCCGACAGCAGTCCGCCGTTTATTTGTGAGTTGTAATTGTAAGGTTAAAATCGTATAAACCATGGCACAAAAAATGTCGCGTTTTGAGTCTGAAAGAGAATAATGATGTTGTGGAAGTTTGTAATTTGATAACAATGATTTGGGCGAGTTCATTAACATTGATAGCAATGTGCTATTAGAAAATGATAGTGACCCCATTCCTACCGATTATGTAGTCCAAACTGAAACCACATCACTATCTGACGACTCTGATGAAGAAGTTGAATGCAGTAATCAAACAAATGTCACCAATTAGCAACAAGCCATTAGTATGGTAAGTGAATTATAAGAGTATGCAAAGAATAGAGGTGACTCTACAGCAATGGAATTGTTATCAGACTTGGAATTACATTTTCTAGATTGCAAATATAAAACGCAAACACGTCAAACTACGTTATTAGATTTTTTTAGTACTACATCCTAACTAAAACTAGTGTATTTTTGTTATATTATGTTTATTTGTACATACATATACATAGTAATAATTTTGCATTTACATATTACCTAATAACAAATTTTCCATGGGCGGACACATTTGGACGGTCCCGTAGGTGTCCGCCTAATAGAGGTTTCACTGTATATAATCTCAATTTTAATTGTACTGATACAGGTAATGACGCACCATCATTTTCTTTCCCCGATACGTTTTGTTCACAACTCTGTGTTCTCGCATGTACATATCTTCCCGACTATTTTTGAAATTTTGTAATTTTTTTAATATATGTAAAAAGTCGGGCTTTGAAATTATGTTATTAAATTACTACACTAATTTTAAAGAACAAATTGAGATAAGAGACCAACATTTTTCGGTAATACCTACCTATTGTATAATAATTTAACAGGCAGTCGTCAGTTGATTTGTGTAACTCAATATCAGTACAATCTAATCACAGAAAATATAATCCAAGCACGGCATAAAGTAATTAGAATCGGCATAACGGGGGAGAGCTGAGCAAAACGAGTCGGGCGTGTAGGCAGAATAATTTTTAAATAATGTCGACACTCCCTGTGGCAAAAAAATGAAACCCTTGCGGATATATGTTAATATGAACTATCCCTCTTAAAATGACCTGCGGAATCATACTTTGAAATATTAGCACGTCATTAAATGAATTTAAATTAAAGGAAAATTTCTTTCTACCCCAACTATCCTATCTCGGCATCTCTCCCCTATATTATCCTAACACTGACAATATTTACTTACCAAAAGTTTGTTTAAAATTTTTCTAAAACATTCGTCACAGAAATAACGAATTCGTGATTATGTAGGTCTTTTTTCGTTTTGAGACATTTTCCCATCTGAAAATTTGTGTATTTCTTGTTAATGGAAATTGTATTATGAGAATTTGTAACATGGAAGACGGCATTATGGTTTCCTGCAATTGTACAAAAACTCTAATGAGCATGATTCGTTTGGTAAGTTATTTACTAAAGGCCGATTCTCACTATCGTGCAAGGCACGTACTCGGCAACGGCAAGGCACCGGCACGGAAAAATATATTTATCATTGAATCTTATGTATTTTGCGAGCCTGTCAAAATTCATAACACGCAACCTATTTTACCGACCCGGAGCCTTGCCTTTGTCGAGCGATAGTGAGAATCAGGCTTCAATATTCTTTAGTGTCAATAATAAAGATATATTAACTGAGGAGAATGCCAATGGACTTATTCAAACAGATCTCTTATTAGGAAATGTATAGCATAACATTCTCTGCTCCGAGCAGTTTGGTTTTAGGGAATCGAGGGGCACAGGTGATGCTATGTTTGCGTTTCTTGAGAGATTGTATTTGGGTATTAATGATGGCGAGGTGGCTGCAGCGGCGTTCTGTGATTTGTCAAAGGCATTTGACTGTGTCAATCATGGAATACTGCTATGGAAGCTGGAGAAGTATGGGATAAGGGGAAGATCTTTGGACTGGTTTAGATCGTATTTGACGGCACGTATTCAGACGGTTAATTTTAATGATAAGAGTTCTAAACAACTAGAAATTCAGTATGGGGTGCCACAGGGGTCTGTTCTCGGCCCTTTGCTTTTTTTGATATATATTAATGACCTAGCTAGTATTGCTGTCAGGGGCAGATTCACACTTTTTGCGGATGACTCCACCATACTTTGGGTTAGTAAAAATGCGACCGAACTCCAGAACTGCATCAATGATGATCTCACCAAGGTAAAAGAGTGGACTGATGCAAATTTCCTATCTCTTAATATTTCTAAGACGAATATAATTTCTTTTAAATGTTCTCTCGATGATGTTAGATTGGGGGACCAGTCAGTGGCCAGGGAGAGTGTAAGTAGATTTTTAGGTTTATACATAGACAATAGGTTGAAATTTGAGGTACACATAACTAATCTGGCTAAGAGACTGGCATCCAATTGTTATGCAATCAGGATTATAGCAAATAGTTTGGATTTGGAAGTGGTGAGAAGTACGTACTTTGCACTGATGGAATCTCATCTTAGATATGGTATATGTTTTTGGGGGGGATGTTCACGTTATTTGTTTGATATGTTGTTTGTTCTGCAGAAGAGAGCCGTGAAATATATGTTTAGAGCCAGACTTAGGGACTCAAGCAGACCATTATTTATTTCACATAAGATCTTAACCTTGCCTTGCCTGTTTTTGCTGGAGTCATCATGTCTGGTATATAAAAAATTTCGAAATGAAATTAGTTCGGTTTCTGTGTGTAATACGCGCCAGACATATGTTACTCATCTACCTATACCAACTTCTAGCCAAACCAGGAACTCTGTTATGTACAAGAGTAAAAAAATTTTTAATCATCTTCCGTTACGCATTCGAAAGATTAATGGATTTAAGAAATTTAGAAGGGAAGTAAAGGCTCTGCTATGCAAAAAAGCATATTATTCTGCTGATGATTTATTTACGGATGATCTTAGCGGTCTTTAAGCTTCTGATATATGTGTATGTTGTATTATTGTAAAATGTATCATTTTTTAGCTTTATCTTGATAATGTTTAATGTTTTAACTATGTTTAATGTTTTAATTCTGTATTTTAATTTAGTATATTATGTGGTTACTTGTCAGAGTTATTTTGTTCTTTATATATTGTCCAATTGTTTTACCAATTGTTGTTATATTTAATTTTTATATATTTTTTTTCATATACTTTTTCTGATTGGATTTATATTTTCTAAAATAAAATTTTTTTTTTTTATATATAGCTTTGTTAACAAGAACAATATTCTTATGACAATAAAGCATATTTTGATTTGATTTATATAGCTATATGTACATATTAGGTATACAAATTTACGCACGTTACCATTTTGCACACTTGCGCAGTGGAAAGATGTGAATTTACAACCATAAATCCGCAGTCGGTTTAAAGTGTTCGCAGAAGCAAAATCTGTGACCGCTGACCGTCAAAATGTATGGATTGCCAACTGATTTGCAACATTCAGAATAATCCGCGTATTGAGTGTACGGAATTGTGGGTTTGGATTCTGCACATTCGTTCGATCGGATTTTTTTCATTAATTGAGCATGCTTTGAGCCTGATCTTTACAAAAATGTATAGTTGTTTATATTTATCTTCAAAAACAAGCTAAAAATGCGATATTTTTAATAATTTTTAATATTTTACTTATAACAGTAGGCCATGGTCAATTTATTAAAGCCATATTAGAGTCGGCAATTTTTTCTCTTGCGCCTGCAATGGCAATTATAATTGCACGTGTTCATGCGGAGTAAACCGTTCTCGATCAGCTTGCATAATACTTCTTGCATTGGGAGTGCAATGCGAGAATGGAATCCGTATTACAGTCGGCAATTCTACTCTTGCGGCAATTAAAATTACACGGAATCATGCGCAGTACACCGTTCTCGATCAGCTGGCGCAATTAGTATTGCATTGCCAGAAATGGGTAGTGCGCCATTTTAATTGCGACACCGCTGCAAGTATGGGTAGAGATGGACTATTCTGTTATTTTTAACTGTTCTTTATTTGGTCGAAGCAGCTATGAACAGCTAATGGCTATTTAAACTAACTGATACTTAAATTAACAGGTCACATTATTTATTAAGCATAAGTACTGCTAATTCGTAGCAACTGTTTTGAACTGCCATTTGTAAGTAGCAGTAGCTGCTTTAACTGATAATCAAAACGAACAATACGTGCAATAATAATTGCCATTGCTGGCGCCTTAAAAATTCCCGACTGTAATACGGCTTTAATACGGATTCCATTCTCGCATTGCGCCGGCAATGCGAGCAGTATTGGGCCAGCTGATCGAGAACGGTTTAGTGCGCATGAGTACGTGTAATTATAATTGCCATTGCCGGCGCAAGAAACAAAAATTGCCGACTCTAATACGGCGTTTAGAAACAAATTCAGTTTTTCAAAACTTGACATCTCTAATATTTATTATTAAATTTCTGAAAATTACGTAAGAGTTTTTATAGAATGCTTTTTATTTAATTATTCTTAACAATGGTCGTTTATGACAATAATTATGAAAAGCAGGTATATGTTGGCATATTTTATATAATCCAATTTAATATTTATAAATTTTGAATTTGTTCCTAATAAATTGACCATGGCCTAGTGTTACAAGTAACGTAATTTATTACAAAATATATGTTTAGGTTTTTGAATATAAATATACACAATTACACATTTTTGTAAAGCCTAGAGTATGCTCAATTCATTTAAAAAATATAAATTAGTATATTAATTTTTTTACTTCTGTTAATATCTCAAGAGATAATCTTTTTAGAGAAAAACTGGCTACGCCACTGAACTGTACGTAAGCCGGAACAAGAGTACCTCCCCCTCCCCGTTTTCGAGGATGCTGAACACGGTGGCGGCGTCAGAATTTCTCTTTGGGGTGGCGCAACCCCTCAAAACGGCCCAAAACCACCCCCAGAGGGGTTAAACGCGCTTCAAGAGGTTTCCCTGCAGAGAAACACACTTTCCCCCCCGTTTTCGAGGATGCTGAGCACGTTGGTGGTTTTGGATACCGCGTCCGACTCCTTCCAACCCCTCCACCGACCAATGCTCGCCCCCATTATGGAACGACATTACCTTTTAATAAAAAAATTTAAAAAAAAATGACAAGTGCTTAAAATTTTTTTGTAATTACTCTTTCTGTTTTATGATTTTTTTATTTAATGTAAACTTTTTAAAAAATTTGACTACTAATAAATTAAAAATAAACTGACCACGGCGTTTTTTCGCGCAATCTATTTGATTATATTTTTTCAGTTGGACCGGAATGAGAGACCATTACAACCAAAAAGAGAAGTACAACTATTTTCCCCATTCTCAACATCCTCGGGAGGGAGGGTGGGGAGGGGGCGACGCGATATCCAACGAGGGGAAATATATATTTGCCGCTGATACTGGAAAAAAAATTCACCCCTTTCAGGGGGAGTATTGGCCGGTGGAGGGCTTGGAAGGGGTCGGACGCGATATCCAACACCAAACTCGAAAATGGGAGGAAAGTGTGTTTCCCTGCAGGGAAACCTCTTAAAGCTCGTTTAACCCCTCGGGACGGGGGGTTGGCCGTTTTGAGAGGTTGCGCAACCCCAAAGAGAAATTCTGACGCAGCCATCGTTTTCAGCATTAACGTGGGGGGAGGTACTCTTGTTCCGGCTGAAAATATTTCGATTTTTCGGATTTTTTTCCGACTCACAGACGCCACTAATTATTTTGTTTTAATTATTGATAGATTGATAAAGTTAATAAACATAAATATTCACCTAAAATATTGGATTATTACAACATTCTCCCTCAATATTTAAGATGGTGTAAAATTATCATACATTTTAGTACATATATTAAGTACATTACGTTTAAAATCAGTCGAGACGAAATCATCATACTTTTTAGGCTTACGTAAATTAAGTTTAAAACTATTAAACATTCCGGAACTTATTGCGAGCTGTTGCTCTTTTGTTTCAGTCTTATGGTGATCAGTTCCGTCACTATTATTAGCACTTTCACTGCCCTCGAGAGTAGGATTATCTTGTGTCCTTTTTAAGGTACTTTTTTCCAGTTCAAGATCAACAGATACTGTATGCTCTCCATGTGTTCTGTTCAAAACATCAATGGTTACCTCATCTTCAATATCACCCTCGAATAAGACTACATTTTGTTCAACAGTCTTGGAAGTTTTTACAGTATTTTTATTGGGATTTTTATTAAAATCATCTTCTTCTAAAACTACAACATCTCGTGCTATTTTCAAATTGTGAGTGTCAGGATTCAATAGTCTATACCCAATACTTGTCTCCGAATACCCAACAAAGACATTTTCTTTACTTTTCTCATCAAGCTTCTGTCTTTTTACATCTGGGAGGAAATATGCCTTTGCATAACCACGTTGTGGCAATCGCCAAGATAGCTTCTCAGAAACTTGGTATACTCTTCCGAACCAGGAAGTTGTACACACCTCAACAACTTTTGACACTATACAAAGCCCAGATTCGAACATCACTGGAGTACTGCTCTCATATCTGGAGGTCTGCACCCAGGTATACTCTTCGGCTACTGGACTCCGTCGAAAGGAGGGACATTCCTCTGATTGGAGACCACGAGCTGACGAAGAACCTCGACAGCCTAAAACATCGAAGACAGGTTGGGGATTTGACTCTCTTTTACAGATATTTTCATGGAAAGTGCTCGGCTGACCTTGCCCTCTTAATTTCGCCCAGAGCGGCTAATATCAGAAATACACGACGAACCACTGCCGCCTATCCATATGTGGTTAAGCTTAGTACTCCTCGAACTTCATTATTTAAGAATTCTTTCATCTGGAGGACTTCATCCTTATGGAACGACCTTCTCGAGGTCGTTTTTCCCAACTAATATAACCTCCAACGATTTAAAACCAACGTGAATCACTTTTTGCGCACACACACCACTCCCGGAGTGCCCTAAAGGATTTTTCCTATAGTGATTGTGTTTGATCATAAATAAAAAACATCAGGTATGTGATAAGCACGACATCCAAGAACTCTCAGATGGCATAAATCTATCTTCCTTCCACTCCATTTTTCTTCGGGCGTAGAACCACATATTTTCTTAGTAGGAGAGCGATTAAGTAAATAAACTGCTTCGTCCGGAATATGGACTTACTCTTAAAGAGAAACGTGATTTAAGAGCGGAAATGAGTAGTGGTGTACGAAGAATACTCAAAGCCAAAAAGCCAAAACAATCTAATGCCGTCCAAAAGGAAAAGAAACAAAGTAAAAAATCTGAACCGCTTACTAAGGCCGCTGAAGCCGAAAAGAGGAGAACGCTTTTTTCCTTGACTATATTTCTTATTTTTGTTTATGGCTTTGGCGGGTCTGCCTGGTTATAAGTATTCGTTGGGTCTGCCATTCGGCCTCCTTGAACATAATCTCGAGCGATGAAGATATAAGACATCGAGATATTCTTGTAACTCAAAAGAAATTACTAAAATTGGAGACCAAAAATGGTAGTTAGGCGAAGTGTTTATACACTAATGGAAGATCGTAAAGTTCTTCGTTACATAATCGATGGACATTATGGAACCATTTCCAAGGGCGACGGACTTTGGAAGATTATATAGTCCTAGGCCGAACATGGCAAGGTTTGCAAAGTCGATGTGCGATCGCGGGTTCGATCCCCACCAGGGATGCCATTTGGTTTTTAAACTTAACTGCACTATTACCTGTTCCGGTGACACATAGCTTTGAATTATTTGCCACCAAAATTTCTTGTCCAGAATTTTCATTTGACATGTCTGTCAATAGGTTACTATTACCTGTCATATGAAAGGAGGCACCGCTATCAACATACCAACTATCGTCTTTCATATTAACTCCTAGAGCAACGGCAAACAAGAAGGCTTCATTTCTGCCATTATTCCATGTTTTTTTATTTGACTTGTCATCATTTCTATCATTCTTTGGACATTCATTTTTATAATGACGTTTTGGACGACAGCCCCAACACCAAGGAGATTTTTTATTAAATTTGTGGTGCACAGCTAGTGCAGAATCAAAGTTAAGTTTACCATTTTGCCATTTTTTACCTTGCAGCAACTTAGTCTTGACAAAATCCGAAGTAATTCGAGTGCCAGAATTTTCAAGAGCCATCACCATAAGTTCATAATCTTCTGTAAGACCCTACAGCATAATGACACCCAGAAATTCATCATCTAGTGGTTTTCCTATTGAGATAAGCTGCTGTGCTAGAGCCATTTTCTCATTTATATAGGCTTCCATGTTATCAAAGTTTACTAATTTTATAGAGCATAAACTTCTTAACAATCCGTCAACGATTAAGACCTTTGTCCTCAAATGCATTTTCAAGAGCTATCCATGCTTCCTAGGCAGTTTTTGATGACATAACGAGGATAAGTGGACTTATTCAGGGAAAGGATACTTTTTTACAAAGCCTTCTCTTCAAGTCGTGCGTCACCCATAGAGTCTGTACTAGTTGTAGGCGTCTGTCCAGTCACTGAATTCCAAAGACCATCTAATTTCAGTACAGCTTCTATTTGGAATTTCCACTCAGTGTAATTTTGGCGACCACGAAGGCTTTCAATCGCCATTCCGAATGGATTGGAGTTAGCGGAGTTATTCGACATGGTTTTCAATTTTTGCAATCCTATTAAACGATTAACGACGCAACAGAACTGAATTCTAGAGCTAGAAATTTTACGCGTGAACGTCGTGTTAAATGGGTTCCCGCTATTTGGCGTTTTTTCTTCATGTGCGGAAGTTATTTTCGATTGTGTGTGGTATGGTTGTGATTCTAAAAGAACAATGAATCTGAATACATAGGTAGAATTTGGGAACGACTTTGTTCAGAACTTAAAGACAATAACATCTACATGATAAACTGTTTTTTCTGATACTCAGATATATAAACACAAAACATTTATTTATTGCTTATCGTTATCGTTATAGTAGTTTTTGCTCCTTTTTTGCTGGAGCGTTTGATAAACTATACTTTAAACTTGAAGTACCTCGCTTTCGTGGGTTTGCATACTTTAAAATAAAATCACAGGTCCGGACTAGGAACAAAATTGTAGGGGCCGGAAGTAAACTCAAAATAAATAATGGGGTCCAAATTTAAATGTTGCAAAACGAAAGAATGTGCAAACTGCTTTTGCCTCAGCTGTAAAAAATTCATTCACCCGAGTTGTTGGAAGACCGGAAATAAGGTATACAAAATTATAAATGAGAGCCTGATCATCTGTTCTCCTCAGTGTGGTGAGTCAGTAACTGATGACGATAATGTCATTGATGACCTAAAAAAATTGATCACTGAACTCAAGTCTGAGGTGGATCAACAGGCTAAATATATTAAGCGACTAAAAAGGCAGTCTGTATCTTTTGCCGAAGATGCATCTAACTCTGAGGCGCAACTTTCTGATGATCTAGCTCGACAAAGCCAATTGATTGAGGAACTTAAGAGTAAATTGAGCAGAGCGGGTAGGTCACCAGCACCTGATATAAAATCCTTTAAAACCTCTTTTACTCAGACACGCATCATCTTGGCACAAAATGCTGTCATACAAACTGAGTCAAATATATGCGACTCTGAGACTCAAACAGATTATCCCACAAAGAATACTGAATCTCAAACTGAAAACCTAGATGGAGAAAGTCCTGATAATCTCCTACTAAATATAGAGATTGCAGAAAGAGACGGTCAGATAGAGAAGCTAAAGAATGATATAAGAGAAACCACAGCTATAAGTAGAAATATGCTGACTACTATAGATACCTTGACGGCAGAGAACAGTATGCTGGCGAACGAAACAAAAACCCTCCAAGACAGGATCTCTCAGGCTAAGTCTCACAGCAGCAACCTAGATGAGCCCAAACCACCTGATGTTGCAAGCAAATATAATGTAGAAGTGGACAGAGTAAGCAACATGAACACTGATTTGAATCTCAGAAAGGAAATGAACTGTGGGGAGAGTAAAAATGGGAATTTTGGCGTAAAAAATAAACCAGAAATTTTAGTTTTATGTGATAACAAATTTGGTCCGCTGTTACACTTAGTCAATAAGCATTTTACTAATTATAAGGTAGAAACGATCATTAAGCCTAACGCCTGTTTTAGTAGTGTAATAATTGATATTATAAACCTGACAAGGCATTTTACATTGAATGACTATATTATAATAAACGCAGGGTATCATGACTTCAATAATAATAGAATTCCTTTGTTTAGAGACATAAATGCTAAGTTGAGATTTTGCACTCACACTAATATCATAATAACTACGGTTCCCTACCCATATAATTGTGCGAATTATCACCAAGTACACAAATTTAATGTAAAACTGTATGAGTACTCAAATACTTTGAACATCTATGGTGAGGGTGCTGTGGTATGCATAGATGTAAATAGTGATTATGGTCAAATGCACAGATATAGTACAATAGTGGATAGATTGATGTATGCTACAAAACAGGTAAAATCGAAAGGCAATCTTGTATTTATCAAACCTACAACTTGCAATGTGAATAATCTCAGTGTGGAAAATAATTTCATAACAAATTTTTTATAGATAATTCCGGGCAAATCGGCTGTAGCGTGGGTAGTTCCGACTCTAGTTGCGATTCAAATGTTTTAGATTTAGAACCTAGTTTTAGTATTTTATCAGTGAACATATGTAGCATAAGGAACAAACACACTGAATTTTCTGTTTGTTTGGAGGAATATGAAAACCCTGAAGTAATCTGCTTAACTGAACATCACTTGAAAGATCACGAAACTCTAGTCCTACCGGGGTATTATATTGTCTCGAATTACGTGAGAAGGGAACTCAGGGGGGGGGTGGTTCTATGATATTGGCGACGGATCACTTAGAATGTAAAAATCTAAGTAGGTGCGAAGAGGTAAATGCTGATAAACATTTTGAACTTACTTGTGCATTTGTTGAGCACTTTAATTATTACATTATTAACATTTATAGGTCCCCTTCAGGTAACCTTAATACTTTTTATGAAAATCTCTTTACTGTACTGGACTCTTTACCAGGCCATGCAAATATTATATTGGTTGGTGATTTTAACATTGATTTTCATGATTCCCAGGAGGTTATCAGAATGAGGAGTTTGCTCATTTCTTTTGATTTGAGAATGGAAGTAAAGACATTTACTAGAATTGCAAAAACTAGTTGTTCTCTTATAGATTACTTTTGCACTAAACTAAAAAATGCTTCTGTTACTGTTGAAGTTAGACATACTGATCTGAGCGATCATGAAATAATATTGGGAAAAATTTCATCTAAGGTACCAACGATGGAAAGCCGGGATTACGTATCGCGTAGAAATTACTCTGCCAGAAATCTGCATAAGTTTCAGTCTGTCATGGACGGTACAGACTGGTTCTCTGTTGTGGGTTATGAACCGACGGAAAAGTTTTATAATTTTCAGCAACAAATAATGAGAGCCATAGCAGACTGCTTTCCCTTTAAAAGAACATCATCTAGCAATAAATCTTATATAACTAGAGGTATAAGGATTTCTTGCAGGAATAAGAGATGTCTACATTACATTGCTAAATATACCAAAGATCTAACTATTATTTCTTACTTTAAAAGATACAAAAAAACACTAAAAAAAAACAATTAGGGCAGCAAAAAATAGTTTTTATCTTAAAGAAATAATCAATGCTAAAAACTCTAAAAGAAAAACCTGGTCAATAATAAATACAATTTCTGGAAGGAACTGTAATAGAAAAAAAAAGCATATTAAACTAGAAGCTAATTCCCTCGAAATTACAAAACCACTGGATGTTGCAAACTATTTGAATGAATTCTATGTGAACCTGGCATCTGAAGTCACAAAAAATATAACGGCACACTCTAACTCTAGTGCAATGTCGTTTCTCAGGGAAAATAGAATGAGGGTTGTAAATAGTTTCTATCTGAGGCCTACTACCGCGCTTGAGATCTTGGATGTCGTACGAAATCTTAAAAAAACCAATTCCTGTGGATTGGATCAAATATCTCTAAAGGTAGTTAAACAATTACCTATAAGCGTCCTTGAAATTATCTCCGACATTGTAAATAGCTCTTTTATAGAAGGGATATTTCCTGATACCCTTAAACTGGCGTTAGTAATTCCCATTGATAAGGGTGGTAATGTCAAAAGCCCAGCAAATTTTAGACCAATTTCACTTTTATCTGTTTTCTCTAAGATTGTGGAAACTTTAGTGAAAGTACGTTTGACTGGCTTTCTTGATAAGTACAATATTATATCGGCTTCGCAGTTTGGTTTTCAAAGTAAAAAAAGTACTGGTGCTGCTATCTACTCATTTTTGGAAAAGGTTTACTCAGGGTTGAACGATAAAAAATTCACTACCGCGGTTTTCTGTGACTTGGCGAAGGCCTTTGACTGCGTGAATCACGATATATTACTAAATAAATTGGAATATTATGGTATTAGGGGGGTTACATTGAGATGGTTTAAATCATACTTATCAGGCAGGGAGCAAACAGTACAAGTCCCGGGCGATGGGGAGGGGACCGTTCGTTCTGATAATAGAAACATCGCAAATGGGGTGCCGCAAGGATCAGTCCTGGGTCCTCTACTGTTCTTGTTATACATCAACGACCTTAGTAACTTGCAGATTTCTGGCAGTTTTACAATGTTTGCGGATGACACATCCATCTGTTGGACCGATGAGGACCCAACCCTGTTGGAGCTTAAAATTAATAAAGATTTGTCGCTGATAAGTCAGTGGTTTGATGCTAACAGGCTGGTGCTAAATGTCGATAAAACAAAATTCATGACCTTTAATAAAAATCTTGCATTATCATTAACTGTTAATAACTCGACCGTTCTTAGAGTCTCAGACTATAGGTTCCTGGGAGTTATGTTGGATCAAAACCTGAAGTGGGATAACCATATAGATAAGTTGACCAAAAGTCTAGCATCTGCTGTGTTTGCGTTAAGAACTGTATCGCAGGAACTGGACGACGGTCACATCTCTCGCCAGGTCTATTATGCTCTATTTGAATCGCATTTAAGATATGGATCGATGTTTTGGGGGTTTGGAACTGCTGGTAGGCTTCACAGTATATTTCTCATGCAAAAGAGGGCTATCAGAGTCATCTGTAAGGCCAATAGAATAGCACACTGCAAACCTTTATTCAAATCTTTAAAAATCCTAACCCTTTATGACTTGGTTATTTATGAGTGTGTAACCTCTCTTCATAATATGTACTTGGGTAGAAGTGAGTGTTCGCATGAGTACCCTACTAGGAATAGAAATGCTGTACGTGTACCCCAATCTCACCTAAGGTTAACTATGGAGACCGTTTTTCATGCTGGCAAAGTATGGTATAATGCTATTCCCTATGGTGTGCGACAGTTAAGCTCCGGGAAATTTAAATCAAAAATTAAGAAAATTTTAATATCTTCGGCAAATTATTCATTTGATGAATTTTTGGAAAATTCCATCCCTAGATTGATTTCCGCGTAGCGCTTGACTCTATCAGGCTGTTGTTTTAGTAAATTTTTTAAATAATATTATATTGTGTAAATTTTATATATTTTAAATATTTTTATAGTCTGTTATGTTATTGGCTGTCTTGCCCAATTGTGCATATTTTGTTTGAACTTATTCTATTTTCGACTTTGTGTTTAGTTAATTGATCTCTGTATGTTGCACGTTGATTGTTTTTTGTTATTGATTTAGTATGTTCCATTATATATATATATAGAAATTGTGATAGGATTTGTGATCTACACCTTTATGGTTCTTTTTTTGTACTGCTGTACTGAAAAATTGATCAATAAATGAAATTGAAAAATTGAACTACAAAACTTTTTTACTTTCACTGCGAGCTCTGGGCCCATAACCTGTTGGAAAGTACAACAGAGCTATTGCAGAGCGGTGAATAATACGACCGTTCTGTGTAAATAAGTCTTTAGTTATTGACGCTATAAAATAACAGAAACAACGACTGACAAATCTTATGACATAATATTACATTCTTCTTCACGTGCCATCTCCGCGACGAAGGCTGGCAATCACCATGGCTATTCATTTTGGAGGCGGCTGCTCTGAACAGTTCATTTGATCTGCATCCGTACCATTCTCTCAGGTTGCGCAGTCATGAAATTCTTCTCCTTCCTACATTTCTCCTTCCCTGGATCTTTCCCTGCATAATCAACTGTAGCATGACGTATCTATCACCTCGTGTGAGATGTCCCAGGTATTGGAGTTTCCTGGCTTTGACAGTCTCTATGATTTCTCTTTTTGCCCATTCTTCTCATAACTTCGTTGTTCGTGACATGAGCTGTCCATGATATCTTTAGTGTTCTTCTGTATACCCATAATTCGAATGATTCAAGTTTTCTGATAGTTGATAGTAGTTGAATATTACATTATTTTGTTTCAATTATTGATAGACTGGTAAAGGTAATAAACATAAATATTCACCTAAAATATTGGATTATTACAACAGTGATGAAATGTTTTTGACGTTACGTATTTCTTTTACTTTAACTGTAAACAATGAGCATGGAATAGTAGAAGAATATGACTATTTACATCTCTTTCTAAAAATCTTATCAGTAAGAATGTAATCCAAATACAACATAAACTTATCGAAAGAAAACGTATTTAACGAAAAGACGTTGTTAAAAATGTTTAAAAACATTTTGTCTATGATGAGTGCGAACATATTTTTGATTAGAACTTACGTTTTTCCTCCGTCTTTGAGTTCGTTCTTAAATAGTTATTGTTGACAAGCTGACGCTTGAACACTTTTTTTAATCTAAGTTAATTATGAGAAAGTGTAAAATGATTAATCCTGTTTCGACAACGCCAGTTCCTACCTGTAATTGTACAAACTCTCTATTATCTGAAATAAATTTGGTAAGTATTATTATTACTTGCTTACTACCAAAAAACGCGTGGTGCCCACCTCTAGCGCCCACCCAACAAACAGTTTGTCAAAATTGTTCGTCAAATTATGCCCCTCCAAAAATTTAGGTATATTTACGGGACTAGTTCTACAAAAAGACATTCCAGCAGTGTAAAACTTCATATACAATTTTACCATATGACAAGAAATTTAAAACTTTTACTTGGAGCTGGAACCACAATAAATGAACATTATCACAATGTAGCCCATTTGTTTCTGAGAATGATACAGGGTGTTCCTTAATGACGTGCTAATATTTCAGGGTGTGATTCCTTAGGTCATGTTATAATGAAAAGTTCATATGAACATATGTCCGCAACGGCCTAAATTTTTTGCTACAGGGTATTGAATTTTTATTTTTTAAATAGTTATTTTTTAATATCTCCGAAAGTAGTACTATAGATATTATTTTCAATTTTGGTGTGTGTTAATAGGATATAGAACGACAAGTTTTAGTTAGAAAAGTTATTCAATTGTTTCACCAACAAACCCGAACAAACATTTCCTCTGATATTTTTTACAAAAAAGATGGTACCCCACTGACATTCTTCCATGTTCTGATTAGCCTGGTTAATTCTACATAAAAATGGTTTCTTGAGTTTCTCTCGTCAGACTTGATTAAAATCACTAAATTCATATTGAAGCTCATTATTATTAACATTGATAAAATAATTAATGATAAATTTTGTTTTATAAAACTTCTTCGAATCGAATTTCCTACTCGTTCAAATATTCCCAGCGTATTCCTTATTGTTTCACACGAGGTGCGCTCTTAAATCTTCTAAAGTGTTAATGGGAGTTTTATACACCAGAGTTTTAAGATCACCCCATGCCTTTAAAGGAAAGGTGGCCATTTCCATAAACTTTTATAAAACAAAATTTATCATTAATTATTTTATCAATGTTAATAATAATGAGTTTCAATATGAATTTAGTGATTTTAATCAAGAACGGTGCGCCTGACGAGAAAAAGTCAAGAGACCGTTTGCATGTAGAATTGATTAGGCTAATCAGAACATATATCCACATGGAAGAATGTCAGTGGGGTACCATCTTTTTTGTAAAAAATATCAGAGGACATGTTTGCAGGGACGGCACTGGTGGAACATTTGAATAACTTTTCTAACTAAACTTGCGGTTCTACATCATATTAACTCATAACAAAATTGAAAATAATATCTAAAGTACTCTCGGAGATATTAAAACATAACCAATTAAAAAATAAAAATTCAACACCCTGTAGCAAAAAATTTAAGCCGTTGCGGACATAGTATGTTCATATAAACTTTTCTTTATAAAATGACCTAAGGAATCACACCCTGAAATATTAGCAAACCATTAAAGAACACCCTCTATATTGAATAAACCCGTTTTAAATTTATGACTCTTCATTGTAATTTTGAAAAGACTATAATACGAGCCTGTCTTAATTTTAAAAAATAAATTTGTGTTTTTCAGTTCTTATTACTAAATTCAGGTCTCTTCGAGAAATGGAATACTTCTTTGAAATTAAGAAAAAAAATTAAACAAGATGTATGGGCAGGTGTTGTTTTCGATGCCCCTTGCATGTGGTAGCTGAATTTTATAGTGGACATTTCTTTAAACCTTTTTAGTAAATATAATTATTTAAAATAGGAACCAAAAACTATTTTTTTAAACGTAATTCCTACAACGCGGTTAGTGATGTTGCAAAATATTTGTATTTCAAACTAGGGTATACAAATACATAACATCTCGGGTTTTTTTCCTAGTTTTAGGAAGAAAACCATTGTTAAAAGATTGACCTAATTGAGAAAATAAATATATTTACGGAAAAACGTGTCAACCGAAAATCTCGTTTGAAGAAACAAATGTATCGCCGCAATAATAGATTAAAATGTGTGCAGATTTTTGATACATAAATACATTTCTTATTTTATCAACAAGCACAAAAAAAATCTTTTAAGGCACTCTGGGAGTGGTGCGTGTGCGCATAAAGCGATTCACGTTGGTTTTGAATCGTTGGAGGTTCTACTCGTTGGGAAACACGACCTCGGCAGTGGTTCATCGTGTATTTCTGCTATTCACCGCTCTGGGCGGAATTAAGAGGGCAAGGTCAGACGAGCATTTTCCATGGAAATATTTGTAAAAGATAGTCAAATCACCAACCTGTCTTCGATGTTCCAGGCTGTCGAAGCTCTTGGTCAGCTCGTGGTCTCCGATCAGACGAATGGCTCTCCTTTCCATGGATTCCAGTAGCCGAAGAGTATGTTTGGGTGCAGAGCTCCAGACATGAGAGCAGTAGGTACTCTAGTGATGGTCGAATCTGGACTTTGTATAGTGTCAAAAGTTGTTGAGGTGTATACAACTTTTTGGTCCGGAAGTGTACACCAAGTTTCTGTGAAGCGATTGTCACAGCGTGGTTATGCCAAGACATATTTACTCCCAGATTGACGCCCAGCAAATTAATAGATGAAGCCAATGGAATTGTGTGTCCTGCCATGACTATATCCGGTTCTGCAATGTTAACCTTTTTAGAGAAAACTGCTGCCTGGGTTTTCTTAGCGTTAAATTCGAATTGGTTACTGTCACCCCTAGCCAAAATTTATTTGAGGTCTTTGTTGAATCGTGATACTTCATGCTGTCTGCGATGATGCGCTTCGGAAGGCGATGTTTGAGAATTCAAAGTAATTGCTCATAGAAGTGTGCTATCGTCATCAAAGCTATACAGGGTGTAACAAATTCGTCCTTCACCATTGGGATTTCGGAAACGGTAAGAGATACGAAGTCGGTTAAATTGGGGCAATAACTATGTGCACAATAATATGCCGCAACAAATCAAAAATAAATACAGGAGCTTTCAAAATATTTAGAAATAGCTCAAATTTTGCGTTTCGATTTTTAGTTTTTCCTGCCTTTGTTCGAAGAGATGTCCAAAAATAAATTTCGCTTCCTGATTGTTACTTTTTATTCTCCACAAGGTGGCATCATCAGATCTTTAATACGACGTTTCGTCGGGCCTGGAATTTTTGGTTAAATTATGACAGAGGACCTAAATCTACGTTCATCAGCATACAACAATTACTGGTTTTCATACGTTTTGTTCCTTAAACACTAACAGAAAGCAGTAGCCAATTAGCGTGAACAAACATCGCCTTCAGGGTCATGTGTACTATAACCCGTGAAAAGGACCATAGAGCGTTGCCACAGTGATTTCCCTACAACATTGCAATTTGATATTGTTGGAAAACTATAAATAACTTTACGAGTAGAAAATTAAAAAAATACACACATATTTAGTAGGTATAATATTTAGTGTTGGGATAAACCGATGATTTTAATAATCGAGTACTTGATACTCGAGCGATTTTAATAATCGAGTGAATCGTTCGAGCAATTAATCACTAGAAATTTTTACGACTAAGAAGAATGTGTTGATAAAACACCATCAGGGGTTGTTTTTGCAAGTTTTAGAAATTTAGCCTAGAGTTGTTATTAAGGAAGAACAGTTGATTCTGATGCCAGCCAATACAAAACCCATGTCGCGATGCATCCACTAAGGGATTTGGCATTCTTTTTTGTATGCACCTTGCGCCAATCGGCACATCTCAGGTGGCGCGCGTAGATTGGCTATCAAGTCAAAGCCAACAATTCGATTTTTCGCCTGAATTTATAACTAGTAGTATTTCCTATCGAGCGAAAAACTGCTCGAATATAAGAGCAGTTTTTCAATCGAGCGATCACACTACCAAGCAGCACGTTCCGGTCGGCGTCAAGCGAAGCAATTTTTTTAAAAATCGAGCGATGTCGGTTATTTCAATAATCGAGTACTCAAGTGGTTCTTCGCTCGAGCGATCACAACACTGATAATATTTTTACTTAATAGATAACACATCAGGCACGTTGGCATCATTGATTTCTATTTAAAACTTTGTATGATTCTAACAGAATATAAACAATTCTGTCTCTTTATTATATTAAATGGTTTTAAGAGGAACCAAATATTTATTAAAGAGCGCGTAGGCAAACAAAAATTCGTAAATAATCTTAATTTTTTATGATTGACGAAATATTTACAACGGCAGAAAGTAGAATAAACTGGATTCTATAAACTGAGCGTAGTCCAACAAATAATGCTAATGTGTAACTTAATTTTATTTCACTAAACCTACCTGATTAAGTTACACAAGTATTTATTACTGGGGCCGCCGAGTCCATCGACCTTCAAAATAATTTGTTATAAAATAAAATGTCATCCCAGACAAAGTGAGATTAGTGATATTTGGATATTCATTGTAACTTTCAAAGAACAGTCAAATTGCATTTTTTAAGAATTTTTTTAGTATACAGGATGATCTGTAATGAATGTGCCCTAGAGTAACCACAAAGTCTAGACATGAAAATGTTTGAGCTAAACATGCCTTACCCGAACCCGAACAAGCTCGAGGTGTTTTTGAGATATAGACATGAAAATTTGTACTTTTCATTGGAGAGTAACATGGATCTATTCCTGTATTAGTGCAGTTTTTCAAGCTTTTTAGAATCCAGTATCGACGTTGCCGAATTGTTTTTGATTCATGAGATTTGCGATTTGTTAATAACTTCTAAATTAACTTGTTTAATAACTCGAAAGGATTTGATTTTAGAAAAACACCCTTTAAATAAATACAGTGAAACCTCTCATAACGGACACCTCTAATAAGCGGACATCTCTATTAAGCGGACATTTTTTCATAGTCCGAAACTAGGTATATGAAATTCCATGAAAATCAACCTCTCTCGGGCGGACGCGGACAGGCTGTTTTCATACAAGGAGTGCGAAAACCGTCCTTTAAACGGACAAAAAATTTTACAAGTATTTGGGAGACGAATAAGTACGGTGCAAAAACTCTCTGAAGACAGGCCGGCAACCAATCGCGTATGCGTGGCAGAGCGAAAGGATTTCGACGACTGAAAGTATGTTGTGATGTTTATTTGTGAGTTGTAAGGTTATCAACAAGCCATTAATATGGTAAAGGAATTATAAGAGTGCAAAGAATAGAGGCGACTCTACACCAATGGAATTGTTATCAGACTTGGAATTACATTTTCTAGATTGCAAGTATAAAACGCAAATACGTCAAACTATGTTATTAGATTTTTTTAGTACTACATCCTAACTAAAGCTAGTGTATTTTTGTTATGTTATGTTTATCTGTACATACATATACATAGTAATAATTTTGCATTTACATATTACCTAATAACAAATTTCCCATGGGCGGACACCTCTATTAGGCGGACAAATTTAGACTGTCCCGTAGGTGTCCGCCTAAGAGAGGTTTCACTGTATACAAATTAATTAATAAAAACAACCATTTATGATAATTTTTTTGTATTTTATATTAATTAATTTACCTTTTAATAAGTATTATTTATGTTCTTGGCATAAAGACACTCTGAAACCTGTACTTTTGCAGACCCCCGTATTGAAAAAATTGAATCCCGGGCGAGTGCGGCTTCTGTGGACACCAGAAAACCGACTAAAATTACTGCCTCCTGCAGAAATTCTTTATCCGTCTGTTTTAACGTTACATTGCGTAATCCTGACCGATTTAATCTACCGGTAACGCCATGTCCATTGCGGCTAGAGAGATAAGGAACCCAATACTGGTGACACTGCAAAATTATAAGCGGCCAGTCTGATTTTATATCAAAGACTCACATCCATCAAAAAATATTATTATTTATTTTTTAACTGAAAAAATATAATTTTACAACAAGAAGAGAAAACATATATGTAAGAAAACACTGAATTTTACAAAACAATATGTATTTTTCACCAGTTAATTACAAAAAACACGTCGAGGAAAGCGACATGCACTCCGAGTGACAAGCGGAGCATAAGTGTGCCTCCTTAAAATAATCTGTCTATAATACTCCCAAAGTCGACTAAATATATTTTCTAAGAACTATGTTGTTCTTGCCTAATAGCCGTCGTAGGTCGTAAATATATTTCTTTATCGGCTATAACTAATTTCTAACACATGGGACCGTATACAAGTGCGTTTTGTTATGGTAGTTCCGTCCAGCCTAAGGGTGGAGACTCACAGCTTAAGGGTGGAGTATGCTGACACGGCCAACCTGACACATAATTCGCTCTCGAATTAGCTGTTAACAGCTAAAATCTGAAACAACATAAAAGGCGACACAGATTCGGTTTTGGTTGGTCATTAAGTAAACGTAGACGTGTGAGCTGATCGTGAACAACATAACTAAATATATTTTTATATATCATCCTAGGAATCACAGTATATCATAGTAGAATTTGAAGTATCGAAAGTATCTAATCGTAGAATTAAAAGTATATCATCGTAGAATTTAAAGTATGTCATCGTAGAATGTAAAGTATATCATCGTAGAATTTAAAATATATCATCGTAGAAAGTAAAGTATATCATCGTAGAAGTAAAAGTATGTCATCGTAGCAATAAAAGTATATCATTGTAGAATTTAAAGTATATCATCGTAGAAGTAAAAGTATATCATCGTAGAAGTAAAAGTATATCATCGTAGAAGTAAAAGTATATCATCGTAGAATTTAAAAGTATATCATCGTAGAATTTAAAGTATATCATCGTAGAATTTAAAGTTAAACATGGTTTCTAACAAACTCTCCTATCATTTTACAAATCGTTAACATAATAAAATGAGAACAATAGTCATTATAAGACAATCATTTAGCGTTGCTCACCATTAGCTCACATTTTCATATATTTTTTTTTATAATATTCACATACTCCGAAGGATCAGATAATTCTCCGGGCCATATACGAAGCATAAATCTTTGGCAACGATGCTCTTACGATTCGTTGACAAATTTTTGACCTCAAATTTATCGTTTTCCAACACATTAACGATCTCGACGGACCTTCATACTTAGCTAAGAGGCTACTGCCCGATGGAATACCAGATCGCCAATATTTAAAACTTTATTGGATCTACGTGTCTTATCAAACAAAACTTTCGCATCGTCGGCCTGTTTCCTTTAAGATATATCTCGGTTTGATAGACTCGTCAGTTTCCTAATATCAGGCACATTGCCTTCGACACCAGTCAATAATAAAATCGGAGAAAACTCTGTAGTTTTTTGAATTGTCGTAGAAAGCGTGGTTTGGGTTTTACTAATTGAATGTAACCTGTCCACTTTGTCGTCGATTTCGGTGCGTAACAAATTCAAAACAATTTTTATTATCTTTCCACCTGACCGTTATATCGAGGGACGCCGCTGTCGTAAATAAGCAATTTTGTAATGCCGAACAACGTCAGATGCATTTTAAGAGCGTCGCACGAAAGTGTTTTTAAGGGCATCAGAAACAAAACCTTCCTAAAAGCATCTAGGTACTAATAGCGACAAGTGTTTAAAACTATCGACGGATACTGGAAATGGACCCACACACGCCGCGTGAACTACCTGAAAAGGGATCGGCTTTTTGTCGATGTGATTTAATCGTCTCTGTTTACCAATTCCACTTCAAATAATGGCAACAATACTTTTTAACAAACCTGGCCATTTTGTGGAACCAAAAATAATGGTTTATTTTGGAAAGCGTTTCGTTTGGCACCACGTGACATTGTTCATTGTGAAATAACCTTAATAACCCTAAACGACTATCCTTAGGTATAAAAACCCTATAAATCTGTGGGTTCTGACCTGAATCTATTTTCCGGAGTAGGCTATCAATTTGACAGAAATATTGAGCAGTTTACTGACCCTCTTAGAGCTTTTGTTTTATTTCCGATGTCTCGCGGTATTTTTTTTCGTAACTTCTTTAACTGAAATAACGCTCATCACTAATTTCGCCGGTTTCAGGTTCAACATCAAGCGTAGGATTTCTGCTAAAATATGTACCCTTCGGGTAGTCGAAGTCAAAATTAAATTATTGTAAATAAAGCTACAGCCTGACAATCATGCGAATTTCTTATGCTGTGACAACTTTAAAGAATTATAGTCGGTGCCCACCTTAAATTGCACGCCGAATAGATAGACACAAAAATGCTTAATCGCATAAAAATACAGCAACAGTTTTTAACTCGTACGAGTGGTATTTAGACTCTTCCGGTGTGGTCCCAAAAGCTAGAAGTTGACTTAAAAATACACAAACATAATTTTTTAACAAATTTCTTGTGTCGTCGCCCCATTATAGCGTCGGCGTTATTATAGTGTTAACAACTATAAAGAAGCAAATGTCAAAAGCGGTGCTATTACATTCAATTCCAAAATTAATTACTTGCTAAGACGTTATAATTAATTAAAATAATGAATGCAGGCTAAAAGTACTACTCTTTTTTTTAGCAACTTTTTTGGACAACAGACTGCACTCCGCTGAGAATCTATCAAACAGACTGACTTTCATACTTATTACAAAAAAAGTCGACAATTTCCGACGTCCGTTGGTCAAAAGAGTAAGGAGTTAACTGACCGACTCTATATTGCTGTTAAACGTTGCATGGATATCAGCGATATCACCAATAACAATTTTCAAAATTTGTGTGGTGTACAAGTCAAAATTTAACGAATATTTCTCTCTGGCATACTTACAATAGAATTTTGCCTCCCTACTAGTGTATTGACTAGCGTTGCGAAGTTTCTCACTCAAATTTCGTTTGGCAGGATAAAGGCTGGATAACTCGTTACGAACTCCTTCCAAGATTTTTCCAAAAATTTCCACATTGAAAAGCATTCCTCGGCTTCTCCGGTGAGTCCGGTAGCACTCCTCAGTAGCAGTTCGTGGGTTGACCAGTTAAAAGTATCTCCTAATTTTTTCATTTCGTCACACCACTTAGTCGCACCATCGTCATCCCGATTCGGTTCGAAAATTGGTACTCCAAAGTTGTTGATATAGTTGGTCGCACACTTACGTCTCTTAATTCGTTAATAATTAAAATTTTCGCAAACTCTTCCATTATGACGCGACTCATGAAAATTAATAAATTCACTACAGTTGGATGACCGCTGGTAAAACACGCCGTGGAAAAACGCGAATTCTATCCCACTTCTGATGTAAGAAAACACTGAATTTTACAAAACAATATGTATTTTTCACCAGTTAATTACAAAAAACACGTCGAGGAAAGCGACATGCACTCCGAGTGACAAGCGGAGCATAAGTGTGCCTCCTTAAAATAATCTGTCTATAATACTCCCAAAGTCGACTAAATATATTTTCTAAGAACTATGTTGTTCTTGCCTAATAGCCGTCGTAGGTCGTAAATATATTTCTTTATCGGCTATAACTAATTTCTAACACATGGGACCGTATACAAGTGCGTTTTGTTATGGTAGTTCCGTCCAGCCTAAGGGTGGAGACTCACAGCTTAAGGGTGGAGTATGCTGACATATACATTCTTTCTGGACCCTAAAAAACCTTTAAAAACTGCGTATTTTCTCTAATATAACCAACTTCGTAGAAATTGCCGTTCAAAAGATTCCATAAGTGTTCAATTAAATAGTTGCCACCCTTTATTATAAAAAAATTCAACGGAAACGGAATTTTTACACCCCGCTCTTGTTTTTTAATGTAGGGCGCTAAGATGATGCTAATGCAAAATTTACTAAAATCGACACAGTGAGTTCAAAACAGTAACAATTAGTTGGCAATACATATACGCATCGAAATGATCCTTGATTAGAGTTTCCGTAAATTGGAAAGACACTAGCAATAAGGATTAGGTAATGCTGCAACGCGATGTCGACGATAAACAATTTGAAAGGTCGACAGCCGCGTAATAAATATTTAAATTATATTTATATTTTAACACACGTGTCTATATTTAGTTTGTTTTCTAGCGTTATTTTGCCGGTAAATATTTGCATAACTTTCGCTACATTATGAAATTCTTTAGGTGTCAGTCTAGCGTCGAAATTCCTTTAAGCCTATTGTTCTTGCTCAACCCTCTGTAGCTAATTTCAGAGTATTACTAAAGTCGGTACGGTGTATGTAAGCAATAAAACCTCTCGAGCCGGGTAGTCGGTGGCTCTCAAACAATAAATTATATTTTAGGTATTTTATAAATAAAATAATTTAAAGTAAATAAAAAATTAGTTTAGGCAAAGAAAAATAATTATTTTTTAGCTTTTATAGTAATTAGGCAAATTAGTTTTATGAATTCTTTTTTTATAAAGTTTTGGTTCTAAAAAGAACCGATGTCGCCATATATTTGAAACATTATTGGATAGCTCGCAAAGCACTTTTCTTGTTCGTTTTTTTTGTATTTGAACCCCAGCTCTTTTAAAATGATGGACAAACTGGTAGTTCCAATATCGCAAAGTTCTTTCTTCTTTATCTTTTCAAGAATATCTTTGAGGGTAACATATTCCTTGGCTTTATACATATCATAAACAATATTCCTAATCGATAGTTTTATCCCTTGGGATAAACCAAAGGTTTTAGAATGGAGTCGAACCCTTTTATATGGTCTGTCCAATTCCTCTTCACTTTTTGTTCGACCCCTTCTTAAGGTCTTATCTGAAATACCGCAGCATCAGACGTTCGCTTTTGCCCTGCCAAAACAGACACTAACGAGCCCGAGTTATCTTTTTCTAAAGTAAAATAACGTTCAACTTGTAATACCAAACGGCGTTCACCTGAAGATAAACATCTTCTACGCGTTGAGTTACCTTGCTGAACATTTTCCATAACTTTGCTTAATAACTGCTTTTAATTCACACACAATAATGAGAAACAAACTAAAAGCAAAAAGCATAACTACTTATGTAAAATAGAACATACCATCATGCAATTGAGCCAATTTTAATTATTTCTTGGAAAATAGTGATTTATTTAACTATAATGATCCCGAAATAACTAAATTCTAGGAAAAAGTACCTGAGAACATCTTTAACTTATTGACGAAAGATCTTTTTCATTTGATAAATAAAAAAACTATGAGTGAAAAATAAACTAGATAAAAATATTTATCTCGGTACATAATTCTAAGATACTTTTGTTTTGGAACCGCTGATTTTACACGGCTGGCTACAGTGAACCTGTGGAATGTTCGGTACGATCAAGTATAGCGAAGGTATTGTTTACTTAACCGTCTTACTGTTTAACAACCTTTAATGATTTAATCATAAAACGAACAGACTTTATTTTACAATTTGATTTCTACCTACAACTCGTCTGATCGGAGACCACGAGCAGACGAAGAGCCTCGACAGCCTAGAACATCGAAGACTGGTTGGGGATTTGACTTTCTTTTACAGATATTTCCACGGAAAGTGCTCGGCTGAGCTTGCCCTCTTAATTCCGCCCAGAGCGACGAATAGCAGAAATACACTGCCGCCCATCGATATGTGGTTAAGCTTAGTACTCCTCGAACTTCATTATTTAGGAATCCTTTCATCTGGAGGACTTCATCTTTATAGAACGACTTTCCCGAGGTCGTTTTTCCCAACGAATATAACCTTCAACGATTCAAAACCAACGTGAATCGCTTTTTGCGCACACGCACCACTCCCAGAGTGCCCTAAAGATTTTTTTTCCTATAGTGCTTGTGTTTGATAATATAAAAAAAAACCTGTACCGTATACTGCTTCAGGCGCCAAAAATGTTATACAGGGTCATGGAAATATCTCTGAAACTAAAAAAATATATTTGTTTGCAATATTAGTACAAGCTATAAAAAAGGTCGATCGTTTTAATGAACAGAAAATTGAAATCTGAGCATCGATGTTGATCTAGATATTTCCGGTAGTTGTGTTCCCTGTCCTTGCAGTACATTTCCTACTACATAGAAATATTAACGAAACTATTTATTTTTCAGCGCAGCGACATAGAAGTATACAAAACCGAAGTATTGATAATCCACTGGGTGATTGCCGTCGTGCTTGCAATTTTAGTAGTATGTATCGTCTTAATGTTCTATTGGATACGAAAATTACAAAGAATTGTGAATGCCTTAGATCCGATGAGCAAGTACAAAAAAGTGTAAGTACAGAACAAGTCTGTTTTATTTAGGTTTGATGGATTGTTTTTAAATTAAAAGGGACACTTTACACCAGTGCCTACCCGGCAATTGGTTATTATAATCTGGAAAGTTAAGATATTCTTGTCGAATACATGCCTAAGATACTACGATAACATCAGTTGCATACCACAAACCATTACGCACGAGCATTTAAAGAACTGTTTTGATAATGCGTCTTGCTCCTATGATTAGTGTTTTTAACGAAATTTTACTTTTGATGTTCTTGCCGACAATGGCAGTGTTGCCACTGCGCATTTATTATAATAAAAATAATGCAATTGAGTCACAGCTCAGCGCACCAACTTATTTTATTTTGCTTTGTTTGTAAAAAACACGCACAACAACGCACATGGAAGCAAATTATTTCATAACACAACTTTACGGTAGTGAACTAGACGATGCAATTAGATTTTGTATCCACGTCGTTAAAAAAAATAAGAATTGGTAAATTCTGCACTAAATTTATGTAGAAACAGCACTTTGCACGTTTAAGAATAATACTGCAGCCGCGCCGCTGGAGTTTGAAGAGATGGGGGAGGAGGGAAGTTCGATCGCGCCAGATCACAATCAGATCACGGTAGGAAACGAGCCACGCGTCGTGATTTGACAACACTGCAAAACCTTTGTAGATTGATCTAATTGACAGTAGTTAAAGGGAAAATGTTTTTTGCGCGCCGCATGTGGTATAATTGTAGGGGTATTTAGACGACATCCAGGGCAGTGCTATATTATCCTACGGGCGCACAAGGCGCGCGCCCGTGGCCCGTAGAACTCACAGGCTACTTGTACCCACATATATATAAACAGTATATTGCCAATACGAACGTTCCAAAATACAAAAAGTGTCCCTCCCCACTATGGGAGATGGCGCGGGCCGATTGAGTTTGCGCAGTAGGGTGGAAATTTTATCGATCGCGTCAGAGCCGGCCCGACATTATTTGTTTGTTGTTATTCGTCACCATCTTTGGTTCTGGATGCTTTTTCAAATTACAGAATAAAAAGTGGTTTATCCACATTGTTGTCGGTATATTAGTGGTTATAAACTTTCATTACCTAACAACAATTTTTGTAAAGGAGTTTTTAATTTGTGATGATTCGATTCGCTGTTTGGTAGGTTAGTGGCTTGTTTTGTTTAAGATGAAAGGACACAAGTGCATGGTGATTTTTTGCAAAAGTCGTGGATCAATACCAGGTATAAAGTATTTCAGGTATGTACATATATACGAAAATATTTCTAATAATCACATTATCCGAACAGAGTTTCACTAAAAAGTTTGTAAAAATAGAAGAGAGTGTCACTAGTATACAATACAATATATATGCGGTCACTACCTAACCTTAAAATTAATGTATTTTTAATTTCGTGCATTAGTAGCTGATTAGTCAATATAGTCATTCATTCTTAATTTTTGGTTTAGAAAAGAGTGATGTTAAGAAACATACGACGTCGGATGAAAGTTTAAATAAAGCTCATCGTGTCGATTGTTACAAATATTCGGACAGAATTGGGAACCAAAAGTTTACACCAATCAGGGTATCGTCGGATCATCATATCGTCAGAAATCGTATGCATGGACCGCTGTCTTAAATCGAACTAATCGAAATTTTGACTGCAATATTTTTCCTAACTAACCAGTGAAATTTATATTAAAAAAGTTGAAATCCGGTCCTGTCGAATGTTTACTTTCACAAGGAAATTTCCGAACTGCGCAAACTCACAACGCCCCACAGATGCCCATAGCGGGGACATAATTGCAGATGGCATTAGCAATATACTGTTTATATATACAGGGTCCGCAAACGAAGCGTGGACGGTAGATTAAATCGTTATCAAAGAAATTATCAACAATACTAAAACAGCTTGAGATATTGGATTAAAAGCGGCATGTTTTAAAAATATTTTACATTATACAGGGTGGCCCAAAAAAGTGTGACAGCATAAAGTTATATTTTTTTAAATGGGACACCCAGTATTTTATTGCATATTTAAGTTCGTACTACTATCGTTTATAAGTGCCTCAAATTTTATTTAAATTGGTTCTGTAGTTTCGGAGAAATAAATTAAAAACTAAAAAAAAAAGTTTTGCAGTCCTGAATAAAAAAATAAAAAAACCAATCCAGAACTATTTTTTTAACCTCGGCATTGAGTGAAATTTATGACAAGAGGTCTAGAGATACTATCAATGTAATTGCGTTTATTTATTTTATAAAGGGTGTTCATCATAAGCTTTCAAAAACCCCATATTTTAAAATAATTTTTCTCAAGTTTTTCAAATGGAACACCCTGTATATTATTTGGCTATTTGACGTAGAATTCATAAACAATTTTTTTTATAATACAAGCATATAAGTTATATCCAGCCGTTTTCGAAATAATTGTAAATATCATAAATTATGAGTTTTTATTGGAAAATTTTGTTATTGGCGACTAGACTAATAATTGTAAACTAAAGTAAATTTTCAAAATAGCTTCCTTTTACTTAATTTAATGATTTTCCTCTACTGCCAACAGAACTCTTAATTCATTTTCTTCATTAATAACGGGTTTATTGATTATCATCCTTTTTGTGTATGCAGTGCTTCCTGTTGCTACAAATCTTTGCAACAACTTCTCAAAGGTTTCTGGTCTCGGCTTTCTCTCAATATCTGGATATCTTTCAGCATACACTCGGCTCGCGAGTAGGCAATTTCTTGCACATTTACCCAGTATAAAAATCATATTTACCATTTCTAAAGTTGTAAAATTCGACATTTTGTGTAAGTTAGTACTTAATTTCGACGACCGAACAAATGTAAATAATTTTATTTGACTGTCATAGTGACAATCTAAACAAAAAAAAAATCATGGCAACTCGATTAAGAATAAAAAATAAAATTAAATAAATAAAAGTAGCAAAAATGTAGGCCTTTAAAACTTATATCGAAAAAAAATAAAATGCGATAAACTCTAAGAGTAAAAGGAAGCTATTTTGAACATTTACTTTAGTTTACAATTATTAGTCTAGTCGCCTATAACAAAATTTCCCAATAAAAACTCTATTTAAACAACATAATTTATGATTATTTCGAAAACGGCTGGATATAACTTATATGCTTTTATTACAAAAAAAATTGTCTATGAATTCTACGTGAAATAGCCAAATAATATACAGGGTGTTCCATTTGAAAAACTTGAGAAAAATTATTTTAAAATGTGGGGTTTTTGAAAGCTTATTATGAACACCCTGTATAAAATAAATACACGCAATTACATTCATAGTATCTCTAGACCTCTTGTCATAAATTTCACTCAATGCCGAGGTTAAAACAATAGTTCTGGATTGTTTTTTTGATTTTTTTATTCAGGACTGCAAAACTTTTTTTTTTAGTTTTTAATTTATTTCTCCGAAACTACAAAACCAAATTAAATAAAATTTGAGGCACTTATACACGATAGTAATACGAACCTAAATATGCAATAAAATACTGGGTGTCCCATTTAAAAAAATATAACTTTATACTGTCACACTTTTTTGGGCCACCCTGTATAATGTAAAATATTTTTAAAACATGCCGCTTTTAATCCAATATCTCAAGCTGTTTTAGTATTGTTGATAAGTTCTTCGATAACGATTTAATCTTCCGTCCACGCTTCGTTTGCGGACCCTGTATATGTGTGCTTGTACCTAGGCCACTTTGCGTTGTATGCGCGCCGCTGAAGATTTATTATAGCGTATCTGATTTCTCAAAATTTCCCGTGCAATTCATTTACTGAATCACTGGGACGTAAAAAAAAATACTGAAACATAACAAAGGTTAAGGTTACACATACGGTTATTTATATTTGTTGCTTCAATAAATATTATTTATGTGATGTGGGATTAGTGTAATCAGAGCGAGTTCCCTGAACCAGATACCTATAAGTTTTGATCGACAGTCGACAAGATTAACTTTTGATTAACAATGTAATCATTTAAAAATTGACAATTATTCCGACAGAAGCGCTTTCGCATTTGAAGTTTATTTAATTTAGTGATGTCATTGTGGATAAAAAAAAAGTTGTTATACCTAGTACAGGGTGTCCCATTTTCGACACTTTTATAGGGTATCTCCGTAATTGTTAGTGCTATCAAAAAAATAATGTAGGTGTCAGGTGCTCTTTTTGGGTCAACCTTAAAATGGTAAAATCAAAATTAGAAAATTTTCGCTCGCTTAAAGATGCGGGGTAAAATCAAAAAATTGACAATTTCAAAATTACCCTATATTTTCGAACAAACCCGTTATCAGAATAAGTATACAGGGTCATGTAAAAAAGTTATCGTACCTAACCTCATTTTTTTAAATGGAACACCCTCTATATTTTAATCTAAAAAGATACTATTTTAAATTCTCCTTTCAAATATATAACACACCATGGATGATATTGGTTTTCTAGGAGATTTATTTAAACTTTATTACTTTAAACCACAGTAGACCATGAAACAATAGCTAATATTCTAGAAACAACTATGTTGACTATTAACATCATTTAACGTCAATTTAATTTCTTCATATTCATTTGCAAAAATGACCTATCAACATTTTTAAAAACTTGATATGATATCAGTTTATATTCAAAGTGGAAAAAACTAAGAAATGGCGCAAAATGTATATTTTGTACGCTATCCGGAAAGACGGTAACCATTTAACGACATATTCCGACATTTGTGATGATTCCCGTTATTTTTTACCTTAATCTGAATCTTTTATTTCGATTCAAAGTAATAAAGTTTAAATAAATCGCCTAAGAAACCAATATCATCCATGGTGTGTTTGTTATATATTTGAAAGGAGAATTTAAAATAGTATATAAGTCTGATAACTTTTTTATCTGACCCTGTATACTTATTCTAAAAACGGCAGATTATTCAACAATCAATATAAAGAAACTTATATATAAAATATTTTTCTGTATCTCTTTTAACTAAGAAAATATGGGGTAATTTTGAAATTTAAATATTTTGATTTTCCCTCGTATCTCTTAAGCGAGCGAAAATTTTCAAATTTTGATTTTACTATTTAAGTTTGACCCAAAAAGAGCACATTACACCTACATTACTTTTTTCACAGCACTAACAATTACGGAGATACCCTATAAAAGTGTCGAAAATGGGACACCCTGTATTATTTCCAAATCTAATTGAAATGCATTGCAAATAACAATTTTTTCCTTTTTCTAGAAGCTTGCGCAAAAAGAGTATTTGTCTACTAATTTTAGTGGGGAAGTTGTACTTTTTCGCCCTAGTGGGCATATTTTTTTATTACCCTTGTATACGGTGATCGGCAAAAAATTGACCACATATGGAGAACTTTTTTATTATTAAAATTATAAAAAAAAATTACGTCGATTGCCTCTGCACGATTGGTAACTTTCACTCCATACCAGAGCTTCGCTTGACGCCGACCGAAATGTGCTGCTTGGTAGTGTGAACGCTCGAGGTAAAAAACTGGTCGTATATTCGAGCAGTTTTTCGCTCGATAGGAAATACTCTAGTTATAAATTCAGGCGAAAAATCGAATTGTTGCCTTTCACTTGATACCCGATGTTCGCGCGCCACCCGAAATGTGCCGATTGGCGACATTCGAGTTTGACGCTCAGAAAGCTGACACCATATACGTCTTTCTTAAAGGCACATAAATGAGAAGGCGCATATAAAAAAGTATGCCAAATCCCTTCGTGGATTCATCGCGACATGGGTTTTATTTTGACTGGGGCTGGCTAGCCAGCGGCGATTGTAAATTCTTAAAAAACAAATGCATGTAAATTTTTTTTAATCAGAATCAACTGTTCTTCCTTAATAAAAACTCTAGACTAAACTTCTAAAACTTACAAAAACAACCCCTGGTGTTTTATCAACACATTCTTCTTAATCATAAAAATTGCATGTAAGTAATTAATCGCTCGAGCGATTCACTCGATTATTAAAGTCGCTCGAGTATCAAGTACCTACTCGATTATTAAAATCATCGGTTTTTCCCAACACTGAATAATATAATATCATCGGATTGAATTAATTATATATTTTTATATACAGTGTGTCTCCAGACGGGCCATGAATAGGTGGCAGATTAAAATTTTTGAGTTGAAACTTCATCTTCTAGGGTATGGGGTATGTCAATGCCGACTGATAAACCATTTACCTTACCTTAATGAAAATGATTACACTGCTATAGTTTGGCACATCAACACCTTCTTTACTAGGAAATAAACAATCCATTGTCTCGCATAAAAGAAGACCTAGTGGCCATCACTGAAAAGTCACTTTTAGTATTAATTTTGATATCTATTGTCCACGTATCGATAGATTTTCAATATCGTTAAATTGCTACGACTGATTTCGGTTCTGGACGGTCGTCGTCGATTCACGTCGTTGGTTGGCAACCCAACCGACATCAATACCGGCGGGGTTGCCTATATGACGGCGACAACATTGTGCGCAAGACAACCGACGAGCAACCTTAAAAAATATGACCGGTAAACCGTGCGCACCAACCCATTTTTTCCCTCATAAAATTTAACTTTTTACTGCGCACTCCATAAGTGGTATCCATCCATCGTTATAGGTCGATGAGTACAGCCCTGCTTGAATAGAAACTAATTTGTGTTATAATTTTAATTTCGAAAAATCAAGTATGCCTTGAAAATTTACAAAAAGCTTTTTCCCATTAGTAACAATAGGAAATACGAAAAAAATATATATTAAGAAAAGAAGTAAACCTTACCAAAAAATACCCTCGAATAAGTGAGAAATTATATTACCAAATGTTGTAGCACATACAAAAAATTTGAATTTTGTAATACTTTCTAAAACACCCTGTATAACACAGAAACATAGGCTTTCTTAATGACAAATAGCAGAAATACACGACGAACCACTGCCGCCCATCCATATGTGGTTACGTTTAGTACTCCTCGAACTTCATTATATAAGAATTCTTCCATCTGGAGGACGTTATCCTTATGGAACGACCTTCCCGAGGTCGTGTTTCCCAACGAGTATAATCTCCAACGATTCAAAACCAACGGGAATCGCTTTATGCGCACAAGCACCACTCCCAGAGTGCCTTAAAGGATTTTTCCTATAGTGCTTGTGTTTGATCATAAAAAAACACACGAAATATTAGCACACCCCTGTATATTAAACAAATAAACATAATTTTTCTGATTTTTCATCAATACGGAAGCCAATGAGAATGAGAATTCGAATGAGAATGAGATGAAATGAACCATTCCACAACATAACTTTTCTCGGTTCAAACTTAAAATATAATAAAAAATATGGTAGTTATTTTTAAATTTCACGGCCAAACACCCGCATACGGGGTGGCAGTTTAGTGGGGCAATTTTGCTATTTCAAATACATATTAATATTATTATAAAAGTTGGAGGGCAATAAGTGAGTTATAAAACAAAATTATATTGGACTCTACAGGGTTACCCAAAAAGGCAGAACAAGAAAAAAATATTTTTTTTTTAAATAGAATACCCTGTAGATTTTCGTATTTTTAAACACCCCTCGAAATTCCGCGTGTCATATCAAAAATAGTTCTTAATTCTTTTGCAATGTTGCCAAGTTATCTTAAAAAATTCATTTTTGGAAGAAAAAACTTGTCGTCTTAAAATTTGAAATATATTTGAATTAACTTAAGACATTCTAAGCATTCTCGAGGATATGAAAGGCAAAAACTGATTTAAGACTTTAGCATCGGAACATTCCATATGTCGTACAGGGTCTTCCCTACAAACGTGTCACATTTAAAAATTAATTTACTCTGTTTTCTTCAAATGGGACGCCCTGCCCTGTATTTTAATATCTTGTCGGGTAGAGTTTTTTGTCCTCTACAAGTTTTGTTTTTTTACTGATTTTGGCGTAATACTTCTTCTTCTTTTCTTAATCTTTAAGTGGACCTTAAGGTCTGTTAATTGCGAAGGCTTCGCCGCTATTATTAGTTTTCCTGTGAAATGAAGTTCCAGCTGTCTTTCCATCTCTTGGGTGGTTTTCCTAATGGTCGTCGGCCTGCTGGTTTTCAGTCCTTAGCGATGTATGCTAGTCTACTTTGGTTTATCCTATCTACATGGTCACGCCAATATCTCCTTCTTTTCCTTCCCCATCTTACTATATCCTCCACCTTGCATGTTGCTCTTTGCTTTCTCTAAGTGTTTTTCCTGCGATAGTTCTTAAGGTCTTCATCTCTGCTGTTCTTAAGATGCTCTTTGTTTTATTTGTGTCAGCTCTAGTCTCAATGCCATAGGTTAGTACTGGTCTAACACAAGATTTATACCATGTGGGGCAAAAGTCCCGCAACGGCCAAATATCTCCCGAGGGGAAGGTTTTTTAAAAAAATGTTTCGGGCAAAAGTTGTATGGCTTTGAAAGAGGAATCATTTGCATACAAAACCATCTCCCATCCCTTCACCCCCTCCTGAGAGGTGGGGGTAACTTGTAAATTTTAAATGGCCAACCCTATTTTTTTTGCTGATTAATATTCTCCAAGAAAAAACAAGAAACTTTTGTCCGAAAAATTTTTTTTAAAAAGACGAATTTCGCGATTGACCCAACGAACAAATTTGAATATTCCAAAATATTCCGACTCTTTTACGCGAAAATGACGGGGTTTTCAGAAAAATTACAAGAGGTAAAACCTTTTTTTTTTACCTCTTGTAATTTTTCTGAAAACCCCGTCATTTTTGCGGTAAAGGTAAAACCTTTTTTTTTTACCTCTTGTAATTTTTCTGAAAACCCCGTCATTTTCGCGTAAAAGAGTCGGAATATTTTGGAATATTCAAATTTGTTCGTTGGGTCAATCGCGAAAATCGTCTTTTTAAAAAAAATTTTTCGGACAAAAGTTTCTTGTTTTTTAAAATTTACAAGTTACCCCCACCCCTCAGAAAGGTGTGAAGGGGTGAGAGATGGTTTTATATGCAAATGATTCCTCTTTCAAAGCCATACAACTTTTGCCTGAAACATTTTTTTAAAAAACCTTCCCCTCGGGAGATATTTGGCCGTTGCGGGACTTTTGCCCCACCCGGTATATCCGCACTTTACTGTCGATGTTTTTCCAGATGATATCTCTTAGATAACCTGATATTGCCGAGGCCTTGCTGACTTTAGTTTTGATATCGTTTATCGGATTGTGGCTACTTTTTTTTTTTTTAATAAAAAGTCTGAAAAAAATGTTTTTTTAAATTGTATGTTTTAGTTGGCCATGACAGACAAAAGAAAATGGCAAAAGCAATAGTATGATTTTATTAAGATGTCATAGACATTTTATTTCCCTTGCAATAATCCATTGCTGACCTTAAGTTTCATTTAAGAATTCAATTATGAGTGTTGTAGAGTGCACCGGGGCTCCATCATAAAGGAACCACATCCTTCGTTCTTGAACTATATTTGGTATATGAGCAATAAGCTGTGGTAAATCATTTTGGAGTCCAAATAGATCTGTCCCTTAAGAGTCCTGTCAAAAAAATGTGAACAAACTACGTAGTCCTCCTATATTTCATCCCCAAACGTTTAGGGATCATTAAAATCTAACAAAATGAGGGTTAGTAGTTGCATAATAATGGAAATTATGTCATTGACGTTGCCATTTTTATGGAACGTAGCTTCGTCGCAAAAAAAATTAAATGCGCAAAATTATGCTGCTCCATTATTTCATTTTGCGCCCGCGAGCAAAACTCAAGTCAGTCCTCATCATTAAGCACTTGTAGCAACTGGACCCGGTAAAGATGCAATTTATTTGAGTTGATTATTCTTTAAACGCCGTTCGTCCAATATGCAGTTGTTGTGCCGGACGCTGGCCAATATGAGGAATCTCAGTAATACGTAACAGAACGTTGAATTAATTTTCTTAGGGTCTTTCGTTTATAAACCATACTTTTTGTAGTTTCAAGCGCTCCATTAGCTATTCAAATGTCGTTTTATCAGGATGTCTTTGTTTTGGGTATCGTTCTTCATATATTCTTCTGGCTGATAAAGCATTTTTATTACTAGCAACCAAAACATAAACCATACATTTAAATAATTCATTATTGCCACAATATAAATTTAACTTGATAAAACATAAGAAATAAAATGATATGTCAATAAAATGATACTTTTGCTATTTGCTTTTGTCTGTCATGGCCAACTAAAATTCAATTTCAGACTTTTTATAAAAACATATAGTATGCCAAAATGCGTAAAAATAAGTATATAAACCTCTTAACAAAATATGTAGAGGGCAAAAACCTCTACAAGATAGGATATTAAAATATACGGTGTTCGATTTGAAAAAAAAGAGTAAATTAATTTTTAAATGTGACATGTTGACACGCTTGTAGAGTACACCCTGTACAAAACATGGAATGTTCCAAGGGTTTAAAATAATCAATTAGTCTTTGTCTTTCATATCCGTGAGAATGTTCGGAATGTCTTAAGTTAATTCAATTATACACTTAGCAGCAAAAATAACGCACAACCAAAAATTCTGCTCAATTTCAAACTTGATTTTCTCGCGAACCGATAAATGGATTTCGCTAAATTTTTTCTTGAACTGTAACTTTTTTCTTTGGTAATTGCACTGTGACAGAATTTTTTATTCAGATTTCAGTTTTAAGCTTATACAGGCTGCAAAAGAGAATAGCTTCTTACGTTAAATTTGAGACAACCTGTAGGGAGCATTAGCAAGAACAACGGGTGTACGATGAAATCATACTACAGCCTCATGTTTTCTAAACATTTTATTCCTTTAATTTCTCTTATATCTGTAATATCAAAGAAAATACACAGTTTTATACCAGAACATGTTATGCATAGGCGTGAAACAACTTTATTTAATGGAGGCTCTGTGATGTTTTGAGCTGGGATTTCCTTAACAGTACGGACGGATATCGTACCTTCACGTGGGGGTTTCTTTAAATAGCGAGAGGCATATCAGTGACTCTTGTCTGAGCACGTTGTCCCTTACGCTCCGTACATTCTGAATAATTTTGTACTAATGCTCGATAACGCTAGACCTCATGTTGCGCGCATCGTCAATGAAGATTTACATTACAAGTAAATATTCGAACTCTAAATTGGCCATCGTGCAGTCCCGATTTCAATCCTATAGAGAGCACTTATGGGATATTATTGGTAAGGCACTGAGACAGCATCAACCCCCTCCTGCCAACCTGCAAAATGTCCAAATAATTGTTACCGATATTTAGAATGGACTTGACCAAAATAAAATATCCAATTTAATATCGAGTATGCCGAGGCAATCTGAAGCAGTCATTAGAGGTAGAGGTGGAAACACGCTCTACTAATGTACTTTTTTTGCTATTTATTGTTAGTGTTATTCTTAGTTTAATGTCGTCAAAATGTTATTTTTAATTTAAAAAAAAAACATGTTCTAGTATAAAATCATACACTCGTTGTTGCTGCTAATACAGCATGTCTCAAATTTAACGTAAAAAAACTATTCTCATTTTTGCACCCTGTATAAGCCTAAAACTGAAATCTGAATAAAAATTCTATCACAGTGCAATTACCAAAGAAAAAGCTACAGTTCAAAAGAAATATTAGCGAAATCGATTTATCGGAGTATCATAATTTTTAGTTGTGCGTTATTTTTGCTGCTTAGTGTAGATGAAAATGTAAGATGAAAAGTTTTTTCTTCAAAAAAAGAATTTTTATTAAATAACTTGACAACATTGCAAAATAATTCAAAGTTTGCCCCGATACGCGGCAAATGTAAAAATATACAGGGTGTTCTATTTTTAAAAAAAAATCTTGTTCTGCCTTTTTGAGCCACCCTATAAAGTCAAAAATAATTTTGCTTTATAACTCACTTGCTGCCTTTCATTTATATCAACATTTTTGTTGAATTTAAAATAGTAACGGGAGCTACTGTACTTTGCCACAAATAAACGGCCACCCTGTATATTGTAGACAAAAATGAGTAGTATGGCAAAAACAATTAAAACATCTGGCAGTGTTTTATCCGAACCAATGGTCGCCCATGCACTCCCTGGTCCATTCGGTCTGACATACCCAGCACCAATGAAACTGACATCCGGCTCTGGTACAGACCATATGCATGCAACCTCCATCACGTTCCGTGGGTGTTTTGCAACTCGGGCAAGGTTTCGTTATGACCTAAAACAACAGTTTACGTCGTACAAGGTATAGTTGTGGCCTGAAAAGGTTTCAGTTGTACCTAATGCTATTTCTTATGGTAAATAACATTTATTCTAGTTGTAAAAAGCTAAATTGTGTAAACAAAACCGGGGACCGCCCTGTAATAGGCTTTCCCCTTGTGCTTTATCAGAAGTAGAGACGCCAAACGCGAGGCGTTTTTGTGAACTCGACAACCAATAATATAAAATAAATCCATTTTTATTACATTACTGTTTGAAAAAACAATTTGCCTATAATGTAAATATTGTAGAGGATATTAAGTACGTATTAAGTCTAGCTTCTGTGAATCGCCTTAAGTAAAAAATGTATGGAAAAATTATTATTTCCCAGACCACCCGATGATACCTTATACAATAAGGGCGTATCTTTGTCTACACAGTAGCACTTTAAAATACTAATTCAGATTGAATGGTACTACCAAGAAAAGGAAGCCTTTTCCATTGATAGGATATCACCACCTGCAGACCGGTTTCGAACTCTTTTGTTCTCGTCAGTACAGGGTAGGTATCCATACCTATCATCAGAGAATACAGAGATACGTCACACTGTATTATCAACGGTAGTCGAGAAAATACAACGCGTATTGCCAACTCTTAGCAGTCCCACACAATCTGACGAGAACAAAAGAGTTCGAAACCGGTCTGCAGGTGGTGACATCCTATCAATGGAAAAGGCTTCCTTTTCTTGGTAGTACCATTCAATCTGAATTAGTATTTTAAAGTGCTACTGTGTAGACAAAGATACCTTATTGTATAAGGTATCATCGGGTGGTCTGGGAAATAATAATTATTTCATACATTGATATTTGACATTAATACCACCTGAAAAATAAATAGACTTTTTATTTAGAAAAAAATTATATTTGCATATTTTTATTATTCAAAAAGTAATTTTGCTGTTTCTGTCGATGGCCTGTCTGCGGTCGCCCTTAGTTTGGCCGTCTCTGTGCATGCTCAACCTTCACACCCCTAAGAACGGCCCTGGTTTTAAGTAAACAGGGAGTAAACAGGATGTTCATTTGAAAACTCCCCATCCTGAATATCTCGCTGCCAGTAAATAATGTTAAAAATCAAAAAGAAAAGCAATTTTATTGTGAAGGGGCCGATTTTAAAGAATATGTTATCCGTATAATCACAAAAGGGGCTGCACATCATTTTAAAGGTTATTAAAATCTCTTTTCAATAATACCAATTTATTATTTTTGAGTCGTACCTTCCAAGAAATCGCTTTTCAAAACGGATAATTAGAACTTTTTTTAGGCGGCATTTTTGGAATGCAATTTCTTGGAAAGTTATACTCAAAAAATAATAAATTAGAGTATTATTGGAAAGAGATTTAAAAGACCTTTAAAATGATGTGCCACCCGTCTTCCCATTTAAGATTTTAAGGGTAACATCTACCCCTCCGAGGGGGTTAAACCACGAAGGCTGCAAACATTCTTTAAAAACATTTTCCTTCGCAATAAAATTGACATGCCTTTCCGATTTTTAACGATATCAACATTTTAAGTTGTAGTATTCTTTTATGAACAAAATATTGGTACAGTGTGACCCAAATTAGAGATATAATGATATCGATCATTTTTTAAAACGGCAACCATAGTTTTTTATTGACTATTAGTGCCTTATAAGTTATAAGCGGAATTATTTTACAGCCCGTGTTAGACATTATATTAGCCAGATGAATTTGTGTGTGTCGGTGATGTGGTCTGGTGAAAATCGCCAATATCTAAGCATAAATGAAGCCCACAGCGTTAAATGGCAGTGAACAGTATAGGTTTGTGTAGTATATGACATAGTGCAATCCATTTTTCTCGACGTTGAACCATAAAAATACTGTAGCCGTTTAAAGAGAAAATGTGTTATTTTTCAAATGTCTATATCACAAAAACGTTAGATTTTGAACTGGCCCGCACAGATTACAACCAATTTACTTTGTTTAATCTGTCGAATTTCATAAACTATAGTGTCTCCTGTTTAAGAATTATTTTTGGACGCAAGAAAGTTTATTTTCTCCTTCACAGAATACCGGCCAATTTTTACTTCCTCCGTGTTTTATTACATTCTACGGAAAATTCTCGATCAACTTGATATAGCTCGAATTTTTCTCACCCTTGCCAGTCTATTATTTATATAATTCGTTTTATATCCCGGCGTCGAGTGTTTTTATTTATTACAAAATATACCGTGAAATCCCTTGTTTAAACAAAATACACATCAACACCGAAAACAATAAAACGCAGACTTTCGAGGTTATTGTAAAGAAAATATTGTTTCCGAAATGTTACACAATTTCTTTTAATTTCTTTTTTAAATAATAGTTTGATTTACTTCTTGATACCCGGGATATAAACAATGTCTATTAATAATCATAAGAAGTCACAAGATTGGTTTAAAAATATTTTCCTCCACAATCAGTTAATTGCCTTGTTTATGTTTCCTGGAATTATAATTGTTATAAAATGGCACTTTTACGGATTTTAATAAGGTCAGTCAAATAATATCCCAACCAAGATTTTTATTTATAAAGGGGTTGCAATAAAACAGGGTCATTCCACGGTGAGTAGCCTAAAGGCCGTATTACACTTGGGAATTTTTATGGCGCCAGCAATGGCAATTATAATTCAAGGATTCAGGCGCAGTACACCGTTCTCCGTACTACAGTCAGAAATTCTACTCTTCTGACAATTAAAATGACACGGATTCATGCGTAGTACACTGTTCCCGATCAGCTGTCTCTCATTACTAGAAATGGGGCAGGCGCCATTTTAATTGCCCTTGCCGGCGCAATTTGGTAGACATGGATTATTCTGTTATTTTTAACTGTTTATTATTTGGCCGAACCAGGTATGAACAGGTAATGGCCATTTAAACCCACTGGTACTTAAATTAGCAGTTTACATTCTTTATTAAACTTATGGCCTGCTAATTCAGCAACTTTTTGCACCTCCTATTTGTAAATAGCAGTAGCTACTTTAACTGGTAACCAAAACGAACAGGTTTGCACATCTCTAATTCTGGGGATATTTTAGGGATTTCGACAGTACCCACTGCTGTTCTGACCGTTGCCAATGGCTCCAGCTGAGCGAGAACGGTTTACTGCGCATGAATACGTGCAATTATAATTGCCGGCGCAAGAGAAAAAATTGCCGACTCTAAAGGCCGTATTAGACTCGGCAATTTTTTCTCTTGCGCCGGCAATTATAATGGCACGTATGCATGCGCAGTAAACCGTTCTCGATCAGCTGGAGCATTGTCAATGGTCAGAACAGCAGTTGGTACTGTCGAAATCCCTAAAATACCCACAGAATTAGAGATGGGCAAACCTGTTCGTTTTGATTACCAGTTAAAGCAGCTACTGCTATTTACAAATAAGGAGGTCAAAAAAAAGTTGCTACGAATTAGCAGTCCATAAGCTTAATAAAGAATGTAAACTGCTAATTTAAGTACCAGTGGGTTTAAAAGCCCATTACCTGTTCATACCTGCTTCGACCAAATAATAAACAGTTAAAAATAACAGAATAATCCATGTCTACCCAATGGCGCCGGCAATGGCCATTAAAATGACGCGTGCCCCATTTCTGGTAATGAGAGACAGCTGATCGGGAACGGTGTACTGCGCATGAATCCTTGCAATTATAATTGCCATTGCTGGCGCAACAAAAATTCCCGACTCTAATACGGCTTTAAGGCAATTTATTAGGCCATGACACTTTCCGTTACCCAGTTTATTTAAGATACTCCCAAAATGAGGGATCCGTATGTCGCCTTGAAATTAAGTAAACAATACCTTAATAGTGGTCCTTGATGCCTCCTCGCCGCTATTTCTACTATCACAATTTAATTCGTTATCACAGTTAGCAGTCTGATCGTTATAGTCTCCGGTTTCTATGGGATCACAATCGCCTATGTGATATCCTTGTAAGCAGGTACGACAAAATACGTATTTACAGCTGTGGCAGGTTATTCTTGTGCAGTCTCGGTCGGCTGAAAAATATTCATTATATAAATTTTCATTATGACGCCGCAGTAAAGTTAAATAATCGTTTCATGTTCCGAATCGAACTAAGATTCGTATGTTTACTCTAATTTCCTATTCTAAATTTTTTTAAATCTCACTAGAAGGGATTAAAATTTGGAAAAAAGTAAAAAAAATCGATCGCAATACAAAACGTTTTTTATTTTTGAAATTTAAAGAGCACGTCAGAGGGATGTAATTTTTCTTCTTCTTCTTCCGTGGATTATTGGCTTCTGATCTTAGAAAATCAATTTGCCAGCTCATTATTTGAGTCCAGAGAAAGTCTGACTCTTAGTCATACTCTGGGCTCGAGTGTCTCTTCAGTGTGAAGTGCTGTGGAATCGTGCGTTTTCTCACTGGTTTCCTCTTCTTCTTCTTCTTCCTTGTCCTCAAGTGTTGAGGGGGTTAATTAGACATACACAACATAGATGACAAATAAACTCTTCTCGATCTCGGGCAATGGAAGATCTACACACAGTTGGAATTGCCTCGGGTAGGAGTAGGAGTAGGTTTTTAGCAATTCTCTATGGTCAAAGAGGACGATTAAGGAAATTGATTCCGTTCGGAAGATGTTTGTTCCAGTAGGGTGTTACTTAACCCCCCGAGTTTATTAGCTTCTTTATTATTCAGTTAGATTTAAATCCAAGATTCCAAAGGGTGTATAAGCCTTAATTGAACTCGTGGAGTGCTCGTAAACTATTTACCCCTGGTTCCTTGCATTCACTATGTCCCCTCTGTACTAAAACATTCAAGCTTTCATACGTTATAGAAATCACTCGTGTATTAATTACAACTCAAGCTTGTTATATTTGAGGAAGCTAATTATAGCCTTAATTATATTATTGTTGGGTTTTGCTAGAGCTAATGTAATATTAATTGGGGTAGGGATGCCCTCAAGTCTAAATTTATTATACAAGTCAAATAGGGGAGTTTGGTTTATTGGGCATTCAAAGAATATATGATTGAGGTTCTCAACTTGACCACATTCGCAATTGGGGGACTCCTCAACCCCAATCCTCCAAAGGTGTTCTTTAGTTAGACAATGTCCAGTTCTCATTCGAGCAATAGTACTTATATGGTTGCGATCTATATATTGGAGAGTTTTATACCATTTTGAGGAAGTATACTCGGGTTGAACCTGTGCATACCATCTTCCTTTTTTATTTAGTGACTCTTTCCAAGCTGCCGCGTATTGTTTTTTAATTTTGTGTTTGAGGCAGTTGAGGATATGTGAGGATTCCAAAGGGAGGTTCCTGGGGACATTTAGTAGCCGTCCTAGATTGGCAAGTGTGTCTGCTTTCTCGTTTCCTTCTATTTTGGAATGTCCGGGAATCCAGGCCAGCTTGATGTTGTTAGCTTCGTTTGCTGCGATGATTAAGCTTTTGGTGGTCAAGGTTATGTGTTCATTATCAGGGTTAATCGTATTTCTATTTAGCTTGTCTACGGCGCTCTTGGAATCAGTGAGGATGATAGCATGCCTTATATTCTTTTTTAGAGCATAGCGTACTCCCTCGTGTATGGCCACTATTTCAGTTGAACACACATCAATTTCGTCTGGGAGTCTCGAGAAAAAGTTATACTGTATAACAGGGCAGTGGACACCGTATCCTGATCTACCGTCACATTTGGATCCATCTGTGTAAAGAAAGGTGTATTTTTTTTTAGGTTATCTGTTTTTTTCCTAAAGAGTTTACTGGCGTAAGGATCTCCTTTTTCTATGTTAAAGTCAAGAATGCTCAATCTTTCAATCTGCTCTTGATGCTCAAATTTATAACAGGGTAAAATTTTATGAGCGGACATTGACTTAAGGAAGGGGTGAAAGTACCTTGAACCAGGTACGGCAAGTGTTCTCCTCTACAGTAGCTGGCATTTAGTGATTTGTAATGTTTAATATCTTTTAGAATGGGAATTAAAGGGTGATTTTTGAAGTTGGCGATTTTTGCCAGAAACTTTGTAGCCAGCCAGAGGCTTCTGTGCTCAATGCCAAGTACCATGGCCTCGGCTACCGGATGTAATTTTTCAGACCACAAACAATTGAAAGATATTGGCTGCATTCAGCAGAGCCCATCGACTTATAAGCGATTTTTAATGGTTGACGTCACGGTGCGCATAGATTTGTAGTTCTGCTGAATGCATTTTGCTGTCCGTTTTTTGTTTGCTTAAGGCCGTATTACAGTCGGGAATTTTTATGGCGACAGCAATGGCAATTATAATTCAAGGATTCATGCGCAGTACACCGTTCTCCGTACTACAGTCGGAAATTCTACTCTTCTGACAATTAAAATGACACGGATTCATGCGCAGTACACCGTTCCCGATCAGCTGTCTCTCATTACCAGAAATGGGGCAGGCGCCATTTTAACTGCCATTGCCGGCGCAATTGGGTAGACATGGATTATTCTGTTATTTTTAACTGTTTATTATTTGGCCGAACCAGGTATGAACAGGTAATGGCCATTTAAACCCACTGGTACTTAAATTAGCAGTTTACATTCTTTATTAAACTTATGGACTGCTAATTCAGCAACTTTTTGCACCTCCTATTTGTAAATAGCAGTAGCTGCTTTAACTGGTAATCAAAACGAACAGGTTTGCCCATCTCTAATTCTGGGGGTATTTTAGGGATTTCGACAGTACCAACTGCTGTTCTGACTCATTGACAATGCTCCAGCTGATCGAGAACGGTTTACTGCGCATGAATACGTGCCATTATAATTGCCGGCGCAAGAGAAAAAATTGCCGAGTCTAATACGGCCTTTAGGATCCCTTTTAAATAGTTTCACCAAATATTACGTTTTTATCGCTACGAAAAGGATAATTTTACTTTTTAATGCTCCTCTTCACTAGCAGAGATCGTGTATAATATGTTTTTATCATTATAGTTCACTTCTCTAGTCATTTTTTATAAATTTTACTCCGCAAACAAACAAAACTGACATAAATCACTGTCAAATCACAAACCCTTTTTTAAATTCGATGGAAAAAATGGCGTCCGATTTCCCATCGATTTGTGAAATCGATTTTTATTTAGTGCATTCAGCCGATGATTACCAATCGCTTACAAATCGATGGGTTCTGCTGAATGCGCCGATTGCTGCTTATTTTGAAGGTTATAGGTGAAACCTAACCTAATGAAACAATTCAATGCAAAAAGTATCAATAATTTCCATTGCATTTACTTCAGTAGTAAAAAATATGCTCAAGGAAGGACTTGAAATCCTAAAATCTCAAGTTTTTAGGTTTATTTATTATACAAACAAACAACAAACGTCATGGCAGGTTGTAAAAGCAAACTGCGCAAGTCTCCAGCGGATTATTCTGACGGTTATCAACCGATCCGTAACCAATTTGGCCTCTGCGAACGTCGGATTTTCAATCAGCGGTTTGGGATTTGTCGTGTGCGAACGCTTTTAAACAAATGCGCATGCGTTGTCAGTTTGCTGACGATGTCCGACTGATCTGCGAACGAACCTAATGGAATAAAGTCGGTGCCGCACGAGCGCGTTTACTCTAAGGAACGACTTTTGGTAAATTTTTAGTTTTTTTTTTATACATTTTAAAATTTAGTACCTACATATAGCTGATGGTAATAGTTCTTTATTTTGTAATATTAAATTTGCTGTATATGGCTTACCCAAAATCCCCATTCCACATCCTGGCTGAGGACAGAGTAACCCTCCGGACTGCAAAACAAATTCTTCCGTGGCAAATCTGTGATACCTGTTTAAAAATAATCGATTACTTGTACGGAATACGTATATCGGAACGGTAGCCAATACTATTATAATGTTTATGAAATCAGTCATTGTTTTGATATTTTTCTTCCGCGTTGGTTTGATTCGTATGATTTTTATGACGTGTAAGTGATGACGCATGGGTAAACATACACTGTGACTACTTTATGCACCCACCAATGTGACATTGTCGCATTCTGGAACTAACCTGTCATAATTCTCATCATTCAGCAATCTAAAGTGGTGTATTTCTTTAATAAAAGAGTCCGGACATCCGCTAGGGCAAGCCAAAGTATATCCATATCTGAAAAATATCCATTGGTCATTGCTCGGGTTTAGTTATTTTTAATTATTTAAATTTCAATAGCAAAAGTTTATTTGCAACTATACAGGGTGGCAACTATTTAATTGGCCAGGATGGGTATCATCTGGACGGTAATATTTATGAAGTTGGTTAAATTAGAGAAAATGTGCAGTTTTTAAGCTCTTTTAGAATGCAGCATTGATGTTGCCGAATTGTTTGATGAGATACAGGACTATTTGCTAAAAAAGTCTAAAATTAATTTCTTTAATATTTCAAAAGGTTTTGATTTAGAAAACGCGCAAATTCTTCAGTAATTGCATTTTATGTTTGAAGGTAGGAAACTATTTTTATCAAGGTTTAAAAAATTACTTTTTACAAGATGTAAAATTTTTCAACATGAAAAAAAAACAGCTACATGATTAATTGATTAATGATGATTTTTCAATGTTAGTCGTATTACTGTCCCTTTCTACCTCTCGCTTAAGTGGCAATTTAAATATATTGATTTATGATTCCTCTTCACATACCCTATAAACATTTGCGATCACTTCTGACCGAGAAGTTTATCATTTCTGACTGAGAAGTTTTTTACCAGGAGTATACTTATTCATTATCACAAAGTTCAAAATTTTAAAATAACACCCTAAAACACGACACAATGAACACTTATTTATACAACAGAATGCAATAACTATTGCCCTTTCTATAACTACGCAACTGGCCGGGTACAGAAATCAAAAATCGGTCATCGCCGAACAAGCCCGATAGTCCATCGGGTGTCTCACGAGACGCGTGCGCTATCAACTGTCTGGGATATAACCTGTCAAATTATCTGTAACCATTGACAACGCACTATACTGCCATATTTTTAGATTAAAAGTACTTTAATCAAAAAAATATATTATGCTGCATTTAAATATCAGAATTAACATGACACAACAGTATGACAAGAATGAAATTATAATAGAATATTGGTTCCTTTTACAATTAATTTAAATAATAAATTTAAGGATTTCCTCAGAGAGATTATTAAATAAAAATTTAAGAATGACCACATTGTTAACCCCAAAAAGTTGTTTGCCCACATTCCTTTCGTAGCTACAGATAAACTTGTTGACTTGTACGTCATTAGGAAAATTTTGAGAATTTTCTCAGTATACTGCTCTGATTTTTTAAAATAATACATATACAGGGTGTTATGGAAATAACGTATTATATTTAAATCATCAATTCCTGAGATGAAAACAAATTGAAGAAAAATATCCAAAAATGGCGCTTTAATTTAATATGAACTTATGTCAAACCAAAAATGACCACGTGCTGCCCCTATCAGGAAAGTAAACAAAGCAACATATGTCAACAGTGTTGTCATATCTTCAGGGTAAACTCTTTAGAAAGTCAATAACCGTTTGACAGATTGCAAGTTGTTTATTTTTCAGGGAACATTATTATAAACTTTTACGTTCAGTTCAGTTCGCTAGGAAACAATCTCTGATTTATAAACTTGAACTGACTCGAACGAACCGCCGCGGAGTTTTTAAATGGTCAGGTATGTTCTCATTTGTTCAATTCCAACGACACCCGTCAGATCTGGACAACTTAAAAGTTTATAAATGCCACTTACCATTTAGAAAAAAAACGCAATTTTATTTAGCTTTTCGGACTTATTTAACACCAACTTAATTTATAAAAAACACCAAGTACCTAGGTAACTTGAACAAAAACAAACCGGCACAATAAAATCACATAACACATCTAAGTACCATTCAATCTGAATTAGTATTTTAAAGTGCTACTGTGTAGACAAAAATACGCCCTTATTGTCAAGCGGTCTGGGAAATAATGTATTTAACATCTAAAAATTTTCAAAATAAATAACACGTTGTTTCTCTCATCGATATCGGTCTGCTTCTTTAAACAGCTGATTGTGGACATCGGGCTAATATTTAAAAATACAGCGTTGGCGCTTTCGATGTTTTATAAGCGACTATCATAAATTGCCGAATTTCCTTATAATATTACTTTCGTGTATAATAGTCTCGGAAATGGCAACCGCGCTGGCTCTACAGAGCGGAGATTTCTCGGAAAGAAAGTTTGAGACGACTGGTCGGAAGACAGACTAGACCATTATTTCAGAGGGTAGTTCCTGTCAATTGTTAACATAATTGTTTTATTTTATCTTGAGTAAGGGGTTAATGGCCCATAGAAATTAGCGTTTTTATTATTTCTATTGCGAGATGATTAAGTGCTCTTGTTCTATGTGTGTTATTGTAAAGTGTAATTATGCGTTAGTGTTGGGGTTTAGTGATAAGCTTATTATGCACTCCCACACTATCATCAGGACACGTGATGAGTATAAAGTTTTTCCTATAGAAAAAAGAACTGAAAGTGTCTGTACCCTGAATTCCTTAATCGCGTCCTGGATTTACTTTCTAAGTAAGCTAAATATTTATTTTTATAAAGAAACTCAAGTTTTACACTTTTAAACATTTTGGCAACATTCTGCTGAACATCTGTTGATTAATCAGCAGGGCAATGTAATATCTTCATATATGAATGTGCCGAGGAGTTGTGTGTGGGTTTAGGGGTGAATTACCCCTTTTTAAACGTTCGATTTAAAAAAAAATATGTAGCGCTTCTCTAGGACACCCCAGGAGTCACCCATTTAAATATAATACGTCATTTCTATAACACCCTGTATATATATTTATATTCATTTGATTTAGCTGTAATTGCGCAAAAAATATTTCAATTTTAAATAATAATATTGACCAGATTTCGCCTAAGAACAACAAAGCTAGAAATAAGTACAAATAATTTATACATTCATCACATATAAAAAATAACTAAATAGTTTGTAGTGAATCAAAACTTTTAGAGTTATTAAATAAATTAATTTTAGACGATTTTAACAAAACGCCCTGTATCTCATGAATCAAAAACAATTCGGCACCGTCGATAGTGGATTCTAAATGGGTATCATTTAACTGGTTAGCAAAATATTCTTATTTTTGCGAACAGAAAAATGTATTCGGTCAGCCAAAATGGCTAGTTGGTCAGCAACTTATGGACAGCAAACATTTCTGAATCGTGACAGCGTCCTGGGAAAACAAGTGTAGCCGATTTCCTTCTGTGTTCGGCAAAAAAACACAAGAAAGTTACATAAATTGACAGTGCCCTGGGACCTCTGAAGTGAACTGCTTCTAGACATGTTTGTTTCTACTGACCAATTGTAAACTCTTGCTGACCAAGTAATCATTTCGCAGCTCGACTGTTAATAACGGCAAACCATTTAATTACTTCTCATTCTAAAAAGCTTTAAAAACTGCGTACTATCTCTAATTAACCAACTTCGTAGAAATTACACATGCCCATAGTGGTCAATTAATTACCACCCTGTACAAGTAGCATTATTATTGACGTCAAAGCCACCAATTCTTACTGAATTTTTTTGTACAAAAAATATTTCTGATTAAAGAATATCGACTATTTTTTAATAAAGTTTTGACTGTACGACAATACGAAAGGCTCTTTGTCGACGCTTACTCAGGATGTTGCCAGAACTGCCTCTCCGTCAATTTTGACATACAGTACTGCTTGAAGCACTCCAGGCAAGCCACGTGATCGTTTTGACACGGAAATGTGAACGTCGTTTCTGGAGTATCCATGCAAGCGAGGCACTGGATCTGTCTCAGATTCGGTCGAATTAGATCTAAAGGTACTGCTTGATCAAATTCACCTGAAATAACAAAGAGCGTTATTTTCAATGGCTTCTCCCATAATATACGGTGTTTGTTAATAAGGAGGTTATTATTGGGTTCATTTTCACTTCACGTGAACATATGTCCTAAACGCCCTAACTTTTCAGATACGGGGTGTTAAAGATTTTCATGTTTTTTTAATAATTTGTTAAAGTTAATGACTGAAATACGAGACAACTAGACTATACTCGGAGACCACAATTGTAGACAGTGATTCATCTATGACAAAACGAAACGACAACTACATTTGAGCGAGAAGGAAATAGACTTCCAGTAGCGCGTAAAATAAAAAATTTATATAAGTACTTATTATTGAAAATAATTCGCAAAATTTCAGGTAATTACTGAATTATAATTTTTAATAATATTTAATAATTCTATCTCCATTGAACAACTTACAAACCAAAATATGGTCGGTAAGTATGAGTCCATGTACTTATGTTATTAGAATTTATTCATTCTTAAAATAAAAACCGTGTACTTTTCGACGAATTGCATATTTTGTCGCATTATTAAGGACGATTTTTTTTCGGCTACATGATTCTGAACTTTGTTTTTTATTTATGATCAAACACAAGCACTATAGGAAAAATCCTTTAGGGCACTCTGGGAGTGGTGCGTGTGCGCAAAAAGCGATTCACGTTGGTTTTCAATCGTTGGAGGTTATATTCGTAGGGAAAAACGACCTCCGGAAGGTCGTTCCACAAGGATGTAGTCCTCCAGATGAAAGAATTCTTAAATAATGAAGTTCGAGGAGTACTAAGCTTAACCACATATGGATGGGTTATTCTTGTTCTTCTTATTTTTTAAAGTCCTGAGTACTGTACTAGCCGATACCCTCGTTAAAGAGCACATAATTCGGTTGCACAGACAAATCCAGATTTCGGGTCCGAACACCTTCATACACAGATTTTATCATGCCTTGTTCCCTCTGTGTTAAATTAGGTCGTCTTTCTTTTTAAAGGTGGACCGCTAGTTGATGTAGTAGTTTGCATTTTTACCACTAGCACAAATAACACTATTAGTCAATAATAGAAAAACAGCAACAACAATAATTATATACAGTAACAACTATCAACAATACGCAACAACAATACTCTGCAACAACAATACTCGGCAACAACAATACTCAGCAACAACAATACTCAACAACAACAATACACAATAACAATATACCCGAATTCAAAATATCTATGAAAATACGGTAAAACCAGTTTGCAACAGCAAATATCAAACACTGTTGCCATGTGTATGCTATATTTAAACGTTTGCCCGCTGATCCGTTCTCCGTGCAAATCCTATTACTATAAATAATATAAAGCTCGAGAAAACTACAGTTTGGCTACGCCGGGCGTTTGCGGCCAAATAAGCGCGAGGAAGCGGCTTTTTAGGTAATTTTAAACAGACAATAGCGGGTAAACGTACAAGATATTATCAACCGCATTCGCTGCATTGTTGCTCGAAGTATGAAATCAGTCACAGTCTACAATTGTGGACTTCGAGTATAGGTAGACTGTGGTAGACAACTGTCAAAACTATTTATGTTTACAAAACAAAATCTGCTTCTTACCTACTAGATCCTTTTTAATCTTTGTTAATACCTAATTTCATAACAGAGTGCAAATGAATGAATTTAATTTTATACGAAAATTGTACGTCAAACGATAAAAAATATCAAGAGACGACATTTGCTCAGCACGGAATGAGAATTTCAAAAACAAGTTTTATTTAAAAAAGAAAAAGTGGCGTAACATTCTTTCTTCGAACAAACCCGCACAAACGCCACTGGTCGGAATAAAAAAAAATCATAATTATACATCATAAAATGCCTCTTGATTAATAGAAAGTGTGTACCAAATTTCACTTTTTTTTTTAAAAAACGTCCTTCAAAAAGACCTGATATTTTTTAACTTTGGCAAACAAGCGCACTGAAATTTGGTTGAGAATGAGGTAATACCCTAAGGCCTTGCTCTGTTCCAAAAATAGTACAGGGTGAATCAAAATACAAAAATTTTCATTGTTTGGAAAAAGATAGAAAGTATGTTTTTTAATGAAACACTCTGTATTCTATCTATGGTCCTAAAAGCTGTTGAAATTGTCTATAATATTTCTATGTGTAATGTTGTGTGTGCGTATACCTATCTCAAACATTTTTTGACTTATGAGCATTTATTTAGCAAAATTAATTAAAACAGGATTAGGTACTTTTTCCTTAATTTTTTACGACCTCACAAAGTCAGCTGGGTCGCAACTGCGCATGCCTGTGGGTAAGATATCTTGTGTCTTGTAGGTAATCGTGCAGCATGTAAAACGACCTTAAGCCGCTTTAAAACCATTTAGCAAAATCTACTGCATAATATCAAGCCTTTATTTTAATCAGCATAAAATCAGAATAAATCATATTCTGGGGGTATTTTAGGAACTTCGACAGTACCAACTGCTGTTCTGACTGATCGAGAACGGTTTACTGTGCATGTGCACGAATACGTGCAATTATAATTGCAATTACAGGCGTAAAAGCCGTATTAGAGTTGGGAATTTTTGTTGCGCCAGCAATGGCAATTATAATTGCAAGGATTCATGCGCAGCACACCGTTCTCTGTATTACAGTCGGAAATTCTACTCTTCTGACAATTAAAATGACACGGATTCATGCGCAGTACACCGTTCCCGATCAGCTGTCTCTCATTACCAGAAATGGGGCACGCGCCATTTTAATTGCCAGTGCCGGCGCAATTGGGTAGACATGGATGTCGAAGCAGTTATGAACAGCTAATGGCCATTTAAACCCACTGGTACTTAAATTAGCAGTTCACATTCTTTATTAAGCTTATGGACTGCTAATTCGTAGCAACTTTTTTGACCTCCTATTTGTAAATAGCAGTAGCTGCTTTAACTGCTAATCAAAACAAACAGGTTTGCCCATCTCTATTTCTGGGGGTATTTTAGGAATTTCGACAGTACCAACTGCTGTTCTGACTGTTGGCAATGCGCCAGCTGATCGAGAACGGTTTATAATTGCAATTGCAGGCGTACGAGAAGAATTACCGACTCCAATACGGCTTTGAGGCAACGTATATTTATTTAAGAAAATGGTATTGGAAATCTGAATAGCATATAAACTTACCTAAGGAGATATGTTCTGAACACTTGAAATAAAATTCTGCGAACGTCGGTTCCCTATTCTGCAAAATATCTTCGCAAAATTCCGGATTATTGTCGCACGTTCCCGTTATTTGTTTGGGCTCCAGTACGTGCGTCCAATTCTGTGGATCCGAGTGCACCGTAAAGGCGCCGCTCTTGCAAAAATTACACCTTACACGTAATTTACCTAAAAAAAGAAAATGTACAAATTTTATTGTGCCTTAACTTCAACACAGTTGCGCCATCGACTTTATTTCATCGTATGAAAAATGATTCTTGTTCGCCTTCATAATAATAAGCATCAATTGGTTATCATTATCTGCAAATATTTTTAAATTTAAAAAATAAAAAAAGTCGGATAGAGTCAAATTCGGACTATAATTAATTATTTATTATTATTTTATGCATACAGGGTGTTTCCTAACCTCTCTGAAAAAATTAAGGAAGTGAATCCTCACCAAATTTTAAGACGAAAATGTGGTATAAAAGTTTTTCCCATGCCGCTTCGTTTTCGAAATACAGTGTTAAAAAAATTAATGCCAATGATTTGATAATGCATATGATTTAAAAACATTGAATAATGGACTTGTATGAACAAAAGTAAAATAAATTGCTGCAAATGTCTTCCATGAGCCAGTCAACACCCATGTACATGACATGCTAAATTGTCTCTTACGTGTTGGAAAATGTCGGGAAAAATATTGACCATTCATATCTAGAAACATTTATGAATTAAAATATTTAAAATATAGTATTTTCATATCGTATAGTGACCGACCCATCTAATTTTTGGCAATTAATAAACAATAGAAAACATAATAAACAACTTCCGGAAGTAATGCAATGGGCGATAATAGTTTTAAAGATCATGTTGACATCGAAAATGCTTTCGCCGAATTCTTTCAGAAGTCATATGTCCTACCGGCTTCAGTCGTCAATGAAGTAACTTATACTGTCACTGACTCTTTCTCAATTAACAGTGCTACTGAAGATAATGTTTTACGGTATTTAAAAAGAATGAAGCCCAAAGCGACTGTAGGTCCCGATAAAATACCGTCTTTCCTCTTGCGTGATTGTGCATACGTGTTCAAGAGACCCCTTTGTAAAATATTTAATTTGGCCTTGAAATCCTCTCAATATCCTGATATTTGGAAAAAATCCAAGATAACCCCAGTATATAAAAAAGGGGATAAAAATAAAATCGAGAATTATAGACCAATAAGTATTATTAATAATTTTTCCAAGTGTTTTGAAATGCTTCTTCATGAAAATTTGTACTTCCAGGTAAAAAATAAACTTTCGGATAAACAACACGGGTTTGTTAGGGGCAAATCTACAACGTCCAACCTCATTTGTTTTGCTCAATTTGTGGCAGAAGCATTTGATCAAGATTGCCAGGTTGATGTTGTTTTCACGGATTTTTCAAAAGCATTTGACAGATTGGATCATAAAATTTTACTTAATAAACTCAGTTCGTTTGGAATTTCAGATGGTCTTATAACATTTTTTCATTCTTATTTACATGAACGACAACAAGTAGTTGAGTGTGGTGGTCAGTTATCTGGGCAGATTGATGCTACATCAGGAGTACCTCAGAGGTCCATTTTGGGACCTTTACTGTTTGTTATATTCATTAATGATATAGTTAATTATCTGGATATTAATAATTTGCTTTATGCTGATGATAAGAAAATCTATGCTCGCATCCGTAACCTGGCGGACTGTGAAAGGCTTCAAGTGTCTATTGACATGATATATAGCTGGTGTGTTCAAAATAAACTTCCGTTAAATATAAGTAAATGTAACGTAATGACCTTTGCTTTAAAGCGCCATATCCTTGTGTACGATTACAAAATTAACAATGTAACACTGAACAGAGCTGAGACATTTCGCGATTTGGGTGTGTTATATGCCAGTAAACTATCTTTTGTTCCTCACATAAATGAGCTGATTGCAGCTTGTTATAGGTCCTTAGGTTTTATAATAAGAAATTCTCATGATTTTTTAAATTGTCATACACTAAAAATACATTTTTATGCATTTGTAAGATCTAAATTGGAGTGTGGCTCGGTGGTATGGTCTCCATATTATCAGGTGCACCTAAAACGCATCGAAAAGGTCCAACGACGCTTCCTAAAGTACCTAAGTTTTAAAATTGATGGTCAGTATCCTGAGATAGGCATTCCAGATGATGTTCTATTGCGCAGGCATTCGTTTTGCTCCTTAGATGATCGACGTACCATTGCTCAACTTAAATATTTGCATAACATCTTGCATAATAGAGTGGAATGCAGTGATATATTGAGATACCTGCAATTTCTTGTTCCTGGAACACGTCATTCCCAGACGTTTTATATACCAACAGCGCGTACCAATATCTGTAAATATTAGTGTTGGGAAAAACCGATGATTTTAATAATCGAGTACTTGATACTCGAGCGATTTTAATAATCGAATTAATCGCTCGAGTGAATCGCCTGAAATTCCAATTTACCAAGCGATGACGTCACCGACTGCTTAACGGACTGCCTAGCCCTTTACATGTGATCAGGTAGGGTATTTAGTAGGCACGTAACTACGGGTGGGCACAGGTTTAGCTAAAAAATTATAGTGTCACCAGAAAAATTCCAGAAATTTATTTATTTGTGAATAATGAATTTTTACCACGTGTCTCGATACCAAACAAAAAAACTGCAAAAAATCACCCAAATATGTATTTATTTCTCGGGTTTATTCTTGTGTTACCAAGAGTTATTTTTCTTCACATCTTTCTCAATCTACGAGCATAAAATAAATAGATATTTAAAATGGCCGTCAAATTCTTCCACTTTAAATTATCAGGTGCCCACTGTGTGCCCTTCAAAAATTTAGGCTTAGGTACGCGACTGGCAAAATAAGAAAGTAGGTGATTATTTTTTTAAATTCATGGTTATAGTTACCTAAAAGTTCCTGTTTAAATTTAAGAATGTTTACTTTTGGTTACAAAAAAATTTCTCGATACCTATGTTTTGTTAACTATTCTGCTCGTTTTCTTATTTTCCATTAACATTTTCTATAATGTGTTATTTTTAAGAAGTCTTCTTGAGTTTAATAATAAAAAGTTCCTGTTTCGATTTAAAAATGTTTACTATAACATAACCAACGAATTTTTCTATATATGTTGTTAACAATTTTGTTCGTTTTGTTATTTTTCATTAAGAATTTCTATTATTATGTTATTTTTGAGAAGTTTTCTCGAGTTTATACTAAATAAAAATTTTCAAATTATATCCCTTAATTTTTTAATATTTACAATCGGAGACCTAAACTTCGCCGGGCTAGCCAGCTTTCGGATCGCGCGTTGTAAAACGAAGGTCATTATAACAGTTGATATTATTCGGTTATTCGCCTGATTATAACTAGAGTATTTCCTATCGAGCGAAAAACTGTTTGAATATACGAGCAGTTTTTTAATTCGATCACCCTACAGCCGTACATCCGTCGGCGGCAAGCGAAACGCGGGTATCGAGTGAAAGATAATAAGTTACGGGCGACGGTTTTCGTCTGAATAGATAATTCGAGCGGTTTTTTTAATAATCGAGCGATGTCGGTTATTTTAATAATCGAGTGATCAAGCGGTTTTTCGCTCGAGTGATCACAACACTAGTAAATATTCCCCCATTTATCGATTGAGCGATACTTACAATCTGCACCAACATAAATTTGACATTTTCAGCTGTAGCTTATCCAGTATAAGATTAAATTAGTGTTATACCTTTAATATTTCTATCACATATATATTTTTTTTGTTGTATTATTGTGATTACTTATCTAAATATTGTATATCTGTGATACCCATTTGTTAATTGGTTATTTTGTAACTGTGAAATGGTGTAAAATAAAATAAATGCTGAAGCGCTAACTTACCTTTCTTCAATTCCTTGCATGTAGAACAAAATACATAAAAATGAACTTTCTTAGGCCTACGGTTCTCACTCTGAACTATCTCATAATTATCTAAACCTCTAGATATTGCTTCCAAATCAGTATTTTCAGTACTATCAATAGAAATAGAATTATCTCTACTATCAGAACCCATTGAAAACATTGTGTCGTCCAAGATTTCACACAGTGGCTTCATTCTTGAACAACTGCTACTCGGGGTACTGGTAGTTACATCGCCTTCGCCAAAGATGCCGTGTATCTGTTTAGGTGGCTTGATTTTGACTACATGTAGGATACTTTGTTGACCTAGATCACATTCCTCTGAAATATAGAAAATTCAGCAAGTGAGAATTGAATTGACTCTAGGTATTGTGTGACAAGAATACGAAACTTCCTCGTGATTTGAGACAGAATATCAATTTTTCAAAAAATTTTTTTTAAAATAGTGATTACAAAATGTTGTTGTGTACTTACCTATTATTATATTATCTCCTAACTCTTTTCCAGCCAAAATAACCTTTAATTCTTCAGGTTGTAACCCGATTTTCGGCGCGACAATCTTCTTAATCTGTGAGATATCACATTTCGGATCTATATCGATACATAGCGTATTCCCACTGGTCGTTTTAATATAGATGCTTAGGATATTTTCGATGATATGTTTCTTCGAATTGAGTAGTTGCAACATCCTTATAAATATGTCGCTTAGGAAGGATGTTAAGAATCTTAACATTACTCTGTTTAAAGATTTTAATTTTTGGACCTCCGGTCCAGTTTATCTCAGGTGTGAATGCAATTTCTAATAAATTAAACAAAGAAAATTACCCTAAAATCATCGGCAGATATTTCAGTTCGGATGGAGACCCAAAATTTATCAAAGGCACTATACAAAGAATCTCAAAACCTTTTCTATATACTAAGTAATTTATTCTGTTAAAAACAAACCTTCTGTATACATTTAATAAAGGTATTGTACCATAACTTTGTAGATTTATGAGTATTTTTTAGTATTAAAACCACCAAACTTTCGTAATAACTTTAAGAACTTAAATTAAATAAATTCAAAACATAACCATTTTTTACTTTGATGGAAATAAATAAGTCATAATAACAGCTATAAAAACGAGATTTAGTGCATTTGAACTACCTACCCGGTCTAGATAGTCTATAAATAAACTTATCTTAACTAATGGTATTTAGATAAAAATGATTAGAGAGTACATTGGTAAACAATTTGTTGTATTTATTTTTATTATTTAATTTATAATTTTAAATTTCGATTATATAACTACCGATTCTGTGAACAGTCGAGCGACTGTACCGATCTATCACTTCTCTGTGAAAGGGGAAAGGAGAGGAGAATGTCCAAGATATAAATATTTTAGTCTTTAGCGGAAACAAATCGTTGTATTCCTGTATTTTATGCAAAAATGCACGAGTCTTTCGAACCTGATTCATTCCTATTACACTCCTTCAATAACATTCCACTTTACAACGTCTATAGGATTTCGTTTAGATTCCTCGTTCTATAGTCCCAATATCTAAACCCCGAAATAGGTTGCCGACCCCTGGTCACAGCCAATAAAGCACTGGTGAAGGCGCCAAATTGTCTTGCGTCGAAAACGAATTAAAACCTACATAGAAACATCCGACGACGGCGTCATTCGAGAGCTTTCGACGGACTGACGACAGTAACAACGCGTGTAACGGGAGAGGGGTGCGGTGAAAAGCGAGTACAAGTGGCTGAGAGATAGAATCGATGCCTAATCCTCGTTAATCGATTCAGAACGAATTCTTATTGTTTTTTTTCGATAAAATAAATAATATTTGCGTATGGAACTATAAAGTCGAGCCGCAGCTTCACATCCAAAGAGTCGCAGGTTGCCTACCCCCGAACAAACCCCTGGTCTAGTGTAAAGAGTCGTTGTAGGGATCGCAATGTTTTGTATATTGGTTACTTCTATTACCATTACTTTATTTTGTGAATTTGAATTTCAACTGCAATTGCTAATCGTAAATAAATACGTATATACCAAACGAACAGACAATAGGTTAGTTATTGAATATTTAGCGTTGCAAACTAAAGGGATTTAAATGGAATGGTAAAGCTGGTAACTTTTGAGGTGCGAGAATCCGAGGATCGTAAACAGTGGCGGATCTAGGATTAGATTTGGGGGGAGGGGGCTAAGAAATGCCTCAGATACGAAGTCGGTTAAATGGAGGTAAAGTGGCGCATTTACGTGCCTAATAATACGCCGTTTAGAAAGTTTTAAAATTTCGAGTAGTTCCGGAGATATCCAGAAAAAACCGAAATTCTGAAAGATTTTGAGATCGAATTCTAAAGTAAATTGCACTTTTACATTTCCGCTCTAACAGCGTTAATTGTTTTGTAATCCGACGAGTCGTCTCCGAAGGGCCATTATCAACCTTCTTTTTTTAAATACGGTCCTGATTTTCTGATATTTGAATTTGAGAGCTTTTTCTCCCGAATGATGTATCACGCATTGTGGTTTAATAACGTTTCGAGGATTTTTTTAACAACATCAGGAAATTTCGGGATAAGGTCCTGTATTTCTCCTAATTTTATAAATAATATCTTATAAAAGCAAGCTCTAAATTTTTACTTATGTTGGACTAGTTCACTAAATAATAAATAATTTAATAATAAACCACAAATAAGTGAATAAAATACAGAAAAATTATTTCAAACTTCTGTTGATTCGGGATTTAAAAGAAAAGTAGGCGTTTGAAACAAAAAAATTAAAACGGTGACGCGTGATTTGTTTCACTTGACATTCCCATTGTGACCGTTTGAAAGCGTTTTAAGAGGTTTTCTATTTTCCAGAAAATATGGAACACAATTTTACAAATGCTGAAAAGTTTGATATTCTATCGCATTATTTTATCTCAAAAAAACTGTTATGTGGCAGTTAGAAGATGTTATTTGCGCTTAGAGAATAACGGAAATCATTTTGAACACCTGATTATGTAGTTCCTTACTTTTCTCGTTGTTCGTTTTATTACTGTTTTAGTATGATTTTTGTTCACTTATTTGTGGTTTATTATTTTTTCCCTGCATTTTCTATGCGTAGTAGTTACCGAGATATGGCTGCTGGGCGCCCTTAATGAAACACCCTGTATATACATATACGACACAACAAGAACTGTTGACCAATAACCCGCTAAACTATACCTGCCATATGATATTAATAAAGTCACTTCCATATAAGTACCTACATACATTCCATATGCAGTAATTTTGTAAGAATATGTCTTCATTTTAGGGGCCCCTCCCTCTACGTCAGAAATGCCCGAAGAGAAACATCTTCCATCAGTTCGAGCTTTAAACATTTTAACAACACATCCGAACAGACTCGAACAAACCAAAACATGGAAAACAACATTTACATGAACCCTGAAGATGTACGTCCGAGGAGAGACGAAACATTGAGAAGAAGCGAGGTCGGCACTCTAGATAGAAATTTTTTCACGGAGTCCAATTTTCATTTTAGCAACCCATTGAGCCAGCGGCATATGGTATCGGAAAATGAACATAGCGTGAATAAAAGGTAAGCTTAAGTAATATACAGTCATACAAACGTAATGTACACAATTTTTCCTACGACCACAAATACAGTTCCCAATTAATTGATCATTTTAGCTTACTTAAGTTGTAAATAAAAATAATAGCTATTCTCCTATTCGCTTACGCTAATTAGGTACTTGTGTGTACCTACCTATACATTTTTATAGTTTCTGATTGGTTAACTGGATTAATACTGTTCGGGCGTTGTTTCATCTCTTCAACGTAGTGGATGGTTTAATTATAAGAACTTTTTTACTATTTAAAAACTTTTATTTCGGTATTAATCAAAGTGAACAAAATGGATTCTGCATTCTTTCCGCTTGTATTTTTTTTTGTACGAATAAAGAACACAAGCACTATAGGAAAATCCTTTAAGGCACTCTGGGAGTGGTGCTTGTGCGCATAAAGCGATTCGCGTTGGTTATGAATCGTTTTAGCTTATACTCGTTGGGAAACACGACCTCGGGAAGGTCGTTCCATAAGACTGACGCCCTCCAGATGAAAGAATTCTTAAATAATTAAGCTCGAGGAGTAGTAAGCTTAACCACATATGGATGGGCGGCGGTGGCTCGTCGCGTATTTCTGCTATTCGCCGCTCTGGACGGAATTAAGAGGGCAAGGTCAGCCGAGCACTTTCATGAAAATATCTGTAAAAGAGAGTCAAATCACCAACTTGTCGAGGCTCTATGTCAGCTCGTGGTCTCCGATCAGATGAATGGCTCTTCTTTCGATGGAGTCCAGTAGCCGAACAGTATGTTTGGGTGCAGAGCTCCAGCCATGAGAGCAGTACTCTAGTGATGGTCGAATCTGATGGGCTTTGTATAGTGTCAAAAGTTGTTGAGGTGTGTACAACTTTTTGGTCCGGAAGAGTACACCAAGGTTCAGCGAACCTATCTTGGCGATTACCACAACGTGGTTATGCCAAGACATATTTTCTCCCAGATTAACGCCCAGCAAATTAATAGATGAAGCCAGTAGAATTGCGTGTCCTGCCATCACCCCAAGTCAAAATTTCTTCCAGGTCTTTGTTGAGCCGTGATACTTCATGCTGTCTGCTAAGATGTTTGTGCATTCAAAGAGAAAGATGATAAAAGTGTGTTATCGTCAGCAAAGCTAAATATAGGATTTTTAGTGTTCACTAGAAGGTCGTTAATGTAGAATAAGAAGAGGGTGGGAGACAATATGGACCCTTAAGGAACACCGGCATTGATGGTGAAGGTATCTGATATCTGAGAGAAATCCGTCGATCGCAACTTGCAGAGAGCGGTCCTTAAGAAAGCTAGAGAACCATGCACAGAATTGACTGGGCACACCATAAGATCGCAGTTTACTTAGAAGTCCCTCATGCCATGCTGTTAGTTCTTGGTTCTTCTCCGTTCCGCTACCATCGCCGGCCAGCTCCATTCGTGTAAAACGATCCTAGACCATTAAAGTTCAAAGAGCCGAACCATTTATTTAATATAATAATAATAATAATAATAATAAATGACTTTATTGTAAAATATTACAAATGGCGAAGTTGAGGCCGAGCCTCCTAGCTTAACCTAGATATTAAGATTAATACAGATCCTATAAGTTGATATACTCTAACTGCCCACTATACGCATAAATGCAGAATACAGCAAGCAGTCAGAGCATAATAAAAAAAGAAGGAATACAAAACAACAAAAAAATAAGAAAAATAAATAAGAAAATATAAGCCAACAGAAAAATGGTAAATTATTACAATTCATAATCTTATGACCGATTTCTACATAGAAAATGAACCCAATAGAATTATATAAAGAGAGAGAGAAAAATAGAAAAACAGAAAAACAAATAGATAAATTTATAATTTTTGACACTTTCACACCCTTACAAAACACACTAAATTCTAAACCAGAGAGATCAGGATGAGAATCCCTACAAACTACATGAATCTATCTATCGAGGCTTTAATTAGCCTCCTAAATTTATAATCTGAACACAATTTTAATTCTGAGTCGACTTTATTATATAATTTCGCTATATTAAATGAGAAAGATCTTTGAAAATAATTTGTACGATAAACTGGTGGGGTAATAATGAGTTTATGACGCAGATCCAAATTATGCGAGTCATATCGAAATTTAATTTTGTTATAGAGATAGTCTGGGCACTTTTTACAAATAATTTTATTATATAAAGTGAGTGCATGCAACACCCGTCTTTCATCCATTCTTAGCCATTCAAGTTCACGCAACTTAGCAGTAACACCACAATCGTACTTTCTAATACCACCTATCAGCCTTACACAACAATTCTGTACTAATTGAATACGACGAGCATCCTCACCTAAAAGACAAGGACCATATACAACATCTGCATAGTTAAAGTGTGACAAGACCAGGGACTCGCATAGCATCTTTTTCAGCGAAGCATTAAGTAGTTTTTTCTGACCATAAATTAATTTCAGATTGCCAAATGCTTTTTTAATACAACTACTAATGTGCGAAGAGAATCTAAGGTCCTTATCTAACAATAAACCCAAATTCTTTGCAACATCAGACAGCTTCAACTGAATGTTATTCACACAAATCTTAACACGATCCGCGTATAACTCTCTACAATGACCTTTTCCAAAAAATAAAACTTGAGACTTGCTGGGGTTCAGACTTAAACAATGGGCATGGGAAATATTCAAAAGAATATCCAGGTCAGCATTTATTTTCCGGTTAGCTTCATCAATGGCATCAGGTGAGAATGAAATATAGATCTGCGTGTCATCCGCATAGAAGTGAACTGAACAGTGTTTTAGGTGCGTATAAAATTGGGATGTATACAGAGAAAACAACAATGGACCAAGTATCGAGCCCTGCGGAACACCACACGAGAGGCTTCTTGCTTCCGAGAAAGTTCCATTAAGGTTAACTATCTGCGTTCTATTTGTCAAATAGCTTCTAACTAATTCACAAGCATGATCCTGAAAACCGAGATAACCAAGAATGGCGATCAAAAGAGCATGATTCAGTTTATCGAAGGCTTTGGTATAATCCAAAAGGACCAGCGTTGTTAGGTCTCCACGGTCTGTAGCCGAAAATATATCATCCGTTACCTTAAGTAATGCTGTAGAGCAGCTGTAGTTAGCCCGAAATCCCGATTGTATTGACGGCAAGACCCCACAGCGCGTCACATGATCCCTAATCTGGTCAAAAAGAATCCGCTCAATGACTTTTGATAATGTAGGTAATATACTTATTGGACGCAGATCCTTCAATTCAACAGGTGAGCCAATCTTTGGTAAGGGAATAACAGAAGCTGACTTCCAGCAATCCGGAATCGCAGATGTCTCGATGCAGAAGTTTACCAAATGCACAATAACAGGCATAATCACAGAGCAGCAACGAAGTAACATGTCTATGCCCAACTGATCGCTGCCAACAGCTTTCGATTTCACAGAGAAAAGTGCCGATCTAACTTCATCTAATGTTGCCATCCTGAAATTAAAATCCAAAACATTTTCCTTTCTATTATTCAAATAAAAATTTAAAGTATCAGAGTTTGGATTAGTTTTATCAATATTTACAAAATAATCATTAATTTTATTTACATCAGCAAGATGTTCCGGAATAGAAGGAGAGCCTTTCCCATATAAATTGAGATTTTTCAATAATTTCCAGTTATCTCTCGTATTATTCATCCTAACCCTCTCTTCAAGGAAATCCCTCTTCTCAGCATCACGAGCAGTCACAACATAGTTCCTTAATTGTTTGTAATACTCTCTGTTCTCCGTCGTTCTCCGTTTTTTCCACCTAGACAATGCCCTATCTCTAAGTTTAATATTATATTTTAAATTCGGTGACATCCAAGGAGCTCTCCGCTTGGTAATTCTAACAGTACGTCTCGGCGCATGACAATCAAAAATATTCTCCAGATACCCATTGAGTAAGCTAACCTTCTCATTCAAATTGTGCAGATAATATATATTATCAAATGGAACTCTCTCTAAATCAGTAATAAAAAGATCATTATCAAAGTGTTTATAGTCCCTATATGTATGATAGAAAGGTTCAGGTTTCATCACACACAGCTTAAGGCCACACTTAACAATTAGATGATCCGACAAAACAACGTTTGAATCTACACTGAAGTCACCAATTAGACTTTTGTCAGAACAAATTATGAGATCCAAGAGTGAATCAGAAGCAACTCTCGTTGGCTCAGTAATGATCTGCTCTAATCCAAAATTATTAAGCACGGATAAAAAACGGTCAACATTGTGCGACTCGAAGTCTAGCATATTAATATTAAAATCACCCAAACATAAAAAGTTATCACACTCAGACATAATTTGGCATACATTTTCCTCAAACTCCGTCAAGAAATCTGTAAAACCGACAAGAGGAGGAGCTCTGTACACAACACCAATTGTATTATTAATTTGATTTAATTTAAATTTGATCCAGAGTTGTTCAGCTTGATTTACATTAAAATTATCTAAGATAGAAAATTTGATTGAACTCTTTATATAAAATAGAACTCCTCCTCCCCGACCCCCATTACGATCTCTCCTAACAGAAACATAACCATCTATCCTAATAACCTCATCCAATATCTCTCTAGTAAGCCAAGTTTCAGTAACGGCCAGTATATCAATTTTATTTGACTCGATATAGGACCTTACTTTAAACAATTTAGGCACCAATGATCTTATATTAACATGAGCTACATTAAGATTATTAGCCATCGAAAATCTAATAAATATACAGTGCATGTAATTAAAAATTTAAAAAAACGACAAACAGAAACACATTAAGCAATTAAACTGTCTATCTGACTGGAGGTCAATATTTTCATTACAGCCCCCTGATCTGTTTTTCTAACAAAAACATTGCCTTCCTTACACCATACATACTTATACCCATGTTTTTTCAATTCTCTGGCCTTTTTAAAGATATCACGAGTATGCTTAGGTAGGTCCGTATTGAGAAAAATACTCCTTGGAGGATCCGCCGTAATATGACACACCGAGGTGTTTAAAGCAACCAACTTCTTCTTTTCAAGCACCTTATCCTTAACACCCTGTTGCTTGAATATCACCATGACAGGTTTGCAAGGCTCCCTGCTTGGTAAAACCTTCACCTCATAATCATCCTCAGGAATTTCATCAAGCTTCAATGCACTTAAGATTTTTCTTACATCCCCCTTGACATTATCGTCACCTTTAATACCAACCACAACGATATTCTTCTGCCTCTCAGACACGTCCATGGAGGGTACTGCAGTCCTTTTCATATGTATAATTTCTTGTTCCAATTCCGATACTCTATTTTTAAGACATGTTTGTTCCTTTCTTAAGCACTTATTTTCATCCTTTATCTTTTTTACGTCCTCCCTTAGATTTTCAATCATAGTGCCGTTAAAACTAACAGACTTCTGCAGTTCATTAAACATACTTTTCAGAGCATTCAGAAGTTCTTTATTGGTAGGCTCAGGGATATCGAAGATGTGAACAGGTTTATCTGAGGTTTTAATTGATCTTCTACTCAGCCTTCTATCCACATCCTCTTCCCTATCAGACTCACCAATCACATCCCCATCGCTTTCACTGTCAATACATCCATCGCACAGCCACTTTTCGGACGTCTTACGTAGCTCATAGTCTCTAAATTCATCATCCGTCAACCCAGTACAATGTTTGTGGAAAAAGCCCTGACAATCACCAGCACACTGCATCTTGTATTGTGCTTTAGTAATATTGCCACGGCATGCATTGCACACTCTCACAGATTGTTTATTTTTGATTTTTTTACCACCAGCCATTTTAATTTAAAAATAAAATAATCTCCCAAGGTTGCCTCTCAAATATACCAAACAAACCCAAGTCCACACCTGTTCTATTTATGCTACGGTCCAAAGTTCATTCAAGACCTCATCGAAATTAAGAATGGCAAAAAAGATGATTCCCGCTAACATAAACAGACAGAGCTGATAAGAGAATCCTATAAGGTTAAATATTTAATTTATTCCACCAATGCTGGAAATCTTGCACTTTGTTCAGATTTTTCATTGATTGTGAACCACTTTTCATAAAGGCACTTTCACGAGTCAACAGAGATTTATCCAATCAACAGAACAATACTAATTACACAAATACTTTCCGATTTTAACCCGATAAAAATGGCAAAAATCGCAAGAGCTATTATTTATACGACTTCACCTTGATACTTCCATTCAACATTTCTTAACTTTAATAAAAAAAAAATTAAATTAATCTTAACATTAAATAAATACATATAATTCCAAGAAAATCATAAAAATCACAATCTAACCACAACATTTATAAAGATGTAATTTATCATTTATGAAAGTAAAGCAATATTAAAATTATTGTTACAACAAATATCAGTTATATATCAATAAATCAGGTTTATACTTAGGTATCCTGTGTGGATATTTCTATCCTTGATAATTGTAAAAACCGAAAATAAATAGGTACTTATCCCATTATACTCCTTTACCCAAGCACTTATTATGTTTGATGGGTTACCTAACGATTCTCTGTTACCGTTTTTATATTATCACAAAAAATAATACAAATACAGGGTGTTATGGAAATAACTTATTATATTTAAATGGGTGACTCCTAGGGTGTCCTAGAGAAAGTCTATATAAGTACTATATTTTTAAATCGAATATCTAAATACTAAGGTGAAAACCCTTTTGACCCACATACTGTTGCGCCGTTCCATCTGGATTCGGTTAGCAACAATATGGGTCACTAGAGTATACTAACAGTGTTGTCAGATCACACCGCATGTTTCGCCCTTGCTTGGATACCTACCGCGCGCGACTATCGTTGTTTCAATATGTTTCGAGACTCGGGGTGAAATGACGCTGTCAAGGGTTCCACGTGCTTGATGTAGGTCTACGAATTTTAAACGTTTTGTTAGTTATAGCATTACCCGATTTTTTTTTCTGTTGTGAAATAATTCTGAATAAGGAATATTGTGATGTGATTTCAAATTTGTGTGATATTACCTATTGTTGGTTCTGTTGCAAAACGTACTTTTTGTGTTTTATTTTTTTATGGAATTTCGTTATAAAACGGATTATAAGATCGAAGGTAAGAGAGCATGTACCTTAAAATTGTAGCATTTTTTTTCACACGTGCGTTTACAATTCTGTGTTGCAATATATGACAACACCGCCTCAATAAACTATTGATTGCGAACGTCCTCAGTAGCGGCCACGTAAATTTCCAGATTTCATATAAAGTATATATTTCGTACAATAATTCAAAGCGCCATTTAAGGTTATTTTTCTTCAATTTATTTTCATCTCAGGATTTGCCGATTTAAATATAATTCATTTCCATAACACCCTGTATATGTAATTATTTTAATGTTCAATATTGCTTTAGTGCCCTTTACCCCATCCAACATACCACTTTACTCCAAGAGGTTGTTCGGGTTTGTTCGGGTATTATATGTTGAAATGTAATATTTCAACTCTAGAGTTGAAATGAATTTTTCAATGATATAAGACACTTTCTACGGAAGTTAGCCGTGCTTTTCTTCTCATTTTCGTAGGTGGTCGTAGGAAAAGAAATATTCCTAACTGTATACGGTAATTTTAAAAATAAATGTTTATTGTTTCCAGGAAAATTTCAGATCCAGAAGCCAGAGAAGCCGTAGCTACACTGGACCAAGTTATATATTAATTAAAACCTATTGTAAAAAAGACAGAGATTCGAAAACTTGTACATACAGTGTTAATTTTCTTAAGATATAAATAATCGTCGATCATGTACAGGGTGGCCAACTAAGCGAGGTAAGCGGCTATATCTCGGAAACCGTTCACCGTACAGCTTTCGGAAAAAAATATTTATAGGAAAAGTTGCCAAGAGAAATTGCTGGAAATTATTTGCAAGTTTGTAGGCCGGCCGCTAGGGGGCGTAACACGAATAGTAATTTGTTACCAGTCGATTTCTCTACAATTGGCGTAGGTAAGGTATATTGATAATACTTATAAATAAATCTCACTTGTATCGTGAACAACTTTGCTTAAACACTTTTTTCGCTAACCCTGCAAATAAAGTGGTGGGGGTAACGCAAACATCGATTTGCAAAATATGCAATATCTCAGGAACGCCTCATCTGAAAATATTCAAATTGGTGTTATTTGAAAGAGCTCTTCTTGCTTTATTAGCTACACTTCAAGCGATGTCTATGTCATTTTTACTGTAGTCGCTAGATGGCGCTTTCAACAGATTTAACATATTTATCGTTTTTCTCGAAAAACTTAAATGCAATGGTAAATATGTTATTACACCAGTACAGAGAGGAATAAAGGCCAGAGCAAACGGTGAAAACCGCAAGTTCCTATCTTTTTTCTAACCGGAGATATCAATGAAAAATTAATTTATATCATACTAAATCTCCCGCCCGGTACTTACATATGTTGCAAAAAAGAAGAAGGCTTTGGAAACAAAATACATATTATATATAATAGGAGTATTGGGAAGAAACGTTCATTTTATAAAACCAAACGAAACGTATTCTAGTGCTTCCTTAAATGCTCAAACTGTCTGCCCTCCTGGCCCACACATTGTCTGAGCTTTCCTATAGTAATAGTAGAAAGTTCATTCCTAAGGAACTCCAAAAACAGGTTCCCATTTAGTGATTGGTCAAAGAAATAGGGTCCAATAATTGTACCCCCTATTATGCCACACCATACGTTGACACTCCAACGTCCTTGGTGCTGAACTTCTCGCATCGAGTGAGGGTTTTCTGTAGCCCAATAATGCGTGTTATGCAAATTTACCATTCCGTCGCTATTAAAAGTAGCCTCAAAAAGCTCAGACAATGTGTGGGCTAGGAGGGCAGACAGTTTGAGCATTTAAGGAAGCACTCGAATACGTTTCGTTTGGTTTTATAAAATGAACGTTTCTTCCCAATACTCCTATTATATATAATATGTATTTTGTTTCCAAAGCCTTCTTCTTTTTTGCAACATATGTAAGTACCGGGCGGGAGATTTAGTATGATATAAATTAATTTTTCATTGATATCTCCGGTTAGAAAAAAGATAGGAACTTGCGGTTTTCACCGTTTGCTCTGGCCTTTATTCCTCTCTGTACTGGTGTAATAACATATTTACCATTGCATTTAAGTTTTTCGAGAAAAACGATAAATATGTTAAATCTGTTGAAAGCGCCATCTAGCGACTACAGTAAAAATGACATAGACATCGCTTGAAGTGTAGCTAATAAAGCAAGAAGAGCTCTTTCAAATAACACCAATTTGAATATTTTCAGATGAGGCGTTCCTGAGATATTGCATATTTTGCAAATCGATGTTTGCGTTACCCCCACCACTTTATTTGCAGGGTTAGCGAAAAAAGTGTTTAAGCAAAGTTGTTCACGATACAAGTGAGATTTATTTATAAGGATTATCAATATACCTTATTACCTACGCCAATTGTAGAGAAATCGACTGGTAACAAATTACTATTCGTGTTACGCCCCCTAGCGGCCGGCCTACAAACTTGCAAATAATTTCCAGCAATTTCTCTTGGCAACTTTTCCTATAAATATTTTTTTCCGAAAGCTGTACGGTGAACGGTTTCCGAGATATAGCCGCTTACCTCGCTTAGTTGGCCACCCTGTACATACAGGGTGTTACGGAAATGTTCTATTATATTTAAATTGATGACTCTTTGGGTGTCATAGAGAAATACTATATACTTTTTTTTAAATTGGCCGTCGAAAGAATTGGGTAAATCCTTAAAATCAGACATGTACTGCACGCCATTGGTATCCACGTGTTTATTTGACAAGTATTGGCAATGCGGGTTTCTAAAACCAGCAGTGCACGGCTTTCGATGGAAAGACATAAAATATTGTGAATTTTAGCGCTTTGGTTACAAAGCGCCATTTATGACGATTTTTGTGCAATTTATTTTCATATGAGGATTCGAAGGGTTTAAATATAATAAACCATTTCCATAACACGCTGTATATGAATAGGTAATTTGGTTCGATTACAAAAAAAATGAGATAAGATGGAAAAGTCAGCATCTACCGCATGTATTAAAATGCTTAAAAAATGGAAGTACCTATTAAACTTTTAGTACTTTTAAAAATTAACAACTGAGTTTTAAAGTTAAAACCATCTAACATGCTAATTAGGATATTAAAATAACAAGTGTATGGTATATTTCAAGACAATTGGATACGACTTAATGATTTCCTGGGTCGGTCCCATTGTGTAGACAAGAGCTTGGCAATAAACAAGTGAAGTATGAAGGGACGGACTAAGGAAAACAAGTAATGATATGATTGATTATATTAATGTAATCAAATAACATTTTTTTTTAAATATTACTAGTCATAATTATTTACATTTATAATGTCATTCTATAGATAGTTCTGTTTCGCTATCGCTATCCTCATCAAAATTAATTATAATTGGATTAATTATACGATCCAGACTAATATACGAATTTTCTACAGTTATTACGTGACGGACTAAATTTTTCCAACTACCTGGGGGTATATCATTAAAGCATTTTCGTATTAATTCTACAACACTAGAACTTAAAGTCGGAGAAATATTTTCAGACCTAACCAGTGATTTTAACTGGTGCCACATATGCTCTACGGGGTTAAAAATGCAATAATAGGGTGGGAGCCGTAGCACTGTATGTCCAATTTCTTCTGCCAATGTGTCACAAACATATACTTTTTTTATACAAAATGTCTTTAAAACTTCTAAAAGATCACTTTTTTTATAACTTTCTTCAAAATATATATCATTCGCCGCCATGTAGTTCTGAATCTCCAATTTTGTATTATTTGAGCTTGGAGCTTCATGTAATTGGCGACTATGATATCTCGCATTGTCCATTAATATATATTTCTGAGGAATGTTTGGTAAAAGACAATTCTTGAACCATTCCTCAAAAACTAACAAATTTTACCACAAAAAGATATTTAAATATAAATTAAGTAACCTAACCTACCTGACCTATATTTAATTATAATTATTACAATCCGGTCCTTTCCACATAATAATAACAAACGGTCATAAATAATGGGATTACCCAGGTACTTTTAGGGCAGTCATTAAGATATATCCATTTTTCTTGAAACAATCTTTAACAGTCAACTAATTTTGTGTTTTAACAATACAATTGGAGCTCTTTAAAGCTTTCTAAAATTCAGTATCGACGTTGCCGATTTGTTTTTGATTCATGAATATGATACGAGATTTGTTAAATAGGTCTAAAATTAATTTCTTTAATAACTCGATAGGTTCTGATTTTAGAAACACGCCCATTAAATACAAATTTTCAACTTACATTTTTTAAATACGGACAGCATACTTCTCGTTCATTCACTCGCACTTGTCATATGCAATCCTTGCCTGGGGTCATGCTGCGGATACACATCGTGCATTTGGGCTACAGCGCAGGGCAATTAGGATTGTTGCTGGACTTCGTTTCGGGGATGACTGTAGACGTGCTTTCCAAGATCTTACGATTCTGACATTACCTTCCCAGTACATCCTCGAAAACCTCATTTATATCAAACAGAGACTACATCACTTTGAAACCCACGAGGACGCACATACCTACAACACACGTCAAAAGAACAACCTAATACCTGCCTACTGGCGATTGAAAAGGTGTCAGACAGGGCCTGGGTACTGGGCGATAAAATTTTTTAATGCGTTACCGGTAAACATAAGAAGTCTTGAACTGCAAAGTTATAAGCGTGCTATCAGGAAAATCTTAATTGCAAACGCATTCTACACGTATAATGAGTTCTTAAACCATACCTTTGCTCAAATAAATTAGTATATATTGTAAGCGTTAATTTTACTTATTTTAAATTGTAACCTTAAACTAGTAAGTGTGAGGTGCACGTTTTAATATTTTACTTAAGTAATAATGTTTTAAATGTAACTGTATATTTTTATTGACGTATGTAAATTGGTCGTAATCAATGTTAACACGAATAAATAATTTGAATTTGAATTTGGATTATTTATTTTATTTTTTGAGAGTATTTTTTGCTCCAAATACAATAATATATCACTAAATTCTATATACCTTAGTTTCGGCACAAATTATACATCGTCAGGAAAATTTTGAGAATTTTCTCAGTCCGTCCTGATTTTTCTAAATAATTTTAAAAAATCCAGTTCAGTATTTAGTCAATTGAAGTTGACCATTATATCCAAGTTATAAAAAACGGCATAAAAAAATGATAACGCCATTTTATGGAAAATAAAAAAGTATGAAGTTATTAATGAAAGGGCGTTTTTCTAAAATTATTAAAGTAATTCATTTTAGACGTTTTTAGCAAATCGCCCTGTATCTGATGAATCAAAAACAATTCGGCAACGTGGAACTGGATTACCAACGTCGTAGAAATTACCGTTCAAAAGATACCGTTAGTGATGAAATAAATAGTTGCCACACTGTATATGAAATGAAATACTAAAAATGTTCAATATTGGAAGTAAATATAAATAAAAATGTATATCATCATTTATAATCACTTTTATTTAATCTAATTTCACATCATCCAATAAGATTATTATAACAATCGATTTTAAATAGTATAATATTTCTAATTTATTTTATATTAGTTTACTTAAATAAATAAATACCACCAAAATTTGAGTTCAGAAACAGTATATTTAAGCTCAAACTAAGGAAATTCGACAGCGCTAAAAATCTGGCCATTTTTGTTTAAATGAGCAAAATATTGAGTAAGGATATCCCATTTATCCCACTTAAATGCGTCAGTCCCGACTAATCCCAAAAAAATTAACATGAAAGGTTAAAGATCAGTATACAGGGTGTTATGGAAATGACTTATTATATTTAAACCGGCAAATCCTGAGATGAAAATACACTTTATATAAAATCTGAAAATTTACGTGGCCGCTTCTGACGACGTTCGCAATCAATCATTTATTAAGGCAGTCTCAAGTCTCAAAAGAGGTCAGCGCATTGGAGGCGGCGTTGTCATATTGCAACACAGAATTGTAAACTCACGTGTTCAGTTTTTGACAACAAAACTTCAAACTTCTTAGAAAAAAAAAACTACAATTTAAAGGTACATACTCTCTTACCTTCGATCTTATTTTAAAATAATCCGCTTTATAATTAAATTGTATAAAAAAATAAAACACAAAAAGTATGTTTTGCAAGAGAACCAACAGTAGGTAGTATCACACAAATTTGGAATCACATCACAACATTTATTATTGTGAAAATCCAGGTCCGTATTTACAAAAATGAAGTTGACCATGACTAAATTATAAAAATAACATAAAAAACTGATAACGCTATTTTATAGAAAAGAAAAAATATGAAATTGTTATTTGACTGGCGGTATTCTAAAATCGAAACCTTTCCATTTACGTATTCAGCAAATCGCGTATATACTGGATTCTAAAAATCTTTAAAAACTGCACATTTTCTCTAACTTAACCCATCTCGTAGAAATTACCGTTCAAAAGATACCCATAGTGGTCAATTAAATAGTTGCCACCCTGTATACAAGTCTTATTTTCTCTAGTGATATTCATTGCTCAGAGTTAAACAAAATGGTTAATAGCTTCAGTACTGAATTCTTGCAATGATATTTATGAATAAATTGACCTTATAAAACCTACTTTATTTATACATTATCTATACCCATATTCTTATTTTTCTCAATTAAATCCATAAAATGCTTCATATTGTCTTTTTGCTTTGCTTCGCTTTTTGCTCCTCTCCAAAATTTCTCCTGCAGAGACTTCTTGTCGAAACCTTCCAGAAGAATGTCCATCTTTTCTCTCATTTTTGCATGTAAATGTTCAAAATGTTCGGATTTCCTCATATTGTCTTTCAGGAGTTTGCTAGCCAAATCAATCTGATTTTTTAAAGGGATGCAGATTTCCTCTATTACTTGTTTGCGTTGTTTCAATACTTTCAAATAGTAGGCGTGCTAAAATAGATGTTTATTCATACAGGGTGGCCCATTTGTGTGATAAACCATTCCAGATATCAAAAAAAGTGTTCACAAAAGTTATGAGGTAATAAATTCACGTTGTAAAATTATTTTTAAGTATACAGAGTGGTCCAGAAAAGTAGGACAATAAAAAAATCTTTTTTTAAATGGAACAGCCTATACAGGGTGTTTCGGGAGGAAAGGGAAATATTTTGGGAACATGTTCAGAAGGTCAAAATAAGAGAAATTAACCCATATGTTTTAATCCGATTCTTAACCGTCTCTGAAATAATCGGTTCTAAAGTTTTTTTTGTAACTATTTTTTATTTCAAAAGCAACACCAATAGATACTAGTAAAAGAACAAAATTACACTAATTTAGAATGTTTTCGAAAATACCCCCACCAACTTGTGGAGTAATTAAGAAGTTTTGTATTTCTAACTCCAGTTTGTAGGTATTTCATTGCTTGTCAATACCTAATTTAATTGACAAGCATGGTTGTCAGTTTGACTTATTCTGAGCGTTTCGACTCGAAAAGAGAAAAGGTTCCATATGTAATGCCTCACACATTCACCCATAGGGAGTATGCTAACATGATATTCGTGTATGGTTTCTGTAATGGTAGAGCATTACGGGCTGTTGATGAATACCGACGTCGTTTTCCAAATCGAAGAGTTCCTAATCGAAGTGTTTCAAAAAGTTTTTGCAAATGCTCAGGAAACCGGAATGTTTCCAAGCGTAAGGATTGATTCTGAACGAGCGGCGGGTCTAAATGTGGAAAATGAAGAGAATGTTCTGGATATGGCTGAAGAGAACCCAGAGGGGTCAATTTTGTGAATGGATCCAACAAAATCGAGGCCTACATAAATACATTTTATTTAGCGATGAAGCTCAGTTCACCCGCGATGGAATCAATAACTGTCACAATGAACATCGGTGGTCAGATGAAAATCTTCATGCCACGTTTGAACGAAACTTTCAACATCGATTCAGTATTAATGTGTGGTGTGGAATGCTCAACGACCAGTTGTTGGTCCTCGTGTATTGAATGAGCGTCTTACTGGAGATGGATATTTACGGTTTTTGGAAGACCATTTAACACACATGTTGGATGATGTTCCGCTAATTGTTCGACACCGAATGTTCTATCAGCACGATAGAGCCCCACCTCATTTTAGTCGCCGGGTGCGTAATTTCTTGAATAATCGTTTTCCTGATGGTTGGATTGGCAGAGGAGGACCTCAAGCTTGGCCACCGACAGGCACCAGACCTAAACCCACTGGATTATTGCCTCTGGGGGTGGATGATATGAAAAAATAGTATACGAAACACGAGTAGAAACCGTGGAAGGACTCCACAATCGGAATTTTTAATGCTGCAAATATCATTATAAATAATCCCCAAGCAATTCAACGCACAACACGAGCGATTAACAAACGTGGTGCAGCTTGTATTGAAGTTGGTGGGGGTATTTTCGAAAACATTCTAAATTAGTGTAATTTTGTTCTTTTACTAGTATTGGTGTTGCTTTTGAAATAAAAAATAGTTACAAAAAAAAACTTTAGAACCGATTATTTCAGAGACGGTTAAGAATCGGATTAAAACATATGGGTTAATTTCTCTTATTTTGACCTTCTGAACATGTTCCCAAAATATTTCCCTTTCCTCCCGAAACACCCTGTATATTTCTGCATTTTTGGATTCCCCACAAATGTCATTTATGGTTTGTGGTTTTTTTGCAATGTTGCCAAACAAAATAGAAAATTCTAAAATTTTTGAAAAAACATGATGGTATAAAATTACCTGTATTTCTGAATTAGAAAATATAAAATCGATAATTTCTTGTAAACTCTTAAGTGTATGGATACAAAACTGTTGCAAATCATAAAGTTGTTAAAAGTTTGTACAGGGTGTTTTCTGTTGTTATTTGAATATAGAAAATTTCAAATTGCAATAATTCAGTGTCTTCAAATGAAACAGCCTATATTTTTAGCTTCATCCATGGATATTTTAAGTAGGTATCTTTGATATTTATTAAGTAAGTAATCTTTATACCTAAATTTACTACTTAGTTTTGCCAAAAAAACGATTTTTATTTAAAATTTCATCATTTTTAAATTTTCTAGTTAGCTATGACCAACAAAATCAAAACACATGTAAAATTAACTTTTTAATGTCAAAATGACATAAATCAATAACAAAACTTATGTAATTAAGTATTTATTTATGACTTGAACTAACTGAAATATCCAAAAATAGAATAAATTACAAAGCAGCAAAATGAATGTATTTTTTATCAAAAAAAAGGGGCGTTGCAAGTCTGATGGTGAATACTTGCAACATGTGGGCTTTTTAAGAGTATTTGCATACAGGACCGCGTATAAGTTCATTTGCAACCTTAAATATGAAAAAACCTTATACAGTGAAACCTCTCATAACGTACACCCTGATAAGCGGACATCTCTATTAAGCGGACATTTTTTCAAGTCCGGAACTAGGTATATGAAATTCCATGAAAATCAACCTCTCTTGGGTGGACTCTCCTTTGGGCGGACGCGGAGAGGCTGTTTTCATACAAAAGAGTGAGAAAACCCTCCTTGAAAAAGACAAAAAAATTTTTAAGGTATTTGGGGGACGAATAAGTACGGTGCAAAAACTCTCTGAAGACAGACCGGCAACCAATCGCGTACGCGTGGCAGCGCGAAAGAACTTCGCCGAATGAAAGTATGAATGATTCCCCGACAGCAGTCCGCCGCTTATTTGTGAGTTGTAAGGTTAAAATCGTAAACAATGACACAAAAATGTCGCGTTTTGAGTCTGAAAGAGAATATTGATGTTGTGGAAGTTTGTAATTTGATAATAACGATTTGGGCGAGTTCATTAACATTGATAGCGATGTGCTATTAGAAGATGATAGTGACCCCATTCCTACCGATTATGTAGTCCAAACTGAAACCACATCACTATCTGACGACTCTGATGAAGAAGTTGAATGCAGTAATCAAACAAATGTCACCAATTATCAACAAGCCATTAGTATGGTAAAAGAATTATAAGAGTATGCAAAGAATAGAGGTGACTCTACCGCAATGGAATTGTTATCAGACTTGGAATTACATTTTCTAGATTGCAAGTTTTAAAACGCAAACACGTCAAACTACGTTATTATATTTTTTTTAGTACTACATCCTAACTAAAACTAGTGTATTTTTGTTATGTTTATTTGTACATACATATATACATAGTAATAATTTTGCATTTACATATTACCTAATAACAAATTTCCCATGGGCGGACACCTCTATTAGGCGGACACATTTAGATGATCCCGTAGGTGTCCGCCTAAGAGAGGTTTCACTGTATATTAAAGTTCTCTTTAACTCTTATCTAAAGGAATAGATGTTTAAGGACATGGTAATCTTAGACTTAACGCGTCAATTGACTTTCAAATTAGTTTAATGCATAGTTTTTTAAAGGTTTACCTTAATGTTAAGGCTATCTTAGCTAGTGTGATGCCCCGGGGAATTATATGCCCTTTTATTTTAAACAAATAAAGTAAATGTTAAATAACCATTCATGAAAGAGGAGATTGGGAAATTGAAAGGATTTATAAAAATTTTAAAAATAAAACAAAGATTTTATTTGATTTAAAAATAAAATGATTTACGGTAGTGTTTCAAAAAGTAAATTCAGGAATTAGAATTTTAATAAAAGGTTCAATATTTTTGTTCTTATTCAAAATAAATTAAAAATCAGGATTAAGTTTTAAAAGATAAATATTTTCTTGAAAAATATTCTTAAAGTTTAAGAATAAAATAAACTTACTTTAAATTAAGAATAAAATCGAAGACCCTCGTGCGCCATCACTCCAAAAACAGAAACGGTAAACTGAAAAGATTCCTAAAGTCAAACCCTACCAAAGGTTCAAGGAGTGGGAACAAGTTGTGCAATAGTATTTCATCATCACCTTGAGATTTTCTTAGGAAAAATTCCAACTTGTTTTCAATAACAAAATTCTTGGTACTCTGCTCGAGTCGCGCATACCGCAAATTCTTTCGGTTCAAAAGTTAGAGGATCTAAAAAGGTGCAGCCAACCAAATTAACATACGAAATTCCTTATAAGAGGTAGCTTAACTAAGCTCGGGGCCTCTTCGAGGATAAAATTCTTAAACTTGGAAACGATCACGTCACTTTTGGCCCTGAGATTGTTTTTCGGTTTTCTTCGCGGAATAAATTCCTTCTTGTTTTTAACAGCAAAAATTCTTAGAAAAGTCAGCGTTGACCATGAGTTTTTGGCACAAACAAAAATCACGCGATCAACAACATACGTAACGAAAACCCCCTATAAATATCCGACACGCAGTCTGTTGAAGTCAGTCTGAAAAAGTCAGTCTAAGAATCAGTCTTGGGCAGTCTGATAATCACTCTTAAGCAGTCTTATGGTAGTGAAAAATCAGTTTTAGAGTCGTTAACTAAAGAAATTGGTCCCGACCCCTCGGAGGTCGGGGTTGGTCAATTTATACAAAGTTCGAAGATAAGTTGTGCGATAGTCAGAAATTGTAGTTGTTAAGCCATCAAGTGAGATAGTTGACAGACAGAATAAAACGTTATTCGGGAAAGATTTCATAAACGGGATAAGAAATTATACGAGACAATAAGATTTTAGACGAAAGCAGTGCAACAAAACGCGACGTAAAATCGTATAGTCGGTTCGCGAAAGAACAGTTAATTTAATCGGAAAAGGTCAGTCGCGACGCGGAAAGTCACAAGAGCAAATGAGATAAAAGGAACGTGGTTGTAAGAAAGTGTTTTACTTTGTAACTTGAAAATGATAGTGTCAGAAAGAAATTTTCAATCATTGAGAAATTTTATGACAATTTAAAGAAAGTAAAGATCGTTACTAGTGAAGCTCCCTTGTAAAATGAAAGTGTAAATTGTGGAAAATTGATGAATCACGGTAGTTGTTAAAATAGAAGGACAGAATTTTGAGTAAGTTAAACATTGTGACAAATTAGAGATTGTTTATGTTCCCTTTCGACTTTCAAGAAAATTGTATTTGATGTTGAACAATAGTGCAGAAAAACAGTACTTTAACATTTTAAAGAATTGTTGAAGGTGCTCCCTTTCAGACTTTATAAATGACTTTAAATCAAGTGAAGGTAACATTTTGAGAAAATAGAATTTGTTTAATGACAAAGCTCCCTTTCAAGAATTTGTAAATGAATTTAGAACTATTTCAAATGTGACACTTTAAGATTTAACCAGAAGTTATGCACTTATCAAATTATAACCATAATATTGATGTTTACAAGATTTTATGCAGTTTGCCAATGTTAGAAGGCAATGATGAAATTGTAAAAGAACGTATGCAGTTTGTCAAAATTGTAATACCTTGTGAAAATTTAAATACTGATACAATAGATGTTTTAAAATTAAATCAAAGGGTTTTACTGATAGAATAGTACTCTAGGACCGACCCAGTTCCCCTTCAAAGTTCTGCAGTGCTTCTGCCCTTATAATAAAAAGTATAGGAATAGGGGTGGGGCATTACATTGGTGTCAGTTGTGTGGGGTTTTGTTTGGTTGAATTGGAATTATCAATTGAGAAAGAACCAAAGGTCCTAGAACTGTAGAGCATCATTTACCCTCTACGACAGTACTTCTATCAGAAAATATTACAAAAAAAAAAAAAAAACAATTTTGAAACCAACTACCGTGTTAAACAAATATATACCAGTATTCAAAGAAGATTTAAGTATTGAAAAATAGATTCAGGAGGAGCTATAGTGAAACCAGAGATTGAAAGTAATTGAGTAGAAAAACAAAGAACCGGAATTCCTACATATGGAAAGGTCAACCTTACGAATAAGTTTTGTGAAAATAAAAAGTAGTATGGCACGAATTTCAAGCAGCTCAATTCTAATTAGAAAAAAATATATATTTTGAAGTATGTATAAGCAAGACAGCGTTAAAGCGAAGAAGAAAGACACAAAGGCAACAGTGAGATATTCGAGTTAAAGGAGAACAAAGTAAGTCTTCAAGAGAGGAAGCAAGTAGAAAAAGAGTTTTGCGATGAAGATATCCGAGGTTATTTGAGATTCAATTCTAAGGAAGCATCTAGGGTTAAGGCCCACACAAGAGTTTTCGAACCAAAAGTGTAGATCATCCTCAAGGGTTGTGGGAGAATAATAGAAGATAGGTCTTCAAAGGAAGCAAAGGAGAGATATAGAATTTTGTGAGATATAGAGAAAAAGAAGCTAAGCCTTCAAGAGAGGAAGGAAGAGAGAAAATAAAGTTATGAGAGGCCTCGAAGTGAAATATTTGAGTTACTTGGGAATTAGCTTGAGGGACTATCAAAAGGACGAGGTCAACACTCAGTTCCCGAACTAAGTGCAGATGTCCAAAAGAAGCTCTTGCAAGTTACTAGAGATTTATGTAAGAGATGAAGTAAAAAGAAAAATTTGTTGTTGTCCCATGAGAAGGGAAGGAGAACTTTTATGGTTGTATCTAAGGTCAAGGCCAATATTCAGTTGAAAAACTAATGTATAGAGAAGCCAAAAAGGTTGTTGTGGGTTGCCAGAGATTTGTGTCAGGAAAAGAAGAGCAGAAATTTTGTTGAAAGAAAAATTAAGAACCAAGTTGGAATGAATCTTAGACAATAAAAGAAATAGAGGAAGTAAAGAACATGATGATTCAGATAACAAAAATTTAAAAAGGTTACTCTACCAGAGATTCTTCGTTACTGTCAATAACAGAAGAATCAGACGCTCAAGTGCTTGACAGGCGCGTGAATGTCCAGAGGAAGGCAGAAGATAGAGGAACCTTGGAGAAAAAAAAAATATATATATATATATACGTAACATCAAAGAAGATAAGAAGCCATACGATAACATTAGAAATTACAAAAATAATAACCAAAGAATATCGACCAATGAAGAGGAAGAAAACTTAGGGATCCGGAAATCACTAGAAAGATATAAAAAGGAACAAGGTAAAACGAAAATAACACGTAATGGAAGAAAAAGTGAAGAATAAATCGTGAAGTCCATACCAGAAGAAGAAGTGGTTGTTGTGCCTAAACTACCTCCGACCAACCACACCCGACGAAACCGCGAGAAGAGAAGAGGGAAACAAGCAGCGACAGAAAATAGAACACGGAGAGCCATCTATACGTAAAGCAATATACGACAAGGTGTCAAGAAGAAGGAACGCAAATTTTAAGAGGATAGTGTCACCTAGCGGAACATATGAAAAGTAAGGCGGTACGAGTCAAAAACTACGTCACTGAAGGTATTAGTTAAATGAATACCTAATAGAGTTCGCAAGTAGTTATTAGAACGAATTAAAAATTATGTGACTCCCCAAAAGGAAGCAGGCCAACGGAAAATTAAGGAATAGCAACATAGACAGAATTTCGGCGGCTCTTTGAAAATTGATACGAGATATAAATCGACATTAAGTTACGTTCAACTCGACTTGGAATGTATCAACTAGCTGACTGGAAAAATTGAGAACGAAAATCTTAAGTAGAATCAGCCTAAAGAAAACAAAACTATGCTGAATCAACTGAAAACATGAACACTGAGGGAAGACGAAAACAAAAATCCTTCAGTATTATCCAAACGCTTAGACAGAGACCGACGGGAAAATTATAAATTCAGAATGTTGTGGCTAGTGTTATTTTTAACCTATATTAACCTTATAGAGGACTGGGGGGTACGCGCGACTCTGTACCAGCTTGCCTTGTACCACATCAGGGAACTGAGGCAATTTTATCAAGTAAATGCGATGGGACCGGGAGTGCTACCGATACTAGCTACCCTAGCCTTATGGCAGGGCCATATCCATATGAGCTACCAGATTTTCCGGGAAGCACAGGCAGCGCGCGGGAACCGGCCAGTGAGTCATGCATGTAACTGCGCCCTATGCGACCCAACAACTGGACTAGATCATGGACCGGGCTACTTCTGGAGTATATGGGCGATAGCCGGACTTCCGGTGTGTATCTGCCCGGTATGCAGGGCCCGGCCGCAGCCACTACACCAGGGGATAGAACGGAGAGATGCCAGCTCTGGAAACAATAGAACCAACCCTCCAGCTACCACCACCCACGATGTCTCTTGCCAAACTCCCTCCCCCCTACGATTGCGCCGTCCTACCCGTTAACCACCTACAACCCCCTCAAGACCATTCCTTTCCGTTGTACGGCCATATCCACCAATTCGACATCACCTTCCCCCCCTAAATCCGCCAAATCCAACAAGCCCAGAAAATCAAACCGAGAACGTAGATAATGACGACGAAGAATAAACATTACAAACAGAATGTGTAAAAGAAAAGTTTTTTTTAATTTTGAATTATAACTTAGTGAAAAATATAGCCTATTTATTATCTAAAAAAAAAAAAAAAAGGGGTTTTAATAACATCAAAAAAGGGAAATCGTTATAACCCAAGGGCCAAGAGAAAAATTTTCTTAAGATTTAAATTATGTCAGGAATAATGTAAATTAAGGTCAGTAACACAAAAATTAAGAAAATTTTTTTAGGTAGAAATTATTTCAGGATGAATAAGGAAAGCCAAGGCAAGTTTTTCTTATGTTAAAAATACTATTGTAATTGGAAGTCACGAAGTCACAAAGAAAAACTTAACCTTGTTGAAGTACTGAATTGGGATTTAAGAAAACTGTAAAAAGGGAAATGTTTCGAAAAATTTACAAAAGGGGATATGTTGACCCAATTCAAGTAAGCAGCGAAATATTTTCTTTAAAGGTTTTATAAATTAGGAATTTATAGGATTTTGTTAATTGTTCTAAGTGCATAACGTTTCAGAAGTTCTTTTTGGGATACGTTAGTACAGGTAAATGTAACGAATATTTTAAAAGGTATGTAAAAGGTAAACCACTTTCCGTTTTACAAACAAACAAAAGAAATTAATTTAACAATGAAATCGGGATTGACCGCCAACCTTAAGTCTATCTCGCTCAGACAGTCAGATGCCCGCGCCGTGCCTATCATGCGCCTATTTGAGAAGCATAAAAAAAACACACGTGACGTAATCACTATGAAGTCTGCCAGAAGAAAAAGGCGAACGAAAAGGTAACAGAGGAACTCGAGACGCGCACGGTAACCCTACCGATATGAAGCTTATATGAAGGTTGACAAAAGGATCCATACGAACGAGGATCGTAACACAGAAAAATTTTGTACGGGCGTCGCTACGAATAAAATGAATTAATCATTTCATTCGTCTTATAAAGGTTGGAGTGATGTGATGCCCCGGGGAATTATATGCCCTTTTATTTTAAACAAATAAAGTAAATGTTAAATAACCATTCATGAAAGAGGAGATTGGGAAATTGAAAGGATTTATAAAAATTTTAAAAATAAAACAAAGATTTTATTTGATTTAAAAATAAAATGATTTACGGTAGTGTTTCAAAAAGTAAATTCAGGAATTAGAATTTTAATAAAAGGTTCAATATTTTTGTTCTTATTCAAAATAAATTAAAAATCAGGATTAAGTTTTAAAAGATAAATATTTTCTTGAAAAATATTCTTAAAGTTTAAGAATAAAATAAACTTACTTTAAATTAAGAATAAAATCGAAGACCCTCGTGCGCCATCACTCCAAAAACAGAAACGGTAAACTGAAAAGATTCCTAAAGTCAAACCCTACCAAAGGTTCAAGGAGTGGGAACAAGTTGTGCAATAGTATTTCATCATCACCTTGAGATTTTCTTAGGAAAAATTCCAACTTGTTTTCAATAACAAAATTCTTGGTACTCTGCTCGAGTCGCGCATACCGCAAATTCTTTCGGTTCAAAAGTTAGAGGATCTAAAAAGGTGCAGCCAACCAAATTAACATACGAAATTCCTTATAAGAGGTAGCTTAACTAAGCTCGGGGCCTCTTCGAGGATAAAATTCTTAAACTTGGAAACGATCACGTCACTTTTGGCCCTGAGATTGTTTTTCGGTTTTCTTCGCGGAATAAATTCCTTCTTGTTTTTAACAGCAAAAATTCTTAGAAAAGTCAGCGTTGACCATGAGTTTTTGGCACAAACAAAAATCACGCGATCAACAACATACGTAACGAAAACCCCCTATAAATATCCGACACGCAGTCTGTTGAAGTCAGTCTGAAAAAGTCAGTCTAAGAATCAGTCTTGGGCAGTCTGATAATCACTCTTAAGCAGTCTTATGGTAGTGAAAAATCAGTTTTAGAGTCGTTAACTAAAGAAATTGGTCCCGACCCCTCGGAGGTCGGGGTTGGTCAATTTATACAAAGTTCGAAGATAAGTTGTGCGATAGTCAGAAATTGTAGTTGTTAAGCCATCAAGTGAGATAGTTGACAGACAGAATAAAACGTTATTCGGGAAAGATTTCATAAACGGGATAAGAAATTATACGAGACAATAAGATTTTAGACGAAAGCAGTGCAACAAAACGCGACGTAAAATCGTATAGTCGGTTCGCGAAAGAACAGTTAATTTAATCGGAAAAGGTCAGTCGCGACGCGGAAAGTCACAAGAGCAAATGAGATAAAAGGAACGTGGTTGTAAGAAAGTGTTTTACTTTGTAACTTGAAAATGATAGTGTCAGAAAGAAATTTTCAATCATTGAGAAATTTTATGACAATTTAAAGAAAGTAAAGATCGTTACTAGTGAAGCTCCCTTGTAAAATGAAAGTGTAAATTGTGGAAAATTGATGAATCACGGTAGTTGTTAAAATAGAAGGACAGAATTTTGAGTAAGTTAAACATTGTGACAAATTAGAGATTGTTTATGTTCCCTTTCGACTTTCAAGAAAATTGTATTTGATGTTGAACAATAGTGCAGAAAAACAGTACTTTAACATTTTAAAGAATTGTTGAAGGTGCTCCCTTTCAGACTTTATAAATGACTTTAAATCAAGTGAAGGTAACATTTTGAGAAAATAGAATTTGTTTAATGACAAAGCTCCCTTTCAAGAATTTGTAAATGAATTTAGAACTATTTCAAATGTGACACTTTAAGATTTAACCAGAAGTTATGCACTTATCAAATTATAACCATAATATTGATGTTTACAAGATTTTATGCAGTTTGCCAATGTTAGAAGGCAATGATGAAATTGTAAAAGAACGTATGCAGTTTGTCAAAATTGTAATACCTTGTGAAAATTTAAATACTGATACAATAGATGTTTTAAAATTAAATCAAAGGGTTTTACTGATAGAATAGTACTCTAGGACCGACCCAGTTCCCCTTCAAAGTTCTGCAGTGCTTCTGCCCTTATAATAAAAAGTATAGGAATAGGGGTGGGGCATTACACTAGGTAACATTTAATTGGCCCTAAACTTTGTAGATACTATTTTACTTACCTCAAAGTATTCATCATCCACATTTCTTATTTCTTCCTCTAGTTTTTGTATGATTGACAGATCACCAAAAACATATTGTGGACTCGTCATTGCTTTTGGCACAAAATCTTTTGGTAAGGCGAGAGTCTTCTGAATATCTTCCTGAAATGTAGAATTTTATTTTTATTTCAAAGTGTGTAGGTTAATAAAATGGTGATCCTTAAACATCTTATGTCCTACCTCTGACCTAAATTAGAACTTATGTTTAGGTATTCCTTTCTAAATCCATCTTGTTCTGCAATTAATTTGTTTCTCCACCTATTAACTAATATTAAAACTTACATAAACTTTCTGACAAGCTGGTTCTGCTGCATCCCAAAAGGATTTGTACTGCTCAATCAACATTGAAGTGACAATATCAGGTAAGACATACTGCTGTTCACAAAATTCGGCTATTTGCAGCATAAGCACTTTAAGTCTGTCGTCTATGCATGTTCTATCTAGAAAACATCTACATTAGCTTAGCATTAAAAACATGCCTGTATATTTGCAATAATAACCCTTCCAGTATTATTTAGCACCATTTAAATGTTGAAAAATATGTTCCTTTATTAAAGAGGAATGCAGTGTTTCCGGACAACTTACAGCAAATATAAATGTGAGTTGAACTAGAATCATAGTAGTGGATTTCACGTTCGTCGTTTCTTATTCTCTCGTCGCTTAATTCATACATATTTTTATTAGGATTTAAGCCTAAATTTACTTTATTTTGTATTGACATCGAACAACCGTTTTGCGTTTACGGGCAACGGTAATTCTTTTTTAAATATTTTTGTAGGTTAGAAGTTTGTAGTGAAACAACTTTTGATAATCTGTTGACTCGGACACAGAGTAAATTCGCGCATCGTACTCCGGCCAGGATAAGTGGCAACCATCCAACAATGACCGAATGTGTTCAAAGCATTTTGACGAGCGTTTTTTTTTATAAGACAGTTGAAAAAGTGTGTTTGTTGAAGGAAGCAGCCCCAACCATATTTCAGGAACCTCCTAAATATTTCCAATCTAATGTGGTACCTATATTATGTTATTTCATTGCCTTATTATTTATTTAAAATAGAACATTCAATTTGTATCTTACGATTTATAAAGTTTAAGGACATTATGAAATTAAAATAGAAATAGTATTATTATATTTGTATAAATGTATAATAAAACAAGATTTCATCACGTTTAATTTTCGTTTATTTTGATTTTAGTAATAAGCAATGTATACTTTTTATTACCATCGTATTTTTTATTATTCCTATATTGGTTAAAAAAAAACCAAAAATTGTTCTTATATTGCTCACACCATTTTTTTAACTCGTAATTTCACAATTTAATAATTTCCATTTGTCCTCTATTTTAAAATAGTTTCGCTTCATATATCTGTGAAACTACAACTACACTACAAAATGAAGCATATTGCAATAATAACAGAGATACTGACATTGCTTTCTGACGAAATTTTCATTTAAAAATCCGTGGTGTAGATTTAGGTATACATTTGCATATTAGAATCGGTTGACATGACAGCATTTATATTAAAAACAATCACATATTACAACATACTCTGAATGAAAAATCCAAAATAATCACTCGATGTAAGTGTTCTTTCTATTCCTAAACTAATAGACTAACAAATATTAATTTACAATCTTTTTTATTTTATGGCTGCGGCAACTCGAATGATACGCCACTGGCACTTTAACTTTGGTGCCAAATGGTATCAAACTCAGTCGGCGCGTTATCCGTCCTTTTTCTTTTCTAGTCTAAGGTTATGACTTAGTATGAACGGGGATTTCGTCAGAGGTTTTAATTTCATGTTTTACAGCATTCGTAAAAGTTAATTTGTCGTTTGCTTTATGCAAAATATTTGGAACTTGATAGAGTAGTTTTTGAAGAGATTTTTTCTCTTCGGAATTGAAATGGTCAGACCTGATGAGAGAAAAGTTGTCGGAAGATTTACTGTCTATATTATCGGAAATAAAGTTCAGCTCGGAAGTTATTTGTTCGATGTTAAAGATTTCGTTCTCATCTTCGTTAAAAGGAACACATTTTTGTGCTATGTCGTATGGATGAAAATGTATTATTATGCTTTCGTGTTTTAGATTTTTTATTTCTAGTTGGACATGATTATTTTCGACTTTTAGAAGTGACGATGGTATTTCGAAATATTCGTTTTTAATATAGGGGATGTACAATTCTAAATTGTTAGGTAGATTAGTATGTATTCGTTTAAGCATACTTGTCTTTGCGGGAATTTCTACTTTCTGTATATCAAAGTCTTGTCTATACAATAAAGGGATAGTGATTTCATTGTTGTAAAGACATTTATTTGTCAAGTCAATGTTAAGGTTTAAGCTCCGTAAATCTTTTACACCTAGAATACCGTCAAAATAGTCGAGAAAGTTAAATAAGATAAGCTCTAGATCTGTAAATATGTTAAACTCTTGAAGAAGTGGGATTAGTATTTTATTTTGAGTGTTTGTTTTTCCTGTGCAAGTAACAAGGGTATGTTTGGAATTAAATATTTGATTAGGGAAATGTTGTTCAGCGATTATGGGTCTTAGAAGTGAGGTATGGCTACCGGTACCTATCTCTATTAACAGTTTAATTGGTGGATTTTGAATTTCAATATATGGTAGAGAGTTGATTTGAAATGCATTTAGGTCTAGGTAGGATTGTCCTTTTGGGAGGCTATTCCTGAAAAATTTTCGTTTTCAATATCATTTTGATATTCGTAAGAATCAGGTAAGTTTGATGTGTCTAGATCTGATGGATAATAGTCGCAATTTTCGTATATGTTCTGATAGTATTGTTCGTATTGGTAATTATATTCGGGGTATTCATGTTTGGGGTTATTGGGTATTCTTTGGAGATTGATTTATATACATTTCTTCTGAATATTCTCGAGGGGAATAGTTGTTTTCCAAATGGGTGAGTTCAGTGAATACTAAAGGGTTGGCATGTGGATTTTGTTTCCACTCATTTTGTTTGGGGTTCTGTCTAAAATTAGGATTGAAGTTTTGTACTTGAGGTGGTGGTTTAGAAACTGCTGAACGCTCACACCGGACATAGGTGTAGGGGTACTTAATGGTCTATTTGGGTTATATTTAGGAAATGCATTGTGTCGTTTGCCAAAGACTTCGCGGTTTGTTGGAAATCTATGTTGGATTGGTCTGGATTGAACATTAATTGGTTGACTTGGGAATTTTGGTACGAATTGGTATGAATTATGATTATTGTTGAATGAGGCAGAATGGTTAGTTATAGTGTTAGTAGGTTGATGTTTTTGTATATTCTGTATAGGAGTTTGCATTGTGAAATTATTTCTTTGCGGTCTGGAATTAATCTGTTGTTCAATTAATGAGTAGGTAATTAAGAATATAATTATATGCATCGTCAAGGTCTTTTAATTTACTAATTAGCAGAATTGTTCTGCTAAGTACGCTATTGACGTTTGCAAGTAATACGGTAATAGCGTTTAATTCAGTTTGTTCAATTAGAGCAACTTTAGTAGCTTGGACTAACTCTTCGGAATAAATTTTTAAAATGGTTCTATTTTTTAAAATTTTAAGTCTGTCTAAAAATTCAAGAACGGATTCGTTTTTATGTTTAGTTAAAAAGTTTAGTTGTTGTGACAATGTATGTCTATTAACTTTGTCGCCAAATTTTTTTCGTAATTCAGTTTTTATTAAAGGCCAGGTACTTAGTTCGGGATGGCAAAGTAAATAATCACCTGCTTCATTGATTATTTTGGAATAAATAGTAGCTATAACAAATTCTTTTAGGGATTCGTCTTGTGTGTTAGTGTAGTATCGGTCATAGAATTTATCGATGAAATTTATGAAAAACTCTAAATGTTCTGGTTTTCCGTGGAAAGTTTTAAGGGTGGTTTTGCTGCTTGGATAGTTGACATTTCAATGGTTGGATTTAAGAGGTTTTTGTAAAGTTTTGAATATCTTGCTCAGATAAGGTAAATTGTATGTCAGGTAGGGACATAAGTTTAATGAAATTATAATAACACTAGATCAGTTTTTCTTTTTCTTTTTTCGCGAAAATTAATAATAAGAATAATAAAAATAATGAAACAATAAAAATAATAAAACAATAAAAATAATAAAAATAATAAAAATCAAAATATATGCACATATTACAAAATTGAAAGGGTTGGAAAAGAATATCACTTACTCTTGGTGACAATGATATTCTTGCCCCAATACGGTAAGGTCGTCTTCGATTAATGGGGAACCAAAGGCCAGGCTGCTTGTCTCAGGAATTTGCGGGATGCACTTTCCAAACTTTCGAATTCTCTGGTCTTCGAAGATCCTACCGACTGCACCAGTTATGTTTCTTCAACAAAACACTTTGTTTTTAAAAACAATTTTATTAAGAACTAAATGACAACTTATCGTAAGATAAGAACTTACCTGCATGAAGTCAGAATATTAAATGATGCGCTCTAGGCAGATAGCGTATTTATATGGAACCTAACATAAACAATGATTATACAAAGATAAGGTATTTTTAAACAATATAACAAATGAATATAAAAGTTTTATTTTAAATATACAACACAAACGATTTGTGTTTATAATTATTTTGTTATAATATGTTTACCTGATAAACCTAACAAAAAACATATTTTGAACATGATCTCATTGGAAAATAGTTGAATGCACCATAATTTTTATTTTAAAATTATTGTGCATATATTATTTTAAAATTATTGTGCATGCAATTATGTGCCGAAAAGCACATACGTTAGTTACTGGGTAAAAATTTTGTGTATCGGACCGTATCGTACACGTATTGTAAAATACCGGTACCAAATATCAAGTATCGTTAAAAAATACTGCTATACAAAAATATCGTACCCCACATGCCTACTCTGAGGATTATTAAAGCATTGCCGATTGCGAGTAATCATGAAATGCCTGTTGTTTTTCTTTATTTTGTGTAAAGACGCTTTTTTTAAGAAATAATTTAAGCTAAAAATTCGAAAAGACCTGTTTTATAAAACTAGCCTGCAGTGGGCTTCGCTTTACCTTGCATCTAGTATTAAGGATGGAATTAAAAACTTGCCTTGAGAACACTGAAAGAATTGTTATTTAGGTTGGCATTCCTGGACCATCGGGACAGTAGTAATAAATTAAATCTTCCGTTGAATGGATGGAAAGCTAGAGCCACACGGCACACTTTGGTCTCATCTCATTTAATTTCATTTACTTTTGTTTTTCGTACGTTTATTTTTGTTTTCATCTATTAGATAATAGATATCTTGTAGTAGGTACGGGGTAAATTGACGAAAATACAGCGAAGCAATGGATACTCCCCTGCCCAACGAAATGGTTAGTTTAATGCTGGATAACTTACTACTGGAAGCAGGAATCCTGAAAAAAACCGGAATGCCGGATAATTTGTTGGAACATGCTTATCAAAATAATATTTATAAAGATAGAGAAAGTAGCGATATAATCGAAACAAATCAAGAAAGTAATTTATAAAAGTTGCTAAAAAAATAATGTCTATGGACACCGAGTGTATGAGTACTTTGGAAATTAAAGCTGAGTCACAAGTGGATGATTTTGAGATTGAAAATGTTCCACTTGAAACCATAAATTTCAATATCAGAGAAGAACCAGAAAGTAACTTATTTCTTCAATTAGAAATCCAGGAAATGATCAAAAATGTTGTTCTTGATCATTGCTATTGCAGCAATGCCTTTAGTGAGTTTAGTCAACCTGATTATATGTAAGTAGAAGTCAAATCATTTATTTGTGTCATTATACAATAGTATTTACGTATTATGCCAGTGCTTACTTACATACTTAGTAGTTAGTAAGTAAACCTATCAGCTTGCATAGTTTTAATTAAAATAGTAATTTGATTGACAATTGATAATATAATAAAATCCGGCGTACCGCAAGGCTCGTACTTAAATCCCATTTTTGATTTTTATAAATTATACTATCATTAGGGTGGTAAAGCATAGTCAAGTGCTGCTTTTTGCTGATGACATGAACCTATTTAAGTCAATTAGATCAATTTAGATCTGCTTGCTGCTTCAAAAACCTGTTTACTTTGTTGCCATCAAACTTAACTAGCATGCGTTGGTATAGGCCAGCGTTCCTCAAACTTTTTTGACCATTGACCCCTTTTGATTTAAGAATTTTGTTGTGGATCCCCAGCCGCTAGCTTCATAAGTACAGAATTAATTCCAGGACAGGATGCCATGCCTAATTAATTACGTTTAGATAAAAATAATTCTTATTCGAATGTTATTGTTTCTAACAAGTCAAAAATATGCATGTCGCGCGATAAAAATCGTAGCGATTTCTAAAGACATTGTTCTAAATGTGCGTTTTTATGTTGGACGAGCGGGTTAGCGACATCTTTGCATAAAACCGCATATTAAGAACAATATCTTCAGAAAACGCCGTGATTTTTATTGTGCGACACAAAACGCGTGCATAAAAAGGGACTTACTGCTTTCTACTTCCACACATCTGCTTTATGTTGGGCTTGATTTCAAGAATTAAGTCGATTACGATATTTTGTTTTTGTGACATTTTATTCCACTTAGTGATTGGCGGACTCCTAAGCAGTTGCTCGCGGAGCCCCAATGGGTTGTGCAGTTCGCGTTTATGACGCTAGATGTTTTATTTCATTAAATACCAGATTGGGGATGTCCCAAAGTAATATTCTACGATGTGATACTCATTTCAGTGTGGTCTGGTATGTCCGTATAATTATTTATTAGTTTAGGGCTAAAGGTCGATTCTCACTATCGTGCAAGACACGGGCCAGCCATCGGTTCGACAAAGTTGCAACACACCGATTCGGCAAAATTTTCCTACCCCACACAAATAAGTAAGAGTAGGTACATAAATTAAAGAATAATAAAGCACTACTTATGCAATTTTTGTAAAAATATCGTTTCAAAACGAGGCAGTAGTAAATCGACATCACTTTTAATAATGCATTTAAAACGACAAACTTCAAGAAAGATGATGTGGAAGTATCAACAGATACAGATAATTTAGCAGCAGGGTGTATTTTTTTGAAAGAGCGCATTTTAGAAAATCGCTTTGTTACTTTTGTAACTAAAGATTGATCAGAAGAAAATATATTTTCGATAAAAGATAAAAGGTTCTCAATTTTTGTTATTTAATTAAGTAGGTACTTACTAAGTACTTTTTATTTACACAAATTTTTTAGGTTTTTTAGCTTATTTTTATCAACAAAATTATGTTTTTAATGGTTTTTAATTTGTTGTTTTTGATCAGTAGATCCAGTGTTAAGGCTGGATCGGCCGAACTCAGTACTACTGCCCGATATCCGTCCCATCCCTAGTCTTATTGACAATAAAAAGTGTAGTCTCAAAAAACCTTTAAGGGTATATTACCCAGAGATCAGTTTTTATCCATTATCTGGTTTTTAAACAGACTTCCTGGTGCTTCCATATTCTTGCCCTCTTGTGTAATAAATATTTTTCTATTATAGAAGCTCCACATCCTTTTTGACACAGAATGAGGTTCAAGTGAAAAGTGAACCAATGAATGACATCGTGAAAATTAAGGGGAATGTTTATGAAGAGTGGAAAATTAAAAATGAAGAACTAGACATCAAAGAAGAGGAACAAGAAGGAACCAGGTAGGAACGAACATACTTAAATCATTTAAAGAAAACGTGTATATAATAATAATAATAATAATAATAGACGTTTATTTAGCCATATCTCGGCTAGTTAAGATCAACACTTTATGTACTATCAAATACTAAAGACTACGTAACACTATGCTACACACACACTTATTTATTTATTTACCTAACAGATGCTTAGTCAGAAGTTTGCCAAACGAACGAATGTTTGTCGCACTCCTGACCACGTTCGGCAGAGCGTTAAAAAGGCACACACCCTCATAAAATAATGTTTTTTGAAGTTTAGTAGTCTTAACAGATGAAACATTATAATTTTCCTTGGAACGAATATTATAAGAATGTAACTCGGACCTTTTTTCCAAAAATGACTTCAAATATGTTGGAAGCAGACCATGCTCCATCTTATAAATTAATGTTATGTTCGCCTTCTTAACGCACTGCTCCACCGACAACCACCCTAACGATTCCAACATAATGTCTATAGGCATGTATCGATCACACCCCAACAGAATACGCATTGCCTTGTTCTGCTGTATCTGAAGTCTGCTTATGCTATCTTTGTTACATGAAATTAGTAATGATATGCAATAATTAAAATGAGGAAAAATAATGGTATTGTATATAAGCTTTTTAGACCAGTGAGATAGATTTAAAGATATTCGATAAAGAAACCCTACTTTCTTTCCTATTTTTCTACATAAATAATCAACATGCTTATTAAAACTCAACTGTGGATCCAAAAAAACTCCTAGATATTTAATTTCATTAACAAAATCTACTGGTGACGTGTTTATATACAATGTTAAACCCAATTCACTGAATTTATTACAATTTGTTGTAGAGCCTATGACCATACATTTAGTTTTTGCCGCGTTTAATTTTAATTTATTTTTACATAACCAACTATATAAAATTGCGAGCTCCTTATTTAAAACATTAACAAGCTCATAGAAGTCAGTACCAGAAACAGAGATTAGCGTATCATCAGCAAAAAGACTAACAAAACAATTTTTTAAGGCTTTATAAATATCATTAATATATATTACAAACAATAGGGGGCCTAATACGCTACCCTGTGGCACTCCCCAGACACACTCTCTTTTTGTTGACATACCATGTAAAATCTTGGTCATTTGATACCTTTCTCTCAGATAATCCACAATCCAATCCACAGCTTTGTCGCTTACACCATATAACTTTAATTTTTTTATCAATATTTCGCGATCGACGGTCTCGAACGCACGCTTTAAGTCCACAAAAACGCTTAGTATTGTTTTTCCTTCATTCATTTCATTTCGCCACTTGGCACTGACATATTGAATTGCAGACTCACATGAGTGTTTGGCCCTAAAGGCCGATTGCCCCACATACAAGAGATTATTGGTTTCAAAATATGATTTTAACTGCGCACAAACTATAGATTCCAATATTTTATCGACCACCGGCAGTAAGTTAATCGGTCTAAACTCACCAGGACTCGCAGGCTTTGGTACCTTAGGAATAGGTACAATAACACTGGTCTTCAGGTCTTTTGGAAAAGTGCCAGATTCAAAAGAGGTATTTATTAAGTATAAAAGGGGATATCCTATAACGCAAAATATGCCCTTTATTAGTTTTATATTTAAATAATCGTCACTGGTACTTTTATTTTTCAAATTAAAAACTACTTTATGTAGTTCTGCAAGAGTAATTTTGCTAAACTGTAATAAACTCATCTGCTTATTCTCATTTATCTCACTCTGCCATTCTTGTGTTTCTATACTCTGAGCTACTTCTTTTAAACTATCCAAATAAAAGTCATTAAAATTCTCTTCGATTGGTCCATTATAATTTCCAAAGTCAATACCAGACAAATCAGTTTGTTTCCTCTGGCTGCCTACTAACTCCTTTAAGGTACGCCACATTTTTTTTCCATCCCCCCTACACTCATCGATATTTGACTGAAAATATTTCCTCCTCTGTGACTTCGTGACTGTGACTACACTATTTCTCTTTTGCTTATAATTTATCCAGTCCTGTTCACTATTGGTGAAACAAAATTTTCTGTATGCTCTATCTCTTTCTATCTGAGCCGTTTTAACCTCTTTAGACAACCAAGGATATTTCCTATGCTTACACTGTTTAAGAGGAGCAACTTTATCAATGGCGCCCTGTATATTCTTTATAAAGTCAGAATAAATAATGTCCACGTTCACTGAAGTGTAATTCCAATCCTTTCCCACCAATTCTAGTATTAAATTAGATACAGCCTGGTTATCCAAGCTGCGAAAAAATTTAATTTGTGGCAATTCCATAAAATTAGTTTCAAGCTGAACCTCTGTGCCAATCATCTCATGGTCAGTGAGGACCGGAAAGTCTCTCGGCAACTCCTTGCAGACAAAATCGTTTGTGATTATGTGGTCCAATAATGATGCTGATGAATTAGTCACGCGGGTTACTTTAGTCACAATTTGAGTGAAACCAGCTCCTTGTATTAAATCTTGGTATTTCTTGACTTCATTGTTGTTTTTTTGTAGATCAACATTAAAGTCGCCTAGGATAAAAGTTTTATTCTCTTGAAACATTTGGTCATTCAACTTTTCATTTAAATAATCGAAAAATTCACTTATTTTAGAATTAGGAGACCTGTAACATACGGCAACCACGAAAACTTCTTTATTAACTTGTACCTTAACAGCTAACATCCAACAACCACTGACGATTGCATCATTTAACACCACTTCAAAATTCATAGAATTTCTTATGTACATACTAGTACCGCCCGTGTGCCTGCTGTTAGAATGACATATTACCGTAGAATATCCAGGGATATCCACTTCCTGCTCCTCTATTTCAGATGTTAGATGCGTTTCGCTAACACACATGATCCATGGATGTTTTTCTTGCAAAAATTGTTTTAACTCCAATATATTTGAAGTAATACCTTGTATATTTATATGTAAAATATCCAACTTTGTGGTGGAGACAGATTTAGATCTACTATTTAATTGCTAGGAATAATGAGTTCGATTTTTCATTTTTTCTTGCTCTTTTTTATAGCAAATACATTCTTTGTCAAAAACAGTATGGTTGTAATCAATATTTGTTATTTTCAGGACATCATGTGCATATTTACAATTGGTGCATTCGTGAGTATCAGAACTGCATTCGCTACTTTTGTGATGTTTATTGCACAATGGACAAACTACATTCTCCTGACGACAATGAAGTGCTTTATGGCCATATCTCCAACACTTGTAGCATCGCAGTACACCCACATACTCATAAACTGAGCAACTATCCCAGTCCAAAAAAATTCTTTTATTACTTAACAGGCATTTGAAACTTTCGGGTGACATCTCCAAAATTACATTGTTTAGCTTCCTGTTGTTGGGTTTATATTTTCGCACAAACGCCAAATCAACGTTTAAATTTTTCAGACAGTTTTGATTCTTAATGCGATCCAGAAACTCCTCATCATCAGTGAGATACTTATCATCAACACCATTAATAATTATTTTCGGTCTTATTAATTTTGGGATCTCCACCTCATAATTTTCTGATAATTCAGCTAATGCCTTAGTTTTCAGTTTCTCCAAGGATTTGTCGTCTCTGCACTGAATCATAACAGAACCTTGACCTATTGATTTTAATTTGTTTACTTCCACCGATAAATCAGATGGGTTTATTTTTTTTGTGACTGCATTTTTTGTTGTAGCACTATCTTGATTCGCATTCTTGGGCCTGATAAATAATGGCGGACTTATTTTCGTCTTGACGACATCAGACCAATTCCGTTTATTCTCAGCCAGCAGGTTTGTATGTTCAAGATTTTTCAAAATGCTTTCCGTGTTACTCTTACATTCCCCGGTTTGCTGTTCCAAGTTTTTAAGCACCTTGTTTACATCAATTTTTTCACGCATTGGCATCACACAAGTATCACATACCCACAATAAATTTTCGGAATCATTTATTGCCTTGTATAGTTGGTCTTTAATATTAACACAATGCAAATGATATCTCTTTTTACAAAATTCACACGTCACAGCCTTTATATTTACTATAAAATTGTCGCTGCAGCGGGCACACACGTGCGTACCCGAGCTCATGACTACTACTACATGCTTCCTTAAGCACAAAGTTAAATTTCTCATCAATAATCGTAACATTTGGCTTGTATTGTTTTACTTTCCTCACAAGAAGAAGTATTATAATCGCAAAAAGAACATTCTTAACGTTTTTATTAGCACTTGTCTAGTAATAACAATTTACAAAATAAACAATTGTAAAAGCTGTAAAAATAATATGATCAATTCGTTCAATAAATCGAAAGAAAAAGTTTTATTACAAATTTTCAGATTAAACCCACATATAACTTTCCAACATTGTCCCTGTCTTGGAAAGATCCCCGGGCATTCATGAGTAAGTTGTTGAATACGCGCCATGAATTTAACGAGTACATGCGTATCGTTAAAACTAGGATAAAGTAATTGTAATTGGTAATTGGTTTTTATAAATCTAATGCAAAAGTGCTCAATTACTTGCAAATACGTTTTATCTGCTGTAGTGACACTTATTTATTTAAATATGTACCCATATATTCTATTTCAGGATTTAGTTGATAAAGATAGATAGAAGAGTTTCACTCTACAAAAGTCGTATTTTTTGGAAATAATAGACATTTAAAAAAACCTTCAGTGTTTATACACTTATAGTCAAAAATATTGCATAATTCATTTTAGGTCTATATTTTGTGATTTATTTTGCTGAATCTGTCACATTGGAGTGTTTTACGTTTATTGCAATATATTACAGAAAAGATAATGTTTTAACATAGGCTTTAAAATGAATAAGCGATAATGTTAAATTATAACTGAATCAGCATAAAATGATAAACCTACCATAATGTGCCTGGACGACTAAAACAATGTCTTCTCTTCATTTGTCTCTGTCAGAATGACATTTCCAGTGCCATTATTTCTTAATCTATAGTTTCAGTTAGTGAGGTGTCACCATTGGCGTAACTAGAATGATTTTGTAGGGGGGGCCTGGCCCCTAGTCGAGTAGGATTTTAATGGCAAGTGTCAGTATGACGTATGTATGGCTTTGGACTTCGGAAACACTGGGGTGGGCACCAGAGCAATCTGGGGTGGGCACGGCCCACCTGCCCCCCCCCCCCCCCCCCTATATACAGGTTGTCGTTTCGTTCTGTGGCTACCAGAACTATTTAAAGAATGCGGACGAAATATTATCTATGTTGTCAAATTACTTATCAAAAATCAAAGTTCACGTTTGGTGCGGTATTATTAACGACAAATTAATAGGGCCGTTCTTTTTTCGCCAAAACCTAACTGGTGCTACCTATTTACATTTTTTGGAAAACGAACTAACAGATTTTTTGGATAATATGAGTATACAAGAACGACGTAAATTATGGTTTGTACATGATGGTTGTCCGGCTCATTCTGCTAGAATTGTTTCTGAATGGTTAAATGGAGAATTTGGTGATAAATGGTTAGGACGAAATACCGATCCACGGTGGCCTCCTCGTTCGCCAGATCTCACTCCACTAGATTTTTTTTTATGGAGATATTTAAAGCAAAAAGTGTACAAGGATCGACCCTTTAATAATGTTGGGGAGCTTGAAATTTCGATACGATTTCATTGCAGAAATATTCCAGCAAGTGTTTTGCGATCCACGCTTAGTGAAATTTATGATCGGACAATTAAATGCATCGAACGTGAAGGTGAACATACGGAGACGCGTTGATAATTTGTTAATAATGCCACACAACGCCATTTTTTAGTAGAATTTCATGTTTGTCGATTATTTTGTACAATTTTCTAATAAACATTTAAAATAAAAATTTTTGCACTTTAAATGGGAGTTTTTAATTTGAAAATTATCATTACTATATTATATTACTTATTACTATCATGTTTTATCTTGTTAAAAATAATTTTTTACGGTATTTTAAAGTTGTGTTTAATGTCCTTGCAACAAACATGAAGTTTGTGATTCCTTAATAAATTAAAAAGCTAAGTTATTTTTACAAATATGCTTGAATTTGAACAAAGATGTGTGAAATTGATTTGATTTTGTTTAATTTATCAAGGTTTTTAGGGTGATAATAAAAAAAAAAAATTTTTTGGGAAATAATTAATATTTTTAAAAAATTTTTGTTTTTTATTTTATGAGGCCACGTTTTCAAACCTATGCATAACTTTTAATTCTAAACACCTTTTCTTAATAACATTTCGCTGAATTTTCTGAAATAGGGGTACTTTATTCTTGTACAAGTTTTATATTTTTTGTCGTACCCTGTACGTCATTTGACTTGCAACCATTCCAAGTGCATCAAATACGATTATCGAACATGCACCAACTTTTATCAAGAATAAAATTTTCTAAGAAATCGGTAATAAAAAACTTTCCCATATGTTGCACACTTAAACGGCCACACTGTATAGGTATTATTACAATTTTGGATTCTATGCAAGATTCTAGGCAGATTTCATATATCCTGTCTTGTACCTAAGTTAAGCATGTTTGACTTATTTAAGGTGTTATGTCTAAAATGATTGCAGACCTTAAATGAATTATTAATTTTTCCTATAATTAAGCCTTTATTATTTAATTTGGTGTGGATTCCTTGTTGAAACGGACCTGCTTTAATAGATTTTTTATAATATTGTTAAACTAGCAATACAGTCTGTTCAAAAAATAAAATTAAAAGTGAAATTGAGAAAACTGAAAAAAATCTACATTTTCAAATGGAAACCACCAAATTTTATAATTATTTTCTATTTGGCATAAAAAAAGGGTGAGTTTGTATAAGATTTAATATTTTTACTGAAAAACAGTCGAATGCCAAAGAGATAAATAAAATAAAAAATAGTAAAACATGTTCTTGTTATTATTTGTCCCATTCTCCATAAATAATAACCACGTTTAAATAATCTTCGTTTGAATTTAAGCGGCATAGCATAATTATTAATAATTTTCAAATGGTAAGTGACATCTTCATACGTCTTAAGAATACCGATATGCCGATAAAATACCGATGTACCGATATTATCGGCACACGGATATATATCGGCCGATCACTAATACATACGCAACCTCCTCGCAGAGCATGTTTTACCTTATTCCGGCCTTGTTTGGTATGATAACTTTGTGCTAAAGGATGCTAAAGCGTCGGGATTGCAAAGCTAGACTGGCCACCATACATTCTTGACGCAAATCTCGCAGGACACCCTAAAAAGAAATATAGGAGCACGGGATCCAGCTCTTAACTCAATTGGAGAATTACGGATTGCTGCACAGGAAGAATGTAATCGAATTCCACAAGAAACCATCGAAAGACATTTTGCGCAGTATGCCTAGGAGGATGCAGGCTATTGCTAGAGCTAGAGAATGAAATAATAAGTACTAAATTATTACTATATTGCCTTAAAGTTGTGTATCTTGTTATTGTTGCTCTTTCCTAATTAAATGTTATAACAAAATCAGGCTTATTCCTACACTAATCTGTTGTAAAACTTCAATATGTAACTTATTTGATTATTAATAACGTAAAACAAACACTCTAGTCTAACAGATTTAGCAACAGAAAGCACAATCGCAAAAAAAAAGATTTAAAATAGAATATTCAATATTTTTGCACGAAACTACCCCAGAACTTTCCCGCCAGGGGTCCTTGTAAGCACGAATTTACTGTATTATTCAGGGTATAGTCTTTTTCAGGTATAATGATTGGGAAATTTCATAATAAATGGCTCCATTATATTTAAATTCGTTGCCTTGCTGGTAAATTTTGTACTGAGTTTCTCGTTCGTTGAATAACTGGTTCAATTTCTGTTTTTCATACAGATATTCATTAGATCGATTGTGCAGTTGGTTGGCAGGGTGTCTCATCTTTGTAATTTTACGTAGACTTGTTCTTTCAACTATTTCTATAATATTGACAGCTGGTCTTCTGCAAGAACTGAAAATTATTTGACCATATGTGAGACATCTCAAATGTTTACTTCTGGTTATCATATTCTTTATAATTATTAGGTGATGTTTAAACTTCAGTTTGTGGTCAAAATGGATGGCCCATGTATTTAATTTGTGTATCTGGGTTTATTGGGTGAAGAATTTTTAAGTTTATGATGAAAAATTCTAAGCTGTGTTTCCTCGGGATGTACAATAATTTCCATTTTTGAAACTACGATACAACGACATCAAGTGCAATTTGTGGTTCTTGCACTGCTTTTGCTGCATTCTTATGGTGAACTGCCATTGAGGTATCATCAACAAACTGTATTAAATATGGTATTTTTTTTTCAAAACTTGATCTCGTTATATAAGAGTGGCGATAGTGCTGCTCATAAAAAGAAGGTCTCGAATAAACTCGATTTACTTTAACAATATTTTTGCCGTTTTCCCAGAAATACTCGACTATCCAGATTAAATAGGTTGGACACTGAAGTTGATGTAATTTAAGTAAAATACCTTAATGCCAGACGCTGTGAAATGCCATTTTAATATAAAAAAAAAACAGCTGGCACTACTAAGTCCCATTATGTTTGGTGATTGCATATTTGTTGTTATAATGGTGAGTGGATGGATAGTAGAGTGGCAAGACTTAAAACCAAATGGATATTTAGGCATTTGTTCTGCTTCTTTGATTAGGATTGGCATATAATTTTTCCAAGTTATCAATTTCTATTTAATTTTTCAGTGCGGTGGAATCTCATGCGCCACAAACGACTACCAGAAGCACTACAAGCGTAGCAATAAGAAAGAAGCCAGGAGGAAAAAACGTTGAAAGAGAGAACGTTCCCCTTAATGGTCCCAGTGCCAATATCTATAGGAACAAGCCGGAACCGGAATTAATTGTCCGACTGGAAAAACTAAATGTTGTGGAAAGAAATGGGAAGTTTGTAGTGGAACATCCGCATATGGATTTGGACAGGTAAGTTCAGTTATGCTTGAGGCAAACAATGTTCGCCTTAACAACGGAATAGCGGAGTTAAATTTAGTTCAGCACGTCTGTTCTTGACTCAGAAGAACGATCATATCGAGAGAAGTGACTATTCCTGTTACAAGAACAGACATGCCAGACGCGACGCTCTCAGCCTGGATGGCCTTTTAAAAAAACCCACGAATCGAGACGTCACGCGTGCTCCATCTCGTCTTAATAGATTTCTGGCTCTGTTGCTAAAAAATCCACATACCAGTGGCATAGTTCCTTTACACTGTAATAACCTCCCTCTTTGGTATTACTAATCGTCTAGGATCTTCATTTAATGTCTAGTTGAAACTCTTACTTTAAGTGTTACGAGCAATCACCTTTTGATGTCACAATAAGTCTACTAAGCATAACACTGACGAAATCGTTAATTGACACAATTAACTATTTCATCCTCACCTAGTATCCGTTCGGAATCAGACTACTAGTGGTTATACTTATATTACACCTCCTACGGAAAATAAAAAAAAAGGTTTGATATGCTATTTTTCAAAATACATTTTTGTCCTATTTTTATGTATTTCAACTAATCTATTTCCTATCTTAATTAAAACATTTGGAGCCTTATCCTCTACTACCGGGTAAGGACCGTTATAAATAGTATCTTTTTTATTTCCAGCATCATTTTTTACCAAAATCTGTTCCCCAGATTTGTAAATAATAAATTTTGTTTTTTTGTGAAAACAGACTTTTCTCTTCTCTTTTGACTTTCCTAAATTATCTCTAGCATCTGCCCATGCATTTTACAAGCGATATTTTAGTTCAATAGGATAATTTTCAAAATTATAGAGTGGATCTATTTTATTTTCAATATTAGATGGTAAATTACAAGTTTTTCCAAAAATTAACTCATAAGGGGTATAACGTGTTTCTGTGTAAACGCTATTATTCTACGAAAAACTCCAAAATGGAAGCCAAGTGCTCCAAGTTTCTGGATTTTTGGTTGTTTGTATCCGTAAATAAGCATTTAAATGTTTCTGCGTGTTTTCAAGTGATACGCTGTTGAAAACAATTGTTTTATTTTTAAAATTTTGCATGTATCCTTTAAAGTTGAACACAAAAATTCTGAGCCTCTATCTGAAATTATACATTTTGGTATACCAGATCGCAATATAAAATTATTTACAAAACTTGATGCTATAGTTGTTGACTCCTTATTTGGCAAGGGATAACACTCAACAAACTTAGAAAGCTCACACTGTAAAGTAAGTATGTAGCGATTTCCTTGTTCATCTTGTTCTAAAGGCCCTACCAAATCTAAATATATATTTTGGAATGCTGCTGAAGATGCAGTCGTATTGATGGACATAGGTTGTACATTAGGCTTAGAATGCTTATACCTCTGACAGGCATCACAACGTTTGACAATCCCTTCAACATTCGAATGTATGTTTGACCAAAAATAATATTTGTTAATATTGTTATACATCCGGTTTATTCCAGCATGACCGCCGGTGGGCAGGATGTGAAAAGCATTAAGAATAATTCTTTGACGTTCTAAATCATTTACTTTTTCTACATCTTTATAGAAATTTTAAAATATTTATTCGACATGTCTTTTATTTCATTATGCATAATACTAGTTATTAATCGCGCGTTTTCTTTATTTTTTAAAATAATTAATTCCGGAATATTGTATTTAATACAAATTGAATCCAGGTCTCTCTCTCAAAATCTATTTTAGAAAGTAAACTAAGTTCATATGAGTTTTTTTGCCCTCAGTATCCAATAAAGAATCGTACAACTCTATAACATCAATAAGGTGTTTTGTGGAAGCCTCAGAGCCATCCATTACCGGAATTAACCCGGCTGCGGTCTTCAATTCGAATTTTTCAGACATTCCGTTTCACTATCTGAAGAATTAGAATCAAGCTCTATAGCAGATGGTAACTTCAGCAATTGGATTTCTGTACGCCTTTCTTATAAACTTTTGTCTAGATGCTCTAGATAACTATTTATATCGTTTACATATAATTTAGCCTTATCTACGAATTCTCCTATATACGACTTACTCTTAAATTTATCCCTAATTTCACTAAATTGCAATTTAAATTTTTCTAATTTCTTAACATAATATTCTAGTACCTTAGAACTATTTCTTCGCTCTTGATTATCTTTTCCAACATTTCTATTAAATACTCTTAATTCTTCCAATAAATACCTAAATTCATCTACTTCTTTCGGCATTCCAAATCATTTTTTAATTACTTCTCATAATAACTTAACCATAATACCATATATACCATAATTATTTAAATTTTGTCAGTACTCTGCGCTGCCAGCAGAGCTCTTCTAATTTTCCTATCAAATGCTTGTTTGCATCTTATATATCAAATCCATAATAAAACAGTTATAGCCAAGCAAACTAATAAAAAGCTTAGGATATCTTGAATGGACCCAAAACGTGTAGTAGTGGTTTGTCCCCCACTGTTTCCTGCTTGTGCTATAATAATCTCTTCTTTGCTTTCCTTATTACCCATTTTCATATGGAACCATTACCATACTCTGTGCTATAGTATTTTACTTAGATCAGGCCGTTGGCAGGATCGCCATGTAATAACCTCCCTCTTTGGTATTACTAATCGTCTAGGATCTTCATTTAATAAAAGGACGGTTCTAGTTCAAACTCTTACTTTAATCTAAATAATTTTTAATTTACAATTACATCCAAATCTAAGTGTTACGAGCAATCACCTTTTGATGTCACAATAAGTCTACTAAGCATTACACTGACGAAATCGTTAATTGACAAAATTAACTATTTCATCCTCACCTAGTATCCGCTCGGAATCAGACTACTGGTGGTTATACTTATATTACAACACAAGACTTTTAAAGCTAGTAAGTCATATAAGGAAAAGTCCGAAAGTCAATACTTTTTTTAGTTTAGATTCTTTCCGTTTTTTGGGTGCTGAATCCGAATCTTAATGTTTGCTAACAAAATTTCGTATGGCAACATGAATGAATCCAAAAATGGTAAAAAAACTAATTTTTTTACTTTTTTTGCTTATTGCTCGGAAACTATAAACGTTTCGCAAATAAACTTCCTATTCAGAATGAAAGTACATAAAATTTCCTATAAACTTTATTATTTAAGTTTTTTTCTCCGACGAACCGTTCGAGCTCAAGCGATAGTTCAAGGGTATTTACCAGTGAGTGGTCCGATTTGGGATTTCGCCGCGGAAGAGCGTAAGTCTGTGTTATTGACAAATCTGACAACATCGCCATTCCAATACACGACGCTGGGCTATATTGAAGGAGTAGGAGATCTTTTCCTTATTCTTAAATACATATTCCCTTTATATAAATTATTATTTTCTAGATTATCAGTGGCGAGAATTTTTAATTTATTTCAATTAATAGTATTCATGAAAATAGAATGGCCATGTTATGTGGCATTTTATTTTAAGGTTGAGGAATACGATTTGTCTTGTCTATTTAATGCACTAGTTTGGTTTATTCCTTAAATAAAGAGAAAAAATACGAAATGAAACTACCGCTTGTCCCAAATTACAATGAGTATGATAAAATTAAGATAATTGAGTTATTCAACTAAAATATTTAAACTAAAACAGTGTTCTTATGTTCTAGTCGATCTCTCGTTTTTGGCAGTTTTTTGTCTTAGTCCTAGGACGGGAATTATTCTAATTTTTTTGACAATCAGAACTTTAGACACTTAAAGCATTTATTTGTATCAAATTTTTCTTCTAAGCGGGAGGATATGATTAATTTTTAGTAAATTATATTAAATCAAACACATTACCCCACAGAGTGTGTCCCAAATCATGTTGAAAATTAGCTAAATTCGTTACCGTAGAATGGGGTTACTTGGAACATTTGAAAGAAATATTTGTGAACAGAAACGACACCGCGTAAATTATGAATTTTTATGTTCCCAGAATATGTATGGCACATAGACTATCGATTGAAACCTGAATAATAAAAAGAAAATAATATGGAAATTTTTTTTTAAAAAACAGTATGTGTTCCAAGTTCTTCAAGGCTATTCTGATAACACGACGACTCTAGTTTTTTAACAATGTTGCATATTTTACTTTAGCTGGACATCTTGGAAATTTAAAAAAAAATTATCCACTTCACCTTAAATTACGAAAAAATAGTAGGTATACTATATTAACTAGTAAATGTACCTATACAGTGAGTCCCAGAAGAAATGTCTAAATTTATTTAAAATTCAGCGGTAAGTTTTTTCAAAAAACGCTCGTACCCGTCGATTGTGATTTTTTAATTTTTTTTTTGTGGTAATTTCATGTATACAGGGTAGCTCAAAAATAAGTTACGACCATCAACTTCATTTTTTCAAATGAAAACATATATTTTTTATTTCATTTTTGAATTTTGCATTGAATTCTAAGCATGTTTCATGTACCATGTCCTATACATAAACTCAACAGTTATTGAAAAAATTAGGATTGAACATATCATTTAGGGAATCCAACGATCTATCAAATCTTCTGGCAATATGGCATTTTGGGCTCCATAATAAGTAAGAGTGTCCTATCTCACTGTCACCGTTTATTTCCATAGAAACTGTATGACAATTTTATTTCAAATAAGTATAATTATTGTCAAGCGTAGTTTCAAAGTTGCGGTTTTCACAATAATGGTGAAGTTAACGGAACGGGAAAAATTGAAATTCTATGCATGGTTGGGTTTGGTGATAAAACACGTACTCAAATAGAAACAGCCCAATTATTTAATGAAATCCATCCTGATCGTCCTCCCATATGTCAAAAGATGGTGAGTAGAATAGAGGCTAAGTTTAGAGAATTCGGTCATGTTAGAGATTTGCCTAAATCTGGTCGTCCTACTCGAGATGAAAATGAACAACTTGACGTTTTGCTCTCCTTGGAAGAAAATCCATGTACTCCCCTGTCGCACATTGGGGCCGATTTACACATGCCGAAATCTGTTGTTCACCGAGTAGTTCAAAAGCACAAATATCACCCATACAAAGTTATTCCAGTGCATGAGTTATTTGAAGATGATTTCGATAGGCGAAGTGAGTTTTGCGGATGCATGCAAAATATGTGCAATCTAGATAATAATTTAGTAAAAAATATTATTTTTTCGGATGAAGCTACGTTCTATTTGAATGATAATGTGAACAGACAAAATTGTCGATATTGGGCAACAGAAAATCCGCATTGGATGATAGAGGTTCACAGCCAGTACCCTAAGAAAATAAATGTTTGGTGTGGAATCGTACGCGAAAGAGTAATAATTGGTCCATTTTTCTTTGAACAGTCTTTAACTGGACAAGTATATCTCGAATTTATCCAACTAGAATTAATTCCAGCATTAGTGGCTTTATTTCCGAATCCATTTGATCCAGACTCCCCTGACGAAGAACTGATATTCCAACAAGATGGTGCTCCTCCGCACTATGCGGCCACTATGCGCACATTTTTGGATGAAACCTTTCCCAATCGGTGGATTGGAAGGAGAGGACCTATCGAATGGCCTGCTAGGTCGCCAGACCTAACTCCGCTGGACTTTTTTTTGTGGGGTTACCTCAAATCAAAAGTATTTGTTAAAAGGCCAAACAATATGCAGGAGTTGAAAGAAAGGATCCGAAGAGAAGTGCGTGTCATAACTCCGGAAATGGTTGGAAACGTGCAAAGAGAGTTTATTGATCGTCTTGGATATTGTCAAGCCGTAAACGGCGCACATTTTCAACATTTAATTTGATTTTGTTGTGTTTTTTTTTTTAATAAACAGGTCTTACTTATAGATATGTTCAATCCTAATTTTTTCAATAACTGTTGAGTTTATGTATAGGACATGGTACATGAAACATGCTTAGAATTCAATGCAAAATTCAAAAATTAAATAAAAAATATATGTTTTCATTTGAAAAAATGAAGTTGATGGTCGTAACTTATTTTTGAGCTACCCTGTATACATGAAATTACCACAAAAAAAAATTAAAAAATCAAAATCGACGGGTACGAGCGTTTTTTGAAAAACTTACCGCTGAATTTTAAATGAATTTAGACATTTCTTCTGGGACTCACTGTATATATTTTAAACATTTACTGTATAAGCAAAAATTCACTTTTGGGGATTATGCAAATGATGAAGAATTTGATTATTTTCAATTTCAGTTATGTCGTTGTCGTCTGGGTACCTAAAAATGGTTTTCGATAACCCTACCGGGCGCAAAAACTTACATTCATATAATGCTCCGTATTCTACTATTTTGGTAACCTCCCAAACAATTTTTTTATTTTTATCAGGTTTTCCCTCGAAGGAAGCCAAAATAAATTGTCCAACATTCACTTCAGTATGATTAACTTCCTCTTCTGAATATACATTTTCTCCACTACAGACTGTGGCAGCAGCGTCTCCCAAATCAGAAATATCTTCGGCTGCAATGGAGCAATTCATGTAATGAAATTTCAGTATCCGACTCGGACTCGACGATTTCTCTGCTGGGTCCAGCGATACTTTTTCCGGGGTGTACAGTTATTCTTTTTTTCCTTATTTGTGGTTCCGTTTTATTTCCATAGTTGGAACATTGCCGAAAACTTGGTACTGTTGTTCCATGTTTTCGGTTTACCTGTTTTTTTATCACTTCATAAAAACTCATATAAAATTACGGGTTATTTTGTTTATTATGGATCCTCACGTTGATCATAAACAAACTGTAGTACTTATAGTACAGTATCATACCTCTGTTGCCAAATTTTGAGCAAAATTTAAAATATGAATTTTTTTATCCAAGTTACCCATATGTTCCAATATACAGGGTCAATCGCCAAAAACGAAACAGTTATTAGTTCGTTTATTATGGACCAATCACAATCTGGTCATTCCATCAGATCTTGTGATTTCACCAGATCTTGTAAAATGTCACCAGACCTGGTGTGACATTTTTTTGCATCAATGTATCAAGGTTAAAAGGGACTAAACTAGTGTTGTGATGTTTCATTTTAATCCAATGCTTTTATGATAATGTGATGTTTTTTTGTTGATATTTAATAATTATTATTTTATTATGCTATAATACAGGGTGTTATGGAAATTACGTATTATATTTAAACCGGCAATTCCTGAGATGAAAACAAATTGAAGAAAAATATTCAAAAATGGCGCTTTAATTTAATATGCCCTGTACATGACCTGATGTCGAACCAAAAATAAGCACATGTAGCCCTGACAGAATGGCAAACAAAAGGTACATATGGCGAAAACGTCAGTGAATTTTGACCAGTGTTGTCATATCTTCAGGGTAAACTCTTTAGAAGGCCAATGTCCTTATGATTGGAAGGAAGTTCTTTATGAAAAAAAGGAATTTTATTTCCATGCTATGTTACCTTTAACAAAATTTATAATTCTCGCGTAGATTTATATGCACTTTTGTCACATCACACAGAAAACAGATATCAAAAGTCAATGTTCAGTCAACCTTTTGATTGATTCGGCTTCATTTAGAAAAAAAAATGGAAATTTCTTTAAAACCCATGCTGTATTCCCTTGTTATTTAAAAACTAGTTTCATAATTTGTATAAAAAAATGATTTATACACTAAATAATATGTTTTAGTACACCGGCGCACGTAACCTCGCATGAAATTCACACACGGACATCGTTTTTAACACAACGAACAAACCCGTAAAAATTTGTGGGCACTTTTGTTTTCGACACACATATTAAATTTACGTCATTTAAAAACCACTGGAATAATAAACAAATAAACGTTTCAGCCACGCTTTGTTTGTTTACGGTGTTTGTTTGAGTTTTTATTCATTCCGTCGGGCCGGTTGAATCGAGCTGTCAGTTTTGGATCGGTGTTGCCAAACTACCAAATACTAATAACTAGAAATCCAGCTTGTCGACGAAGAGTTTTTGCTATTTTATAAGTTTAAACTCATACGTCGAGTAATTTCCATTTGTAATATTACGTTTCCGTATTATTTTCTCTCTCTGTTGCAGTACAAAATTCATATTTTTTAAATTTAGTTTTAAATTTTAAGTTTTGCCGCGCAAATTTCGAAGTCTGCAACATGGCAACCTCGCTCGACCAGCTGTTTTTCACAAAAAGGTCAACTGAAGAAAATGGACTATTACATTTTTTGTTATTCTACTGGAAAGTGCAAAGAACTTCAATCGAGCCATTAGCTCCTAAAACTACTAGGAGGTAATGATCGAGCTGAAACGGTTTTGTGCTAGGGTCCAGAATAGGAAAATGTCCGACAAACAAAGATCTTGTACATGGATAGATTCCCCAAACCGGGAGATGCCGGGTAAAGAACATGTGTACTACAAAAGTTCAAAAGTTGGAACCCCAAGACTACCCCTTACAAGAAGGTTACTGGCTTTACCCGAGATGGAATATTTATCAGTGAGGCCAATAACCAGATAAGAGTTTTCTTGAACATATCGGCCGGTATTATTGACGATCACCTAATAGGACCACATATCCTGCCAGCAAGGCTAAATTCAGAATAATTTAGAATTGTTTATAAAGGGCCAATTTGTGTCCTATCTCCTATTTGTGTGTTTGTTATAAAGTGTAATGCATTAGTGTGTAGCCATTTTGTGTGACAAGGGCCTATCTTCAAAAGACTAATTTGAAACGCGTGTGTTTCTAGTGATTTATAGTAATTTGTTCGGGTTCGGGACAAACTGATTTTTTACTATTAATTAGAAATTTTAAAACAACTTTGAGAACCTGAATGCTCTGACAGAATTAGAAGATTTTAATATTATGCCACATAGGACTGTGTTCTTTTGTTTGTTGTTTTAAATACCCGTCATGGCCTACTAAAAAAAAATGGTATATTTTTGAAAACGTATACAGGGTGTTCTGGAAATGACGTATTATATTTAAATGGGTGACTCCTGGTTTTTTTTTAAATCCAACGTTTAAAAAGTGGGGTAATTCACCCCTAACCCCACCCGGTTACTCCTCGGTGCATTCATATATGATCATATTACATTGCCAAGCTGTGTAATCAAAAGATGTTCAAGCCCAATGTTGCCAATTGTGTAGAAAATAACTTTAGATTCTTATAAAAATAATATTTAGTTTACCTAGTATCCAAATAGAAGCGAATCCATTTGCCAGTACACTAGCAAGTAATACAGGGCACCAACGTGTTATTTAAACAATAAGGGCGTACTTTTGTCTACACAGTAGCACTTTAAAATACTAATTCAGATTGAACGGTACTTAGATGTGTTGTGACGCGAAAACTATGTGATTTTGTGATGTGAGTACTTGGTGCTTTTTATAAATTAAGTTGGTTTTAAATAAGTCCGAAAAGGTAAATAAAATTGCATTTTTTTTTCTAAAGGGTAAGTGGTATTTATAAACTTTTAAGTTGTCCAGATCTGACGGATGTCGTTCGAATTGAACAAATGAGAACATACCTGACTATTTAAAAACTCCGCGGCGGTTCGTTCGAGTCAGTTCAAGTTTATAAATCAGAGATTGTTTCCTAGCGAACTGAACTGAACGTAAAAGTTTATAATAATGTACCCTGAAAAATAAACAACTTGCAATCTGTCAAACGGTTATTGAGTTTCTAAAGAGTTTACCCTGAAGATATGACAACACTGTTGACATATGTTGATTTGTTTACCTTTCTGACAGGGGCATCACATGGTCAATTTTGGTTTGACATAAGGTCATGTACAGGGCATATTAAATTAAAGCGCCATTTTTGGATATTTTTCTTCAATTTGTTTTCATCTCAGGAATTGCCGATTTAAATATAAGACGTCATTTCCATAACACCCTGTATTTCGGGCCTAATGCCAAGACTAAAAATAAAGTGTTATATATTTTTGAGAAGCTTGTTACAAACTAAATTATATTATTAAAAGTGACCCATTTAAAAAATGCAAATTTGTTTATTTTCCTTGAAAATTATTGAATGTTGAAAAAATCTCATTACTTCACTGGATTCTACGTAAAAAACTATAAAAATAACATTTTATTTCTTTTTGATACGTTACGGGGTAACCGAGATATGGGGGGTGTCCCAAAATGCACAATTCTCAAAAACACCCCTTATGTCAAAAACAAGGCGGCCTAGAAAAATTGAATTAGGGTATCTTCTGTTTGACAAAAAAGTAGCAAAATGGTGCGAAAACCGCATCCTTCTATCTTTACTAATAACGGAGATACCCCGTAAAACTACCCAAAAATGGACACCCTGTATATGTGAAGCATATTTCAATTCCTTTATTTTTATAAGCGAGACATCTAAAATGTTTATACTTCTGGTTATCATCTTTTTTATAATTATTAGGTGATGTTTAAAGTTCAGTTTGTGGTCAAAATGGATGCCCATGTATTTAATTTGTGTCTGTGGGTTCATTTGGTGGTTAAGAACATCTATGCTGGGTAAAGAGTTTTTTTATTTATGATGGAAAATTATCAACTGTGTTTCCTCGGGATGTACTTTTAATTTCCATTTTTGAAACTATGATGCTATGAGGGTAAAGCATATTGTGATGAGGAAAAAAAATGATTTTGTCATCCTGTTAAAATTTTTAAAAAATGCTAAAAAATCACCAGAAATCGACCTTTTTAAACAGTTTTTCACCAGTCACCAGATTATTCATTGATTAATAATCATAATCAGTGATCAATTCGTGACTAAGCCATAGATATATCGTAGAATTAATAATGTATTTCTTTACAGAACTCCGCCAAACGCCTGTCAAGAGACACGTAGACACAGACCGAAGAAAAATCATCAACATGAAGCTCATACAAGTAGTTCTCAGAAACTCTTGCTCTGTCATTTGAATCGAGAGAAAGTCGATACGTTTAAATGTAGCACATGTAAATTTAAAACAAATCATAAAAGTAATTTAAAAAGGCATCTGCTCCAGTATGAACGTCCGGAGTTTAAGTGTGAGCAATGTGAATATCAAACACATAGAAAAGGGTATTTAAGGCAGCATTTGCTCAGGCATATGAATCCAGATGAAGTCGATAAGTTTAAATGTGAGCAATGTGAGTTTGAAACACATAACAAAAGTTATTTAAAACTGCATTTGCGCAGGCATATGAACCCGGAGGAAGTCGATAAGTTTAAATGTAGCCAATGTGAATTTCAAACACTTTATAAATGTCATTTAAAGCAGCATTTGCGCAGCAGGCATATGAGTCTAGAGGAAGTCGATAAGTTTAAATGTACCCAATGTGAATTTGAAACGCGTCATAAAAGTTGTTTAAAACAGCATTTGTGCAGGCATATGAATCCAGAGGAAGTCAATAAGTTTAGATGTAGTCAATGTAAATATCAAACACTTCAGAAAGCTAATTTAAAGCGGCATTTGTTCAGGCATATGAATCCAGAGGAGTTCGATAAGTTTGAATGTACCCAATGTGGATTTGAAACGCGTCAAAAAAGGTATTTAAAGCAGCATTTGCGTAGGCGGCATATGAGGAAATCAATAAGTTTAAATGCAGCCAATGTGAATATCAAACACCTTATAAAAGTCGTTTAAAGCGACATTTCCTCAGGCATATGAATCCATATGAAGTCGTTATGTTTAATGTAGGCAGTGCGAATATATAAAGGTCATTTAAAGCAGCATTTCCTCAGGCATACGAATCCAGATGAAATCGATAAGTTTAATTAAAATGGTCAATTTAAGGAACGAAAGGTCGGAAAACGAATGTGTTGTATATCACTGAACATAGATTTAGTTCTTAGTTCCTGTTTCATAATTTAAACAGGCCCAGGCCCGTATTTAAAAAATGTAAGTTGATGATGACCCAAAAACGGCACGTCGTATTAAAGATCTGATAATGCCATCGTATGGAGAATAAAAAGGAAGTGAAATTTATTTTTTACATCTCTGCGAACAAAGTATAGAAAAAGTAAAAACACAAAATTTTAGAATTTCCCAAATATTTTGAAAGCCCCTTTATTTATTTTTGATTTTTTTGCGGCATATTATTGTGCCCATAATTATGCAACTTTGCCCCCACTTTAACCGACTTCATATCTCTTACCGTTTCCGAGATTGTGAAGGACGAATTTGTTACACCGTATATAAAAATAATAGACAGACGAGAGTTAATGCTTTCTGGCAGTTGTCCCATACTACGCGACATACAATGCTAAAGAGGTCGAAAGAAAGTAATTCTCAAAGTAATTGTAATATTGTAAGTAAATCCACCCTGAAAAATAGCTTTCCTAGGTTGGGGCATAGCATGGTATGAAGATCTATCTCTTATGGAGATTTATACTTTTATCAGCGTTTTTAACTCTCTTTTAAGCTAAATTAAAGCTAAAATACGACCTAAGAAGTTATAAACAAATTAAACAATTTATCTTATATAGTCCATCTCTCAGTGTAGTGAAATTGTGAAGAGGTAAATAAACTCATAGTCTGCTTCAGTAGTTAAATAAACAATATTTTAATTTCCATACATGTTTCGAAGGCATATATCCTCATCAGCTTCAGCGGAAAATACTTAAGAAATAAATGTTAACAAAATGAATAGAACCGTATCCATTCTAATTTTTTGTTTTTATCCTTATGAAAGCGGAAACGCCTTATATTTCTATCAAATTTCTTTGCCTGGTTATCCATATCATAACCAAACACAGCGCACCTCATTTTATGAAAATGTCGGCAATGAAGCCAATCCTATCACAATATTTCCTTAGCTTGCCGGAATTCTAAGGCTTGACGTTGTAGCTGTTCCCGTGGTTGTTGCTGTCGTTGTTGTCGTGGTCATGGTGATGGAATTTTGCACACTAACACTTTAGGGCGTGGTATCCACAAGTAAGAATCTTCTTTTGTTCCACAAACTAAAACCCCACACCAGACACCAGTTATAGCACCCCACCCCGTATTTTTCTTAAAATTCTGGAAATCCGAGCGGTCTAATTTCAACACGAGGTGATTGGCTATATTAAATTACTTTTTGCTGGGATCGGAAGATTCCTGTGTTAGTTTGCAGACCACTTATTTACTTAATTATTAGTTCCCTGATAGAACCACTACCATGTATGTACTTTTATTAAGGTTTTGACCAACCCTGTTTACTCTCCCTTTTTGGTCAAATGATTTTTATAAACTTCCATTAGGCGTAGCGATCAACAACACAATAATCAGATTTAACGTGCACTATTTATTTTCATCAATTGTTATTAAATGCAATTCTACATACTCTTCAAAGTACACAGTTATGTTTTACAACATCTTTATTTATACCATGATTTAAAATACAGTTATTATTTAAAGTTAAAGTTAAATTTTATAACCCTATTTAAAATTTCGACACACAATTAATATTATTAAGGAGTCGCCTAACGTTCTTAATTGGCCATGAAATAACACTTACTTCCGCTTAATTTAAACACGAGCGCAATTTGTTAGATCTGACCACTGAATTAAGAGACTTTCTGGCATTAATTCCCACTTAATGCCACTTTTATTCAACTTTTAACTTCCGGTAACACTTTTAATTCACGTTTTACTTCCGGTCCATAGCTCAGCGGTTCCTCAGTGTTAGTGACTAACTCTTTAATTGTAATTTTTCCGCTTAAATAGTGGAGAATCCACCGTATTTTCTCCCACAACCCTTGCCAGTGACGGTTTTATTACCTTATTTGTTTCCGCAATTCCCAGAACAGGTGTCAGAAAGCGATTATTTATAGACATATAAGGTCCAAAGTCGCGTGTACCTGACTCATATAGAGCACACCGTAATCCAGTTTACGCGTTTTTCCACGAATCGACCCACGCTTCCCTTTTAAAAGGTCGTAAATTTACGCGCCGACGTAAAATATTGCTTTCTTGCAGGTGTCTTGAAAAGACCCCTTTTATTTCGGTGTGGGTGTTAAGTTCAGTGTTCCTTATAATTTGGAAGTGGGGGTAGGGAAGGCGTCAGTTTCCGTCACTTTACCAGGGGTAGGCGCATTTTTCCCGGAGTCAGTTTAATTAAATCCGTAATATCGGGTTTGTTCTTTATGAAAAATTTAGTTAATTATTTTTTGTTTCGGATTCGATCGGACACGATCCGGTTAATTTATTTTATTTTTTAATAAAAATTTTTTTTTTTTAGTTATTATTTAATTCGTTTTTCCCGTATCGTTTTCCGTGGCCACTAGATAGGCAAATTTATTAGAAAGGAAATTGTCAAAACTTGATAGATCTCTCATATTTTCATTATTTATGAAATATCCATTGAGTACGTAAGAATTTTTATAATATGCTTTTCATATACAGGGTGTTATGGAAATTACGTATTATATTTAAATGGGTGACTCCTTGGATGTCCTAGAGAAGCCCTACATATTTTTTTTTAATCGACCGTTTTAAAAGTGGGGTACCAAACCCTCTTACTCACAGGTCAGTCCACGCCACTTACCTACTACTTAATGTAAAACTGAAATTGCTTATAAAATATAAAAATTAATTACTTACTTGTATTTATCTTATAACTAAATAGCAGGACATCCAGGCACATACATAATCAGTTTTCTTTCTTTTCCAAAAGAACACTTTATTATTAGGTTATTAGATTTTAGTACACAGATTTTTATACACCATTTGATTTTGGTTATGTTAAGAATAGTTTCTGTACTCCACTTCTAGTATTATGCTATCTTACCTATGACCATACAGATACTATACCTATGCTAGAAATTTTAATTTTAATAAAATAATATTAGGTTCATGAGAATACATTTTATGTTTCTTTAAGTTCCACTTATGCCTCTGCGCCCGCCAAGTGCTGATCACTTCTCAAATTAATACTGGTAATCCGACAAGATTGTTTGGAAGAGAATTTATGCGTTTACCAGGGTTGTTACTGTTAGTCGCAGAAAAATTGTTATTTATTACATTGTTACATTTGTTACGTCGTATACGTAGTAAATCTAACTATTGTTTTGATTGGCTGAAAATGTCAAAAACATAACATAGCCCCAATTTTATTATTGTAAATTTCATGTTAAAAAGTTGGAAATTCGAGTGGGAAAGTAGTATTTGATTACTGTTCTTCTGTTGCTTTTTGCTTTACACGGTTTGATCTAAATAAAAATATTGTAAAAATGAAACGTGAAAGTAGCAAATGTAAATGTAACAAAATACTGTAGTGACCCACCCTTATTCTATCCCTTCAGGATTTATTTTCTTATATGTTATCAACTCTATAAGGGCGAGCACCGCGGTTGGCTTAATATTTATAGGAGACCCGAGCGGAAGATTCCCTATCGATCCTTCTTATTTCTTGATAGAAAAACACTTTCTGATTTTTTTAAGGTAATTTTATTCACCAAAATTTTGTTTCCAGTTATATATATTACCAATATATATTTCGTACGATTAAACACTCTTACGAAGAATTAACACAAGCAAAACCACCCCTCTTTGAATGGTATAATAATATTTAAGGAAATCTCACTTTTTATTGACTTTTGTTCTTTATTTCACGAACGTAGTCGAAGGAAACCCGTGGCCGAAAATCTATTTAGTTTTTACCTGCTTCACGCACTAAGTTTGAAATTGTCCGACGACCGATGGATTACCCGGGCGATTTAAAAGTTACTTTGATAAAATTATTTTATTAAACTGTCCGACTTCACGACTTTTAACTTTTCCAGTTTAATATTTTTTGAAGAACGATTTTTGACTGATGCGATTTCTTTACTTTTCACTTTTTGACGGCCGGTCTGCCGAACAACTAACTTTTCTCGAACAACGGATTGAATTAACTCGTCGATATAGTAACCGCCTAACTCATTTTTCTCCAGCGTCCTTGGCGTATTTATACAGAGAATCAGACGCAAGTCGAAGCTCGAAAAAAGGGGATTTTTCTTGCCTACGTGAGGGACCCGTTGTTTGTTCAACGTTTATTTCGCAATCTTATTATTCAGTGGTAATCTGTCGATTCTTGTTGGGACCTACCTCCGGCCACTTTTCTAACGCGAGGTGAGAACTTTGCTTGTCCCATTCCGTGACCCATGACATCATCACGGTGCACGTGCGGTGGTTCCCTTCCTTTCGAATTATTGTGCAAAGGTGTTGGCTTTGAGAGAATAAGAATCTTCAATTTTAGTTTTTGATTGAACGTTTGTGCAGTTGGCAGTGCCAAGCTCTTGACTTATAAAATATAAAGGTAGGTTTTTATTGAACTGGGAATAAAATACTTTAAGTGTCTTTTTATTTTTATGTTAGATTATTATTTTGAATTTGATTTCTTTTTGAAAAACAATTTGTTAAACATATTCTCTTTTTGCAATTTTATTTAATTAATTTTGGAATTTATTTTATTTAACAATATTTTACTTTTTGAAAACAATTCTAAAAAAAATATTTTATTTTTGGAAATGAATTTATTTATTTTCTTTCCTAAAATAATTCATCAAGCTTACCTATTAAAAACTTAATTATTTAAACTGATTCCACATTGCTACGCATTTAGGATTCTTTTGCGACTAGAATTATTTATTCTTTTGAATGTCTCCTTGTATTCTGAAATATTATAAACGCTGATTCGACAATTCTTTGGTGCGTGTCTTACGTAACTTCGCTTGGCGCCAACTAGTCTCGTATTAATATTATAGATAATTTTCTATACGCGTTCTTTTAAAAGTTTTAATTTAATAAAAGAAGGATAACCAGCTCCAGGGCATTACAATACGTTATACTACTTTAACAACCTTGGAGTTGACGCGAGCTTAATAGGCTTAGGTTGCCGCTCCGCAGTCAGTCTTGTTTGCAACTCATACAACTGGTGCTCATGATACAATAAACAATAAGGTAGGATATCTAACCGTCCCAATTTCGTCTGCCGTGCGCATGGAGAGTAAGTTTTAAATCTCTTATGGAAGTTTACATTGCTGTCATCTTTTTTAACTCTTTTTTGAATGTATTAAAACGTTTTAAGCATGTAATGATATATGAAATGAAAGAATAATATATGACGAGTATTTACGTATATTAATTTCATAGAAATATAACCCACAAATACCACTAAAAAAAGAAAAGATATTAGACAAATTCTTCGCGCCATTTAAGCCGGCGACGATAGCCGAAGCGTGTTGCCAGACTTTTACAATTGTAATAGATCCACTACTATTTAACATTCTTGTTGTGGGGCTCCCCATATGAAATTTATGTTCAATCTGGAGGTGGTCCCCCATCTAATAGGAAAGTAACGACCTTTTTTTCGTACTATTATTACTCTGACGCCGTTTTAATTAAAAGTTTTTACGTTTAGTGGTATGTGAAATGAAAGAATAATATCATGGTATTTAGCAATATTTATTTCATGAACATACAACAAAGATTAAAGCTAAAATACGACCTAATTATCTTTCCGCTTACACAACTGTATCCATTTTAATTGTTTGTTTTTATCTTTAGGAAAGCGGAAAAACCTTATATTTCTATTAAATGTCTTTGCCTGGTTATCCATATCACAACCGAACATAGCGCACCTCATTTTATGAAAATTCAGATATTTTTTTTAATAAACACAAGACTATAAGAAAACGTTCTGGTAAACTTACAAAATGTCCACCAAAAACTACGGCAACCATGCAGCAGTGTTGCCAGAAATCCGTGATCGAAAGAAATAGAGTGCCGGTTCGAAACCTAGGAATAGTAAAAAACGGTGTCAGAGTAAAAAGAGTACGAAAAAAAAGGGTCGTTACTTTCCTATTAGATGAAATTTATGTTCAATCTGGAGGTGGTCCCTCCAGATTGAACATAAATTTCATATGAGGGGGGGAGCCCCACAACAAGAATCTTAAATAGTAGTGGATCTATTACAATTGTAAAAGTCTGGCAACACTGTTTCAAAACCAGCAGGGTCGGCGAGCAGCTTTCGGCATGCTTCGGCTATCGTCGCCGGTACCATGGCCGGCCATATGGCCGGCTTAAATGGCGCGAAGAATTTGTCTAATATCTTTTCTTTTTTTAGTGGTATTTGTGGGTTATATTTCTATGAAATTAATATACGTAAATACTCGTCATATATTATTCTTTCATTTCATATATCATTACATGCTTAAAACGTTTTAATACATTCAAAAAAGAGTTAAAAAAGATGACAGCAATGTAAACTTCCATAAGAGATTTAAAACTTACTCGCCAAGCCACGTGATCATCTGCGTGCAATCATAACCTTAGACAAGGGAAGAGAGGGGACGGGTAATTCCGCTTTACGGGCCGTCGCAGAAAGTGAAGCCTAAAATTGATACGCCGCCATTTTTTAGGTGCCAGACAATCGAGGTGGCACCTAGTGTATTTCAGTGATTTGTGGTGTGAAGAGCTATCAAAAGAATTCAGTGTATTTATAGAAATATGGTGTATTGTTGTACCTATGGCTATAAAAGCAGAAATGAGCGAAAGGATCTTGGAATTACTTTCCATCGGTAAATATTCTACTCGTGTTTTTTGCATGTATTTATTTTATATTAGATATCTCCGTTGTAAGTTTAGCAGCATATATTATTTGAAACTATGTTTAAGCCCATAGTTCAAGCTACCTTTCTTTGTAATTTCTAATAGATTTGTTGCACTTTTCATTCAAGATTTCTAATAAGAACCCGCTAATTGCCCTTGAAGAGAGTGTGTCACTCAATGGCGTACATGCAAGATTTGTATATTTTGATAAAATAAAATTATTTCTTATTTATTTTGGTTAATTATTAGTGAAAGCATTATATTATTTCGAATGTATACCAGTGTTATTTTTTTTTAAGAAAGCGATTAACGTTTGTCTTGATTCGTTGAAAGTCATAGTCTTTGAGAAACACGACGTCAGGAAGGTCGTTCCACAAAGATGGCGTCCTGTTAAAACTTATTTTAAACCACTAAGCTCAACCACAGTGTTGTATTGTTTTTAGATTTCCGAAAGATCAACAAAAAGCAAACATTTGGGTGCAGAACATGGGACTTAGAGATTGGACACCTTCTCCTGCCTACAGGGTTTGTTCAAAGCATTTTGAGAAGTTCTTTTTTTTATAAAGTTGAGGAAAGAGTTCGATTACTTGGAGGTGCTGTCCAACAATATTTTCAGAACTACCAGTACCTATATATACCACCAAACAAACTTTAAGTTAATTTCTGGAATAAAAAAAATATTCATTTTAAAAACAGAAACATTTTAAATTACAGAAGCATGTAGCTAATATTGATTTTTTTACAGGGTTTAAAAAGGCGAGCTACTGAAAGGTCAACTCAACATGATGCTGCACTATATATAGCTGGTACTTCAACAACTGGGTCCACGCAACCGAAGAAGAATATATTTTAAATAATTTCTAAAAAATCTCTTCACTTTAAAAACATCTCAAATCATGTATGTAATATTAATTTTGTTACAGGCTACCGAAAGTTCAAATCAGCTTGATGAAGAACTAGTTTTACCTGGTACTTCATCTGGGCTAACTGAACAGAAAGAAGACACTCCGAGAAAGAAAAAACTGAAGAACTATTTGAGGAGGCTGTTAAAAGTCGTTGTTGCTTCTTTGTAATAAATTTTGAATCGACCAATTTTGTTTTTTTATCTTACATTTTTCCTAAAGTTGAAAGATATTTAAATTACACATTCTTATATGAAATTATAATTTTGACGAATAAAATTAATATCTACTAAGCCTTCAATAAATTATTGAGAAGCAAAAGAACATTTTTAATATCAAACCTCAGTAAGATACACAACAATTCAATCAATAAAAATATTACTTCCATATTCCATACGACATAATTTTGTATTGGGATAATACTAATAAAATATTCATGTTACGCCACTGCTAAACCCGGTTTGGTGCCAGGCGGTAACAAAATAGCTTCTGGTTTTACGCGTCCCCTCTCTTTCCTTGTCTAAGATCATAACCATGACTGGTGCTGGTGCCTCTGCGGTAGGGATGTGCGATACTCCCAAAAGTACCGGTATTTGTGGATCGATATATGTGTCGAGTTAGAACTACCGGTCTAATACAATATCGTTAAAAGTACCGATACTGAGTATCGACACATTGTTTTATATTAAATGATATAAAAAATGAACAAAAATATTTTTGAATAGTGACTGACAATAATTTTTAGTCAGTGGCGGCTCGTGGGCGAAAATATAGAGGAAGAGCCAAGCTAGTCCAGTTTCCCAATTCAATAATTGTCCACGAATTAAAATAATAGTTAAATAATAACGCTAATAGTTAAATAATTAAATAACACGCCAAGCAAATTAATATGCTTAAATACAGTCAATATAATTTACGTTTAAAGCAAGGAAGTGGCTCGTCCCCTACTTCCTCTAGCTGCCACTGTTTTTAGTATAACAAAATTAATTAAAAAGTATCCTTCAATACAAAAAATATAAACAATGAATATAAAAGTTTTATTTAAAATATACAACACAAACGATTTGTGTTTATAATTATTTTGTTATGTTTACCTGACAAACATAACAAAAAACATATTTTGAGCATGGTCTTACTTGAAAATAGCTGAATGAACTATAATTTTTTATTTTAAATCGGTAAAAAATGCTAGTATACAAAAATATCGTATGGTATCCCACATGTCTACTCTGAGGATTGCCGATTGGGTGTAATCGTGAAATGCCTATTGTTTTTCTTTATTTTGTGTAAATTCGCTTTTTTAAGAAATAATTTTAGCTAAAAGTTCGGAAATACCTGTTTTATAACACTAGCCTGCAGTGGGCTTTCCTTTATCTTGCATCTAGTATTAAGGATGTAATTAAAAACTTGCCTTGAGAACAGTGAAGAATTGTTATTTAGGTTGGCATTTCTGAACCATCGGGACAGTTGTAATAAATTAAATCTTCCGTTGAACGGATGGAAAGCTAGAGCCACACGGCACACTCCCATTAATTACTCAGTTACTCACATTTGGTCTCGTCTCATTTCATTTCATTTACTTCTGTTTTTCGTACGTGGGTAAATTGTTATTTTTGTTTTCATCTATTAGATAATAGATATCTTGTAGTAGGTACGAGGTAAATTGACGAAAATACAGCGAAGCAATGGATACTCCCCTGCCCAACGAAATGGTTAGTTTAATGCTGGATAACTTACTACTGGAAGCAAGAATCCTGAAAAAAAATGGAATGCCTGATATTTTGTTGGAACATGCTTATCAAAATAATATTTATAAAGATAGAGAAAGTAGTGATATAACTGAAACAAATCAAGAAAATAATTTATTAAAAGTTGCTCAAAAAATAATGTCTATGGACACAGAGTGTATGAGTACTTTGGAAATTAAAGCCGAGTCACAAGTGGAGGATTTTGAGATTGAAAATGTTCCACTTGAAACCATAAATTTCAATATCAGAGAAGAACCAGAAAGTAACTTATTTCTTCAATTAGAAATCCAGGAAATGATCAAAAATGTTGTCCTTGATCATTGCTATTGCAGGACTGCCTTTAGTGAGTTTAGTCAACCTGATTATATGTAAGTAGAAGTCAAATCATTTATTTGTGTCATTATACAATAGTATTTACGTATGTCAGTGCTTAGTAGTTAGTAAGTAAACCTATCGGCTTGCATAGTTTTAATTAAAATAGTAATTTGATTGACTTTGTATAATATAATAAAATCTGGCGTACCGCAAGGCTCGTACTTAAATCCCATTTTTGATTTTTATAAATTATACTATTAGGGTAAAGCATAGTCAAGTGCTGCTTTTTGCTGATGACATGAACCTATTTAAGGCAATTATATCAATTTAGAACTGTTTGCTGCTACAAAAACATGTTTATTTTGTTGCCCTCAAACTTAACTAGCATGCGTTGGTATAGACCAGCGTTCCTCAAACTTTTTTGACCACGGACCCCTTTTAATTTAAGAATTTTGTTGTGGGTCCCCAGCCGCTAGCTTCATAAGTACAGAATTAATTCCAGGACAGGATGCCATGCCTAATTAATTACGTTTAGATAAAAATAATTCTTATTCGAATATTATTATTTTTAACAAGTCAAAAAGCATTAACAAGCATTAAGCGCCTTTTATGCATGTCGCGCGATAAAAATCGTAGCGTTTTCTAAAGACATTGTTCTAAATGTGCGTTTTTATGTTGGACGAGCGGCTTAGCGACATCTTTGCATAAAACAGCATATTAAGAACAATATCTTCAGAAAACGCCGTGATTTTTATTGTGCGACACAAAATGCGTGCATAAAAAGGGACTTACTGCTTTCTACTTCCACACATCTGCTTTATGTTGGGCTTCATTTCAAGAATTAAGTCGATTACGATATTTTGTTTTTGTGACATTTTATTCCACTTAGTGAGTGGCGGACTCCTAAGCAGTTTCTCGCGGACCCATAAAGGGGTCGTGCAGTTCGCGTTTATGACGCTAGATGTTTTATTTCATTAAATACCAGATTGGGGAAGTCCCAAAGTAATATTCTACGATGTGATACTCATTTCAGTGTGGTCTGGTATGTCCGTATAATTATTTATTAGTTTAGGGCTAAAGGCCAATTCTCACTATCGTGCAAGACACGGGCCAGGCATCGGTTCGACAAAGTTGCAACACACCGATTCGGCAAAATTTATTATCAATAGAATCTTATGGATTTTGCGGGGCAGTCGTTTGCCAAGACCTTGCGCGCATAACGTGAATTTACATCCGCAAAATCCATAAGATTCAATGATAATTTAACTACATATTTTGCCAAGCCAATGCTTTTGCCTGTGCCGAGCATCCGCCTCAAGACTGCTTTTTCCTACCCCACACAAATAAGTAAGAGTACATAAATTATCATCTTATTTATCTTACTTACTTATAACGTGTGCACGCTTTGTTTCGGCTCCGTAAAAACGTGATAAACGGCGGTAAAAACCTCGTTTCAAGCAGTCTTTTTTTTCCAAATGGATCATTGAAGTATGTCTGAAGTGTTTATAATAATTTACAAGTAACTATTTGTTCATATCACCGAAATAATTAGCAAAATACCAGCAAATTAATAGTAAACCTTGAGAATCGTTTCAGGCAAAAAGGAAGTTTTTGCTGATAAGGCTGGCTTCAATGAAAAAAGAGTGTTTACATTGAATATTTTATTGTGATGGATGGCAACGAGGATAATTGTCCGAACTGTAAACAAGCAATTATTGGAGAGGAACAACACTACAGATGCGACTTATGTATAAGGAAGCTTCACAAAATATGCACTGCACTCTCTGCATCGGAAATTAAATGCATGCCGCTCCAGAAACGGCTTCTGATCCTATTATGTAATGAATGTAAAATAATGCTGACAAATACGCCTCAAATGGTCCAATTAATGGGGGAAATGAAAAATGAAATAAATTCACTGAAAATGGAAATTCAGGATCTGAGAACTGAAATAAATACAAAAGGGAACGTAGAGGATGTTAAGAGGCAAACGAGATCATCTGAAAAAACATTTTCAGATGCTATAAAACAACATAGAACAGACAAATCACAAAACTCACAATCTCCAACTTTAATAATAAAACCAAAGAGAAAACAATGCTCCGAACAAACCAAGAAAGACTTAAAAATGAATATACAACCGAATCAACTAAACATAGGAATAAAAAATGTTAGAGAAACAAAACAAGGTGGTATAATAATTAAATGTACAACACAGGACGACATTAAAAAACTAAAACAATCTGCAGAAAAGCGCCTTGGAGAAAAATATAATATTGAAACATTGAGGCTTAACCTGCCTAGAATGAAGATAGTGGGTTACAAAGGCTCATTGAATATGGAAGAGTTAGAAGCCACTATAAAACAACAGAATACATGGATAGAGGAGGAGAGGATAAAAATTACATACATTAAGAAGGTAAAAAATAGGGAAACCTCCACAATATTTTTTGAATGTTCGCCAAATGTTTATTGGAGAATGATCGACTACAAAAAAATATTCATCGGCTGGGAAAGATATAGCGTATTCGAGAACCTAAGTGTAAAAAGATGTTTTAAATGTCAAGATTTTTATCACAAAAGTACTGAATGTGAAAACCAAATATCATGTGAAAACTGTTCCGGTGGTCACGAAGGTTCAGCATGTACAGAACAAATAAAAAAATGTAAAAACTGTGTACTGGCAAACGATAAGTTTAAAACTAAATATAGCATAACTCATGCTGCATCAGATCCTAAATGCCCATCCACTATGTACCATATAGATCTTTTGAAAAGCAGAATTGATTACGGAAGTTAATGGTTCAATTGGAGCAAGACGATATATTGGAGACATTAGAAAGCGGGGATAATCCTAAATCAATATTGGTGGACGACGAGTTATTGCGTGACAGAGTACAAAACTCCAGAATCTTGTTTAATCTTCTACATGTAAATATTAGAAGTATAGTTAGAAACATTGACAATTTACTGTTACTAATTGAAGGTTTTGGTTTGCATTTTAATGACATAATAATATTAAGTGAAACTTTCAGAGTCCCTTCGACGGATCAATGTAATGTTCCTAACTATCAATTATTTTATAACCACGCTGACTTTAACAAAAATGATGGGGTGATAATCTTGGTAAAAAATCATATCAATGTTGAGTTCTCAAGCACAAAACTGCCAATCTCCCTGGCTACAGTGAGCAGACTAGATTGTGTAGTAAATAATATCAAAATAGGAATCACGGCTGTATATAAACCACCCCCTATATTAAAGTCTGACTTTATTACGGACATATATATGTATCTTGATGGTGCAGGAAAAAGTGGTAATAATTTAGAGATTTTTGTTGGTGACGTAAATATAGATATATTGCATGCAGATAATGATACTCACAATTATTTAACAATGATGTCACAGCTGGGTTTTCAACCATATATTGACTCTGTAACTAGATTTGATAGCGACTCATGTCTTGATCATATTTTTGTTAATCAAAAACTACAAACTAATCTTCACAATATACATTCCTTTGTCTTAGACTCACATATGACAGATCATTGCCCAATTATGCTAAATATTATAGCAAATAATAGCGTTCAAAATAGCAACAATTGCAAAAACATAATAAAGAGTAAACTCGATCTTGATAAATTTTTAGAATCATTAAATGCACACGATTGGTCTGATATTTTGAATGATGCAAATCCGGAGTCCTCAACTGCTAAGTTTGTTTCTATTTTTACTGAGTTGAAACTCAGAGCCACCTCTGAATATTGTGTAGCATTTAAACAGTGTAAAAAGATAAAGGAATGGATAACTAATGGATTAATAATTTCGATAAAGCATAGAGACAAAATGAAAAGAAGATTGTTACGGAGTTACAGCGAACAATTGGAAGCTGAGTACAAAAGATATAGAAATAGCTTAAATAAATTAATAGAGAAACGGAAGAATGATTATTATAAGGCTCAAATAAATCAAAATAAGGGGAATATTAAAAAAATATATAACATAATAAAGAAAGCTACAAACGAAAATACCTCTGAATTAAGCAATATTAGCATAAAGACTGATCTAGGTGCTGACTTTGAGAATGATTTCGCTATGGCAGAGCATTGTAATGATTATTTTACAAATATTGGAATTACGATGGCTAACATTATTCCGATGCCTAATGATCCTTTTAATATAAATTTCTCACAGCAAAATTCTATGTTTTTAACTCCAGTGACTAAAAACGAATTAATTAAGCATATCTTCTCCTTAAAAAGTAATAGTTCACCAGGCATAGATAATATCACCTCTGAATTAGTAAAGCAAACACACCACATAATTATAAATCCACTTCTTCATATAATTAACAGAATATTTGTAACCGGAATCGTGCCTACCCATTTCAAGTTGTCTGTTGTAACTCCGATTTATAAGAGTGGTAAAAAGACACTTGTGAGTAACTATCGTCCTATAAGCTTGGTAAGTTCCTTGGCAAAGCTATTTGAAAAATGCGTCAAGGAAAGATTGTTCATATTTTTTAGGCAGAGCAAACTTTTATCTGAGAACCAGTACGGATTTTTGCCGGGTTGTAGTACGGAGGACGCCTTGTACAGTTTAACATCTAAAATTACTGCTAACCTAAATAATGGAAAAAAGTGTGCTGCAGTCTTTATAGACCTGGCAAAGGCATTTGACACGGTTTCACATGATAAGCTTCTGGACGTTCTATGGCGTTATGGAGTCAGGGGGACCGTGTGGAAAATGCTTCAGAGTTATCTTACAGATAGATATCAAATAGTAAAAATCAATAATACATTAAGTAACAAACAGGTTGTAAAGATTGGGGTGCCACAGGGTACAGTTCTTGGCCCAATTTTGTTTATAATATACATAAACTCTATGCTGTCGCTCGATGTAGAAGGATCAATTATATCATATGCTGATGATACCGTCCTGGTTTTCAGTGGTGACATCTGGTTGGAAGTCAGAGACAAAATGACAAACGGTTTGATTATTATAAGGAATTGGCTAGAAACTTTTAGACTCTCTCTTAACCTGACAAAGACAAATTATATAGCGTTTTCCCTAACAGGCGCCAACAGACCAGAATTTACAAATATCGAAATTAACCAACAAGAAATAAATGAAGTATCACAAACAAAATACTTAGGGATTATAGTAGACAAACATTTGAAATGGCAATCGCATATTGAATACCTGTCAAATAAAATTCGCTGTATGATTCATAAATTCTATATTCTCAGAGAAATCTTGAACACAAAAATCCTAATCTTAATTTATAAAAATCTTGTTGAATCTCTGGTTCGATATGGAATCTTGGTCTGGGGGGGACTGTACAATAGGGCTCTCTATCGTTTGAATATTGTTCAAAAATGTATACTGAAAATAATGTTTCGGCGGGGTAGACTGTATCCTTCAGAGTTATTGTTCTCTGGGGACATCTGTAACATTAGAACTATGTATATGGTCAGTGTGTCAGCCTTCGTTCATAAAAATAAATCCTTGAACAATGTTATAAGTCACAGTTACTTCACACGGGCTAGAATGAATAATGATCTGATCATCCCAGTAAACAACAATAATATTAATTTAAAAAGTGTGGCCTATTTAGGGCCTAAGATATATAATTTGCTTCCAGTAACAGTAAGGACTATATTTAACATATTCAAATTTAAGAAAGCATGCCAAGATCATATAACGAGGGAATTTAATAACCTCAAACATATCTTTAAATAAAATTATTCATTCTTTTTCATCAATATACTGTATTATGCACATATCAAAACAAACACTCATTTGTCAAGTAGTTAGTCTATAAGATAGTATTATGGTGCATACAAGTAATTTTATTACTTAGGCACTTTTTAATTTTTAGAGAATATTTTTTTGTCTTTTGTAATCTTTAAACTTACTTGATTTAATGTTAATTAATGTTGATGTTAAATAAATAAATAAAATAAAATAAATAAAATAAAATAAAATAAATAAATAAATAAATTAAAGAATAATAAAGCACTACTTATGCAATTTTTGTAAAAAGATCGTTTCAAAACGAGGCAGTAGTAAATCGCCTTTAATAATGCATTTAAAACAACATCCTCCTTCTGAATATGTAAAATACTTTAAGAAAGATGATGAGGAAGTATCAACAGATACAGATAATTTAGCAGCAGGGTGTATTTTTTTGAAAGAGCGCATTTTAGAAAATCGCTTTGTTACTTTTGTAACTAAAGGTTGATCAGAAGAAAATATATTTTCGATAAAAGATAAAAGGTTCTCAATTTTTGTTATTTAATTAAATAGGTACTTACTACTTTACACAAATTTTTTAGGTTTTTTAGCTTATTTTTATCAACACAATTATGTTTTTAATGGTTTTTAATTTGTTGTTTTTGATCAGTAGATCCGGTGTTAAGGCTGGATCGGCCGGACTCAGTACTACTGCCAGATATCCGTCCCATCCCTAGTCTTATTGACAATAAAAAGTTACTGGGTGCCCAGCCAATATCGACCAGATACTGGGTAGTAGAAAAAAATTAAAAAATTATTTTCGGAAAAATGTGAATGCAAACATTCACACTAAATTTATACATTTTTCAAAACTGTTAATTTTCCGTCATTCAATATTTAACAAACCCTTAAGGGTATATTACCCAGAGATCAGTTTTTACCCATTATCTGGTTTTTAAACAGACTTCCTGGTGCTTCCATATTCTTGCCCTCTTGTGTAATAAATATTTTTGTATTATAGAAGCTCCACATCCTTTTTGACACAGAATGAGGGTCAAGTGAAAAGTGAACCAATGAATGACATCGTGAAAATTAAGGGGAATGTTTATGAAGAGTGGAAAACTAAAAATGAAGAACTAGACATCAAAGAAGAGGAACAAGAAGGAACCAGGTAGGAATGAACATACTTAAATCATTTAAAGAAAACATGTGTATGCTTCCTTAAGTTAAGCACAAATTTAAATTTCTCAATCAATAATCGTAACATTTGGCTTGTATTGTTTTACTTTCCTCACAAGAAGAAGTATTATAATCGCAAAAAGAACATTCTTAACGTTTTTATTAACACTTGTCTAGTAATAACAATTTACAAAATAAACAATTGTAAAAGCTGTAAAAATAATATGATCAATTAATTCAATAAATCGAAAGAAAAAGTTTTATTACAAATTTTCAGATTAAACCCACATGTAACTTTCCAACATTGTCCCTGTCTTGGAAAGATCCCCGGGTATTCATGAGTAAGTTGTTGAATTCGCGCCATGAATTTAACGCGTACATGCGTATCGTTAAAACTAGGATAAAGTAATTGTAATTGGTAATTGGTTTTTATAAATCTAATGCAAAAGTGCTCAATTACTTGCAAATATGTTTTATCTACTGCAGTGACACTTATTTATTTAAATATGTACCCATATATTCTATTTCAGGATTTAGTTGATAAAGATGAAGTCTGTAAGTAGAGTTTCACTCTACAAAAGTCGTATTTTTTGGAAATAATAGACATTTAAAAACCCTTCAGTGTTTATACACTTACGGGCAAAAATATTGCATAATTCATTTTAGGTCTATATTTTGTGATTTATTTTGCTGAATCTGTTACATTGGAGTGTTTTACATTTATTGCAATATATTACAGAAAAGATAATGTTTTAACATAGGCTTTAAAATGAATAAGCGATAATGTTAAATTATAACTGAATCAGCATAAAATGATAAACCTACCATTGTGTGCCTGGACGACTAAAGCAATGTCTTCTCTTCATTTGTCGCTGTCAGAATGACATTTCCAGTGCCATTATTTCTTGAATCTATAGTTTCAGTTAGTGAGGTGCCACATTTAAGTTAGTTTCTGTTAAAATTGTTTGTTCAACCAATCAGGGGTACAGACAAGAAGATATTGCATAGAGATTGAATATCCATCAATCGACTGTTCCTCGTATAGTAAAATGATACAATGAGACTGAAGAATACAAAAGGCGGCCTTGGTCAATTACATAAAAGATGTACGACAGCAAGAGATGACCAATATTTGAAAATTCAATCTTTGCGAAATCGTGCACTTACAGCAAGCAAATATAAGCCAAGTCGATGTCTCCATCAAAACAGTAATAAGGAGATTGATTTAAAACAAAGACGTCCTACTAGAGTTCCTCGGCTTCTCCCACGCCACAAAATCGAACGATTCCAATTTCCAAGAGCACATTTCTAAATGCAATGAACATTAATGCGGAAATGTTCTTTTTACAGACGAAACAAGAATACAATAATTATGGAAGCCTGTGGTCGTAGTCGCGTATAAAGAAGGTCAGGGGAATGTAATATTGCATTTATCTTTGGTGACGGTTCCGATATGCTATGGGCTCGCATTAGTTGGGAGAGTCGGACGGAGGATCTAGGTGAATTTAAGGATAAATTCTAACTAGTAGATACTAGTTGTCAGCCGATACCTATATTTTAGTTGACGATACCGATATAATATCGGTATCGGCGCCACATTCTGAAATGATATGTAACTATTCAATATACAGGGTTGTCCCACTGAGAACCGCGTCGATCTATATACAGCTTGTCGTTTCGTTCTGTGGCAACCAGAACTATTTAAAGAATGTACGCGAAATATTATCAATGTTGTCAAATTACTTACCAAAAATCTAATAAGTTCTATCTGTTTACTGGGAAATCTGATAACATGTGAATATGCATTTACTCTAAAAATTTAGTCAATTAATGAGATCACTTCACCTCTATTTTGTTTCACAGTATTAAACAGAGACAAAAATATAATATGTGATTGATTTGGAGACGCCTCCGCAGACATACGCTAGACACATGGCACTGCTATGCGCCACACACGCTCTGATTTCTGACCAGCGGCAGCGAGCGGTGGACGTTACGCGTATTATATAATTATCAGGACAAATATTTAAAAAAATTGTTTGAGTTTTTCTTTGTATTCAAAATTATTGCAATGGCATATAGTCGTGGATAAACTTTGCATTATCAATCTCGGGAAATTATTGAATGATGAGGAAGCCAGAAATAATGCGTTTAATTTTCCATTATAAGGAAGATTGGACGGGGTTTCGACGTATACGGGAGCTGATATTGGATGGTGAGGACTGGAAAGCCAATAATCCTTAAAAGTTGTTATCGTCTCCCGGCAAGAAAATGCCCCATTTATCAGCTACTTATAGACAAATTAAAATTTGACTTTAATGTAATAAGACACATTATCGAAGAATTGTATTTAAAGTTAATATAATAAAATACTTTGGTACTGCTTGCAAAAATAACTATTGCGATTATGAAATTAAATGCGAAATTAAGAAAAAAACCGAAATTTATTAAGGCCTATCGTCAAATATCTATACAGTGTGTCCGCGGATGGAGTACACAAGAGGAGAATAATTTGTATTATTGATTGTAGGACCAAAACTCATTCTTTATAAAAAGTTCTGCTTGTTTAGACGTTATGCAAGTTTATAAACAAATTTGTTTTATAGATTTTAGTATTTTTATATTTAATTTTAAAATAATAGTAGCACGCCCATGGATTGTCCATGAGTACCTGTCGGCTTCCCTCCCCACTACGGATACCGCGGAGCCACAGATCCAAACGACAAGCTAATATATATGAGAAACTATACAAAGGAAAATTTTGAAAATTGGACAGTAAGCCAATATTGACTGAGGCAACTCGGCTAAAATATTTTCAATATTGTGGCACTTCCGGTTATACCGGAAGTTTGTGTCAACTTTCTTAGTTAAACGGAACACCCTATATAGGTATTATTACAATTTTGGATTCTATGCAAGATTCTAGGCAGATTTCATATATCCTGTCTTGTACCTAAGTTAAGCATGTTTGACTTATTTAAGGTTTTATGTCTAAAATGACTTTAGACTTTAGCAGACCTTAAATTAATTATTAATTTTTCCTATAATTAAGCCCTTATTATTTAATTTGGGGTTGATTCCTTGTTGAAAAGGACCTGCTTTAATAGATTTTTTATAATATTGTTAAACTAGCAATACAGGTTGTTCAAAAAATAAGATTAAAAGTGAAATTGAAGAAAACTGAAAAAAAATCTACATTTTCAAACGGAATCCACCAAATTTTATAATTATTTTCTATTTGGCATTAAAAATAAGGATGAGTTTGTATAAGATTTAATATTTTTACTGAAAAACAGTCAAATGCCAAAGAAATAAATTTGTCACATGTTCTTGTTATTATTTGTCACATTCTCCATAAATAATAACCACATTTAAATAATCTTCGTTTGAATTTAAGCGGCATAGCATAATTATTAATAATTTTCAAATGGTAAGTGACATCTTCATACGTCTTAAGAATACCGATATGCCGATAAAATACCGATGTACCGATATTATCGGCACACGGATATATATCGGCCGATCACTAATACATACGCAACCTCCTCGCCGAGCATGTTTTAACTTATTCCGGCCTTGTTTGGTATGATAACTTTGTGCTAAAGGATGCTAAAGCGTCGGGATTGCAAAGCTAGACTGGCCACCATACATTCTTGACGCAAATCTCGCAGGACACCCTAAAAAGAAATATAGGAGCACGGGATCCAGCTCCTAACTCAATTGAAGAATTATGGATTGCTGCACAGGAAGAATGGAATCGAATTCCACAAGAAACCATCGAAAGACATTTTGCGCAGTATGCCTAGGAGGATGCAGGCTATTGCTAGAGCTAGAGAATGAAATAATAAGTACTAAATTATTACTATATTGCCTTAAAGTTGTGTATCTTGTTATTGTTGCTCTTTCCTAATTAAATGTTATGACAAAATCAGGCTTATTCCTACACTAATCTGTTGTAAAACTTCAATATGTAACTTATTTGATTATTAATAATGTAAAACACTCTAGTCTAACAGATTTAGCAACAGAAAGCACAATCGCAAAAAAAAAAGATTAAAAATAGAATATTCAATATTTTTGCACGAAACTACCCCAGAACTTTCCCGCCAGGGGTCCTTGTAAGCGCGAATTTACTGTATTATTCAGGGTATAGTCTTTTTCAGGTATAATGATTGGGAAATTTCATAATAAATGGCTCCATTATATTTAAATTCGTTGCCTTGCTGGTAAATTTTGTAGTGAGTTTCTCGTTCGTTGAATAACTGGTTCAATTTCTGTTTTTCATACAGATATTCATTAGATCGATTGTGCAGTTGGTTGGCAGGGTGTCTCATCTTTGTAATTTTACGTAGACTTGTTCTTTCAACTATTTCTATAATATTGACAGCTGGTCTTCTGCAAGAACTGAAAATTATTTGACCATATGTGAGACATCTCAAATGTTTACTTCTGGTTATCATATTCTTTATAATTATTAGGTGATGTTTAAACTTCAGTTTGTTGTCAAAATGGATGGCCCATGTATTTAATTTGTGTATCTGGGTTTATTTGGTGAAGAATTTTTAAGTTTATGATGAAAAATTCTAAGCTGTGTTTCCTCGGGATGTACAATAATTTCCATTTTTGAAACTACGATACAACGACATCAAGTGCAATTTGTAGTGCTTGCACTGCTTTTGCTGCATTCTTATGGTGAATACCATACCATTGAGGTATCATCAACAAACTGTATTAAATATGGTATTTTCTTTTCAAAACTTGTTCTCGTTATATAAGAGTGGCGATAGTGCTGCTCATAAAGAGAAGGTCTGGAATAAACTCGATTTACTTTAACAATATTTTTGCCGTTTTCCCAGAAATACTCGACTATCCAGATTAAATAGGTTGGACACTGAAGTTGATGTAATTTAAGTAAAATACCTTAATGCCAGACGCTGTGAAATGCCTTTTTAATATAAAAAAAAACAGCTGGCACTACTAAGTCCCATTATGTTTGGTGATTGCATATTTGTTGTTATAATGATGAGTGGATGGATAGTAGAGTGGCAAGACTTAAAACCAAATGGATATTTAGGCATTTTATGTTCTGCTTCTTTGATTAGGATTGGCATATAATTTTTCCAAGTTATCAATTTCTATTTAATTTTTCAGTGCGGTGGAATCTCATGCGCCACAAACGACTACCAGAAGCACTACAAGCGTAGCAATAAGAAAGAAGCCAGGAGGAAAAAACGTTGAAAGAGAGAACGTTCCCCTTAATGGTCCCAGTGCCAATATCTATAGGAACAAGCCGGAACCGGAATTAATTGTCCGACTGGAAAAACTAAATGTTGTGGAAAGAAATGGGAAGTTTGTAGTGGAACATCCGCATATGGATTTGGACAGGTAAGTTCAGTTATGCTTGAGGCAAACAATGTTCGCCTTAACAACGGAATAGCGGAGTTAAATTTAGTTCAGCACGTCTGTTCTTGACTCAGAAGAACGATCATATCGAGAGAAGTGACTATTCCTGTTACAAGAACAGACATGCCAGACGCGACGCTCTCAGCCTGGATGGCCTTTTAGAAAAACCCACGAATCGAGACGTCACGCGTGCTCCATCTCGTCTTAATAGATTTCTGGCTCTGTTGTTAAAAAATCCACATACCAGTGGCATAGTTCCTTTACACTGTAATAACCTCCCTCTTTGGTATTACTAATCGTCTAGGATCTTCATTTAATGTCTAGTTCAAACTCTTACTTTAATCTAAATCATTTTTAATTTATAATTACATCCAAATCTAAGTGTTACGAGCAATCACCTTTTGATGTCACACTAAGTCTACTAAGCATAACACTGACGAAATCGTTAATTGACAAAATTAACTATTTCATCCTCACCTAGTATCCGTTCGGAATCAGACTACTAGTGGTTATACTTATATTACACCTCCTACGGAAAATAAAAAAAACAATAAAAAAAAAGGTTTGATATGCTATGTTTCAAAATACATTTTTGTCCTATTTTTATGTATTTCAACTAATCTATTTCCAATCTTAATTAAAACATTTGGAGCCTTATCCTCTACTACCGGGTAAGGACCGTTATAAATAGTATCTTTTTTATTTCCAGCATCATTTTTTACCAAAATCTTTTCCCCAGATTTGTAAATAATAAATTTTGTTTTTTTGTGAAAACAGACTTTTCTCTTCTCTTTTGACTTTACTAAATTATCTCTAGCATCTGCCCATGCATTTTGCAAGCAATATTTTAGTTCAATAGGATAATTTTCAAAATTATAGAGTGGATCTATTTTATTTTCAATATTAGATGGTAAATTACAAGTTTTTCCAAAAATTAACTCATAAGGGGTATAACGTGTTTCTGTGTAATCGCTATTATTGTACGAAAAACTCCAAAATGGAAGCCAAGTGCTCCAAGTTTCTGGATTTTTGGTTGTTTGTATCCGTAAATAAGCATTTAAATGTTTGTGCGTGTTTTCAAGTGAGCCTAATGTTTCATGATGATACGCTGTTGAAAACAATTGTTTTATTTTTAAAATTTTGCATGTATCCTTTAAAGTTGAACACAAAAATTCTGAGCCTCTATCTGAAATTATACATTTTGGTATACCATATCGCAATATAAAATTATTTACAAAACTTGATGCTATAGTTGTTGACTCCTTATTTGGCAAGGGATAACACCCCAATAAACATTTTTGTTTGTATAATAGTTACCGTAAATGTTATATCACCTACCTTATATAACTTACAGTTATATATTTAGTAACAGAAATATTTCCGTTACTCTTATAAACCCCTTAAAGCGCTTAAATGGGGAGTTTATAAAGGTTGTGAAAACCTATGTTTAGTAACGCTATATTATACCTTGAAGTTATATAACTAAAAGTAACAGAAATATTGTGGTAACCACTATATAACATCCTAAATAACCTGTCGCAACAGCTTTAGTGATATAATGTAGTGTTATATATGTTTCGGTTACCGTTATAAACGTTGCCTATGAAGGTTCTCGAAATATTTCCGTTACTAAAATTTCGTCACTTCTATCTATTATGTCATCTGTCAGGTGTCACTTTATATTGTGAAGGCTTATATTTTGTCTCTCTTAGACACATTTTATTTATTATTAATGGTCTTTTTCTGTTTCCATAATATTGAACAGGTTGGATTTAGTCGGATGACTTATTACCGACGGCACTCGCTATTATAATAATAGTACAACTTAATTAAATTATTTTGAGCCTTGTACCTATGTATGACTCAAAATTTAGGTGGGAAGAGTTTTTTACTGCAATAATAGAACTAATAGTCCCAGAAAATGCAAGGGCCCTCAAAATACCCAATAATATGTAAATTTAGGTCACATTTTCAGAAAAAAAAAAATATAATTTTTTAATTTTACGACGATTTAATACTAAATGTTATTAGTATCTGCCACCATTGGATAAGTAAGCGGTGAATTTTGACTGATTGTTGATAAATTTTGTATTTTTGTAACTTCCCTTTCCAATAGGTCCAAATTTAACTAAACAATCATGGCGGAATTAATGTAGTAACGATATAAACGTTGTAAAGCATAATATAACCCATGGTGACCTTATATACCCAATAGTAACAATATATAACTTCAGTAGTGTTGATATAACACTTAAGGGCTCCAAAATGTTCTTTATATAAAATTAACACCATTATATTACTAAAAGTGATTGTCAGGTTATTAACACTAGTAATCGGGATTGAGGACTTTAATGGCAGTGAATTTAAGATTTTAGTAAAGTTTTTTGAAACTTTGCGGTGAAAGGAAGTGCTGTGCTTTATTTTTTTCCAGTTATTCATTTTAAAATGGGTACAAGAAATAACAAAAACTTTAATCTTAATAATGTACGAGACGACATGCCGCCATTTTATAAACAAGGAAGGTAGTAATTTGTGTTACTACTGTTTGCCAAGTTGTATAAAAGAAGCGGTCGTTACTAATATATTACCTAGAGTTTTATAATATAACTTAGCCAACACTAATATTTTCCGGTTTTTTTAAAGGTGATTGACATTACCTTTATATAACTAAAGGTATTTTAGTTGTCTAAAATTAGGTCACGGAAACCCTTATATAAATTTATTATAAATACATTGGTAACGCGTTACTACAAGTTGTATAAATTGGTGTTGGAAACAGTTATATTACCTTGTTATATACTTGTAGGTTATAGTAATCTTATAAACCCGTTATAACAATAGGTTACCAAAAGGCACTGATTATAAAACCTCAAAACCTTCTTATATACTTCTATTACCTCTATATAACCATTATATAAATTGATGTTACTATAAGTTACGAAAAATGTTTATTGGGACTCAACAAACTTAGAAAGCTCACACTGTTAAGTAAGTATGTAGCGATTTCCTTGTTCATCTTGTTCTAAAGGCCCTACCAAATCTAAATATATATTTTGGAATGCTGCTGAAGATGCAGTCGTAGTGATGAACATAGGTTGTACATTAGGCTTAGAATGCTTATACCTCTGACAGGCATCACAACGTTTGACAATCTCTTCAACATTCGAATGTATGTTTGACCAAAAATAATATTTGTTAATATTGTTATACATCCGGTTTATTCCAGCATGACCGCCGGTGGGCAGGATGTGAAAAGCATTATGAATAATTCTTTGACGTTCTAAATCATTTACTTTTTCTACATCTTTAACAATAGAAATTTTAAAATATTTATTCGACATGTCTTTTATTTCATTATGCATAATACTAGTTATTAATCGCGCGTTTTCTTTATTTTTTAAAATAATTAATTCCGGAATATTGTATTTAATACAAATTGAATCCAAGTCTCTCAACGAAGTATCTAGTACGTGTGCCGATTGAGTATCCTGTTTCATAAAAATTATTTTTTGATTTTCGACGAAAAGAAAATCTCCTAAATAAAAATCAAATTTATTTTCTTTTATTAACTTTTCAAAATCTATTTTAGAAAGTAAACTAAGTTCATATGAGTTTTTTTGCCCTCGGTATCCAATAAAGAATCGTACAACTCTATAACATCAATAAGGTGTTTTGTGGAAGCTTCAAAGCCATCCATTACCGGAATTAACCCGGCTGCGGTCTTCAATTCGAATTTTTCAGACATTCCGTTTCACTTCTGAAGAATTAGAATCAAGCTCTATAGCAGATGGTAACTTCAGCAATTGGATTTCTGTACGCCTTTCTTATAAACTTTTGTCTAGATGCTCTCGATAACTATTTATATCGTTTACATATAATTTAGCCTTATCTACCAATTCTCCTATATACGACTTACTCTTAAATTTATCCCTAATTTCACTAAATTGCAATTAAAATTTTTCTAATTTCTTAACATAATATTCTAGTACCTTAGAACTATTTCTTCGCTCTTGATTATCTTTTCCAACATTTCTATTAAATACTCTTAATTCTTCCAATAAATACCTAAATTCATCTACTTCTTTCGGCGTTCCAAATCATTTTTTAATTACTTCTCATAATAACTTAACCATAATACCATATATACCATAATTATTTAAATTTTGTCAGTACTCTGCGCTGCCAGCAGAGCTCTTCTAATTTTCCTATCAAATGCTTGTTTGCATCTTATATATCAAATCCATAATAAAACAGTTATAGCCAAGCAAACTAATAAAAAGCTTAGGATATCTTGAATGGACCCAAAACGTGTAGTAGTGGTTTGTCCCCCACTGTTTCCTGCTTGTGCTATAATAATCTCTTCTTTGCTTTCCTTATTACCCATTTTCATATGGAACCATTACCATACTCTGTGCTATAGTATTTTACTTAGATCAGGCCGTTGGCAGGATCGCCATGTAATAACCTCCCTCTTTGGTATTACTAATCGTCTAGGATCTTCATTTAATAAAAGGACGGTTCTAGTTCAAACTCTTACTTTAATCTAAATCATTTTTAATTTACAATTACATCCAAATCTAAGTGTTACGAGCAATCACCTTTTGATGTCACAATAAGTCTACTAAGCATTACACTGACGAAATCGTTAATTGACAAAATTAACTATTTCATCCTCACCTAGTATCCGCTCGCAATCAGACTACTGGTGGTTATACTTATATTACAACACAAGACTTTTAAAGCTAGTAAGTCATATAAGGAAAAGTCCGAAAGTCAATACTTTTTTTAGTTTAGATTCTTTCCGTTTTTTGGGTGCTGAATCCGAATCTTAATGTTTGCTAACAAAATTTCGTATGGCAACATGAATGAATCCAAAAATGGTAAAAAAACTAATTTTTTTACTTTTTTTGCTTATTGCTCGGAAACTATAAACGTTTCGCAAATAAACTTCCTATTCAGAATGAAAGTACATAAAATTTCCTATAACCTTTATTATATAAGTTTTTTTCTCCGACGAACCGTTCGAGCTCAAGCGATAGTTCAAGGGTATTTACCAGTGAGTGGTCCGATTTGGGATTTCGCCGCGGAAGACCGTAAGTCTGTGTTATTGACAAATCTGACAACATCGCCATTCCAATACATGACGCTGGGCTATATCGAAGGAGTAGGAGATCTTTTCCTTATTCTTAAATACATATTCCCTTTATATAAATTATTATTTTCTAGATTATCAGTGGCTAGAATTTTTAATTTATTTCAATTAATAGTATTCATGAAAATAGAATGGCCATGTTATGTGGCATGTTATTTTAAGGTTGAGGAATACGATTTGTCTTGTCTATTTAATGCACTAGTTTGGTTTATTCCTTAAATAAAAAATACGAAATGACCCTACCGCTTGTCCCAAATTACAATGAGTATGATAAAATTAAGATAATTGAGTTATTCAACTAAAATATTTAAACTAAAACAGTGTTCTTATGTTCTAGTCGATCTCTCGTTTTTGGCAGTTTTTTGTCTTAGTCCTAGGACGGGAATTATTCTAATTTTTTTGACAATCAGAACTTTAGACACTTAAAGCATTTATTTGTATCAAATTTTTCTTCTAAGCGGGAGGATATGATTAATTTTTAGTAAATTATATTAAATCAAACACATTACCCCACAGAGTGTGTCCCAAATCATGTTGAAAATTAGCTAAATTCGTTACCGTAGAATGGGGTTACTTGGAACATTTGAAAGAAATATTTGTGAACAGAAACGACACTGCGTAAATTATGAATTTTTATGTTCCCAGAATATGTATGGCACATAGACTATCGATTGAAACCTGAATAATAAAAAGAAAATAATATGGGAATTTTTTTTTTAAAAAGTATGTGTTCCAAGTTGCCCTCTATTCTGATAACACGACGACTATAGTTTTTTAACAATGTTGCATATTTTACTTTAGCTGGACATCTTAGAAATTTAAAAAAAAATTATCCACTTCACCTTAAATTACGAAAAAATAGTATACTATATTAACTAGTAAATGTACCTATATATATTTTAAACATTTACTGTATAAGCAAAAATTCACTTTTGGGGATTATGCAAATGATGAAGAATTTGATTATTTTCAATTTCAGTTATATCGTTGACGTCTGGGTACCTAAAAATTTTTTTCGATAACCCTACCGGGCGCAAAAACTTGCATTCATATAATGCTCCGTATTCTACTATTTTGGTAACCTCCCAAACAATTTTTTTATTTTTATCAGGTTTTCCCTCGAAGGAAGCCAAAACAAATTGTCCAACATTCACTTCAGTATGATTAACTTCCTCTTCTGAATATACATTTTCTCCACTACAGACTGTGGCAGCAGCGTCTCCCAAATCAGAAAAATCTTCGGCTCCAATGGAGCAATTCATGTAATGAAATTTCAGTATCCGACTCGGACTCGACGATTTCTCTGCTGGGTCCAGCGATACTTTTTCTGGGGTGTACAGTTATTCTTTTTTCCCTTATTTGTGGTTCCGTTTTATTTCCATAGTTGGAACATTGCCGAAAACTTGGTACTGTTGTTCCATGTTTTCGGTTTACCTGTTTTTTTATCACTTCATAAAAACTCATATAAAATTACGGGTTATTTTGTTTATTATGGATCCTCACGTTGATCATAAACAAACTGTAGTACTTATAGTACAGTATCATACCTCTGTTGCCAAATTTTGAGCAAAATTTAAAATATGAATTTTTTTATCCAAGTTACCCATATGTTCCAATATACAGGGTAAATCGCCAAAAACAAAACAGTTATTAGTTCGTTTATTACGGACCAATCACAATCTGGTCATTCCATCAGATCTTGTGATTTCACCAGATCTTGTAAAATGTCACCAGACCTGGTGTGACATTTTTTTGCATCAATGTATCAAGGTTAAAAGGGACAAAAACTAGTGTTGTAATGTTTCATTTTAATCCAATGCTTTTATGATAATGTGATGTTTTTTTGTTGATATTTAATAATTATTATTTTATTATGCTATAAAACAGGGTGTTATGGAAATTACGTATTATATTTAAACCGGCAATTCCTGAGATGAAAACAAATTGAAGAAAAACATTCAAAAATGGCGCTTTAATTTAATATGCCCTGTACATGACCTGATGTCGAACCAAAAATAAGCACATGTAGCCCTGACAGAATGGCAAACAAAAGGTACATATGGCGAAAACGTCAGTGAATTTTGACCAGTGTTGTCATATCTTCAGGGTAAACTCTTTAGAAGGCCAATGTCCTTATGATTGGAAGGAAGTTCTTTATAAAAAAAAAGGAATTTTATTTCCATGCTATGTTACCTTTAACAAAATTTATAATTCTCGCGTAGATTTATATGCACTTTTGTCACATCACACAGAGAACAGATATCAAAAGTCAATGTTCAGTCAACCTTTTGAGTGATTCGGCTTCATTTAGAAAAAAAAATGGAATTTTCTTTAAAACCCATGCTGTATTCCCTTGTTATTTAAAAACTAGTTCCATAATTTGTATAAAAAAATTATTTATACACTAAATAATATGTGTTAGTACACCGGCGCACGTTTTTAACACAACGAACAAACCCGTAAAAATTTGTGGGCACTTTTGTTTTCGACACACATATTAAATTTACGTCATTTAAAAACCACTGGAATAATAAACAAATAAACGTTTCAGCCACGCTTTGTTTGTTTACGGTGTTTGTTTGAGTTTTTATTCATTCCGTCGCGTCGGGCCGGTTAAATCGAGCTGTCAGTTTTGGATCGGTGTTGCCAAACTACCAAATACTAATAACTAGAAATCCAGCTTGTCGACGAAGAGTTTTTGCTATTTTATATGTTTAAACTCATACGTCGAGTAATTTCCTTTTGTAATATTACGTTTCCGTATTATTTTCTGTCTCTGTTGCAGTACAAAATGCATATTTTTTAAATTTAATTTAAAATTTTAAGTTATGCCGCGCAAATTTCGAAGTCTGCAACATGGCAACCTCGCTCGACCAGCTGTTTTTCACAAAAAGGTCAACTGAAGAAAATGGACTATTACATTTTTTGTTATTCTACTGGAAAGTGCAAAGAACTTCAATCGAGCCATTAGCTCCTAAAACTCCTAGGAGGTAATGATCGCGCTGAATCGGTTTTGTGCTAGGGTCCAGAATAGGAAAATGTCCGACAAACAAAGATCTTGTACATGGATAGATTCCCCAAACCGGGAGATGCCGGGTAAAGAACATGTGTACTACAAAAGTTCAAAAGTGGGAACCCCAAGACTACCCTTTACAAGAAGGTTACTGGCTTTACCCGAGATGGAATATTTATCAGTGAGGCCAATAACCAGATAAGAGTTTTCTTGAACATATCGGCCGGTATTATTGACGATCACCTAATAGGACCACATATCCTGCCAGCAAGGCTAAATTCAGAATAATTTAGAATTGTTTATAAAGGGCCAATTTGTGTCCTATCTCCTATTTGTGTGTTTGTTATAAAGTGTAATGCATTAGTGTGTAGCCATTTTGTGTGACAAGGGCCTATCTTCAAAAGACTAATTTGAAACGCGTGTGTTTCTAGTGATTTATAGTAATTGGTTCGGGTTCGGGACAAACTGATTTTTCACTATTAATTAGAAATTTTAAAACAACTTAGAGAACCTGAATGCTCTGACAGAATTACAAGATTTTAATATTATGACACATAGGACTGTGTTCTTTTGTTTGTTCTTTTAAATACCCGTCAAGGCCTACTAAACAAAATGGTATATTTTTGAAAACGTATACAGGGTGTTATGGAAATGACGTATTATATTTAAATGGGTGACTCCTGGTTTTTTTTTAAATCGAGCGTTTAAAAAGTGGGGTAATTCACCCCTAAACCCACCCGGTTACTCCTCGGCACATTCATATATGATCATATTACATTGCCAAGCTGTGTAATCAAAAGATGTTCAAGCCCAATGTTGCCAACTGTGTAGAAAATAACTTTAGATTCTTATAAAAATAATATTTAGTTTACCTAGTATCCAAATAGAAGCGAATCCGTTTGCCAGTACACTAGCAAGTAATACAGGGCACCAACGTGTTATTTAAACAATAAGGGCGTACCTTTGTCTACACAGTAGCACTTTAAAATACTAATTCAGATTGAACGGTACTTATATGTGTTGTGACGCGAAAACTATGTGATTTTGTGATGTGAGTACTTGGTGTTTTTTATAAATTAAGTTGGTTTTAAATAAGTCCGAATAGGTAAATAAAATTGCATTTTTTTTTCTAAAGGGTAAGTGGCATTTATAAACTTTTAAGTTAAGTAACACCCTGTATTTCGGGCCTAATGCCAAGATTAAAAATAAAGTGTTATATATTTTTGAGAAGCTTGTTACAAACTAAATTATATTATTAAAAAATATATAGGGTGACCCATTTAAAAAATGCAAATTTGTTTATTTTCCTTGAAAACTATTGAATGTTGAAAAAATCTCATTACTTCACTGGATTCTACGTAAAAAAAACTATAAAAAGAACATTTAATTTCTTTTTGATACGTTACGGGGTAACTGAGATATGGGGGGTGTCCCAAAATGCACAATTCTCAAAAACACCCCTTATATCAAAAACAAGGCGGCCTAGAAAAATTCCGATTACGGCATCTTCTGTTTGACAATATGGTGCGAAAACCGCATCCTTCTATCTTTACTAATAACGGAGATACCCCGTAAAACTACCCAAAAATGGAAACCCTGTATATGTGAAGCATATTTAAATTCCTTTATTTTTATAAGCGAGACGTCTAAAATGTTTATACTTCTGGTTATCATCTTCTTTATAATTATTAGGTGATGTTTAAAGTTCAGTTTGTGGTCAATGTGGTCCATGTATTTAATTTGTGGCTTTGGGTTCATTTGGTGGTTAAGAACATCTATGCTGGATAAAGAATTTTTTTATTTATGATGGAAAATTATCAACTGTGTTTCCTCGGGATGTACTTTTAATTTCCATTTTTGAAACTATGATGCTATGAGGGTAAAGCATATTGTGATGAGGAAAAAAATGATTTTGTCATCCTGTTAAAATTTTTAAAAAATGCTAAAAAATCACCAGAAATCGACCTTTTTAAACAGTTTTGCACCAGTCACCAGATTATTCATTGAATAATAATCATAATCAGTGATCAATTCGTGACTAAGCCATAGATATATCGTAGAATTAATAATGTATTTCTTTACAGAACTCCGCCAAACGCCTGTCAAGAGACACGTAGACACAGACCGAAGAAAAATCATCAACATGAAGCTCATACAAGTAGTTCTCAGAAACTCTTGCTCTGTCATTTGAATCGAGAGAAAGTCGATACGTTTAAATGTAGCCCATGTAAATTTAAAACAAATCATAAAAGTAGTTTAAAAAGGCATCTGCTCCAGCATGAAAGTCCGGAGTTTAAATGTGAGCAATGTGAATATCAAACACATAGAAAAGAGTATTTAAAGCAGCATTTGCTCAAGCATTTGAGTCCAGGAGAAGCCGATATGTTTAAATGTAGCCAATGTGAATATTATACACTTGACAAAAGTAATTTAAAGAGACATTTGCTCAGGCATATGAATCCCGAGGAAGTCGATACGTTTAAATGTAGCCCATGTAAATTTAAAACAAATCATAAAAGTAATTTAAAAAGGCATCTGCTCCAGCATGAAAGTCCGGAGTTTAAATGTGAGCAATGTGAATATCAAACACATAGAAAAGAGTATTTAAAGCAGCATTTGCTCAAGCATTTGAGTCCAGGAGAAGCCGATATGTTTAAATGTAGCCAATGTGAATATTATACACTTGACAAAAGTAATTTAAAGAGACATTTGCTCAGGCATATGAATCCCGAGGAAGTCGATAAGTTTAAATGTAGCCAATGTGAATATTATACACTTGACAAAAGTAATTTAAAGAGACATTTGCTCCGGCATATGAATCCAGAAGAAGTAAATAAGTTTAAATGTAGCCAATGTGAATATAAAACACTTTATAAAAGTAATTTAAGGCTGCATTTGCGCAGGCATATGAATCCAGAGAAAGTCGATAAGTTTAAATGTAGCCAATGTGAATTTCAAACACATCATAAAAGTTATTTAAAGTTGCATTTGCGTAGACATATGAATCCAGAGGAAGTCGATAAGTTGAAATGTAGCCAATGTGAATATTATACACTTGACAAAAGTAATTTAAAGAGACATTTGCTCCGGCATATGAATCCCGAGGAAGTCGATAAGTTTAAATGTAGCCAATGTGAATTTCAAACACATCAGAAAAGTTATTTAAAGTTGCATTTGCGTAGACATATGAATCCAGAGGAAGTCGATAAGTTGAAATGTAGCCAATGTGAATATTATACACTTGACAAAAGTAATTTAAAGAGACATTTGCTCCGGCATATGAATCCCGAGGAAGTCGATAAGTTTAAATGTAGCCAATGTGAATTTCAAACCCTTTATAAATGTCATTTAAAGCAGCATTTGCGCAACAGGCACATGAGTCTAGAGGAAGTCGATAAGTTTGAATATACCCAATGAGGATTTGAAACGCGTCATAAAAGGTATTTAAAACGGCATTTGAGCAGGCATATGAATCCAGGGGAAGTCAATAAGTTTAAATGCAGCCAATGTGAATATCAAACATCGTGTAGAAGTAGTTTAAGGCGACATTTCCTCATGCATATGAATCCAGATGAAATCGATAAGTTTAAATGTAGCCAATGTGGATTTCAAACACTTAATAAAAATAGTTTTAAAATGCATCAGCTTTATCATATGAATTCATAAAAAGTCGAACAGTAAAAAAATGTAATCATTGTTAATATTCAACAGCGGAAAATCCAATAATTCCATATTCCTTGGTATTTTAAGTTTTATCAGGAAAGCGGTATTCATGAATAGGGTAAAAACGGTCATAGCGGGCAACTTCGTCAGTGCCTCTGTGCAATGCAGATTTTAAAATGATTATTGCTATAAGACTTTTAAAAGAAGCATTGAGTTTTACATTTTCGAATTTTACCGAATTTAAAAAAAAAAAATTCAGGAATGTACTAAGGTTATTTTAATGAAAATGGTCAATTTAAGGAACGAATCTGTCTGCTTCTGTCTGCGAATCTTATCTGCTGCCTTTACCGTCCTCCAAGCGATACCCATTACAGAGACCTTTTCTCATCACTAGCCAATACAATCGACTTCTTGCAAACCAACCATCCAAATGCCGAGATTGCTATCTTTGGTGACTTTAACGTCCACAATGTCAACTGGCTTAAATATTCAAATACAGACGATGAGCAAGGCCGCGAGGCCGAATCCTTCGCGATCAGTTCTGGTCTAACTCAACTCGTAGAAGAACCAACGCGGATTCCAGACCGACCTGGAGATTTTGCTAGTCTTTTGGATCTTTTCTTAACGTCAAATCCCGATCTATATACAGTCACCGTACAGCCTCCGTTAGGATCTTCCGATCACAAACTTATTTCAACTCTAAGCGAACTACCAATTAATTCTGAACAACCTCCTAAACCTCGCAAGATATGGCATTACAGATCGGCCAAGTGGGAAGACCTGAAAGACCATTTTCGGACTTTTCCTTGGATGAGCGTATGCTTCTCTTCTGATGATCCATCCGTCTGTGCTGGGGAGGTCTCCGACGTCATTCTAACGAGCATGGAAGCATTTATCCCCTCCTCCCAAAAACGCCCTTCCAACGGCAAGCCCTGGTTTAGCAAGGATTGTGAGCGTGTTGTCAAATCAAAAAATCTGGCTTACCGACAATGGCGTAAAAACCCTACCACTGAGAATCGTACCATCTTTATTACCGCTCGAAACCAATGTAAGCTAACAATAGATCAAAGCAAAGAAGCCCATAACGTGAGGATCAGAAACAAACTTCTTGACTGTCCAAACGGATCAAGATCCTTTTGGTCAGTCGCTAAGGCCGTCAGCCAAAATTTTACCAAATCAACTATTCCACCTCTAACACGTCCCGATGGTACAATAGCATCCACAGCCGGAGACAAAGCAAACTTACTTGCTGAACTATTTGCTTCGCATTCCACTGTAGATTTCCAGGGAAGAACACCACCCGACATTCCTGCAGTTGAATCCGAAATGACCGAAATCGTGTTCCGTCAGCGTCCCGTCAAACGAATCCTGAAAGGACTCGACGTCAAAAAAGCTACTGGTCCAGACGAAATTCCTATTATAGTTCTCAAGACATGCGCCGATGAACTAACACCAGTATTTTGTAGACTTTTCAACTTATCCTACAAAAATGGAATATTTCCATCTTGCTGGAAGACGGCGCGAGTCCAGCCTATTCCAAAGAAAGGTAAGAGAACCCTGCCTAATAACTATCGACCAGTCGCATTGCTTTCAGTTATATCAAAAGTAATGGAGAAAGCTATTAACCAACATCTTCTAAAGTACCTGGAAGGCTTCAACATCATCAATATGGTTTTCGGAAGTCCAGATCAACTGGAGATCTTCTAGCCTATGTCACCCATATTTGGAACAACGCAATCGAACATCATGGGGAGTCTCGGGTTGTTGCGCTGGATATTTCTAAAGCTTTTGATCGTGTTTGGCATGAGGGGCTTCTAAGTAAACTGCGATCCTATGGTATGCCCAGTCAATTCTGTGCATGGTTGTCTAGCTTTCTTAAGGACCGCTCTCTGCAAGTGGCGATTGACGGATTTCTCTCAGACACCTTCACCATCAATGCCGGTGTTCCTCAAGGGTCCATATTGTCTCCCACTCTCTTCTTACTCTACATTAACGACCTTCTAGTGAAAACTAAAAATCCGATATTTAGTTTTGCTGACGATAGCACACTTATCTCATCTTTCTCTTTGAATGCGCAAACATCGGCTGCCGACGCACATCTTCGCAGACAGCATGAAGTATCACGCCTCAACAAAGACCTGGAAGAAATTTTGGCTTGGGGTGACAGTAACCAAGTCGAATTTAACGCTAAGAAAACCCAGGCAGCAGTTTTCTCTAAAAAGGTTAACATTACAGAACCGGAAATAGTCATGGCCGGACACGCAATCCCACTGGCTTCATCTATTAATTTGCTGGGTGTCAATCTGGGAGGAAATATGTCTTGGCATAACCACGTTGTGGCAATCGCCAAGATAGCTTCTCAGAAGCTTGGCGTACTCTTCCGAACCAGAAAGTTGTACACACCTCAACAACTTTTGACACTATACAAGGCCCAGATTCGACCATCACTAGAATACTGCTCTCATGTCTGGAGCTCTGCACCCAAACATACTCTTCGGCTACTGGATTCCATCGAAAGGAGGGCTATTCGTCTGATCGGAGACCACGAGCTGACGAAGAACCTCGACAGCCTAGAACATCGAAGACAGGTTGGGGATTTGACTCTCTTTTACAGATATTTTCATGGAAGGTGCTCGGCTGACCTTGCCCTCTTAATTCCGCCCAGAGCGACGAATAGCAGAAATACACGACGAACCACTGCCGCCCATCCATATGTGGTTAAGCTTAGTACTCCTCGAACTTCACTATTTAAGAACTCTTTCATCTGGAGGACTTCATCCTTGTGGAACGACCTTCCCGAGGTCGTTTTTCCCTACGAATATAACCTCCAACGATTCAAAACCAACTTGAATCGCTTTTTGCGCACACGCACCACTCCCAGAGTGCCCTAAAGGATTTTTCCTATAGTGCTTGTGTTTGATCACAAAAAAAAAAAAAAAAAAAAAAAAAAGAAAGGTCGGAAAACCAATGTGTTGTATATCACTGGACATAGATTTAGTTCTTAGTTCCTCTTTCATAATTTAAACAGGCCCAGGCCCGTATTTAAAAAATGTAAGTTGATGATGATGACATGACCCAAAAACGGAGCGTCGTATTAAAGATCTGATAATGCCATCGTATGGAGAATAAAAAGGAAGTGAAATTTATTTTTGTACATCTCTGCGAACAAAGTATAGAAAAAGTAAAAACACAAAATTTTTGAATTTTCCAAATATTTTGAAAGCCCCTTTATTTATTTTTGATTTTTTGCGGCATATTATTGTGCCCATAATGATGCCACTTTGCCCCCACTTTAACCGACTTCATATCTCTTACCGTTTCCGAGATGGTGAAGGACGAATTTGTTACACCGTATATAAAAATAATAGACAGACAAGAGTTAATGCTTTCTGGCAGTTGTCCCTTTTCGCTGCCTCCAGCAATGCATTCCTAATCATACTACGCTAAAGAGGTCGAAAGAAAATAATTCTCAAAGTAATTGTAATATTGTAGGTAAATCTACCCTGAAAAATAGCTTTCCTAGGTTGGGGCATAGCATGGTATAAAGATCTATCTCTTATGGAGATTTATACTGTTGTCAGCGTTTTTAACTCTATTTTAAAGGTATTAAAAGGTTTTACGTATTTAATGGTATGTGAAATGAAATAATAATACCAGGGTATTTAGGTATATTTATTTCATGCACATACAACAAAGATTAAAGCTAAAATACGACCTAAGAAGTTATAAACAAATTAAACAATTTTTCTTATATAGTCCATCTCTCAGTGTAGAGAAATTGTGAATAGGTAAATAAACTCATAGTCTGCTTCAGTAGTTAAATAAACAATATTTTAATTTCCATACATGTTTCGAAGGCCGGGCAGCCTCATCAGCTTCAGCGGGTTTCAGCCTTATATTTCTATCAAATTTCTTTGCCTGGTTATCCATATCATAACCAAACACAGCGCACCTCATTTTATGAAAATGTCGCCAATGAAGCCAATCCTATCACAATATTTCCTTAGCTTGCCGGAATTCTAGGGCTTGACGTTGTAGCTGTTCCCGTGGTTGTAGCTGTCGTTGTTGTCGTGGTCATGGTGATGGAATTTTGCACACTAACACTTTAGGGGGTGGTATCCACAAGTAAGAATCTTCTTTTGTTCCACAAACTAAAACTCCACACCAGACACCAGTTATAGCACCCCATCCCGTATTTTTCTTAAAATTCTGGAAATCCGAGCGGTCTAATTTCAACACGAGGTGATTGGCTATATTAAATTACTTTTTGCTGGGATCGGAAGATTCCTGTGTTAGTTTGCAGACCCCTTATCTACTTAATTATTAGTTCCCTGATAGAACCACTACCATGTATGTACTTTTATTAAGGTTTTGACCAACCCTGTTTACTCCCTTTTTGGTCAAATGATTTTTATAAACTTCCATTAGGCGTAGCGATCAACAACACAATAATCAGATTTAACGTACACTATTTATTTTCATCAATTGTTATTAAATTCAATTCTACATACTCTTCAAAGTATACAGTTATGTTTTACATGTGATTTAAAATACAGTTATTATTTAAAGTTAAAGTTAAATTTTATAACCTTATTTAAAATTTCGACACACAATTAATATTATTAAGGAGTCGTCTAACGTTCTTAATTGGCCATAAAATAAGACTTACTTCCGCTTAATTTAAACACGAGCGCAATTTGTTAGATCTGACCACTGAATTAAGAGACTTTCTGGCATTAATTCCCACTTAATGCCACTTTTATTCAACTTTTAACTTCCGGTAACACTTTTACTTCACGTTTTACTTCCGGTCCATAGCTCCGCGGTTCCTCGCTGTCAGTGACTAACTCTTTAATTGTAATTTTTCCGCTTAAATAGTGGAGAATCCACCGTATTTTCTCCCACAACTCCTGCCAATGACAGTTTTATTACCTTATTTGTTTCCGCAATTCCCAGAACAGGTGTCAGAAAGCGATTATTTATAGACATATAAGGTCCAAAGTCGCGTGTACCTGACTCATATAGAGTACACCGTAATCCAGTTTACGCGTTTTTCCACGAATCGACCAACGCTTCCCTTTCAAAAGGTCGTAAATTTACGCGCTGACGTAAATTTCTTGCAGGTGTCTTGAAAAGACCCCTTTTATTTCGGTGTGGGTGTTAAGTTCAGTGTTCCTTATAATTTGGAAGTGGGGGTAGGGAAGACGTCAGTTTCCGTCACTTTACCAGGGGTAGGCGCATTTTTCCCGGGGTCAGTTTATTAAATCCGTAATATCGGGTTTGTTCTTTATGAAAAATTTAGTTAATTATTTTTTGTTTCGGATTCGATCGGACACGATCCGGTTAATTTATTTTATTTTTTAATAAAATTGTTCGTTTTTTTTTTGTTATTATTTAATTCGTTTTTCCCGTATCGTTTTCCGTGGCCACTAGATAGGCAAATTTATTAGAAAGAAAATTGTCAAAACTTGATAGATCTCTCATATTTTCATTATTTATGAAATATCCATTGAGTACGTAAGAATTTTTATAATATGCTTTTCATATACAGGGTGTTATGGAAATTACGTATTATATTTAAATGGGTGACTCCTTGGGTGTCCTAGAGCAGCGCTACATATTTTTTTTAATCGACCGTTTTAAAAGTGGGGTACCAAACCCTCTTACTCACAGGTCAGTCCTCGCTACTTACTTACTACTTAATTAATTACTTACTTGTATTTATCTTATAACTAAATAGCAGGACATCCAGGCACATACATAATCAGTTTTCTTTCTTTTCCCAAAGAACACTTTATTATTAGGTTATTCGATTTTATTTCGGGCCTAATGCCAAGACTAAAAATAAAGTGTTATATATTTTTGAGAAGCTTGTTACAAACCAAATTATATTATTAAAAAATATATAGGGTGATCCATTTAAAAAATGCAAATTTGTTTATTTTCCTTGAAAACTATTGAATGTTGAAAAAATCTCATTACTTCACTGGATTCTACGAAAAAAAACTATAAAAAGAACATTTTATTCCTTTTTGATACGTTACGGGGTAACCGAGATATGGGGGGTGTCCCAAAATGCACAATTCTCAAAAACACCCCTTATATCAAAAACAAGGCGACCTAGAAAAATTCCGATTACGGCATCTTCTGTTTGACAAAATGGTACGAAAACCGCATCCTTCTATCTTTACTAATAACGGAGATACCCCGTAAAACTACCCAAAAATGGACACCCTGTATATGTGAAGCATATTTCAATTCCTTTATTTTTATAAGCGAGACATCTAAAATGTTTATACTTCTGGTTATCATCTTCTTTATAATTATTAGGTGATGTTTAAAGTTCAGTTTGTGGTCAATGTGGTCCATGTATTTAATTTGTGGCTTTGGGTTCATTTGGTGGTTAAGAACATCTATGCTGGGTAAAGAATTTTTTTATTTATGATCGAAAATTATCAACTGTGTTTCCTCGGGATGTACTTTTAATTTCCATTTTTGAAACTATGATGCTATGAGGGTAAAGCATATTGTGACGAGGAAAAAAAAAATATTTTGTCATCCTGTTCAAATTTAAAAAAAATGCTAAAAAATCACCAGAAATCGACCTTTTTAAACAGTTTTTCACCAGTCACCAGATTATTCATTGAATAATAATCAAAATCAGTGATCAATTCGTGACTAAGCCATTGATATATCGTAGAATTAATAATGTATTTCTTTACAGAACTCCGCCAAACGCCTGTCGAGAGACACGTAGACACAGACCGAAGAAAAATCATCAACATGAAGCTCATACAAGTAGTTCTCAGAAACTCTTGCTCTGTCATTTGAATCGAGAGAAAGTCGATACGTTTAAATGTAGCCCATGTAAATTTAAAACAAATCATAAAAGTAATTTAAAAAGGCATCTGCTCCAGCATGAACGTCCGGAGTTTAAATGTGAGCAATGTGAATATCAAACACATAGAAAAGAGTATTTAAAGCAGCATTTGCTCAGGCATTTGAGTCCAGGAGAAGCCGATATGTTTAAATGTAGCCAATGTGAATATCAAACACTTTATAAAAGATATTTAAAGCAGCATATGCTCAGGCATATGAATCCAGAGGGAGTCGATAAGTTTAAATGTAGCCAATGTGAATATCAAACACTTTATAAAAGTCATTTAAAGCAGCATATCCTCAGGCATATGAATCCAGAGGGAGCCGATAAGTTTAAATGTAGCCAATGTGAGTTTAAAACACCTAATAAAAGTTCTTTAAAGCAGCATTTGCTCAGGCATATGAATCCCGAGGAAGTCGATAAGTTTAAATGTAGCCAATGTGAATATTATACACTTGACAAAAGTAATTTAAAGAGACATTTGCTCCGGCATATGAATCCAGAAGAAGTAAATAAGTTTAAATGTAGCCAATGTGAATATAAAACACTTTATAAAAGTAATTTAAGGCTGCATTTGCGCAGGCATATGAATCCAGAGAAAGTCGATAAGTTTAAATGTAGCCAATGTGAATATCAAACACCCGAAAAAAGGAATTTAAAGCGGCATTTGTGCAGGCATATGAATCCAGATGAAGTCGATAAGTTTAAATGTAGCCAATGTGAATATCAAACACTTTATAAAGGTAATTTAAGGCTGCATTTGCGCAGGCATATGAATCCAGAGGAAGTCGATATGTTTAAATGTAGCCAATGTGAATATGAAACACTTAATAAAAATGATTTAAAGCGGCATTTGCGTAGACATATTATGAATCCAGAGGAAGTCGATAAGTTTAAATGTGAGCAATGTGAGTTTGAAACACATAACAAAAGTTATTTAAAACTGCATTTGCGCAGGCATATGAACCCGGAGGAAGTCGATAAGTTTAAATGTAGCCAATGTGAATTTCAAACACTTTATAAATGTCATTTAAAGCAGCATTTGCGCAGGAGGCATATGAGTCTAGAGGAAGTCGATAAGTTTTAATGTAGCCAATGTCAGTTTGAAACACCTAATAAAAATTATTTAAAGCGGCATTTGCTCAGGCACATGAATCCAGAGGAAGTCGATAAGTTTAAATGTAGCCAATGTGAATTTCAAACACATCATAAAAGTTATTTAAAGTTGCATTTGCGTAGACATATGAATCCAGAGGAAGTCGATAAGTTTAAATTTGCCAATGTCAGTTTGAAACACCTAATAAAATATATTTAAAGCTGCATTTGCGCGGGCATATGAGTCCAGAGGAAGTCGATAAGTTTAAATGTGAGCAATGCGAGTTTGAAACACATAACAAGAGTTATTTAAAGCTGCATTTGCGCAGGCATATGAACCCGGGGGAAGTCGATAAGTTTAAATGTAGCCAATGTCAGTTTGAAACGCATAATAGAAGGTATTTAAAACAGCATTTCCTCAGGCATATGAATCCAGGGGAAGTCGATACATTTAAATGTAGCTAATGTGAATTTCAAACACCTAGTAATGGGCTATATTAAAACACCTTTCGCTGGGTCCGCAAGATTCCTGTGTTAGTTTCAAATAACCCTTAATTTTTGTTATCTGATTTTGTTAATGGGTGAAAGTGTAATTTAATTTTAATCAACCATGAATTTCTTTATTTTCTTGACTAGATTTCTGCTCCAATTAATACAATTAGACACCAAATTAGCTTTGAGATACACTTGTTTGATTTAATAATAAAATTTTTTCTCTTTATTACAAGTTTTTCTTTTAGTCACTCCCTTTTTAGGCTTATACAGACTTTCTAATCAATTAAACTACCCCTTTGACACTTCTACTACATTCTTAAACACAATTTCCTATAAATTGTGGAGTTGGTACCGGTATCTAAGTTGTTATGAAGTTAATTACAAAATACTCAAAAGGCCCAAAAACTCACGTATTTCAAAGGTTATATCTTTTAGTCACAATTCACAGAAACTTTTCTTAATTTTGTTCCGAATAGCGTCAAGAGGATCCGTTTCCCTATCGTTAACTTTTCTCCTCCTAATCGTTTAGGAAATCCCGGCGACACGATGTTTCACTTTTTACCTTTTTAACAGTTTCAGAGATTCCTCTGGCAAGTTCAACTTGTTTCTATTTTCCTTGAAGAAAAAGTTTGTAGTTTTTTGCGCAGCAGTTCGTCGGCAACTAACTTTCAGCTCAGATTTTGCGGGTTTTCCGCCCCACAGGTGGCCTAGAAAGAATCTCGCCCCTTGACATTTTTATAGCTTTCCCTTGGAATTGTGACAGAATTCACGATTTATGCGCTCGTAAGGGTTCAAATCGCGCATTTTTCGATATCTGGATCGCTATTCTTCGTGTTTTTCCCGGAAAGCTTTTCGCCCAGTTCCCCCACATAATAAATCTTTTATTGCGGTTACCCCTTTTAATTGTATTGTCGAGTTTCTAAGAGATGGTAAAAGGATGGGTGTTTTCCCCGTAGCTAAAAATGGCGCACGACCCATTTCTGGCAATGCAAGACTAATTGCGCCAGCTGATCGAGAACGGTGTACTGCGCATGATTCCGTGCAATTTTAATTGCTACAAGAGTAGAATTGGCGACTGTAAAGCCGCGTTCTCAGAGCTTCGACGTGTCGCAGCGACAGTCCCCCACTCCTTTTGTAGGGGGTGACGTCTGCCACTTGTCATTCGGGTGAAACCTAACCTTACAATAATTTGTTATTGTTTTTTAAATGAAAACAATTTGTTTTGTACAAATTTCGTTGTGAATAATTTATCATACTGATTGAGACTCTGATAATGAAAGCGGCGAAGCAATGAAATCTTTGAATAATGTCTGGCAGTGTATTTTAATATGATTATTCTTCCAGACTAAAGAGCTAATTTCGTTAAAAAACGTTACAAGAAGCCAAAAAAACGGACTAAATTAACTAATTTGTGCATTTTAGAGCTCAACATATAAATGTAATGAAAACCGCCCAGTTTTATTCCTGTATTTTTTATCATAAACTTGAAATTGTACAGTAGCACACGTGTGCACTACATCGAGACTCTACTGTATTTAGGACTACGATGCACTAGAAAAACAAATACATTTACACATCTTATTAGGTAGTTTTTATTAACCACTGTTAAGTAGGTAGGTAGGAGAACCATTTCATTCTAATATAATTTCATCCGATATAGCACCCAGCCCACCTAAAGCGTGCCCTGCCTTTGTTATCGGGCGCACTCTGTATTTTTAAAGGGAAACGATATCGTCTGAGCACCTGTTGCCAGATACACTTCCGATATCGCAGGTTGATGTTGTTAAAATCCGAGCGGTCGATTTCTTAATACAGGGTGGTGGCTATAATATAAAACTTTTGCGAGATTCGGAAGATTCCTGTGCTAGCAGAACCTGACTACGTTTCTTTAATTTATTCCCAAAATAAGTTAATTTGCACTTGCCTATTTGTTGTTGTTATCTCTCGACTACTTATTCCTGGTCTCCTCGACAATCAAAACACACTATTAAGTTTTAACATACACTTGTTTTATTTCTTAATACTTTTCCCAAAATTCACAATCTTAATTTACGGTTTTCCGGATATGAGACAACACTCTCAATTGCTTATCTCGGTAAAACCTTAAAAAACCTTCAGACAACACATTTCCTATACTATTACGGAGTCAACTTATTTTAACAATTTTTGTAACAGCGGATTCAATTATCTTTTGGCCATAAACACTTACTTCGAATTTAAATACTTTTAAATTTACTTTTCTACCGAAATTCAGAATTTTCTGACACTTGATTCACAATAACTTTCTGGCATTATTTTCTTTTGCCAATTAAAACACTTTCACTTTTTCACTGGTTAGTCCATTCGCGTACTTAGATTCCGAGTTTTCCGCCTTTTCACTTGTTACTTCCGATTGTTGTTTCTTGACGTTTGGTTTTTGACTAACTTTAGCTCCAATTCGGGAGCGCTTAAATACAGAGTTTTCCGCCCACTTTTCCATCCCAATTTTCCCCTGCGACTGTCGTATAGCCTATGAGTCATCTTATTTCCGCGAATAAGTGTCAATTTTCGATTATTTATCGGTCTTTAAGAGCGAAAGTCGCTTAATTTCTCCTCTTCTAGGTCACAGGTGTTCATTCCCCCTTTTATTTATGGGATTCGACCCACGCGTCCTCCCTGGGGGACGATGAGTCATAGGGTTGCCTCATTATACCCCTATCGAACACCTTCGTTCATTGGTTGACCGTTTCCACATTCATTCGGTTAATTTCGCGTCGACGTATTAGAAATGGGGGTGAAAACCCTTTCGTTTAAGGAGAGGGGGTAGGTTTCGTCGGTCACCGCGCATTTTTCTCTGGTCAGTTATGTCGTGTCCGCGGTTGCGTTTCCAATCGGTTCTCCTGACCAAGTGCGGTGATAAAGTGGAATTTGAAGTGTTGTGCAATTTCTGGATTATTCTCCTTTTTTTTGGAAATAAACGTGAGTTTTTACTTTAAAATTTTTCTATAATTGATTTCAACATTAATTTGATTTTTCCTGATTTTTCCCGATTTTTCCTGAATTTTTATTGAGATTTTTCCGATTTCTGAACTTAGAAGAATTTCTGACATTTTTCAGATAATTCCGATTTTATTCATTTAAATTTTTGATAAAAATTCTTTTTAATCTAATTAATTATTTAAATAATTTTGAAATTTATTTAAATAATTTTTATTTATTTTTAATTTTATTTTAAATATTTTTCTTCATAAATTTTATAAAATTCTAATTTTTCCGGAATCCGATAATATTTTAATAACTTTTTATTCTAATTTTATTCCGAATTTTATTCCATATTTATTTTCAATAAAATTGCGTAAGTCTTTTGTGTGGTCATTACACCTCTCCCTCCTTAACATTAAATTCACCTTCCTAATGAAGGTAATTTAATAAAACTTTCCCAATTCCGTTACCCCTATCAATCTTGGTTACTAGGTCACGGTATTTAGGCCATTGACTGTCGCAGAGTTTACACTACCTGGGTGAAAGTGGCTACAATGAAAGCGAGTGTTTATGGCTCTTGCGGTTGTTAACCTTTTAAAAGGGATGCTACTCTAGATTACCTATCTTTATGAGCATCTCTAAACTAATTGAGGTATTTTAGGTATATGGTTTCTCTTGTTTATTTGAACTTTTCTCGTTTGATTATTTTTACTGAAATGTCTAAACCATATGCCTACAAACCTTTTAAAATTTTAAATATTCACTAATTTTCCTTAGTTTTCCACATTAGTGACTAGTTTAGCTCATTCTAGTTAATTATACAATATAACTTTTGTTATTTTTGGAATTTTTTTTTTTTTTTTTAATATTAACTACGTAACTAACTTAATTGCTAAAGTTTGTTAATATGAATGATTTAAATTTTTGAATAATTCAGTTAAACTTAGTGAATTCTCGTTTCCTTCACATTTATTATTAAATGACATACAATTCCTTATTCAAAAATTTACTCTTACCTAATTTCTTATCGTTAACACAACTATTTTTAATAAAATTTTACCTCCCGTTACAAATTTTCGTAATCTTTTTCCGTTTTTATTGCCTCTGGACGTCTCCTTTTTAGTGTCATTTTTAACTTATCCATATACAGGATGTCATATTCCTCTGTCTCGGGCTCCTGCTGTAGGGTTGAGGTCGAGGGTTGAGGCTCTGTTACCTCCATAAGTGGCTGTGGTCTTACGGTTGCTTGAACCCAAGCTTCGGTAGTAGCCACTCTGTCTATAAAGGCTTCTTCTTCCGGGGGTTGATTATTCTCTGGTCCTGGGGAAGGTTGTGGCTCCTCCAGATGTTGACTAACCGTCATGCTGAGAGAGGACTCGCTATTTACCTCTTCTACATGTTGTGGTTCGGCGTCGTGGACTTCCGGGATCAAACTCATTGGCGTTAATGTGGGCTCTCTCGTTCGTTGTGCACACTCCTGACATGGGCAGGGAGTCATACCATGCTGAATTAAAAACTGCCAAAAATTGCCGATGTTCAGTAAGTCGTTGGCCATGGCTACTGGCCTACAACTCGGGCAGTCACATAGGTTTGGGTTGTAAGTTTGTTCGTATGCCCTTGCCCATTCAGTTCGGAAGGCCTGGTATTCCGTGTGCAAGAGTCCCATCCATAACGTCACTGCTGCTCGGAGAGGGATGAATTCATCATCCACTGGTGCATTGCCTCCAAGTTGTCTGTATAAATCGTTAAGGTGGTAGATGGCGAGACGCAGTAACTGGTTTACGAGTGGCCTGTTTCCAACAGCCATTCGGGCATATGACACGAACAGGGTTAGCCAAATCATTGTTCACGTATTAATTTTAAAGTCAATTGGCTCGATCACGTTCCGCACTTTTGATTAAGTCCCCGTTTAGTTTTTAGTCACTGACACGTATTTATTTTTTCCACAAAGTCCGACGCACTGTTTATTTTTATATTTTTCCTAGTTCACACTTTGAATTTTCTTTGTTTTATGAAGACACTCACGCGAGTAGATTTAAACTGGTCCAGTCTTTGTCTTAGTTCTCTTATATAACCAGTTAGGGTGGAAATTTAAGTCCATAAATGTTTCTTTAACCCCTTTTTAAAAATAAATTTTGATCTTATTATCCACTTATTTAGTCTTTAAGCCTTTTCTTTTCCCGATTTTATCTATTAATTAAAACTTTAAATGTCATTAACATTTCTTCATTATCCCTCGTAACATCTGTTGTATACTTTTCTTAATACCTTTTTACCTTATTAATTAACCGTTGAACGGAAGTCCTTTTGGCGGAACTAATGTATCCTTTCTTTTGAAATTTTCGTATACATATAGGTAGTGCCCTCTATTTTATTATCCTATCTTCACTTCTCCTTCTCTTCTGAATTTCTATCTGACTATACATACTTTAATGTTCCTTAACCTAGATGTCGGTAGTGAGTCGTTATTGATTTTCCTTTTTACGCCATTTCAGCTCTGCGTATTGATTTCAGGGGCTATCGCCTGATTCGCTTTCTCATCTAGTTCGTTCTCTGTAGTGATCGTATCACGCTCTGGCGGTAGATGGCGAGCACGGTATTGTCCTGAATTATATATTTGGTTTCTCTCCTTTTTCCTGTATAAAGGTGGATGGTCCTTAATAATTAAAATATACTCACTAAACGCATCTGGTTTGTTTTTCATTACCCCATTGTTTTGTTTTCTTCTATATTTAATTTATTTAAATTATGTCCGTTTAATCCATTAAACTTTCGAAAAAACATGCGTTTTCGGCATTCTTCTGCACTAATTTCGTATAAACGCTCCACAATGCGAAATAAGTCTATTTATTTCGATTAAACATGAATATACATGCACATATGCGAACTTCTTTCGCTCTATAATTTGATATGGGTATCCTCTTCACAATATCCTGAGTCCGGATCTGAGCAATTACTAACATCTTTTAATTAAATTGCCGTTATATTCGTAGACGGGTTTCTACAATCGTATGCTATCAAACTAGCATCCAACATCTGCATCCTAGCAATAATTATAATTATTCCGTTAAATCTTCTTCTCTCCATTTCAAAATTTTCCTTTCTGTAGCAAACACTATGTTGCTCTATTTTTAATTCTAACTTAATAGTTTCTATTCTAGTTGACTCCGGTAATAATATTATCTAATCTATCTCGTAATCTAGGAACCTTCGAGGCATTCGAATTTCTCTAGTGCGCGTGCGCCTAGGCTCTGGAATTACTGGTTCTGGTTCCTCTTCAGATGAATCCTCTGTTTCATTTTGCGTTTCATCGCTCTCCTCTTCGTCTTCTTCCTCTACCATAATTAAGGGTTCATTCTCCCTACCAAAATTTATAAATTCTTTTCTGTTTTTCTTTTTATTATGCCTTCCGCATCGTGTTTTCGCTTCTACTTCTTGTTCACTTAATTTCCTGACGGAAATTTTTCCATTTTCTTTTTCATTTTCCTTGAGTTCAGTCTCATACGCATTTGCAATAATCATTCTTCTTTTTAACTTTATTTCTCTCTCCGTTACATTCGCAACTCTCATCGGAATAGTTTTACTCGTTTTACATAGCATTCGGGCGACGGTTAACCCTGTCGGCACCCCGTCACTTGGTTCTAAAACCATGAATGGTGTAGAAACTTTCGCTAATCCTTTCAAGTTCGCCGGAAAAACTGCTTGAGTCATTGGAGGTATGACTAAGTCTTCAAGCACAGAAATTATTGCACTATTTTGTTCTACCTCTGTAAATAATTCTTCCATGTTTTCCTTCAACAAATTTTCTCCTTCCGTTTTCTCCCTTAAAAACTTCTTCTCAACCACTTCTTTGGTCTGAGTACTAACATTTACAAATTCCTTAGAAACTTTTCTTTCTAACAACTCCTTTGAAGCTCTCCTCTCTTCAAATCCTTGGGACACTCGCCCATCCAAAAATTCACTGGAAACTCTCTTCTTTCCAAAATCCTGGGATACATTCCCATCCAAAAATTCCTTGGAAACTCTCTTTTTTCCAAAATCCTGGGATACATTCCCATCCAAAAATTCCTTGGAAACTCTCTTTTTTCCAAAATCGTGGGACACATTCCCATCCAAAAATTCACTGGAAACCCTCCTTTTTTCAAAATCGTGGGATCTTCTCCCATCCAAAAATTCATTGGAAACTCTTTTCCATTCACAATCGTGGGACACATTCCCATCCAAAAATTCACTGGAAACCCTCCTTTTTTCAAAATCGTGGGACCTTCTCCCATCCAAAATTTCACTGGAAACCCTCCTTTTTTCTTTATTCACATTTTTCTTTTCCAAATACCTCTCCTTAATTTCTTTTATCTCGGCTTCCAAACAAGCAAGTCTTGCTTCCAATTCATCTGTGCCTTGTTCCTCCATCATAGGAATGACACTTTCAAACACATACATGCAATTGTTGCTCCAGTCTATCTTGACTCCATATTTTCTCAAAAAATCCATTCCTAAAAGAATATCCGCCTGGAAACTATACGTCTCTATAACAACCAATTCCTGCTGAATTTCTATATTCCCAGGAAATTCTATCGATACTTCTGCTACTCCTGTTGTAGGTATCCTATTTCCTTGAATATCGATTAAACTAATATTTGACCTATTTACGACCCCCTGAGCAATTTCAGGTTTGATTAGGGATACGACGGCTCCGCAATCGATCAAGGCGAGGTATGGCTTACCATCAATTCTTACCTTGATGACGCTGCACGGTTTTGGAATTCCTTGCTTTGAGCACGTAAATATCCCTACGTTCGACGACTTATTTAATCCCAATTTGCCTGGGTTATGGCAGACGAATTCAGGGGTTGAAATTCGGCTGCGTTCCCATTTAACCCTGGTCCTTTCTGAACAGCATTCGTCCTGTTTCTAGGACATGTCCTGGCAAAATGTCCAATTTCTTTGCAATTATAACATCTCCTGTCAGGTCCTTTCTTCACAACATTGTTTCCTTGCCATTCCTTACTATTTTGACCTCCACAGTCTCTTGATGAATTATTTTTCGAATCTTTCGCCCAACAATAGTTTGCTGTGTGACCTTTTCTTTGACACTTGGTACATTTCCATTGATTATTTCTCATGTTGTTATAATTTCTTGAATCCGTAGTTGCTGTACTGGTCACCAGTCTGCATTCTTTTCCTCGAAAAGGATGTATTAAATTTTCGATGCTTTCTTCTCTCTCGGCTATGCTTAATGCTTCATCTAACGATTGGGGATTTCCTGACAAAACCCTTTGTTTTATGGGCATCATCAATCCTAAAGTAAACTGTGTGGTTATGTCTTCTTCTAACTTATTTATAATGGGATTGTCGTGTACAGGGTCTCCTGTTAAAGTTACTGTTCGGTTACCTAATAATTTTAACCTCGTCAAATATTGCCTACAAGTTTCTCCAGACCTTTGTCTGCACTCTATAAAATTTTTCATGGCGGCTCCTTTTACATACTGCCTTTTAAATTGATACTTTAATCCTTCTTTAAGTGTTACCCAACTTTTTGTATCTCTAAATTTCGGCTCGGAATCTATAAACTGTTTGGCCTTACTTCTTAATTTTAAAAACGTAATAGCTACCAATTGTGTGTCTGTCCAATTTGCAAGTGTTCCTGTTCCTTCTACTATTGTCAAAAAGTCATCTACTGACGTTGTTCCATCGTAGGTCGGCAATGAATCCAATCCTATCATAATGTTTCCATGGCTTGCAGGAACTCTAGGGCTTGATCCTGTAGCTGTTCCTGTGGTTGTCGTGGTCGTTGTGGTCGTTGTATTTGTAGTCATTTTGCTAAATTTTCTCTGCGAGCACTTTCTGCGGTGGTATCCTCAAGTAAGAATCTTCTATTTAATTTTGTTCCGGAAAATCCAAAATCCAGAAACAATTAAACAATCACCCCACACCTGACACCAGTTATAGCACCCAGCCCACCTAAAGCGTGCCCTGCCTTTGTTATCGGGCGCACTCTGTATTTTTAAAGGGAAACGATATCGTCTGAGCACCTGTTGCCAGATACACTTCCGATATCGCAGGTTGATGTTGTTAAAATCCGAGCGGTCGATTTCTTAATACAGGGTGGTGGCTATAATATAAAACTTTTGCGAGATTCGGAAGATTCCTGTGCTAGCAGAACCTGACTACGTTTCTTTAATTTATTCCCAAAATAAGTTAATTTGCACTTGCCTATTTGTTGTTGTTATCTCTCGACTACTTATTCCTGGTCTCCTCGACAATCAAAACACACTATTAAGTTTTAACATACACTTGTTTTATTTCTTAATACTTTTCCCAAAATTCACAATCTTAATTTACGGTTTTCCGGATATGAGACAACACTCTCAATTGCTTATCTCGGTAAAACCTTAAAAAACCTTCAGACAACACATTTCCTATACTATTACGGAGTCAACTTATTTTAACAATTTTTGTAACAGCGGATTCAATTATCTTTTGGCCATAAACACTTACTTCGAATTTAAATACTTTTAAATTTACTTTTCTACCGAAATTCAGAATTTTCTGACACTTGATTCACAATAACTTTCTGGCATTATTTTCTTTTGCCAATTAAAACACTTCACTTTTTCACTGGTTAGTCCATTCGCGTACTTAGATTCCGAGTTTTCCGCCTTTTCACTTGTTACTTCCGATTGTTGTTTCTTGACGTTTGGTTTTTGACTAACTTTAGCTCCAATTCGGGAGCGCTTAAATACAGAGTTTTCCGCCCACTTTTCCATCCCAATTTTCCCCTGCGACTGTCGTATAGCCTATGAGTCATCTTATTTCCGCGAATAAGTGTCAATTTTCGATTATTTATCGGTCTTTAAGAGCGAAAGTCGCTTAATTTCTCCTCTTCTAGGTCACAGGTGTTCATTCCCCCTTTTATTTATGGGATTCGACCCACGCGTCCTCCCTGGGGGACGATGAGTCATAGGGTTGCCTCATTATACCCCTATCGAACACCTTCGTTCATTGGTTGACCGTTTCCACATTCATTCGGTTAATTTCGCGTCGACGTATTAGAAATGGGGGTGAAAACCCTTTCGTTTAAGGAGAGGGGGTAGGTTTCGTCGGTCACCGCGCATTTTTCTCTGGTCAGTTATGTCGTGTCCGCGGTTGCGTTTCCAATCGGTTCTCCTGACCAAGTGCGGTGATAAAGTGGAATTTGAAGTGTTGTGCAATTTCTGGATTATTCTCCTTTTTTTTGGAAATAAACGTGAGTTTTTACTTTAAAATTTTTCTATAATTGATTTCAACATTAATTTGATTTTTCCTGATTTTTCCCGATTTTTCCTGAATTTTTATTGAGATTTTTCCGATTTCTGAACTTAGAAGAATTTCTGACATTTTTCAGATAATTCCGATTTTATTCATTTAAATTTTTGATAAAAATTCTTTTTAATCTAATTAATTATTTAAATAATTTTGAAATTTATTTAAATAATTTTTATTTATTTTTAATTTTATTTTAAATATTTTTCTTCATAAATTTTATAAAATTCTAATTTTTCCGGAATCCGATAATATTTTAATAACTTTTTATTCTAATTTTATTCCGAATTTTATTCCATATTTATTTTCAATAAAATTGCGTAAGTCTTTTGTGTGGTCATTACACCGATAAGGAAGTCTAAAAGCATAGTCATGGTCCTTCTGACAGTGTCTCCTCATCATTCATATTCCACACGCTAGGTCTCGTTGTACTAATTGTAATAAGCAGGCTTTCGATAGCTTGGCTACTATCCTCACTATACTCGAAGTCCAATATTGTAGACTGTGACTCATTTCATAGTCCGAACAACAATGCAGCAAATGCGGTTGATAATATCTTGTACGTTTACCCGCTATTGTCTGTTTAAGATTACCTAAAAAGCCGCTTCCTCGCGCTTATTTGGTCGCAAACGCGCGGCGTAGCCAAACTGTAGTTTTCTCGAGCTTTATATTATTTATAGTAATAGGATTTGCATGGGGAACGGACCAGCGGTCAAACGTTTAAATATAGCATACACATGGCAACAGTGTTTGATATTATTGTATGAGTTGCAAACTGTTGAGAGAGGCGTAACCAGCTGGTTTTACTGTATTTTCATAGATATTTTGAATTCGGATATATTGGTATTGTTGTTGTTGAGTATTGTTGTTTGCTGAGTATTGTTGTTGCCGAGTACTGTTGTTGCTGAGTATTGTTGTTGCGTATTGTTGTCGTTATTGTGGATAGTTGTTACTGTATATAATCATTGTTGTTGCTGTTTTTCTATTATTGACTAATAGTGTTATTTGTGCTAGTGGTAAGAATGCAAACAACTAGCGGTCCACCTTTAAAAAAAATACGACCTAATTTAACACGGAGGGAACAAGACGTGATAAAACCTGTGTATGAAGGTGTTCGGATCCGAAATTGGGATTTATCTGTGCTAGATGCAACGGAACTATGTGCTTCTTTAACGAAAGAATCGGCTAGTACATGGGTCGGCAACCTGCGGCTCTTTGGATGTGAAGCTGCGGCTCTTTAGTTCCATACGCAAATATTATTTATTTTATCGAAAAAAACATTAAAAATTCGTTCTGAATCGGATTAGGCACCGACTTTATCTCTCAGCCACTTGTACTCGCTTTTCATCGCACCCCTCCCCCGTCACACGCGTCGTTACTGTCGTCCGTCCGTCGAAAGTTCTCGAATGACGCCGTCGTCGGCTGTTTCTATGTAGGTTTTAATTCTTTTTCGACGCAAGACAATTTCGCGTCAACACCAGTGCTTTGGCTGTGACCAGGGGTCGGCAACCTACAGCTCGCGAGCAGTATGCGGCTCTTTCGATGTCAAGTTGTGTTTCTTTCGATATCAAATTGAGGCCGTTAGTGGCTCTTTAAAAACTGAGAAATTGTGTAAATTATAACTTTTGGCTCTTCCGTCTCAAAAGGTTGCCGACCCCTGGGCTAGTACAGTACCCAGGACTTTAAAAAATAAGAAGAACAAGAATAACTCCAAAGTTCAGAATCATGTAGGCCGAAAAAAAATCGTACTTGATAATGCGACAAAATATGCAATTCGTCGAAAAGAACGGTTTTTATTTTAGGAATGAAATTCCCTAATAAAAAAAAATTATGTCGGAAATAAAAAAGGACGACTCATTGCCAAAAATATCGCTAAGAGAATTAAGAATTACCTGAAATTTTGCGAATTTTCAATAATAAGTAGGTACTTATATAAATTTTTAATTTTACGCGCCACTGGAAGTCTATTTCCTTCTCGCTCAAATGCAGTTGTCGTTTCATTTTGTCATAGATGAATCACTCTCTACAATCTTCAGTCCAAGCAGATACAAAGCCATCTTCGTGCAGAGCATACTTCCCCTTTGTAATCTGTATCTACAATAATCTAAAAATATTTATATTATAAGATTAAAACTAATTTTTAGATAACATTACGCAATTGCCAAAAGTAGGGCTAACAAAATACCTTGTGACCTTAAAAACAGTTTACAATTTTAATTCAAAATGATGTTTTACCAGTATTATTAACTTTTGCACTTTCTTCTGCAGATAAACTTTATTCTAAATTCAGCTTCAGAACAGTGAAGAATTTCCACAGGAATATAATTTGAATTTGTGTCCACATCCATATTATGGTTTTCGCTTAACCTAAAATTTAATGTTTTAAACTTGAACTTATCACATTTCTTAATCTCTTCCGATTGCAGCAGGCCAATATTTACGTTTTTTTAGGGTGTGAGTATGTGGAATGCGAATGTTGGATTAAAATTTTCCCCTCTCGGAGGTTATAGGTTTGTTTTTTAAAAGATTTTTTCGATGACAGCGTCAAATTTGATTATTATTTTCGTATTCTACTCCTCAAAATATGTATATTTATTCTGGTTAGTAAAAAATGAACCAATGTGATTAAAAAAACCAATGTAATTAAAAATTATTTAAATATTTTGTGGGAAATAGGTAGGTAATGATCAAATAAATTTTAAAACCAAAAGTACATATTATTCACAATATTTTAGGACCAAATAATTAGTACCCACTAAGCAAGAAACATCTTTTTCACGTTTGATAACGTTATTTTAAAGGAACTTAGAAAACGTTTTTTCTCAAACAGACCATTGATGTATCAATGATGATTTTATTTAACATTTTAAAAAATAACGTCATTCATATGTTAATTTTAATATGTAATTATAATATTATTAACGGAACTTGTTAGTAACGTATAAATCATGTTAGTTGAATATACGTTTTATTTCTACCATCACAGACATGTTTTTATTTCAATCTTTTTGTTATGTTATGAATAAACGCAAACTTGTTTCGTCAAATAATGTAATTTTCTTAACGTTACTGAAACGGGTTTCGATCCACTACTGGACAACACCGACAATGGCCAAATATAACCTAACTTTACTTCCTTCCTTCTCCTTCATGTCGTGGGGTGATGGTGTGTTGTGTTTGTTTAGCCGTCATAAAATTATATTAAGAGCTTTTTATTTAAAAAAACAAGATAAAGTAAGGTAAGTACCTATTATATCAGTATACTAATTTGGAAATCTCGATATTTTGTAAATTTTCATAGGCTCATTAAATAGATAGATTATTACAGCTCGGTCGGTCGCGGCCATTTTGCAACCATACAATTTTGAGGCCCAGATTACGAATCTTGGGAAAAATATTCCCTTTTTTTATTTAAAATTAAGATTTATTTATAGGTATGGTTAAATTAAATTAACAAAAACCAGTCAAATATGATTGTAATCTTTTAGTGAATATTATTAATAAGTATTTTAAATATTTTAGTACAACAAGTATCTTCAAGTGGCAGGAAAGAATGAGGCCGAGTTTATACGGAGGGGCTTGATTAGCGTATTCGCAAATAAGCAGTCAATTATTTGTGGACAGGCCAGAAACAAAACTGAAAGATTGCAAAATCATCTATCTCTTAAGAGGTTTGTTTTTAAATTAATACCTATACAATCAAATGTAAATGTATTGCGTTTTCTCAAACAGATGCAGCTCAAACGGTGCACAACATTATCAATAAAAGCTGGAGACATGTATAATGGAGTGGTTTAGGAACTCCAATCAGAGGCTTAAACGAAAAGAACTAAACAATTGGTAAGTTATTAAATTAGTTTAAGTTAAAAACTAGCAGGTACCCGCAGCTTTCTTTTGCGCAATCCAATTATTCAATTCGTTATACAAGCAAAGCTGCGGATAACATTCAAATATGTATTTATTTCTACAATATGGCTTATTTTGACAGAAAATTTTTAATCATAGATCAATTGTTAGAAGATGAGTGCTTCCCTTTAAAAAATAATCATCAAGCTACGTTTTGTAGTAGCTCCAAAGTAAGAAGGACAAATATTTTGAAAACAGATAAACTTACACAAAAAACATTTTCGTAATTACTGAATCCAATAACATCTTAATATAATACACAAATATTGCCAATCAACACAAATCTTCCTTTTTTTAGTTGGCCCCTCAATTTTCTGGATTCTATGAAGAATGTTCAAATTTAGAAACACCCTTGAATAGTTTTAAATTTCTTCCAAATAAAAAAATTAAGGGGCAACAAATTAGAGACAAAAACTGAAAATTCCATTTTTTAAAATCTCTCGGGTACTTATTCAAAAATTATTTTCACCAAATTAATACGCCCCAAAATATGAAACGTTTCCTCGGTATCGCTTACCTTTTCAAGATAAATACAACAGAGTAGATACCTCAAACCATTTTTTTTTCAGAATATCTACATTTTCAGTAAGCAGCAGCGTTGCTAGATACAATTTTTACAAGTCGCCATCAGAGCTGGCGAAAGTTGCCAAGGTGGAATTAAAGTCGCCCAATTTTCTTAAACTTTATTGTTCAGGTTTGTTAGTGGAATAAAAAAATACCTCAAACTGAACGATTTTTATTTTGAAAAAAAAATCTTATTCTCAATATAATATTTTTGTTAACCCTTAAATGTCATTTTTTCTTAGTCTAAATTAGTACCAAGATAACAAAAATTATATAGATCAAGGTAGCTCTAAAATGTCAATTTTCATAGTTCCATAGAAATGATGTGATATTGTCAACTTCTTCCTTATTCTTTATAAAAAAGTCATCGTCCAAAACCTAAAAAGCAACCATGCAGGTTTGTCAATAAATATGAAAAGTTGTTCGGTATAAAAACTATGTTTTAATATGCAATTACATCCTTCTACAAATTTTTAGAAATAAATTTTCTTTTGAGAGACTTTACAGGCGAAGATTATCATGAGTTTAATATGTAATTGCATATTAGAACTAAGTTTTGTATACTGAACAACTTTTTATAATTACAGTTTTCGATATTGTCACAAATAAGTATCTACTTTATATAGGTATGGGTACCAGACCTACTCTTGAGCCAAATTCATATTTTTTTAGAAACCTCGTATACGACTGAAAAAAATTAATGCCTGATGGTTGCATTTTATGTTCTAGACCATGGAGACCTTTTTTTTTTATGAAGAACAACTTTTCTCATAAAATTAATGATCAAAAAGTTTTCTGGCTCAAAATATTAATTTTCAAATTCACATTTCTATGCAAAACTATCAAAACTGACATTTTAAAGCTTGATCCATATAATTTTTGTTATCTCGGTACTAATTGTTGTGTACCTAATTTAGAATAAGAAAAAATTACATTTAAGTGTTCACAAAAATATTATATTGTCAAAGGATGAATCTAATCTGTCATCAATATAATGAAATTTAGCCTGCATTTATTCCTTTTAAAAACGAAATTGGTTCGTTAAAGTTTCGAAACGAGAACGTTTTATGTACAACATAATTATAACGTTTTGACACGTCCTTAAAATAAACATCTTAAGAACGAAACCAGTTCGTTATAGTTTTCGAATCAAACACGTTATTTCATAAATGTAAATGCGATTTTGTTATGTTGGCGGACATTACGACCAGTACGTTACGTAATAGTGCCGTAACAAATCCTTTTTGTACAACGTAACATGTAACCTAAAAACATATATGTGACGAAATTGGGATGTTTTTTTGCTTAGTGGGTAATTACTTTTGTTCGGAAACGACGAATACTTATTTCGGAAAACTGAGGTTCAAATTTCAAAACAAAATAAAAAATTAATAATACTACAGCGCAGTGTTGCCAGGTATCTCGTGAAGTGTCACCAGATCTGTTGATCTTTTTGTGATTTTATGAATAATTGGTGGTCCATGAAAATCTTTTTAAAAAAAGTCCGTTTTCTGGTGTTACCAGTTTCGTGTTGGGGGCGGTATATTTTATAAATCACAATAAATCACCAGATCTGGTGAAATTTCACCAGATACCTGGCAACACCGCTAGATCAGCGTGGGGCTGAGGGGTAATGACGTAAACGGTTCTGATTGGTTAGGTTGGTGTCGCGGGCGACAGTACGTAGCTCTGAGAACGCGGCTTAATACGGATCCCATTCTCGCACTGCAAAAAGCAGCCCGGTGAGACCTCTTATGGCGGGGATCGAAGCATATAAGTAGGCCGTGCAAGTGACGTCACAGCCAGGCAGGTTACTCCATACGTTTATCCTTTTGTGTCTATCGTTCTGTGTCAATATCAGACTCGGGTTTGTTCGATTTGACCTAGGCCATATTTATCTCCCTTTAATGAATCGGAGAAGGTTGATGCAGACAGAGACAGACATAGAATGCGAGCAGCACAAGTTCTTAAATTATTTTACAACCGAACATCCTTCGTCTGGAATGGAATAAAAATCAAGTAACATATGATTTATAATGTGATTGAAAATGGTGGAGGAAACGTCATTAAATTCTAAAATAATTTTTAATTTTCTATTCTTTTCACGAAAGCGGACCTTTTCGTTTTGTTGCTGGTAAGTAATTTATGATTGAAATATTTTTTTATTAATTTTTATTCGTTATTGTTATTTTACATTATAAAATTGTCCCATTATGTCCCAAACTTCTCACGCAAACTAGCAACAAACACATTTTTAAAGAATTTTACTTAAATTTTACAATCTAAAAGTCAAAAGCTACAACATAATATTTACAGCTAAGTTATATTAACCCGTAGTCAGAATTTTGATAAGTCCGGTAATATATTATTATAATAATTCTTTCCTTTTATAGTTTAATTGAGAATCCCATAATGACTGAACATTAAAGAGGACTTCGATCACTAATGTTGCCAGGAGTATGCTACGAAACAAACAAATTGGAAGCCCATAATCATAATGATGGTGCATATATTTACTTGGTTAGTAGCTGTACAGGGTGGCCAACTAAGCGAGGTAAGCGGCTATATCTCGGAAACCGTCCACCGTACAGCTTTCGGAAAAAAATATTTATAGGAAAAGTTGCGAAGAGAAATTGCTGGAAATTATTTGCAAGTTTGTAGGCCGGCCGCTAGGGGGCGTAACACGAATAGTAATTTGTTGCCAGTCGATTTCTCTACAATTGGCATAGGTAAGGTATATTGATAATACTTATAAATAAATCTCACTTGTATCGTAAACAACTTTGCTTAAACACTTTTTTCTCTAGCCCTGCAAATAAAGTGGTGGGGGTAACGCAAACATCGATTTGCAAAAAATGCAATATCTCAGGAACGCCTTATCTGAAAATATTCAAATTGGTGTTATTTAAAAGAGCACTTCTTGCTTTATTAGCTACACTGCAAGCGATGTCTATGTCTTTTCTACTGTAGTCGCTAGATGGCGCTTTCAACAGATTTAACATATTTATCGTTTTTCTCGAAAAACTTAAATGCAATGGTAAATATGTTATTACACCAGTACAGAGAGGAATAAAGGCCAGAGCAAACGGTGAAAACCGTAAGTTCCTATCTTTTTTCTAACCGGAGATATCAATGAAAAATTAATTTATATCCTACTAAATCTCTCGCCCCGGTACTTACATATGTTGCAAAAAATAAGAAGGCTTTGGAAACAAAATACATATTATATATAATAGGAGTATTGGGAAGAAACGTTCATTTTATAAACCAAAAGAAACGTATTCTAGTGCTTCCTTAAATGCTCAAACTGTCTGCCATCCTGGCCCACACATTGTCTGAGCTTTCCTATAGTAGAAAGAACAGCAGCTTCCAATTCCGCTCTTGGCAGGCGAAGAATTGCATTTTGGATTTTGTTCTTCATATCTTCCCTGGTCGTAGGCCTAGCTTGGAATACAATATCTTTTAATCGTCCCCACAAATAAAAGTCCAAACAGGTCAAGTCAGGTGACCTGGCTGGCCACGGAAAAAGGCTTCCTCTTCCTATCCATCGGTCTAGATATGTCTCATTCAAGTATTCTCGCACATTAATTGAAAAATGTGCTGGACTGCCATCGAGCTGCAGGAACATATTTTGCCTGGTTTCAAGAGGCACATCTTCTAATAAAATACATAATTGATTCCTAAGCAACTCCAAAAACAGGTTCCCATTTAGTGATTGGTCAAAGAAATAGGGTAAAATAATTGTACCCCTATTATGCCACACCATACGTTGATACTCCAACGACCTTGGTGCTGAACTTCCCGCAAAAAGTGAGGGTTTTCTGTAGCCCAATAATGCGTGTTATGCAAATTTACCCTTCCGTCGCTATTAAAAGTAGCCCCGCCTGTCCAAAGAATTTGGGATAAAAATTGAGGGTTGTCATTGATCATGCCTAAAAACCAGTTGCAATGATCCAGCCTCCGATCAAAATGTTGTTCATTTAACGCTTGGTGCATAACGATATGGTAAGAATGTAATCTAAAAAAATTATATATATTGGGATATCAGGTAAATAATCAAAATAACCCCCAAAAGAACACTTTAAAAATATGTTTTCCATTTTCACAGATAAAACGCCACCTTTCATAACTGACGCAAATAAGTATCATAACGTTCTACATTTCCTAGCCAGTTAGTAATTAGAAATCTTATTGTATGAAACATGTTTAGTGTAACAATATATTATATTTTAAAATATAATAAATTTACCTATGCTCTTTTAAAATATTTTGAATGTTAGTTCGTGATATTCCCAAATCGGAAGATAATAACCTAGTACTAACATGGGGATTAAACTCTATATATGCTAAAACATTGATAACATTTTCTTCAGTTTTGCCAGTACGACGTCTCCGAAATTTCAGTGAGCGAAAGCCTCCAGTGGTACGTAAGCGTTGTACCAAGCGCGGAAAAACTATTCTGCCATAATGACGGCGATTTGGCAATGCATAACTCCTCTCCTTTCAGTGCATTTTGAAAGCACTCGAAGTAAACAGCAATCATATCACCTGCTTAGTAAACGGCATTTTTAAAATTCAAAAATTAAATGGAAACGGATCTCAAAATGAATAATTTGACGTTTCTTCCCAATGCTCCTATTATATATAATATGTACTATTTTGTTTCCAAAGCCTTCTTATTTTTTGCAACATATGTAAGTACCGGGGCGGGAGATTTAGTAGTATACAAATTAATTTTTCATTGATATCTCCGGTTAGAAAAAAGATAGGAACTTGCAGTTTTCACCGTTTGCTCTGGCCTTTATTCCTCTCTGTACTGGTGTAATAACATATTTACCATTGCATTTAAGTTTTTCGAGAAAAACGATAAATATGTTAAATCTGTTGAAAGCGCCATCTAGCGACTACAATAAAAATGACATAGACATCGCTTGCAGTGTAGCTAATAAAGCAAGAAGAGCTCTTTTAAATAACACCAATTTTAATATATTCAGATAAGGCGTTCCTGAGATATTGCATTTTTTGCAAATCGATGTTTGCGTTACCCCCACCACTTTATTTGCAGGGCTAGAGAAAAAAGTGTTTAAGCAAAGTTGTTCACGATACAAGTGACATTTATTTATTATAAGTATTATCAATATACCTTACCTATGCCAATTGTAGAGAAATCGACTTTCAACAAATTACTATTCGTGTTACGCCCCCTAGCGGCCGGCCTACAAACTTGCAAATAATTTCCAGCAATTTCTCTTGGTAACTTTTCCTATAAATATTTTTTTCCGAAAGCTGTACGGTGAACGGTTTCCGAGATATAGCCGCTTACCTCGCTTAGTTGGCCACCCTGTACATATAGTATTGTATTTATTTGAAGTTTAAGATGGTAAAATATTTTATGTAAATTTTGATTTATTTCCTATTTTTTAATAAAACTAATTACAACCTTCAATCTCTGAATTCTGTATTTCTAGTATTGTTACTAGTTCAATAATAATATAAAAGTATGTAAGGACAACTTTAAAGCGATATTTACAGCTGAAAACCTATGTCAAAATCCTAATATTTGATTTTCTCTACTTAGTAAATCAAATGAAAGGGGTTTGATGTTTTTTTTGCTTAAATGTCACTTTAAAATATTGACAGTAATAAAAATTTGGACAAAAGTGACATTTGAAAAGCACGTGCGCGCCAGGCATAATGGATGTCGCCGTATCATCGCCTACTTCGAATATTTAACAAGGCAGTTTGTCTTCTTCCTGGTTATAAGTATTCGTTGGCAAAAAGTATTGCGCCAGCTAGTCGATAACGGCATACTGCGCATGAATCCGTACAATTATAATTGACATTGTAGGCGCAAGAGAAAAAATTGCCGACTAATACGGCTTTTAGCCGGAATGGAATCCGTATTACAGTTGGCAATTCTACTCTTGTCACAATTAAAATTGCACGGAATCATGCGCAGTACACCGTTCTCGAGCAGCTGGCGAAATTAGTCTTGCATTGCGAGAAATGGGTCATAGCCATTTTAATTGCCATTGCCGCTGCAAGTCTGGGTAGAGATGGATTATTCTGTTGTTTTTAACTATTTATTAGTTGGTCGAAGCAGCTATGAACAGCTAATGGCTATTTAAACTAACTGGTACTTAAATTAGCAGTTCACATTCTTTATTAAGCAAATATGCTGCTAATTCGTCGCGACTTTTTTGAACTGCTATTTGTACGTAGCAGTAGCTGCTTTATCTGGTAATCAAAACGAACAGGTTTGCCCAGTTCTAGTTCTCGGGGTATTTTAGGGACTTCGACGGTACCAACTGCTGTTCTGATTGTTGCCAACGCGCCAGCTGATCGAGAACGGTTTAGTGCGCATGAATACGTGCAATTATAATTGCCATTGCAGGCGCACGAGAAGAATTTGCCGACTCTAGGCTTTAATACACATTTTCGCCCTTCCCTGTCGAGTAGTTTTTCGGCTTTTGAGTCGACGCACGGCGACAGATCGACGGAAAACGTGCTCATTTCTGATCCAGAGACTGAATCGTCGAGATCTTGCGGGGGAGGATCGTTCATGGCTTACGTGATGAAAAAAACAGACCGAAGTATTTCTAATATATCTTATATTATTCATATAACGTCAAGTTACACAAAAACGTATAAAATTAATATTAGGCAGGTCGTCCTATATCCCAAACTAAATTTTAATAAAAATGTTACATTAAAACACGAAAAACATAAACGAAAACGGTTTACATCTTAAATGAATTCTTCCGGCTCCCTGGGCGCATCCAGATCCCTGTAGTGGATGATCGGTCTTCCAAAGTCACTCGGACCGCCCCTGGAAATAAACGTACGGTATTATACAGGGTTTCACGGGGTATCTCCGTTATTAGTAAGGATGCGGTTTTCGCAGCACTGTGTTACTTTGTGAAACAAAAGATGCCCCAATTAGAATTTTTCTATGCCTCCTCGTTTTTGATATATGGGATCTTTTTAAAAAAGTCAGTTTTCTGGTGTTACCAGTTTCGTATTGGGGGCGGTATATATTATAAATCACAAAAAATCACCAGATCTGGTGAAATTTTACCAGATACCTGGCAACGCCGCTAGAGCGGCGTGGGGATGAGGGCTAATGACGTAAACGGTTCTGATTGGTTAGGTTGGTGTCGCGGGCGACAGTACGTAGCTCTGAGAACGCGGCTTTATAATTCCGTCTGTTAGCATTTGGCTAATTTGACGTTGTACTTCTTTGTGGACATAGGGATAACGTTATGACGCTTCGTCCTCCAGATCACATTTACTGTGTAGTACCGCTTTTCGGTGCTAGATGGAGCCACTAATTCAAAGTCAAAAGTGATCCCTACATTACCTATAGGTATGATTGCACGCCGATGATCACGTGGCTTGGCGAGTAAGTTTTAAATCTCTTATGGAAGTTTACATTGCTGTCATCTTTTTTAACTCTTTTTTGAATGTATTAAAACGTTTTAAGCATGTAATGATATATGAAATGAAAGAATAATATATGACGAGTATTTACGTATATTAATTTCATAGAAATATAACCCACAAATACCACTAAAAAAAGAAAAGATATTAGACAAATTCTTCGCGCCATTTAAGCCGGCCATATGGCCGGCCATGGTACCGGCGACGATAGCCGAAGCATGCCGAAAGCTGCTCGCCGACCACTGCTGGTTTTGAAACAGTGTTGCCAGACTTTTACAATTGTAATAGATCCACTACTATTTAAGATTTTTGTTGTGGGGCTCCCCCATATGAAATTTATTCAATCTGGAGGGACCACCTCCAGATTGAACATAAATTTCATCTAATAGGAAAGTAACGACCCTTTTTTTTCGTACTCTTTTTACTCTGACACCGTTTTTTACTATTCCTAGGTTTCGAACCGGCACTCTATTTCTTTCGATCACGGATTTCTGGCAACACTGCTGCATGGTTGCCGTAGTTTTTGGTGGACATTTTGTAAGTTTACCAGAACGTTTTCTTATAGTCTTGTGTTTATTAAAAGAAATATCTGAATTTTCATAAAATGAGGTGCCCTATGTTCGGTTGTGGTATGGATAACCAGGCAAAGACATTTAATAGAAATATAAGGTTTTTCCGCTTTCCTAAAGATAAAAACAAAGAATTAAAATGGATACAGTTGTGTAAGCGGAAAGATAATTAGGTCGTATTTTAGCTTTAATCTTTGTTGTATGTTCATGAAATAAATATTCCTAAATACCATGATATTATTCTTTCATTTCACATACCACTAAACGTAAAAACTTTTAATTAAAACGGCGTCAGAGTAATAATAGTACGAAAAAAAGGTCGTTACTTTCCTATTAGATGGGGGACCACCTCCAGATTGAACATAAATTTCATATGGGGAGCCCCACAACAAGAATGTTAAAATAGTATGGATCTATTACAATTGTAAAAGTCTGGCAACACTGTTTCAAAACCAGCAGTGGTCGGCGAGCAGCTTTCCGCTATCGTCGCCGGCTTAAATGGCGCGAAGAATTTGTCTAATATCTTTTCTTTTTTTAGTGGTATTTGTGGGTTATATTTCTATGAAATTAATATACGTAAATACTCGTCATATATTATTCTTTCATTTCATATATCATTACATGCTTAAAACGTTTTAATACATTCAAAAAAGAGTTACAAAAGATGACAGCAATGTAAACTTCCATAAGAGATTTAAAACTTACTCGCCAATGCGCACGGCAGACGAAATTGGGACGGTTAGATATCCTACCTTACATTACCTACCCGATACCCATGTAGTGCCATGTACGCCATTACGTTTTTTAGTGCGCTATGATGGTAACGCCTCTCGTATTCTAAGGTAAAATACCCAAATTAAACGCTTAATTCTTTTTCCTTTTAGGTTTTTTGAAGTACAATGGGTAAATCGAATACGACGAAAAGAATTTATGAGCTGCAGTTAGAAATAGATAAGCCCAGCGTGAGCTACGGCGCCAGAAACATCGTGGCGCCCAAGGAAATGGAAGTAGGTCACGAAGCAGGCGGCGTGATCGATCGAAAAAACGATCTAGATCACGGTCTAGAGGAAGATCGCATAGGCGGTCCCCAAGACCACCAAGACGAAACTCCTCCAGCGAGTCTAGCGTTCATAGCACAGGTGATTTGGCACCTTCGTCTACCCCTGTTCGAAGTCCTTGTGGCTCGACAACTTATACTCAAGTTCGCAGTCCGAGTGGCTCGGCACAATTAAACCTTGACCGACCTCTGAATGATTCGGCTTTATTAAATCCTGATAATATGGATGATAATCAAGGCATGATTTTAGAACCCGATGCTCCTAAGGAGCTTATAGACCTCTTAGGAGAAGACCCGCAAGAAAGAAACGATAATACGTTTTCGTTAGTGAATGAGCTTCAGCGTAGATGGTTTTTTAGCCTGGCCAATGGGGTAAAAAACCAGACGTTAGTAGACTACCAACAATTGAACCCTATCCCTGCCAATTTATTAACCTTAAACCCGCCTCTTTTAAATCCCGAGGTAGCTGCATCCTTGGCCCCTGACAAAATTAAAAGAGACAAATACCAAGTTTCCTTTCAGCAAGAGTTAGGTTTTGGCCTCTCGGCTATTGGTCGTTTAACTACCTTAGCGTTTAATAACGACCCTGACCTCAGAAACAAAACTATAACCCTATGTAGTCAGGCGGGTACCTTTTTAACCAATCTACACTATAGGTTGTCTATCCAAAGACGCTTCTTTGTAACCCAGTCTATGAGCCTTCCAGTAGCTACTTTAGCAAAATCAGCACCTATCGACAGCTTCCTGTTCGGGTCAGAGTTTGCTGACAAGGTTAAAGCCCAAAATATTGCTGAGATATCTGGAAGAGGCATACTTCAGCCCCCTACTTCACAAAATCGCCCACCAGGGCGACGAGAGCCATCTAGACAGGCTTTAAACTACAATCGCCCATCGTTTCTTCAGCGGAAGGAAAGTCGATATTCAGGGCATGTTCCGCAGGTGAACCGTCAACAACACCAAGAACGATGGAGGGGAAGAAATCAGAAGCTGGGGCGCCAGACCCAGTCTCGTTATTACAGGAAATAATTCTTCCGGTAGGTTCTCCGAGGGCTGGATGCCTAAAATTTTTTTCTAGTAACTGGCACATAATTGGGGCCCATAAAACTGTTATAAGCTGGACTGCGGGATATAGAATTCCATTCAATGGGGAACCCTGCCAGCAAAAACCTCCTAATCTACCAACATTTTGTAATTCTGAGAAGGTTGCTATTCAAAATGAGATAAATAACTTGTTGCTTCAGGGTACAATAAGAGGGTGTAAACCCTGCCAGGGACAGTTTCTTTCTTCTTATTTTCTTGTGAACAAAAGCGATGGCCGAAAGAGGTTTATTTTGAACCTAAAGAGGTTAAATACCTTCATTGACTCTCCCCATTTTAAAATGGAGGACAATAGATCCGTTTTAAAACTTATTCATAAAGGATGTTACTTAACTAAAATTGATTTAAAGGATGCTTATTTCGCAATACCAATTCATAACAATTTCAAAAAATATCTGCGATTTCAGTTCAACAACAAGTTGTATGAATTTAATGTCTTACCCTTTGGTCTCTCTATTGCTCCTTACCTTTTTACAAAATTAATGAAGCCCTTTCTTGGCCTCTTAAGGAGGCTAGGGGTTATTTGTGTAGGTTATATTGATGATTTCTTATTAATTACTGAAAGTAAGGCCTTATCTGAAAGGAGTACGAATATGGCAGTCTCTATACTACAAAGGTTAGGTTTTGTTATAAATGAAGAAAAAAGCTGCCTTTTACCATCCACCCAATGTTTATTTTTAGGCTTTCTTCTTAATTCTGATAAGATGATTATTGAATTGCCACCAGTAAAGAGAGCTTATATTGCAACTCTAGTTGACATAATTTTAAAATTACAAGAATGCTCTATACCAGTGGTTCTCAAACTTATTTGGCCTACCGCCCACTTTGCGAATAAAATTTTTTCTAGAGCCCCCCAGATTTTTTTTCCTAATCATCAGTTGCGCATCTAAAAAATAGTCATATTATACGGATAGATAGAACCTGGCCCATACCATATTTCTGAGTGCAACGAAGAAATTTTCAATGAGAGCAATTGAAACGCATACTTAATCATATTTAGAAGTATTTTTATTCACAATAATTACAAAAAATCTATCTGATTACAAAAATATAATACTAATCTAATGTGAAGGATGAATTTGATGCACTTTAACGAGTTTGTTAATATCAGGCTCGAATTTAGTTAAAAATAGTCGCCGCGTTCAGTAACATGCAGCCTCTTCTCTTTTTAGTTAGCAACGTTGCTACAGCACTGAATCCACGTTCAGACAAATACGACGATGGGAATGCTATCAGAAATCGTTGAACAATCGACCATAATCCAGGGTACAGTTGCGGGATTGGCTTCTGCAGCCAAAATTCGTGGTAGCCGTTCTTGAATTTAATTTTTAATTCCTCGTTTGTTGTTAGTTCTATAAGTTGTTCTTCTAACTGGGATGATCCTACTGTGTCAACATTTGAAAAAGGATCCAACACCCAGCCTGGTATGTCCAGGTTTAAAATGTCCTGGAATCGGTCCTTGAAATCACCGTGGAGGTTCTCCAAGTGTTCACAGTAAACAAGCAAGTCGTCGTTGTTGTAAGATACTGCTGATAAATTAGGGAAGTTATTAAATTCACGTCTTCCGATATTTTTCTTGTACAATAGTAGTTTGGTTACGAAAGCAGCAATGACATTTTTTGTTTTAATCAAGTTTAAGTCGTCTCCTTGAAGCTGGAGATTCACATCATTAAACAATTTATATAGGTCTGTCATGTAAGCAATATCATTCTTTGATGTTATGAGGTTGTCTCGCAATTCTATATCTTTGTTTCCCAGGAACTCTATCACAGAGTTAAACAAATTGTAAAACCGAGTCAGGCAAGCACCTTTTGAAAGCCAGCGCACTTCTGTGTGAAGCAGCAAGCGGTTGGAATCTTCATCATTGGCAACGCAAAGCTGACTAAATAATCTGTCATTCATTGAGTTGCTTCTGAGTTTATTAACTGTTCTGATAACATTTTGCAATGACGTATGCAGGCGTTCACTCAGATTTCTCGCAACCAAATGCTGACGATGAATGACGCAATGTACAGCAAGCACGCCCGGAACTTTATTTTTTAAGTACGCTATGAAGCCTTTGTCACGCCCTATCATAGCCGGAGCGCCATCAGTAGCAGCTGACATAATATTCTTCAAAGGAATTTTCTTTTCATCACAAAACTTTTCCAGCGTATTAAATAAATATGGTTTCTCCTTTTGTATCTGTCTCTAAATTTCTAGCAAATAATAGTTCTTGACATATTTTCTCCTCTTTGATAAACCTCACGTACTACAACAACAATGCTTCATTAGTTGGTAAAGTGGACTCATCCAACTGAATTGAAAATTGGCAAGTCTGCAGATGATTGCACAATGATTCTTCAATGTTCTCAGCCATTTTATCAATTCGCCTTTGTACAGAACTATTGCTCAAAGGAATTTTTCGGATAATATCTTCCGCTGGTTTATGAAGCACAGTAGATATTACTTCTTTTACTGCAACTGGCAACGCTGGTACTGAGCAAGTTAGAGGGTTGTTCGTTTGGTCTGCTAGACCTGCTGGAATCTGCTTGAGATGACGTCAACGCAATGCTGCTTTTAGATACGGATGTTGATATCTCCAGCAGGTCTAGCAGACCAAATGAACAACCCTTAGATTAACAAGTAGGGGTGTGCGATAATTATCGATGTTTGACGAACATCGATAATTCACTACGATAATCGATGGTTTTTAATTTAATTTAATTAAAGAATTGATGAAAGATGGCAAGATGACATCATTATCGAAACAGTCTTCCATCGCCCCCCCTAGACCGCCTTGATGACCCCCAATTTTCTCCAAGGCTTCTACCGCCCCCCTGAAAGCCTCCAGCGCCCACAGGGGGGCGCTATCGCCCACTTTGAGAAACACTGCTCTATACGATACTTTGCAAAGTTCGTAGGAATCTTAGTATCTGCATGCCCTGCTGTTAAATATGGAAAATTATATACTAAATTATTTGAAAGAATAAAATTCTTAGCGTTAAAAAATTCCAATCAAAGTTACGATGGGACAATGTCCTTACCAGAAAGCCTTAAGGTGGACCTATATTGGTGGAAAAATCACATTTATACTACATATAATGATATTTTTTCCTTCCTTTTTGATCTTGAAATTTTTACAGATGCTAGCAAAACAGGGTGGGGGGCAGTATGTGGCTCCGAGAAGGCATTGGTCTGGAAGTGAAAATTCCCTTCATATAAATATTTTGGAACTGAAAGCAGTTTTCTTCGGATTAACATGTTTTGCCAATAATCTTACTTCTAAAAGCATTCTTATAAGGGTTGATAACACAACGGCTCTATCATACATAAATCGTATGGGGGGTGTACAATTTTAGGAATTAAATAAGCTAGCAAAGACTATTTGGAGATGGTGTGAAGAAAGGGACCTCTGGATACAAGCCTCTTATGTTAAGTCTAGCCTAAACAAGGCAGATGAGGGTTCCCGATTACTTTCAGAGGATTGTGAATGGGAATTAGCTAGCTATGCTTATACCCAAATTGTATTGAAATTTGGTGCTCCAGATATTGATCTGTTTGCTAGCCGAATTAATCATAAATGTAGGAGATATATTTCCTGGGGTAGGGACCCTTTCTCAGAATCAATTGATGCATTTTCAATATCATGGAAAGGTTTAAATTTTTATGCCTTTCCCCCATTCTCAATTATTGACAGGGTTTTACATAAAATTATTATAGAAAGTGCACAGGGCATAGTTATTGTTCCCAAATGGTCCGCACAACCTTGGTACCCAGTGTTTACTAGACTGATAGTTGGAAAACCCATTGAGTTTGACCCTAGCATTAATATTCTAATTTCCCCTTATAGGAACCATCACCCATTATCCCAGAAGATTACCCTGGTTGCAGCACGATTGTGCGGCAGGCTTTTCAATATAAAGGAGTCCCAACAGTAGCAATCAACACTTTTGTCCAATCGCTTTCATCAGCTACGCTTAAGCAATACAACACGGCCTTCCATCAATGGTGGAACTATTGCCTGAAAGAAGATATTCCTGTTTTTACGGCTTCAATATCCCAGGTGATTGGATTTTTTCAAAAATTATTAGAAACCACACAATGGTCTTATGGTACCTTTAACACCTATCGTTCAGCTTTGGCTCTAGTATTACCTGGTGAGATTGGCACCAATATGATACTAAGAAGATTTTTCAGGGGAATTTCAAGGATTAGGCCTAATAGGCCTAAATACCGCTTTACGTGGGACCCTAAAACGGTAATAGACTATTTTAGAGGAAAATATCCAAATGAAACCTTAAACTTGGAGGTCCTAAGTAAAAAACTGATTATACTGCTTACCTTAATAACTGGTCATAGACTGCAAACCTTGGCCCTAATACGGGTCAATAACGTCATTATAGAGCCAGAAGGCATCCAAATACTGATACAGGATAGGATTAAAACATCCGGGCATCGTAGAGCACAGCCCGTTTTGAATATTCCCTTTTTCAGTGATGACCCTAATGTTTGTGTTGCTTCAATTTTGCTGCACTATATTGAAAGGACCTCGGCGATCCGCAGCATTGGACGGGAAGGAGAATACCTCTTTATCTCGACACGAGTACCCCATAAAAATATATCTAAGCAGACCCTAGCAAGATGGGTCAAACAAAGCTTGGCTCAAGCAGGTGTGAACACACAAAGGTTTGCACCACATTCCACAAGGCACGCAGCTACCTCTAAGGCTTATAGAGCGGGCATATCTATAGACCTGATCAGGGAAACCGCAGGATGGACCGAAAAATCCTTAGCTTTCGCCAGGTTTTACAACAGACCGTTAAGTACCAAATCTAAGTTTGCTAATGCTGTTTTTACCGAATGAAACTAATTTCTTGTTGCTAGTAAGGCATTTAGTTTTTAGGAGTTACCTTTTTTAGTAGGGACTATAAACTCCCTTCTTTTATTCATTTATGTTTATGAGGGTCTTATGTATGAAGAATGTTCATTTAAGTTTCATAGCAATGCCTTGATACCCATCGGGCAGACATATATAATAAAACCTTCTTCGTCGTTCTTATTCTATCCCATCTTGTTCTTACCCGCTATATTTGACTCTAAACATCTACACAGTAAATGTGATCTGGAGGACGAAGCGCTGAAATATAATTAATCGATTAAACGAACTTACCTGTGAAGTTCAATCGTAATTATATGAAGCGCTTCGTCCGAACAGATCACTCCCACCCCCTAGATGGGGAGATTATGCCCACCCAAAAATTCAAATATCGCGGGCACACTTTAAACTATAATGGCGTACATGGGTATCGGGTAGGTAATGTAGGGATCACTTTTGACTTTGAATTAGTGGCTCCATCTAGCACCGAAAAGCGGTACTACACAGTAAATGTGATCTGTTTGGACGAAGCGCTTCATATAATTACGATTGAACTTCACAGGTAAGTTCGTTTAATCGATTAATTATTCATACAAAGTTTCATGTTCTAAATAAGCTTATTCCGGGGTTATATAGAACTATTACGTAGTTTATAACTCTGCCCCTGTAAGCTCTGCCCGGTGAGCCTGTTTATAAGTATTCGTTGTTGTACCTAAGTAACAAATTTACATATTGAAATAATTTTTTCTAGTGGCGGTGTCTACCAAACTACCAACCATTCGTCTGTGCTTTGTTTACGTTTAGTTTGACACATCAACAATAAGGTTAGAAATCTTCCTGTCATTCATCCAATCCGACATAAAAATTTATTGTAAACCCAGAAATTTTCACGATATGCCAAAATTACAACAATTTTTTGTAGTTATACTATCTGCAAGTATTCTTGTATTAACAGAGTGCCATAGTAAGTATTCCAAAGACGCGAATATAAAAAATAACGAGGATAAATCAACAGAATATGATCAACCTGGGGACGATTTTCGACACATTTCTTTAAAACACTTGGATAGGCCTTTTAGGATGGCTAAACTGAATATGTTGTGGTCAAAGGCTGTTCATGTAAGTAATTGCTATGTTTTTATTTTTGTTGTTTAGCTTAGTTTTGAGTAGATTGATGCACTGTATTTGATTCACAGCTTAAGATCTTTATTATTCACATAACTAATAAAAACGGATTTGGGATGTGCAGTAACAGATAAAATAAAAATTGTGGCAAAAAAGACATGCAGAAACCAAAGCAAAGAAAATTGGATTAATCAGGCATCTCCAGATGTTGCTAAATGGTATCTGAAGAAGCAAAAAATCAATCTGGATTTAATGAAGGTATATGTGGAAGAGTACTTCAATCTGGCCATTTGCTTTAACTGCTCACAATTTGGACACGTGGCCAAATATTGCAAAGAAAAGCAATGCTGCCATAAGTGTGGTGGGGAACATCAAAGCAAAGATTGTATCAACAAAGGAGAAAAGTGTCCAAACTGTACTAAATTAAGGGTAAGGCCAGATGAAAGCAAACACTCGGCAAGAGACTCGCAGTGCCCTGTATATCAAAGAAGGCTAGGACAATACCAAAGTAACATAAATTACTCACCAGATCAAAAAAATTATGGAAACCAGATAACTATAGATGAGTCTTTTTTAGGTTAAATAATACTGTAGTAAAAAGCAAATTCAGTGTGATACATCAAAATATTCAATCGATTGGGAACAGCGTTGATCGTATAGAAGCGTTACTGAAGGACAAGCCAGAATGTTTTTGTTTATGTCTTACAGAACACTGGAAAACACAACAACAGTTGTCAAAAATAGGAATAAAGGGTTTTAAATTAGCAGCATGTTTTTGCAGAGGAGAAGGTCAACATGGAGGTAGTGCAGTGTATATAAAAAAATCAATGAATTTTAAGGTCTTTAAAAGTATTAATAATTTATCTGTACAAAATGAATGTGAATGTGCCGCCATTGAATGTTTCATTAATGGTAAAAAAATTGTTATTATATCTGTATATCGACCACCCGCAGGTAGCAAGGAACTTTTTTATGTTAAGCTAGAAAATATGTTAAGTAAAATTGACAATAACTCCTTAGTTTTTATTGCAGGGGATTTTAATATTGAGATGCTGAAAGATAATGTAAATAAAATTTCTTTGTTTTCACTTTTAAATTTCTATAACATAAAAGGTACAGTTTTTCAAAGCACTAGAGTTACCCAGAGCACTGAGAGTTGTTTGGATAACATCTTTACCAGTCTGGAAACTGCTTATCATACTGACGTTATCGAAACACATATCTCTGATCACATGGCACAAGTAATAACTTTCGAGATGAACAAAACAAAAAACAATCTTATTCATAAAAGATTCTTTTCGGAAGAAAATAAACGCGAATTCCAAAGGGCTTTGAAAGAACAGAACTGGGAAGATGTTTTTCAAATAGATAAAAAAAAGTTAATCGCCAGTGGGATACTTTTATGGATACCTATATCAGAATTTTTAATCAGTGTTTTCCTAAAACTCTAGTGTATGAAAACAAAAAAACAACACAGAGAAGTCGGGAAACTGTAGAATGTAAGAAAAGGTTGGACACATTGCTGGTATTATCGAGAAAATATAATTTATATAAACCTTTCTACACCGAGACAAAAAAAGAGTATGATAAGCTTCTCAAAGCAGAAAAATCTAACAGTTATGAAAAGAAGGTTAGGACCTCAGATAATAAAAATAAATGTTTATGGGCCATTTGTAATGAGATAAATGGTAAACTAAACATAAATGAAAATCATTTTGGTGAAAATCCTCAGAAGCTGGTGAATGATTTTAACAATCATCTATTAAGTATAATACCAGAAATGATGAGAAATAAAAATATAACCCCTTTTCAGTGTAAGATCCCAGACAATAACCAATCGATGTTTCTGCAACCTATCACTAACAATGAATTATTAGATATAACGCGCAAATTAAAAAACAAATACAGTAGCGGTGACGATGAAATCCCAACAAGTATAGTTAAACTCTCGATTGTAGATATTGTTAGTGTTCTGAAACACATAATAAATAATTCATAGAGATATGGTATTGTACCAAAACAACTTAAAGTTGCCAAGATAAAACCTCTTTATAAAAAAGGCTCTCCCAAAGATTTAAATAATTTTCGGCCTATAAGCTTACTTCCTAGTTTTTCTAAGATTTTTGAACTAGTAATGTGTTCTCGATTGATTAATTTTATGAATAAATGTAAGCTTTTCTCTCAAACACAGCATGGCTATTTGACAGGTAGATCCACCACTACTGCAATTTTTCAATTTACAAAGGCCATTTTAGATCAGTTGGAAAATAAAAACCTGGCTCTAGGTATATTTCTGGACTTAAGCAAAGCGTATGACTGCATCGATAGGAATTTATTATTGTATAAACTGAATAAATATGGAATTAGAATCAAATCAAATCAATCAAATCTGATTTACAAAGAAACAGTATTGGCATAGCTCAGGGGAGTATATTGGGGCCTATACTATTCATTATATTTTTAAATGACCTCAATAGTATCGAAAGCAGTTGTTGTTCAACAACAAACTATGCAGATGACACGAATCTCCTTGTATCAGGATCAAATATTGAGGATCTTATTAACAATGCAGAAAATGCTTTTGTTATAATCGGCAACTGGTTTTCACAAAATAAATTAATTTTAAATGACGAGAAAACTAAATTACTTCTTTTCAGGACCAAGCAAAGTAAATTGAATAAACCTGATAAAATCACTCTAGGCGACAAACAGATAATTTTAGATAATAATACAAAATTTTTAGGTATTACTATAGAAGAATTTTTATCATGGGGGAATCATATTGATGGTTTGTGTCTGAAACTGAGTAGTATAGGTTATGGAATAAAAGTAGTGGCTAAATATATGAACTTAAACACCTTAAAAATTCTATACTATGCAAATTTTGAGTCCGTCCTGAGATATGGCATACTGTTCTGGGGAAGTAGCTCTGAACTACAAAGGGTTTTTGTAATACAAAAGAGAGCAATAAGGATAATTAATAAAATGAACCTTTTAGATTCCTGTAGGGGAATATTTAAACGAATGAATATTCTAACAGTCTATGGGCTTTATATTTTTGAATGTCTGATGTTTTTGTTTAGGAATAAGAACAAGTTTGAAACTGTAAATGTCGATCTTAACTATACAAGAACAAAAAACTTATTATATCCTCCTCACCGTTTAACTATCACAGAAAAGAATCCTTATTATATGTGTATCAAACTTTTTAACAAGCTGCCAAATGATATAAAATCTATTACCAGTGTGTCAAAGTGGAAAAAAACATTAAAAAAAGTGTTAATAGATATTGAACCCTATACATTAGTGGACTTTTTAGTCAAGGAATGGTAAACCCATTCCATTTTATGACGTCATTTCACTTTCATCCTACTTTGTAGAATCTAATTTGAAATAAAGAAGTATTATTATTATTATTATTATTATTAATACAGGCAGACAATCGCAGAGAAATAGAGCTTAACACGATCATTGTTGGCAATTTCTCTTAAGAGGTCTTTGCTGTATCAGCACGAGACTTGGGCTCTAATTCCAATATTTTTTTTGGAAATTCTGTAGCGTCTTACAGATCAAAAACTACAATCCCTATTTGGCGACCTCAAACTGCATGACAAAGAAGAAATTACTTGGAAACATCTGAGAGCTGAAGGGAAAGACAAGGATGGACTAAAGGAGGCAGAGTTACGAAATAAACTAACGACCATTATGACCAACTATGCACTTTTGGATCAGATCGACGATGTCCATGATGAAAAGAAAGTTTATCCTTACAAGGTATTTTTAGCAATTATATATTTTAACGTCTAATGACTAACTAGTCAACGGATCACTTTGAAAAGTTGGCAGCTTATATGTGTCCAAGATAAGGAGGGCCAGTACAGGGATCTCGGAACCCGTAAGAGATACGAAGTCGGTTAAATGGAGGTAAAGTTGCGCATTTATGTGCCTAACAATATGCCGGTTAGAAAGTTTTAAAATTCCGAGTAGTTCCGGAGATATCCGGAAAAAAACGAAATTCTGAAAAATCGTTTTATTGTTTTCCTAGGTTTTTTTGAGATCGAATTCTAAAGTAAATTGCACTTTTGCATTGCCACTTTTTCCGCTCTATCTAACAGCGTTAATTGTTTTGAAATCCGACGAGTCATCTTCGAAGGGCCATTATCAACTTTCTTTTTTTAAATACGGTTCTGTTTTTCTGATATTGGAATTTGATAGCTTTTTTCTTCCGAATGCAACGATGTATGACACATTGTGGTTTAATGATGTTTCGAGGGTTTTTTGAACAACATCAGGAGATTTTGGGATACGGTCCTGTATTTCTTCTAAAATAACAAATAATTTAATAATAAACCACAAATAAGTGGACAAAATACAGAAACATTATTTGAAACTTCTGTTGATTCAGGATTTAAAAGAAAAGTAGGCGCTTGAAACAAAAAAAATTAAGATGGTGACGCGTGATTTGTTTCACTTGACATTCCCATTGTGATCCTTTAAGCTATCAAATTCCAATATCAGAAAAACAGGACCGTATTTAAAAAAAGAAAGTTGAGAGCATTTTAAGAGGTTTCCTATTTTCCAGAAAATATGCAAGATAAATTTACAAATGCTGAAAATTTTGATATTCTATCGCATGTTTTATTTTTTCTCAAAAAAACTGTTATGTGGCAGTTAGAAGATGTTATTTGTGCTTAGAGAATAACGGAAATCATTTTGAACACCTGATTATGTAGTTCCTTACTTTTTTCGTTGTTCATTTATTACTGTTTTGGAATGATTTTTGTTCACTTATTTGTGGTTTATTATTAAATTATTTGTTATTTATTGAACTAGTCCAACATATTAAGTAAAAAATTTAGAGCTTACTTATGAGATATTATTTTTAAAATTAGGAGAAATACAGGACCGTATTCCCATATTTATTGATGTTTATCAAAAAACCCTCGAAACGTCATTAAACCACAATGTGTCATAGATCGTTGCATTCGGAAGAAAAAAAGCTATCAAATTCCAATATCAGAAAAACAGGATCGTATTTAGTTGATAATGGTCCTTCGAAGACGACTCGTCGGATTACAAAACAATTAATGCTGTTAGATATTATTGGAATTAGAGCCATATAATCTGGATGATTTTCTAAGGATGTAACAGAATGATATTACACCTTTTTGGTGTTCTAAGATGACGTTGTTTCACTTTGTGTTTGTAATTTTTATTTGGAAATTATGTAACATGATTTTGAAATAAATAAATTAAGTAAGTAAGTAAGTAGATAGAGCGGAAAAAGGGGCAATGCAAAAGTGCAATTTACTTTAGAATTCGATCTCAAAAAATCCCAGGAAAACAATAAAACGATTTTTCACAATTTCGGTTTTTTCCGGATATCTCCGGAACTACTGGGAATTTTAAACTTTCTAAACGGCATGTAAAATGAACTTTACCTCCATTTAACCGACTTTGTATCTCTTACGGTTTCCGAGATCCCTGTACTGGCCCTCCTTATCTTGGACACGTTGTATACAGCAGTATCACGTCTGAGAGTATATTTGAGACTGTTGGATGCGCTCTGCCGGTAGTCAATCAAAATGTCACGGGCTATACGTGATAAACGCGGGAGGGAATTTAAAACCAACATTCTCTGGCACTACGCTACTAATTTAGACAGAGAAATTTAATTAATAAAAATAAAAGTAATGAAACCTAAACAATACAATTTGAACAAAATTTAAAAAATTGTGTGTTCCTAGTCACGATACACGTATCGTGAGATTCCATACAGAATCGTGAGTTTCACGATAAATCGTGTAATCTTTCACGCCTTTAGGCCGTAATTTTTTCTCTTGCGCCGGCAATTATAATGGCACGTATTCATGCGCAGTAAACCGTTTTCGCTCAGCTGGAGCATTGTCAACGGTCAGAACAGCAGTGGGTACTGTCGAAATCCCTAAAATATCCCCAGAATTAGAGATGGGCAAACCTGTTCGTTTTGATTACCAGTTAAAGCAGCTACTGCTATTTACAAATAGGAGGTGCAAAAAGTTGCTGAATTAGCAGTCCATAAGTTTAATAAAGAATGTAAACTGCTAATTTAAGTACCAGTGGGTTTAAATGGCCATTACCTGTTCATACCTGGTTCGGCCAAATAATAAACAGTTAAAAATAACAGAATAATCCATGCCTACCCAATTGCGCCGGCAAGGGCAATTAAAATGGCGCCTGCCCCATTTCTGGTAATGAGAGACAGCTGATCGGGAACAGTGTACTGCGCATGAATCCGTGTCATTTTAATTGTCAGAAGAGTAGAATTTCTGACTGTAGTACGGAGAACGGTGTACTGCGCCTGAATCCTTCAATTATAATTGCCATTGCTGGCGCCATAAAAATTCCCGAGTGTAATACGGCCTTTTAACTTTGGATGGTTATCCCATGATTGCTCAACAAATCGCTTTACAAATTAGAAACAAAATTATAATAAAAAATGACTTTTTAGGCGCTTAATGAAGCCTCAGACAAACACATCAACAAGAGCCTGTTCAAAGACAAAAAGCTGAACAAATTATGGGAAAAAGCGACCATGGCTGGTTTCAGTAAAGATGAGTTGGCCGCGTTGAAAGAAGAGTTCCACCATCATCAGGATAAGATTGATCAGTATTATTCATTGCTATATAGGGTCAAGGGAGATCCAAATGAACAGATCGAAGAGAAAGAAGAAAGTGAGTATTTTTCAATGTTTGTAAACGAAATTAGAAAAATTAAACAATTATATGCAACCAATTTAGCCTTTATCGGCCACATACAGGGTGTTATGAAAATGACGTATTATATTTAAATGGGCGACTCCTTGGGTGTCCTAGAGAAGCGCTACATATTTTAATTTTTTTAAATCGACCGTTTTAAAAGTGGGGTAACAAACACTCTTACTCACAGGTCAGTCCGCGCTATTGTACAACATTTCACCCAGACCCAATGGCAATGTTGCCAAACTTAATGTACAACTGAAATTCCATATAAAATTATAAAAATAATGTATTCTCTACCTACTTGTATTTATCTTTATACCTAAAGAGCGAGGAAATCCAGGCACATACACAATCAGTTTGTTTTTCTTTTTCATGGGAACACTCCTGGAAACACTTTATGCACACACAGTAATAGTGAAACAGAACCGGTAGTTAGTTTTTGAAAATACAATAATACAGATTATACTACAGATTATTAGATTTTATTACACGCGACGAAATTTGACGTCCAGAGAAACGCGTCAATAAAAACAATATTCAAAGATTATTTATGGACGGGCAAGATACATGCGTAAACAGAAAAAACAGAGCGGATTGCCTAGAGTGTGTTGGCGATCAACGAGACACAACGTATCCGGCCGCTGGTTGGTCTTCAACTAACAGACCGCTCAGCCGATGTAAGGCGTCAAGAGGTTATTGGCATTTGACCTAGTGACGTACATGCCTATTTCAAACAAAATTTAATACTATTTCATATGTTTTTCAGGTTGTTTAAAACATAGTCCGTCGTAAATGTTATTCAATAATTGTACAAAAAGGTATTACAGAATGGAACAGTGTTTAAATTGTGTCTAAAGAGTTTCAGGTGTACATATGACAACACCGGCCAGAATTCTTTGATTGCTTACATGTATCGCAGTACACACAGGTGTTTTTCTGGTTTGACGTCAGGTCACTTTTACCGCTGAATGAATTGAAAGCGCCATTTATGGCTATTTTTCTTCAATTTGTATTTATCTCAGGAATTAGTTTTAAATATAATAGGTGATTTCCATAACACCCTATATGAATGAGGAATTCCGAAATAGGTTAAACATTTTTGTATTTAGATTCTTTATTTCATTCAAATTCACAATTATTATATAGCGCGATACACCTATAGTACTGTATGGAATCTGAAACTGTCAATGCATTGCCGTAGATAACTTTTTTTCTAGAGGAGGTAATGGCATGGCCCCTTCATCATTAGGCAAAAAAGACCTAACCAATGCTCTAAAACAGTGGTCTTTAATCTTTTTGTCCGACGCACCGGTAAATAATGCTTTGCATGGCTTACACTAAAGGAGAACATTAACGAAACGACTCACTATAATTTTAAGTACGTTTTGTGACATCACATCTTTTGAGTTTGACAAACTTTTCACTGTCGCGTGGGCGTAACCCCACTATTTAGCTACGCATTGGCGCATAACCATATAATAAAAAAAGGGGAGACACTACATTCCCTTCATAAAACACCATTTATTTACAATCGTGCACAGTTCTACAGTTTCACCTAAAAAAAAACATAACCTCATTATTCTCACTTACCGACGAAATATTAATCCGGGGTTAGAATAGTCGAATTTCTTACACACCACGCACTGACGAACCATTGTAGATGGCTGATGAATAGCTCTAAATAGTTTTAGTTCGAAAAAACAAACACTAAAAATCAATCCAAAAACACAATAGACCACAAACAATAACAATAGCAGAAGCGATAATCCGATAACAACACCGACCACTTACTGTGGCTGTTCTGGTTTTAAAAAATACCTGTTTCAAGGAACTTGTTCCAAACTGTTTCAGAAGGTTCGCTGCTCTTCTGTTACAGCGCAACGCCGCGTCGCGTCCGTGGTGCTTTCTGACAGTGGCGTCAGGGCCCCCGCTAGCATATGTGCAAAGTGTGCAATGCACACGGGCGCCATCCTTTAGGGGCGCCAAAACCCAGGGTCAAAAATTGCGCAAAAAAAACAAACAAAAACAAAAATTAATTTTAAAATAAAAGTTGAGAAATTAAATAGGATTAGGTATAAATACACACGAAATTTTATTAGTATATCATCCAGTTCAGTTCAGTTTTTTGCTTTATTTCAAGCACCTACCTACCTACCTACCTTCAAAAAAATAAATAAAAAAACATGATCCAAAATGCCTTAAGGGGCGCCAAAATCCTTTTTTGCACACAGGCGCCAGTAGCCCTTACGGGGGCCCTGAGTGGCGTAACTATATAAACGGGGGCCCCAGACAATTTCTCAGAAGGGGGCCCTTACCAGGGAAATATGTTACTTATTTCACCAGTGCAAAATTAACGCCTGCGCACAAAATCGATCTCAACAGTTTCGTGACGGTTCTAGAACGATACAAAAATAGGGTGTTGGAACAAACCTAATATATGCATGTCCGCGAAGGCGCGCAAATTTGAAATTGAGAACATAAAAAACGTAAAAATATAAAAGGTAGATAACGAATATGAAAACTGAAAAATCAGCTCTTTCACTAAGAACTTTTATTTGATCGTTTCAATTCTACAAAAAGTCAACACAGCAATTAAAAAAAAAAAATTTCTTTCACCACTTTTGGGGACTAATTTGGCTATCTGCTTCTGCTCCATTGCAACTAGTGTTGGGAAAAACCGATGATTTTAATAATCGAGTACTTGATACTCGAGCAATTTTAATAATCGAGTGAATCGCTCGAGTGAATCGCTTGAAATTCTAATTCACCAAGCGATGACGTCACCGACTGCTCGAAAGGCAGCCTAGCCGTTTACATGTGATCAGAGGGTATTTAGCTAAAAAATTGTAGTAGCCACCAAAAAAATTCCAGAAATTTATTTATTTGTGAATAATGAATGAATTTTTACCGCGTGTCTCGATACCAAACAAAAAACTCAAAAAAACACCCAAATACGTATTTATTGTTCGGGTTTATTATTGTGCGTTTTTAACCCGAACAAAAAGTATTACCAAGAGTTATTTTTCTTCACATCTTTCTCAATCTACGAGCATAAAATAAGTAGATATTTAAAATAGCTTGTCAAATTCTTCCACTTTAAATTATCAGGTGCCACTGTGTGCACTTCAAAAATTTAGGCTTAGTTACGCGACTGGCAAAATAAGAAAATTGGTTATTTTTTTTTAAATTCATGTACTAATGTATTCATAGTTACCTAAAAGTTCCTGTTTAAATTTAAGAATGCTTACTTTTGATTACCAAAAAATTTGTCGGTACCTATGTTTTGTTAACTATTTTGCTCGTTGTCTTATTTTCCATTAACATTTTCTATAATGTATGTTATTTTTAAGAAGTCTTCTTGAGTTTAATAATAAAAAGTTCCTGTTTAGATTTAAAAATGTTTACTATAAGATTACCAACGAATTTTTCTATATATTTTGTTAACCATTTTGTTCGTTTTGTTATTTTTCATTAGTAATTTCTATTATTATGTTATTTTTTAGAAGTTTTCTCGTGTTTATAGTAATTAAAAATTTTAAAATTATATCCTTTAATTTTTTCATATTTACAGTCGGAGACCTAAACTACTCCGCTGACTAACCAGTTAAAAGAAAACTTTACAAAATGCATGTCGCGATGTACTCCGCTAAAGGATTCGGCATACTTTTTTATATGCACCTTCTCGTTTATGTGCCTTTAAGAAAGACGTATTTCGTGTACCTGCTCAACGTCAAACTCGAACGTCGCCAATCGGATGGCGCGGCGCGTAGACCGAAGGTCGTCTATCAAGTGACCGGCGATATTTTTCGGTTTTTCGCCTGAATTTATAACTAGTTCCTATCGAGCGAAAAACTGTTTGAATATACGAGCAGTTTTTTAACTCGATCACACTACAGCGGTACATTTCCGTCGGCGTCAAACGAAGCGCGGGTATCGAGTGAAAGATAATAAGTGACGAGCGATGGTTTTCGCCTGAATAGATAACTCGAGCGGTTTTTTTTAATAATCGAGCGATGTCGGTTATTTCAATAATCGAGTGATCAAGCGGTTTTTCGCTCGAGCGATCACAACACTAATTCCAACAGTGTCAGACCATATCACGATCCCTGCTGTTTCATTGAAACAGGCTATTCCGGCGAAGCAGACTGCTTCGACGAAACTGGTTGTTACGGCGAAGCAGGCTGCTCCAGCGGAACAGACTGTTCCAGCGAAACTGGTTGTTACGGCGAAGCAGGCTGCTCCAGCGAAACAGGTTGTTGCGGCAAAGCAGACCGCTTCGGCGAAACGGGTTGTTACGGCGAAGCAGGCTGCTCCGGCGGACTAGACTGTTCCAGCAAAACAGGAAAATCTGTCGACCCGTACCTGCTTCAATCTGTTCCACATAAAAACCTGTTTCGAAAAGAACAGACCTTGTTCCAAAGCGTCATCCCTAATTTGCACCTGGTCGTGTTTTTCTAGATTCCATAGATGACACATTAGATAAATACAACAGAATAGAAATCCTAGAAGAACAGAAGCCCAACAAGGACCACCTGGATAAAGTAAACATGATTAGAGATCACCATTCTCAGATCAAGGATAGTTTCGATCATTTAGACAAATTGGCATCTTCAGGGCCTGCCAGTAAAGAATTTGTTGAACCTAAAGTACAAGGTAAGGTTATAGCGCAACGACGTAAGATTACCAGATAATGTCATGATATGATAAACACAAGGTATGATGATTAATATGACGATGTATGCAATATTTAGGTATATTTATTTTATAAAAATACCACATAGATTAAAGGCAATTTAAAGCATGAAAGTTCGTAAAACATTATATGCTTAGTTTTTAAGATACAGGGTGTTAAATTGTTTTTTAATTGCGATTAAGCTCCGCTAATCCGAACCTCCACTAATCCGGATGTCCTTGTAAACCGGACAAAATAAAAAAATGTTATTTGTATATTATTTACAGTTCTGTTTATAAAATTATAATAATATGGGTATTTATCTTTTCCTTTTCTTAAAAGGTTTGACGCTGTATTTTGTTAAATATACAAATACCTGAGCTAATAATACCACTAAAATATGAAAAAATTCCGGTAAACATCCGTTGAAATGATATAGGAACCGGTGGTGACCGCAGAAGCCATTCCTCTCCCTGCGCGATATCTTACCTTGTGTTTAGTGTATCATGGGATAATGCTATTTAAAACCTACCTTCCCTACATTGTTTCTATTTCTTATTAGGCCTATGGAGGATCGCACTGGAAAGCAACTTTACATCTCCAGAGTTGCAGTCTTTAAAATCGGAGCTTCTACATTATGAAAACAGGTAAAACATGTTAACAGGTAAAATTTAATGTCCTACAGGGTTGTTAATGTCGCAGAAAAATTGAATTTGTCATCGAATTGTAATAAATGTAATTATTATTTTGATTGGCTGAAAGTGTTAAAAATACTCAACTTTATTATTATTAATTTGAAAAAGTTGGAAATTCGAGGGGAAAAGTAGAAAATAGTAGTTTTTGGTTATTGTTCTTCTGTTGCTTTTTGCTTTACGATTTGAACTAAATAAAAATATTCTAAAAATGAAAGGTGAAAGTAGTAAATGTAACAAAATACATAATAAGAGCATGTAGCAAAGTACATTTACTACGGTAGTAAATTACGTAGTAAATGTTACATTAACTGCTTTAACAACCCTGCCTACTGTCCGTCAGTGCCATTTTCTCACAGATGGTTTCACGTAGAAAGCTGAAATTTGGCACAACTATATACTATTTGCGATTGAATATTGACATTGGTGAATTTTAATATTCTGTTAAATAAAAAAAACTATTAGAGATTATTTACCTCAACCTTCGTCTACACTCAGTCGTGGGCCAGAAAAGTAGTCGTTTTAAAATTTTATAAATCTTTTAGACTAAACTAGAAAAAAATGTTTTAACGCTTATTTTTGGATCCTAATTGACCAAAAAAACTTGTATTCATGCGCAATTACAACAAAAACACTGAGGATATAAATAAAGTAGATTTTCAAGGAGTTAAGCTCAATCCCAAACTGCAATGGGGACCCCATATAAGTGACATATGCAACAAGCTCAGCAGAGGTACATTCGTTCTATGTGGCTTTGTGGCCTCTGTTACACAGGCTCTTACGCACAGCATACTTTTCGTTCATACACCCCCACCTCTCGTATGCAACCCTTGCTTGGGGTCATGCCGTGCTTTTGCATGATACAAATAACTAAATATGTAACCGTTCCAATTTCGTCTGCCGCACGCAGTTACGTCACACGGAGAGTGATTTTTAAATTTCTTATGGAGATTTATACGGTGTGTATGTTCTATTTTAAATGTATTAAAAGGTTCTACGGATTTAATGGTATGTGAAATGAAATAATGATATATGACAAGTATTTACGTATATGAATTTCATACGGATCGAACACACATTACAGCTAAAATACCACTAAAATAAGAAAAGATTCCGACAAACTTTTAAAACAACCGCCACGCCATCGGAACCGGTCGACGATAGCCGAAGCTGCTCAGCGACCCCTGCTTGTTGCCAGCAGCGTTGTCAGTCTTTTACAATTGTAATATATCCATTTTTAACAATTTTAGAGATGTTCATTCTTGTTGTGGGGCTCCCCATATGGAATTTATGTTCAATCTGAATGCGATTAGCGATTATCTGCTTAACACTATTGGTTATATCAGATGGTTAAATATTAAAATATAACCGATGAAAAGATAAATCCTTATTTAAATGATCCACTTTTTTACAAACTATACATGAATGCGCCATGATTGTTTATAATAAAGACGACTAATAATCACAAAAAAACACAAATCAACCAAAATATATGAGATCACAGCGCCAACGTTGTAATGTTCGAGATTAGTATTCAGTCATTGGATTAGTTCAAGATTCGTTTGATACGTTAAAGTATAATAATATTTTTTTAAAGAATCTCTCATCGCCTTTTCACAGTTTATGGTAAAATTATTGGGACATAAATTTATTTTAAGAGCAATTGCGGATTAACCTTAAACCAGTTATAATTGCCAAATTAACAGATGGGGATTTTGCAAGATACCTTTGCGATGAATATTTCAATCTGGCTATGCTGGAATAATGACCGAAAGAGGTGGGAAATGTTGTTTGCATTCGTTGCGTAGGCTAGAAATGGACATTTTTCTATCTGTAGTTTGTAATATCTTTACATACAGTGAGGACGTAAAGTAAGGAATAAATTCATTATCTCACAAACTACAATTTTTTTAAAAAATCGCTCAGACCCTTCGATTTTGTTTTTCGAACGCGCATATTCTGACATAAAATGTAGATATACAGGGTGTTGCAAATAAGAGTGACACAAAAAATTTTTTTTCTTAAATAGAACCCACTGTATGTTATTGCATGTACGGATTCTTCGGAAAATCCTAAACATTTTTCATGTAGCATATGCTATACCTTAGCTCAAGCGTTTTGGAGTTATTCTCATTCAAAATTTGAAAATCAGATATTTCGCAATCAATCAAGACTTGCATTGATTCATGCACGCTGAGGAAAACCTGTAGTCAACATGCGTGAAGCGCAAGAAAAGTCAAGCAGGCTTTGGAGTTATGATACAAGAACCAAAAGAATTAATGTCAATAGTTACTGTTATTGTCAGTTTTATGTGTATTTTCCTAACGTTTTACTAGTTTTCAAAAGACTCATTTCGTTTTTTCATAACTAAATTAAATTAAAATGCGGCTCACTGAGAAACAGCGCATAGAGGTTTTGATGATGATGGGCTACGGTGATAGGGTTAGAACACAGCAAGAAACGTGTGAGTTATGTAATCAAAAATACCCCAATCGTCCGCCAATATCACAATCAACAGTAAGCAAAATTGAGTACAAGTTTAGGCAATTCGGTCATGTAAGAGATGTCCCTAGAGTTGGTCGTCCTCAAGTTGATGAAAATCAACAATTAGAAGTCTTACTGGCAGTTCAAGATAACCAGCATGTGGTGTCTAGGCAGGTAGCAAGTGACGTGGATATTGGAAAAACAACAGTTCTTAAAATACTGCATACAAATAAATACCATCCTTATAAAATGCAAGTTCTCCAAGAACTTTTGGAAAGGGACTTTGAGAGGCGCCTTGAATTTTGTGAGCGTTTACAGGATATGTGTTTCGTAAATAGAAATTTTGTAAAAAATATAATTTTTTCCGATGAGTCCACATTTTGCTTGAATGGTGACGTAAATACCCAAAATTATCGATATTGGTCCGATGTAAATCCACACTGGATGAGGGAAGGACACACACAATTTAATCAAAAGATCAATGTGTGGGCTGGCGTTGTCGATGACATTGTTATAGGGCCTTTCTTTTTTGACGGAAATTCAACAGGCGAGAGATACTTGAGTTTTTTAGAACAAGAACTTGTTCCAGCCCTGGCCACCCTTTTTCCTGAGTTAGAACGTCCCGATTTGCCACATCATAATATCTGGTTGCACCAAGATGGTGTCCCCCACATTTCGCTGTGGGAGTTCGTACATATTTGGACGATACTTTTCCAAACAGGTGGATTGGAAGAGGTGGGTTTATTGAGTGGCCGCCAAGGTCACCCTATTTAACACCACTCGACTTTTTTTATGGGGATACCTTAAGGGAAAAGTATTCAAAAGCCAGCCTGCAAATTTAGATGATTTAAAAGATCGCATCCGGCAAGAAATTCGGCAAATTACACCCCAAATGGTTCGAAATGTTCAGCGAGAATTTGTAGATCGGTTAGGCTATTTTTAAAATAATTTTATTCTTTGTTTTCTCCATGACTTTTTCCACTTTTCAAATTTTGAATGAGAATGAGGAGAACTCCAAAACGCTTGGGCTAAGGTATAGCACATGCTACATGAAAAATGTTTAGGATTTTCCGAAGAATCCGGACATGCAATAATATACAGTGGGTTCTATTTAAGAAAAAAAAATTTTGTGTCACTCTTATTTGCAACACCCTGTATATCTACATTTTATGTCAGAATATGCGCGTTCGAAAAACAAAATCGAAGGGTCCTAGTGATTTTTTTTAAAAATTGTAGTTTGCGAGATAATGAATTTATTCCTTACTTTACGTCCTCACTGTATATGTTTCATGTGTTTTAATAATGTCCTTTTTTTCCGACACTCGATTTTCCGAAAATTTTTGGGATGCTTGTTTTGCGTACTTATTTTGAGAGGCAGCACCAAGACTGCTATATTTTTAAGCTGAAAGTAATTTAAAAGTTGTAATCCTACTTTTAATAATTATAGGCTACTCAAACTACGTCATATGCAAGTGGAACACGCAATAAACGAAGAAAAACACAACAAGAAACAAAAATTTTCCGGTGAAAAGGCGAACGGCGCCAAAATGATGGAGGAAAACATCAAAAAACAAGCGAGGAAAGTTGACAAAATTCATCTGGATATTGAAACAAAAATTATGCAAAGACATATCGAATTATAAACCAGTACTTACTTAAAGTAGGAAGCGGATCAAAGTAAATTTTTTCAGAAATATTTTTCACATTATCCATAAAGTAGGTTTTCGAATAAATTGTAATTGTAATTTGTGAAAATAGTCTGGCACACGCAAAGATGGAGGTTACCCATACATCTTTTGAACCCTTAAATAATGTGTTGACTTCGAACCAAATTTCCGGGCGCGCGACTACTGCTTGGGTAGTTTTGAAATAATTTTTTAAAAAGTACATTAAATATTTTTTTTATTAATTTTTCTGTCTATCGCTATGTTTTTTGGAGAATACTTGAATCTTTATATTTTTGTGATTTTTTAGATATTAGGTTTTATTACTAGCTAGTAAACTTTTTATATTGTTGAACTTAACCCTGCATGCCAAAAAGTGTACCTATTTACAGCGGCGGCTCCTCCATTAGGTCATTGGGTCAATGACCTCCCTATAAAAATTTAGGAAATAAAACTTTTTTTTAAATTAGAATTTACTACAAATGTACCTACTATAATAATTTACCTATAATATTTGAAACGCCCCCGTAAACGCAAACGTGTAGTGCGATTCAAAAACGGGCTGGAGCCAGTAATTGACCACGATAGCTTAAATGGAAACGAATTTAGCCGAGCTCTGACGATTCCGGCAAGCGGGAGAAACATACGCGAAGTTTACCGCCGCTGGGTCAACAGCCCAGCCCGGTTTATTGAAAATCTGAATAAGATGTACCTATGAACCTATGTCGTCTCATCATTAGTAATTATTAAATGCTTGGAAAAGAGATGGCAGGTTCCAGGTTGGACGTAGGTCGTAGGTCGCGCAACATTTTCATTTAGTCTACATTAATTTTGGTTGTAATAATTTGTCTTAATACGAATAGAAAAACCATTTATAAATAGTATTGCTAATTTTAATGAGCGTGTTATAACTCATTTTGCAAATGTTAAAGACCGAAGGGTTGATCTAAAATTTAAAATAGTTTAAAAAAATAATTTTTTCTATATTGTTATCAACTCCAAGCTAATTCGATGCTGTTTTTAGTATCGAACTGAGCTTGTCTCGAAATCATTTTTTTTCTTTTTTAAAGGTTGGTAATTTGAGGTCATATATTTTATGTTTGTTTGCAGAAATAATTTCTAAAGTAACGTCACACCTGTCAAGTTTACTTTCTTTGTAAAGCTGAACACAGCACTACAATATTTTACAAATTTAAAGCTTTGCAATTTCCGTTAACTCAGGAGGATTAAAATCATCTTGGTTCATATTGTTTAATTATTTAAGAAAATTTTCAGTTTTGCGAAAAAATGATAGACATGGATAATTTATCAAATGCTATAAAATCATAATTTGATAGTACATATTACCAACATAAAATTTTCACATAAATATTTACGAAAGTTATATAAGTATAGCATGTATTTTTTTAATATGGATTTTTCTTATTAAGAAAACTTAAAATAGAAAAAATAGTACCTATAAAGTACTTGTACTTTAATATACTATTCTTGTATCGCATATAGCGTAATGACCCCCCAATGAGATTGACCACGAGCCGCCACTGCCTATTTATAAGAAAGATTATAATACTGACGAATATTTTGTAACGTTAGAAACGTCGACTATTGATTTATGTAATAAATTTTAAGTAGTAAACTAGTTTTTTTTATTAAGACTATCGTCAACTAAACTGGGCAACAACAAAAATCGACAAACGGGGTTTTTCCTCATTTTTAAAACTCTCAAGCTTGAAAGAAGCTCTACGGATTTGAATAAAGTTTTCGGATTTTTAAGATTCCACCAGCAAAATCAAGCGCGGGATTTCTCTCTCTAGACGTTCAAAGTGGGACGGAAGACGACCCCGCTACTTTGGAATACGATGGCTTGCATTGAAGGTACAATAATTGACATGGTAATAGGAAATTTCAATTATGCTGGTTAATAAAACGGTTCTTGGAAAGGGGGCGTTGTATTTTACAACACTGTATTTACTTACTGCGGGCGTACACAACCCGGAAATATAATGAAACTCTTGGCAAGTAAGGATTCAGAAAACTAAGATTTGTAAGAAGTCGAAGGGGCATATTTTTAAACTATCGTGAAATATGCAGGATGTTTAACATCAAAGACAACATTACGTTTTCCAAATGAAACTATTTATTATAAAGAAAAAAAGGCGTATAAATAAAATAGAAAGCAGCAATATTTTTTACGGTGTTAGTGACAAATTTTTTATTTTATGTTAATATAAGTAGTTACAGTATAAACCGTAAGAAATACGAAGTCGGTCAAATGGAGGTAAAGTTGCGCATTTACGTGCCTAATAATATGCCGTTTAGAAAGTTTTAAAATTCCGAGTAGTTCTGGAGATATCCGGAAAAAAACCGAAATTCTGAAAAATCGTTTTATTGTTTTCCTGGGTTTTTTTGAGATCGAATTCTAAAGTAAATTGCACTTTTGCATTGCCACTTTTTCCGCTCTATCTAACAGCGTTTCGAGGGTTTTTTGAACAACATCAGGAAATTTTGGGATACGGTCCTGTATTTCTCCTAAATTTTTACTTATGTTGGACTAGTTCAATAAATAACAAATAATTTAATAATAAACCACAAATAAGTGAACAAAAATCATTCCAAAACAGTAATAAAACGAACAACGAAAAAAGTAAGGAACTACATAATCAGGTGTTCAAAATGATTTCCGTTATTCTCTAAGCACAAATAACAACTTCTAACTGCCACATAACAGTTTTTTTGAGATAGAATAAAACATGCGATACAACATCAAACTTTTCAGCATTTGTAAATTTATGTTCCATATTTTCTGAAAAATAGAACACCTCTTAAAACGCTCTCAAACGATCACAATGGGAATGTCAAGTGAAACAAATCACGCGTCACCATCTTAATTTTTTTGTTTCAAGCGCCTACTTTTCTTTTAAATCCCGAATCAACAAAAGTTTAAAATAATGTTTCTGTATTTTGTTCACTTATTTGTGGTTTATTATTAAATTATTTGTTATTTATAGAACTAGTCAAACATAAGTAAAAATTTAGAGCTTACTTATAAGATATTATTTATAAAATTAGGAGAAGTATCCCAAAATTTCCAGATGTCGTTCAACAAACCCTCGAAACGTCATTAAACCACAATGTGTCATACATCGCTGCATTCGGAAGAAAAAAATCAAATTCCAATATCAGAAAAACAGGACCATATTTAAAAAAAGAAAGTTGATAATGGCCCTTCGAAGACGACTCGTCGGATTACAAAACAATTAACGCTGTTGATAGAGCGGGCAGTGGCAATTTACTTTAGAATTCGATTTAAAAAAAAACCAGGAAAACAATAAAACGATTTTTCAGAATTTCGTTTTTTTCCGGATATCTCCGGAACTACTCGGAATTTTAAAACTTCCTAAACGGCATATTATTAGGCACGTAAATGCGCAACTTTACCTCCATTTAACCGACTTCGTATCTCTTACGGTTTTCGAGACCCCTGTACTGGCCCTACTTATCTTGGACACATTGTATATGCCCCCGGAGAGATTGGAGGTACTTACCGGACACCCTGTATAGACAATTAAAAATATATAAAAATCGAATGGTAATTGGGTAATGTCCACGATTCAGGTAAAAAATCGCAATTTTTTGAAAAGTAACGACATTTTAAGTAAATACACTGCAAACATTTTTAATTTAATTTATTTTAAAAAATACCTCATCTATCAACATCCATAGACTCTATGTTACTCCTCTCCTTACTATCCCTATTACTGTCTTTCTCCATAATATTTTCTTCCTCGCTCATTTCAGTAAGATTCTTAGCTTGCTCCTGGTTGTCATCTTTAGTATCATTAACTTTCAGCTTATTTTTATTATGTTCGGGTTTTTTACCAGTACCAGTTAGCACCTCATTTTTTTCGGATTTTAGATTGGCTATGCTAAACCTTCTTAGTTTAAAATTTTGCAGAAATCTTAACTCACCTGTCCAGTTTTTTAGAAGATTGAGTTGAGTATTGTTTAGAAGGTCTGGCATTTCTAAAATATACAGGGTGTTCCTTAATAACATGCTAATATTTAAGGAGGTTATTCTTGGGTCCATTTTCATAAAAAAAAACTTCATATAAATATATGTCTTCGTTACAGATTTTCATGCTTTTTTAATAATTTGTTAAGGATAATGACCTAAATACATGACAACTAGACTAGATAGACAACTGTCAAGTTCTTAATAACACATAACTCTATTAATGAATAACTGTGAAAATATTTTCCTTTAATAGTAAATTTTATAATAGCACACCTACCGATCCCAGCATTCTTAAATTCTTCCCTTTCATGTTTAAGTGTCATATTGATAATATCCTCCCTACTGGCATGTTGCCTGTTTTTTCTCTGGCCAATAGCATGTTTTATTCTTATTTGCTCCAGTTCCTCATCAAAACGACCTAGAAGATAAAGTTTGAAATGTATACAAATTCTAAAATATTCCTACATCCTAATTATTAAAAATTTACTACAACATGAATCTTTTTACCTAAGTATTTTAGAATCAGCTTCTCCACTTCTTCAGCAGTAAAATTGTCTTGTTCAGTGTCAAGTTTGTCTCGAAACCAAAGAAGTTTTTCTCCTAAAAGATTTTGTTTGATATTTGTTGATAGCTTGGATTTGTCCCTGGTATTTTGTCTAAAAATATATTGAAATTCATGAATTAAATTGGATCTTCCTACTGAGTAAGAAAATTGAATAGGTGAAATGATATACTATTTCTTACTTCTTCAACTGTTTGACTAATGCTTTGGTTTTTCTACTATTAGGATGTTTACATTTTTCTATTTGCTTCACTTTAGGCTAAAAACAGCAATATGTTATGTAAAGCAGCAAGATTTTTTAAATAGTATTACCATTTTGGGTAGTGCAGGAGCTGGAAAAAAACTCAAAAAGGAAATGTAAACACTACAATATACAAAATATTACAAAAAATAAAAAATCACATGATGACAAGAACATAACCTTTAATAATGAAAGCAAAGAAATGAAAGGACGATAGTTTCGATTTGTTGACGATATGTAGGTCAAGTGCAATGTTCAATGGAACTAAATAGAGGCCGACCCCCATCTTCTTCTGTGTCAGAAGTTTGTTTACTTGTATATTTTACACAATTACGATATTACGAAACATTATCGTAATATATATCATTAAACTGATAAGGTAAATGAATCTCGAATAAATAATTCAAATTTTAGATACGAAATAGAGATATACACGCGCTCAGAAAAAAATTAAAGTGCCTGTTTCAAAGGTTAAGAAAACAATGGGATTTAGATAAGAGACCAAAATATTACTATTAAAAATATACCTCTTCAAATTCAAGAGATGATAAAAAGTGCTATTAACATTAAAAATGGAAGCTAAAGTTGAGAAACTTCAAGAAGTGTTTAACAGCATGGCATACGGAGAAAATTTAGAAAATACATCTCGAGCAAATGTACGTAGGTATAGGTACTAAGATTATTGTTCAAAATTTCGCATGCTTAAATGTACATATCCTAATGGTATTAACCTTACATAACTTATGTTGACAGTTTTTATCCAGAGTAGGATTTGTTTAACACACCCGAAATGTTTTATATTCTTTATTAATATAAACTTTATAAAATACAGTAAACTTATTTATTATATTAATGACATATTATTTTGTTTTTTTGTTATTATAACTACAATAGATACCTGAGATCTATACCTTCATAAACATTACAGGTTATCATTGCAATATATTTAACAACTTAAATGTCATAAAGCTAATGTCAACACTAGATATATTATTATTTAGAACCAAGCTTTTATTACGAACAGTAATCCTCTATATTCCTTTTTTTTTGCGAAGAAAACTATGGATGTAGGATTACACCACACCAATATAATAGCTAGGAAACCCTTGAATTCTATCTAAAGAGTTTTTTTGTCATTGTTTTTATGAATTATTATAAGTAATATACAGGATGTAACAAATTTGTCCTTCACCATGGGAATTTCGGGAATGGTAAGAGGTACAAATTCGGTTAAATTGCTGCAGAATATCCTGCAAAAAAATCAAAAATAAATACAGGAGCTTTCAAAATACTTGGAAAAATTTTGCGTTACAGTTCTTATTTTTTCCTGACTTTGTTCGATGAGATGTCCAAAAATAAATTTCACTTTCTCCACAAGATTGCAGCGTCATATCTTAATGCGACGTTTCGTCTTTGGGTCACCATCAACTTAATTTTTTTAAATACGGACCTGGATTTTTTGCTTAAATTATGAAAGCGGAACTAAATCTACGTTCAGCGGTATAAAACACTTACTGGTTTTCCAACGTTTTGTGCCTTAAATTGACCATCTTCATTAAAATACCCCTAGCACTTTCCTCTAGTTTACTTTTGTTTCTAAGAAACTGAATATTTTGAAATTATTATTGCTATTTCTGTCCTTGATTATTATTATAAGGTACTACTACTATTTTTTTTTAAATTTAAAACTAATAGTTTAATCTAAATCTTAATTTAATCTCTAATTTTTGACTCTAATTATCTCTAATCTTTAAGTAATAATTTATTTTATTAATGCAAATGAAATTTGACTCTTAAAGTCAGCAGTTTCTTAAGACTTTTTAAAAAACGCATTGAGTTTAACAGTTTCAAATTAAATCCAATTTTTTGAAAGATTTCCTCCAAGGTATACGATGTACTTTTACTGTCTGTATTATACTACACTGAAGGATATTTATGTTGTAGGAATGGCTAGAACAAATAGCAATAGTGGACCAATCAAGTAATATTGAAAACTTGCTGGGAAATGTAAAAGTAAATTGCTACAAACCTCAAAAACAGCATTTATTTTCGTAAGTTCATTTTGAAAGATATGCCTTTTCCCCGTTTACTTTATTTCACTTACTTCAGACCTCTCAAAATTTGTATAAAACAACTAGTGAGCTTTCAAGCCAACTGACAGCCAGTGCCAGAGACAGACGGAATTCTTGTTTTGATTACTTAAGTACCATATATTTTGGGACACCTCTTAATCCCTGTGTACTATATGATTATATTATATTTTTTTACTTGTTTTTATTAATAAAGATTATTTATTTATTTATTTTATTTAATTTACCCCCATTTTTGTAGGTTAGCACAGCAATTAGAAAAAAATGTGAATTTCATTTGTCAAATCGAAATACTTTCGAGAGGAGTTTTGTCAAAGGATACTAAGAAGGCAGTTGATATTTTGGCACAATACTTTTATTATTATGCTGGCTTGGCAGGAAAGAATGAAAATCCCAAAGGTATCTGCAAATATGTGGAGTCTGAGTAGCTTAGAAATGACAACTTGCAAACTCTAACTAGTCTGACCTCTAATCATAATTTAAAATTAAACCCCCTGAAATCATACCTTATGTTATTTGGTAATAAAAATAAAGTTGCTTATCTTAGATATAATATTACTCTGAAAATAAATGGAATTAGGCATACGTGATTGATTCTGCAAGAAATTTTTGAATAAATTTAGATAATAATAATAATAATCGTTATTTAGCACTTGATAGTTATTTTTTTTTATTCAAAAATTCAAAAAAAAAAAATAATTATAACAACATTATAAAAATTAAATTCCTAACCAAAATACTTGGTAAATAAGATCACAAATACATTTACTGAACCTAGGTGTGGAATACCTGTATGTGCATATTTTCTAAATCTAAGTTTTATAACAATCACGTAAACATATTTAAAATAGAGAAATCACTTTAATATAGAGTAATCACTTAGAGCTACCAGTAGATATTATGTACAATCAAAGCAATTCCAGGAACAATTCTTCACAATTACGGTAATATTCCCTAAACATTATCCTAAAACGCTTCTTATCTTTTATATTTTTTATATTAGTCGGTACAAGATTGGGGCCCAAATACGATATAAAATGCTGCGCATTACTATTTGTACGATAGCTTATGTTAAATAATTGATTTATGTTCCCTTTGGTTTTATAATTATGAGATATATACAATTTCTGAAAATGATGGGTGGAATGAACAAAGTTGCAAACTGCAAGAATATAAAAACCCTTAAGATTTATTACTTTCTTAGAATAGGCCAAGTTTGTTGGATACAATTTTGGTTTCTTTAATATACTCTTGACTATATAATTCTGTAATACTTTGAGTTGCTCTAGATGAGTGTTATAGGCTCCCCCCCAAACAAGTATACCATATCTCAATAGTGGCTCAACCAATGTTGTATATGTCATAACTAAAAGTTTTTTTTCTAAGATTTCTCTTAGAGTGTAGAATTTAAAGATCAGACATCTTATCATCTTTGTTAAACATAAAACATGCTGGTCTCACTTAAGATGTTTATCAATCCTTATACCAAGATATTTAGTTGTATTACTTTCTTTAAGAGGTTCACCTATATTCTCTAATTGTATAGATTCAAAACCTGGTCTATTTGCTTCCGTTAATGAAAACGCGACATAGTGAGTTTTACTCATATTTAGACTAAGTTTAAATGTGTCTAAAAAGTTTTTTACTCTAAAGAATCCAGATCTTAATTGTTCTTTTACACCATTCCATGTTTTGTGACAAGAAATTATGACTGTGTCATCAGCGTAGGCTATAACTTTACCCCCACGTCAAGTGAGCAAAGTCTATTTATATATATATTGAATAAAAGTGAACCAACGACTGTATCTTGAGGTACTCCATGCTTGACTATTTTTGGGTGACTAATTACATCTCCCATCTTGACGTGCTGGGTTCGGTACCTTAGATAGCTGGCAAAAACCTCCAGCACAATACCCCTCACCCCATAGGCCCTAGAACGTCAAGCAGCATGGAGTGAGAGACCGTGTCTAAAGCCTTCGCAAGGTCCAGGAACAAACCTAAACACTTATTTCCTTTACCTAGATTTTCTGTGACGCTATTAACACATTCAAACATTGCATGCTCTGTACTTGTTCCCTTCATGAACCTAAACTGGTTTTTGGACAAGGCATTGTTTACTTTTAGAAAATCCATTAACCTTATTTTCAAACACAAATTTGAAATATCATTTCTGGTCTATAACTACCAATGCTTAGTTTATCCCCCGCCTTATAAATTGGGGTCACAAGTGAAATTTTAAATTGAGATGAAACTTTACCTGATTTAAATATGAGATTGATAATATGAGCAAGTGGGTCTTTAGGGTTCTGATGTATTAATTTTATTAGTTTTGCTGATAGCTGCATCGCTATCAATTTTATAAGGAACTTGGGGCTTATTTATATTGTCAGACATTTGTTCTCCTATATTTATAAAATAGTCGTTACAAATATCAGCAATCTCTTTCTGGGTGGTTATAACTGCTCCGTTATTTTTTATTTGAGTAAGGGTAGTTTAAATTTTGCTTACATTTGTAGCATCATTAATTAGTTCCTACATTTTTTTTTTCTTTATGATTTTCATTTATTTTTGTTCTGTAGTAGTTGTTTTTTGTAGTTTTTATAAGTTTATTTAGCATGTTGCGATATTCTTTATATTCTGTCAATTTTTGTTCCGTGTAATTTTTATTAAGCTCTTTTTTTAACTTATCTCTCTTTTTTATTGAAGTAATAAGGGCATTTGATATCCACGGTTTAATCTTTCTACTTATATTCCTGGGGTAAACGTCATATTAAGATTTTTTTATTAATATATTTATGTTGTCAATGAGGCAGCGGCGGAACTTCAACATTTGGGCCCCCCGCAAAATTATTTATTGGGCCCCCTATAAAATGATTTAAAAAGTGACCACACTATTCTTTTCTGAATAACTTTATTGTTTAAAATTACTTTTAAACCAAATTTTAAGGAAATATTTACAAAAGTATAAGTTCTCGTAAAATTAATTTAAAAATACATAATAAGATCGAATAATTAGAATATCATACAGGGCAGGTTAAAATTAGAAGTAACTTTAAACAAGTCGCAAAAAAAGTTTTTTCTTTCCTCAAATAATTTAGACTCACAAGCCTCCCCAAGCATCAATTTAACACGAAAAATACCATAAATACCAGTTTGACTAACACAACAGGGTAATACTTTTCGTAACTTTTCCTTGTATGACCCCCAAAACGATGTTTGACCCCAAACCGAAGTTCTGGATCCACCCTTGTGTTAAATCTTCTCATATTCTGACCAAAAAATATGTTAAGAAATTTTTTGATATTTCACTCGATTAACCATTTTTATAACTAATTTTCTGACCAAATGTTTCTAAGCAGTTAATAACTGAATATCACAATGTTTAGTCATCAGTTAGCCATGGAAACAATTATCATATAAAATGAAACATAAATGATATTCGAATAAAAGGAATGTATTTCAGCTTACTAATAATAATCTACAAAAAAAAATTATTTCAAAAATTGTTCAATGCATTTCTGTAAATGTATTTTTCCTAAGTTGAAGCATTGACCAACGTTTCAATTAATTTTGTTTGTAGATTAGTATATTACTAGTAAGTTATTCTCTTGATGTTAATAATTCTCAATAAGAAATAATTATTTGAAAACTTACCACCGCCATACCGCCAAATAAGTATAAGAAATATTATTTATAAATAACAAGTGCTGTAACAAGTTTGCTGTCGCTCCGGAGCACCTATTTCGTTGCGCTAGGGATATTTTATGTTTGAAATTCAATTTCCTTAAATTATTTGTTTAGGAATAGGAAGTTTTCATTCAATTAAAAATACCTACGGTGTCATAAAAACTTTAAAACGTTGTAATTGTTAATTCCTTGTTACTATAAACATTATCTAGTACCTATTTTCCTGCTAGGCCCGGTGGGTCTGGGCCTGGGGCCCCACTTTCAGAGGAGCTCAGCACTTGGCTTGCGCGACACTAACTTATTCAACACAAACAAGACAAAAACTTAACTTATTTGCAAAACAAATAGGTACCTATGCTTTGTTATTACAAAAAAAATTGTAAAGGTTCTTAAAATCTAAGGCGATCGACAGATGTGTAGGAACTCCTTTTCTTGATGATAGTATAAAATCATAATAAATTAGTGTTGCGTAAGAAAAAGACACTTTTTGAAGTGGCGAAGGGCCTCGCATTCCGTAACGGGAGGCCACTTTTGGCCGAGGGCCGCCTGGGCCCTCTGCGTTCTTGATGCATAGTAGTTCCGCGCCTGCAATGAGGACTTTAGTTGCCTCTTCAGGCTGTGTCATTGTTAGAACACTTTGCCAATTCAATGAGTCAGATATTTTCACCAACTTATTATAGTCTATTTTTTTATAATGGTTCCCTTTTTCATCAATCCTTTGTACCCTATCATTTGTTTTTGATATAATTAACATAGTTGGAAAGTGATCCGTTATGTCATGATTGATTATAAACATTTTCATATTTATCTCACCAGATTTAATTTTTTTCCTTACAAAGATGTGATCCAAGCAAGCGGCCGTTGCCTCCCTCGTAACACATCCACTCAAAGTTACAAAACATTGTTTATATGTTAGTTACAAGTTACAATAATTATAAATCCTACTCTACAAGTCCTTCAAATACCGATACAATATTCTTTTAAAGTCACTTAACCGATTTCCCCTCCGGGAGGTCAATGAAAATGCAAACTCCCTCTAAAAATAACGATTTTTGTGGAGATGAACTAAGGTTTCGAGACCATTTAATGCGACCATAATATCGTCTGCAGTATTTCTAATACATCGAATTATTGCATCCCGAGTGTCGATTTTTGACTTTGTAAACTTCATCTTTGAACCATTTCCATCAACACAAGTTTAGTAGTGTGAGGTCTGGATATCTTGGAGGTCAAGTAATAAGACCACCGCGACCAATCCAAAACCCTCAAATGTTGCTCGATCTGATGGGCGAAATATGTAGGAGCTCATCAAGCTGCATTCTGATGTTTATAGAACAAACCCGAACAAACCCACATGTTTACTGATTTTTTAAAAAATTACGCTATACTTTGAAAATTAATGAAAATCGGATAGGGATCTTGGGAAAACTGAATCTTTTCTTATGAACGAACTAGAACGAATGCGTTTTAATTGCTTTATACAACGTGTCCAAGATAAGGAGGGCCAGTACAGGGATCTCGGAAACCGTAAGAGATACGAAGTCGGTTAAATGGAGGTAAAGTTGCGCATTTACGTGCCTAATAATATGCCGTTTAGAAAGTTTTAAAATTCCGAGTAGTTCCGGAGATATCCGGAAAAAACCGAAATTCTGAAAAATCGTTTTATTGTTTTCCTGGGTTCTTTTGAGATCGAATTCTAAAGTAAATTGCACTTTTGCATTGCCACTTTTTCCGCTCTATCTAACAGCGTTAATTGTTTTGTAATCCGACGAGTCGTCTTCGAAGGGCCATTATCAACTTCCTTTTTTTAAATACGGTCCTGTTTTTCTGATATTGGAATTAGATAGATTTTTTTCTTCCGAATGCAACGATGTATGACACATTGTGGTTTAATGACGTTTCGAGGGTTTTTTGAACAATATCGGGAAATTTTGGGATACGGTCCTGTATTTCTCCTAATTTTATAAATAATATCTCATAAGTAAGCTCTAAATTTTTACTTATGTTGGACTAGTTCAATAAATAATTTAATAATAAACCACAAATAAGTGAACAAAATACAGAAACATTATTTCAAACTTCTGTTGATTCGGGATTTAAAAGGAAACTATGCGCTTGAAACAAAAAAATTAAGATGGTGACGCGTGATTTGTTTCACTTGACATCATAACACATGTGGTGTATTATTAAATTATTTGTTATTTATTGAACTAGTCCAACATAAGTAAAAATTTAGAGCTTGCCTATGAGATATTATTTATAAAATTAGGAGAAATACAGGACAGTATCCCAAAATCTGCTGATATTGTTAAAAAAACCCTCGAAACGTCATTAAACCACAATGTGTCATACATCGTTGCATTCGGGAGAAAAAAAAGCTCTCAAATTCCAATATCTGGAAAACAGGACCGTATTTAAAAAAAGAAACTTGATAATGGCCCTTCGAAGACGACTCGTCGGTTTACAAAACAATTAACGCTGTTAGATAGAGCGGAAAAAGTGGCAATGCAAAAGTGCAATTTACTTTAGAATTCGATCTCAAAAAAACCCAGAAAACAATAAAACGATTTTTCAGAATTTCGTTTTTTTCCGGATCTCCGGAACTACTCGGAATTTTAAAACTTTCTAAACGGTATATTATTAGGTACGTAAATGCGCAACTTTACCTCCATTTAAGCGACTTCGTATCTCTTAAGGTTTCCGAGATCCATGTACTGGCCCTCCTTATCTTGGACACGTTGTAAACATTGAAACTAAATGAAAATCGGATAGGAATTTTGGGAAAATTGAATCTTTTCTTATGAAGGAACTAGAACGAAAGCGTTTTAATTGCTTTATTTTATTAAATATAAGTATTTCAAATATTATTTATACATTATTTTGATTTAAAAATACATGTTATAAACAGGCGAGGATCGCGCCGCGCGGCTGTTTATTTATTTCACCGGTGATTCCCCGCCGTATTTCGGTAAATCCCCGAAAAAATTCACCAACCACAACATGCGCCTCGAGGCACTATTCTTTTTAAACTAAAAAAAGCTTCTATGTGAAATTTTCTTTTAAGAAAATGTCGGGTCATTGTCTTTTTACACCACTTACTGGTCGCCCTTTATAATATTGAATAGCCGTTTTTAGTCAAAAGCGTTCCCCGTCACTGAATTTGCACAAAATCATGTTTTAAAATCGGAAAATGTTATTCAAAATCTGTTGAGCTTCTTTGAGGGTAGTAGACACGAGCGTAAATTAACGCGCGTTAAAAACAATGTATTTCAGCATCGCGCTTACTGACGCACAATTTGATGTGCGTTGAAATTAACGCTCTTGTGCAATAGAACTAAAATGTCCCGATAATATAATATTTTTTAAAAATAATTTCAGTAGCGACTGTAGGAGTATTCGATGACAACCATCCACTGTGGATCCTAGGATTGTTCTTGGCGCCCGCGTTGGCTGCCGGACACACTGTGATAGTACAGTCTGGCACAAAGTTCGCTGCTGTCGTTACTTATATATTGGCGTTGGCTAAAGAAATTGGGTAAGTTTCTCAAAAATATAAATTGTAAGTAATAGCGGGGTAGGCGTGATTCTCATTCTAAATAACATTGCTTGCTTCAGGTTATTGGTATTAATTGCATTTTAAAAGTAATATTAGTCTTTATAAAGTAAATACAGAGTGTCCGGTAAGTAAGTACCTCAGAGGAGGTCAAAGCGGTTTACTAAAAATCTCACCGAGAATTTCTTCCATCGGCCAAAATTAATATTTTAGCAATAATATACGAGTAATTTATTGTTTCTTTATTTTTCAAATTACTTATCAAAGTTTAGAATGTTAAAACACTCTAATTTTACAATCTCGTTGCCACAATTTAATAATTAAATTTTCGATATGACGTTTTGTTTTTCGCAACTATCATCAAAATTTGTTTTTCTTAAATAGGAGTACCGTTTTATATTTAATGCTTTCTGAACTCCAAGTATGACATATTATTTAAACCGTGATTCGATATCTTCATTCCTCCTCGAACTATTTACATGATATCCATGGAAACGCCATCCTGCTAGAAGGCAACTTTGATATTAAGTTAATATACATTTTCTTATTACACAAGTCGGCAAATTTAAATTTTTGTAAAGTAACATTGATGGAAATAGGTTTGTCTGAAGTATTTTAGAGTCCTAAATCCGAAAATGATAAGATAATTACTGTAACACGAACAAACCCGTACAGTTTTTTTGTTATAAGGGGTGGGTGGTGGAGAAAAAAAAAAGGAGACGACATATTTTTACAATCTAATATATGTATTTAATATCATATAAAACATGTGGCATATATGCAAAAACATTACTGAGGATTGGTTGTTATGTTAATAAAAAATATATTGCACAAGATATGATACAGTGACCAGAACGTTCACTTTTTCCTTTTGTGTTCTGTAGCATCATCCCTTCTTAAAAATCAACAATAGTCGCCCAACATAGGTTCCAGCGTCCCTGGTATCTTGTTTCCATCATCCTATTCATCGCTTACTCCACCCAAATTTTCCGGGAAAAAATTCAAATGGGAGTGCAAAAAATGTATTTTTAAAGACATGCGACACAAAGTTTTTCATTAGTCCAAGCTAAATATGGAGAGGCGGTAGCAGCACCTTTTTTGGGTTAACAAGGGGGCATATTTAATCAATCAATCAATCTTTATTTGGCAAATCTTACAAAATTTGTAATTTTACATGTCACAATATTAGCTAGAATAAAAAACAAAACAAAAATAAAACAGAATAAAAAAACATATAAACAAAATAAAACCAAGTAGAAAGACAGAACCAATCTACAATTTAAAATGTCTGCCAGGATACATTCATCACAGAGACATCATACTAACATTAAACACTATGAGCGGAAATAACAAAAAAATAAATTCCTCACTTATATAAAATAGATTTTCAATTAAATTTTGGTTTACTTTTACCTTAACTTTGTCCATCTGCAGTTTCCTCATTTCCCTTGGCAATACATTAAATATTTTACCGCGCAGTAGCTAGGGCCATCCTGACACCTCCCCAGTCTCCGATATGCTGGAACTAATGTTTGAAGTACCAGGTTCAAAAGAAGTTCTATGAGGCCAATCCTTTTTACTGTAGTGTTCTTTTGCCCTACTGTCCCACAGACACAAAAACAGCAATACTTTGTAAAACCCACTTGAAGTCCTAGCAATATACCTATCTCTTTTAAATCTCAACAGATATCCCACTGATACTGTTCATATTTAACACGATTTAATATGGTTGCTAAGTTGTCATACGTTTCTATCATCATTGTCACTGAATGGGCTAAAGGAATCAATGTTTTTTTGTTTCCATTATAAAGCAGGACTGCTTTTAGGCTGCATTTCGACGAAGCTATGAATAAACGCCACTCGCTAGGATCATGTTCCATATTAAGCTCATTCATTAAACTATCAATATCACAATAGACACATAGCGACCCTTCCATTTTTAAAAAAATTGATAATGTTACATTCCGTTTTCGGTAAAGTGAAACACTTGCTTTTTTATCTAACAAGTTCCAAGTCTCGAACCAAGAAGTTCCGATTTTTGTTTTGACAATCCTAGATCACGCGCCAAGTCATTTAATTCGTGCTGAGTCATTAAATGAGGTTCACTGGTGGTGTTTGGTCACAACTGGTGTTCTCAGGAAGTTGTGGATCAGATTCGGATGAAGAATTAGAATCACCGGGAAACACAATATTCAGGTTTAAACGCGCTGTCGGTACCGGTAGTTCCTGGCAATGAGGAACTGGCCTTAGCGCAGAAGGCAAATTTTGATACTCTATTTTGTCTCTATGCTTTTTTGAAATCCCTCCTGATTTATTTATGCAAAAGTAGCAATCACATACATGGTCAGTAGGTTCACTCCACACCATAGGAACAGCAAACGGCATAGAATTTTTCTTCCGATACATCCACTGCACTAAATTTACGTGACAACTCACACGACAAACATGAGGAGCCCAACTTTTATCTTGATCCTCAATTTGGCACTTAAAATATACAAAATAGGCTTTTTTGACTTCCTCAGATATAGCTTGAGACTTTATAATAAATCGTCCACATATATAACTTATCGGCTGGATTTTTGCAACATCGACGACTCGAACTTGCCATTTTATATCAAAATCGACTTAAACACTTGACTACTGTAAACGAGACAGAAACCAACTAAACTGCCGAAAATAATAAAACTCTTAAAAGTTCGTACAATACTCTGAAAATAACCCCTCTGGAGTCTTGTTGTACTTTCCGGTCCTAAGACAGGTAAAAATGATTTCAAAGATCGCATTATATAAAAGAGAAGCAGGTACTTGAAAATGAGACGTGCTAGGCTATTTATGGCAAATGTGTTTTAATAACTTCCTAAATGAAACGCAAAATAAGCATTCTCATCGATGTTACAAAAATTATGTCGACTTGTGTTATTAGATATTATAGTTGTCCATATAATTCCCATTTTCTAAGGCGGTCAGAAAAACATTATTTCCAATTATAGACCAATAAATAAAATTTATGTTTTTGCGAAACTTCTCGAAAAATTGGTCTATAAATACCTATTCCAATTAGTCAGCGTATAAACTATTTTGGAACAATGTGGTTTCTCTTCAGGAAGATCAATCGAAAGTAATCTTTTAACATACTCAGAAGATGTTAAAGTAAATCTTGCTAATCACATTCGAATAGATTCAATCTACACCGATTTCAGTAAAGCGTTTGATAAAGTTAATCATCTAATTATTTTGAATAAACTTAGAGCCGTCGGTGTAGATGGCCCTTTTTTTAACTTGGATTCATTCCTATCTCAGAAACCGCAAATTTAATGTTCTCATAAATGTGTTCACTTCTAACACATTCTCTGCCACATCAGGTGTTCCGCAGGGTTCCCAGTTGGGACCATTAATATTCATTATATATATTAACGATATCAGTAAATGTTTTCTTAATTATAAATTCTTAATATATGCGCATGATCTCAAATTTTATAGACAAATTAGAACGCTACTTGATTGTGTGCTTATTCAAGAAGACCTGACACGCCTCGAAAACTACTGTAAGCGCGATAGCTGATTTCTTAATATAAAAAAATACTGTACAATCTCTTTTACTAGGAATCGTGACCCTATATCATTTAGCTGAGCTGAATCGAGTTTCTGAAGTAAAGGATTTGGGAGCAATTTTTGACAGTATGCTGATCTTTGATAGGCATATTAATTCATTATGTAAGACCTTTCGAATGTTAGGTTTTATTATAGGCAAGCAAGATATTTCAAAGATGCATAGCAGACTGCTTGCTCTTTAAGCATAATAATAAAATAATGTATCATGCTATTTAATTTTATTGAGAAAATTTAAAGGAATAGAATCATGGGTAAACAGCACTCTCTAGAATACGCAGTGTGAACTAGCGATCAAGACCAACATCGGATATTTAATAATTGTAAAATTATCTTTTAAGACGAGTCTAAGTTCATTAAATTTGGATAAAGGCTATGGAAGGTACAGCGATAACTCGGCGATACGAAAAAATCTTACGAACAAACTTTCGGAAAAATTAATGGTCGTTTTATATCTCGAACAAATTTGAATTTTATGTGATAATAGTAAATGCAATGCAATATTTCAAAAACAACCCTGAAGATTAATACCTATTTTCAAGCATATATTTTCAGTTATCCGGAAGATGCCCTAATGCTAATCCCATCCAATGAGGGAAGACTACAGCCCTATTTGAATCACAAAAGCATATCAATTCTAACGATTTTCGTCGATTTACGGAACGAAAAATACCGAGGAATTAACAAGTCCCATAAGAAGCTGCTTGTTCGTAAGTAAGGATGAATGAAAAATATAATATCAATTAGAGCTGTGTCGCTGTGAATGATTCGAAATATGACCCAATGATAATATCTGAAATAATATGGAGAAATCTGAAATACAAAACTGATATTAAATTTCAGGTTAGGAAAATGCCATTCAGAAAAATAAAATACAAATGATAATGTCTGAAATATTTTTAAGAAATCTGAAATACAAAACTGATATTAAATTTCAGGTTAGGAAAATGCCATTCAGAAAAATAAAATACAAATGATAATGTCTGAAATATTTTTAAGAAATCTGAAATACAAAACTGATATTAAATTTCAGGTTAGGAAAATGCCATTCAGAAAAATAAAATACAAATGATAATGTCTAAAATATTTTTAAGAAATCTGAAATACAAAACTGATATTAAATTTCAGGTTAGGAAAATGCCATTCAGAAAAATAAAATACAAATGATAATGTCTGAAATATTTTTAAGAAATCTGAAATACAAATTACACTTTCGTATATTATATACTGGTTTGGGAAATGCAATTCATAAATATGAAATAATGGTAATGTCTCAAATAATATGGAGAAATCTGAAATACAAATTACGCTTCCTGATATTGAATTACAGGTTATGGAAATGCAATTCATAAATATGAAATAATGGTAACGTCTCAAATAATACTGAGAAATCTGAAATACAAATTACGCTTTAATATTTGAGAAAGAAAGATATTAAATTAGAGTTTTCAGAAATTAAAGTCACAAATCTGAAATACAAAAGTCAAGCGCACATAAATGTATTCTTTATATAAATTTGAAGAATTGGAATGATATTGGAAAAACTGCATTATTACACATTGGAGAGAAACGAATTGTACGTTTCTATCTTTGTTTCTCATTCTTTATCCAAAATATCAACTTAAGCCGTTTTACCAAGCGATTGCGATTGACCACATTAGAGTCACTTGACTTGAAACCAAGGGTTTATTGGGACCTGGTAGAAACTGGGTAACAATAGTTGACAGAAATTGAAAAAATTTTTCTGAACATTGTAAATCTTTATTTTTCGACGATATATGTAAATGTTTCTATAGCGTGTTATTTTTAGTTTCAGGTTATAAAACACCAATGCTCGTGTTTGAAAACGGCGATTTGGATTCTGCCGTTGAAAATGTGGTAGATGCCGCTTGGGGATACCAGGGAATGGTAATGAACTGATTTTTGTTATATAGCGTGGTCAAAAAGTTCGAAAAACCGTTTTCGCAACAAAAAAATCTTCAATTTCAGTGCCCCATTTTCAACACTTCCTGGGAAGTTTTATTAAAGATAGAATGTTGCGATAGTGTCCCACTTTTTAACGAAACGAAAGGTTCCAGTGTTAAATTTGCCATGGCTCTCTTAGTTTTTAATCTACAGGTTGATTTTGAAAATCTTCGCTTTTTAGACAAACCTCGTATTTCCGTTACGTGTGAACTTATCAAAATGGTAAAAACTGATCTTGGTGGAGATTTTTACATAGAGGCGTAGACAGTTTTTCTCTAAAAATTTTAAAGTGGAGACATTAACAGAAGTAAACGTTGTTAAATGGGATACCTTTTATTTCTTTAATTAATTGAGCATAATTTTGGCTTTACAAAAATATATAGTTGTTAATATTTATATTCAAAAACAAACTAAAAATGCGATATTTTTAATAATTTACGTTACTTATAACAGTAGGCCATGATCAATTTATTTAGGAACAATTTCAAAGTTTTTACCATTTGCATTTGTTTCTAATAAATTGGCCATGGCCTATAGTTACAAGTAACGTAAATTATTAAAAATATCGCATTTCTAGGTTATATTTTTGGAAAGCCCAAAGTATGACTAATTAATTAAAAAAATAATATAAAGGATGTCCAATTAAAATTTTTTTATTTCTGTTAATATCTCAAAAATGAAAGTTTTTAGAGAAAAACTGGCTACGCCACTGAACTTTACGCGGAATTCTCTATAGTTTTTATCTTTTTGATAAGTTAACGTGTAACGGAAATACGAGGGGTGTCTAAAAAGGGAAGATTTTCAAAATTACCCTGTAGATTAAAAACTAAGCGGGCCATGACAAAATTTGACGGCGGACTTTTTGGTTCCGTTAAAAAGTAGGACACTACAGTGGAAACCACAATACTCTATCTTTAATAATAACTCTAACACCCTAAAAAATTGGGCACTCTGTACAGGGTGTCCCATTTTCGATACTTTTATAGGGTATCTCCGTAACTGTTAGTGCTATCAAAAAAGTAATGTAGGTGTCATGTGCTCTTCTTGGGCCAAACTTAAATTGATTAAATCAAAATTTGAAAATTTTCGCTCGTTTAAGAGATACGGGGGAAAATCAAAAAATTGACAATTTCAAAATTACCCTATATTTTCTTAGTTAAAAGAGATATGGAAAAATGTTTTATACAGAAGTTTCTTTATATTGATTGTTGAATAATCTGCCGTTTTCAGAATAAGTATACGGGGTCAGGTAAAAAGTTATCGGACCTATCCTCATTTTTTTAAATGGAACACCCTGTATATTTTAATCTAAAAATATACTATTTTAAATTCTCCTTTCAAATATATAACACCCCATGGATAATATTGGTTTCCTAGGCGATTTATTAAACTTTATTACTTTAAACCAAAGTAGGCCACGAAACAAAAACTAATCTCCTAGTGACAACTATGTTGACATTCTAGTTGTTATTAACATTTAACGTCAATTTCATTTTTACATATTCATTTGTGAAAAATACTTATCAACATTTTGAAAAATTTGATGATATCTATCATCCATGGTGTGTTATAAATTTGAAAAGAGATTTTAAAATGCTATCTTTTTAGATTAAAACATACAGGGTGTTTCATTAAAAAAAAATGAGGTTAGGTCCGATAACTTTCTTACCTGACCCGTATACCTATTTATTCTGAAAACGGCAGATTATTCAACAATCATTCTAAATAAACTTCTGTATAAAACGTTTTTCTGTATCTCTTAACTAAGAAAATATAGGGTAATTTAGAAATTGTCAATTTGTTGATTTTCTTCCGTATCTTTAGGCGAGCGAAAATTTTCGAATTTTGTTTCTACCATTTTAAGTTTCTCCCAAAAAGAGCACATGACACATACATTACTTTTTTGATAGCACTAACAATAACGGAGATACCCTATAAAAGTGTCGCAAATGGGACACCCTCTACACGTGATGTCAATTCAAGCCTTGTTCCGCGTGCGATCGCCTGCGGCGTATTCATCGAAACATGCGGAAATCATTTTCACGCACTTTGTTCTTATTTTTTTACTCTTGCTGAACAAACCCGAACTACTGTGAGTTTTTCCTTAATTGATGTCCCGGTTTATCGGCTTCCTCCATAGGGCTCGGACCTGACCTACAAATTTTTATTGACGTTATATCCAGCTTTGAAAAGAGAAGTAGGTCGAGAATTCTTGAATTTCCAAAAAGTTCATAATTGGGGTCCCTAATATATTACCATTCTGTTTTCTAAATGGCAACGAGTTGCCATTATTCGATTGTCAGGGATGTCAGGCATGATTGCCGATGCCGAACTGACACACTTGTCAGTCGGTCTTGTGTGGTCCCACCACCTTGCTAGCAGTCCACCAGTCCACACAGTGCAAAATGTTATATTTGATCACGGAGGGCTGTGTTTAATTTAATTTTAACGCACTTGTCTATTTACGTGTTAATTTAACAATCGGGTTATTTTTATTTTTATTTAGTGTTGTGATCGCTCGAGCGAAAAACCGCTTGATTACTCGATTATTGAAATAACCGACGTCGCTTGATTATTAAAAAAAACCGCTCGAGTTATCTATTCCGACGAAACCGTCGCTCGTCACTTATTATCTTTCACTCGATACCCGAGCTTCGCTTGACGCCGATGGAAATGTACCGCTGTAATGTGATCGAGTTAAAGAACTGCTCGTATATTCGAACAGTTTTTCGCTGGATAGGAAATACTACTCTAGTTATAAATTCGGGCCAAAAACCTAAAATCATCGCCCATCACTTGACTTGATACCCGATCTTCCATCTACGCGCCGCACCATCCGAACCGTGCCGATTGGCAACGTTCGAGTTTGACGCTGAGAAGGTAACCTCGACATACGTCTTTCTTAAAGGCACATAAACGAAAAGGTGCATATAAAGTAGTATGACAAATCCTTTAGTGGAGTCATCGCGACATGGGTTTTGTTTTGACTGGTTAGCCAGCGAACAAACCCGATTGTAAATTCTTAAAAAATGAAAGGATGTAATTTTTAAAAAAATCAGAATGAACTGTTCTTCCTTAATAAAAACTCTAGATTAAACCTCTAAAACTTGCAAAAACAACCCCTGGTGTTTTATCAACACATTATTCTTAGTCATAAAAATTTCAAGTGATTAATCGCTCAAGCGATTTACTCGATTATTAAGATCACTCTAGTATCAAGTACTCGATTATTAAAATCATCGGTTTTTCCCAACACTACTTTTATTCACATTAAAAATCCAACCTAAGCTAGCAAGAAATCTCATCTAAAGAGATATTTTCTAACCTGGAGATTATAAAGATACCAGAAGCACGGTTCCGAAGGCTAAGATTTACCTTAAGAGTATTTATCAGTGGACCGCGTGGCCCGACTTGAGATTTCGCCGCGGAACAGCATAAACTATGGTTATTGAACAAGACACGACGAGACAGCGCGCTGGCCGGCTGTTTCGAGGGAGTAGGAAAGGTTTTCCTTATTCTTCTGCCTTTGATCACCCGAGTGTTGCCAAATTGCTTCAGATAGTTAGCGATTTTAGATATTTTTCCTGAAAACCTCGGTGTGACATTTTTTTTGCGTTAACTAACTAACTGTCCAATTAATTGAGATTATTGGTAGTTTCAAAAATTACTGTATAACCATATTTTTTCAATTAAACGTTATTTACCGTTTTGAAAAAAATAAAATTCTTTTTCAAAATTTCGAAGCTAAATTTAAAATTGTAACAAATTCTATCCAATAGTTTTCTTGTAGTTAGTCACACCTTTTTTACCTTAATGGAGGTCGCTGACAAGTGCTCTTAAGATATTTGATTTTACACTTCACCGAATTTTCCTTCAACGTAAAGAATGGAACCCTCCGCAGACGAGACCGCCCCCGGGATTTTATGGAGGCAACCTCTCAAGGCGCAGGGCCGCTCTCTGACGACCCTATAAATGCGACCCCCTTCCTTGAGACCGAAGGGGGGAAAAATTCTACCGTAACAATGTCGGATGAGCAAGCCGGAAAAGAGTACCGCTTAAAAATCTCGTTCCTTCTTTGCTTATGCTGCGACCGCGATGCTGTTTGATAATACAGTATTTCAACGGTTTCTTTAAATAAAATACAGGGTGATTCACGACGAGCGTGCATTAGAACTTTATGGAGAACTACTGAATATATGTTCCTGAAACTTTGGGGATTTGGGTTTATCGATATGCTCTCTTTAACTAAAATATTGACATGTTTCTGTCATTTCCGGTTATACCGGAAGTAGCTGCCAACTTTCGTTTTTTAAATACAACATGGTAATTTTTATTACATTTTTCGATTAAGCATTAAATACTAAGCACATTTTATAGAAAATGTTTTTGTCAGACTCTATTAGTTTTTGAGATATCTGGACTTTTTGTAATTATTTGGCAAATGCATGACGATGAAATAATCCATATAATTTTTTTACCTTAGCGCTTGGACTAAAAATTTTTTCTCATCGAATAGCTAGAAGATCATCAAGTCTTAAAAACATTTGAAATTCGTCATAAAATGTACAGGGTGGTCACAATTCAAGCCTCATTGTGAAAGAATTCAACCATTAAAAACTTTCTTATTTTAAATGGAACACCCTGTATATTTTTATTTAATTTGATGGCACGCTCGTCGTGAATCACCCTGTATAATTTTTCTGTAAAATTATTTTGGTGAAAAATTGGAGGGCGGTAATGATTATCATCAATCGTAGTTCATAATTAATAATTTCATTCATTATAACCAAATACAGTGAAACCTCTCCTAACGGACACCTCTAATAAGCGGCCATCTCTATTAAGCGGACATTTTTTCATAGTCCGGAACTAGGTTAATGAAATTCCATGAAAATCAACGTCTCCTGGGCGGACTCTCCTTTGGACGGACGGGCTCAGGCTGTTTTCATACAAAGGGTGCGAAAACACTCCTTTAAACGGACAAAAAAAATTGTATTTAGGAGACGAATAAGTACGGTGCAAAAAATCTCTGAAGACAGACCGGCAACTATGCGTGGCAGCGCGAGAGGACTTCGCCGAATGAAAGTATGTGTGATTCCCCGACAACGGTCCGCCGTTTATTTGTGAGTTGTAAGGTTAAAATCGTAAACAATGGCAGAAAAATGTCGCGTTTTGAGTCTGAAAGAGAATATTGATGTTGTGGAAGTTTGTAATTTGATAACAATGATTTGGGCGAGTTCGTTAACATTAATAGCAATGTGCTATTAGAAACTGATAGTGACCCCATTCCTACTGATTATGTAGCTCAAACTGAAACCGCATCACTATCTGACGACTCTGACGAAGAAGTTGAATGCAGTAATCAAACAAATGTCACCAATTATCACAGTATGGTAAAGGAATTATAAGAGTATGCAAAGAATAGAGGTGACTCTACAGCCATGGAATTGTTATCAAACTTGGAATTGCATTTTCTAGTTTGCAAATTTTAATACGCAAACACGTCAAACTACGTTATTAGATTTTTTTAGTACTACATCCTAACTAAAACTAGTGTATTTTTGTTATGTTATGTTTATTTGTACATACATATACATAGTAATAATTTGGCATTTACATATTACCTAATAACAAATTTCCCATGGGCGGACACCTCTATTAGGCGTACACATTTAGACGGTCCCGTAGGTGTCCGCCCAAGAGAGGTTTCACCGTATTTACAATTAAATATGAAATATTAAATTTTAGCTTCCTTGGTCGACCAGCACAATCCTAATTCAAGAAAATATCTTCAAAAAATTCACGGATAAATTGAGAAATCGACTCGAGTCCGTTAGAATAGGACCTGGCGATGACAATTTAGCGGATATTTCTTATCCAAGTGATCCAAATGTAATTCGCAGACTGAATTTAACTGTAGAGAAGGCTAAGTCGCTTGGAATAGAAATTTTTCAAAATGAATCTAATAGTTTGAATGATTTCACACCTACCCTTATTATCGGTAAGTGTTTATCCCTTAGGATAAGGCGACACTTTATCTCCCCTAAAATAGTTTTCGTATAATTGCTTGATGCGCAGATATTTATACAGGGTGTCTTTTTAAAACCCGAACACCCTTTTTTCTCGCTCAGATTGCATTTTTTCGATTTCGACCTCCTCAGATGATTTTCGTAGTTTTGAGGGGGAAATCGAATGGCGCAGGTTTTTTCACCTGCGGTGTTCAGGTGGTGCCCTGCGCAGGGCAACTTTTTTTTTTTTAAATGGGAACCCGTTTTTTTTCCCGCAGGTTCCGAACCTTCATTAAAAAACGAGCAACTTTCGTCCCAAACATTTTTTTTATTCGAATCGATCCTGAACTCGGACAAAGTAAGTGGCAAAATGAAATCAGAAACAATTTTTAGGTTGAAACTAATTTTTTAAGTCTGGTGATCTTGCTGGCCATAATACGGGGTCGAGCCGCCAGATCCACTGTCCAGGAAAATGATCATTTAACCATTGGCGAACAGGTACCGTGAAATGAGCCGGGGCTCCATCTTGTTGGTAGTGTAACAATTCGTCGTTGAAAAGTTCAGGATCGATTCGAATAAAAAAATGTTTGGGACGAAAGTTGCTCGTATTTTAATGAAAAAAACGGGTTCCCATTTAATAAAAAAAAGTTGCCCTGCGCAGGGCACCACCTGAACACCGCAGGTGAAAAAAACCTGCGCCATCCGATTTCCCCCTTAAAACTACGAATATCATCTGAGGACGTCGACATAAAAAAATGCAATCTGAGCGAGAAAAAAGGGTGTTCGGGTTTTAAAAAGACACCCTGTATACAAGGTGTTATGTTACATGGTGGTTTTAAATGGAGAGGAAGCCTACATACTTTTTTTTCTAAAACACCGTCTAAATACTATCCCTGAATAATCCCACATGCAGCAAACCCATAGACATCTGCTTTCACTCAACAAGTGTAATAAGGTTACTTGTGCCAAGGTTATGCAGTGTTGTAAAACCACTTCGCCGCGTCTCCCGAACGAAAAGCGTGATAAGGCGCCTGGTAGCCTGTATCACGAGCCTTCGCTGATATACACTGACGTGTTTTGACTGACTTTTTTTAGAAAACAGTTTGTCATTCTTATTTTTAAGGTTCTAAAGTAGATACGAACAATGTTCTACGTGCCTTAGAAAATGACAGTACTGTAACATTGCTGGCCTTTAGATCGATAGACGAGGCTGTCAATTTGGCAAACAACACCAGACAAGGTTTGGGAGCATCCGTATGGTCGGAAAATATCGGTTTAGTTAACGAAGTAGCCCGGAAATTAAAGGTTAGTTCAATTTGATATGATGTCGGTTTCTTTTGTTTTTACAGCTATTGGCGATTTGCCGTAAGAAACACGACCTCTGGTGGCAGTCGTAGAAGTTCTCTTGGCTGGCGCCACTAGGAAAGTTTTTTGTAATCTTTGACGTATTTAGTAGAGATTAGGAAGTGGTTTTGTTGATTGACATTTTGGTTTTCATGACCTTTTTTGTTTGTATCTGGCAAGGACTTCGAAATTTAACTTGACAATTTGATGACAGCCCGAGGTTGTCGGCGATCCTTGCCTAAATGCATTAACTAAACAAAGACAGTCTAAAAAGTTCGGAAAGTTTTTGATTATCATGCAGCCAATAGCGTTTCTCGAAACTGACACTATGGGGCGGTAAATTCAAAATTTCATCAAATTACACACATGATCAAAATTCTTACCAATCGGAACCTTGTTAAAATTTAGGTTGCAAAGAAACTTTTGACAGTTCTGTTATTATTGGGTTGCGGCGATATTTTGAAAAATTTTAAAAACTATTATGTGATTAGTTAAAGTAAATAAACCTTAAGTGCCGTTTTCACCAAAGAAACTGGCAACCACAACGCAACATCAACGCGACTCGGCACTAATATTTAAATACGCGTGTTCCCACTGACTTAAGGCAACTCAACTGCAACGCAACTAGTTGCTTATGAGTTGCCCGGCATACCGCGTCGCCGTTGTCAGTTGCTTCCATTCGCGGTGTCATGGCTGACGAGACAGCAAATTATTTAACTTTTGTAGCTCATTCGGTAAAACCAATGGAATTTAACCGGATCATTATTTAATTCCTGCGCCACTATATACAAACTATGTCTCTTTATGGTATAAAAAGGGTTAACCCAAAATTGTCGCTCAGTTGTTTTTTTAAGCTTTTTAACGAGCAAGTATGTTGCGGCTATATCTTCATCTGACGCAGACGACATTTTGCTCACGTCAAAAGAGACTTCAAACCAGTTGATCCCAGTGGGAACGCAACTCATCTGAAGTTGCGGTCGCATTGCATTTGCATTGCTTGCCAGTTGCTTTGGTGAGAACAAGCGAGCAACTCAACTGAAGTTGCGGGTGCCAGTTGCTTTGGTGGGAACAGGCACTAAAGCAGTCCGAATAATACAGAGTGTTACAAATTCGGCCTTCACCATTAGGATTTCGGAAACGGTAAGAGACGAAGTCGGTTAAATTGGGACAAAGTAGCGTAATTATGGGCCCAATAATATGCCGCAAGAAAATCACAAATAAATACAGGGGCTTTCAAAATATTGGGAAGAATCTAAAATTTTGCGTATTTCCGTATTTAAAAAAATTATGATGATGATGGTGACCCAAAGACGAAACGTCGCAAGAAAGATCTGATAATGCCGTCTTGTGGAGAATATAAAGTAGCAATGAGGAAGTGAAATAAATTTTTGGACATCTCTTTTGGACCAAATAGGGAAAAAAATTAAAACCCAAACGCAAAATTTTAGATTCTTCAAATATTTCGAAAGCCCCTGTATTTATTTTTGATTTTTTTGCGGCATATTATTTGGCCCATAGTTACGCAACTTTGCCCCATTTTAACCGACTTCGTATCTCTTACCGTTTCCGAAATCCCGATGGTGAAGGCCGAATTTGTAACACCCTGTATAGTAAATATTATAAATTTTTGTTTATTTAGGTTGGCAACGTGTGGATTAATTCACATGGACTGTTTTCTCCCGAGCTGCCACTGGTACCCATTAAAGACAGCGGCGTAGGATATTTTGGAGGCAGAGAAGGTAGCTAACCGTTATTTTATTTCCCTTTTAAAATTTTTAGTGTAACAGTAGTATTGTTAATACAATTTTAGTCATTAAAAATTGATGATATCGAAGCCACTAATATTAGAAATTTAAGTAAAACTAAATATTTAGTCCCAAAAAGTTTGAACCGCCTTATCAGGTCGTGCCTAAATCACTTTTTTGAAAATGTCCAAAAGGTCCAACATGGATCAATATGACGCGACGCAGCACAGAGAAAGGGAAATTTTGCGGGCCGCTTGATCCCGACCAGCCGCCGCGTTGTCAATTGTTCGATTCTTTATGCTAAACCGGTCGCCAAGCGGTCTCTTGTGAATGACTTTACTCAAACTAACAAGACAATTTAACACGGTTCGGCTGTCATTTACTTTCCTTCCTAGCAAATATCTGCGATAGAAGAGTACGATTCCCCTATCGTGGTAGAAGGGGGAAAACAAGCGAATTAGGATACGACAAAGAAATCTGTTTCTTCTTTAATTTATAATTGTTATATTACTTTGTCTTTTGTAATAATTTCTTGCCGATACTGTATAGCAAAGCACTTTAATTTAAAAACCAATAATAATTTAGTTACCGCGTTACCTAAGTGGTTGGTCTTGCACCTACTTTACAGAAAAATATATTATATCGCTGTATACAGGGTATTATGGAAATTACGTATTATATTTAAATGGGTGACTCCTTGGGTATCCTAGAGAAGCGCTACATATGTTCTTTTTTTTAAATTTACCGTTTTAAAAGTGGGAAAGTGGGGTAATAAACACTCTTACTCACAGGTCAGTCCACGCTACTGTACAACATTTCACCCAGGGCCAATGGCAATGTTGCCAAACTTAATGTAAAACTGAAATTCCATATAAAATTATATTATAAAATTCTACCTACTTGTATTTATCCTTATACCTAAAGAGCGAGGAAATTCAGGCACAAACACAATCAGTTTTTTTCTTTTTCATGGGAACACTTCTGGAAACACTTTATGTACACACAGTAATAGTGAAACAGAACCGATAGTTAGCTTTTGAAAATACAATAATACATATTATACTACAGATTATTAGATTTTATTACACGCGAGAAATTTGAGTCCAGAAGAAACGCGTTAAAAAAACAATATTCAAAGATTATTTATGGACGGGCCAGATACACGCGTAAACCGAGAAACAGAGCGGATTGCTGAGAGTGTGTTGGTGATCGACGAGACACAACGTATCTGGCCGCTTGTTGGTCATGAACTAACAGACGCACGCGTGCGGCGCTATATGAAACTACTTCGCTCAGTCGATGTAAGGCGTCAAGAGGTCATTGGCATTTGACCTAGTGACGTAGGTGGCTATTACTATTCCATGTGTTTTTTCGGGTTGTTTAAAACATAGTCCATCGTAAATGTTCTTCAATTAATTGTACAAAAAGGTATTACAGAATGGAAAAGTGTTTAAATTATTTTATTTTGTCTAAAGAGTTTAAGGTGTACGTATGACAACACCGGTCAAAATTCGCATTTTGCTTCCATGTATCGCAGTGCCCCACAGGTGTTTTTCTGGCTAGACGTCACTTTTACCGCTGAATGAATTGAAAGCGCCATTTATGGCTAATTTTCTTCAATTTGTCTTTATCTCAGGAATTGCCGGTTTAAATATAATACGTCATTTCCATAACACCCTGTATATAGTATTAGAGATTGTGATCATGTACATGTATATTGCAAACCTAAAATAATAAAGATATATGAGATGAGAATAATAATTTAGTGTCTTCTCTATGCATTGTGCTATTATTTACTTAGTTTAAAAAAATCAAATCAAAGCTTAAGCATAAAAACAATGTTTCGATTACTTAACTTAACACTTCACAAAAACCTTTTGTTGATTAGTGTTGTTCTTTAAATTCTTGTTATAATCTTGGCCTTAGAAAAAGAGCTTTGTTTCCCTCGGGTCAATTATTTTCACCCGCCGGTGAATAAATATTCACTACACACATGCCATTGTTATACATTAATAACTATTTTAGGTTTTGCCGAATACGCCAATTTTAAAATCCCAGAGATCCCGTCAGGTCCCCGTGAGTTGCCGCCGGACGTGACGAAAGTCGAAGCAATTAGTAATGCCATAAATTCTGGAATAAAGGCCAGCGCTTCGTGGAGCAGGGCTACTAATTTAGATAAAATAAAGCTATTTCAACAATTGGCTGACTGTATTGAAAGCAATAAGAAGAAATTTGCGTAAGTACAGTACGTTTCACGAAAATTGGATACGACTTAATGATTTCCTGGGTCGGGGTCCCATTGTGTCGACAAGAGCTTGGCAATAAACAAGTGAAGTATGAAGGGACGGACTAAGGAAAACAAGTAATGAAATGAAATAACATTTTTTTGAAATATTACTAGTCATATTTATTTACATTCTATAGATAGTTCTGTTTCGCTATCGCTATCCTCATCAAAATTAATTATAATTGGATTAATTATGCGATCCAGACTAATATACGAATTTTCTACAGTTATTACGTGGCGGACTGAATTTTTCCAACTACCGCTAATACAACTAAACTCTTCCAGCAAGAAATAAAAACTAACAAATTTTACCACAAAAAGATATTTAAATATAAATTAAGCAACCTAACCTACCTGCTGTGCCTATATTTAATTATAATTATTACAATCCGGTCCTTTCCACATAATAATAACAAACGGTCATAAATAATGGGATCGCCCCAGGTACTTTTATTGCAGTCATTAAGTTATATCCATTTTTCTTGAAACAAACTTTATTAAATTTGTTGCGATAATGAACTCTTTTAATTTATGTCCAACTATTAAACCTAATACAAGGGTAACATGTAAAGTTCGTTACACGAAAAATGGATATAACTTAATGACTGCAGTAAAAGTACCTGGGGCGATCCTATTATTTATGACCGTTTGTTATTATTATGTGGAAAGGACCGGATTGTAATAATTATAATTAAATATAGGCACAGCAGGTAGGTTAGGTTGTTTAATTTATATTTAAATATCTTTTTGTGGTAAAATTTGTTAGTTTTTATTTCTTGCTGGAAGAGTTTAGTTGTATTACCGATATTATTTTACCAAACGTATCAAAAAACAGAATGTGGCGTCGATGGAAAAACATTGATGGTGCTTCTTCTTGTGTTGCAGTGAAGAAAATGCATTTATCTCTCGATGCTAGGGAAATTGTAAAAAGAGTATATACTTCTTTACTCAACAGAGGACTTTATGCTAGTGCTGCTGCGACTGAAACGTCTGATTTGACTAAGATACCTCTGACTACAGTGAAAAGAATCGCGTCAAATCCCATTAAACCTAGAAAGAAGCGTAAAGATGCCGGTTCCACCAAATGTGCAAAACAAAAGCTCCGTCAAATAAAGGAAAAAGAATAAGCATTTTACATGCTGGGTCAGAAAACGGTTGGGTTCCAAATGCCTTGTGACTTTCTGCAAAAACATTAAAGACTCTTGTGTGGACTACCATAGCGATAGCGATAGCGAAACAGAACTATAGAATGACATTATAAATGTAAATAAATATGACTAGTAATATTTAAAAAAAATGTTATTTCATTTGATTACATTAATATAATCATATCATTACTTGTTTTCCTTAGTCCGTCCCTTCATACTTCACTTGTTTATTGCCAAGCTCTTGTCGACACAATGGGGCCTACCCAGGAAATCATTAAGTTATATCCATTTTTCGTGAAACAAACTTTACCAGTGCAAGTAGTATAGATAACATTTTCACGAATTTACGTTTTATTGATACAGTAGAACCCCGATTATCCGTGCTCCACGGGACCGGACGAGGCACGGATAAGTGAAAAGCACGGATAATCCGAACATTCATTTATTACATGTTACATACATACATATGTACATATTATGTATATAGTATACTCAAAATATGACAGAAAACAAAAGATCTCATAATTTCAAACTAAGTTTATATGTATGTATTGCATAAAAAGATAACAGAACTAAAAATATAATTCTACATAAGGTAAAAAGTAAACTACACAAAATAAGAAAAATAAAAACTCTACATCATAGGTACATAATGTTAATTTGCGTTTAAATAAAGCGGATATGGTATTTTATGTAGCTATGCGTTTGAAAAAAAGTCAGTCACCTTGGTCTGTGTTAAAATTTGTCGATCTTTTTTAATTGTCAGACGTATTCTGCGCAAGTTCAAAATGTCGGTAAGGTCCAAAGATTTTCGTTGCTCAAAATAATCTAGTAGAACGTTGGCAGCTTCTTCAGCCTCTCGGTTAGAAACTCTTTTGATTGATACCGTCCCATCATTTTCTTCGTCTTGACTATCATTTTCGGATGAATCAGGTTGTGACGTACCGGGCTGATTCAAAACTTGTACGACAATATCGGCGTCATTGAAGAGTTGATAACCTGGCTCATTTTTGTCACTGAATCCATCTTTCAACTTCGGTTTCGTCAACTTCTTTGAACTCATCGGCGCTGCGCACTAATGCAGTTAATTCAGTTGTGGTCGCTTCTTCCTCCTCAGATTCCACGATGGTTTCATCTTCCTCTAGCGTCATTATTTTGTAAAAAGCTCTTTTAAAATTTGTTTCTTTCACTCCATTCCATGCATTTGCCACTGTAAAAATTGCGTCTTTGATCGTAAACGATTTCCAAAACTTCATTAGATCAACTTCATCCAACAAATTCATCATAACTTCTTTCCGGTAGAGGCGTTTCATTGTCTCAATAACGCCTTGATCCATTGGTTGGGCAATGGAAGTGACATTGGGTGGGAAAAAAACAACAAAAAAGTTTCCATCGTCAGATCTTAGGACTGTCTCATTGGGATGAGAACGAGCATTATCCAGAAGAAGTGCCTTTTGTGGCAACTTTTCCTGCTTCAAATAAGACTTTACCTCAGGAATGAACTTTTTATGAAACCAATCTTGAAATATATCACAAGTTATCCAAGCAGCTTGCTGGTTATAAAATAGAGAACTTCAAAATTTCGATGATGGGAAATCATAGCACGGATAATCCGCAGCCCGGATAATCCGCGCACGGATAATCGGGGTTCTACTGTACTAGTATAGTAGAAGTACATAGGTATATGTATTTCAGATCATTCGGCCCAAAAAATTGTTTTTGAAGACGCTCCAAATTTTTGTTACAAAATAATTCTCTCTAAAGAAAATAAAAACAGTTTTTTGGACAGTTTGAGAAAATCTATACAGGGTGTTACAAATTCGGCGAAGAGATACGAAAATTGTGGCAACGTTCCGTAATTATGGGCCAAATAATTTGGCGCAAAAAAAACAAAAATAAATACAGGATTTTCAAAATATTTGTAAAAATCGGTTCTTAGTCTTTCCTGACTTTGTTCGAAGTAAACTTCAGTTACTCATTGCTACTTTTTATTCTCCACTAGATGGCGTCATCAGATCGTAAAGCGACGTTTCATCCCTATGCCATTATCATCAACTTAATTTTTTTAAATACAGGCCTGAATTCTTTTATTTAAATTATGGAAGAGGACCGAAGTCTACTTCATACAACACTTACTGGTTTCGACGTTTTGTTCCTTACATTGACCATCTTCATTAAAATACCCCTAGTATCTAGTTGTTGTAATTCGAAAATGTGAAACTTCTCTTTTAAGAGTCAAATTTGAATGTTAAATTTAACCTAAATTTTTAACATAAACTTTAAATTTAAATTAAATAAATTGTACTTAGTCTGAGTAGAAATTTCATACAACTATTAGTTTGAAATAAAAAAATCAGTAGTAGTACGTAATAACAATAACAATTAAAGACAGAAGTAGCAATAATAATTTTAAACTCTTCGAAACAAAAATAAAAGGAATGTACTTTATTGAAGATGGTCAATTTAAGGAACAAAACGTCGGAAAACCAGTAAGTGTTTTATACCGCTGAACGAAGATTTCGGTCCTCTTTCATAATTTAAACAAAAAAATCCAGTCCCGTATTTAAAAAAATTAAGTTGATGATGGTGACCTAAAGATGAAACGTCAAAGATCTGATGATGCCATCTTGTGAAGAATAAGAAGTAGCAATGAGAAAGGAAATTTATTTTGGGACATCTCTTTGAACAATATCAGGAAAAAATAAAAAAAACCGAAACGCTAAATCTTAGATTTTTCCAAATATCTTGAAAGCCCCTTCAATTGTTTTAGATTTTTTTGCAGCATATTATTGGGCCCGTAATTACGCCACTTTGTCCCAATTTAACCGACTTCGTATACGAATTAAATTAATACTGTGCGATATTTCTTTAGAATAAAACTTATATTTGTAGAGATGTGCCAGAGCCGTGGCTGAATAACTTTATCGCAAACGTACAAGACGGCATATTTGAGGCACACGCACCACCCAGCGTCACCTGTAACGGATATAGTGTAACGTCATTAAAGCACCCAAAAGGTGTTGTGATTATGGAGACGAGAGGTTCTGTGGATAAACACAATGTGAAGTTGCTGCTGGCCGCCATTTCAGAAGGTAAAAAAAAATAATAATGGAGCATTTAATTTTGACATTGCTCGGCACATAGGTTTACCATGTCGACCTCTTCAAGAAGTTATAATGCAGTATTTCGAAAAAGTGTACAGGGGAGCCACTAGTCAGCTACCTCAAAAATTACATAGTATTTCATATGGTATATTAATTCCATAACATCATGTACATTCGTTTTCGAAATATGACTCTTCCTCTCCCTTGATATTTTTTTTTAATACAGGAAATGCAGTTATCCTCTTAAACGAGCCCCGAGAAACCCAAGTATTCTACCAGGAAATATCGAAAAAACTACCTTCAGGAGTACTATCGGTCTTCCCCTACAATTTGGACTCCTCGAAAACGGCCTCTTTACATAAGGAATTATGCAGTTACTTCTCCGAAGACAACGTTATTTTTGCATCGATAAGTTTAGCAAATTCTAAGATACTCCGAACAGTACAAATCGAATGGGAGGACGCTTTTAGAAACGTGTCCGTAGTTAAGAACGTTTGGTCCAATATTGGACAGTCGAGTCAGTGTAGTTTGTAATGTTAAGACCATTAAAGCCCGATTTTTAATTGTGTTTGTATCACAACCGGTTTACAATACAGTTGAACTAAACTTATAATTATCTTTTTATCTGCTATTTTATTACAGCCGGTGAATGAAATTGTTTACTGCAGGTAAAAGACTAAAGAGCGTGAAACGTACTTTACCTCTATTTACTTATTGAACATTTTTAAACCGGCAAATTAATGTTGTCAATTTTATGGGCTTCTCAGTAATTTGGTCGTAAGAACAAATATTTTGCTTTATTTTTATATGTATATGTACATACATGGATATGTTATTAATACAAAGAATATTTTTACAGGATAACGTAATTTTTATTTCATTAATCGAGTTAAGCTTAACTAATAATACAATATAGTACATACGACAGTAACCAAGTCGAATTTATCGCTAGAAAACCCAGGCAGCAGTTTTCTCTAAAAAGGTTAATATTACAGAACCGGATATAGTCATGGACGGACACGCAATCCCACTGGCTTCATCTATTAAGGCGGTCGTCTACCCAAATGGGTCGAGTTTCAAGCGCTATATTCTACAGTTCGTTGTGTGGAGAGAAAGTGAGATACAGAGTTGCCGTTTGGTACACGTCTTTATTTATATATCATAAGTATGAGTCTCTTTTTTTTTTAATTTTGAAAATTGCGGAAGTTGTGGTCCTGAGACGGTGGATACGAAAAATCGGCAACGCCGCAGAACTCCGGTGATTGTAGGCGACTCAGGTGTCTGAATGGAAGCAGCAAAAAATCAGTATTTGCACACTTTTAGCTATGTCCCCTACCAGAATCAAAAGAAAAGAACAACAAATCAGACTTTGGCGTAATTTAAAAAAAAATGGATTTCTTCGTTTTTTTGAAAGGTTTTTTGCTTGTAAACAAAAAATTTTGTTTTTACGACAGTCATTGAGGTACCGGTTATAGCGATGCATGCACTAAAGATCTGTGCCAAATTTCAGCCGAATCCGTTGGGAACTTTCCGAGATATCGTCGGAGTTTCCCGGAAAAACATTGTTTCGAGAAAAACGAGATTGAAAATCCGAGGATCGGATCATTTTTTATATAAATAAATTGGAGCACGTGGAGGGAAAGATGGAAAATAGTCGACTGCCGAGAAGAAACTAACCGTTTACAATACAGGAATCTCCGTCAGTCGGTCAGGTCAATCGGACAATAGAAGTGGGCGGAGAAGAAGCAGCCGGCCGCGCGGTAGCCTGAGAGCGCTCGCTCGCTCGGGACCACGGCAGCGCTTGCCTTTTCATCTGTATCTCCGTTAATTATGGAAGGAAAAAAATCCTCTGGCACAAATGTTCTTGAAACCCTAGATATCGAATTTATGTGAAAAAAACCGAAATTTTCAAATTTCTGGGTAAACGACCCCCTTAATTTGCTGGGCGTCAATCTGGGAGGAAATATGTCTTGGCAAAACCACGTTGTGGTAATCGCCAAGGTAGTTTCGCAGACACTTGGTGTACGCTTCCGAACCAAAAAGTTTTACACACCTCAACAACTTTTGATACTATACAAAGCCCAGATTCGACCATCACTAGAGTACGGCTCTCATGTCTGGTGCTCTGGCTCTGCACCCAAACATACTCTTCGGCTGCTGGATTCCATCGAAAGGAGGGCCATTCGTCTGATTGGAGACCACGAGCTGACGAAGAACCTCGAAGACAGGTTGGAGATTTGACTCTCGTTTACAGATTTTTGTATGGAAAATGCTCAGCTGACCTTGTCCTCTTAATTCCGCCCAGAACGGCGAATAGCAGAAATACACGACGAACCACTGCCGCCCATCCATATGTGGTTAAGCTTAGTACCCCTCGAACTTCATTATTTAAGAATTCTTTCATCGGGAGGATATTATCCTTATGGTACGGCCTTCCCGAGGTCGTGTTTCCCAACGAGTATAACCTCCAACGATTCAATATGGATGTGCGACAGGGTTCGTCGTGTATTTCATATTGGTAAAATATTTCCATTTTTTTTAAAATTATTTACTTGATTAACTTCAACGCACTTGTGCCCTGGGCTGCAACAACTTTAGGCACTGATTGACTAAGAAGTCCTGGTTTGCTTCGCAAAAATCAACTTCACAATACACGAGTTCCCAAAGCAATCAATGTCCAACCCATCCTCCACAAATGTAACGTTCTTGTCTTCGTCGGTCTTTCGTTTGCGTTCGCATGGCCCGTCTAACTTGAAACGTTCTCGGGTGTAAATAAGACTATTTAAATAGAAAACCATAAATACCTTTATTTGTAAATACTTTACATAGGAATTATAATAAAACACCGCCTTAAGGTGACATAAAATATTTTACATAAAATACAGATAAGTCAGTACAGTTGCGCTCATAAACAGTTCAGGGCAGTTCTCGGGCTTTGTTTGTCTCGGTGCAAAATTTTTAAAGAAAGTACTGCAGTTTTTCAATTTTAATCACAATTCATCCCGTAACTTTTTGAATTGTTGTCCGATCTTGGTGACGTTTTTTGCAAAGTGTAGACTTATATCTTGGGATGATATCCTGAATTTTAGTTTTCAAAAATAATCATGTATTGATCATTATACAGGCCGAAACAAAAGTAACTTTTTTACTCTTAATTTCTTAACGCTCTGTGCAAGAATTGAGCGGTAGAATTTAGCTTCATTATATTTTGATTTGGAATGTGACCTTTTCTTAACACAATGTCTTTTGGTTCACGTTATTATCTATTTTTTAAACGAAAATATTGCAGTTTGTCAATTTTATTCACAATTCAAAACATCACATTGCTTTATCGAGTATCATAAACAAATATCCAAAAATTAATAGCCCGTATTGTATTGAAGCATGCCTCGTTACATGGTAGAAGTGATAAGAACATGTGGCAATACGCTCTATTAATTTTCGGATATTTGTTTATGCTACTCCATAAAGTAATGTAATGTTATGAATTGTGAATAAAATTGAAAATCTGCAATACCTTCCTTAAAAATGTGCATCTTTTTTTACAAAGCAGTTAATGACGTATTTTAAGGTCGTATTTTAGCCTTAATCTTTGTTGTATGTTCATACCATTATATTATTCTTTCATTTCACATACCATTAAATACGCAAAACCTTTTAATACCTTAGAGTTAAAAACGCAGACAGCAATATAAATACCCATAAGGGTACTCGCGCACGGGCGGGTTTTAGCCGCCGAGCGGTTGCGGAGATATCGCCGTCGTTTAGCGGACGTATGTACAGGACGACAACTTTAACTGTAGCTACAAAAGGAATGCGGGCAAAAAAATTTCTTGGGATAACAATGTTGTCACATATATTAAATTTTAATTTAATAACATGTTACCAAGTAAACTTTAGTAAACCCTAAAATTAAATTTACCCATTTAAAGTAAATTGTCATAAGTATATACGAAACTAATATTCTATTATAGTTTCAATGTTCTTAAAACTTTCTTTTCATACTATTTATTTTAATATTTAAATGCAAAATAAAATATTTTTTCATTAAAGTACTTCTAATCTAAAAATAGGGCAACATGGTGCAATATCAACGGTAACCATGGGTAACTGGTGGCTAGAGCTAATTTGATAGGTTATATCCCAGACAGAGGATGACGTCACGCGCCTGGTGACACGCCTACAGTGCCAGCGTGCTTGTTCGGCGATGTCCAATATGCTTCATCCAGTTGCATAGTGATAGGGTTTGTTTTAAAACTGTGATAATGAATGAATATACCCTGGTAGAATCCTTCATAGTCAAACCCGCGAAGTGATTGCCAATGTATACAGGGTGTGTGAAGAGGAATCACAAATTAATACATTTAAATTGCCACTTAAGCGAAAGCTAGAAAGGCTCACAATGTATATGGGAGTAAGCGTGGGTGCAGTAAAAACATCACACAGAAGATACTGAAAGGAAGAAAATAACCCAAATCAATTGTTGTCATCTCCTGTCAAAAAAGGGACCGTCTCTCTGCTGTCGAAAAAATCGAAGGCTTCGACTTTGGCATTGTTAGTAGAACAATACAAAAGTTTTATTTGGAACTAAAAGTATTTCCAACCTTAAAAAAGTTGCTGCAACAGCTGCGGCTGTTTCGGAACTTTAGTCTAGTGCAGAGGTCGGCAACCTTTTGAGACAGAGGAGCCAAAAGTTATAATTTACACAATTTCTCATGGTCACAACCAAAGCACTGGTGAAGACGCCAAATTGTCTTGCGTCGAAAACGAATTAAAACCTACATAGAAACATTCGACGACGGCGTCATTCGAGAGCTTTCGACGGACTGACGACGGTAACGACGCGTGTCACGGGGGAGGGGTGCGGTGAAAAGCGAGTACAAGTGGCTGATTCTCGCCTAATCGCCTAATTCTCGTTGATCGATTCAGAACGAATTTTTAATGTTTTTTTTCGATAAAATAAATAATATTTTCCGTATGGAACTAAAGAGCCGCAGCTTCACATCCAAAGAGCCGCACGTGGCTCGCGAGCTGGTTTAGAGTGTTCCTGTCTTCTGTGGATGAAGTTTGACAAGGCTGCCGAAAGTACATTCCTCGACACCGAGAAATTAATCTTAGGTCTTAGAGGTTGAAAAGAGGCCGGGTATTTATGACAAAACATTACCAGAATATAGTAATAGAATTATTAAAGCAAATCTGTGGATGGAAGTGTGTAAAGAAATTATAAATGACTGGGACAAATTTGGAAATGAGGAAAGGGTCTAACATGGTGCAATAACTCGTCAAATGTGCCTTTGCTCATTCGATAATACGCTAAGAATTTGCGGGGGTGTTACACAAATCCTCATATATTGTATGGAATATTGGCCCTCTTTGAATTGCCAGAGGATACACCCACATTTTCTTTTTTCTTTGTATTTTAGAACGAACTAAAAGGGTACTCACAATAGCTTTCTCTTTAAAATTCATATTTGAAATGAACCGTTGTTGCGGTTGACTGTTTTTTAACCGCTCATGCGCTACCTCCTTCAAAACTAGCGGTAGTTTCGCCGCCACCGCTAACCGACTCCGCGGGGAAAAAACCGCCCGTGCGCGCGCCTACCCTAAGAGATTTCAAAATCACTCACCCGGTGACGTCACAAGCCACGCCTCCATCGGCGTGGAATCTTTCCTGTTTAGTTATTTATACCATGATAAGAAATCTATTAAAAAACTAACAGGTGTTTTTGAGATTATTTATTTTAAAATGCCGATATACTGAGAGTTGCCTGTAAAAAAAATTTTAATCCTGGAATCACATTCCCTTATTTAAATCATTTAAAATAAAACTTTCTGCTATAACATTTCGTAGCTATCTATATCGGGAACGAAATGCTCCTCTACGTGCTGTTGGAATATCACGAAATCCACGTCTTTTTGGAATATTTTGGAACATAACGGGCATATTCTTTCGCTGTTCTGGGGAGGTTCCACAAACGGACTTCTTTTCAATGGACTATGCACCTTATTGTATGTCATATCCACGTCTGTTTCTGTACATTTGTTGTCGAAGGATTTCGTGATGAGATCGACGGTAGAGGTGCTTTTCTCTAGTTTGGGATTTCTCGATTTACACGTTTTACACTGAAGTTTTTCTGAAAATAGAAAAATATCGAAATCGAAAATTCGAAGAAATAAAAAGAACAATAAAAAAGCTTATTGTTAAATTTCGGGGCTAATCTGGCTTTCTCAATGTGTACATAATTACAACATTATCCTACAGAGGGCGTCATGGATAGAAACGCCCCCCATTTTGTTTTCGTTGCGAATAGAGAACTAATATTCTGGCATCGTCAAGTACTCGATAGTACCTGCAAAATGATGTATCGCAAGACACATCTTCCTATTTAATTTTCTTTATCAAGATGACGCCCATTTTGACAGTTAGTAGGTACTGTCATTCTTCCGCCAAAAAGTAGTTGACCTTCCCCTATAAGCCACACCCAAATTTTGTAAAAAAAAAATAGCGAGTCAAAAGTTATTAAGCTGTTTCCAGACTATATACGCACACTGTATTCCGAATTTACAGGCAACAAAAAGTCTGGGAAATTACAAATATTTCTGAATATACAGGGTGTTATGGAAATGACTTATTATATTTAAATGGGTTACTCCTAGGGTGTCCTAGGGAAAGTCTACATTCTTTTTTTTTAATCAAATATCTGAATACTAAGGTAAAAACCCTTTTTACCCACATACTGTCGCGCCGTTCCATCTGGATTCAGTTAGCAACAATGTGGGTCACTAGAGTATACTGACAGTGTTGTCAGATCACGCCGCATGTTTCGCCCTTGCTTGGATGCAGTATGTTTCGAGACTCGGGGGTGGAATGACGCTGTCGAGGGTTCCACGTCTTGATGTATACGGATTTTAAACGTTTTGTTAGTTGTAGCATTACCCCCGATTTTTTTTTCTGTTGTGAAATAATTCATAATAAGAAATATTGTGATGTGATTTCAAATTTGTGTGATATTACCTATTGTTGGGTCTGTTGCAAACATACTTTTTGTGTTTTATTTTTTTATGGAATTTAATTATAAAACGGATTACAAGATCGAAGGTAAGAGAGTATGTACCTTAAAATTGTAATATTTTTTTTCTAAAAGGTTTGAAAAAGAAATGATAACGCGGGTCAAAGAAGTCTTGTTGTCAAAAACTGAACACGTGCGTTTACAATTCTGTGTTGCAATATATGACAACACCGCCTCAATAAACTATTGATTGCGAAGGGCCTCAGGAGCGGCCACGTATATTTTGAGATTTCATATAAAGTGTATATTTCGCTTAATAATTCAAAGCGCCATTTATGGTTATTTTTCTTCAATTTATTTTCATCGCGGGATTTGCCGGTTTAAATATAATAAGTCATTTCCGTAACACCCTGTAGTATATATTTTTTAATTGACACGTCCATACAGGGTGTTATGAAAATGGCTTCAACCGTGGAAAAAATGGGAAAACGACCCCTAAAATCAGATTACATGCGGTGTACCCCATAGACACACGGTATCCCCTCGACAGGTCATTCAATCTCGAAACGACTGGTAGCATACAATGTTGCCGAACTTAAATTTCAGATTAGAAGCATAATTACCCTAAATCTCTTTAAAACACCAAATGTTACACGCATGACATGAGTTTCGCGAACACGCTATTCATCCTAGTAGATCATTGCACCTATGTATATCTTAAAATTAAGTAAACTGCCTACAAAATTCTTCAGAAGTATTGCGTTTGGCACCAATGCTTGCCGTCTACTAACCACAGCGTTGCGTGGCGTAACACGCATATGCCGCTATTCAATCGATCGAAACAGAGTGATATGGCTCGTAGCTGGTGACTTTAAGTGCCCCAAAAAAATCTCCGTTATCCGTCTTACCTTTAAGATTCTCCATATTTTTCAAATTCTGCACTAAAATCGTCTGTTGCTGTAACACCGCTTCCTTTAAAAGCCTAAGATCATCCCCAAAACTTTCAAGTTCCACAAAAATATCGTTTTCCAACTCTTCGTCGAATAGGAATCCGCAATTCTCCGAAATTATTTCGTCATTTGAAAAGGTCATTTCTGAAATCTCCGTACACACCATATCTAAAACATTGTTTATTTATCACATATTTTTTGGACACATATTTTTTGGACACATTTTAAATGTATTACTTATTCTGAAACCTACTCAAGAAAATTGTTTATTTTTCAAAAAAACGTAAATTTCGGGCATAATATTAAGACGAAACTTAAATTTTTATACAGGGTGTCCGCTAAGTAATGGGACATGGAAAAACCACAGACTCCTTACGTAAAAATATTAGGATTTAATTATACTTACCTATATCCGAAAGTTGATATTAACTGAGATACAGGGTGTTAAAGTTAAAACTTCATTTTTGTTTCTCTCTAATAACTTTGACAGAAACCAACGGTTTTTTACAAAATTTGGCAATTATGGTTTTTTAGGATGAGGATCTGATTTTTTGGTGTTATTTTAATGTACCCATGAGAAAAAAAATGAAATTTAGAGATACAGTTGCTATGAAACCTCCATGTTGTTATCTGCTTGTTGATTATTGTAAAATAGCTGTGTAAAAAAATGTTTCATTTTTGAGTTTACCCTAAGTTAAGTAACAATGCCGAAACACAATAATCAACAAACATTGAGGTTTCATAGCAACTGTATCTCTAAATTTCATTTGCTTTCTCATAGGTTACTTTAAAAAAAAATGTTGTTTGCAAATGAATAATAGGCACTAAACAATATAAATGCATATATCTCCGAAACGGTAACTCTGGGCGACCTGAAATTAGTGTACCTTTTTACGTAATAAATATGAGAAAAGTATTATTTTCATTAAAACCTTAAATACACGGAGGCACAAAAAAGTTATGACTTAATAAATGTGCAAAAAATGCCGCAGGCAGCGCCCCCTACATTGTAAATTAAAATTTCATCAAAATCAGTTCCTCATCCTAAGAAAACCATAATTGCCAAATTTTGTAAAAAACCGTTGGTTTCTGTCAAAGTTATTAGAGAAAAACAAAAATGAAGTTTTAACTTTAACACCCTGTATCTCAGTTAATATTAACTTTCGGATATAGGTAAGTATAATTAAATCCTAATATTTTTACGTACAGGGTGGCCCATTTTAAAAAAGCAAATGTTTTTTTTCTATTGAACGTAGAAAAAATCTGAGTACGTCACTGGATTCTACGTAAAAAACTACAAAGAGAACATTTTATTTCTTTTTAACAACGAACAAACCCGGCATATGGGGGGGGTCCCAAAATGTAGAATTCTCAAAAACATCCCCGTATATCTTTACTAATAACGGAGATATCCCGTAAAACCATCGAAAAATGGACACCCCGAACTTTTCAAGAGTTGACTGAACTCACAGTTAAATGACCGACACAAATGTCTTAATAAACGAAACTTTTACCAACCTAATTCTTTCTTCTGCTTAGTAAAACTATCGGACAGCTTCAACGATATATCTTCTAATTCTAAACTAATCTTATCGTTTTCTTCTAAGTTTTTCTGCAAAACTTTCGTCTGCAGTTCGCTTTTTGTGAACGTTTTGGATCGTATCAGGTTCGTTTGATGCGTTGAGTTATTTGGAGTAGTATGCTGGAAACAACAACACAAACGATATTTATGTCGGTTCTCCGTAATGTTTTAGGCCGGATTAAAAATTAAGACCGCTTAAAGTTATGTTTTCGTAGTCCCAGTAGCAATAAAGAGATTTACGCTAACTTAACCCTAAGCCAACAATATTTTAGGCTTAATTACGTGGCTTAGCACCCTGCGCACTACGTTGAAGTTTGAAAATAAATGTCATAAAATCATCCGTCTTATAAAACTATAATAATATGGAAGAAATAGAAAATTAAATATTTATTGAGAACGATGGAGATAATACTAGATATAGATATTGGATTTCCCAGGAGGATCTATAATCATTTTTTCAGAAGATTCTGCAACAAATAGAGTATGATATAGAATTTAATAATGGTCTGTAAGTTTTTTTTTACAAAAATCAAATAATTTTTTGGTATATTTGTCACCGGAAATAGTCACAACAGGATCTCTTTTTAGTAGCATCTATAATAGAGTGCAGAAGAATACTTATATTTGTTAAACAGAAATTTAAATTCGACACACAACTCAACGAATTGTCCAAAAACAAAGGTTGGATGTTAGATTTCTTCGCATTCCACTGTAGATTTCCGGGAAAGAACACCACCCAGCATTCCTACAGTTCAATCGGATATGACCGAAACCGTGTTCCGTCAGCGTCCCCTGAAAGGGCTCGACGTCAAAAAAACTTCTGGACCAGACGAAATTACTTTTATAGTTATCAAGAGATGCGCCGATGAACTAACACCAGTATTTTGTATAGACTTTTCAACTTATCCTACAAAAAAGGAATATTTCCCTCGTGCTGGAAGACGGCGTCCAGCCTATATCAAAGGAAGGTAAGAGAACCCTGCCTAACAACTATCGACCAATCGCATTGCTTTCAGTTATATCATAAGTAATGGAGAAAGCTGTTAACCAACAACTTCTAAAGTATTTGGAAGGCGATCATCAATATTTTCGGAAGTCCAGATCAACCTTCTAGTCTGGAACAACGCAATCAAACATCATGGAAAGTCTCAAGGTGCGGTTTCGGTAAAACTGCTGGCAGTAACGCCTGGTTATTGCGTCTGGCGGTCACGGCTAGCCGTTAACGGTCAAGTGTTTTCCCTGTAACTGCTGGAAACCAGATGATAGATCGATATCGAGCTATTTTTTTAGATTAAAATATACATGATGTTCCATTAAAAGAAATTAGGTTAAGTCCGATAACTTTTTTACCTGACCCCGTATACTTATTCTGAAAACGGCAGATTATTCAACAATCATTAAAAAAAAACTTTTGTATAAAACATTTTTCTGTATCTCTTTTAACTTAGAAAATAAGGGTAATTTAGAAATTGACCATTTTTTAATTTTCCCCCGTATCTTTTAAGCGAGCGAAAATTTTTTAATTTTGATTTTACCATTTTAAGTTTGACCCAAAAAGAGCACATGACACGTACATTACTTTTTTGATAGCACTAACAATTACGGAGATACCCTATAAAAGTGTCGAAAATGGGACACCCTGTATAGTCCTTGATACGTTTATTGCTGACCACACGGCCTAAAAAGTTACATTTTAATTAGTAACTTGATCAGATGAAAATGAGTTATTATTTATAAATTATTTGAAATTATGAATAACTTTACCATCATCTTTAATCCTCGCTTTCTTTTAAAATGAATAAATTTTCATCGAAAACATAAGATATCCGCCGATCCATGATTTGCAGAGTCAAGACAGATTAAGTCTATATTTAGCTTTATCTAGATACGATAATAATCTTAAAGTACATTAGAAAAAACAATAAAAGTATGAGTAATGAAGCCGGAAGAATATACATACAGGGTTGGTCAATGAGTCCGATTTTTCTTCGTCTAGTGGACCCTGTGTGGTAGGCCACTAAATTCTCTTTTTGCAGCCAAGTTTTTAAATTTGGTTCCATAGTTTTTGAGAAAATGCCTTTTAAATGTCGAGCCATGCTTCTCAATTACATTACAGCATTTTTTTTTTAATTTTAGACATCGAAAGTAGAACACTTTTTAAGGCAAATTTGTAGATTTTTATTCGGACTTTTAAGCCCTTAAATAAACGATCAAAGTTGGACCTCGCGAAAAAGGGGCGGAGCTGTAATAAATATTGTGTGGTTCCCGAGTGCGTTAACACTTTCAGAAATGCCCCAGAAAATCTGTTTATAAAAGCCGTATTAGAGTCGGCAATAAAAATTTCCGGCAATGCCGGCAATGCGAGCAGTATTGGGCCAGCTGATCGAGAACGGTTTAGTGCGCATGAATCCTTGCAATTATAATTGCCATTGCTGGCGCAAGAGACAAAAATTGCCGACTCTAATACGGCTTTAAGCGTGCCATTCAGGTGCAGATACAGGATTGCAGATACAGGATTTAATTGAGAGTGGATAAAATATTCATTGAAAACTGGTATTAGATGATGAGATACCGAAAAAAGTGCTATGAAGCCAAATTTTTGCGGATGATACATTCCTATTGGTCGAAGACGCAGATCTAAGGGTTCTTGAAGAAAAGTAAATAAAACCATAACAGTAAAGTGGTTATTAAAAAATAATTTGAAGATCAACATAAAAAAAAACTGTGTTTATGATTTTTAAACATAAAAATAAAAAAAGTGCACAATTCAATATAAAAATAAACAAGGAACAAATAAAAATGGTGAACTGCTATAATTACTAAATATAGATGCAGAGTTAAATTTTAAAAACATATGGACCATGTCTCCAAGAAATTGGCTTCTGCCTGTGGTGTTATAAGAAAATGTGTGAATTATATACCAAACATAATGAAAATGACAATTTATGAGGCTTTGTTCAAGTCGCATCTACAATATATGTGTGCTGTTTGGACATTTTCAAACAATGCAATAATACAAAGACTCCAACGATATCAAAATAGAGTTCTTAAATGTTTACATAGACTACCGAGACTATATCCAACCAAACAAATATATAAAACCTATAAACTGATAATGTTAGTGACATAATAAAGCTAGAAGAATGTAAACTGGTTCATAAAATCATTAAAAAACAAATAGAAACTAACATAAACCCAATAATCAATAGTGATTTGCATCAACACAACAGGAGAGCCTGTGACAACTTATTTATGTGCCGAGATCAAGAACAAACATCCATCAAAACAAAACTACAATAAAGATGCTGAAGTCATATAACTCGCCGCAAGTAAACATAAAGAATACTACAAACGCGTCATTGCAAAAAAAATAAAACAAATGCTTATACAACAAAGCTCAGTGCAGTTTTAGGATTGAAGACTGGATGCTTTATGATAAATTATATATTGTTCGCTTTTCCTTGCTGCGAAAGTGATTGACGGACGTATGGGTGTAGAATAGTTAATTAGTTTTCATCTCAGAGCATAAGTGTAATATTATTATATAATATATTTATTATTAGGACTTGTTACCAGTCATAAGACATTATGTACTATTTTTAGTTCAAAAATAAAGTGTTTTAAAAAAAAAATCCAAAAAATATATTTTTCAGAAAAATATCCAGTATTAATTTCATATGATGCATATTCTCGGGTGTCAAATGATGGAAAATCAAGGTAACATTCTATGATTTAAACCTATTTGTTTTTTAAAAAAAAAATGTATTTCTTAAAATTTAGCTTTTTACCATGTAATTGGGGGTGGCCAGGAACTAACTGGCAACCATATTTACCATTTATAGTGATTTGCTTATATGCTTAAGAAAGGACGTTTTTTCTAAATTTAAACAAGTTTTAATGTGCCTCCCAACGTTGCTCTTACGAATCCAAGCCAAATAAATCAATAGCCTAATGGAATGTGGAAACTCTTTACTTCTAACAACAAACATACATGTATCTAATTATAATTACCTGTGTCAAAGTATCATTAATTCTTGTAAGCTGACTTCCCAAGGACTTATTTACTCTCGTCAATTTACTTAACTTATTCCATAATTCCTGGTTTTCATTGGTCACCATTTTAACTTTGTCTTGGAGCTGCTCTTTTTGCTCAGATAATTCCGCGACCTAAATGTAGAAAACATTTTGTTAAAAACGAGCATCACCTTTGAATAACGAAGGTTAAAGAAAAACGGATCATTATAATCATCTGACAACTGATATTTGGAGACAAACGGATTTCTGAGCTCAGACATACCACATTGAATATCGTTGGATATCTATGTGCTACAAAAGTCAATTGGTCATATACAGGGTGTCCCATAATTAATAGTACACAGTAAAACTGCAGACTCTTTGGGTAAAAATATTGCGATTTCACCAAACTTTGTTTAGTTCAAAAGTTGATAATAACCAAGATACAGGGTAGGGCGTCTAAAGGAAAATTTTATTTTCTAATTTCATACAATATTTTTACAATTGGGAGTCAACTTTCAATTAGAGTTATTTTTTTTTTTTATGATCAAACAAAAGCGCTATAGAAAACAATTACCTGTGCCCTTAAGTAATCCAACTCATTTAAAGAATTTTTTGCCTCGTCTTGTCTACTACACTGTATCCTTAAATTTACATTCTCTTCCTCTAGTAGGGCTACCCGCTGCTGCAGATTTCTACATCTGTCTCGTAGTGTATGAACAGCAATTTGAACTGCATATTGGGAACCCTGTCCCTCATCCATTATTGTAATTATTATTCAGTCTATTGGTCTTATAAATTCCTAGTCTAAAAATAAATTACTTTATATTATTAAGCACGAAATTGTACCATGAGTACAGAGGAACTGTCATGAATGAGTGCATCATTTCCTTATAGAAAACACTTAATTTGGAAATGAAAATCAAATTCTTTCTTTAGGTGTGGAGTATTAACTAACACCTTCTCCACAGTCATAAAACTTCTATCCTAGCCTTATTGTCGACACATCATTATTTTTCATTAGACAATACTACATAAATTTAGGGACATTGATACTGTTATTTCTTTGTCCAAGGGATTTTCCTGCTTATTAAGTAAAAAAGAACCAGTTGGTAATATTATTCAACTTAATACTACCAATATAAATTATGAAGAAAGTTAATTGGTAGAGTGGATATCCATCATAAATAAAAATTACTATGCAGCACAAGACCTACTTTACCTTTCAAAACAATCACAGAGCACACGCGAACTAAAGTTTTTATTGGTGCTGATAACAGTGATAACGTATATAAACTTAAATATTACTCATTTTAAGCACTTTTGCTCAACTTAAGTCAATATTTAATCGACCAAACACAATCTTAAATTAAGTATAAATAAGTACAAACGTCATCTCAAGAAAATTTGATAAACATAACCTATCCTACAGCTGATTGATCAAAATTCCCATATTCCATATAAATTTCCCAAATTCGCCTTCAAGTCTAGTAATTTCTAGTACCTTTGAGAAATAAATGGCAACCTCGTCTAGTTTCTTTTCTCCTAACCTCGAAACAGCAATCTGTCACTTTGACACGCGTGCCATAATAAACACCAATAATGCGTATAGAAGCGTGTTATTTTTGCTCTTCCAGGATTTATCCAGGCCATGGCATCCAGTTTGTAAGAAACGACTGCAAAGTAAGTGTTTATATTTCATTGGAATCAAACAGAACCCATTTTGAAGTGCTCAGGTCACGACATTTTGAATTTTTTTCTTATCAATACAACTATGTGCAAACACATATTTTAAACTCTTGCTTTTTTTTAGATCTTTAAATTCTGCAGATCGAAATGCCATGCAGCCTTTAAAAAGAAAAAGAATCCTCGTAAAGTCAAATGGACCAAAGCATACAGGAAAACAGTGGGCAAGGAATTGGCTATCGATCCCTCATTTGAGTTTGAAAAGAGACGACATGTTCCTGTTAAATATAATAGAGAAACCTTCTCGAAGGCCGTTGAAGCAATGAGAAAAGTTGAAGCCATTAAACAAAAGAGGCAGGGTGCTTATATTATGCAGAGGTAAGTTGTTTCTCATTGATAACTGAACACCATATACTTAAATACAAGAATAAAGACTTTTTTGACTCATCTAAGGCTCATATACATTGGTACTATATATATCTAGTGGATGGAGTAGATAAACAAGGAGGATTAACAGACATTACACCTTCTTGTGCAACACACAAAATTGTATTGAATTTGGAAAATACCTAGAACATGATATTTTTTAAAATTAGTATCAATTCCATTTGTTTTATCAAAGAAACAAATATCTAATGATGCTATTTTTTAGTTTTGAGTTTCTAAGCGTAAATAATACTTTCTCTTACTTTACTGGCTTAATTTTCTAGGTTACGTAAAGGACGTGAACTGGAACAGGAACGTGACGTCAAAGAAGTACAACGTGACCTGTCCCTTATTCGCTCACCTGCAGCAGGGCTCAGGCAGAGACAGCAAGAGGCCACGGCTGAAGATTATAAAGAAAGCGAAAGTGAGACAGAAGGTCAGATGGAAGGCGTTATTGAAGATGGCGGCGAGGTTACTTTGTAAGGTTTGTGATGAAGATTTAGGTAAAGTTTTGAATAAACATTATTATTTAAGCAAATTTTCGTTTTTATCTTGTAATCCCAACCAAAACCAAAGAAGTGTTATCTGGTATAGATTTTGGTCAGATATAGAATGTCCTTATTGTTTTGGCTAGTTCACATAAGTACCACCAAAAAAATATTTTGATGGTAAACTTAGTAGAATGAAAAATTAAACTAATGTATTTACATTTCTTAAAAAATTCTATGAATATTGCCCTAAAACCCTTATTCTTACCCTAGAAAAAAAAATTTATTGTCGGAAGTTATGTTATGGGTCTTTTTTTATAAGCTACATGTTCTCGGGATATTTCTTAAGGCTATTACTCCTCAAAATAAAAATGTTGCCATCGTCAAACTCTGTAGCTCATTGCACCTCTACGGAGATCAAACCTTTTTATCGTCCCTTAAAATAATTATGCATCCTTTTAGATGTGTTTCTTATCTCGAGGAGCATCCAGTACGCAATTATTTAAAAAAATTATATTTTTTGCACTTACTTACATATACAGGGTGTTATGGAAATGACGTATTATATTTAAATAGGTGACTCCTTGGGTGTCCTAGAGAAGCGAAGAATATTTAATTTTTTTTAAATCGACCGTTTTAAAAGTGGGGTAATAAACACTCTTACTCACAGGTCAGTCCGCGCTACTGTACAACATTTCACCCAGAGTCAGTGATGATATTGCCAAACTCAATGTAAAACTGAAATTCCATATAAAATAAATTATTTTCTACCTACTTGTATTTATCCTTATACTTACCTAAAGAGCGAGGAAATCCAGGCACAAACACAATCAGTTTTTTTTCTTTTTCATGGGAACACTCCTGGAAACACTTTATGTACACACAGTAATAGTGAAACAGAACCGATAGTTAGCTTTTGAAAATGCAATAATACAGATTATACTACAGGTTATTAGATTCTATTACACGCGACGAAATTTGACGTCCTGAAGAAATGCGTCAATAAAAACAATATTCAAAGATTATTTATGGACGGGCAAGATACACGCGTAAACCGAAAAAACAGCGGATTGATGAGAGTGTGTTGGTGATCGACGAGACACAACGCATCCGGCCGCTGGTTGGCCTTCAACTAAGAGACGCAAGCGTGCGGCGCTATATGAAACTACTTCGCTTTTTTTTCGGGTTGTTTAAAACATAGTCCGTCGTAAATGTTTTTCAATTAATTGTACAAAAAGGTATTACAGAATGAAAAAGTGTTTAAATTATTTTATTTTGTCTAAAGAGTTTAAGGTGTACATATGACAACACCGGCCAGAATTCCTTGATTGCTTACATATATCGCAGTGCCACACAGGTGTTTTTCTGGTTTGACGTCGGGTCACTTTTACCGCTGAATGAAGCGCCATTTATGGATATTTTTCTTCAATTTGTCTTTATCTCAGGAATTGCCGGTTTAAATATAATACGTCATTTCCATAACACCCTGTATATTTGAACATAAATAACGTCATACATTTCTTAGGTATTGTTTTGGTTATGTTTTTATTCTGTACATTTTTAAAAGACAAACATAGTCACAGTTAATTTTACATATATCACAAGTTTTATACTTTTATTATGACAAACTAAAACTAGGTAACACTCTCATCCTCTCAACCAAACAAAAATATCGTTCCTCTAACCAATTATTAATAATTAAGGTCCACTAGAGTGCCTCTAATTTCTAGAGGCTATTTTTCTATGTATCATGATCTAAAAAAAAAATATATATTAGTTGCACGTAAAGTTCTTATGGAAATAAACCATTTCTATAAGGATTTTATACAGGGTGTCCAAGATAAGGAGGGCCTGTATTGGGATCTCGTTAATGGCAGCAGATACAACTTGGATTAAATGGGAAAAAAGTATCGCAATCAAAGCACGAACACGAACAAAAAGCTACTAAGCACTAAGATTTTTAGTGATTTAAGAAAAACTTAAATTTTTAATTTAATTATGTTAATATTAATGTTAGAGCAAAACTGACAAAACATTCTCACATCAATTTTTAGTGAACTCTAAGAATACATAACGAATTTTTTTATACGACGTTCCGTTTTCAAGCAATCATCATCAACTTAATTTTTTCTAAATCGGCCCTGATTTTATAATGTCAAATTTTAAGACTATTGGAGCCGTTCTGGCAAATTCAACGGCTCGAAACTTCCTTGGCGATAATTTTTTTTCCCCCAATCGATACAGTAGGATCCCCTCGACATGATTTGTAGCGGGCGCCGCATGCGGTGGGATGGGGGCACGCCCCATCAATCTAACGTACAACGGGAAATGGAAAATAACTCGGCCGGTTTTGATGCTACAAAAAAAAATGTGAAGGGGAAAATTGAAGAGCTTGACAGAGCGCGTAAGCTCGAAAAAAACCTGATCACGATATCTCAATGAGTTCGGGAATTATCGCGATTTTCAATTGCAAAAAACAATAAAATTTAATTAATTATATCTCGAGAAGGGGCGAAGTTGGGGCATCAACGGGTGACACCGAGTACTTTGATGGGCCGGAGGTTGGCGTTGGTGGGGCAATTAGGAGGGGAGGGCAAGAATTGGCCACTTTTTAATATTTCCGAAAATACTTTAGATATTATTTTCAATTTTGGTATTGTGGTGTATGTGTGGCGCCACTGGTGGAAGAATTGAATGACTTTTCTAACTAAAATTTGTGGTTCCTATGTATATCCTATTAACACATACCAAAATTGAAAATAATATCTAAAGTATTTCCGGAGATATTAAAAAGTGGCCATTTCTTTTATGCCACGCCAATCGCGCATTTGGGAAAAGCCTGATCCCCGTAGCTCGATTAATAAACTACTTATTAGCATTTATGTAATATTTTTTCCCCCATTACTCCCTTCCTAAGTGCCCACCAACTCCAACCTCCGGCCCATCAAAGTATTCGGTGTCACCCGTTGATTCGCGAAAAGTTGATGCCCCAACTCCGCCCCTTCTCGAGATATAATTAATTAAATTTTAATGTTTTTTGCAATTGAAAATCGCGATAATTCTCGAACTCATTGAGATATCGGGATCAGGTTTGTTCGAGCTTATGCGCTCTGTCAAGCTCTTCAATTTTGCCCTTCACATTTTTTTTGTAGCATCAAAACCGGCTGAGTTATTTTCCATTCCCCGTTGTAGGTTAGATTTACGGGGCGTGCCCCCCTCTCCCCGCATGCGGCGCCCCCTACAAATCATGTCAGAATGTCGAGGGGATCCTACTGTATCGATTGGGGAAAAAAATTACTCGATTTCGTCAAGGAATTTTCGTAAACCGGAACGACTCCACTAGATCTTTCTAAATCCAATGATGTACCACACATTATCGTTTAATTACGTTTAGAGTCTTTTAAATCATGTTCGTGAAATTTTCAGGATATGGACCTTTATTTTCCATAATTTTGTAAAAACAGTTCAATGCAGTAAGTACTAAAATGATTATTTTTAAAATACTTTTATAATAATGCACTACATAGTAATCATAAAACAAACTATTACTGACATTTTACAGAATTTATCTTTATGAGGAAAAACTTATTTCTTATAAAAAAAGAAATTTGTTTGTTTCTTTATTTCTGATATGCTAAACACGTGTTCCATATATTAAAATTATTCAGACACTAATCTACCCAATTACAAGTTTTATTAATTTATGTTTCATACAAAAAATTGTATCTATGGCAACTACACTCGATTAGTTTGGCAAATTAATATTGTCAAACTGATCTTATGTGTCATATAAACAACTGTCTATTGAGGAAATAGAGGAATTTTATAGTTTTACTTACCTAGATATTTACTAAAAATCGTCATTAATACAAATCCCGCCGCCACTGAAAGAAGCTGGATGATCCCTGCGGATCTTTTAGTGTGTTGCTGATGCCACCTGGCTCTTTCTCTTGGCAATACTTCACTGACTGTCACGTAGAGAAGCGTACCACCTGCCAAAGCCTATAAGAGAAGAAGCTATTAAATAATACGCGTTTTCGGTACTTTATTTTTCTAAAATATTATGACACAATAACCACCAACTGTGATATGAATAATATCTCAAAAATAGTTGATGCTACGATAAATACAGTACAGATTTTTTTGTAGACAATTCTTTATAATATAAGCTTGTTTTCAAATATATTTCACCAGTTACGGTATCAATATTTGCAGACAGATAATTTTATTGCACGGCGAATGGCGCTTACCGCAATCGAATCGTCTCTCTTAGGCGGACACCTACGGGACACTCTAAATGTGTCCGCCTAATAGAGGTGTCCGCCCATCGGAATTTTGTTATTAGGTAATATGTAAATGCAAAATTATTACTATGTATAATTGTATATGTATGTACAAATAAACATAACATAACAAAAATACACTAGTTTTAGTTAGGATGTAGTACAAAAAAATAAAATAACGTAGTTTGACGTGTTTGCAAATACTAGCAATCTAGAAAATGTAATTCCAAGTCTGATAACAATTCCATTGCTGTAGAGTCACTTCTATTCTCTGCATACTCATATAATTCCTTTACCATACTAATGGCTTGTTGATAATTGGTGACATTTGTTTGATTACTGCATTCAACTTCTTCATCAAAGTCTTTCTGCCATTGTTTACGATTTTAACCTTACAACTCACAAATAAACGGCCGACTGCTGTCGGGGAATAACACATACTTTCATTCGGCGTCCAAACTGAAACCACATCACTATCTGACGACTCTGATGAAGAAGTTGAATGCAGTAATCAAAGAAATGTCATCAATTATCAACAAGCCATTACTATGGTAAAGGAATTATAAGGGTATGCAAAGAATAGAGGTGACTCTGCAGCAATGGAATTGTTATCAGACTTGGAATTACATTTTCTAGATTACAAGTTGAAAACGCAACCACGTCAAACTACGTTATTTTTTTTATTTATTTTTAGTACTACATCCTAACTAAAAGTAGTGTATTTTTGTTATGTTATGTTTATTTGTACATACATACAGGGTGATTCACGACGAGCGTGCATTAGAACTTTATGGAGAACTACTGAATATATTTTCCTGAAACTTTGGGGATTTGGGTTTATCGATATGCTCTCTTTAACTAAAATATTGACATGTTTCTGTCATGCCCGAACAAACCCGGTTATACCGGAAGTAACTGCCAACTTTCGTTTTTTAAATACAACATGGTAATTTTTATTACATTTTTCGATTAAGCATTAAATACTAAGCACATTTTATAGAAAATGTTTTTATCAGACTCTATTAGTTTTTGAGATATCTGGACTTTTTGTAATTATTTGGCAAATGCATGACGATGAAATAATCCATATAATTTTTTTACCTTAGCGCTTGGACTAAAAATTTTTTCTCACCGAATAGCTAGAAGATCATCAAGTCTCAAAAACATTTCAAATTCGGCATAAAATGTACAGGGTGGTCACAATTCAAGCCTCATTGTGAAAGAATTCAACCATTCAAAACTTTCTTATTTTAAATGGAACACCCTGTATATTTTTATTTAATTTGATGGCAAATTAATTGTTCTATATAAATAGTATTTACTGTCCTATACCTATATCAAAGCGTTTTCTCAAAAAATCCAATTTTATTCCGAAAATACTATTTGTTCAAGTGTGTTATGAAAACAATTGTACTTAGAGACTGTATACTGATGTCTATACGGAGGAAAAGTGATTGATTGCTGGAAAATACAATATTCTAAAGTGTTTCTTAATAATTTATAAATAAAATGCAGTTATTGTTTTAAATTTAATGGTTTAAATATTATTTTTTTTAAAATAACAAGGAAACAAGTATATAAACTTTAAATTCTTTAATTAAAAATGTGTTTGAAAATTATACCTAATATCTTTTGATTATATTTTTAAAATATGTTCGAAATGATTGCCATTTACTTCCTAGCATTTATGTATTCTCTTCATCATGTTATTTCTTGTAGCATTCCTAATTTCTTGTGAGAGATTGAAATGCTGCCTTCACCCTTTCAATTAGATTTTCCTTCGTGGTGATGGGACGCGCGTAAACTTTATCTTTAATGGTTCCCCAGATGAAAAGTCCAGTGGAGTTAAGTCTGGCGAACAAGTTGGCCAGTGGAAGGGACCTTGGTTTGCGATCCACTGGTCATGAAAAAGTCTATTTAGGGCAGTCTTAACAACTTGGGCGTTGTGTGCTGGAGCTCCATCGTTTTGATACCAATCACTTTTCCTCCGTATAGACATCAGTATACAGCCTCTAAGTACAATTGTTTTCATAGCACACTTGAACAAATAGTATTTTCGGAATAAAATTGGATTTTTTGAGAAAACGCTTTGATATAGGTAACAGACAGTAAATACTATTTATAAAGAACAACTAATTTGCCATCAAATTAAATAAAAATATACAGGGTGTTCCATTTAAAATAAGAAAGTTTTTAATGGTTGAATTCTTTCACAATGAGGCTTGAATTGTGACCACCCTGTACATTTTATGCCGAATTTGAAATGTTTTTGAGACTTGATGATCTTCTAGCTATTCGGTGAGAAAAAATTTTTAGTCCAAGCGCTAAGGTAAAAAAATTATATGGATTATTTCATCGTCATGCATTTGCCAAATAATTACAAAAAGTCCAGATATCTCAAAAACTAATAGAGAATGACAAAAACATTTTCTATAAAATGTGCTTAATATTTAATGCTTAATCGAAAAATGTCATAAAAATTACCATGTTGTATTTAAAAAACGAAAGTTGGCAGCTACTTCCGGTATAACCGGAAATGACAGGAACATGTCAATATTTTAGTTAAAGAGAGCATATCGATAAACCCAAATCCCCAAAGTTTCAGGAACATATATTCAGTAGTTCTCCATAAAGTTCTAATGCACGCTTGTCGTGAATCACCCTGTATACATAGTAATAATTTTGCATTTACATATTACCTAATAACAAATTTGGCATGGGCGGACAGCTCTATTAGGCGGACATATTTACACGGTCCCGTATGTGTCCGCCCGAGAGAGGTTTCACTGTAGTTAATAAACCCGACAACTTTGACTGTGACATAAATGATATTTGCCGAAAGTATTTCTTTCTCAAAATCGAATGTTGTATAGATTTATTAACCAGACTCGTTTAAATGTGAGTTAATAATTTCTTCTAATATCAAGAATGTCGCAATCAAACTTCAAACGTATATTTTTTTATATTACCTGTAAAATTGGTATAACCACATTCATGATGTCACTAGGAATTTCCGCAATGACCATTCCTAAAAAGATGCCGGCTACGGAGGAAGCGGAAAACACCAAGATGCAAATAAAATGTTTGCAAAACGTTGGCGTGTTTGAGGCGAGTTCAACCCCTAGGCAAAATCCTACGACCAATTTGTGTGAGGCGATCGCTCCTAGTAAAAGTAGGACCTATAAAATAAATATCGACGGTTGAAAACTAACTTGACTATCTTGTTGCTGACGAGACAGTGAAATAAAATAATTTTTAATATTCTTTTAATATAATACATATAATCTCTCGGGGGCATACTCCTTTGGAGTTCTGTATCTCAGTTAGGGTGCACTTTAGGATTTTTTTTCTATGGCAAATTAGGTTTATTTTGACCTCCTCTATATGCCTCCGAGAGATTAGGAGGTACTTGCCGGATACCCTATATATTTAAATACAGGGTGTTATGGAAATTACTATTTAAATATATGACTCCTTGGTTGTCCAGAGGAAGCCTACATATTTTCTTTTAATCGAATATCCAAATACTAAGGTAAAAACCCTTTTTGCCTACGTGCTGTCGCGCCGCTCCATCTGATTTCAGTTAGATTATATGTAGGTCACTAGAGTAAAGCACAGTGATGCCAGATCATACCGCGTGTCTCGCCCTTGCTTGGATAACCGCCGCGCGCGTTTTGAAAAGCGCTTTAATATCGGTAATTTTTTTGCATTTTTGGTATTACCTATGATAATTACACCTGCTTTCGCAAATGACAGATTATAGAATTCTGTTTTACATAGTAGTTTATGGAGTGGCGGCTCGCGACCTATGATAGAGGGGGTTCACAAGTATGGTGAAATTATTTTTAAAATTTTATTTTTGTGTAACGACCAAACAATTACTTTGTAGGCGTTTTAAATGTAGAAAGAAAAAAGGAATAAGAAAATGAGTTAGGTAAAACATACTTATATTTATTTTTTAATTTTACACAAGGAAATACAACTTTTGGGAAATAAGAAAAGTTTTCTTAGTGTGTATAGCTGTCGGATCTTAACGTTGTCGCATGCCACCCTCGTAACAATATTTATACAGTCCACTACTAATACTACTAAAGCTATCTACGAGCTATCAAGAAAACCGAATGATGTCCAATACTACTACCGCCATCTGCGAGTTATCAAGAAAACCGAATGATGTCTAATACCACTACGCCATCTATGGCTACGTCATTAGGCGCAACCAAGACGAGAACAATAGTTAACTGTTTTATGACGAGAACGAATCGAGCCACGAGACTGGACAAGTTGGCATTCTTCATATTTTCAGTGTTTTTTAGTTTAAATCCTTAAATAAAATGGTTTAAAATCATATCGAGTATCATTTATCGAAATACACAACATTTATATGCAATAGTGCTTAAACGTAAAGTCCATTCTTTGGTTCTTAATTGTAGAAAATTGATCAATAACAGCCTCATTAAGTTTGGAATACCCTCTATAATTTTTTTTTCATATATTTAATTTTTAAACTTCCTAATAAAGTCCCTAGATTTATCCTTTGTGGTCTGCGTTAAATTAATTTCGGGTTTAGGTGTTCCCGCATTCTTCACTTCAATTTTTTGCTCCAAACTCAAAGAGCTAAAGTTATTTCTTAAATAGTCCACCGTCAACTATTCAATTTAACTTAATAAATATATAATATTACAACATACATGCTCGAATTTCTAACTAGATGCACGAACAGACAACAGCGCGGTGAACACAGAAACTGTGCGCCCGTTCCATGTTAAATCGCCATAGCCCCGCTGCCACCCGCCACCGGTTACTACAGAGAAACTGCACTACTTAATCGCACGTGCGAGCAAGTCTCGTCATAATCGTCATTTACCTCGACCGAGGCACGGTTGCCGGATCTATACAGTTTGGTTTGACGGGATGATGAAATATTAGGGAGGGTCGGACTTTTTCAGTTTGACGGTACGATAAAATATTAGGGACTGTCGGACTTTATACGATAAATAATATTCAATGAATATAAATTAATATTTTTTATTCGTTTTGTTTTGGGGGTGAACGTACGCATGTGCTCCTGTTTAAGAACCGCCACTGAGTATATGATATAAGGAGCAAATAAAACTAAAAACTTTTTTTTCTTCCTTGCTTACCTTTGTTGGTAGTCCTGCTAGTCCCACCACTAGTCCTTCCAATAAGCTATGTATAGAAAGGGCGACCAGCAGTCCTAGATTTGTGGTCGGTATGGAGGATTCGCAGGGAGCCTGGTGCATCACGTGACATAGTTGAGAGGGAGGTTCGTCACAGAATAGCACACTGTCTGAATGTGCCCTAAAAATGATTGATATCACAAGGAAGTATCTTATAGCACCTGGAAGACACTCCATGCTTTGTATCAACTACGCCAGGGGCCTTGAAATGTCAAGCCACTAAAATAATGAGAAAATATATTGCGTAATAAGTTAGAATTTGAGTGTTCCAGGCGCTGGTGTGCCATTACTTTTGCTATTGTGCAGAAACGATATATCTAGAACAGCCTATCATTGTGAATTTGCGGATGATGTAACATTATACAGGGTGTCCGGAAAAAAATTAAAGTAAAAAATGACACTTTAAAATTGTAGTTTATGCATTATACATATTTTAACTTTAATTTCATTATATCAACCAAAGATGATTTTTATTGTTTAAAATATAATAATATTTCTTGATAAAGGTAACATCATATCTACGTTTCACGTAGAAAAATAATTTCACGTTCATGATTTTTAATGCGATTTTCAAAATATATTCAGTGAAAAATACTGTTCTTTCAAATATGAAATATTTGTCCTTATGGGACATTAGTCGTCACTACCCAGCACTAGTTATAGATTATGCCAACAAAATACATTTTTCATAACTAAATACATATACAATATTTAACTTTATTTGCAGAAAAGGAAACCAATTTGTAACTAATGTTCTTGTAAACTGATTTTGATGAATAAATCCTATATAGCAAGTACTTTCGTTTAGAAAATTTAAAAAATTGTGAACCACACGAACCACATAATATAAATGTCAATAATGGCATGTGAATACAGTGAAACCTCTCATAACGGACACCTCTAATAAACGGACATCTCTATTAAGCGGACATTTTTTCATAGTCCGGAACTATGAAATTCCATGAAAATCAACCTCTCTTGGGCGGACGCTCCTATGGGAGGACGCGGACAGGCTGTTTTCATACAATGAGTGCGAAAACTCTCCTTTAAACGGACAACAAAATTTGTATTTGGGAGACGAATAAGTACGGTGCAAAAACTCTCTGCAGACAGACCGGCAACTATGCGTGGCAGAACGAAAGGACGTCGCCGAATGAAAGTATGTGTGATTCCCCGACAGCTGTCCGCCGTTTATTTGCGAGTTGTAAGGTAAAAATCGTAAACAATGGCAGAAAAATGACGCGTTTTGAGTCTGAAAGAGAATATTCATATTGTGGAAGTTTGTAATTTGATAACAATGATTTGGGCGAGTTCATTAACATTGACAGCAAGCTATTAGAAGATGATAATGACCGTATTCCTACCGATTATGTAGTCCAAACTGAAACCACATCACTATCTTTTTTTTCGCATTACTTCAATACGAGGGCCTGCAGTCTTTGCTCTCTTCTAGATATTAGGCCCCTACTTTCTTTCTCTTTGGTCTCAATTATATTTCTTACTGTTCTGTAAATACCATTCCATGATTCTTCCGATTCTGTTAAACCTGTCCTAACACTGCCCACACTGAAAAGATTCCCCGTTTCCAGAGCATATTTCCTCCTAGCTTCCTCCCACCTGGGACATTTGAATAAGGTATGTTCCGAGTCATCTTCTTGCTGGCAATATATGCATTCGCTTGATTCTGACCTCCTCTACGGTTATACAGTGTGTAACAGAAGTCTGGAACGCTTTAAAGATCTTTAATACCGTTTGTCCGATTTAGCTAAAATTCAGTGGCGGTATATAAGAGATTATTGCGGAGCTGCTAGTAGTATTTGCGATGTTGCCAAATGTACAGTTTTTTCGCAATCTATATTTTGTTATTTTTTTTAAATGGGACACCCTATATATTTGTCAAAAATATGATTCCGCAACAAATTCTAAACAACTTTTATTACGTTACTTAATGTCTAAACCTAGCCTTTTTTTTGATATACTATTTCAAAAATACAAAAGAAGAGATAAAAACCAATAATATGATGAAACAAAGTATTTAATTTAAAGATCAAAAAATAGAAACATTATATTAAATGTTTAAATTGCCGACCATTTACTTCTTGGCAATAAGCTAGATATTGTGGAAATGCATTTAGAACATTGTGAAGACAGACGATTTCTTCGATTCGTCTACATTCATTTTCTATTCGTCGTTTTAGATCCTCCAAATCAAGTGGTTTGGTTTTGTAGACTACATTTTTTAAGTGGCCCCACAAAAAATAATCGAGGGGGGTGAGGTCGGGAGACCGAGGTGGCCATTCAATTGTCCCCCTCCTACCCATCCACCTCTCAAAAAATGTTTCATCCAAAAATTCGCGAACTTCTCGTGCGTAAAGGGGAGGTGCACCATCCTGTTTAAGCCATATTCTATCGTTGGGCACTCCATTATTTACTAAAAGAACACAATATTTATAATTTTTATTGTTTGTGACAATAAAAGTGACTTACGAGGATTGGGAAATAGTTCCGCCAAAGCTGGGACAACGTGATTCCTCAAAAGTTGCAAATATCTTTCACCGTTTAAATTCTCTTCCATGAAAAACGGACCAATTATCCTCCGACCTACAATGCCGGCCCAGACATTGATTTTTTGTCGATATTGTGTATGATGCTCCCGTGCCCAATGAGGATTTTCCGTAGCCCAATATCGGCAATTATGGCGATTAACAGTTCCGTTTATAGAAAAACTCGACTCATCCGAAAACATTATTTCGTACAAGAAATGTTCATTTGTATTACAGAGGTCCATCATGGTCTCGCAAAATTGTAAACGCCTGTCAAAATCACCATCCGTTAGCTCCTGAATCAAGTTAACCTTGTAAGGATGAAATTTTTCCATCTGTAAAAGGCGTTCCACAGACATGTGGGACGTATCGTTATCTTGACTGAGTATTCTAGTTGAAAGGTGAGGATTTTCTGTTATGCTTACTAAAATATCCAAAGCCTTATTTTCGTCAATGGCTATTTTCGGTCGGCCAGATCGTGGAGCATCCTTCACATGTCCCGTTGCTTCAAATTTCCTCAAAATTTTGCTAACAGTAGACCTCGTAATTGGATTTCGGTTGTGATAATTATCATTAAATATATCGCAAACTTCTTGCTGTGTGCGTCGTCGATCGCCATAACCCAGAATCATTAGAATTTCTATTCTCTCGGTTGCAGTTAAACAAATCATGTCTATTAACTCTATCAATAAAACTCAATGGTATTTTCTTCTGAAAGGTTTGTCAATGTCGCTGTCAGAATTTAATTGTGTCACGAATTTCCAAGGCCTACTTATATCCCTATCAGTTTTCTTGGATAGGAAGTTCTTATGATATTTAAACCCCAATATCAAAAAAAAGGCTAGGTTTAGACATTAAGTAACGTAATAAAAGTTGTTTAGAATTTGTTGCGGAATCATATTTTTGACAAATATATATATATATAAAAAAAAATAACAAAATATAGATTTCGAAAAAACTGTACATTTGGCAACATCGCAAATACTACTAGCAGCTCCGCAATAATCTCTTATATACCGCCACTGAATTTTAGCTAAATCGGACAAACGGTATTAAAGATCTTTAAAGCGTTCCAGACTTCTGTTACACACTGTATAGGTACTTTCTGAAGCAGCCATGGCCCGACAATGCTTGCGTCAAGAAATAGTCGACTTCTCCCTTAGGCCGTCCAACCCATTTCTGTATATCTGTTATCAGTTTGTGGGTCCATCGTCCATATGTTCCGTCATCCCACCTTTCGTGCCATTCACGCATCAAGTTCGCCCTGGCTACTTCTTTCGTTACGCCTAGATACCTTTCGCGTCTTTCTTTAATTAATAGGTCAATAGGGGGGACTTCGGCAATAACCCCAACCCCCTCAGTTGCGATGGTCCTATAGGCACTACATATTTTTATGGACATAGTTCCTTGGAGCCTAGCAAGCTTCTTCATCAGTTTCTTGTTTTCTACCGCCGTGTGCCAGGCCGGCGAGGCATAGAGAATCTGTGAGTGGATTACACTTGACAAAACCCGTCTCCTCGATGCCCTGGGTCCACTGCCTTGCTGAGATTGACCGTTTTACCCTGAACTTCGAAACTGATTGGCCCTACCTTCCTTTTAGTCGTCAGCAGCACTGCTTCAGTCTTCTCCGAAGCCAGTTGCAGACTCCGTCTCTCCATCCAGTTTACCACACGTTGCAGACATGTATTTGCCAAGGTCATCAGAAGCTCCTCATTTTTTTGCCGTAACCACCAACACCAGGTCATCTGCAAACCCCATCAAGATGGTTCCATCGGGCATTTCCATTTGGAGCACTCCATCATACAATATGTTCCACAGGGTTGGGCCCAGAACAGATCCCTGTGGAACCCCGCTGCTTAACTTTTTGCTCTTGGAACTCTCGTCAGTCTCCAGCAGTAAATACCTCTCAGACACTATCTGACGACGCTGATGAAGAAGTTGAATGCAGTAATCAAACAAATGTCACCAATTATCAACAAGCCATTAGTATGATAAAAGAATTATAAGAGTATGCAAAGAATAGAGGTGACTCTACAGCAATGGAATTGTTATCAGACTTTGAATTACATTTTCTAGATTGCAAGTATAAAACGCAAACAGGTCAAATTACGTTATTAGATTTTTTTAGTACTACATCCTAACTAAAACTAGTGTATTTTTGTTATGTTATGTTATGTTTATTTGTACATACATATACATAGTAATAATTTTGCATTTACATATTTCCTAATAACAAATTTCCCATGGGCGGACACCTCAATTAGGCGGACACATTTAGAGGATCCCCTAGGTGTCCACCTAAGAGAGGTTTCACTGTATTTTAATTTTTCAAATTGCGTCTAATACACTGGAATTGTATTTCGTTTCCAAAGAAAAACGTTATGTTTTATCCTTCATCATTAACTGATAAAACATTACTGTTAACTTATGACGTACGTTCACTCTTGTCCCTGCTCAACTGTATGCGTATAGAAACACACTATGGAGACGACGGAAAAATACAATTTTAACAAAATTTACGACTTACCTATAAAAATTCGGATTATATGGCGGCTGTTTTTCTCTCAACAGCACGCCTCTCTCACTAGTCGAAGAAGAACTATACGTTCCATAGTTATATCTTGCTGCGCTGGAATGACGCCTTTCTTGATGGCTCGAGTCGTGGACAGCTCTAACAGAAATGTGATATTTATTTATCACAACGAAAGTGCAGGATGATCACGTATGATCTGAACATCTAAATGCATTATTATATTAAATCGCATGTTCACCGTTCTACAGTTATTTAAGAGGATGTACCTAAGTGTGTGTCCACAACGGCGTACCGCCCCTCGCCCATAGCCTTGTACCATAGTACCGCACAGCCTCGCTTGAGCTTCGCACAGTAGACCCTCGACATCGAGATATAAACATGGACTGTGCGTTGTTATCTTTTTCCGAGAAATATTGGATGTAATATAACACATAAACAAGAATCTATTATTTATATGCATTCTCATATACAGGGTGTTATGGAAATGACTTATTAGATTTAAATGGGTGACTCCTAGGGAGTCCTAGAGAAAGTCTACATACTTTTTTTTTTAAATCGAATATCTAAATACTAAGGTAAAAACCCTTTTTACCCACATACTGTCGCGCCGTTACATCTGGATTCACTTAGCAACAATGTGGGTCACTAGAGTATACTAACAGTGTTATTGTCTCGCCCTTACTTGAATACTGGCGGCGCGCCCTTCATACTTCAGTCGGCTTTGCGACTCTGGAGTGGAACGACGTCGAACGTCGAGCGTTCCACGTGCTTGACGTATACGAATTTTAAACGTTTTGTTAGTTGTATTGCCCGATTTTTTTTGTTGTGAAATAATTCATAATAAGAAATGTTGTGATGTGATTTAAAATTTGTGTGATATTATCTATACTGTTAGTTCCGTTGAAGAGCATACTATTTGTGTTTTATTTTTTTATGGAATTTAATTATAAAACGGATTATTTTAAAATAAGATCGAAGGTAAGAAAGTATGTACCTTAAAATTGTAGTATTTTTTTTTTCTAAAAAGAAGTGATAACGCGGGTCAAAGACGTCTTGAGACTGCCTCAATAAAATATTGATTGCGAAGGGCCTCAGGAGCGGCCACGTAAATTTTGAGATTTTATATAAAGTGTATATTTCGCTTAACAATTCAAAGCGCCATTTATGGTTGTTTTTCTTCAATTTATTTTCATCTCGGGATTTGCCGGTTTAAATATAATACGTCATTTCCATAACACCCTGTATTCACAAAAGCGTTGGGGATTTTTCCTTAGATCTTTATAAAGGTGATAAAATTCGTCATAGAATCTTCGCTTTGCGTTAATAGGGTGCACTGGTATTCTTGATTTCTGTTTAAACATATACCACTTGGTTATATTAGCGTCTAAAACAATATCTTCTTCATCGGAAGAAGACGACAACGCACAGTCCATGTTTATATCTCGATGTCGAGAGACAAACTGTTCGACAGGCAAGGCAATGAGTGAGGATCGGTGCGCCGTTATGGACACTACTGTGCGGTGCTATGGTATCAGGCTATGAACGAGGGCGCTGTGCGGTGCGCCGTTGTAGCCATACAGTAATGCACATATATTTCAATAATAAATTTTTTTTTTGAAAACATAGCGCGATGTTTTAACCAATTTATTCAAAGATGAATGCGCTAGGAAAAATATATACTCATTATATTTTTTTGTTCAGTTAATAATTAAGTCAGAGCTAGTGACGCATTCACCATTTTGTTTTTGATCAATATTTCGATACTTTTTCGTTTTATTTTAAAAGCGGTTAACTACTCGTTTTTAGGGACCAATTACCTAAAGTTTAGAGTTGAAATTTTTTTAATTAATAAATTAATGGAGGCAAGAAATGAAAGTTTGTCAATCTGCACAATTCTCGTTTCCTGTTTAAGTAAAAAGTTATGAGTGGGGACATTATACGTGATCACCCTGTACAATATTCTAAAACAATAACATAAGTGTTGGAGATAGAATTGAACCCGAGGGTTTGCTTGTGTGTATATGATTTGTTTAGCGTTCCACATTAATTTTGCTTCGTATTAAAAAATTGTCTTCGCTTTATTATTTAAAAAAAAAACGATGCTTACACTACAGCCCTGATGTGCTTTCCTTCGTCCACACTCGGTACGCCTCCATGGCCGTGACTATGTCCTCCCACCTCTCCATAGAAAAAATGCATAACCTAGAAATATATAATTTTAAAAAATCTTCATATACCAAGGATTTAAAGCTAGGACGATACGGCTTTGGTTCACAGTCTTTGAATAATAAACAATTCACATTCTTAGGTAGGCTGTAAACAACTTTCCAGAGAAACAATTGGGGAACTCTGAAAATTGGTATAATTTTTCTTAAGACACTTGAGTGGCCTTCTTTGTTGCTTTTCAGTGTTTGTGTGTTAAATTTAATTGTTGTTTGTGAAAAAAATAGTAATTCTTAACTGAATATGGCAAGACAGTGCCAGGTGTGCCGTAAATTGAATAAAAATATAGACTTTTGAGTCACGTCCGTCGATTGTTTGTTTTTCCTAACCAAGACAGAAACAGACAGAAAATAAAAGGAGATGGGGATTCTACACATAGAATCCTCATCTCTTTTTTGTTGTGTTTATTTTCGTAATAACATTCGTGTACATAGCCCCAGCAAACACGCGTGTGATATTTATGTTAGTTTTACGTAATTCTAGGGTAAATAATATTATATAAACCTTTTATATAATAATAACGTAAAAGCGATGTTATAATTCTTAATTTTTTTATGTAACAATTTTGACTTGTATGCTATGTAAATTCAGCGTCACCCCAGAGGAACAAGTTTTATATAAAAAATATACTTAATTTAAATTGTCACATTTATATTACACTTGTTACCAAATGGATTTGATTGCTTTGTTACGTAATATTAATGTAAAAGTGACTACTTTACATTACGTTACTGGGATGTAAATTTTAACTGCCGTAGTTCCTCAATTCAAAACTCCCGCCACGTAACGCATGACGGTCGTTTGTCCTCTGTCTGCCTTAAAACGTCATTTCCGCGGATTTCGGCCATTTTCTTTCGTTTCGCATTTCGCAACAGGTGCAAGAGGTAAATGGTTGCAGTTTACACAGAAGTACAAAATTAACTTATTGTTGATTGTGATCTGTGAAGATTATTCTCCTAAAAAGTGGTGTCCATTGAAATAATGGTAAGTAACGTTTAAATATTATGTTCTATGATAATAATTTACTAAAATGCCCAAAAAAGATTTTATAAATTTATCAAATAGGCAAAAAAGGCGCATTGTGGTACAGGATGTCATATATAAAACTGCGAAAATAAGTCAAAGTTACAACAGCGATATCCGGTCGTCTGAGAAGAGCAGAATTGAGTTTCGTACTAATTTTTCTGATCAGCTACAGCCTAGTACTGCCAGTAGTAGCAGTAATACAATCTTAACACAAAACCCTTCTGTAATAACAAGAACGAGATGTTCCACAGACAATTATTCCTTTGGCCCTTTAAATAATAATTTTCATGATTATTTGATAAGCGGTTCCTCAGCCAGTGACGGTGGACATCAAAGTTTACAACCCATTCGATCCTTATCTCTAGCAGAGAATTTAAGCCAGTGCTGCCAAGACCATAATGTTTCACAGTCTTTTATTAATGATATGTTGTCTGTTTTACAGAAGCATGGCTTAAATTCACTGCCTACGGATGCACGTACTTTGATGCACACACCCCGATCTAACAGCTTTAAAATTTATGAAGTTGCTGGTGGACAGTATGTTCATTTTGGTCTGTTAGAGAATGTTACCCGTTTTATAAAAAAACACAACTGGAATATTCCAACACTAGTTCTTAATTTAAATATTGATGGCTTGCCCTTGACTAAGTCATCTGGAAGCCAGTTCTGGCCTATTTTAGGTCACATTGATGGTTGTGCTGCTTACGAAGATCCTTTTATAATTGGAATATTTCATGGTTTTAAAAAGCCAAATAATCCCAACGATTTCTTAAAGTATTTTGTAGATGAATACAAAACTTTAGAGGAAAGTGGTATATTTGTCAGTGGGAGAACTTTCTCAATAAAGATAGGTGTAATTTTGTGCGATTCAAAGTGCATTGTAGAAGGAGATTATGTTGAAAATAGGGTCGTTTTTCCTGAAACGAATAGTGCATTAAGAACAAATACTTCTTTTCGAGCTCGTAACAATCCAGAGCATCACAAAGGAACATCCATTTTGGAAAATTTATCTATTGACATGGTGATTCAAATTCCATTGGATTGTATGCACTTGGTGTTTCTGGGCATTACTAAAAAGATTTTGACTATATGGACAAAAGGAAATATGCAAGTTCGTCTTAAAAAAAAACAAATTGAGGAACTAGACATAGAGTATATGAATTTAAAGAAATATGTTCCCAGTGAATTTGCCAGGAAACCAAGAAGCATACTTGAAATGGATCGTTGGAAAGCTACCGAATTTAGGCTCTTCCTTCTATACCTTGGCCCTATTGTATTAAAAAATGTTTTGTCAAAAGCAGCTTTTCAACATTTTCTTTCTTTAGCTGTTGCCATGAGATTATTATATGAAAATAATTCTTCTGAAGAAACCGATTATGCTGAAAAACTTTTGTGCTATTTTGTTTCAAAGTTTAGTTATTTCTTTGGAGAAGAACATATGGTATACAATACACACAACTTAATCCATTTGGCCAATGAGGTCAGGATTCATGGTTCAGTAAATAAAATTAGTGCTTTTAAATTTGAAAATTTTATGTACAAACTTAAACAAAAATTGAAACATTCTCGTTACCCACTTCAACAAATTTGTAATCGTGTAGCAGAAGAGAATTTAAAAATTGATAGTACTGGTGCTCAAATTCCAAAGAGCTGTTCAGAAGTTACATATAAAGCTGATGCTATTTTTAGTGTTAGATTTAAAACTTTTCTGGTATCTATAAAATCACCTGAAAATTGTTGTTTACTACAAGATGGTAAGATTGCTATAATTAAACATATCTTTTACTATGAAGGTCAGATCTGTTTTTCTGCAAAGTATTATACGAAGGTAGAGCCATTTTTTAAATCGCCCTGCGATTCTTCAGTATCAGGTATTTTCCTTGTCTCTGAAGACAATTTAATTGATTCGAATAGTACTTTTATTATAAACTCAATTAACAAAAAATGTTTAAAACTACAAACACAGCAAGATTGTTTTGTTGTTATTTCTTTAATGCATTAATTATGACTAGTAAAATTTAAAGTCTTATATGCATATAGTCGTTCCTTGAGAGTTAAGGCTTCCTTGTCCCGACTGGATCGATAGGAATGTTTCTAGTTAGTTGCTTAATTTTTATCACATTTTGCCTATTTAGGCAAGTATTTTGGTCTTTGACCGTTCATTTTGTTTGAGTTTTAATTGTATTGATAAGTATATCTGTTTTGCGATTAATTTTTATTTTTACTAGTTACCTAAAGGTTGCCCTTATTGAAGTTTTTTAATTTTAGAATAACTGGCTTTTTAAGGTGGTAAAAAAAAAATCACAAATGACCCAATTAATAAACGCTAAATAAAATTTGTAATAATAAGTCACGCCAATGAATATTAGATACCATGTATTTCTCTAAAAGAAACATAAAATATAATAGGTAGGTAAGTTATGTAGTTAGAAAGAGCCAATTTTTAAGAATTTCTTAGTGGCACTGTATAAGCTAATTTGAAGATTTTTAAAAATTATTTTATTTTTTTAAATTTCTTTTAGGACAAATTTGAAACACATAATATTAACAAGCCATTTGCTATGGTTTTTTTCGAATCTGAAAAGTCGTATTCAGAAATACCCGTTTCTTGGCTGTCTGAAAACAGAAAGGAATGTCTGTGGCCAAAAACTAAAAATCCCTCATCCTTAATGATTAAAGGGACAAAACCTGATGTTGAAACATGGGACCGATTCAAGATTAAAGTCGAAGCTTATTGTTGTAAGTATAGAGACGACTAATTCACTTATATTCCATATCCCTATGGCCATTTTAAGTTCCATCTTATTCAGATCCTAAACATATATTAACAGCTCCTATATCTCAGTGCTGCTTATACTGTGAATTGCATAGACTTTTTTTTACTGCATCTGTATATATTACTAAAATTTTAAAGTCTGTTTTTATGGATAAATTTTTAACAAATATATTTCAAGCAACCTTGGAAAGTGCCAGACGCAAGGCCGAGATGGGAGAAGAATATTCATCGGAGGAAGATATATTTAAAGGCAAAAGAGTCAAGATTCGAAAACGAAAAGAATCTACAGATTCCGAAAAAAAATCAACAGATGAATCAGATGAATCAACAGTAACACCACCTCCTTCCCCAAATGTCAACCCAAAGCCCAAAGATATGCCTAAAGCAAGCTTACCCACAGAAAGCCTTATTGAAATTCTCCAAGAAGAAAGTCCGATTGATCCCCCTAAAAGTGATTTAAATATTATTGATATGCCTTTTGTAGTTCTTAAAGGTAATATTATGTGCTATTGTAAAATTTAATTTTTTTTTGCTTAAAATCATCTACTATATCAAATTTATTTTATTTTTAGATGATATATCTATGATCGACTTGCATCTGGCATTAGGTAAGGTTTTAAACTTCAACTTAGGAAACTAAGGCTAGGAACATGAGTGTGGTTAACTTTTGCCCAGGTTAATTTTATCCTTTTTATAACCAGACATAAATTTGCTAGGTTGCATATTTATAACAGTTATCTTTTAAAAAACCATTTTATCTGTGTGAAAACGAAAACTTTCCCATTGTGGTTGGTAAAAATTTAGGATATAGGAGGTGTTTTTAACTTAATCTTTTTTTTTAAGTTCAGTTAACACAAACTTGTACCAACATAGAAAATACAGTCAAAAGTATTGAACGAAAATTGAAATCAAATGATTTTTCAGAGGGCATGGAAAACTTTGAAGCATATTTTAAAACCTTGGAATCCAAAATACCTTTGGAAAACATTGATAACTTAAAGAAATTTGACAAGGACTTAAGAGAAAATGCACAAACAAAAGAAATTTTTGTAAGTAGCAATCTAGTTTGCCGAATAATGAAACACTTCATTTATTAGTATTAATTGTTGATCTTATTAACTTCCACTTTCGGTTTAAAATCTGCTCATGTCAGTTAAATGTAATTGAAAATATATTCTTGAGCTTTAAATATAGATATTTTATATTTAATCCAAAAAGTAAGTTTCCAGGGACAAAATATGTATGCACTAATTATTTTAAGTTACGTTTTTTTCTAGACCAAATACGTAAAGAAGATTGGTGGCGACGACGCCAAGGACGCAGTAAATAGAATTTTTAAATGTGTTTTTTCCAATGAGTTGGGTACAAAATGTTCCTGGTATGGAAGAAAAGAAAACTTTGCAGTAAAACATTTATATGTTGCCAAACTTATAATAGGTAGGTTAATTTTATTATATTCTATATTTTACGTTATATAGTATATAACTGAATGTAATATCATTTTTGCCATCTGTGTATACACTAGTTTTATGTTAATTTGCAAATGTTTGTATAAATCACTTACACTTTTTTTTCACACCAGTTTAAACAAAAATTGTAAATTTAACCTAATCTAATCAAAATTGGTAAGGTTTTCCTGTGAAAAATATCCATTCTAAGATATACTCATAGGCTTTGACATATAACATTAACTCGAAAAAGCTCCTGAGCCACTAATTTAGCTTCATCAACACCCTAGTAGTAGGTGTTTCTAATATTCAATTTAAAAAAATTACTTATTTTGGTTTTTTTTTAATTGCATTTACATACAAAATTACTAGTATTGTTAAAAATTTAGAATGTAATTAATTTTATTATTTTAATTTTTGTTAATTTTGACAGATGTAATTATAATGCACAACAAGATATCAACAATTGCTTCTGTGGAGCACCATGCTGCCGAGTGGTTCCGACTGGCGAATCAGAGACTGCAGAGAGAGAAGAAGAAGCAGTTGGTTAATGGTGGGCCTTGTTAAATATACAGATATACTTTGGATGTTCTCAATAAAACATGAATGAATCACTTGTTATGTATATCAATTTTTCATTTATTTTTGTCCCCCCAAAGTCCGAAAGTAAAGTTAAATGTTTCATTATTTGAGCTAATATTTTTAAAAATAACGTCAGTAAATATAAACGATCGACTGGATCTGGTGCATTTGGTAAAAAAAAATGGTAACATCTCGAGTAATATATTTTTAAAAAAGGCAAATGAAACAGTATTCGGTAAATATGAGGTCTTTTTCTGTATATTACATGAATATTGGAATAGTTAAATGAAAAGTATGTGTGTGTGTATGTGTGCAATTAAATTACGTCACAGTGACATAAAATTTGGCTTTTATTGTGACACTAAATAGAATAACGGCGATATGTAAATCTTACATAACTATTGTTATATAAAAAGCCAGGAACAATATGATGTAAAGTTGATATTCAAGTTGCTTAATTAATGTTACGTAACAGTTTTACGTAACAAAAATAAGTAACTGATGCGGACATTGCGAACTTCTCAGTGTATGCAATTTAATGTTACATGTTACCTGAACTGTTACATAACGGATAAAAAAGTTATATCATATGTATATAAATATTACATTACCGTGTTTGCTGGGGCAGATATAAATACCGGGTCCTTTAAAGGATTCACCTGGACTCGAATAGGCTCTTACGTTTTAATAGAAAAACGCTTGTAGAAAAAATATTGATCGTAACTCATACGGAAAGTCACTTTTACGCACTCGACTGCTTTTACCCGAGCTCCACTACTCGTTATTCTGGTAACGACCGTTGCGTACGAAAAAGTAAACTTTTCCGCACTTGTTAGGATAATAACTATTATTACCAACCTCGTCCATCAAATACAATATAAAAAATCCTGCGCAGAAAAATATCTCCGTATAAGGTGCAAATTCTTGTTGGGCCGATTCTCTCACTTCAGGAAGGATGTGGACTAGTGAGGTAGAGAGGAGGACGCCTCCACCGAAACAAAGGAGGGAGCTGAGGAGAAGCGGCCATTGTTTTCTCGATTGTTTTGTAAAGCATGCGGGGAGAAGACCTACAAAAATTAAATTATTATAGTTGTCGTTAAAAAATAAGATGAACTATTTTGTTGTCACAAGTTCCTGTGTTGTGAGATACGGATGTACTGCAATCGATGGGAGCTGTAAATATTTCATCTTCGGCAGAATTTACGCAGCATGTGGGAAACTTTTTTATTATTAGATTTCAACAAAACCCCTAAAGACGAACAAACGAAAGATGATGCAGAAATGATTGCCAACATCGATTTTTGTTGAAATCTAACAATCAAAATGTTCCCTAAATGCTGCCTTGTGTTACTCATCAATTCTCTTACTTTGCAAGATTTTCTTCTAAACTTTAGTAACTTTTAAATATGGTGACAAAATTCCGTCACTGACACGCCACTGCATTAAAACACTATGTGAATGGGAGTATACAGGATTATCCAAATTAAATGTCCACCATTGGTAACTTATTTGTTGTTATTAAATATACAGGGTCGCCGTTTATTTATTATTTATTTATTTATTTATTGAAAGCTACACAATACAGGTTGATATAGAAACTATCATTAACCAAATTACAAGGTTTAGTGTGGCAAGTAGAATATCTCCGTTGGCATTTCAAATACATGAAAAATGTTAATATTTATAAACGTAGTAAGTGAGTTATGAAGCAAAATTTATTTTTCAGTCTATAGGCTCAAAACGCAGAACAAGAAGAAAATTATTTTTTTATTAAATAGAATACCCTGTATACCAGGTTTTTAATTATTTTGCAATGTTGCCAAGTCATTAAAAAAATTTTTTGAAAGAAACCACTTGTCATCTTAAAATTTGAAATATCATTGAAGTAACTTAAGACTAAACATTCACAAAGATATAAAAGACAAAGCCTAATTTAAGACTTTAGACCAACGGAACATTCCATCAATATTTTATATCTACAAACGTATCAACATTTAAAAATTAATTTCCTCTTTTTTTTCAAAAAACATCCTTATTTTAATATCTTATCTTGTAGAGTTTTTTGTCCTCTATAACTTTTGTTAAAAGATTTATATAATTATTTTACTCATTTTGGCGCAATATCTGTTGTGCATATAATGCGTTCTTGAACTATGTTTGGTATATGAGTAATATGCTGTGATAAATCATTTTGGAGAAAATCCAAATAGATCTTGCCCTTTAGAGTCATCTATAAAAAAATGTGGACCAACGTAGTCTCTTGCATTTCCTCCCCAAACATTAAGCGATAATTTTTTTTGTTAGTGAAATCTAACAAAATAAGGGTTAGTACCATAATAATGAAAATTATGTAATTGACGTTACCATTTTATGGAACGTAGCTTCGTTGCAAAAAAATAAATGCGCAAAATTATGCTCCTCCCATATATTATTTTGCGCCCACGCGGTAAAATCGGAAGTTATTTCTACGCAAAAATATCTTCTTCTTTTGTAGTGTCGGGTACCAATATTTTAAACAAATATCTTTGTTAGGTCCTAAGATCTTTTAATAGACTACTCACTGTGAAGGACCCTGTATTATGTATGGGAGATGGGGGTGGTGGAGGAGGATAGTTGATTAGAAGGGATACATGATCAAAATGGCTTTATTTATAATATATTTACGCTAGACCTGTATTTATCACTAATACAGTTTGTTCCTACTATATGGCAATACTGGAATGTGAAATATCAATGTCATTTTAATGCAAACTGGTTCAGAGGTTAGAATAAAATAGTTTATTTGCCGCCAAAAGTAAATGTTTACATTCCAACGCGTGTCTATTTTGTTGGTGAACGTACTATTTTAGAAAAATTTAAATCTAGTATATAATAGAGCATGTAATATACATATAAATGTTGTTAACTAGAGTATATAAAGTTTATTATTTTCTAAAAATATGTTTGTTTATTTTAGAAAAACGTAGTATCCCCTGTCCCTCAGATCAAGTATCCCCTTCTCATATTTTTTAAAATTATTTAATTTCCAAATTACATACTTTTTCTTTGCTGAACATTTGAAAACGTATTTAAAATATCTAAAGACATATTGTGTAACTAAAGGAATATAGATTAAATAAAAATTGATTATAATTCTTAAAAAAACTAAAACTGTGATCAACTATCCCATCTCTCCCCGACTATGTAGATATTAATGTACGTACTACATACCTACAAAAATACTTCCAATTCCTAATGATACAATAGCCAATAGTTTTGACTGTGTTAAATCCATAATTATTTATTAATTATCGTTATAATTAATAACTTTTATTTTGTCACCTTAATGTTTTAAAAAGTATTTTGTCGTTTCCTGCATAGGTAGTCACTACACGTGCCTTATTAATATCATCATCAAATTAGTATCGTTTTAAACAAAACACATATGTTAACGGAACCACAGAAATAGGTTCTATTTACTTACAGTAAACACAAAATACTGAAGTAAATCGGTACAAATTACAAGTAAAAGTAAGTTCAAACAATCAAAAATAAAATCTTGCTGATAAAATATTTTTATCAGGAAAAAAATGTAAATATATAATAAGTACATGAAGAATGGTGATGACCTTAATATCTACATAGATACGGGGAGCATTTGAAAAATGTTCTTCCTAATAACAAGACACTAGACTATTTTCTGATATTTATATTTATACGGTGTAAAACATAAAGGCTGCATCTTACGGTAAGTTATTTTCACGTTGCCATTCCCTCCTGTCTTACACACGTCACAGTCACGTGTAGCTGTGAGCGATATTTCACGAACTGTGATTTAATCACTGATATCAACAAGTCACCGGTAGTCACAGTTCCTTAGCAGTAATAAAAAGTGTGATGTAATCACAGTTTAAACAAATAACTTTTTACTACATATTTCACTTCTACTATAGGTAATAATTGATCCTATCTTTTTGTTTAAAATTTATTCGCATGGGTTTGACTTGTTGTAACACCATAAGAAATACATTTATTTCATTAGCCATAATCGGCCTTATTGTGTTGTACCAATACCAATTGTATTAAAATAATAAAGACCATTTTCGTATATCTCCGTTAGAATAACATGGGTGATACGGGACTTCGTGCCTTATTGCTTTTTGGTGGATTTTCTCAAATCACATCTCATATTAAAGACCTATTATGTAAAATGTGATTCCGTGAAGTTGTCAGGTCGTTACTTGGTACTTGACTGTGACTTCTGAATCTTGAATCCGTGAAGTGAAAATGAGTAGTAGTGTTCGAAAGACAAGCGAGCTCTGGATATTCTTCAAAGAAACAAGCTAAGTAATAAGAAAACCCAAATGATTAACGATTCTATTATTAAATGATAATATACAATGCGCACAAAATGATTAAGAAACCATGCGTATTTGCATGAACAAACAGTTTGTTGTAAACACAGTGCTTAGTTCATCATAGGTTTTTTTTAAAGATCTAATTCTACTTTAATCTAGGTAGAAACAGGCCCGTATAGAGAAAATACCGGGCCCGGGGGGTACACATTACGGGCCCCTTACCTTCAAAAATTTTTTTTTCAGCATAATAAAAAATGTATATATATATAATGTCAAAGATTCCGAGGACTATTATACGATAATTTTTGCATACCACTACTTAAATAATGAACATCTACATACAATTTGCATCATAATAAAAAATGTTTATTCATTATTCTCCAATAACAAAAATACAGCATCACAAAGTTGACATACTAATAGAGGATTACTAAAATACAATTGCAGTAACTCATTGCACACCACTTATTAATGAAGGGGCAACTTTTAAATTATTGTCAATATCACAGTTTATTTCAAATTCGCTTTTCTTGCTTTGGCTGAGGCAAAGGAATCAATTATTACACTAAAATCTAATTGCCTAAAGTCCGTTTTGTTGCAGTTGATAGCTCATATCGAGGGTTGAAGCCATAAAACAACCGTAAACCATAGGCGTTGCCAATAGTAATTACCTTATTTAATAAGAAAATTGGCCTCTGTCCATTGTTAAGTAGGATTAGGGTTAAAGTAGGTACAACAGGGGTAATTAATTTACCTATTTTTGCCTGCTTTAGGATGTTATTACGCCATTTGATGTGCGTTTGTCAAACTATGTATTTAGTTGTATTTAGATACTGCATTATCTCAAAGTTGAATTATTTCCTATACTTGTAACAATGGCTTCAAGTTTTTCGCCAACGTGTCTTCGTCAAATTAGCAAGAGTGCATATTCTCTCCGAGAAAAGACATTAATATTAAACGTGCATGATGCTCTAGTGTACCAGAAACCTGCAAGTGATGTTCGTAGCATCATTGCAGAGTGTGCCAATATGGTAGGAGTTGGAGAGGCTACTATATATAGGTTCTTGCGTGAAAGAAAATCTAAGAACCTCAGTGAGCCAAAACCACTCCCAGGAAAGAAACCGTTAGAAATTGACAATTTCATTAAAAATGGTATTAGAAGAAAAGTACATAGTTTTTATTTTGCCAAGGAAATACCAACTATAGACAAAATTTTACAAGCCATTAACTACGACGAGGACTTACCACAGCTATCACGAACGAAACTATGGAAAATACTTCATGATATGAACTTTCGATGGGAGAAGCAAAACAGAAAATCTTTTCTTATTGATAGAGCAGATATTATTTGCTGGAGACGTCAATACTTAAGGTCCATCCGAAAATACCGCAGCGAAAGCAAAAACATTTTCTATTTGGATGAAACTTGGCTGAACGAAGGGCACACCGTATCTAAAGTTTGGCAAGATAAAAATGTCCTAAGTTCTCGACAAGCTGTCATGGAAGGCTGATGGTCAACAGGACTTAGACCACCATCTGGAAAGGGACGCAGACTTATTATAACTCATATAGGAAGTTCAAATGGCTTTTTGGATCAAGGATTATTACAATTCCAGTCGAATTCTACTAAAGACTATCATGAAGAAATGACTGCTGATGTTTTCGAGGAATATTTTAAGCAAATGATAGAATACATTCCCGCTAATTCTGTAATAGTGATGGATAATGCCAGCTATCACTCTAGGCTAAAAGAGAATCTTCCCACAACTTCATGGAAAAAGGCGGAAATCGTAAACTGGTTACAACGAAAGGAATTGAGTTACGATAATACCATGGTAAAAAAAGAACTTTTGGATATTGTTAGGCTACATAAATCACAGTATAAAAAGTATGTTATTGACGAGATGGCAAGAGATCGAGGTATTATAGTGCTCCGTTTACCACCTTACCATTGTGAGCTAAATCCTATCGAATTAATATGGGCTCAAGTAAAAGGATATGTTGCTAGAAATAACAAAACTTTTAAAATGCAAGAAGTGCGACACCTCTTGCTTCATTCTTTAGCAAATGTGTCATCAGAAAATTGGCAAAACGCCATAAAACATGCTATAGTAGAGGAACAAAAAATGTGGGAACTTGACAACGTAATTGACACAACTATGGAAATTGAGCCTTTAGTAATAAGCGTAGGACATGATGACTCTTCAGATTCTTCTGAGGACCATTTTATCGAGTTATAATTATTGAAATTGTCAATATTTTTTGATCTGTAAATGGGCGTTTTCACACTAGCCGACACGACACCGCCACGACAACGACAACGACACCGGTGGACGCGTAATCTCATGTAAGTAAAGGGAATGCTTTCACACTTGCCGATATATCGTTAGCGTGTCGTTACAGGCGCCGACAGGTCGGCGAGCAGCAAGCGCTCCACTCGTGTCGTTGGCGGTTTTTCCTTTTTCTAGATGTTTTGGTTATTTGTGTTAAATGATAATTTCAATGAACTTTTAAAAGAGCTAACTATGGCTAATTTCAAGTATGACATTGTTACTCTGATAGAAGTTGTAGAGTCGAAACCGTGTCTTTGGGACAAAACAAATGAAAATAATAAAAATAAAATACTCAGAGAAAACAGTTGGAAGGAGGTTTTTCAATTTTTAGAAGACGGATATGAACAATTGTCAGCAGCAGAAAAGAAAAAAACAGGTAAGTTTTTAGTGTTTTATTATGAACGTTTAAACTATAAACAAAGACAGAACTTAGTGTAACCTACTATACATATTCAGGGTGATTCTTCTCAGATCTCGTCGTTTGTAGCTTCGTTACTAAAAATAGGACTTTTAAATTTTGTACCTATAATCTGCATGTTGAAGTGGATTTAAGGAAAATATTTTTAATTATAAAGGGTGACCCAAAAAAGTGTAACGTCATAAGAACATATTTTTGAACAGATTACGTGTTTATAATTTAAAAGTCCTAAGTTAAATTTTAACTGAGCTACAAACCACTGAGATGAATCACCCTGTATAAATACAAAATTGTTAAAATGTGTTGAGGGCGATGATGGGATGGTAGTTTGTTTATTATTTCCCTTCGATCAAAAGTATGCGTGGCATTTTTAGGTAGTACCTAATTAAACGGAAAAATTAAATTTTTGACAGCTGCCATGGTAGTGCACCCTCTTTACTGACAAAATAATTCGCAAAACAGGACCGTACACCTTGTCCTGTCTTATTAGCAGACTGTTTCAAGGGTTCCATGGGATGAGGTATTCTTTTCAATTGGGAACTGGAAACCAAAATTAAATCGTCCGTACGATAACCATCCTTTACGCGTACTATATTATGTAATACTACACAGGCTTTGACAATGTTTTTTGAGAAAGTTTTGGACACATTTAATGCTCTGTGAAATATACGCCATTTGTTTGTTAGTATTCCAAATGCACATTCAACATATCGCCGAGCTCTATGTAACCTGTAATTAAAGACACGTTGTTTAATGCTTAAATTATGGTTAGAAAAATCCTTTAGCATATACTCATTCATAGAAAATGCGTTATCTGCAATAAAAACATAAGGCACTTTTAAACCCCTTGCTGGTGTAATTGGCCTCGCATCTGGAAGATCCAATTCCAAATTAATTAGCCTTCTCCAAAATTCAGTTTCTTGTATAATGGAAGAATCGCAGTCCTTCCCATATGCTCCAATATCGACGAAGAGAAACTTGTAGTCTGCATCGGCAATTGCCAAAAGAACTATTGAGTAAAACTTCTTGTAATTGAAATTCATTGATCCAGCATTAGGGAAATTTTCTATCCGAATATGTTTTCCATCAATGGCCCCGAGACACATAGGAAAATGCGCTGAACTCTCGAATTTATTGGCGACCAGGGTCCAATCTTCTTTCGTCATTTCTTTGAGGAAAGTTGGTTGAAATGTGGCCCATGTTTGGCGACAAATTAAATTTGCAATTTCACTTAACGTTGATATTCCAATCCGGTAGGTATAATGTAGTTCGGTCAATGTACACCCTGATGCTAAATATCTGAAAAACAAACAATGCTCATTTAGCATTCTCTCGTGGAAATTTATTTTAACTTTTTATTCCATAAAATTAAAAATTATTTAAATTTCTTTTTTATTACAGGCGAAATGATTATGCAGAAGTGGTCAAATGTTAGAGATGCATTTATGAGATCTCTACGAACCAAGAGTGGGCAAGGCGCAAAGAAAAAATATGTATATAGCGAACATTTAAACTTTTTGCTTAAAGTAGCACAAAAGGACGAAACCGAAAGCAATTTTACCCAGAGAACTTTTGATGGAGAGACTGAAGAAGAGTATGACTTGCAGTCACCATTAGCAGGTTCCTCCAATGCTACTTTAACTGGAGACGACATATCTACAACATCAGCTAACACCCCATCCACTGTTTTACCTTTGATAGAACATACACAAGACAGAAAGAAAGGTGCAAAATCCAAACGAGAGCTAGACTTTGTAGAGAGGGAAATTTTAACTGAATTGAAGAAGATGAAATCGTCAGAAAATGAATCGCGGTCAGGCCCTTCTACTCACCCTGTTCCAAACGACAACGAAGTAGTGCTCCTATCATTTGTACCCCACACACGAGATATGAATGAGACAGAACTTATGGACTTGCATATGACAATTTTAAATAAAATAAAGGAAATTAAAGATAGGTAAACGAGGCATTACTCAAATACAAGCAAACTCTGTTCTGACTTGTAACAACTCTTCCTTTGCTGCGCGTCCGCTGCTAGGTGTTAAGACTACTAGAACGACTGCGTCTAACTACACATACTCATACTCCAGCCCACAATGTACTGTGACCAGCCCGTACCTTTCTCCTTCAGGCTCACTTTCGACCCAGAACTCCACATACTCAGACTCAAGACCACAAGCATAATTTCGAACCAGGTGGATGAACAAGAGAACGAGTATGAACACCAGCATCAGGAAGAAAGACCAACCCGAAGGTTTCTAGTGAATCCCTACCAATCACTATTTGACTCTACTGCAGAATGAACTTGACTTTGTTACTATTTTAATGTTTAGATTTTTATTTGAAAGGCAATGTTTCCTCTCAGGAATTTTGATTGTAAAGTTCTTGTTAGCATATATAATACTTTTGTCAATAATTATTTCAATTATTTCAAATTAATACTAGGTATGGTAATAGTAATATGGTAACAAAGTTACCTTATTGTCACAGCTAGCATTTCCTCAGGTGGTATGGCCATTCTAAGTTTCGTATCTGATTTTTTGATATCGTCAATTAATTTGCTCAGCACATAGTTAAATGTTTCATGACTCATTCGAAAGTAATTGAAAAATTTTTGAGAATCCTTAGTCAATTTCTCAAAAAGAGTATAATAGGTGCCCTCTAAGTAGCGCACCTTCAATATTGGATGTATCCAAAATTTTCTTTGCGGTCTTCGCTTTTTGAGTCTTAAATGCAATAAATATAGCAAATATAACTTATTTACAGGAGCCATATTTGCGAATACCGGCACAACACTACGACACGACTGTCGGCAAATGTGAATATACTCGCCGATTTATCGCGTCGGTGTCGCTACCGTGTCGTGATCATGCCGGTGTCGTGTCGGCTAGTGTGAAAACGCCCAATAAATTAGTTTTCTTGTAAATAAATTCATAAAATCATAAAATCTATTACATTTAAATAAAATAATAAGCGGTTACATTAAAAACCCAACTCTCCGACCATGATGGGCCGTTCTAATCATTATCCTTTCATTTCATTTTATGGCTCTATTGTTACTTTATCTGTTACCCGGTGGAATAGGTCAAAATTTCTTCATCTTTATGCTAGATGTACGTAAAAAGACCATTTTATAGGTAAAATATTTTAGGCCACCGGGCCCTTGTTTTGAATCTTTAATGAGGGTATCGAGCTATCAACGGCAACGAAACAGACAATAACTCCGACTCTATGCAGAAAACCGCGAGACCAGTTACAAACAATTTTTGCAAAAAATCATGCATCATTTTATTATTTGCTAATTTTATGTTGTTAACAATCCAAAAATCCGGGCCCCTCTCAAAAGACCGGGCCCGGGGGGAATCACCCCGGGCCCCCCCCCCCTGTCTACTGGCCTGGGTAGAAATATCGTTTTCTTTCGTTTGTTCTCAATGTTGTGTAATATTTTTTACAGATTTTAGTTTCCTTTTGTTACAGTAGGTACTTTTAGTAGTAAAGTAGTATACATATATATATATTTTACGATGCGCGCAATATATCTTACGAATATGTATTATTATATATAGATCACGTTAAGCTTTAATTTCACTGATATCAAAAAATAACATTCACGTTTCACAACGCGATTGAAAATTCACGATATCGCTTACCACTAGTCACGTGATACTTATATATTTAATTGTCAAATTTGACATCTTTCTGCATCATTTTTGGCCGAATTTCGGATCCTGTATTTTCAACAAAACGTTCTAAAAAGAGATCAAAATACATTTGACTGGTGGAAAAACACGAAGAAGTTTTAGTTCTTATCAAAAGGCAAAAAAATATTTATTTGAGCGCGCCTGCATCGAGTGTTTAGTGTTATATGTACATCTCCTCCGAAATCATTCGCAATAACAATGAAATCTCGGAATTCTTGTCGCAATTCCGCAATCATTCTCGCAATCATATCCGCAATCTCGCAATCATACCCGCACTAGCTCAAAATCGCATGTGGTGGGAGTAATAGCGACTGTCGCGTCTGCGCTTCTACTGTGTTTGCGGGGCAATCTATTCGATTATATCACATGGTATAAAGATCTAAGATGTATGATTCCACGCCGATGGATGCGTAGCTTGAGACGTCAACGGGCAAGTGATTTTTAAATCTCTTATGGAGATTTATACTGCTGTCCAAGCGCGGATCAAGGGGGGGGGGGTCATGAACTTTCCGACAGGGTATTACTTTTCGTAACTTTTCCTTGTACCCTCCCCAAACCGAAGTTCTGGATCCGCCCTTGCTGCTGTCAGCGTTTTAAACTCTCTTTTAAAGGTATTAAAAGGTTTTACGGATTTAATGGTATGTGAAATGAAATAATGTCATGATATTTAGGTTTATTAATTTCATGAACATATAACAAAGATTAAAGCTAAAATACGACCTAGTTATAAACAAATTAAACTATTTTTTAAATAGTTCATCTCTCAGTGGAGTGAAAATATGAAGAGGTAAAGAAACTCACTCAAAAATTGTGAAAATAGTAACGGATATATTACAATAATAATTGTAAAAGACTGATAATGCTGGTGGCAACAAGCAGGGCTGGCCGAGCAGCTTTGGCTATCGTCGACCGGTTCGAATGGCGCGGCGGATGTTTTAAAAGATTGTCGGAATCTTATTTTAGTGGTATTTTAGCTGTAATGTGTGTTATATTTCTATGAAATTAATATACGTAAATAGGTACTTGTCATATATTATTCTTTCATTTCATATACCATTACATAAGGGCTACTGGCGCCTGTGTGCAAAAAATGATTTTGGCGCCCCTTAAGGCATTTTGGATCATGTTTTTTTATTTATTTTTTTGAAGGTTGGTAGGTAGGTAGATAGGTGCTTGAAATAAAGCAAAAAAACTGAACTTTAGAAGTCATATTTATTTGTAGACTAAAATATCAAAATGAAACAAACAGAATAAAATCATAACAAAATAAATTCTTGTTCACACCCATTTTAAAGCATTTGCTTAACTAATGGGGTACAGACACGTTGTTTATAAATACTAGAAAATAACCCAAAACTAAAAATCACATCTTTTTTAGGAACAAATAACAGAAATATTGCCTAATGTCTACATATATATAAGTACTACTTTCTACTAATACTTAGATATTTAAAAAAATATGCAATATGCAGATACTTCTGATAAAAAATACCTAGGTAACTTCGTTATAAAATCAAAAATGATAGGTAGGTACAATAGAAAAATACAAAATAGCTATTGTAGCAGCGATATTTTCCGAGACTTTGCTACTGCAAATTCATTAATTACATCGCTAAAATTTATACCATCAAGAAAATTGTTTTCAAATATATATTGTAAAATACTTAAGGGGTCAGTATCATCAGGCAATGAAAACAACTTTAACGCTTTAATTTCATTAAACAAATCATTGGAGTCTATATCCTTATTATCCTGATCTGCCAGTCGATCTTCAAGAACAGAACAATGTTTTAAAAGATCGCTGTCACTTAATCCCAGGTAGCAAGCTGTCGTCATTTTCACGTTCATCAGATTACTTAAAAATGACGTTAAAAAGACATACCTAAGTCATAGACCGTTGACGTCATATTACGACGTCAATTTTACAGCAGTTAGGTACGTCAACTGCAACGTGAAAATGACCTTTTTACGTCAAGATTTTGTGTAGTAAAAATGACATTTATACGTCATTGGTGACGTAAATATGACGTTTTAATGTCGTAAATATCTAGCCTTGTGCAGGGTTTACAATACCGTAAAATTATGTAGTTGTCCGGTCTTATAACTTTTATAATCTGTGTGTAGCACAGTGTAGTACAGTTCTAGATTAAACGCAGACGGATTTTCAACTTTTCTGAATATTTCGCAAAAACAATAATTTAATTTTAATTGGTATGATCCCAACTAACAAAAACAAGTCGAAATATATAAATTTAAAGAAGATATCTTTATTTCTTTAGTAGAAACAGTGAGAATATACATTAAAAATAGAACTAAAATTGGTACTTTTTGTTACACTTAACAATTGTTAAGAGGAGTAATCATCAGCTGATCAAAAATATTACCGAAATATTTGTTTTTATACATTTTCAGACTTTTAAATAGAAACTCAATGACTTACAGTCATGTATGTAGTCAGTATTTTTAAAGAAAATCATTTTTTCTTAAAATGATATTTTCGGAAATTAGATAGTTTTATTATTTGTGACAACATTTTAAGGAAAAACGATAACAGGAAACTATTTTCTTTAAAAATATTGTGTATTTTATATGACTACATGACTGTAAGTCTTTTCTACTTAAAACAATCAGTCGGAGAATATATGAAAAATCAAATATGTCGGTAATATTTTTGATCAGCTGATATGATAACTCCTCTTAAAAGAAAATAAACATCACTAAACTTACTTAAAGTATGTAAATTTTAAGATATATTAAGTTATATTTTGATGCAAGTTCATTTGTCACAACCAGCTTTAGCATTCGATTTATTTTTGAAGCAATCGTGCTTCCTCCAAGTGAAGCCAAGTAAAAACTCTAAAAAAAATTTGAAAAGTAATTACAAACCCAAGCTGACCCAATAAAGGGAATTATAAAGAAAATAAAGTAATAGAATATTTGCTTACCACAGCCTTTAAATTAGTTTTCTCTCTTAAAAATGATTCCAGATTATCAATGTCTTCGTTATCCTTAAGAGGAAACTGTACCGGAATATTTTCAGGAACACCTGGTTGAATTGTCATGGGCTGTGATTGCTGTTTAAAATCTTTAAAGACGCTTAGAATTTCTTCATTTTGTTTTTTAATAGTTACTAAAATATCGATAACTTTTTTTTGAAAACCTAAAACAAATTGAAATTACAAATAAAACCTAAGACCGATTGCAGCAGTACGTAAATGGTTAGTTAACTTAATGATATAATACAAGGCTGTAAGAACTGAAACTTAAAAAGTTTCACAATACTTACCAAAATTGCTGATAAGTGAAGAAGATTGATTTTGAGGGGTAACATTTATTCCATTTTCTTCTGATGCTTTTTTATTATGTACTGGAGGTGTATATACTTCAACAATTTTTTCTATGTCAGTGTTTAGATCACTAGTATTCTCAGCTAAGACAAGTTTGCGATTTGCTTGTTCTAAATCATCTAAAAATAATTTTTTTTTAAATACCTAAACCGAAAAGTAGGAATGCCAATTAAAATAAATAGAATTACAATTATAATATTTAAGGAAGTGACATGCACAGACAACAAAAAAAGTTTAAGAATAAATAATTGGCTAATAGGTTGTTTTACAGCAACATTAGTATACTCCAAGACTCTAAGGTATACAGGCCTAGTCAACAAAGCAGGACCCCACAAATTTTTTTGAATAAAAAGTTTTACAATTACTTAATATCTATAAAAGTGAAATCTGCTGAAAAAAAATCATGTTAACATTACTAAAAAGACAAGGTACATGGAAACAACCTGCTACAAAATAAAAGCAAGGTCACTATTTTTATCATATTATGATGTTACTTATTACTTATTGTATCTAGAATCCGAGCCACATTGTGTGAGTAATCATATCATTTAAAACAGAGTATGGCACAGTAAAATAGTATCTGGCAAAAAAATAAAGAGATCTAAGTAGAAGTAGTATGTATTATTTTTCATTTTTTTTTTAAATCTTTAATGTCTAAGGCATAGGTTTCGTAGGTATGATAAATATAAGACAAAAGTTTTTCGAGAAATGCTTTACGGGATTGTTCGAGAAAGAAAGAACGAGAAAATCGGAGAAAATAAGGTTAAAATATAACCTCAAAGAAAGAAATACCTTAAAATCTTAGCTGTTTTGCCAAAAATATTCACTTAGTTTCGTATTTTCCAAAGTCCTAAAATCATTACTCCTGATTAAACTTACCAGTTTCGTAATATGTTTTTTCAATGCCATACAGCTTCCATTTAGAATCTACTTCCTCACCAAATTTCAATGCCCGAGTAAACACTTTTTGATCCTTATAAGGAGGCCAAAAAACCTCTTTTTTACGGGGTGTAACCCAGTTTTTATGCACTAAGGCCAAACCACCACCAGCTTCCGCGTTGAATTCGATTACATTAAACATCTTATCAAAAAAATCACTGCACGGGAACAATCCGCACATGGAAAGGTAAAACAAAACAAAATGGATGGGCCGCCCGTCTGCCGCCGTGTACTCATCGTCACCATGGTATAAGTAACAATAGGTATGATTGCACGCAGATGATCACGTGGCTTGGCGAGTAAGTTTTAAATCTCTTATGGAAGTTTACATTGCTGTCATCTTTTTTAACTCTTTTTTGAATGTATTAAAACGTTTTAAGCATGTAATGATATATGAAATGAAAGAATAATATATGACGAGTATTTACGTATATTAATTTCATAGAAATATAACCCACAAATACCACTAAAAAAAGAAAAGATATTAGACAAATTCTTCGCGCCATTTAAGCCGGCCATATGGCCGGCCATGGTACCGGCGACGATAGCCGAAGCATGCCGAAAGCTGCTCGCCGACCATTGCTGGTTTGAAACAGTGTTGCCAGACTTTTACAATTGTAATAGATCCACTACTATTTAAGATTCTTGTTGTGGGGCTCCCCCCCCATATGAAATTTATGTTCAATCTGGAGGGACCACCTCCAGATTGAACATAAATTTCATCTAATAGGAAAGTAACGACCCTTTTTTTTCGTACTCTTTTTACTCTGACACCGTTTTTTACTATTCCTAGGTTTCGAACCGGCACTCTATTTCTTTCGATCACGGATTTCTGGCAACACTGCTGCATGGTTGCCGTAGTTTTTGGTGGACATTTTGTAAGTTTACCAGAACGTTTTCTTAGTCTTGTGTTTATTAAAAAAAATATCTGAATTTTCATAAAATGAGGTGCGCTATGTTCGGTTGTGATATGGATAACCAGGCAAAGACATTTAATAGAAATATAAGGTTTTTCCGCTTTCCTAAAGATAAAAACAAACAATTAAAATGGATACAGTTGTGTAAGCGGAAAGATAATTAGGTCGTATTTTAGCTTTAATCTTTGTTGTATGTTCATGAAATAAATATTCCTAAATACCATGATATTATTCTTTCATTTCACATACCACTAAACGTAAAAACTTTTAATTAAAACGGCGTCAGAGTAATAATAGTACGAAAAAAAGGTCGTTACTTTCCTATTAGATGGGGGACCACCTCCAGATTGAACATAAATTTCATATGGGGAGCCCCACAACAAGACTGTTAAAATAGTATGGATCTATTACAATTGTAAAAGTCTGGCAACACTGTTTCAAAACCTGCAGTGGTCGGCGAGCAGCTTTCCGCTATCGTCGCCGGCTTAAATGGCGCGAAGAATTTGTCTAATATCTTTTCTTTTTTTAGTGGTATTTGTGGGTTATATTTCTATGAAATTAATATACGTAAATACTCGTCATATATTATTCTTTCATTTCATATATCATTACATGCTTAAAACGTTTTAATATATTCAAAAAAGAGTTACAAAAGATGACAGCAATGTAAACTTCCATAAGAGATTTAAAACTTACTCTCCATGCGCACGGCAGACGAAATTGGGACGGTTAGATATCATACCTATTGTTACTTATACCATGCATCGTCACCTCGTACCTCGTGCCGGCCGGCGTAGTAAAATATAAATGCGCGCCAATCCAAACCGCCAATAGTAACCTGCAACGCACGATGGTCCCCGAGAGCATACGAGTAGTAAAGTCGGATAGAATTAAAATGCTATCCTTTTCGAACCAAACCATCTAAACAAGGACAGTATGATGATCCATCTGTTCTCTAGTGCTCGAATCCATGGCCATGCTTTTAAATATTTGGAAACATAATATGTGGATTGACTATTCTTGTTTTTTATAACTAAACTTATAGGTAGCGCTGTCGTACCTACATCTTTATTAAAAATATACGTAGTCAAAGTAGGTATATTAACAATAATAGGTATTACTCACAAAGTTTATAAAATAAGGAGTTTCAAAAGTATTAAAACTAAATTTTCAGTTTTGTTTTTTTTTATTTTAAATTATTTAAAGTTTTATGTCACATTAAGATCGTGTATATCACGTCATCGTGTTGTCTTAAATCTGTAACGACCAAAATATGACGTTTAAAATGTCGTCTCTTTGGTAACGTCAATAGTACGGCATTATAATTACGTCTTTATTACGTACCAATTTGGTCGCATGACGTCCGATGACGAAATATCCCCTAAAACTGACGTCATTTTTACGGTACATTGCTACTTGGGATTTGAATATGTCGCTTAAAAATCCAAAAATATTATCATACTCATTTAATAAGTCAAATCGGTTTTTTAGAGACCTTAATGTTTGATCTATAATTTTGGGCATTGTTCATGTCTGAACAGGAAAAATCAAGAAACTACCGCGCCATATTAATAAAATTTCGTGTGTATTTATCTAATCCTATTTAATTTCTCAACTTTTATTTTAAAATTAATTTTTGTTTCTTGTTTGTTTTTTTTTGGAAATTTTTGCAATTTTTGACCCTGGGTTTTGGCGCCCCTAAAGAATGGCGCCCGTGTGCATTGCACACATGCTAGCGGGGGCCCTGATTACATGCTTAAAACCTTTTAAGAAATTTAAAAATCGCTCTCCCTTTGACGTCACTGCGCGCGGCAGACGAAATTGGGACGGACATACATTATTTATTTATATTTCAGAAACCACCAAATAGTTAAATTTAAAAAGGTGTTTAATATCTTCTTGGGGTATGTTTCTTGTGTGCCTGGGGTATAGTATTTGCAGAATTATACCGTTGATCTTTTGATTACAATAAAACCTCATTATCCCTTCTACCATAAAATAAATAAGGAAATCCCAAATTTTAAAACCTTTTCGAGCAGAGCCGGACCAGGTATACAAATTCAATTTATACCTATGCCTGATGCATATATATTATATACAAAGTGATTTTTAATAATTTTAATTTTTAGTGGTTTTCCGGCGAGTAATTTTTAGTTAGGCTTATTAGTGGTAGAATGTGGCGTCCTTGGAATTGTGCTGATAGCGGGGCATCTTCAAGTGTCATTTTTAAAAGAAAGCATTTATCTACCGATGCCAAACTAATAATTAAAAATGTGTATCAATCGTTGTTGAGTAGAAATTTTAATTCGATGGGTGCTTTAGCAGAGAAAAATCGGAGTGATTCTGGCACATTTAGAAGCATTGACGAAAATGACATGGATTTATTAAGAAGAAAGATTTACCAAATGTATGAGGCACAAACTGTACCCATTTTGATTTCCCTCAAAGAGCGGCTGATTAAAGACGAAACAAATATCTCTTGTAGCCTTTCAAGCCTTAGGAAAATATTGCGTAAAATGGGTTTTAAATACCGAAGCATTGATAAAAGACAAACATTAATGGAATCTCAACGTTTACGGGAATCGAGACTTAAATATTTAACAGCTGTTAAACAATTTAGAGAAGAAAATCGTCCAATTATTTACCTTGACGAAACATGATTCGATACCCATGACACTCCAAGAAAAGGTTGGGATGATTCTTCCAAAAAATGTCAAACCAAGGCAAAAGAATCACAATATTACATGCTGGTTCAGAGAACGGGTTTGTTCCAAATTGTCTGTTGCTTTCAGCTAAAAACATAGCAGATTCTTCTTTAGATTACCATCAAGATACCGACGCATAACTTTTTGAAGATTGGTTTAAACATACAAACTCCTTAAAAATATACCTGAAAATAGCGTCATTGTAATGGACAATGCTAGTTGTCATAGTCGGCAAGCAAAAATCATTCCCAATTCTAATAATACAAAATTTTATGATTGAAAATGATTTATATTTTGAAGAAACTTACAAAAAACGAGAACGGCTAGAAGTATTAAAAGCTTTTAAAATAAATAAGGAATACGAGTATATTATTTTAAATTATAAAAAAATCATGTGGTGTGGTATACATTTTCAAGCCGGCCCTGATCCGATTTATTGAGCTTTGAAGGGGTTGAGGCATATACAATAGGGTTTAATCAGGTAGTTTATTTATAGCAGTAAGAGTCAACGGTATAATTCTGCAACAACTATAACTTTGACGAACCCTTAGCCCTGATGATGGCCTTTTATTAGACCGAAAGCGCTAGGTGATGGTAGGATTAAAAAAATTACTCTGAATACAAGTCGTTTTGTTTTATTTTATCCGAAAAAACAGCGTACAACCGACTTCCCCCTCTTATGATCTTACCTTTAGTTATTGTATCATGCAGCTACAAGATAGTAAAAGATATACCACCAACCAACCACTTCTAGGGCCAAATAAACTTACGGATTGCGACCCTTCACGTCGGTTGACACTGCTTTTCCAAGTAGCTAGCTTCTTTGCTGGGTTAAAAGGAAATCGTGTGTTCGCAGCTAATGTCAAAATAAAGCTTGCATAATAGTTTCATATTTCGGTTTGATTAAATTTAAATTTCTACTGTTTGCGTTCGAAGTAAAAATCCAATTAATTTTGAACTATTTAAGTAGGCAGTTATTTTTAGAAATTGTTGATCTTTTATAGTGATATGGTACTCGAGTACAAGAATCGAAGAACTCGATTCTTCAATGTACTCGGATATTCGTCTCGAGAATCGAATACGACATTCGAGTACAGAGTTATTGTAGACAAACAATACTGCGAATTAGGTACTATTTATCTCTTAACTCTGAGGTCGATTCGATTTCTAGTTTACCTGCAAAACCACAACTATTTTTGTGTCAGAATAAGAAGCCGAGTGAAAACAGGGATGGAATAGGATGGATCAGACGTTCTTGTTCAATTTTTAATATTTACATAAGCAACAAATTTAATGACAATCGGAACTTAAAAATATTATTATTTTTTGGGTAGTAGGCGATTTCTTTTTCGGTTACTTTTGTACTCGGTACTCGAATAAAGTACTCGATTCTTGTGTATTCGATTCTGAAAATAACGATTCTTTCACAACACGTTTTTTTTAATCGAAAACAAAGGGGAACCACCCAATAATAATTCATTCAACAAAATTTTCACAAAAAATGTAATATGGCCCATGAACACTTAATTGTGCGAGGCCGTTGACCGAACCGATTAACAGGATTCCGGAGTACCTGTAAACGTATTGTCTTCCCAAGCGTTTATTCCTGTGTTAGAAAAAAAATGTCAAAGGAAAAAAACTTTGTAATAGAACTAGAACTCGCGGAAAGTCTATAGTTTTTTTGTTTCGGAAGATTTTTAGATTTAATTTTTTTTACTGTTCCATATAGAAAAAAATGATCGACTTTCCTCGAGTTGTTAACAGAATTTAGACATCTTTCGTTAAAATTTTTTTTATATATGTACCGTTTTCCGATTATCGTTGTTTATGTTGGCGCGTACCGATTACGGGCGGACGCTCGACTTATTCTTCTAACTGCAAGGGAAGATCCAATTCGCATCGTGCCTTCAAAGCGTGAAACGAACTCCGGCAACTTTCAGCGCATAGTGATTTTAAAAAGAAAAAAACTATGCGCCCGAACAAAATGCGTGTTTGTACTTTGGGGTTTGGTCTCTTCCAGAGGCTCGCGAGCTCAAGTTATCGGTATGTTAGTGTGGGGAAATACGTTTGGATTGTGGGCCAAAATATAGAACAGCCAAGCAAGAATATTCTTAAACACACACACTATCGTCGGCACAAGTATGGTGAAATTATTTTTAAAATTATATTTTTATGTAACGACCAAACAATTACGTTCTAGGCGTTTTAAATGTAGAAAGAAAAAAAGTAATAAGAAAATGCGTTAGGTAAAACATAGTTTTATTTATTTTTTAATTTTACACAAGGAAATACAACTTTTGGAAAATAAGAAAGGTTTTCTTAGTGTGTATACTGTCGGATCTTAACGTCGTCGCATGCAACCCTCGTAACAATATTTATACAGTCCACTACTAATACTACTAAAGCCATCTACGAGCTATCAAGAAAACCGAATAATGTTAACTGTTTTATGACGAGAACGAATCGAGCCACGAAACGGACAAGTTGGCATTCTTCATATTTTCAGTGTTTTTGAGTTTAAATCCTTAAATAAAATGGTTTAAAATCATATCGAGTATCATTTATTGAAATACACAACATTTATCGGCCCTACACAATAGTGCTTAAACGTAGAGTCCATTCTTCGGTTATAAATTGTAGAAAATTTATCAATAAGAGCCTCATTAAGTTTGGAATACCCTCTATAATTCTTTTTCATATATTTCATTTTTAAACTTTCTAATGAAGTCCCTAGAATTACCCTTTGTGGTCTGCGTTAAATTAATTTCGAGTTTAGGTGCATTTTTCACTTCAATTTCTTGCTCCAAACTCAAAGAGCTAAAGTTATTTCTTAAATAGTTCACCGTCAACTATTCATTTTAACCTAATAATTTCTTCGAATTTCTAACTAGATGCACGAACAGACAACAGCGCGGTGCACACAATAACTGTGCGCCTTTTCCATGTTAAATCGCCATAGCCCCGCTATCCCCCGCTGTCACCCGCCACCTGTTACTACAGAGAAACTGCACTACTTAATCGAACGTGCGAGCAAGTGTCGTCATAATCGTCATTTACCTCGACCGAGGCACGGTTGCCGGATCTATACAGTTTGGTTTGACGGGATGATAAAATATTAGGGAGGGTCGGACTTTTTTTAGTTTGACGGTACGATAAAATATTAAGGAGGGTCGGACTTTGTACGGTAAATAGTATTAAATGAATATAAATTAATATGTTTTTATTCGTTTTGGGGGTGCACGTGCGCATGTACTCCTGTGGAAGAACCGCCACTGATGCCGACACGTCAAAGGCGAGGAAGTGGCAATGAGGGACGCGCAGTCCATATGAGAAATTTTATAAATAACGTGCAATAATTAGAACAAAATCATTTATTTATATGCATTTGTACAGAGAAAATTGAAATCTTTAAAAAAATATTTTTTTCTTATCTACAACCTATCTAGAATTCACATAATTTAGCTTAAAGAGCTTGTCGAGTAGAAGTTCTTTGGTTATTCAATAAGGAATTATATTAGTTAAGAACTACCAAAAGTTCAGCAAGGGGAGTAGCAAATATTTTTTAAAAAGTTCAGATGTCAGTGAAATAACAAACTCTCATCTTATTCACTACTTTTTTCATCTATCTGCTCCCCGTATTGTTTCTGTAACTGCTGCATCTTAAAAAATTTCTGATAATCATGCTTTTGGGGGGCTGAGGCAGGAAGGTAGTGCCCCCCTGGATGCCTGATGATGACGGGCACTTCGAAACAGGTGGAAAGTGCTTCACTCATTTCTAAAAATATAAGCAACGTGGCCATTGGATCGGAATCTCCTAAATATAAGACTGGTCAATAAAAAATTGACAGTTGTCGATTTATTTGGAATTTATTTTCTTTTTAAGAAAATAAATCTTAGTCAGTGTAGTCAATGGATGAATAAGTACTTAAAGACAGAACATTTAGAACAGTATTTACGGTCAATTCCGGGCTTGAAATTGGTGGGTGGTTTGGTTGGAAGGAAATTGCAAAAATGGTTTAATTTACTTGTTACAGCCATAGTAAGAGCCAAATATTTTTTGATAGAATAATACTAAATAATACAGGGTGTCAATTTAAAATCTTCTCACCCTTAATATCTCGCTTCCAGTAAATAGTATTAAAAATCGGTGCCACGTCAATTTTATTGTTAAGGGAGACGCTTTTAAAGAAGAATATTTGCAGACTTCGTGGTTTAACCCAAGGTTGGTAAATATCATGATATTTATATAAATATTATTTTTTATTTTGATATTTGTTATTTATTTATTTTTATATTTACTATTTATTATTTTAATCTTATTATTTTTAATTTTAATATTTATTATCTTTATTATATTATTTATTATTTCAATATTTATTACTTTTTATTCTATTATTTATTATTTTTTATTCTAATATTTATTATTTATTATTCTAATATTTATTATTTTTTATTCTAATATTTATTATTCATTATAATAGTTATTATTGTTTATTCTAATATTTATTATTTTTATTCTAATATTTCTTATTTATTATTCTAATATTTATTATTTTTTATTCTAATACTTATTATTTATTATTTTAATATTTATTATTTCTTAATACAATATTTATTATTATTTTAATATTTAATATTTTTCATTCTGTTATTTCTTATTTATTATTTTTATTTCAATATTTATTACTTTTAATTGAAATATTTATTTTTTTAATATTTACTATTTTTTAATACAATATTTATTATTTTTAATATTTATTATTTTTCATTCTAATATTTATTACTGTTTATTCTAATATTTATTATTTTAATATTTAATATTTTTTATTCTGTTATTTCTTATTTATTATTTTTATTTCAATATTTATTACTTTTAATTGAAATATTTATTATTTTAATATGTATTATTTTTTATTCTAATACTTATTATTTTAATATTTAATATTTTCTATTCTGATATTTCTTATTTATTATTTTGTATTATACCATTTATTATTTTAATATTTATTATTATTTATTCTAATATTTATTTTTTTAATATTTATTATTTTTAATATTTATTATTTTTCATTCTAATATTTATTACTGTTTATTCTAATATTTATTATTTATTATTTTAATATTTAATATTTTTTATTCTGTTATTTCTTATTTATTATTTTTATTTCAATATTTATTACTTTTAATTGAAATATTTATTATTTTAACATGTATTATTTTTTATTCTAATACTTATTATTTTAATATTTAATATTTTTTATTCTGATATTTCTTATTTATTATTTTGTATTATACTATTTATTATTTTAATATTTATTATTATTTATTCTAATATTTATTTTTTTAATATTTATTATTTTTTAATACAATATTTATTATTTTTAATATTTATTATTTTTCATTCTAATATTTATTACTGTTTATTCTAATATTTATTATTTATTATTTTAATATTTAATATTTTTTATTCTGTTATTTCTTATTTATTATTTTTATTTCAATATTTATTACTTTTAATTGAAATATATATTATTTTAATATGTATTATTTTTTATTCTAATATTTCTGATTTTTTATTTTAATATTTATTATTTTTTGTTCTAATGTTTATTATTTTTTACTCTAATATTTATTATTTTAATATTTACGATTTCTTATTCGAATATTTCTTATTTATTATTTTTTATTCTAAAATTTATTATTTTAATATTTACTATTTTTTATTCTAATATGTATTATTTTTTTATTTTAATATTTATTATTATTTATTCTAATATTTATTATTTTTTAATATAATTTATAATATTTATTATTTTTTATTCTAATATTTAGTATTTTAATATTTAATATTCTTTATTCTGATATTTCTTATTTATTATTTTGTATTATACTATATATTATTTTAATATTTACCATTTTGTATTCTATTCCTTATTTATTATTTTTTATTCTAATATTCTTATTTACTATTTTTAATTGAAATATTTATTATTTATTATCCAATACGTATTATTTTTTATTCTAATAATTATTATTTATTATTTTAATATTTATTATTTTTTATTCTATTACTTATTATTTTTTATTCTAATATTTATTATTCTTTATTTTTTATTTTAATATTTACGAATTTGTATTCTAATATTTCTTATTCTAATATTTATTATTTTTTATTCTTATATTTATTATTTTTTAATCTAATATTTTTATTTTAAATAATTTTTTATTTTAATATTTACGATTTTTTATTCGAATATTTCTTATTTATTATTTTTTATTCTAATATTTATTATTTTAATATTTAATATTTTTTATTCTGAAATTTCTTATTTATTATTTTGTATTATACTATTTATTATTTTAATATTTACTATTTTGTATTCCATCCTTATTTATTATTTTTTATTCTAATATTCTTATTTATTATTTTTAATTGAAATATTTATTATTTATTATTTCAATATGTATTATTTTTTATTCTAATATTTATTATTTTTTATTTTAATATTTATTATTTTTTATTTTAATACTTATTTCTTATTTATTATTTTATTATTTTTTTGTTCTAATATTTAAGTGTTATTTTTTATCCTGATATTTATTATTTTAATATTTATCGGATATACATATATCAATGATATATATCATGCCAACCTTGGTTGAACCCCCTGTGACCCTTAAAATCTTAAGTGGGAAGAGGGGTGTCAAGTCATTGTTGAGTAGTACTTTCCAACTTTACATTACATGAGGCATAATAAAATATAAAATTGATAATAAGCAATAGGTACGTTACCCAGATTATATCTAAATTTATAGTTGATACCTTATTCTCTGATCGAATTCCAATAGAAATAAAAAATATAAAAAAGGTTTTTGATGAGCGGGCGACGGTTTCTTTCAGTCCGATCAAGCCCGACAACGCCGCGACGTCATCGGTCCAATTATTTTACCAGGCTTCTTTATATTATCTATAATACTATAATAATAAGCTATTGTTTAAGTATTTTTTTTAAACTTAAATATAGCATTATTTTTATTTTCTGTCTAGCTAAAGTGCGTCTTCTCACAAAATATCCAAATAATCACATAAATATCGTGGCTAGAATTAAAATTATGCCAGTGTACCGACTTTAATAACCATCAGCCTACATTGGCCCTTTATTTCTTCATCGCTTGTCATATTAGCATACGAAATAAAATTTGATCATCCTATGTTATCTTCAAAGTAATCCTTTCTAATAAATGTATTCAATACCATGAACAATTTTTTTCTGTATAGTTTAAAGAAAATGCAAAAAAAATAATGTAGGCTGATATTTTAAAGTCAAATAAATTTATGATCTAAACTAATAAAATTAATAAATTAAACATAGTATTATCTTGCATTAAAAATAATTGTAAGAATATACAAGAAAATGGTTTATTACCTGTAGGTATCACTTGATCTGCTTCTCCAAAAATTTGTAGAGTAGGTATTTCTATCCTTTCCATATAATACTTCAGATGGGGCCAACTGAGAGACTTAAAACCACTTGCCAAAATGGCAAAATCAAATTTTATATGTTTAGTTACTAAAATTGAATAAGCAAATAAGTATTACACATACGTGGCATTATTATAAAAAAGATACTTTAAAGTAATTAGAATTATCTTAAATAATATTTATAAACTGTACTTTCTATTCCAATGCTTGTATGATTTTAATAACACATTTTAGATTTTAACTTTAAAACTAGTATACCTACATGTCTTAATATTATATTTAAGTCTTACTGTTTTATATGTAATTATATTTTTTTTGACTGTGTAAATTGATTTAAATCAGTAACATGAATAAACAATTTGATGTTGAATAATTTGTTTAAAAATTTTGCCACATTTGCATAAATCAGGATAAGTATGTAGTATAGGAAAAACCAGAACTTATATTATCTACATTTTTTAACAATAAAATATCAGCAATCTAGTTATATTTAATACTTACACCCTCGATGTTGTAAATCACAAAGAAGCCCTGCAAAACAAGCCCCCTGTGAGAACCCTAAAATACCATCAAATGGACCTTCCTTTTCGAACGCTTGTTCTATTAAGTTCACCGATTCCTCAAAGCCTAGGGCTGGCCCTCCTTTCCGAATACCTCTGTAGGTCTTGTCGTCTCTATTAAAGAACCAACCATATTGTTCTCAAAAGTAAAAAAAATTAATTTTTATTACTTAAATAAGAAATTTCAGGTTAGACAAAAATTTATCATTACCTTCATCTTTAGCTTGTCCAATTTCAGGATTATCTAAAGCTTCAGTGTTATCTACTAGAATAACCTTATGAGGAGCTGTAACATAATTAAACTGGGCCCACTTGTGCACCATTTTTCGAAACGAACCAGTTTTATTTTTGAAAACTTCCGCATTTTGTCTGTAACCATGTAAGCATAAAATTCTGAGTTTTTGAGATATTGATTCAGAAGTACAGCATTTTTCCTCGGATGGTCGTGTATTTTGCATGATTTTAATAAAAGTTTAGAAGGAAAAACGCTATTTAGCCTTTCAGAGAATCAGGAAAATAAAACTAAACTCCCATCAAAATACTGGATAACTAAAAAAGTTAGGTTATATTTAGGTTACTTCCAAATTTTTGGCCCTCTGCTTTCACAATCAGTCAGCTTTGGAAAGGAATTTACCGATATTAACTATTTAAATGATAGGTTTCAATGGGAATCGTATTAGTAGTGTTGAAGATTCATAAAAATACCTGCTCCACAGCATAACGCTCTTACCTGTATTAGGTAATAGGTAATAGTCGTCGTCGTTGTCGTTGCTAGGTAATAAATAATATCTTTTGTCGAGAATAAACAAAGTCAGTTTTTGACAAGGTGTCAAATAATTAAGTTAAGTTTTTGTCAGTTCAGGGCGATTTTGATGCCATAGAAGTAGTAATAGTAGGTTTGTCGATGTTAAAAATAATAAACCACATTGAAGGAAAGGATGGAGTTTTAGTTATAACGATCTGAAGCTTCATATATCAGATACAGTCCACTGAAGGGAACCATAGGCAGCTCGAGGAGAAAATAGAAGAAAATACCAGCCAGGGCTACTACATGGTCATCATCGCACCGGATGAATCAGGTTTATGTTTTCAATATTGACTTTCAAAGGAAAAAGTTTTCAACGAATTTTGAATAATTTGGTTAGGAGAATATTTTTAAGGTCTCTTGAATGAGAAAAATATCACCCCAAGGTCTCTTGAATGAGAAAAAGGTTGAAATTAAGGTCTCTTGTATGAAAAAAAATTGTGTCTTGCATGACTAGAATTTGTAGTTTTATATGAACAAACCTTAAAATTGTTATTGTAACAGAAAATTTGAGGTTGTTTGTAACAAGTTGATTATTGATAAAAACTATTGCAGTACTTGAGAGTGATTTTGCAGTGATTGTTGGGATATTGTTACCTTTATTGTTACAATAATAGGACAGTAACCTAGATATAACTAAGTACATTGTATTTAAAAATAAGGTGGTTTTAATACCAAAATAATATTGTAATATTCATCATATATAGTTTAGGTTTCGTTTAGATAATTATTGATTTTCTCAAGCGTACTGAACTGACAGAGCATGGACGCGTTAATACGTAAAAGGGGTCGCGCTAAGGGTGATCTAACGCGAAATCAAAATTATTTAAATAGATACGATTCGGACTCAATAATTGAAGTAAATGATCTAATAGTAAGGGAGTCTTTATTACTAAAAACATATAATGATTTTTGTAAGATTCAGGATGATATTGAAGATTTAGCAACGAGCGATACCGATCTAGAGGCGCATGCTGTGGAGCGGGAGGACGCGGAAACTAAGTACATTGGGTGTCATAGTAAAATTAAAACACTTATTTACGCGCAATTAAATCGTCAAGCAGCATCTACCAGTGGTGGCCCAACGCAGGGTCATACTGGAAATACGCAGCGACCTCACATCCCAGCTGTAAAAGTTAATTTGCCAAGTATGAAGATTCCAATCTTCACAGGTAATTATGGTGATTGGCGCACATTTATCGATTTGTTCAATGCAGCCGTTCATAATGATACAGGATTAGCAGATTCACAAAAGTTTGTCTATTTAAAATCATTTTTAAAAAATGAACCTTTGGCATTGATCAATGAGCTAAATAGTTCAGATCAAAATTATAACAAGGCATTAGATATTTTAAAGGCCAGGTATGATAAGAAAATGCCAGTTATTACTTATCACATTAATGGGCTTATGCTAGCTACGATTGTTAAAGGTAATAACGGGTTAAGGGACTTTCTAAGTCAAATAAAACAGCATATTAATGCTCTGGAAGCACTAAGTGTAAAAGTAATGGGTCAATGGGATTTACTGTTGATAAATATTTTTTCTAGTAAGATTGAGAGAAATTTAAGGAACGAGTTTGAATTATCGAGAGATCAATCGGAGTTGCCAAACTTAAAAGAATTTTTTGAATTTTTGGACAAAAGAATAGTTGCTTGGGAATCGTCATCTCAAATTATGAATGCAAAAAATGATCAAAAATTAAAGTATGGTAACTCAAATGGTAACTCGTACGGTAACTCAAATGGTAACTCGTACGGTAATCCGAATAGTAGAATTTCAAGTTACTCAGTTACTAAAAATGTTGTTGAATGTATTTTTTGTAAAATCAAGGAACATAATATATTTAAGTGTACAAAATTTAGATCTTTGGATCTAGCACAAAAAAGGGATTTCATAGCAAAAAATCACCTTTGTTTTAATTGCTTTGGTAAAGGTCATGGGGTATATCAGTGTTATAAAGAAAAATGCAAATTGTGTTCAGGTAAACATCATTATTTACTTCATGACAATCAGAGATCAAACGCACTAGATAAAAATGAAGGCGGGTCACAGAACACTAATTTTTCAGTACGAAGTGAAGAGAACAACAGTTCTCAAACATGCACGAGTACATTGAAAGAATCGACAACGAAGAACTCAGAAGTAATAGAAAGTCAAACTTTAATTTCATGTACCAAAAGGTTAGTGTTACTGGCAACGGCTAAATTTATTTTAATTTCTGAAAACGGTAATAGGTTAGAAGTTCGAGGTTTACTAGACTCCGCTTCACAATCATCTTTTGTTACTAGCTCGATCGTGAATAAATTAAAAGAAAAACCTTTTAAAACAGAGTTAAAAATTTCAGGAATTGCGCAAACAAACAGTACCGTTTCAAAAATGATAAATTTAAAAATAGAATCAAAGCGCGCGAGAAAAGAAAAGTTTACAGTTACTTGTGGGGTACTAGAAAAAATTACATGTAATCTTCCACAAGAAAAAATTGACAACTCTAATTTTATCATTCCCCCAGGAATTGATCTAGCTGATACAGATTATTATATTCCAGAAAAAATAGACATGCTTATCGGAGCAGACTTATACTTTGATTTAATCGAACCAGGGTTAATAAAGCTAGGTTTAAATTTACCTGTTTTACAAAACAGTAAATTGGGGTGGGTTTTAGGAGGTTCGATAAATTCTCGATCAACAAGTGTAACTTCAAATCTTAATGTTGTTCTTTTCTCACGAGTTGATGACAATATTAATCAGTTAATACCCAAGTTTTGGCAATTGGAAGAAATTTCTAACAAACGCACATTATCTCCGGAAGATAAAATAGTTGAAAATATATTTTCTAGTACCACTAAACGTGATTTTGAGGGAAAATTTATAGTAAATCTTCCTCTTAAAAAGGACGCGGAAACTTTGTTGTTAGGTCATTCTTTTGAGCAGGCAAGGCGTAGATTTCTATCTTTAGAAAGAAGACTACAAAAGGATAATAATTTGCTCACTGAATATAAGGCTTTTATTGACGAATATATCTATTTAAAACATGCTTCATATACAGACTTATCTGTAGAAACTAAGGACTCTTTGAGAAAATGTTTTCTACCACACCACTGCGTAATCCGTACAGAGGCTGTGAGTACTAAGTTACGAGTTGTATTTGACGCAAGTATGAAAACGTCTTCAGGTGTTTCACTGAATGATGTGATGTATAAAGGGCCTACTGTACAGGCAGATTTATTTGATATAGTATGCAGATTTAGAACATTTAAGTTTGTTTTCACGACAGACATCGTTAAAATGTATCGTCAAATTTTTGTAAATCCTGATCAAAGACATTTCCAAAATATTTTGTGGAGAGATAATCCAGACCAAGAGCTTAAGTGTATTCAGTTGGATACTGTAACCTACGGCACGAATTGTGCCCCATTTTTAGCAACCAGGTGCTTAATTCAATTGGCAAATGAGAATACCTTGTCTCATCCACTAGCTTCTCAATGTTTAATAGAACAAACTTATGTTGATGATGTTTTAGGTGGTTCGAACGATCTTGAAGAATTTTATGATCTTCAGGAAGAATTGGTTAAATTACTAGGTTCAGCAGGGTTCTCACTTCATAAATGGGTTTTCAACATAAAGTGTAATGTGGTTAAGGAGGTTCATAATATGGAAAATGAAGAATTTGATATTCGTGTGGATGAGAAGTTAAATAAGGTATTTCATGGAAAGCTCAATCTGATAATTTTTGTATTTGTGGGCTTCCTCATGAAGAAAATATCATTCCAACTAAAAGAAACGTTCTTTCACATATAGCTAAGTTATTCGATCCGTTAGGATTCATAGGACCAATAGTTATTTTAGGAAAAATCTTGATGCAAAAAATATGGGCTGAAAAACTGGATTGGGATACAAGATTAACTGAAAATCTTGTTAATGATTGGAATGAGTTTGCTTTAAATATTTCTAATTTGAAAGATCTACATGTTCCTAGATTGCTTTACGACTCAACAAAAAAGGTAGAATCCTTTGAGATACACGGATTTTCGGATGCTTCAATTAAAGCATATGGCGCGTGTATTTACTTACGAACCATTTATACTAATGGCCACGTCACTTGTAGGCTCATATGTTCTAAATCTAGAGTGGCACCACTCAAGGTGGTCACATTGCCAAGGTTAGAATTGTGTGGATTTTTGTTATTATCCCGATTATGTCATAAGTTAGTCTCAATTTTTAATAGAATCTTGTTGTCAAAAGTTGTTCTTTGGACAGATTCTGAGATAGTTTTATGTTGGGTGAATGGAAATTCCAATAAATGGACAACATTTGTGTCAAATCGCGTTGCAGAAATTCAAGAATTAACATCAAATTTTAAATGGAATCATGTTTCATCTGCTGAAAATCCAGCAGATCATATCTCACGAGGTTTAGATCCAATTTCTTTATTTCAATGTGAACAATGGTGGAATGGTCCACAATTTTTATATAATTCAAAATGCGAGTTTAGCAGTCATTTCCAGATAGATGATGTAGATCTACCTGAGAAAAAACTTACCAGTTATGTTCACTTTGTAAGGTCTCCAGTTGAAATAGAAATTTTTGAAAAATTTTCTAGATTTCGTCGGCTGCATAGAACAATAGCTTATTGTTTGCGATTTCGTAATAATTGTTCAAAAAATAAAACAAAATTAAATGGTCCCTTGTCAGTTGATGAATTGTTGTCATCGTTAAATGTTATTGTTAGATGTATTCAATGTCATTACTTTGAGAAGGAAATCCAAAATGTGAAATCTAATGTTTCAATTAAGTCAGGACCTTTGGCACAGCTTGCACCGTTCCTCGATGAAAATAATATTCTTAGAGTAAACGGTCGTTTGTCTCATTCAGAATTATCTTTTGCCCAAAGGTTTCCTATTATTTTGCCACCGAAAGATCATGTTGTTAAATTGCTTTACATGCAGGAACATGCTGATTTACAGCATGCAGGTCCTCAAACAGTATTAGCTCACCTTAGATTGAGATTTTGGCCAATTAATGGGCTGCGTTCAATAAAAAAGGAAATTAAGAATTGCTTAGTTTGTTATAGGTTTCGTGCTATCAATGCCAAGCAAATTATGGCGCCATTACCAGCAGATCGTACATCAATTGCTCGACCGTTTCTGAAAGTGGGAATAGATTTTGGTGGTCCCATCCTCATTAAGGAATCAAAGCTTCGAAAAGCTAGAACTTTTAAGTCATATATTGCATTATTCATTTGTATGGTGACAAAAGCCATTCATCTAGAATTGGTCACAAGTTTATCATCAGATGCATTTTTATCTACTCTGAAACGTTTTATAGCTAGACGAGGTCATCCTCAAACAATATTTAGTGATAACGGCACCAATTTTCAAGGTGCAAATAATACTTTAAAGGATATTTATAAGTTTCTTAAGGAATCCGAAACTCAGATTAAAGAATTTTTGTCCTCTACAGAAATACGCTGGAAATTTATCCCTCCAAATAGTCCACATTGGGGTGGCTTATGGGAAGCCGGTATTAAGTCGACAAAGTTTCACTTAAAACGGGTAATCGGCAATCATCTTTTGACTTACGAGCAACTTTCAACGCTACTTTGTCAAATTGAAGCTATTTTGAATTCAAGGCCTTTATCAGCTTTATCGTCTGATCCATCAGATTATACATGTCTTTCTCCAAGTCATTTTTTAATAGGCGAAATGTTAACCTCATTTCCTGAGAAAGATTACAGTACAGTATCAGATAATCGACTTGATCTCTGGAAACATTGCGAAAAAATGCGACAAATATTCTGGAATCGTTGGTCTACAGAATATTTAAATAGGCTTCAACACCGTCCTAAATGGACGACAGGGTACGACAATATAAAAGAAAATGATTTGATCTTGTTGCGTGAAGACAATACTTCTCCATTAGAGTGGCGATTAGCTCGTGTAATCGAGACCTTTACAGGCAAAGACGGTAACGTGCGAGTAGCTAAAATTCGTACGCAAGACGGTCTCTTTACAAGACCAATTACCAAGTTATGTCCTTTGCCATTTTGTAGCTTATCAGCTGGGGGGGAGGATGTTGAAGATTCATAAAAATACCTGCTCCACAGCATAACGCTCTTACCTGTATTAGGTAATAGGTAATAGTCGTCGTCGTTGTCGTTGCTAGGTAATAAATAATATCTTTTGTCGAGAATAAACAAAGTCAGTTTTTGACAAGGTGTCAAATAATTAAGTTAAGTTTTTGTCAGTTCAGGGCGATTTTGATGCCATAGAAGTAGTAATAGTAGGTTTGTCGATGTTAAAAATAATAAACCACATTGAAGGAAAGGATGGAGTTTTAGTTATAACGATCTGAAGCTTCATATATCAGATACAGTCCACTGAAGGGAACCATAGGCAGCTCGAGGAGAAAATAGAAGAAAATACCAGCCAGGGCTACTACAAGTAGACTAGGTGTCCCGCAGAGTAGTGTACTGTGTGCGCTTTTATTTATAATATATATAAATGATATTTATAAGTCTATTAAAAAATGTTTCGTTAATTTATTTGCGGATGACCCTAATTTCTGTTTCTGGAAGAGTGGTCCAGAAATGGTTACTGTTCATAATAGTGAGCGCAGCATTTTATCTGACTGGTTATACCAGAACAAATTTAAGCAACAAATACGAATTGTATGATAATTGGTTCAAAGAAAAACTCGTGTAACCAATTATCATCAATACGATATATTTTCTTTGATCAATACCATCTTGCATTTATTAGGTGCAATAATTAGCTATACTTCTACTTGTTGCGTAGGAGCCATACAGTTCTCTGTGCCGCAAAGTGTGACGTTGCCAAACCTCCGATAATCCTGACAACGTTGTTTCATTGACGTGTCCAATACCTAACCTAATAACAATTTTTTGAAATGCAAAGTTGATTACGGTGTTTTTAAAATTATTATTGAAAAATTACAATGAAAAATCTAATAATTTTTGCTATTTTTCCCACGTTCTTAGTTGTCAATTCACAAAGGGCTCCGCCCGGAGTAAATCCACAACACTACCAGGTAACAAGTTTTTTTATAAACATATGGTTGACTTAGAAGTAATCTTTTAAAATTAACAATTTCTAACGTAAAAAGATATTTATTACGGTTTAGTTAATGAAACTATAATTAAAAAAGAATGAACTATACTCGAAGATTAAGAAATCCACCTGAAATTATTTATTATTAACTGATATTCGAGGTTCAATATGTAAAGGTGTTCTGTGCTTTATTAATCCTAGTTAGTACTTCTCTCCTGAATTTTATTTGGAAATAGCTATTATTCTGCGCTTTTAAGATAGAGTACCTATACCTCTGCTAAAGACATGGTATTGTGAATGGCTTGGTTGCTGTTTTGTATAGACGCCTATCATAAATTGAACTATGTGATCCTAGATTAAATTTTTGAAGAAATCTCATGAGAATTACAAAACTAGATACTCTTTTCTAATTTAAGTATCAACAACAACAACAGCCACAGTATCAACAACAGGCACCTCATCAACAACAATATCAACCGCAAGTTCCAGTTCAGCAACAACAAGTTCCAGGACAGCAACAACAAGCTCCGGTACCACAACAACACCAAGTTCCAGTTCAACAGCAGCAGTTTCAACAACAGCAACAGGTTAGTTTCCAGGATTTTCTAGTCTTTAGGTCCTAATTTTAAAATATTTAAAGTAAATTTTTTTATTCTATGGTAAATCAATTTACATACAAGTTGATTCATAGTCTATGGTGGGTTGAACATATATGCAAAATGAGTAATAGGGTTGTTTCAAAAATTTGAAGTGTTATATAAACGAATCTGCTTCATCGAGCTAAAATATTTTCAGAGTTCCATTTCTACTGAAAAATTGAAGCAACTTTGTTATTTTAAAAGAAACTCCCCATGTATTATTAAGTTTTTGGAATCACCTTTTAGTTGTGATAATATTTTCTTAAACTTTCCTATATATTTCTAACTGTTTCCCAGAAAAAAATTATTTCTGTCTAATATTACACAAAACACGACCTTAATTAAATTCATGGAAAGTTGAAATATTGATAATACTTTCAGGAAACCCAATGTATTAAATCCCCATAGAAAAATCAATTCTATATCATACAGGGGAGGTAAAAATTATGTTCATTTCCGTCACCTCTAGAAAGTGGTCAATGGCTGTTTTTTTAATGGAACCCCTGTATATTATTTTTACATTCCCTTTCAAATCATAAACATCATATCAGTTTTTTCCAAAAACCCCTTTGTATTTTTTTTTCAATTTTGGAAAGTACCTACACATACTTGACATTGACAATGACATTTTTTCCATGAAAATCATCAGTAGCGTCCTTGTTAATTCTTGTTGACAAAGCTGTTAAAGCCGTAATCACACTATTATCACGTCACGTGAGATCACATGCTATCACGCAATATCACGGCGCACCCGAAATATCTGCAAGACGGTTTATGCATGGTTATAAATAGGTTTAGAAGTACACTATAGTCACCTAATGCAGCTCACGGGCATGTCATAAGTGACAGCACAGTTCTTTTCTGTGTCAGAGTTTGACGCTAGACGGCTACAAGATTCACTTGCCATCTTCACAAACACAAAATATGTAATAACAATGATCTGCTGTTAGTAGTCTGCTTCGTCTGCTTCTAAACCGTGACAGCATGTGCTATTCTGCCGATATGACAACACGTGAATTCACGTGACGTGATAATGGTGTGTTTGCGGCTTAAGAAACGAAATAAATCTACACAACTACAAACTATTCCTAAAAGAAAAACAATTCAGAACCATAAATTAAATCTAACCACTGCCATTAGCAGCAATATAAACAAAATTAACATATAAGATGATATGAACAGATCATTCAGTTTGTGTAGTGATGGGAATAACGGTTTTAATTCGATAACGTTATAGATAGGAACGTTATAGAAGAATAACGTTCCAAATTAACGTTATTTTGGAACGAGGTTAATATGGTTACTGCGCAAATCATATCAAAAAAGGGGTAATTGTTCAATATACCTATTTCTGCCAATTTTGAGAATTTAAAAAAACTGCTTTTACTAACCTTATGAACACAAAACCAGTTAGCAAATTGAAAATAACGTTTCGTTAATTTATTAATAAAATAACAAATATTCTTGACCCTTGCAGTGAATGAGGGGTACTGGGTCGAGTATTATCTATAAACAAAGAAGATAGTAAATGTGCATGATTATACCTAAAATTTCCTTTTATTCAACAATATTTCACCCAAAAATCGAAAAATTTTCCTCTTTGAAAGGTCGATTATAAGCGAAACGTCAAATTGTTGCAGAAAATATCGATGTAATTTTGGCAACACATCAAAAAATAACGAGATGAAGAGACCAACTATAACGTTTTAAGAACTGTAATAAGAAGGTGTATCAGGCGGGTTTCGCCTGGCTCCCTAGGGGATTTTTTTTAAATTTTGGTTTCTGGCAGCAGTATTAGAAAAATAAACAATTCATTAAATAGGCAATGTTGCCGGATTTCTATTTTGTTATCTGTTTATTAGATAAATAATTGAAATTAATTATTAACAAATTAACGAAATGATATTTTTAATTTGCTACACTGATTTTGTGTTCATAATTAACGTCGTAATAGGTAAGAATAAGCAAGTTTAAATAATTTTTACAAATGGCTATATAACGTGTCCAAGATAAGGAGGGCCAGTACAGGGATCTCAGAAACCGAAGGTAAAGTTGCGCATTTACGTGCCAAATAATATGCCGTTTAGAAAGTTTTAATATTCCGAGTAACTAGTTCCGGAGATATCCGGAAAAAAAACGAAATTCTGAAAAATCGTTTTAAGGCCAATTTATAAACTCGACGGTGACGATTGACGGTGCTGTTTGACGATGCCGTAAAAAGCTGGATTTATAAACTTGACGGTGGCGACCATGTGGCGACGATAACATAACCTGTTTTTCTCGGCTTTTCTGTATTTTTATGTGATTATATTAATTTTGGTGCTTATGTGATCTGAATGATACTATCAACACTTATCAACAGTACACTTTAAAATGGTTAATAAGATGGTATGAAATAAAATAATATTTACTAAATATCACGTGACAGGCAAACACGGCTGATTGGCTGTGTAAACTTGCTACGAACGTTGCTACGACCGTGAAAAGATAAAATTGGTTCATGTCGGCCGTCAAACTGCACCGTCATCGTCAAGTATAAATGGTCTTATGCATTTCAATATGTTTAAGCTGTACCGTCACCGTCAAACAGCACCGTCAATCGTCAACGTCGAGTTTATAAATTCAACTTTATTGTTTTCCTGGTTTTTTTTTTAGATCGAATTCTAAAGTAAATTGCACTTTTACATTGATACTTTTTCCGCTCCATCTAACAGCGTTAATTATTCTGGGCCATTATCAACTTTCTTTTTTTAAATACGTTTTTCTGATATTGGAATTTGAGAGCTTTTTTTCTCCCGAATGCAACGATGTATGAGACATTGTGGTTTACGGTCTTGTATTTCTCCTAATTTTATAAATAATATCTCATAAGTAAGCTCTAAATTTTTTACTTATGTTGGACTAGTTCAAGAAATAACAAATAATTTAATAATAAGCCACAAATAAGTGAACAAAAATCATACCAAAACAGTAATAAACCAAACAACGAAAAAAGTAAGGAACTACATAATCAGGTGTTCAAAATGATTTTCGTTATTATCTAAACAAATAACATCTTCTAACTGCCACATAACAGCTTTTTTGAGATAAAATAAAACACGGTAGACTATCAAACTTTTCAGCATTTGTAAAATTATATTCCATATTTTCTGGAAAATAGAAAACCTCTTAAAACGCTTTCAAACGATCACAATGGGAATGTCAAGTGAAACAAATCACGCGTCACCATCTTAATTTTTTTGTTCCAAACGCTAAATTTTCTTTTAAATCCCGAATCAACAGAAGTTTGAAATAATGTTTCTGTATTTTGTTCACTTATTTGTGGTTTATTATTAAATTATTTGTTATTTATTGAACTAGTCCAACATAAGTAAAAATTTAGAGCTTGCTTAAGTATAAGATATTATTTATAAAATTAGGAGAAATGCAGGACCGTATCCCAAAATTTCCTGATGTTGTTCAAAAATCCCTCGAAACGTCATTAAACCACAATGTGTCATACATCGTTGCATTCGGAAGAAAAAAAGCTCTCAAATTCCAATATCAGAAAAACAGGACCGTATTTAAAAAAATAAAGTTGATAATGGCCCAATAACAAAAAAGGTAATAATTAGTTAAAACGGGTTAATAACGGGTTACTCACCAAGTTGATAACGTTCTGTTACGTTATAATAAAATAACGTTATTAAATAACGGTATTGGAATAACGACCCATCACTAGTTTGCACACAAACCCTACAGTTAATACTATAGCCGTATACTATACTCTAGTTAAAATCTTCTGGAAAAATTTTTCAATGCCATAATAGGGTTTCACAACTAAAATCTTAATTAAACCGTTTTAAAATGTGACATAAGGTCGAAAATGATTTTTTCTAGATGCCAGTTCAACAACAGTATCAGCAAGCACCTGTTCAACAGCAGGTGCCCATGCAACCGCAGCAACAGCAGGGTCCACATCAACACGTAAATAAATCTACTTGACAGTTTTAACTGCATGTTGCTGCATGGTATAGATTGACTTAAGCTGCATGCAACCGAATTTAGTGTCTATATATAATTTTAGTGTTAAAGAATTCGTTCTAATTGGTTACCTGACCTAAAATAACCAATAGGATATGGATAAGTTGAGACTAAAAAAACAATGAATACTAAATTTTGTTGCCTAAATTAACCCTTAGAAAGTTAACCACAAATAGGAAATCAACATTAATACCTATTAACCTGCATGAAATCGACTTCCCGACATTAAATCCCGGACAAAGGTAATGTTAGTATTTTTTTATAGTCCTGTAACTTTTTCAATTATTTTCCGATTTTTAGCAAAGTGTAGACACTTATCTCTTGTGATGATATCCTGAATTTTAGTTTTCAAAAAATAATCATGTATTGATCATTATACAAGCAGAAACATCATTATATTTTGCTTTGAAGTGTGACCTTTTCTTATTTTTTAGTTCACGTCATTATCTATTTTTTAAAAGAAAATATTGCAGTTTTTCAATTTTATTCACAATTCAGAACATCACATTGTTTTATCGAGTAGCATTAACAAATATCCAAAAATTAATAGCCCGTGTTGCATTGAAGCATGCCTCGTCACATGGTCGAAGTGATAAGAACATGAGGTGGCAATACGCGCTATTTATTTTTGGGTATTTGTTTATGCTACTCCATGAAACAATGTAATGTTCTGAATTGTGAATAAAATTGAAAAACTGCAAGACCTTCTTTAAAAATTTGTATCTCTATACTACCGCTCAGTTTTTACACACAGGGCGTTAAGAAATTAATGGTAAAACGGTAACGTTTGTCTCTGTCTATACAGGGTGTTATGGAAATGACGTATTATATTTAAACCGGCAATTCCTGAGATAAAGACTAATTGAAGAAAAATAGCCATAAATGGCGCTTTCAATTCATTCAGCGGTAAAAGTGACCTGACGTCAAACCAGAAAAACACATGTGTGGCACTGCGATACATGTAAGCAATCAAGGAATTCTGGCCGGTGTTGTCATATGTACACCTTAAACTCTTTAGACAAAATAAAATAATTTAAACACTTTTCCATTCTGTAATGCCTTTTTGTACAATTAATTGAAGAACATTTACGACGGACTATGTTTTAAACAACCCGAAAAAACATATGGAATAGTAATAGCCACGTACGTCACTAGGTCAAATGCCAATGATCTCTTGACGCCTTACATTGGCTGAGCGAACTAGTTTCATATAGCGCCGCACGCTTGCGTCTGTTAGTTGAAGACCAACCAGCGGCCGGATATGTACCAACACACTCTCAGCAGTCCGCTGTGCGTTTTTCGGTTTACGAGTGTATCTTGCCCGTCAATAAATAATCTTTGAATATTGTTTTTATTGACGTGTTTCTTCTGGACGTCAAATTTCGTCGCGTGTAATAAAATCTAATAATCTGTAGTATAATCTGTATTATTGTATTTTCAAAAGCTAACTATCGGTTCTGTTTCACTATTACTCTGTGTACATAAAGTGTTTCCAGGAGTGTTCCCATGAAAAAGAAAAAAAAACTGATTGTGTTTATGCCTGGATTTCCTCGCTCTTTAGGTATAAGGATAAATACAAGTAGGTAGAAAATAATTTATTTTTATAATTTTATATGGAATTTCAGTTTTGCATTAAGTTTGGCAACATTGCCATTGGCTCTGGGTGAAATGTTGTACAGTAGCGCGGCGGACTGACCTGTGAGTAAGAGTGTTTGTTACCCCACTTTTAAAACGGTCGATTTAAAAAAAAAAATATGTAGCGCTTCTGTAGGACACCCAAGGAGTCACCCATTTAAATATAATACGTCATTTCCATAACACCCTATATAATGACCCAAGATATCAGTATTTTTTAACACTTAAATTCAGGATATCGTCCCAAGACACAAGTCTACATTTTACTAAAAATTACACAATATACACAATACAAAATCGGACAACAATTAAAAATTACAGAACTATAAACCTGACTAACATTATCTTCGTCCGGGTTTTATTGTCGCGGAGTGTCGTTATTGATATTATTTATAACTGGTTGGGAAGGACGAATGTTTGTATTACTAGTGTTTTTTTTCTATGAAAAGCTCCAGCGCGTTCCCGCAACACAACAGTTTTTCTGGATTTGATATAGGAGGGAGCAAAAAAATTATCCCCCGCCCTAAAACTTAAGGATCATTTTATTCCCACTTAATGTGAATATCAGGAGCTACAAGAATCTGTTTCATACCTTACACAACATAAATAAGTATATAAATATTTTGCCTTTTCAGGGTGCTCATGGCGGCCATGGTCAAAGACAGGTCTTTAATTCTGGAGACTTATCCCATGAGAAAGAGTAAGTTTGCAAATACAAATATTTACATAAATAAATAGGGGGTAGGCATTTGTGCCGCTGTGGAAAGACATTCACCTGCCTTAATAATACATTACATAATAAGAGTTGTAACTAGCATATTATGCAGGAATGCGGTGAGCGCGTAATTCCATGAGTGCGTAATTACCCCACTTTACCTACGATCATATTTATCAATTTTCAAACCCAATTAGGCTTTAATATCTCATTCAATCATATTTCTCAGCAAACTGTCAAGTTGGTATCGTAGCTTAAATACCGTAACGTGGAAAAAGTTAGTGCCTTTGTCTGTTTTCCCCGGCGTTTGTGATTGCAGCCGCCTACAACTCTGTTGTTATTCTTTAAGACACGCCCATATTGAAAGAAGAGCGTTGCTACGCAACGTATACTTTTGTTGGAAATAAACATGGCGGCCTTGTTTACCGTGCGATTTATTTTACAGTAGTAAAGATTGTTCCACGAAAAATGGATATAACTTAATGACTGCAGTAAAAGTACCTGGGGCGATCCCATTATTTATGACCGTTTGTTATTATTATGTGGAAAGGACCGGATTGTAATAATTATAATTAAATATAGGCACATCAGGTAGGTTAGGTTGCTTAATTTATATTTAAATATCCTTTTGTGGTAAAATGGCTCAAGATTGTCTTTTACCAAACATTCCTCAGAATAGCGTGATAGTAATGGACAATGCGAGCTATCACAGTCGCCAATTACATGAAGCTCCAAGCTCAAATAATACAAAATTGGAGATTCAGAACTACATGGCGGCGAATGATATATATTTTGAAGAAAGTTATAAAAAAAGTGATCTTTTAGAAGTTTTAAAGACATTTTGTATAAAAAACGTATATGTTTGTGACACATTGGCAGAAGAAATTGGACATACAGTGCTGCAGCTCCCACCAACAACTCCTAGAAAACAAGGAGAAAGCGCTGTCGTGTGACGTCATCATCCGTGGTCCTATGATTGCAATATGCAATATAATATTATATGCGTTCTGTGGGGGATTTATATTTTGCGTGCCTTCTAAAATTACTTATATACACTTCAGACGATCGTTATTTAAATTTTTAAACTTGTATTTAAGTAAATTATTCGTTAAAGGTTAATAACGTAAGTGAGAAAAAAAATTAGCATCTGGGCATATTTATTTTAAAAATAACTTAAGTATTTTGTCTAAAATGATTTAGCTACTGTAGGTAGGTAGTTGTTTTTGGATAAATAGCCAAGCATTAAAAATACATTTTAACAGATGGACAGAATCGAACAAGTAAAATAAAGGTCTTTTAGCATCAACCGGATGTGGGAACACTATATTAAGTTCCTTTTTTGGTGAAAAATATGACATGGCTTTTCCATTAATTGCATTGTTGTCACTCAGTACACAAAAAACTTTATATCCGATAGCCTCTAAACGAGTTATGATTGTTTTGACAAAGTTGAAAAGTAATTCATGGTTAATTTTAGATATAGGGGCAATGTGAACAACTTCTTTTAAATCTGAACCAATACTTGTAATCATAAAAGTGTATGCAGTCGTTGCTAACAATTCGTTATTATTTACTGATGCCCCCACTACATTTCCTCCTTTATAGTCTAAATAAGGGTTAATATGAATTTCGTCCATTAGCAGACAAACATATTTGTCTTGATCATTCAAATATTTGAAAATATTCCTCGCATATGTCAAAAACATTTTTTTTTCATCAATATGAGGATCCGTTAAAAAATTATTACAAACACCTTTGGTGGTTTCAGGATGGGGTAAAATTATTGCCCAGTGATTTCTTAAATATCTGTATGCATGAGGACTGATTGTATACACTATTGAACAAAATACCATAGTTGTAGTGGAATATCTGTATCGTTCTTTTGGCAAAGTTCTTAATTTTACTTGTTCGGAGAGAAATTGCAGTGCTTGCGCTAAACTATCATCGTCTACTTTTAAGTTTTTAAACAAATCAGAAACAAACTTCATTAATGTTTGACATATCGGTGTTATTTTTAACATTGTCACATTCGGGATTAGGGTCATGATTGGAGTTATTGTCTTGTTCAGTATCTAACGGAAGAATATTCATCGAAGAATCAATAAATATCTAGTAAATTTCGCAATTCATCCAAACTACATGAAAAAAAAGGTGTCTTTTGTTGATCAATTTTTACGCTTACTGGTTGCCCATATAAATATTATGTACTTATTTCTAAATTATTATTTATTTTAACAGCCCATGTAATAGGCCCCGGATTATGCTTAATCTTAAAGAGAGTCTTGCAAGTTTTTTCATCGATAATAAACCATTCTTCCTTTAAATTAAATGTTATAAACAAATTATTAAATTCTTCAAAAGTTTCATAGTTCGTAAGTTGTTTATGTGTTAAAATTTGACGTTTGCTTTCGTCAATACCTTTTTGAAATTGCATTTCATCTAGTTCTCTAAGCTTTTCTTCTCTACTTTTTCGATGCGTTAAAGTTTTTGTAAGATATTTTGGACAATTGGGAAATTTACTAGGTACGCTATTTTCCTTTAATCTGGGTATATTTAATTTTAATGAAACGATCTCACCCGTTTTCGTGTCTTGTTGAGAAATCTGCCAAATAAAATCCTCCTCTGTAAAATGACACTCACATACTCTGCTGTTTGTATTAGGAATAAAATTTTCACGATGAATAGCGGTTTGCCATTTTAAGCGTCCTGCCGCACTTTTGGGGAAACGAAATACCCGCGCTGTGTCCTTGTTTTCTAGGAGTTGTTGCTCCCACCCTATTATTGCATTTTTAACCCCATAGAGCATATGTGGCACCAGTTAAAATCACTGGTTAGGTCTGAAAATATTTCTCCGGCTTTAAGTTCTAGTGTTGTAGAATTAATACGAAAATGCTTTAATGATATTCCCCCAGGTAGTTGGAAAAATTCAGTCCGTCACGTAATAACTGTAGAAAATTCGTATATTAGTCTGGATCGTATAATTAATCCAATTATAATTAATTTTGATGAGGATAGCGAAACAGAACTATCTATAGGATGACATTATAAATGTAAATAAAGGTGACTAGTAATATTTACAAAAAATGTTATTTCATTTGATTACATTAATATAATCATATCATTACTTGTTTTCCTTAGTCCGTCCCTTCATACTTCACTTGTTTATTGTCAAGCTCTTGTCGACACAATGGGACCGACCCAGGAAATCATTAAGTCGTATCCAAATTTCGTGAAACGTACTCTAAGTTATTCTTAGTTAGTTATGTTATGTTATGTACAGCTCGACAAGCGAGTTTATAGCTACAACGTGTCGGTAAGGGGAAAGCAATATCTGTTAAAACATGGCCGACTCATGGGCGTGCTATTATTATTTTAATAATGTAATAAAAATAGGAAATTCTTCAATAATTGTATTTTAAGTTTGAAGGTAGGTAATTAATTTTTTCAAGGTTTAAATAATTACGTTTTAAAAGATGCCATTTTTCAGCATGGAAAAAACCGCTACATAGTTAATCGATTAATGACTTCATTTTCATCCATTTGATTTCAACATGCACCTCAAAGTTTCACAGGAAAACTGAAAGTTTATGTCACTTCTTAGCTGTTGTAGCATTTTTTTAAAGGTTGGAACCATTTTTAGTTCCAAATAAAACTTTTGTATTGTTCTCCTAACAATGCCGAAGACCGACCTTTCTTATGCCAGGAGATGACAACAATTGATCCGGATTGTTTTCTTTCCTTTCAGTATATTCTTTATTAATGTTTTTTACTGCGCCCACGCTTACTCCCGCATAATTTGCAACCCTTTCTAGCTTTCGCTTAAGTGGCAATTTAGATGTTTTAATTTGTGATTCCTCTTTACATACCCTGTATACATTGGCAATCACTTCACGGGTGTGACTATGAAGCGTTTTACCACCAGTATATTCAATCATTATCACAGTTTTAAAACAACGAACACTTTTTAAAAAACTCAATTTAATACGATATAATAACTCTTGCACTTCCTATCACTACGCAACTGGATGAAGCATATCGGACATCGCCGAACAACCAAGCCGGCACAATGGGCGTGCCCCGATCAAATTAGCCCTAGCCACCTGTTACCCATGGTTACCGTTGATATTGCACTATGTTGCCTTTTTTTAGATTAGAAGTACTTTAACAAAAAAATATTTTATTTTGCATTTAAATATTAAAATAAATAGTATGAAAAGAAAGTTTTAAGAACATTGAAACAATAATACAATATTAGTTTCTCATTCTACATTAAAAAAGCTCTCTTCAGAACATAATTTGAAGTTAAATCCATTAAAGTCATGTTTGATGTTTTTCGGACACAAAAATAATGTATCTTTCTTAGTTGAAAATATTAATATAACTCTTGATGGTATTAATCTTCCTAGTGTTAAGTCGGCAAAAAATTGATACAGAATTAAGATTCAAGGAATATATTAAAAAGTTAATTCAAAAGTCCTATTTGACTTTAAAAATTTTGTATACCAACCTTCATTTTCTTAATTAGGGTTGGCGTAAAATGCTTTGTGAGTCTCTTGTTCTGTCTAGCTTTAATTACTGTGATTTTATTTATGGTCCGTGTTTGGGTATTTTGGATAGGAATAGGATACAGAAACTTCAAAATACTTGTTCTCGTCTTATTTTTGGTCTAAGAAAATTTGATCACGTTTCACATACATTTAAAGATCTTGGATGGCTCAAAATGCACAATCGCCGATCTCTCCATTTGTGTAATTTCTTTCATGGTATTTTGAGTAACCCTGTTTTACCTCTGTCTATAAAAAATAAGTACCAATTTCCCGATGATATACATTCACGTAACATAAGATTTTCTAATAAAATTACTCTTCCTCATTATCATAGTGCCATGTTTCAGAGAACGTTCACTTATAATTGTATTAAATTATATAACAATTTACCGGATTATCTTCTTTCTCTTAACTATAACAAATTTAAAATGTTTACTTGGTAACATATTGTTAAATTAAAATTTAATATATGTGACAACATTGTTAACCCAATAAATTTTCTAGCCCGTATTCCTTTCGTAGCTATAGATAAACTTGTCGACCTGTAACAGGTAGTATGTTTTTGCTGTTTACTGATCGTAGGTAATAGTACATTACATATCAAGGGCCGAAAAGCCTCCGACGGCCCGATATATGTACCGTATTTTTTTTTTACAAGTGCTCCGAAGCTTTGATGCCAAATAAATAAAGAAATTCTTCAGACAGTTTTCCTGTCTACATGACATGAAAACACTCGTGCATGGAGAATATAAATATCTATTTATTATTTTTGACAAATAGGCTCGGTGGCCTAGTGGTATAGCGTACGCCTTGTGATCTGAGAGTCCCGGGTTCAAATCCCGCACTCGGCATATCTGGTTTTATTTATTTTTTTACAAGTGCCCGAGTCTTTGAGGCCATTAAATAAAGAAATTCTTCAGACGTTTTTCTAAAACATCTTTGAAAAATTAACTGCCAATTTAATTTATATATAATCCGCTATTTATTATCGCTTATAGTATGGCTCGGTGGGTAGAGTGTCCGCCTGGCGATCTGAGGGTCGCGGGTTCAAATCCCGCACCGACAATTCTGGTTTTATTTATTTATGAGCACATGGTGACTCGAAGCGGGCGGGAAATATCTTTCCCGCCCGCTTCGATACTTTCCCGCCCGCTCTCTTGGAAAACGCCACTTTCGGTGAAGAGAACATCCATGAAAAGAGGCACTTTCGGGGCACATCTAAAAAAATATTTTTTCATAACACTGTAATAAAAGAAAAGCGTATACCACACTGTTTACAAAGATCACTAATTTTATTAAAACTGTACGTCAAAGGACAAAAAATCAAGACAATAATTTTTATTTCAAGAAGTGGCGTACCATACTTTTCTTCAAAAATACCGAGGGGAGTTCACGCACGAACGCCACTGGTGGGAATAAAAAAACATGTTATACATCATAAAATGCCACTTGATGAATGGAAAGCGTGTACCAAATTTCACAAAAATATCTAAAGAAGCATCACAGGTATTAATGAAAAAGGAGATTTTTTGAAAATCTTTTAACATCCTGTATTTCAAAAGTTAAGACGTTTAGGAAATATGTTCATGTGACGTTTTCTTCTGAAAGTGAACCTAAGAATAACCTTAAATATTAGCATTTTATTCAGAACGGCCCTGTATAAGTTTACTAGTTTACTCAGATTTTCTACCGGACTCTCGTCTTGAATTGATCTCTATACTCTTCATTTATCGGCACATAACATAATATCTATTGGACATTTTTATTACAGGCATATACAAGAGCATATGGACGTCCCAATTGACACGAGCAAAATGACGGATCAAGAATTACAGTTCCACTATTTTAAGATGCACGATGCCGACAACAACAACATGCTTGATGGTTGTGAATTGATTAAATCTTTAATCCATTGGCACGGTAAGTAAACAAAAAATAGGGATTATATTGAAGAATTTTAGAAAATCTGTACGTTTTATCTTTTCCCGTGCGTCATCACTTGCACGTCATTAAAATCCTACGAACCAATGGACGTATTCAGCAGAACCCATCGATTTCTATGCACTAAAAAAAATCGATTTCATAAATCGATGGGAAATCAGACGCACACGGACCTGTGTGAAGCTCTGAAATTTTTCTTTCTCGTTTTCTGTTAATTAGACAACGACATGACAAGATGAGCCGTATTTGAACGGCCGTCTGACATACCTGTCTTCACGTTTGACACTACCGGGTTAACAATTGTCATATTTGTCAGTATTGTTAAATAAAAGTCTTTGTTGTTTTCAGTGTTTGTGTGTTAAATTTAAGTATTGTTTGTGGAAAAATAGTAATTCTTAACTCAATATAGTTGGTTGGTTGGTTGGTTAAAGGCGGGGGTCTGTTTAAACGACCAAACTTCTATCACTGCAGCCTGCCGGCTGTGTACCCCGATCTGATTAGAAGATGTTTGTTCCTTCTGTGAGGTCCAGTAACTTTCTACCAAGCTTGTCATGTGGGAGGTTATCACCACGTTGTATGTTCCCGAAGATATTTTGTCTTCTACGAGACAGCGCTACGCAGCGGTATATTATGTGTGAGGCGGTTTCATCCTCTTCGGCGCAGAGTCTGTATTCAATAGATCCGTTGTTTATACCCATCCGTTGAAGATGTTTTCGCAGGTGGCAGTGGCCTGTTAGCAGACCGATCACCTGTTTCAGATGGGGCCGCGTCAGGGTTAGCATCCCATTCGATAGTATTTTCGATGGTTTTCCAATTACGGCCCGTGCGTGTATTTGACCATCTATCTAATGTTGATTCTGTTGCGTGTTTTGATATCCCAAAGGCCGGTTCATGGCCCCTGAGACTTTGAGCGGATCCGGCTCTCTCTAGTTCATCCGCTTTCTCATTACCTAATATCGCAGAGTGAGCAGGGACCCACAAGAGCTCTACCTTGTTCCCCCTGGCCGCCAGTTCTTTCAGGTTGGTATGGCACTCCAGTGTCAGTTTATAAGTAAACCGATTAGAGCTCAGAGCCTTAAGGGCCAATTTTATAAAGTGATCTTAAGTCTTGGATTTAAATTAATACTTAAACGGAAGAATAATCAGGGGATTAACTTACAGGTAAATTATGACAATTTTATAATAGAGGCTTATATTTTTCACAGAGTAAGAGTAGGCTGCTAAGTTCAATTCAAGCAGGGCTGGGCCCCTGAAGATGAATTTTGAACTCAAAAATTTTCAGTCTCATCTCGCACCTATTGATGCCTCGATCTGGGGACACACTGTATACGAATGTGCCGGTTTCTTCAAATGTATTATAACATATTGTATAATATACTCACCGGTTTGTCGGACGCTCTAAAACATGATTTAGGAGGCCTAACAATTGTTTCACAGAATTTTTTTAAATCCTAAACCTTTGTAAAAACTGAAAATCGGCTAAGGTATTTATGTAATTGGGACGTATCCGAAATATTTTGTCCCGCCTAGGCTGCTCAATAATATTTACAAAATCATCTTCGTCGTCCGTTAATAAATCATTAAAAATTTCAAAAATATCCATTTGGTGCAGCCAGAAACAATAAAAAACAAACACAAATATTATGGTTATAATACTTCTCTTAAATCGTATTGTTGAGTTTAAGCGGTACCCTTTCTACCGATTAACTTATTACCAGGATGTCTGCTCTTAACTCGAGCCTCGTTGTCAATCCTAGTTTATAAAATCAATAATCTGAGATTTAAACCGTACAGTGCGATTTAAACCCACTTTATAAAATTGGCCCTAAGAGCAGCTTGGCTGTCCGACAGGATGTATACTATATCTGTTGGTTGTGGTAGCCCTTTTCAAGATTTTCTAGTACGTATGCTTGTATGGCATGGACTTCCGCTTGGTATACTGTACCGTAGGTCTCTAGAGGAATGCTTATGTCCATCCTGTGCCTTTCCATAAATATACCTGCGTCCACATCGTTGGCGGTTTTTGATCCATCGGTGTACCAAACTAGACCCTTATCAAACGACGGGGGTGCACTGTTCGTCCATTTATCAAAGTTTCAGTCAATCTTGAAAGGCTTTGTGAAATCGTATGTTGATCTCATACGATCAGTTTGCATAACCAAGGCTCTTGTGTGTCCAATTTTTGCGGGTGTTGTGCCCATTCCCCATTTGTGATCATCCTTGAGGCGCTACAGTTAGCCTCCATTCTGATGTGAATGTCTAGGGTGTTAGTCTCAGTATGACTTCCATTGCTGCAGTGGGGGTGCTAACTCAATATGGTAGGGACAGTTAAAAATATAGACTTTTGAGTCACGTCCGTCGATTGTTTGTTTTTCCTAACCAAGACAGAAACAGACGATGGGGATTCTACAGATAGAATCTAAGTAATAATCTAAGTATAGGCAAAGGAAACAAAAAATTTTACCCATTTTTGGCTTTGCATACAAATTAAAATCTACGGGAATATGGAAAGAGCCATCAGCATTCTTATTTGTGTCTACCTGCTGAAGAGGTTTTCGGACCGTTTGTTAGCTTGTCACCGGTAGCGTCCAATGGTATGAAAATTCCTATTAAAATAGTTGGTTGCTAATGCTATGGCAATCATGACGTGTCAGATGTTCTATGATAACTTTCCACGAATAACCATGTTGCTGTTAGTATATGGTAATGCTTAATGCCGCGTTTGGCATGAATTATATTGACTGGTTTGTTCGGGTTTGTAGTAATTATTATAATAATTTTATTTCGTGGACAATTATTTGATTGGGAAAAATTCATAGACAGAATGAATTCATTTGAACCAGTTAGTGATATTGTTTGTAGTTTATTAGAATTTCAATTGCCCAGAACCGACTTTCATCTTTAACAAATATACATTCCTTTCTACGACGATATTATCGAGAAGTAAGCAGTGTTAAAGAACTGAAGGAAAATAAAAAAAAATTATTTTTATATTTGGCTTTTCCCCTATATTTTTTACCCACGAGCCTTCACTGCTTACATGACAAACAAGGAAGGCCTCTGTTTTCTTACGACATTATAGTCGATAGTCAATATTCTTTAATCAAAATTTACTTCACCGGCTTCACACTCCGTGTGAGGATCGTTGTTCGGAACCGGAACCGAACAAATCCACGTTAAGCTGTAAGTACCCTCGGGAATGGTCCTGGCAACGAACGAAGATGATGTGACAAAAAAATTACTAAAATAAATAAAATACTGCGAAAATTGCTAATAAATTAACACATTCATAGCTATGAAAATCGTTTTGCAACATGTTGCAACGTCCACAGCCATAGCTCTACTGTCGAGCATTGTTGGGAATATACTATTTAAATTAGTTCAGGCTTGTGTTTGTCCTGGACCGCCAATTCAGCCAAACTTATTTAATTTCTTTAATTTATACTCTAGGTAAATATTTTTAGCTTAAGCGTCCTGTTTTTAACGTAAGCAATGCAAAACCTAATCTGTCTATGCATGTCATATATGATATATTTCTGCTTCTATGTGCCTGTGTGTATGTACTCGTGTTTGTCTTATAGAGGAAGGCAGCAAGCAAAAACAAGGCGACATAGAGGAGAAAATCTTCAAGGATGAAGAATTAGTCAATCTTATCGATCCCATCTTGAACGTCGACGATGGGAACAAAGACGGATTTATAGATTATCCCGAGTTTATCAGAGCCCAGCAGAAGGCCGCTGGGCAAAAGCAGGAAAAGCAGCAGCAGCAGCAGGGGAATTAAAGGGCTTTTATCAAGTACGCATGCATGTGATTTTTTTTGTGGTTGTGGCATTATAGTTGGGATTGGGAGATGGGTACTTATAAGCAAATTCTAGTTTTTGAGATATCGGCACCAAAAATTACACTTATTACACTCCGACAAATAAATGTGTCAAAATGAAAAGTGACATTCTCAGGTAAAAAATAAGAATGTTCACTCTTTTTGTTATTATCTGTTGATATAATCGTTTGTCTGAGCTTCCAGGGGATTTTGCTTGCCTTATTCGGATAATCTATGATGATGCATTACACAGAACTCTTGGGCCGTGTGTAGACTGCTTGGTAATATTTGTTGCCATCGCTCGCCAATAAACACACGGGTTTACTGTGCACACTAAAAAGTTATTCTTAATATAAAGCGTTTCGAAAAACTAAAAACGAGAACGTAGGGATATTGTTGGGCCATTCTTTTACAAACCGCACATTTTTTAACCTTGGCATTATACAGGGTGTTATGGAAATGACGTATTATATTTAAACCGGCTTTCAATTCATTCAGCGGTAAAAGTGACCTGACGTCAAACCAGAAAAACACCTGTGTGGCACTGCGATACATGTAAGCAATCAAGGAATTCTGGCCGGTGTTGTCATATGTACACCTTAAACTCTTTACACAAAATAAAGCAATTTAAACATTTTTCCATTCTGTAATACCTTTTTGTACAATTAATTGAAGAACATTTACGACGGACTATGTTTTAAACAACCCGAAAAACATATGGAATAGTAATAGCCACGTACGTCACTAGGTCAAATGCCAATGATCTGTTGACGCCTTACATCGTCTGAGCGATGTAGTTTCATATAGCGCCGCACGCTTGCGGTCTGTTAGTTTAAGACCAACCAGCGGCCGGATACGTTGTGTCTCGTCGATCACCAACGTACTCTCAGCAATCCGCTCTGTTTTTTCGGTTTACGTGTGTATCTTGCCCGTCCATAAATAATCTTTGCATATTGTTTTTAGTGACGCGTTTCTTCTGGACGCCAAATTTCTTCGCGTGTAATAAAATCTAATAATCTGTATTATTGTATTTTCAAAAGCTGTTCTGTTTCACTATTACTGTGTGTACATAAAGTGTTTCCAGGAGTGTTCCCATGAAATGTGTTTGTGCCTGGATTTACTCGCTCTTTAGGTATAAAGATAAATACAAGTAGGTAGAAAATAATTTATTTTTATAATTTTATATGGAATTTCAGTTTTACATTAAGTTTGGCAACATTGCCTCTGAGTGAAATGGTGTACACTAGCGCGGACTGACCTGTGAGTAATTGTGTTTATTACCCCACTTTTAAAACGGTCGATTTTAAAAAAATAAAATATGTAGCGCTTCTCTAGGGCATCCAAGGAGTCACCCATTTAAATATAATACGTCATTTCCATAACACCCTGTAGAATCGTCCGATTTTTTTACAACTTATACACATACAATTAGTGGACACGTATTTCAAGATTTTCCAAAATATCCACGCATGAATTATGATAATTTGCTGGATTTTGTCCAATCTTCTCATACTTGAAATTTAATATCTCCAGTTGTACTGGTCGTATCAATGTCGGCTTTTTTTATTTAATACTTTGTTATGTTAGCTTTCAATGTATTAAAAAATTGTCATTGTGAACAAATACAAAATAATAAGAATTTAAATTTTTTAAATAGTTGTGTAACATGCTCGTCCTCCACCTTCAATTAATTTTAAAAATGTTCTTTATCGTATTATCTGTAAAATTCATTTTACGAAAAAGTGGCACGTCTGTTAGATCGGTAGTTATTAAATATTTTCGATCGGTAGTTATTAAATATTTTCGATCGCAAGTCATAAAGCGCGCGACGGGTCTAAGCGTTTCAGAACTCCGCTTTCGAATGACGGAAAATATGGAAATATTAATGATTAACACTGCAGCGAGCTCGATTGTAGATGCCTCGACGCGTCGCGTTAGTGAGTTCCCCGCGCTCTACGTGACGTGCGATCAAAAATATTTAATAACTACCGATCTCATAGAGGTGCCACTTTTTCGTAAAATGAGTTTTGCAGGTAAGAGAATAAAGAACAAAATGGTATTTTTAAAAATTAATTTAAGATGGGTTAAGAGTAGGGAATCCAATTAAATCCCGCAAATGCCGGATCCCGTAAATGCTGAATCCCCCGGTGATTTCGCGGGATTGACATTGCGGGATTAGCGCAATTTGCGAGACTCGATGTGGGTGCTAAATGTTAATAAAAAGTTGTTTTATGCAATTAAAAACGGAGTAGAGTAGCAGGAAAATATTTATTGCATATAAGCACAATACAATAGTACTACTAGTTTAACGGTTACATGTTACATTGATACACTCTCTTTTTCTCCTTCTTGTTGTGTTTTTTGTAAAGTCGTAAAGGGCTAGCTGCAGCCCATGCACGTAGCAGAGTTTGTGTGCTGATAATAGTATTCCCACTTTCTTCATGATCGCAACGCCATCTGTCGTTGCTGCAATAACATCTCGTTCAAGGTGAATGTCGAACTCCTTCAGTTTTTTTTCAAGAGCGATTACACATGATTCTGCAGGGCATAACTTACATTTGGCTGTAAGACCATCTTCAGACTTTAAAAAATAATTCCAAACTAAACTTGAACTTTTATTGTCTTTGTAAACTACACTGGCACTCATTTTTGTGATTGCTGTTTAAAATCCATGTATTATATTCAACCACTTGATAAATGTCACTAGTTGAATAACGCTCTTGCTTTCACACGTACGCAAGAAAACTCTTCTGTTTAACGTATTTTCAATAGCCCAGCAGGGCGGGAATCCCTAACGCGTCGACCAAAAATACCGCACTTTATTGTTTGCTATCCCGCAAATCCCGCGGATCCGCGGGATCGATGGGCTCAATCCCGCAGGTTTGCGGGATTAAAGTTTGCATGCGGGATTGGATTCCCTAGTTAAGAGCATGTTAAAACTATTTAAACAATTAAATCGTTATTATCTTTCATTTGTACATAATTAGAATTTTTTTTGAATACACTGCGGTAATAAAACAAATGCCGACATTGATATGATCAGTACAAATGGAGATGGTAGATTTCAAGTAATATGAGAGATTGGAGAAAATCCAGCAAATTACCAAAAATTCATGTGTGGATATTTTGGAAAATATATTTTTTTCAGCAAAATTCTGAAATATGTGTCAACTAATTTTATGTATACACCGTGTCCAAGATAAGGAGGGCCAGTACAGGGATCGCGGAAACCGTAAGAGACACGAAGTCGGTTAAATGGAGGTAAAGTTGCGCATTTACGTGCCTAATAATATGCCGTTTAGAAAGTTTTAAAATTCCGAGTAGTTCCGGAGATATCCGGAAAACCCCGGAATTCTGAAAAATCGTTTTATTGTTTTCCTGGTTTTTTTTTGAGATCGAATTCTAAAGTAAATTGCACTTTTATATTGCCACTTTTTCCGCTTGTAATCCGACGAGTCGTCTTCGAAGGGCCATTATCAACTTTCTTTTTTTAAATACGGTCCTGTTTTTTTGATATTGGAATTTGAGAGATTTTTTTCTTCCGAGTGCAACGATGTATGACACATTGTGGTTTAATGACGAGGGTTTTTTGAACAACATCAGGAAATTTTGGGATACGGTCCTGTATTTCTTCTAATTTTATAAATAATATCTCATAAGTAAGCTCTAAATTTTTACTTATGTTGGACTAGTTCAATAAATAACAAATAATTTAATAATTAACTACAAATATAACAAAATACAGAAACATTATTTCAAACTTCTGTTCATTTAAAAGAAAAGTAGGCGTTTGAACAAAAAAATGGTGACGAGTGATTTGTTTCACTTGACGGGCCCATTGTGATCGTTGGTAACATTTGAAAGTGTTTTAAGAGGTTTTGTATTTTCCAGAAAATATGGAACATAATTTTACAAATGCTGAAAAGATTGATATTCTATCGCATGTTTTATTTTATCTCAAAAAAACGGTAATGTGGCAGTTAGAAGATGATATTTGTGCTTAGAGAATAACGGAAACCATTTTGATCACCTGATCATGTAGTTCCTTACTTTTTTCGTTGTTCGTTGTATTACTGTTTTGGTATGATTTTTCTTCACTTATTTGTGGTTTATTATTAAATTATTTGTTATTTATTGAACTAGTCCAACATAAGTAAAAAATTTAGAGCTTACTTATGAGATATTGTTTATAAAATTAGGAGAAATACAGGACCGTATCCCAAAATTTCCTGATGTTGTTCTAAAAACCCTCGAAACGTCATTAAACCACAATGTGTCATACATCGTTGCATTCGGAAGAAAAAAGCTCTTAAATTCCAATATCAGAAAACCAGAACCTTTTTTAAAAAAAGAAAGTTGATAATGGCCCTTCGAAGACGACTCGGATTACAAAACAATTAACGCTGTTAGATAGAGCGGAAAAAGTGGCAATGTAAAGGTGCAATTTACTTTAGAATTCGATGTAAAAAAAACCCAGGAAAACAATAAAACGATTTTTCAGAATTTCGGGGTTTTCCGGATATCTCCGGAACTACTCGGAATTTTAAAACTTTCTAAACGCTATATTATTAGGCACGTAAATGCGCAACTTTACCTCTGTTTAACCGACTTCGTATCTCTTACGGTTTCCGAGTTCCCTGTACTGGCCCTCCTTATCTTGGACACGTTGTATAGGCATTCTCTGGGACCTTCCAGGAGTCACCCATTTAAATATAATAAGCCGTTTCCATATCACCAATTGATCAATGTTATAAAATATAGAGGTTTATACCGCAAAATGTGCACTTGGGATATTGTAAAAGGTGACCAACTAAGCGAGGTACGTGACTGTCTCGGAAACCGTTCACCGTACAGCTTCCGGGAAAAAATATTTATAGGTAAAGTTGCCAAGAGAAATCGCTGGAAATTCTCTGCGAGCTTGTAGGACGGCCGCTATGGGGCATAACATTAATAGTAGTTTGTTAATAGTCGATTTTTCTACAATTTGCTTAGATAAGGTATATTGAAAATAGAAATAAATCTCTCGTACCATGATCAACTTTGCTTATATATTTTTTTCTCTAACCCTTCAAGTGAAGTGGTGGGGGTAATGCAAACATTGACTTGGAAAAAATTCAATATCTCAGGAACGTCTTATCGGAAAATATTAAAATTAGCGTCATTTAAAAGAGGTCTTCTGGCTCTATCAGTTGCACTACAAGCGATGTCTATGTCATTTTTACTGTGGTCGCTAGATGGCGCTTTCTACAGATTTAACATATTTTATGTCTTTTTTGGAAAAACCTAAATGCGACGATAAAGATGTTATTACACCGTTACAAAGGGGAATAAAGGTCATTGCAAATGATGAAAACTGCAAGTTTATATCTTTTTTCTAACCGGAGTTATCGATGAAAAATGAATTTACATAATTATTACTTATTTATCGTCCCGGTAATTACATATAATGTAAAAAATAAGAACGCTTTGGGAACAAAAGACATATAAACTCTCATAACGGACACCTCTAATAAGCGAACATCTCTATTAAGCGGACATTTTTTCATAGTCCGGAACTAGGTATATGAAATTCCATGAAAATCAACCTCTCTTGGGCGGACTCTCCTTTGGACTGACGCGGACAGGCTGTTTTCATACAAAGAGTGCAAAAACCCTCCTTTAAACGGACCAAAAATTTTTTTAAAGTATTTAAGAGACGAATAAATACGGTGCAAAAACTCTCTGAAGACAGACCAGCAACCAATCGCGTATGCGTGGCAGCGCCAAAGGACTTCGCCGAATGAAAGTATGTGTGATTCGCCGTTTATTTGTGAGTTGTAAGGTTAAAATCGTTAACAATGGCACAAAAATGTCGCGTTTTGAGTCTGAAAGAGAATATTGATGTTGTGGAAGTTTGTAATTTGATAACAATGATTTGGGCGAGGTCATTAACATTGATAGCAATGTGCTATTAGAAGATGATAGTGACCCCATTCCTACCGATTATGTAGGCCAAACTGAAACCACATCACTATCTGACGATTCTGATGAAGAAGTTGAATGCAGTAATCAAATAAATGTCACCAATTATCAACAAGTCATTAGTATGGTAAAGGAATTATAAGAGTATGCAAAGAATAGAGGTGACTCTAAAGCAATGGAATTGCATTTTCTAAATTGCAAGTATAAAACGCAAACACGTCAAACTACGTTATTAGATTTTTTAGTACTACATCCTAACTAAAACTAGTGTATTTTTGTTAGGTTATGTTTATTTGTACATACATATACATAGTAATAATTTTGCATTTACATATTACCTAATAACAAATTTCCCATGGGCGGACACCTTTATAAGGCGGCCACATTTAGACGGTCCCGTAGGTGTCCGCCTAAGGGAGGTTTCACTGTATTTTCAAAGCAAATTGTAGAGAAATCGACTGTTAACAGATTACTATTAGTGTTACGCCCCCAGCGGCCGTCCTGCAAACTTGCAAATAATTTCCAGCAATTTCTTTTGGCAACTCTTCCTATAAATATTTTTTTCCTGAACAGTACCTCGCTTACTTGGCCACCATGTACAATTTTTAATTGAATTTTTTTTGGGTATAGCCTCTAAGGACTTATTTCACTGTTCCTAACTATTGGGTGGACACCCGGTATATTTTACTTCATAGTTTAACAAGAAAATCTGTTTCGGCGTTAATTGACTGTCAAGTCTTATTACGTAATATTTTGTGTTGTGCACTTGAAGGCTAAACGTTGACCTATAAAGTACGTTTCACGTAATTTGGATACGACTTAATGATTTCCTGGGTCGGTCCCATTGTGTCGACAAGAGCTTGGCAATCAAATGAAATAACATTTTTTTTAAATATTACTAGTCATATTTATTTACATTTATAATGTCATTCTATAGATAGTTCTGTTTCGCTATCGCTATCCTCATCAAAATTAATTATAATTGGATTAATTATACGATCCAGACTAATATACGGATTTTCTACGGTTATTACGTGACGGACTGAATTTTTCCAACTACCTGGGGGAATATCATTAAAGCATTTTCGTATTAATTCTACCACACTAGAACTTAAAGTCGGAGAAATATTTTCAGACCTAACCAGTGATTTTAACTGGTGCCACATATGCTCTATGGGGTTAAAAATGCAATAATAGTGTGGGAGCCGTAGCACTGTATGTCCAATTTCTTCTGCCAATGTGTCACAAACATATACTTTCTTTATACAAAATGTCTTTAAAACTTCTAAAACATCACTTTTTTTATAACTTTCTTCAAAATATATATCATTCGCCGCCATGTAGTTCTGAATCTCCAATTTTATATTATTTGAGCTTGGAGCTTTATGTAGTTCCGACAAAACTCTCCAAAGGCTAGTGCGGCTACAACTTATTTGGGTTTCATCATTGGTGAGCCGTTGCTTCAGAGAATCTAATGTAGGTACGCGTTGCTCTTCGTACATGGTGTAGATTTTTCGCCTTATCAAGTCCTTGTCGCTTTCGTCGAAACATTTGGTGAAACCGGCATCTTTACGCTTCTTTCTAGATTTAATGGGATTTGACGCGATTCTTTTCACTGTAGTCAGAGGTATCTTAGTCAAATCAGACGTTTCAGTCGCAGCAGCACTAGCATAAAGTCCTCTGTTGAGTAAAGAAGTATATACTCTTTTTACAATTTCCCTAGCATCGAGAGATAAATGCATTTTCTTCACTGCAACACTAGAAGAAGCAGCATCAATGTTTTTCCATGGACGTCACATACTGTTTATACGTTTGGTAAAATAATATCGGTAATACAACTAAACTCTTCCAGCAATAAATAAAAACTAACAAATTTTACCACAAAAGGATAGTTAAATATAAATTAAGCAACCTAACCTACCTGATGTGCCTATATTTAATTATAATTATTACAATCCGGTCCTTTCCACATAATAATAACAAACGGTCATAAATAATGGGATCGCCCCAGGTACTTTTACTGCAGTCATGTTTCGTGGAACAATCTTTACATACGTCATATTTTCCTAGTATATTTCGAAGCCTGTTAAGCAAGGTAAGCAAATACCCTGGAATGTATCTAAGCAAATATCTTGTCATGGTGTTTTTTCCGTTTTTAGATGAAGGTAAGAAACCCGACGACGAAGTCACACCAACACAAGAAAAAATCTTTTCTGATGCGGAGTTGCTTCAGATCGTCGATGATTTCATGGTAACATACGACGGCAACTCCGATGGGTTTGTTTCTTGGGTCGAATTTATGGATAAAGCCGGGGGTATTCAATAAATGACACAGGCGCACAAAAAAAGAACCAGATGCCTTGCAGGTTTTTTTTGTGTTTCTGTATTATTTCTTGTACACACAAGGGCCAAAAGAATATATTATTTTTTTATACTGTTTCTTATCGGCCTTATTGAATAGAAAATTTTGAGGCTTTTCGAAAAATTATAGATTTTATTTAAAAAAAAAATGACAAATTGTTATTAGTGTTATAAAGTGTAAAGATAGTTATTTTTGAAATGTATGTCTTCCATTCCAATTTCCATTTTAAGTAGGAGGTTCATTAGTGGCTGCTATTTTTTTAAGGTTAAATTAGTCAACAAAAAAGATATCAACTAAAAGCCAATAATGTGAATGGACGGATTCACCCGGTTTTAGTAAAAAATACACTCCCGAAAAAAAAACTTTTTGAAAATTTTAAACAATATTTTTCTGACGCTATCCAGGGTATCCGCCTTCACCATTGGGGTAGAGAACGGTAATAGATACGAGGTCGGTTAAATTGGGGCAAAGTTGCGAGCCCGAACAAACCCAATAATATGCTGCAAAAAAAATCAAAAATAAATACAGAGGCTTTCAAAATATTTTGAAAAATATAAAATTTTGCTTCATTTTTTAAATACGGGCCCGAATTTCTTTGTTTAAATTGTGAAAGAGGACCGAAATCTATGTTCATTTGTATACAACACTTATTGGTTTTCCGACGTTCTGTTCCTTAAATAGACCATCTTCATTAAAATAACCCTAGTACAGGGTATCCCATTTTGTACACTTTTATAGGGTTAGTTCTCTCCGTAATTGTTAGTGCTATCAAAAAGCTAAGGTAGGTGTCATGTGCCCTTTTTTTGTCAAACTTAAAATGGTAAAATCAAAATTTCAAAATTTTCGCTCGCTCAAGAGATACGGGGGAAAGTCAAAAAATTGACAATTTCAAAATTATCTTATATTTTCTTAGTTAAAAAAGATACAGAAAAATGTTTTATACCGAAGTTTCTTTATAATGATTGTTGAATAACCTGCCGTTTTCAGAATAAGTATACGGGGTCAGATACAAAAGTTATCGGACCTAACCTTATTTTTTTAAATGGGACACCCTATATATTATATCGCCTAGAAAGCCAATATCATCCATGGTGTGTTATATATTTGAAAGGAGAATTTAAAATGTTATCTTTTTAGATTAAAATATACAGGGTGTTCCATTTAAAAAAATGAGGTAGGTCCGATACCTTTTTTACCTGACCCCGTATACTTATTCTGAAAACGTCACATTATTTAACAATCAATACAAAGAAACTTCTGTATAAAACATTTTTCTGTATCTCTTCAGTAAACGAAAATTTTCAAATTTTGATTTTGACATTTTAAGTTTGACCTAAAAAGAGCACATGACACCTACATTACTTTTTTTTATATTACTAAGAATTACGGAGATACCCTATAAAAGTGTCGAAAATGGGACACCCTGTACGCTCCTGTAATTTACTTTTTTTTTAATTCGGTATAATTCGAAAATGCAATGCCTCTTTTGTGTCCCTCCTTGTCTTAAGAAAGCACTGTCTAATTTTATTTGTATTAATAAAATAAATTACTTGTACTTGGTATACCACTGAACGTAGATTTCGGTCCTCTTTCATAATTTAAATAAAGAAATCCAGGCCCGTATTTTAAAAAATTAAGTTGATGATCGCATTGAAGATCTGATGATGCTATATCGTGGAGAATAAAAATTAGCAATGAGAAAGTGAAATTTATTTTTGGACCTCTTGGACCCGAACAAACCCGAACAAGCCCGAACAAACCCGAACAAAGTCAGGAAGAAATAGCAACCGAAACGAACAATTTTAGATTCTTCCAAATATTTTGAAAGCCGCTGTAATTAATTTAGATTTTTTTGCGGCATATTATTGGGCCCATAATTACGGAACTTTTCCCCGATTTAACCGACTTCGTAGCTCTTATCGTTTCCGAAATCCCAATGGCGAAGGCCGAATTTGGAACACCCTGTATCATTACGATGAAAAAAGATCTAGAAAAGTGATTTGTTCGCGATTACAATACTTTCTATGTAAGGTCAAATATAATTAAAAAAAAAGAGTTTGCCAAGCAAAATTGAAAGGGTTTCCGTAAAAACAACATATTATGCCACTTTTAGTCAAATTTGATTTAGCACCGCCGCTGATTCGATACACTCATGTCTGAGATTTAAAAAAAACACTCGTAATTTTTCCGGAAAAGCGAGAAATGTTATTTTACACGCGTTAAATTTTTAAATCCATGCGCACAAGTTATGCGGAACTTCCACATAATATCTCGGTAACAAATTAGACTATACAGCTGGTCACATGAAAACTGAATATGTCCGAACAAGCGCGTTATAATAATATGCAACCATAGTCTCAACTCACAGTCTAAACCCCCATTTGGCGGCTGCTATATGGTAATGTAGCTTAAACTATGAGTTAGATGGAATTTTAGCCACGTTCTGTACATAATTACGGAAAATCCGTAACCGTAATACGCGTATCTATCCAGTGGTGGTGTTAAGTTAAAACCTTTAATTGAATTTTAGTTTAAATGTATTCGTATACTAGCTAAGATTATATTATTTCCTGCAATCGCATGCAAAATAGGTTTCCGTACTTCCAAAAGTGCTATTATAGATGGTGTTATGGAAATGATATATTATATTTAAATCCTCAAATCCTGAGATAAAAACAAATTACAGAAAAATAACCATAAATGGTGCTTTAAGGAGATTACCTTAGCTCATTGTCATCGAAAGATTGGAAAGCCGCGTCCACTACTGACATTTTGTAAACAAAGACACGATTGTTACTCGAGCGATGTTGCCAATTTTACCCGTAAGTTCAAGCTCTATACAAAAATGGTTGCTAAAGTCGGTACGGTGTATGAAGTCCGCTAAGCAATAAACCCCCTCGACCAGGGTAGTCGGTGGCTCTCAAACAATAAATTATATTTTAGGTATTTTCTAAATAAAATAATTTAAAGTAAATAAAAAATTAGTTTAGGTGAAGAAAAATAATTAACCTTATATTATTATATTTATTTAGGCAAATTAGTTTTACGAATTCTTTTTTTATTAAGTTTTGGTTCTAAAAAGAACCGATGTTGTAGTCTTGCGACATATACCATATAAATTCAATTGCAATGGTAGGGCGGTAATCTCACGGGTACCGGAATAGCAATGTTTCGAATCATCCTGCCAAGACGATTTTCGACGAAGTTCCGTTTGCATATATCCATGTTTCGTCAAGAAAAACAACTTTCCTTGACAATGCCGATTTTTGGTTTCTGAAATATTCCCTTAAACAATTGCCATCTTTTTGAAACATTATTGGACAGCTCGCAAAGCACTTTTCTGTTGTTCGTTTTTTTGTATTTGAAGCCCAGCTCTTTTAAAATGATGGACAAACTGGTAGTTCCAATATCGCAACGTTCTTTCTTCGTTATCTTTTCAAGAATAGCTTTGAGGGTAACATATTCCTTGGCGTTATACACATCATAAGCAATATTCCTAATCGATAGTTTTTTTTCCCATGGGATAAATCTAAGGTTTTAGAATGGAGTCGAACCCTTTTATATGGTCTGTCCAATTCCTCTTCACTCTTTTTTCGAAGTCTTCTTAAGGTCTTATCTGAAATGCCGCAAGTATCAGACGTTCGTTTTTGCACTGCCAAAACAGACACTAACGGGCCCGAGTTATCTTTTTCTAAAGTAAAATAACGTTCCACTTGTAATACCAAACGGCGTTCACCTGGAAATAAACACCTTCTAGGCGTTGGGTCACCTTGCTGAACACTTTCCATAACTTTGCTTTATAACTGCTTTAAATTCACACACAATCATAAACAAACTAAAAGCAAAAAGCATAACTACTTATTTAAAATAGAACATACCATCCTGCAATTGAGCAAATTTTAATTATTTCTTGGAAAATAGTGATTATTATTATATAGATTTAACTATAATGATCCCAAAATAATTAAATTCTAGGAAAAAGTACCTAAGAAAATCTTAAACTTATTGACGCAAAATGTTGTTCATTTGATAAATAAAAAAAACTATGAGTGAAAAATAAACAAGATAAAAATATTTATCGCGGTACATTTCTTTTGGAACCGCTGATTTTTCCCAGGCCACTACAGTGAACCAGTGGAATGTTCGCTACGATCAAGTATAGTGAAGGTATTGTTAACTTAACCGTCTTACTGTTGAACAACCTTTATACTTTTTTACCTCGACAATTCCATAAAGATGCCCGCAAAAGTGTCTTTTTAGCAAACGAGATAAACAATACACATGGAACTAAATTATTTTACTACACAACTTTAACACCTTACACGTTTAACAGCAATACGCTCGCAATTTTAAGGGTCCATAGTCGACCTACACGTCTCGAATATTACTGAACCCAGTCGGTCTCGCCGCAGGATCAACCATCTCGATCGGGACGTGGGGGGACATTTGATTGCGCCACATCACGGTAGCGAACGACCGAGGGTCTGCGCAGTGACTTCGCCACACTAATGTTCACTGTGTCGTTGCATGTATTATGATTTGAGGTTTTTTTACCCTAGTTTCTACACTATCGAAAATATATACTGGGTTGCCCAGAAGTCCGGAATAAAATTAACATAGCCTTAACCTATAACTCTTGGGGAAAACGCTCGGACACGTCAATTTACTTTGATAAATGCTTACATTTTGACGTTATCCGTTTTTTTATAGACATTTGTCAAAGATATGACATCGATCTTTTTTTAAATAGAAACATACAGCTTGTGATACATCATTTGAAAGCTAATATCTTGTACAGTATGCTCATAAATGTTAGCGCGATTCTGTCGAGCTGTTTCAAAATGGCGACTGTTAAAACTTTTTAAAAAGGCTCTATTTAAATAAGCGGATATGATAAATCATGATGATTATTTTACCTTTCAAGATAAGAAATCTTCTGAACGTGAAACAATGAAGATTTCTTACCTTGAAAGGAAAAAAATCATCAATGATTTATCATTTCCGCTTATTTAAATAGAGAATTTTTAAAAACTTTAACAGTCGCCATTTTGAAAAAGCTTGACAGAATCGCGCTAAAATTTATGAGCATACTGTACGAGATAATCGCTTTCAAATAATGTATCACAAGCTGTATGTTTCTATTTAAAAAAAGTTCGATGTCGTCATATCTTTGACTATTGTATATAAAAAAACAAACGAATAACGTCAAAATGTGAGCATATATAAAACTAAATTGACGGGTGCGAGCGTTTTCCCCAAAAGTTACATGTTAAGGCTATATTAATTTTAATTCCGGACTTCTGGGCCACCCAGTATGTAACCTTCCTTTAGAATACCCAAGGAGTCATCCATTTAAATATAATAAGCATTTCCATAATACTCTGTATATATCTTAATATATCGACTGGTCTTTGCGTTTGATAACTACCGTACAATCACAACGAATAAGTCGCTCAACTTTTTTTTTATTTTTGCGTAAAAACGTTGTCGAGGAGGATGCATGTAATTCGAACGCAAATAATGTTTATCACTTTCGAAGACTTGAGGATAATGACCAAAAAGAAAAAGAATAACGAAAAAAACAATGCATTAGTAGATTTCCACTTGCCGTATGGGCCCATGAGTTTCCTCCGTCAGTTAAATTTTTTTTAAAATACAGGAATCTTGCGCAAATTGATTTTAAATTCAGGGATTTGTTGTTTGTTGTTTCTTAAACGCTCAGATACGTCAATTAGTATTGTTAGTAGCGCATTTTTTAAAGCAAAACGTTAGAATATAGGGTGTACACTGTACAGGTGGGAGGTATGACGTCAGCTAAGATTTTTTGAAATGGAACATCCAGTATATGATGTCAATTTCGAATTATATGATAAAAACTTGAAACTTTTTGTATAACCCACCATACCTCTGGACATAGCTCTCTCCGGAATATTAACGTTTGAAGGTATAAAGCCGGATTCACAGTTGTCGTAACGTATGCCGTAAGACGTAAGCTGTAGTCGATAAAACGTAAGCCGTCGTCGATAAGACGTAAGCAGTAAGGACATACCCGTTCATAGTTTGGTTAAAAATTTGTAGGTTAGGTTTTTGTTCTTCACATGAAACATATTTGTTTATTTATAACTGTAAAATACGATTACAAGCGATGAAGACATCGTTATAATAGCGGGAGCAATGTTGTGCTGCTATTAGCCAAAAAAACCATTTATAAAACATATAATTTGGTGATGTCAACATGACAGTTATGCACGAGTATGACCCATATATCCCAACTGATTCCGTAATTCGTAACGTAAGAAATGGAATTGAACCAATTCTTACTGCTTAATTTCTATGCATTGTTCTGTTGCAAATCACATGTTTATTTTTCTTACGGCTTACCGTTTCGTCTTTCTGGTTACGTTACGGCAACTATGAATCAAGCTTTACAACAATTAATCAGTAATTATTGCAACGATGCCGATTTATTTCAATTACTTACATTAAAATGAAGGTAAAGCTAGATTGAAACATAGAAACTCAACACAACAAAATATATTAAAATTACATACTATATACAGGGTGGCCAATTAGTGCGACAAAGCTCAATATCTCTTTTACCGCTAGGGATAGTGAAAAACTTTTTTTACGAAAGTTATTAAGCGTTAAGAGGTGCAGATTTCAAAATTATTTTCGACTATACAGGGTGCTCCAAAAGGGCGGTGTGATAAAAATTCATATTTTTTAAATGGGACACTATGTATATTTTTACATGTTTGAATTCACCGTAAAATTATGTACATAGCACCGTAATTATTTGTACACAGTTTTGCAACGTTGCCAAATAGATTGGAAAATTCCTAAAATTTGTGCAAAAACATGGTTCAATGAAATGTGTAATATTTCTTAATTTATAATAATTTGAAATAAAATATTTTTATGTCGGAAAGAGGAATGTTGACAGAAGTCCCCTATGATAACACATATCAATATTATTATACAGGGTATTTTCTATGGATATGCCAACATTACGAACTTGAAACCTGAATTTCGTAAGTTTTTTAAATGGAACACCCTGTATATGATTACTTTATCTTGTAGATATTTTAATCCTCTCTAATTTTTATTAAGGTCTTTCTATGCCTATCTCTACCAATCTTGGTGGTATTTCAATTTTTATTTAAACTCGAGCAAAAAAAAGTGGATGCATTTTACCATTGTCCTTTTTCTAGTCACCTATGACAAAATAAAAACAAAATGTTGTAATTTAAAAAAAAATATTTATTCATACCGGAGGATACGCCACAAAAATATTTTAACGATTCAAGCTTGTGGACAATTTCTAAAGTAAATTATTACCTAATTATTTGTCCATATATTTGTTCATATAGTGACCCCCACTAACTCACACATAATTCAATACGTTTTTCAAAAGAATGAGCCATGTTTCTACACATTTGGAACTGTTTTCAAAGTATTGCCTAATTATTTGTTCGTAGTGACCCCCATTAACTTTAACACATATTCAATACGTACTTCAAAAGAATGTTTCTAGACATTTGCCGAGTAATACTTTGAAAACAGTTGAAAATGGGTAGAGACATTACTCATTCTTTTAAAAAACGTATTGAATTATGTGTTCAAGGTATTGGGGGTGACTATATGAACAAATAATTTGGTAATAATTTACTTTAGAAATTGTCCACAAGCTTGAATCGCTAAAATATTTTTGTGTCGTATCCTCCCGTATGAATAAATAATTTTTTTTTTAATTATAACATTTTGTTTTTATTTTGTCATCGGTGACTAGAAAAAGGACAATGGTAAAATACATCCACTTTTTTTGCTCGAGTTTAAATAAAAATTGAAATACCACCACGATTGGTAGAGAAAGGCATAGAAAGACCTTAATAAAAATTAGAGAGGATTAAAATATCTACAAGATAAAGTAATCATATACAGGGTGTTTCATTTAAAAAACTTACGAAATTCAGGTTTCAAGTTCGTAATGTTGGCATATCCATAGAAAATACCCTGTATAATAATATTGATATGTGTTATCATAGGGGACTTCTGTCAACATTCCTCTTTCCGACATAAAAATATTTTATTTCAAATTATTATAAGTTAAGAAATATTACACATTTCATTGAACCATGTTTTTGCACAAATTTTAGGAATTTTCCAATCTATTTGGCAACGTTGCAAAACTGTGTACAAATAATTACGGTGCTATGTACATAATTTTACGGTGAATTCAAATATGTAAAAATATACATAGTGTCCCATTTAAAAAATATGAATTTTTATCACACCGCCCTTTTGGAGCACCCTGTATAGTCGAAAATAATTTTGAAATCTGCACCTCTTAACGCTTAATAACTTTTGTGGAAAAAATTTTCCACTATCCCTAGCGGTAAAAGAGATATTGAGCTTAGTCGCACTAATTGGCCACCCTGTATACAGGGTGTTAGTTAAGTATATGCAGTAATTTTAAGAGACGATTCTATGGGTGATTCTAATAAGAAAAGTTCATATAAAGATGGGTCCGCAACTGCTTCGTTTTCAAGATACAGGGGGTTAAAAAAATTTTTTAATTGGGTTTCCGTAAATATCTTAAATATCCTTTTATCGATATTGTTGAAAATTTGGCCATTTTATTTGTAGCTGACAACTGTCAAGTTATATGCTTCAATAATTTTCCAAAGTAAACCTTGATTAAAAAAGAAAATGTCCATGCATCTCCAGGGACAGGCATCAAAGTGGTTTTTATTTTTTTCTCGAAAATAAAGTAAGATACGAAAAAAATTCAACAGACAAAAGTGTTGTATTTGTAGTTGCTTAATCCGAGAAAAATATAAAAATTCCAAAAAAGTCAGTGGCATACTTTTTTTTTCAATAATATTCGTTAAGGTGCCGCCGGGACGTCACTGGACTCATTAAATTTAATCTACTAAATTAGTCCCTTAACACTACAAATTAAACTAACAAGTTTCAACAATATCGAAAAAAGGATATTTAAGATATTTACGAAAAACCGATTAAATTTTTTTTTAACACCCTGTATCTTGACAACGAAGCATTTGCAGACCCTTGTTTATAGTCTTAGAATCACCCAAAGAATCTCTTAGAATTACTGCACATACTTAATTAACACCCTCTATATGAATGTTACCTTAATGATAAGGTAGCCTTAACGTTATGGTAAACCTTAAAAGAATATGTTTCAAATTAATTTGAGGGTCAATTGACGTGTTAAATGGAAGATTAACCACGTCCTTAACTTTAGATGAGAGTTAAAGAGAACTTAGTATACTGTCAAACTTGTGTTAAGGAGGACTTATGTCATCATGTACCTTAAGGTGACTTTGAAATATCGCCTGGAATTGCCATTTACTTGCTAACTTCATAATTATTATAATTTTCCAATGTCAATATTTCGTAAATCGCTATTTCCTAAGGTCCTAAGGTACGGTTGATTATACGAAAAGATTCGTTCAAAAAACAAAGAAGAAACTCCAAATCAGACCCTCCTACTTCAACGTATAAGCACGATTATTCCAGTACACTGGGGTCGAAAGTAAAATTCTAAATCTTGATGTTAGATGTTAATCCCACTTCTGATTTTGAAATTTCGATTTTTATTTCACAAGAGAAAACACGATTGTTTCTCCACCATTGCGTTCTTAATACACCCGTAGTTATTAATATTATTATTATTATTAATTTTATCAAATATTTTAATAACTAATGTAATTAAGATAAAGCTAGTTGTTAAAATAATATTCTGGGACTGCAAATAATTTTTAAGATACTATACTATAAAAATATATACGTCCATTTGTAGAAAATGTTATTTTTAAGTGCGTTTTCATTAAATAAACTATATTAAGGCGATGTTTTTCAATTCATTATACAGGGTGTTAAATTGAAAACTTCCCAAATTTTATTGTGCAGGGAGACGCTTTTAAAGAATATTTTCGGAGTTCGTGGTTTAACCCCTTGGGAGGATTAAAATCTTAAATGGGAAGGGGCGGGTCAAGTGAGTCGTTTAAATGTCTTTCTGATAGTAGAATAATTAGGGGTCCCTAGGTAGTCACTTTTGATGACTCCCTTTCCAATTCTTTACCAGGGGCAAAGTCACCATGTAAAAAAATTACTAATTACTTCCGTTTTTGGAAGGCGATTTCTTGGAAAGTATTACTCAAGAAATACTAAATTAGGGTATGATTGGAAAGAGATTTAAACGTTAAAATGATGTGCCACTGACCCCCTTCCCATTTAAGATTATAAGGGTAATAATATCCCCTTCACAAGAAAATTGTGTCTTTCCGATTTTTAATTTTATGGAAGCGAGAATTTTCAAATTGACACCCTGTATGTCTCAGTCAGTGGCGGAGGATCTGAATTGCTCGGGTAGGTGAGGCGATAAAATTAACCCTTGAAGGAACCTTAACTGTACCAAGTAGGGTATATGTACAGGGTGTCCCAGAATATGTGGGCAATCTCCCGGGTTCAGATAGAACACTTAAAAATAACAGCAGAAGTTTATATAAATTCTTCTTCCTACGGCCCCATAATGAACGTCCCTGGAAAGCGTTGTTTTTTAAATATTAGGTGTAATTTAATAATTTTTTAGTATAATGTTTACTAGACGAGTCACCTTAAAATTCTCCCTTTTAAACACATTTGGCTTATTTAGTCTGACAGGGACTGACTAGACGTAACACAAAAATGGCTTTTCTTTGCACCCTGTATGATGAAGGAACGACAATAATATTTTTGAATACTCTAAACCTTAAGCTGAAAAAAGCACCCTTGATCAATGTCGATAAAATGAACTGTTTTCGAAAAAAAAATATTTTTGATAATACATTAAATGCATGTCGGCATATTCAGTATACGTAAATTCCATTACTAAGTTAGTAACTAATAAGACAAAGGAGAAAAATCGCAATTTTCAAGACACTACCATAGACTGGCATAAATATTCTTATTTAAATCGGTACATGTGAAAAATACCATAGCGACAATGAGGAAATTTTATGAACATAAAACAACAACCAATGCAAAAAAACATATTGAACAAAAATGTTTTTTTCCGAAAACAGTTCATTTTATCGACATTGATCAAGAGTACCTTTTTGTCAGCTTAAGGTTTAGAATAGAGTATCCAAAAAAAATATTATTGTCGTTCCTTCATCATACATAAAAGTGTAAAAAAGGGCATTTTTCTGTTACGTCTAGTCCGTCCCTGTCAAACTAAATAAGCCAAATGTGTTTAAAAGGGCAAATTTTAAGGAGACTCGTCTAGTAAATATTATACTAAAAAATTATTAAATTACACCGAGTACCTAAAAAAAAATTATTTAAACATCAACGATTTCCAGGGACGTCCGTTATGGGCCCCCGTATCTCCGTAGGAAAAAAAATTTATATGAACATCTGTTATTTTTAAGTGTTCTATCTGAACCCGGGAGATTGCCCACATATTCTGGGACACCCTGTTATGACATCTAGATGTATAAAACTATTTCATAGTCCTCATTTTTAACAATTTTCGAGGACCTTAATTTTTTTAAGCATGTTTCTTATTACTTAAATTGTTCAATTTTTTGGTATTTAATAAAATATGTGGTGGGCACATTTTTCGTGAAAGGAACTTTATCAAAAGCAATCAAGATTTTAGGTTAGGCGTCGCCTCACCTACTTCATGGTATAAATAACTAGGAAGTATGATTCCACGCCGAGGGAGGCGTGGTTTAAGACGCCACCGGGTGAGTGATTTTTAAGTCTCTTATGAAGATTTATATTGCTGTCAGCGTTTTAAACTCTCTTTTAAAGGTATTTAAAGGTTTTACGCATTTAATGGTATGTGAAATGAAAGAATAATATCAAGGTATTTAGGTATATTTATTTCATGAACATACAACAAAGATTAAACCTAAAATACGAGCTAGTTATAAACAAATTAAACTATTTTTTTACATAGTTCATCTCTCAGTGGAGTGAAATTATGAAGAGGCAAAGAAACTCATAGTCTGCTTCAGTAGTTAAATAAACAATATTTTCAGCTTCAGGGGAAGATACTTAAGAAGTAAATGAACAAACTCGAACAAAATAAATAAAACCGTTCTAATTTTTTGATTACACCTTATATTTCTATCAAATTTATTTGCCTGGTTATCCATATCACAACCGAACACAGCGCACCTCATTTCATGAAAATTCAAATATTTATTTAAATAACCACAAACGACTAAATGAGAAAATATTCTGGTGAACTCAAATTTTCTATGGAAAACTACGGCAAACGACACTACGCGGCGACCAGTGTTGCCAGAAATCTTTGATCAAAAGTAATAGATTGACGGTTCGAAACCTAATAGAATAGTAAAAAACGGAGTACGAAAAAAGGGTCGTTACTTTCCAATGGGGGCCACCTCCAGATTGAACATAAATTTCATAAGGGGAGCCCCACAACAAGAATGAACATCTAAAAAATTGTTAAACTAGTAATGGATATTTACAGTTGTAAAAGACGGACAACGCTGGTGGCAACGAGCAGGGGTCGCCGAGCAGCTTCGGCTATCGTCGACCGGTTTCGATGGCGCGGCGGTTGTTTTAAAAGTTTGTCGGAGTATTTTCTTATTTTAGTGTTATTTTAGCTGTAATGTGTGTTATATTTCTATGAAATTAATATACATAAATACTTGTCATATATTATTATTTCATTTCACATACCATTAAATGCGTAAAACTTTTTAATACCTTTAAAATAGAATTAAAAACGCTAACACCGTATAAATCTCCTTAAGAAATTTAAAAATCACTCTCCCTGTGACGTCACTGCGCGCGGCAGACGAAATTGAAATGGTTAGATATCTTACCTTTTGTTATTGTACTTACTTCACCAGCAAATTCGCCACTGCTGTCAGTTCTTGTCATAAGATATATTATTTTGTACTTGTATTTATAAGAAGTTTAAGGTTTTAATTTTCATATGTTGTTTAGATTTTATTCTTTGGGTTGTGAAATACTTGGTAATGGATATTTTGTAAATAATTATTAAAATCAATAAATTGTTTTATAAAGATCTGTTTTTTCTTGTTTGCTGGCTGCTTTGACAGCATACAAACGACCGTTTCGCTGCGATATTTAAGTAAACGAACCGAACCACGTGTGTTTGCTGACAAAAATTTTAATAGAACATGGATATTTTTCAAATTCTGAAGACTGAACAGCTTATTCATTTAATATGAAGATGGTTAAATCTTTTTGTATGTAAATAAGCAGATGACGTGAAATTCTAAGAAACTCTTTTAATTTCGTTTCGTTGCCTGTAAAAATGATTCCTTATTAATATTGACGGAAATCCTTCCAGCTTTCTTCTTTTCGACATCGGTAAATCGTTTTTTCCTTTTTTTACGTTATTGAAGTAAGAATAGTTGTAGAACCCCATCTTGATAATTTATTAACATTAATAAAATCGCTTTCGATCTAGGGCAGTGGTTCTCAACCTTTACGAGATTGGGGACCGCTAAAGTAAAACTTGAACTCGTCAGGGACCACGTATAACGGAACGTAGTGCTGGGAATGCGCACAAAAGCTCGCAAGCAAAGTGCGGCAGGCGAAAATTTTTTGGGCCACGCCCTAAATTCGGTCAATAATTTATAGTAAATATTACAAAACCGTTGTGTTGCGGAACCACGTATTATACAGGATGTTATGGAAATGACGTATCATATTTAAATGGGTGACTCCTGGGGTGTCCTAGAGAAGCGCTACATATTTTTTTAAATCAAACGTTTAAAAAGTGGGGTAATTCACCCATAAACCCACAGGTCACTCCGCGGCACAATCATATTACACTGCCCAGTTGTGTAATAAACAGATGTTCTGGCGCAATGTTGCCAAACTGTGGAAAAGTGTAAAACTTTAGATTCTTATAAAAATAAATATTTAGCTTACTTAGAAATTAAATACAGGCCGCCGACACGAGTAAGGAATCCAGGGCACAGACACCTTCAGTTCTTTTTTCTATGGGAAGAGTTTATGCTCATCACGTGCCCTGATGATAGTGTGGGACTGCATAATAAGCTTATACCCACTAAACCCCATTCGGAATCTTCTTTCCAATGTCGGAACATAACCGGCACGTTGTCGAGAGAAAAAAACACATAGTGAACAGAACAAATTACACTAAATCACTTAAATAAACACACAGACACCCACGAGTTTCAAATTAGTTTTTTTTGAAGATATGCACCTATTATCAGATTACACAAAAGCACTAAACACTAACGCATAATCACACTTAACAATAATAACACTACAGTACACATAGAGCAACAGCACTTGATACAAATTATTTCGCAATAGAAATTCAGAAATAACAAAAACGCTCATTTCTAATGGATTGGCCTAAACATAAAATTTATTAATCCTTTTCTGAAGAATGATGAAATAATTTGACAGACAGGACCTCCCATTCATATAGATTATAGACGCGTCCAAGGGTAGAATGCTTCGTGCATATTCGGAAAATAGCGCGCTAACTAGCGCGGTTGTCATTTCCGAGACTATGATTATACAGGAAATAATATTACAGAAGGAAATTCCCCAATTTATGAATATAATCTTATAAAACATCGAAAGTGGCAACGCTGTATTTTTAGATATTAACCCAAGGTATCACAATATCGATCGACCGAGTAAACCCGAACGTGTCAATCAGACTCAAACGTGTTTCACTTTCAAAACTTTAGATGTCAAATACGTACGTAAAAATTATATTATTTTCCAGGCCACTCGATGTAACCTTATACAATAAGGGCGTATTTTTGTCTACACAGTAGCACTTTAAAATGCTAATTCAGATTGAATGGTACGGTACTTAGATGTGTTCATGAGACGCATACAAATCTACGCGAAAACTGATGTGAGTTTTTGTGTTTTTGTGAGGTTATTTTGCCGGTTTTTGTTCGGGTTAGCGTTAGCAACAATTAAGTTGATTTTAAATAGTCCGAAAAGGTAAATAAAATAGCATTTTTTTTCTAAAGGGTGGCATGCAAATCTACGCGAAAACTAATGTGAGTTTATGTGTTTTTGTGTGGTTATTTTGCCGGTTTTTGTTCGGGTTACCTACTTGGTGTTTGTTTATAAATTAAGTTGGTTTTAAATAGTCGGAAAAGGTAAATAAAATTGCATTTTTTTTTTCTAAAGGGTGGCATTCATGAGACGCATGCAAATCTACGCGAAAACTAATGTGAGTTTATGTGTTTTTGTGTGGTTATTTTGCCGGTTTTTGTTCGGGTTACCTACTTGGTGTTTGTTTATAAATTAAGTTGGTTTTAAATAGTCCGAAAAGGTAAATAAAATTGCATTTTTTTTTTCTAAAGGGTGGCATTCATGAGACGCATGCAAATCTACGCGAAAACTAATGTGAGTTTATGTGTTTTTGTGTGGTTATTTTGCCGGTTTTTGTTCGGGTTACCTACTTGGTGTTTGTTTATAAATAAAGTTGGTTTTAAAAAGTCTGAAAAGGTAAATAAAATTGTATTTTTTTTTCTAAAAGGTGGCATTTATAAACTTTTAAGTTGTTCAGATTCGACCGCGCGGGAGTTCGTTCGAGTCAGTTCGAGTTTATAAATCAAAGATTGTTTCCCAGCGAACTGAGCTGAACGTAAAGTTTATAATAATGTACCCTGAAAAATAATCAACTTCTATTCTGTCACACAGTTATTGACTTTCTAAAGAATTTACCATGAGAACATGACAACACTGCTCAAAATTCACCGACGTTTTTCGCCATATGTTGCTTTGTTTACTTTTCCCCCAGTGTCACCACGTGCATATTTTTGGTCTGACAATAGGTCATGTACAGGGCATATTAAATTAAAGTGCCATTTTTGGATATTTTTCTTCAATTTGTTTTCATCTCAGGAATTGCCGGTTTAAATATAATATGTCATTTCCATAACACCCTGTATTATTATAAAAATATAAAAACATAATTTTGATGACTGACTTTTGTTAAGGAACCAAACGACCTAAAAACATAACCTGCTTAACCCATTCGAATAATATATTTTTTTTTATTACAGTTGAAGACAAAAAGGATGGAAGTAAAGAATCAGTCGGCCAATATTACAACGATAAAATGCTCTCCGACGTCGTCGATGACTTTTTTAAAACTAGTGACAAGAACTCTGATGGTTTTGTCGACTGGTACGAATACACAGTATCTCGTAAACAATAAAAAGAAATGGCAGAAGCGCGCATGGACGTCCGAAAAAACATTTATTTACAATCATGTATGTAAGGTTGACATTTCAGACTTTTTAAAAGTTTGAAAAAACATTTCACACATCTAGGTGGAAACTCACATTTACCCGGGTGAAAAGCGATCATTTCCACCCGGGTATATATCAACAGTCATTGTATAACCAAAATGACTCGACAACGTGACGTTTTTCTTTTAAATTGTGGATGGTGGCGAAGCTTGTGGTTATAGAGGAGTCTTACTTTGTTAATTTCTCACATAGTTATACAGTGTATATACAGGGTGTCCATTTTTGGGTAGCTTTACGGGGTATCTCCGTTATTAGTAAAGATAGAATGATGCGGTTTTCGCAGCAGCATTTTTGTGTCTAATATTTAATCACACCAGTATTTTTTTTAATATCCGTCCTGGCCTACTAAAAAAAAATGGTATACCTATGTCTGAAAAACGTATATTTTGGGCCTAATACTAAGACTAAAAATAAAGTGTAATATATTTTTGAGAAGCTTGTTACAAACTAAATTATATTATGAAAAAATATAGAGGGTGACCCATTTAAAAAAAGCAAATTTGTTTATTTTCCTTGAAAACTATTGAATGTAGAAAAAATCTGAGTAGGTCACTGGATTCAACGTAAAAAACTACAAAAAGAACATTTTATTTCTTTTTGATACGTTACGGGGTCCCAAAATGCACAATTCTCAAAAATATCCCGTATATCAAAAAAAAGGCGGCCTAGAAAAATTCTGATTACGGCATATTCTGTTTGACGAATGCGAAAACCGCATCATTCTATCTTTACTAATAACGGACATACCCCGTAAAACTACCCAAAAATGGACACGCTGTATATAGCCTGGAACCGGCTTAATAACTTTTGACCCGCAATTTTTTTTTGACAAAATTTGGGTGTGGCTTGTATGGGAAGGTAAACTACTTTTTGACGGAAGAATGAGTAGTAACTGTCAAAATGGCGGATGGGCGCCCATCTTGATAAGGAAAATTAAATAGGAAGTGGGGTCTTGCGTATCATTTTGAAGGGATTATCGAGTACTTTACGATGCTAGAATATTACTTCTCTATTCGCAAAAAAAAACAAAATGGCGGCATTTTAAAAATTGCATAGTTATTATTTTTTTATTATACAGGGTGTTATGGAAATGACGTATTATATTTAAATCGGCAATTCCTGAGATGAAAACAAATTGAAGAAAAATATCCAAAAATGGCGCTTTAATTTAATATGCCCTGTACATGACCTTATGTCAAACCAAAAATAAGCACATTGTGCCCCTGTCAGGAAGGTAAACAAAGCAACATATGTCAACAGTGTTGTCACATCTTCAGGGTAAACTCTTTAGAAAGTCAATAACCGTTTGACAGATTGCAAGTTGTTTATTTTTCAGGGTACATTATTATAAACTTTTACGTTCAGTTCAGTTCGCTGGGAAACAATCTCTGATTTATAAACTTGAACTGACTGAGTTTATAAATGCCACTTACCCTTTAGAAAAAAAATGCAATTTTATTTACCTTTTCGGACTTATTTAAAACCAACTTAATTTATAAAAAACACCAAGTACTCACATAACAAAATCACATAGTTTTCGCGTCACAACACATCTAAGTACCGTTCAATCTGAATTAATATTTTAAAGTGCTACTGTGTAGACAAAAGTACGCCCTTATTGTCTACATAACACGTTGGTTCCGTCGTTCAGTATGAAAATGGCGGTCTAATTTTGGAAGAACATGGGAATGACGTATTATTAACCTCATCTGCAAAACGATTGCATATTAGTGCTGGGCGACGTTCATCGATGTTTTTGAAACATCGATGTTCTGGTACCGATGTTCGATGTTTTCGACATCGATGTTAGAGGTCAAACATCGATGTCGACATCGATGTTTACCTTTCGATGTTCAATGTTATAACAAAACAAGAAAACTAGGTTGTAATCTTAAACTCAATTTTCCCAGCACAAGAAAATAAGAGCGAAAACTTTTGATTTCATTTGCTAAAAGCCTTATTAGAGTCGACAATAAAAATTTCCGGTGCAATGGCAATTATAATTGCACGAATTCACGCGCAGTAAACCGTTTTCCATCAACTGGCGCCTTGCTAACAGTCGTTTTGACTGGCAGTTAAAGCAGCTACTGCTACTTACAAATGGCAGTAGCCATTAGCTGTTCATAGGTGCTTCGTCCAATTAATAAACATTTAAAAGTAACAGAATAATCCATCTCTACCCAGACTTGCACCGGCAATGGCAATGAAAGTGGCGCGTGCCCCATTTCTGGCAATGCGAGACAGCTGAGAACGGTGTACTGCGCATGAATCCGTGCAATTTTAATTGACAGAAGGCTAGAATTGCCGACTGTAATACGGATTCCATTCTCGCGGCGCACTTGCGAGAACGAAATTTTTTTTTCCAAAGCCGGCGAAACTATGGCCCCAAAAACGAAATAGCTTGCAAGGAATCATCATTAATCTAGTTTTACAAAAAAAAAAATAGTTTACAAGTTGTTAGTGACTGGAATTCATGCAGTTTTAAAATATTATGTTTTAATTATTGCTTTATTTTTTAAAATTTTTGTTATTTTGTTTTTTGACGTTTCATAATTTTTCAATTCTTTCTAATAACAAGTTTATTTTTATTTTTTATAATCTAATTTATTCCTAATCGCAAATATACTTTTTTAAATGTCGATGTTTTACAACCGATGTTTCTACGCCATCGATGGTCAACATCGATGTTCCGTTTCGATGTCCCAGCCCAGCACTATTGCATATTTGTCTGGACGAGTCTATATTTATTTTAAAGGGGTAGTAGCTAGCTTAGACTGAAGGGCTAACAACATAATTATGTCATCATTCTTCTTCAGTAAAGGATTAATAAATTAGCGTTTTTATTATTTCTGAATTTCTATTGCGAAATAATTTGTATCCTATAGTGCTGTTGTTTTATGTGTACGGTAGGTTATTGTAAAGTGTAATTATGCGTTAGTATTTATTGCTTTTGTGTAATCTAATAATAAGTGTATCTCTTCAAAAAAATAATTGGAAACTCGTGCGTGTTTGTGTGTTTCTTTAAGTGATTTAGTGCAAATGTTCCGAGAGATTGGAAATAAGAGGCCGAATGGGGTTTAGTGGATATAAGCTTATTATGCAGTTCCACATTTTCATCAGGGTACGTGATGAGCATGAAGCTTTTCCCATAGAAAAAAAAACAAAAATCTGAAGATGTCTGTGCCCTGGATTATTTGCTAGTGTACTGGCACCTGGATTCACTTCTATTTGGATACTAGGTAAACTAAATATTATTTTTATAAGAATCTATAGTTATTTTCTACACAGTTGGCAACATTGGGCTTGAACATCTGTTGATTACACAGCTTGGCAATGTAATATGATCGTATATGAATGTGCTGAGGAGTAACCGGGTGGGTTTATGGGTGAATTACCCCACTTTTTAAACGTTCGATTTAAAAAAAAAAAAATATGTAGCGCTTCTCTAGGACACCCCAGGAGTCACCCATTTAAATATAATACGTCATTTCCATAACACCCTGTATTTATTTCATTTATCGTTTTAGAAAAATAAATACAACTTGGCATAATGTAGTAGGAATCAGGCAGCTATACTTTCTTGCATATTTCATGGTGCTCGAATTCAAAATGGCGGATGGGCGACATCTTGCCAAAAAAAATTGAATAGGAAGTGGGGTCTTGCGATACATCATTTTAAAGTCCGATCGAGTACGATCTACCGCCCTAAATATTGTGTTCCTATTCGTACCCAACGCAAAATGGCGGATTTAAAAACATAATATTTACTACTTTTTTTCTTTGGCTATTTTAGTTTAGATTTTGCAACTTGGCATAAAGCAGTGACTATCAGTCAGCTGATAAATTGACTTCTACAAAGTTTGGGTACGAATAAGGACACAATATTCTGGGAATGTAAAATACTCGATAGGACCTTTAAAATTATGTATCGCAAGACCTCACGTCCTATTCAATTTTTCTATCAAGATGGCGCCCTTCCGCCATTTTGAATTTGAGCACCATGAAATATCCAAGAAAGTGTAGCTCTCTGATTCCTACTATACTAAGCTAAGTTGTATGTATTTTTCTGTTACAGTAAATGAAATAAAGGATAATAAAAAAATAATTATGTTGTTTTCGTTGCGAATAGAGAGGTAGTATTCTGGCATCGTAAGTATCTACTCGACAGTACCTTCAAAATGGTGTATTGCAAGATACCTCTTCCTATTTAATTTTCTTTACCAATATGGCGCCCATCCGCCATTTTGACAGTTAGTACTGTCATTCTTCCGTCAAAAAGTAGTTTACCTTTCCCAATAAGCCACACCCATATTTTGTAAAAAAAAATTAGCGGGTCAAAAGTTATTAAGCCGTTTCCAGACTACTGTATTTGCCTCAAAAAAACAAGGTGTGGTTGTAGATAAAACAGCCATACAAACCTCGGTGAAAAGTTTCATTCCTGTCTCGCGCCTCGGTAAACCATTTCGACCTCTTTGATGTGGTATTTTTTCGGTTGCGAAGCTAAATCCATCAATCGAATTAGAAAAACGTTTATATATTTTTATTATGGTCTTCATATTTGTGTTGTAAAAATTTTAAGAACCTAGCCAAATAAGATCAAAAGAAGAAGTTTACTGGACAAAAACACTTTTTTTAATAGATAATACATTTCTTTACCCCTTTGGCTATATAAGAGGGAGAGTTTGCGCAAGCCCCCCCCCCCCCCCCGCCCCCATTCGGACGCTATTGGTTGCGCATCTCAATAAACTGCGCTTTTCCTATAAAATTATTTTTCCTTTAAAAGCACTTTTGGAGGAAAAAGCCATATTTTGTTTCATTCGATATTTTTTTGTATCATTTTCGAGATAAATGTTTCAGTCTTAAGCTGGACTCAGACGACTAGTGTACTTGGCAATTATTTGTCACTGGCGTATTCGTGTGAATGGTTTATTTGTACAATAATTGCCAATTCTACCATACACACGACACGCCACGCAAGCACCTATACGCCATTACAAAAATTCGGCCAGTACACCAGCAGTCTGAACCCGGCTTTATAGCTTCAACCTTAACTTGATGAAAATCCATAAAACAATTATTAAAGAAAAAAGTATCCCGCAGAATTTCCGAAAATACTTTTATTATCGCGCGTATTTGCTAATGGATAGGAAAATTAACCTATTATCAAAGTTAGAACTTGTAGCAGGCCGGTATCTTGCTTTGGCCATACACGGTGTGCCAAAAAAGTGACCACATTATTCTCCCTCAATAATTTTATTGTTTAAAATCATTTTTAAACCAAATTTGCAGCATCTACAGTCATTCACGGCGAGTGGCCTAACTAAAAGAGATACCCTATATATTATGACCTTTTTGGATTCTATGCAAGATTATAGACACCTTTCGTATATCATGTGATATACCTAAGTCTAAGCATGTTGACATATGTCATTTTTGACATTTGCCTAAAATGATGTTTGCGAACCCTAAAATAATTATTAATTTTTCCTATGGAAGCCTTTATTTTGATAATTTGGGTCGAATTTCTTGTTGAAGGGACCTGCTTTAATAGATTTTTTATAATATTTTGGTAAATATTAATACAGGGTGTTAAAAAAATAATAGTAAAAAACTATTTTCTAGTTGGTATTAAAAATAAAGGTAAGTTTGTGTAAGGTTGTCTATTCAGAAAAATTTTGTAGTTTTCGATATATCGTCAAATGCCAAATTTATTTCTTTGGCATTTGACTGTTTTCAACGCGTTCATAGCCACTAGGAATAACTGAACTTAAAATCCGCAGCATATCGGGTGTTCCGTTTAAAATAAGCAAATTGACACCGACTTCCGGTATAACCGGAAGTGATAGATACGTCAAAATATCTTCACTAAGAAGATTAGCGTCTTTTATTGCGAGTACCAATACCGCTTTGTTCAATGCATGTCTGTCTTGTCCACTGATTCCATTGAACAATTTTTCAAATAATTTATATTATTACTAGTAAGCCATTATTTAGTTCTTAATAATGTTTTTCACATTTAATTTCACAAAATATTAAAAAAGGGCGTTAAAATGAAATACATTTCTTTCCATTGTTTCCAAAAGAGTAATATTCCGTATTCAGTTATCAACTGCTTAGAAATATTTGGTCAGAAATGTTTAACAGAGTAATATCGAAAATTGTCGAAGAATTTTTTTGTTGAGAATATATTAACATGTACCTAAGTCCCAATTACAGTGAAACCTCTCATAACGGTCACCTCTAATAAGCGGACATCTCTATTAAGCGTACATTTTTTCATAGTCCGGAACTAGGTATATGAAATTCCATGAAAATCAACTTGCTTTGGGCGGACGCGGACAGGCTGTTTTCATACAAAGAGTGCGAAAACCCTCCTTTAAACGGACAAAATTCAGTATTTGGGAGACGAATAAGTACGGTGCAAAAACTCTCTGGAGACAGACCGGCAACCAATCGCGTATGCGTGGCAGCGCGAAAGGACTTCGCCGAATGAAAGTATGTGTGATTCCCCAACAGCAACAGCACCGTTTATTTGTGAGTTGTAAGGTTAAAATCGTAAACAATGACAGAAAAATGTTGCGTTTTGATTCTGAAAGAGAATGTTGATGTTGTGGAAAATTTTAATTTGATAACAATGATTTGATCGAGTTCATTAACATTGATAGATAGCAATGTGCTATTAGAAGATGATAGTGACCCTATTCCTACCGATTATGTAGTCCAAACTGAAACCACAGCACTATCTGACGACTCTGAAGAAGAAGTTGAATGCAGTAATCAAACAACTGTCACCAATTATCAACAAGCCATTAGTATGGTAAAGGAATTATAAGAGTATGCAAAGAATAGAGGTGACTCTACAGCAATGGAATTGTTATCAGACTTGGAATTACATTTTTTAGATTGCAAGTATAAAACGCAAACACGTCAAACTACGTTATTAGATTTTTTTAGTACTACATCCTAACTAAAACTAGTGTATTTTTGTTATGTTATGTTTATGTGTACATACATATACATAGTAATAATTTTGCATTTACATATTACTTAATAACAAATTTCCCATCCGCCTAAGAGAGGTTTCACTGTATTTGAAAAAACAAAAAACTTATTTTTGCGACTTGTTTAAATTAACTTCTTATTTGAACCGACCCTGTACGATATTTTAATTCAACCTTACTTTTTAATTAATTTTACGAGAACTTATTTGTAAAGATTTCATGCAAATTTGGTTTAAAAATGATTTTAAACAATAAGTTATTCAGAGAAAAATAATGTGGGTTTTTTTGGCTCACCTGGTAGTTAGTATTATACATTATTACTTTTTTTTAAATATTTTCTCTCTGTTTTGTAATAAGCCATTAATACTACATTATTTTTAGTATAAACTACCATTTCATCTAATAATTGTTACAGTCTGTTTTTATTATTTATTTTTTAAGTAAATAAAGTTATTGGTCACTATAACTCTGTCTCTATCTCTTTTCTATTATTCCGTATTGAGCTGCTACATACCTTAGGCGTCGCTGTGCAAGCTACCGACTGGGGAGCGCCTAACATCGCCTGCACACCACAATACAGGGTGTTAATTAAGGATGAAGCCAAACTTGAGGGTGTTATTCCTTACTCAATTTTAAGACAAAAAGTTTATATAAACATAGGTCCTTAACGGCTTTCTTTTTATTATACTGGGTGGTGAAATATTAAAAAAAAAAATGTTTTTCCTAAATAACTAAAAGACTCAAATCAGTATGACGTTGAAACGTGGTGACAATTTATAATGTATACAGAAGAATCGTTAACGCTGAACGAACAAACCCGGAATAACTCCGGTGCATCGCATTGCAGCGGGAAATGTCTGGGGAAAAAGTTGTTTGGTTTTGAAGGAGGAATAGTTTGCAATTTAAACCACCCCCCACCCCCTCAACCTCCAGGCGCGGGTGGGTGTAAGCTAAGATTTTCAAATGGAACCCCATATTTTTTATTGGTGTATCGTGTTCTCCGATCAAAAATAAACATCTTTTGTCCGAAATTTTTCCTTCCTTCACCAATAATCACCATGAGAAAGACAAAATTAGAACCGTGCGAAAATCAAGTGTTATCCCGGAAATACTCTTTTTCTCTGTCTTGTACTAAAAAATGCCCGTGGAATACAAACAACTTTTTCCACGAGCATTTTTTAGTCTGGGTGGGCCCGAAAATGCCCGTGGAATACAAACAACTTTTTCCACGGGCATTTTTTAGTATGGGTGGGCCCGAATAAAAAAATTTTTCGGACAAAAGATGTTTATTTTTGGTCGAGAACACGATACGCCAATAAAAAATATAGGGTTCCATTTGAAAATCTTAACCCCTACCCGCGCCCGATGTTTGAGGGGGGGGGGGGGGGTGGGGGGGGGGGTTAAATTGCTTCTATTCCTCCTTCAAAACCAAACAACTTTTCCCCCAGACATTTTCCGTTGCCATGCGACGCACCGGAGTTATTCCGGGGGTACCGACCTTTTTTCAACACCATCTATAATAAAAACAAAACCTTTAGGCCTATATTTATATAAAATTGAGTAGGGAATAACATCTTCAAGTTTGGACACCCTGTATATTCGCTCTCAGTCGGCCTGGTTGTTATACAACCAATAAACAGATTAGAATGATTTATTTAATAACAGTAACGTCTGGCCGCGACGTCTGGCAGTCGAGCACTGGTCTTTAGGAAAATAAAATATGTGCTTCCCCTAGAACGTCCGAGGAGACACGGTTCAACCGTTGACAGTCGACTGCTATGTACCTAGTTCCTGTCTATACGTGACTGCTTGCATGTCAATTTTATAACCAAATTTGTTTCTAAAAGCCTTTATTGTTGTTATTCGATTGTGTATGAAAAAGTTTCAGTTCTGCCATGAGTAGCAAAATTTTTTTAGCGGAGGATGATGAAATGCTCATTTCAGAAGTCAGCAAATTTCATCAATTATATAACCATCAAGGTAAGGATTATAAAAATTTAGAAATACGAGAAAATATTTGGATATATACCTAAACAGATACCACAATACGTCTGCTGTTCTCAACCAAATCAGGTTTGCTTCGGGTTCAAAATTGCAAAAGTCAGGTTTGGCATAAAAAGAAACCTGTTTAGACGATTTTGGTTCTTGTTTAATAATGTCAAACTGAACCTTTTGGGAAACACTGGGAATTATAAGACGAGAGCCGGTAAACCGATTAGCACTCGGTGGATTTTCATAAGGGATAAGTCATGGCGATTCTCGCTTCCATGGAAAAATACCCGTAACATTGACGCACTCCGCAATTATCCCTGTTAAATGTATCGTAAAAATATGACGGATATTTAAACTTTCTTTATTCTTAATATATCGTCATAAACACGCCATGTTAAGGTTTTTTCTTTGGTATAAATCTGTCCAAAACGTTGTAAGGCTTCTTCTTCCCTTTGTGATCATCTTTTACCTCGGGCAGAATGTCCTTGGTAGCATTGATAAATTCCTGCAAAAATAACGTAATTAATGCGTTGTTTTTAGCTTCATATTCTTTTAGCATGAGGAGAAAATCATTTGCTGTCCGCACTACTATTTTTGAAAGAACCTAACCAACATTTATTTCCTGTAAGATGAATATTCTTAAAGCAAATATTGTAAGCTTCAATCGGTATAAATTTTGACGTTGTTTATAGGAGCGCTGGTACATAGAAACAAGTGCAATTATATTTTTATTAAACATATCAATTTTCTCATCACTTTTACCCAAGTACAAATGGTGTACCTTGTCAATGTCGCTCCGAGCAATTGTTTTCGACATTCTTGCACTTACAATTTCTAATGCATCCATTTAATTAATTGAGAAATTATTGTCCAAAAAATATATATTTTTTCTTTATTGATTGTTTTTGTAATTAATTATGTAAAAAATAACATTTTTATACAACTTATAAATATTTCCATTATTGGTCTTTCAATTTCTAGCAGCCTGCACTTTCATAATTCTTAAAATATTAAATTAATATTTAAAAAAATATAGGTTAAGTTAGAACTCCTGCTGTAATCGGAATTATTTGTAGATAAATTCTATTACATATAATGTAATAAATATTTAATATAATACCTATGTGTTATTTCAATATTTTAAAAAGCTCATTGGACACTACGAATGCAAAAATATATATAAAAATATTAATTAAGTGTTAATGTTACTGAACTTGAGTGATTTCGTGGTTTGTATTTTATGTTACGTTGTTGTTGGGACGAATGTGATATGGTTAACTTAGGAAAACTTACCTTCTTGGCTTCTTCATTTAATATTTTCTTGTTCCGCGCCAATTTGACCGAACCTCCCTTGCCCTTGGCCTTATTTCTAGGCTCGTAATTTACTTTTGTTGGTTTCAAATACTACAATAACAAAAAAATTGTAAAGTTAACATTCTAAGGCATGTTAAGCAATTCGCATTGAGTGAGAGAGTTCACATTATTTTAAGCTAAGTTTAAGCCACAATGTAAAAACTTTTGTATACACTAGCCAACAAACATTTCTTTTCATACATTTTGGGAACGGTAAGAGATACGAAGTCGGTTAAATTCGGGTCAAAGTTGCACAATAAAGAACCCAATAATATGCCGCAAAAAAATCATAAATAAATACAATTTAAAAATATTTGGAAAATCTAAAATATTGCGTTTCGGTTTTTATTTTTTCCTGACTTTGTTCGAAGAGATGTCCAAAAATAAATTTCACTTTCTCATTGCTACTGCTTATTCTCCATGATCAGATCTTTCATGCAACGTTTCGTCTTTAGGTCACCATCATCAACTTAATTTTTTTAAATACGGGCCTGGATATTTTTGTTTAAATTATAAAAGAGTGCCGAAATCTATGTTCAGTGGTATACCACACTTACTGGTTGTCCGACGTTTTGTTCCTTAAATTGACCATCTTCATTAAAATACCCCTAGTACGTTCCTGTAATTTATTTTTGTTTGTTGTTATTTTTGTTCTTAATTGTTATTGTTATTACATACTACTGCTGGTTTTTTTAAAATTTCCAACTAATAGTTATAATTAATTTTATTAATATAAATAAAATTTGACTTTTAAAACCAGCACTGTTTTAAGACTTTTTAAAAAAGATTTCGAATTATACCGAATTAAAAAAAAGTTACAGGAGCCTACTACTACTAGGGGTATTTTAATGAAGATGGTCAATTTAAAGAACAAAACGTCGGAAAACCAATAATTGTTGTATACCACTGAACGTAGTTTTCGGCGCTCTTTCATAATTTAAACAAAAAGATCCAGGCCCGTATAAAAATTAAGTTGATGATCCTGACACAAAGACGAAACGTCGCATGAAAGAACTGATAATGCCATCTTGTGGAGAATCAAAAGTAGCAATGAGAAAATGACATTTATTTTTGGACATCTCTTCGAACAAAGATGGGAAAAAATAAAAACCGAAACGCAAAATTTTAGAAATTGTATTTATTTTTGATTTTTTTTGCGGCATATTTTTGTTCCTGTAATTACGCAACTTTGTCCCAATTTAACCGACTTCGTATCGCTTACCGTTTCCGAAATCCCAATTGTGAACCCTGTATAGAGAATGTAAGAAAAATATTATAACCTGTATAAATTTTCCCTGAGCACGTTATTACAAACATTAATGGAGATCTATAAGTACAAACACCTCATATATGCTACATAAAATCTACCCTAAACATTTAGGACACATTAACAACCAAGTTATACAGCAAATTAGCTTACAGAACCATTTTACTGTAACGAAGATTACTTACCAATAATTTCTTTTTTGCTTCTATTTTATCCCTTAAAGTGGGCACATCTACTTCTGCTATCACAGTGGGGTCTAATGTAATCAAGTCTGGTTGAATCTAAAACAAGCCAAATAAATGTTAGAGCCGAGGGCATTTGATCTACTTTCGATAAGATCCGCGAGGAAACTTCAACTGGCGATTGTACAGGGTGTTACGGAAATTACTTTTTATATTTAACCCTTAAGTAGCCGGCCGCACTTGAGCAACGTTTTCAAACGACCAAGGTCGCGGCACGCATTATTATCTGGCATCACTGCTGGACGACTGACCTACATACACTTGTTAACTGAAAACAAATGAAAATGTCGCAGCAACACTTGGGATAAAGGCGTATTTGCCTAAGTATTTAGACGTTCGTTTTAAAAAGAATTATGTAGGCTTTCACTAGGACACCCAAGAAGTCACCCCTTTAAATATAATAAGCCATTTCCATAACACCCTGTATACCAGGATGATTCACGGTGGATGGTGCATTAAACAAATTGCAACAAACAGGCTCTATTTTTGACTTTCCAGTGTTGCCGCTTCTACTACAAAGTAGTAGCAAAGTATTCTAGATTTGCCGGTAAAAGACCCAAAAACAGTTTTGTTAAATAGACTAATTATCCGTAGGCCGGATTTTCATAGTCGGGTATGGTCCAGTTTGTTAAAAAAACACTTCCCGGCGGCTTCCTAAAGAACAATTTTTTAACAAACATATCTCACCTTTTCTAATAAGGCCTTAACTTCCGCCTCCCTCCTCTGTGCTTTACTCTGGAACGGATTGGCCTCCAAAGTGTCTAAATTGGACTCGCCCGCCCCGGGCACTAATAAGCTAGTGAAGCCCTTGGCTGTCGAGACGCCCAGTACGTCCTCGAAGGGACAGAAATTGAAATTACCTAAGAAAAAATGTTTATATAATAAGGTTAGTATAGGACAATTCTTTCTTAAAGCTAAAATGAGGAAAGGGGGAAAAACAGCAAATGTGGAATTCTTAGAGGAGCGAGAAAAAGAACCATCTATTTAAAACCATGCACTGAGCAAGAAATTACAGAAATAATAAACAATCTTAACAAATACTCTGCGCCTGGTGCAGATGGAATCACCACATATGATGTTGTACTCCTGAAAGAAATACTTGCACCAATCCTTACAAGGTTAATAAATGCTATGCTGGAAATAGGTACTTTCCCAGAATGTCTAAAAATTTCTAAAATTATCCCAATACATAAAACAGGTACATTTTCTGAACCTGGAAACAAAAGACCCATCGCATTAATATCAACATTCTCCAAGATAGCAGAAAAAATTATCAAAGAACGATTAGTGAATTTTGTTAACAACTCCTTTAAGTTTGACAAACAACAATACTACGGATTTCAACCAAATAGCAACACTCAGTCAGCAGTAATCGACCTTATAGATTTTGTAACTAATGGACAATAACATGTATGTAGCAGCTTTATTTGTCGATCTTCAAAAGGCCTTTGATACAGTGAACATCAATATATTAATGAAGAAACTAGAAGAAATGGGAGTTCGAGGTACAGCATATAACTTAATCAATTCATATCTTACAAATCCTACTAGAAAGCAGTATGTGTCAGTAAACCAAAAAGAAAGTGAAGTGAAGAAAGCAACAATAGGTGTACCTCAAGGGTCTGTTCTGGGTCCCATTTTATATCTCTTATATGTGCATAGTTTATCTAAAGCAAACTTAGGATGTATAGATATAACTTTTGCCGATGATACAGTCCTATTGTTCGAAGACGCAGATCCAAGGGTTGTTGAAGAAAAAGTAAATAAAACCGTAACAGTATACTATAAGTGGTTATTAAAAAATAATTTGAAGATCAACATAAAAAAAACTGTGTTTATGATCTTTAAACATAAAAATAAAAAAGTGCACAATTCAATATAAAAATAAACAAGGAACAAATAAAAATAGTGAACTGTTATAAATATCTAGGACTAAATATAGATGCAGAGTTAAATTTTAAAAAAACATATGGATCATGTCACCAAGAAATTGGCTTCTGCCTATGGTGTTATAAGAAAATGTGTGAATTATATACCAAACATTTTAATGGATGTTTGTTCTTGATCTCGGCACATACAAGTTGTCACGGGCTCTCGTGTTGTGTTGATGCAGATCACTGTTTCTTATCGGACTTATGTTAGTTTTTATTTGCTTTTTTTGGGATTTTATGAACTAGTTTACATTCTTCTAGCTTTATTATGTCACTAACATTAATCAGTTTATAGTTTTTATATATTTGTTTGGTTGAAAATAGTCTCGATAGTCTATGTAAACATTTAAGAATTCTATTTTGATATCGTTGGAGTTTTCGTATTATTGCATTGTTTGAAAATGTCCAAACAGCACACATATATTGTAGATGCGACTTGAACAAAGCCTCATAAATTGTCGTTTTCTACAATAAAGATGCTGAAGTCATATAACTAGCTTCCAGTAAACATAAAGACTACTACAAACGCTAAAGTCTTTGCAAAAAAAATAAAACAAATGCTTATACAACAAAGTTCAGTGCAGTTTTAGGATTGAAGACTGAATGCTTTATGACAAATTATATATTGTTCGCTTTTCCTTGCTGCGAAGGTGATTGATGGTTCTGTATGGGTGTAGAATAGTTAATTAGTTTTATCTCAGAGCATAAGTGTAATATTATTATATAATATATTTATTATTAGGACTTGTTACCAGTCATAAGACATTATGTACTGTTTTTAGTTTTTAGTTCAAAAATAAAGTGTTTTCAAAAAAAAAAATTTAAAATAAAGGAATTTTAAAAATGAGGCGATCTAACCCCTAAGTCTAAAATAGTTTTCGAAATACAGAGTGTCGAACAAGGACCTTAAATCAAGGAGGATATACGACTTTGGTTCACAGTCTTTGAAGAATAAACAATTCACATTCTTAGGTAGGTTGTAAGCAACTTTGTCGTTTTCTTTTAATTAGACAAAGACATTACGTCGCCGTCGAGCGTTCGGAATGTACTTTTTATAAAGCCCCTATTGGAACGGCCGTCTTTCATACCTGCTTTCACGTTTGACACTACCGGATTAACAACTGTCATATTTGTCGTTATTGTTAAATAAAATTATTTTTCAGTGTTTATGTGTTAAATTTAAGTAAACTCCTGGACAAAATTAACGCAACATCATAAATTTCCCATATTTTTGATGCTATTTTTTTCTGAATTTATGATCCGATTTGAATGATTTTTTTTGCAATTGTAGGTTGATTCCTTGACAATGTCATAGTTTTCGCTGTTTATGATAAAAATTTAATTTTCGATTTATACTGGGTTTACTAAAAATGCTATGTTTTTTTCCGAAAATTCGTATCACCCTGTGGAGTATATTAGCAATCGAAGCATATTGCAGTTGACATTAAACGGTGGGTACATCTTTCCCCAACATTTTCTTTTTTGGTTTACTTCATTATCTCTGTTATTAAAGAAGATACACCGTTTTATAGCGTAACATGTTTTTATAGACTTTAATATTCAACACATTCATTGTTAAATGTTTTCAAGTAGGTTTCAAGATTAAAATACTGGTCGGGCAATTGGGCATATGAAACGAACGTTTAATAAGCAGTTTCCGAACAGTTTTTATCAGTCCATAGGAAAGCGGAAACACCTTATATTTCTGTCAAATTTCTTTGCCTGGTTATCCATATCACAACCGAACACAGCTCATGTCCTATTATGAAAATTCAGATATTTATTTTAATAAACACACACGACTAAATAAGAAACGGTTCTGGTAACTTTCAAAATTTTCATGAAAACTACGGTAAACGGCACTCACTACGTGGCGGCCAGTGTTGCCAGAAATATTTGATCAAAAGTAATAGGTTGACGGTTCGAAACCTAATAGAATAGTAAGAAAAGGTGTCAGAGAGAGTACGAAAAAGGGCGTCACATGGGGAGCTCCACAATAAGAACAAGAACATCTCAAAAATTGTTAAAATAGTAATGGATATATTACAATTGTAAAAGACTGACAACGCTGGTGACAACGAGCAGGGGTCGCCGAGCAGCTTCGGCTATCGTCGACCGTTTCGAATGGCGCGGCGGATGTTTTAAAAGTTTATCGGAATCTTTCCTTATTTTAGTGGTATTTTAGCTGTAATGTGTGTTATATTTCTATGAAGTTAATATACGTAAATGCTTGTCATATATTATTCTTTCATTGCATATACCATTACATGCAAAAAACCTTTTATACCTCTAAAATAGAATTAAAAACGCTGACAGCAATATAAATCCCCATAAGAAATTTAAAAATCGCTCTCCCTTTGACGTAACTGCGCGCGGCAGACAAAATTGGGACGGTTAGATAGCTTATCTTTAGATATTGTATCATGATATACGGCGGGTGGTCCAGCTAAAGAAAGTTAAAAATTCGATATTCTTACCTATTGAATTATTGAATCTATGTCTGAGATACGGCCTTTTCGCCGCTGTTGTACAACAATCTCTAAAAAAAAGCGACAAACACCCAAAAATTAATAAAAGAAATCACGAAAAATGTCACCTCATATTACCTATATACTTCCACTACGTTTCCCATGCCGACGGCCAACATTCTCTTCTGCGAGAAAGAGGCGTTCGTGGCTGCTGTCACCAGTTTGTATTCCTGCAAAGGCCCCTCTAATTTTCTTATATCCCAAATTTTTAGTTCTCTGTTACTTGCTGATGTAGCCATGAACCTGAAATATTTAAAAAAAAATACACGGTATTATACACGGTGGGTGGTTTATTACAAGATCTTGGAAACTACACTGCCACAATTAATTTTATTGAATAGTCAAAAGTGCACGTAAAAATTAATTTGGTTAACCACCATCAACCAATTTTAATTAATATTATTATGTTTTAACCACATGTACAGGGTGTTATGGAAATGACTTATTATATTTAAATGGATGACTCCTTGGGTGTCCTAGAGAAAGTCTACATACTTTTTTTTTTAAATCGAATATCTAAATACTAAGGTAAAAACCCTTTTTACCCACATACTGTCGCGCCGTTCCATCTGGATTCACTTAGCAACAATGTGGGTCACTAGAGTATACGAACAGTGTTGTCAGATCACCCCGCGTAGCTTGAATACCGGCCGCGCGCCGCTTCATACCTAAGTATGTTTCGAGACGCGGGAGTGGAACGATTTTTTTTGTTGTGAAATAATTCATAATGATAAATGTTGTGATGTGATTTAACGATTCAAAACCCACGTGAATCGCTTTCACTTCCGGAGTGCCCTAAAGGATTTTTCCTATAATGGTTGTGTTTGATCATTAAAAAAAAAAACATAGTTTGTATTTTTAATGTAAATAGTATAATGTCGCATTCATTGTTTATAAAACGTTTTTTCGACAATAGTTAGAAGAAATGGCAATTTCTTGTTACATTATTAAAATTGGTTCTTTATTAACGCAATAACAGCTTATTAATTTGGACGTGCATTTGTGAACGTTCGATAGTGTATTCTACTCATTCTTATTAAATCTTTAACGCATGTTAATCAGTAAATACTTGCATTCCGCTAGGATCGACGTGAACGGCAGTGACTGGTGCTTTATGGCATAACATCTTGGCCAATGGCGTGCGAGAATTCGGACTCCACATGGACACGACGCCTTTGGCGTGTCCGAGGCACAAACAGGCGTTCCAAGGGTTCTGGGTCAGCACGCTCAGTCTGCCCAAATTGGTGTTGTACTGAGAGGTGAGCTGTCCGATCGAAACGTCTAGCCAGCTCAGGTATCCTTCGTCGCTCTAAAATGTTTTTTTTACTTAAAAGTAGTGGTACTTAGAAATACAGCCCACAGTCACAATAATCGGCCCACGCAATATTTAGATTCTTTTCTCTATATATTGTACACGGTGATCATTTATAATGTGCTCCCCTCCTAACTTTTTTGTTTTTAGCATTAGATAAAATTGTTAAATACAAAAGTTGTACAGAACAATGTAAGCTATTTGCAGAATAATATATTTATATACAGGGTATTGCAGAAATTAGTCACAGGTTAATTTTTTTTTTTAAATGGCACACCCTATATATTATTATTTTTTTAGAATCTCCTAAAACTTCGAAACATTTATCTTATAACATGTCATATACCTAAATATAATAGTTTTCGAAATAATCGAATTTTAACTTAGCGCGGCTACATGCATTCAAAAATATATAATATTCTAGATTTCAGTTCTTAGGTGGCCGTGCTAATTGCCTAATGGCGGTGACGGAGAAACAAAAACGTTGTTTGTTACTGACAGTTACTGACATATTTAGTAAATATAACATTTTTGCGATAAAAATGCCTTATTCAGAAAGGGAAAAACAATTAATTTTGCAAACATTTATTAAAGCAAACAATAGCGTGAAATTAGCTAAAAGGGAACTGCTCAGAATTAATCCCCGGATGCACGTTCCACACAAAAACACATTTCATCGAATCTATGAAAAGTTTCAAGAAACATCCAGCTTGGCGAGAAAGAAGAGAACAATGGAAAGTGACGAAAATAGTGATTTAAATATACTACTAAAAGTTGAAGAAAATCCAAATATTTCTTTAAGAACAATATCGACAAGTTTAAAGGAAGAGCTTGATAATTCAAAAAATAGCTCTTATGGGAGAGTTCAAAACACTCTTAAAAGATCTGGATATAAACCTTTCAAAATTAGGCCTGTTACAAAATTAACGCAGAGACAACGAGAAAAAAGAGTTGAATTTTGCCAAACTATGTTGGAAAAAATTAATTTAAATCCTAGTTATTTCAAAAATATATTTTGGACCGACGAGTCATCATTTTCAACTAGTGGCATGATAAACAGAAAAAATACCAGACAATGGGCAACAGTAAATCCCCACTGCTACAGGGAATTTAAATTTCAAGGTCGTCAATCTGTCAATGTATGGTGTGCTATTTTAAACAACAAAATAATAGGCCCCCATTTCTTTAACGTTACTTTAAATGGAGAACGTTATCGGAATTTTCTTCAGCAAGAACTAGAGGACTATTTTGATGAGCTTCCGTTGGAACAAGAGAGAAACATCGTCTTCCAACAAGATGGCGCTCCACCCCACAGTGTAGTAGCTGTTACAAACTACCTTAATCAAAGGTTCAATGAATGGATTGGAAGGAATGCACCAATAAAATGGCCACCTAACAGTCCTGATTTGACGCCGATGGATGCATTTTTATGGGGAACGCTAAAAGATCGAGTGAATGCAAATACCATTGAAAACACTGAACGTTTAAAAGAACTTATTAGAACAGAAATTCTAATTCTGAATGAAGATTACTCCCAATCTATCACTGCCGCATTACAAAGGTTACGAAGAACGTATAGGAAATGTATTCAACAAAACGGTGGCCCAGTTGAACAATTTAATTTGTAATTACCACAAGTTTACCTATTTTTCTACATGTAAAATATAAAACTTATTTACGATTTTGCATTTCACTTGAAAATAAGAGCATATATATTTATTTCATCGAAAAGTTCATAAATAGTGGTCTCGTATTATTGTAGTAGCTGGCTAATTAATTAGGTGGCTTAAGAACTGAAATCTAGAATATTATATATTTTTGAATGCATGTAGCCGCGCTAAGTTAAAATTCGATTATTTCGAAAACTATTATATTTAGGTATATGACATGTTATAAGATAAATGTTTCGAAGTTTTAGGAGATTCTAAAAAAATAATAATATATAGGGTGTGCCATTTAAAAAAAAAAATTAACCTGTGACTAATTTCTGCAATACCCTGTATATAAATATATTATTCTGCAAATAGCTTACATTGTTCTGTACAACTTTTGTATTTAACAATTTTATCTAATGCTAAAAACAAAAAAGTTAGGAGGGGAGCACATTATAAAATGATCACCGTGTACATAGATTTATCTAAAATCTCACGTGAGATTTGAAGAAAGTTAATTGTATCCATAATAATATAATATAATATAATAATAATATACAGGTTGAAGCAAGAACTGTTTTTTGACTCAAACTGTCAACCACTCTGTAGAGTGATGGAGATGTCAAACTTTTTATTGTGTCATTTAATTATCGAGTGACATCTATTCTTAAAATTTTCGTTTTTGATTCATTTCAAGAAACATTACCATTTTTCTTCCCGTAGAAAAAGAACTAATGTGATAACAGCGGATAGGTACATTAGAGATGTTTTAAAGCTACAGGTTGTTCCTTTCGCATTATTTATCAGATCAAATTTAATGCTGCAGGATTGGATTATCCTCGACCACATGCTGCAAGAATTGTTAACGGGTATTTAGATGAGGTCGAAATCCCAAAAAATTAATTGGTCCTCACGGAGCCCCGTCTTAAACCCAATAGAATATGTCTACGATACTACTACAAGCTGTCATTCGTGCTTGTGGGGGAATCACCCGTTATTGAGGCCGATGTTATCCTTTAAGTTGGTTTTCATTTAATTCACGCTATTCTCGTAATTTTAGGTTTAAGCTTTTGCTATGTTCGGAAATTAATACAATTTTCTTAAACAAGTTTGTTTCGTATCCACTACAAAAATTAAAGTATTGAAATGATCCAAAAACGAAAATGTTAAGAATATGACGAATGGTCATTAAATGACAAAATAATTAACATCTCCATCACTCTACAGAGTTTTTAAAGTTTGAGTCAAAAAACCGTTCTTGTTTCAACCCTTATATTATGGACAAATTGTTTCTTAAAATCTCACACATATGCGAGATTTTCGATAAATTTACCTATAATATAAAAAAAGGATAATAAAAATCGGACTTAAAATAAAACAATTCACGATCAAAATCCGTTTAAATTTATGCGTAAATCGAATTGCTAAGTTGTACCATAACAATGCTGATGTTTGTTCATTGATGATCGTTTTTAAATGTCGATTTCTTAAAAATTTCAAGTTCTATATATAGAAAATGCTATAGCAGTTAAAGTTGCTTTAATCTATTATATTTGAATAGTATTATATAAAATGGTACTTACACAACTGGCTAACAAAAAATGATACGGTAAAAACTCCAACCTAGTGACTTTATTCAACCTCTTTACGCAATGCAACTCGATGCCCTGGTTATCATAGAAATATACCCAATCTTTTTGAGCCACGGCAAACATGGTCTCGAGATGTAGAAAACTGACATCATGAACACTCTCCATGACGTTTATTTCGCAATGGAGTCGTTTTGTGACCCAGTCGAAGGCGGCTACGTGTCCTTTCTTGCCGCCGATGACAAGATGGCGGCCGTTGCGGGTGTACTTAGATCTAAAATTTCAAAAAAAAATTAAGAAAATGCCTATACAGGTTATTCGGCAAAAAATCGAAAACTCGATACTTTTAGGGCCGGTTGTATAAACACTTTGAACTGTAGTTCACTCTTGAACTCTAGTTCAAAGTTGTTGTACAATCAGTATTTTACACTGATCTCAGTTCAAATCAGGAGTTCACGTGAACGTCCACTTTTGGCGGTTCAGAAGTTGAACTGTCGATCCAAGCCACTTTCTAACCTAATATATTTCTTGTGTCAGGTCAGTGTTATATTATACAATACAGTAATTTATCGTTATTTTATTGTTTATAAAAATGTAGGAATTTAATGAATTTATAACTGATGATGAAGATTTTTGGATTTTGTAAATACTACAGTCAATGCTGTGATCACGGATATACCGGAAAAATCCTGGTCAATTTACTAAATGAACAGACGATGAATATTTCCAACATTTCCAATATTAACAAAAACACAGCTGTTTGTTGTTATTTATTTTAACGTACTTATCTAATAATATATATATTTTTTTATGGAATCAATAAGCTCTATTCGCTTTAGAAATGTATCGCCAGTATGCAAATATAATTTTAAATATTTAAGTTCTTATTTTAACAATATTTTATAAGGCCAAACGCCAAATCAAATAAAAGGTTGTATTTTATGTCAAAAATCTAAAATAAAAGTAACTAAATAATAGTCATGCCAACATAAATTGATCTTAGTTCAGCTGAACTAAGGTTCAAATTATATTGAACAACGTAATATTGAATGAACGTAGTTCACAGGTTGATCGGCGTTCCGTTGAACCTAGGTTCAGAATTGTTTTATACAACCGGCCCTTAGAGTTACAGCTATCGACTTATAACTATGGATAGCCAAACTCTAAAAGTAAAAGTGGCAAATTTATGGCCTCGCGCACGTAAACAAAGCTGATCGTCTGAGGTCATGCGCAATTCCGAATGATAACAATTAACCTTAACCGGCGAACAGGACCGTACTTCGGCTTTAATGAATATGATTACACGGCAATATTTTGGCACATCAAGACCTTCTTACCGGCAATAAACAATCTACTTTCTCGCATAAAAGAAGGCCTTGTTGCCATCTCGAATTAATTTTATTATCAATACCAATTGTCGACGGGATAGATTTTTAATATCGGTACATTCCTACTAGGGAAGGTTGGAACAGGGTATTTTAAATAACAGGAGCAACCTGTATCGTTTTTTAAAAATACCTGAGAGACCTGTTTCTAACTGTTTCAAAAGGTTCGCCGCTCTTCTGTTACATCGCAATGTCATTCTGATAAAGCGGGGTTGTCGGTTGCTCAATTAACAGAAGAGTTAGCTTTTAGGGACTTTCCCCAGTTCTATTTTTATTTTAATAAAAAGTTTATCAACACGAAATAAAAGTAACCCGCTTTGGAATTTTATAGAATAAGAGATGAAACAAACCCAGAGTGTAATATATGCAAGTTACAAATGTCGTATACATCACCTATAACAAACTTAAAAATATATATTGAAAGAAAACACCCGACTGTGCAAAGAGGACGATCTTTCTGTAATTAGATGATACTGGTTATAGGTGTTTGCTCATGGGTATCTCTACGATACTGCATAGAGGCATACTGATACTGTGAACACAAACTTTATCTTTATACATTGCCAAAGAGTTTTTATTTCATTTATTTTAGTGTTACAAATGGAATTTTTCATAAATATTTAGTTTTAATTTTTTTCCGTATTTCCGAAAAATATTAAACACCGACAACAATGCGCAATTCCTTCCATATCGACAGGGTTGTTAAAGTAGTTAATGTCACGTTTACTACGTAATTCACTACCGTAGTAAATGTAATTTGCTATATGCTCTTACTATGTATTTTGTTACATTTACTGCATTAGCTAGCTACATTTACTACTTTCACCTTTCATTTTTATTTAGATCAAATCGTAAAGCAAAAAAGCAACAGAAGAACAATACTATTTTCTACTTTTTCACTCGAATTTTCAACTTTTAACATCAAATTTAAAATAATAAAGCTGAGGTTATGTAGTATTTTCGACACTTTCAGCCAATCAAAACAATAATTATATTTATTACATTTACTACGTTTGCTACGTAGCAAATATAACAATGTAGTAAATTCAATTTTTCTGCTCCGTTGCAACAGAGAGTGTCCGAGCATTCGAAAGTGGTTGTTCTGGCCGCTCCGGCGAAACAGGCTATTCCGGCGACCCATACCTGTTCCGACCTGTTTCACATAAAAAGTTATTTCGAAAAGAACAGATCCTGTTCCAAAGCGGCATCCCTAATCCCTACGACTGAAGCCGCGTTCTCAGAGCTACGTACTGTCGCCCGCGACACCAACCTAACCAATCAGAACCGTTTACGTCATTACCCCTCATCCCCACACCGCTCTAGCGGTGTTGCCAGGTATCTAGCAAAATTTCACCAGATCTGGTGATTTTTTGTGATTCATAAAATATACCGCCTCCAACACGAAACTGGTAACACCAGAAAAAAAGATCAACAGATCTGGTGACATTTCACGAGATACCTGGCAACACTGGGCTGTAGTATTATTAATTTTTTATTTTGTTTTGAAATTTGAACCTCAGTTTTCCGAAATAAGTATTCGTTGTTTCCGAACAAAGGTAATTACTAATTATTTGGTCCTAAAATTATTGTGAATAGTATGTACTTTTGCTTTTAAAATTCATTTGATCATTACCTACCTAAATGCCACAAAATATTTAAATAATTTTTAATTACATTGGTCTTTTTAATTACATTGGTTCATTTTTTTACTAACCAGAATAAATATACATATTTTGAGGAGTAGAATACGAAAATAAAAATCAAATTTGACATCATCGAAAAAAATCTTTTAAAAAAAACAAACCTATAACCTCCGAGAGGGGACAATTTTAATCCAACAGCCAAATTTCTTCTCCGCATTCCACATACTCACAGGTTAAACAAAAACCATAATGGATGTGGACACAAATTCAAATTATATTCCTGTGGAAATTCTTCACCGCTCTGGAGCTAAATTTAGAATAAAGTTATCTGCAGAAGAAAGTGCAAGAGTTAATAATACTGGTAAAACATCATTTTGAATTAAAATTGTAAACTGTTTTTAAAGTCAAAAGTATTTTGTTAGCCCTACTGTTGGCACTTTCGTAATGTTATCTAAAAATTAGTTTTGTAGCTCTATAGATCAATAAATCTTATAATATAAATATTTTTAAATTATTGTAGATACAGATTATAAAGAGCAAGTATGCTCTGCATGAAGATGGCTTTGTATCTGCTTGGAATGAAGATATAAAGAAAACACAAGCTAGTGAGGATAGTAGCCAAGCTATCGAAAGCCTGCCTATTACAATTAGTACCATGAGACTTAGGATATGGAATATGAATGATGAGGAGACACTGTCAGAACGCCCATGTCTATGATTTTAGACTTCCTTATTGGAGGAATGAAATGGTTCTCCTACCTACCTACTTAACAGTGGTTAATAAAAACTACCTAATAAGATGTGTAAATGTATTTGTTTTTCTAGTGCATAGTAGTCCTAAATACAGTAGAGTCTCGATATAGTGCACTCGTGTGCTGCTCTACTGAGGTTGTTCACTATTTCAAGTTCATGATAAAATAAATACATTACATTTATATTTTGAATTCTAAAATGCACAAATTAGTTAGTGGAAGGAAATAAGTCAGTTAATTTAGTCTGTTTTTGGCTTCTTGTAACATTATTTAATGAAATTAGCTCTTTAGTCTTGAAGAATAATCATATTAAAATACACTGCCAGATATTATTCAAATATTTCATTGCTTCGCCGCTTCCATTATCAAAGTGTCAGTCAGTATGATAAATTATTCAAAACGAAATTTGTACAAAACAAATCGTTTTCATTTACAAAACAATAACAAAATATTGTAAGGTTAGGTTACATCCGAATGACAAGTGACAGACGTCACCCCCTACAAAAAGAGTGGGGGACTGTCGCTGTGGCACGTCGAAGCTCTGAGAACGCGGCTTGATTTCGGACGGTGGACGATCGGCAGCATGGGTTGTTGGTCGGGTTGCCTAAGGAACAGCATATGACAGCGATAACATTTTGCGCAAGACGAGATATGAGCTACCTTTAAAAATATAACCGATTAACCATGCGCACCAACCCATTTTTTTAATAATAAACTTTCACTTTTTAGTGCGCACCCCATAAGCTGTATGTATCCATAAGTTGAGGTCGGTGGTTATAGCCTGTCAAATTTTTTTTTTATTTTTACATCTTGGGGTTAGTTTTTAAACAATCAAGTTTATATTTGGCACAGGAACTACCCTTAACGACTTCTATCACTCTGCTATAAAAACGTTTCTCTACTGTGCCATCAAAGGCCATTTTACCTAAAATTAAAATTGGATTGTTTGCATATCTTTTTTGTTTTGACAGTTATTGGAAAAAAGACCATGTCGTTTTAAAGACAAAGGAATACCTAATAAAAAGGTACTGTCTAGTCGAGTCGATACACCACACCGTTTAGGCGCAAAACAAGTTTTGTTAGCAGTAAAATCAGTTTTTCAAATGAAAGCGAAAAAAAGTATTAAGTTTTCGATTATTCTTTATCTTAACATGTTTAAGGTCACCTCTCCAAGTATTTTGATGCATTATATCCGAACACACTGTATACAGGGACAGGTAAATAAATATAATAATAAATTAATATTGTAGGTTTCCTATAATGATTTTACCTGTACGGTCCAAATTCAAGTTTCAATTCGAAGGATTTTGTGGCCGCCGTAATATCAACACTATCTGCAATTTGTTTTTGTGTAAATTGTGTAGTTGTCTCTCCGTCATCCGCTTCCAAAAACCCCGCTTCTTCGGTGAGTAGAACCTAAAAATAAAATAGGATGTTCGGAAACTGTGCGCGTGGAAACTTCAACTGGTGATTCTATAGGGTGTTACGGAAATTATATTTAAACCAGCAAATCCTGAGATGAAAACAAATTGAAGAAAAATATCCATAAAACATTTCACACAATCATATGTTCACTTTCCAAGAGTTTTATGAATGGATTATTGGACCTGTGTGAGTCACCCATTTACAGGTAATAAGCCATTTCCACAACCTGTATATGATACAATAATTAACTGACCAGATAACGCCAAGTTTGATTGTGACATTATTGACATTTGTGAAATGATTCACTTGCATTCAAAGTTGTGTGGTTAGTAAATCAATAATTTGCTAACCAGGTAACTATGAGTGTAAGAAAATAATATCAAAAAGTGCCATTTATGTCACCATTGCCTAGTTTATTCCTTATTGACTCAAATCTTTCTGTAACCCAACATTAACTAATAGTAAAAAATATAACAAATATTGCAGTGCCTTAATTTGTATTGACAAAACAAGCCGCACCAGTGTATTTTAAAAGTGAAAAAAAATATTTACCTCAGTTTTGGCGGCGATTTCAGTCGCAAATTTAATATCTTTCTCTTTCTGTTCAATTATTTTTTGGTGTATCTTCGTGTGGACTTTCTTCAAATTTACCCCCTCTCCTTTTGAGTACTTCTCCAATAACTCTTTTGGTATTTTATGCCTCCTCTTATTTTGTTGTGGTCTAAGTTTCGTCTCACCTTTTCCATCATCAAGAATACCTAAATATTTACATTTTCTGTTATATACTTGCTTCATCTTCGGCAATAAGGTGTAAGATTTTATTATTTATTGTTTAACATGTGAACAACATATGTATATTATAGAAGGTGTCCGGTAATTATAGGGCAATATTTCGACAGTGTACGGGGGGAACAAAATAACACTAGTAGTTCATATAATCCTAATGTCCCTACATATTGGGATATTATAACTTTTACAGAATCCAATAAATTTTAATGAAATTTTAATTGTATAGCCCAATGAAACCCTGCACAAACATTCCTACTTTTATAGATCACGTCATATTGTTTTGACGCCCTTCCTTCTTTAGATACATTCTTACAAACCAAATGTTTTTCGATCTGGTAAATTTCGATTTGGAAATCGCTCAACATAAATTCTTTTTGCTACCAGAGAATTGCATTGTCCATAAATCAAAAGACATATCGAGTTCTTCACTTTCCTTGTTTATAAAAAACGGTGTTTATGATTTTTAAACATAAAAACAAAAAAGTGCACAGTTTAATATAAAAATAAACAAGGAACAAACAAATATGGTTAACTGCTATAAATATCTAGGACTAAATATAGATGGGGAGTTAAGTGGATAGGGATAGTGTAGGTAGTTAGTTAGGTAGGGTAGGGTAGGTAGTTATTATTGTGTTTTTATAAATTGATAATACCTAAATAAATTAATTTTGAAAATTTGTTACTAAATTACTACTGCTGATATTATTAGATTATATAAGAATATAATCATTTCGAAAATATTTTATTTCTTTAAAACAAATAAAGAGTACATTTTTTAAAGTGAAATACCAAAAGTATAAAAAAAAATTATTTTTACTTTTCCAAAATTGATACCTAACGAAATTTTTACCCTACAAGTGTGGTGCCAAGTTCGTTCCTGGCTATGTACATGACTGATTCTAGTACGAGTGTCTTAGTTCATATGGGCTGTACAATGGTACAAATTTTCATTAAAATATACACAGGGTTGCTTAGAAGTTCGTAATGGAAAATGTAATGAATTCCTAGTATTATTTTGTCCTCCCTAGTACACTGCAAGTCTGCTGTTTGACATATATATTACATATAAGGGTATTCATTAAAAAATTATTTACTTACTTTTGCCATCCTTGTATTTCTTGCCAATTTTGTTTTTACCATATTGTGGGTTTTTACTTTTGAATTTTTTTGTATTTCGATCTTCTCTACGTCGTCCCCAGGGTTGTTTCTCTATTTCCGTAACGTTGAATTCAATAACATCGGAAGTTTTGGATTTTTGAGGAATTTCAGTTTTGGTAGTTTGTTCATCTGGTTTCGAAAAATACCTTTGATTGGACTGTTGAAAAAAATAATTTATGACAACAAATTGATTAGTGAAATAAAGTTATGATTATAGAACTTCCTACCTTTCCCATTATTGTTTATGTGTTAAAATTAAACCGAATATGGACCTCCTTAAAAAACTTCACGAAACATAAACTTCCGCAAATTCTTAGGTTATGTTTATTTGTCAAATCCGAAACACGTGGGTTTTGGGACAAATGAACTACACTAACGGCACAGAGGAATGATGTGTCGGCGTTGATTGGCTAACGGCTTGGAAACAATTTTTAGGAAAACAGCACGAGCGGTTCTCTAGAACATTCAAAGGCCACACATTGTAGGGTTGAAGCATGGTATAAGTAACTAATAGGTATGATTGCACGCAGATGATCACGTGGCTTGGCGAGTAAGTTTTAAATCTCTTATGGAAGTTTACATTGCTGTCATCTTTTTTAACTCTTTTTTGAATGTATTAAAACGTTTTAAGCATGTAATGATATATGAAATGAAAGAATAATATATGACGAGTATTTACGTATATTAATTTCATAGAAATATAACCCACAAATACCACTAAAAAAAGAAAAGATATTAGACAAATTCTTCGCGCCATTTAAGCCGGCCATATGGCCGGCCATGGTACCGGCGACGATAGCCGAAGCATGCCGAAAGCTGCTCGCCGACCCTGCTGGTTTTGAAACAGTGTTGCCAGACTTTTACAATTGTAATAGATCCACTACTATTTAAGATTCTTGTTGTGGGGCTCCCCCCCTCATATGAAATTTATGTTCAATCTGGAGGGACCACCTCCAGATTGAACATAAATTTCATCTAATAGGAAAGTAACGACCCTTTTTTTTCGTACTCTTTTTACTCTGACACCGTTTTTTACTATTCCTAGGTTTCGAACCGGCACTCTATTTCTTTCGATCACGGATTTCTGGCAACACTGCTGCATGGTTGCCGTAGTTTTTGGTGGACATTTTGTAAGTTTACCAGAACGTTTTCTTATAGTCTTGTGTTTATTAAAAAAAATATCTGAATTTTCATAAAATGAGGTGCGCTATGTTCGGTTGTGATATGGATAACCAGGCAAAGACATTTAATAGAAATATAAGGTTTTTCCGCTTTCCTAAAGATAAAAACAAACAATTAAAATGGATACAGTTGTGTAAGCGGAAAGATAATTAGGTCGTATTTTAGCTTTAATCTTTGTTGTATGTTCATGAAATAAATATTCCTAAATACCATGATATTATTCTTTCATTTCACATACCACTAAACGTAAAAACTTTTAATTAAAACGGCGTCAGAGTAATAATAGTACGAAAAAAAGGTCGTTACTTTCCTATTAGATGGGGGACCACCTCCAGATTGAACATAAATTTCATATGGGGAGCCCCACAACAAGAATGTTAAATAGTAGTGGATCTATTACAATTGTAAAAGTCTGGCAACACGCTTCGGCTATCGTCGCCGGCTTAAATGGCGCGAAGAATTTGTCTAATATCTTTTCTTTTTTTAGTGGTATTTGTGGGTTATATTTCTATGAAATTAATATACGTAAATACTCGTCATATATTATTCTTTCATTTCATATATCATTACATGCTTAAAACGTTTTAATACATTCAAAAAAGAGTTAAAAAAGATGACAGCAATGTAAACTTCCATAAGAGATTTAAAACTTACTCTCCATGCGCACGGCAGACGAAATTGGGACGGTTAGATATCCTACCTTATTGTTTATTGTATCATGGGGTTGAAGTAGGTGAGGAAATTTCAAAGTTGCAGGCAGGATCGCAAATGTATTCTTTTACGTATTGCGCGCCAGCGCCATCAAAATAATGCGACAAAATCTAAAAATTCGGCTGAAATGCTAACAAATTTTTTCAATTTTAACATTCTATTAGGGCTATGGAAACAAACAAAACAATATTTAATAAAAAAACAATTTATTTTAAACCTTATTACATAAATAAAAAAATCACAATTACAGCCACCAAGGAAAAAGCACAGACAGAGAACCGTTTTTTTTTTCGTTCAGTTCGTCCGGACATGTTAGTTTTAGTTCGGCCTGAATGCGATCAAAAACGACTCAAATGGGCTCAACAAAATTAAGTAACACAATAATAGTGAAAAAATGTAGTTTGCATAAAGAGAGTTCTGCGTCTCACCTCACGTCTTTTATAGCTCGGTTATTAATTAATTTAGGATTTTGATATTTTGCACACTTTACTTTAGCAAACTATTTTTGAATATACAGGGACTCCGAAAAAGGTGTGACGCCATCATGGCATATTGGTTACATTACATGCCATATAGGTTATTGCTTTTGGGCGTCTCTTGTAGTCACTTACCTACCCCCAAAATTAAATTGCAGTGATATCACGGGAAAAAATCAGTTTTCTACCACTTGTTTAAAAAATTGATAAAAAATAGAAATATTGCATCATTAATAAAATTATAAAAGACAGTTATTCAATAAGGTCTAACAGTCTCGTTAACCAAGTTTAATTGTTGCAAATTGTACAGGGTGTTAAAAATTTTATGTCCTAACATTTTAAAGAACTTTATTTATCTAATTTTCAATTGGAACCCCTGTATATTTTTATGCCATTCGATGCGGAATTAAAAATCAAGCATTTTCCTGATTACAACCCTAACAACCAACACATTAGAGATATTTATACAAAACTAATTTTATCAATTATTACTATGGCCATTTCAATGAATAAATGTTTTGCAAAGTAGGCTTCGATTTTTAAAGCCGTATTAGAGTAGGCAATTTTTGTCTCTTGCGCCGGTAATGGCAATTATAATTGCACGTATTCATGCGCACTAAACCGTTCTCGATCAGCTGGCCCAATACTGCTCGCCTTGCCAGCGCAATGCGAGAATGGAATCCGTATTAAGGTCGTATTAGACTCGGCAATTTTTTCTCTTGCGCCGGCAATTATAATGGCACGTATTCATGCGCAGTAAACCGTTTTCGATCAGCTGGAGCATTGTCAACGGTCAGAACAGTAGTGGGTACTGTCGAAATCCCTAAAATATCCCCAGAATTAGAGATGTGCAAACCTGTTCGTTTTGATTACCAGTTAAAGCAGCTACTGCTATTTACAAATAGGGGGTGCAAAAATTTGCTGAATGAGCAGTCCATAAGTTTAATAAAGAATGTAAACTGCTAATTTAAGTACCAGTGGGTTTAAATGGCCATTACCTGTTCATACCTGGTTCGGCCAAATAATAAACAGCTAAAAATAACAGAATAATCCATGTCTACCCAATTGCGCCGGCAAGGGCAATTAAAATGGCGCCTGCCCCATTTCTGGTAATGAGAGACAGCTGATCGGGAACAGTGTACTGCGCATGAATCCGTGTCATTTTAATTGTCAGAAGAGTAGAATTTCCGACAGTAATACGGAGAACGGTGTACTGCGCCTGAATCCTTGAATTATAATTGCCATTGCTGGCGCCATAAAAATTCCCAAGTGTAATACGGCCTTTACAATCAACTCTAGTCTTCTGGCAATTAAAATTGCACGGATTCATGCGCAGTACACCGTTCTCGATTAGCTGTGTCGCATTGCCAGAAATGGGGCACGCGCCATTTTTATTGCCATTGCCGGTGCAAGTCCAAGCGCGGATCCAGGCGGGGTCATGACCCCCCAAACCATCAATTTAACACGAAAAATACCATATATACTGGTTTGACTAACGCGGCAGGGTTACTTTTCGTAATTTTTCCATGCATGGAATAATAAAAATACAATAAACAATAATAAAAATAAGAAAACTAAAATGCTTTAAAATTCGAAAAGTTTGACACAAAATTTTGGACACCATGTACAATTTGTATCAATGAAACTTGGTTACCGAGACTGATACCTTAATAACTATCTTTTATCAGTGTTGAAACAGATTATTGACAGCTTTTTATTTTTTCTCGCCGGTATCACTAAACCGATTTCCATCTAATTTTGGGGGTATGCATGAGACCATAAAAGAGACCTAATTAAGCTATAAAATATATGGCATGTAATCTAAAAAACATATTAAGATGACGTCACACTTTTGGGACTCCCTGTATATTCAAAAATATTTTCTTGAATTGGGTAGGGAAAGTGTGCAAAATATCAAAATCCTAAATTAATTAATAACCAAGCTATACAAGATGGACGGGGAGATGCAGGATCTTGTACGGTGACAATATCCTCGCTTTCAGGGATGAATTTTTGTTCATATGACACTGAAAATCTAAAATGTGACGTTAATTATTTTAAAAAAAAGGTAAATAATTAGGTAAAAAGAAAAAATACACAATATTTTTCAACATGAATCTTTTCAAGATGACGTAAAAACTAACACTTCCCCAAGGCGATATAGCTATCTGTGCCTTTTCCTAATCGATTACAGCTTTATGGTGAACGTATGAAACTCTTCTTCGTCGTCAAAATCATAGGGAACTTGCACCAAACCATTATCATCCGCCTTGTCTAATATTTCACATATCAACGGCGATTCCACACCGAGAATATATTCGCAATATTTCGGCTCTAGCAGGTACAAGGAAACGCTGGATGGGTTACTGGGTTTCTCTAGGCATTTTAGTTTTACTTCGGTCTGACGAGGCTGACCTGTCTTATCGCACACGCTGCCCTGCGAGATAAAAGTATTTACTTAGAAAAACAATTTACATATGTATATTAGTCGACGTTTCGAACTCTATGGGCCATCCTTACGACTCTAAAAATAATTTATTTTGTAAACTATGATTTCATAACGGCAAAACAGATGCTTCAGGATGACCTCATGGAGGTTGATAAGTCAAGTCATACAAAAATACAGGGTGTTACGGAAATGCCTTATTATTTGTAGATTGGCAACTTCTTGGATAGAGAGAATTTTTTTAAAATCGCATGTCTAAATATCTCGGTAAAAACCCCTAACATTACACCACGTGTTGCTCCGTAATACACATATGTTTTTCTGTTAAAAAGTATATGTAGGTCAGTAGACTAGCAGTGATGCCAGATCACAATGCGTGCCTTGACCTTGGTCGTTGGAAACCCTTGCTCAAACGCGCCTTCAGTACCGTTTGATATGCAAGCGGGACAAGGACCAGAGTTCGAAAAATAACTGATAACGAGGGCTAATAGCGTCTTGTTGGCAAAAACGGATATTGCACATTCGTTTGCTTATGTAGGTTTCCCTTGAATTCTCACGTTTTTGTTCTCGTTTATAGTTCTTTGCGTTGCAAAATATTTTTCACAGTTCTTTTTATGAAAATAATTGTTCTGTTGCTAAAATGAAAGAGTGTTAAAATTTTAGTGTTGGACAACAACATACAACTTACACAGATATGACAACACCGCCCAACATTCATCGGCGTCTTTTGACTTTGACCCACAATTGTTTGTGCACATCTCTCGCCCGTGCCTTCCAGGTGGTTATTCGGGTTTCACATATGGCGGCTCATCTCGCTTATTAATTCAAAGCGCCATTTATGGATAATTCTCTTCAATTTGTTTTCATCTCAGGATTTGCGGGTTTAAATATAATAAGTAATTTCCATAACACCCTGTAGATGTTTTATTTTTACCATAATCAAACAAACTAAACATTTTATAATAATTCAATGAAGTCACCAAATATTCAAGTCAAAAATAAGCTACCCAGAGAATCGATGTCGTCTTAAAGCCGTATTAGAGTCGATAAAGGCCGTATTAGAGTCGGAAATTTTTTCTCTTGCGCCGGCAATTATAATGGCACGTATTCATGCGCAGTAAACCGTTTTCGATCAGCTGGATTATTGTCAACGGTCAGAACAGCAGTGGGTACTGTCGAAATCCCTAAAATATCCCCAGAATTAGAGATGGGCAAACCTGTTCGTTTTATTACCAGTTAAAGCAGCTACTGCTATTTACAAATAGGAGGTGCAAAAAGTTGCTGAATTAGCAGTCCATAAGTTTAATAAAGAATGTAAACTGCTAATTAAGTGCCAGTGGGTTTAAATGGCCATCGGCTGTTTATACCTGCTTCGACCAAATATTAAACAGTTAAAAATAACAGAATAATCCATGTCTACCCAATTGCGCCGGCAATGGCAATTAAAATGGCGCGTGCCCCATTTCTGGTAATGAGAGACAGCTGATCGGGAACGGTGTACTGCGCATGAATCCGTGTCATTTTGATTGTCAGAAGAGTAGAATTTCCGACTGTAGTACGGAGAACGGTGTACTGCGCATGAATCCTTGAATTATAATTGCCATTGCTGGCGCCATAAAAATTCCCGACTGTAATACGACTTTAATTTTTTCTCTTGCGCCTGCAATGGCAATTATAAATGCACGTATTCATGCGCAGTAAACCGTTCTCGATCAGCTGGCCCAATACTGCTCGCATTGCCGGCGCAATGCTAGAATGGAATCCGTATTACAGTCGGCAATTCTTGCGGCCATTAAAATTACACGGAATCATGCGCAGTACTCCGTTCTCGATCAGCTGACGAAATTAGTATCGCATTGCCAGAAATGGGTCGTGGGCCATTTTAATTGCCATTGCCGCTGCAAGTCTGGGTAGAGATGGATTATTCTGTTATATTGGTTGAAGCAGCTATGAACAGCTAATGGCTATTTAAGCGAACTGGTACTTAAATTAGCAGTTCACATTCTTTATGAAGCATATGTACTGCTAATTCGTGGCAACTTTTTTGAGCTTCTACGTGTGAGTAGCAGTAGCTGCTTTAACTGGTAATCAAAACGAACAGATTTGCACATCTCTAATTCTGGGGGTATTTTAAGGATTTCGACAGTATCAACTGCTGTTCTGACTGTTGGTAATGCGCCATCGCTGATCGAGAACGGCTTACTGCGAATGAATAGGTGCAATTTTATTATAATTGCCATGGCAGGCGCAAGAGAAGAATTGCCGACTGTGATACGGATTTTAATATTTACTTTTAAAAGCATGAGTAATGGGAGAGAAGCGCGATCTGACGAAAATGGTGACGCAAGGGCTTATTGAGCAAAAAAAATATGAAAATATTGAAGGATTTTCCTTTCCCCTTAACAACACAATTATTAACGTTAACCCAAAAATTATTCCAACATATTTCATATCATCAGCTTCTTCTTATTTGATATTATTTTATATGGTTTTAGTTGTGTTTTCTAAAGTATTCCAATTCCAAATTACAGAATCATCAGCAAAACTATGTAGCTTTCCATTTAAGTTAAATATGTACATCAGTTAAATATTAAAAAATAATTGTCCTAGGATTGCACCTTGTGGAATTCCATAATTAATTGTTTTAGATAAACTAATACTGTCACCAATTTTTACACGATTCATTGTTTTTTTGTAAATTTAATATTTGACCGCGAATTACAAGATTCTCTCATATGTGTTGTCTATTAATAAGTACAAATATCTTACTCCCGAGTAAAAATGAGACAACTGCTTCCTCTGATCGACAGGCTTGGGTCTCTTATGAGGATGTTCCTTAATCCACTCGAGATGTTTCTTTTTATCGAAAAATCCCAAATGTATCGACGTCCTCGAGCCGTCTTTCTCGATGTGGAATTGTTCGACGGACTTTCCATAGCAGAATTCGAATTTCCACCAACCAGTACCTATGACGGGAGTACAATTGTGTAAATTATTGATTTGCATTAAAAAATTACGCTGGTTGAAGCGGGTCTTGTATGAAAAGTAATAACATTTGTTTGTAATAAATAGGCAAAAGGGTTATACGAACAACGTTGTAACAGACAAGAAATTTATTCAGTATCTGTAACACATCATATCCCTTATTTAACTACAGTGTGTCCCAAGATAAGCAAATTTACAGGTGTAAAGGACGAACAATTTTGTAGTTGCGATTTTCCCATTTGGGAGCTAGGCCTCCTTGATTAGATAATACAATTTAACACATTTTGCTTCTTAATAAATCAAGCAGACCTTGACCGGAGAATTATTTTTGTTTTCTGTCTAGGTAAAGTAGCACTTCTTCACAAAATATCGAAAAATTCTGTTAAATAAAAGGAATTCAAAATCACTCAAGTGTACCGAATTTAATAACCACCAGCCTACATTGTTTTTTTTCCATTGTATACATTACAGTATTTTGCCTAGTTAGGAATTTCTAATAACAAACCCGAACATCGTTAATGTAGAGTAAGAAAAGGGGGGAGATAATATGTGACCTTTGAAACCTTTAAAAATATGACCGGAAAACCGTGAGCACCAAGCCATTTTTTCACTCATAAAATTTAACTTTTTACTGCGCACACTTTGTGCCGCCGCGCCATTTGATGTTTTATGGCTGGTTAACCAATCGCAACGCAGGATTTCCAGTATCGCTTGCGGATCAAGCGTGCCATGCGAGTGGCCCACTGCTTACATTTACTGACTCGTGGTTCTGAATAGGGTATAGGGAAAAATATTGTAGAAAATGAAAAAAACAACAATGTAGGATGATGGTTATTAAATTCGGTACATTAGCATGATTTTTGAATTCTCACTCACACTCACTCAAGTCAGTTTTCTTAATAAAAATTTTCGATGCTTTGTGAAGAAGAGACACTTTACCTACAGTGAGGACGTAAAGTAAGGAATAAAATAAATTCATTATCTCGCAAACTACAATTTTTTAAAAAAATCGCTCGGACCCTTCGATTTTGTTTTTCGAACGCGCATATTCTGACATAAAATGTAAATATACAGGGTGTTGCAAATAAGAGTGACACAAAATTTTTTTTTTCTTAAATAGAACCCACTGTATATTATTGCATGTACGGATTCTTCGGAAAATCCTAAACATTTTTCATGTAGCATGTGCTATACCTTAGCCCAAGCGTTTTGGAGTTATTCTCATTCAAAATTTGAAAAGTGGAAAAAGTCATGGAGAAAACAAAGAATAAAATTATTTTAAAAATGTCTTATTTATAGAAAAAACAATTAGGTGAACTTAAAAATAATTTTTCTAAAGTAAATGTTCGAAGTGTCTTCCGTTGGTCAACTGACAATAGCCTAACCGATCTACAAATTCTCGCTGAACATTTCGAACCATTTGGGGTGTAATTTGCCGAATTTATTGCCGGATGCGATCTTTTAAATCATCTAAATTTGCAGGCTGGCTTTTGAATACTTTCCCCTTAAGGTATCCCCATAAAAAAAAGTCGAGTGGTGTTAAATCGGGTGACCTTGGCGGCCACTCAATAAAATCACCTCTTCCAATCCACCTGTTTGGAAAAGTATCGTCCAAATATGTACGAACTCCCACAGCGAAATGTGGGGGAGCACCATCTTGTTGCAACCAGATATTATGATGTGGCAAATCGGGACGTTCTAACTCAGGAAAAAGGGTGGCCAGGGCTGGAACAAGTTCTTGTTCTAAAAAACTCAAGTATCTCTCGCCTGTTAAATTTCCGTCAAAAAAGAAAGGCCCTATAACAATGTCATCGACAACGCCAGCCCACACATTGATCTTTTGATTAAATTGTGTGTGTCCTTCCCTCATCCAGTGTGGATTTACATCGGACCAATATCGATAATTTTGGGTATTTACGTCACCATTCAAGCAAAATGTGGACTCATCGGAAAAAAATATATTTTTTACAAAATTTCTGTTTACGAAACACATATCCTGTAAACGCTCACAAAATTCAAGGCGCCTCTCAAAGTCCCTTTCCAAAAGTTCTTGGGGAACTTGCATCTTATAAGGATGGTATTTATTTGTATGCAGTATTTTAAGAACTGTTGTTTTTCCAATATCCACGTCACTTGCTACCTGCCTAGACACCACATGCTGGTTATCTTGAACTGCCAGTAAGACTTCTAATTGTTGATTTTCATCAACTTGAGGACGACCAACTCTAGGGACATCTCTTACATGACCGAATTGCCTAAACTTGTACTCAATTTTGCTTACTGTTGATTGTGATATTGGCGGACGATTGGGGTATTTTTGATCAAATAACTCACAAGTTTCTTGCTGTGTTCTAACCCTATCACCGTAGCCCATCATCATCAAAACCTCTATGCCCTGTTTCTCAGTGAGCCGCATTTTAATTTAATTTAGTTATGAAAAAACGAAATGAGTCTTTTGAAAACTAGTAAAACGTTAGGAAAATACACATAAAACTGACAATAACAGTAACTATTGACATTAATTCTTTTGGTTCTTGCATCATAACTCCAAAGCCTACTTGACTTTTCTTGCGCTTCACGCATGCTGACTACAGGTTTTCCTCAGCGTGCATGAATCAATGCAAGTCTTGATTGATTGCGAAATATCTGATTTTCAAATTTTGAATGAGAATAACTCCAAAACGCTTGGGCTAAGGTATAGCACATGCTACATGAAAAATGTTTAGGATTTTCCGAAGAATCCGTACATGCAATAATATTCTATTTAAGAAAAAAAATTTTGTGTCACTCTTATTTGCAACACCCTGTATATCTACATTTTATGTCAGAATATGTGCGTTCGAAAAACAAAATCGAAGGACTCGAGCGATTTTTAAAAAAAATTGTAGTGCGAGATAATGAATTTATTCCTTACTTTACGTCCTCACTGTAGAAAGAAAACAAAAACAATGCTCCGGTCACGGCCTGCTTGATTCATTAAAAATCAAATCAGGTACTATGTTAAATTTTATTGTCAAATTGCAACTCTAAATTTCTTTGTCATTTACACCTATACCTTCGCTTATCCTGGGACACACTGTATGTACTTACCTCCGTACAAGCAGTGTTTTCCTTGCAAAAACGATTTGACAGGACTTGTGTCGACCACTTTATCTGTCACAAATTTCGGAGATTTTGGATCACCAGCTATAGCATCCTCTGCTTTGAACTGTATAAGCTCCACCTAAAGAAGTAAAAGAAATATAATCCTAATTGAAAGTAGACAGGTTATATTGGTAGCGTCAAGGATCATAAATCAAGGAGGATGCGGCGGCTTTGGTTCACAGTCTTTGAAGAATAAACAATTCACATTCCGGTAGGTTTTTAGAAAACACAATAGGGGAGCTCTGAAAATTAGTATAATTTTTCTTTGTCGTTTTCTGTTAATTAGACAAGACATTACGTCATCCTACATTACGTCGTCTTCGAGCGTTCGGAACGTACTTTTTATAACGCCCTTATTGGAACGGCCGTCTTTCATACCTGCTTTAACGTTTGACACTACCGGATTAACAACTGTCATATTAGTCGTTAATTGTTAAATAATAGTATATTAAGATACAAGTTTCGTAAGACATTATCTTAGAGCACGCGTTTAGTTTAGTACAAGTCCTCTAATTGTCTTATGAACCGTGTATTTTATAATACTTTTTCTATTTGGGTCTTTAACGTCTGAAAAACTTTAAAAAATATAGTAGATTTTTCCCATTTGAATTAATTTGTTCTTTTTGGGTTGGCAATACTTTTACAATTTAATAAAATGTTACAAGTATCAAATATGACATAATAGAAACAATTGAACACAACAAAGCTGTTTCCCATCCGTCATACTTAAAAATAAATATATTATTTTAATTAAGTTAATAAAAATGAGTCACGAAGAAAGTTGTACGCCGTCAGAAATACGAGAAATTGCAGAAAATAATCAAGAAAAACCTTTAAAAAGAATATGCAAAACATTGAGTTATGGTGCGAGCAGAACAAAGTTCAAAATATTGAACAAAATAATAAATAATATTATTGAACAAAATATTGTGTCGACACAGAATCTGACAGGAATAACAATTAATGCCCCTGAAATGCCTAGTCATTTCACGTATTGCCGGCAAAAACGCTGTACTTAACTAAATGATTTAAGTTACCCTGTTTGCCGGTTTTAGTCAATCATTGTAATTAGGACAGTGTTGCCAGTAATGCATGAAAATAAGGTATTTTACATTAAAAGGTTTGTAAATAACTGATTATTATTAGGAATTTCCTTAAAATTGGATGTCTTTAAATATGATGTATGTAGGTATTATCATAAACTCATATTTATTATCTATAACTTACTATAGAAAAAAAATCATAGAACGAATAGGAACGAAACAACATAATAGCTAGATACAAAAATATAAAAGGAAATGACTGATAATATGGTTTATTATTTATTAGCGCAAGGTGCGCTTTTATGACCTTAAATTATAAAGAACTTTTTTTTTACCCAAACATACAACAAATCATAAAACGAAAAAATTGCGCAACTAAATATCATTAAAATTACATATTTTTTTTCTTATATTTAAACAAAACCGTAATTTTTTGGCAATTAATACCCCCCTTTTACCCCCACCCGTTGAGAATTTTGTAGTACAATTAAAATGGGACCTAATTGAAAATATTTAAAAAAAAATCTAAATTGGTTCATAAATGGCGGAGTTCTGAGGTCACAACATAAAAAAAAATACAACCTTTCATTTTTGAAGTCGGTTAATAAAAACCAATAAAAAGGCCCACAACAAAATCGCTCCTTCCCCAAGCATATGAATGTTAAACGTGACAACAGTGTACGAATTTGAAGTGATTTTGTACGTTGATGTAGTTTGAGATTATGTTTGAAATCCAAGGTTCTTTTTTACTTTGATTGGAGTAATAGTCATCTAACTTCTTATAAAACAATTCTGAATGCTTCGACATTTCAATTTCAAAAAAAAATCACTACACAGATGTTAACAACAATTACAGCGTACTATTCGACTAAAACCGGCAAACAGGGTAACTTAAATCATCTAGTTAAGTACAGCGTTTGACTGAAAGAATTCCGTCCTTACAGGGAATGCCTGATACTCTTAGGCAAACGGTGTACCAAACGTAGAGTTACACTATTTGCCGGCAATACATGAAATGACTACGCATTTCAGGGAATGACGGATTTCACTGACGCCGACATATAGTATATAAAGTAATATGTATAATTCTATATTGAATTAAAAACAAAAATAGTACTTTATTGAATAAAACTTTAGAAATAGAGCATAAACTGGAAGATATTTTCATTATTTTGAGGTTATGTTGTTTTATAGTTGTGACTAGAAATTAGTTGATGGACACCATCAGTATGTTACATATTATCGAGTATAGGTATTTGGTAAAAATGATCTATTTGCAAGGTTAACGTTAGTATTTTAAAGTTTTCTATAAAAAATTTCTGTCGAATCGATAATGCCTAGAAAACTAATTTCAACGAAATCGAAGTAAGCCTAAAATTCGAACCCTACTTGTTGCCAACATGAAAAAAATAAAATTTGAGTTTCATAAAGTGGCAAGTTATTCAATCTTTTGCATTTCATAATTTAGCCATTATGAAACCCAAATAGAAAAAATCATTGTTGTTTTTCAGTGCTTGTGTGTTAAATGTAAGTATTGTTTGTGGAAAAAATAGTGCTTTTTAACTCCATATGGCAAGACTGTGCTAAGTCTGCCGTAAACTGGATAATATAGACTTTGAGTCACGTCCGTTGATTGTTTGTTTTTCCTAACCACGACATATCAAACCGAAAACCGATCAGCGGTTAGAATGAAAACAGAAACAGACAGAAGATAAAAAGAGATGGAAATTCTACAGATAGAGATAGAATCCCCGTCTCTTTCTTGTTGTGTTTATTTTCGTAATAACAGACGTCACATTGACGTGTACAAAGCAGATATAAATACCGGGTCAATGTTTGTTTCAAGTCGATGGGTGCAATAAACATTAATGAGTTTTAGAGTAAACGGCAATCATGAAAAATACAATGACGTAGGTGCCGGCGGAGAGATTATATACGCGCTCGCTCTCAAACCATGTGCGCTGTCGAGAGAGAGAGAACGCCTACATAATCTTTCCGCCGGCATCTACGTCATCGTATTTTTCATGATTACCGTTTACTCAATCAGTGTTATCACATACAGAATCACTACGACTACCACACATACCTTGTATCTGTCCATCTGTTGGCTCTTAAATAGAAAAAAGAAAAGGATAAGTTAATTTTATTCAACGTATATTGATTTCAATTTCGTCACAAACCATTCCGAAAGAGCTACGTTCCGTTACGTGATATAAAATTTATTTGCGCGATCCCCTGGTATCTTGCAAGTTATTTCGATTTGAAATAAAATAAGAAATAGGTAGGTAAAGAAACTCATAATCTGCTCCACTAGTTTAATGACAAAATTAAAAACCATACATGTTTCGAAGGTTTAAACTTTCATCTTCAGTGGAAAATACAAGGACAATTTTGTCATTAAACTAGTGGAGCAGATTATGAGTTACTTTACCTACCTATAACTTCACTCCAATTCGAGATGGACTACTTCAAAAAATAAATAAAAAATGCTTATTAAAGAATGTTTATTTCTGAATGCATTTTTTGTAATAACAATATTTTACAAAATTTAAACGATTATAAAGTGCAATGTTTCAAAATATTGCAATTTTTTCGTAAATTCAATAAAACAAAAATTGAAATATTTAATTTTTGATTTAAGTAAACATCAATTAATAGTCAGTATGACCTCTTCTTCTATTCAATAACATATGGACATGATGGTACATTGACACTATCAAGAAGTTGATCATGTCCTGAGGAATAGGAATATTGTTCCATCCCTCTATTGCAGCTATTCAGCCCCGGATCAGGGGAGGGCAAACAGGTGAGTATGCCCCGGGCGGCAACTTCAGTGGCAGTTGCAACACCCCGAGGCATATTATTAATCGATTAGATACTTTTATCAGTTTTTTTGAGATAGTCCATCTCGAAGTGGAGTGAAGTTATAGGGAGGTAAAGAAACTCATAATCTGCTCCACTAGTTTAATGAAAAATTAAAATTAAAAACCATACATGTTTCGAAGGTTCAAACCTTCATCTTCAGTGGAAAAAATGAGAACATTAGAAGGCACTCATGACATTGTTTAAACTAAGCAAAGCAGGAAAAAGGAAAGCACTTTATAAATTATAAAAAATTAAAAAAATTAACGCTTTCTTATGAAAATGAAATTCATTATTTAATTTTACATTAAGTTTAAAATTAAATAATGCATTTCATTTTCATAAGAAAGCGTTAATTTTTTTAATTTTTTATAATTTATAAAGTGCTTTCCTTTTTCCTGCTTTGCTTAGTTTAAACAATGTCATGAGTGCCTTCTAATGTTCTCATTTTTTCCACTGAAGATGAAGGTTTGAACCTTCGAAACATGTATGTGTGTGGTTTTTAATTTTAATTTTTCATTAAACTAGTGGAGCAGATTATGAGTTTCTTTACCTCCCTACTTTTATCAGTGTCCAACTATTCATAATATCGCCCAAATTGAGGTTGTGTAGAATCTTATGTGTCCCAAAATTAATAGTGCACAGTAAAATTCTTTGGGTAAAAATATTTACTTTTTAACTAATGTTTTAGCATAATATTTTTGGTTTGGGGGTTTTTAGGGGCGAGAAATTTGAATTTGTTAATTATTTTATTTTTATGTAGATTGTAGATGGCGCTCGCTGCAGCATTCTAACTAAACTGCTGGCCATTTGCTTTCGAGCAAGAAAAATTTCGCCTAAATTTAAAAGTTAATATTTTCTGAACCAGATGTGACATCGATCTCCGGTTTTTAATGGTTGATAGATTTGTCCCTTAGGAAACAATTGCCAAAGTCGGATTGTCTTAAACTGTCAGAAAATTTTATATACAGGGTGTTAAAGAGGACGATGATTTTTGCTCCAATTTCAATAGCATGTAATTTCACAATAATATTTTTAAATTTTATCACTGTACGTCAATTGAATCACTGGTTAATAGCAAAGAAAGTAATTTGTCAAATTTTTTATATCTGCTATATTTTAAGAGATACCGATTTTTTTGAAAAACTTTGCTTTTTTTCAACTTTTTGTTAGCTAGATCCCACTGTGCGTTGCATCGTGCAAACTTTGCAAGTGATTATTATACCTTATGAAAAGCTTATTTATGTTCAGTAACAACAATTGCACCTAAATGTTGTGATGTGCAGTGGCGTACTTATAATCACTTATATGTCTATGCTTTATGAGTATCTCACAATTTTTTTGTATTGGAAAGTACTCGCCTCTAGATTAGGCAAGTTTTTCCTTATTTTTTAGTTGTTCATATCGCGCTACAGGTATATTATACAGTGTCTACAAAATTTTAAAAAAAGAAAATTTTTTTATTTAATTGTTTGAATTTTTTTTTTTTTTTTAAATTTTGTAGACTCTGTATAATATACCTGTAGCGCGATATGAACAATTAAAAAATAAGGAAAAACTTGCCTAATCTAGAGGCGAGTACTTTCCAATACAAAAAAATTGTGAGATACTCATAAAGCATAGACATATAAGTGATTATAAGTACGCCACTGCACATCACAACATTTAGGTGTAATTGTTGTTACTGAACATAAACAAGCTTTTCATAAGGTATAATAATCACTTGCAAAGTTTGCACGATGCAACGCACAGTGGGATCTAGCTAACAAAAAGTTGAAAAAAAGCAAAGTTTTTCAAAAAAATCGGTATCTCTTAAAATATAGCAGATATAAAAAATTTGACAAATTACTTTCTTTGCTATTAACCAGTGATTCAATTGACGTACAGTGATAAAATTTAAAAATATTATTGTGAAAGTTACATGCTATTGAAATTGGAGCAACAATCATCGTCCTCTTTAACACCCTGTATATAAAATTTTCTGACAGTTTAAGACAATCCAACTTTGGCAATTGTTTCCTAAGGGACAAATCTATCAACCATTAAAAACCGGAGATCGATGTCATATCTGGTTCAGAAAATATTAACTTTTAAATTTAGGCGAAATTTTTCTTGCTCGAAAGCAAATGGCCAGCAGTTTAGTACATAGTAACATGCAACTCTTTTGCGCTTTAGTGTATTTATGTTTTTATTAAAAATATCAATTTTCTCATTACATTTACCCAAAAATAGTGTTTGTATCTTGTCAATGTCGCTACGAGCAATTGTTTTCGATATTTTTGCATTTATAGTGGCCAGTGTGCTTTTAAAAATATTACAACGATTATCGCCAAAACAGATCTTTTCTTGATAGTTTATTTATGTAACAATAACATTTTTATTTAACTTATAAATATTTTCATTACTGGTATTTTAAGTTCTTAGCAGTCTGGACTTTTTGCAATATTTTAAATATTAATAAATTACAAATACTTTAAAAAATTATGGGATAAGTTAGAACTGTTGTAATCTGAATTATTTGTAGCTAAATTCTATTACCTAAAATGTAATAATTATTAATATCTAACATAACAATGTGTTATGTATTTCGATATTTAAAAAATCGCACTGGACACTATAAATGCAAAAATCTCGAAAGTAGGTGCTCGGAGCGACATTTACAAGGTACACATGCCATTTTTGGGTAAAACTAATGAGAAAATTGATATTTTTAATAGGAACATAAATATGCCAAAGCCCAAGAAAGTTGCATTTGGTTCTATGTACCCGGAGTTCCACAGCGAGCGCCTTTACAATCTACATAAAAATAAACTAATTAAGAAATTCAAATTTCTCGCCCCTAAAAACCTCCAATCACATAATTGTATACAAAAACGTTAGTAAAAAAGTAAGTTAATAAGCGAATTATAGAAAATAAAATTTTCACTTGTATAGTATACACAACTCGGTTATGTGGAATAAAATTTTCACTTGTATGGGAAATTTGTTATTAGGTAATATGTAAATGCAAAATTATTACTATGTACAAATAAACATAACATAACAAAAATACACTAGTTTTAGTTAGGATGTAGTACTAAAAAAATAGTTTTGTTTTCTTGACCGTTTTTTAACAAATTTTAGGTAGTTTGTTCCTGGGTCTCGGTCACTTTTGAAATGAAAATCCAATTTTCAATTAACGTTTCGGTTCATTTTATTTAAGCCATCGTCAGAGGCATATAATAGGAATTTTGCTTTTAACCCCATCAAAAAAATGTTGCTTCTTTTTAATTTTGTTTATACACCTTTTTTATTTTTGTTCAAATAGTTCTGACGATGGTTTAAATAAAATGAACCGAAACGTGAACTGAAAATTGGATTTTCATTTCAAAAGTGACCGAGACCCAGGAACAAACTACCTAAAAAATGTACTAAAAAAATCTAATTAGGTGGTTTGACGTGTTTGCGTTTTATACTTGGAATCTAGAACATGTAATCCCAAGTCTGATAACAATTCCATTGCTGTAGAGACACTTCTATTCTCTGCATACTCCTATAATTCCTGTACCATACTAATGGCTTGTTGATAATTGGTGACATTTGTTTGATTACTGCATTCAACTTCTTCATCAGAGTCGTCAGATAGTGACGTGGTTTCAGTTTGGACTACATAATCGGTAGGAATGGGGTGACTATCATCTTCTAATAGCACATTGCTATCAATGCTAATGAACTCGCCCAAATCATTGATATCAAATTACAAACTTCCACAACATCAATATTCTCTTTCAGGCTCAAAACAGCACATTTTTGTGCCAATGTTTACGATTTTAACCTTACAACTCACAAATAAACGGCGAACTGCTGTCGGGGAATAACACAAACTTTCATTCGGCGAAGTCTGTCTTCAGAGAGTTTTTGCACCGTACTTATACATCTCCCAAATACTTAAAAACAATTTTTGTCCGTTTAAAGGAGGGTTTTCGAACTTTTTGTATAAAAACAGCCTGTCCGCGTCCGCCAAAAGGAGAGTCCGCCCAAGAGAGGTTGATTTTCATGGAATTTCATATACCTAGTTCCGGACTATGAAAAAATGTCCGCTTAATAGAGATGTCCGCTTATTAGAAGTGTCCGTTATGAGAGGTTTCACTGTATATTAAATACACATAAGTCAATTTTTTAATAACTTAAAAACTACTCGAGATAGAAACATGTATGTACCGAGCAATTAGATAAATAATGTAATTCTACACGTCATGGTTAATTAAAATACAGTGTCCAAAAAAAGTCGAAATACCCACGCGAAAAATTAAAAAAATTACCACCGCTTAATTCTCACCTTAATTCGATCCAATTCGGCGTTCCTTCTCAACCGCGCACTCTCGGCCTTCAATTTCGCCAAATTATACGGCTGATCGCCAGCGCCCTCTGCCGGAACACAGTTGATTTTCAAGTCGCCCGTCTCCTTGGGCTTGTATTTGGGATGTGAACACAGCAAGGGGGTCAAAATGATGATCTCGTAGACGCAGGTCGATGTTTCTTTCAGCAGGTACACTTCGTGTTTGCCATGAATGAAGCAAACGTAGATTACTTTGGTGGAGCGGGGTTTGTTGAAATTGAGATCGCAAGCTGTGCCGTTCTCCATTACAATCTGAAATTTTATTGAGATTTCACCTACTTAAATTTTACCCAAAAATTAAACCTGAATTAAAATCAGATTCCGATGCACGAAAAAATGATTCTATTCTAGTTTTTTATTCACTGTATCCTTTGAATTTCGAACTATAAGAAAGACGGATATACAGGGATATTGATGGTGGATGGCCTATTAGACGTTGATGAAGAAAGAACTAGCCAACAATCGCTTTGAAAATTTGGCAGCATGCTTCTCTGTTAAAAATATTTTCAGCTGTACAGTGTTACCGCATCTACTAGAAAGTATCAGCAACTTTGATCATTTAAATGAAACACCTTATCCCAGATAGCACACTACGTTTTAAAGACGTCCATCTTCAGCCTGAACGTCTTTGGCGTACTTTGGACGAAAAAAACACATTTTAAAGATGTCACTACATCAGCGTATTTAAGACGTCTTAGTTTAGACATCTTTACTGTGTAAAAAAGTGGACGACGATAGAACCTATGTTTTTTTCATAAAAAATATAACTTTAATTATGAAGCATTAAATTTAATATAATTTGTGTGTTTTGCGAGGCCATCGTTTTGTACTTTTTTCTACATTATTGGCTTGTCTTGCAATAAATATAAGAAGGGTTTTATAAAACATTTATTATACAGGCCGCAACAAGAACCGGTATTGCCAGATGTACTAACTAAAGGTGGTTATATTATATATACATTACATTTCTTGTTTATATCAATTATCTAAAAAATAAAATTCTTATTATTTATTTGAAAGTAAAAATATACAAATAACAGCGGTAGACCGATCTTTATTTCCATAAAGAACTAAGTAAATGTGGCAATGCTGGATTACGGTGCGGTGCTTAAGGCCGTATTAGACTAGGCAATTTTTTCCCTTGCGCCGGCAATTATAATGGCACGTATTCATGCGCAGTAAACCGTTCTCGATCAGCTGGAGCATTGTCAACGAGTCAGAACAGCAGTTGGTACTGTCGAAATCCCTAAAATATCCCCAGAATTAGAGATGGACAAACCTGTTCGTTTTGATTACCAGTTAAAGCAGCTACTGCTATTTACAAATAGGAGGTGCAAAAAGTTGCTGAATTAGCAGTCCATAAGTTTAATAAAGAATGTAAACTGCTAATTTAAGTACCAGTGGGTTTAAATGGCCATTACCTGTTCATACCTGGTTCGGCCAAATAATAAACAGTTAAAAATAACAGAATAATCCATGTCTACCCAATTGCGCCGGCAAGGGCAATTAAAATGGCGCCTGTCCCATTTCTGGTAATGAGAGACAGCTGATCGGGAACAGTGTACTGCGCATGAATCCGTGTCATTTTAATTGTCAGAAGAGTAGAATTTCTGACTGTAGTACGGAGAACGGTGTACTGCGCCTGAATCCTTGAATTATAATTGCCATTGGTGGCACCGTAAAAATTCCCAAGTGTAATACGGCCTTTATCCATTAAAATGGCGTGAACGTCATTAGCGAATTGGCGTTCGACGAGATTTCTAAACTACGCCTGTGATGGTGAATTGAGTTTATTATATTTTCTTTGGAGCTTATAATTCTGTTTGACAAAGATCCAGGTAAGTTAACTTTTATTAATTACCACACTTGCTACAGTAAACATGTATGTAAGGGACATCCATAAATATTTTGTGCAGTATTGTTGGTAGTGAATTACTAGTGATCGATATGATAGGTATATATCAGGGAAATGAAAAACCAAAAGATGCTAATTTATTGGTTACTGATTTCGTTTCTGATGCTATTAATGTAATAAATAATGGTTTTTATGTTAATCATTTGTATGATGTGAGAATTAAGGGTTTCATTTGTGATGTACCAGCTAAATCTTTTGTAAGATAATGTACGATTTATAATAATGTGAACATTTACTTTTAGGGTCTGCTCAGGTAGCTAATATAGCGTCAAGCCAGAAGGAAACTGAGGTGTCCATTCGGGCATGGTTACGATGGGCTAATGATAGGAAAAAGGCGGTTTAAATAATATACTCATGTAAACAAAAAATGGAATGAATCGAATGATCGCCAAGAACTGCAATCTTTTTTAAGTTTCAGAGAAATTCACAACCTGTATACCATACCTATAATGCCGAAAACACGACGAAAGGGAACGTCTTTAAGATGTCGTAAAACGATGTTTTAAAGACGTACAATTTTGTAACAATGTACGTCTTTAAGACACCTTTAAGATGTATTTAGGATATTAGCCGATGTTTTAAAGACGTCCTAAACATCTTTTGCCAATATCTTTAAGACGTCTTAGAGACGTGTTTGTGATATTTGGGATGTTTTATATGTATATTTTTTAGAATCCCTAGTAATTTCTTAGCCAAATTTATTAACCAAATAACAGCTTATTAATATGGACGTGCATGTTTGAATATTCGATAACTAATCAGGGTAGGGTATTAATAGTGTGGGATAGACGTCCTGGACCAAAATCATTGACTTACCTCATAATAAGGCAAATTAACATTATCTACTTTCTTGGTAGGAATGAGCAAATCATCCTTTAGATCCTGTCGAAGGGTTCTGCTTTTTTCCATGAGTCTCTCCTGGTACTTTTCGTCCCACTTTCCCAAAATGTATTCTTGTAATTTAACTTTTTTGCCCTCTCGTTCCTCATGGTATTGACGGATGTATTTACCATGGCATACTTCGTATGTCCAGTAGCTTTCTAGACGGTAGGAGCACGTTCCTGGGGGGGAAATAATTATAATAGTATAACAACTAAAACCATTTGTCTACTTGCAACATTTTGTTAGCCTTTGCATGCTAGACTTTCAAATCAATTTATTATTAATAACAATACATAGAATGTTTATTCATACAACTTTATTCTAATTACAAAACTTTTTAAACAATACTTGAACAAAATTAAAAATTAAAAAATAATAAAAAAATTTTTATATAATGTTACGCATATAGTTATAGTGTTATCAAACCAACATAGACAAACGTGATGATGTGTAAAAATGATTATTTTCCACAATATTTAAATGAATAAAATAAATCTCTATTCATTGTATTCACAACAATGGCAATGTTGTAGCAGCGGTCTATTGCTAAGAGGCGAAACCATGCAAGATTTTTCCATAGCCTTTCATTAAGCTAACAAAAAAATATGTTTGTAAAGAAGAGGGGACTGATAATTAAATAATGTTACCAATCAGAAGGACATTTTAAGTTATTTTCGTCAGTGCGTAAGAAATTCGACGATTAATCTTTCGTTGGTAAGTAAGAATGAGGTATGTTTTTTTTTAGGTGTAACTGTAGAACTGTGCATGATTGTAAATAAATGGTGTTTTATGAATGGAATGGTTTGTCTCTTCATTAATTAAATGTTTTTGAGTTTTATATATAAGAGTCTATAGATTCGGCAAACAACTATTACAATCTGATGCCTAAAGGGCATATAATATAAATCAACAGAAAACTAGATTTCCTTGTTGTAGCCTAATTTGTTTGCTTTCCCCCTCTACCGCAGTAGGGGGAGTTTCATACTCTCTTCTCATAAACTTTTTTTTTTATTTTTTTTTATTTATCTATTAACGTAATCAACATTTTCAACACACAGTACACTACAAAACATTTAAGACTTAACCTAAAATAATCCTTCTAGCAGAGGATTTAAACTTATTCAATGAAGTAACAGTAAGGTCCTGGCCATCATAATACTTATTAACAGTGGTTGAGACCCTATTTATTGGACTGTACAATAAATACCATGTACGGCAGTAAGGGACATGAAAAAAGGAGTGGTTACGAGTTTGATATGTCGGGACGCGAAATGAAAACAGGCTAAGACAGTCAGGGCTTTTGATGATATTGCTTAATACTTTAAAGGCAAAACAAACGTCGTAAAACTCCCTTCTACAAGCAAGTGGATGTAGATTTAGGTAGGACATAGTTTGATCGTTGTTTAAGTTGATACCTGTTTTAAACAAATGAAATCTAGAATATTTTACAAATTTATGCTGAACATTTTCAAGTCTATCAACGTGAATCCGAAAGTATGGTGACCAAACTATGCTAGCAAACTCCAAAATCGATCTGACATGAGAAACATACAACAACCTCAGTGCATTTATATTTGTAAAGTCCTTACATGATCTCTTTATAAATCCCAACATTCTGTTAGCTCTACCAATAATATTCTCAAAATAATGCGAGAATGTTAATTTACTATCAAAGAGAACTCCAAGATCCCTAACCACGGACACCTCCTCAAGAGGAACGCCATTGATAAGATAATGAAAGGGGGCTTTTGTCATTAGCCTACTAAATCTTATAATGTGACACTTTTCAGTATTTAATGACATTCTGTTACGCTTACACCAAAGGAAAAGCTTGTCAATATCATCTTGGAGAGTTGTCATGTCGAGTAGAGATGAAATCTGTCTAAAAAGCTTTAGGTCATCAGCAAACAGCAAGCAACAGGAAGATAGTAGGGGGATAAGGTCATTAATAAACAAATTAAATAGAAGAGGGCCCAAATGAGAGCCCTGGGGAACCCCTGACGTTGCATAAAAAGGGTCAGAATGGAAGCCGTCCACTATAACCTGCTGCACCCTGTCATACAGGTAAGACACAATCCATGCTAGCAGTTGACCAGATAATCCAAGTCTGGAAAGTTTGGAGATAAGAATTGCATGATTTACCCTGTCAAAGGCTTTGCTAAAGTCTGTATATATTGCATGACATTCAAGACCCTTGTCAAAGGAGCTATTGAGGTAGTTTGAAAATATAAATAGGTTTGTTTCTACTGATCTGCCCGAGGAGAAGCCATGCTGCTGACTGTAAATAACTGGCTCAAATACAGCTGTGAGAACTTCCTCAACACAGTGTTCGAATAGCTTTGGGATGGCTGAGAGGATGCAAATTGGATTATAATTGTTAATTTCGTTTTTATTACCAGACTTAAAGATAGGGCAGACATATGACAATTTCCACCTGCTAGGAAATATTCCATTCTTTACAAGGTGATTCTTTTTTAATCTAATGATTTGGTAAAAACCATTTAAAATATTCAATTTTTTATTATTCACATTCAAATTCAAACACAAAATGTAATTACTATTTTAAAATTTAAAAAATCTATTCCTGCTATTCTTACCTTGGGAAAATAAAGGTGAAATCAGTTCTAAGGGACTTGGTCCTGAATAGGCCTCTACTTTAGTCTCCTCTTTTTCTATAACTTTAGGTAGTACACACTTATATTTTTCATTCATGGAGGAGGTGAGAAACATAGTTTCACTGTGATCTAAAAAAAAAATGAAACCAGCTGCTCTAAAGTTCAATATTTGTACAATCAATGATTATTTGGGAGTTTCTCAAATTTAGGAAAGTAAGTAAACATGTTTAAAGGGCTATTTTGTAATGTGTTAATGAATGCAAATCATGTATTTAAGAACATATATTGTTATTAATATATTTGTACTTTATAAATAAAATGTGAATAGGCTGTAGTATATTTTAAATTCAAAATAGCAAAGAGGGTGGGTCTAAGTCTTCTACAAACTCCACATGTTGACTTGACCAAGACGATAGTTTTGTTTATCTAACACTAATCCCTCGAATAATCCTAATTAAACAATTTTTTAAAACTACTTCTCCTAAGTAAAGCCAATTACTTACCTAAATCAAGATTTTCCGGTAAACTACCGGGAAAGTTAATATCGAATAGAATGGCATCATCAAAACCTTTGATATCATTTTGAATGGACAACTGAACAGTGGCACAAAAGCATAAAAAGTATGCTTTCAAATACATCTTGTCTGGCTATCAAGTTTTCTAAAGTTTTTCATTGAAAATCGTGTTTTTCTCTTATCTTTCTAAAGTGTTTTTGCAAATTTTATATACGTGACATGTTTTTATGGGAAATCAAAACAATCAACTATCAAATATCAAAGTACAACACGTCAAGCGCCGTCAAAGGATGCTGTGAAGTTAGCAGATAACTTGTAAGGGCAACGAGCAAAAAATTTCATTCTACTGCCACAGAGGAATGATGGGTGACACAGTCGATGGAGAACACTGGCGGAGATCTGACTGAGAATGTTCCAATTATCCAATAAGAATAAAGGCGGCCTATCCTTTTTTTAAACTATAATTCTTAGCATAATTTTTTTACATTTGCTGATATGTGTGGCTCTAATTTTTTCTACCCTATTAAAATTTTGATTTAGAGCTTATACTATTTTGAACAGAAATCGTTAAAAAATTTCGAGCAAATTCAATTTTTTTCGTTTCAAAGGTAAACACATTTGATAAAATGTTGCCCCTACCGATGGGAAATTAGACACTCGCGGTTCCCAGCACTGGTTGTTATAGGTTCTTCAAACAAAATACAATATTTAATACTACTTACAGAAAAGGAAACTATAGTTTTGTAACTATAATAGTTATTATAGACTGATTTTCTATAGGTATATAGTACGCTGGGTTACTTTAAAATTTTGTGAACCACACGAAACACAAAATATAAATGTCACTAAGACTTATTTCACCTCTTATTATTATTGCCACGAAAATATTTAGCATATCCGCATGTATTCATATGTGAAATTATTGTTCTGGATGAAACTTAAAAACAGAGGAATGAACTTTACATTTAAGCACTGTATATACACACTAAAAAAACCTTTTGATTTTCTAAAAGTTTTTCGGTATGTAAACGTAAAATAAAAAAATAAAAAAAATATGTTTTACCTGACGCTTTTTCTTATAACTTTTTTTTTCTTCCTACGTTTAGAACGCCTAAGAAAAAAAGTGTTTAGTCGTTACACCAAAAGTTTTTTTTAAATAATTTCCCGTTACTAGTGATCATAGGTCACGAGCCGCCACTGCTCTAATTGTAATAAATTAAATTTTAAAATGGCGGTGATGCAGTAGATGAATTCAAATATGAATTATTGTTTAAAACATAATAATATTTTTGGCACAGGTAATCAATTGCTTAGAAACCCCTTGGAATAGGACCCAAATTGCAGACAATGTCTCAATAACAGCCTTTTTTAGTTACTTTTTTTATATATTCCATCATTAAACTATCCATTTTAACGAAATAACTTATTATATTGGTACAAACAAGGGCACCTCGAATTACTGCATATAGTATACACGTGCAACATGAAAAGGCGCACTCCAAAAGGATACGTATTTTCGATTCAAAATCGCGATTTCCCGCATATGCGACCATTCCTCGTCATCATTCTAACGACCGGCGCGAGGGTCACGCCACTGTTAAAGCTACGACGTATAAGTTTGGTTTGACGGTACGATAAAATATTAGGTCCGGACTTTATACGATAAATAATACTAAAATAAAATTAAATAATATTTTATTAATTTTTCTATTATTTGTGGGATGCACGTGCTCATGTGCTCCTATGGACGAACCGCTACTGAATTAAAGATGTTTTGTATCTACGTGTCCTTCATAATGTTAATCACAAAGCTGCCGACGTTGTTCTGTCTTATTTGGTCTACGTAATCTCAACTGGAATCATACTTTAAAGGTGATGTTCGACTGTAGGCACCCTTCTATAAGTACTTGATTACAATTAAGAAAAAAGACCTAACTCGGGCCATAACTGAGTCTCAAGTAATTTTTAAGATTTAGAGTATAAGGAACGGTAAAATTAAAAAACATTTCTATGTAATTTTTACCACTTTATTTTCCGTCAACTAATAATTTTGATTTTAAAGAAAATGCCATGAAAGCATCTGGTAATATTTACAGAAAGTATCTTAACTAAATACTAGCCATGTTAATGGATGTTTTATACAAAATTTACAATAATGTTTACAATTTATCTACAGAAGTACAACAGATACTTAAGGGGTCGCGTGGTTTAAAAAATATAATAAATAAATTTAATAACAGTAATTCGCATATGGGTTTCGCTAGTGGCGTATCTAGGGAGGTGGCCTGGCGGGTCTGTACCCCTCTCCTCCCGAAAGGCAAGAAAAACTTTTTTCGTATTAAATATGAATAAATCTTAAAATTAAAATCACCAAAAAAATATTTAGATATTAAATAGATGCCAATTTTCCATTATGAAGATGTGTGGAAGAGAGATGACGGCAAAGATGTCCAGGAAACATGATTTTCCAATTTAAATCTGAGCTGGATTCTTGGTGAATTTTCTCGCAAAGTTAAGACTTGGGTCTTGGAATGACCTGAGTCTGAATTTTAGTTTACAAAAAAAATACTGATGTCTTGAATATTTATACGGGCGGAAATAAAAGTTACTTTTTACCCCTAATTTTTTAACGCCCTGTGGAAAAATTGAGGGGCAGAATTTAGCTTGATTATATTTTGTTTTGAAGTGTGACCTTTTCTTAACACAATGGTTTTCGGTTCACGTCATTATCTGCTTTTTAAAAGAAGATACAAATTTTGAAAGAAAGTCGTGCAGTTTTTCAATTTTGTTCCCAATTCATCATTTCATGATTTTTTCGAGTAGCATGAACAAATTCCAAAAACTAATAGCGTGCATTGCAACCTCGTGTTCTTATGACTTCTACCATACGACCTGGTATTTGAATGAAGTTTTGAATTGCTTCTTGAGTAATATTAATATCTTCACTTTCTTCAGGAATGGCTGTTGTATTTAATAATATATAGCAAGTCTAGCAATTAAAAGACCTTCTTTATATTTTATGGGTTGTCACTGGGTATTTAGACGAGGTAAATATTCAGATTTAAACGCAATTGAACATGTATCGGATATGATATGTAGACTTGTCCACAATCGACATCCATAAATATTGCCAGATCTGCGAACAGTCCTTCCGGAAAAATGTGAAAATATTCCTCAAGAAGCAATTCAAAACTGCATTGGAAGAATGCCCCACGTCTCATAGTAGAAGTGATAAGAACACGAGGTTGCAATACACGCTATTAATTTTTGGATATTTGTTCTTGCTACTCGATAAAATAATGTTAAGGTGTGAATAAAATTGTGACTAAAATTGAAAAACTGCATGAGTTTCTTTCAGAATTTGTATCTTCTTTTAAAAAGCAGATAATGATGTGCTCCGAACAGCATTGTGTTAAGAAAAAGTCACACTTCAAAACAAAACACAATGTAGCTAAATTCTACAACTCAATTTTTCAACAGGGTGTTAAGAAATTAAGGGTAACAAAAACAGTTTTTCTTCTCCGATATTTTCTGTTTTTTTCTAAACCATCATCTCTACCCTCAACTGTGATTTGTTTAATGAATCTTCAAGCTGTCTCAATTACCATATTGTTTTTAAAATAAAACAGGAAACTTTTATACAATAAAAAGTTTTTCTTTTGAGGTGTGTTAAATTACTATTCCAGTCCATAAGCGATGTACTGCGACTTTCAATGGTTTTAATGATATTTTTTAACTCCAATTTTAAAAAAATTACCGAATACCGAAAAAAAACAGCATTTCCGTTAACTTTTATCTATAACTAATGCCCTTAAGACCCCGTTCTATGTATTTAAATTGCTATCACGATTAGTTTTATAACATTGATTAAGAATTAAATAATAATAAAAATTGTTTATTATTGATAATTCCTGTGATTTTATATATCGTCATGCACCATCATAAAAGGGACGAAGTCACTCTTGCTAAAAAGTTCCGTTTGGTTTAAAACCTCCGTAGCCGAATATCCGAAATATTGTATAGAGTGGCCAAAAAATGTGAAATTCATCTAAGAATGAAATGCTCTTATTTCTAAAAACACTTAAAAATGCCGTTTTGAAGTTCTTTCTAGAATAATTATGTTCTTTTTCTAAAGATGATGACGATTATTATTATTTTATTCATTCATTTTCTTTTTCATTGGCTGAATACTAAGTTCCCGAACATGGGTAGGACGTGGTACGCCCAGAAACAGACAGTCTACAAATTGGCCTATGGGAGCCCCTGATTTGACGCTCCTGGAATATTATTTATGGGGTAGATTTAAAAAAAATTGTCTGCCGAGATAGACCGGCATTACGGGGTGCTGAAATTCTACAAACATAATAATGCAAGCCAGTAACGAGTTGCCTAGGGCAGAAACAGGAAGAACAATAATGGTGCCTTTGCAAAAAATTAAACAGTTGTTTTATACAATTAGGACATTTTACGTTAATTTAAGTATTTAATTTCTTATGTAATCTAACTCATTGTTATACACATTTTTTGGCCACTCTGTACAGTATTTTGGATATTCGACTGAGGATGCTTTCAACGAAGCAAAACTTTTTAGCAAAAGTGATTTTTTTCGATAAAATGAACACACACACACACACACGCTGTATAATATATAGGTTCCAACAGGTTCCTGGTACAAAAGAATCATCCATTGAACTCGGCATCAATTTTCTACCTTATTCGACAAGAGAAAAATTCCTTCATTGTCTGTGGTGCTGCTGCAGCACAATTTTTCAACGTTCACAATGGACGAACATTATGGTACATGGTATGAAACCTCTCTGGATGATACTCATGTGTTTTCCGAATTAGTGTTTTCCGAATTAGTGTTTTCTATGGATGAAGATAAAATTGCAATACAAACGTTTATTTGACGATCAACAAATTCAATTGTACCTACTTATTTAATATTTTCAGATGTGCAGTGCAGTACCTTTTCAATAGTACTTAAATGGTGTTACTGAATTGCCTTACTATACAGGGTGTTATGGAAATGACTTATTATATTTAAACCGGCAAATCCTAAGATGAAAATAAATTGAAGAAAAATAACCATAAACGGCGCTATGAATTATTAAGCGAAATATACACTTTATATCTCAGAATTAACGTGGTCGCTCCTGCGGACCTTCGCAATCAATAGTTTATCTCGAGGTTCAAAAAGGTTAGCGCATTATAGGCGGTGTTGTCATATTGCAACACAGAACACGTGTTCAGTTTTTGACAACAAGACGTTCTTGACACGCGTTATCACTTCGTTTTCAAACTTTTTAGAAAAAAAAAACTACAATTTTAAGGTACATTCTTCGATCTTATTTTAAAATAATCAGTTTTATAATTAAATTCCAAAAAAAAATAAAACACAAAAAGTATGTTTTTTAACAGCTCAACAGTAGATAATATCACACAAATTTGAAATCACAACAACATTTCTTATTATGAATTATTTCACAACAGAAAAAAAATCGGGTACTGCTACAACTAACAAAACGTTTAAAATTCGTATACGTCAAGCACGTGGAACCCTCGACAGCGTCAATCCAACCCCTAGTCTCGAAACATACTGAAGAAACGACAGTGGCACGCGGCCGGTATTTAAGCAAGGGCGAGACACGTGGTGTGATCTGACAACACTGTTAGAATACTCTAGTGACCCACATTTTTGCTAAGTGAATCCAGATGGAACGGCGCGACTGTATGTGCGTAAAAAGGGTTCTTACCTTAGTATTTAGATATTCGATTTAAAAAAAAAAGTATGTAGACTTTCTCTAGGACACCCAAGGAGTCGCCCATTTAAATATAATAAGTCATTTCCATAACACCGTATATTTAAACAAACCCGCCAATCCTGAGATGATAAACAAATTGCAGCAAAATAACCATTAATTGGCGCTTTGAGTTGCAGCAAAATAACCATTAATTGGCGCTTTGAGTTAATAATCCATTTGTCATTTTCATATAAAGTCGTATGCAATATTGAAAATTGGTAAAAAAAAACCATATGATCAAAAGTCGTCAGCGATACTGTCAATTTTAAAAAATGTAATTTTGGCAAACATGATAAACGATGAACGTACACAAATTTTAAGGGTACCAGCTTTGACGCTGTGATAGTTTTAACGGAGCTGACGAACACGATGAACCGCATGATTACGTGTAAAAATTTGTTGTTGTAATAGTACATTACGTAATAAGAGTTGCAAAAAACAGTTATGCACGGAGCCACGTATCGGCGAGTGCGTAATTCCATGAGTACGTAATTGCATTACAACTCGAACTCGTCCCCTTCCGTTTGTGATAGCAGCCGCCAACGATTCTCTTGTTATTCTTTAAAAATTCCATATTGAAAGGCGAGCGTTGCTACGCAAAATGAACTTTTGTTGAAAATAGAAAAGGCGGCCTTGTTTACCGTCCGTAAAGTTTAACTTAAATAGATAGTAGGTATAGTGGGTCAAAAATTTTTTACAGGAAACTTTCAGTCCTTAGCATGTAACTTACTAAAATAAACAATTTACCTGTAGAAACGATTATAATTTGCGAAATATAATATGTTACTTCCTGCATTAGAAAGTAATTTTAAATGTTTTTTTTTAGATTATTGCTGCAGTATTTAAATTTGAATTTAAAAATGTATCGCCGGTCACGTGTCCCCAGTCAATCATTTTTTACTTTACCCTTTTATATTTCACGTCATTTTACTAAAGTTACTTTTATATATAAATAATTTACACTCCTACTACAATTTGTATTGAAAAAATAATGTCAACAGTTTAGTTTCTCTAACGCAATTATTAACCAGAAGTTCCGTCCCCGCAGCAGCTGCATGTATTGCCGGTCACGGCTTATAAATAACGCCACTAGAGGTCGGCCTAATAGTTTTACAAATATGACGGTATGTATTTGAATTTGTGTAAAGCGTGCTCCTGCTAAGTAAGTTCCTTATTATGTTTATTTAGGTATAAACTAGAATGTCCCTTACTTTTTACCAGGCGTATGTTTTTATGTTGTATCGCCGGTCACAGGGTTAACTCAGACCTAGTAGTCTTAATTAAGGGAAAAATACTACACGAAGTCATTATCTTGAGTACAGATACTTATTTCAGTCTAACAAATTAAGAGATAGCTTGTATTAGCTCCACGAATTTGTGCATTTTTGTATCGCCGGTCACATCAACACCGGTCCCGCATGAAAATGTTACCGGAGATACATTGATGTGACGGTTTGTTATCCGAAGCTATATACAATATTTTTTTATTAACCATTTATGAACCATTATTAAACCAAAGATTTTGAATTTTTGAATTTTGAATTAAGGAAAAATATATTTTGATGTGCAAGTTTCGTTTACACCTTAGGTAGGTTAAAATAACTCCGTTCTATATATATGATTCAGAAGAGCAAAATTAGCCATGTGACGGGCGTTAATTTATTAAAAAATCGATGCTATACAAAAATCGACAAAGATCTTTGTGTCGATGATCTTTTGTGCGTACATATAATACTAATAAGATACTATAAGAAACCTATTAAAAAATTAACAGGTGTTTTTGAGATTATTTATTTTTAAATTCCGATTTACTGAAAGTTGCCTGCAAAAATTTTTTTTCCATAGTATGTTTTTACTATTTACGGTAATGAACATAGGTAAAGTGATCTGTGTATAAGTGTCGAATTATTGCTAATGAGCTTCTAATAAAACTGGAAACAACAATCTAATGGGGCACAGTATTTGCTTGCAATTTAGGTATAATATAGATACAATTAACTAGGTAACCACTTTATTTTTCCGTAACTTCTAATCTGAAATTTGAGTTTGGCAACATTGTATGCCGCATATGTTTCGAGAAAGACTTGTCAATTGGACACGTGTACCGATGGAGTAGGCCGCATGTGGTTTGATTTTAGGGGCCGTTGTCCCAGTATTTAGACGGATGCGAACTAAAAAAAAATGTTAGCTCTAGGGCACCCCAGGATTCATCAATTTAAATTAATATACTAAGCCATTTCAAAACCCGAACACCCTGTGTACTGGCAATAATCAAATTATTTTAACTTAACAGTATGAATAACACGATACGAATTGCAGGAACGGCATTATTTCTGTACATTACATTTATGTGAAGTGTCTTTTTCTTTACAAAATCTGTAGAAAAATATTCTATTCGTCTGTGTTTACAGTAATATTAATATAAAATCACAGTAATTACAAAAATTCTAATCTAAAATATTTAAAAGTCTTTAATTTTCCCTAAATTTTTTGATTATGTTCGTTTATTGGCAGTATTGGACATATTGGCACTAATATTGCTTTTTTCCAAGTGTTGAAAATGTTGAAATCCCCCTATGGGCCTATCTATTTGTCGGCTGTCTCTTTCCTTTAACGTTGACGAGAGAGAGCTGGAGCTCACTCCGCTGTCACTGGACTTTTCACTCAAGCAGCTCTTTCCTAAGATACTGAGCGTGCCCTGGTCAGGTATGTCTGAGTTGACGACGTACTTAACTGAAACAAAGAGAAAATTATAAGGCGATCAAAAAATAATAGTCGGAATGCGCTTATTGTGGCGAATCAGAATAGTATTGTTTGCCCAGTTTTATTTGAACGTTTCCGTATGAAGAGCGAGGGGAGAAAAAAGCTTGCTACCATAGGCGTGCTCAAACAATAATTTATTAACTGGAAAATAATTAAATACACTGTGTTGATTATGCAGTTGGATTATTTGTGAAAATTCAAGTTTTCTTTCTCAACATGTCTCTCTGACGGGTATTATTATTAATTACTAGTGCTCTCTTCTGTACATATTTGCCTCGATATTTTTTGCTCGACTCTTCGAATGTTTATTTCTAATTATTGTAATTAACAGAAAAAAATATTAATATTAGCACAACACCAACGCCGGTATAATAAACAAACATAAAATTTCCACACGTCACTGTAGAGACAAATTTCTGTGGGTTTTAATGGCGTTACGGAGAGCGGAACTACATAAGAAATAAAATGAAAGTAATGAAATTTTTGATTTAGTGTAGGATCTAGGATAAAACACCGTCCATGATATACAGGGTGTTATGGAAATGACTTATTATATATAAACTGGCAATTTCTGAGATGAAAACAAATTGAAGAAAAATATCCAAAAATGGCACATTTACTTAATAACCGAATTATGTCAAACCAGAAGCACGTCATAACACTGGGAGAAACATAAACAAACTTGTAACAGATGTAAATTATGTAAGCAAAGCAATATTGAGATAGGTTATGACCAAAAACGTCAGTGAATTTTGACCAGTGTTGTCATATTTTCAGGGTAAACTCTTTAGAAAGCCAATGACTTTTTGATTGAAACGAAGTTCTTTATAAAATGAATTTTATTTAGGCCACATGCTCACTTATTTCTAATTCACGCGTAGATTTGTCTTTACTAATTAGAAAACACATATGAAAAGTCAATGACCTTTTGATTGATTCGACTTCATGCTCTCTTCCCTTGTTATTTAAAGACTAGTTCCATAATTTGTATAAAAAAATTATTTATACACAAAATAATATGTTTTAGTACAGAATTGTCACGTTACCTTACAAATCCGCGCGAAATTCACACAGGACATCGTTTTTATTTATTTTCGGGCTGAAAACGCCTGGCTGGCCGATTGCCAATTTCGGATCGGTGTTGCCAAACTACGAAATATTAATAACTAGAAATCCAGCTGTCCGAAATTTTTGCTATTTTATAAGTTTAAATTCATTCGTTGAGTAATTTCCTTTTGAAATATTACTTTTCCGTAATATTTTCTTTCTCTGCTGCAGTTCATATTCATATTTTTGAAATTTAATTTTAAATTTTAAGTTTTGTCGCTGAGTTTTTTAGTCATGAAAATTGCAAACTCGCTCGATTCCAGCTGTTTCTCATAAACACTATAAACAGGTTTCTTGTTTTTTTTATAATTCTTTGTTATTCCACTTGAAAATACAAAGAACTTCAATCGAGCTGATATGGTTTTCTGCCTCTAGAGACAATAGCCAGATAAGGTTTTCCTTGAACATATCGGCAGGTATTATTGACAATCACCTAATAGGACCCCATATCCTGCCAGCAAGGCTAAATTCAGAAGGATATTTGGCCTTCCTGCAAGACGACCTCGCGAAACTATCAGAAAATGTTGCTTTAGCTAGGGTAAGAGAATGTGTCTTTTGCACGATGGCACTGCTTACCACAGTTCATGTTTTGTCACTGAATATTTAAACGAAAATCTCCCTCAAAGGTGAATTAACAAAAAACAGATCGCGACTACAGCGTTGCCATATATCTGAATAGAATTAATTTTTTCATTTATAAATATTGTGAAAATGATCATTTTTACACACTAGATGGATTTGATTGATTGAACATTATATTAAAATTTATGATATTACTGAAATGACCGCATTCCTCCCCAAGTTCAGAAATGGCCGGGCAAACAAATAGCAGTGTCCCGAATACTCACCAGAAGAAAATTTTTGATCCGCCTCGCATAAATCTTCGTTGATTTTTTTCCTATTCAGCAAATTGCGCTTGCACGGGTCGAGCAGTGAAGTCTGGCCGTGCATGGTCACGTATGAATCTTTTGTTTTTTTGTCCAAAGTGAATTGCGGGATGTTCATCTCGTACGTTAAGTCCCCTTTGATGTTTAGGTGATTTTTTTGGGATTGTCGCACCTGTAAATAATTGAATTATTTATATAATATATGGGCAAAGGAAATTACCACTTAAAATTGTAGTAAATATTTTGAACCGTCTCGCATCGTCGCGTCGTGGCCATACCATGTGACGAATAGACTCAGTAAAATCACATTTGATTCAACTCAATAAAAAACATTTGTAGAATAACTTTAGTCTTGTGACTACTTTTTAAATCATATCACATTATGTTGTTAAATGTGAAAAAATAATCCGTTATTTTGAATTTTAATTTTAAGATATTGCCCCTTAAACAATTGTATTCCTATACAATTGTTTAAAAATTTTGAAAAACACAATTTTAAGATATTAAACTTGATTCTAATTTGCTCTGTATAATTTAAACCTTAATAAAAAGATTACATAGCGATCACGATGCCTTTTTATTAAACTTATAGTAAAATGGTATTGTATCTTGAGATAAAATTGCACCTAAAGAATACATACTTGCGTCGGTTGTTAATAAAAAGGGCTTATTGAACTCTGGATATCGTAAGATTGATGAATTGCTTAATTCTTTACAGTGTTTAAACGCGTTTACAAATTCTGGATTATGCACAATTTTTGCGTCTTCAAACAACGGGTCATTGGTTTTGTGATCTTAGCGAATTTATTTATAAATCGTCTGTAGTAACCTACAAGGTCTAAAAGGATTTAATTTCTTTATTAGTTTTAGGAATTGCAAATCTTTTAATCGCGTCTATTTTTAGAGGGTTTGCTTTAACACCGTCTTTGCCTACTACATGTCCTAAATATTGACTTCTTTGTGTAAAAATTCGGATTTATCTAATTGAATTTGAAATTTTGATGGGCGTAATCTTTCGAAAACGTTCCTTAGTTTACTAATATGTTCTTGTAAACTTGTACTAAAAATTATTACATCGTCCAAATAAATAAAGCAAAATTAATTTTGTAGGCCTCTTAAAATATTATTCATTACGTTAAAAATGTAGAAGGGGCATTTTTAAGCCAAAGGGCATACGTAAAAATTCGTAATGTCCCCTGTCAGTGCTAAAGGCAGTCTTCGGTATATCTTTTTCTTCCATTTCAATCTGGTAAAACCCGTTCGCGAGATCTAGCGTGGTGAAATACCGGACTTTTCCTAATTTATCTAAAATTTCAAACTTGCCTTGAGATATTTACCTAAGCTTTAAAAGACTGTTTTACTTTTACGTAAAATATTTTTTTTAACAAGATTTAGAGTCAAACTCTTTATTTTTTTACATCACTTTCTTTTTCGCCCTGTATGATATTAAAAAGCCGTTCTTGGTGAAAATCGTTCCCCGCCATGAATTCGTTCAAAACCATGTTTAAAAATCCGAAAGTGCGTACTCTTGCCCTCATTGCCCTCTAAAGTGTTTAGGAGAAAATGTAATTTTGTCGTTATACCTAGAGTGGCATGGTGATACTCTTGGGCCAGTGTCTAACCCAGATATATTATTATCTTTAATTGGCATAGTTTAAAAAATAAATTCAAGTTTTATGTAAGATAAGTATGTGAAATTTAAATTTTAGGAAATTTACATGCATCTAGATTTTATGCGCTATCCTCTGCTCTAAACTGTAGAATCCTATAGTCTATCAGCAAAAAAAATATATTATAAAACTAGTTCATTATAACGAACTTATTAATTTGGACGTGCAATTTTGAATATTCTATACTTAATTGGGGTGGTGTATACAGGGTGTTACAAATTCGGCGTTCACCCATTGGGATATCGGAAACGGTAAGAGATAAGAAGTTGGTTAAATTGGAGCAAAGTTGCATAATTATGGACCGAATAATATGCCGCAAAAAAATCAAAAATAAATACAGGGGCTTTCAAAGTATTTGGAAAAATCTCAAATTTTGCGCTTCGGTTTTTAGTTTTTCATGAATTTGTTCGAATAGATGTCCAAAAAGAAATTTCACTTCCTCATTGTTACTTCTTATTCTCCACAAGATTGCATCATCAGATCTTTCATGCGACGTTTCGTCTTTAGGTCACCATAATCAAATTAATTTATTTAAATACGGGCTTGGATTTTTTGTTTATATTATGAAAGAGGACCGAAATCTACGTTCAGTGGTATACAACACTTAATGGTTTTCTGGTCTTGTTACTTAAAATGATCGTATTCATTTAAACATCTCTAGTACGTTCCTGGAATTTACTTTTCTTTCGAAGAATGTAGAAATTTTGAAAATGACAAACTATTACTATTTTTTTTTCTTATTTCAAACTAATAGTTGTATCAAATTTCTACTTATCGTAAGTACAAGTAATTTATTTTATTAATAGAAATAAAAATTTCATTCTTAAAGCGAGCACTTTCTTAAGACTTTTAAAAGAGGCATTGAGTTTTATATTTTCGAATTATACCAACAAAAACAATAAATGACAGGAACGTATACTAGGGGTATTTTAATGATGATGGTCAATTTAAGGAACACAACATCGGAAAACTATATTTTAAAAAATTAAGTAGATGATTGACCCAAAGACGAAACGTCGCATGAAAGATCTGATAATGTCATCTTGTAGAGAATAAAAAGTAGCAAGGAGAAAGTGAAATTTATATTTGGATATCTCTGCGAACAAGCTCAGGATAAAATAAAACCGAAAAGCAAAATTTGGGATTTTTCTACATATTTTGAAAGTCCCTGTATTGATTTTTATTGATTTTTTTACATATTATTGGGCTAAGACCCTGTATTGATTTTTATTGATTTTTTTACATATTATTGGGCTCATAATTATTATATACGCAACTTTGCCCCAATTTAGCCGACTTAGTATCTATTACCGTTTCCGTCGAAATCTCAATGATGAGGCAGAATTTGTAACACCATGTATATTTAAGAAGTTTATTAGATAGTAGTCTCTCAATGAGTTTGGTACCCAGACAGCACACATAGTCCAAGGGACGTCCATTTTAGGTCCATATTAGGACCATAGCCATATTCGGACAACCATTTGAAGAACAAACCCGAACAAGTAGTGGACGTCCATTTTAGGTCCTTATCGGGGTTGTTTGTGGCACGTCGTTTTATGCATCGCACGTTTGGAGAAGTAGAAGTATTCGTTGATTTGGGGCGTTTGGTGGCTTTGCAACATTTTGTGATTTTTAGAACTTTTTAATTTTTATTAGTGCACCGTTTGAATGGAAGTAAAGTGTAAAAACTTTAAATGGCAAGTATTTTCAACTTTAATAATGCCAAAAGTTTCAAGAAGTAATTATCGGTGTGCACGATCATATACATATAGTCTTTTTCAAGTTCAATTCTTGTCACAATTTGTTCTTCAAATTGTAAATTTATATTTTATAAAAATTTAAATTATTTTAGGTTAAAGAATTCACCAGAGTGGGCGGAAAAATCTTTCTGATTGCGCAAGACGCTGCCTTTCAAGCACCATCACAAATACACTAGCATCCAAATACTCATATCATGGGGCCAAGCAAAAATGCCATTTAAAAATTGAAATCTAAATGAAGTCATATTAGGTAAGTCTTTCACCTATTTATTTAGGATACCTATAACAGAAGTTTCTCAAGGGGCACATGCAATTTGTAAATTACATGTTTTTTTTTTAGAGTCTTTACTTCCGAGAAAGGACTATGACAAAAAACAAGGAGAAGATGCCATTCAGAAATGACTTAAAAGGGCAAGGGAACAAAGGAATTATTTTTTTGGTTTATTGTATAATTTACAAAATTTATTTAAATATAATATTAAAAATAATATTATTTATGTATTGAAAAATAAAGTAATGTAATCCCAATGAACGTCCACTGCACGTTCGTACACACGTACATAATATGTCCAGAATTATATCAAACATGGACATTTACGTCCAATATAACCAGAAAACGGACGTCTTAATTATGGAAGTCCAGAAGACCTCTGAAATCTGTCCATTGGACCTCTGAAATGTGTCCCTTGGACGTCCAAAATGAGATACTACAATGATCCAAATTTAATCCAGAAAAGGTCCAATGGACATAGAAAATATGTCCAGAATTATGCCTAAAATGGACATTTACGTCCAAATATAGTCAGAAAACCGACGTCTTAGGGACGTCCCGAAGTGTGCCATCTGTATAGTCCATTGGACGTCAATGTCCAGAAATGATCCAGTTAATGGACGTCCAAATGGCCAAAAAAGTAAATCAATTGGACGTCCAATGGATGTTTTTGTGCTGTCTGGGTAATATAATATGGGAAATCCCCGCATATTCCAGAAATGCAAAGGTAACTATGAAATTCTCTTGCACATTTGGATTCGGACGAGACAGGTGAATTTCCTTTGAATTCAATTGCCAACGTGGCTGCCAGGGCAGTAGTTGTTTTGAGCCTTCGTACATCTGGGGTGACTAAAAGGCCATGGTCCAAGCTTTATACATAATGTTCCCTATAAACTCACGGATTTGCTCAGGTTTGGTAAAGTTGACATTTTAATTGTTGAAAATTATGTTCTTTTCGCACTAATTCACACACTAATATAATTTTACACTAATTCTAAACTAGACGAAGAAGTATAAAACGAACGCACCTACCCGTGCCAAGATCTCATTGTTGCACTGTTTGACCACCGAATCCAGATTGTTCTTGTCGGCCATGTCGCTGGTGTCCGACTGGGGCGACACGTGTTGCGCCCTCTTGTGTCCGTCGTAGCAACCGGAATCACCGTAGCAGCCGGAATCACGCGAGTGATGCCGTCGGCCGAAGTTCGTGCGGTGTTGGCGCTGGTCGTCGTTTTCGCTGCTGGAACCGGCGATATCGCCTTCGCTTCCGGCTAAAGAAGTTAAATAATTTTATAGGTCTACCAATCTACAGCCAGGCAAAATGATAAATGCCAATGATAGTCAAGATAGTCAATGCTGAGTTTCCTCGCTGATTTGCGTTTTGCCTTTCCTTGTGATAATAGTCCGTTGACAAGACTACAACGTTTGGTTTCCCGTGGGTCACTTATGGATTGAACCGTGCTCCACTCACCGACCTATATCTATGGATAGCCAAGCCAAAAGTGGAAAATTTATGGCCTCGCGCATGTAAACAAAGCTGATCGTCAGATGACATGCGCATCAATGCCGACTGATAAACTATTTACCTTAACCGGCGAACAGAACCGTACTTCGTCCTTAATGAAAATGATTACACGGCAATATTTTGGCGCACACACACTGGGAAACAAACAATCTATTTTCTCGCATAAAAGATGACCTTGTGGCCATCACTGAAAAGCCACTTATAGTATTAATTTTGTAATCTATTGTCCACGTATCGATAGATTTTCAATATCGTTACATCCCTACGACTGATTTCGGTTCTGGACGGGTTTGTTCGGCACCAATGCGACAGGGTTGCCTATATGACGGCGATAACATTGTGCGCAACCTTTAAAAATATAACCGGTAAACTGTGCGCACCAACCCATTTTTTCACTCATAAAATTTAACTTTTTACTGCGCACCCCATAAGTTGTACGTATCCTTAGTTATAGGTCGGTGGCTCCACTCTGTCTTTTGAGAGAAGTTTCCGAAATCCAATGAGGGTGAACAAAGAACAAATCCGTTCCCAATTAATTTTTTCCGTTCTAATATCAAGAAAGGGGCGGAGCGTAGAGCGGAAATGCTGAAAATGTCATTGGCGATGGCCACCGCATGTAATGCAAATTCATTAGTGCCTGAGAAATTAATTGTCATATAATAATTCAAGAAAGTTGGAAAAGTAAAAGTTTAGTCAACCAAACCAGAGAACATTATTATCCTTATAACATTATATTTTTTAACGCAATTTTTTCATTCCTTTAACTTTAAGAATCCAGTTTTAGATTAGAAAAAAATTAAGTATACTTGGTTAAACGTTCGCATAAAATAGTGCCTGCTTGGCAACCTGTGATTAAACACAGCTCTTAAATAGGTATTCTTATGCATGCGTATAATAATGAACAAAAATATGAAATTGCTTTAAACTTGTGATTTATCTATTACTCTGAGAGGCAACGAACTTATTTCGGTTTATTGACGTTATAATTCACGGCTTACTTATTCCAATAATAAAATATATCGTATGTTATAAGTATATTTAGAGAGAAATAAAAATGCTATTTTTTTAGCTAAAAATACACAGGGTAACCTATTGAAAATAAGTAAGTTAGAACCGATAACTTTTTGACCGGACCCGGTAGATTTTTATGATGAAACTTTTATTTCAAATATTTTCTTCTACTATTATTAGTAGGTAATAAAAAATATAGAGGACAAATTTAAAATCGACAATTTTTTTATTTACTCTCGTATCTGTTGTTAAACCAGTGCATACTTTTCAGTTCTGCTTTCATCATTTTTAGTTTCTCCCAAATACATGACATCAGTTTTTTGATGAAGTCAATAATTACTGAGATACCCAGCAAAAGTGTCAAAAAATGGGCAACCCTGTATATGATCGACTATAACAATATATAGGGTGTCCCATAACTAATGGTACACAGGAAAACTGCAGATTCCTTGAGTAAAAATACTGCGATTTGGCCATACTTAGTTTAGTTCAATAGCTGGTAATAACCGAGATACAGGGTATCCAAGTAAAAATTTAATTTTCAATTTTCCTAAATAACTTATTTCTGAATCAATATTTTTGCAGCAAATTATGTGACTAGGGTTTTTTTGGGGAAAGGAATTGGAATTTGTTAATAATTTTCATGTAGATTATAGGGGGCGCTCTCTGCGGTACTCTGGATACATAAAAAGAAATGTAACTTTTTTGTGCCTTAGTATAATTATATTTTTATTAAAAATATCAGTTTTTCCGTCATTTTTAAGCAATAAAGATATACTTTGTAAATGTCGCTCCGACTAACCGTTTTCGAGATATTTTCAATTACAATTTCTAATGCGCCCGTTTAAATTTTGATTTGTAAATGTGAAATTTGTCACAGTAGGCTTTGGTAAAAAGAAATACAATGAAAGCACTTTGAAACCTCATTTCTGTCAAAGTTTATTTTCATTTGTCAGCATAGTGGGTGTTTTTATGGAGTTACTGTTATCAAAAATTAAACTAAAAATTCCGCGACATAACTGTTTTCCAACGGAGAAATGCGAGATATGGTATGTTTATACGCACAAGAAAATTTTAACAGACGCGGGATCGGCGGTATTTGGAAATGTATCCAAATAGAAGGCAGCCAGATTTTAAAATTTTTAGAAGCCTAACAGGATCCTTGCGTCCAAAACGTAATAGTGGAGGATCCTGTTTCTCCCAGTCTGTCGTATAGGCTTCTAAAAATTTTAAAATCTGGCTGCCTTCTATTTGAATACATTTCCAAATACCGCCGATGTGCCCCGCGTCTGTTAAAATTTTCTTATGCATATAAACATACCATGTCTCGCATTTTTCCGTTATAAAACAGTTATGTCGCGGCATTTTTAGTTTAATTTTTGATAACAGTATCTTCAAAAACTCCTTAAAAACACCCACAATGTTGACAAATGAAAATAAACTTTGACAGAAATGAGGTTTCAAAGTGTTTTCATTGTTTTTGTTTTTACCAAAGCCTACTGTGACAAATTTCACATTTACAAATCAAAATTTAAACGGGCGCATTAGAAATTGTAATTGAAAATATCTCGAAAACGGTTAGTCGGAGCGAAATTTACAAAGTATACCTTTATTGCTTAAAAATGACGGAAAAACTGATATTTTTAATAAAAACATAATTATACTAAGGTCCAAGAAAGTTACACTTGTTTTTATACAATCTACATCAAAATTATTAACAAAATCAAATTCCTTTCCCCAAGAAAACACTAGTCACAAAATGTTGTGCAAAAATATTGATTCAGATATAAGTTATTTAGGAAAATTGAAAATTAAATTTTTACTTGGACACCCTGTATCTCGGTTATTACCAGCTATTGAACTAAACTAAGTATGGCCAAATCGCAGTATTTTTACTCAAGGAATCTGCAGTTTTCCTGTGTACCATTAGTTATGGGACACCCTGTATAAACTTTCCGTTTATAAATAATCCTGAAACATATCGAAGTATTTTATTTGATAATTCTATTAAATAAAAATGAACGCTCCTTATATAACGTTAATCTGGATTACTTACAATCAAGTTCATGAAGCAACTGCACGGCAGTCAAAATCTTCGCCCTGTGCTCGCCGTTGACAATCCCTAGGTAATCCATGTCCGACGGTTCTATTTCTTTAAACAGTTCTAAATCTTCATACCCATTTAAAATAAAAACCGAGATATATTCTGGAAGGCCAATCTTCTGCAACAGATCTTCTACTGATATGGGCTTTCCTATAATTAGAGAAAATGATAGGTAAAGTAAATTCAAAGTTTCTGTTCGGTTAAGAAAAATAAGGAGTATTGGATTTAAAAAAAAAAACAGAAGTCCAGAGGTTTCCAACCTGTGCGTCCCGGCGCCGTCATGAGCTGACGAGCGTAAGCGACGAACTAATTCTAAGTATATCTTCTACGAAGTAAAATACGGAAAACTATACCTGTTATGTTGCGGTACCACTTGGGTTCCTTTTTCGGTTTGACCAAACGTTCGCTAAGAAGTTCTACGTTCATGAATTTAAAGGTGCCCTTCTTGCCATGGCACACGCCCCTCCATTGGCCACTGGCGTTCATGGAGACTATGTCGATTATGTCACCAGCCTGAAAAAAATGACTACACGTATTTATATATTCTGAACAGTTATTTTTTTAGAATTCTCTTGCCGTTTCAGGGAAAGGCTAAATCGTAAAGTTCTTACCGCTTCATGACCAAATTTAGTTATTTCTCTACCAATACGCAGGGACGCGCCAAGCCCTTTGTATCTTGCCCTATCACAATCACAGGCGACAGTAGGCGCCTTTAAGGCCTTGGCGCCGTTGTGCTCCGCACGACCTTGCCCATATGGACGGCGCGCTTCCCTGTCAATGGTTGGTTGGCTAAAGGCGGGGTCGGTTTAAAGGCCCGAACTTCAAATCACTGCAGCCTTTCGGCTTATTGTGTACCCCGATTTTGTTAGAAGATATTTGTTCCTTCTATGAGGTCCAGTAACCTTCTACCAAGCTTGTCATGTGGAAGGTTGTCACCACGTTGTATGTTCCCGAAGATATTTTGTCTTCTACGAGACAGCGCTACGCAGCGGTATATTATGTGTGAGGCGGTTTCATCCTATTCGCCGCAGAGTCTATATTCAATGGATCCGTTGTTTATCCCTATCCGTTGAAGGTGTTTTCGTAAGTTGCAATGGATTGTTAGCAGATCCATCACTTGTTTCAACTGGGGCCGGGTTAGGGTTAGTATCCCATTCGATAGTATTTTCGATGGTTTTCCAATTACGGCCCATGCGTGTATTTGACCAGGTAACCCTTGCCATCGAGATAGGTGTTGTTTTTTCGACCATCTATTTAATGTTGTTGTTGCCTGTCTTGATATTCCAAAGGCCGGTGCGGGGCCCCTGAGACTTTGAGCAGATCCGGCTCTCGCTAGTTCATCCGCTTTTTCATTTCCTAATATCCCGGAGTGACCATGGACCCACAAGAGTTCCACCTTGTCCCCCCTGGCCGCCAGTACTTTTAGGTTGGTATGACACTCCAGTGTAAGTTTTGAAGTAAACCGATTGGAGTTCAGAGCCTTAAGAGCAGCTTTGCTGTCCGAAAGGATGTAAATCTCTTGGTCGTGGTAGCCCTTTTCAAGATTTTGTAGTACACATGCTTGTATGGCATGAACTTCCGCTTGGTATACTGTGGCGTAGGTCCCCAGAGGAATGCTCATATCCATCCTGGGCCTTTCCCCAAATATACCTCACCCATAAACCCACACCGTTGGCGGTTTTTGATCCATCCCTTGTCAAACGACGGGGATGCACTGTTTGTCCATTTATCAAAGTTGCAGTCAATCTTGAAAGGCTTTGTGAAATCGTATGGTCCCTGTCAATACTAAGATAGTTTAAAGTTAGGTAATAACAGCCTCCAATCACATAATTGTATCCAAAAACGTTGTCAAAAAAGTAAATTACTCAGGAAATTATAGAAAATAAATTTTTCACTGGTATATACACAACTCCGTTATTATTGACTTTTGAGCAAGCAATGTTTGACCAAACCGCAATATTTTTACCCAAAGAATCTGAAGTTTTACTATTATTGTACTATTCTTTTTGGGACATCCTCTATATATAGCCCAATCTGGTCGAAATGCGCAGGAGCAAGGACGTGAAGCTTTTTTTTTAAATACAACTACTAGAAACAACAAGGGATGCGAGGGCGGCAGTTTTAAGTTCTTGTCCAGTCTCGAAAATAATGAAGATCCGGAGCTGAATTACGTATAGACTTCAGCTATGCAAACCCATATTTGAAAAGAGAAAGATAACCAACCATCCCATTTTTCTTTGTACACTTCCAATAATTCAACACATTACCTACCTTTAGTCTCAATGCCTCTTTTTCGTACGGACTGGGTATTTGATCTACCAAGGCTCTAGCTCGTCCGATAATTTGATCCGTCGGGCTTGGATCGACGTCTTCCGTTGAGATTGAGCTGTGGTTGCTACCTGCTCTTACCAAAGCTTGGGTACCTAAAAAATAAAATACTGTGTAACTAGGAAAAGTACTCCTCGTTGTATTATACATGGCGCGTTTTTTAAAAGTGTTAAAGGTTGAAAATATTTTCATGGAATTTTGGCGAAGAAATGGGAAATGGGGCACACATTTGGTTGACTTTTGGAATTTATGTTTAAATGTGCTTAATACTTACTGGAACCCGATCCACTTGGTATACTCTCCACCGAACTGGCAGAGAACGTCAACGTTGGCTCATGATTTATTCGTTGTTCCTCGCCTTTTAGCCTCGATATTTTTCGTTGGACATCTTCCCTTAGACCCCGGACTTTTCCCACTAGGCTCGCGACGCCAGATGATCTTCCATCGCTGGACTAATATAACAGAAATATATTATTTCATAAATATATTCAACTAAGAATGATATAGGTAAGATAATCTCCTTTCCTCCATTAAAATACACTCCCCGCTGCTTTTTAAAAGAAAATACAAATTTTGAAAGACAGTCGTGTAGTTTTTCAATTTTATTCACAATTCACAACATTACATCATTTTATCGAGTAGCATGAACAAATATCCAAAAATTAATAGCGTGTATTGCAAAAAACGAATGGAATTAACAGTGTAAAACTATTCTATATTATACAGGGTGTCCTTAAAATCATTCGATTGTATTTGTAAACCATTCATAGTATAGCATGCTTAAAAGACCCGATGACGATGGCTTCAAGATTTTATTGGCGATTTTTAAAGGGCACCCTCACGCAATTATTGTATATTAATAACAAAAATGTGATCGACCTAGTGTAATTTTAGGGTAGTAATTGTAAATTATTAATTTATACTGTTACTTTCATTTTAATTGTTAGTTTCATCGACGCGGTTAGGTCTCGAGTAAACTTACGATCGATGTCGGGAACTAAAAAGAACTATTACATGGTATTTGAATGAAGTTTGGAATTGCTTCTTGAGGAATATTTTCTTATTCTTAGGAATGGCTGTTCTATTTAATAATATAAAGCAAGCCTAGCAATTAAAACACCCTCTTTCTAGTTTACGGGTGGTAAATTGGTATTTGTACGATGTACACATTCAGATTTAAATGCAATTGAACATGTATAGGATGCTATGTAGACGTGTCCGCAATCCACACCCATAAATATTGCCAGATCTGCGAGCAGGCTCTCCTGAGAAAATATTTATCAAGAAGCAATTGAAAACTGCATTGAAAGCCTACGTCCGTCAGTATGTCATATAGTAGAAGTGATAACAACACGAGAAATTGAAAAATTGAAAAACTGCACGACTTTCTTTCAAAATTTGTATCTTCTTTTAAAAAGCAGATAATGACGTGGACCAAAAAACATTGTGTTAGAAGAAGGTCACGCTTCAAAACAAAATACAAAATAGCTAAATTCTACCCCTCATTTTTTTTATGGGGCGTTAAGAAATTAAGGGCAAAAAAGTAACTGCTGTTTCTGCCTGTATAATGATCAAGACCGCAGTATTTTTTGAAAACTAAAATTCAGAATGTCATTCCAAGACACAAGTCTATACTTTGCTAAATATTATTTCACTAAAAAGTTGCAGGACTATAAACTTGACTAACATTATCTTTGTCTGGAATTTAGTGTCGGGGAGTGTATCATCCCCAGTAATACCGCAACTTTCATTGATTATTTTTAGATTTTATCTGAGATTCTAAACATATACAGTGTGTTATGGAAATGACTTATTATATTTAAATGGGTCACTCCTTGGGTGTCCTATAGAAAGTCTAAATATTGTTTTTTAATCGAATATCTAAATACTAAGGTAGAAACCCTTTTTACCCATATACGGTCGCGCCGTTCCATCTGGATTCAGTTAGCAACAATGTGGGTCACTAGAGTATACTAACAATGTTATCAGATCACACTGCATGTTTCGCCCTTGCTTGGATACCTGCCGCGCGCGACTATCGTTGCTTCAGTATGTTTCGAGTGGAATGACGCTGTCGAGGGTTCCACGTGCTTGATGTATACGAACTTTAAACGTTTCGTTAGTTGTAGCATTACCCGATTTTTTATCTGTTGTGAAATAATTCATAATAAATAAGAAATATTGTGATGTGATTTGGTTCTGTTGCAAAACATACTTTTGTGTTTTATTTTTTTATGGAATTTAACTATAAAACGGATTATAAGATCGAAGGTAAGAGAGTATCTACCTTAAAATTGTAGTACTTTTTTTCTAGAAAGTTTGAAAAAGAAATGATAACGCGGGTCAAAGATGTCTTTTTGTCAAAAACTGAACACGTACGTGCGTTTACAATTCTTTGTTGCAATATATAACAACACCGCCCCAATAAACTATTGATTGCGAGCGTCCTCAGTAGCGGCCACGGAAATTTTCAGATTTCATATAAAGTTTTATTTTAATCTCAGGATTTGCCGGTTTAAATATAATAAGTTATTTTCATAATACCCTGTATGTATCTTGTGAAAATTGTGGTATGAATTGAATAGTTTTTCATGTATTGGCAAAGAACGTCGTGCACACTCATATCTTAGATTTTAATCTTCTACCAAGTTCCGGTTGAACTCCCAGATGTCCGGTTAAACAGTAAGTTACACTACTTAGTTTAGACGTATGACCTGTTATACAAAATATGTTTAGAATATTGGGTAAAATCGAAAAGTACAATAAAAAAACTCTCTATCCTATTTAATATATAAAAGGTGACAGATGTTTCCGGTATAACCGGAAGTGATGGGAAAATTTCAAGGACAAAAATTATTTGTTTGTGAAAGAACTTCTAAATTAAAAATGATTTATTTTATGGACATTCATTATAATAATTGTAGAGGGTGATCACCTATACTTAACTTTTTAATTTTTCATACTTGAAGAAAATTAAAAAGATTGCTATATAGGGTTTTTCAAGTAGTATTTGCCATATCATTTTAGGTCTGTTGATATACAGGGAAATAAAAAGGTTTTTTTAAATTGGACATCCTGTATATTCTATCTGATTTTCAATCATCATCATCAAAATTTAAAAGTTGAGACGGGGGTGGGGGTGGAGGAGGGTACATTATACGGATCACCCTGTACGATCGAAAATTCAAGGAACTATACAAAATATTGTTTAGTTATTAGAACTTACCACATGGACGGTAGCGATTTGTTGTTGACTACAATTACTAAATTCTTCCTGATCTTCGTAGTCGGAACTCTGACTAGGCGACAACCCATCTTCACTTCTTGGATAATTATGATTTCTCCTAAAAAATTATGGTATGTCATCAAAGGAGACGGAGAAGTCATCTGAACTCACGAACCATATTCTTATGGAGAACAAACCCTAATATACATCTATTTGTATAAGTTTCTACTATTCTATGAATTTAAGTATAACACTGGTCAACACATAATTTGGTGCCGGCAATTTTGTTACTGTTTCTAAGTACTTTGGATCTGCTAAATCTCAATAATAACCTTAGATTTGCTCCATCAGATCGTTTTCAAAAACTAGGTCCATAAGCTATATTTTCGAGATTAAGGGTATTGATAAGGGGTCCTCTAGGTCCTTACCATTTGAATTGAATGGAGGGTGTTTCCATAGATCGTGGTCGGTTAAGGAAAAAACACTGCTTTGAATTGCTACAACGTATATTTGCTGTATAAGGGATATAATGGTACATAATGCACAGCCTAATCACAGTTCACCCTTTTTGCACAAAAAAAAAATTTAATTTAACTAACACTAATAACTGGCTAACTATATTTACATTTGTAGAGCATGAATGTCACAGAGGTACTCTATGATACGCAAAAGAGAAAGAAATCGAATGTTTAAGATACGCGGAGTACAGAACGCTGGAATTAGGAAAAAGTAGTAAACGAAATGTCTACTTCCCGATATACGGGCGAAAATAGAAAAGAACGAACTTAAGAATCACCGACCGTCGATTCTAAGTAAAGAAAAGGTACTGTTTCCGATATACGGGAAAAAGGGAAAATAGAAATTAAGAAAGTTATGAAATAAGAACCATCGACCCTCGGTTCCAAATAAAGGAGGGTTACTGTTCCCGATATACGGGGAAAAGGAAAATAGAAAGGAACGAACTTAAGAATCACCGACCGTCGATTCTAAGACATGAAGCGGGACTGATTCGCTCTCGTCATACCTGGTTTTACCAACATTTAATTAAGGGATAAGAATATGTAAATGCCATTAGAGAGCGGTCACTTAACAAAGGAAAAAGGGAAAAAAGGTTCGTGCGAAACTATTGTTTGTGTAGACGTAGGATTAAAATTTGGAAAGCACGTCTACTTAGTAATTGAAATTATACAGACAGACATATTTTATGATGCTTTGTACCGATGCCGATAAATTGTTATTTTAAAAGATCAAAGGAATATTATTATACTTTACGACCCCTGAACATACTCCCCCCCGTTGAAGTTGCCAAACTTCAAGTAACAAGGTAACAGTTAACAACAAACAACCCAATTAACAATAGTATAAAAAGAAAAGAAAGAAAGAATTGGTCTGAAAAGAAAAGATATAAATGGAATTGCTATTAGTCACCATTAGGTAAAGGACAAATTTTTGTGATATTTCTAGCAAAAATTCCATTCTTTGTTCTTAATTTTACAGCTCTAACTTTGTTATCCTTGCTTGGAAAAATTTCAATAATACGAGCCAATGGCCATTCTAAAGGTTGAATGTTTTCATCCTTTAGTAACACCATGTCATTTATTTTAAGATTTTTATAAGGTTTAATCCATTTCGGTCGATTTTGTAATAAATTTAAATATTCTTTCGTCCACCTGTTCCAGAAATTTTGATGAATCAAAGAAACCCGTTGCCATCGTGATAATCGATTTTCTGAAATATTTGTTACATTTTTTTCTGGAACAGCTGTAAGACTATCCCCTATTAGAAAATGACCTGGTGTCAAACAAGTTAAATCGGAAGAGTCAGTCGAAATCGGTTGAAGAGGTCGTGAGTTAAGAATCGCTTCAATTTGACATAATACAGTGCTCATTTCTTCGAAAGTTAGATTTGCATTTCCTACAATTCTTAGTAAATGATATTTAGTGCTTTTAATTGCTGCCTCCCAGAGACCACCCCAATGAGGACTCTTTGGAGGAATAAATTTCCATGATATACCTTTCGAAGCTAAGTTATCTTCAATCGTATTGGAATTTTCTTTAATTTGGAAAAAATCATACAATTCTTTTAGTTTATTATTGGCTCCAGAAAAGTTGGTTGCATTATCACTATAAATTTTTGAAGGGCAACCTCGGCGAGCTATGAAACGTTTTAGAGTGAGAAGGAATGACTCTGATGAAAGGCTAGAGACCAATTCAATGTGTATGGCCTTTGTAGCCATGCATACAAAAACTGCAATATAGCATTTTACTAATCGAGAGTTACGTAATAGTGAAGATTTGATAAAAAACGGACCTCCGAAATCAACTCCTACCATAGAAAATGGTCGGGAAGGCTTAATCCTATCTTGTGGTAAATCAGCCATAAGTTGTTGAGAAGCAATAGCTTTGAATCTATAACAAGTTAAACAACTTCGAATTATACGTTTGATTTCTTGAAGTCCTCCTAAAGGCCAGAAACGAAGTCGAAAATTGGAAAGAACACATTGAGCACCAGCATGTCCAAGTCGAATATGTTCATGTTTTAGTAATAGCGAAACAATATTATTTCTTGAAGGTAATAAAATCGGATGTTTCTGGTCATAAGGAAGATCTGAGTGAGCAAGTCTACCACCTACCCTAAGAATATTATTTTCGTCCAAAAATGGGTTCAGTTGCAGAACAACTTTGTTGGATACAGTCTTATTATCCTTTAATTCTGACATTTCCCGAAAAAAATATTGACTCTGTACAATTTTAATAATAAAATTAGTCGCTTTTTGAAGTTCTTCTGGAGAGAGGATTCCAGTTAATTTTTTTGAAGAAGATATTATATTATTGACGAATCTTAAACAAAATGACATTATTCTTTGTAGTTTAAGAAACGAAGAGTATTTAGAAAAAACGGTAATCAAAAATTTCTCCACAGCAGAATGTAGAACGATCTTAGATTTAATTTCCTCAGGAATATCATCTAGTTTTGTATTTGGTTTAAATTCCTTTAATTCTGACATAGGATCTAGTAAGAATTTAGGCCAGTGCCACCAAAATTTCGAATTTGTAATTTCGCTTGCACTTAAACCACGAGAAACACAATCAGCAGGATTTTGGTCTGATTTTATGAAATGCCATTTATAATTTGATGTTTGATTTTGAATTTTGGAAACTCGGTTAGAAACGAAAACTGACCACCTTGAAGAATGCGATTTAATCCAACACAGAGTAATTTGTGAATCTGACCATAAATGTGTGCTACTGAATGTAAGTTTATTTTCAAAAATTGAAACAATTTTTTCTACCAATTTTGAAAGTAAATGTGCCGCACAGAGTTCTAGCCTAGGCAAGGTTATAGTTTTAATGGGCGCTACTCTGCTTTTTGACACTACCAAATTCGAAGAAATCGTGTTATCTCGATAAAAAGTTCGAATGTAAAAACACGCTCCGTATGCTTTGAGACTGGCGTCAGCAAATCCATGGAGTTCAATTTTTGAAATTTCAAACTCAAAAAACAGATATCTGGGAATATTTAAATTCGACAAGTGAGAAATATTTTCCATGAACTCATTCCATGCTGAAACAAATTCTACATTTAAAATGTCATCCCAATCTAATTTAGAGAGCCAAATTTTCTGCATGAAAATTTTTGCCTTTACTATAACTGGACCTATGAGTCCGAGAGGATCACACATTTGAGCAATAGTCGAAAGAACTTGTCGTTTTGTGACTGAAATATGACGTTCGTTTTTTGGTACAGAAATTGAGAAATGGTCCAGCGTAGGGTTCCAAAAGATTCCTAAGACCTTATTAGATGTATTTTCGACTTTTACCTCATAAGATTCTTGATTATCGATTTTAAGAATATTTTTAAGAAACTGAGAAGAATTTGAAGTCCATTTGTGAAGTTGAAAGTTAGCAGAATTTAGTACTGTACTTAATTGCATATAAATTTCTTTTAATACTTCCAAATTGTCACTGCCAAAGAGTAAATCGTCAATGTATGTTTGTGTTAAGAGAACATCAGAAGCCAAAGGATATTTGTCTTGGTTCGATATTGCAAGGTGATTTAATACTCGAGTCGCTATATATGGGGCGCTGTTAGTTTTATATGTCAAAGTCAATAATTCTATACATTTTAGAGGTTCATCTGGGTTGTCTCTCCAGAGAATGTTTTGTAGAAAAGTTTGAGAAGGGTTAATTCGGATTTGTCTATACATTTTTTGTATATCTGAAGTAAGAACATATTTAAAAGTTCTGAATCGACATAAAATGTCAAACAGTTCAGGTTGAACGGTAAATCCTTTATAAGTGATGTCATTGAGTGAATACCCAGAGAATGACTTCATGCTGGCATTGAAAACTACCCTCAGCTTCGTGGTGACACTAAGTTCGCGAATAATTGACTGATGAGGCAAAAAATATTTAATTTCATCTTTGTCATTTGTCAGAGTGAGAGGCACATATTTTCCGTGATTTAAAGAAACATACTCATCTATAAACTTTTTGTAATCACTGAATATTTCAGTATCCTTTTGAAATCGCTTCTCCAAATTTAAGAATTGCTTTTTAGCAATAGAAAATGAATCGCCCAACTTATTATATTCTGTTGGTGACTTTAAAGGAAAATTTACTTGATAAGAACCATTTTGAAGTAATTTTGTCGTTTCACAGAATATTTTTTCCGCAGCTGCGTCATTTGGTGAAAGAATTTTTGATTGAGAATCCGATAACTCTTCAATCGCCCAAAATCTTTGAATTAAGTTGTCTATTTTTAATTTTTCAGAACTTTGTACAAGGAGACAATGATTATTGGCAGAACTTTTACTCCTGTCGTTATAAGAAATTACATGTGAAGGTATAGGTCCCCCAATAATATAACCTAATTGAGTATTTACTAGAGTAAGTAAATTACCTTGGAGCCTAATTATACCATCGGTTATTAAACTGTAGTATATATCTGCTCCCAGCAATAGATCTATCTCTGCAGGAATGTGAAATAGTGGGTCTGCTAATTTGACAAATGGGGGTATAAATATTTTGTTCCTATCCAACGTAACCTGAGGTAAATTAGAAGTAATTTTTGGCAAAATAGTACACCTGACATTAAAGTTACAATTTTTCTTGATATTAGAATGAAAAGTTATACTAACAATTTTATTAGATTTTGTTGTGATTGCATTTATTCCGCTGATACAAACTTCGCTGTTTTCAGGTAAATAATTTAGCTTATTTGCACAACATTCAGAGATTAAAGAAGTTGTGCTGCCAGGATCTAATATGGCTTTTACTTGAAAACATTTATTTGTTGCAGAATAGACTGTCACCATTGCGGTTGATAAGAGTGTTTCGCCACTCGCGGAAAGAGTAGATAAGGTATTTTCTTGTCTACACTGTTGAGAACCTGAAGCTTGATTTCTTTGTTGAGAACTGTCAATATTTTGGTTGTGAATGGTTTTAGAATTAAAATGCTTGGGACTAGTTATGTGATTGTCATCATTAATGTGTAATAAAGTATGATGCTTCTTATTACAAACGGAACATGTTAATTTTGATTCACAATTTTGAAAAGAGTGTTTTCCTAAGCAATTATAGCAGAGGTGATTAAATTTTATAAAGCCATTTTTATCCCTTTGTGAAATATCATGAAATTTAGAACAAGAATAAATTTTATGCCCTGTGTTTTTACAAAAACTACATTTATTTAATTTAGGGAGATTAGCGCGCTGAAATTTTGAACCTTCGGAATTTTGAAGTTGATGTAACGTTTTATGATGTTTTTTAAAAGAATCATTTAAATCAGGAACAATAGATCTTTCCATTACATCACATCGTTTTTCAAGAAATTTTAAAAAATCATCAAGTGTGGGTCGTTTATTAGAATCTATTTCATAGTCAAAGGATCTTTTTGTACTAAAATCTAATTTCTGAGAAAGCACGTAAATTAAAATTAAATCCCATTGGTCTACTGGGACTTGTAAATTTTTAAGGGATTCAACATTTTGTTTTATTAGTGTATAAAAATGTCTTAGATTCGATGAGTTTGTTTTAGTCAAAGAAGGTGTCTCTAATAAGTTTTTAATATGAGCATTAATGATTGTAAGTTCCTTGTTATATCTATCTTTAAGGGTAGTGAGAGCTATTTGAAAGTTGGCATCTTCAAGTTTTAAACTTTGAATTAAATTAAGCGGTTCTCCCCTTAAATATGACTTTAGATATACTAATTTTTCGACTTCAGATAAATCGGTATTATCGGCGATACACTTATTAAATAGCTGGAAAAAACTATTCCAGGCTGTGACGTCACCTGAGAAAATAGGTATGTTCAGTTCGGGCAATTTAATTTTAGGAATAGTAGGAGATGTTGGTCTAGGTTGATGAAAAATTATAGGCACATTACTTTGCGACTTCGGGGATAAAATGTCAATCTGACATCTCAATTTTGATAAAATCGCGACATACTTATCCTCCGTGAATTCACGATCTACATCACTAGGATCTAAGTCTTCAATTTGATCCTGAACTTCATTATAGTGAATAAAAGCCTGAGTTAAAATCTCTTCTCGAGTTTTGAAAATATAGACAGATTTTTCGGTGTCTTTATTTTTTGTGAACCAATTTTCTACTCTGGTTATAGAACCTTTAATCAATCCGCGCGATTTAACTAAAGCTTCCATTGTAGTTTCGGTTATAAACATGAACAAATTAAATCTGTAATATACTTAATTATATAAACCCTTAGAATTAGAACTTGTGGAATCCGGGTTGGTATGAACAAAAATGGTTCGACACTTAACTATTAAACCTAAACTATGTATTTGAGCGCTATACACGTATATGAAGAGAATTAATATTTACAAAAAATATGAATGTTACTTCTTACAGCTACGAAATGGTGAAGTATAGATTTTATTTTACAACGAATGATTGAATTTTAGAAAAATAGTAAAATAAATCTACTAAAATGAGTATCTAGTCAGTGTCTTTTGAATTACTAGGCATAAATTTTACCACCAGAATGAAAATTGTAAATGTCAAAGAAAAGAAATCACTTTTTAAATATAGGAAAAATACGTCTGACCTTAAGTAGTCCAAAATTTCACTCTCCGTCGGCAAACGATGTTACTGGAACCACAGGTAAATGGAGTGCTTCTGGCCTCTGGTAGTTTAATCCACTAAGATATTCCAATTACTCGGGTAGACACTTTTCCTGGAGTTCTGGCACAGTTTATTTCACACAGCTCTGGATTTTACTGCTCGCAAAATTATCTGTTATGGTTAGGTTTTGCGAACGAACGAACGAATTTTGCCAATGGGTGTAGAAGATTTCCCAGTGTTAGTCCTTTTCTTGTGTAGATGAATGTCCTTAACCTGGAAATATGGATCCGGCTCGAAGGACCAAAATGATAAGGGGTCCTCTAGGTCCTTACCATTTGAATTGAATGGAGGGTGTCTCCATAGATCGTGGTCGGTTAAGGAAAAAACACTGCTTTGAACTGCTACAACGTATATTTGCTGTATAAGGGATATAATGGTACATAATGCACAGCCTAATCACAGTTCACCCTTTTTACACAAAAAAAAACTTTAATTTAACTAACACTAATAACTGGCTAACTATATTTACATTTGTAGAGCATGAATGTCACAGAGGTACTCTATGATACGCAAAAGAGAAAGAAATCGAATGTTTAAGATACGCGGAGTACAGAACGCTGGAATTAGGAAAAAGTAGTAAACGAAATGTCTACTTCCCGATATACGGGCGAAAATAGAAAAGAACGAACTTAAGAATCACCGACTGTCGATTCTAAGTAAAGAAAAGGTACTGTTTCCGATATACGGGAAAAAGGGAAAATAGAAATTAAGAAAGTTATGAAATAAGAACCATCGACCGTCGGTTCCAAATAAAGGAGGGTTACTGTTCCCGATATACGGGGAAAAGGAAAATAGAAAGGAACGAACTTAAGAATCACCGACCGTCGATTCTAAGACATGAAGCGGGACTGATTCGCTCTCGTCATACCTGGTTTTACCAACATTTAATTAAGGGATAAGAATATGTAAATGCCATTAGAGAGCGGTCACTTAACAAAGGAAAAAGGGAAAAAAGGTTCGTGCGAAACTATTGTTTGTGTAGACGTAGGATTAAAATTTGGAAAGCACGTCTACTTAGTAATTGAAATTATACAGACAGACATATTTTATGATGCTTTGTACCGATGCCGATAAATTGTTATTTTAAAAGATCAAAGGAATATTATTATACTTTACGACCCCTGAACAGGTATTTTATATCGCATAATTATATATGTATTACTGCTACCACAAAAAAAAACTCAGGAATGGAAGAAAAATGTTTATTGTACACCACAACACATACAAAAATCATCTATCAATATCATTAACAATATTAACTTAAGTTATTAATTTAAATTAACCTAAACTAAGAAGTAAAAACGAGCTAATCTGCATCAGCCAAAACTTCATTTTATAAGATTTTCTCGCATGATATTGAAAAGGACAGTCTCGTTGAAGACTCCAGCAGTAATCGGCCATCATGTGAGTGTCCCATCTACCCTGATATCTCTCTTCCACAGTTTCTATATCCTGGTGTAATCGTTGCCACTGTTCTTCACTAAGACCGCCTAGATTTTCTGGGAATCGTGCCAAATGGCTGTGGAGATAATGAATCTAGATGCCCATATTACACCCATGATGGTTAAAGTTATTGAGCATATCTTCAACTATCTCTGAGTAATTGGTCCGATTTATAGTTTCCGAGAAAATTTTGCACAACTTTAACAAAAGAGCACCATGTATTAAATTCAGTTTCGGTCGTCGATTCTGTAAAATGTGAATCATTTATGAGTTCTCTGATCTGAGGTTCATCAAATATTCCGGCTTTCAATTTCTCCTTGCTGAGTGCAGAAAATTCACTGGACAAGTATTCAAAACAAGCACCATTCTCGTCTAAGGCCTTTACAAATTGTCTCATTAGTCCTAGGTTAATATGCAAAGCAGGAAATATGATTTTTTTCTCGTTCAAGCAACGCTTCATTAATTACGTTAGCTTCTCCTTGTACTAAAGCATTTCTAAAAGGCTACTCTCTTCTAATCCAGTGTTGATCCTTAGCCCTGCTGTCCCAAAGACACAGGAAACAAGGATATTTTGTATAGCCACCTTGCTGTCCGAGAACAAAGTTCACTATTTTTAAGTCAACACAGATTAACCACTGATGTTAGTCATATTTAAGCACTAACAATATTGTTTTATATTCTTCTTTTAATTTTATAGAATGCCCAATTGGAATAATTCCATATATGTTACAGTTACATAGAAGGACACACTTTGAACTTCGTTTGGAACTGTCGATACAGAGACGTCAATGGTCTGGTGTGTACTCTGTTGTATCAATTTTCTCTAACATACCTCTAATATCATTGCAAGAAACCATATTATCCTACTGAGAGAAAAATGGCAAAAGATCAGTTTCTCTGTTACGGTAGTACGTCATTTTGGTACCTGGATAAAGAAGATTCTTTTCATTTAGTCTGGAGGCAAGTAACTCAGCAGACTCTATTGGGAGGTTTAAATCTCTGACAAGGTTACTTAGCTCCTCCTGAGTAACATGTTCGGAACTTGTTAAATCTCCTACAAAATCGCTGTCCTCTGCTTCAAATCGGTTACTCTGCAGCTAGTCAGATGACGTTTCGATTGTATCCTCTGGTAAAGTAGGCAGGCTCCGATATGTAGGAATTGGTATTTCTTCAGAATACTGAACAGGTCTACTTTCTGACTCCAGGTTAGGATAGTTCCACTTATGTCGATTGTTACGATTAATGCCCTTTATCTTCATAAGACAAAAATATCAATCGTCAAACTGTTTTTTTGGTTCCCTCCATACATCGAAACACCAAACTTTAAACACTTTCTTTGTCCTTTTGTGCATTTTCGCAGGTGTTCGACACAGGTTTTGCATACAACATGCGGACTCCAGTGTTTACTTGGTCTCCTAATTGAACACCAAAATAAACCAAATAAGATTTTTTAACAAAGTCACAAATCACTCTTCTACTCGCGTTTAAAATGTACTCGCCACATACGTAGCAAAAAACGTCCGGATGGTTTACGCCTACTTGTAAAAGCCATGTTTAAATACGATTTTTCAAAAACACACTCTTGTAATGAAACTCGAGTTTCGACTAAATTTTCCAAATGCATGCAGGCAATATTCCGCATATGGGGATCATATAGGTACTAATAACCTAGGACACAAGCCAAGTTAACGAATTAATTTATGAGGCTTACGGTACACAATTTCATTCTCTTTAATTGCCTTAATGTATATTTTGTGCTAATTGCAAATACGAAAATAAGAAATCTGCAGGTGCAAAAATATTCAAGGAAAAATTATTTCTTATCTGTAATAATTATATGGTCTTTTGCCAATATAAGATTATGTATTTCCAGTGATTTATAAATAAATAGGTAAATATAGAGGGATAGGATAAATTTTTTTTGTTTGTGTTACAAAAAGTTATTTATTGATATGAAGAATTACAAAACCATCAATAGTTTCTTCAGTTGATACAATATTTGTTTAAAAAAACCGAGTCCATGTAGAGATATAACCCTATATCCCCCGTAAATACGCCACTGTAAGGATATTAAATATAATTTCGTAAGAAGAACTTAGTATTAGGAGTAGTAGGAGGAGTAAATACACAAATCATATTTAAAAATCACTCATCACTGTTTTTGAGTTGCATATTTTAGTTTTATACGCCTGGAGATGGTATTATTCTTTTATCGAAACGCGTTAAGTAATTTTTAAATGCAATTTGAGAACTATTTTTGATTCTTCCTCTTTATTATGTTTATGGAGCTATTTATAATTGACTTATTTACCTAAAATGTCTTTTGCTGCTTTCCAGCGGCGTATAATATTGCGGAGATATCATACTAGTCATTTCAAGTAACTCGGATCGACTGGTATCCATGGAGAGGGTGGACAAGCGGGACCTGACACTTTGGACATCCGAACTCGCATAGTCTCCACTCTCTCTTTCTTTGGAAGACCTGCGCCAACAGAAATAATTAGAAAATATGAACTCTTCACAATTTCAGCTTCATGCATTTATTGAGGTATCACTATGTATAATGCAATTACGGTTACATTTTTACAATCGCCAAAAAGTATAATTTTAGGAAAATAATTAAAAAAAAAACGAGTATAAGAACGATATTCTTTCCTTTATACTCCTGTGTGATGACTTGATCAGCTATATAAAATTAATTTTTTTATATAATAACCCGAACAAATTCGGCCTTCGCCATTGGGATTTCGGAAACAGTAAGAGATACGATATGATACAATGACTAAAGGTAAGATATCTAACCGTCCTAATTTCGTCTGCTGCGCGCAATGACGTCAAAATTTCTTATGGGGATTTATATTGCTGTCAGCGTTTTTAATTCAATTTTAAAGGAATTATAAGGTTTTATGCATGTAGTTGTATATAAAATGAAAGAATAATATATGACAAGTATTTACGTATATTAATTTTATAGAAATATAACACACATTACGGCTAAAATACCACTAAAATAAGGAAAGATTCCGACAAACTTTTGAAACATCCTCCGCGCCATTCGAGCCGGTCGCCGATAGCCGAAGCTGCTCGGCCACCCCTGCTCGTTGCCACCAGCGTTATCAGTCTTTTACAATTGTAACATATCCATTACTATTTTAACAATTTCTAGATGTTCATTCCTGTGTGGGGCTCCCCAGATGAAATTGATGGCCAATCTGGAGGTGGCCCCCGTATCATAGGAAAGTAACGATCTTTTTTTCGTACTCTTCTTACTCTGACACCGTTTTTTACTATTCTATTAGCTTTCAAACCGTCAACCTATTACTTTTGATCAAAGAATTCTGGCAACACTGGTCGCCGCGTAGTGAGTGCCGTTTGTCGTAGTTTTCCTTGGAGATTTTGAAAGTTCACCAGACCTGTTACTTATTTAGTCGTGTGTGTTTATTAATACAAATATCTTAATTTTCATAATATGACATGCGCTGTGTTCGGTTGTGATATGGATAACCAGGCAAAGAAATTTGACACAAATATAAGGTGTTTCAATTTTCCTAACTATAAAAACAAAAAATTAGAATGGATACGGTTTTATTTATTTTATTAACATTTGCTTCTTAAGTATTTTCCACTGAAGCTGATGCCTTCGAGACATGTATGGAAATTAAAATATTGTTTATTTAAGTACTGACGCAGCATATGAGTTTCTTTACCTCTTCATAATTTCACTCCACTGAGAGATGGATTATTTCAAAAAAAATAGTTTAATTTGTTTATAACTATTCGTATTTTAGTTTTAATCTTTGTAGTATGTTCATAAAATAAATATACCTAAATACACCATGATATTATTCTTTCATTTCACATACCATTAAATGCGTAAAACCTTTGAATACCTTTAAAAGAGAGTTAAAAAGGTTGAGAGCAGTATAAATCTCCATAAGAGATTTAAAAATCACTCGCCCATTGACGTCACAAGCTACGCCTCCATTGGTGTGGAATCATACCTCTTTGATCTTTTTGCCATGGAGATACGAGGTCGGTTAAAAATATTTGGAAAAATCTGAAATTTTGCGTTTCGGTTTTTATCTTTTCCTGACTTTGTTCAAAGACATCTCCAAAATAAATTTTACTTTCTCATCGCTATTTTTTATTCTCCATAATCAGATTTTTCATGCGACGCTTCGTCATTGGATCACCATCATCAACTTAATTTTCTTGAAAGAGGTATGAAAGAGGACTGAACTCTACATTCCAGTGGTATACAACACTTACTGGTTGTACGACGTATTGTTCCTTAAATTGACCATCTTTATTAAAACACCCTTAGTACGTTACTGTAATTTACATTGTTTTTAAATTCGATAATTGGGAACTGCAAAACTCAATGCCTCTTTTAAATGTCTTAAGAATGTGCTTTTATTTATATTAATAAAATAAATTAATTGTACATAATTACGCTAAGTAGAAATTTGATACAACTATAAGGGCCGGTTGTATAAACACTTTGAACTGTAGTTCAGTCTTGAACTTTAGTTCAAAGTAAAAAAGTTGTTGTACAAACGCTATTCTATACTGATCTAAGTTCAAATCTGGAGTACACGCGAACGTCCACTTTTGGCGGTTCAGAAGTTGAACTGTCAATCCAAGCCACTTTCTAACCTTCAATATATATCAATATATTTTTTGTGTCAGGTCAGCGTCATATTATACAATACGGTAAATTATCGTTGTTTCATTGTTTATAAAAATGTAGGAATTTAATGAAATTATAACTGACGACGAAGTTTTTTGATATTGTGGATACTGCAGTCAATGCTGTGAGCACGGACATACCGGAGAAATCCTGATCAATTTACTAAATGGACCGACAATGAATATTTGCAAAGATTACGCTTAATAAAAAACATAGCTGTTTGTTTTTATTTATTATAACGTACCTAATAATATATATATTTTTTATGGAATCAATAATCTCTATGCGCTTTAGAAATGTATCACCAGTCTCCAAATAAAAATGAAATATTTTAGTTCATATTTTTAACAATATTTTATAAGTACACAGAGTAGAAAGAAAAGCCTGAGAGCATAGAAAGCAAGCCCGCCAAACGCCTAATCAAATAAAAGGTTATATTTTATGTCAAAAATTTAGAAAAAAATAAAGTAACTAAATAATAGTAATACCAACATAAACTGATCGTAGTTCAGCTGAACTAAAGTTCAATTTATATTGAACAACGTAATATTGACTGTAGTTCCCAGGTTGATCGGCGTTCCGTTGAACCTAAGTTCAGAATTGTTTTATTCAGCTGGCCCTAAGTTTGAAAAAAAAAACAGTAGTAAGTAATAACAATAACAAAGACAGAAATAGCAATAATAATTTAAAAATCGTTTCTTCGAAACAAAAGTAAATTACAGGAACGTACTAGGGGTATTTTAATGAAGATGGTCAATTTAAGGAGCAACACGTCGGAAAGATAGTAACTGTGGTATGCCACTGAACATAGATATCGATCCCCTTTCATAATTTAAACAAAAATATACAGGACCGTATTTAAAAAGACTACGTTGATGATGGTGACCTAAAGACGAAACGTCGCATGAAAAACTTGATCATGCCATCTCGCGGAGAATAAAAAGTAGTAATGAGAAAGTGAAATTTATTTTTGGACATCTCTTTGAACAAAGTCAGGAAAAAATAAAAACTAAAACGCAATATTTTAGATTCTTCCAAATATTTTGGAAGCCCCTGTATTTATTTTAGATTTTTTGAGGCAGATTATTGAGCCAATAATTACGTAACTTTGCCCCAATTTAACTGACTTCGTATCTTTTACCGGTTCCGAAATCCTCATGGTGAAGGCTGTATTTGTAACACCCTGTATGTTATTAATTTGAGCTCGGAAAATTATCAATTACTCAAACTACTTAAAGTTTTTTGTATAAAAAGTGTTAGCCATCTAACATCCTTGTAAGTTACGTATAAAATAATTTTACCGTAGTGGTATTATTGTAGGTGGATACCCAGCTTCTCTAGGTAAGATAAGTCCTCTTCTAGGCGTCTGACAGTGGGTGATAGGAAGTGAAATGTCACCTGCACTTCGTAAGGATATCACTTCTTCCCCAGCTTTTTGTTCTGGTCGAACGTTTAGCGTAAAACATACTCGTCCATTCTAAGAAAAATAGTATTTAGTTTTTATGATTATGCAGGCTGGTCAAGTTAAAATCAAGTCAAGGTGTTAGAGGAGATGGTCCAAATATGGGCGCTGCATTTATTATGGGCCCCCAATAAATTCCTATTAAACTACTGAGTGACATCTCTGAACCATAATTAGAAACATGTCTACTAGGCATCTTGTGGGTTTCACTCAGTTCATTTATTCTATCGTTGTTAGCAGGTGGCCGTGAATGTATTCGTGAAATTCCAATTGTTTTATTAAGGTAAGCTATTATAATAATTTTTGGAAGGTTATTATTCGAATATAGTTTTGTTATTAGTTTTAATCGGTTCTTCTAATATATCTTCCTAATATAGTTATACTACAGGGTCTTATGGAAATGACGTATAATATTTAAACCGGCAATTTCTGAGATAAAGACAAATTGAAGAAAAATACCCATAAATGGCGCTTTCAATTCATTCAGCGGTAAAAGTGACCTGACGTCAAACCAGAAAAAACACCTGTGTGGCACTGTGTAAGCAATCAAGGAATTGTGGCCGATGTTGTCATATGTACACCTTAAACTCTTTAGACAAAATAAAATAATTTAAACACTTTTCCATTCTGTAATACCTTTTTGTACAATTGAAGAACATTTACGACGGACTATGTTTTAAACAACCCGAAAAAACATATGGAATAGTAATAGCCACGTACGTCACTAGGTCAAATGCCAATGACCTCTTGAAGCATTACATTGGCTCAGCGAAGTAGTTTCATATAGCGCCGCATGCTTGCGGTCTGTTAGTTGAAGACCAACCAGTGGCCGGATACGTTGTGTCTCGTCGATCACAACACACTCTCAGCAATCTGCTCTGTTTTTTCTGTTTACGCGTGTATCTTGCCCGTCCATAAATAATCTTTGAATATTGTTTTTATTGACGCGTTTCGTCTGGACGTCAAATTTCGTCGCGTGTAATAAAATCTAATAATCTGTAGTATAATCTGTACTATTTTATTTTCAAAAGCTAACTATCGGTTGTGTTTCACTATTACTGTGTGTACATAAAGTGTTTCCAGGAGTGCTCCCATGAAAAAGAAAAAAAACATTGTGTTTGTCCCTGGATTTCCTCGCTCTTTAAGTATAAAGATAAATACAAGTAGGTGGAAAATAATTTATTTTTATAATTTTATATGGAATTTCAGTTTTACATTAAGTTTAGCAACATTGCCATTGGGTCTGGGTGAAATGTTGTACAGTAGCGCGGACTGACCTGTGAGTAAGAGTGTTTTTTTATCCCACTTTTAAAACGGTCGATTTAAAAAAAAAAAATATGTAGCGCTTCTTTAGGACACCCAAGGAGTCGCCCATTTAAATATAATACGTCATTTCCATAACCCCTGTATTTGTCACTTGCCTAACCTCAAAACAAAATTACATATTTTTGTTTTGAAACCTACTATGTTGGTAATATGGGCCCTTAGCGAGCTCTAAATATGAGCCCGGGCCCATATTCGGACCCGGTTTTTAATTTACTGTTCCTTACAGGTATTCCATGCCACGAAATAAACCAAAGTTTTAACCAAAGGATTTAAGAAAAAGATGGAGCAAGGAAAATATGATGAAAGCCATGGATAATGTTAATAATAAAATAATAAAAACCGCCAGTAAAACTTTTAAAGTACCGAGGTCGACACTTCGAAGGCTGTTAAAAAAAAAAGAAAATAACTTGAAAGCCTAAGACGTAATTAAAACTCAACTAGGAAGAAAAAATATATATTATGAAGTGAGATAGAAGAAAAGAAGATCTTGTTCAGTATATTTTGTCAATCTAAAAAACGAAATAGGAATGATAGCGACAACGCCTCAGAAGCTGAAAATGAATAATTTGTACCAGCAGACAATGACGTCGATGATGATAAAACAGGACAATTCACACCAGATGACGAAGATGCTGTCTGTCTGTTTTGTGAAAGCCGATTTTTCAGCAGATCAGAGAGGAGAACTTTGGGTTCGTTGCCTTATGTGCAATATGTGGGCACACGAACAATGCTCGGGAGCAGAAAAAGATGCCTATGTTTGCGACTTGTGTCACTGATTTATTCACATTTCCATCTATGTATCGTTAAAATGTTTATGGTTGTTTATTCATTACAAAATAAAGTTTTTTTGAGATACCTAGAACTTCTGTACTATTTTTTTTAAAGGACCATATTCCACTCACTATCGCCTTTTATAGAAACTTGACAACATTTTAGAATTTATCGTGTAAATTGAAGTTTTTCCCACTTTGTGAAAAATAAGTATTCTAATATTAGTAGAGAAATCTATTTCCTAGATGTATGCCAATTGCTAGGTAAAAATTTAAAAAAATGTGTAAATTGTGAAAGAAAAACAAAAGGGGGTCCATATTAGAATCTTCTCCTCTATATTTATTCCATCTTATAGAGATACGTATGCGTAAAATAGACGAGAATAATGTCATATTTTACGTAAATTTAAACGCCGCACATCAAATTTACCTGTATTGTTGCCTGCCCCCCTCCCCCCATTAAAAAATCTTCTGGGTCGCTCTCGTAGGGAGGTTCGTCGTACCAGTGCCCTAACCGGGGGTCATGGGGATGAGGCATACCTGCGGGGGCCAGCATTCTTACATCGTCGTCGTACATATAAGTGTCATCTGAAAAATGAATTAATTTCGTAAGAGCATATCTCAAATTCTACTTGTTATGATTAGAATTTGAAACAATAATAATTTAGACCAAACGTGTGAGATAAATTCTTTATAGTTTAGATCGATACACTTCTTTACATCTTTTAAATTATCAATGTTGTTAATATTTTGTAGCCGAAGCGGCAGCACTACACGGCTGAAAATATAAAAAAAAGAGAGCATATTCACTGATATAAGATATTAAATTTGTGATCCGTGCCAGTACTTCATATACGTCTAATCTACCATCAATCACCCTGTATGGGTTTAGAATAGTGTTGTGATCGCTCGAGTGAAAAACCGCTTGAGTACTCGATTATTGAAATAACTGATATTGCTCGATTATTAAAAAAACCGCTCGAGTTATCTATTCACGCGAAAACCGTCACTCGTCACTTATTATCTTTCATCGATACCCGAGCTTCGCTTGACGCCGACGGAAATGCACCGCTGTAGTGTGATCCAGTTAAAAAATTGCTCGTATCTATATTCGAACAGTTTTTCGCTCGAAGGAAATACTCTAGTTATAAATTCAGGCGAAAAACCTAAAAATATCGCCTGTCACTTGATACCCAATCTTCGTTCTTCGTTCCGAAATATGCCGATTGGCGACGTTCGAGTTTGACGTTGAGCAGGTCACACGACATACGTCTTTCTTAAAGGCACATAAACGAGAAGGTGCTAATAAAAAAGTATGCCAAATCCCTTAGCGGAGTCATCGCGACATGGATTTTGTAAAGTTTTGTTTTAATTGGCTAGCCAGCGGCGTAGTTTAGGTCTCTGATTGTAAATATTAAAAAATTAAAGGACATAATTTTAAAATTTTTATTTACTATAAACTCGAGAAAACTTCTCAAAAATAACATAATAATAGAAATTGTTAATGAAAAAATAACAAAACGAACAAAATGGTTAACAAACATAGGTATCGACAAATTTTTTGGTAACCAAAAGTAAACATTCTTAAATTTAAACAGGAACTTTTAGATACTACTATAAACATGAATTTAAAAAAATAATCACCTATTTTCTTATTTTGCCAGTCGCGTAACTAAGCCTACATTTTTGAAAGGCACATAGTGGGCACCTGATAATGGAAGTGGAAGAATTTGACAAGCCATTTTAAATATCTACTTAATTTATGCTCGTAGATTGAGAAAGATGTGAAGAAATATAATAATTCTTTGTAATACTTTTTGTTTTAAAAAAGCACAAGAATAAACCCGAATAATAAATACATATTTAGGTGATTTTTTGCAGTTTTTTGTTTGGTATCGAGACACGTGGTAAAAATTCATTATTCACAAATAAATAAATTTCTGGAATTTTTTTGGTGGATACTACAATTTTTTAGCTAAACCTGTGCCCACCCGTAGTTACGTGCCTGCTAAATACCCTACCTGATCACATGTAAACGGCTAGGCTGCCGGTCGAGCAGTCGGTGACGTCATCGCTTGGTGAATTGGAATTTAAAGCGCTTCACTCGATTATTAAAATCGCTCGAGTATCAAGTACTCGAATTTTAAAATCATCGGTTTTTCCCAACACTAGTTTAGAACCCACATGTGAAACAAGTTTTTGACGAAGATGTTTCGATTCTGGCAACTAGAAGTTGTCTCAGCACCTGTCAAGTATTAATATGCGTTGAAGAGTAGTGGAGACAATATAGTTACACTCCTGCCGCACGTCTCTCGTAACTATGATCTCTTCCGACAGTTGATCGTCTATGCGTGCTTTTGCGCTCTGCATATAATATAGATTCGACACAATGTGAAGGTCGTTACAGTCTATCTGCTTTGATTTAAGGACATCCATTAGTTCTTCGTGGCGCACTTTGTCGAGAGCCTTATTATAATCGATGAAACATCCGTGTATATCCTGGTTTATTATATTTAGAAGTGAAATATTGAGGATGACAAGTTTTTCAAATTGACATCCTGTATATAGTACAGTAGTACTTTTCACACTGCGCGCATGTTCTACCTAAATTCAAGAAAGTGAAATGAACCAATCATGATTTTCGATATTATCGCACATTAAAGCTTGGATTAATGGAAATTAATTGACGAAAAATGCTCACGCTTACCTGCTGCAGTCATAGGTCCCCTGATTCCTTCCTTTCCTAATTGCAATAAACCCTGTTTGATATCCCTTAAAATCTAAAAATGGAAAATGTTATTAGTTGGATAAAAAAAATACATAAATTATTAAGAGGTGAGTAAACTCACAGTCTGTTCCACTAGTTTAATCATCGTTATATAAATTCTTCATTTTCTTGAAAAAATAGAAATAAAAAAAAAAAAAATAGGAAAAATACTGTTAATTCTACATCTTAAATTTGATTTTTGGATAAATTTTGTAAAACTTTTTCAAAAATGAAAGGCCAAGATGAGTCCGCAAAGGTACCACTGGTTTTTATTTTTTCGGGTTTGTGGCTCTTCGAAACATGTATGGACGTTAAAATTTAAATAATATTTATTCAACTAGTTGAGCAGACTATGAGTTTCTTCACCTCTTCATAATTTCACTTCAAATGGACTATTTGAAAAAAAATACATAAATTATTACTAAATCCAACAGAAATTAAATTTAACAAAATTGATGCCACCCTTGAGCGTGCGGGAAAAGGCAACATATATATAAACAGTATATTGCCAATACGAACGTTCCAAAATACAAAAAGTGTCACCCGCTATGGGAGATGGCGCGGGCCTATTGAGTTTGAGCAGTAGGGTGGAAACTTTATCGATCGCGTCAGAGCCGGCCCGACATTATTTGTTTGTTGTTATTCGTCGCCATCTTTGGTTCTGGATGCTTTTTTAAATTACAGAATAAAAAGTGGTTTATCCACATTGTTGTCGTTATATTAGTGCTTATAAACTTTCATTACCTAACAACAATTTTTGTGAATGACTTTTTAATTTGTGGTGATTCGATTCGCTGCTTGGTAGGCTAGTGGCTTGTTTTGTTTAAGATGAAAGGACACAGGTGCATGGTGCTTATTTGCAAAAGTCGTGGATCAATACCAGGTATAAAGAATTTCAGGTATGTACATATATACGAAAATATTTTGCTTATCACATTATCCGATCTTCGGAACCGAATTTCACTAAAAAGCTTGTAAAAAAAGAAGAGAGTGTCACTCGTATACAATATAATATATATGTGGTCACTACCTTAAAATTATTTATTATTAATTTGGTGCATTAGTAGCTGATAATAATTCCTAAAATAGTAATTCATTCTTAATTTCTGGTTTAGAAAAAAGTGAGGTTAAGAAACATACGACGTCCATGGAACGCTGTCTTAAATCGAACTAATCGAAATTTTGATTGCAATATTTTTCTTAACTAACCAGTGAAATTTACATTAAAAAAGTTGGTCCTGTCGAATATTTGCTCAAACTCACAACGCTCGATGCCCATAGCGGGGACATAATTGCAGATATACTTTTTATATATACGGTGTTGAAAAAAGATCGGTACCCCGGAATAACTACGGTACATTGCAGCGGAAAATGTCTGGGGAAAAGTTGTTTGGTTTTGAAGGAGGAATGGTTTGCTATTTAAATCACCCCCCGAACAAACCCGAACAAACCCCCTCAACCCCCTGGCGCGGGTGGGGATAAGTTAAGATTTTCAAATGGAGCCCCATATTTTTTATTGGCGTATCGTGTTCTCAGAACCAAAAATAAAATTTTTTTTTTTATTTGGGCCCATCCTTCACTAATAATCACCATGAGAAAGACAAAATCAGAACCGTGCGAAAATCAAGTTTTATCCCGGAAATACTCTTTTTCTCTATCTTGTATTAAAAAATGCCAGTGGAACACAAACAACTTTTTCCAATTTTTCGGACAAAAGATGTATATTTTCGGTCGGAGAACACGATACACCAATAAAAAAATATGGAGTTCCATTTGAAAATCTTAACTTACCCACACCCGCGCCCGGGAGTTGAGGGGGTGTGTGTGTGTGGGTGGGGGGGGGGGGGGGTGGTGGTGGTTTAAATTGCAAACTATTCCTCTTTCAAAACCAAACAACTTTTTCCCCAGATATTTTCCGCTGCAATGCGATACACCGGAGTTATTCCGGGGTACCGACCTTTTTTCAACACCCTATATATGTGGATCCCACACAATTTCTCTATTCAATACTTTTTGTAAAGTTAGCCGTTAAGAGATTATTTTGCTGTATCGTGGTATTGGGCTGGCCAGTATGCAGCGTTTGACGATGGATAATAACATTTAAATAGGTAAGTGGGAAGCTAAAGGTCCATGGTTCGATTCCCAAGAGACCCAATTTCGCCTCCCTGCAACGACACCCTCTTGGCACTTTTAACAAGTGTAGGGAATTTTTATGGAAATTCTTCCGTAAGTGCGGATCCAGAAACGTATTTACGGGGGTCGTCAAAACTGAAACGTTCTGTGTTATTCGTACATAGATAGTCAGGGCTGGAGTTACCCTTCTTACCGCCCCCCTCAATTTATTCAGCCCCGAATATTCTTGACAAAAACCAACGTGTTCGTTTATGGTTGAACATTTGCGTCAAAATCTGTTTGCTTAATACGATTCTTTGATGATTTTTTTCATCATTGTTTTTATTGTTCGAGAGTATTTTTTACACCATACAAATGCGATAATTAGAAACTAGCAACATTTTTTCTTAGATTTCTACGCTACAATTGGTCACAGCATTCATAATGAATCTTCTACAGCATGTGTAACAAACGGGGAAACTTTTCTATCCTTCATTTTATGAATAAAAGTCACTCTTGCCAAAAAGTGTTACTTGGTGGAAAACCTTCTTAGTCGAGTATAGACGTTTTAAATTGTCCTGCGAGAGAACCTGATTTGACGACCCTAGACTATTATTTTTTGGGTAGATTAAAAGAAAATTGTCTACGGAGATAGAACGCAAATGCTGAAATTGTAGAAAACAGAATAATGCAAACCTGCAATGAGTTCACAAGGGCAGAATTAGGAAGAACTATAAAAAAACTACTTGGATGGATTGGAGAGAGAGAGTATACAATATTTCGGAAATACAACAATGGCTAGGGAGGTTTCCAATAAACCGGAACAAGCAATTTCAATAAAAATATGGAAGAATTAGAAAATGAAATATTTATTGAGGACGATGGGGATATATTCCAAATTATAGATCTTGGATTTTCCATGAGGATCTATAGAGAGAATCCGTTTGAAGGTGTTTCCAGCACAAACCTGCTGCTTTACATGTTCTGCAACAAATAGACAAATTTGATAATGATTTGTAAGTTTTTGTTATAAAAATCAATTTATTTTTGGTATAATATTTGTCACAGGAAGTAGTCACAGCCATGTTTTAGGAACGACAAGGATTTCGGTAAAATTACAGGATCTCTTTTTAGTAGCATCCATAATAGAGTGCAGAAGAATATTTATATTTTGTAAAAAGAAATTCAAATTCGGGTTCGGCCCCGTATTATGACCACTCAACGAATTGTCCAAAAACAAAGGTTAGATATTACAGAACAAGTACTAGAGGTTCTTAAATGTTGCAACAACCATTACCGGTGTAAAAATAAGTTAGAAGCGTTGCCAACTCTTGATGAGGCTTAGATAAGCTCGCAGATATTTCCTAAGATGCATACCATGTTGTAAAGACAAAGCTTATTTCAATATCGTCAAACAGCCACTTAAAGAACCATGGTTTAACAAAGGATCAAAGGCACATAGGAAACAAGTAAGCATGTTGTACAGAATGAGAACTTCCCATTGTTCACTATACCTTTACAAAAACGGAATACGAGAGAATGTCCGATGTGAGTGTGGAGATCTTGCGCACATATTTTTCAACTGCCGCAACAGAATGAGGGAAGACCATCAACTGTACAATACTCTGCTACAGAGGATCAAAGGATCAGTCAAGGTCCAGATCATACTAGCCAATCCAAATAGTCCAGAAGCTAACTTTATAATCCAATTCCTGATACAAAATAACATATATATTTTCTATCTTTCTATCTATCTTATCATAGATATGGGTGTCTTTTTAAAACCCGAACACCTTCTTTTCTCGCTCAGATTGCATTTTTTTGATTTCAACCTCCTCAGATGATTTTCGTAATTTTGAGGGGGAAATCTAATGGCGCAGGTTTTTTTTCACCTGCGGTGTTCAGGTGGTGCCCTACGCGGGGCAACATTACCAACAAGATGGAGCTCCGGCTCATTTCACGGTACCTGTTCGCCAATGGTTAAACGATCATTTTCCTGGACAGTGGATCGGGCGGCTCGGCCCCGTATTATGGCCAGCAAGATCATCAGACTTAACGCCGATGGATTTCTTTTTCTGGGGGTTCATCAAGTCGATTGTGAGTCGTACGAGGACGTAGAATCTTCAGGAGTTGAGACAAAAAATCACTGCTGCCTGTAGAGAAAAAGTGACTCCCGAAATTTTAGAACGAGTGCAAGAAGGGTTTCAGAGTCGTTTGTGCTTTTGTATGGAAAGAAACGGGGAGCATTTTGAACATTTATTAAAATAAGAAAATTAGTTTCAACCTTAAAATTATTTCTGATTTCATATTGCCACTTACTTTATATGAGTTCAGGATCGATTCGAATAAAAAAAATGTGTGGGACGAAAGTTGCTCGTTTTTTAATGAAGGTTCGGAACCTGCGAGAAAAAAAAACGGGTTCCCATTTAAAAAAAAAGTTGCCCTGAGCAGGGAACCACCTGAACACCGCAGGTAAAAAAAACCTGCACCATTCGATTTCCCCCTCAAAACTACGAAAATCATCTGAGGAGGTCGAAATCAAAAAAAATGCAATCTGAGCGAGAGAAAAAAGGGTGTTCGGGTTTTAAAAAGACACCCTGTATATAATTATACATTCACGAGAAAATAAGAAGAATCAATAATCCCATCCTAACCCAAGGCAGCAGGCAGAACGGATGGGACTTCCCAAAATGTATGCGAAATATAATATGGTAGAAGGAAAAAGGAACAAGAGTCTCGAAGCTCAGCCAATGGGCGCCTACCTTCAGAGAAAAGTAGCCTCTGAAGATGAAAAGCGAGAGGCCATTGCAAATATATCAAGAAAAAGAAGGAAGCTGGCTAAATGTCGGAAACGATAAGATGCCGTAGAAAGAAGAAGAGCGAGAAATATTTCTACAATATTTTATTTTAAGACAACTTAGAAATAGGAGGCCATAAGTTGGCAAAACTGAGAATACGGAAACAAATTAGTTAATGGGTGCATTCAGCAGAACCAATGGATTTGTAAGCGATTAGTAATCATCTGCTGAATGCACAAAAAAAAATCGATTTCACAAATCGATGGGAAATCGGACGCCATTTTTTCCATCGAATTTAACAAGCAATTTGTGATTTGACAGCGATTTATATCAGTGTTTGTCAGGTTGAGGAGAAGAGAGAGAATTAGAGAAGCCTACAAACCCTCTTCCATTCCGTATTTAGAAAGGATGTCCTGAACTTAAAACTCAACAGTGCTTTAGAAATTCCTGGTAGAAACGGAATTCGAAATGTCTCAACAAATGAGACAAAATATGGAAACTGGCATAAACATAACTCAGGCATGCATTTTTTCCTCTTTAAAGCTAGTAAGAGCTTTAGCTTTCGTCTGGCTTGTTCGCGTTTGGGCGAGGTGGAGGAAAATTCTCCACAGAGCGAAAATATACCAGTATTATAGTATTATAAGCTGGGGTTAAAAAAAAAAATGATATCAACAAAAAGACGCCAAATGGGATTTAATTTATTTTGCTAGACAATATTTTGAGGTCCCTAGCCATTCATGTGTAGGGTTACCCTCTGCCCAAATCCATCCTCATAAATCATATAAATGATATAATTTTAAACCATAAAGTTACGACGATATTTAAACTTAAATATAATGCCAAAATTGTAAAAAAAAACTACCGATCTATCCTGAGCTTCCTTTAGGGCAGATGATGCACTACTTGCGTCGCCCTGAATCCACCACTGGACGCAAGGCCATAAAAACAAGGAGACCGCGGAATTTTATTCAAATAAAACAAGCCAAGGGATCATCATTTATTTACGCAAAAACTGGCGAGGAATAATTGCAATTGCTTATTTTGGTCGTAAATTCTAAATGGTTTTTTCCGTTTTTCTTGTGTGTTTCCGATGTAGTTTTCAATGAGGATTGCAGTTAGAAGTGACAGGACGAATATTGATCAAAGCTGGCTATACAGGACGTTTCCGGAGGAAAGTTGAAATAATTCTTATTGTTTATTTAGCATTTAGTAGTAGTATATAAGGCACTAGGGAGGCCCCCCCCCCCCCACTTTTCTTTACATTTACTCGTGGGCTGCCCTTCAAATAAGATAATTGGAAGAAACCCGACCAATCACCCGAATAAAATCGAAACAAAACCGTGTATGATAAAAATTTGACAACTCTTATACTACCGTAAGCTTAGGATCGCTGACCTACATCTCTTGCATACATTAATCCCCTTTTACACACAACTGCGAAAACACGAGGTTAATCGCCCAATAGTATCTAAGTATACAATACTCCAACCTTCTTTGTATTGGAAAATATTTTGCAATGTAATATAGGTATATTGCGTGTATGCATGTTATTATGAAGAACAAAAAGCTCAACTCAAAAACCAGTTTAATAAGTCGGTGACGATGACTGTAATACCATAAATCGTTTTCGGGGTTTAAAGTAAAAAAAAATATACTCCTTTTTTAACATTCTGTAGCTGGGAAAGACCGCATATCTGGACTCACATTTATACGATCTATTTTCCTTATATTGACTACTAAAATCCCGTATTAAAATAGTTCCCTTTCCTCCCTAAACACCCTCTATACGTGTAAGAAGCTAGGTTATATAGAAATGGTCAATATGATTCAGATCCTGGTTAGCCGGAGTCCATTCCAATCTTCAAATACTAATTTCATCCAGATATTGCGTAATCATAGGCACAATACCAGGCCTAATATAAGCCAAAATAAAGAATGTCCCCGATACGTCGTCAGGAATTTAAAAGTTACTTTCAATAAATCTAAGATGGAAGCGTATTGGTACGAAATTAACTTCGTTTTGTTAAATTTTACTCCTGGAACGAACTCCAACAAAAATGAGAGAGTTTATGTGTTGTATGAAAAGTATAATTTGAACACAGAAAATTACTTTATTGTTTCTGGCACATCTTCTGCATACTTCTCATAGGATGGTACGTATTTACTGAGTGTTAAACGCAAGCATAAAGACAGATGCTCGTCAGTTAACCGATTTCGGTATTTTGACTTTATTATTTTCATTTCAGAAAACGCAGATCGCAGATTCGCACAAATAGGTGGATCCAAACAATGCTGTTAACTGCAGAGCCATTTGTTTCAAATATGGATATTTTTCTTCTTGTAAAAAGACCAAAAATTTGTATCTCCTGCTATGGCTTTGAGATATATATCTGAAATAATGTACAATACCTCGTTTTCGATAGAAGACACGTCTAAATCGAACATATTTGATATTTCAGAAGATGTGATAAGAAAAATGGATAAGGCATAAAAGTGACAATAGGCGTAAATTTTTTAAAATCGGAAAAACGCCTTTCAAACTCATGGAGGGCGCCTTTCGAAAAATAAAAACTGTGGCTGCATGGTGACTGTTGTTTAGCTACCAAACTTGTCAGAACGTATCGCGACCGACCGAAAAAACTCTCGCGATCGACTGTTTGAGCACCCCTAGAACATAGAACATAAGCAGTTTCACCCCGCTATAATATCTTTCTAACTAATCCCGGATCCGGATCCGGTTGTAGCCTTCTTTCTTAATATCCGGTTTGGCAGGATTTTAGACCGGATCCGACCGGAACTCAATTTAAAAAAATGTGTTGTAGAAATTATGATCAGAACCACAGTGACATCGTAGAGTTGTTTTATTTATCGAAACTAAGATAAAAACACAACACGAACTCTGGAACAAACGACATAATTAATAAATAATATACCGGGTTTTATGGAAATAACTTATTATATTTAAACCGGCAAATCCTGAGATAAAAATAAATTGAAGAAAAATAACCTTAAATGGCGCTTTGAATTATTGTACGAAATATAAACTTTATATGAAATATCAAAATTTACTTGGCCGCTACTGAGAATGTTCGCAATCAATAGTTTATTGAGGCGGTGTTGTCATATTGCAACACCGAATTGTAAAGGCACGTGTTCAGTTTTTGACAATAAGACGTCTTTGACCCGCGTTATCAATTCTTTTTCAAACTTTTTAGAAAAAAATATTACAATTTTAAGGTACGTACTCTCTTACCTTCGATCTTATAATCCGTTTTAATTAAATTGCGTAAAAAAATAAAACACAAAAAGTATGTTTTGCAACAGAACCAACAGTAGGCAATATCACACAAATTTGAAATCACATCACAATATTTCTTATTATGAATTATTTCACAACAGAAAAAAATCGGGTAATGCTACAACTAACAAAATGTTTAAAATTCGTATACATCAAGCACGTGGAACCCTCGATAGCGTCATTCCATCGCCGAATCTCGAAATATACTGAGGCAACGATAGTCGCGCGCGGCAGGTATCCAAGTAAGGGCGAGACATGCGGTGTGATCTGACAACACTGTTAGTATACTCTAGTGACCCACATTGTGGCTAACTGAATCCAGATGGAACGGCGCGACAGTATGTGGGTAAAAAGGGTTTTTACCTTAGTATTTAGATATTCGATTTAAAAAAAAAGTATGTAGACTTTCTCTAGGACACCCCAGGACTTAAATATAATAAGTAATTTCCATAACACCCTGTATATCACATTAATATTTGTAATTAATAATGGGCAGATTTTTCATCTCTTTCTATAACATTTTGTTGAAAATACAGGGTCCGACCAAGAATGTTAGCGGTGGTTCAAATCCGCATTACAAATAACGTTTATAAAAATAAAACATTAAAGGGTAATAAACTTAAATTAACTCCAAATTGAGGGGTGACATCATCTAAAAATATACTATCTAAATAGTGTATGCGGTAAAAAAATATAGATCTTATATCACCAATAGTAAAACCTCGTTTGGAATCCTTCATCTTACCTCTTCATGTTCCTTCGTAAATTTCTCCCGTTTTCTCAGAGCTTCTTGCACCTTCAGCTGCAAAAAAAAGAAGAAAAAACCGGTTAGAAAAATGGCCAGAAGGGCATTTATTAGGAGAAATTAGTGGTGAGCTCAGACGGGACCGAGTAACTTTAGGTAAATTTAATTGCGGCGCTGCTACAGTGCTTAAATTAGTCTGCTTTCGAGGGCGAAGAGCGCAGAGCGTCAGTGGCGGAGTCGTGATTATTTAGGGACGAATTCAGGGGGCTGTCTACTTCAAGAGATAACGGTCCGAGATTCAACGAACCCGCTTCCGGAAACGTTAACATGTTGGCGAGAATAATCTTCTAAAACAAACTAAAGAACAAGGTTGGATACTCGCTCGAATCTGTCGAAAGACGCGCTGGGCGAAATGATTCAGGATAGGCTAGCAGAAGCACGTGAAAATTACGTCAATAAATGGTCATCTAATGACGAGTGATGACCAGCAGGATGACGTAAATATCACGTGAAAATTACTCCGTAATGTCTTGTCGAATGGCGTGAATAATTTCATGTTTAATTAACATCAGTATATTACTTCAAATTAAAGTATACGCATTACATGACCTTTTATTCAGGATATGTTTCGGGAGTCCCTTATTAAAAACTAAACGGCGTGATTAGTTTCAGTCGTATTATTTAAAATACAAAGAAGTCTATATGGACAACTCTGGTCCAGGAAGACGATGTAGCTATATCCGCTCTTCTTGGAGCTCATTAATGGATTAATTCTTGAAATTTGAGCCCCAGATAGTCCCCAATCCAGCGGGAACTTCTTTTCGTAAAAAATATTGTAAGATCATCAATACTTATAATATTGTACTCAGCATAAAGTAAATAAATTTTCTTTTAATTTGCAAATGTTTCTTTAGGTCTTATCTGATGAGGGGCTGTTAATTTTATAAGTCTATCGCTAATTACAAAAACGTAATAAATCATCGTCTTCCGTAACAAATCTATTACGAACGTAGTGACGCTGGCAAGGCTGGTTCCATCCTGAGATCAGTGCTGCCAGAATGGTTCGTCGGGATATCCGTAGAATACTGGGGAAAGGGTGGGGGAAGGCTTTCAAAAATCCGTAAAAATCCGTTTTGTGTAGAAATAGTTAAACTTATCTAATTTCATGCAAATTTGTTCTAAAAAGGTATTATTTTTCGTTTTCGCGTGAATTACGTACTTTATTCATAAAAAATTATTGGATAAATCGATTGAAAGTTGCGTTGTTACTGGTTGTTCAGAAGTAGCTGCGCCATGAACCCTAGTAACCAATACGAGTATATAGAGATATAGGGGTCCGTGTTTCAACTTTCAACTGCGCTTCTGAACAGTCTTGCAGCATGCGAAATGTATCTGCAAATTCTGCAGGGACCCTATTATTGAACATTCTAAATCCAGGAAAAATCTATAAATCCTTTTAAGGGTTTTAAATATAAATACAAAGTCACTCCATCCGATTCGGAAGTCTGGTTCTCGGTTTCGTAATCCATGTTGAAGTTCGAAATAGATTTGTAAAAAGTTACGACGAAGCCGCAACAGGATATTTTGAACGCAACGCTTCTAGCAAATAAAGCAGGTTGATGAAACAAGCGCGTTCAAAATAAAGTCATACGTCATACCAACCCCAAGAAAAAAATTGGTTACATCGTTGACCAACTTGAGAAATGAAAACGCCCATCATGCTGCCCATCATTCATACAGTAACAACTATTTACGGTAACAAAACTAGCTGAATCATGATAAAACATGCATTAAGATTCTTCCATATTCAAAAATCCGCAAAATTCCGTCCGAAGTCTGAAATCCGTCGAAAATCCGTTTAATTTTTCTCAGGGTAGCAAAAATCCGTCAAAAACGGATTAATCCGTCAATCTGGCAGCACTGCCTGAGATAATTTTACAGACGCCACATCTTAAACACCAACAACCAGGTAGTGTAAAAGAGCAGACAACGCCATCTACGAGAATTTATTCTAGTGCAAGGGCAGCCACTCTGGTGGTAAGTAACATTTTATATACATACATTTTTCAGTATTTGCGAGTAGATATTATATATTATGGTCTTTGAAAAGTTTAACGCTTCAAAAGTTTGATGAAATAATTGAGGTATTCAAAAGAACGCCGTTTATATAATATAATTATGAAAAGTATCAGTTCACCAGAAAAGGACGTTAGGATCACGTAAAAAAAAATATGTCGTCGATATTTGGTGCCCTGTCATCTGCTGATCAGAATCACCATATATTGACGTCACTATGACGTGCCTCTGCTAGCCAAGTAGTGTATCGTCCAAGTTTCTAACAGAATAAGTTCTATGCCTTTGTTTTTAGTATGTAAAATTATAAAATTTGAATCAAAATTATGTTGGTTTTCTTTTAAATGGTTGGAATAATTAGAATCTGTTTTATCTTTTATGCAGCATTCTTTTTCCAAAATATCTTCCTGTTTGGCCAATGTATGTTTTCGGACAATCTTTACATTTTAGTTTATACACCCCTGATTTTCAATTTTTATGATTTTTAGTTTTATTATTTTTTATATATTTCCCTAAAGTGTTGTTAGTTTTGTAAGCTACCCTTAGGTTGAGTTTATTAAGCAACTTACCCACATTTTTACTAGGTTTTCCAATGAAAGTGACAACTTTAAATTTATCTGCTGACGTTTTACTATTAGGGAAAACTAAATCAATAGTTTTTTTTGTATGTTTTTTTCCTTAAGATTTTGTTTATTAAATTCGAAGAATAACCATTACTGTCTGCTATTTGTTTAATGATCAATGGTGAACTAACAACACTTTAGGGAATTATATAAAAAAAATAAAGCTAAAAATCATAAAAATAGAAAATCAGGTGTGTATAAACTAAAATGTAAAGATTGTCCGAAAACATACATTGGCCAAACAGGGAGATATTTTGGAAAAAGAATACAAGAACATTATAACAGCTACATAAAAGATAAAACAGATTCTAATTATTCCAACCATTTAAAAGAAAACAAACATAATTTTGATTCAAATTTTATAATATTACATACTGAAAACAAAGGCATAAAACTTAATCTGTTAGAATCCATGGAAATAAATAAACTTAAAAATACCGATGTTTTACTGAATCATCACATAGACCTTAACAATTCTCCTTTGTTAAATTTATTTCACTAATCCGCTATTACATGTATATATAAATCTATAAAATAATTTTTCTATTTTGGTTCGATATGAAAGCTTTTTCGATACCGTTTTCAGTATCATAATAAGCTTTTTTCGATACCGTTTTTTTTCATTTTAAAAGGTTGGTGGTACTCCTGTGTATGTTTGGTTGCATAATAAACAATTCCTAAACTAACCTCACAATCACAAGTTTAGAATCAACATGTAATATATTCTCTTACAAAGATATCAATTTAAAGCTAATAAATACACTGTACACTAATTATACTTATTTATTATTAAAAGTGCAGTTGTTATAAACATTTATTGTGACCGTACTTGTGTCTGCAGCGTTAATTTTAAAATCGGGCATAGCTGGTGTGTTTGAAACGTTTTGTTCAGGATGAATCCTTATTTGGGAATCCAATAATCCACTTTTATTAAGAACTGGTTGTAAAAAATTAATGTATAGGTAGGTACTGTACAATTTTTTTTACCTTTAAACCTAAGTAAATGTTATTTTCAGCCTCAGTTATAAACTTATTGATATCCTCTAAATCTAAAATGGAAGATTTTTTGGGCTTGTCGCTCTCAGATTGCCTTTTTAAAAAGGCTTGAAGTCTTGCATAATTTCTTATATCTGTGTTTTCATAAATCTTACTGCAAGCTCTTAATTGTGAGTATAAGGACCACAGAGTCGACGACTTCTTAGTTTTACTTTCCTTCCTTCTAAAAATAAGCGATTAGAACATTTTCACTACTTCTAGAAACACCTTTTGCAGTACACCAGGTTGTGAAGGTCTTGTAGTCTTTTTCGTATATTTTCTTGGACTTTTTTGGTAAAAGTTGATCCAGTGTATTATTTGCAATTTCCCTTAACTCAGGAGGAGTTAAATTAATAATATCTTCTTGATTTATTATTGATTAATTTTAAGAAAGCTTTCAATATTCTCGACAAAATGGCGGACACGTATAATTTATCAAAGCTTACTTGATAAATAATTTGACTATTGCCAACATAAAATTTAAACATACAAATTTACAAAATTGTTATGGCATTTATTAGTTTTAATTATGTGTTTTTTATTAAAAAATACACAAAATAGAAAAAGTAGTATAAAGTACATGTTTTATAAAGCTATTATAGCGCTTGTCCACTTAGAAAACTCGCCGCAAGCGGCTCGTTTCCTAACAGGGACGCGTGCTAAAATATCATGCTTTATAAAACTTGTATTTTAATATACTATTATATAATCACTTTACTGACCATTTGGAAAATCCCACTGTTACTATTATATCCCCTACACCCAACACCATCTTTATACCTGTAATAATATTTTAGGATTGTATACTTTGTTAGATATAGAAAAATACTCATTCATTCTCAATCTGAAGAAGCTACAGTGATAGCGAAACATGTCATTTTTAAGAATATAGTGGTATAGCAGTATCGGCTGAATCAATTAATTTTTTGTTGTATTACGCTCCTCCTACGGAAACGTTCAGAATTCGCTGGGCGAACAATACATCCCCTTCCCGTTTGCACGCTACTGTATCACTTGCCGGAGCAGATATACTTTTCTGCGCTCGCTTCTTACTAATGCGACAATGATCAGATAATAGATATCAGTCTATCAGTCATGTGACACATTTGCACAGTTTCGATGTTTTCCGGCGGCCACTTAAAATTCCCAAGACGGTCGTTTGGAATCACGAGGGCTCGTAAAATTTATCTACTTCTTATGAACTAAATAGGTCTTTGTCTTCCAAAAGACGAAGAAAAATAAAGTTAAATCTTTCGATCTATATTTCTCATCTTCGGGGTGTGTGTGTGTGTCATGATTGAATGTTTTAGAGCACAAGGAGAACAGCCGGCGATATTTCAATAAATTTAGTTCACCTATAGACATTTCATTTTATACCGGGTGATGCATTGTTAAGTTGAACATAGGAGATTCTATGTAATTTCGGCTGAATATTGGCTTCTGTGTACATTTTATAGGAAAACTGCATTACAACTTTTTGAAGAAGCCGACATGATAAATCCATGTATAGTTTTTGCAGAATTATATCGTTGATCTCTTGACTGCAATAAAACCTCATTATCTATTCGACCATAAAATAAATAAGGAAATCCCAAATTTTAAAACCTTTTCGAGCAGAGCCGGACCAGGTATACAAATTCAATTTATACCTATGCCTGATGCATATATAAATACAAAGTGATTTTTAATAATTTTAATCTTTAGTGGTTTTCCGGCGAGTAATTTTTAGTTAGACTTAGTAGCGGTAGAATGTGGCGTCCTTGGAATTGTGCTGATAGGGGGCATCTTCAAGTGTCGGGAATGGAGACTTAAATATTTAACAGCTGTAAAACAATTTAGAGAAGAAAATCGTCCAATTATTTACCTTTACGAGACATAGTTCGATACCCATGACACTCCAAGAACAGGGATGATTCTTCCAAAAAATGTCAAACCAAGGCACCATCAAATAAAGGCAAAAGAATCACAATATTACATGCTGGTTCAGAGAACGGGTTTGTTCCAAATTGTCTGTTGCTTTCAGCCAAAAACATAGCAGATTCTTCTTTAGATTACCATCAAGATACCGACGCACAACTTTTTGAAAATTGGTTTCAACATAAACTACTTAAAAATATACCTGAAAATAGCGTCATTGTAATGGACAATGCTAGTTATCATAGTCGGCAAGCAAAAATCATTCCCAATTCTAATAATACAAAAGCAGAAATTCAAAATTTTATGATTGAAAATGATTTATATTTTGAAGAAACTTACAAAAAACGAGAACTGCTAGAAGTATTAGAAGCTTTTAAAATAAATAAGGAATACGAGTGTTACAAGCTTGCAGCAGAAAATGGACATACCGTGTTACGTCTTCCGCCGTACTATTGTATATTCAATCCTATTGAGCTAATATGGCACCAATTAAAATGGGACACACTGTACTGTATAATATTTTCAATGCAATTGTATACATTTTTCTACTCTGTCCACACTGTATAATATTTTTCAATAGAATTGCATACATTTTCCTCTGTTTTCAGAACAAGCTGTATAAAGTCATATAAAGTCGTAATTCCCCCGGCACGCAACATCCTGCCGCCGGATCGGGCCCAAAACAAGACAAAACTTTTTCCTGCGGTCCAATAAACTTTCCTGCGAAGCATCAGGCTGGTCGTAAAGCAGCCGTAATAAAACGTGAAAGAAATCCCTTCGTCTCCGAAGGACGAAAAATCAGGGTAGGCTTTGCTAGACCGATAGGAGAAGGAGCTGTCCTAAAATTATGTACAAATTCAGAGCAGTTAGTGAAAAATATGGATATATGAGGTATTTCGGTTCTGATGAACACATCTGATAAATTACACGGAACACCTTGTCAGTTGATTAAAAAATTTACATTGTTTTCGTGTAATTGGGCAGCGCTACTTTCAAATCTGCTTTTAGTTTTTTGGATCGCGTAAGGATATTTTTCAAACCAGTAAAATCCAAAAATATAGAAAAAACACGATTTATTTAATTTATAAGCTAGATTTATAATATACAGTGTGACCAAGATAAGAAGGGCCTCTATGGGGATCTTGTTAATGGCACTAGATACAACTTCGATTAAATGGGGAAAAAGTATCGCAATTAAAGCACGAACGAACAATATGCTTTAGTAGATTTTCCATGGTATTTATGTCAGTCGAATTTCAATGGGATCCGCAATATAACTTGCTAAAAACCGAAACAAAACATAAAAGTTGGTAAAATGTTGCCGATTTGTTTCTAAATTGCTGAAAAACATTGTTTTGCTGTTTTGTTGCGGTTTGGTGTGGACCTAGTAGAAAACAATAAGTTGCTAAAAACCAAAAGAAAACATAAAAGTTGGTAAAATGTTGAAAATTTGTTTACAGATTGTTAAGAAGCATTGTGTTGCTGTTTTGTTGGTTTGGTGTGGACCTAGCAGAAAACAATAACAAAACATAAAAGTTGGTAAAATGTTGCCGATTTGTTTCTAAATTGCGGAAAAACATTGTTTTGCTGTTTTGTTTTTGTTTTGTTGCGGTTTGGTGTGGACCTAGTAGAAAACAATAAGTTGCTAAAAACCAAAAGAAAACATAAAAGTTGGTAAAATGTTGAAAATTTGTTTACAGATTGTTAAGAAGCATTGTGTTGCTGTTTTGTTGGTTTGGTGTAGACCTAGCAGAAAACAATAACAAAACATAAAAGTTGGTAAAATGTTGCCGATTTGTCTCTAAATTGTTGAGAAACATTGTGTTGCTGTTTTGTTTTTGTTTTGTTGGTTTGGTATGGACCTAGTAGAAAACAATAAGTGGCTAAAAACCAAAAGAAAACATAAAAGTTGGTAAAATATTGAAAATTTGTTTACAGATTGTTAAGAAGCATTGTGTTGCTGTTTTGTTGGTTTGGTGTGGACCTAGCAGAAAACAATAACAAAACATAAAAGTTGATAAAATGTTGCCGAGTTGTTTCTAAATTGTTGAGAAACATTGTTTTGCTGTTTTTGTTTTGTTGGTTTGGTGTGGACCTGGCAGAAAACAATAAATTGCTAAAAACCAAAAGAAAACATAAAAGTTGGTAAAATGTTGAAAATTTGTTTCTAAATTGTTAAGAAGCATTGTGTTGCTGTTTTGTTGGTTTGGTGTGGACCTAGCAGAAAACAATAACAAAACATAAAAGGTGATAAAATGTTGCCGATTTGTTTCTAAATTGTTGAGAAACATTGTTTTGTTTTTGTTTTGTTGCGGTTTGGTGTGGACTTGGCAGAAAACAATAAGTTGCTAAAACCCAAAAGAAAACATAAAAGTTGGTAAAATATTGCATACTTGTTTCTAAATTGTTGAGAAACATTGTGTTGCTCTTTGTTTTTGTTTTGTTGGTTTCTTGAGAACCTGGCAGAAAACAATAAGTTGCTAAAAATCAAAACAAAAGATAAAAGTTGGTAAAATGTTGCCGATTTGTTGAATAATATTGTGTTGCTGTTTTGTTTTCTTGATGGCATTAGAACAGATTTTTTTTATCTGAACCTGTACAAATCTCTGTGTTTGCCGTTCTATTAAAGAAAAAATACTCCTGCTCATAAGGGAGCCGTAATAAAACGTATCCCTGCATCTCCGAAAGACCAGAGGTCAGTGATAAAAAGTGGCCCGACCGCGTCCTGAGGCTACAAGTTGATTTAACACCTTATTTTGGGGTGAAAAAACTTTCGCTAGATAATGTCTTACTATTTCTCTTAGAGAATAGGAGTATTAATAATAACTCAAGGGCTGATAATATTCAAATTGCATGTTAATTTTTACAGTAATCTGGCGCATTTATTTGCATATTTTGTCAAATTGACATACATTTTAAACACTGGTACTTCTTTATCTAGATTAATATCATTATTAGTACTACATATCTACAATCTCAGGTCATTAAGGGCGGTACCCTATTTCGCTACCTATGCGCAAATACCTATACAGGGCGATTCACGGCCTATGGTAGGTTAGACGTATATGAAAAATTAATAATAGGATCGTTTAAAAATTTTTGTCCTCTTATATAAACTCATCGGCTGCATTAATAAAAAATATTTTTAGCGTTGCGGCGATGCCGCTTCTATCGAAAAATAGCAACAACTGTTATTTTAGACAGAACACCTCATAAATTAGTCAGCTTTTAAAATGTATACGTACACGGAAAGAAAAACTTAGCTAAATTTACTATAAAAATAAATTAGAGCAAAATTTTAATCAAAAATAATTACAAAAATATTTACAAATACAATTTTTTATAATTAATATACAATATTTAACAGTGTACTTACAGAAAAGGAAACACATTTATTTTGTAATTAATAGTTCTTATAACCTGATTGTGACGACTAAATTCTATATAGCAAAATACTTTTTATACACATTTGTGAACCAGAGGAAACACAAAATATAAATGTTAATAGTGAGATGTCAATATTTTTAGTTCTGCCATTTTGGTCCAATATACGAAAATTGTATTTCGTTTCCAAAGAAAAATGTTGTCTTGTCTGTTTTATCTCTTTTCATTAACACAGAAAGACTTTAAAAATAACAGTTGTTTAATATTACCTTAAAGTCATGAAGCACGTATGTATAGGGTGTCCCACTTTCGACACTTTTATAGGGTCTCTCCGTAATTTTCGCTCCCTTAAGAGATACGGGGGATAATCAAAAAATTGACAATTTCTAAATTACACTATATTCTCTTAGTTAAAAGAGATACAGAAAAATGTTTTATACAGAAGTTTCTTTATATTGATTGTTGAATAATCTGCCGTTTTCAGAATAAGTATACGGGGTCAGGTAAAAAAGTTATTGGATTTAACCTCATTTTCATGGAACACCCTGTATATTTTAATGTAAAAAGATATTATTTTTAATTCTCCTTTCAATTATATAATACACCATGGATGATATTGGTTTCCTAGGTGATTTATTAAGGTTTATTACTTTAAACCACAGTAGACCATGAAACAAAAGCTAATATCCTAGAAACAACTATGTTCACTATTACCATTTAACGTCAATTTAATTTTTATATATTCACTTGTGAAAATGACTTATCAACATTTTGAAAAAATTGATATATTACTTTATATTAAAAGTGGAAAAAACGAAAAAATGGCGCAAAAAAATGTATATTTTGCTCGCTCATATTCCGAACATTTGTGATCAATCTTTTATTTCGTTTCAAAGTAATAAAGTTTAAATAAATCGCCTAGGAAACCAATATCATCCATGGTGCATTATATATTTGAAAGGAGGATTTAAAATAGTATCTTTTTAGATTAAAATATACAGGGTGTTCCATTTAAAAAAATGAGTTTAGGTCCGATAACTTCTTTACTTGACGCCGTATACTTATTCTGAAAACGGCAGATTATTCAACAATCAATATAAAGAAACTTCTGTATGAAACATTTTTCTGTATCTCTTTTAACTAAGAAGATATAGGGTAATTTTGAAGTTGTAAATTTCTTGATTTTTCGTCGTATCGCTTAAGGGAGCGAAAATTTTCAAATTTTGATTTTACCATTTTAAGTTTGGCCCAAAAAGAGAACATGATACCTACATTACTTTTTTGATAGCACTAGAGAGAGAGTACGGAGATACCCTATAAAAGTGTCGAAAATGTACATTCTGTACATTCCTTCTCCGGCTCAACTATACGTATAAAATAAGAACTTATAAAATTTTCGTTTTTACCGAAATAGTTGAAAAGAAAAACATCTATTCAGTCCTTAAGGAAGTAGAGGAACTTTACGGGCCCTCGAGATTCCCAACGACCGCCATGGGAATTTTAAGTGGTGACCCGAAAAAACAAGAATTGTGTAAATGTGTCACATGACTAATATCTTTTAGCATTCCGACTGATCAGTGCCGAGAAATGGACTAAAAAACCCATCGCATCGTTCGAGGAAAAATTAAATTGAAAAGAGAAGAGGAGTTGTGTGTGGGTTTACGGGTGAATTACCCCACTTTTTAAACGTTCGATTTGAAAAAAAATATGTACCGCTTCTCTAGGACACCCCAGGAGTCACTCATTTAAATATAATACGTCATTTCCATAACACCCTGTATATTTGATGAAATAAATGTAGTACTTCGATACAATTTTGCTTTGCTGCCGCCCACCAAGAAGTCTGTATTTGGTGGAAACCAATAGGAGACGATATTTAATTATATTAAACAAATTAGACGAATAGTCGTCTGACCCACATTCTTCTAATAAATACGTTAGAAGCTTTAAATTCCGATTATACTGTTCGTCCTTAATAAAAATTCTAAATTTCAAAACTAGTTATAAAAATTTCAAGTGATTCAGCGATTCACTCGATTATTAAAGTCATCGGTTTTTCCCAACACTAACATGCAGTCATATGTCAGAAGATAAAATTCTAAAGCATTACGTCATTTTGTCGTCAACATTCTAAGGTCCGATTGGCTATTGCTAAACAAACATTACCTTATAAATGGTTTCTTCAAAAGAACTGGGACCTCCGTTCATCTGTAAGTGGCGTAGTCTGTCATAATCCAGCGGGTCGACCATCGATCTGAGCACTGCGTGTTGACCCAAGTCTGTTAGACCAAGGCCTGATTGAAGAACACTATCTGGGGTATCAACCTGCAAATAAAGACAGCAATTAGGTATTACCCTGATCATTACATCCTCTTATTCTATTAGGTTCGTTGGAGAGAGGTGTGATGAAGGGGAGATGAGATATACAGTACGATTGATAGTGAATGGCCAGTGCCTCCTAAAACTCTGGGCCGCGAACAGAAGTCATTCTGGCAACACTGTGGTGGGAATTTTGCGTCATTTTTGAACTGTCAAATCTCGTTTACCGCCGGGTACAAATTTTATTTTGCAGTTCATTTTAATGGTAGTACGTACAGTTATTTATTAAAAAGTTAACAGGGTGTCTCCTGGGTTTGTGTAGAGGATGTTAAAAGTGTTTGTGATACTATATCTCATATATTTCGTCCATAACCGGATCGGCTCTCTCGTAAGAAAGTCCCGCCGTGTGTGACAATTTTTCAGCGTTTTGAGTGCTTATTTGCGTTAGAATTTCAGTTGAATACCGAAAAGCAAGAAATTTAAAAAGCAGTGTGTGCTCTTCTAGTTTGTCACATTTTAGAGTTTAAAATTGGATGTATTGGATTACTGACGTAAACTAGTAACCAGGTAAGTTTTTGAACATTCTACATAATGACAAAAACGTGTTGTGTTCCTGGGTGCAAATCGAATTATCCGAGTACGATAAAAGCTGGTGGATCTATGCTATCGACTTTTGGTTTCCCAAAAGAGAAAATTTTGAAAAATATTAGGCTAAAAGCTATTCCCCGAGATAGTTGGTCACCTACCCAACATTCTGTAGTTTGCAGTAATCATTTTGCAGAAAGCGATATCATTAGTGAAGAGATTTTTAGTTTACCAGACGGAACTGTGAAAATAATTCCAACAAAGACTAGTCTTAAATGTGGTTCATTTCCTTCTTTTTTTCCAAATTTACCTGTATATTTATCTAAAAAAGTATCTATGCCAAGAAAATCTCCCGATGAAAGACATAATAAAAATCTAGCTCGTCATAATGAATTAAATGAATCATTTGAAAACTCAGATATAATTAATAGTTTTAAACTATCTTAAAAAAATCAATATTTGTGAGTCTTGTACAGTAAAAGTAGAAGTAGAATTTATTTTTATATTCTAAATTTAACAGGGGACCTTATTAGCATTGTAAGTCGAATTTCAATTGATAAAAATATGGTTGTTAAGGTATTTATAAATAATACAGAATTAACTTTTAAAAACTTAAATTGGATTTTACCTTTTAATTGGTCCCAACTAGAAAGTTTATTAGTTAGATACAAAGATAAAATATCTATCGACCAATCATTCACTTTTTTAATAGAAAGGAGTGTATATTTTTTGAATGAAGCTTATAACAAACTGGTTTCGGAATCAGATATATTGCAGGAGGAGAATGATTCAAAAGATAATAATAATTTAAATTATATGTAACCAACTTTAATTAATCAAGTACAATTGCTCATTTTGAAAAAAAGCGCTATTCATCGGAAACTATAATTATGGCTTTTATGTTGTATACACTTTCTCCGTGTACATATGATTTAATAAACTTGCCCACTAAAAGATATATACAATATATTTCTTCTAGTCTCAATGTTGTTCCCAATTCGTACCCAAATACCACTGATAATGACAAAAACAGCAATAATTAAAAATTCCCACCAAACACCATTTGGCAACAGCACATCGCTGGTCTGTACACGGCCTGTCTGAAGTTGGCCGTGGAATGGCCTATGTTGTAAAACTACCTTTTTCCAATTAAAGAAAATTATTATTTCCCGGTCAAATTATTTTTTTTATAATTTACCAAATAAATGGATCGATAATCAAGCACGCAACGTCAAACGACGGGTTTCTTAGAATTTGCAGCGTCGACAATCTTGAGTTCGCGCTCTCGGCGTAACGGCCACCGCCGGCCGGGGTTGTCAAGCAGAGCCGGGTCAGTCGGTTTTCTGGTATCCCCAGAACCGCGCTCACCAGCGATTCGATCTTTTCAAAACGGGTGCCGCAATGGTGGCTACAGGTTTCAGAGTGTCTTTACACACCAAGTAATTCCGAGAACAGTCAGCCGCGGATTTTCCCTGAGAAAATTTTCATCGTCGCATACTCGTGGTTCGGGCGAGTTTAAATAATACTGGAATTTCCCCAAACACTCGTATATTTCAGTGCGAGTATAAATAATTCTGGAATATTTTCGATCCCTCGTGTATCTTGGTGCAAGGTTAAATAATAACCGAAATTGACCTTCGAACACTCGTTTCCGACGCGAGTATAAATAAGTTCTTACAAGAAAATTCACCCGATTGTGACATGAAAACACATTCGGAGTCTGGAATAAGAAGTAAGTGCTAAAATATCTTAAGTTAGTATTAGTGGTCACTACCGCGAATTATAATTTTTCTTTTGGAAATTATTAGGGTAGTTGAGATCCCTTTAGTTGGGAATATAATGCTAGCTTAGGTTTATTTTAGATTGTAAATAACTAAATTTAAAAATGAGTGTACGTGATAGGAGGAATGATAGGTTGGATTGAAAAGAACAGAATGCTAGTATAGGTTAATTATTTATTGTATAAAATGTATATACTTAATTATGAGTATTTCGGTTCGCGAGACTCGACCTACGTAAGACTAAACCCTTACATTCACCCTCATTGACAAAAGACATTAAAATTAAAATAGATAAAAGCCTTCAGTGTTCAATACAATAACTTGCATTGTTATTATATTCATTGGACGCGCCCGAGCCAATACAATCTAAAGTATAGTCTGAATATCAGTTAGGCCTCGTCCTGCGTTCAACTAGCTATACTTTTAAATTAAAATCATTCATTCTTTCCTATGACAAATTTGCCCTCATCTCTTCAATTATTCTGATGGACTGCTCACAGCTTCCAGTTAGCGGGGAAAGGATGGGCCCACTCAAGACCGACTGACACGTGCGTGTCAAGTCGGCAATGGCATTATGCCTGGCATCCCTGACCAATAAACAACGAAAAATCGAGAATCGAACATAGCGTCCGTAAAACTAATTAAGTAGGAACGTCTTCGTGGTTACATCCTATCAATGGAAGAAAAGGCTTCCTTTTCTTGGTAGTACCATTCAATCTGAAATAGTATTTTAAGTGCTACTGTGTAGACTTAATACGCCCTTATTGTATAAGGTATGTCGGGTGGTCTGGAAATATAATAATTTGTCCATACATTGTTATTTGATGTTAATACCACCTGATAAGTATAGACTTCTTATTTTTTATTTCTCCTTAATAAGTTACAGGGTACCTAACCGAAATATTAGAGGGCTGGGGGGAGAGGGGTGTCCCAAAATGTAAAATTCTCAAGAACATCCCGTATATTAAAAATAAGAAGGTCTAGAAAAATTCTGATTGTTGCATCTTCTGTTGCACAAAAAAGTAGCACAGTGCTGTGAAAACTCCATCCTTCTATCTTTACTAATAACGGAGGTACCCAGTAAAACCATCGAAATCGATACCCTGTACAAAGAAGAAAGTTAAGGGTATCCCGCTTAAGCCATACAACTTTCGTCTTCGGCAACTGACAAAAATCGATATAAAATATTTTCACGTTCTCAAATTAACCGCTAGGAGGCGCAATTACTATGATATAAAAATTCAAATTTATTCGAATAATCGCAGTTAAGGCTTTCATTTAATTATGGATATAAGTACCCAAACATTAGTCAATATTTACATCTTCTCTACGACATTATGAAAATCGTAATTAAGAAACTTTTCTCTATTTGCGTTTGACGTTAAAAGTTCTCCAACCTTGTGCAACAGCTTCGGAACTTTTGAACAATTCTAATTAAGACTACAAAGACATTTTCATTAAACCTTCGTTAATCCTCAAAAGGCTTATTAAAATTTAAAAGTTTGCATATCAGTGCACTGGCCATCGGCTTTTAAATATTAAAATTAAAAAAAGAAGTACGAAAAATAAGCACGAGGATTAATTAAATTCAGAAACAGATTTTTAAGTGGATTCGTACAAAATATTTTCTGGTTGTATCGGCTGCGATGTGAAGGATAATACCCAATTTATGGTCGTATGCTGATTAGTTGTCAACGATGTTATTTTGACGCATATAGACATTCAACGGCGGCCTTTCTATTTAATGCAGGATCGGCAGGATATTTACTTATAATACTTAAACAGGGTGCCCGGTAAGTATATGGGAATATTTCGGCAGCGTTCAGGGGAGGTCAAAATAATACTTACACATAGATTCAAAAGTTTTACATCATTCTGATTTTGGGATATTAAGATAATTTCAAGAATGATTTTTTTTTCTAAACGTTTATTTACGTTTATCAGTTAAAACGATACGATTTTTTGTAACAAAAAAAAAATTGTCGAGACATTTGTTTAAGATAACATTTTTAGTGTTGTATTTTGTTGGCGCTGCACACTGGGCCGATTTAAAAATACCTGGCCATAATGGTACAGTACTAAAGTGATAAATGTAACCTAATATGACGGTCCCCGATGAACCAATGAAATATGCCATCTAAAAATATTAATTTGGTTAGGGTAGGGGATGTTTGCATCGGTTATCAGAAGTACAGCGTTTCAGGTTGAGGTGGTAATCTAGCGTTTTGTTTATTCGATTTGCGTGCTTTCAAAAACCATTTAATTGTGCTTCTGTAAGATGGAGTCTATTCCTGGAGGTAGGTATTACCTGTAGCATTATTATTATCTGTTTTACAGTCAGAAATTTTAATATCTGTAGTAGTTTTCATTTATCATTTCAAAGTGATGTCTCTCTCATATGGAATCGCTATCTAGAGATCAATTCTGTGCGAGACAGACAACGAAGTTGTAGAAGGCGTGTTACTAACGAACAGTAGAACCGCTATATTACGTTAACAATTCGGAGAAATCGTACTATGCCAGTCCCACAACTTCAGAGAGATGTTACGCATGCAATTGGAATTCGCGTATCCGTCTCTACCCTAAGAAGACGAATTCTTGAATCCGGTTTAATATGTCGGCGATCAGTAAGAGTTCCACAACTACAATATGACCACCGAGTTCGTCGACTGCAGTGGGCTGAAAGGCACGTTCGCTTACCCGAAGAATTTTGGAATTCTGTCCTATTTTCCGACGAGACCAGAATTTGTCTGGTAAACGATAGTCGCTCGATTCGTGTTTGGAGAGAACCAACAAGAGCCGATCAACTTACCCATGCTCGCCCCTTGCCTCCATTCGCCGGAGGTAGCGCCATGTTTTGGGCAGGTATTAGGTCTGACGAGCGTACTGAGGTAGTCTACGTTCAAGGCACAATAATTGGCGATAGGTATATTAGGGATAGTCTACATCCTTATGTTATGACGTGGAGAGGGGCTGTTGGTAACAATTTTGCGTTTATGGACGACAATGACCGGCCCCATCGTACTAGAGCTCTGGTTGAATATCTAGCAAGTGAGGGAACTTATCGCTTGGAGTTACCTGCTTTGTCCCCTGACATGAACCCGATAGAACATGCTTGGGACATGCTCTCTAGGGCAGTTCACGTTAGAAGAAATCCCCCTAGAACTCTCCGAGGAATGGCAGGCTATTCCACAAGAACGGATTTGCTAACCTTACGTACAGCATGCGGCGACGTCTTCAAGCTTGCATTGAGGCCCGAGGAGGAAATACACTTTATTAGAAGCTAAATTTATTAAATTTCACAACTTATACAATATAAATAAATTTTACTTTTGTTAAGTTTTTTTTGGAAGGCCTAAAATGTTGTGGAAAAATAAAAAATTTTAAAACTCATTGATTTTTATTTTAAACTTATCAATGAACTAATATTTAGTCTATTTTCAACATGACGTAATTACTTATTCGCGAATCAGAGTGATGCAAAACTTTTGAATCTATGTGTAGTAGAGATGGGATATATCGTCAATCGCTTCTCGCGGTACATGCCGTCGTTCACAAAAATACCGCTACGAAATACCGATTTATTTGCGATCTTAGTTATAGCGAAAGCATAGCGCCATCTATCGCATCATTTAAGAATCCAGTCTAAGTATTTTTCAACCTAATGGGACCAACGGTAGGAGACCAAGGTTTAGTTCTGCAAAAATCCGCAAAATATTGTTCTCTTTCCATACATGTTTCGAAGGCATAATATATCCTAATCAGCTTCAGTGGAAAATACTTAAGAAGTAAATATTAACAAAATAAATAAAACCGTATTCATTCTAGTTGTTTGTTTTTATCCTTAGGAAAGCGGAAATACCTTATATTTCTATCAAATGTCTTTGCCTGGGGTTGTCCATATCACAACCCAACACAGCGCACCTCATTTTAGGAAAATGCAAATAGTTATTTTAATAAAGACACACGACTAAATAAGAAAAAATTTTGGTGAACTTTCAAAATTTCCACGGAAAACTACGGAAAACGGTACTACGTGGCGACCAGAGTTGCCAGAAATCTTGGATCAAAAGGAATAGGTTGAAGGTTCGAAACATAATAGAATAGTAAAAAACGGTGTCAGAGTAAGAAGAGTACGAAAAAAAATGGTCGTTACTTTCCTATGATATGGCCACCTCCAGACTGAACATAAATCTTATATGGGGAGCCCCACAACAAGAATGAACATCTATAAAATTCAAAGAATTGATTGACTCGTCCGTTACTTTGTGATAAAAGGCGAACGTAGAAAACAACATACCCCAAATAGTAACGGATATATTACAATTAATTGTAAAAGACTGACAATGTTGGTGGGAACGAGCAGGGGTCGCCAAGCAGCTTCGGGCTATCGTCGACCGGTTCCGATGGCGCGGCGGTTATTATTGTGGTATTTTAGCTGTAATGTGTGTTATACTTCTATGAAATTAATAAACGTAAATACCTGTATACCTTTAAAATAGAATTAAAAATGCTAACACCGTATAAATCTGCATAAGAAATTCAAAAGTCACTTTCCCCGTGAATTCACTGCGAGCGGCAGACGAAATTGGAGCGGTTAGATATCTTACCTTTAGTTATCGTATCATGCTACCTACCTAATAACCGAATGCGGTTTTCCGCAAAGAAGCAGACGATTTTGCACAATTTTCTTTCATTAATTCATTATTTTCTGAAGCTCTGCTACTTGCCGAATATTTTTAAACAAACAACTCTTTTTTTGAGAGCACTGTACATTGTCTTTAAATTATTTTTAATGAGACTGATCCGATGCTGTAAAAGGGTTACAATAAATGTTTGTTCGTCAGCTTTAGTCGATCCGGTTGCAATTTAATCAACATTATGCGGGTTCTTTATCATGTTCAACTTCAAAAGGAATTAGACAGCTCCGAAAGGATTTCATTCTTTTTAATGAGCATTATGCATAAATATTTGTTAGTTCGTTTTTAGAAGTTTGGAGAATTTCCGTTAAGCTTATAGGGGAGACCGAGGAGAATTGTGACAGAGTAGAGTTGTGACAAAGACGATTTCTCGGAGTCTATGGCCGTTAGCGAGCTGGCAACAGCACACGATTGTTTGTTTATAGACGCGCTACTTGACGCAGTACGCAGCCCGGTAAGACTGCTTATGGGGGGATCGAAACACGTAAGAAGGCCATGCAAGTGACGTCACAGGCCCAGGTCGCCAGGCTGGTTACTCCATACGTTTATCCTTTTGTGTCGATCGTTCTGTGTCAATATCAGACTTACGTAGCTATATCTGAAAGTCAAAGACGTGAGTGTATTTGTTCGGGTTTGTTCGATTTAATCTAGGCAATATTTGTCTCCCTTTAATGAATCGGAGAAGGTTGATGCAGACAGAGACAGACATAGAATGCGAGCAGCACAAGTTCTTAATTTATTATTCGTTATTGTTATTTTACATTATAAAATTGTCCCATTATGTCCCACGCAATGTCACGCAAAATAGCAACAAATACATTTTTTAAGAATTTTACTTAAATTTTACAATGTACAAGTCAAAAGCTACAACATAATATTTACAGCTTAGTTATATTAACCCGTAGTCAGAATTTTGATAAGTCCGGTAATATATTATTATAATAATTCTTTCTTTTCATAGTTTAATTGAGAATCCCATAATGACTGAACATTAAAGAGGACTTCGATCACTAATGTTGCCAGGAGTATGCTCCGAAACAAACAAATTAGAATCCCATAATCATAATGATGGTGCACTTGGTTAGTAGCTGTACATAATATAGTATTGTATTTACCTTGATTTGTTTGAAGTTGAAGATGGTAAAATATGTTATGTAAATTATGATTTATTTCCTATTTTTTAATAATAATAATTACAACCTTCAATCTCTGAATTCTTTATTTCTAGTTTCGTTACTAGTTCAATAATAATATGAAAGTATGTAAGGACAATTTTAAAGCGATATTTACAGCTGAAAACCTATGTCAAAATCCTAATATTTGATTTTCTCTACTTAGTACATCAAATGAAAGGGTTTTAATGTTATCTTTGCTTAAATGTCACTTTAAAATATTGACAGTAATACAAATTTGGACAAAAGTGACATTTGAAAAGTACGTGCGCGCCAGGCATAATGGATGCCGCCGTATCATGCCTGCTTCGATTATTTAACACGGCAGTTTGTCTTCTTCCTGGTTATAAAAATTCGTTGGCAGTACGTGCCAATGGCCCACGACAAGCGGTTGCGTGATTACGACGACTGCATGAAAAACAACCGAACAGTAAATGTTTTATAAAATTTTTGATTGTATTTATATCATGATATATTACATTCACGTAGCTATGGTATTTTTTCTTATATTGTGTGGGTTTGGAGTTTCAAAGCGTGGCATTGTCTTGTTGTGTTTGCATCTTGTTTCGAAGTTACGAATTATTGTTCTGACCAGATTGCGATTTTTGACACCTAGGAGAATTGTGACACGCTGTCACAACTCTCATATTAAAGGTTATTTTCTGGTTAACCTATTTTACTTCTTTTTTCAATGTTTTTTTTCTGTTTTTGTTCGTTTGGCCAATTCATACAACCTAAGTTTGATATAATGATGCCAAAATTACTTATAAAAGATTTAATACTCTTATGTTATTGTAGTTCCTACAATTATGCCAAATGCAATGCAAATTAATGCATAAAACGTGTGTATTGTTTACAATTCATAAAAAAAGTAATTTTATCTATTAAATATAGTCTAGACACGCAGCTGTCACAACTTACCTTGGTCCCTGTCACAATTTACCTCGGTGTTAGGAGAGTTGTGACAAAGGGAGTAGTTTCAGTTTTCGTTGATTTTTCCAGAAACCTTATAACTTTTATTGACTTTGATGACTGTTTTTAAAAGAGTAATGATTGCGCTACATTGCGGCATACAATTTATAATGGTGGTGTGTTTCTTTATTGAGATATGTTCCTTTAAGTAAAAATTGTCACAACCCTCCTCGGTCTCTCCTACAGTGTGTCACGCATGGATAGGTAGAAAAGACAAACAACTCAAACAATTTGACTTGAGACTTCATCTCTTGGGGTTAAACTCTGCTTGGATGGAAACTGATTTATGTCGTAATCTTAATTTCGAAAAATCAAGTATGCCTTGGAAATTTACAAATAAAAATTTATCACTAGTGGATTTTATCTGGAAATACGACAAACTGACATATGAAGAAGAGAAAATATGTTCAGAAAGAAAACTGATTATGAATACGAAATTTTAGAATTCTATGCCTATACTTTGATATTTTGCATTTTTTTCATTCTAACCTTTCTATTGCAGATATTAAAATTTTTTGTCTAATTGTTTAATAGACGCATGAAAATAAACCGACAGTGTTTAATTTATTATTTTGTATAACTTTTCTTGAAGAAATTTTTCAAATATCTTCAGGAGGCTGGAATGAAGATAATGCAAAATATTAAAGTAGACTTTACAATTTTGTACTCGCACTCAGTTTTTATTTCTGCATATCTTTCCTTAATAACATTTTGTCGTATCTCCTAGATAATATGCACTTTACTATACTAAGGGCCGATATTTGAATTTTATCTTAAGTTAGACCGTAGCTAAGGTAGCCTTAATGTTAAACTAAACCTTAAGATGAGGTCTAACCATTCAAATATCGAAAGAATGGAGGGCGTCAAAACCAGAACATTTGTGCAGTATAAACTCCATAATTGTTGATTATTATATAACTAATACATTTTTATAAAAATCGGAACATACACGACATGCAAGTATGTAAAAGTTAATGAAAAATTAAGTCACGAATAACAATTTTAACATAATATATCAATTTTTTTTCGAACGTCTCCGTATCCATACCGTGAACGAAAAAATCAATGTCCCCGAAATTCCCGTTCGATTCTCCTTCGCCTCTTGTTCGGTTCCCGTAATATTGAATGGACTTCCCGGTTTTGAAACATTAGGAACCTCATGGGAAGGAAACGGGAACCCGTTGGATTCCCGTGACATTTTCACAAGACAAGTTCCCGCGGGAATGCAACGGGAATTTGGTGCTATACGGGATACATCCCTTTGAAATTCGAAGCTTTAAATATTATTGCAGCGGAGGGGGGGGGGGGGGGGGGGGGTGTATGGGTGGTGAGAAATAAGGTAACATATTTCCCTGGTAAGGGTCCCCTTCTGAGAAATTGTCTGGGGCCCCCGTTTATATAGTTACGCCACTGCCTGTAATGCACAGAAAAGACAGGGTTGAATGCTACCGACATAAAAGTCGTTTGTTTTCCTTATTCGTGACTCAAATTTTTTGTTTTTGTTCCTATTTTTATAAAAAAGTTTATACATTTTCAAAAATTTAATTTCTGGTCGACCCTTAATGCAACTCTGCACAAACATTCTTACTTTTATATATTTTGGGTTATTGTTGTGACGCCCTCAGTTCGTTTGTTGGGTATAATATAGTGGGATTTTTTTTTTATAATTTCCAAGGCATACTTGAAGTTAAAATTATGAGACAATTTTTTTTCAATACAAGCAGGGCTGAACCTCAGACGATAAATTATATATACAGCGTGTCAATTGGAAAAAAAAATTGGAGATACGTCAACTTCGTTGTGAAGGGGCAAGCTTCTACAGAATATTTACAGGCCAAAATCTCCAATTGTTGTTTATCGGTTTTCCACTATAATCAACTCCGTTCTCCCCAACACAATTTATACTGTAAGCTACATTATATAACAATAAACTTAAAACGCAAAACAAACAAATAAACCACAAAGAACGTGCTGATAATACTTTTCTAATTTTCCACATTTTTAACAATAATTTTCCTGCATGTTTCGCGGCGGTGCGGGAAATGGCTTTTTAATTAACACATGTGTGTGCAAAGTGTGCATTATAAATCTTTTCATTTGGAACGCGCGAAACAAACCGCATTCTGTTTTTATATTTGAATAACCACAGTAATTCATTCGACTTGAATTATTTAACAGTGGCTTGTTGCAAAAGGACCATGAGTTTTCAGCATAATAAATTTTTTTAAATATAATACTTTTTTTATTGTTTCCTGCAGTGTTGAATTTTTGGTGAAGTAAGGGAGGCGACGCCATGTTCCTTTATTCTTTAAACAAATACAGGGTGTTATAGAAATTACTTATTATATTTATTTGTAGGTTAGAAGCAATCCTGTATCATGAGTAATTATTGATTGATTGATCATTGTCTTTATTTATTTAAATCAAAATATCTATCACGTATTATTAATTTCAGTCCATAAATCCTGAAATGAAACCACAAATTGAAGAAAATAGTTATTTATGTAAAGATTGTTGCACGAAAAATGGATATAACTTAATGACTACCGTAAAATTACCTGGGCCATCCCATTATTTATGACCGTTTGTTATAATTATGTGGAAAGGACCGGATTGTAATAATTATAATTAAATATAGGCACATCAGGTAGGTTAGGTTGCTTAATTTATATTTAAATATCTTTTTGTGGTAAAATTTGTTAGTTTTTGAGGAATGGTTCAAGAATTGTCTTTTACAAAACATTCCTCAGAATAGCGTGATAGTAATGGACAATGCGAGCTATCACAGTCGCCAATTACATAAAGCTCCAAGCTCAAATAATACAAAATTGTAGATTCAGAGCTACATGGCGGCGAATGATATATATTTTGAAGAAAGTTATAAAAAAGTGATCTTTTAGAAGTTTTAAAGACATTTTGTATAAAAAAAGTATATGTTTGTGACACATTGGCAGAAGAAATTGGACATACAGTGCTACGGCTCCCACCTTATTATTGCATTTTTAATCCCATAGAGCATATGTGGCACCAGTTAAAATCACTGGTTAGGTGTGAAAATATTTCTCCGACTTTAAGTTCTAGTGTTGTAGAATTAATACGAAAATGTTTTAATGATATTCCCCCAGGTAGTTGGAAAAATTCAGTCCGTCACGTAATAACTGTAGAAAATTCGTATATTAGTCTGGATCGTATAATTAATCCAATTATAATTAATTTTGATGAGGATAGCGATAGCGAAACAGAACTATCCATAGAATGACATTATAAATGTAAATAAATATGACTAGTAATATTTAAAAAAAATGTTATTTCATCATATATCATTACTTGTTTTCCTTATTCCGTCCCTTCATACTTCACTTGTTTATTGCCAAGCTCTTGTCGACACAATGGGACCGACCCAGGAAATCATTAAGTCGTATCCAATTTTCGTGAAACGTACTGTACTAATGTCGTTAAGTAGACTATAATGTCCAGAAGGCGGAAGCAACTAGCCCGAGGGCCTTTGGCAGCTATTTAAAATATAAATAGTTTAATTCCTGCATTTTTTTTTAAACTAGTTCCGCCAATTTTTAGTATTTAGTGATTTTTGATCGGTTGTCATGGAATAGGTTTCACGGTTGCATTATTTTTTTGTTAATTAACAATTTTAATTTCCTCAACTGTGGCGAAATGGACATTAATGTCTTAAATCGCACTTATTTAATAATAAAGCATCATTGGTTTACTCACTAACCATAAGAAAATAGAAAACTGTTTTTTCCAGTAGAAATTAAATATTCAAACTCCACACGTATTAATTTTAAAAGCGTTTCCCGCAAACTATTCAGAAGCATGCAGGCAAGTAATTCGTTGCTAATGAGAAAAATAACAGAGAAACAATATTACCACCAGAATTTTCGATGTTGAGTTAAATTTCTTTATAAAACTTTAGTTAGGAGGTATTTATTCAAAGAGGAAGGGAGAAAAAGATGGCCATAAATTAAAACTTTCTGAAAGGACTCTATTTACTAAAGAGTTTGAAATTTATGAACATCCTAATTTCATAATTTACTTCCTTATTCACTAAATAGGTTTATAATTTAGTCTATTATAAAATATAATAAAAACTTTTCCTCATCGTTACTCAACTTTTCATATAAATTTTCAAATATTTTATTACGTACTGCTTCTTGATTTATAGGATGAACCCAAAATCTTCTGTTTTACTACTACTAACGGCGATATCGCCAGCGTCTCCGATACCAATATAGAGGGTGTCCCAAAAGTAAATAATAAAACTACATACTCTTTGGGTAAAAATATTGCGACTGGGCCAAACGTTGGATTGGCATTTGGCTTGGAGTGACAGTAACCAAGTCCAATTTAACGCTAAGAAAATTCAGGCAGCAGTTTTGTATAAAAAGGTTAACATCACATAACCGGATATATTTAGTCATCGCAAGGGACACGCAATTCCACTGGCTTCATCTATTAACTTGCTGGGCGTCAATCTGGGAGGAAATATGTCTTGACATAACCACGTTGCGGCAATCGCCAAGATGGCTTCTCAGAAACTTGGTGTACTCTTCCGAACCAGAAAGTTGTACACACCTCAACAACTTTTGACACTATACAAAGCCCAGATTCGACCATCATTGGAGTACTGCTCTCATGTCTGGAGTTCTGCACCCAAACATACTCTTCAGCTACTCGATTCCATCGAAAGGAGGGCCATTCGTCTGATTGGAGACCACGAGCTGACGAAGAACATCGACATCCTAGAACATCGAAGACAGGTTGCGGATTTGACTCTCTTATAGTTATGGCTGGACCAGCAATCCCACTGGCTTCATATATTAATTTGGTGGGCGTCAATCTGGGAGGAAATATGTCTTGACATATGTTGTGGCAATCGCCGAGATAGCTTCGGAGAAACTTGCTATCCAAAAAATTGTGTACACCTCAACAACTTTTGATACTATGCAAAAGGAGGGCCATTCGTCTGATCGGATACCACGAGCTGACGAAGAGCTTCGGCAACCTAGAACATCGAAGACAGGTTGGGGATTTGACTTACCATGGAAAGTGCTCGGCTGACCTTACCCTCTTAATTCAGCCCAGAGGAAACAAATTTAAAATTTTGACAGTAATTCTAAATATTAAATTGGATTATACAAACCATGCCAGTATATCATACTTTTCATAATTATTGTCATAAACGGCCATTGTTAAGAATAATTAAATGAAAAGCATATTAATACATTTACCATGGCCTACTGTGTTGTGTTGTTTTTGAGAATTCATTAATAAATTGTTTTCTTATATGGTGCCAGTGGCGGTTCTTCCACAGGAGCATATACGCACGTGCACCCCCAAAACAAAACGAATAAAAAATATTAATTTATATTCATTTAATATTATTTATCGTATAAAGTCCGACCCTCCCTAATATTTTATCATCCCGTCAAACCAAACTGTATAGATCCGGCAACCGGTCCTCGGTCGAGGTAAATGACGATTATAACGGGACTTGCTCGCACGTGCGATTAAGTAGTGCCGTTTCTCTGTAGTAACAGGTGGTGGGTGGCAGCGGGGGATAGCGGGGCTATGACGATTTAACATGGAAAAGGCGCACAGTTTTTGTGTGCACCGCGCTGTTGTCAGTTCGTGCATCTAGTTAGAAATTCGAGCGTATATGTTTTAATATTTTAATATTATATATTTTTTAAGTTAAAATGAATAGTTGACGGTGTACTATTTAAGAAATAACTTTAGCTCTTAGAGCAAAAAATTTAAGTGAAGAGTGCGGGAACACCTAAACCCGAAATTAATTTAACGCAGAGCACTAGGGACTTTATTCGAAAGTTTAAAAATGAAATATATGAAAAAAATTTTATAGATGGTATTCCAAACTTAATGAGGCTGTTATTGATCAATTTTCTACAATTAAGAACCGAAGTATGGACTTTACGCTTAAGCACTATTTTGTAGGGTCGATAAATGTTGTGTATTTCGATAAATGATACTCGATATGATTTTAAACCATTTTATTTAAGGATTTGAATTAAAAAACACTGAAAATATGAAGAATGCCAACTTGTCAATCTCGTGGTTCGATTCGTTCTCGTCATAAAACAGTTAACTATTATTCTCGTCTTGGTTGAGCCTATGACGTAGCCGTAGATGGCCTAGTGTTATTAGACATCATTCGGTTTTCTTGATAACGCGTAGATGGCGGTAGTAGTATTGGACATCATTCGGTTTTCTTGATAGCTCGTAGATGGCTTTAGTAGTATTAGTAGTGGACTGTATAAATATTGTTACGAGGGTTGCATGCGACGACGTTAAGACCCGACAGCTATACACACTAAGAAAACCTTTCTTATTTTCCAAAAGTTGTATTTCCTTGTGTAAAATTAAAAAATAAAGAAAAATATGTTTTAGCTAACGCATTTTCTTATTACTTCTTTTCTTTCTACATTTAAAACGCCTAGAAAGTAATTGTTTGGTCGTTACACAAAAATAAAATTTTAAAAATAATTTCACCATACTTGTGAACCCCCTCTATCATATGTCACGGGCCGCCACTGTATGGTGCATAGTTTTTATGATATAAGTACTTCCTTCAGTTGAATTTCAGGGGATTTTAACCCCTCTGTTACACGTCCCTGATTTCCATCAAATGCATTACTTTAAGGAAACAATAAACAAATAAGTAATAAATAAATAAGGGCGCCATCGAACATTGAACACTTAACAAGCACCAGCATCCTAAGTTTCCAGAAGGGTTAAATATTTGTTTCCGAGTTGTAAGTAATTGCCATGATTTAGGGAAAATTATACGGACCCGTTAAACCTTATTTAAAATTAAGTAAATACTTTATACAATTAATTTATTCTCGTTTGATGATGAGTAAATGTTTGCCTGTTTTAAATTATCACGGTATCAGTTTCTTCCTTTAATTTCTAGTTGACGGTATTTGCAACGTTTGCATGTACTGGGGTGGTCATATAAGAGAGGACGCCGGCTATATCTCGGTAACCTTATAATAATTCGTACAAAAATAATATTGTGCACATAATTTATTATAAATTTAGTACAATCAAGTAATTACTAAAATATAATTTAAATTTTACAACGAATGTAATTGCACGGAACAAACACTATAGTAAAATTAGCATAGTAAAGATTTTATTTTGCGATTTCCTCTATAAAATATAGTATTAATTTAATTTTTCATTAAAAATCCGCGGGACACTTCATTTTGGTATGCCTTTGCCATACTGGCAACACCTACCCAGTCGTGTTTTGTTCCCAATCAGTCATATGAACAGTTTTTAGTCTTTCTTATCTCAAAGGCACACGTCGATACGGTATCAAATACCTGCTATTTGAGCTCATTTTGCTGGCAGCTTGTCGATGTTCAATGTGTGGAGTTTAATTAATGATTAAAATTCGACCACTGGGTCTGTAGTGCTAGGTACAGGTCGACAACTTTATCTATAGCTACAAAAGGAATGCGGGCAAGAAAATTTCTTGGGTTAACAATATTGTCACATACATTAAATTTTAATTTAATAACATGTTACCAAGTAAACCCTAAAATTAAATTTACCCACTTAAAGTAAATTGTCATAGTAGTGAATAAGAAACTAATATTCTATTATAGTTTCAATTATTTTAAGTTAAAAAATTAAAGTAAATTGTCATAGTAGTGAATAAGAAACTAATATTCTATTATAGTTTCAATGTTCTTGAAACTTTCTTTTCATACTATTTATTTTAATATTTAAATGCAAAATAAAATATTTTTTCATTAAAGTACTTCTAATCTAAAAATAGGGCAACATGGTGCAATATCAACGGTAACCATGGGTTACCGGTGGCTAGAGCTAATGATAGGTGCTATCCCAGACAGAGCATGACGACACACGGCTGGTGACATGCCCAATTTGCCTGCGTAGTTCTTCGGCGATATCCGATATGCTTCATGCAGTTGCGTAGTGATACGAAGGGCTAGAGATATTATATTGTGTTATAGTTTATGTTATTATTTTATTGTGTTTTTTAAAAAGTGTTCGTTGTTTTAAAACTGGAATGATGAATGAATATACCCGTGGTAAAACCCTTCATAGTCAAACCCGTGAGGTGATTGCCAACGTGTACAGGGTGTGTGAAGATGAATCACACACTAATACATTAAAATTACCACTTAAGCGAAAGCTAGAAAGGGTTGGAATGTATACGGGAGTAAGCGTGGGTGCAGTAAAAAACATTCACAAAGAAGATACTAAAAGAAAAGAAAATAACCCGGATCAATTGTTGTCATCTCCTGGCAAAAAAGGGCCCGTCTCTCTGCTGTCGAAAAAAAAACGAAGGCTTCGACTTTGGCATTGTTAGGAGGACAATACAAAAGTTTTATTTGGAACTAAAAATGGTTCCAACCTCAAAAAAGTTGCTACAACAGCTGAGAAGTGACACATAAACTTTCCGTTTTCCCGTGAAACTTTGAGGCGCATGTTGAAATCAAATGGATTTTATTGGCGAAAATGCCAAAATAAGCGAAAAATCTTAATTGAAAGGCCTAATATATTGCACTGGCGATACAAATATATTCATGCCAAGAAAAAATATAGGGAAGAAGGTCGTCATATAATTTACATAGATGAGACCTGGGTAGACAATGACCTAACGGTAAAAATTGCTGGCAGAGTGCAGATGCTTTTGGGGTAATAAAAAACACTTCCACTGGTAAGTAGGTATTATATATCTATCCTATAAGTCCTTTATTTGTTCAAAATTTGTTCGATTCCCGCAGAGATAAAAGATTTTAGAAGAAATTGCCGCTCGACTAGTAACTGTGACCAAACATTTTTTTAGGTAGATTTATCATAGTTCATGCTGGATCAAAAAACGGTTTCGTGGAAAATGCTCAGTTAATTTTCAAAGCTGGATAATGTTCTGGTGACTACCATGGACAAATGAATAGGGAAAATTTCATCAAGTGGATTACTGAAAAATTAATACCCAACATTCCTGGAAACAACGTAGTCGTCCTAGATAATGCACCCTATCATTCTGTCCTGGCAGATAAAGTTCCCACTAAATCTTCCTTAAAAAGTGATATGGTTGCTTGGCTTTCTAGGAAAGGTACCTATAATTTCCGTTATTGGGAAACAACATGACCCTACGTTACATTTTGTTATGGATTCTCTGACCTTCATCTTGAAAATGTGCTGGTGTTCTTTTGGTATACATGACCTTGTATAATGGAATGTCACATAAGCTATTCGGCGAATTAAATAGCCCACGTTTACGTTTAAGGTCATAAAACACACTTGTTAACGTACGCTATCAAGGTCGCCGTCTTTATCACTATCCTTATATAATAGGTACTACTAATATTTGTAGGGATAAATCATGATCCAGCATCAAGGAAGTTTGAATTGTTTGAACTTGTCCAGTGTCATAAACCTTCCAATAATGACAAAAATTATGTGGTGGACAACATTATCAGGCAATACGGTCACACTCCTTTAAGAACACCCCCATATATGTGCGAGTTAAACCCTATTGAGATGTCTTGGACTCAAATTAAACAGTTCATTAGAGATCGCAATACATTAGGGGATTTTAGTATCTCTAAATTAAGGGAGCTTCTGGACGAAGCAATTGCCTCGGTGACAGCAGTCGATTGGGAAAAGTTTTGTCGACATGTCATCGATATAGAAAATAAGTTTTGGGAAACTGATTATATGATGGAGGAGATTGAACCCATTATAATACAGGTTGGGACTGATGATAGTGATACTGATGATAGTGACAGTGAAGGCGAAGAAGATGAAGATGATGAATAAAGTATGTACTGTTTTTTTTGTATATTTCGCTGATTTGTCGCAAACTATATTTTACGTGTCTTTGACATTAATACGACCAAAGCTGAAAAATCGTCATTAATGGATTAACCATGTAGCTGTTTTTTCCATGTTGAAAGAATGGCATCTCTTGTAAAACGTAATTATTTAAACCTTCATAAAAATAATTACATATCTACAAGAATTTCCTATTTTTATTACATTATTAAAATAATATTAGCACGCCCATGGGTCGGCCATGTTTTAACAGATATTGCTTTCCCCTTACTGGTACTCCGTAGCTATAGACTCGCGTGTCGAGCTGGTTACACTGGACAACAACTAAAATGTATCTAAAATAAAATCTACTAAATCTTACTATTTTAGGTGTGCTAAAACCGAAAATAAGCTTTTTTTAATATTAGTTCACGTTCAAGAGATACGCGACGTCATGCCCCCCTAATATATTGACACTGTAACCACAAGAATGCACGTGTCATATTTGTATTGTAATAACAATATATGGATCTTACATTGCCAAATATACATTTTCACCAAGTTAAGAAAATTTACCACGACAACACCGCATGGTGGGTCCCCAGGGATGATCCCCCATATGCGAACTCCTAACCCCCTATTGCTTAAAATAAGAGCGATAGCCATTTAAACCCATGTAAATTCACTTTCATGTCTGCCTTGTACTGAACAGTCTCTGTATAATAAAAATCTGTTCACAAATATAAGAGAGCAACGTAATGAGTTTCACATTTACCTAAATAGGGATATTGTCTATTAGGATTAAGATTGCAGCAGTGGAACCTATTAGAAGACGATGTCTCTGTAAGTGTTTTTCGTAAACGCCATAAAGGCCTAGCACCATTTTTGACATGGAAAATTACTTGGTTTTCTGCAATCAGCAACATTGGCGGCTTTAAATATAAACTACAAACCAGTAGAATGCAGATTGTTTACAGATAGTTCAACATAGAGTTTAAAGGCAGTACTATTGCATATTCGCAATATTCTTCCGTCTATTCCTGCCGGATATGCAGTTCACATGAAAGAATCATACGACAATATGAAGATCCTATTGACAACCATAAAATATGATGAGCACCAATGGCAGATATGTGACGACTTACTAGCTCGTTCGACAATCATATTATAGATTTTGTTACCATCTCTGCATATCAAATTGGGCCTAATGAAAAACTTTGTTAAGGCACTGAATAGAGATGGGCCAGCATTTTAGTAAAATTGTGTAAAAAAAAGTTGGTTCCTCTCAAAGATATTAGAGAAAAACAAAAAGAAGGTTTAACTTTAACTCCCTGTATCTTAGTTAATATCAACTTTTAGATATAGGTAAGTATAATTAAATCCTAGTATTTTTACGTAAGGAGTCTGTGGGTTTTCCATGTGCCATTAATTAGCGGACACCCTGTATATATTGTGACTTTTTTTTTTAATTTTAGTCACATCGATATCGACGACGACAGTATTTCTCGAATTATTATAATATTTCATTTAGGTTCTGGAAATAATCTTATCAAATATAACTGGAGCGTCGTTTTAATTATCAATTAAATCACTCGAGTTTCGCTCTCGGGATTTAATCGAAATAAATATGCCAACGACACTTTATCGATAAAAAAGAGCTCTAGTTATATTACCTTCGAATTTTGGCTCATAATGGTGAAAATAAGTCCAGTTTTATAACGATCGTGGAAAAATAACTATTTATTTAAAATAAACGGTAAATAGACGATTTTTTGACAGTGACATATGGGGTCCGTATATTTTCCCGACACCTTTGCGTGTCCGCGTGCTCCCAGTTAATTTGTTATCTTCGCCGCTTATCAACAGATCGGGAAAGTCTGAGTGGAAAAGCTTAGTTTTCTTTCTAATTATGTTTTCTATGCCAATTTAATTATTTTCTTTGTTTATTAAATATCATTGTTATGATGAAAAATGATGAAAACAGAAGGGAAAATATAATTTGGATGTTTAATAACGTTTCCTGTTTATTTTTACATTTTTATCATTGCATGTCAGTCGGTGTGAAGCTGGGTACTGACTTGAGCAAAATGACTCGCACGAATTGCGTACGCAGAAAAAAAGATGTGCGCGCAAAGATGTTTGTTCGCGAAAATTATTTGTTTTATTAAATTCGTGCGTGTAAAATGGTTGATTAGCATTTGTTGAGCATTTTATGTAGTGTTCTGATCGCTCGAGCGAAAAACCGCTTGATCACTCGATTATTGAAATAACCAACTTCGCTCGATTATTAAAAAAACCGCTCGAGTTATCTATTCAGGCGAAAACCGTCGCTCGTCACTTATTATCTTTCACTTGATACCCGCGCTTCGCTTGACGCCGATGGAAATGTACCGCTGAAGTGTGATCGAGTTAAAAAACTGCTCGTATATTCGAACAGTTTTTCCCTCGATAGGAAATACTCTAGTTATAAATTCTGGCGAAAAACCGCAAAATATCGTCTGCCACTTGATACACGACCTTCGGTCTACGCGCCGCGCCATCCGATTGGCGACGTTCGAGTTTGACGCTGAGCAGGTACACGACATACGTCTTTCTTAAAGGCACATAAACGAGAAGGTGCATATAAAAAGTATGCCAAATCCCTTAGCGAAGTCATCGCGACATGAGTTTTGTACAGTTTTGTTTTAACTCCGATTGTAAATACTAAAAAATTAAAGGATATAATTTTAAAATTTTTATTTACTATAAACTCGAGAAAACTTCTCAAAAATAACATACTAATAGAAATTGTAAATAAAAATAACAAAACGAACAAAATGGTTAACAAAATATATAGAAAAATTCTTTGGTAATCTTATAGCAAACATTTTTAAATCTAAACAGGAATTTTTTTATTATTAAACTGAAGAAGACTTCTTAAAAATGGAAAATAAGAAATTGAGCAAAACATAGGTATCGACAAATTTTTTGGTAACCAAAAGTAAATATTCTTAATTTAAACAGGAACTTTTAGGTAACTATAAAAATATGAATTTAAAAAAATAATCAACTATTTTCTTATTTTGCCAGTCGCGTAACTAAGCCTACATTTTTGAAAGGCACCTGATAATTTAGAGTGGAAGAATTTGACAAGCCATTTTAAATATCTACTTATTTTATGCTCGTAAATTGAAAAAGATGTGACGAAAAATAACTCTCGGTAATACTTTTTGTTTTAAAAAAGCACAAGAATAAACCCCAACAATAAATACATATTTGGATGATTTTTGCAGTTTTTTTGTTTGGTATCGAGACACGTGGTAAAAATTAATTATTCACAAATAAATAAATTTCTGGAATTTTTTTGGTGGCTACTGCAATTCTTTAGCTAAACCGGTGCCCACCCGTAGTTACGTGCCTGCTAAATACCCTACCTGATCACATGTAAACGGCTAGGCTGCCGGTCGAGCAGTAGGTGACGTCATCGCTTGGTGAATTGGAATTTCAAGCGATTCACTCGAGCGATTATCAAGCACTCGATTATTAAAATCATCGGTTTTTCCCAACACAAATTTTATGCACACGAGAACTCTTTGATCTTTGCAGAAGACCGACAGCCGCCGGAACCTGTTTGTGCGGGTAAAGAATTTACGCGCACATACATTCGTGGCAGGTCGCGCCGTACTCATCTGATCATTTTTACGCGCAAACCGTTCGTGTGAGTAAATTTGCTCAAGTCAGTACCCAGCTTTACAGATTGCAGGGTGTTATGGAATTCCCTTATTATACACACTCACGTGCAAAGAAAAAACTAAATTGCCATAAAGTTTTAGACTTAATAACTTTTTTATTTTTAGTACGAATTTAGTGATTTTTTTCAGAGAACTGTAGGCACAACTGTCAGTTTTAACGTGTTTCTTGCAAATTTTAAGTATCATTGGTTATTCGACATATTATACAAAGATAATCAAAATGTTGTTTTATCTACTTCCCAAACACCTTATGGAATAATCAAGTCGCAAAATTATTTCAACATTCCAGTTTTCATTTAGAGTTATCTATTCTGTACATTTTGTTCTTTGGTCTATTTAAATTGTGAATTTATTCTCAGGAAAATGCAATTCAAATTTTTCCATGAAAATTTCATTATTGTTGCTGGAAGAGAATTTTTGATGAATAAACAAAATATTATCAGGAGGTAGAAATTATTGTTGTAATCAAGATTTAACTACAAATTCATTTAGAAATAAACCTAACTACCAATTTTTACTTAACTATGCTTATTAAAAAATTCTATATTATTTAAAAACAAACATTTTAACCTAAATATGCCTCAGTTCCTTGTGTTGCGTTCTCTAGCCCTAACATATACGTGGGTTTAAATCATCACGGAACATCTTCTTTGTCAACGAAAATACTGAACTCATATTGCATTAGAAATTATGGAAAAATTTAAATTAATGATAACCAAGGTCGGTCTCCATTTATTTGAGAATAAATGCACATGAACATGAACTAAAAAACAAAGTGTACAGAAGAGATGAATCAGAAGTGAAAACTTATATTTTGAAATACACTTGATTATTCCACCAGGGTGGAAAGTAAAAGTAAAAAAACGTCACCTTTCCACCTTTCAAAGATAGATGAAATGTCATTATTCATCAAATATTATCAAAACGCCGTTATAATAAACAAACACACTCCCTGTATTCCACACCACTCTAGAGACAAATTTCTGAGCGTTTTAACGATGCTACTAAGAGCGGAACTATGTACATAAGAAATAAAATTAAAATAATTAAATAAAGTTTCTGTTTTGGTGCAGGATATAAAATGTGATAAAACACATTTAATGATAGATTTTATGAAACCAGAAATGGGTCGGTAAAACAAATTATCTTGAATTTATTTACATTTGAGTAAAGTTTGCCTAATTATTTTTTGTTAGCTTAACGGAAGGCTATGGAAAAATCCTGCATGGTTTCGCCCCTTAGTCAGAAACAAACCACAGCTACCGCGTTGCCATATATAGACAATGAATAGAGTTTTATTTCATTCATTTAAATATTGTGCAAAATTACTTTTACACATCTTTGTTTAGGTATCATTATATTAACATTTATTATATTACTAGTAAGTTTAGTTCTAATCGAAAATTAAATGATTCATAGTGTAAAAAGTTGACTAATAATAACGATCGCTGTCAAACAAACACGACGAACCACTGCCGCCCATCCATATGTGGTTAAACTTAGTACTCCTCGAACTTCCTTCAATATTTAAGAATTCTTTCATCTGGAGGACTTCATCCTTGTGGAACGGCCTTCCCGAGGTCGTTTTTCCCAACGAATATAACCTCCAATGATTCAAAACCAACGTGAATCGCTTTTTGCCCACGCGCACCACTCCCAGAGTGCCCTAAAGGATTTTTCCTATAGTGCTTGTGTTTGATCATAAAAAAAAACAAAAAAAAAAACGTACAGATAATAATATTATTTAAAAAAGCTATACATGCCCTATATCGATAAAATAATTGGGTTGCTACTGTGTTATTGGTGCATAAAGCGTACAGCGAATTATACTACGATTCAATAATAATTCTCTATTAAGAATTAAAACGCATAAAATCCCCGAAAATTCGCATTGGTTATTAATAGTAATTAATAATTATTGAAAACTCATTACGACAGCAAAAACTTGCATAATAAAATAAAATGAAAAGCGTTTGGCTCGTTCTGATAATGATATTATTTTATGGCGTATCTATAAATATTACATTTTGTCGGCAGTTCTAATTTTAAAATTATTTGTTTTTGTTGAAAGCATAACGTTTTGACAAAGTAATATGCTAATTTTTCAAATAGTGAATCTTAAAAATATCACCGTTTTACGAAAGGACGTTTAACTTAAAAGAGAGGACAAATAATTGGTACCTTCCTTAAAGAGAAATTATAAAAATTTTACGTTAAAGCACTAATGCGAAAATACGATATTGTTTTTAGTAGCATGGACAATAATATTTAAAATTAAGAGCCCGTCGTTTTTATTAAATTTTTTAAGAACTTTAAATGAATAGGAACTTTGAAAATAACTTTTTGGTGGAAATATGCTAGTAATATATTTTCAGTTCTCAAGGAGCATGATGAATTTCCCGTTAGTTACCATAGTTACGATTATACGATTATCCGTTGGATAATTTAATTCGTTTTTTTATACTTGTTTTATACACTCGCCGGCACAAAATTCCGCCATCCTGATATTTTGGCCAAGGTTGATATTTTATACCTTTTTTATTTTTTATGTGATTTTCATGACTTTGTAATAAGTTTGTAGATCCGTTTATTGTGTTTTTCCTTAATTATTTTATAAAGTAACATTTTCGATTAGACTTTATTATACATTTTATCGTAATTTAAAATGATCCTGTAGGAATATTGAGGTGGATAATTTTATTTACATACTGTTTCTTGTAATCTTTCATGTATTCTAAACATTTCGATTTTTGATTCATTCCATTATCTCATTTCTGCTGCGAGCTGCAAAATTTTAAATGAAACGCTGATTTGAAGCTTATTTAAATTAAGAAAAACAAATACTAGGTATATTATAAAGTTAATTAACAAAAACAATTTTAATATCGTGTATTTCCTCCTATCGCAGCAATGACAGCTTGCAGTCTTCGTGATATCGAACGAATAAGGTTACTTATCCTTTCTTGAGGGATAGCCTGATATTCTTCGGTCAGCGCCAGTCGTAAGACTTGCAAGGTTTATGATTGTACAGGACGACGACAAACGGCCCTTTTACGTTGATACCAAAGATGTTCGATTGGGTTGAGATCCGGGCTACATGCGGGCCATTCCAACCGTGGAAGTCCAACTTCATCCAGATATTCCCTCACTACATGTGCAACGTGAGGTCTAGCATTATCATGCATTAATGTAAATTGGATCCCAATGAAAAAAGCAAATGGAACAACAATTTCTTGAAGGATTTCCTCAATGTAACGGTGGGCGATTAGAGCTCAACAAATACAAGATTGGTGCGTGCTTCGGTATAATTACCCCATGACATACAATTTCTAAAAATAACATCGTTTCATTTAAAATTTTGTAGCTCGCAGCAGAAATGAGATAATGGAATGAATCAAGAAACGAAATGTTTAGAATACATCAAAGATGACAAGAAACAGTATGCAAATAAAATTATCCACCTCCATTTATCTACAGGGTGTTTTGAAATTAAGACAAAAAACAACAGTTTGATTTACTCCTGTATAATATTGCCTAATCGAAAAATGTTACTTTATAAAATAATTAAGGAAAAACACAATAAATTTATCTACAAACTGATAACAAAATCATGAAAATCGCATAAAAAATAAAAAAGTTATAAAATATGAAACTTGAACAAAATTTCAGGGTGGCGGAATTAGGTGCCGGTGAGTGTATATGAAAATTAAAAGAAATTAAGTTTGTTGTCATAACTTATTTTCGGGTCACCCTGTATACATGAAATGAACCTAAAAAGAGCGCAACACAAATAAAAAATTTACGAGTCTGATTTTTTTTTCAAAAATAGGAATTTTAAATTAATTTGTTCGTATGTATGTAATAACAAATTTATCATCAGACATAATAGTAACAAAATAAACGTATGGCATTCTTAAATTGTGTAGACAGTAAGCAAAAAATAAACAGCATGATTATAAAATCGTGTGTGCAATAAATAAATGGTCGTCAGATACTCTAAGATTGTGTGAGTAATAACGAAATGACTGTCAGACACTTTAAAATTCTATGAAGTGTAACAAAATATAAAAATGAATGTCAGATATTCTAAATGTATTTGTGGGTGCTAAAAAATGACCGTCAAAACTAAGTGGTAACAATATAAACTTCAAGCATTCGAAGATGATGCAGGTAGGAACATAATGACGTTAGACATTCTAAAATTGTATAGGTAGTAGTGTAGGTAGTAGTAAAATAAACGTCACAATTTATAAAGTTATGTAGGTAGTAACAATATGAAAGTAACCTATTATAAAATAGTGCAAGCTGTAACAAAATAAACGTAACATTTTAATATTCCGTAGGAGGGTCAAAATTTTTTTACAGACAACTTTCAGTAAATCGGAATTTAAAAATAAATAATCCCAAAAACATCTGTTAATTTTTCAATAGGTTTCTTATAGTATCTAATTAGAGGAATTATATATGTCCGCGCAAAAGATCATCGTCACAAAGATCTTGGTCTGTTTTTATATAGCATCGATTTTTAAATAATTTGACGCCGGTCACATGGCTAATTTTAGCTCTCTTCTGAATCATATAACGCCAATATTTGGAACTGAATTATTTTAATCAGTCACTATAACCATTTCCCTATTATTTATAACTGCCCTGTCTTAATTGGCTTAAAGTTTTGGAATGTTCCTTATAGAATGTTAAAATACTAAGAAAATTAGTCATATTTTTAATCTACCTAAGGTGTAAACGAAACTTGCATATCCAAATATATTTTTCCTTAATGGTTTATAAATGGTTAATAAAAAAATATTGTATATAGCTTCGGATAACAAACCGTCACATCAAAGTATCTCCGGTAACATTTTCATGCGTGACCGGCGATACAAAAATGCATAAATTGGTGGATAACAGCTAATACAAGCTATTTCTTAAACTATTTTAGACTGAAATGAGTATCTGTACTCAAGAGAATGACTTCGTATAGTATTTTTCCCTTAATTAAGACTACAATGAGTAAACCCTGTGACCGGCGATACAACATAAAAACATATGTCTGGTAAAAAGTAGGCAATGTTCTAGTTTATACCTAAATAAACATAATAAGGAACTTATTTAAACAGGAGCACGCTTCACACAAATTCGAACACATACCGTCATATTTGTAAAACTATTAGGCCGACCTGTAGTGAAGTAATTTCTGCCGTGAACGGCGATACATGCAGCTACGGGGACGGATCTTATGGTTAATAATTGCGTTAGACAAACTATACTCTTAATCTTTGAGCATTATTTTTTCAATTCAAATTTTAGTAGGAGTGTAAATTATTTATAAATAAAAGCAACTTTAGTAAAATGACGCGGTGTTTTGTTAGCTGTTGATCAACGTTTTAAATCTTCGGAAATTGTACTTAAAAGGGAAAATCTGTTGCCACACATCGACATTATGGGCGTGAGGGTGAGTTTTGACTACTTTTCGATATTATTTTTTGTTGTCTATATACCCCCACCGGTTACTTTGAATGATCTTGATAACCTTCTTGAGTTTTTTGTTGTTTCTTTTCCTGTATTTGAAAAGAATGTCTGTATTTTGGGCGATTTGAATTTGCCCTCATATTCTGATTTTGTGGATAAAGGCGTGGCGAATAATTGTATAACTGCCTTTAATTACTTTTTGATTTACATGAAGTTAAAGCAGGGTAACTATGTAAGGAATTTCAACAACAGAATCTTGGACCTAATATTGCATAATAATAAAAAATGTATTGTTGAGGGTGCTTTGGATGTGCTTGTAAGGGAGGATGAGCATCACCCTGCCCTTTCTGTGTCACTGGAATATTCTCATCCAGTTAATCGCAAGCGTGATTTCGCATTGAATCTTGAAAACAGCTATAATTTTCGTAGAGCAAATTTTCCGCTAATGTATAATATGTTTTCAGATATTAATTGGTATTTTCTTACATCATTTGATAGTGTAGAGACTGCGTGTTCTTCTTTCTATACAAAATTATTTGAGATCATTGACTTATGTGTACCTCGATATAAGAAGTTTCCGAATAAAAAGTATCCCCCGTGGTTTACTTCAAATATCATACAAAATATAAAAAAGAAGGACAGGTTCCATAGAAATTTCAAAAGGTCAGGATGTCTTCAGTCGTTGCAAGATTTTAAATCTATAAGATCTATTGTTAAAAGGGACATTCAAATTTCTTATAATGGTTATTTGCGGAAAGTTGAGATTGATATAAAACGGGATCCCAAAAGGTTCTGGGCTTTTATTAAGAGCAAGAGGGAGACCTGCAATATTCCAAACGTCATGTCTTTTAATAATAAAGAACTAAATACCCCTACTGATATTTTGAGTCATTTTTCAACTTTTTTTAAACAGTCTTTCTCTGATGTTACTACCAATCATGTAATAATTCATGAATCCCCCTATGCACGGGACATTAATATCCACTACTTTTCTGAAGCTGATGTTGTGAATGCTTTAAAAAGTATTAAACCGAAGTTTACCACTGGACCGGATTCTATTCCGGCATTTTTAATCCATGACTGTCGTTTTGTATTGGCGAAACCGCTCCAGCTCATTTTTAACTTATCTTTGAAATGTCAAACAATTCCTCAGCTGTGGAAAATTTCCAGAGTATGTCCTGTACACAAAAAGGGCGACAGATCAGAAATAACAAACTATCGACCAATATCAATTATTTGTAATTTTTGTAAAGTGTTTGAATTCTTGCTCCGCAATTCTATCTTTCCGCTTGTCCAAGGGCAAATAATTCGGCAGCAGCATGGATTCTTTAAAGGTAGATCAACAACAACAAACTTGCTTAGTATCTCACAAAGCCTTTCGGAATCGATAGATGAGGGTCTGCAGACTGATGTAATATATTTGGATTTCTCAAAGGCGTTTGACCGGCTTGATCACTCTATTTTAATTTCAAAGCTTAACAGATACGGTTTCTCACAGCCTTTAATAGCGCTTATCAGGTCATACCTTTCTGACCGCCGTCAGTATGTAGCTCTTCACGGCTATAACTCTGGTAACTATACAGCCAGTTCTGGAGTCCCACAGGGTTCTGTACTGGGGCCGTTACTTTTTATTCTCTTTATAAATGATATTGGCTTAGAGCTAACTGTTCTTGGTATATGCGGATGATATTAAAATATTCAAAGTGATTAGAAATATCAATGACTGTATTATTCTTCAAAACAACTTAGATCTAATTAATAATTGGTGCTTGAAAAATAATCTTCAGCTAAACATTGAGAAGTGCAACGTTGTATCATTCACAAACAAACTTTCTGTCATTAAACATGACTATGTACTTAAAAATACAGTTATCTCCCGCTGCGACTCATTCTGCGACCTGGGAGTAGTTTTTGACTCAAAACTTTCTTTCGTCCCTCATATAAATAAGGTAGTGGGTGAATCTCTGCGGGGTTATGGGTTTATTGTGCGCTGCACAAGAGATTTCAATAACAGTGATGTCTTGAAGACATTGTACAATTCATATGTACGGTCCAAGTTAGAATATGCTGCAGTAATCTGGGCTCCTGAGTACAGTGTTCATATTAATGCCATTGAAGGTGTTCAAAGAAAATTCTTAAAATATCTTAGCTTTAAGAGAGACGGAATATATCCCATCCAGGGTTTTCCTCAATCCAGGTTACTTGAGGAATTTAATTACGGATCTCTCAGTGATCGCCGTGATTACCATCTTTTGATTACTTTGTTTAAATTATTAAACAATCAGTTGGATTGTATGGACATTTTGACGAAGCTTAACTTCAACGTGCCGCGCTTAGGTTCACGGCAAAACATAACATTCTATTTGCCATGTCCAAGGACAAATATTTTGAAGTTTTCTCCTATTTTTAAAATGTGTGACAAATACAATAAACACAATGAATTGGATTTTTTTAATTGCTCGATAAACATAGTTAAAAAGCTGGTGCCTCACTAAACTGCTTTTCAATTATATCATACGGTTTGCATATTTGTTTTGTTTATTGTAAGACTAAATAAGTTTTCAAATTTGTAATATAATGTAATGCAATGTAAATTTATCTTATCTTAAGTTCAATTAAGATTATATGCCTATATCTTTTGCCCTGCCTTGTAGTTGGGAAATGTTCCTGTAAGGCAGTTAAAGTAAATAAATAAATAAAATATAAAAGGGTAAAGTCAGAAATTATTGACTGGGGACACGTGACCAGCGATACATTTTTAAATTCAAATAAAAAAATACTTTTAAAATTGCTAACATATATTTCGCAAATTATAATTGTTTCTACAGGCAAATAGTTTATTTTAATAAGTTATATGCTAAGGACTGAAAGTTGCCTTAAAAAAAATTTTGACCCAGGAAGTACTTTGTTTGTTAAGTTACTGATGGGCTTTTAAATAATGAAATTAATAATAAGATAAACCAGCCAATGCCGAATTAACCTCACATTTAAAAAAAATAATAGAACTGGAAATTATGTAATCCCATTTTCAATACAATAACGAAGTAAAGAAAGACTACAATATTATTTTACTGCTTTTAAGGTCGTACAGCACTAGGAATTTAGTAAAAGGGAATTAAAGATGGTTTAAATTAGATAGAGTCCGTTTTATTTTCAATTTAATTTAGAATCTAGCTTAGCTCCAGTTCTCACTTGGTATTAAAATTCTCTATCTAGTTATCTACGTCTTAAGCGAGTTTATTTTTACTATCTCCGACTTGTAAGGTAGTTATTTAATAAGAGGATACGTCAGTAATTAGTAAAGCATTAATTGCAAATAGAAAGATTAAGGAACGAAATAAACAGTATTTTATATTTAAGTGTGACATTTTTACTGATTCTAATATAGGCATCAATATTTTCCTTCAGTTCTCTATCACATCGATGGACATTGTCTGAAACGACAAGAGGATTACCATTCACAGTAAGTGGCCTTTTAAAAGATCTCCGGAATTAAAAAAGTTATTTGTGTGAAAAATTGGTACTCGCTATAAAAGATGCTGATCTTTTTAATTAATATACTTTGACGTATCTATCACTTCCGGTTATATCGGAAGTCGGTATTAACTTACTTATTTTAAACGGAACACCCTATACAGGATGTTTCCTAACCTCTCTGAAAAAATGAAGGAGGTGAATCCTCACCTTGAAAATATAGATTTTTGCAATTTTCTCAATTTCATTTTAAATCTTATATTTTGAATACCCTATATTAATAGTATGAATCTACTATAAAATCCTATTAAAGCAGGTACATTTCAACAAGGAATCCGATCCAAATTAAATAATGAATAAAGGCTTTCTTATAGGAAAAAACCGGAAGTTATAGATACGTCAAAATAGCTTCATATTTTATAGCGATTGCCAATATTTCAAACAAATATCTTTATTGGTGCCCAAGCTCTTTTAATAGGCCACTCACCATAAATGACCCTCTATAGTTCTTGTAGTAGGTCAGTTGTGTATTGACAGTGTTTGTATGCGTTAAAAAACTCTCAGTTTATTTTGATTTTCCTGTAAATGAATATTTTTACCGGAATGACGATGTAAAATCGGCTTTCTTGTTATAAACTTGCCGAAAAACATAAAATTTCATTTACAATATAAACAACAGCTCTACTCTTATATTCATTATAAACCCATACCAAATTTGAACTGTTTGAAATTAAATACTATTATGCGACTACCGTTGTTTGTGAGATTTATTTTCTATATAATAATTTATTATATTATATATAATGGCAAATTTTCTTTTAATTTATAGTTGACAACAACAATTTAATGTTTTTAATTGCATTTCATTGAAAAAAATTCTTTTTTTATTTTTCAATAAAACCACCTCGTCGAGTAAAACATTTATTACATTTTTTTTTATGATCAAACACAAGCAGTATATGAAAATCCTTTAAAGCACTCTGGGAGTGGTGTGTATAAAGCAATTCACGTTGGTTTTGAATCGTTGGAGGTTATGCTCGTTGGGAAACACGACCATGGGAAGTTCAGAAAAAAAGGCTAGGAACATTGTGTTGGAAAAATAAATGTATATCAGATATACTAAAACTATGCGTGTGGTAACAAAACGAATAAGACAGACGATATAAAAATTGTGTCTATCATAGAAAGAAATATATGTCAGATATTCCAAAAAATGTGCCTGTGGTAACAAAATGTATATCAGATTTAAAAATTTTGTTGATAATAAAAAATAAATGTATGTCAGATATTGTAAAATTATGAGTGTGGTAGCAAAATATATGTCGGACGGTCTAAGAATTGTGACTGTAATATAAAAAATATGTATGTCAGATATTCCAAAAATTGTGCCTGTGGTAACAAAATGTATATCAGATTTAAAAATTTTGTTGGTAATAAAAAATAAATGTATGTCAGATATTGTAAAATTATGAGTGTGGTAGCAAAATATATGTCGGACGGTCTAAGAATTGTGACTGTAATATAAAAAATATGTATGTCAGATATTCCAAAAATTGTGCCTGTGGTAACAAAATGTATATCAGATTTAAAAATTTTGTTGGTAATAAAAAATAAATGTATGTCAGATATTGTAAAATTATGAGTGTGGTAGCAAAATATATGTCGGACGGTCTAAGAATTGTGACTGTAATATAAAAAAATATGTATGTCAGATATTCCAAAAATTGTGCCTGTGGTAACAAAATGTATATCAGATTTAAAAATTTTGTTGGTAATAAAAAATAAATGTATGTCAGATATTGTAAAATTATGAGTGTGGTAGCAAAATATATGTCGGACGGTCTAAGAATTGTGACTGTAATATAAAAAATATGTATGTCAGATATTCCAAAAATTGTGCCTGTGGTAACAAAATGTATATCAGATTTAAAAATTTTGTTGGTAATAAAAAATAAATGTATGTCAGATATTGTAAAATTATGAGTGTGGTAGCAAAATATATGTCGGACGGTCTAAGAATTGTGACTGTAATATAAAAAATATGTATGTCAGATATTCCAAAAATTGTGCCTGTGGTAACAAAATGTATATCAGATTTAAAAATTTTGTTGGTAATAAAAAATAAATGTATGTCAGATATTGTAAAATTATGAGTGTGGTAGCAAAATATATGTCGGACGGTCTAAGAATTGTGACTGTAATATAAAAAATATGTATGTCAGATATTCCAAAAATTGTGCCTGTGGTAACAAAATGTATATCAGATTTAAAAATTTTGTTGGTAATAAAAAATAAATGTATGTCAGATATTGTAAAATTATGAGTGTGGTAGCAAAATATATGTCGGACGGTCTAAGAATTGTGACTGTAATATAAAAAATATGTATGTCAGATATTCCAAAAATTGTGCCTGTGGTAACAAAATGTATATCAGATTTAAAAATTTTGTTGGTAATAAAAAATAAATGTATGTCAGATATTGTAAAATTATGAGTGTGGTAGCAAAATATATGTCGGACGGTCTAAGAATTGTGACTGTAATATAAAAAATATGTATGTCAGATATTCCAAAAATTGTGCCTGTGGTAACAAAATGTATATCAGATTTAAAAATTTTGTTGGTAATAAAAAATAAATGTATGTCAGATATTGTAAAATTATGAGTGTGGTAGCAAAATATATGTCGGACGGTCTAAGAATTGTGACTGTAATATAAAAAATATGTATGTCAGATATTCCAAAAATTGTGCCTGTGGTAACAAAATGTATATCAGATTTAAAAATTTTGTTGGTAATAAAAAATAAATGTATGTCAGATATTGTAAAATTATGAGTGTGGTAGCAAAATAATATATGTCGGACGGTCTAAGAATTGTGACTGTAATATAAAAAATATATATGTCAGATATTCTAAAATTGTGTGAGTGGTAATAACATGAATGTTATACAATCTAAAAGTTTTGTTATAAAAATACAAATTTATGTCAGATATTCCGAAAATTGTGCGTGTGGTAACAAAATGTATATCAGATAAAAAAATTTTATTGGTAATAAAAAATAAATGTATGTCAGATATTGTAAAATTATGAGTGTGGTAGCAAAATATATGTCGGACGGTCTAAGAATTGTGACTGTAATATAAAAAATATGTATGTCAGATATTCCAAAAATTGTGCCTGTGGTAACAAAATGTATATCAGATTTAAAAATTTTGTTGGTAATAAAAAATAAATGTATGTCAGATATTGTAAAATTATGAGTGTGGTAGCAAAATATATGTCGGACGGTCTAAGAATTGTGACTATAATATAAAAAATATGTATGTCAGATATTCCAAAAATTGTGCCTGTGGTAACAAAATGTATATCAGATTTAAAAATTTTGTTGGTAATAAAAAATAAATGTATGTCAGATATTGTAAAATTATGAGTGTGGTAGCAAAATAATATATGTCGGACGGTCTAAGAATTGTGACTGTAATATAAAAAATATATATGTCAGATATTCTAAAATTGTGTGAGTGGTAATAACATGAATGTTATACAATCTAAAAGTTTTGTTATAAAAATACAAATTTATGTCAGATATTCCGAAAATTGTGCGTGTGGTAACAAAATGTATATCAGATAAAAAAATTTTATTGGTAATAAAAAATAAATGTATGTCAGATATTGTAAAATTATGAGTGTGGTAGCAAAATATATGTCGGACGGTCTAAGAATTGTGACTGTAATATAAAAAATATGTATGTCAGATATTCCAAAAATTGTGCCTGTGGTAACAAAATGTATATCAGATTTAAAAATTTTGTTGGTAATAAAAAATAAATGTATGTCAGATATTGTAAAATTATGAGTGTGGTAGCAAAATAATATATGTCGGACGGTCTAAGAATTGTGACTGTAATATAAAAAATATATATGTCAGATATTCTAAAATTGTGTGAGTGGTAATAACATGAATGTTATACAATCTAGAAATTTTGTTATAAAAATACAAATTTATGTCAGATATTCCGAAAATTGTGCGTGTGGTAACAAAATGTATATCAGATAAAAATTTTTTATTGGTAATAAAAAATAAATGTATGTCAGATATTCTAAAATTATGAGTGTCCTTAGTAACAAAATGTATGTCAGAAAATCTTAAATTGTGTGGTTAGTAAAAAAATCAACGATGGAAATTCTGAAATGTATATCAATATTCTTAAACTGGCATGTTAGCTGTAAAAAAAAAGTTTAGGGCAGATATTCAAAAATTGTATTATATACGTAGTAAAAAATATACTTCAGAAATTATAAAATTGATTGTATAACTTGTGTACATTAAATATATGTATAAAATTTGCATTCAAAACTAATAATTATATTAAGTTTGAGCGTGGAAAGTCACTACGTTCATATCAACTACTTAAGACGGCATTTTCTATAACATTAATTTGAAATACAATTAGAGGGAATGTATGTTATTATTACAATGTATAAGAAACCCGTCTCCTTGTTTTCTTAGATCTAAATTAGAAATACAAGGTATTGTGGAAATGGCTTATTTTATTTAAATGCATCTAAATACAAGTAAAACCCCTCTATTCGAAGTGTTGCAGCTCCATACACATCTGCTTTCAGTTAACAAGTGTATGTAGGTCAGTAGGCTAGCAGTATTGCCAGATCAAGACGTGTTCCTCGACGTCGGCAGTTGGAAAATGTTGCCCAGACGCGGCTCGGCTATTTCACTATGTTTTGATATACGAAAGGGGTACGTCGCGTATGCGAATTTTAAACGTTAAGGTATTTCTAGCTTAATAAATAAGGTGTTAAATTTAGCAGATATTTAATTAACAATTTTTTTTTGTTCTAGTGTGAAATAATTTTTTTCTATTTGGGTTTCATAATGGCTACATTATGAAATGCAAAAAAATTGAATAACCTGCCACTGAAACTGAAATTTTATTTTTTTTATGTTGGCAGCAAGTAGGGTTCGAAATTTAGGCTTACTTTGTTTTCGTTGAAATTAGTTTTCTAGGCATTATGGATTCTATAAAAAATTTGTATAGAAAACTTTAAAATACTAACCTTTAACCTTGCAAATAGATCATTTTTACTGGATATTTATCTGAAATACCTATACTCGGAAATATATAATATGCTGACGGTGTCCGTCAACTAATTACTAGTCACAACCATAAAACAACATAACCTAAAAATAATAGAAATATCTTCCAGTTTATGCTCTATTTCTAAACTTTTATTCAATAAAGTACTATTTTTATTTTTAATTCAATATTGTATTATACATATTACTTTACATATACTTATTTATAGTTACAGTATTTATTATTCCTGGGCATAAATTGTTATTCCTGTTAGATTCTGTGTCGACACAATATTTTGTTCAATAGTATTATTTATTATTTTGTTCAATATTTTGAACTTTGTTCTGCTCGCACCATAACTCAAAGTTTTGCATATTATTTTCAAAAGTTTTTCTAGATTATTTTCTGCAATTTCTCGTATTTCTGACAGAGTGCAACTTTCTTCCTGACTCATTTTTATTAACTTTAATAATATATTTATTTCTAATTATGACGGATGGGAAGAAGCTTTGTTGTGTTCAATTATTTCTATCATGGCATATTTGATATTTGTATCATTTTATTAATTCAAACGGACTATATTTTTTATAGTTTTCCAATTGTCCAATAAGATATAACACGATGAAAAAGTGTTAAAATTTTTGTATTTTTTCTAAAGTGTTTGACGTGTACATATGACAACACACGGACCTATATTAAGTTATGGTTCTACATTTTTGTTTAACAGATATAACAACGATATAAATAGAGGAATTCTTTTCCTGTTGGATATTTTGTAGTACCAAATACCGCCCCGAAAAATGGTGAATGTAAATGTTTCTAGCCTTGAAAAATGGCTGAATGGCCGACATGCATTGCATAGCCATATAAAAATCCTGAAAAATAAATGATCATTCATAATGATTAACATCAAAGGTGCCTCTCCTTGTGGTGACATTGACGGAACTATTCCCAAGGTGGGTTTGTGGATTCCCTTTAGTCCTTTTCGGTAAGCAGTAGCGTAGCGAATGAATGTCAAACATTTTAAAATTATGCAGTAAAACGACTGGTAATAAAATGAATGTCAAATACTGCGAAGTAATGTAGTAACGAGGCTGCTTGGGGAAAATAACACCTCGCAAGAAATTTAACAGGGGCAATAAAAATGGGGTAAAAAGACGCATAAGCTATTTTAGGAACTGGCGTCTGTATCATGCCGGTCACAGTTTTGCGCGTTGTCAAATTGTGTTAAGATAAGGATCCCAAACTAGCAATATCAGCCATCTAAGTTGCAATAATTCAATTAAAAATATGCCGATTCTTGGCAGGTTAGATAGAGACGAGAGTCATCGGCTGATATAAATAAAGCCGTTATGGATCAAGTTTTTTAGTTAGTTTATTGATATTTAAATTGACTCTAACTTTACGAATCCAGTTTTAGATTAGAAAAAAAAAATTGTATATTTGGCTAAACATTCACATAAAATAGTGCCTGATTGGCAACCTGTGATTAAATACAGTTCTTAAAGATAATGTTATTGGGGTTTGATACAAAAAAGAACAAATGTATATAATTTTGGTTGAGGAGAATAGATATGAGATAATATAAAATTTAAATGCAAAAAGCGACGACAGTATGACACAAGAACAAAATGGCTTACCTTCGGTTGACTGGAGTCGTTTTTTCGATGGCCACCACTGAATTTTGGAGAAATGAACCTCGCACATTGTAGCTCAATTAGGATAAATAAAAATTGAGATTTAATTACGGCTACATGGTTGAAATACAGCACTAATGCAACTTTTATTTTATATAATATTTAATCAAAAATAAAAAATAAACAAAAAGAGGAGATGCGGCTCAGTAAATTTTTTTCCTTTAGACAATATTTAATAAAACATAAAAATTGTGAAATTTTAAATGTTCAGCAGCAGCCAGGGACGGCTTTATAGTTTTAGGTCCTAATTTTATATACATATAATAAACATCTCTATTAACCCCAGCATGTACCGACTCATCAGCTGGTTAATCTGTGGGTTTGTAATTCTTGCTGACAAGCCTGAATCATAAATTAAATGTTTAAAAATTAATATTTATTTGTGTCGCCGATTACTTCACAATTGCAAATATTGGTATAGAGAGTGATTCACGACGAGCTTGTATTAGAACTTTATGGAGAACTATTGAACATACGTCTCTGAGACTTTGAGGATTCAGGTTTATCGATATGCTCTCTTTAACTAAAATATTCACATGTTCTTGTCATTTTCGATTATATCAGTAGCTGTCAAATATCGTTTTTTAAATTCAACATGGTAATTTTTATTATATTTCTCGATCAACCATTAAATTCTAAACAAATTTTTTAGAACATCGTTTTGTCTGACTTTGGCAGTTTTTGAGATATCTCGATTTTTTGCAATTAATTGACAAATGCAATTGATTTTTTCAGGAAACGCTTTGATATAGGTATAGAACAGTAAATACTATTTACAAGGAACAACTAATTGCTCATCAAATTAAATAAAAATATACAAGATGTTCTATTTAAAATACGAAAGTTCTTAATGGTTCAAATATTTCACAATGACCCTTAGATTGTGACTACCCTGTACATTTTTTGCCAAGTTTGACATGTTTTTGAGACTTAATGATCTTCTCGCTATTCGCTAACTTTTTTGGCCCAAGAGCTGAGGTAAAAAGATTATGTGGATTATTTCATCACCATGCATTTGCCAAATAATTACAAAAAGTCCAGATATCTCAAAAACTGACAAAGTCAGACAAGAAGGTGTTCTATAAAATTTACCTAGAATTTATTGGTTAATCGAAAAATATGTTCAAAATTACCATGTTGTATTTAAAAAATGAAAGTGGACAGCTAATTCCTGTATAACCGGAAATGACAGGAACATGTGAATATTTTAGTTAAAGAGAGAATATGGATAAACCTAGATCCACAAACTTGCAGATACATATGGTCAGTAGTTCCCCATATAGTTCTAATGCAAGCTCGTCGTAAATCACCCTGTATAGGGTGTTAATTTGAAAACTTCGCACCCTTAATATCGCGCTTCCTGTAAATAATATTAAAAGAACGGAAAGACACGTCGTCGTGTAAATTTCTTTCCAATAATACTATGATTTGTTATTTTTTAAGTACATAGTAGTTTACAACAAATCGCGTGCCAACAACGGGCTAATTCTTGTAAATTTCCAGAACGTGACTTTGCCCCTGGTAAAGAAATTTGAAAGGATGTCACCCGGAGTGACTATCTACTGACCCCTAAGCATTCTGCTAAAAGAGGAGTCAACAAAATAATGTTTTCTTAAATAATAACCTAAAAACCGTAAATCTCTGTGCAGGTAAGTTCTAATTAAGTATATTTTTGGATCGCAATTTCTTGGAAACTACTTCTCAAAACATAATAAATTATGTTATTATTGGAACGACCTTTAAGATATTTAAGATTTTAAGGGCAACATCAGGGGGTTAAATCCCGAATGCTGCAAAACTTAACTTGGAAGCATATGGAAAACCTTTTTATTATTAATTTTACGGCAAAGTGAATCTTTATAAAAAGTTCTGCTTCCGTAGAAAATAATATTACAACTTTCGATTTTAAGGTAGCTAACTTATGGAGGGTAATTTGAAAGTAAAAAAAACCTAAATGTAACTTCCTTTTGAGTTTCATTATAGACCAAGTTTTGACCATAAAGTAGTAGTTATTATTCATGACTTCCTATTTACAGATATTTTTTTTTTAATACTCATACATACTCTGGAAGGGAATATGTCTTGGCATAACCACGTTGTGGCAATCGCCAAGATAGCTTCTCAGAAACTTAGTGTACTCTTCCGAACCAAAAAGCTGTACACACCTCAACAACTTTTGATACTATACAAAGCCCAGATTCGACCATCACTAGACCACTGCTCTCATGTCTGGAGCTCTGCACCCAAACATACTCTTCGGCTACTGGATTCCATCGAAAGGAGGGCCATTCGTCTGATCTGAGACCACCTGGAACATCGAAGACCGGTTGGTGATTTGACTCTCTTTTACAGATATTTCCACGGAAAGTGCTCGGCTGACCTAGCCCTCTTAATTCGACCCAGAGCGGAGAACAGCAAAAATACACAACGAACCACTGCTGCCCATCCATATGTGGTTAAGCTTAGTACTCCTCGAACTTCATGATTTAAGCATTCTTTCATCTGGAGGACTTAATCCTTATGAAACGACCTTCCCGAGGTCATGTTTCCCAATGAGTATAACCTCCAACGATTCAAAACCGCCGTGAATCGCTTTATGCGCACACTCACTACTCCCAGAGTGCCTTAAAGAATTTTTCCTATAGTGCTTGTGTTTGATTATAAAAAAAAATACATACAGATATCTACACATTTAAATTTTTTGAAAAAGAATAAATATTACATTTAGCTTGGCTCTCTTTACTAATAAAATATTGATATTGATAAAAGGTAATTGGATTATAATTCTTTGTTTATTAAGAAAATGTGAAAATTAAAAAAAAATAGTTCCTGTGTATATAAGGGTATTAAAAAAGTTTTATAGTAAGAGGACATTAATAATACTTATTTTCGTATTTTGCTACCACTCTTATTCTAAAAAAGCAGAAGTTTTTTTATGTCATACCAGTACATTATTGTGTTTTTTATACCTTAGATACCATCTACATAATGGATTACTTTAAGCGGGCATAAAGTACGCATTATGGCCCGCGCTGGCATTAAGACGCAAACAACAGGTTTCGATTAACTTATTCTTTATTAACAAAATATAAATTTACGTTTATATATTATTTGGTTGTATTTACATAGAACTGGCAATTCTGGAAGGTTCGCTGATAGCTAAATTTCCTGCAGCAAAGGTTGACTCATCATTCATTGTCTGGGTCTCTAGTTTCTGTAAGGAAATGCGAGATCCAGATGGTACGCCTGCCAACATCCTTGAAACCTCATTTTTTGAGGATATGCTATCCTCTAAATATCCTTCAGCAACTGTGGTCCTCTTCCACCCATCATGGTGCTTCAGCGTAGTCATACTTGCTCCAGCTTCTGCTAAAAGAGTTGCCGACGTTCGACGTAAACAATGACCAGTATACTTTTCGGGGTTGTTCAAACCCAAATATTTCATCTTCATCAATAATGGTGGTCCATTTTTGATTTTTGACATTGACACATTAAACATTTGAACACTTATCTCCCTAGCAACAAAAACGCAGGCTATAATAGTGTCAAGGGAATGTCGCAGGTAAAAATAAAAAATTGGTAAATCAAATTAAAATTTAAAAAAAGATTTATTATTTCAAACGAACTGGTATGACATAAAAGTTTGTATGCACCACGGGTACTAATAGATATATACCCTCGGGCGACTTAGGAACCCTCGGCTTTGTAAGACTGTCACCCTCAGGGCGTAATCATCTACTTAGTATCCTTGATACATAAATAACTATTAAAAAAGTAACTTCTTTTCTTAAAAAAAAAGTTTTCAAATAATTTTTTCAGCGAAACTTGGAGCTTTAAGCGTAGCAGCCCTGTTGCCAGTAAAATTGATGACCGCCACGCTTTAGACGATAGCATTTCGAACGGGCGAACTTCCCCAAATAACAATTCGAGTTTGTAGAAAAATTTCCAAGTCTCGAACGTATGAATAGGGGGTGCGAATTTCGGAATCGTTCAACCGAGAAGGGGTAAATAGACGAAAATTTACATATTTTATTGCGCGTCGTCGGCACGGAGGGCTGCCCGACTCTCGGGACGCACTGGATGAAATATTTGTGGATGGTATACGAGGCTTAGAATAAAAAACAAAGTGTTGTCGCCTTTTCTTTACATTTAAAGAACAATCAAATGCAAGGCGACTTCGTACGATAAGTGCCTTACAGCTGCTGATAATTTTTTGGAATACTTTTCCACGCGTTCTTTAATTTTTCTTTATTTTCAGTTTACGTTATGATTTGTCTAATTATACGGGGTAGCACATAAAATCTAGATGCATGTAAATTTCCTAAAATTTAACTTTGACACAAAAATTGAATTTAATTAATTATTTTAAACTAAACCAATTAGAGAGTGGCGGCTCTTCCGCAGGAGCACATGCGCACGTGCACCCCAATACGAATAAAAAAAAATTAATTTATATTCGTTTAATATTATTTATCGTATAAAGTCAGATCCTCCTTAATATTTTATCGTACCGGCAAACCAAACTGTATATTATTATATCTCTCACCGTGGCGCGTTCCGGCAGTCGCGCCAGTCGTCGCTGACGTCGTTGATGACGAGAAATGTTCGCATATGCGATTCAATAGGCGGGACATAATGCAGTTTCTCTTTAGTGGTGGAGGCGGTGGATCGCGGGGTTATGGCGATTTTACATGGCAAAGTTGCGCAATTTTGGAGTGCGCCTTTATCTGTTTGTTCGAAAATATGTAGTAATTCGAGCGTGGATGTTTCAATATTTTAATATTACATATTTATTAAGTTAAAATGAATAGTTTGACGGTGGACTATTTAAAAAATAACTTTAGCTCTTTGAGTTTATAGCAAAAAATTGAAGAATACGGGAAGACCTAAACCCGAAATTAATTTAACGCAGACCACAAAAGGTAAAGATTGTTTCACGAAAAATGGATACGACTTAATGATTTACTGGGTCGGTCGCATTGTGTAGACAAGAGCTTGGCAATAAACAAATGAAGTATGAAGGGACGGACTAAGGAAAATAAGTAATGATATGATTACATTAATGTAATCAAATGAAATACCATTTTTTTTAAATATTACTAGTCATATTTATTTACATTTATAATGTCATTCTGTAGATAGTTCTGTTTCGCTATCGCTATCCTCATCAAAATTGATTATAATTGGATCAATTATACGATCCAGACTAATATACGAATTTTCTACAGTTATTACGTGACGGACTGAATTTTTCCAACTACCTGGGGGAATATTATTAAAGCATTTTCCTATTAATTCTACAACACTAGAACTTAAAGTCGGAGAAATATTATCAAACCTAACCAGTGATTTTAACTGGTGCCACATATGCTCTATGGGGTTAAAAATGCAATAATAGGGTGGGAGCCGTAGCACTGTTATATCCAATTTCTTCTGCCAATGTGTCACAAACATATACTTTTTTTATACAAAATGTCTTTAAAACTTCTAAAAGATCACTTTTTTTATAACTTTCTTCAAAATATATTTGATTCGCCACCATGTAGTTCTGAATCTCCAATTTTGTATTATTTGAGCTTGGAGCTTTATGTAATTGGCGACTGTGATAGCTCGCATTGTCCATTACTATCACGCTATTCTTAGGAATGTTTGGTAAAAGACAATTCTTGAACCATTCCTCAAAAACTAACAAATTTTACCACAAAAAGATATTTAAATATAAATTAAGCAACCTAACCTACCTGATGTGCCTATATTTAATTATAATTATTACAATCCGGTCCTTTCCACATAATAATAACAATCGATCATAACTAATGGGATGACCACAGGTACTTTTATTGCAGTCATTAAGTTATATCCATTTTTCGTGAAACAATCTTTAAATCTAGGGACTTTATTAGAAAGTTTAAAAATGAAATATACGAAAAAAAAATGGATTTGTACATGCAGCACAACTAACCGTTTGTTTTGTTATTACTGTTTATTGTTTGGTCGCGGCGTTGCGGAGCCAGCCTGGACAAAAACTGGAATAGAAAATAATCTCTTCAGAGCATATTTTCTGTCACCTTTACACTTTTACAAATAATTTTTACCATACCAATGACCACGGCCGAAGGTGAACGATGTTTTTCAACATTAAAACGAATAAAAACATTTTTGCGAAGTTCTATGAATCAAGAAAGGCTAACAGCCCTAGCAATGCTATCTATTGAAAGAAAATGCATAGAGGGTATTCCAAACTTTAATGACTGTTATTGATAAATCTTCAACAATTAAGAACCGAAGAATGGGCTTTACGTTTAAACACTATTTACTAAAAAATATTTCTTATTTTGCAAAAATTGTATTTCCTTGTGTAATATTTAAAAAATTAATAAAAATATGTTTTATCTAACGCATTTTCTTATTGCTTTTTTTCTTCCTACGTTTAAAACGCCGAAGAATATAATTATTTGGTCGTTAGAGAAAAATAAAATTTTAAAAATAATTTCATGATACTTGTCGTAGGTCGCGAGCCGCCGCTGTTAGAGATACATCTGGGTTAGATAGGTACTGGTCCAAAAGTATCGCCATGCCACTAGAGGTACCAAAGAAATTACCATTTCTTCTAAACACGTGATATTGTCGAAAAAATATTTGGTAAAAAATTAATGCGACATTTTCTGACTTGGCTATTTCCGAACTAAAAATAAAAATTTGAAGAAATAAAGCCCATAATACGGGGTGCTACGAAATTATCTCTTCATTTATTTCATTTGCTTAACATTAAAAATTTGAAAATAACGATACAAATGCAACATACAAAATTCATACAATCCTCTAGCACAAGAACATCGAAAATCAATTCGCATTCGTCACTGCTAAGTATTGTAAACTTTAATAATTTTTAATGTCAAATAGATATATTTCATAATTAACTTACCATATCCATGTTTAACTACTTACTTTTTTAGCTAAACTTTGTATTTGTATGTTATTTTCGAGTTTTTAGTTAAGTAAATGAATTAAATGAGAAGATAATTGCATAGCCTTCTGTATTATAGATTTTATATGTTGAAATAATTTTTATGTTTGATTTAGCAACAATCAAAACCAATAATATATCGTATTGATTGTTTACGAAACGTTTTTCCACAACATAACGAGTTTAGAAGAAATGACAACTTATTTTATTACCTCTAGTGGCATGGCGATTCTTTTGGGCCAGTGCCTAACCCAGATATACGCCTAATTGGTTTAGTTTAAGAAATAAATTAAATTCAATTTGTAGGTAAGATATGTCAATGATTTGATTATTAAGTGGCATTTCCATAACACCCTGTATAATAAGACAATTCCATAACACCCAGTAAATATGTTGCATCAAAACGATAATGCAACACACACATGTAGTGTAATTCAACAGTACAAATTCTAGTTTTTATAAACAGTGTTTTTTTTATGATCAACCACAAGCACTATAGGAAAAATCCTTTAGGGCACTCTGGGAGTGGTGAGTGTGCGAATACAGCGATTCACGTTGGTTTAGAATCGTTGTAGGTTCTATTCGATGGAAGAAACGATCTCGGGAAGGTCGTTCCATAAAGATGAAGTCCTCGAGATGAAAGAAATCTTAATTAATAAAGTTCGAGGAGTACTAAGCTTAATCACATATGGATGGGCAACAGTGGTTCGTCGTGTATTTCTGCTATCGCCGCTCTGGGCAGAGTTAAGAGAAGATTATAGAAGGAAATTAGACAGTTTATGAATATAACCTTATAAATCATCGAGAGTGGCAACGCTGTATTTTTAGATAGATAATAGACACGTGAAGATAGAAACAGGTTCAAAGGTTAGTTTCAACATTTTTAGATGTAGAATTGTATGAAAGAATTATATTATTTTCCAGACTACCAGCTGATAAAATCTTATACAATAAGGGCGTATTTTTGTCTACACGATAGCACTTTAAAATACTAATTCAGATTGAATAGTACTTAGATGTGTTCCCGAGATGCGCGATGTGACTTTGTTTTGGTGTTTTGTGAGGGTTTTTGTTCGATTACCTGGTGTTTTTTTAATAAATTAAGTTGGTTTTAAATAAGGCCGAAAAGGTAAATAAAATTGCATTTTTTAAAGTAAAGTGGCATATTAGTTTTTCAGATCCGACGGGTGTCGTTCGAATTGAATAAGTGAGAACATACCTGACCATTATAAACTCAGCGGCGGTTTGTTCGAGTTAGTTCAAGTGTATAAATCAGAGATTGTTTCCCAGTGAACCGAACTGAACGTAAAAGTTTATAATAATGTACCCTGAAAAATAAACAACTTGAAATCTGTCAAACGTTTGTTGATTTTCTAAGAGTTTACCCTGAAGATATGACAACACTGTTCAAGATTCACTCACGTTTTTCGCCATATGTTCTTTTGTTTACCTTCCTGGCAGGGGCACTACGTGGTAATTTTTGGTTTGGCATAAGGTCATGTACAGGGCATATTAAATTAAAGCGCCGTTTTTTGATATTTTTCTTCAATTTGTTTTCATCTCAGGAATTGCCGGTTTAAATATAATACTTCATTTCCATAACATCCTGTATATTCAGTTCTGCAATGTTATAATTTTTAGAGAAAACTGTTATTATTATCACCCTTTTATCCCAACTATTCAAGTTATACCGTTTTAAATAAATGAAATATTAATAAACGATGCAACGATAAATAAAATTTATTTATATTATAAAAATTGGTTTTCATATTCATAAAGCGCAATAGACGTCAGCGGGAACTTTTGATGTTTTAGCATTTTTATTCAATATTAAATAAAACATCGTTTTTAAAATTCAAACGAATTATTTATGTTATTTTTGTTTTAAATCGTGAACGGCCATTTGTTTTTAATATGCCTGTGCTATGTACAAATTTAATAAAAACTCTAATAAAAATAATAAAACTTAAAAATTAAATAAAAAACGGTTCGTTATACCTAACTTTAACATTTTTTGTGTGCTAGACTATTTTTCTCAGGAAACAAATATTGCCGTCTTTCATGTGCCGGTGATGTGAATGCAAATTTGTGTGATATTACAAATTCTTTATTGACAGAAAAAATATTTAAAATTATAGAATGTTTTGTAAGTGTTGCGTAAATATGACAACATCGGCCAATATTCACCGACGTCTTTTGAGAGCTTACTTACCTACACTATAAAATATAGTATTAATTACATTGTTTATTAGTAACCTGTTCCAAAATAATATTGTAAACATAATTTCTAAAAAAGTTGTCGCCGAAATAACGATATCTTTCCGCTTTTGTTATCGTTGGAAGCGCGGTTGTCTCGCCTGCGGCGCGTTGTTCATCAATCGTTATCGTGGGTCCCTCGTATACCCATTTTTCCCCTTGCGTATTTATCGCCAGGTCGCTGCTTTTTTCGCAATTTTTGTCCCACTGGAATTCTAGGCCCGAAGGCGGTGATTCCCCATCCAGAATTGTTTTTAAAGCCAACAACATACGTTGGCGAGCAGCGGGCCTAACATTTGGGTCGTTGTACTGAACATTAAGGTACTGGTCGACACTACCAGTGAGGTCGACAGTCCCATAAAGTTCATTAAAGTCAGCGCTAGATGTCGAACTTATATCACGATTATTATTCGCCATTTTTTTTCGAATTTCGTTTACGCTTTTCGTTAATAGTCAGGGATGCCAGCCGACAGGGGGTATGTCGGTCTTAGTGGGCCCACCACCTTTCCCCGCTAACAGGAAGTCGTCAGCAGTCCACCAATTAAGATGAAGATGAGAGCAAGAATTTTGTCTTAGAATTAAGGATTGATATTACTGTTATAAGTATAGTTGTTGGAACGTAGGACGAAGCCTAACTATTGTTCGAACTATACTTTTGAGATAATTGGCACGGGCACGTCCAATTGAATATAACAAGGCAAGTTTGTTATATTGAACATGGGGGGCTTTTTGTTTATTTAATTTTTAGTCTTTTGTCTTCAGGGTTATTTATGGGTTAGTCTTACGTATGTCGAGTCTCACGACCGGGGCGATTTTCGATTAATTAATTTTAATTTCTTTACAATAAAAAATTAACCTGAGCTAGCAAGGGTCCTCTACTAAGAGGGAATTAACCAACCTAACTGTCTTCTAAGATCCTACACGCGAATCCTAGCTTTGCCTTAAATATATCAACTTAAGATTTTTTAAGAAGCCTGACTTCGCGACGGACGACCTAATAGCCGTTACTTATTATTCCTGGCGCAAGGCGCTATAAAGAAATAAATCGGTAAAAACGGATATTTTTTAATTAAGTTATTTCGGACGCAAATATCTATAACGAAATATTTATTGATTAACGCAATATTTCTCTCAACCTGCGGTTTTTTGAGAAACTTATGCGTGTCGCAAGTTTAAGAAGTTTTTTCGAATTTTAACGCCACGCTAGCCGACGCCGCCCTCAGTGCAGGGACAACGATGCCTTAATGACCGAACAGAAATGACTATTCCGTTTGTCTTTCTACCTTAACTTCCACCTTATAAAAAGGACGCTATTTTAATGAACGCTTAAGAGACAAACTAGTCCTACTCCGATCGAATTTATTTACTTCTTCTTTGCTTCAAAGATGTCTTCTTTTTGGCCTTTTCACTTGACAAATATTAGCGATATTTGCCAAGGCGGGCGACTCAACATTATTGCCCTAGGGGTTGTCGACGCAATGGAAGGATGCCCCAGTGGGAAATATTATCAAGCATGTACAGCGCCTTTTAGATTAAACCGCCGGTATATAGGTGATACCTTGCAAAGAAAAAGCTATCAGGCCCGCACTGAAGTCGCGGGTGGACGCGAACTGGGGTTGCGCACCAGTCTGCTTTTCCAACGGCGAGTCTCTGGAATTAGTAAGTTTATACTCCGCGTTAAAAAACACAGAGTGTTAGATCCCTCGTTGTACGGGTTTCTTCAAAGTTTAAACTCTGTATTCAAAAATACGAGTGTTCGTGAAGACTGTACTGGACTTTTTCCCAGCGACCGATCTCGCAGAGATTGGTCTCTCAAAGCAACCAGAATTCAACTGCCGTATTCGATTTTTTACATATAGTTTTCGTCATTCCATCTAATCTCGTGGCGACGAAGCGTTTCGATAACGAACAGCAGGAACCACAGCTGTTGACGTTGCAGAAATATAAAAAGCCTCTGATTTTGCATGTTGAAAGATTATATTATAACCTTGTTAAATAAATCGTGCTATATAAATAATCCTTTTTTGGTAACATATAGGAAAATATGTTAAATTATTAAAAAATAATCTAACGTAAAAATCCTCCTTATTTTCTTAATTTGAAAAAAGCCATTTTTACAACAAAGTATAGTATATATAGTATACAGGGTGTCCGGGAACATGTGGGAAATCTCCCTGATATGAAGAAAACACGTGAAAAGAATACTATAGGTTCAAATAAACTTCTATCGTATCGGCATCCTCTTCGGAGATATGGGCTCCCAAAGAGCACCAATGGAATCAAGCTTTTTACACATAATTATTGAACCACCTGGTATATTTCAATTATTTTTTAATATGATGTATACCAGGTAAGACCCGTCAAACTACTACCCAAGGAACTGTTGTGAATTACTCACAGCTGCACGGACGGACTAGCTGTAACACTCATGGGCCCATTTTTTTTACGCCCTGTATAATGAGAACTTTGGACAATGTTTTTTACATACCTTTAACTATTGGCTAAAAATTAAGTACTCTTCATTCATGTCGCTAATCCTAACCGTTTTCGAGAAAACGTCATTTTATTTACACTGAGTCCCCTAACTGCTCATGGGCTAAATATGAAAAAGCGGAATCTTGAAGGTTAAACATTGGATCGGAACAAAGATGTATCTTTTATTGAAATAGCCGAAGCACATGATGTATATGAAATGCCGTTTTTTCGAAAACGGTTAGGATTAGCGACATGAATGAAGAGTACTTAATTTTTAGCCAATAGTTAAAGGTATGTAAAAAACATTGTCCAAAGTTCTCATCATACAGGGCGTTAAAAAAATGGGCCCATGAGTGTTACAGCTAGTCCGTCCCTGCAGCTGTGAGTAATTCACAACAGTTTCTTGGGTAGTAATTTGACGGGTCTTACCTGGTATACATCATATTAAAAAGTAATTGAAATATACCAGGTGGTTCAATAATTATGTGTAAAAAACTTGATTCCATTGGTGCTCTTTGGGAGCCCATAATATCTCCGAAGAGGAAGCCGATACGAAAGAAGTTTATATGAACCTATAGTATTCTTTTCACGTGTTTTCTTCATATCCGGGAGATTTCCCACATGTTCCCGGACACCCTGTATATAGAATCAAGTAAATACTAAAATATATAGTAAATTTTAACAAACACTATAGTAAAATTATTACAGTAAAGATTTTATTCTACTATTTCCTATAAAATAATGTAATACAGTGAAACCTCTCTTAGGCGGACACCTACGAGTTACATCCATGGAACCTGCCGACCTAGATGATTCTCACGACATCTTTCTTAGAAGCCTTATCTGGTGATGACACCAGCATATTTGAATTGTAATGCTTTATTTAATTAAATATTAAAATCACTCTCTGTTTTAAGCTCTTAAAGTAAACATCTTCTCTGTATTGTAATAAAATTGTTTTTAAAAAGGAACTTTTCTTTTAACGGAACAAAATTGGCGCAGTCGGTAGGATAGTGCGTTTAGCGTGTTTTCCGATCGTATATCGAAAAAACTCGTCGAATTGTGGTATCAACCCTTCAGCACTATCAAAAGAATCAACCAATCCAGAGAAGCCACTTCTGAGAAGCTCAGCCAGCAGAGTCGGGAAAGGAAGACGGTAAGTGCCAAATTCCTTTTCGCCCCTTGATCCTCCGAATAAGGTTTCTTAGGGATAATTTTAGGCTCGTGCATTGTGCACATCACCTAGCTTAGCTCAGTCTATTGTAGACATTTTAATTTTTAGGACCCGTCTATTGAAGACACATAATTTTAGGAAAGTAAATTTTTAACAAAGAAATTTAAAAAAGAGAAAGAAGAATCTTTCATATTTTGAAATTTCAAAGTTAAGAAAATATTATAATTATTTATAATATTATTTGATAAATTACAGTTTAATTTAGTTTATCATTTGTTCTTTATTTTATTAATAAAGATGAGTACTCCGCAGGAGCAGACTAACCAAACGCAATCCACACCTCTTGTTGTGAATTGGGATTTATTTAAACTAAAAATCGAAAATATCAAGCCTTTTGATGGCAACAGTGACTATTTAAACAAATTTGTTAAAAGATGTGACGACTTAGTCGCCAAATATCAACATTTTAACGATAATGACTTAAATACCCATATTGTGGAATGCATAATTGAAAAACTAACTGGTAAAGCTGAAATAATGCTTGGCAACCGCATTGAGCTAGACGAATGGTCGAAATTGCGCGCAGCATTAATTTCTGGTTTTTCCGATAGAACCGACTCAGACTGTTTAGTTCAAGAATTAACTAGAACTAAACCTCATAAAGGTGAACATATATTAAATTTTGGCAATCGAATACAATTATTACGCAGTAATGTTATTCAAAGAATAAGTAATAATAATTCTTTAAGTGCCCAAGAAAAATTATGTCACATAAGTTACTACGAAAAAACGGCTTTAAATACTTTCATTGCAGGATGCACTGGCATATTAAAAAACAACATGCATATAAAAAAGCCAGCGACTCTCGAAGATGCAATGGCATACGTAAGCGAATTTGAAAATTTTGAAAAATTGTATAATAGTTTCGGCGAAACGCCAAAAATGCAAAAACAAGATAATTGGTTCCAAAAACCAAGCCAATTTCAAAATTTTCAGAATGGACATCAAATGTATAATAACTTTAACACGCCACAAAACATAGTACCACAAAACTTCCCTCAAAGACCAAAATTTCCAAGCGGACCCATAAACATACAACCACGATATTTGCCCCCGCGAAACTACCCCACTAACCAACAAGTTTTTGGTAAACCCCAAAATGTTTTCAGACCTAACCAAATTCCACCAAATCAGTTACCACGCCCGGTACCTATGTCCACTACTTCTAGGAACCCGACGGTAAATTCAAATCGACAAAATTTGTATAATGCCCCACAAAATCATTTTAGAAATCAATATCCTAATAGAAAACCAAATTTTGCTTTTCAAGAACTTTATTTTAACGAAGGATATGATGATTTAAATGTCGAAAATACTTACTACGACGAATACGAAACACACGGTAGTTATGCAGCTAACTATCCGGACTTTCAAATGACCCCTGATCAACAGTACTACGATATGCAATATTCTGATTACGATCAATATATAATGCATCAAAATCAACCTGAAATGACACATGAACAACCATTACTTAATAAACAGATTATGGACAAAGAAGACAATGTTCATACCCAAAATTTTCCAGAAACGAGCCCAATAAACGATCAGACATGACAGAAATTAATATATCTTCATGCAACGCCCTTCCATACGTCAAAATTAAACATCCAAATTTAAAACTTTTAATTGACACTGGTAGTCAACGATCTATTTTAAAACCATCAATTGCAGAAACTTTTTATGCCCACTGTATTTATCAGTCTAACAATACTATAAAAACAGCTTTGGGAAGTCAAGTAACTAAATTCCAAGCATCTATACCGGCTTTCGCAGAATTCCGTATAGATTATAATATAAACTTTATTCTTTTTGACTTTCACGATTACTTTGACGGAATATTAGGTTTAACTGACCTAATTAATATGCAACTTAATATAGATTTATGTAATACGAGATTAGTCGGACCTAAAATCGAAATACCTTTCTTTTATAGAAAAGTACATGAATCCTCTTTTTCGTTTTCGGTAAACCCACACGAAAAAATAATAAAAAATGTTCCTGTGAACATAGTAGAGGGAGAAATTTTGACACGACCAGGTAAAATCGATACGCTATTTCTACCACAAACATTATGTTATGCAAAAAACGGATTCGCCCCCTTAGAAATACAGAATCATTCTGATAGAACCATTTCCGTGACATTAACTGAACCTATCCCTGTTGACTCATTCGAACAAAACTTGTATGAAATTTTCACTTTTGAAAATGTAGCCCAAAATTTACCAAAAACTCAAAATTTAAACGAAAAATTAAATACCCAGGATTTAATTCGCACAGGTCATTTAAATTGCGAAGAAAAAATAGCTATAACAAAACTCTGTAAAGAATTCTCAGATATTTTTCATAAACCAGGTGACAAATTATCATTTACATCAAAAGTTAAACATGAAATCAGAACCACAGACGACATACCCATTCATACGAAATCTTATAGATACCCATTTGTACACAAAGACGAAGTGCAAAGGCAAATAAATGAAATGCTTGAAAAAGAAATTATTCGCCCGTCGTCTAGTCCTTGGTCCTCACCTATATGGGTGGTACCGAAAAAAGTAGATGCTTCCCTTAAACAGAAATGGAGAGTAGTATGCGATTTTCGTAAAATAAATGAAAAAACAATCGATGACAGATACCCCATTCCCAACATAACTGACATATTAGATAAGCTTGGTAGAGCGCAATATTTCTCAATACTTGATTTAGCGAGCGGTTTTCATCAGATCGAAATGGACAAAAAGTCTATAGAAAAAACTGCTTTTACTGTAAATAACGGTCATTACGAATATCTAAGAATGCCATTCGGGCTAAAGAACGCGCCTTCCACCTTTCAACGTGTAATGGACGAAGTATTAAAAGATTTACAAAATAAAATTTGCATGGTATATATGGACGATATAATTATTTTCAGTACGTCCCTGCAAGAACATATTCAAAATTTAAAATTGATATTTTATAAATTACGCGAAGCCAACCTTAAAATACAAATAGATAAATGTGAGTTCTTAAGAAAGGAAGTTGAATTCCTCGGACATGTAGTAACACCGGAAGGAATAAAACCTAATAAAAAGAAAATTACAGCGATTCAAAAATTCCCGATACCAAAAACGTCACGCGACATTAAGTCATTTTTAGGATTGCTAGGGTACTACCGAAAATTTATTAAAAACTTCGCTAAAATCACCAAACCAATGACAAAATGCCTAAAGAAAAACGAAAAAATAGAACACACAAAAGAATTTATTGAATGTTTCAATACGTGTAAAAATTTACTTATATCGGAACCTGTATTATCTTACCCCGATTTTGCGAAACCTTTCGAATTAACCACGGATGCATCATCATACGCTATAGGATCTATTTTATCCCAAGATGGACACCCTATATGTTACGCGTCGAGAACTTTGAACCCCGCCGAAATAAACTATTCAACAATAGAGAAGGAACTATTAGCGATAGTATGGAGTTGTAAATATTTTCGCCCATACCTATTTGGACATAAATTTACTATACTCACTGACCATAAACCCTTACAATGGCTCTTTTCCCTAAAAGAACCACACTCGAGACTCGTACGATGGCGCCTTAAATTAGAAGAATTCGATTATGTAATCCAGTATAAAAAAGGTAAATTAAACCAAGCAGCTGATGCTCTGTCAAGGTATCCCGCGGACAATAACCTTAACGCCTTGGAGACAATGTCTACAGATAATAATCCCGGTGACGTAGACAGCAAAAGAAATAAAAATCAAACCGACAACAAGTTAATCACACAAAAGGGTACATATCATAAAAGTAGAATTAAACAACCACCGAATTTTCAGATAGACAATGAAAAGGACGACCCTGACATACAAAACATACATTTCTCCACAATGTAGATCTAGAACCTATTTTGTTACAACTTACAAACGTAGAAAAATACTTTCGCATAATAAAAAGTCATATAAAGCTAGAAAACGCTACAAATCCAATTTCTTATCAGGGACTATCAGAAAGCGCAATTCTTAGAACGGAATTTTTAATTCAAACAACACAAGATAAACTCGAGAATCTCTACCCACACGTAAGAAATAAAAGAGGTCTAATTAATATTGTAGGAAAAGTTAATAAATGGTTATTCGGTACACTAGACGCTGAGGATGGAAAAAGATACGATGAACATATAAAAAACCTTGAAACTAATCAGAAAAATATTATCCATGAATTAAATTTACAGGTTTCCTTATCAAAAAACCTAATTAATAATTACAATAAAACAATATCGATTCTTAATGATAACCAAAAACAACTGCAATATGGTCTAAAAGTATTTAAAGACGTCATTCAAAAATCAATTAATGATTTAAATGATTACATAAGTTTTCAGGGATTAATTCACCAAATAAATTTAGACTGTCAAAATTTAATTACCTTTATCGATAACTTAGAGGACGCTATTATGTTTGCCAAATTAAATGCACTGCATAATTCAATAGTTTCAAGTTTAGAATTAAAACAAATGATAGATTATCTAAAAACAATCTATAATAATGAGGAAATACCAAAATTTGAAAATATACTATCATATTACCAATTTTTGGGAACTCAGGTTACTTTTTCGAAAGCTAAGGTGATGTTCGCTATTCATGTTCCTATAATCCGTCCTGAAGGATTTACTTTCTACCACCTTTATCCTATTATCCAAAACCACAAAATATTTGTCCCAAAATATCCTTATTTGGCACAAGCAAAAGAAAGAACCCAATTTGAAGAAAATACTTGCCCCCAAATTGAAGAGGACTACTATTGCAATGAAAACTTCCACCCCCAAGATGAATGCACCCTTCTACTGCTTAACGGATTCACGCTAGACAACTGTCCTATTCTAGAAGTTAATATACAAGAAATATTAACAGAACAAATCACGCAAGAAGAAGTACTTATAATTCCAAATAAAGAAGAAAGTCTTTTTTCAAAATGCAAAATTGATCAGTATACAAAAATCAATCCCAGGGCCCAATCGATGCCAAAACCGAAGAAACCAATTCCTCACAAAATACATCCAGTATTTTTTCGGCTTAAGGAGGGAGGAGTTACATCCATGGAACCTGCCGACCTAGATGATTCTCACGACATCTTTCTTAGAAGCCTTATCTGGTGATGACACCAGCATATTTGAATTGTAATGCTTTATTTAATTAAATATTAAAATCACTCTCTGTTTTAAGCTCTTAAAGTAAACATCTTCTCTGTATTGTAATAAAATTGTTTTTAAAAAGGAACTTTTCTTTTAACGGAACAAAATTTACGGGACCGTCTAAATGTGTCAGCCCATGGGAAATTTGTTATTACGTAATATGTACCTAAATTATTACTACTTATGTATATGTATGTACAAATAAACATAACATAATAAAATTACACTAGTTTTAGTTAGGATGTAGTACTAAAAAAATCTAATGACGTAGTTGGACGTGTTTGCGTTTTATACTTGCAATCTAGAAAATGTAATTCCAAGTCTGATAACAATTCCATTGCTGTAGAGTCACCTCTATTCTTTGCATACTCTTATAATTCCTTTACCATACTAATGGCTTGTTGATAATTGGTGACATTTGTTTGATTACTGCATTCAACTTCTTCATCAGAGTCGTCAGATAGTGATGTGGTTTCAGTTTGGACTACATAATCGGTAGGAATGGGGTCACTATCATCTTCTAATAGCACATTGCTATCAATGTTAATGAACTCGCCCAAATCATTGTTATAAAATTACAAACTTCCACAACCTCAATGTTCTCTTTCAGACTCAAAACGCAACATTTTCTGCCATTGTTTACGATTTTAATCTGACAACTCACAAATAAACGGCGGACTGCTGTCGGGGAATCACACATAGGTACTTTCATTCGGCGAAGTCCTTTCGCCACGCATACGCAATTGGTTGCCGGTGTGTCTTCAGAGAGTTTTTGCACCGTACTTATTTGTCTCCCAAATACTTAAAAAAATTTTTTGTCCGTTTAAAGGAGAGGCACTCTTTGTATGAAAACAGCCTGTCCGCGTCCGCCCAAGAGAGGTTGATTTTCATGGAATTTCATATACCTAGTTCCGGACTATGAAAAAATGTGTGAAAATATTTTATTCATAGCTCCAGTAGTTAAATATTTTTAAATGAATGATACATTTTACTGACAACTATTATAGTACTTTAAGTATTTTTTATTGTAAAAATGACCAAGTTTAAATAAAGTGTTGTAAAAATGCTTTTTTTACAGAATGAAGAGCTTAAATCAGATGCCACGGATCAAATAGGAGATCATTATCATTAGGAGATCACGTGGGGAGCTTAAGAGAAAGAGGAGAAATCGAAGTCAAGCGACGTTGGGCATAGTTGGTACTGATGGAGACCGCTTGGGAATACCATAATATGTTGTAAATTTTACAAAAGATTTTAGTAAATTTTACAAAAGACTTTATAAAATTTGACATTTCCATAACACCATGTATAAAGTAATATGTATAATACTATATTGAATTAAAAATAAAAATAGTACTTTATTGAATAAAACTTTAAAAATAGAGCATAAACTGGAAGATATTTCTATTATTTTCAGGTTATGTTGTTTTATAGTTGTGACTAGAAATTAGTTGACGGATACCGTCAGCATGTTATATATTTCCGAGTATAGGTATTTCGGATAAATATCTAGTAAAAATGATCAATTTGCAAGGTTAAAGATTAGTATTTTAAAGTTTTCTATAAAAAATTTCTGTCGAATCCATAATGCCTAAAAATAAATCGAAGTAAGCCTAAAATTCGAACCCTAGTACTTGCTGCCAACATAAAAAAAGTAAAATTTCAATTTCATAAAGTGGCAGGTTATTCAATTTTTTTGCATTTCATAATGAAACCCAAATAGAACAAACATGTTGGGGTGGGGCCACGAACAACCATATTTATCAGCTACAAACGGTTCAGAAATGGATTTTAAAACTTATCTATAAGAAGAATTATACTTACTCCAGCGATTTATTGTGTCCGGAAACTAAAATATTTGATTTACGACAGCTTTTTTGTTCGGCAGTACTTATCCGACAATTTTTAAATAAGCATGAATTGGTGATCATAGATCATAAACACGCGGCTCGTCAAAGGGATGTTCAGGTGCGTATTCCTAGGATAGAAAAGACAATAACACAACAAGTTATCATTTCCTAGGCCCCAAATTATATAACAGTCTTCCTCATAACATAAAAACTCTAAATTCCTCAGCTGTATTTAAGAAAAAACTTAAACTATGGATACATACTAAACCCAGGCTGGAAATTCATAGCCTGGTGGACTTTAAAAATGACTATAACTCTAGATAATTTTGTGAAATATAAATATAACTTAATATGCTAAAAATACTTTAAAAAACATAATAATGTTGTATGTATTAATACCGTAATAAATATGGAATTGTGGAAGCAAATACCTTCTTGATAGGAAACTTTTAATAATTTATATAGGTTTATATTAATGTCGAACATTGGATTGTACTGCTAGATGATTAGCTGATATAGGAAATTAACTATTTCATGTATTCTTTATTCACATTTTTTATCTTCTTCAATTTTCTTTTTTTAAAATTGTCTCTGCTTATGTTAATGGGTTAAAACTGCGTACAAGTCCTAGGGCCTTGTTTTTTTTAATTTATTTACAGGGGCAAGTAGAAACACTATATTTATTTATTTATTTTTTCCAGGTACATGTAGAAAATTTTGCTTCTTGTAAATAAATTTATTTATTATTATTATTATTATTATTATTATGTTATTTAGCTTATAATATTGTTGATAATTAATTTTATCTTTCCCATTTTCAGTTACACTTTTTATTCTGCACTGATGTATTTTACTTTAATAATTTATTTTTAATTGTTTTTAAAATAATCCAATTATTTTTAGATAGGCAAAACGCCGTCCGAAATATTTTAAATTCCACTACCTATCCTTTTTATTATAAATGCAATCCGTGTCGCGGCCATGTTGTTGCGGGGGTTAATTCAATTGTTTTGTCGTGGACAGCTGAGGAAAATTGCGCTGTCACCGGGTGCACCCGGTCGGGTTTTATGCCCCATAAACATCGGGTAATTTGCTGGCAGGTTATTTGGACACTATGAATTAAAAAGAGCCAATTTCATTTTGTCTTTTTTGTTCTTTTCTATGTCCTAGAGTAAGTTTGCTGTAATAGTGGTCCGTACTTCAGAGTAGGTATAGGTACGAAGCATATGTTTAGAGGGTGAAATTTCCCTAGTGTAGTAAGTAAAGCTTTTCTTTGGTATATACAGTGTACATTATAAGTTATGGGCTATAGAGAATCTGGAGATGCTAAACATCAAACTGGATCGATAACGTCATACAGCGTGTATCGGCCAAACGGAATAAATTCTATAATAAATAAATGGGGGTGTGTGCGATAAACAGCTCGGACACGTCGATTGGTATTTCTATTTGCGCATTTTTTTCAATAAAAACGTCATGTAACAGTGGCCAATACAAACTTTCTTATTTTAAATGCAAAACCCTGTATATTATTCAATTTTTTTTAGACATATTTAATATACAATATCCTATACCTACCATCAACTGTTTCGGAAATATTAAGTGTTTTCAGATTTATTGCAAAAATTAACCACGCACTAACTACTAATAAGTAATACTGTTTATTTCTTGATAATGTAAAAAACAAAAAAAAACTAGGAGATGTTGAAACTGCTCGCCGCGTACGTCTCGGCAATATCCTAATCTTAAATAGAAATTTATTCTAACGTTACTGAACATCTCAGGCATCCTATATTTTCTTAGTGTGTATAGCTGTCGGATCTTAACGTCGTCGCATGCAACCCTCGTAACAATATTTATACAGTCCACTACTAATACTACTAAAGCCATTTACGAGCTATCAAGAAAACCGAATGATGTGCAATACTACTACCGCCATCTACGAGTTATCAAGAAAACCGAATCATGTCTAATACCACTACGCCATCTACGGCTACGTCATTAGGCGCAACCAAGATGAGAACGAGAACGCGAACACTAGTTGTTCTATGACAAGAACGAATCGAGCCACGAGACTGACAAGTTGGAATTCTTCATATTTTCAGTGTTTTTTAGTTTAAATCCTTAAATAAAATGGCTTAAAATCATATCGAGTATCATTTATCGAAATACACAACATTTATCGACCCTACACAATAGTGCCTAAACGTAAAGTCCATTTTTCAGTTCTTAATTGTAGAAAATTGATCAATAACTGCCTCATTAAGTTTGGAATACCCTCTCTAAATTTATTTCATATATTTCATTTTTAAACTTTCTAATAAAGTCCCTAGATTTACCCTTTGTGGTCTGCGTTAAATTAATTTCGGGTTTAAGTGTTCCCGCATTCTTCACTTCAATTTTTTGCTCCAAACTCAAAGAGCTAAAGTTATTTCTTAAATAGTCCACCGTCAACTATTCATTTTAACGATAAATATATAATATTAAAACATACACGCTCGAATTTCTAACTAGATGCACGAACAGACAACAAGCGCGGTGCACACAGAAACTGTGCGGCTTTCCCATGTTAAACCGCCATGCCCCGCTGTCTCCCGCCACCGTTACTACAGAGAAACTGCACTACTTAATCGCACGTGCGAGCAAGTCTCATATTCGCTGGAAGTTGTGGGTTTGCTGGATCAGGATATATATAAGTTTGTTAAAGTTGGCAAGACATTAATTTGGAGCAGTGCTAAATAATTATCGCTATTTAAATTGCCATTAATGAAAGAGGAATCTATGACATGATCTCCAACAATTCCTGCCCAAACATTAATCCTTTCAGGATATTGCGTATGTTCTTCTCTAATCCAGTGAGGATTTCCCAAGACCAATAGCGGCAATTCTGACGATTAGCATGACTAGTGTTGGGAAAAACCGATGATTTTAATAATCGAGTACTTGATACTCGAGCGATTTTAATAATCGAGTGAATCGTTAGAGTTAATCGCTTGAAATTCCAATTCACCAAGCGATGACGTCACCGGCAGCCTAGCCATTTACATGTGATCAGGTAGGGTATTTAGCAGGCACGTAACTACGGATGGGCACAGGTTTAGCTAAAAAAATTGGAGTAGCCACCAAAAAAATTCCAGAAATTTATTTATTTGTAAATAATGAATTTTTACCACGTGTCTTGATACCAAACAAAAAACGGCAAAAAATCACCCAAATATGTATTTATTGTTCGGGTTTATTATTGTGCGAACAAACCCGAACAAATAAGTTCGAAACCGGTCTGCAGGTGGTTACATCCTATCAATGGAAAATGCTTCTATTTCTTTGTAGTATCATTCAATCTGAAATAGTATTTTAAAGTGCTACTGTGCAGACAAAAATACGCCCTTATTGAATAAGGATCATCGGGTGGTCTGGGAAATGATAATTTTCCATATTGGTATTTAATATTAATACCACCTTAAAAGCATAGACTTTTTATTTCTTAAATAGATTTTTAAAATTTGATTTAATCAAATAACGTCTGTTCAGATTGTGTGGGACTACTAAGAGATGGCGCTGCGCGACTACCGTCGATAGTACGGCGTTAAGTTAAAGTCCTCTCTGATGATGGGTATGTACACCTGCCCTGTACTGACGAGAACAAATAGGTTCGAAACCGGTCTGCAGGTAGTTACATCCTATCAATGGAAAAGGCTTCCTTTTCTTGGTAGTACCATTCAATCTGAAATAGTATTTTAAAGTGCCACTGTGTAGACAAAAATACGCCCTATTTTATAAAGATCATCGGTTGGTCTGGAAATAATAATTTTCCATATTGGTATTTGTTACTAAAAGTTTGATTTTTAGGGTTTCCCATAGCTGTTTTTTAGGTCTCGCGATTGCAGCATGGACAAAACTTCACTAAACTATAAAAAGAGTCAAGAAACGTACAATTATCAGACATTGACATAAAGAACTCCACCCTCAAGGGTCAATTTTTTAGAAAGTTACCCCAAATAATCTAATGACATCTATTATCGCCTTGAAAATGAAATGAGAGAAATGACGATATTGACGTGGCATCAGATGGGCTATTTAAGGCCATTCCGGCACATTTCCCGGCCTTTTCAGGAAAATTACAGAACATTAAAGATAATTTTCCCCCGCTGAGACGATTTTCTTGGGAAAACTTTGGGGATAAATTAAGCTCGTACTGAATTTCGCCATTTCGTTGTATAAACGGGACGTATTTGCATGGACACTAACAGCATACGTTGTATAAAATTAAATGCGATGAACATAACCATGGTCTTAAGGCTGCGATTTTATCCCGTTTTTAGGGATACAAGGCTTGGCAATAATCAGGAATAATCACAGGGCCAACACTCCATTCATAAATCTGTTGGAAAGTGAGTTTGTGATTGTTTGAAATGTTATTGAAAATCAGTAATGGGTGGAAGATGTTGAAGTCTGGTTAAATCCAATAACGTTTAAAAGATTATGGAGCGGCCTTCCTCGTTTCGGAGCGGAGCTAGTCTGGGCAAAAAGCGCAACAAGGGCGTATAATTTACTTTGAGATTCTTTACGTTTAACTATATTATCTATTCAAAAAGTGTAGTTTCGAATATTGGATATTTATAAAAAAGATAGAAATATTGATCCAGTTTTTATATACAGTGTATCCAAGGATAGATTTAACTATTTATGCTTAGCATCAATATTTTTGGTGTATTCATTACTGGATGATACTTTCCAGATATAAAAGTGTATATTTCTAGCCAGATTGTCATATTTATCACTAAGATATCTTGCAAAATCCCAATTAAAAATTTGTAAATTTGACAATTACAACTGGTTTAAGGTTAATCCGCAATTGCTCTTAAAATGAGTTTATTTCTAATAATTTTACTATAAACTGTGAAAAGGATGATTCTTTAAAAAAAATTCACACACAAGCCACTAAGGCATATATATGAAGTGTTTCTCACAAATAACTGTTGTATCACCTGGACTATAATTATTCCTTCTAAGGGCATGTATCGAAATTTGGCGTAGACTACGACCCTTTAGTATCCTAACGAAGTGGATAAACATTTGGTACATTCTTAAACAAACCGAATTTTCATAGTGATGCAAACTCAAAATCAAATTTCTAAATATATTTACTAACCTGTGAAATTTTAATTTAACACCATTGCATCTTCTAGTGAAGTATTTTATGGCCGCACAAGACTCAACCATCTTGTAAATGCAAGATTTATATTAAGAAATAAACCAACTAGACTGCTTTTTGCCCAGACTAGCACCACGGACCGGTCCATAACCTTTTAAACGTCAATGGTTATATCAGAAATCATATCAATACAATCATATTAAAACATAACCATACTTACCGAAGAAAAGATAAATCCTTGCTTAAATGATCCACTCTTTTACAAACTATACATGAATGCACCATCATTGTTTATAATAAAGACGATTTTTCACCAATACTCACAAAAAAAAATAAAAACAACCAAAATATATAAACACTCCCTTAAAAGCAGTTAGCAGCGAGTAGCAACAGTGTATTTTTTACTATAAGCCGATCCATTGATAAAGTTTGATCTTTTGCCGGCGACCGTAGTAACTTTTAACTTGATGTTGTCAGAGTGCAGTCGGTTTATTTCAAACTTTTATGTATAATAATAATATTTTTTTTCTAAATCTCTCAAGGCCTATTCACAATTTATATTAAACTCATTGGGAAATAAATTTATTTTAAAAGCAATTGCGGATTAACCTTAAACCAGTTGTAATTATCAAATTAACAAATTTTTAATTGGAATTTTGCAGATACCTTAGCGATAAATAGGACAATCTGGCTATGCTGCAAGGATAACAGCAAGGTGGGGAGTGCACGTTTACATTCCTTACGTCGACTTCAAATGTAAACAATTCTATCTGGAGTTTGTAAGATCTTTGGGAACAATCATGTTTCAAATAACCAGAATTTTGAATCATTTCTTCAATAAATTTATTACGGATATTCATCAAGTTAAAAACTACACTCACGGAAAAAACAATCCACGATATCTTTGGATGGATTTTGATCGTGAATAATTTTTTTATTTTAATTCCGTTTTTATTATTCTTCTTTTATATTGTAGGTAAATTTATCGAAGATCTCGCCCATGTATGAGAATTTAAGAAAGTTAAGAATATGTCGATAATATACAGGTTGAAACAAGAACTGTTTTTGACCCAATCTTTAAAACCCTCTGTAGAGTAATGCAGATTACAATTTCCACGGGTGATTTTTAGTTAATTCACGCCATTCTCGTAATTTTAGATATAAGTTTTTGTTATGTTTGGAAATTTAATACTTTTTTTGTTAAATAAGTTTGTTTTTTTAAAAGAAATCGTATCTGCTACAAAAATTTAAGTATCGAAATGAACAAGAACGAAAATATTACGAATAGATGTCACTTGATAATTAAATGACAAAATAAAAAGTTTGACATATTCATCAGTGTTTTAAAGTTTGTGTCAAAGACTCAAAAAATAGTTCTTGTATACAGGGTGTTATGAAAATGACGTATTATATTTAAATGGGTGACTCCTTGGGTGTCCTAGAGAAGCGCTACATATATATTTTTTCAAATCGACCGTTTTAAAAGTGGGGTAACAAACCATCTTACTCACAGGTGACTGCGAGGTAATGAATCATAGCACCCTGTGGCAGTGTATCACAAACACCTGTTACGCGCAATGTTGCCAAACTGTGAAAAATGTAAAATTTTAGTTTCTTATAAAAATAAATATTTAGCTTACTTAGAAAGTAAATCCCGGATGCTGACACGAGTAAGGAATCCAGGGCACATACACCTTCAGTTCTATTTTTTTGGGAATAGCTTTATGCTCATCACGTGCCCTGATGATAGTGTGAGACTGCATAATAAGCTTATACCCACTAAACGCCATTCGGTCTATATTATTAGATTACACAAAAGCACTAAACACTAACGCATAATTACACTTTACAATAACACTACCGCACACATAGAACAACAGCACTTAGAAGATAGGATACAAATTATTTCGCAATAGAAATTCAGAAATAATAAAAACGCTAGTTTCTAATGGGCCTAAAAAATCAAATTTATTAATCCTTTACAGAAAAATGCAATAATTATGTTGAGAGACAGGACATCCCCTTCACACAGTCGCGTCCAAGGCTCGAGTGCTTCGTACATATTCGGAAAAATAACTGGAGCTAGCGCGGTTGCCATTTCCGAGACTATAATTATACAGGAAACTAATATTACAGAAAGAAATTCCGCAATTTATGAATATAATCTTCTAAAACATCGAAAGTGGCAACGCTGTATTTTTAGATATTAACCCAAATAGCTCAATATCGAGACCGAGTAAACCCAAATATATCAAAGAGACTCAAACGTGATACTTTCAAAATTTTTGGATATTAACCCAAATAGCTCAATATCGAGACCGAGTAAACCCAAATATATCAAAGAGACTCAAACGTGATACTTTCAAAATTTTTGGATGTCAAATACCAATGTATGGAAAAATTATATTCTTTCACCCGATGAAACCTAATACAATAAGGGCGTATTCATAACCTTCTGTATTAACAAGCCGTGACATTGAAATCTGGCAACACTGCCATTAATGTACGTCAGCCGCCATTTTAGTTGATCTGTCAAGTCGATGTCGCCGGTCGCGAAATATATTTTGCAGTTAATTTTAATGATATTAAGTACAGATATTTATTAAAACGTTAATAGAGTGTTTCCTGGGTTTGTGTAGAAGATTGTTGAGTGTTTGCGATACTATACCTCACATATTTCATCAGTAATCGTGTGTTAACCCGCCGACCGGCTTTCTCATAAGAATGTCCTGGCGTGTGAATATTATTCAGAGTTCGTTAAAGTATTATTTGCGTTACAATTTGATTGAATACCGGAAAGCAGGTATTTTTTAAAATATTGTGTGCTCTTCCAGTTTGTGACATTTTATAGTTTAAAATTGGATTTATTATTGTATTACTTATGTAAACTAGTAACGAGGTAAGGTTTTGAACATTTTACATAATGACAAAAACGTGTTGTGTCCCTGGGTGCAAATCGAATTATCCTAGTACTATAAAAGCTGGAGGATCTATGCTATCGACTTTTGGTTTCCCAAAAGATGAAATTTTAAAAAATATTTGGATAAAAGCTATTCCCCGAGATAGTTGGTCACCTACCAAATATTCTTTCGTTTGTAGTAATCATTTTGCAGAAACCGATATCATTAGGGAAGATATTTTTAGTTTACCAGACGGAACTGTAAAAAGAATTCCAACAAAGGCTAGGCTTAAATGTGGTTCATTTCCTTCTATTTTTCCAAATTTACCTGTATATTGATCTAAAAAAGTACCTCTGCCCAGAAAATCTCCCGATGAAAGACATAATGAAAATCTAGCTCGTCATAATGAATTAAATGAATCATTTGAAAACTCAGATATAATTAATAATTTTCAAGACTTACTTTTAAACTATCTTAAAAAAATTAGTATTTGTGAGTCTTGGACAGTAAAAGTAGAAGAAGATAGAAAAATTTATTTTTATATTCTAAAGTTAACAGAGGACCTTATTAGCATTGTAAGTCAAATTTCAATCGATACAAATATGATTGTTAAGGTATTTATAGATAATACAGAATTAACTTTCAAACATTTAAATTGGATTTTACCTTTTAATCTGAAACTAACTAGATGGTCCCAACTAGAAATTTTATTAGTAAGATACAAAGATAAAATATCTATCGACCAATCATTCACGTTTTTAATAGAAAGGAGTTTACATTTTTTGAACGAAGCTTATAACAAGCTAATTTCAGAATCAGATATATTGCAGGAGGAGAATGATTCAAAAGACAATAATAATTTAAATTATATATTACCAATTAAAAATTAATCAAGTACAATTACTCATTTTGAAAAAAAAACGCTATTCATCGGAAACTATAATTATGGCTTTTATGTTGTATACACTTTCCCCGTGTGCATATGATTTAATACGGGATTATTTAAACTTGCCCACTAAAAGATATATACAATATATTTCTTCTAGTCTCAATGTTGTCCCCAATACGTACCCAAATACCACTGATAATGACCCAAACACCAATAATTACCTAAACTATGTCTCTGATTCCTTAGAACCTCATCAAAAAATCGTTGTACTTTTAATCGATGTTAATAAAAGATTAGACTATAGAGGGAAAAATTTTATTGGTGTAGCTTCCGATGACAATTCACTAGCTACAACCATTTTAGCTTTTATGATATGTTCGGCTTTTGGAAATTTTTCTGAAATTGTTAAGTTATTGCCAGTACACAATATTAAAGGTATTGAAATGGTACCAGTCACAAAAAATGTTATTTCTTTGGTACAAAATTGTGGCTTTACTGTTTTAGATATAATAACAGATAACCATAGAATTAATCGGTCAATGTTTTCAAATTTAACAAATAATTTAACTTTTTTCCCAAATCCTAATAGTCCTGGTAGTAAAATATTTGTCAGTTATGATTTTGTACATATATTTAAAAATATAATAAATAATTGGCGCAATCTAAAAAATTTAGACAACACATTCGTATATCCTGATTTTGAAAATTTTAATGAGATTAAACATGCTAAATTCCAGGACATTAAAAGTATTTTTAATAAAGAAATAAATCTGGTAATAAAGAAAGCTTACAAACTTAATCATAAAATAGTCTATCCCAACAATCTCGACAGGCAAAGAGTTTACTTAGCAGACAATATATGCGACTATTCTTTTACATTTTATATTCCATTCCATTTCCAAATACATTAAAAGAACATTTGGCAACAGCGCATCGCTGGTCTCTTCACGGCTTGTTAATACAGAAGGTTATGGCGTATTTTTGTCTACACAGTAGCCCTTTAAAATATTAATTTAGATTGAATGGTACTTAGATGTGTTCATGGCACGCATACAAATCTACGCGAAAACTACTGTGAATTTATGTGGGTTTGTTTTTGTGTTTTGTTAGCTTATTGTACCAGTTTTGTTCGGGTTACCTACTTGGCGTCTTTTATAAATTACGTTGGTTTTAAATAAGGCCGAAAAGGTAAATAAAATTGCGTTTAAGTTGTTCAGATCCTACGAGTGTCGTTCGAATTGAACAAATGAGAACATACCTGACCATTTATAAACGCCGCGGCGGTTGGTTCGAGTCAGTTCAAGTTTATAAATCAGAAATTGTTTCCCAGCGAACTGAACTGAACGTAAAAGTTTATAATAATGTACCTTGAAAATAAACAACTCAAACTACTTTCTAAAGAGTTTACCCTGAAAATGTGACAACACTGCTCAAAATTCACTGACGTTTTGCGCCATATGTTGCTTTATTTACATTTCTTCCAGTGTCACCACGTGCTTATTTTTGGTTTGACATCAGGTCATGTACAGGGCACATTAAACTAAAGTGACATTTTTGGATATATTTCTTCAATTTGTTTTCATCTCAGGAATTGCCGGTTTAAATATAATTCGTCATTTCCATAACACCTTGTATACAGGGTGTTTCCTAATAACATGCTAATATTTAAGGAGGTTATTTCTTGGGTCCATTTTCAGAAAAAACTTCATATGAACATATGTCCTCAACGTCTTAACTTTTGAGATACAGGGTGTTCAAATGTTTTTTTAATAATTTGCTAAGGTTAATGACTTAAATACGTGACAACTAGACTAGGTAGACAACTGTCAAAACTGTTTATGTTTACATAACAAAATCTGCTTCTTATCTACTAGAACCATTTTAATCTTTGTTAGTAACTTAATGTCATAACAGAGTGCAAATGAATGAATTTTATTTTTTTATACGAAAACTGTACGTTAAACGACAAAAAATTCAGACGACATTTGCTCTGCAAGGAATTTCAAAAATGATTTTTATTTAATAGAAGTGGCATACTGAGGGCAATTCCCGCATGAACGCCACTGGCCGGAATAAAAAAACATGTTATAGGTACATCATAAAAAGTTCGGTTACTCTATTGGGTAAATTAAGGCATTCTAAAATGTATAGATACATTTTTTAAATATCGTTATTACTTAGATTGAAATAAACCCTTTCCGAGATGCGCCACTGAGCGTTCAAAAACAATTTCATCTACACCAACCGCACTATTCGGATTCCATCCCGAAGTGCAGCATAGCATAGCAATAAAAGTAAATCTTTTTCAGAAGCGCGCGGCAACTTTGCCTATTTAGGAAATTTAACTATGCAAAATGGCGGTTGCGAAGGGGCTTTTTAAAGGGCCTCTCGGCTTGTTTATGGGCAGTTTTGGGACAAAATGGCGTGGAAAATTCCCCACGAAATTTCCTTATTCCATTGTGTTTGCATATGTAAGACGTTGTTAAAATCACTAACCCATTTAAAATTTTATAGGTCTTTAGTTTCTTTAACATAAGTTTTACGTTTTGAATTCAAATACAAGGTGGTACGTAAATGGTGGTATTATACAGGGTCATTTACGGTGGGTATATCTCGGGAACTTAAAAATATGTCTGTTGCAAATCTTGGTACTTGCTATAAAGAATGCAGATCCTTTTAATGAAGATATTTTGATGTTCCTATCTATAGTTTCCGGTTATACCAGAAGTTACGCTTAACTTTGTAATTTTCTATAGAATGCCATTTAATGTGTAATTCTTCGATATCTATGAAACTTTAAAGATATTAGGGGACTGTTGAAGATGTGTATTTTAAAAATATTTTTAAATACAGTGAAACCTCTTTTGGGCGGACACCTACGGGACCGTCTAAACATGTCAGCCCATGGGAAATTTGTTATTAGGTAAAATGTAAATGCAAAAGTATTACTATGTATATGTATGTACAAATAAACATTTATTAAAAATAACAAAAAAACACTAGTTGTACAGTTCGACAACCAAGTCTATAGCTACGCGGTATCGGTAAGGGGGAAGCAATATCTTTTAAAACATGGCCGAGTCATGGGCGTGCTCTTATTATCTTAATAATGTAATAATATATATTTTTTCCTGGCATGAATAAATTTGTATTACCAGTGCAATATATTAGGCCTTTTCATTAATATTCCTCGCTTATTTTGGCATTTTCGCCAATAAAATCCATTTTTTTAAGGTTGGAAATACTTTTAGTTCCAAATAAAACTTTTGTATTGTTCTCCTAACAATGCCAAAGTCGAAGCCTTCGATTTTTTCGACAGCAGAGAGACGGTCCCTTTTTTGACAGGAGATTACAACAATTGATTCGGGTTATTTTCTTCCTTTCAGTATCTTCTTTGTGCGTGTTTTTTACTGCACCCACGCTTACTCCCGTATACATTGCGAGCCTTCCTAGCTTCCGCTTAAGTGGCAATTTAAATGTATTAATTTGTGATTCCTCTTCACACACCCTGTACACATTGGCAATCACTTCGCGGGTTTGACTATGAAGGGTTTTACCAGGGTATATTCATTCATTATCACAGTTTTAAAACAAACCCTATCACTACGCAACTGGATGAAGCATATTGGACATCGCCGACCAAGCACGGTGGCACTATAGGCGTGTCACCAGGCGCGTGACGTCATCCTCTGTCTGGGATATAACCTATCAAATTAGCTCTAGCCACCAGTTACCCATGGTTACCGTTGATATTGTGCCATGTTGCCCTATTTTTAAATTAGAAGTACTTTAATGAAAAAATATTTTATTTTGCATTTAAATATTAAAATAAATAGTATGAATAGAAAGTTTTAAGAACATTGAAACTATAATAGAATATTAGTTTCTTATATACTTATGACAATTTACTTTAAATGGGTAAATTTAATTTTAGGGTTTACTTGGTAACATGTTATTAAATTAAAATTTAATATATGTGACAACATTGTTATCCCAAGAAATTTTTTTGCCCGCATTCCTTTTGTAGCTACAGTTAAAGTTGTCGACCTGTAGTTAGGATGTATTACTAAAAAAAATCTCTCTTGCGTTTTATACTTGCAATCTAGAAAATGTAATTCCAAATCTGATAACAATTCCATTGCTGTAGAGTCACTTCTATTCTTTGCATACTCTTATAATTCCTTTACCATACTAATGGCTTATTGATAATTGGTAACATTTGTTTGATTACTGCATTCAACTTCTTCATCAGAGTCGTCAGATAGTGATGTGGTTTCAGTTTGGACTACATAATCCATAGGAATGGTGTCACTATCATCTTCTAATTGCACATTGCTTGCTATCAATGTTAATGAACTCGCCCAAATCATTGTTATCAAATTACAAACTTCCACAACATCAATATTCTCTTTCAGACTCAAAACGAGACATTTTTGTGCCATTGTTTACAATTTTAACCTTACTCACCAATAAACGGCGGACTGCAGTCGGGGAATCACAAATACTTTCATTCGGTGAAGTCCTTTCGCTCTGCCACGCATATGCGATTTGTTGCCGGTCTGTCTTCAGAGAGTTTTTGCACCGTACTTATTCGACTCCCAAATACTTAAAAATTTTTTTTTGTATGTTTAAAGGAGGGTTCTCGCACTATTTGTATCAAAACAGTCTGTGCGCGTTCGCCCAAAGGAGAGTCCGCCCAAGGAGATTGATATTTCATTTACCTAATTCCGGACTATGAAAAAATGTCCGCTTAATAGAAATGTCCGCTTATTAGAGTTGTCCGTTGTGAGAGGTTTTACTGTATACAGTGTGTTTCATAGAAGCGATACCATTGCAACTTAATTGTTTTTAAATGAAATGCCCTATATGTTTTAATCCGAATTAGTTCCCTTCCTTATTGTTTATGTAATTCAAATCTTTTTCCAATCTTTTGCCATGTTGCGAAGATATTAATTATTTTCCTATTTTTATTTTATTTTGTATGGTCGCAATAATTATGATACAGATTCTTTATTGATTTTAATTTGATTTTACAAGAAATTCGAGAAGTTTAGATTAAATTTACTCAATATTTTCAAATGGAACACACTGTATATTTTATAACGAATTGAAATTTCTACTAAGTTTCCTTATAACTCTAGAATTATTTCTATTATTGTCTGCAGCGTTGCAAAATCGTAATGATTTTCTCATAATTTTCGGCATTTATTTTTTTATTTGTTATTTTACATTAGGTGTTGGTCTGGATTGTTGTGTTATCCTGTACTTTATGCTATTATCACGCCCATAATCTTAAGTAAATATTAAATTTTATAACGTCCAAATAAGTAAAAAATTAAGGAAAGAAAATAAAAATGTTTTTCTGTATCATAATATTTTCTTTAGTTAAATAAGTTGTAAAAATTGTTGTCTATTTTGGTTAATGCAAGTTTGAATTAAATTGAAAATTGTCTCATACATTCGATAAAGTCTGAGGTGTTGTGCATCGAAATCCAATAATTCATTTTATTTAAGTGTAATTACATACGAAATAGTGTAACAACAAAATATCAAAAATATATTTGGAGGTAAAGAAACTCACAGTCTGCTCCACTAGTTTAATAGAAATGTATAAAAAATTTATAATCCAAACATGTTTCGAAGACTCAAGTCTTCATCTTCAGTGGAAGGTAAAAAACATTAAACAAAGGGGGGTACCTGTGACATTGTAGTAACTGTAAATAAGAAAAATAAGTTTAATTAGTTTAAGAAAAATTATTGAAAAAAGAAAATAACTTGAGGAGAAATAAATTATAAGGGAGTAAAAATTTTTTTTGTTCCTTACCTAGTTAAGCAGGAAAAGAAAACCTTTTAAATATGTAAAAAATTACAAGTAACGAAAATAAAGCATGAAGGTAAACTAAATTTTTATTCTAGGTAGAAAAATCATGTGAAAATCTTCTTTCAATAAAACAAAAGAAAAAGAAAACCTTCCTTTGTAAAGGGGGTTCTAATTTTAATTTTAAAGAACCCCCTTTACAAGGGAAGGTTTCCTTTTTCTTTTGTTTTATTGAAAGAAAATTTTCACATGATTTTTCTACCTAGAATAAAAATTTACTTTACCTTCATGCTTTATTTTCGTTACTTGTAATTTTTTACATATTTAAAAGGTTTTCTTTTCCTGCTTAACTAGGTAAGGAACAAAAAAATTTTTTACTCCCTTATAATTTATTTCTCCTCAAGTTATTTTCTTTTTTCAATCACTTTTCTTAAACTTAACTAATTAAACTTATTTTTCTTATTTACAGTTACTACAATGTCACAGGTACCCCCCTTTGTTTAATGTTTTTTACCTTCCACTGAAGATGAAGACTTGAGTCTTCGAAACATGTTTGGTATATAGTATTTATTTCTATTAAACTAGTGGAGCAGACTGTGAGTTTCTTTACCTCCTTATAACTTCACTCCACTTTGAGATGGACTACTTCAAGAAAAAAAAATATATTTCTTTCCAGCAAGAACATTGGAACTTAAACGTTCGAAAACTGGAGGTTGATAAACGAAGAATGACGCGACACTACGCGTAAACCTTCTAAAGATGCTATCTGAATGTAACTAAACTAATTTAAGAAAACTATGCAAAATAGAGGCTGTCAAGGGGCTTTTTAAACACCCTTTCGGCATGTTTATGGGCAACTTCGCGACAAAATGGCGTGGAAAATGCCCTCGAAATTATCTTTTACGCGTCTTTGTTTTTAGAACGAGCGTATCTGTATAGTGTGTTGGATGTTAGAATCATTGCCAATTCGTTTTTATAGGGTTCTTGGTTCATTTGCCGGCAATTATTAAGGAAAATAGTACAGGAAAGTATAAAAATGTCAACTTTGACTTAATTGATAACGTCCAGATTCAGAATTTAGAACAGCTATAATATTTAAGCAATTTCAGCAGATGTATGGTGAAAATGACAGTAAATGAAATTTTTTTTTGAAAAAAGTGTGGTACGGTAATTAGTATATTACATACCAAGAGTGGTAAGAAGCCTATTACACACTATTTCGAAACTTACGGTACGAGCGAAGCGAAAGCCGTTCTTCGATAGAGTGTGTAATATGCTTACCACTCGAGTTGTGTACTATATAGTATCGAAGAGGGCGGGAAAGATTTTCCCGTCCGCTTCGAATCACCATGTGCTCATAAATAAATAAAACAAGAATTATCGGTGCGGGATTTGAACCCGCGACCCTCAGATCGCCAGTCGGACACTCTACCCACCTAGCCATACTACAAGCGATAATAAATAGCGGATTATATATAAATTAAATTGGCAGTTAATTTTTCAAAGATGTTTTAGAAAAATGTCTGAAGAATTTCTTTATTTATATGGCCTCAAAGACTCGGGCACTTGTAAAAAAATAAATAAACCAGAGATGCCGAGTGCGAGATTTGAACCCGCGACTCTCAGATCACAAGGCGTACGCTATAACTAGGCCACCGAGCCTATTTGTCAAAAATAATAAATAGATATTTACATTCTCCATGCGCGAGTGTTTTCATGTCATGTAGACAGGAAAACTGTCTGAAGAATTTCTTTATTTATTTGACATCAAAGCTTCGGAGCACTTGTAAAAAAAATACGGTACATATCTCGGGCCGTCGGAGGCTTTTACGGACGAGATGCGGAGATGGCCGACCAAGCCGAAGGTGAGGGAGGCCACCGCACGTAATGTACTATTTTCTACGACTGCAGATTCACTTTTTCATACCGCTATCTGGATTATTAATTATTTGCTGCGGAAGCAGCTTGTAATTTAATTTTCCGTAGCGTTTCCTCAATCTGAATATCGTAGTCATTGGTACTTTACTAATATACTCAAAAATAAAATCTAAATAAAAAATGTTGACGGTTAAAATTTACTGACATTTGCATTGTCAAGGCGACCCGATGGATTTCACAGGTAATGTGATTTGTGGAACTGTTACGTAATATACCTGTATAGTATGTAAGTCATTACGTAACAGTAGACAGTGTGTGAGTAGGTTCTTACTAATATAAGAGTAGAAAAAATACTTTTCAAACAACTGTACTTGAAAAGATGACACGGATGGTGCAAATTTGACAGCCAAACTGTTTAATTAAAAAATAACAAACGGTCGGGAACTATGGAGTGAATTGGGGGGTTGGGTGGAGTAAAGGACACCAGAGCAATACTGCATAGTAAAAAATGACATGTTTCTTTTTAAGTGTGGGAATCCTTTTAGGCTTTTTATCATAAATATAAAAAATAAGTAACATTCAATTGTTAGGCAATCCATTAAACATAATAACTGCCTAGATAAAGTGGAAATGGGAGAAGTGTCGATTTATGTTCGATTTTCACAATCATCAAGGATAGAACATCCAAACGGGATAAGTAAACGTGATTTATGTAATTATAGTTGTTTTAATAATAATTTCAATATAGTTTTAAGCAAATATTATGTAGACTTAACGATAACTAACTACATCTCTATAAATATTGAGGGGAGGGACGACCCTCAAACCCCCTTGGCTGCGCCACTGCATGAACATTATTTGCGGGGTATAATTGCATGAATTTGAATGAAATTAATCTAAAAAGGTTTATCAATAATCAATTAAATACCAAAAAAAGACGTAAAATATACCTGTGTATGGTCGTTCGGGTAATGCATCAGGCTACCTGGAAAGGTGAGTTTATACGTTATAATAAAAGTAAAGTCGGTTCGTTCTATGAAGTCCGATATCGGATTAAATCATTAAAGGTTGTTAAACAGTAAGACGGTTAAGTTAACAATACCTTCGCTATACTTGATTGTACCGAATATTCCACTGGTTCAATGTAGTCGGCTTGGCAAAATCAGCGGTTCCAAAACAAAATGATCTTAGAATTATGTACCGCGATAAATATTTTTATCTTGTTTAGTTTTCACTCATAGTTTTTTTTATTTATCAAATGAAAAACATTCTGCGTCAATAAGTTAAAGATTTTCTCAGGTACTTTTTCCTAGAATTTAGTTATTTTGGGATCATTATATCTATATAATAATCACTATCTTTCAAGAAATAATTAAAATTTGTTGAAGTGCAGGATGGCATGTTCTATTTTAAATAAGTAGTTATGCTTTTTGCTTCTAGTTTGTTTCTCATTGTGTGTGAATTAAAAGTTATAAAGCAAAGTTACGGAAAATGTTCAGCAAGGTGACACAACGCCTAGAAGGTGTTTATCTCCAGGTAAATGCCGTTTGGTATTACAAGTAGAACATTATTTTACTGAGAAAAAGATAACTCGGGCCCGTTAGTGTCTGTTTTGGCAGTGCAAAAACGAACGTCTGATGCTTGCGGCATTTCAGATAAGACCTTAAGAAGACTTCGAAAAAAGAGTGAAAAGGAATTGAACAGACCATATAAAAGGGTTCAACTCCATTCTAAAACCATTGATTTATCCCAAGGGATAAAACTATAGCTTAGGAATATTGTTTATGATATGTATAAATCCAAGGAGGCATATGTTACCATCAAAGCTATTCTTGAAAAGATAAACAAGAAAGAACTTTGCGATATTGGAACTACCAGTTTGTCCATCATTTTAAAAGATCTGGGCTTCAAATACAAGAAAACAGAAAAGTGCTTTGCGAGCTGTCCAATAATGTTTCAAAAGGATGGCAATTTTTAAGGGAATATTTAGGAAACAAAAAATCGGAATTGTCAAGGCAAGTTGTTTTTCTTGACGAAACATGGATATATGCAAACGGAACTTCAACAAAATCGTATTGGCAGGATGCTTCGAAACATTGCTATTCCAGTACCCGTGCCAGTAATGGAAAAAGGTATATTATAATAAATACATGCTGGCAATGAAGAAAGGTTTGTTATTTGGAAAATACCTAAAATATAATTTATTGTTTGAGAGCCACCGACTACCCTGCTCGAGAGGTTTTATTGCTTAGCGGACTTCATACACCGTACCGACTTTAGTAAAGTAAGCCATGTAACAAAAAGTCGAAAACTCAATATTTTTTTTGACTTTCATTTGAAAAACGGATTTTACTGCTAACAAAAATTTTAATTTTCCAATTTTACGTCTAAACGGTGTGGTTTCTCGACTCGAATAAAGAGTACCTTTTTTATTACGTTTTTTCGTCTTCAAATTTTTTTCCAATAAAAACAATAAAACGAAAAAATATTCCAAAAAATAAATTTGAAATGCAGGTAAAGTGCCCTCTGGTGACACAGCAGAGAATTATTATTATAACATGATAAATGATAGGAGTCGTTTAGCGTAGTGCTTGTGCCAAACTTCTTGATAGTTTAAAAATTAACCGCAAGATGTTAAAAAAATGAAAAAAAAAAAACTTTGACACACCCGAACAAATTCGATAGGTATTGAGTTCTCGGCTTTTTGTTATATGACTTACTAATCCCAACGCCCTGTATGTAGGCCAAATGTTCCTAGCCACCGGTATAATAAACCATAGAGTAATACACCGCGTTGTTCTTATTTTGAGTTTGGGACTAGGCTGTGCATTAAGTATTTTGACATGGTTCACAGGACTTTAGATAAAGATTTTTGACAATAGAGCCGTTGAACTACGTTTCCGCTTCTCTAGCTTGCAGACTGTTTAAGACCTTCGATGAGTAGACTATATAGAGGCGCAATAGCCTAGTACATTCGGAATTATAGGGTATTAAAATATTCAAGATTGAGGAAACATTTTATTTATTACACTGTGTTGAGTTGATTCAGCAGTTGGTCCTTTATGAAACGTTTTTTTAAATATTTTTAATTAATTAAAACACTGCTTCACGTTTATTAGAGTAATTCCTACATATGTTTATATTAAATACTTATAATCTTCATAGCATGGACTTCCCTAACCTTTACCATAATAGAAATTGAAATAAGATTTATTTACCACCATGCATGTAATAATGACATTTCATCTATCTTTGAAAGGTGGAAAGTTGACGTTTATTTACTTTTCCTTTCCACCCGGGTGAAAAGTAAATTATTTTTTTGTAATTTTAAAAAAAATCGATATCTCAAAATAATATACGAACATACAACTCATTACACAAACTTAACGACAATGATTTTTTTTATTTTTTAAAATAAACTTATTGACATTTATAAAAAATAAAAAATTAACATTGTTTTTGTTTTACTTATTTACATTAAATATTACATTGGCATTATTGTAGGAAGTCACTGTGTGTTAAAACTTTGCTGAAAATCTTGTTTTGAAAGGTTTACTTCATGATTATTTGAAGTTAAAGTAGTATCAGTACAATTTGAACTTGACTTTGAAATCAAATTGCCTAAAATACCTTTTGAACAAGAAATTCCCCATAGGTGCTTGTTCTAAAACAGTTTCAAGCTTCTCCATAGACAGTGTGTTCGATTTTTTCGGCTTGTATCCTTTTTTTGCTTTTTAAAAATGCTAATAGCTTTGCGTGTTTAGATAATAATATATCTACTTTTCCCCTAAAATAGAGTGTTCTTGTTGCAGAAATATGCGGTACGTATCTTAGGTCATCATTAGGTTACAGGGAATCTTGTCGAGCGGCGTTCAAGGATTTAAAAATTTTAACTGTGGCTAGTATCTACATTCTTGAGTGTTGTGTTTTTGTATTTAAAAATAAAACTCATTTTTCGCGCACTAGAATGGATCACTCGTAATAATACCAGAACAAGAGAACTTCTGCTGCCACCTATTCATAGTACTGCTCTTTTCCAAAGGTCAGTGTCATATAACTAACGGGTGCAAGTTCTTCAACGCGTTGAGTCCTGAGATACGAAATTCTCCTAATATAAATATTTTTAAGAATAGACTCAAACATTTATTAATACAGAAAACTTGCTATATCATTCAAGCATTCTGTCAATGATTGTCGTCGTATTGTATCGTTGACAGCTTCAATTTTAATTATTAATTATTACCTTCGTTCGTTTATATTATTAGCTTAATTATCCTACAATTATTTTATTGTTTAGACTTTAGGTATAGAAAACTTCTGACGTTCTCTGCAATTATTGTATATATCTTTTTTCTTACAGTTAAATTGAAGAAATAAATGATTTATTATTTAACTTTTTCACAGGTTTTTAGTTCCTGGTTAGAAAGCAAAATCCATCGGTCTTAGAGACAAGATGGTTTGCTTTGTGAATGTGTTAGTAACACTTAATTTTCTCCTATGACCCTTCTCACAATTGCACACGTGTCTAAGATGACTGACTTTTGGATTGGTAAGTATAGATCCCAATGTAATCCGAGTTTACTAATACTGTTTTTTAGTGTTTTAGGTATTTCCCCCGTGGCGCCCACGATGATCGGTAGGACAACCACTGAGTTCATGTTCCACATTTGGCGGATTTCGTCGGCTAAGGGTAAGTATTTGCTAATTTTTTCATTATATGTTTTTGTTATGTTTGTAGCCAGTGGTATGGCGAAATCAACAATAAGAGTCTTATGCTCGTCTTTAAAACTGATGACTAAATCTGGAATGTTATTTGTAATTGTTCTGTCCGTTATTATTTTGCGGTTCCAATATAGTTTAATTCGCTCATCTTCACACACCGGAGGCGGTTCGTACTGATAGTATGGAACAAGATCTGTTAGGCCCATATATTTTTCCCTGAGCTTTTGGTGGATAATTTTACCAACCCTGTTATGCCTATCCAGATATGCCTTTGAAGCTAACACGGAACAACCCGAGATTATATGGTCTAGGTTCTCATTTTTCTCATGACACATTCGACACTTGACTTGTTCGATCTGTTCTCCCAAGATAGTCCTCCTGTAGACTCTTGTTGCAATGACCTGGTCCTGAATTGCCGTCACAAATCCCTCTGTTTCAGTAAAGAGGTTTCCATGCCGCAGGTAAGCAGTGGAGGCTATTCTGTCGATGGAGTCATTTTCTATTGTAGCCAAATATTTTCCGTGCAGAGGCTTACTGCGCCAATTAGCCAGTTGTTGCACAGGTGTTAAGGACATTTCAAGCGGGTTAAAATCCCTATGAGCCAACTTTAATGGGGTAGCTTTTTTGTCTGCTAGTATGACTCCATGATGAATGTCACTAGATTCCGCTTTGCTGTAAAAGTAACTCCTCAAGTTTTCCACCTGTTTACTATGCCTGAATGTAACATCGGGGATTCCACGTCCACCCAGTTTCCTGGGTAAGTGGAATCTTTCTATAGCCGACTTAGGGTGGTGGGCACGGTGTTTACGAAATTCCACACGGGTTTTGATATTAATATCGTTAAGCTCTGTTTTCGTCCATTTGATCACGCCAAAGCTATAGGTTATGGATGAGGTGGCATAAGTATTTATCGCTTTTGCCATGTTTCTTGCTGATAATTTGGAGCGTAGAAGGGAACGAACTCGTTGCAGGTAGGTATTAGTTGCTTTTACTTTAGCTCCACGGTGGTCTAGGTCTGTATCCTGCAAGTATCCCAGATATTTGTATTGCTCTTCCTCCTCCATACCCTCGACGATGCCCTGGTCTTGATTAGCCTCGTAACCTGCATGTCTTACCCAAACGCCTTTTTCAATCCCGTTGATTCTGCATTTGTCCAGCCCAAACTTCATTTGTATATCGCTACTGAAGCGACCGACGCAGTGTAGTAATTCTTCTATATGCTTAGAGGATTTGGCATATAGTTTCAAGTCGTCCATATACCACAAATGACTTATAGGCCGATGAGATTGTGGCAGGGTATACCCTTTTCTTTGATTGTTCAGCATTGTGGTCAGCGGTCTTAAAGCCAGGCAAAACCACAGCGGGCTCAATGCATCTCCCTGGAATATACCACGTCTGATCTGGATAACACCCGCATCCAGCGTGCCTTGAGGTGTATTAAGCGTCAGTTTAGTATTCCATTGGGTCATGACATGCTTCAGGAACTCAGTAATATGCCTCTCGACTCCGTACAGTTCAAGAATATGCGAAAGCCATGAATGCGGCACGCTGTCAAACGCCTTTTGGTAGTCAATAAATGCTGTATATAGGCAGCCTTTGGTGCTTTTTGCATGCGACATAATCACAGAGTCAATAATGAGTTGCTCTTTGCACCCTCTTGACCTTTTTCGACAGCCTTTTTGTTCCTCATCCAGCAATTTATTGACCTCCAGGTGGCGGTAAAGCTTTTCTGATAGAACAGAGGTAAGTATCTTGTACAGATTGGGGAGACACGTGATTGGGCGGTATTGAGCAGGATTCTCAGCGCTAGCTGAATTCTTGGGCAACAGGTAAGTAATCCCACTCAGCATGAATTGTGGAGCTTCTTCCGGATGAGCAAGAAGGTAAGTAAAACATTTAGCTAACTGTGCATGTGTAGCCTTAAACTGCTTATACCAGAAGTTCTGTATGTGGTCTCGTCCAGGAGCTTTCCAGTTCAAGGTTTTACTTATAGCCTGTGTCACTTGTTCTTCTGTAATCCTCCAGTCAAGCATTGTGCGGATATTAGCACTATTTTTTCTCTCATCAGCTAGCCATTTTGCGGGTCTATGCTGAGCTGAGTTACCCCAGATATTCTCCCAAAAGGTTTTAATGCCTTGCGCAGTTGGGACCTGTTGTACTGGAGTTGAATTATTAGTACTGGTGTTACTGAGGCTTTTATAAAATGATTTTTGGCTCGTGGCAAATTGTTTATTTTGTTGACGCCTAGCGTTACTTATTTTATATCTCTTGAGCCTTTTCGCCATTGCCGATAGTTTTTGTTTTAGGAGGTCCAAAACTGTTGCCATAGAAGGATTATCGTTATTTTTTTCCCTGTTGAAGATTGTTTCTGCGGTCTTAGTGGTTTTCCTGCTTGGGTTAGGTCTTTGGCACTGTGTAAGTATACCTATAGATTTTCTAAGTAGTTCTATTTTCCCATTGAGTCGTTTTTCCCATGGCGGAATAGCATCTGTGCCCTTCCTTACAGAGGTTGTGGGCAACAGCTTCTGCCCGTTTAACTGAAGTGCTGTACATGCTCCGGTATATATGAGACTATGCACTTGTGATATGGACAGTAGTTCAGTAATTTTTAGTGAAATGATGTTGTTTATGTTGTTTAATATTTCTACTGTTTTGGTATGGAAATGGAGTTTTGGCAGTCTCGGCTTGCTAAAAGGGTCCATACCATCATATTGCATATGAACTCTTTCGAACTCCAGCTCCGCCGGTGTTGGCTCTATTTCTGTGACTTGAGGAGCCCCTGTAGGTTGGATTATTGGTTCTGCCTGTGTCATACCTAACTCCAGTGATACTTCATTTTTAATTCTGTTAATAGTATCACTCATGAGCCGGTTACCAGTAAAGAGTGATCTACGCTGATCTAAGATATTTTGAATAGTTTTATTGTTTAGACTCGGGTACTTTTCTAGCATTAGTCTGTGCACTTCTTTGCTATAAGGGTTTTTTCCAGTTTCCAAACGAGTAATTTTCAGATAGCATCGAACCAGGTATTCGTTCATATCAGGTGTCCACATGGTTCTTTGCCTTTGTCTATTTCTATTTCCGGCTGAGGTGGGCTGAGGTATAAATTCCCCAGCAACACCGACAGCCTCATTGGAAGTGGAGGGTAAAGGTGGTATCGTTTCTTCCATTATTCGTAAGCCTTGTCGTTCGCGTTGGTCGATTGCAGGTAAATCATCCCGACGGTTCCGACCCGGGTCCTGCTGCCCCGGCCCGCCTGAGTATCTCTTATGCCTTGTGTTCACAGCGAGAGAAATCTCGTTTGGTGAGGTGCTAACACACCAAACGGTTTGTCACCATTTACCCCTGGTGACCCAGGTAACTTATTATTATTATTATTATTGAATATTGTAACCAAATCGTTGATAGCTTCTTTGTCTTGGCATTTTCACTGAAATAAGCTAGTAGCGACGACTCATTCTTTGAAACAGTTATATGCCTTGTCATATCTCGGGCGACCTTTAGTTGGCAGAAGATCTCCTTCTACTATTTTTGCTGCTTCTCGAATTTCTGGTGGAGTAGCAGCAAAATCAAATTCCTCGCATTTTTTAATGACATGGAAACCATATTGAAAAAATGATATTTGCCATCTTGATGTGTATTATTATCTATATTACCTGCGGTTTCTGTCTAATTTTTCAATGGAAAAGTCAAAATGACATTTATCTTTTATTAATAACTTTAATTCAAAATAATAAGTTCACTTATTTGTGGTTAATTATTAAATTATTTGTTATTTATTGAACTAGTCCAACATAAGTAACAATTTAGAGCTTACTTATGAGATATTATTTACAAAATTAGGAGAAATACAGGACCGTATCCCAAAATTTCCTGATGTTGTTCAAAAACTCTCGAAATGTCATTAAACCACAATGTGTCATACATCGTTGCATTCGGAAGAAAAAAGCTATCAAATTCCAATATCAGGAAAACAGGACCGTATTTAAAAAAAGAAAGTTGATGGCCCTTCGAAGACGACTCGTCGGATTACAAAACAATTAACGCTGTTAGATAGAGCGGAAAAAGTGACAATGCAAAAGTGCAATTAATTTACTTTAGAATTCGATCTCAAAAAAACCCAGGAAAAAGAATTTCGGTTTTTCCGGATATCTCGGAACTACTCGGAATTTTAAAACTTTCTAAACGGCATATTATTAGGCACGTAAATGCGCAACTTTACCTCCATTTAACCGACTTCGTATCTCTTACGGTTTCCGAGATCCCTGTACTGGCCCTCCTTATCTTGGACACGTTGTATGCTTACTGGACTATTAATTAATATTAAATTGGGGAGTTTGTTAACGATTTAGAAATTCGCCCAACTACTAATAAACCTGTACAAATCCCAACGAACCAGATAACTTTGATTGTGAGCTAATGGCCAATAATGCCCATGATGTCACAAATAGGTTTTAAGGGATTAATGGTTATTGAAACTACAAGGTGATTCAACGATTGCGCGGAGTAAATGTATGCCTTGAAGGTAAGATTTGTCGATAATGAGTTTGTGTTGAGGAATGGTTGTATATTCTGCACATTTAAAAAATGTTTTGAATTATACAAGGTTCAATACTGTGACACACAGTATTTTATTGCATATTTAGGTTCATATTAGTGTCCTCTATAAATATCTAAAACGTTATTTAATTGGCTTGGGTAGTTTGAGAGCAATAGATTAAAAACTAAAAAAAAATTGTAGTCCATGGAGGAAAAATCAAAAAATATTCTAAAATTATTTTTTGAACCACTGGATTGGGTGAGCTTTATACCATGAATCCAATAGCGTTTATCTATTTCATACAGGGTGCTCATAATACGGTTCCAAAAACGACATATTTCAAAATCAAGTGGAACACCCTATTTGTTTGTTAGATGTAGAATTCATAAGCAATTTTCGAAATAAATCCAAACTTTATAAATTATGTTGTTTAAATACCGTTGACGACTTGACTAATAATTGTAAACTACAGTAAATGTACAAAATGTCTTCCATTTTGACATGTGCACACGTAAACGCCTTCTTGAAAAGATCTGTTTACATCCCTTAACAGTTGAGGTTGAAATACTAACACCACGAAAAAATTATAAGAAATTAAAATGGATCTTATTGGTTGGTTGATATGATTCTTGTACTTAGTGGGAGCGAAAAAAATTATTTGTTAGCCAGGAGTCATTTTTGCGTCACGCTATCTCGAACTACAACATCTGGTAAGTAAGTAAAGAATAATAATCGTGCTTGCTACTTTTTCACCCTGAAATGTTGAGGGATATAAACAGATCTTTTGAAGAGCATATTTACTTATGCCCAGATCAAAACGGAAGAAGACATTTTGAACATTTACTGTAGTTTGCAATTATTAGTCAAGGAGCCTATGCAATTTCAACAACATAAGTTATAAAATTTGGAAATATTTCGAAAACGTCTGGAAATAATTTATATGATTGTGTTAGAGAAAAAAATTGCCTATGAATTCTACATCCAGTAAATAGATAATATACAGGGTGTTCCATTTAAAAATCTTGAGAAAAATGCATTTGAAATGTGTCGTTTTTGGATCCTTATTATCAACACCCTGTATAAAAAATAGATACACACTATTAGATTCGTAGTATCTCTAGACCCCTTGTTATAATGCTCAATCACTCCTGTTGTTGAACAAATATAATTTTAGAATGTTTTTTGATATTTTTTTCCTAGACTACAAAACTTTTTTTAGGTTTTAATTTATTGGTCTTAAACTACTCAAGCAAATTAACTAACATTTTAGATATTCATAGAGAATACTAAAATGAACCTAAATAGGTAGTAAATTATTTAGTGTCCTGTTTAAAAAATATAGCTTCCTGCCACCATACTTTTTAAGCGCGGCATGTATAATTTAACCATACCTCAATACAAACTCTCTTCTACAGATATTTTCATGGAAAGTGCTCGGCTGACCTTGCCCTCTTAATTCCGCCCAGAGCGGCGAATATCAGAAATACACGACGAACCACTGCCGCCCATCCATATGTGGTTAAGCTTAGTAGTCCTCATCCATCCATCAGCCAACATCATTATTTAAGAATTCTTTCATCTGGAGGACTTCATCCTTATGGAACGACCTTCCCGAGGTCGTTTTTCCCAACGAATATAACCTCCAACGATTTAAAACCAACGTGAATCGCGTTTTGCGCACACGCACCACTCCCAGAGAGCCCTAAAGGATTTTCCTATAGTGCTTGTGTTTGACCATAAAAAAGGCTTAAATTTACTCCGCGCAATCAATAACTCACCATGTACATTAAATGTAAACCAATTTTGTCAAATTTATTTATTTGACAGAAACTTTACATTCGCAGGAATAAAATGAGCCATTCGCAATCTATATAGGTTTCATACCCCAACACTTTTAAATATTTTTTGTATTTTTTAAGCCAAATTCGCGCAGTTTTTAGTGAAAGAGAGCATACTAAAAGTCGTCGCTATTACCGAAATGAGTCCTTCTGGCCAAAAAGAAATTTTAATCAGAATTTCGGAGGTCCTTTAGATTCGCGCTTGCACCACTCATTACGTTCTAAAGGTGCGGATTCATTAAAACTAGGAAAATTAAAGTCGGAGGAAATGCATCGGGTTTTTCTTTTTGTGTTAAAAGCCCGAATTTTAGAAAACGGAAGAAAATCAGCTTAAAATACACTCGCCGGCACAAAATTCCTTACCCTGATATTTTGGTCAAGTTTGATATTTTATAACTTTTTTATTTTTTATGCGATTTTCATGATTTTGTTATCAGTTTGTAGATCCATTTATTGTGTTTTTCCTTAATTATTTTATAAAGTAACATTAGGCTATTAGGCTATATTATACAGGAGTAAATCAAACTGTTGTTTTTTCATCGTAATTTCAACCCTCTAGGAAAATCGAGGAGAACATTTTTATTTACATACTGTTTGTTGTAATCTTTGATCTATTCTAAACATTTCGTTTCTTAATTCATTCCATTATCTCATTTCTGTTGCGAGCTGCAAGATTTTAAATGAAACTCTGATTTGAAGCCTATTTTCATTAAGAAAAACAAACACTAAGTACATCATAAAGTTAATTAACAAAAACAATTTTAATATCGCATATTTCCTCCTCTCACAGTAATGAGAGCTTGCAGTCTTCGTGATATCGAACGAATAAGGTTACTTATCCTTTCTTGAGGAATAGCCTGACATTCTTCGGTCAGCGCCAGTTGTAAGTCTTGCAAGGTTTATGGTTTTATAGGACGACGACGAATGGTCCTTTAAGTTGTTCCCAAAGATGTTCGATTGGGTTGAGATCTGGGCTACATGCGGACCATTCCAATCTTGGAAGTCCAACTTCATCCAGATATTCGCTCACTACATGTGCAACGTGAGGTCTAGCATTATCATGGATTAATGTAAATTGGTCCCCAATGAAAGGAGCAAATGGAACAACAACTTCTTGGAGGATTTCCTCAATGTAACGGTGGGCGATTAGAGCTCAACAAATACAAGATTGGTGCGTGCTTCGCTAGAAATACCCATGACATACATTTTCTAAAAATAACATCGTTTCATTTAAAATTTTGCAGCTCGCAGCAGACATGAGATAGTGGAATGAATCAAGAAACGAAATGTTTAGAATGCATCAAAGATGACATGAAATAGTATGTAAATAAAATTATCCACCTCAATTTTCCCACAGGGTGTTTTGAAATTACGACAAAAACAACAGTTTGATTTACTCTTGTATAATATAGCCTAATCGGGTTTGTTCGGGTTATTATGTTACTTTATAAAATAATTAAGGAAAAATAAAATAAATTGATATACAAACTGATAACAAAATCATGAAAATCGCAGAAAAAATAAAAAAGTTATAAAATATTAAACTTGACCAAAATTTCAGGGTGGCGAAACCTTGTGCGGGCGAGTATACGTTTTTCATTAAAGGAGAAAATCTTAAAATAAATTTCCCTTATTTATAAATACAAGAAGCTTTAGCAAATGTGTTGAATACGAAAAAGTTTCAATGTGGAACATTTTCGTGAATAAATTATTTCTTGCTTTACATAAAAAGATGTTGATAAGTTAATAAAAGTAAGTAATGCGTACATTGTAAACTGTTTAATCTTCAACTGGAGTCTGAATAATGGTAGAGCTCGGATTTTCGACAGTTGACACTCAGACATGACAGATCGAACAGTTGATCAAAATTCCCCAGGTTTGTAAATAGTGGAGTCGTCCTAGCGAAATCAACGGCTCGAAAATCCCTTGACGAAATCGAGTAATTATTTTTTTCACAGTAAGATCTTCTCGACATTCTGACATGATTTGTAGGGGGCGCCGCATGCGGGGGGGAGGGGCACGCCCCGTAAATCTAACCGACAACGGATTTTTCTGGGAAATGGAAAATATCTAAGCCGGTTTTGATGCTACAAAAAAAAATGTGAAGGGAAAATTGAGGAGCTTGACAGAGCGCGTAAGCTCGAACAGACCTGATCTCAATATCGCAATGAGTTCGCGAATTATCGCAATTTTCAACTGCAAAAAAGAATATAATTTAATTAATTATATCTCGAGAAGGGGCGGAGTTGGGGCATTAATTTTTCGTGAATCAACGGGTGATACATAGTACTTTGATAGGCCGGAGGCTGGGGATGGTGGGAAGTTATGGGGGTGGGGGGATATTCTATAAATGCCATAATATTAATGTAGATTATATTGAGACATACAAATTAAGTAATTATATTTCATACCGTACATCTGATGAAGCCGTTGTGATGGTGAAACACGTGTCATGTCGTGTCATGTTGACAAATTAAAGTGAAAAATCAAATATCTAATAGTGTTTTTTTAATAATTTTAATGGATGCGTCAATGACTTAAAGCATATTGTTACAAATAATCGTTATAAATAAAAAATGTGTAATTTCTAAGTCCGGCCCTGGAATTTATATCAAACTCATGCCAACCCATACACTGAAAATAACCAGGTATAACATTAATGTTATATGACTTGGCCACGATCTTGCGAGTTCTCTTAAAATTCAGACTATACTAATCAATTTTTTGTTAATAGTAGGAGAAGAAACTTGACAATTTGCTAACATGACTTATGCTAACTTTGACGGAGCATTAATTATCTGGTAAGCGGAGCATTGCACGGAGATTCGATGAGGAATTGAATTCCGCATATTATGCAGCATTATTCCGCCACCCTGTATTTATTCCTTTAAATGGGGTCCATGGTTTTGTCAGCAACGCTAAAGAATAAAATTGCCAATAAATGAATAAACTTACCCTTTGCGGAACCCCTTTCGTGGTTGTGGCCCGACCATGTCTAGGAGAACTGGAACCATGCTTTTCTTTTCTATGAGAAGTTTTAAAAATTCTTTGGATCCGAGAAAATGTGTTTTTCTTCTTGCTGGTGTTTGAGCATCCTTGTTCTGAAAGAAAACGTGGAATTTTTAATTCACTTGAATAGTAAACTGTCAGAAGAGAATTTATCAAAAACGCAATCGAGTTAAACATATACAACGCCAATTAATTAGCGAATATTAAAAAATGCATGTCAATCAGCCGTTACCAATTTTAAGATTTTTCTTTTAAGTGGTAGCAAATAGATTCTCGGGTTTGTTCGGGTTTGTCTACGTCCTGATATATCTAATTGTACGGGGTAGTGCATTTAATGTATGTAAATTTCTTAAAATTTTAATTTGACATATCTTACATAAAAATGTAATTTAATTTATTTTTTAAACTAAACCAATAGATATACAGGGTGTCTCTAATAGGTCTGTACAAAAACCTTCCACATATTCGTCAGACCACAATTAGCCGATTTAAGTGAATTTACCTTAGTACAAAGTTGCTTAGGTTGGGCAGTAGACGGCGCTGAAGTGACAATTTTAAAATCGAATTTCTGGATTAATTCAAAAAGTGCTCGTACTATTTTGCCGAAATTTGGTACGTTGGCATAGCTTTATGAGGCAAAAAAACCCATGTCACAATTCTGAATAATATCAATCCATGGACGTAGAATCTGGGGTTTTTTACTAATTGCTTGTTTCAGATTTCTACGAAAACGGAACAAGAGGGGTTTGGGCATAAAATTCAGATCAACCAACTCATTGGCTACAAAAAAGGTCCTTTGATAAGCCTCGATTCCTCCGATGGTTTTCGAGAAATTTGCATTAAAAAAATTTGCAGTAGTTTTTACCAAAAATCAAGTGACAGCATAGCTCTAAAAGGTATTTAAAAAGCTCATTATATAATTCCTTAGACCAAAATTAGCCCAATTGAGCAAACTTATCTTTGTACAAAGTTGCTTAGTTTGGGCACTAGACGTTTGAAATTTAATCGAAAAGAGTCATTTAAAGATTGTCACTTCAGCGCCGTCAAGTGCCCAAACTTTGTACTAAGATAAGTTTGCTCAATTTGGCTAATTTTGGTCTAAGGAATTATGTAATGAGCTTTTTAAAGACCTTTTAGAGCTATGCTGTCACTTGATTTTTTTGGTAAAAACTACTGCAAATTTTTAAAATGCAAATTTCTCGAAAACCATCGGAGTAATCGAGTTTTATCAAGAGGACCTTTTTTGTAGCAAATGAGTTGGTTGGTCTGAATTTTATCCAAAAACCTTAAGAATATAAGGAGGATTTTTACGTTGGATTATTTTTTAATAATTTAACATATTTTCCTATATGTTACCAAAAAAGGATTATTTTTATAGCACGATTTATTTAACAAGGTTATAATATAATCTTTCAACATGCAAAATCAGAGGCTTTTTATATTTCTGCAACGTCAACAGCGGTGGTTCCTGCTGTCCGTTATCGAAACGCTTCGTCGGCACGAGATTAGATGGAATGACGAAAACTATATGTAAAAAAATCGAGTACGGCAGTTGAATTCTGGTTGCTTTGAGAGACCAATCTCCGCGAGATCGTTCGCTGGGAAAAAGTCCAGTACAGTCTTCACGAACACTCGTATTTTTGAATACAGAGTTTAAACTTTGAAGAACCCCGTAAAACGAGGGATCTAACACTCTGTGTTTTTTAACGCGGAGTATAAACTCTATTACTCCTCAATTCAGCGTCCACCGTTGGAAAAAGCAGGTCAGTGCGTACCCTGGCTCGGTCCCTCGCGATTTCAGTGTGAGCTTTATAGATTCTTCATCGCAAGGTATCATCTATATACCAGCGGATTAATCTAGACGGTGTTGCACAGGCTCAATATTATTTCGATCGGGGAATGCCTCCTAATAAGTCGATCCCTCCTAAGGAAGTGTATTGGGTCGCCCGCCTTGTCAAATATCGCTAATAGGACTAGTTTGTCTCTTAAGCGTTCGTTAAAATAGCGTCCTTTTTATAATGTGGAAGCTAAGGTAGAGAGACAAACGGAATAGTCATTTCTGTTCGGTCATTAAGGCATCGTTGTCCCTGCACTGAGGGCGGCGTCGGCCAGCGCGGCGTTAAAATTCGAAAAAACTTCCTAAAGTTGCGACCCGCATAAGTTTCTCAAAAAACCGCAGGTTGAGAGAAATATTGCGTTAATCAATAAGTATTTCGTTATGGATATTTGCGTCCGAAATAACTTAATTAAAAATATTCGTTTTTACCGATTTATTCCTTTATAGACGCCTTGCGCCAGGAATAATAAGTAACGGTTATTAGGATTTTTCTAAGTCCGTCGCGAAGTAAGGGTTCTTAAAAAATCTTTAGTTGATATATTTAAGGCAAAGCTAGGATTCGCGTGTAGGGTCTTAGAAGACAGTTAGTTTGGTTAATTCCCTTTTAGTAGAGGACCATTGCTAGCTCAGGTTAATTTTTTTATTGTAAAGAAAATAAAATTAATTAATCGAAAATCGCCCCGGTCGTGAGACTCGACATACGTAAGACTAACCCATAAACAACCCTCAAGACAAAAGACTTAAAATTAAATAAGCAAAAAGCCCTCCGTGTTCAATATAACAAACTTGACTTGTTATATTCAATTGGACATGCCCGTGCCAATAAACTCAAAAGTATAGTTCGAACAATAGTTAGGCTTCGTCCTACGTTCCAACAACTATACTTGTAACAGTAGAATCAATCCTTTTAAATTCTAAGACAAAATTCTTGCCCTCATCTTCATCTTAATTGGTGGACTGCTGACGACTTCCTGTTAGCGGGGAAAGGTGGTGGGCCCACTAAGACCGACAGACCCCCTGTCGGCTGGCATCCCTGACTATTAACGAAAAGTGTAAACGAAATTCGAAAAAAAATGGCGAATAATAATCGTGATATAAGTTCGACATCTAGCGCTGACTTTAATGAACTTTATCGGACTGTCGACCTCACTGGTAGTGTCGACCAGTACCTTAATGTTCCGTACAACGACCCAAAATGTTAGGTCCGCTGCTCGCCAACGTATGTTGTTGGCTTTAAAAACAACTCTGGGTGGGGAATCACCGCCTTAGGGCCTAGAATTCCAGTGGGACAAAAATAGCGAAAAAGCAGCGACCTGGCGATAAATAAGCAAGAGGAAAAATGGGTATACGAGGGACCCACGATAACGATTGATAAACAATGCGCCGCAGGCGAGACAACCGTGCTTCCAAAGATAACAAAAGCGGAAAGATATCGTTATTTCGGCGACAAACTATTCCAAACTCATTCCGATTTTTTATTATTTGATATTATTCAGAATTGTGACATGGTTTTTTTTTGCCTCATAAAGCTATATCAACGTATCAAATTTCGGCAAAATAGTATTATCAGTTTTTGAATTAATCCAGAAAAACGATTTTAAAATTGTCACTTCCGCGCCGTCTAGTCCCAAACTAAGCAACTTTGTACTAAGGTAAATTTACTTAAATCGGCTAATTGTGGTCTGACGAATATGTGGTAGGTTTTTGTACAGACCTTTTAGAGAAACCTTGTATATCTGGGTTAGGCACTGCCCCAAAAGTATCGCAATGCCACTAAAGGTAACAAGAAAAATTTAATAGACGTATTATATTCCTTCCTATATGCTACTGTCGCTTTCTCAGGCAATAAATTTTGTGTTGCTCCATTGGCTTTATTAATTATTTCGTCTGGAGCGGATTAAATTGAGTTTCTTTTTTCGGAATCGGATTTTCCTTTTCATTTTTGATGTTGTGAAATATTACCGACATTTGTAAGGTAACAATACCAATGCGGCGCCCAGCCAACGAACGACGCGGATGTTGTTTTTATGGCAACTTGATATTATAAGTAGTGTTGGAAAAAACCGATGATTTTAATAATAGAGTACTTGATACACGAGCGATTTTAATAATCGAGTGAATAGCTCGAGCGATTATCACTTTGAAATTTTAGGACTAAGAAGAATGTGTTGATAAAACACCAGGGGTTGTTTTTGTAAGTTTTAGAAGTTAAGTCTAGAGTTTTTATTAAGGAAAAACAGTTGATTCTGATGTGAAAAAAATTATATCCTTTAGTTTTTCAAAACATTTACTATCGCCGCTGGCTAGCCGCCAGTCAAAACAAAACCCATGTCGCGATGAATCCACTCAGGGATTTGGCATATTTTTTTTGTATGCACCTTCTCGTTTATGTGTCTCTAACAAAGACGTATATAGTGTCAGCCTTCTGAGCTGCAAACTCGAACGTCGCCAATCGGCACATTTGGGTGGCGCGGCATCGAGCGAAAATCGAGTATCATAACTAGAGTAGCATTTCCTATCGAGCGAAAAACTGCTCGAATATATGAGCAGTTTTTTACCTCGAGCAATCACACTACCAAGCAGCACATTTCGGTCGGCGTCAAGTGAAGCACGGTTATCGATTAAAAGGTGATAAGTAACACGCGACGATTTTCGCTTGAATTTTTAACTCGAGCAGTTTTTTTAATAACAAACAAACCAATATATAAATTATAAACAAACGAACAAACTCGAGCGATGTCGGTTATTTCAATAATCGAGTACTGAAGCGGTTATTCGCTCGAGCGATCACAACACTTATTATAAGCATTCAGAGAGATGTGACCTAATGAGACGTTACGGCACTTTTTTAACGCTAAATTACTTTTTTTAACTTGTTAAAAAATGACCGATTATGCTTAAATGAAATATAGTTTTTGTGACGATCGTAGAAAAAAATTATTACGTACCTGCATGTACACCTAAGGGTAAATATCCGTCTGTTCCATCTGTCGGGTAAATCGACATAGCCATAAAAAAGCAATTAACGAATGTATATGGACAAAAGTGCAGACGCGACAATTTTAAGCGTAGCCAGATTTTTTGCCACCCTTTTATAATTTTAAAAGTGCATACGCGCAGCGAAAACGGAAAAACGAGTATAATGAAACTTCGAAATATCGTTTCGTAAAGTTCTTTTAATTATTTCTATCAATTTATGTCAAATTTAAAATAACAACAAATGACAGAAACTTTTGATGTTTATACATAGAGAAACACTTAGTTTAAAAATATAACACTCAAATAAATCTTACGTAAAAAAATATATTTTCAAAACTAGTATTTAAAAACATAAATTATTTTTTATTATCAAACGCAAGCACTACAGGGAAAAATCCTTTAAGGCACTTTGGGAGTGGTGCGTGTGCGCATAAAGCAATTCACGTTGGTTTTGAATCGTTGGAGGTTATATTCATCGGGAAAAACGACCTCGGGAAGGTCGTTCCATAAGGATGAAGTCCTCCAGATAAAAGAATTCTTAAATAATGAATTTCGAGGAGTACTAGGCTTAACCACATATGGATGGGCGGCAATAGTTCGTCGTATATTTCTGCTATTCGCCGCTCTGGGCGGAATTAAGAGGACAAGGTCAGCCGAGCACTTTTCATGGAATTATCTGTAAAAGAGAGTCAAATCCCCAACCTGTCTTCGATGTTCTATGCTGTCGATGCTCTTCATCAGCTCGTGGTTTCCGATTGAATGGCCCTCCTTTCGATGCAGTCCAGTTGCCGAAGATGTTTGGGTGCAGAGCTCCAGTCATGCTAGCAATACTCTAGTGATAGTCGAATCTGGGCTTTGTATAGTATCAAAAGTTGTTGAGGTGTGTACAACTTTTTAGTTCGGAAGAGTACACCAAGTTTCGGCGAAGCTATCTTGGCGATTGCCACAACGTGGTTATGCCAAGACATATTTCCTCCAGATTGACGCCGAGCAAATTAATCGATGAAGCCAGTGAAATTGCGTGTCCTGCCATGACTATATCTGGCTCTGTAATGTTAACCTGCTGCCTGGGTTTTCTTAGCGTTAAATTCGACTTGGTTACTGTCACCCCAAGCCAAAATGTCTTACAGGTCTTTGTTGAGGCGTGATACTTCATGTTGTCTGTGAAGATCTGCGCTGGCAGCTGATGTTTGCGCATTCAAAGAGAAAGATGTGTGCTATCGTCAGCAAAGCCAACCGGATTTTTAGTTTTCACTAGAAGGTCGTTAATGTATATAGAGTAAGAGAGGGTGGAAGACAATATGGATCCTTGACCGGCATATATATTAGATATAATAGTATTAATATTATTAGTATTATTTCGAAAAATTAATTACTTGCTATGAGATTAAGTGCCCAATTTATACTTGGAAATACTTGTTTTGAAAATATATTTCTTTACGTAAGATTTATTATATTTTGCATATAAAAAAAATGTAATAAATATTTAATTTCTTGTGATGTCCGTAATTATAAGGAACCTTTGTAAAATAGAGTACCCTATATACCATATTTATTAACAATTAATCCTAAATCCGGGACTACGGCAGCCGAAAATTGCTAATTAAGAATTCATGTTTTATATTACCCGCCGCTGACAAATCTCATCCCGTGCTTCCGCTTCACACATTCCGGCTCATATCTCAAACAACGACATAAAAAGTAACATTCCGCCTTATTTCGACCGAAAGTTTCTGTGTTTCCACTTTTCAGCCGGGTCATTGAACGTTGCAGAAATAGGAAATAATTTTAAATGGCAACAATATAAAAAAATTGGATGACTTTTTGGTCTTCGGGCATGCTATTAATGATTTAACTTAAGGAAGATACCCTCGCATGGTATTTTGTTATAACCTCTAAGCTGCTAGCTAATTTATTAGGGATTTTGCGCAACCTGTTTTTTTTTTACTGTTTGTGAGCTTAATTATTAGTACATTACACAATAAGAGTTGTAAAGAGCATATTACGCAAGAATGGAAAAGTAATGTATGTACCGTACTTTACAATAAGATGATATTTATTAATTTTATTTTTCATCTATCAATTATTATTTACTTATAATATCTTAGAAACGGTTGCTATAAACATCACCACAATATCATAGATAATTATTATTAAATAAAATATTGAACAAAATTTGTATTTATTTTTATAGTTATTTTTACATAATATTGTTTTGTTTTTCCTATGTTAAATGTACAATTTTTAGATTTTCCTGAGAAAGAAGCTGGACCGGACCAATTATGAAATTTGGCGACTCCATTGCTGAGTTTCTTGATGTGCATGTGGAATCCATTTCAATATTAATTAACATATTTTCTTTTTCGGTATCAGAGCTAGCTATCATTTTTCCTATTCAGTTTTTCGACGTGATGTTATCCTGTATATAACCCTCCGCTACGCTAGTACTCTTCCACTTTCCGTGTAGCTAAAGGGTTACAAGAAAAACACCACCTTCGATAAGAAGTGGGGACGAGGTCTGACGTAGGCAATGTCCTGTATATTTCTTAGCGTTTTCTAAATTAAGATATTTTGCTATGATTGAGGGAACTCAATCCTAGTGTATTTTGACCCACAGGCATAGCTATACATTTACTATTTCGGTATGTAAGGAAAAATCTGCGTTCCTTAATTCCTTTTGGCCTTAATGCAAGGTACTGTCTAACCAATTTTAAGGCATCTATTTGGCCTCCTTCGATTATAGTAAAACTTTTTGGCGTAGCGGTTTTAGTTTTTGGTACCTTGACAAGCATAACAGGTCCTTTATCCTCAATATCATCAATTGTCATTTTTACGGTCTCATCCGTCTTAGGCCGCCAAAAACTCCAATTACGAGTACCACTTTATTCATCAAAATGTGAGCATATATAAAACTAAATTGACGTGTCCGAGCGTTTTCCCCAAAAGTTACAGGTTAAGGCTATATTAATTTTATTCCGGACTTCTGGGCAACCCTGTATATACCCATTACTACCGTAAATAGCAAAGAATATACTACGTACTATCAATGTATGTTAAACATATAGCAGGATATACAAGGCCGCCTCGTACATTTTCAACAGAAGTATACGTCGTGTAGCGACACTCTCCTTTCAATATAGATGTATCGTTTGAAAAAATTCGACAGTGCGGTAAGTAACCACTTACTACACTTATTTCAGTCAGGTAGGTGTCTTTATCCCAGCAGCGCAGTAAAGACCTATCTATCGCATAGTATATAATTATAAATAAGTATACAATAATTAGTTTTGACATTTTTTTTCTATTTACTACTTCTTAACAGCTTGTATATAGTGTCATTTGACTTAGATGAGAAAGAAAATTATATTTACTAAATTTTCTAAATCATGCCTCATTTATTAAGAAACCAAATTAGCTTCTTTAATAAATAATGCCCTATGTAGGGTGCTCCTTAATGAGTTGCTAATATTTCAGAGTGATTGAGGACAGGATTTTTATAATTAAAATTTTAATAAATAATTTTAAAACCTTTGTTAATTCAAGGTAGAATGCGGAAACGTTCATAATATAGTGCACCGCGTGGACTTATTATAGAGTCTTAAAAGAAATTTAGACTTTCGATTAAAAAAAACTATGGAGTGTTCTGTAGGAACTCTAAGGCTTCCTCTAAGATACCCAATTAAAATATAATAAGTTATTTCCATAATACCCTGTATACCTTTAGCGTTTTACTTCGGTTAAAAGTCCCAATATTATATAAGCATTTCTAACGTTGTGACCTACTTCAAAAATACATTTTCACATTTCTTCGATTTTAAAAGGGCCATTGAACGTTGAGGGAACAGGAAAATGTTTTTAAATGTCAACACAAATATGTCCCTTAAAACTAAAATATGTGGAAAGGACGAGAAAAAGTTGCGATGCGTGACCTTTTCGTACCTTAGGATTTAAAAGGATAGGGAACGTTAGATAGATTTTGGTAATAAAAGAATATTTTTCTTTTATGTATTATCACTGTTATCAGTCTGAATATTAGGTATATAGTGTGTATGTAGTATGATGTAAATGTAATTGATAAATACTCTACATTTAAAAATACATATGTAAAAAAGCAAATAATTAAATTTTTCTGGCACATATATAAATATAATAAGTTAATTACAACGAGACAGTTTAATATCTGATTAAAAAAGATAAATATTAATTACGCTGAGCCAATTAATTATCGAATATTCAAGAATTCACGTCCGAGTTAATAAGCTGCTAGTTTGTTAATAAATGAATTAAATGAATAGTTAATTGCGTATCACTCTGTATTATAGACGGTATTTGTTGATATGATTTTTATTTCTAATTTAGTAAAAGCCAAAAGAGATAAAATATCGCATTGATTAAATTAAATTTATTTAAAAGAAGCAAAATTTTCTACATGTACCTGAAAAAAATATATAGTGTTTCTACTTGCCCCTGTAAATAAATTAAGGAAATCGTTAAGTCCATAGGACTACGTAGTTTTAACACATTAACATAAGCAGAGAAAATTTGATTAAAAAAGAAAATTGAAGAAGAAAAAAAATGTAAATAAAAAATACAGCAAATAGTTAATTTCCTATATTATCTAGAAGTACAATCCAATGTTCGACATTAAACAATTGTATATAAATCATTAAAAGTTCCCTATCAAGAAGGGCCTAGGAAATGATAACTACGTTGTGTAATTGTCTTTTTTATCCTAGGAATACGCACCTGAACATCCCTTTGACGAGTCGCGTGTTTATGATCTATGATCACCAATTCATGTTTATTTAAAAATTGTCGGATAAGTACTGGCGAACAAAAAAGCTGTCGTAAATCAAATATTTTAGTTTCCGGACACAATAAATCGCTGGAGTAAGTATAATTCTTCTTATAGATAAGTTTTAAAATCTATTTCTGGACCGTTTGTAGCTGATAAATATGGTTGTTAGTGGCCCCACCCCAAGCAACAATTCCATAGGAAAGATGCGGCTGAACTAGAGAATTATAGAGGATCGTAAGTTCCCTCTCCTTGAAAACCTGCCTAAACTTTCTAAACCTTCCCAAAAGCGACCTTACCTTTTTAGTTACGTAAATTATATGAACATCCCATCTCATATGGGAGTCCAGAAAAACCCTAAGATACTTCATATTACTACAACCGCTTATCTCAGTTGCAGGGGTTGTTAATATTTAGCTTAGTAAAAGTCGGAAAATTTGAGTACAATGAAGTAAAGGGAACATAGTTAGTTTTTGCGACTACAAGTTTTGTATCACTATGAACATTACCAATTTTAACCCTCTGACTTCTACCGGTAAGATAATCAGAGATAAGCCTGTAAGGGGCACCTTTGAAGCCAATATTCTCCACAAGAAGCTTAATATGGCCAACCGTGTCGAAAGCTTTTTTTAAATCGATAAAGACAGCCATGTTTACGATCATTCAGCGCTTTATATATATTAGTAGTCAAACGAACCATGGCATCCTCAATCTTATTTTTCAGTATATTTCATACACTTTGTCAAAATTCGTAATGATAGAGATTGGTCTACAGTTCGTTACTTCATGTTTATTGCCATTTTTATAGATTGGTGTTATAATTGTTGTTTTAAAAATATTGGGAAATATACCTACCTGCAATGACCTGTTTATAATATTTACGAGTGGGGGTGCTATGCAATGAGAAACGTTCTTTAAAATTTCGGTGGTTAGTCCATCATATCCTGGTAACTTTCTATTTTTTAACTCTGAGATAAGTTTGTTAATCCCGTTAAGAAATATTGGTTGTCCTACCTGTCTATTTTTAATTTCGTTTGGCATATCTTCACACGCCTTAATGTTCTAGGCCAATTTTCCACCAATGCTAGTAAAAAATTCTTAGTTTAAAAAGCGAATTCAATATTTATGTAAGATATGTCAAATTTAAATTCTAGGAACTTACATGCATCAGTTAAAAAAAATATTAAAATTGGTTTATTATAAATGAACCTGCTTGTATCTTCTGTCTGTTTCTGTTTCATTCTAATAGGTAGCCGGTTTCAAATGTCCTTGTTTGAAAAAACAAACAGTCGACAGACGTTACTCAAAATTCTATATTTGTATGCAGTTTATGGCAGGTTTGGCACAGTCTTACCATATTGAGTTAAGAATTACTATTTTTCCCACAAACAATACTTACATTTAACACACAACTTTAATACTGAGAAACAACAAAGAATTTTATTTAACAATAACGACAATATGACAGTTGTTAATCTGGTAGTGTCAAACGTGAAAGCAGGTATGTACGACGATCGTTCCAATAAGGGCTTGCCCAGTCGACTCTGTGCATGGTTGTCTAGCTTTCTTAAGGACCGCTCTCTGTAAGTGGCGATTGACGGATTTATCTCAGACACCGATAGCACACTTGTCTCATCTTTCTCTTTGAATGTACAAACATCGACTGCCGACGCACATTTTCGTAGACAGCATGAAGTATAACGCCTCAACAAAGACCGGGAAGAAACTTTGGGTTGGGGTGACAGTAACCAAGTCAGGCAAGGCAGCAGTTTTCTCTAAAAGGGACACGCAATTCCACTGGCTTCATCTATTAATTTGCTGGGCGTCAATCTGGAAGGAAATATATCTTGGCATAACCACGTTGTGGCAATCGCCAAGATAGCTTCTCTGAAACTTGGTGTGCTCTTTGAACCCAAAAAGTTGTACACAACTCAACAACTTTGACACTATGCAAAGCCCAGATGCGACCATCACTAGAGTACTGTTCTCATGTCTGGAGCTCTGCACCCAAACAAACTCTTCGACTATTGGATTCCATCGAAATGTGGGCCATTCGTCTGATCGGAGACCACGAGCTGACGAAGAACCTCGGTAGTCTAGAACATCGAAGACAGGTTGGGGACTTTACTCTCTTTTACAGATATTCTCATGGAAAGTACCCGGCTGACCTTGCCCTCTTAATTCCGCCCAGAGCGGCGAATAGCAGAAATATACGACGAACCATTGCCGCCCATCCATATGCGGTTGAGCTTAGTAGTCCTCGAACTTCATTATTTAAGTATTCTTTCATCTTGTGGACTGCATCATTATGGAACGACCTTCCCGAGGTCGTTTTTCAGAACCAACGTGAATCGCTTTATTCGCACACGCACCACTCCCAGAGTGCCTTATATAATAATCGATAAAAAAACACCTCGTAACTAACTAAACTAACTAGGTATGGCATAGCTCAAGACGAAAAACTGGGGAATTACCTACGAGTATACGGATTTTTCGGCGAATCACGCGACGTCTTAAGCAGTTGCCGGATACAATATAACGTTTCTCCCGTATATTGTCCTTATTATTTTTTAAAATGATATATATTATTAGATAGTAATTATTATTACAAAAAAAAACCTCAAAATAAGCATAAAAACAAGAATCTCAATATACTTAGTTTTGCGTAATTCGGGTAGATATTAAATGATCTCATAGTTGCTTATAACATTCAGCAATAAGCATAATGCTTAAAATCGCGTCTCTAGTTGTAACATGTATGGTATACAGGGTTAGTAAACCAACGTAGGGGATATTTTCTTACTCTCCTCTCGCTGTCGAGCCGTCGATACAACTTTAGTAAAATTTCACTAGATCTAGTGATTTTATTTCAATTTAGTGGTTTGTGACAATTTTTTTCACAAGTAATTATTATTTAAAATTTGAATCTATTGCTTTTCCATTTAATTTCCTTATATATCTACGACTATGACAACGGTGTGATGTTCAAATGGCTGGCACAGAACATAAAATCTCAAGCTACCATATGATAAAGAGTAAAAAAAAAGTTTAATGACATCAAATAATTGGTGGGTATCGACACAACCCTTACAATCAACAAACTTGCTACAAAGGAAACGACAGATCGATATCTACATAGATAATTGGGTCGGAAAGTTCAGTATTGCAAAGTTGGCCCTGGATACACGTTAGCGCAATTATGATATCGGTTAAACTCGGGAAGAAGTTATTCTGTTAAAAGGAAGCTCCTTTGCGGAAGTTTGAATTGCTATAGCAATCTTATTGAGCCACTTTACGTTTTGAATAATATAAATGGAGTTTTGGCATTAGCTTAAGAGAATGGAGCGAATGGAAGTCTTTGTAGAGAACAGATAACGAAGATATTTCTGTCAGGTACTAGAAAATGGGCTTATCGTATGTCTGCGATATGCAGTGTGTCCTAGGATAACCGAACTTATACAATGTGTCCACGGATAGAGTTCGGAAGCAATCAAATTTGAATTTAAAAATATATCGCCGGTCACGTGTCCCCAGTCAATAATTTCTTACTTCACCCTTTTATATTTCATGTCATTTTAATAAAGTTACTTTTATATATAAATAATTTACACTCCTACTACAATTTGTATTAAAAAAATAATTCAAAGATCAACAGTTTAGTTTCTCTAACGCAATTATTAACCAGAAGCTCCATCCCCCTGAGCTGCATGTATCGCCGGTCACGGCAGAAATTGCTTATAAATAACGACACTAGAGGTCGGCCTAATAGTTTTACGGTATATGTTTTAATTTGTGTAAAGCGTGCTCCTGTTTAGGTAAGTTCCTTATTATATTTATTTAGCTATAAACTAGAACATTGCCTACTTTTTACCAGGCGTATGTTTTTAGGTTATATCGCCGGCACAGTGCTAACTCAGGCCTAGTAGTCTTAATTAAGGAAATTCTCTTGAGAACAGATACTCATTTCAGTCTAAAGAAAGTTTAAGAATTAGCTGTTATACACAAATTTGTGCATTTTTGTATCGCCGGTCACAGTAACACCGGTCACGCATGAAAATGTCACCGGAGATAAATTGATGTCTTGGTTTGTTATCCGATTATAAACCATTAAGGAAAAATATATTTTGATGTGCAAGTTTCGTTTACACCTTAGGTAGATTCAAAATATGACTAATTTTCTTAGTATTTTAACATTCTTTAAGGAACATTCCAAAACTTTATGCCAATATAAGACAGGGTTGTTATAGATAATAGGAAAATGGTCATAGTGACTGATTAAAATAACTCAGTTCCAAATATTGGCGTCATATGATTCAGAAGAGTAAAATTAGCCATGTGACGGGCGTTAAGTTATTAAAAAATCGATGCTATAGAGTTAGACCAAGATCTTTGTGAAGATGATCTTTTGCGCGGACATATATAATTCCTCTAATTAGATACTATCAGAAACCTATTAAGAATTTAACAGGTGTTTTAAGATTATTTATTTTTAAAATTCGATTTACTGAAAGTTGCCTGTAAAAATTTTTTGACCCAACCAGGGAGATGGCAAGTCAATGGTGTTTGTCAATTTGACATAAAAAAGTTTGTCATACTTAGCAATGAGGAATGAGAATCGGTTTGAACAGGGTCTTTCTCAAACATATATAGCTAGAATCCGCCGCAAATTCTTTTAAAATTGGAACTAGCGCTGGATCGAGCGTGCCATAACGGTGTCACGAAGTTTTTATGCTTGTGGAGGGTATTCCCAGGGGCGCAACCAGAATTCTTTTCGGAGTGGGGGGTTTATTAAATTTGTGGTTTATAGGAATATACAGGGCGCTTCCTAACCTTTCTGAAAAAATGAGGAAGGTGAATCCTCACCTTATTTTAAGACGAAAATGTGGTATAAAAGCTTTTCGCATGTCGCTTCGTTTTCGAAACACAGGGTTTTAAAAAAAATATAGTAATTTTTATTTTATTAATTAAGGCCAAACGATATATTAATGATATTTGTTAAACATAAGGGATTATAGCACTTTACTTTGTGTCAATTTTAAATTTTACAATTAATTCATTTACGGGGATCTGGGTAAAAGAGTACCTTAATTTTTTAGTTATTTTCGTACTTTTATCGCCTAATTATGCGAGTAGGCGTTCCATGGCAACCACACTTGTTTCCTCCGTGACATTTGTCTCCTGTTTAACATCTTTCAAATAATATTCTTTTGAATTGAACTGAAGAAGACCTTCGACTGCGTCTTATTGATGATTTTAATACGATTCGCACCAGTTCCGAAATTTTCCAACACGTAAGAGGCAATTTAGCATGTCATGTACATGGGTGTTTACTGGCTCATGGAAGACATTTGCAGCAATTTATTTAACTTTTGTTCATACGAGTCCATTATTCAATGTTTTTAAATCATATGCATTATCAAATCATTGGCATTAATTAATAAAAGATTCACCACACTATGCTACACTTTGAGAATACCCATTCAACTGTCGCAACCAACAGTAATGCGACAAAGCCAGACTCGCAATTAACTACTAACGTGCCTTTTAATAGAAGGAGAAGCAACAGAACAGTACGGCGAGCAAGTCGACGTCCGACATCGCCACATAATATTACGACATTTAAATAATTTTCTAATTTGTAACGTTCAAAAATACAAATCACGTGAAATTCTCAAAATCCTTTAATTACTTACTTACTACTTATTTAAATATCCATCACAATAGTTCAATAAAATACCTTGAAAATGTAAAAGACCCTCATTATCATATTAAATTATAATAGGAAAAAAAAAACCAAACTTATAACATACTTTAGGCTAAATATTTCTCCCCGTTTGTTAAATACCACAACTTAGAATAATTTGAACGAAATCGGAAATACCCAACCTTCATATCATAAAATAATCTTTCTTTTGTTAATAGAGACACTTATAAGGCATAACTTTGACATAAAATGTACATTACCTGACGAAACTGCAGTGCAGTGAAACATGTCGTATTGTCAAATAAAAAGTGGAAATTTAAGTAAAAAAGTGTTTTACTTACAATAATATAACCAAATCCTTTACTTTTCCCCTCCATTTTTTTAACACTCTGTATTTCGAAAACCGAAACGGCATGGGAAAACCTTTTATACCACATTTTCGTCTTAAAATTAGGGTGAGGATTCACTTCATTAATTTTTTCAGAGAGGTATATATTTGCCGCTGATACTTGAAAAAAAATTCACCCTTTCAGGGGCGAGTATTGTCCGGTGGAGGAGTTGGAAGGGTTCGGACGTGATATCCAACACCACCACCACCGTGCTCAGCATCCTCGAAAATGGGGGGAAAGTGTGTTTCTCTGCAGTGAAACCTCTTGAAACGCGTTTAACATTTTTGGGGGCGTGGTTTTTAGTAGTGTTATGATCACTCGAGCGAAAAACCGTTTGATCACTCGATTATTGAAATAACCGACATCGCTCGATTATTAAAAAACGGCTCGAATTATATATTCAGGCGAAAACCGTCGCCCGTAACTTATTATCTTTCACTCGATACCCGCGCTTCGCTTGCCGCCGACGGAATTTACCGCTGTAGCGTGATCGAATTAAAAAACTGGTCGTATATTCAAACAGTTTTTTGCTCGATAGGAAATGCTCTAGTTAAAAATCAGGCGAAAAACCGAAAAATATCGCCAGTTATCTGATAGACGACCTCCGGTCTAAGCGCCGCGCGATCCGGTTGGCGACGTTCGAGATTGACGCTGAGCAAGTACACGACATACGTCTTTCTTAAAGGTACATAAACGAGAAGGTGCATATAAAAAAGTATGCTGAATCCCTTAGCGGAGTCATCGCGACATGATTTGGTAAAGTTTTGTTTTAACTGGCTAGCCAGTAGTAGTTTAGGTCTCCGATTGTAAATATTAAAAAATTAAAGGATATAATTTTAAAATTTTTAATTATTATAAAGACGAGAAAACTTCTCAAAAATAACATAATAATAGAAATTGTTAATGAAAAATAACAAAACGAACAAAATGGTTAATAAAATATATAGAAAAATTCGTTGGTAATCTTATAGTAAACATTTTTAAATCTAAACCGGAACTTTTATTATTAAACTCAAGAAGACTTCTCAAAAATAACATACATTATAGAAAATGTTAATGGAAAATAAGAAAACGAACAAAATAGTTAACAAAACATAGGTATCGACAAATTTTTTGGTAATTAAAAGTAAACATTCTTAAATTTAAACAAGAACTTTTAGGTAACTATGAATACATGAGTACATGAATTTAAAAAAATAATAAACAATTTTCTTATTTTGCCAGTCGCGTAACTAAGCCTAAATTTTTGAAGTGCACACAGTGGGCACCTGATAATTTAAAGTAGAAGAATTTGAGAAGCTATTTTAAATATCTACTTATTTTATCGTAGATTGAGAAAGATGTGAAGAAAAATAACTCTTGGTAATACTTTTTGTTCGGGTTAAAAACGCACAATAATAATCCCGAACAATAAATACATATTTGGGTGATTTTTTGCAGTTTTTTTGTTTGGTATCGAGACACGTGGTAAAAATTCATTATTCACAAATAAATAAATTTCTGGAATTTTTTTGGTGACTATAATTTTTTAGCTAAACCTGTGCCCACCCGTAGTTACGTGCCTGCTAAATACCCGGGGGGTTACTCTTGTTCCGGCTGAAAATATTGCGATTTTTCGGGGTTTTAGCACACTGGAAAAAATAGTATTTACGGAATAAAATATTTAAGGGGTTTCAACCAACAACTCCTAGAAAACAAGGACAAAGCGCTGTCTTGTGACGTCATCATCCGTGGTCCTATGATTGCAATATGCAATATAATATTATATGCGTTCTGTGGGGGATTTATATTTTGCGTGACTTCTAAAATTACTTATATACACTTCAGACGATCGTTATTTAAATTTTTAAACTTTTTAAGTAAATTATGCGTTAAAGGTTAAAAACGTAAGTGAGAAAAACAATTATAGTGTCCAGATGCACTATATATATTGATTTTAAAAATAACTAAGTATTTTGTGTAAAATGATTTAGCTACTGTAAGTAGCATGATTGTAGGTAGGTAGTTGTTTTTGGATAAATATCTCGATAAAGATGTAATAATACAAATATTAAACTATAAAATCCTAAAAAGTTTGTTTTGGATGTGTGTATCCTCAGATAGCAAATTATTCCAAACTTTAGATACTCATGGATTTATGAGTAAATTTTGAGAAAAATTCACTGAAATTCATCATTGGATTAATAAGTACATATAGCTTTAAAGTTAAAAAGTAACATTGTAGGTACGTATGTCGAATTATTTTGAATATGTATTTAATTTCCTTTTATGACCTTTACCTAATCGGTTATTTTTTTTGCCGCAGCAAATTTTTGAGCAAAGTGTTGGTAACACTACTAAGTAAAATATGAATGATCGTTTTTGTTCAGTCGGGATATGTAAATGTCTGATCAGGTTTTGAGTTTAGCCAAGCATTAAAAATACATTTTAACAGATGGACAGAATCGAACAAGTAAAATAAAAGTCTTTTAGCATCAACCGGATGTGGGAACACTATATTAACTTCCTTTTTTTGGTGAAAAATGTGACATGGCTTTTCCATTAATTGCATTGTTGTCACTCGGGACTGATTGTATATACTATTGAACAAAATACCATAGTTGTAGTGGAATATCTGTATCGTTCTTTTGACAAAGTTCTTAATTTTACTTGTTCGGAGGGAAATTGCAGTTTATGCGCTAAACTATCATTGTCTACTTTTAAGTTTTTAAGCAAATCATGAACAAAGTTTAAAACTTTGATCATTAATGTTTGACATATCGGTGTTATTTTTACCATTGTCACATTCGGGATTAGGGTCATGATTGGAGTTTATTGTCTTGTTCAGTATCGAAAGGAAGAATATTCATCGAACAATCAATAATATCTAGTAAATTTCGCAACTAAACTACATGAAAAAAAAGGTGTCTTTTGTTGATCAATTTTTACGCTTACTGGTTGCCCATATAAATATATGTATGTACTTATTTCTAAATTATTATTTATTTTAACAGCCCACGTAATAGAAAGCCCCGGATTATGCTTAATCTTAAAGAGAGTCTTGCAAGTTTTTTCATCGATGATAAACCATCCTTCCTTTAAATTAAATGTTATAAACAAATTATTAAACTCTTCAAAAGTTTCATAATTCGTAAGTTGTTTATGTGTTAAAATTTCACGTTTGCTTTCGTCAATACCTTCTTGAAATTGTATTTCCTCTAGTTTTCTAAGCTTTTCTTCTCTACTTTTTCGATGCGTTAAAGTTTTTGTAAGATATTTTTGACAATTGGGAAATTTGTTAGGTACGCTATTTTCCTTTAATCTGGGTATATTTAATTTTAGTGAAACGATCTCACCCGTTTTCGTGTCTTGTTGGGAAATGTACCAAATAAAATCCTCCTCTGTAAAATGACACTCACATACTCTGCTGTTTGTATTAGGAATACAATTTTCACGATGAATAGCGTTAGCGTCGTGCCGCACTTTTGTGGAACCAAAATACCCGCACTGATGGTCCGTTTACGTAATTACCTTTACAACCAACTACAGAGCATTTGTACGGCATTATCAAATTATTTAAAATACAATTTAAACCGGCAATAAACTCGAATTTTGCACTAAAAACATAAAAAGTAATACCAAAGAAACTCGGAACAGTCGCAACTAACCAGTTAAACAAACTGCCGGAAGACAGCCAAATTAGTGCAACGTGGCCAGATCGACTTTAGCGATTCGCTTGTCTACTGGACCGTTTATTAAAAATTGTTATTCTATGTTTTTATTTAATTTCAAAGTACTTCCAATAAAATAATTCTGCTGTAACATTATAGTTGGCCTATGCTAATAACCAAGTTTGCGTAATTATTAACAAAAAATACAACTTAAGTCATGCCAATTATAATAATTGGGAATTATGAATAAATCTGACAATGTTGCGGTCCCGACAAAGCGGGAAATACGAATTGGAATTTCGAGACAAAACAGCGGTCCGATGCATCGGCCTACATGCAGTGACGTCATCAGCAAATATTTCTTCAGCGCTGTGTCCTTGTTTTCTAGGAGTTGTTGTTTCAACCCCCAAACCTCCACCCCCTTCACCCCTGCACCACTGGATATTCCCGTTACTAATTATATCGCTGAACTTTGTATTTGTATAGTTATTTTCGAATTTTTAATGTTATTGTTAATGAATTAAGGGGAAATATAATTACGTAGCACTCTGTATTATAGACTTTATTAGCCAGAATGATTTTAATTTGGCAAAAGCTAAAAATGATAAAATATCGTATTGATTGTTTACCAAACGTTTTTCGACAACATAACGTGTTTAGAAGAAATGTTAATTCTTTTATTACGTTGAATGGCAGGCAAAGCATTGATTTAAAAAAATAAATTAAATTCAATTTTTACTTTTTTTTATCAGTTAAAAAAATATATATTAAAATTGGCTCATCGTTAATGAAATAATAGCTTCCATTTTATGATAGCTTCTCTTTTAAGATACAGGTGTGAAAAATGAATTTTTAAAGCACGCGCACGAATGGATGCAGAATGAGCGTAGCGAGTGTCATGAAATAGCTATTTGCTCAAAGAGATTTAGTTGTTCGTTGCTGTTCAGTGGATACGAGGATTCGTCGCGCCAATTTTCTTGAACAAATTTATTTATTATTTAGCGTTTTAAAATGGAATGGACCAGGGAGAAATGTTTAGAATATAATATATTGAGCAACTGAGCAAACATACCATCGATTGAAGAAATTAAGCGACACAATACGAGGTTACCAGTTGGATGAGTGACCGCTTGGGATAACCGCGTGCAATCTTCAAAATTTTTACAAAATATTTTAGTAAATTTTACGAAAATTTTTGTAGTAAATTATATAAATTATTCAATTTTTTAAAAATTATTACTACAAAACTAGGTTACAATTTTGCTATAATTTAATGGCAGTTCTTAATAAAAGTTATTCCAATCACATACACAGCCATAAGATATGGTTATTATTTTCATAGTAAATTTAACTTTTTAAAATTCTTTCCGTGTAGTTACTTTACTCCCTAACATTCGAATTTCTAAATAATAAAAGGATAGTCATAAAACTATCCATTATAACAGATTATATCGTAACAATAACAATTAAAACTTATGCTAATATCATAAACACCACCTAATGCTCCCATTGTGAAACTTTAGCCAATATTCTAAGCGCACTACTTTCTAGAAACTCCAGAATTATCCTTCAGGTAGTAATTTGGTAAACTGTTTTCTCACATCAATGATCATTTTGTAAAATGTATAATATGGCGCACATGTTATTTTAAGGGACTCAATATACAGTGAAACCTCTCATAACCGACACCTCTGATAAGCTGACATCTATATTAAGCGGACATTTTTTCATAGTTCGGAACCAGGTATATGAAAATACAAAGAGTGCGAAAACCCTCCTTTAAACGGGCAAACATTTTTTAAAGTATTTGGGAGACGAATAAGTACGTTGCAAAAACTCTCTGAATACAAGACCGGCAACCAATCGCGTATGCGTGGCAACGCGAAAGGACTTCGCCGAATGAAAGTATGTGTGATTCCCCGACAGCAGTCAGCCGCTTATTTGTGAGTTGTAAGGTTAAAATCGTACACGTCAAACTACGTTATTCGATTTTTTTAGTACTACATTCTAACTAAAACTATTTTTAGTTTAGTATTTTTGTTATACTATGTTTATTTGTACATACATATACATAGTAATAATTTTGAATTTACATATTACCTAATAACAAATTTCCCATGGACGGACACCTCTATTAGGCGGACACATTTAGACGGTTCCGTTGGTGTCCGCCTAAGAGAGGTTTAACTGTACCTTTAAAACTGGATTTCTTCCCACGGGTTCATCAATTGGTTAAGAAAAATACGTTGTATACAAAAGTTTTTATAAATTAAACAAATAATATTTGAAAGTCCATTTTCTGTTTTATGTATACCGGGTTGGTAAAACGAATGGAATACCCCCAATATTTTCATAACCATGTATATTTTCGAAAAACGCTGGATTTTATTTTTCACTTCTACAAATTTTAATAATTTTTAGTATTGTACAGGATTGCTAAATGTCAACTTTACAACATTTTATTCGATTTTTTAATTCTATTTGAAATTCTGAATATCCGCCTAAGGATGGGTTTATCAGTGCACGGCTAAATGTTTCGGTTTCATAGCTGCCAGCCAATTATATCAGTTTTGACGTCAAGATGGTAGCACCTAACATATTTTGATCAACAGCTAAAGTACCTACATAACCACGCACTCATAAACCCGTCCTTCATCTATCATACATACTGGGTATCTAACTTGGATGACCTGAGTTATACATAAAAAAATTTTTTATAAGAGGTCTTGACCAGTCTTCGATCTTTTTGCCTCTCGGGCGAGAACCAGGTCATAGACTGGTGGGTGCTACCTACCTCCCTTGTAGTGTAAATAACTATACAGGGTGTAACATGTTCGCCCATAATTATTGGTATTTCGGGAACGGTAAGAGATACAGTCGGTTAAATTGGGGCTAGTTAAAAATAAATATAGGGGCTTTTAAAATAGTTGGAAAAATCTAAAACTTTTCGTTTCGGTTTTTATTCTTTCCTGACTTTATTCGAAGAGATGTCCACTCTTATAGCCAGCACTTTCTCAATAGTTTTAAAAAAGGCATTGAGTTATACTTTTTCGAATTGTATACCGAATTATTTAAGAAAAAGTAAATAAAGGAACGTACTAGGGGAATTTTAATAAAGATGATCAATTTAAGGAATAAAACGTCGGAAAACCAGCAAGTGTTGTATACCGCTGAACGATTTAGTTCGTTTTTCATAATTTAGACAAAAAGTCCAGACTCGTGTTAAAAAAAATTAAGTTGATGACACAAAGACGAAATGGCGCATTAAAGATCTGATGATGTCATTTTATGGAATAAAAAGTGGAAATGAAGAAGTAAAATTAATTTTTGGACATCTCTTCGAACAAAATCGAAAAAACAAAAACCGAAACCCAAAAGTTTAGATTTTTCCAAACATTCTGAAAGCCCCTGTATTAGCCTTTTTGCGGCAAATTCTTGGGCCCATAATGACGCAACTTTGCCACAATTTAACCGACGTATCTCTTACCGTTTCCGAAATCTCAATGGTGAAGGACGAGTTTGTTACACCCTGTATTCTCACTACACCACTTCCGTATCTTGGTTAGATCACTTTGCAATCTCACACAGTCATTGTTTCAATTTTCGCAAATATTTTTAGGTCGTCTGCAAAAACCAGTTGCTCGCAGTTTGCGCAATGCAATTTAATAAACTTATTATATTCTATTTGTAAGCTTCTTTTGATTTTTCGGGCAATACATTTTGTGTTGCTTTATTGGCTTGATTAATTATTTTGTCTGGAGCGCATCGAAATTAGTTTTGTTTTTCGGAATCGGAATTAAATCTTTCCATTTATAAATTTTGAAATATTATTGACATTTGTAAGGAAACAATAACAATGCGGCGCCCAGGCAACTAACGACGTGGATGCTGTTTTCATGGCAACTTAATATTATAAGCATTCAGAGAGAAATCAAAAAAGGACACGTTACGACACTCTTTTAACGCTAAATTACTTTTTTTTAAATGGTAAATTACTTTGCATTCATTTGCGTACAAAAATATACTTTCTCTAAAGTTTCTATATAACTATCCTAGAAAAATAATTACGCAAACTAGGTTAATTCATTCGTCAACAGGTAAAAATTATTAAGTTATTTTTGGAACTAAAGAAAAATTTAATATACTGTGTTGCTTCCGCAGTTGGTTCTTTATGGAACATTTTTAAATATCTACAATTTAAAGCAAAAAATGTTTTAATTATAAAAATTTAAAATATTGCAAACATTTCTTCCATTTTTAACGAAGCTGTATTGCTACATTTTTATTTAAAATGTATATCTGTTGGTTTTAAAACTGCTTTCTCTAGCTATAAACACCGCGGGTAAATCCCTGTTAAACATTAAAGGATTTTCAAAAGAGTTAACCTAAAAGTACTTTATTAAATTATTTGTCGTAAAAGTTCAAAAGATTGCCGCTTCCGACACTAAAAAATCTACTATTTTAGGATTTTTCAGCGAGGCTTTTTCGCGGATAACGTTAATGTAGCAATGCAATGTTGAAATTGCATAATATGAGAAAAATACAATTTTTCTAATTGTTACAAATTTAAGTTGCAACACGAATATTGTTCTTATTTTAGTGTATTTATTAAAATAAATATTGTAATATTCATAATATGAGTTAGTAAATTCTATATGTCATAATAGGGTAATATATATACAGGGTGACAATTTAAAAACTTGAAATGGCCATATATTAGAAACGAAAAACTGAAGAAAAAAACGCAAAAAACAGTTCCTATAAAACGAAGGGGGAACAAAAACAAGCGTATTAGCCCACCCCTATCTGCAACCCCTTGGACAGGGTGAGATAAACCCTTAAAATCTTAAATAGAAAGAGGGTCGGTCGAGTGATACATCATTCCAATGGTACCATAGAAAGGTACATTTCAGGAAATTTTTCTCTGTTTATTAAGGAAAACAATAAATGAAAATACAATTTTGAAATTTTTTATTATTAGTTAATTAAATGTTCAAAATGATTTCCGTTGTTTTGAAGACAATAATAAAGCCTACTTTCAAATTCTTCACGGACATTTGCAAAGGTTTCTCTGGATAGCACGGCATTCCTGAACTATTCTATGCTGAAGTTGGTCTAGTAACTAAGGTTGCGTTTTAAAAACCACAGATTTTAGGTGACCCCACAAAAAGAAGTCAAGAGGTGTTAGGTCCGGGGATCTAGGTGGCCATTCAACAGGACCTCTTCTTCCAATCCACTGGTTGGGACAATTATCATCCAACCACTGCCTAACGGGAACTACATAATGCGGAGGTGCTCCATCCTGTTGGAAATGTAGTAAGCGTTCTTCTAAAGATAAATTTCCGAGTATGTCCCTCTGATTTTCTAATTCTCGCACTATTAGTGGTTCGATAGACCTCTGTAGCATTTCAGCATACCTGTCGCCATTTAAATTTCCTTGTATAAATATTGGGCCGATAATACCATCTCCCAATATACCAGCCCAAACATTAATTTTCTGGGGGTACTGGGTATGCCCTTCTCTAAATACGTGGGGGTTCTCGTCATTCCAGTAACGACAGTTTTGCTTATTAATATGCCCATTTAAATAAAAGGTACACTCATCAGTGAAGCAAATATTTTTAACTAGTCGAGGTTCTGCCGTAATTCTATCTGTCATTATTTCACAAAACTGTATTCTTCTGTCAGGGTCGTCGTCACCAAGTTCTTGCAGTATGTGCAGTTTATAGGGATAAAACTTATGAATTTTAAGTACCTTTCATATTGATTCACGAGATAATCCAGTTGCTACAGTTGCTTGACGAGTTGATAAAGTTGAATTCATTGCAAACTGCCCCAGAATTTCAATTTGCGCTGCTTCGTCGGCTAGTCTCGGTTGATTTCTCTTTATATTCGAGACAGAACCAGTTTCTTTAAATTTGGCTACTAGTTGGCGAACATACTCCGGGCTTACATTTTGACCTGGATCCCTTTCGTTAAAACGTTGAGCTGTTCTTAAAAAACATTGATCCTGGGAACAATAAATGAAAATAATTTCTACCCGTTCAGCTGTGCTGTACACCATTGTTAAAGATAAGAAGTGCTGCTTTTTGTTTAAACTGAACCGAAAGTTAACTGTTCTTAAAATAATAATACTAGTAGAAATTACCTTTAAGGTAAATTCTGTGATAATAAAATGCGAATATTTATAAACAAATTTTTTTTTTCGACAAAAAAAAATAGCAAATAAACCAAAACGAAATACCTTAAACTGGCGGCTTAAACTGTTTAGGAATTCTTAAGAGATATCTCTTAATATGCCAGGATATTGGTAGCAATCATTTTGAACATTTAATTAACTAATAATAAAAAATTTCATTTATTGTTTTCCTTAATAAACAGAGAAGAATTTCCTGAAATGTACCTTTCTATGGTACCATTGGAAAGCATTTTTCAAGAGCTTGAAAATGATGTATCACTCGACCCCCTTTCTATTTAAGATTTTAAGGGTTTATCTCACCCTGTCCAAGGGGTTGCAGATAGGGGTGGGCTAATACGCTTTTTTTTGTTCCCCCGTCGTTTTATAGAAACTGTTTTTTGCGTTTTTTTCTTCAGTTTTTCGTTTCTAATATATGGCTATTTCAAGTTTTTAAATTGTCACCCTGTATATGTTTTTTTTTTCGTACGCTCAAACTCCAGAAAATATCTTATGTTATATGAGTCATTATTTGCCGACTGGCATAGATGAAATAGTTATTTATGTATCAAGGGTACTAAGTAGATGATTATGCCCTGAGGGCGACAGTCTTACAAAGCCGATGGCCCCTGGTCCCTTATTAGTACCCGTGGTGCATACAAACTTTTATGTCATACCAGTTCGTTTTAAATAATAAATATTTTTTTAAAATTTAATTTGATTTAACAAAATTTTTATTCTTACCTGCTACATTACCTTGACATTATTATAGCATGCGTTTTGGATGCTAGGGAGATAAGTATTCAAATGTTTATTTGTCAAAAATCAAAAATGAAACTAGGTTAGAAAAAAAGGCTGAAAAGGCAACGCAAAACCTGTTACCGAGAAAATCCAGAGACTCATGCGACAAAGAATATGACCAATATATTTTTTTTATGATCAAACACAAGCACTATAGGAAAAAATCCTTTAGGCCACTCTGGCAGTGGTGCGTGTGCGCCAAAAACCGATTCACGTTGGTTTTGAATCGTTGGAGGTTATATTCGTTGGGAAAACGACCGGGGTCATTCCACAAGGATGTGGTCCTCCAGATGAAAGAATTATTAAATAATGAAGTTCGAGGAGTATTAAGCTTAACCACATATGGATGGGCGGCAGTGGTTCGTCGTGTATTTCTGCTATTCGTCGCTCTGGGCGGAATTAAGAGGGCAAGGTCAGCCGAGCACCTTCCATGAAAATATCTGTAAAAGAGAGTCAAATCCCCAACCTGTCTTCGATGTTCTAGGCTGTCAAGGTTCTTCGTCAGCTCGTGGTCTCCGATCAGATGAATAGACCTCCTTTCGATGGAATCCAGTAGCCGAAGAGTATGTTTGGGTGCAGAGCTCCAGACATGAGAGCAGTATTCTAGTGATGGTCGAATCTGGGCTTTGTATAGTGTCAAAAGTTGTTGAGGTGTGTACAACTTTCTGGTTCGGAAGAGTACCCCAAGCTTCTGAGAAGCTATCTTGTCGATTGCCACAACGTGGTTATGCCAAGACATATTTCCTCCCAGATTGACGCCCAGCAAATTGATAGATGAAGCCAGTGGGATTGCGTGTCCGGCCATGACTATTTCCGGTTCTGTAGTGTTAACCTTTTTAGAGAAAACTGCTGCCTGGGTTTTTTTAGCGTTAAATTCGACTTGGTTACTGTCACCCCAAGCCAAAATTTCTTCCAGGTCTTTGTTGAGGCGTGATACTTCATGCTGTCTGCGAAGATGTGCGTCGGCAGCCGATGTTTGCGCATTCAAAGAGCAAGATGAGATAAGTGTGCTATCGTCAGCAAAACTATTGATTAATTTTTGAAGTGGATGTCAGAAAATGTTGTAGAAAACATTAACGAAACTGTGCTGTTGGGGTACTTTAATAATCTATCTGTGTCTGTCTTCCCCCGAGCTCTCTGTGGGCTAAATATTCGATGATAAAGAAGACTTTAATGGTAAATAAGAATTTTAATATATGTAATTTTCACAAATTATGCCAGTATTTAAAGCAAAGGTCAAAAGGGTACCAACCAAAAAAATTCAGTGTGTAATCTAGAGAAAATGCCTTAAAACTTATTCATGAGGCACCAAATGAAACGTTTTTAATGAACAAGGTCGCATTATTATTTGGTGTATTTGGTGGATGTCGGCGGCAAGAACTTGTAAATATGTTAGTCACACATGTAGAAGTCAGTAACGGTGCCAGAAACCAAATCTGACAAAATTCGAGTTTTCACCATTATTGATGAAGACGAAATGAATAGTTTGAAACTTATAAGAGATTATATGTCTTTGCGGCCATATGGCTGCTCAGAAAAAAGGCAATTTTTTTAAGCTACAGACAAGGCCGCTGTACTGTACAACCTGTTGGAAAAAACACCTTTGGGAAAATTCCCTGTATTATTGCAAAATATTTGGATTTGAACAACCCCGAAAAGTGCACTGGTCATTGTTTACGTCGAACGTCGGCAACTCTTTTAGCAGAAGCTGGAGTAAGTATGATTACGCTGAAGCGCCATGGTGAATGGAAGAGTACCACAGTTGCTGAAGGATATTTAGAGGATAGCGTATCCTCTAAAATGAGGTTTCAAGGATGTTGGCAGACGTACCATCTGGATCTCGCATTTCCTTACAGAAACTAGAGACCCAGACAATGAATCGTGAGTTAACCTTTGCTGCAGGAAATTTAGCTATCAGCGGAACCTTTCAGAATTTCCAGTTGTATATAAATACAACCAAATAATATATAAACGTAAACTTATATTTTGTTAATAAAGAATAAGTTAATCGAAAACTGTTTTTTGCGTCTTAATGCCAGAGCGGGCCATAATTTTTATATGATCAAACACAAGCACTATAGGAAAAATCCTTTAGAGCACTCTGGGAGTGGTGCGTGTGCGCAAAAAGCGATTCACGTTCGTATTGAATCATTGGAGATTATATTCGTTGGGAAAAACCCGCACGGGCATAAAGTAAACCATTATGTAGATGGTATCTAAGGTATAAAAACAATAATGCACTGGTATGACATAAAATATATTTATTTTTCATTTATCAATTATTGAACAAAACTTGTATTTATTTTTATAGTTATTTTTACACATATTTTTTTCCTATGTTAAATGTACAATTTTTCAATTTTCCTGAGAAAGCAGCTGGACCAACTATGCAAGTTTGCGACTCCATTGCTGAGTCTCTCGATGTGCATGCGGATTCTGTTAAATTTCAACATTAATGAACATATTTTCTTTCTCGGTAACAGAGCTAGCTATCATTTTTGTTATTCGGTTTTTCGACGTGATGCTTTCCTCTATATAACCCTCCGCTACGCTAGTACTCTTCCACTTTTTCGTGTTGCTTAAGGGTTGCAAGGGAAGCACCACCCTCGATAAGAAGTGTGGACGAGGTTCGACGTAGGCCATATCCTGTATATTCGTTGACGTTTTCTAAATTAAGAAATTTTGCTATGATTGAAGGAACTCGTACTAGTGTATTTGTCCCCACAGGCATAGCTATGCATTTACTATCTCGGTATGTAAAGAAAAATCTGCTTTACTTAATTCCTTTTAGCCTTAATGCAAGGTATTGTCTAATCAATTTTAAGGCATCTGTTTGGTCTCCTTCGATTATAGTAAAACATTTTTGGGTAACAGTGTTAATTTCTGGTTCCTTGGCCAGCATAACAGGCTCCTTATCCTAATATCATCAATGGTAATTTTTACCATCTCATCTCGTCTTATTCTACCAAAAACTCCCGTCACGAGTACCACTTTAAATATACCGCTGCGTAGCGCTGTCCCGCAGAAGACAAAATATCTTCGGGAACATACAATGTGGTGACAACCTCCCACATGACAAGCTTTGTAGAAGGTTACTGGATCTCATAGAAGGAACAAACATCTTCTAACAAGATCGGGGTACACAATAAGCCGAAAGGCTGCAGTGACTTGAAGTTCGGGCCTTTAAACCGACCCCCGCCGTTAACCAACCAACCACTTTATACAGCAAGAAGGTATCATTGTTCACTTTCAAAACTTTTGACTTTTTAGGAAGATTTCCCTTTGATTTAGCGTTTTGAAAATGCTCTTAACTGACAATATCTTGAAATATTAATGTTTTCCTTTACTATAAGTTCAGACTTCACTTAGGAATATTTTGTCCAAAGGCTATTTGATGTATATTTTTCAGACTAAAATAAAGTAAAAGTAATTAAAAATTGTTATTAACAATGAGCAAAAGGGTTACATATCAATTCCTGAAAGTAAGCCATCATTACTGTTTCAGTAATCACCGTGTTTTTACTTTTTATTGTAAAAAAGTTTCATACTCCTTGTCGTACAGGACTTTAGCTTTGCCGGTAATAAGTTTTCCTTAGCTTCTTCGGCATTTTCTAAAATATTTTGTGGAATTTCCATATTGTCGTTTATAAAACGTAAAAGACGCTTAAAATAAACAACCTTTAGCAACCGTCGAACTTATTCTATGATAACAGATCAAAGCTCACTAAATACTAAAAATTGGCAAAAATAGTTTAAAAAAATGCAGGATTTTAACTATTTATATTTTAAATAGATAAAAAAAATAAGGTATTCTATACATCACAGGCGTTACTAGACTATAATGCCCATCAGGCGAAAACTATCCCACGGGCTAGTTAACGCCCTTGGTACATAAATTAATATCACAATTGGTATGATCGAATACCTACGTTGCAATACAATAAGCGGCCACGAATTAAAAAATAATATTTATAACAAAGTTCATGGAGTGGACATCCATGGAGTAGAAATATTTAATCCATAACGAGAGAAAAATACATACATTTAAACTAATACTTTACTTATAAGTTATGTAAACTATTCTTTCATAGGAACTGCATTAAAACTTAAAATAATTCTTTCTACTTTCTTTCTGCTTGACACGGAATGGATGATATTTAAAATACTTAGCTTAATTTACGAATGTTTTGACCATACATTAAATTTTATAATAGAACATCAAATTTTGGCTTCCCGAGGGTTTACAGCATGCTAGAAGGAATGCGTTAATACATATGATGGGTTGACGATATCGCCAGATATATGTTTAAAATTGTAATTTTGATGATGTCTATGGAGTTGGCTTCGAAAGTGGTTACAGCGATAAATGTTAACACAAAAGCAGAGTTTTGTAGAAACAGCCAGAATCCTTTTATACAATATGTCCTTGCATATTTGTGCACTAAATATACTGTAATTATTTTTAAAGACTATGATAAAATATTATCAAAATCAAGGGCGATAATACCTAAAGTAGGAGGGTTACAGACCACAGAGCGGACTCATAACATGTTAATTTAAAAAAATCTGTAAGAAAAGCCCCTTAAATAGTTTATCATTACTGATAAAGGCGAGTTTGTTGAAAATTATGTCATATACAGGGTGTTATGGAAATGCCGTATTATATCTAAACCGGCAATTCCTGAGATGAAAACAAATTGAAGAAAAATATCCAAAAATGGCGCTTTACGTGGTGCCCCTGTTCGGAAGGTAAACACAGCAACATATGGCAGTGAATCTTGAACAGTGTTGTCATATCTTCAGAGTAAACTATTTAGAAAGTCAATAACCGTCCGACACCCGTCAGATCTGGACAACTTAAAAGTTTATAAATGCCACTTACCCTTTAGAAAAAAAATGTAATTTTATTTACCTTTTCGGACTTATTTAAAACCAACTTAATTTATAAAAAACACCAAGTACTCACAGCACAAAATCACATTAGTTCTCGCGTCACAACACATCTAAGTACCATTCAATCTGAAATAGTATTTTAACGTGCTACTGTGTAGACAACAGTACGCCCTTATTGTCTAAATAACACGTTGGTTCCGTCGATCAATACTGAACTGCTGGACTGGGGCACTGCCGTCGCGAAAAGAACAAATAACATAATAATTTAAACTCGGATTTAAGTATTATCATACAATTTAACACACAAATCTGCTTGAAACAGCATTAGAAAACCGGCCGGCTAATTTTGGAGGAACAGCTGATGTTTGGAGAAACGGGTTGCACATTTACGCGACGGGTTGATACTTAAAAATACAGCGTTGCCACTTTCGATGTTTTATAAGGTGATATTCATAAAATGAAGAATTTCCTTCTGTAATACTTTTCTTCATAATGATAGTCTCGGAAATGGCAACCGCGCTAAATAGGCGAGACTATTTATTTTAAAGGGATGGCAGTGTCTATCAACATAATTATTTCATCATTCTTCTTCAGTAAAGGATTAATAAATTTGATTAGCCCATTAGAAATGAGCGTTTTTATTATTTCTGAATTTCTATTGCGAAATAATTTGTATCCTATAGTGCTGTTGTTTTATGTATACAGTAGGTTATTGTAAAGTGTAATTATGCGTTAGTATTTATTGCTTTTGTGTTGTAATCTAATAATAAGAGCATATCTCCAAAAAAAATTATTGGAAACTCGTGGGGGGTGTCTGTGTGTTTCTTTAAGTGATTTAGTGCAAATGTTCCGAGAGATAGGAAATAAGAGGCCGAATGTGGTTTAGTGGGTATAAGCTTTTTATGCAGTTCCACATTATCATCAGGGTACGTGATGAGCATAAAGCTTTTCCCATAGAAAAAGCAACAAAAACCTGACGATGTCTGTGCTTTGGATTACTTGCTAGTGTACTGGCACCTGGATTCACTTCTATTTGGATACTAGATAAACTAAATATTTATTTTTATAAGAATCTAAAGTTATATTATTTTCTACACAGTTGGCAACATTGGGCTTAAACATCTGTTGATTACACAGCTTGGAAATGTAATATGATCATATATGAATGTGCCGAGGACACCCCAGGAGTCACCCATTTAAATATAATACGTCATTTCCATAACACCCTGTATAGGGTAATTTTGAAATTGTCAATTTTTTAATTTCCCCCATATCTCTTAAGCGAGCGAAAATTTTCAAATATTGATTTTACCATTTTAAGTTTGAGCCAAAAAGAGCACTTGACACCTACATTACTTTTTTGATAGCACTAACAGTTACGGAGATACCCGATAAACGTGTCGAAAATGGAACACCCTGTACATGACACTGCATATTTTTTGTTTACAAATTCTTATTCAAAAATTAAAACTATAAAATATTCGATTCTCCAGCGTCAACGTACTTTCTTCGTTTAAATGTTGTATCGTCTTAACCATAAAAAACGTCTCAGCCCCAAACAGAAACTTTTACATCCATAGTGATGTAAATAACTATCAGTTAACGGAGCATTGTAACGCGATAAGTGTCCAAGTTTGACATCGAAAAGGCAGTGAAAAATATATAGCACGAAGGAGGGCATTAATCTAGCTTTAAAAGCTACTTTTATAGCTTCGCTTTACACCCCTAAAATTGTGCTATAAATCGTTGAGCTCTTGACAAAGATACGCTTAATTTAGTCGAGCGACAATGAAATTTTCCTAAAGATATAATTAATTTTTATGCTGACCGCGGACTGAATAAAATGTTTAAAATTCGCGAAAAACTTTAAAATAAAAACAAATTCGTGTGCGGTATCACGTTTTAGTAGACACAATTAATTCGACTCTTGATAGTAATCACAGGGCCAATACTCCATTCATAAAACTGTTGGAAAGTGAACCTGTGATTGTGTGAAATGTTATTGAAAATTAGTAATAGGTGGAAGAGGGAACTACATGTTTCTTGGATGAATGGCAACAATGTTGAAGTCTGGTTATATCCAATAACGTTTAAAAGGTTATGGACCGGCCTTTCTCGTTTACCGTAAGTTTGTTTCTTTGCCGCCAACATTAGAAAGAAAGGTCCGGGAAAGAGACAGAGCTAGTCCGGGCAAACAGCTCGACATTGAGATTCTGTACGTTTCGCTTTTACCTATTCAAAAAGTGTAGTTTCGAATATTAGTTATTTATAAAAAAGATAGAAATATTGATGGCCTTTTTAAATCCACTTTTTATAGACAGTGTGTCCAAGGATCGATTTTACTATTCTCATGGACGGTCACGCAATCCCACTGGCTTCATCTATTAATTTGCTGGTCGTCAATCTGGGAGGAAATATGTCTGGGCATAACCACGTTGTGGCAATCGCCAAGACAGCTTTTCAGAAACTTGGAGTACTCTTCCGAACCAAAAAGTTGTACACACCTCAACAACAACTTTTGACACTATACAAAGCCCAGATTGGACCATCACTAGAGTACTGCACTCCTGCCTGGAGCTCTGCACCCAAACATACTCTTCGGCTGCTGGATTCCATCGAAAGGAGGGCTATTCGTCTAATCGGAGACCACGAGCTGACGAAGAACCTCGACAGCCTAGAACATCGAAGACTCTCTCTTACAGATATTTTCATGGAAGGTGCTCGGCTGACCTTGCCCTCTTAATTCTGCCCAAAGCGACGAATAGCAGATATACACGACGAACCACTGCCGCCCATCCATATGTGGTTAAGCTTAATACTCCTCGAACTTCATTATTTAAGAATTCTTTCATCTGGAGGACTTCATCCTTGTGGAACGACCTTCTCGAGGTCGTTTTTCCCAACGAATATAACCTCCAAAGATTCAAAACCAACGTGAATCACTCCCAGAGTGCCCTAAAGGATTTTTCCTATAGTGCTTGTGTTTGATCATAAAAGAAAAAAAAATGTATGCTTAGCATCAATATTTTTGGTGTATTCATTACTCGATGATACTCTCCAGATAGAAAAGTGTGTATTTCTAGCCTACGCAACAAATTCAAACGTGCTTTTCCCACCTTTCTGTTATGGTTGTAGCATAGCCAGATTGTCATATTTATCGTTAAGATATATTGCAAAATCCCAATTAAAAATTTGTTAATTTGACAATTACAACTGATTTAAGGTTAATGCGCAATTGCTGCCCAATTGCTGGCCAATTAGCAAGGAGGGGGGGAAACGGATTGGGAGAATATTCCCGTAAATCCTTCAGTGTTGTTAATTTGATCGCAGTCTCTCGCAGTCATCGTTTATATATTTTGTTTGATTTGTGTTTTTTTTTGTGATTATTGGTGAGAAATCGTCTTTATTATAAACAATCATGGTGCATTCATGTGTAGTTTGTAAAAGAGCGGATCATTTAAATGATCATTTATCTTTTCACACAAAAAATAGTAAATCGAGTCGAACGGACATTTTCCGTGTTGCGCAGCTGCCGGGAGGGCAGCGGAGTCGGATCTCGTATCTGTATAATTCATGATCGCGGTACACGGCGCGTGCATGGGACGGCATGCTGTGTGGCTTGGCTTGGTTGTCTATAACAACTCAGCATCAGCTATGAACATGATCAAGTTTTCTTAGACCATAAATAAGACTAGAACAAGTAGTTTCAACTTTCTGTATCCTATTCCTATCCAAAATACCCAAACACGGACCATAAATAAAATCACAGTAATTAAAGCTAGATAGAACAAGAGACTCACAAAGCATTTTACGCAAACCATAATTAAGAAAATGACGGTTGCTATACAAAATTTTTAAAATCAAATAGGACTTTTGAATTAATTTTTTAACTTTTGCCGACTTAACACTAGGAAGATTAATACCATCAAGAGTTATATTAATATTTTCAAAGATTATTTTTGTTACCAAAAAACATGAAACATGACTTTAATGGGTTTAACTTCAAATGATGTTCTGAAGACAGCTTTTTAATGTAGACAGATCTTCATTGATTAAATTAGACACGGCAAGATAATCATTATGGTCAAAATGGACGTAAACCCGCGTATCATCCGCGTAAGCCTGGACTTTACAACATTTAAAAGATTTTAAAATATCAGATGTATAAATCATAAAAGAAGCGGTCCAAGGATAGATCCCTGTGGCACACCTGAGAGAACTTGAACTTGATCTGAGAAATTATTATTGCAGGAAATATAACGGTTAGTGAAATATGATTTGATAAGATTAAGAGAAGGATCTGAGAAGCCATACTATTTAAGTTTAGCAAATAAAAGTTCATGATTAAGGGTATCGAAAGCCTTTGAAAAATCTAAAAGAATCAGGAAACTACTCAATTTCCTATCAATAGTCGTCATTATACCATCAGTAACCTCAACCAATGCTATAGAGGTGCTAAAATCCTTCCTATAACCGCAGTGACTATCCGGTATAATAGAATTTTGTATACAGTATTGAAATAATTGTCAATATACCGGGTGTCCCGCTAAGGTCGACGAGCGGCTGTATCTCGATAACTGTTTGTCCTACGGCTTCCGGGAAAAAAAAAATTATTACAAAAGTGACTCCTAGAAGTATACTAAAATTATTTTTAGCTTTGAAATTTTACCGCTAGATGGCGTATTTTGAATTCAAAACCAAGAAATGATAATATCTCTTAACATCGATAGTGAAGGTATGTCATGTGGAACAGTGTGAATTTTATTGTTTCGATTGTCATGGCTTACTTGTTATTAATGAACATTTCATGTTTTAATTTAAATATTAAAAAAATATATTTTTGCTCATAACTCATAACTTAAGTTAGAAAAATGGTATCGACTTCCGGTTTGTGCCACTTTTTAAATAATTTTACGAGTAATACAACTAATGAATTAAAATGTTAGCCTTCCATTTAACTTTTCATGGAAAATTGAGTAAATTACTAAGGCGGTCAAAAAACGCCATCTGGTGATTCTTGCTTAAACTAAAACTTAAGTATTATAATAGACTATAATTCGAATGTCAAGGGGCTTTAAAACAAGACAAAGTTCCATGAAATCGGTTAACGTATTCGGGAGTTATCGAACTTTTTCTGCAACACGATTCAAACCTCCCCCACCCCTTATTTTAGGAGATAGACCAAAATGTCAAATAAATTATTTGCACAGTGTGAATTGGAGAGTCGAAAACTTTTTTCTCTACGAACCTCAGAAAGAGTAAAATTTCTCAAACGCTTATAGTTCTCCCTCAGTCAATGCTCTAGTACTCTTAAACTTCTGTAAAGCCCGATCCCTCTCCTTCATAAAAATTTTCAAATTTGGAGTAAGCCAAGGTGCTCTCGGTAACACTCTGTAGTTTAAAAAAATAATCAAAATAAATTTTTATATAAGATATGTCAAATTTAAATTTTAGGAAATTTACATGGATCTACATTTTATGCTCCACCCCATACGATTATTAGACAACTCTACCCTAAACTATAGCATCTGTTTCTGATCCACATTTTTTCTAAACAAATTTAAGGTATAAATGCTGGGTGAGTCCATATAAGGTTTGTTTTGTGTACATTCCGTTATTATCGCTATAAAACACCGAAAAGACATCTGTTTATCCCTTAAAATACAATTTACTGCCACACAAAGCCTACATATTTCCATAACCGTTTGCTTTGTGGCCTAAACAAATATTTTACGACTATAAATCCGCATTTCGCAGTCTTTTGTTAAGAAAACCTCGACAAGTTTTGGCTAAATTCTTTCCTGGCACACAAAACATATTTATATATTATGGTAAAGGTTTGTAAGCTAACTGATATGATCGCGGTACTACGTAAGTAAAGATTATTGCACATCTTAAGTATGTATACTATACAATTTCACGGAAATAGCTAGCAGATACGTGGACTGGTGTAAATTAACAAATTATATACATGGTGTCCGCTAATTAATGGTACATGGAAAAACCAGAGACTCCTTACGTAAAAATATTAGGATTTAATTATACTTACCTATATCCGAAAGTTGATATTAACAGAGATACAGGGTGCTAAAGTTAAAACTCACTTTTGTTTCTCTCTAATAACTTTAAGAGAAACCAATGTTTTTTACAAAATTTGGAAATTATGATTTCTTTTAGACGAGAAATTGATTTTTTTGTGAAATTTTAATGTACAATGTAGGGGGCGCTGCGTGCGGCATTTTTCGCACATTTATTAGGCCTTAACTTTTTTTTTACCGTTTCGGAGATATATGCATTTGAATTGTTTAGTGCACCCTGCCCAATTACTATTAATTTGCAAACAATTTTTTTTTCTTAATTTAACATATTATGAGAAAACAAATGAAATTTAGAGATCCAGTTGCTATGAAACCTCCATGTTGTTATTTGTTTGTTGATTATTGTAAGCTGTGTGAGTTATTTGAAATTCCGTTTAGGACGAAAGGTACCTGTTTCGCCTAATCGGTCGTAAATATTTTTGAAGATCTTAAAATCAGGTTGTTGGATAGAGTTCCGAATTCGTCTCTGGGCACCTCGTCCATTAAAAATTTCCTGCACGTATACATACAACATATTCCGCATTTCTGGGTTTGAAAACAAATTGTGTCTCGGCATTATTACTTACCTCAAAAATGAAACATTTTCTCACACAGCTAGCTTATAATAATCAACAAACAAATAACAACATGGAGGTTTCCTATCAACTGCATGTCTAAATCTAATTTGTTTTCTCATATTTTTATTTAAGAAAATAATTTTGTTTGCTAATTGAGCAGAGTGCACTAAACAATTCAATTGCATATATCTCCGAAACGGTAACTTTGGGCGACCTCAACCTATTATACCTTTTTTACGTAATAAATATGAGGAGTGTTATTTTCATTAAAAACTTAAATATACTAAGGCACGAGAAAGTTATGACCTAAAAAATATGCGAGAAGTGTCGCAGGCAGCGCCCCCTTCATTGTAAATTAAATTGTCAGAAAAAAAATCAATTTCTCGTCCTAAAAAAATTATAATTGCCAAATTTTGTAAAAAATCGTTGGTTCCTTTCAAAGTTATTAGAGAGAAACAAAAATGAATTTTTAACCTTAACACCCTGTATCTCAGTTACTATCAACTTTCGGATATAGGTAAGTATAATTAAATCCTAATATTTTTACGTAAGGAGTCTGTGGTTTTTCCATGTACCATTAATTCGCGGACACCCTGTAGAACTACAGATTATATAGAATATATTGATTAGTGACGAAAATATCATTCATGTTGAAGAAAAACTAACAATATAGATACGGATGCAAGCAATTGGTTTGCCAGAACCAAACTAATTTTAAACGGTAATAAAACCAACATTGTAATTTTGAAAACAAATAGGTCTCGTGTCGATCAACTAGAAACAAATTCAATTCTCTTAACATAATTGGGAATGTTCAATTTTTGGGGATCATCCTGGACGATGTATTATCGAGGGAAAACACACACATTGAATATGCCCGCAAAAACATATAAACACTATATGTTATAGTTTCCGTATCTTAGCGAAATATATATGTCGGCGTCAATTAGTAAAATCCGTCATTCCCAGAAATGCCTAGTCATTTCACGTATTGCCGGCAAATAGTGTAACTCTACGTTTCGTACACCGTTTGCCTAAGAGTATCAGGCATTCCCTGTAATGACGGAATTCTTTCAGTCAAACGCTGTACTTAACTAAATGATTTCAGTTACTCTGTTTGCTGGTTTTAGTCAATCATTGTAATTAGGACAGTGTTGCCAGTAGTGCATGAAAATAAAGTATTTTATATTAAAAGGTTTGTAAATAACTGATTAATATCAGGAATTTCCTTAAAATTGAAAAGAAATTTCTTACTTCGGTCAATTCCGTAACATTTCAAGGTTTTTTCTTACTTTGATTGGAGTAATAGTCATCTAACTTCTTATAAAACAATTCTGAATGCTTCAACATTTCATTTTCAAAAAGAAAATCACTATATAGATGTCAACAACAATTACAGCGTTCGACTAAAACCGGCAAATTTGGTAACTTCAAATAATTCGAAATAATCCAGTTGCTACAGCTGCTTGACGAGTTGTCAAGCAGCTGTAGCAACTGGATTATCTCGTGAATCAATAAGAAAGGTACTAAAAATTCATAAGTTTTATCCCTATAAACTGCACATACTGCAAGAACTTGGTGACGACGACCCTGACAGAAGAATACAGTTTTGTGAAATAATGACAGATAGAATTACGGCAGAACCTCGACTAGTTAAAAATATTTGCTTCAGTGATGAGTGTACCTTTTATATAAATGGGCATATTAATAAGCAAAACTGTCGTTACTGGAATGACGAGAACCCCCACGTATTTAGAGAAGGGCATACCCAGTACCCCCAGAAAATTAATGTTTGCGCTGGTATATTGGGAGATGGTATTATCGGCCCAACATTTATACAAGGAAATTTAAATGGCGACAGGTATGCTGAAATGCTACAGAGGTCTATCGAACCACTAATAGTGGGGGAATTTTAAAATCAGAGGGACATACTCGGAAATTTATGTTTAGAAGAACGCTTACTACATTTCCAACAGGATGGAGCACATGTAGTTCCCGTTAGGCAGTGGTTGGATGATAATTATCCCAACCAGTGGATTGGAAGAAGAGGTCTGGTTGAATGGCCACCTAGATCCCGGACCTAACACCTCTTGACTTCTTTTTGTGGGGTCACCTAAAATCGGTGGGTTTTAAAACGCAACCTGAGTCACTAGAGCAACTTCAGCATAGAATAGTTCAGGAATTCCGTGCTATATCCAGAGAAACCTTTGCAAATGTACGTGAAGAATTTGAAAGTAGGCTTTATTATTGTCTTCAAAACAACGGAAATCATTTTGAACATTTAATTAACTAATAATAAAAAATTTCAAAATTATCTTTTCATTTATTGTTTTCCTTAATAAACAGAGAAGAATTTCCTGAAATGTACCTTTCTATGGTACCATTGGAAAGAATTTTTCAAGAGCTTCAAAATTATGTATCACTCGACCCCCCCTTTCTATTTAAGATTTTAAGGGTTTATCTCACCCTGTCCAAGGGGTTGCAGATAGGGGTGGGCTAATACGCTTGTTTTTGTTCCCCCTTCGTTTTATAGAAACTGTTTTTTGCGTTTTTTTCTTCAGTTTTTCGTTTCTAATATATGGCCATTTCAAGTTTTTAAATTGTCACCCTGTATACATTTTTCCTTTTACGTAAACATCACAGAATGGAACTCTAACATGAGTTGTAATTATAGTAACTGTAAAAGTGCACACCGTTTTTCATCGATTTAGCTGATTAAACTGATTAAAATTGGATTGGTATCTAATGCCCCATCGGTAAGAACAAGAACGTCCTCTCTAAGAGCTTAGTTTCTACGAAAATATTTTGAAAATCGCATTAGTATTCATAAACGTGAAATTATTTTTCTAGGTTAATCGTGGATCTAGTCCAAAAGTAACGAAACATTTCCTTGACGTGTTTTGTAAGCAATTGATTACCTTTGTCACGAAATATTATTATATTTTAAACAATAAATAATATTTGAATTGATATAATTAAATAAAAATTAAAATATGTATAATCACCATTCTAAAATGCAGTTTTTAAGTTTAAGACAAAACAGAAACAGAAATATTTATATATACGACCTTCATGATGTAAATCACGTCCATTAGCTGCTAACGTGGCTGTGTCTTATTTGATTTACATGTAGTCTCGATTTGACTCATATCATTACAGGTCATGAAACACATTCATTCTTTCCCCGGTTCAACTATACGTTTGATACACATTTTAATATATTCATTTATATGCGCACTTCTACCTCTAAACGTAAGCTTAATACACGTCTTAACATCGATGCTCTTTTGACTCAGCTTGTAAGGTTAATCTAATTATTAATAATTTATACGAAAATATAATATCTATTAGATAGAATAGAATATAATTAGATCTCCATTCACGTGTTTAATCAGAATCGTTTGACGCTTTCAGTATATTTAAGGTATCTAATGTACATGCATCACAACCTTAACAGACCTGAACTCAGCATCGGATGCCTAAAGGGGTCACTTGAAATCGCCGAAACTAAACTTCTCACTAAACAGATGTCATTCGCCAGCCGGGAGTTATGTCATATCCCAACCATACCTTGTGCGAACCAGCAATTTTACATACGCAAGCATACGCTTTACTTTTAATTGTAATGGTATTTTATTTAGTTATAGTCGTGATCTCGAACCAAGAAGGCAATATTAAAGTTATGCTAATAAGTACCAATTTTCATACTTGTAATACACTACACCAGGGGTGCTCTAACTTTTACTATATGAGATCTACAGGGAAGAAATTATACGGCAAGCGATCGACTAGGCAGGAAAAATACATATTCTATTAAAGATACGTTATAACGTATGAAAAGTATAATTTGAACACAAAAAAATACTTTATTATTTCTGGATGTAGTCTTTAGATGTCGATGCATGGCGCTGCATATCTTCTGCATACTTCTCATAGGATGGTACGTATTTACTGAGTGTTTGTTGTAATGCATGCAAACAGATGGTCGTCAGTTAATCGATTTCGGTATTTTGACTTCATTATTTTCATTTCGGAAAACGCAGATTCGCACAAATAGATGGATCCAAACAATGCTGTTAACTGCAGAGCGATTTGTTTCAAATATGGATATTTTTGACCAAAAATTTGTATCTCCTGCTGAGATGTATATCTGAAATAATATGCAATACCTCGTTTTCGATAGAAGGTACGTCTAAATCGAACATATTCGATATTTCAGAAGCAGTTGTTTCAACGTACTGGCAAAAAAATGGATAAGTCATAAAAGTGACAATAGGCGTCAATTTTTTAAAATCGGAAAAACGCCTTCCAAACTCATGGAGATCGTCTTTCGAACAATAAAAACTGTGGCTGCATGGTGACTGTTGTTTAGCTACCAAACTTGTCAGAACTAATCGCGATCGACCGAAAAAACTCTCACGATCCACTGCCCATGCCCTACACCAATTAATTATGGAGTATTGAGTATTTAAAAATGCAGGTCGAAATTAATAAGCTGTTATTTTGTTAATTTTAATAAATTTTTTACCTATAGAAAACAGATTTTAGAGTTTAGGGCAGAGCAGTTGATTTCCTGACAGGTCAAATTGTACAATCTTACATAAAAATTTAAATTAAATAATTTTTTAAACTAAATCAGTTAGATATACAGTGAGTCCCAGAAGAAATGTCTAAATTCATTTAAAATTCAGCGGTAAGTTTTTTCAAAAAACGCTCGTACCCGTCGATTTTGATTTTTTAATTTTTTTTTTGTGGTAATTTCATGTATACAGGGTAGCTCAAAAATAAGTTACGACCATCAACTTCATTTTTTCAAATGAAAATATATATTTTTTATTTCATTTTTGAATTTTGCATTGAATTCTAAGCATGTTTCATGTACCATGTCCTATACATAAACTCAACAGTTATTGAAAAAATTAGGATTGAACATATCTATAAGTAACACAACAAAATCAAATTAAATGTTGAAAATGTGCACCATTTACGGCTTGACAATATCCAAGACGATCAATAAACTCCCTTTGCACGTTTCCAACCATTTTCGGAGTTATGACACGCACTTCTCTTCGGATCCTTTCTTTCAACTCCTGCATATTGTTTGGCCTGTTAACAAATACTTTTGATTTGAGGTAACCCCACAAAAAAAGTCCAGCGGAGTTAGGTCTGGCGACCTAGCAGGCCATTCGATAGGTCCTCGCCTTCAAATTCACCGATTGGGAAAGGTTTCATCCAAAAATGTGCGCACAGTGGCCGCATAGTGCGGAGGAGCAACATCTTGTTGGAATATCAGTTCTTCGTCAGGGGAGTCTGGATCAAATGGATTCGGAAATAAAGCCACTAATGCTGGAATTAATTCTAGTTGGAGAAATTCGAGAGGGGAGTACATGGATTTTCTTCCAAGGAAAGCAAAACGTCAAGTTGTTCATTTTCATCTCGAGTAGGACGACATGACCGAATTCTCTAAACTTAGCCTCTATTCTACTCACCATCTTTTGACATATGGGAGGACGATCAGGATGGATTTCATTAAATAATTGGGCTGTTTCTATTTGAGTACGTGTTTTATCACCAAACCCAACCATGCATAGAATTTCAATTTTTTCCCGTTCCGTTAACTTCACCATTATTGTGAAAATCGCAACTTTGAAACTACGCTTGACAATAATTATACTTATTTGAAATAAAATTGTCATACAGTTTCTATGGAAATAAACGGTGACAGTGAGACAGTACACTCTTACTTATTATGGAGCCCAAAATGCCATATTACCAGAAGATTTGATAGATCGTTGGATTCCCTAAATAATATGTTCAATCCTAATTTTTTCAATAACTGTTGAGTTTATGTATAGGACATGGTACATAAAACATGCTTAGAATTCAATGCAAAATTCAAAAATGAAATAAAAAATATATGTTTTCATTTGAAAAAATGAAGTTGATGGTCGTAACTTATTTTTGAGCTACCCTGTATACATGAAATTACCACAAAAAAAAAATTAAAAAATCAAAATCGACGGGTACGAGCGTTTTTTGAAAAACTTACCGCTGAATTTTAAATGAATTTAGACATTTCTTCTGGGACTCACTGTATATCTGGATTAAACAATGGCACCAAAGTATCGCCGTGCCACCAGAGGTAATATTTCTTCTAAATACCTTATAGGTTTGTTCCAACGCCCTATTTTTGTATCGTTCTAGAACCGTCACCAAACTATTGGGATCGATTTTGTGCGGAGGCGTTAATTTCGAGCCGTTTGTTGCCGATGCACAAGGGATGCAAGGTTGGTACGTTTTTATAACCATTCTCTGTAAAAATCACAGCTGATCCTGATCGCCTGTCTGATTTAGTGCTTAGACTAGGAAAGAAGATTAGTTAATTATCATAAATCATAACCCTACTTTTGTTGCTTAATTTCTTCGTCTAATCTTGAGTATTATCTTTTGTCGTTCCGTTTTGTTGTATTTAATAATTATGGAAGAGAACAACGTGCTTAATGGTAAGAATATCTTGTAGGTTTGAGAATCGGATTATACAGATTGAATAAGAATAAATTAAATAATCGGAATATTAACGAGGGGTTAAGCAACAACTTCTAACAAACAAGGCTAAAATAATTACGCGAATGAAAGGAATACAAAAACAATTGTTAAAATTCTTACGGCGCAAGTCAGTACAAACGGTTGTCGAAAAAACGTTTCGTAACAATCAATGCGACATTTTATAACTTTGCTGTTTCTAAACTAAAAATAAAAATAATTTGAATAAACAAATATAACATACAAAATTTATTCAACCCTCCAGCATAAGAACAATGTTCTGGTGTTAAAAACCGATTCGCATTCATCATTACTAAGCATGGTAAACTTTAATAGTTGTTAATGTCAAATAGATCATCATTAACTTGCCATATCAATGGTTATCTACTTAGTTTTATAGCTGCACTTTGTATTTCTATCGTTATTTTCAAATTTTTGAAATTAATTAAATTAGCGCGTGACACTCTGTATTATAGACTTTATTTGTTGAAATGATTTTCATTTTTATATGTACGAAACGCTTTTTCGACCATATAACGTGTTTAGAAGAATTTAAATTCAATTATTTAAGAAAGAAATGTAAAACTTAATTTTTCGGAAATATACATGCATCTAGATTTTATGGGCTACCCCATACAATTCAATGTATCAGGACGTAAACTCTCAGTTAAAAAATATATTAAAATTGATTCATTATTAACGAAATATCACTTTATTCATTAGGATGTGAATTTTTGAATATTCGATAACACAGTCCAACAAAACAAAATTGTCTTGGTGCCGAAGAAAAAACAACTGATTTTAGTTATTTTGAATGAAAACCAAAAATACTATCAGCTCTAGTTTTTGAGATAGAGCCTACTTATAATATATACTTATACATATAAAAATATAACTGATTCCAAGACTAATGTCTTTTCAATTATACCTATCTATTCATAAATCACTGGAAATACCTAATCTTATATTGCCAAAGGCCATATAATTATTACAGATAAGAAATAATTTTTCTGCACCTTCAGATTTCTTATTTTTGTATTTGTAATTAGCACAAAATATACATTATAAGACAATAAAAGAGAATGAAATTGTATACCGTAAGCTTCATAAATTAATTCGTTAACTTGGCTTGTGTCCTATATAATCACCATATGCCAAATATTGCTTGCATGCATTTGCAAAATTTTGTTGAAACTGGAGTTTCATTGCAAGAGTGTGTTTTTTGAAAAATCGTATTTAAACGCTTCTACAAATAAGCCTAGTAGCGTAAACCGTCCGGACGTTTTTTGCTACATATGTGGCATTTTAAAAGAAAGCAGAAGGGCGATTTGTGACTTTGTGAAGAAAGATATTTGGCCTATTTTGGTGTTCACTTAGGAGACCAAGATAAACCCTGGGCTCCGCATGTGGTATACAAAACATGTGTCGAACACCTGCGACAATGGACAAAGAAAGTGTTTAAAGTTTGGTGTTCCGATGGTATGGAGGGAACAAAAAGCCACTTTCACGATTGGTATTTTTGTCTTGTCAAGATAAAGGGCATTAATCGTAACAATCCGCATAAGTGGAGCTATCCTAACGTGGAATCAGCAAGAAGACCTGTTCACCATTCTGAAGAAATACCTATTGCAACATACAGCAGCCTGTCTACGTTACCAGGGGATACAGGCGAAACGATATCTGACGAGCTGCAGAGTGACCGATTTGAAAAAGAGGAGAGCGATTTTGCAGGAGATTTACGTCCCGAGCGCTTTACACAGGAGGAGCTAAGTGACCTTGTCAGAGATTTAAACGTCCCAAAAGCGTCGAATTACTTACCTCCCTAAATGAAAATTATCTTATTTAAAGGAAGTTTTTTGGCTGATACAGATTTGCTCATTTGTATTTATTTTTAGGTTAATTTAAATTAATAACTTAAGTTAATATTGTTGATGTTATTGACAGATGCTTTTTGTATGTGCTGTGGTGTACAATAAACATTTTTCTTCAATTCCTGAGTTTTTTTTTGGTGGTAGCAGTAATACATATATAATTATGCGATATAAAATACCCTTAATCACGAACATATAGCGTATGGCCCTAGTTTTTGGTTTAGCAGACCCAAATGACCTACAAACAGTAACAAAATTGCCGGCACCAAATTATTTGTTGGCCAGTGTAATTAATTGCCGTAGTGCATTTTATTAAAATAAATAAAACATTTAAACAGGTCTTTGCTAGTTTCGAAAGTTTAACTCGTGCATAAAGTTAAGGTGTTCGATGTGTAAACTATGTTTTATTGCAAAATACCGCTCGCAATGTAGGTCGCATGTCATATCCTTTGAAGGGTATTATGTGCAGAGGGTATTTTACGGGTATATAAACATTCAGAAGTTGAGCTATTAATCACTAATCGCGTACGTGTGCCGAGCGATAGATCGCGTGCTTTTATGCTAAAAAGCCGCTTAAGCTCGCTGTGCGGAGGAAAATAGCATTTTTTATGGGATAAGTAGAATAAAGTGCATTATTTTAATACAGAAGAGTAATAAATTTTAAGAGGAGATAAGGAGAGTCACCAAGTTATTTAATGAGCACGAGGAAGGTAGTGACATTGTGTATGTGTATTAATTTTAAATGTGAAAAGTAGTGCGACAATGGGAGTTACACCCACACTCGAACAAACCCGAACAAACCAGAAAATTTTAATAGTATATTAAAGTATTAGTTTTATAATGTGTCATTTTTCAGGGAGTTTTCTAAGGAGACAGATGCTATAATAGCTTATACAATATGTACACTATTTTTTCTATTTTATGTTTTTTCAATAAAAAAAATCTCGATTTAATATAATACAACGTGTCCAAGATAAGGAGGGCCAGTACAAGGATCTCGGAAACCGTAAGAGATACGAAGTCGGTTAAATGGAGGTAAAGTTGCGGTTTTAGGTGCCTAATAATATGCCGTTTAGAAAGTTTTAAAATCCCGAGTAGTTCCGGAGATATCCGGAAAAACCGAAATTCTGAAAAATCGTTTTATTGTTTTCCTGGGTTTTTTGAGATCGAATTCTAAAGTAAATTGCACTTTTATATCGCCACTTTTCCCGCTCTATCTGATAGCGTTAATTGTTTTGTAGTCCGACGAGTTATTTATTGAACTAGTCCAACATAAGTAAAAAATTTAGAGCTTACTTATGAGATATTATTTATAAAAATAGGAGAAATACAGGACCGTATCCCAAAATTTTCTGATGTTGTTCAAAAAATCATCGAAACGTCAATACGCCACAATATGTCATACATCGTTGCATTCGGAAGAAAAAAAGCTCTCAAATTCCAATATCAGAAAAACGTATTTAAAAAAAGAAAGTTGATAATGGTTCTTTGACGACGACTCGTCAGATTACAAAACAATTAACGCTGTTAGATAGATCGGAAAAAGTGGCAATATAAATGCATCATTGTCCGAAAATAAGGTTATTGCAAATCAACTATAAAATCTTTATATATTTTTATTCTAGTATTTATTATTTTTTATTTTAATATTTATTATTTTTCATTCTAATATTTATTATTTCTTATTCTAATATTTATTATTTTTCATTCTAATATTTATTATTTTTTATTCTAATATTTATTATTTTTCATTCTAATATTTATTATTTTTTATTCTAATATTTATTATTTTTTTATTCTAATATTTATTATTTTTTATTTTAATATTTATTATTTTTTATTCTAATATTTATTATTTTTTATTTTTGTATTTACTATTTTTTATTCTAATATAATAATAGTCTGTTGTTACCTATTATAGAATATATTATATAAAATAAATATTTTATAAAGAAACTACTATTACACTGTCAAACATTTCATAAAATATCTTTTGTAAAATATATTTATCAAATATCTTTTATAGTCTAATATCGGCCTAAAGATTGTAAGAATAGTCTTACAGGCAAGGGTCTTCAAGGTGCATACATTTTCCCTGGAAACGTTCTTACAGCTATTAGAAAAAATTTATTGGTGTAAAACTACCAGACTTGCTACCTAAAAATTGTATAACAGCATTAAGGCCGGTATTAGACTATAAAAAATATTTGATAAAGATATTTTATGAAAGATATTTAATATTATACAGTGTAATAGCAGTTCTTACATAAAATATCTATTTTATATAAAATATTTTATAAAAGGTAACAACAGACTATTATCTTTGATAAAAGATTTAGTAGATTGGTAACAATTGGTCAGTAGAAACAAACATGTCTAGAAGCAGTTTACTTCAGAGGTCCCAGGGCACTGTCAATTTATGTAACTTTCTTGTATTTTCTTTTGCCGAATACAGAAGGAAATCGGCTACAAAAGGTGTAGCGGGGGCGGGTTTTCACTTGTTTTCCCAGGGCACTGTCACGATTCAGAAAAGTTTGCTGTCCATAAGTTGCTGACCAACTAGCCATTTTGGCTGACCGATTACATTTTTCTGTTCGCAAAAATAAGAATATTTTGCTAACCTGTTAAATGATACCCATAAACTTATTTTCTGACAATAATGCATATATTTGATTTTGAGTGTGGCTGGTATTAAAATAATGCAGCGGAAAATACGTTTGTCTGATGCATTTTAACAACAAAATAGTTAATTTCGAAGAATGGAAGTTAATATTTATTGGTTTACTGCATACTGGCATAACTCTCTCCTGGTACCACAAATCGCAGGTTACCATGAGGCGTTCCTCAACGCTGATAGGATTCCTGAATCCTGTATTCTGTCCAGATGTTAATGGTGCTATCTTTAAAAAACAATAAACTTAATATTTCCTCGTCCATAATTAAATAATTTTTGTAACTTTGAATATCTTGAGATTGTACCTCCCGAAGTAGATTAAGGTAGTTAAATTATGTCTTGCCATTCAGGCCCGTTTCTCTTTGTTAACATTAAACACATTGTAATGACGGGACCACTCATAATTGCGCCAGCTAATGCACATGTTTCGTTAACTTTTAATTGTAAACACGTGGCAGTTTCGTTCAAAAAGTGACAAAGTTCTTATACTGCTCATAAACTTTTATAAAAGAAATATTATCCAAGAATTGGCTATTAAATATTTAATAAAAGATTTTTGTCAAATATCTTTTATAATTATAATTTTGTTTCCTTGACCGTTTTTAACAAATTATAGGTAGTTTGTTCCTGGGTCTCGGTCACTTTTGAAATGAAAATCCAATTTTCAGTCAACGTTTCAGTTCATTTTATTTAAACCATCGTTAGAACTTGTACAGGGTGGCCAACTAAGCGAGATAAGCGGCTATATCTCGGAAACCGTTCACCGTACAGCTTTCTGAAAAAAATATTTATAGGAAAAGTGGCCAAGAGAAATTGCTGGAAATTATTTGCAAGTTTGTAGGCCGGTCGATATAGGGCGTAACACGAATAGTAATTTGTTGCCAGTAGATTTCTCTACAATTGGCATAGGTAAGGTATATTGATAATACTTATAAATAAATCTCGCTTGTATCGTGAACAACTTTGCTTAAACACTTTTTTCTCTAGCCCTGCGAATAAAGTGGTGGGGGTAACGCAAACATCGATTTGCAAAAAATTCAATATCTCAGGAACGCCTTATCTGAAAATATTCAAATTGATGTTATTTAAAAGAGCTCTTCTTCCTTTATTAGCTACACTGCAAGCGATATCTATGTCTTTTTTACTGTAGTCGCTAGATGGCGCTTTTAACAGATTTAACATATTTATCGTTTTTCTCGAAAAACTTAAATGCAATGGTAAATATGTTATTACACCAGTGCAGAGGGGAATGAAGGCCAGAGCAAACGGTGAAAACCGCAAGTTCCTATCTTTTTTCTAACCGGAGATATCAATGAAAAATTAATTTATATCCTACTAAATCTGCCGCCCCGGTACTTACATATGTTGCAAAAAATAAGAAGGCTTTGGAAACAAAATACATAGTATATATAATAGGAGTATTGGGAAGAAACATCAAATTATTCATTTTGAGATCGGTTTCCATTTAATTTTTCAATTTTAAAAATGCGGTTTACTAATTAAGAAGCAGTTGATATGATTGCTGTTTACTTCGAGTGCTTTCAAAATGCAGCAATCGCTGAAAGGAGTTATGCATTGCGATATCCAAACCGCCGTCATTACGGCAGAAGAGTTTTTCCGCGCTTGGTACAACGCTTACGTACCACTGGAAGCTTTCGCTCACTGACATTTCGGGAACGTCGTACTGGCAGAACTGAAGAAAATTATATCAATATTTTAGCATATATAGAGTTTAATCCCCATGTTAGTACTAGGATATTGTCTTCCGATTTGGGAATATCACGAACTACCATTCAAAATATTTTAAATGAGCATAGGTAAGTTTATTATATATATATTTAATGTTTATTTAATTTTTCATTGATATCTCCGGTTAGAAAAAGATAGGAACTTGCGATTTTCACCGTTTGCTCTGGCCTTTATTCCTCTCTGTGCTGGTGTAATAACATATTTACCATTGCATTTAAGTTTTTCGAGAAAAACGATAAATATGTTAAATCTGTTGAAAGCGCCATCTAGCGACTGCAGTAAAAATGACATAGACATCGCTTGCAGTGTAGCTAATAAAGCAAGAAGAGCTCTTTTAAATAACACCAATTTTAATATTTTCAGATAAGGCGTTCCTGAGATATTGCATTTTGCGCAAATCGATGCTTGCGTTACCCCCACCACTTTATTTGCAGGGCTAGAGAAAAAAGTGTTTAAGCAAAGTTGTTCACGATACAAGTGAGATTTATTTATAAGTATTATCAATATACCTTACCTTAACTTTTCCTATTAATATTTTTTCCCGAAAGCTGTACGGTTAAAGGTTTCCGAGATATAGCCGCTTACCTCACTTAGTAGGCCACCCTGTACAATTCTCACCCACTTACACTAAGATAGCTAGCTTAGTCCACATCCATTAAACAACGTGACAAAATGTTTGTAATTTCCATGCTATCTTAATGTAAGTGGGTGAGAATTGTACAAGTTCTGACGATGGTTTAAATAAAATGAACCGAAACGTTGACTGAAAATTGGATTTTCATTTCAAAAGTGACCGAGACCCAGGAACAAACTACCTATAATCTTTTATAATATCTGCCTTATAAAGAAAGATATTTGGGTCACTTACCATTTGGAGGAAACTCGTAGAAATATGCCGACCTGGGACTTAAACACCTGAAACAAATAAAAGTTTACACTAAAAACGGGATCATCGGTTTCCAGACAAGTTAAAATTAAATGACAAATATGTTGTCGCGGAGCATCAAACAAGGGTTTTGTACCTTTCGGGAAGACGCATTATCAACTATATCTGAATCTCCCCATCGTCATCACATAACTTATTAAATTATTATGATGGTTATGTTTCATGTTCCTAATGCATATACAGAGTGTTTCAAAAAACATGTGTCATCTCTCGTGTGATAATGCCTTACCCAAAAATAAGACAAATAGTTCCTATTAAGATTGGTCCCCAGTTTGTTTGAAAGATACAGGATGTGTTATCCGAAACCCGAAAATGCTTTAAGTTTAGTAAAATTTCAGTGAAGGTGTAAATGTGTAAATTACAGTGAAACCTCTCATAACAGACACCTCTAATAAGCGGACATCTCTATTAAGCGGACATTTTTTCATAGTCCGGAACTAGGTATATGAAATTCCATGGAAATCAATCTGTCTTGGGCGGACTCTCCTTTGGGCGGACGCGGACAGGCTGTTTTCATACAAAGAGTGCGGAAACCCTTCAAAGTATTTGGGAGACGAATAAGTATGGTGCAAAACTCTCTGAAGACAGATCGGCAACCAATCGCGTATGCGTGGCAGCGCGAAAGGACGCCGAATGAAAGTATGTGTGATTCCCCGACAGCAGTCCGCCGTTTAATTGTGAGTTGTAAGGTTAAAATCGTAAACAATGTCAAAAGAATGTCGCGTTTTGAGTCTGAAAGAGAATATTGATGTGGTGGAAGTTTGTAATTTGATAACAATGATTTGGGCGAGTTCATTAACATTGATAGCAATGTGCTATTAGAAGATGATAGTGACCCCATTCCTACCGCTTATGTAGTCCAAACTGAAACTATATCACTATCTGACGACTCTGATGAAGAAGTTGAATGCAGTAATCAAACAAATGTCACGAATTATCAACACGCCATTAGTATGGTAAAGGAATTATAAGAGTATGCAAAGAATAGAGGTGACTCTCCAGCAATGGAATTGTTAAGTATAAAACGCAAACACGTCAAACTACGTTATTAGATATTTTTAGTACTACATCCTAACTAAAACTAGTGTATTTTTGTTATGTTATATTTATTGGTACATACATATACATAGTAATAATTTTGCATTTACATATTACCTAATAATAAATTTCCCATGGGCGGATACCTTTATTAGGCGGACCGCCAAAGGGAAGTTTCACTGTACTTGTACTGACGCTAAGTAGAAATTTGATACAACTATTAGTTTGAAATTTAAAAAAACAGTAGTACTACGTAATAGCAATAATAATTAAACACAGAAATAGCAATAATAATTTTAAAATATTCAGTTCCTTCGAAACAAAAGTAAATTACAGGAACGTATTAGTGAAGATGGTCAATTTAAGAAAAAAAATGGTGGGAAAACCAGATAGTGTTGTATACCACTTTGATAATCTAAACAAAAAAGGCCAGTATTTAAAAAAAAATAAGTTGTAGATGATGATCTAGAGATGAAACGCCGCATAAAAAGAACTGATGATGCCATCCTGTGGACAATAAAAAGCAGCAATGAGAAAGTGAAATTTATTTTTGGACATCTCTTCGAACAAAGTCAGGAAAAATTAAAAACCGAAACGCTAAATTTCAGATTTATTCAAATATTTTGAGAGCCCCTGTATTAGTTACTGATTTTTCGCGGCATATTATTGGGCCCATAATTATGCAACGTTCCAATCCCAATGGTGAAGGACGAATTTGTTACACCCTGTATTTAACTGATCCTTCCCAGCATGCTCGACGCAGATGTCAAAATACGTAGGAAGCCGCTACTTCTAAACAAAACTCAATACCATAAAATATTACAATGTTAAACAATGATTTTGAAATGTTAATAAGAAAATGATATTTACCTTAAAATGAGAATTTCCCTATCGCTTCAATATCAGAAATCGTAAGAGAATTGAAGTAATTTGGTTTTATGGAGAATCGAGTTCAATTTCTGTTCCAGACATTTATATTTTGCATTATTTAAAACTTTTATGCGTTTTCACAGAATCGGATGAAATGAAGCAGATTTTATTAGTAATTCTATCGATTTATACTCTTAATGAAATAACAAGGTGGTGTAGGAAGCAGCCCCCATAAAACAATGTTAGTGGAGTCGTTCTGGCTAGATCAACGGCTCGAAAATCCCTTAAGGGGATCGAGTAATTTTTTCCCCAATCGATACAGTAGGATCGCCTCGACATTATGAAATGATTTGTAGGGGGCGCCGCATGCGGGGGAGAGGGGCACGCCCCGTAAATCTAACCGACAACTGAAAAATGGAAAATAATTCAGCCGGTTTTGATGCTACAAAAAAAATCTGACGGGCAAAATTGAAGAGCTTGACAGAGTGCGTAAGCTCGAACAAACCTGTTCCCGATATATCAGTGAGTTCGCGAATTATCGCGATTTTCAGCTGCAAAAAACAATAAAATTTAATTAATTATATACTGGGTGGCCCAGAAGTCCGGAATAAAATTAATATAGCCTTAACCTGTAACTTTTGGGGAAAACGCTCGGACACGTTAATTTAGTTTTAAATATGCTCACATTTTGACGTTATTCGTTTGTTTTTTTATAGACATTTGTCAAAGATATGACGATATCGATCTTTTTTTTTAAATAGAAACATACAGCTTGTTGATACATCATTTGAAGGCTAATATCTCGTTCAGTATGCTCATAAATTTTAGCGCGATTCTGTCAAGCTATTTCAAAATGGCGACTCTTAAAAGTTTTAAAAAAATCTCTATTTAAATAAGCAGAAATTATAAATCATTCATGTTTTTTTACCTTTCAAGGTAAGAAATCTTCTGAACGCAACACAATGAAGATTTCTTACCTTGAAAGGTAAAAAAACCATCAATGATCTATAATTTCCGCTTATTTAAATAGAGATTTTTTAAAAATTTTAACAGTCGCCATTTTGAAATAGCTTGACAGAATCGCGCTAAAATTCATGAGCATACTGTACGAGATATTAGCTTTCAACTGATGTATCACAAGCTGTATGTTTCTATTTAAAAAAAGATCGATGCCGTCATATCTTTCGTCGTCTATAAAAAACAAACGAATAACGTCAAAATGTGAGCATATATAAAACTAAATTGACGTGTCCGAGCGTTTTCACCAAAAGTTACAGGTTAAGGTTATGTTAATTTTATTCCGGACTTCTGGGCAACCCTGTATACTCGTATATACGGTGCTGAGAAAAGGTCGGTACCCCCGGAATAACTCCAGGGCATCGCATTGCAGCGGAAAATGTCTGGGGAAAAGTTGTTTGGTGCTGAAGGAGGAATAGTTTGCAATTTAAACCACCCCACACCCCCTCAACCTCCGGGCGCGGGTGGGGGTAAGTTAAGATTTTCAAATGGAACACCATATTTTTTATTGGCGTATCGTGTTCTCCGACCAAAAATAAACATCTCTTGTCTGAAAAATTTTTTTATTCGGGCCCATCCTTCACCAATAATCGCCATGAGAAAGACAAAATCAGAACCGTGCGAAAATCAAGTTTTATCCCGGAAATACTCGTTTTCTCTGGCTTGTACTAAAAAATGCCCATGGAAAAAGTTGTTTGTGAAGGATGGGCTCGAATAAAAAAATTTTTCGGACAAAAGATGTTTATTTTTGGTGGGAGAACACGATACGCCAATAAAAAATATGGGGTTCCATTTGAAAATCTTAACTTACCCCCATCCACGCCCAGGGGTTGAGGGGGTGGGGGGTAGTTTAAATTGCAAACTATTCCTCCTTCAAAACCAAACAACTTTTTCCCTAGACATTTTCTGCTGCAATTCGTTGCACCAGAGTTATTCCGGGGTACCGACCTTTTTTCAACACCGTGTATATTATATATATTAATTATAACTCCCCTCCTAATTGCCTCACCACACCCAGCCTCCGACCTATCAAAGTACTCGATGTCACCCGTTGATTCGCGAAAAATTGATGCCCCAACTCCGCCCCTTCTCGAGATATAATTAATTAAATTTTATTGTTTTTTGCAGTTGAAAATTGTAATAATTCGAGAACTCATTGAGATATCGATATCAGGAATATTCGAGCTTACGCGCTCTGTCTAGTAATCGACTATCGATAGTTTTTTAGTATTTTTTCCTTTTATGGCAAGTAGATACTCAAAATAATTAAAAAGGTATCCATAGACAATTATTTCAAAAAAGATACGATGTAACAGGGTACTTAAACAACGATACAGGACTTGTATTACTAAAACTACTTCTAAATAATGTCCAACCAACTTATCAAACACTTTGTACAAAGATTTTGTTGAGAAAAACGTGCAAAAAGTACCATATTGCAACGAAAACTAATTTAAAGGAAATCCATCAAGCTGACAGCCGGTCGCCGAACAAACCCGAATGCTGCTCTATGAGGTAACCTTGTCTCTCCTCATAACTTTATAGATTTAACCAACGAAGGGGGGAGTCTTATTGCTCTTTTTATTTTTAGATAGAACCAAATAATTATTCTATATTTACCGACGAATGAAAAATCGACGGCTGATTGTGAGAAACAATAAAAACCTCTGACCAAAATCAAAGTTCAGCGCGCGTTATCGAATTGGAGAGTTGGCGAAGTTTGTTTACAATGGCTAAAAGTATTTGAACTGGACGGAGTGCCTAGAATTCTATTGACAGGAAGGTCAGGAAAAGCCTAGTTCACAAGAAAGTATTTTTTTTATTTCGGTAAATTAAAGGCTTATTAAGGAATCCAAAATAGTTGATATCGATGCGTTAATTGACTCTCTTATGCTCGTATTCTCCGTAATGCTTTAGGCTGTGCCTGAAATACAATTTGGTATAAACCGAATTGATCCAAAGATAAACGAATTTTAACATAATTTTCTTGAATGGTTTAAGAAAAATTAGGAATGACGAGAAACGAACAAACCCAAACAAGCCCAAAAGGCAATTTTTTTTTAGAAAAAAAAAATCATATAGTAATTTTTTGGGTTTTGTTAGCCTCCTGATTATCTCCAAAATTAAATAAAATAAAATTGAGAAATTCAGAAAATGCTTAGCATTTTTTTTTATGATCAAACACAAGCACTATAGGAAAAATCCTTTAGGGCACTCTGGGAGTGGTGCGTGTGCGCAAATACCGATTCACGTTGTTTTTGAATCGTTGGAGGTTATATTCGTTGGGAAAAACGACCTCGGGAAGGTCGTTCCATAAGGATGAAGTCCTCCAGATGAAGGAATTCTTAAATAATGAAGTTCGAAGAGTACTAAGCTTAACCACATATGGATGGGCGGCAGTGGTTCGTCGTGTATTTCTGCTATTCGCCGCTCTGGGCGGAATTAAGAGGGCAAGGTCAGCCGAGCACTTTCCATGAAAATATCTGTAAAAGAGAGTCAAATCCAAAACCTGTCTTCGATGTTCTAGGCTGTCGAGGTTCTTCATCAGCTCATGGTCTCCAATCAGGCGAAGTGTATGTTTGGGTGCAGAACTCCGGACATGAGAGCAGTACTCTAGTGATGGTCGAATCTGGGCTTTGTATAGTGTCAAAAGTTGTTGAGGTGTGTACAACTTTCTGGTTCGGAAAATCTAAGTAAGAGTAGAGATATACCTGAAGTAACTCCTTCTCACCCTCCCAAATTACTTAGCATTTCACCAAGGATTGTTTTCTTGCGTGTAATATTTACCCTGATTATCAAAAAAGGCACGTTCCTTCTCGATTCAATTTTCGCTCTAATATATTCGTCTCTAAATAACTTACCATAAACCTTTTATGAAGCTACGGTAACGAGCTTTACATCCCGCTCAACAGCTTGGGTATGACAGGACAACTTTACAAATACAGGTACATTTTTCTTCCTTGAAATATTTTACAAATCATTATCGGTAAACTGCATTGTCAAGTCTACTCGACTACATGTGTAGATTTTCAATCGATGAGGTATATTAACATTTCTACAGAAAGTAGCAGTGACGAGGAGGAGGAGGAGGATCAGTGTTCCAGTTGTAGAAAACAAAACATGTTTGAGACTCCACAAAGTAGAAGTGTTGCAAAATTGGTAACGCAGTTTGGCAAGATTTTACCTTATGAAGGAAAAGCTTCACTGGGTTTTGGTCAAAATTTTTTACCGGCAACTTTCAGCCCTTAGCATATAACTTACTAAAATATACTATTTGTGTGTATAAATGATTATAATTTGCGAAATATATGTTACTTTTAGACAGCCATTTTAAAAGTATTTTTTTAGATTATAGCTGCAGTATTCAAATTTGAATTTAAAAATGTATCGCCGGTCACGTGTCCCCAGTCAATAATTTATTACTTTACCCTTTCATATTTCACGTCATTTTACTAAAGTTACTTTTATATATACATAATTTACATTCCTAGTAAAATTTGTATTGAAAAAATAATGTTTAGAGATCAACAGTTTAGTTTCTCTAACGCAATTATTAACCAGAAGTTCAGTCCCCGCAGCTGCATGTATCGCCGGTCATGGCAGAAATTGCTTATAAATAACGCCACTAGAGGTCGGCCTAATAGTTTTACAAATATGACTGTATGAATTTGTGTAAAGCCTGCGCTTGTTTAGGTAAGTTCCTTATTATGTTTATTTAGATATAAACTAGAACATTGCCTATTTTTTACCAGACGTATGTTTTTATGTTGTATTGCCGGTCACAGGGTTAACTCAGGCCTAGTAGTCTTAATTAAGGGAAAAATACTACACGAAGTCATTCTCTTGAGTACAGATACTTATTTCAATCTAACAAAGTTTAAGAATTAGCTTGTATTGGCTGTTACCCACGAATTTGTGCATTTTTATATCGCCGGTCACAGTAACACCGGTCACGCATGAAAATGTTACAGGAGATACATTGATGTGACGGTTTATTGTCCGAAGCTATATATAATATTTTTTTATTAACCATTTATAAATCATTAAGGAAAAATATATTTTGATGTGCAAGTTTCGTTTACAACTTAGGTAATTACAAATATGACTAATTTTCTTAGTATTTTAACATTCTATAAGGAACATTCCCAAACTTTAAGCCAATATAAGACCATAACTATTTTCTTATTATTTATAATAGTTCTGTCTACAGATACTGTTGGGCTATGTGTAAAAACATAGATCGCCAAACTGAAAGTAATGTGTGTATTTGGCAAAAAAGGTCAACAAATTACTTGTGCTGCACAAAAATTACACACAAGGCAATAAAAATGCACGCAAATCGTATAATTACACCCTAATTGGTAACACTGATAAAAACGGAAAGCTTAGTCCTTGGTCCAACTCGAACGCCACTGCCCGCCACCCTCCCCTTTAATCTGTAATCACTCTTTCGGCGTACAAAGGGCCTTTTTTATTCTTATTTTATTATTTTTTATTTATTTTCTTATTATTTATAATAGTTCTGTGACTGATTAAAATAACTTGATTCCAAATATTGGCGTTATATGATTCAGAAGAGTAAAATTAGCCATGTGACGGGCGTTAAATTATTAAAAAATCGACGATATAGACCAAAATCTTTGTGACGATGATCTTTTGCGCGGACAAATGTAATACCTCTAATTGGATACTATAAGAAACCTATTAAAAAATTAACAGTTGTTTTAGAGATTATTTATTTTTAAATTCCGATTTACTGAAAGTTGCCTGTAAAAAAATTTTGAGCCGTTTAAATTTTCATGGTAAAAAAGATGCAACCATCCTACAGATGAAAGGTCGGCATGTTCAGAAGCGAGAAGAATACGAATATCGATATTAGAAGAACCTGGCAATATCTATTTTGGACATTTACCATCAGCGGATCAACACATTTTCGGAGAGCAATGAAAACCTCAAGGGAGTATCCACGGCAAATAAGTTAAATAGCATTATTTTTACAAATGCAAACCAAAAACAATAGTTTATTGTCAAAATCAAGAATAGCTCGGTATTAACTTAAAAATCTAAAAACGAACGCAACCTATTGTTAAAACAGTTAAAACTTTTGACCGAAAAATAAAGTTTATCGCGATCGAACTCGGGAGCTGACGAAGTTGTTGACAAAGGCTAAAAGGATTCGAACGGATAACGTTTCGGTTAGAAAAAGTTAAAAACTGGTTAAACCAAGTTTGAGAATTGTTGTCTCTGATATTCGTATAAAAATTGTATAAGAAAACGTTGTTTACCAATAAGTTTATTTCAAAACTACCATGATATTTCGCTATTCTAATAGAGCCAAATTTTTTTTACAGGCAACTTTCAGTCCTTAGCATATAACTTATTAAAATAAACTATTTGCTTGTAGAAACGATTATAATATATGTTACTTCCTGCATTAGATAGCAATTTTAAAAGTTTTTTCTTAGATTGAATTTATAAATGTAACGCCGGTCACGTGTCCCCAGTCAATAATTTCTTACTTTACACTTTTATATTTCACGTCATTTTACTAAAGTTACTTTTATATATAAATAATTTACACTCCTACTACAATTTGTATTGAAAAAATAATGTTCAAAGATCAACAGTTTAGTTTCTCTAACGTAATTATTAACCAGAAGTTCCGTCCCCGCAGCTGCATGTGTCGCTGGTCACGGCTTATAGATAACGCCACTATCGGTCGGCCTAATAGTTTTACAAATATTACGGTATGCTTTTGATTTTGTGTAAAGCGTGCTTCTTTTTTTTTTTTTTTTTATGATCAAACACAAGCACTATAGGAAAAATCCTTTAGGGCACTCTGGGAGTGGTGCGTGTGCGCAAAAAGCGATTCACGTTGGTTTTGAATCGTTGGAGGTTATATTCGTTGGGAAAAACGACCTCGGGAAGGTCGTTCCACAAAGATGCAGTCCTCCAGATGAAAGAATTCTTAAATAATGAAGTTCGAGGAGTACTAAGCTTAACCACATATGGATGGGCGGCAGTGGTTCGTCGTGTATTTCTGCTAATCGTCGCTCTGGGCGGAATTAAGAGGGCAAGGTCAGCCGAGCACCTTCCATGAAAATATCTGTAAAAGAGAGTCAAATCCCCAACCTGTCTTCGATGTTCTAGGCTGTCGAGGTTCTTCGTCAGCTCGTCGTCTCCGATCAGACGAATAGCCCTCCTTTCGATGGAATCCAGCAGCCGAAGAGTATGTTTGGGTGCAGAGCTCCAGACATGAGAGCAGTATTCTAGTGATGGTCGAATCTGGGCTTTGTATAGTGTCAAAAGTTGTTGAGGTGTGTACAACTTTCTGGTTCGGAAGAGTACCCCAAGCTTCTGAGAAGCTACCTTGGCAATTGCCACAACGTGGTTATGCCAAGACATATTTCCTCCCAGATTGACGCCCAGCAAATTAATAGATGAAGCCAGTGGGATTGCGTGTCCGTCCATGACTATTTCCGGTTCTGTAATGTTCACCTTTTTAGAGAAAACTGCTGCCTGGGTCTTTTTAGCGTTAAATTCGACTTGGTTACTGTCACCCCAAGCCAAAATTTCTTCCAGGTCTTTGTTGAGGCGTGATACTTCATGCTGTCTGCGAAGATGTGCGTCGGCAGTCGATGTTTGTGCATTCAAAGAGAAAGATGACATAAGTGTGCTATCGTCAGCAAAACTAAATATCGGATTTTTAGTTTTCACTAGAAGGTCGTTAATGTAGAGCAAGAAGAGAGTGGGAGACAATATGGACCCTTGAGGAACACCGGCATTGATGGTGAAGGTGTCTGAGAGAAATTCGTCAATTGCCACTTGCAGAGAGCGGTCCTTAAGAAAGTTAGACAACCATGCACAGAATCGACTGGGCATACCATAGGATCGCAGTTTACTTAGAAGCCCCTCATGCCAAACACGATCAAAAGCTTTAGAAATATCCAGTGCAACAACCCGAGACTCCCCATGATGTTCGATTGCGTTGTTCCAAATATGGGTGACATAGGCTAGAAGATCTCCAGTTGATCTGGACTTCCGAAAACCATATTGATGATCGCTGATAATGTTGAAGCCTTCCAGGTACTTTAGAAGATGTTGGTTAATAGCTTTCTCCATTACTTTTGATATAACTGAAAGCAATGATACTGGTCGATAGTTGTTAGGCAGGGTTCTCTTACCTTTCTTTGGAATAGGCTGGACTCGAGCCGTCTTCCAGCAAGATGGAAATATTCCTTTTTTGTAGGATAAGTTGAAAAGTCTACAAAATACTGGTGTTAGTTCATCGGCGCATCTCTTGAGAACTATAATAGGAATTTCGTCTGGACCAGTAGCTTTTTTGACGTCAAGTCCTTTCAGGATTCGTTTGACGGGACGCTGACGGAATACGATTTCGGTCATTTCGGACTCAACTGCAGGAATGTCGGGTGGTGTTCTTCCCTGGAAATCTACAGTGGAATGCGAAGAAAATAGTTCAGCAAGTAAGTTTGCTTTGTCTCCGGCTGTGGATGCTATTGTACCATCGGGACGTGTTAGAGGTGGGATAGTTGATTTGGTAAAATTTTGGCTGACGGCCTTAGCGACTGACCAAAAGGACCTTGATCCGTTTGGACAGTCAATTAGTTTGTTTTTGATCCTCACGTTATGGGCTTCTTTGCTTTGATCTATTGTTAGCTTACATTGGTTTCGAGCGGTAATAAAGATGGTACGATTCTCAGTGGTAGGGTTTTTACGCCACTGTCGGTAAGCCAGATTTTTTGATTTGACAGCACGCTCACAATCCTTGCTAAACCAGGGTTTGCCGTTGGAAGGGCGTTTTTGGGAGGAGGGGATAAATGCTTCCATGCTCGTTAGAATGACGTCGGAGACCTCCCCAGCACAGACGGATGGATCATCAGAAGAGAAGCATACGCTCATCCAAGGAAAAGTCCGAAAATTAGTTTTCTGTTTAGGTTATCTTTATTTAGGTATAAACTCGAACATTGCCTACTTTTTACCAGGCGTATGTTTTTATGTTGTATCGCCGGTCACAAGGTTAACTCAGACCTAGTAGTCTTAATTAAGGGAAAAATACTACACGAAGTCATTCTCTTGAGTACAGTTACTCATTTCAGCCTAACAAAGTTTAAGAAATAGCTTGTATTAGATGTTATCCATGAATTTTTGCATTGTTGTATCGCCGGTCACAGTACCGGAGATACATTGATGTGACGGTTTGTTATCCGAAGCTATATGCAATATTTTTTTATTAACTATTTATAAACCATTAAGGAAATATAATATATAATATATTGATGTGTAAGTTTCGTTTACACCTTAGGTAGATTAAAAATGTGACTAATTTTCTTAGTATTTTAACATGCTATAAGGAACATTTCAAAACTTTAAGCCAATATAAGACAGGGCTGTTATAAATAATAGGAAAATGGTTATAATGACTGATTAAAATAACTCAGTTACAAATATTGGCGTTATATGATTCAGAAGAGTAAAATTAGCCATGTGACAGGCGTTAAATTATTAAAAAATCGACGTTAGAAATAGACCAAGATCTTTGTGACGATGATCTTTTGCGCGGACATATCTAATTCCTCTAATTAGATACTATAAGAGACCTATTAAAAAATTAACAGGTATTTTTGAGATTATTTATTTTTAAAATCCGATATACTGGAAGATAAAAAAAATTTTACCCAATAATATAAGGTCGTAAGATCAAATAAGTAGTTTTGAGATAAAGTGACTTATAATATGGGAAAATTTCAAAGTATAATATTTTTTGTTTTATGTGCAATATAACTATTTTGATTTTGGATATATATCAAGAGTTATATTTTCAAAAAAAAAAAATGTTTTATGAAGATATTTTCAAATAAATAATACACATATGACGTTTTGGAAATAACAGTGAAGTTAGCTTGCTATTTACGACTTTGTGCAAAATATGTATTTTTTAAAAAAGGCGTGGTTCCATTACAAAAAATCATAGAAATTGGATGTTAAAATGAGAAAAATAAAAAAAAATTGTATATTATTTACAACCATGCATGTAATAATGACAATGACATTTCATCTATCTAAAGGTGGAAAGTTAACGTTTTTACTTTTACTTTCCACCCTGGTGGAAAGTAAATTATTTTTTGTAATTTAAAAAAAAATCGATATCTCAAGATAATATACGAACACACAATTCATTGCACAAATTTAACGACATTAAATTTTTTTTTATTTTTTAAAATAAACCTAATGACATTTATAAAAAATTAAAAATTAACATGGTTTTTGTTTTACTTATTTACATTAAATATTACATTGGCATTATTGTAGGTAGTCACTGATATGTTAAAGCATTGAATATTACCAAATCGTTGATGCCTTCTATGTCTTGGCATTTTCACTGAAATAAGCTAGTAGCGCCGACTAAGAACCAGGATTTTGAACTTTGTTTCCACTACACCATTCTTTGAAATAGTTATATGCCTTTTCACATCTCGGGCGGGTTTTAGTTGGCAGAAGATCATCTTCTACTATTTTTACTACTTCTCCAATTTCTGGTGGAGTAGCAGCAAAATCAAATTCCTCATCGGATAGCATTTTTCTGTTGCTAACATAATATGTTGTTTAGTGGCATGGAAACCATATTCAAAAAATGATATTTGCCATCTTGATGTGTATTAGTTCCTACGTTATTTTACCACCTGCGGTTATTTGAAATTTCTGTCTAACTTTTCAATGGAAAAGTCAAGGGAAAAGTCAAAATGACATTTATCATTTATTAATAATTTTAATTGAAAATAATAAAAAGTGGATGTTAGATGTGGTTGTAAATAAAATAGTATACAAACCTCGGTGAAAAGTTTCATTACTGTCTCGAGAAACCCGAACAAATCCGAACTACCGACTCTCTCGACAGGAATGACACACTTTCCACCTCGGTACTTAATATACTATTACATACCGAGGTGAAAAGCGTTTATTTTTGTCGAAAGAAATAAGTTTTAAAAAGTCTGAAATGTCAACATTACATACATGGTTGTAAATAAAAATACACGCGAACCTTAGAGAGAATACATAATATTTTTAATGTAAAAATGGAAGTTTATTTTAGCTGTGATTTCAATAATTCCTTTACAGGGCCTGGAATAAACCTATATTAATAAGCCTTTAAGCATTATTTAGACACAAGTGGATACGTACAACATTGTCAATAATTTATTCAAATTATACAGGCATAAGAGTAACATGAATGCAAATGTGAATTTATGTTATACTCATATTATTAATTTGTGTCTAATTATAAGATATTACCTTCGATTTGAGGTACATATGGTATTGTATGAACTATTTTCACACATACGTCTTTTGAATACTTGCAATCCTTAGATATTTCTTATAAGAATCATTTAGAACCTTTGGTTGTATTATAAAAGAGATAAATTTTATATACGATGAAGTTAATATCTCAAAATATACAAAATTTCACATACGACCGAAATTATGGAAACAATTTGTAGCTATAGGAATATAAAGAGAAAATTTCAAATAATTGAATTTAATTTTTTCTTTGATCAAACACTGGCACTACAGAAAAAATCCTTTAAGACACCCTAGGAGTGGTGCGTGTGCGAAAGAAGCAATTCATCTTTTTGTCAAATCGTTGAAGGTTATATTCATTGGGAAGCACGACCTTAGGAAGGTCGCTTTACAAGAATGACGTCCACCAGATGCAGGAATTCTTAAATAATGAAGGTCGAGGAGTATTAAGCTGAACCACATATGGATGGGCATCCTTCGTATATTTCTGCAACGCTCTGAGTGGAATTAAGCGGGCAATGTCGAAAATTTGCAATAGAAATATCTGTAAAAGAGCGTCAAATCACCAACTTGTCTGCGATGTTTTAGGCTGTCGAGGTTCTTTGTTAGCTCCTGGTCTCAGATCAGACGAATTGCTATCGATTGACTCCAATAGCCGAAGAGTATGCTTGGGTGCTCCAGACATGAGAGCAGTATTCCAGTGATGGTCGAATCGGGTCTTTGTAGAGCGTCCAAAGTTGTTGAGGTGTATACAACTTTTTGGTCCGGAAAAGTACAGCTTCAGCGAAGCTGCCTTGGTGATTGCCACAGCGTGGTTATGCAAAGAGATATGTCAATATAGAACAAGCCAGTGGAATTACCATTATCCTGCCATGACTATATCCGGTTCTGAAATGTTATCATTTTTATAGAAGACTGCTGCCTGGGTTTTGTTAAATTCGACTTGATTACTGTCACCCCAAGATTTATTAAATAGATAATTAGGAAGAACAGTACATACAAATACCTTTTATTACGGCTATAATAAGCGCCAAAGGGATTTTGATGCCACCATATTGCTATCTATATCATTCTTTAACTGTATTTAAATAATACGGCAATTTATAGACATATAATTCGCACGTCTCAATTCCCTCGCAATTTAAAAATACATGATTCGCACTTGTTAAGTAATATCGCCACCATTCTTATCACCAAAAGTCTAGAAACATAAAAATTACGACATTTCCGTAAATGTAAACCGAGAACAAGAATTATTTGGTATTTACTTAAGAATCTAAAATCGAACGCGACCAGTTGTTAAAGCAGTTAAAACTTTTGACCGAACAGTAAAGTTTGTCCGGACGAAACTCGAGAGCTGACGAAGTTTGTTGACAAAGGCTAAAAGCATTCTAACGGCTACGTTTAAGTGAAAAAAATAAGAACTGGCTAAATCGAGTTTTGGGAGGGTCACTTCTAATCTTATACTTGTATAAAAAATTGTTAACAAACCTAGACCGACATGTCTGTGCTCATATATATTTATCTCGGGCTATTATTTTCAAGCTCACGTCATAGAGAAAAGAACCCTTTTTAGTATATCACACCGCTAATAGAATTATTAATTTTTTAAAGGTAATTTTATGTATACACAGCGTGACCCAAAAATAAGGATAAGAAACGAAATGTTAGAACATTGCGTAGTCAATAACATTCTGCCGGAATTTAATTAAATAACCTTTATTAACTTTTGTATTTTATTATTTTTTCGCGATTAAATAATATATTTTGATTTTTTAAGTGAAGCCGTAATAGTTATTGAAATAGTTGAATTTAGGTATGGATATGATACCCAGAATCAAAAAAATGAAGGGGTATATTTAAAAAAATTAAATGAGTTGTCACAACTTATCTTTGGGTCATTCTACAGGGTGTTCTACCGGGACCCAATTCGATCTATACGTATATGGAAAACTATATATGAGAACATTTTGAAAATCAGACAGTATTATAATGTTGATGGGGGCAACTCGGCTAAAATATTTTCAAAATGGTGGCATTTACGGTTATACCGGAAGTCCGGTCAACTTGCTTATTTTAAATTGAAAACTCTATATAATATTAAATCTTTGGATTCGACAACTTGTATATCATGTCCTATACCTAAGTCTGCTCTACATTTGGTAGTATGTTCTGAAAATTTGTAGTTTTTGCCAATTTAATAATTTTATGTGGAGATTTAGCTGCGGATTTTAAGATCAGTTATTCCTAGTTGACTATGATGGCGTTAGAGAACAGTCAAATGCTAAATAAATCAATGTTCATCTGTTCTTGATATTACTTATCACATTCTTCATAAATAATTTTAAATAATTTTCGTTTGTATAATTTAAGTGCTCCGCCATGATTATCAATAGGTAGTTTTCAAATGGTAATTTATAGCGTCATTCCTTTCTTTAGCATTTCACTGCTTTTCAATGCCGCCATAGCCAACTAGGAGTAACTGAATTTAAAATCAGCAGCACAATCGCCATATAAAAATGACAATACTATTTCCAAAACTACAAATTTTCGGAATAGATAACCTTATACAAACTTACCCTTATTTTGGGTTTCCATTTGAAAATATAGATTCTTTGCAGTTTTTTCCACAGGGAACCCAACCCAAATTACATAAAAAAGGCTCCCTTAAAGAACAATTTTTAATTATTTGAAGATATACAAATGTAATTTTAGACATAAAACATTAAACATGTCCAATAGGCTTAGACTTGAAAGGACATGAAATAGAAATCTGCCTAGAATGTTGCATAGAAAATATGTAATAATATACAGGGTTGTGATTTAATAACGGATAAATTCAATATAAATTAAATGGGGGCGTTTTCGGAACAACGCTCGAACCCGTCGATTTTGTTTTTGGATTGCACATATCTTGACATAAAATGTAGGTATAAATGATGTCCCACAAAAGTGTGACAGAAAAAATATTTTTTCCTTAAATGGAAACCCCTGTATATTATTGCATTTTCGGATTCTCCGGAAAATACTACTCATGTTTCAAGTATAATGTCCTAAACCTATCCTCAACTGTTCACGAGAAACAAAGAGCGCATTCCTAATGTAATTAGGAATATTTCCCCAGAAACCGTAGGGAAAGTACAGCAGGAATTTATTGATGGTCTAGGGTACTGTAGAGCTGTTAATGGCGGACACTTCCAGCATTTGCTAAAATAATTTTAGTTCTTAAAAAATGTAATTTAGGGATCAATTTATGTTGCAATAAAGTAATATTTTAATATTTGAACGTAAATGTTTCGTGAACAGTAGAAGATAGGTTTAGGATATTAGACATGAAACATGAGTAGAATTTTCCGGAGAATCCGAAAATGCAATAATATACAGGGATTTCCATTTAAGGAAAAAATATTTTTTCTGTCACACACTTGTGGGACATCCTGTATACCTACATTTTATGTCAAGATATGCGCAATCCAAAAACAAAATCGACGGGTTCGAGCGTTGTTCCGAAAACGCCACCATTTAATTTATGTTGAATTTATCCGTTATTAAATCACAACCCTGTATAGGGTATTCCATTTAAAATAAGCAAGTAAACACTGCTTTTCGGTATAACCGGAAGTGCCATCATATTGAAAACATTTTAACCGAGTTTGTTCGGGTTTATTGCCCTCATAAATATTATCATACCGTCCAATTTTCCGATGTATAGTTTTATATAGATGGAATTCGTTCCCGGTGAGACCCCATGCATGTACCTAGGTACACATGAAAACCATTAAAAAACGCCACAAAAATAAAATGACGGGTCAGAGCGCTTATGCGATGTGAAATTTTAGATGAATTTGTTTCAACCTTTACGTTCTCACTGTTATACAAAAACGTTTAAATTGAATCATCTATTACTATACGATTTATCTAGTTGATAAATTTAAGGAGATTATTTCCATCACCTGTCAAATTTACTGTTTCGACTAATCAAAATGTTCCGTTTACACCTATTACACGAAATTATTTTGATGAATTTTTCATCTTTCACAATATTTTAAAACGCGTTTCCCAAGTAGGCCGAGTACTAGTCAATTACTTTTAATAAGTGTCAAAGTTGAATGACTGTTTATTTTAATATAATGTATATTTTTTGGATTTTCATTATTATTTACCGGTGGCAAACGGAAAACTACTTTAAAGGTAGGATTTAAGTAAAAGACTATGTACTTACCGTATATTTGCAATGTATTTTCTTATTTACCGATATTGCTGACATGCTTTCTTTTGAAATTTTAGTCACATAACCTTCAACTTACGAAACGTCATAAGGTTTGAAGTCTAGAGTAGAGAGCATAAGCTAGTATCGATATCGACGACTATCGACATTGCATATTTAAAAGTATTTGTCGAATTATTATAATGTTTAATTTAGGTTCTGGAATTATCAAATATAACTCGAACATCGTTTTAATTATCCATAAAATTATTCGTTGTAACACTCAAAGTCTTGTTTTTTTTTTGGAAATTTTACTCAATGATCGTTTGGGATTTATTCTGATTAAATCCCGAGAGCGAAGCTCGAGCAACGACATTTCGTAAAATTTCTAAAACAAAACTTATCGTGAACATGAAAAATTTTATCGATAAAAAACGGGCTCTAGTTATATTACCTTCGATAAAAAACTGGATCTAAGGAATATACAAACTTACGTCTGATAATTGTGTTGCTGCTGACTTAGCAACGGTTGCGTCATAGGGGCGGTGATAATTCTTTGAGGCTGCGGAAGCTGTATCTGAGTTGACTTAAATAAGGGACCGGTAAATCCATATATTTCATCTTCGTCTTTATGTGACAGGCAACTTGATGGCTGAAACAAAAATGTATGTGTAAAAATAACGATTCACATGAAGTAGTGGTTGTGAGCTTTGGGACCATAGATTGGATTTGGATTTTTTGTATACCGGGCGATGCATTATTAAGTTGAACATAGGAATTCCCATATAATTTTTGAGGTGGTTGAATATTGGCTCCCCTGTATATTTTATAGGAAAACTGCATTATAACTTTTTGAAGCGTGTCCAGTTTGACTACATTTTGGTAAGACAATCCTAAGCTATTCAAGTAAACATTATGGCAAAATTACGAAACTCTCATAGTTCAGGTAACACAGCAAACACCAGCAAATAATTTCTATGACGCTATTGCCAAAAATTGACGTAAAGCTGAATATAACGAATAATGAAAATTATTGTCACTGACACTAATTTTCGTTTTGTCAATGTCAAAATTTAATTTACTGGTTTACCTTACTGTTGTTCAATGGAAAAGTTATGCACAGATATTCAAATATTGTTTGGCCTGCTAGATTCCCTGACCTAACCCCTCTAGATTACTTCTACTCGGGTTACTTAAAACAAAAAGTTTACCAGCAATGGCCTTTTCATGATGTTGATCATTTGGAGAGAATAATTACACAATCATGCCGCGAAATTTCTCCAGAAATTATAAGGAAAGTATTAAGGAAATTTGTCAATAGAACGATGAAATGTATTGAACGAGAGGGTGGATATGTCGACGCATTAGTGGAACGAGTGAAAATTAAATTTCTATTTATTTCTAGTATTATTATTGTGTTAGTTACACAATTTATTATTTGTATGCGTTTCCTTATTTGCAATATAAATGCATATGCATTCATTACGGACGTGTTTAAATTGCAACATTGTTAGATAAAATTAAGAAACGGAAAGGTTATCATGTTTTTAATAATTACAAGAGATAAATGTGCATACATAATTAATTAATAATGCAGAAAATTTATTAAAAAATAACAGAATTTATTTTTCATCGTAAATGGGTTTTTAGTTCTGATCAACTTTTTTAATAACAATTTTCGATATTGTTTGCTTTTGGGCGAAATTCATATTTTTTGACAAATCTCGTATACGCCTAGTCTATACGTCAAATTAATAATAAAAAAGTTTTCCATATGGTTCCAACTTACGGAGACATCCTGTATATGGTTATGTTATGGAAATGGCTTAATATATTGAAATGGGTGACTTCTTGGGTGTCCTAGAGAAGGCTTACATATTTAGATAAATCGTCTTTATCCCATGTGCTGCCGTATTATACACATCTGTTTTCAGTTAACAACTGTATATGTTGCTCAACTCAAACACACGACGATACCCTTCAGTCTATGGATACGTTGCTATACTTTAAGATCTCTTTATAAAACGGATTGTTCTTAAATAATACCGAAGTTAAACACTATATTGACTAATGTGTCTTAAAATTGTGATTATTTTTATGTAAAGAGTTTGAAAAATAACTGACAACGCGGGTCAATGTTGTTTTGTTGACAATAACTGACCTTCCAGCTTCGTTTGTTTATGCAGCTTTCCCTTTAATTTCAACATGTTTGTTCCCGTTTACAATTCTTTATATTGCCACACATTTTTCACAGTCATTTTCATGAAAAGAATTGTTCAAAAAGACATGACAAAATGAAAAAGTGTTAAAATTATTGTATTTTTTCTACAGTGTTTGACGTGTAAATATGACAACACCGGCCAACATTTACTAACGCCCTTTGATAGTTGACCTACGTCAGTTGATTGTGTACAGGGTTTCCTATTTTCGACACTTTTATAGGGTATCTCCGTAACTGTTAGTGCTATCAAAAAAGTAATATAAGTGTCGTGTACTCTTTTTGGGTCGAACTTAAAGTGATAAATTCAAAATTTGAAAGATTTCTCTAGCTTAAGAGATACGGAGGAAAATCAAAAAATTGTCAATTTCAAAATTACCCTATATTTTCTTAGTTAAAAGAGATGCAGAAAAATGTTTTATACAAAAGTTTCTTTATAATGATTTTTGTATAATCTGCCGTTTTCAGAATAAGTATATGCGGTCAGGTAAAAAAGTTATCCGAACAAACCCATTTTTTAAAATGGAACATTGTATATTTTAATCTAAGAAGATTGCAATTTAAATTCTATTTTCAAATATATATTGGATGGATAATATTGGTTTCCTAGGCAAATTATTTAAACTTTATTACTTTAAACCACAGTAGGCCACAAAAGCTAATATCGTAGAGACAACTATGTTGACATTCTCGTTGTTATTTAACGTCGATTTAATTTTTACATATATACAGGGTGTTCCATTTAAAAAAATGAGGTTAGGAGAGATAAATTTTTTATCTGACCCCGTATACTTATTTTGAAAATGGTAGATTATTCAACAATCATTATAAATAAACTTCTGTATAAAACATTTGTCTGTATCTCTTTTAACTAAGAAAATATAGGGTAATATAGAAATTGTCAATTTGTTGATTTTCCCCCGTATCTCTTAAGCGAGAGAAAATTTTGAATTTTGATTTTACCATTTTAAGTTGGACCTAAAAAGAGAACATGACACCTACATTACTTTTTTGATAGCACCAACAATAACGGAGATACCCTATAAAAGTGTCGAAAATGGGACACCCTGTACATCTCTCGCAGTACTTGCCTAGTAGTTTCTGGGGTTTGACATAAGATAGCTTCCTCGCTTATTAATTCAAAACGCCATTTATTGTTAGTTTTCTTTAATAAGTTTTCATCTCTTGATTTGCGATTTTAAATATAATAACTTTATATACACCCTGTATAATATGTCTGTGAAAGATCGAAATAGAAAACTTGCTATTTTAATTTGTTCCTTGTCTTTTGTACATTAATGACGAACTTATGGAAATCCGTTACTATTTGGGCGTAATATGATTCTTACAAGTACCTTATGTAATACACTACAACTAAATAGTTATATTATAAATGCGCTGTGAATAATGGGAAGTAAACATTCATCTTGACTTACCAAATACTTTCCAGGTGCATACAACGGTTGACTAATCGAAGTAGTCATTCCTTGTCCTACACTGTTGACCACGCCGTTATTGTCTGGTATATTTGTTTGACTACGGTCAGTTTCGGAGATTTCGGCTTTTCGGAGATCTTCAAGGTGTCCCAGTACATCTCCGTAATGTGTGGAAAAAAGGTCGGCGTAACGGGACGCTAGACCTTCTAGGTAACCTCGATCGCCGTCCTGTAAAGGAAAAAAACCCATAAATAATATGTAAAATTATGTAAACGTCAATCTTTCAGACGTAGGGTAAAGTAAGGTTATGTCGTGATATTTCAGTAAAGTTACAACATTCGAACAGTATTTAGCTCCATAGACTCCTTAAGAAGCAATTTGACGAAGACAAACCCAGCCGGCCAAAAAGCAAATCTTGTTTAGATATAAGAAATATTTGAAAACCTTTGTTAGGTAAATGTAAACTTAGGTTAGGTACGTCATCCAGCAGTGACACATGACTGCACCCACCTCGGTTATGCTCAACTAACTTTCCAGCCCCCTAAATACTCTCGTAGTTTAGTAACATGTTCAGTATTCATCTGAAGACGATTGGAGATGTTCACCAGTTGAAACGTTGTGATATAAATAAATAAAGACAATGGAATTTGAACTTCCATTGTCTTTATTTTTTTAAGGTTAAATGCTAGCATTCTCATACATTCTAAGGGTTCTATTATAAGTCGTGCATAAATCAAACAAAAATATTACTTCTAGCCTTGGAGAGAAATATTACTTCTAGCCTTGGAGAGAAATATTACTTCTAACCTTGGAGAGAAATATTACTTCAAGCCTTGGAGAGAAATATTACTTCTAGCCTAGGAGAGAAATATTACTTCTAACCTTGGAGAGAAATATTGCTTCAAGCCTTGGAGAGAAATATTACTTCTAGCCTTGGAGAGAAATATTACTTCTAACCTTGGAGAGAAATATTACTTCAAGCCTTGGAGAGAAATATTACTTCTAGCCTTGGAGAGAAATATTACTTCTAACCTTGGAGAGAAATATTACTTCAAGCCTTGGAGAGAAATATTACTTCTAGCCTAGGAGAGAAATATTACTTCTAACCTTGGAGAGAAATATTACTTCAAGCCTTGGAGAGAAATATTACTTCTAACCTTGGAGAGAAATATTACTTCAAGCCTTGGAGAGAAATATTACTTCTAGCCTTGGAGAGAAATATTACTTCTAACCTTGGAGAGAAATATTACTTCTAGCGTAGGAGAGGAAGCAAATGGATGTTACCTAAGTTATAAAATTTATAATATTTGGTAACATATCACACAGTAATTTCATTAACGAAGTGCGTGTGTGTTTGTTAACTTTTAACCATGGAAGCCGTAAAAAGATAATAAGACACTGTCGCGTCGAGGACCATTAGCGCCATCTGTAGATATACATGCACAACTTCCTATGCCGATAGGTCACGTCGGTATATAAATTTTAAAAAATATCACGACATTGCCATGTCATTGAAGTACCTTACTTTAGCTAGGCTTGGTCCTATAAATATGTAGACGGTTTTAGGATTACCAATACACGGCTTTACATGGACATAATGTTGCTACAATACAATTACAATTACCTCTGTAGCATGTACAGGGTGTCCATTTTTGGGTAGTTTTACGGGGTATCTCCGTTATTAGTAAAGATAGAAGAATGCGGTTTCCGCAGCAATGTGCTACTTTTTGTCAAACAGAAGATGCCGTAATCAGAATTTTTCCAGGCCGCCTTGTTTTTGATATACGGGATGTTTATGAGAATTGTGCATTTTGGGACACCCTCAATATCTCGGGTACCCCGTAACGTATCAAAAAGAAATAAAATGTTTTTTTTTGTAGTTTTTACGTAGAATCCAGTGACTTACTCACAAATTTCCTTTTTTTGAATGGGTCACCCTATATATTTTTTAATAATATAATTTAGTTTGTAACAAGCTTCTCAAAAATATATAACACTTTATTTTTAGTCTTAGTATTAGGCCCGAAATATACGTTTTTAAAAAATATACCATTTTTTTTTTAGTAGGACATGACGGATATTAAAAAAAATACAGGTGTGATTAAATATCTCGGAAACCGTTCATTGTGCAGCTTCCGAGAAAAGTTGCAAACAGAAATTGCTGGAAATTATTTGCAAGTTTGTAGGACGGCCGCTAGGGGGCGTAACACTACTAGTGATTTCTTAACAGTCGATATCTCTACAATTTGGCATATGTTTTTAGAAACCTCGTATACGTATAAAATATCTTATGGTTAAGTTTTAGACCATGCAGGGCTATTTATAGAATCACTTTTTTTCTTAAAATTAATAATAAAAAAGATTTCCATATGGCTACAACTTAAGTAGGCATAAATTTCTGGTAAATGGGGGTTTTCAGGAGCAACGCTCAACCCTTTAACTGTTTTATTGTTTAAATTATAGAAATAAAAGTTGGTGGATTCACATGTGATATTATTTTGCATTTTATGACATAACGGACTACATTTTGTCACTTCCGGTTTAACCGGAAATTACCTCAACTTTAGATTTTTAAATGGAACACCCAGTATATTTTTGGATATATCAATTCAGAACACCATTCCAAATTCAACCATGTCCCATACGTCACTTTTTGACGCTTCTAATAATTTTTTTTTTGTCATTTTTATTATTTCATTTAGGTTGCTATGAACTCCCTAAATTGGTTTACTGCTATTCAAATTCTTGATAAAAACGCAAATTTTCAAGTTTTATTGTGTTTTAAATTTTTTACACACTATTTAACTTTTTAATAAGGCCTTTTCCCAGAAAACTCAATTGTTTCAAATGGAAACATATTGGCTTACTCCAGCAAAACGATAGAGCGCTTTTTTCCAACAATTTGATAGCCTTATGTCAAGTTAAAAAAGAAGAGATAATTTATTAAAAATACCAACTCATGACAAGAATACAACAAGAAGCGCAAACGGCTTTACATTTATCTAGATACCCATGACGCTATAATGCTAACAAACAAATGAACAAAATTACAAATTTAAAATCCGCCATCATTTGGCTACAAGTAAACCATTTTAGCGATCTCGATGAAAAAATATAAATAAGAAGAAAAATGATTTAAAGTGTCAAAAAGTGAAGTATGGGGTGTCGTTGAATTTGGAATGGTGTTCTGAATCGATATTGCCAAAAATATACTGGGGGTTCCATTTAAAAAGCCTAATTTGAGATCATTTCCGGTTAATACGGTGACAGTAACCAATTCGAATTTAACGCTAAGAAAACCCAGGCAGCTGTCTAAAAAGGTTAACATTACAGAACCGGATATAGTCATGGCAGGACACGCAATTCCCCTGGCTTCATCTATTAATTTGCTGGGCGTCAATATGGGAGGAAACTTGTATTGGCATAGCCACGTTGTGGCAAGCGCCAAGATAGCTTCTCAGAAACTTGGTGTACTCTTCCGAATCAAAAAGTTGTACACACCTCAACACACAACTTTTGACACTATACAAAGCCCAGATTCAACCATCACTAGAGTACTGCTCACATGTCTGGTGCTCTGCACCCAAACATACTCTTCGGCTACTGGATTCCGTCGAAAGAAGGTCTGTTCGGCTGATTGGAGACCACGAGCTGACGAAGAGCCTCGACAGCCTAGAACATCGAAGACATGTTGAGGATTTGACTCTCTTTTATAGATATTTCCATGGAAACTGCTTGGGTGACTTTGCCCTCTTAATTCCGCCCAGAGCGGCGAACAGCAGAAATATACGACGAACCACTATCGCCCATCCATATGTGGTTAAGCTTATAACTCCTCGAACTTCAAAAATTTTGAACAAAAATACTTTTGCCAATCATATTTTTCTGATCTTTTTATTTTACTCGTCGTGACGTAATAAATTTTCGAAAAATATTTAATAGCAAGCAAGAAGAAAAAAGCGTGCCACCAAGAAGAAGGAAAAAGCGAAAATTTCATTTGTACGCGATTTTACTTCCGCGATTGATTCTGCAGAGGCTTAAAGAAAAATTCCATTCGAAAAATATTATTTTATCCAGTTCCCCTGAAAAAGGCGATTAAAAATAATTAGTGAAAAGCCCTTTTGGAATTATCTTTCCGGATTTTTGCGTCGAGGATAAAAACGGCTTGATTTTTTAAAAGGATTTTATTGGAAATCGCAACAATGGCTCGAGTGTTTTTGAGGTTAAGTGCAGAAATTGAAATATATTATACAGGATGATGCATCATTTGGTTGAACAGAGGAAATCCTATGTAATTTTATATACAGGGTGTCCCAAGTAAAGTGGCCTATTAGAAGTATCTCGCGAACTAAATGAGATTTTATTTTGAAAATTTGGCTGTGGCTATAAGAGATGGTTTTCTACGTTTACAAAATATTTTCGATGGTGCGGTGCTGCCGGATCATACCGAAAGCGGTAGCAACTTCGGAATTTTAAATGAATTTCCCCATATATTATATTTTTTTGGAATCTAGGTAAAAATCTAGAACAGTTTTCTGTATAATATAATATACCTATCTTTAAGAGTTTTTGAATTATAAATAATTTTGTGATTTTTTAACGCCGTATCGGGACCTGAAAAGAAAATCATATCTTTTTAGCGGTTCCAGCTAGAAAGCTGAAAATTTGACAATAATTTCACAAGACCATCACAATTTTATAATTTTGAACAGTATTTAATTAGTTTTATACAGGGCGTCTCCAAAACAATATTTCTGAGGGAGATGAATTATTTCAAAAATCTTCCTTTTTTTAAATGGGACACCCTATATTTGATATGTTTTGCGAATGGAGGATCGAATTTGCTATCTAATGATATTAAGTGTTCCTATACCTATCTTCAATATTTTCGGACTTATAGCGAAATTTAAAAATTATCTTATAAAAATATATTTTTTGGTAATTTGCTGTGGAATGGATTCATAGAAAGAAAATAATGAAAAATCCATGTGACGTTATGTCTGTGTTGTTGTAAAAAAAATGGTTAACCAATAAGGAATTAATTAATAAATAAATAAACAAAATGAATATTTCGCAACAACACCAATAAAGTAACTAAATTGTTTAAAATGCTTGGCTCTTAAACATTCATAAATTGTGGTTCATGTCAATTGTCACCTTTTTAATTTCTATCCCTTCTAGAGACCGAGAAGCTGTTCGTACTCGATTTTCTAAATCTTCTGTTGTTGTGACGGGTTCTTGTATACTATTTCTTTAATCCTACCCCATAGATATAAATCTAGGGGGGGAAGATCCGGAGACCTTGGGGCCATTTCCATGCATTAGGATGCAGTTCATTAAATTTTCTGCAAGTTCTAGATAAAACTCTACCACACTTCCCATGAATATAAAATAAACTTAAAATATCTAAGCTCGAATAATGTGAATTAGACATTTTTATTACAACAACACAGACATAACGTCACATGGATTTTTCATTATTTTCTTTCTATGAATCCATTCCACAGCAAATTATCAAAAAATATATTTTTATAAGATAATTTTTAAATTTCGCAATAACTCCGAAAATACTGAAGATAGATATAGGAACACTTAATATCATTAGATAGAAAATTCGATCCTCCATTAGCAAAACATAAACAAATACATGTGTCTCATTTAAAAAAAAAATTTTTGCAATAATTCATCTGCCTCAGAAATATTGTTATGGAGACGCCCTGTATAAAACTAATTAAATACTCAAAATTATAAAATTGCGATGGTCTGGTGAAACTATTGTCAAATTTTCAGCTTTCTAGCTGTAACCGCTAAAAAGATACGATTTTCTTTTCAGGTAACGATACGGCGTTAAAAAATCACAAAATTATTTATAATTCAAAAAGTCTTAAAGATAGGTATATGATATTATATAGAAAACTGTTCTAGATTTTTACCTAGATTCCAAAAAAAATATAATATATAGGGTAATTCATTTAAAATTCCGAAGTTGCTACCACTTTCGGTATGATCCGGCAACACCGCACCATCGATTTTCTAAACGTAGAAAACCATCTCTTATAGCCACAGCCAAATTTTCAAAATAAAATCTCATTTAGTTCTCGAGATACTTCTAATAAGCCACTTTACTTGGGGCACCCTGCATGGATAACTCACCAAATTCTGTGATGGAAGAAATAATTTTATAATGTTTTTTTGATTTTTCTTTCCTGGACTACAAAACTTTTTCTTTTAGTTTTAAAGTAATTACTCTTACAGTACCCAAGCAAATTAAATAGCATTTTAGATATCTCAGACACATTCACCATCAATGCCGGTGTTCCTCAAGGGTCACTATTCTCTCTAACTCTCTTCTTTCTCTACATATCCAATCTGGGAGAAAATATATCTTGGCATAACCCAGAAGGCGTTGCATAACCAATCGCCAAGATAGCTTCTCAGAAACTTGGTGTACTCTTCCGAACGAAAAAGTTGAACTCACCTCAACAACTTTTGATACTATACAAAGCCAAGATTCGACCATCACTAGAGTACTGCTCTCATGTCTGGAGCTCTGCACCCAAACACACTCTTCGGCTATTGGATTCCATCGAAAAAAGGGCAATTCGTCTGATCGGAGACCACGAGCGGACGAAGAACCTCGACAGCCGAAAACATCAAAGACAAGTTGGGGATTTGACTCTGTTTTACAGATATTTTTATGGAAAGTGCTCGGCTGATCGTGCCCTATTAATTCCGCCCAGAGGGGTGAATAGCAGAAATACACGTCGAACCACTGCCGCCCATCCATATGTGGTTAAGTTTATTACTCCTCGAACTTCATTATTTAAGAATTGTTTCATCTGGAGGACTTCATCCTTATGGAACGACCTTCCCGAGGTCGTTTTCCCAACGACTATAATCTCCAAAGATTCAAAACAAACGTGAATCACTTTATTCCCACACGCACCAGCCCCAGAGTGCCCTAAAGGATTTTTCCTATAGTGCTTGTGTTTGATCATAAACAAAATTGTATTATTTGAGTAATACACCAAGAAAATGTTGGGAAAATTTTTCTGGCGAGCCTCATTCGAGTAGCCGACACTGGTGTTTTGAGAAGAGATATTCACCTTACCTCATTCGTTAGCTTACTCGAGTCTCCCCTACAGGTACGTTTATAGACGATTTAGTGGAACATCCCTAACCGTAAATTAATTATGTTACACACAGTGAAATTTTTCACAAAAAATAAGGACACTTTAGACTCTCAATTAAAAGAATCTGCAAGTGTTTAAAAATGCTATAAATTTTAAATTTCTATTTTACGGACCGGGTGCTCTGCAACAGACCAGAAACATAATTTTTAACTTGCCAGGGAAGATTTAAAGAATCCGGTTATTTTTGCTGTAAAAGAAGTTGTAGTAAATTTAAACCGGGTGCATAATATATCCTTTTCTATTTGGGTTTCATAATGGCTACATTATGAAATGCAAAAAAATTTAACAACTTGCCACTTGAAACTGAAATTTTATTTTTTGTCTTGTCTTGTGTGCCTGAGGTGACTTTAACGAGTGAGTATACTCAATTAATTTTAAATTGTTTAATTTAACTTGTTTCTACGACAAAATTTTTAAAATTTGAATTCCATATGTCTTATACATGTCTGTGTTTTATTTTATTTTATTATTTTAATTCTTGTAGAGCCTTAGCCCTGATGATGGCCTTTTAGAGGCCGAAAGCGCTAGGCGTTTGGTAGAATTATTTTACGCTGAATACAAGTCAGACGTTTTGTTTTATTTTTATATATATTTATAGTTAGGTACTGTAGACATTTCCTGGGCATTAATTGTTATTCCTGTCAGATTCTGTGTCGACACCATATTTTGTTCAATGTTTTGAACTTTGTTCTGCTCGCACCATAACTCAAAGTTTTGCATATTCTTTTTAAAAGTTTTTCTAGATTATTTTCTTTCTGACGGAGTACAACTTTCTTCCTGACTCTGTTTATTAACTTTAATAGATATATTTATTTTTAATTATGACGGATGGGAAGAAGCTTTGTTGTGTTCAATTGTTTCTATCATAGCATATTTGATACATGTAACATTTTTTATGAAATTGTAAAAGTATTGCCAACCCAAAAAGAAAATATTAATTCAATTGGAAAAAATCTACTATATTTTTTTAAGTTTTTCAGATTTTAAAGACCCAAAATAGAGAAAGTATTATTTTTTTTTTGCTTTGGCAGGTCTGCCATTCGGTCAGTCGCTAATTTGTTTATTGATTCGATCGTTCAAGCATTTAGTTTAAGGTAGTTCAATATAAACTTATTCCCTGACAGGAAGAATACAAGGTCACACTCTTCTCGCTCTGGGCCGATCAGAGCATTCTATAGACAGACAGGAGGGAAAAAGTATTATAAAATACACTGTTTATAAGACAATTAGAGCACTTGTACTTTAGAAAAGTAGTTTCCTAAATTAAACGCGTGCACAAGATGTCTTATGTCTTGTATTAAAATATAAAATACAGTGTCATTTGCAATGATTGGAATAAAAAAAAATATATTTGTTTGAAATATTGGTACTCACTATAAAAACATGCAGATCTTTTAAATAAACATATTTTGAGGTATCTATCACTAACGACTATACTGGAACTTGGGCTTAATATTGCTATTTTAAATATAATTTGGTATGTTTGAATTTTTTGAACAACTTCCTATACCAATCTCCAACCGTTTTTGAGATAACAATCATAAGAGTATTATTTATAAAAACATGTCAAAAGTAATTTAACTATAAAAAATTTGAGATGATTTAGAGGGTACTTTTTATTTAATAAAAATATTTTTTATACATGATCTTATAAAAATTATACTTGTCTGGTATTTTTTTTAATGATCAAACACAAGCACTATATTAAAATCGTTTAAGGCACTCTGGGAGTGGTGCGTTTGCGCAAAAAGCGATTCACGTTGGTTTTGAATCGTTGGAAGTTATACTCGTTGGGAAACACGACATCGGGAAGGTTGTTCCATAAGGATGAAAGAATTCTTAAATAATGAAGTTCGAGTTACTAAGCCTAACCACATATGGATGGGCGCCAGTGGTTCGTCGTGAATTTCTGCTATTCGCCGCTCTGGGCGGAATTAAGAGGTCAAGGTCAGTCGAGCTTTTCCATGGAAATATTTGTAAAAGAGAGTCAAATCCCCAAATTGTCTTCGATATTCTAGGCTATTATTAGGCGGACACATTTCGACGGTCCCGTAGTTATTCACCTAAGAGAGGTTTCACTGTATTTACTAATTTTTTATCTAATCTTAAATGATTATTATTAAAAATCATATACAGGGTGTTCTTGGATGGGGTTACCACAAATGGGACTAATTTTTGAATTTCTCGACAAAAAGAATTTCTTTATAAAAAATTTTGCTTGTAAAAAATTAAGATTTGACATTAGAAAAATTAATTTTTGTACACAAGGAAGTCAAAATCTTAAAAGAATATTGATTTTACCTAATTTTTCGCTATTGAGGCAACTGCCATCGGGAAATGTTTAAATTAATTTCTTCCCATGTCGAAGCTGTTTTCCGAATATAAGGAATCCAACAAAAATACCTGGGGCTTTCACGTTGAACAAAAACTTTTTAAAAAATGCAAATTTAATTAATACTACTTAGAATTTGTGTTTAAAAAAGAAAAATTATAAAGCGAGAAGTTAAGGTAGTTTACTCTTAGGTAAAATCAATTTTTTAAAAGATTTTGACCTCCCTATATACAAAAACAAAATTTTTTAATGACAAATCTTAATTTTTTTAACAACCCCGATTTTTTGTAGAGAAATGAAAAATTAAGCCCATTTGTGGTATAGGTAACCCCATCCAGGGACACCCTGTATATAATATTGACATGCCAATATTACTGGTATTATTGAAGGTTTGTTGGCAAGTGTCACATTGCATATTATATATCTACTTCCCGCCCTTATTCCCTGTTCTCAATCATCGTGAATTTGATACCTATAAATTCATATTTTTCTTTATATTTTTAATTCTACTTGCAAACTGGCAGACAATATTCCTAGAAATAGAACTGTTCGCAGTTACCTTTGAGATACCGCCGTATAGCTTCTTATTGGCTTGATTTTAACCCGTATATGTATCGGTTTACCAGGATAAGTTGTTGTTGACCACTCAGTCGTATGTGTCGTACAATTATTAAGGGTGTATGAAGAATACTGTGCGACAAGCACGTGATGTCGGATAAGAAATTATAAAAGTTAAGTTTGCTTTTGAACGGAAAGTATGTCAGTAAAAATTGGGCTTGCTCGGGTTCGGGACCAGCCTGACTTCGTATATTAAGCCATTTGCATAATACCATCAGTCGGTAGAAATATAAGATAGCGGATTTATTTGAAAACATAAATATTATTTCGATGTAAGTAGCATTTTTTATGATTTTTTTATTATTTTTGTGGTAAATAAAATAGTATACAAACATCATTGGAAATTTTCATTACTGTGATAAATTTAACCTCGACGCTTCGTGCCTCGTTAAACTACAATCGTCTCGAGAGTAATGAAATACTTTCCACCTCGGTATGTAATATACTTATTACATAACTTAAACGTTTTTTATGATGGGTTTATTGTAAATAAAAATATTAAATGCGAGTAAATGATAATATTTTTATTAATAAATTGTATTCTGCGAGCACGTCTTTGTAGTGCGGGATGTTCTCTAAAAAGATTAGTTTTTGAGATATAAACACAAGCAAAAATTATTAATTGGGACACCCTGATTATTATATTTTTAATTAATTGATCACACTTTGGACGTTACAAAAATGTATAGTTTATATTTACCCTCAAAAAGAAGCTAAAAATGTGATATTTTCAAACAAATTCAAATATCTAAAACTGGACAGATCTATCATATTTTTATTATTTATGTACAGTACAGGGTGTCCTATTTTCGACACTTTTATAGGGTATCTCCGTGCTCTTTTTGGGTCAAACTTAAAATAAACTCTCGCTTAAAAGATACGTGGGAAAATCAACAAACTGACAATTTCAAAATTACCCTATATTTTCTTAGTTAAAAGAGATAGAGAGAGATGTTTTATACAGAAGTTTCTTTATATTAGTTGTTGGATAATCTGTCGTTTTCAGAATAAGTATACGGGGTCAGGTTAAAAAGTTATCGGATCTAACCTCATTTTTTAAAATAGAACACCCTGTATATTTTAATCTAAAAATATACTACTTTAAATTCTTCTTTCAAATACATAACACATCATGGATGTGTGAAAAAAAATAACGGGAATCATCGGAAATGTTCGGTATATGTCCTTAAATGGTTGCCGTCTTTCCGGATAGCGAACAAAATATGCATTGCGCCATTTCTTCGTTTCTTCCACTTTCAATATAAACTGATATCACATCAAATTTTTCAAAATGTTGATAGGTCATTTTCGCAATTGAGTATGTAAAAATGAAATTGACGTTAAATGTTAATAGTCAACATAGTTGTTTCTAGGGTATTAGCTTTGGTTTCATGGTCTACTGTGGTTTAAAGTAATAAAGTTTAATAAATCGCCTAGGAAACCAATATCATCCATTGTGTGTTATATATTTGAAAGGAGAATTTAAAATAGTATCTTTTTAGGTTAAAATATATAGGGGTGCTCCATTTAAAAAAATGAGGTTAGGTCCCATAACTTTTTTACCTGACCCCGTATAAATATTCTGAAAACGGCAGATAATTCAATAATCAATATAAAGAAACTTCTGTATAAAACATTTTTCTGTATCTCTTTTAACTAAGAAAATATAGGGTAATTTTGAAATTGTCAATTTTTTGTTGACGAACGAGCGAAAATTTTCTAATTTTGATTTTATCATTTTAAGTTTGACCCAAAAAGAGCACATGACACCTACATTACTTTTTTGATAGGACTAACAATTATAATCCTGTAAAAGTGTCTAAAATGGGACACCCTGTACTTATTATTATGGCAGAGTCTTTATAATATGCTTATTAGTTATTTACTCTTAACAATAGCCATTTATGATAATTATGAAAAATATGATGTGGTATGTTTGTTTAATACAATCAAATGAAAAATGTTTTAGGCATTTTAATTTGTTTCTAACAAATTATTAAAAATATGGCATTTTTAGCTTCTTTTTGATAAATATAAATAACTATTCATTTTTGTAAAGCTCAAACAATACCCAATTAATTAAAAATATAATATGTGTCCAATTTAAAAGTTTTTAGTATCGTCAAAAACTAAACTAAAAACTGGCTACGCAACTGAACTTTACGTGAACATCTTTAATAAGATCAGTTTTTACCTTTTTGATAAGTTAGTGTGTAGCGGAAATACGAGGGGTGTCTAAAAAGCGAAGATTTCCAAAATCACCCTGTAGATTAAAAACTAAGGAAGCCATGACAAATTTGATACCGAAATCTTTAGTTTCGTTAAAAAGTGGGAAACTAAAGTGAAAACCCCAACATTCTATCTTTGATAAAAACTTTAATACCTACCACCTAGAAAGTGCCGAAAATGGGACACCCTGTACATTGCACAGAGTATCCAATTAATATATAACCTTGGTTGTGTTTAATTTTTTGCAACGAGCTTACCTGGAGTGTCAATTATTTTTGGTCTACCCTATAGAACCTTAAAACCTATAGAAGTATTTTTTGTAAAAATGTTGCATCTTCACCACATCCGAAAATGATTCGGATGAATTGTCAAACTTGTAAGAAGGGTCCAATTTAATTGACCCATTTATTATGATATCTTAAGGGTAATCATCCACTAGAAAAATAATCACATTCTAGCGCTATGTAATTATTGAACCTGATCTGGGATTAAAGAAAGTGCGTGTCAGGGTTCATCAAATAATTTATCTTTGGGACAACTATTAAACAGGGTGAGTCCACCGACCTATAACTATGGGGTGCGCACAAAAAAGTTCAGAGCGAATATTTGACCACCTCTCAATTTACATGGGAAATGTCATGTGTCCTGTTCGGACCACCCGCTATGTCTAACCTACCATAAACCGTTCGCCGTGTATAATGTCCTTCTCTTAATGTTAAGGTATAGCGCAGTATGCTGCGTCAAATAGCATTGCAAAAATTGTAACTCTTCATATAAAATATTACTTCAAGTCCCAATTTCTTGAAATTTTAAATTTTGCACTTCCGAACTTTGCATAGTTATTTCCATTTTCCATTATCTCCAAATCTGTCCATTGACGCGAAGTCGCGGGTATTATAAAAGGAAACGAGACTTCATTCAGAACATCTGCGCGAAAATTGAAATTGAAAAATAAAGCTCTTGATGTTTTAGCCTTATGTCTTTATAGCCGAGTTATGTTTCGTTTAAGATTTTGGCACACTTCTAGAAAACGCCAGTTGGAAAATTGCCATTGAACGTTTCCAGTGTCCTAAATTGCTACGATTTTATCATGCTATCGGGTAGATTTCTCAGTATTACGCAATGTAATTATTAAAATTAATTTCTATATTTTCCAGAAAAAAATTCTTGGTTTTTTAATTTTAAGATTAAAATACTTTCTAATATTTCAGTGAACTGATTATAAATGTTTATTCCTTCAAATACAGTGCAACCTCGATAATCCGGGCTAATTAAAACCGCAGTCCGGATTAGTAAATAATCCGGATTATTGAAGCGAGATAGTTTTTTTATTGAAAAACGAAAATTTAATACAAAACAACTAGAAAATATTACATAAACAAAAATTATTTAAAACAGAAGCATACGCAACGCTGTAATAAGGGACGCGTTAAGATAATTTCGATCTAACATTAGTCATAAGTAGGTAATCGTTGTAGGTATTTTTTACAGAATTTCAGATAATATGAAGAAATAATCTATATTTTTGCGATATGTACTTAAAATATAGAATTAGCTACACCACTGCTTTACCTTAAAAAACATAGCCTCATTATTCTCACTTATCGACAAAATATTAATCCGGGGTTAGAATAGTCGAATTTCTTACACACCACGCACTGACGAACCATTGTAGATGGCTATTAAATAACTCTAAATAGTTTTAGTTCGAGACATCAAAACTAAATATCAATCCAAAAACACAATAGATCACAAACAATCACAATAGCAGCAGCGATAAACGGTAACAACACCCCGGCGATAAGAGAGCATTAAAACAATTCTGTCTATTGATTAAGTAAATGGTTTTGGTTATGTACGTACATATGTTAGTATATTTAATAAAATTCATACACGATTTTTTATTTTTATTATTAATTGCATGAATGGGCATTCTAATTTATCATTTTTATAAACTCTCCAGATTTAGATATCCTTTAGGTTTATACAGGGATATTTTTTAAAAACTTGACATAGGCTAACTTTTATATTTGAAATGATAGACCTATAGTTCCTGAAGCAAAGTTTTAGGTTCAACTAAGTAAAATGTGTGGAAAAAATAAACGCATTGTTGCCAGATTGGGCTATTTAAAAAATCATATTTTCTTAAATGGCAACATCGCATTTTTTATCAAATTTTGAAATTCTAGACAAAACTAAAAGAGTGGAAGGTTTTGATTAGAGTGGCGGTTTACGAGCTAATTAATAGTGCCTGAACTTAAATTTATTTTCCAATATTAAAAATAGTAGCAATAGTAACAAAAATTAATTACCATTAACATTCATTTTTTTTTAAATGTTTGAACTGATTTCCTTGTTAGTTCTGCAGCAACAAACAAGTTCAACAAAATTTCTTTTAACATTATGTGACATTTGAGGGATTTTGTTTTGAATTTCCCCTTGTTAGTTTTAATTCATCAATTGACACAGAAGCGTTAACATAAATTCTATTTTTCAGATGTCCCCAGAAAAAAGGTCTCAAGGAGTGAGATCGGGAGATCTGGGTCTGTTTATTATAGCTATTTATTTGACTTTTCTCTCTGTCAAAAACTTGCTTCAACGAGAGATAGGAAACTAATGTTTTAAGATCATAACCCGAACAAACTAGCGAATAAAAGTGACAGCATTGAACCACCCACAATTTTTGCGAAATGGAACAAAAAATATGAGGAAAAGAGCTCTAAATCATACGGCAAAAGAAAAAGAAGTTATTTTGGCTGTTCAATGAAATTCCATGAGAAAGATATTATTTGACACAAAGACTGACAACTTCATATTTGATTTAATTAAAAATTAATCTTATAAATCATAACATAAAATTTTAAGTACATAAATTTGGGTGCTTAAAGTATGATAATAACACTTACATGGTGTTTACATGTCGGTGGAATGTAAAAGGCAATTTATTCCCTACTTAACCATAAAGGCATCCTTAACGTGTTTTTATTAAGTATGGTGCAGGCCTACCTTATCGACCTTAGTGTGTGTCCACAAAGGCGCACCGCCATTCGCACTTAACCTGGCACCATAGCACCCTTTGATAGCATCGAACAGCCTCGCTCGAGCTTCGCACAGTAGTCCCTCGACATCGAGATATAAACATGGACTGTGCGTATATGAGAATGCATATAGATATTTTTGTATATACAGGTCCTTAGGTCATTATTATATATAAAGAAAAGTTCATATAAACATATGTCCGCAACGGCTTAAATTCTTTGCTACAGGGTGTTGAATTTTTATTTCTTAAACGGTTATTTTTTAATATCTTCCAAAGTACTTTAGATATTATTTTCAATTTTGGTATGTGTTAATAGGATATTTTAGTTAGAAAAGTTATTCAATTGTTCCACCAGTGGCGTCTCTGCAAACATGTCATCTGATATTTTTTACAATATAGATGGTATGCCACTGACATTTTTTCATGTGGATATTTTTTCTGATTAGCCTGGTCAATTCTAAATGAAAACGGTCTCTTGATTTTTTTCTCGTCAGACGGCACCGTTCTTGATTAAAACCACTAAATTTATATTGAAACTCATTATTATTAACATTGATAAAATAATTAATGATAAATTTTGTTTTATAAAAATTGTTGGAAATGGCCATCTTCTTAAAAGGCATGGTTCCGCCCGTCTTCGCATCGAATTGCCACTCCAACAAAATTCAACACCTAGTAGCAAAAAATTTAAGCCGTTGCGGACATATTTTCATATGAATTTTCTTTGTAAAATGACCTAAGGAATCACACCATGAAATATTAGCACGTCATTAAGGAACACCCTGTATAATTACTTGGATTTTATGTAGGACAACACTATATAAAATAACAATTAAAATGTTAAAAATTAATCCAGTATAACTTATTTTTTTCTAATTAATTAATTACGATCCTGTTTAAACATATGATTTAATATGACATCCTGTATATTAACTGATTTTCCAATTTCACGTCAAATTCTGAACATATACCACTTTGTTATAGTAGCGTCTAAAATAATATCTTCTTCATCGGAAGCAGATGATAACGCACAGGCCATGTTTATATCTCGATGTCGAGAGACAAACTGATCGACAGGCAAGGCAATGAGCTAGGCTCGGTGCGCCGTTGCGGACACTACTGTGCGGTGCTATGGTACCAGGCTATGGTCGAGGGCGATGTGCGGTGCTCCGTTGTGGCCATACACTTATGTTTGATCGCTGGTTGCTATTTCCTTATTTTTAATTATCCAAGATGGATGTCACAAATAGTGACTGGAAAAAATTGATCTAGAATTTTAATTATTTTATTAACAGAATCCAAAATCAGGTAATTTAAATATTTGTTCGAGTTTGTTCGGGGATATTTGAAATTATACAAAACTTTCCTTATTTAACCGTTCTATTGATTTTAATTTATTAAAACCGAGTTTATGTATGTTAACTAAATACAGCTTTATTCGGTGTGGATTTCTTTTGGATATTTTTTTACTGTAGACACCAGTAAATATATACCTTAGTCTAAAAATGTATCCTTTTTAAATCCCCTTGAATAATATATCTTTCTATTAATGACGGAGATTTATTATAATGTTTCTATTAATAAGGACATATGTATATATTGCTTTAGTATTAATGAGAATAAGTTATATCTAGCCAGGTATCTAGTTACTAATAATAACTTTATAATATTAAATCTACATAACAATAAAAAAAATAAATACAAAGGCATTTTTAAACGTTTTAAAAATAATTTTACATATTACAAATTTTAAAGATTGTTGTTCCTGCCAAACTAGACTGCATATCTTCTGTTTCCCTTAAGCGGAATATTTAAGATAAAACTTGGGTCTTTAGGAAGTTCTAAGCGACCTAAGAAAAATCTTAAAGGTGAGAAACAGCAATTATAGCAGATACCACTATCTAAATTACAATCGGGCCCTCGTACATTTTTTATTTTTCGCTTAAAACTTCTTTGTTGTAGCGGAAGTTTAGTTTCAGCTCAGGTTAAAAAATACAAGAATTAAAGTCTGTTTCGTTGCCGTTGATAGCTCGATACCCTCATTAAAGATTCAAAACAAGGGCCCGGTGGCCTAAAATATTTTACCTATAAAATGGTCTTTTTACGTACATCTAGCATAAAGATGAAGAAATTTTGACCTATTCCACCGGGTAACAGATAAAGTAACAATAGAGCCATAAAATGAAATGAAAGGATAATGATTAAAACGGCCCATCATGGTCGGAGAGTTGGGTTTTTAATGTAACCGCTTATTATTTTATTTAAATGTAATAGATTTTATGATTTTATGAATTTATTTACAAGAAAACTAATTTATTTACAGATCAAAAAATATTGACAATTTCAATAATTATAACTCGATAAAATGGTCCTCAGAAGAATCTGAAGAGTCATCATGTCCTACGCTTATTACTAAAGGCTCAATTTCCATAGTTGTGTCAATTACGTTGTCAAGTTCCCACATTTTTTGTTCCTCTACTATAGCATGTTTTATGGCGTTTTGCCAATTTTCTGATGACACATTTGCTAAAGAATGAAGCAAGAGGTGTCGCACTTCTTGCATTTTAAAAGTTTTGTTATTTCTAGCAACATATCCTTTTACTTGAGCCCATATTAATTCGATAGGATTTAGCTCACAATGGTAAGGTGGTAAACGGAGCACTATAATACCTCGATCTCTTGCCATCTCGTCAATAACATACTTTTTATACTGTGATTTATGTAGCCTAACAATATCCAAAAGTTCTTTTTTTACCATGGTATTATCGTAACTCAATTCCTTTCGTTGTAACCAGTTTACGATTTCCGCCTTTTTCCATGAAGTTGTGGGAAGATTCTCTTTTAGCCTAGAGTGATAGCTGGCATTATCCATCACTATTACAGAATTAGCGGGAATGTATTCTATCATTTGCTTAAAATATTCCTCGAAAACATCAGCAGTCATTTCTTCATGATAGTCTTTAGTAGAATTCGACTGGAATTGTAATAATCCTTGATCCAAAAAGCCATTTGAACTTCCTATATGAGTTATAATAAGTCTGCGTCCCTTTCCAGATGGTGGTCTAAGTCCTGTTGACCAGCCTTCCATGACAGCTTGTCGAGAACTTAGGACATTTTTATCTTGCCAAACTTTAGATACGGTGTGCCCTTCGCTCAGCCAAGTTTCATCCAAATAGAAAATGTTTTTGCCTTCGCTGCGGTATTTTCGGATGGACCTTAAGTATTGACGTCTCCAGCAAATAATATCTGCTCTATCAATAAGAAAAGATTTTCTGTTTTGCTTCTCCCATCGAAAGTTCATATCATGAAGTATTTTCCATAGTTTCGTTCGTGATAGCTGTGGTAAGTCCTCGTCGTAGTTAATGGCTTGTAAAATTTTGTCTATAGTTGGTATTTCCTTGGCAAAATAAAAACTATGTACTTTTCTTCTAATACCATTTTTAATGAAATTGTCAATTTCTAACGGTTTCTTTCCTGGGAGTGGTTTTGGCTCACTGAGGTTCTTATATTTTCTTTCACGCAAGAACCTATATATAGTAGCCTCTCCAACTCCTACCATATTGGCACACTCTGCAATGATGCTACGAACATCACTTGCAGGTTTCTGGTACACTAGAGCATCATGCACGTTTAATATTAATGTCTTTTCTCGGAGAGAATATGCACTCTTGCTAATTTGACGAAGACATGTTGGCGAAAAACTTGAAGCCATTGTTACAAGTATAGGAAATAATTCAACTTTGAGATAATGCAGTATCTAAATACAACTAAATACATAGTTTGACAAACGCACATCAAATGGCGTAATAACATCCTAAAGCAGGCAAAAATAGGTAAATTAATTACCCCTGTTGTACCTACTTTAACCCTAATCCTACTTAACAATGGACAGAGGCCAATTTTCTTATTAAATAAGGTAATTACTATTGGCAACGCCTATGGTTTACGGTTGTTTTATGGCTTCAACCCTCGATATGAGCTATCAACTGCAACAAAACGGACTTTAAACTTTTCACAGTGTTATGGAAATTACTTATACCTTAAACTCGCACATGCTGAGATGATAATAATGAATTGCAGAAAAATTTCCACAAAAATTCCAGCGAAAAATGTGTTTTTTTTTGTAAACGACATTAATAAGCACTAATTTTAAATTAAAAGCTCATGGAAACAAATAATTTCACTGCAGATAACATTTTACGACACTCAAGGCCACCATCAACGAGCCACCATGAGTAGTGACGACGTGACGAACGTTTAAACACGTCGTTTGTTTCGATTGACTGAATGTACTAATGTACCAGTGGTATAGGCGCATCGCGGTTATTGGTCGATGACAAGCCATGATGTCAAACGAGGGGGGTAGACCATTTTACAGATAGTTTAACTGTTCAGATTATCAGTTTTAAAGGATTCATTTTTGCAGAAATAATTGCGTATGTATGTCTGTGCCCGGTATGGTAGCTCAGTAAACAGAACTACCGCATTCGGCCGTGGCGACCCGGGTTCGATTCCCGGTAGGTGTACGTCAGTACACAAAATTTTAGTAGGCAAGTATGCAGCATGTTGCTAGTTTAGTCCTGAATAAGACCCAGTGACTGGAGCGGATAATCCTGCTCCTTTGGGGACTGATGGACAGACTCGGGGCTCAGTCCTGAATAATACCTGATGACTGGAGCGGATAATCGTACTCCTTTGGGGACTGATGGACAGACTGGGGGCATGCGCGTGGTTCGGATCCCACGTCAAAAGCTGTAGGTCCCGTCTGGCCGACATTTCCCAGACGTTAAACAAAAGGGATACAACAAGCCGTTACCTGCAGTATAGTGGCAACATGCCAGCCCTCATTCAACCATGTCTGTGACATTTGATGCTTTAAAGTGTAATTTTACCAACAAGAAACACCAGTATTTTGTAGACTTTTTAACTTATCATACAAACAAGGAATATTTCCATCGTGCTGGAAGACGGCGCGAGTCCAGTCTATACCAAAGAAAGGTAAGAGAACCCTGCCTAACAACTATCGACCAGTCGCATTGCTTTCAGTTATGTCAAAAGTAATGGAGAAAGCTATTAACCAACATCTCCTACAGTACCTGGAAGGCTTCAACATTATCAGCGATCATCAATACGGTTTTCGGAAGTCCAGATCAACTGGAGATCTTCTAGTCTAGCCTATGTCATCCATATTTGGAACAACGTAATTGAATATCATAGAGAGTCTCGGGCTGTTGCACTGGATATTTCTAAAGCCTTTGATCATCGTGTTTGGCATGAGGGACTTCTAAGTAAACTGCGATCCTATGGTATGCCCAGTCGATTCTTTGCATGGTTGTCTAGCTTTCTTAAGGACCGCTCTCTGCAAGTGGCGATTGACGGATTTCTCTCAGACACCTTCACCATCAATGCCGGTGTTCCTCAAGGGTCCATATTGTCTCAAACTCTCTTCTTACTCTACATTAACGACCTTCTAGTGAAAACGAAAAATCCGATATTTAGTTTTGCTGACGATAGCACACTTATCTCATCTTTCTCTTTGAATACACAAACATCGGCTGCCGACGCACGTCTTCGCAGACAGCATGAAGTATCACGCCTCAACAAAGACCTGGAAGAAATTTTGGCTTGGGGTGACAGTAACCAAGTCGAATTTAACGCTAAAAAACCCCAGGCAGCAGTTTTCTCTAAAAAGGTTAACATTACAGAACAGGATATAGTCATGGACGAACACGCAATCCCACTGGCTTCATCTATTAATTTGCTGGGCGTCAATCTGGGAGGAAATATGTCTTGGCATAACCACGTTGTGGCAATCGCTAAGATAGCTCCTCAGGAACTTGGTGTACTCTTCCGAACCAGAAAGTTGTACACTATACAAAGCCCAGATTCGACCATCACTAGAGTACTGCTCCCATGTCTGGAGCTCTGCACCCAAACATACTCTTCGGCTACTGGACTCCATCGAAAGGAGGGCCATTCGTCTGATTGGAGACCACCAGCTGACGAAGAACCTCGACAGCCTAGAACATCGAAGACAGGTTGGGGATTTGACTCTCTTTTACAGATATTTTCATGGAAAGTGCTCGTCTGACCTTGCCCTCTTAAATCCGCCCAGCGCGGCAAATAGCAGAAACATACGACGAACCACTACCGCCCATCCATATGTAGTTAAGCTCCTCGATTTTCATTATTTAAGAATTATTCTTTCATCTGGAGGACTTCATCCTTATGGAACGACCTTCCCGAGCTCGTTTTTCCCAACGAATATAACCTCCAATGATTCAAAACCAACGTGAATCGCTTTTTGCGCACACGCCCCACTCCCAGAGTGCCCTAAAGGATTTTTCCTATAGTGCTTGTATTTGATCATAAAAAAAATATATTTTTTGTTCGGCTACGTCTAATATGAATTGTGACACAATTATGACAAAAGAGGGGAGCTATTTAAATCAATCCTAGAATTATGAACTTGTGCGTTTCTTGACTATTCTAGGCCCAAAGCCGATTATTTAATGGCCATTTTCAGCGCGTATGTATTAAACAACACATTTCTGCAAAACCAACGCATCCTTAATAACCTCCAAGATCGTCTTCATTTAAAATTTAATAATGCTAAGATGTGCTGATCCTTTTGTTCGCCTGGGAAGCCATTTTCTTACATTGCATTAAGACATGGCGTCGAGCCAGCATTGCTAATTCCTAATTTGAAAATTAATTTAATTAAAAATCTTATAGCGTCCTGGTGGAGTAAAACTTAACGATGTCGAAAATGTTATAGTTTATATCTATAGACAAAAAACAGTGGCGGCAGCGACACATCTACAGACAGGGTGTAACAAATTCGTCCTTCACCACTAGGATTTCGGAAACGGTAAGAGATACAAAGTCGATTAGATTGGGGCAAGGCTAAGGGCCCAATAATAAGCTGCCAAAAAATCAAAAATAAATTAGTGTACCACAGGGGACAGTTTTGGGTTCAATATTGTTTAATGTATACAGGGTGTCCGCTAAGTAATGGGACATGGAAAAACCACAGACTCCTTACGGAAAAATATTTTAATTATACTTACCTATATCCGAAAGTTGATATTAACTGAGATACAGGGTGTTGAAGTTAAAACTTTTTTTTCTAGAAGTAATTTAGAGATACAGTTGCTATGAAACCTCCATGTTTTTATTTGTTTGTTGATTATTGTGTTTCGGCATTGTTACTTAACATAGGATAAACTCAAAAGTGAAACATTTTTTTACACAGCTATTTTACAATAATCAACAAGCAAATAATAACATAGAGGTTTCATAGCAACTGCATCTCTAAATTTCACTTGTTTTCTCACAGGTCACTTTAAAAAAAAATTTTGTTTGCAAATTAATAATAGGCACTAAACAATATAAATGCATATATCTCCGAAACGGTAACTCTGGGCGACCTGAAATTAGTGTACCTCTTTTACGTAATAAATATGAGAAAAGTATTATTTTCATTAAAAACTTAAATACACGGAGGCACAAAAAAGTTATGACCTAATAAATGTGCAAAAAATACCGCAGGCAGCGCCCCCTACATTGTACATTAAAATTTCACCAAAAAATCAGTTTCTCATCCTAAAACAACCATAATTGCCAAATTTTGTAAAAAACTGTTGGTTTCTGTCAAAGTTATTAGAGAAATACAAAAATGAAGTTTTAACTTTAACACCCTGTATCTCAATTAATATCAACTTTCGGATATAGGTAAGTATAATTAAATCCTAATATTTTTACGTAAGGAGTCTGTGGTTTTTCCATGTCCCATTACTTAGCGGACACCCTGTATATTAAAAGTCTAACTGAAATAGATATTCAAGGCAAAGTAATATCATATGCAGATGCAGTGGTGTTGCTTTTGAAATAAAAAAATAGTTAAAAAAAAAACCTTTAGAACCGATTATTTCAGAGACGGTTAAGAATCGGATTAAAACATATGGATTAATTTCTCTTATTTTGACCTTCTGAACATGTTCCCAAAATATTTCCCTTTCCTCCCGAAACATCCTCTATAGTGAAAATATTGAAAATATTAGATGTTTATATTTTCATACCATCTGCTGTTATATACATAAGCATGAATTTTTGAAAAACCCTATAAATGATTGGCATGTCACTAGAAATGTTACCAACAAGTACATTACAGTTCCACAGCCAAATAGTGAGTGTTTTAAAAGTTCTTTTAACTACTAGGGCCAAAATGTTACAATACTCTACCGATTGAGGGCAAAGTGTTGTATAAACCTAACAAATTTAGTGAAACTGCAAACATTTATATCTATCAATATTATAAGAATTTTTATAGACATTTTTTAGAATAATACGTTGTTCAGTGGTTGATGTAGATTCTCACACAAATTCACGTCAGGTAAATGCATGTATTGCTTGTAATTTACCTCTTTTACTTACTCACATATTCATATGCACATACAGGTGCTCCCACCCAGTGGCAGCTCATGACCTATGATAGAGGGGGTTCACAAATATGGTGAAATTTTTCTAGGCGTTTTAAATGTAGAAAGAAAAAACGTAATAAGAAAATGCGTTAGGTAAAAATTATTTTTATTTATTTTTTCATTTTACACAAGGAAATACAACTTTTGGAAAATAAGGAAGGTTTTCTTAGTGTGTATAGCTGTCGGATCTTAACGTCGTTGCATGCAACCCTCGTAACAATATTTATTCAGTCCACTACTAATACTACTAAAGCCATCTACGAGCTATCAAGAAAACCGAATGATGTCCAATACTACTACCGCCATCTACGAGTTATCAAGAAAACCGAATGATGTCTAATACAACTACGCCATCTACGGCTACGTCATTAGGCACAACCAAGATGAAAACAATAGTTAACTGTTTTATGACGAGAACGAATCGAGCCACAAGACTGACAAATTGGCATTCTTCATATTTTCAGTGTTTTTTTAGTTGAAATCCTTGAATAAAATGGTTTAACCGAACAAACCCGTATTCTTCACTTCAATTCTTTGCTCCAAACTCAAAGAGCTAAAGTTATTTCTTAAATAGTCCACCGTCAACTATTCATTTTAACTTAATAAATATATAATATTAAAATATTAAAATATACACGCTCGAATTTCTAACTAGATGCACGAACAGACAACAGAGCGCGGTGCACACAAAAACTGTGCGCCTTTTCCATGTTTAATCGCCATAGCCCCGCTATCCCCCGCTGCCACCCGCCACCTGTTACTACAGAGAAACTGCACTACTTAATCGCACGAGCGAGCACGTCTCGTCATAATCGTCATTTACCTCGACCGAGGCACGGTTGTCGGATTTATACAGTTTGGTTTGACGGGATGATAAAATATTAGGGAGGGTCGGACTTTAAACGATAATTGACGGTACGATAAAATATTAGGGAGGGTCGGACTTTATACGATAAATAATATTCAATGAATATAAATTAATATTTTTTATTCGTTTTGTTTTGGGGGTTCGTGTTGTTCGTACGCATGTGCTCCTATGGACGAACCGCCACTGCTCCCACCTAGGTGCCAGATTAAAAGCGCTTGAATTTTTTTGTGTATCTTTTGATATTATGTATTTGTGTTATGTAGATATTTTTTCTGAATAAATAAATAAATACAGCGGCTTTGGATCAGCATCATCAACTTATTTTTTTTAAATATGAGCCTGGATTTTCTTGTTTAAATTATGAAACAGAATCTAAATCTAAATCCGTGCATTCCACGTAATTCTTCGGGTTTGACATAAAGTGGCTTATCTCGCATGTTAATTCAAAGCGCCATTTATGGATATTTTTCTTCAATTTGTCTTCATCTGAAGATTTGCGGGCTTGTATAATAAGGCATTTCCATAATACCCTATATAGTTACGTCGTAACTTCTCAAGTTAAAGACAAACTTTACATTCTATCTTCATTGTCAGAGACTAATTAATTTAAAGAAAGAGAGCTGAAGCAGCTTGTTCAGCACGGATCGAGATAAAGACACGAAACAATGTCATGTAAAAACGATCATCTGAATACAAAGAGACCTTTGCCAACTTAGCACAATGAAACTATTAACTTGTATAAGACCTGAACACACCGAAGTCGTTTTGCACGAAAACTGTGTGAGGAATTTTCGATAAAGGGGCTTTCATGCAAAAGCAGGGTGCATATAATGAATTTTCTTTTGCAGCTACCATTTCTGAAAGTTACCTCTTTATACATTGTATTAGGCGAGAGGCGATTTTACATATTCTATTGTAATAGTTGCGAGAAATAGAGAATTTACTTCTTAGGCAAAATCATTAGGCTCCAAAGGTCATTTATTTTGCGAATTAAAATTGAATATCCAGACTTCATCAAAATGTTACTAAATTCTGTACGTTATATGTTTACCCGTGCATCACAAACCCATGGATCAACAGCCATCTTGACTTAAAACTCCCTATCTTTATTTATTACAGCCTTAAAAGTGCACAAGAATACAATGGACCCATAAAATACACATAGATTGAAAAGTTTTGCATCTATCTGATTTTGTCCTGTTAAGTTAATTTCAGGAATGAATTTTTTTTCTAAATGTTTATTTATGTTTATCAGTTAAAACGATACCATTTTTTGTAGCAAATAAAATATTATTAAGACATTTGTCGAAGATAACATTTTCAGTGTTGTATTTCAGTGTTGTATTGTGACTGTTAAATTTTTCGGTTCAGTGTAAAAATGAAACGCCGAGTAATATCTGAAATTGATCGTGCAAGAATGGTAGCTTTAGTTGAGGAAGGTCGTTCCCAAATATTTGTTGCTGAAAGAATAGGGGTGTTTCAAAGTAATGTATCTCGCATATGGAATCGCTATGTAGAGACCAATTCTGTGCGAGACATATCACGAAGTGGTAGAAGGCGTGTTACTAACGAACAGCAGAACCGCTATATTACGTTAACAATTCGGAGAAATCGTACTATGCCAGTCCCACAACTTCAGAGAGATGTTACGCATGCAATTGGAGTTGGCGTATCCGTCTCTACACTAAGAACACGCATTCTTGAATCCGGTTTAAGATGTCGGCGGCCAGTAAAAGTTCCCCAACTACAATATGACCACCGAGTTCGTCGACTGCAGTGGACTGAAATGCACGTTAGCTTACCCGAAGAATTTTGGATTTGTCTGGTAAACGATAGTTGCCGGATTCGTGTTTGGAGAGAACCAACAAGAGATGCCCAACTTGCCCTTGCTCGGCCCTTGCCTCCATGCGCGGGAGGAAGCGCCATGTTTTGGGCAGGTATTATGTCTGACGGGCGTACTGAGTTAGTCCACGTTCAAGACACAATGACTGGCCACAGGTGCATTAGGGATATTCTACATCCTTATGTTAGGATGTGGAGAGGGACTGTTGGTAACAATTTTGTGCTGTCGACGAATACCTAGAAAGTGAGGGAATCAATCGCTTGTAGTGGCCTGCTTTGTCCCCTGACATGAACCCGATAGAATATGCTTGGGATATGCTCTCTAGGGCACTTCGCGTTAGAAGAAATCCCCCTAGAACTCTCCAGGAGCTTGTCGTCGCTGCTACTAAAGAATGGCAGGCTATTCCACATCAAGAACGGATTGCTAACCTTACGCACAGCATGCGGCGTCGTCTTCAAGCTTGCATTGAGGACAGAGGAGCAAAAACCCTTTATTAGAAGCTATATTTATTTAAATTTCACAAATTATATAATATAAATACATTTTACTTTTGTTAAGTTTTTTTTGGAAGATTTAAAATGTTTAAAACTCATTGATTTTTATTTTAAACTTATTAATGAACTAATATTTAGTCAATTTTACTTCTAAACCATAAATTAAGAATGAATGACTATATTGATTATTTTGGGAATTATTATCAGCTACTAATGCACCAAATTAAAAATACATTAATTTTAAGATTAGGTAGTAACCACATATATATTGGATACGAGTGACACTCTCTTCTTTTTTACCAGCTTTTTAGTGAAATTCGGTTTCGAAGATCGAATAATGTGATAAGCTAAATATTTTCGTATATATGTACAACCTGAAATACTTTATACCTGGTATTGGTCCACGACTATGGCAAAAAAGCACCATGCACTTGTGTCCTTTCATCTTAAACAAAACAAGCCACTAACCTACCAAATAGCAAATCGAATCACGACAATTTAAAAACTTCTTTACAAAAATTATTGTTAGGTAATGAAAGTTTATAAGCACTAATATACCGACAACAATGTAGATAAACCACTTTTTATTCTGTATTTTGAAAACGCATCCAGAACCAAAGATGGCGACGAATAACAACAAAGAAATAATGTCGGGCCGGCTCTGACGCGATCGATAAAATTTCCACCCTACTGCGCATATAATATGACGTTAAAAACTGCACTTTTTTATTAGTGGTGGGGCAACATCGTGCCCGGGAAAAAGAAATCTTACCAGGCCACAAAAATTAATGAAAGATTAGAAAATCAAAATTTTTGATATATTATTGTGCAAACTCGTTAACAAAAAGTGTATACATGATACTCTTCCCGCAAGTAGATAGATCCTAAAAAATGCTTAAAATAAGAGCTAGGCGCAACTATGAACTCACTCGAGCGGTCAAATATGTAGACGGGGTTAAGTTCCATACTTGAGACGAGCTGAGAGATGTAAATTCCAGGTTTTAAAAGGCAGATCTTTGCTAGATTGTTTCTTTTTACGAAATGAGTCTTGTTTTTTTAAGAAGGGTATTTGAGGAATGGTTAATTTTATTCTAGGCAGGAGCGGAGGTTTTTATAAGTTTTACGGAAAAATAGGCAGATTAAACTTGAGACCCTCTTTCAACGAAAACTTGGCTGCTTATTTATTAACGAGAATAATTATGTTCAGCTACAACAATGAACCGCTCATATAGTTTTGGCAAATATACAGGGTCCGCAAACGAAGCGTGGACGGAAGATTAAATCGTTATCGAAGAACTTATCAACAATACTAAAACAGCTTGAGATATTGGATTAAAAGCGGCATGTTTTAAAAATATTTTACATTATACAGGGTGGACCAAAAAAGTGTGACAGCATAAAGTTATATTTTTTTAATGGGACACCCAGTATTTTATTGCATATTTAGGTTCGTATTACTATCGTTTATAAGTGCCTCAAATTTTAATTAATTTGGTTTCGTAGTTTCGGAGAAATAAATTAAAAACTAAAAAAAAAGTTTTGCAGTCCTGAATAAAAAAATTAAAAAAAACAATCCAGAACTATTTTTTTAACCTCGGTATTAAATGAAATTTATGACAAGAGGTCTAGAGATACTATGAATGTAATTGCGTTTATTCATTTTATACAGGGTGTTCATAATAAGCCTTCAAAAACCCCACATTTTAAAATAATTTTTCTCAAGTTTTTCAAATGGAACACCCTGTATATTATTTGGCTATTTGACGTAGAATTCATAGACAGTTTTTTTTGTAATACATTCATATAAGTTATATCCAGCCGTTTTCGAAATAATTATAAATATCATAAATTATGTTGTTTAAATAGAGTTTTTATTGGGAAATTTTGTTATAGGCGACTAGACTAATAATTGTAAACTAAAGTAAATGTTCAAAATAGCATCCTTTTACGCTTAGAGTTTACCGTATTTTAGTTATTTCGATATAAATTTTAAAAGCCTACATTTTTGCTACTTTTTCTTAAAATCTAGCGGTAACTTTTTAAAACAATGGTTTACATTTGTTATGCATAAGTTCATTTGCAACAACTTCTCGGTGGTTTCTGGTCTCGGCTTTCTCTCAATATCTGGATATCTTACAGCATACACTCGGCTCGCGAGGAGGCAATTTCTTGCACATTCACCCAGTATGAAAATCATATTTACCATTTCTAAAGTTGTAAAATTCGACATTTCGTGTAAGTTAGTACTTAATTTCGACGACTGGACAAATGAAATAATTTTATTTGGCTGTCATAGTGACAATCTAAACAAAAAAAAATCATGGCAACTCGATTAAGAATAAAAAATAAAATTAAATAAATAAAAGTAGCAAAAATGTAGGCCTTTAAAATTTATATCGAAATAACTAAAATACGGCAAACTCTAAGAGGAAAAGGAAGCTATTTAAACATTTACTTTAGTTTACAATTATTAGTCTAGTCGCCTATAACAAAATTTCCCAATAAAAACTCTATTTAAACAACATAATTTATGATATTTATAATTATTTCGAAAACAGCTGGATATAACGTATATGCTTGTATTACAAAAAAAAATTGTCTATGAATTATACGTCAAATAGCCAAATAATATACAGGGTGTTTTATTTGAAAAACTCGAGAAAAATTATTTTAAAATGTGGGGTTTTTGAAAGCTTATTACCAACACTCTGTATAAAATGAATAAACGCAATTACATTCATAGTATCTCGAAACCTCTTATCATAAATTTCACTCAATACCGAGGTTAAAAAAATAGTTCTGGATTGTTTTTTTTGATTTTTTTATTCAGGACTGCAAAACTTTTTTTTTTAGTTTTTAATTTATTTCCCCGAAACTACAAAACCAAATTAAATAAAATTTGAGGCACTTATAAACGATAGTAATACGAACCTAAATATGCAATAAAATACTAGGTGTCCCATTTAAAAAAATATAACTTTATGCTGTCACACTTTTTTGGGCCACCCTGTATAATCTAAAATATTTTTAAAACATGCCGCTTTTAATCCAATATCTCAAGCTGTTTTAGTATTGTTGATAAGTTCTTCGATAACGATTTAATCTTCCGTCCACGCTTCGTTTGCGGACCCTGTATATAGTTGTTATGGAAATTACTTATTATATTTAAATGGGTGACTTCTTGGGTGTCCTAGAGAATGTCTACATCCATCTGGTTTCACCTAGCAACTGTATGTAGGTCACTAGAGTAAACTACAGTGATTCCAGATCACATCGCGTATTTCGCCCTTGCTTGGATAACCGCCACGCGAGTATATATTTATGTACCATATCGTACCATACCGTACTATCTTGTGCCATTTGGTGGAGGCGCCTAGTTCGTTCTCGTTGGTAGGTTCTTCCTAACCTATCAAATAATTTATTTTGTTTTTTAAAGTACTTTCGGATATATTAAAAAATAACCATTTAAAAAATAAAAATCCAACACCCTGTAGCAAAAAATTTCAGCCATTGTTCATGTTCATATATGAACTTTTCTTCATAAAATGACCTAAGGAACCACACCCTGAAATAATAGCACGTCATTAAGGAACACCCTGTATATTAAACTTTATTAAGCATTTCATAATTTTATAGTAATTACGTATTTTGCTGCAATATGTTCTAAAACTTCCAGTCGACATCGGAAAAACGAAGGAAAACTAGTTTAAAATTGCTGGAAATTCTAAATTTCCCATGTGGCCTATAAATACTTGTGTATATTAATGCCTGTGTGCACGGTCGAAAAGTTGCGTTTTAAACGAATAGCTGGCGTTTAATATTAATAAGGGCCTCATTTTTTTATAAGTATGTTGTACTAATATCCTGAAGGTTCATTAAGTTCGAGAGATTAAATAGTTAGATAAATCTCGGGATATTCAGTGAAGAGCCATGGTATAAAGATCGAAGAGGTATGAATGATTCCACGCCGATGGAGGCGTGGCTTGTGACGTCAGTGGGTGGGTGGGTGGGTGATTATTAAATCTCTTATGGAGATTCATATTGCTGTCAGCGTTTTCAACTCTCTTTTCATACCTTTGTATTAAAAGGTTTTATGCATTTAATGGCATATGAAATGAAAGAATAATATCATGGTATTTAGGTATATTTATTTCATGAACATACAACAAAGATTAAAGCTAAAATAACATAAGTAGTTATAAACAAATTAAACTATTTTTTGAAATTATTGTATCGATGTATGTTTTTTTTTATGATCAAACATAAGCACTATAGGACAAATCCTTTAGGGCACACTGGGAGGGGTGAGTGTGCGCAAAAAGTTTCACGTTGGGTTTGAATCGTCGGAGGTTATATTCGTTGGGAAATACGAGCGGGAAGGTCGTTCCATAAGGATGAAGTCCTCCAGATGAACGAATTCTGTAATATCTGTAAAAGAGAGTCAAATCCCCAACCTGTCTTCGATGTTTTAGGCTGTCGAGGTTATTCGTCAGCTCGTGGTCTCCAATTAGACGAATGGCCCTCCTTTCCTGGTTATGCCAAGACATATTTCCTCCCAGATTGACGCCCAGCAAATTAATAGATGAAGCCAGTGGGATTGCGTGTCCGTCCATGACTATATCCGGTTCTGTAATGTTAAACTTTTTAGAGAAAACTGCTGCCTTGGTTTTCTTAGCTTTAAATTGAACTTGGTTACTGTCACCCCAAGCCAAAATTTCTTCCAGGTCTTTGTTGAGGCGTGATACTTCATGCTGTCTGCGAAGATGTGCGTCGGCAGCCGATGTTTGTGCATTCAAAGAGAAAGATGAGATAAGTGTGATATCGTTAGCAAATCTAAATATCGGATTTTTCGTTTTCACTAGAAGGCTTGGTATAGGCTTGACTCGCGCCGTCCTCCAGTACGATGGAAATATTCCTTGTTTGTAGGATAAGTTAAAAAGTCTACAAAATACTGGTGTTAGTTCATCGTTCATCATTTAAATGGAAGATGTTGGCCCACCCGGCATCGCCCGGTGAGATACCATTGCATCGGTTTAGGTGGCGTGAAGTTTGCTCCTTGAGCTAACTTTTGCTCATTGAGTTGACGTTTCGTTGCTGTGCCGATGTTCCCGGTTACCAGGGTGGGACCCCCCAAAAATAGCATGATGGAAGCTCCAGGCCCAAAATACTCCGGAGGTAAACTCGCCCCCCATTCGGATCTCCGGGCGGGGGCTGGACTTGGGGCCCCATCAAGCGAAGTTCATCAAAAAACAACCATTTCCGACAATTTACTGGGATCTAACAACACTCAACGAAGAAATGGTGTGGCACCTGCAGTTGCTAACCAACCCAGAACTAGCAACTTCAAAATTGATTTCTGCAATATTAGAGGGCTTAACACGAACATCAATTCAGTCCACCAGCACTTACAATCTTTCAAGCCTCACGTACTCGCACTGACCGAGACAAAGGTCAGATCGTCAACAAACACTGTCAGCTATTTATACCCTGGATACGATTTTCATTTCCGATTCCGACGCAACTTCGGCGTATGTCTTTTTATTCGAGATGATCTCTGCTGCCAACGAGAACCTACACTGGAACCGAAAGACTTTGATGTAATGTGGTTTAAAATATCAACACCGAAAATCACCAAGTTTATCTGCTGCCTTTACCGTCCTCCAAGTGATACCCATTACAGAGACCTTTTCTCATCACTAGCCAACACAATCGACTTCTTGCAAACAAACTATCCAAATGCCGAGATTGCTATCTTTGGTGACTTTAACGTCCACAATGTCAACTGGCTTAAATATTCAAATACAGACGATGAGCAAGGCCGCGAGGCCGAATCCTTCGCGATCAGTTCTGGTCTAACTCAACTCGTAGAAGAACCAACGCGGATTCCAGACCGAGCTGGAGATTTTGCTAGTCTTTTGGATCTTTTCTTAACGTTAAATCCCGATCTATATACAGTCACCGTACAGCCTCCGTTAGGATCTTCCGATCACAAACTTATTTCAACTCTAAGCGAACTACCAATTAATTCTGAACAGCCTCCTAATCCTCGCAAGATATGGCATTACAGATCGGCCAAGTGGGAAGACCTGAGAGACCATTTTCGGACTTTTCCTTGGATGAGCGTATGCTTCTCTTCTGATGATCCATCCGTCTGTGCTGGGGAGGTCTCCGACGTCATTCTAACGAGCATGGAAGCATTTATCCCCTCCTCCAAAAAACGCCCTTCCAACGGCAAGCCCTGGTTTAGCAAGGATTGTGAGCGTGCTGTCAAATCAAAAAATCTGGCTTACCGACAGTGGCGTAAAAACCCTACCACTGAGAATCGTACCATCTTTATTACCGCTCGAAACCAATGTAAGCTAACAATAGATCAAAGCAAAGAAGCCCATAACGTGAGGATCAAAAACAAACTTCTTGACTGTCCAAACGGAACAAGGTCCTTTTGGTCAGTCGCTAAGGCCGTCAGCCAAAATTTTACCAAATCAACTATTCCACCTCTAATACGTCCCGATGGTACAATAGCCTCCACAGCCGGAGACAAAGCAAACTTACTTGCTGAACTATTTTCTTCGCATTCCACTGTAGATTTCCAGGGAAGAACACCACCCGACATTCCTGCAGTTGAATCCGAAATGACCGAAATCGTGTTCCGTCAGCGTCCCGTCAAACGAATCCTGAAAGGACTCGACGTCAAAAAAGCTACTGGTCCAGACGAAATTCCTATTATAGTTCTCAAGACATGCGCCGATGAACTAACACCAGTATTTTGTAGACTTTTCAACTTATCCTACAAAAAAGGAATATTTCCATCTTGCTGGAAGACGGCGCGAGTCCAGCCTATTCCAAAGAAAGGTAAGAGAACCCTGCCTAACAACTATCGACCAGTCGCATTGCTTTCAGTTATATCAAAAGTAATGGAGAAAGCTATTAACCAACATCTTCTAAAGTACCTGGAAGGCTTCAGCATCATCAGCGATCATCAATATGGTTTTCGGAAGTCCAGATCAACTGGAGATCTTCTAGCCTATGTCACCCATATTTGGAACAACGCAATCGAACATCATGGGGAGTCTCGGGTTGTTGCGCTGGATATTTCTAAAGCTTTGATCGTGTTTGGCATGAGGGGCTTCTAAGTAAACTGCGATCCTATGGTATGCCCAGTCGATTCTGTGCATGGTTATCTAGCTTTCTTAAGGACCGCTCTCTGCAAGTGGGGATTGACGGATTTCTCTCAGACACCTTCACCATCAATGCCGGTGTTCCTCAAGGGTCCATATTGTCTCCCACTCTCTTCTTACTCTACATTAACGACCTTCTAGTGAAAACTAAAAATCCGATATTTAGTTTTGCTGACGATAGCACACTTTTCTCATCTTTCTCTTTGAATGCGCAAACATCGGCTGCCGACGCACATCTTCGCAGACAGCATGAAGTATCACGCCTCAACAAAGACCTGGAAGAAATTTTGGCTTGGGGTGACAGTAACCAAGTCGAATTTAACGCTAACAAAACCCAGGCAGCAGTTTTCTCTAAAAAGGTTAACATTACAGAACCGGAAATAGTCATGGCCGGACACGCAATCCCACTGGCTTCATCTATTAATTTGCTGGGTGTCAATCTGGGAGGAAATATGTCTTGGCATAACCACGTTGTGGCAATCGCCAAGAGAGCTTCTCAGAAGCTTGGCGTACTCTTCCGAACCAGAAAGTTGTATACACCTCAACAACTTTTGACACTATACAAAGCCCAGATTCGACCATCACTAGAATACTGCTCTCATGTCTGGAGCTCTGCACCCAAACATACTCTTCGGCTACTGGATTCCATCGAAAGGAGGGCTATTCGTCTGATCGGAGAGCACGAGCTGACGAAGAACCTCGACAGCCTAGAACATCGAAGACAGGTTGGGGATTTGACTCTCTTTTACAGATATTTTCATGGAAGGTGCTCGGCTGACCTTGCCCTCTTAATTCCGCTCAGAGCGACGAATAGCAGAAATACACGACGAACCACTGCCGCCCATCCGTATGTGGTTAAGCTTAGTACTCCTCGAACTTCATTATTTAAAAATTCTTTCATCTGGAGGACTTCATCCTTGTGGAACGACCTTCCCGAGGTCGTTTTTCCCAACGAATATAACCTCCAACGATTCAAATCCAACGTGAATCGCTTTCTGCGCACACGCACCACTCCCAGAGTGCCCTAAAGGATTTTTCCTATAGTGCTTGTGTTTGATCATAAAAAAAAAAAAAAAAAAAAAAAAAAAAAAAATCGGCGCATCTCTTGAGAACTATAACAGGAATTTCGTCTGGACCCTTTCAGGATTCGTTTGACGGGATGCTGTCGGAACACGATTTCGGTCATTTCGGATTGAACTGCAGGAATGTTGGGTGGTGTTCTTCTCTGGAAATCTACAGTGGAATGGGAGGAAAATAGTTCAGCAAGTAAGTTTGCTTTGTCTCCGGCTGTGGATGCTATTGTACCATCGGAACGTGTTAGAGGCGGAATAGTTGATTTTGTAAAACTTTGGCTGACGGCCTTAGCGACTGACCAAAAGGACTTTGATCCGTTTCGACTGTCAAGAAGTTTGTTTTTGACCCTCACGTTATGGGCTTCTTTACTTTGATCTATTGTTAGCTTACATTTAGTTTCGAGCGGTAAAAAAGATGGTACGATTCTCAGTGGTAGGGTTTTTACGCCACTGTCGATGTAAGATCCTTGGTTGATATCGTGCAATGAAGCTTGCGAAATTTGTTTACTGCGTTGGCTATCTGAATCGCCCTGTATAAGCATGCTATAACCAAATAATATATCGTTTCTTATATAAATTGCCTTTTTTACTTTCTAATATTAAAAAACTTTCTTTTTTACAGTCGATTGAGTCTGTCGTTACTTTTTACAACATATCGTTAAGTTAAATTTAGTAGATCAAATAATATTGCTTGGGAGTTTTTCAATCTGAAAATGAGTTAAAAAGTTTACTTAAGAAGTTTAAAAAGTTGCTGGCTAAGAATGTACGGATATAAAACGTTATACGTTAAATGACGATGAAGTTTTATTAAATATTTTCCAAACAGTTTTATGAAAATAGTCGTTTGAAAAAGTTTCACATAAAGTAAGTACATAATACATATGACAACGAAAACTAAAGAAAATATAAAGGAAATGTTAACGTCAATTTTTGGCATATGCAGAGAGACAGGTCGTCGAGAGGGCTTTGGACCTTTCCACCTTAATTTTAATGTACGTCAATTTAATTGATTTGGTTCCAAGAAAATACATTGAAGCAAGGAACACATTGATCGTCGGTATGTCCACGTGGAAGTTTGCAAGGATCCGCGCAATTAATGCAGTAGTCAGAACCATATATTAAACATACCTATATAAAGCTATTAACCAACATCTTCTAAAGTACCTGAAAGGCTTCAACATTATCAGCGATCATCAATATAGTTTTCGGAAGTCCAGATCAACTGGAGATCTTCTAGCCTATGTCACCCATCTTTGGAACAAAGCAATCGAACATCATGGGGAGTCTCGGGTTGTTGCACTGGATATTTCTAAAGCTTTTGATCGTGAGGGGCTTCTAAGTAAACTGCGATCCTATGGTATGCCCAGTCGATTCTGTGCATGGTTGTCTAGCTTTCTTAAGGGCCGCTCTCTGCAAGTGGCGATTGGCGGATTTCTCTCGGACGCCTTCACCATCAATGCCGGTGTTCCTCAAGGGTCCATATTATCTCCCACTCTCTTCTTACTCTACATTAATGACCTTCTAGTGAAAACTAAAAATCCGATATTTAGTTTTGCTGACGATAGCACACTTATCTCATCTTTCTCTTTGAATGCGCAAACATCGGCTGCCGACGCACATCTTCGCAGACAGCATGAAGTATCCGGCCTCAACAAAGACCTGGAAGAAATTTTGGCTTGGGGTGACAGTAACCAAGTCGAATTTAACGCTAAAAAACCCAGGCAGCAGTTTTCTCTAAAAAGGTTAACATTACAGAACCGGAAATAGTCATGGCCGGACACGCAATCCTTCTGGCTTCATCTGTTAATTTGCTGGGCGTCAATCTGGGAGGAAATATGTCTTGGCATAACCACGTTGTGGCAATCGCCAAGATAACTTCTCAGAAGCTTGGGGTACTCTTCCGAACCAGAAAGTTGTACACACCTCAACAACTTTTGACACTATACAAAGCCCAGATTCGACCATCACTAGAATACTGCTCTCATGTCTGGAGCTCTGCACCCAAACATACTCTTCGGCTGCTGGATTCTATCGAAGGGAGGGCTATTCGTCTGATCGGAGACCAAGAGCTGACGAAGAACCTCGACAGCCTAGAACATCGAAGACAGGTTGGGGATTTGACTCTCTTTTACAGATATTTTCATGGAAGGTGCTCGGCTGACCTTGCCCTCTTAATTCCGCCCAGAGCGACAAATAGCAGAAATACACGACGAACCACTGCCGTCAATCCATATGTGGTTAAGCTTAGTACTCCTCGAACTTGATTATTTAAGAATTCTTTCATGGAGGACTACATCCTTGTGCTCTGCATCCAAGCATATTCTTCCACTACAGGATTCCATCGAAAGAAGAATAATTCGTCTGATCGAAGACCACTAGCTAACCGAGAACCTAGACAGCCTAGAACATCGAAGATATGTTGGTGAATTGATTCCATCGAAAGAAGAACCATTCTAAAAATCTATTTAAAAAATAAGAAGTATATACTTTTGAGGTGGTATTAATATCAAATATCAATATATGGAAAAAATATCATCGGGTTATCTGGAAAAATACCCTGAGGTCGTGTTTTTCAACGAATATAACCTCCAATGATTCAAAACCAACGTGAATCCCTATAGTGCTTGTGTTTGATAACAAAACGATACCAACACATACAGAGTTTAGTAAAATTCTACCAAAATCTACGCAGAACTTTTAAAGCTAACCTTCAACCTTTTAAACCTACTTCTTAATATAAGTTTATGTTCCTTTAAAACTTTTAATATCATAAATACCTGTAACTTCCAGGTTTTCGATTTCTTAAAACTTTCTAAGTCGATTCTAAATTGAAAACCTTTAGAGTCAATATTAGATATTTGATCCGCCAAATTTACAGTAATTTAAAGATTTTACGTTACAAAAAAGCTACGGCAATGACAAAGTCAATCCACCGGAAAAGGAAAAGTTTTTTAATATCGCGAAGTAAAGAAAGCAATTTGAAAATAACTGATATATTACTGGATTTATATCATTGGAGTGGAATTATGGAGATTGATCCTTATAATCATAATTTGGTTTACGGAGAACCAAGAATACGTAATGAAAAGTTGTGAAATTGAAGTAATATTAAACATTGGTAAGAAAACTAATAAATTCATATTTTCCAAAATCGATTATACACTACGTCAAGTAATTATCACATATATATATATATATATATATAACTTTCCCGCCTCCGCTAAATGGCAACGTCGGTGAGGAGGTGATAAGGACGCTTTCGTATCATTTCATACCATATTTGTAGTTCGCCAATTAAAGACGTGGTAGTGTATAATGGAATGGTCCCAAAAAAATATTTTTTTTTAATTTTGATTCGCTGTAACGCGAAAAACTTGTCTTTCTGCTAAATAAGTAAAATAAAGCAAAGAAATATTAATATCTTTATTATCATCCTCAAAAATACAAAAAACCATTATCAAATTTAACATTTTTTCGTAATTAACAAAAAAAATGTTGTCCATGTTACTGAAACGCTACAAGTTTAGATAACTAATAAATAGCACAGAGGTGATAATTAAATTTAAAAAGTATAACAATGGGTTTAAAAAATAAATTATTAACCCTGTTTGTAACTTCAAAGTTGAAAAATGTTAGAAACTATAACATTACGTCAATTGTTATAGTGTTTTACTAATTCTTTTTGGTACTACTTCTAAACTCTGATTTGTGCGGAACCCTTGGTATTCTAGATAGAGAAAAAGCGTTGTTCTAATGACCCCATCCCTAAACTTCGTACTGACAACTTTTGTGACGCTTTTGACACCAACTGTTCACACATCGCTCTACTACTTGAGTATGACATGGACATCAATTCCATTCAGCTGCTATTCTTGACTTTATTAAAGATAAAATTCCTCCATCGCTTACTATTTGCAACATGGACGGCGGACGATTAAAGGTACTCCAATCTATCATTTCGGCGAAGTTAATGTCTACGTCTAATGTGTGTCTAATGAAGTTACTGTCTAAAATAAATTTTGTTTTGGTGTCACAAAGTTTCTAATTGGCCCATTCTTACGAGTTTTGTTTCGCGCCTTCATTATTCTTCTAATACTTAATTCTCTGATGTTTTTTCTTCCATCATCAAAAACATGCTCCAAATCAAATTTTCGAGATGAGCAAACATAAGATGCATCACAGGATCTACTACTTTAAGTATATTTTCAAGTAGGAATCTTGATGTTTCTATAACTTCAAATACATGCTTAGGGCTATTTGTAAATTATTTGCGTTTCTTGATATTAAATCAGACAGGCAAATAGGACTTTAGGATGAAAGAAACTGATACATTATATTCATCTAAAGAATTTATCACAACTAAGTACAATCTGAGACCTCTGTTTGCCGCAGTTAACCATGTTAAAGTGTGAAAGTGGGCCTGGATCATGAACAGCCAATTCTTCTGGACAATTACCTAATTGTATTACAGTATTAAAGTCCAGGAGATATTGAACATCTTTAATTAACACTTTTAGATCAATTTCAGGAATCTCTCTCTGAACGCTATCAAAACTTACCACTGGAAGTTTTCACAACCATTAAGATGAATTGGAGTACCTGCCATCTTTCGCTACCAACCAGACTAAGCGATGAGGGAATTTATCTTTATTAAAATCAGGAACAGTCTGAATTAAATTTCGACAAGTTTTCATGTCATACTCAAGCAGTAGAGCGATTTGTGAAGTTGCATGGTGTCAGAAGAGTTGCTAGTGCCGAGTTTAGGAATGTGTCTTAACCACAACAACGCTTCTTTCTCGATAACGTTTTTCGCACAAATCGGAGTTTAAAAGTAGCACCAAAAAGAATGAGTAAAAGACTTAATTGACTATTGACATAATGCTATATATAGTTTGTAACATTTATCATTTTGAAATTTTGATGTTACAGAGTTAATAATTTATTTTTGAAATCCAATGCACGACCAATACATACTGAAATATCTTTTAATTTAATTCTCTGCTATTTCTTACTGATCTAAACCATAGCATTTAACTAACATGGAGAAACTATTTTTGTTAGTTACGCAAAAATGTTAAATTTGATTATTTTTTTAGATTTTCGAGGATATGCGCGACCTGAAGATATCAACCGATTTCTTGTTTCTTTCCTTTATTTCACTGTCTGTCTGTTAGGCCAATCTCCCGCGGTATACCGAACAAAATTTAATAAAACATTTTTACAGCCCACTCTAGTGAATAAGTTCAGTATAATCTGATAATTATGTCATCCAGTACTGAAAAACTGCTAAGCCTTTAATTATTATGGGACCACAAATTGGACCTTTATTTGTCTACAGGGTGTATATCCAAAAACTCAACCGTTTGATAATGGAAAAACTATAACTGGGAAAAATATGAAAATCAAATTTAAATTGTTAATGTGAAAACTTCCCGCCCTTAATATATCGTTTCAAATAAATAATTAAAAGTGAGAAGACACGTGAATGTTATTGTAAAGGGAGACTATTTGCAACTTTCGTGGTTTAACCCTCTGGGAAGCGTAGATGTCACCCTTAAAATCTTAAATGGGTAAGTGGTACACCATTTTAGAGGTCGTTTAAATCTCTCTCCAATTATTAGTATTTTTTGAGTAGTAATTTCCAAGAAATCGAGTTCCAAAAATAGATTTATTTATGTAATGCTTTAGTCGATGAGTTTGCTGGTAAAGACTTGGAAAGGGTGTAGTAACTACCTACGTACCCCCAAATCATCCTGCTAAAAGAGGAATGAACATAATAATGTTTTTAAAATAATAACTTATACCCATAAATCTCAGTGGAGGCCGTTCTACTTCCGTCCAATTTGGTAACGCGATTTCTAGGAAACTACTACTAAAAGAATAACAAATTATTGTTATTACTGGAAACAGATATAACTACCTTTAAAATTGTGTGCAACATGACCCTGCTTCCTATTTAAGAACATTAGGGTAACATCTACCCCGTCCCAGAGACTTAAACCCCGAAAGTTGAAAATATTATTTAACAGCGTACTCGTTCTTAAAGAAATTGACGTGTTTTTCCAATTTTTAATATTATTTACTGGAAACTAGATATTAAGGGTCGGAGTTTTCAATGTCCTATATTACCTAAAAATGTCGCGTGCAGTCCGGAAAATAAATATGAGTTTTTTTTTCAGAACAGCCCTTGTTATTTAATTTGGGCTGATTTCTCTGTAGAAAGGGGTATACTTGACCAGACTTCGTTTAATTATTAAATCTTAATACAGAACTCTCTAAAGGAAAAACTAAAAATGGAATTTTAAAAAGTGTCACAAGTAATTTTTTTCAAATAGTAAGCCAAATTTACCTAGTTAGTCAGGATGGCTTTACAAATCTACAAATCATAATCGCAATATAGTATCACTTGTTCTTGATTTATTTAGCACTTGATTGTTTACTAACCCCCTAACCGACAGAAAAATGTTAAATTGTCAATATGTATTTTGAAAACTACAAATTTTCGGAATATATGACTATAAGAAGTTAACCGTGTTTTAAATAAATTTAATCATAGTTACTATAAAATTATAAAAATACACAGACTTTCACAGTTTTCTTAATTTAATTTTTATCTTCTATTTTGAGTGCCGTGTAATAACAATGGTTCCTTTTTACAAATAAATTAGCTCAAATTAAATAATGAAGGAAAATTGATAATTATTCCTAGGGGGGCACTGTATATTTAATTATTTCATTATAATGTCACACAGCGTCTGAATAATCTTCCATTCGTCTAGATATTCACCTGCATCTAGATATTAAATTATTAATTGTTAATGTTTAACAATTCAATTATTAATTTGTAATATCCTTGCCATTACAATCTAAACATCTTTCATTCTATATTTTTTTATTGTTTTCATGTTTCAGATTTACATTCACATTTGACACCGAAATAGGAAATGCGCCTTTCAGTCTGCCAAAAATATGGTAGAAACTGTCCGCTTACATAAATATTTATATTAAAAACCCAGCATGCGGATACAGAGGTGTCTATATGACCTCCGACAATATGGCAACACTGTCGGAGGTAATAACGGCACCAGGATATACGCGTATATACAATCTTCGGAGGCCACATAGTACTTTCTGTGTTCCCCATATATGACCCGTTAAAAATTAAAAAATCTTTTCCCCTCTCAAGGAATCTGGATTGGTTGTTATTTCAACACCCCATATATAATTTTTTTTTCGATGTAAACCCCTGGGAACACCCGGAGGCCAGGTCGCCTCTTCTGTGTACCGGAGGCGACAAGATACCGTGCACCAATATATATATATATATATATGTAAACAGTATATTGCCAATACGAACGTTCCAAAATACAAAAAGTGTCCCCGCTATGGGAGATGGCGCGGGCCTATTGAGTTTGCGCAGTAGGGTGAAAATTTTATCGATCACGTTAGAGCCGACCCGATAGTATTTGTTTGTTGTTATTCGTCGCCATCTTTGGTTCTGGATGCTGGATGCAACTTTTGTAAAGGAGTTTTTAATTTGTGATGATTCGATTCGCTGTTTGGTAGGTCAGTGCCTTGTTTCGTTTAAGATGAAAGAACACAAGTGCATGGTGCTCTTTTGCAAAAGTCGTGGATCAATACCAGGTATAAAGTATTTCAGGTATGTACATATATTCGAAAATATTTTGCTTATCCCATTATTCGATCTTCGGAACCGAATTTCACTAAAAAGCTTGTAAAAAAAGAAGAGAGTGTCAATTGTATACAATATATATGTGGTCACTACCTAAACTTAAAATTAATGTATTTTTAATTTGGTGCATTAGTAGCCGATAATAATTCCCAAAATTGTCAATATAGTCATTCATTCTTAATTTTTGGTTTAGAAAAAGGTGAGGTTAAGAAACATACGACGTCCGATGAAAGTTAAAATATGCTCATCGTGCCCGATTGTTACAAATATTCGGGCGGAATTTGGGACCAAAAGTTTACACCAATTAGGGCACCGTCGGTTCATCATATCGTCAGAAATCGTATGCGTGGAACGCTGTGTTAAATCGAAATTTTGATTGAAATATTTTTCCTAACTAACCAGTGAAATTAACATTAAAAAAGTTGAAATCCGGTCCTGTCGAATGTTTACTTTCACAAGGAAATTTTCGAACTGCGCCAACTCACAACGCCCCCTTCGATGCCCATAGCGGGGACATAATTGCAGATAGCAATATACTATTTATATATATATGTGGTAATTATCGAATATTGAAAAATTCAGGTCATAATTAATAAGCCGTTGGTTTCGTTAATAATTAACCAAATTTAATAATTTTTGTTTTAATTAAAATAATACAAATTCTAGAGTTTAGTGCAGAGTAGTATACGTAATGATACGTCTATTTGTACGGGTTTGTTCATGAAATCTAGATGCATGTAAATTTTCTAAAATTTAAATTCGACATATCTTATATTAAAATTGAATTTAATTCATATTTTGAACTGAACCACTTAGATACACACATCTGAGTTAGACACTGACCTAAAAGTACCGCCCTAGGTAACAAAATAAGTGGAGTCCCTGCAAACATGTCCACTGATATTCTTTACAAAAAAGATGGTACGCCAGTGACATTTTTCCATATGAATATTTTTTCTGATTAGCATGGTCAATTCTACATGAAAACGGTCTCTTGAGTTTTTCTCGTGTTGGTCAAAACCATTAAATTCATATTGAAAGTCGTTATTATTAAGATTGATAAAATATTGATGATAAATTTTGTTTTATATAATTTTCAATATTTGAACGAGTGGGCAATTCGGTGCGTAGGCAGGCGGAAGCATGCCTTTTAAGTGTGGATATTTCCAACAATTTTTATAAAACAACATTTATCATTAATATTTTGTCAATGTTATTAATAATGAGTTTAAATAAAGAGAACAAAAGAGTTCCAAACTGGTCTGCAGGTGGTTACATCCTATCAATGGAAAAGGCTTCCTTTTCTTGGTAGTACCATTCAATCTGAAATAGTATTTTAAGTGCTACTGTGTAGACTAAATACGCCCTTATTGTATAAGGTATCATCGGGTCGTCTGGAAAATAATAATTTTTCCATACATTGGTATTTGATATTAATAACACCTGAAAAGTATAGACTTTCTATTTTATCAATGTTAATAATAATGAGTTTCAATATGAATACAGTGGTTTTAATCAAAAACGGTGCGTCTAACGAGAAAAACTCAAGACTGTTTTCATGTAGAATTGACCAGGCTAATCGAAAAAAATATCCACATGCAGGGACGCCACTGGTGGAAAAATTGAATAACGTTTCTAACTAAAATTTGTGGTTCTATATCCTATTAATGCATATCAAAATTGAAAATAATATCTAACGTACTTTCGGTGAAATAAAAAAAAAACATTTGAAAAATAAAAATTCAATACCCTGTAGCAAAAAATTTAAGCCGTTGCGGACATATGTTCATATGAACTTTTCTTTATAAAATGACCTAAGGAATCACACCCTGAAATATTAGCACGTCATTAAGGAACACCCTGTATATACCTATACAGTTTTAAATACATTAAAAAAAATTGATATAAAATATGATTTTATTATTTAGCTTAGTAGAATATTCGACAGTACAAATGAAGAGGCGAAATTATCATCGCCTCTGCGAAGAAATAAAATGCGTGCTTTAAAACGCATCATCGGCAATAGAAATTTGGAGGCGATATGGCTGTCCCCGACGTTACACAAATAGCGTTTTAATAACCATAACTAAGAATATAAATGTGCAATAATGTTCTGATTGAACATGTTAATGTGTTCCTTTTTGTACAGAACATATAATTAATTATTTTATGGAAAAATGAAAAAAAAATTTTTTTTAATTATTTAAATATTCTATTTTATAAAATACATAGTGAGGCGTCTCCTCACTTGCCTCACCTGATAAGTCGACACTGATATCTGACAAGCAATCAGACTTATTCTTGTAGAGATGTATTGTGTATAGTAATACCAGCATGGGATTTAGGTATATTCAGTTGATTATTATTTCTTTTTATTATTGTTAGGTCTAAAAAAATTATTCTTTTATCATGTTTTAACGTAAATTATGCATTGGGATTACTATTGGAAAAGTTGATGCGCATTACCAATGACCTGTTGGATAAATAATGAATCCTCATCAAGTAACGGCTACTTTACTTGAATACTTAATAAAATTGGCTCATGCTTTATAGGTTAAATGAAAAGCCATGCCTTAGCTGAGTTATTCGTAGTTAAAAACGTCTGCACTGGGACTATGATAAGTAGAAAATTTTAATTCGCTTTGCCTGAAAGCGTTTCGAAAAATTTTATTAGAAATCGATTTTGGCACTGCGATAAAACATTAGAATTCCTGGTCGGAAAACATCGGCTTTTTCTAATTTATAAGGAAAGAAAAACTTAATTAAATTTACTATCAAAATAGTCAAACTATGTGACTGGAATAACTTTTATTAAGAACCGCCATAAAATTATAGCAAAATTTTTTTAGTGAAAATTACAAAAATATTTAGTAAACCTTTGTCAAATTTACTTAAATATTTGTAAAATTTACTAAAAACTTTTGTAAAAATTTAGACACATCGTATTCCCAAGCGGTTATCCATCCAAGTTTCCACTGTTATTTGCTGTGAACGATGACATCCTGGGAACCCATTGCACCTGATTTATGCCTTTTATTCTTGTACAAATATTTTTATAACACTTCATTTAAAATTGGCCATTTTTACAATAAAAAAGTCGTCAGTAAAATGTTCCATATATTTTAAACTATTTAACTACTTAGATTAGTTCTAAAATTTACAATATATTTTACTTGATTTTACTAAATTTTTACAATTAGTGCGACACAGCTAATATCTCTTTTACCGCTAAGGATAGCAGAAAACTTTTTTCACGAAAGTTATTAAGCGTTAAGAGGTACAGCTTCTAAAATTATTTTCGACAATACAGGGTGCTCCAAAAGGGCGGTGTGATAAAAACTTCATATTTTTTACATGGGACACCATGTATATTTTTACATATTTGAATTAACCGTAAAATTCTGTACATAGCACCGTAATTATTTGTACACATTTTTGCAACGTTGCCAAATAGATTGAAAAATTCCTAAAATTTGTGCACAAACATGATTCAATGAAATGTGTAAGATTTCTTTCTTAACTTATAATAATTTGAAACAAAATATTTTTATGTCGGAAAGAGGAATGAAGTCCCCTATAGTAACATATTAATATTTTTGTAGTGTATTTTCTATGGATATGCCAACATTACGAACTTGAAACCTGAGTTTCGTAAGTTTTTTAAATGAAACACCCTGTATATGATTACTTTATCTTGTAGATATTTTAATCCTCTCAAATTTTTATTAAGGTCTTTCTATGCCTATCTCTACCAATCTTGGTGGTATTTCAATTTTTATTTTAAATCGAGCAAAAAAAGTGGATGTATTTTACCATTGTCCTTTTTCTAGTCACCTATAACAAAATGAAAACAAAATGTTGTAATTTAAAAAAATATATATTTTGTCAAACGGGAGGATATGACACAAAAATATTTTAGCGATTCAAGCTTGTGGAGAATTTCTAAAGTAAATAATTACCTAATTATTTGTTCAAAGTGACCCCCATTAACTTGAATACATAATTCAATACGTTTTTCAAAAGAATGAGTCACGTTTCTACACATTTGCCGAGTAATACTTTAAAAACAGTTCCTAATACGAATTTTCATATCATCTCTTGTAGCGCGGGGTATTTTATATACCTGATCTTTTACAAATTCCCATATACTGAAATAAATTTTTGTTAATTCTGGTAATATAGCCTGGTATCGGTGCTCCTCTGCCAATCCACTGCTGAAAGTTAGTAATAAGACCTGTATAAGGCACGGGGGCTCCATCATGTAAAACCTAAAGACGTTCACGAATTTCATTTGGTATCTGAATCATTAATTGCGGCAAATTATATTGTAAGAAATCTAAATATACTTGACCAGTTACTCTTCCCTTTGTTCCCAAAAGTTTAAGGACCATCTGTTTTGGGAATGTGTTCTTACGAAAGGGGATTGCTGGTATCATAATAATGAAAATTATGCCTATTCACGTTTCCATTTTTATGAAATGTTACTTCATCACTGAAGAAAACTAAATGAGCAAAATTGCGTTGTTGTCTCATTTTTGCATGCGCCCATTCACAAAAATGTATTCTCCTTTGAAAGTCTTCTTCATTTAGTTCTTGAAATAACTGGACATAATAAGGATGCTGTTTGGTATACCAACCTTTAATATAAACTTTTTGTGCCACCCGTCGCAATTCAAAAACAAGGAACATTGACAGTGGGACCACAAAACGAGAAGTGTCAAAAAATACAAAAAGTGTCAGTTCAGATTTCAAAGGTCAAGACGAGAATTTCCACAACATCTATAAAATACAGTCCGCTTTCCCGAAGAATTACTTAAAGAAGACTCGTACACAAACCGGCGTCTTCAGATGCATTTTGTTTGTCTTCAGTATATTTTGAATCGATGATCGTCTAATATTCAGTTGATTGGAAATACTTCGTTGGCCAATATGTGGATTTTCAGTGACTGTCATAAGAACAATTAATTTACTTTCTTCGGTTAAAACATGTTTTGTTCTTTCAATTTTCTTATAGGCTATACTTCCCGTTGTTTGAAAACGCGTCATTACCTTTTCAAACACCCTTCTATTAGCTTGCCGTCGGTTTGGATATCTTTCTCGATAAATCCTGGTTGCTAATAAGCAATTTTTGTCGCTAGCCCCTAGTACAAAAACCATCTCCACCATTTCGACATTTGAGAAATTCAGTTTTAATAATTTTTTTAATAAACAGTACACGAACTCACTTTAATTGTCACCCAATTACCACAGAACTGCCGTTTTATTTAATATTACAACATTTTGTTTTTATTTTGTAAAAGGTGACTAGAAAAAGGACAATGGTAAAATACATCCAATTTTTTTTGCTCGAGTTTAAAAAAAATTGAAATACCACCAAGATTGGTAGAGATAGGCATAGAAAGACCTTAATAAAAATTAGAGAGGGTTAAAATATCTACTAGATGAAGTAATCATATACAGGGTGTTTCATTTAAAAAGCTTACGAAACTCAGGTTTCAAGTTTGTAATGTTGGCATATCCATAGTAAATACCCTGTACAAAAATATTGATATGTATTATCACTTTTGTGAAAAAAGTTTTCCGCTATCCTTAGCGGTAAAAGAGATATTTGTCGCACTAATTGGCCACCCTGTATGTATAACTATACTTTTTATAAATTATGTGTATCTACAATATCATTTTGTAATTATTACTATATTTTATATCCAATCGAACCACCAAATCTTTACTATAATAATTTTACTATAGTGATTGTTCCGTACACGTACATTTGTTGTAAAATATACAATAATTATGTTTTAGTAATTACTTGATTTTATTAAATATAGTTTTTTGTAAATTATGTTTACAATATTATTTTGATACGGATTACTAACAAAAATATAATAAATACTATATTTTATAGGAAATCTTTAAATAAAATCTTTACTGTAATAATTTTATTTTAGCCTTTTTTTCGGTGTATCGGCGTCTTCTATGTATTAAAAAAACAAGTAGTCCTATGTGAGTATATGTGTCGCCCTTTCGGTGAAACTGCGCAATCTTTCACGAAAATGTCACTTAAACCCTTTAAATTATTCCGGCAAAAGTGGATAGACGAAAAAACTCTCAGCTTTCCACTGTTTAAAATTCGAAAAAGGACTCGTTCAAAGAACAATTTTTGGTGTATTTATTCAGGGACCCGTGGGAAATTCGGCCGAGTGGCCGGGCGCGGGCAAACGGCACAAAAGCCAGAAGATGTCCCTCGTTATCATAGTTTGTAATTCTGTTTTTTCGACGACGAGAAAGTAGATTTAGAGTTTTAAAACTAGGGTCATTGTAATACAGAGTGTTATGGAAATGGTTTATTATATTTAAATAATAAGGTGCCTCAGTGGGTGTCCTAGACTCTAGAGAAAGCTTATACAGGGTGTCCCATAACTTATGGAAATGGAAAAATGGAAACACTCGACGGTTAGAGATTTGAGATCGCGCAAATATACCTTTTCAGTCTCGAAATTGCCTCATAAAAACAAAATCGCACCAACTTTCAATCCGATACATTGAACCGTTTTGGGACACTCTGTATACTTTTTTTTAATCGACCGTCTAGATACTAACGAGGTTACCAATCCATTGCGCAGGCTTCGATCTTCCGGCGTTCGCTACCACGATGTGGCTCGTTGGAACCCCCACGTCTCTTAACTTTCGATTTTTGTGAACAATTTTTTTTCTAGAGTTTGAACTTACCGGTATAATTGACAACGCTGACGACTGACGTCTCTCGACTAATCATATTGGTTTATTTACAAAATTTCAGTAGTGTACACGGCTTTTTGTGACAATGAAAGGGGTGATTTTTCTCGTATATTAACTCAAAAATCCCATTTATGATAATTTGTTGTGATCTTCGGATTTGTGGGGTTAAATTAATTATAAGTATCATAATTATAAATTCCAACGAGCTGTGGAAAAAATTAAGGAAAATATTAGGTGAGAAGGGCCCAAAATGATCCCCTTAAGGAAAAAATCACTTGAAAATCTAGTATATGATTTAGGGAGAATAATAATCGGTTTTATGGAATTCTCTATATTTAATAATCGAGTGAATCGCTCAAGTGAATCCCTTGAAATTCCAATTCACCAAGCGATGACGTCACCGACTGCTCGACGGCAGCCTAGCTGTTTACATGTGATCAGGTAGGATATTTAGCAGGCACGTAACAACGGGTGGGCACAGGTTTAGCTAAAAAATTGTAGTAGCCACTAAAAAATTTCAGAAATTTATTTATTTATGAATAATGAATTTTTACCACGTGTCTCGATACCAAACAAAGCAAAAAATCACGCAAATATGTATTTATTGTTTGGGTTTATTATTGTGCGTTTTTAACCCGAACAAAAAGTATTACCTAGAGATATTTTCCTTTACATCTTTCTCAATCTACGAGCATAAAATAAGTAGATATTTAAAATAGCTTGTCAAATTCTTCCACTTTAAATTATCAGGTGCCCACTGTGTGCACTTCAAAAATTTAGGCTTAGTTACGCGACTGGCAAAATAAGAAAATTGGTTATTATTTTTTTTTTATTCATATTTATAGTCACCTAAAAGTTCCTGTTCAAATTTAAGAATGTTTACTTTAGGTTACCAAAAAATTTGTCGATACCTATGTTTTCTTAACTATTTTGCTCGTTTTCTTATTTTCCATTAACATTTTCTATAATGAATGTTATTTTTAAGAAGTCTTCTTGAGTTTAATAATAAAAAGTCCCTGTTTAAATTTAAATATGTTTACTATAAGATTACCAACGAATTTTTCTATATATTTTGTTAACCATTTTGTTCGTTTTGTTATTTTTCATTAACAATTTCTATTATTATGTTATTTTTGAGAAGTTTTCTCGAATTTATAGAAAATAAAAATTTAAAAATTATATCCTTTAATTTTTTAATATTTACAATCGGAGACCTAAACTACGCCGCTGGCGAGCCAGTTAAAAACAAAACTTTACAAAATCCATGTCGCGATGACTCCGCTAAGGGATTCGGCATACTTTTTTTATATGCATCTTCTCGTTTATGTGCCTTTAAGAAAGACGTATGTCGTGTACCTGCTCAGCGTCAAACTCGAACGTCGCCAATTGGATGGCACGGCGCGTAGACCGAAGGTCGTGTATCAAGTGACAGGCGATATTTTTCGGTTTTTCGCCTGAATTTAGAACTAACTTTCCTATCGAGTGAAAACTGTTCGAATATATGAGCAGTTTTTTTTAACTCGATCACACTACAGCGGTATATTTCCGCCGGCGTCAAGCGAAGCGCGGGTATCGAGTGAAAAATAATAAGTGACGAACGATGGTTTTCGCCTGAATAGATAACTCGAGCGGTTTTTTTAATAAACGAGCGATGTCGGTTATTTCAATAATCGAGTGATCAAGCGGTTTTTCGCTCGAGCGATCACAACATTAGAATTCTTCAAGTCATATGCTTTCATACTAAGATGTACAGAGTGTTTAATAATAAAGCATAATAATGTTATTTACGAAAATATGAACTTGAGCAAAAGAATCATTTTACTCTACCTGGTCGGGCAAGATGATTCCTTAAGGATGTGCTTTTAAGAAATGTATTACAATTTAGCAGTCCTGTTACCTTTTCAAAACTCTTATAAAAGTCAGTAAAGCCAGAAACACAATATTATCACGTCACGTGAATTCACGTGTTGTCATATTGGCAAAATAGCACATGCTCTCACGACTTAGAAACAGACTAAGTACATTGCAGATCATTTTTATTACATATTTTGTGTTTGTGAAGATGGCAAGTGAATCTTGTAGTCTTCTAGCGTCAAACTCTGACACCACGCTATCACGCGTGCCAAATATGTAAATATGCAGAAACAAAAATATAATTATAAGCACGCATAAACCGTCTTGCAGATATTTCGTGGTGTACCGTGACATTGCATGATAGCATGTGATTCACGTGACGTGATAATAGTGTGTTTGCGGCTTTAGTCACCTTAGATTGGAATGAGCAAAAATCACGTATTTATTGATAACGCACCTACTTTTAGATTTAACTAATTGGTATGACTAATCTGACAACTAAGCCGGTAATAATAACATACGAAAACCATAGATGGACGCAGGGATAATTTTGGGCCCTTCTCCCCTACCAATAATATGATCCAATAGCTAAAAAGGAATCTACATAGAAAACAACAACCGAAATCTTAGTATTATCACAGAGGAACAATATGTCCGTGCTGTCGCTACACCATAGAGTAATTCCGTCTAGAAAAATGAATGCGATATTTTTCCAAATCCCCATTGCCATTCCAGGAATGACCTTTTCCATTCTTGTAAGCATTTACAATTAAAATCAAGACAATTTTGCGCCAATTTAGAAATATACATTGCATTTTTATAGCTTAAAATACTTCACGGATTTAATGTTCAAAATGTTGTAAAATATTCATTAATCGGCAAGAAATCTAGTTTTAAGACCAGTTTCCACTCCCCCTACATTGGTGAGGTACATAGTTTTTACTCTCCTAGGGAGATAAATTGTTACTTGTCTCCCTTGGGGAGTAAATTGAGAAAACTAATAAAAATTTAATTTAAAAGTCATATTTACAGTACAATGTCTTATAGAGATTTTCATACCTTCCTTCTGATTTTTTGGGTAACGAAAAATGCTATATACAGGGCGTGCCATTAAGCCCACCGGCCATATCTCGGAAACTAATGGTCATAGAAATTCCGGAAAAGAAATTAGTTATTAAAGTGGCTATGAGAAAATCCTGGAAATTATTTTAAGTTCCTCATTTCGTCGCTAGGGGACACAATTGGAAAGCAAATATTGAAATTCTAAATTTATCCGAATATTCCCACATTAAGGTAAATTATACCTTTCTGGTGTAATATAATAAACACTTATAAGTCAAATGTCCTACTTAAAAAAAATACCCTATATAAAAATTTTTTTTAGTATTTTTATGAAATAAACACTCGTACCTTTTCAAAACTATCTCAAATTTTTAAATCTTTAAATGCATTAGTTGCAAAGTAAGGTCAAAATACTTTTCACATGTATTTCTTCTAAAAAAAATTTAAAATATTTGATGAATTTTATCTCAGCAACCGTTGGAGATGGGTGTAGGAAATTGTTAACAAAAGTTACTTAGATTTTCACTTAGAATCGAAAAATGCCAAAATATGCAAAGCATTCAATTCAATTAATAAGTGTTAAATATTATTCTTCTGGCAATAACTCTGAATCGAAAGAAGATGGAGGATTGCAGTTTCTGAAGTTTTCCTTGCAAATTTATAATCTATTTTCCGATTATGGTATCATAATTATACCGTATGGTTTTAGTTTTCGGGATAAAATCAAAAAACTGTTATTATTTCAAATTGCGCCCTCTAGCAATTTTATTAGGAATTATCGAGTACCATAGGATATGAAAATTAAAAGTACTTAGATTTCTCTTCAAACAAGCTGAGGATTGCTCAAATTGAATAAGTCGTTTAGAAGTTACAGCGATTTAAATGATTACACTTTCAATAGTTTCCTCCACTCTGGTACGCCAATGAGCATTAGACTAAAATGTATTAAAAATTGGCTTAATGACGATGTTACCAAAGGTGTACTTTAAATGTGGGCTATTCGGAGAAATTTAGAATTTTAATAAATACTCTTGCAAATATGCACCAATAAGGTAGCCGTTTTGTGGTTTTATTTTCGTCTAACAATTTTTTTTTGAAAGTTAGAGCCCTAATGGTATACTATGAAAAATCTACATGTTCTATATGGTATTAATAATGGTAAAAAGTATTATACGACGATCATATATGTCTAGCTCTGAGGATGACCTCATAGGGGTCGAAACGTAGGCCAAAATACAAATTTGATCTTCTAAGTTTGTTTTAGAGACCTGTATCCACCGAGTTAACCCTTTTGAAAACTTATCAGTGTGTTAATATTTACTTTCCAATTGTGTCCTCTTGCGGCAAAATGTAGAACATAAAATAATCTCCAGGATTTTCTCATAGCTACTTTAATAGTGATTTTTTCCCCAGAATTTCTGGGTTGGTATGGTAGTTGGTATCATTTACATTCTTTGTAATTAGTTTGTTCACAGCATCCACTAATTCAGTACGAACGCTGGCTTTGCGCTTTAAATCAACATACCTACTCTAAATGATGACATCGTTGGGATTTCTTGTTGGAAAAGCAGCGTTTGCAAAGTGTGTCACAAATTTACATGGACAAACAGTCCCGGCGACTGAAAGAAACTGTGCATATGCTTCAATAAACTAAGCCGATTTGGTAAATCTACAGAATATAGGTACAGATAAACAAACTTAAAAAGGATTTTTATTTTCGATGTTCCTTAAATTAACTGGAATATGTATAGTTTTCGTTTCTATATACGGGTACACGAGGAGACTACCTACAGGGTGGTTGATTAGTGCGAGGAAGTCAAATATCTCCGTTGTTCTTAAAAATATCGAAATTTATTAAATACAAAGGTTCTAGAATAAATAAAAGCGCACATTTTAAAAATATTTTTGGATATACAGGATGCTCCAAAAAAACGGGGAATCATATAAGTATTTTTTTTAAATAGTACTCCCCATTTCTTTTTGTCTCATCGAATTCGGCATAAAATTTTACATAAGATATGCTATTGCCCATCGAGCGCGAATCCGTGTCCCGGCTGGACGATCAACGGTTCCAAAAACGCCACATTTCAAAATCACTTTTCGCAACATTTTCAAATTGAACACCCTGTATTTTATTTATCGATTGGATGCATAATTCATATGTTATTTCCAGCAGTTTTTAAAATCATTGCAAATGTTATAAATTATGTTGTTTAAATATCATAATAATAATAATAATAATAGTAAACTACAGTAAATGTTCAATATGTCTTCAATTTTGATATGTGCACAAGTAACTACGTTCTTTGAAAGATCTGTCAGCATCTTTAACATTTGAGGTGAAATACTAGCAGCACGGTTTGTTATAATTACACAAGTCGACAAATTTAAATTTTTGTAAAGTAAGATTGATGAAAATAGGTTTGTCTGAAGTATTTTATAGTCCTAAATCAGAAAATGATAATCTAATTACTGTAACCCTTACAGTTTTTTCGCCATAAGGGGTGGATGGTGGAGAAAAAAGAGGAGAAGACATATTTTTAAAATCTAATATATCTATTTAATATAAACATATAAAACATGTGGCATCTATGCAAAAACATTACTGAGGATTGGTTGTTATATTAATAAAAAAATATATTGCACAAGATATGATACAGCGATAAAAACGTTCACTTTTTCCTTTTGTGTTCTGTAGCATCATCCTCTTTTAAAAACCAACAGTAGTCGCCCAACATAGATGGGTTCCACCGTCCCTCTATCTTGTTTACATCGTCCTGATGTCCTGGTGAAACTTCTCTCCTTGTTCATCGCTTACTGCACCCAAATTTTCCGGGAAAAAATTCAAATGGGTTTGTGCAAAAAAATTATTTTTAGACATGCGACACCCTAGTAATTCATAGGTTTTCAACAGTTCATCTATATGAGTCTTTTATAGTCTTCATCTTTCTTGTTGCCCAGAAATCCTTTCACTACATTTACAAAACACGTCCAAGCTGCCAATTCCTTCTCATTTAATTGTTCTTGAAAACGGAGATTAACTAGGAGATTCCTTATTTGAGGTCCAATAAATATGCCTTCTTTTAATTTTGCATCACTTAGGCGAGGAAATATTTCTCTTAGGTACTGAAAACCACTACCTTCTTTGTCCATGGCGTTGACAAAGTTTTTCATTAGTTCAAGCTTAATATTGCGGTAACAGCACCTTTTTTGGGTTAACAATATTTTATGTTTGAAGTATCAGGTTCAAAAGAAATTATATTAGGCCAATCCATTTTACTGTAGTGTTCTTTTGTTTCCCTACTGTCCCACAGACACAAAAAACAGCAATAACCCCCTTGAAGTCCTAGCAATATACCTGTCACTTTTAAATCTCCACAGATATCCCACTGATACTGTTCATATTTAACACGATTTAATATGGTTGCTAAGTTATCATACGTTTCTATCATTGTTACTGAAGGTGCTAAAGGAATGGATGGTTCTTGTTTCCATTATGAAGAAGGACTGCTTTTAGGCTGTATTTCGACGAATCTATGAATAAACGCCACTCGCTAGGATCATCTTCCATATTAAGCTCATTCATTAAACCATCAATTTCAAAACAGACACATAGCGACCCTTTCATTTAAAAAAAAAATGATAATGTTACATTCCGTTTTCGGCAAAGTGAAATACTTGCTTTTTTATCTAACAAGTTCAACTGTTGAAGTCTGGAACCAAGAAGTTCCGATTTTTGTTTTGACAATCCTAGGTCACGTACCAAGTCATTTAATTCATTCTGAGTTATTAAGTGAGGTTCACTGGTAGTTGATAAAAATGTTGGGTCACAACTGGTGTTCTTAGGAAGTTGTATATCAGATTTATTTTATATGATCAAACACAACCACCATAGGAAAAATCCTTTAGGGCACTCTGGGAGTGGTACGTGTGCGCAAAAAGCGATTCACGTTGGTTTTGAATCGTTGGAGGTTATATTCGTTGGGAAAAACGACCTCCGGAAGGTCGTTCCACAAGGATGAAGTCCTCCAGATGACCAGAGATCAGATTCGGATGAAGAATTAGAATCACCGGGAAACACGATGTCCAGGTTTAAAGGCGCAATGGGTACCGGTAGTTCTTGGCAATGAGGAACTAGCCTTAGCGCAGAAGGCAAATTTGGATACTCTATTTTGTCTCTATGCTTTTTTGAAATGGTCAGTAGGTTCTCTCCACGCCATAGGAACAGCCAACGGCATAGAATTTTTCTTACGATGCGCTGCACTAAATTTACGTGACAACTCACACAACAAACATGAGGAGCCTAACTTTTATCTTGATCCCCAATTTGGCACTTAAAATATAAAAAATAAGCTTCTTTAACATCCTCAGAATAACAGATATACATCTAGCTTGGGACTTTATAATAAATCGTCCACATATATAAGAAGACTTATCGGATTTGTTCGGGTTTGTTCGGTTTGTCGGTTACAGTATAATTAAAAATATTTTTGAAATGTGTGGAATATACAACCGTACCTCAACACAAAAGTTCATTATCGACAAATCCTACCTTCAAGGGATAAAATTACTCCGTACAATCGTTGGCTTACCGGTGCCTTATGTTAACTTAAATATTTCATTCGTACAAAATATCGATAATAAATTAATTGTTGCTTTTGTCAAATGACTGCACTGCCAGAACATCCGTATAATGTTCCAAACAAGCAGCGAAATTCGTAATATCGTAGGTACGTATATTTGTCGTTTTCGAGAGTGACTCGACATGGATGTATCAAATTGTATTAGCGAAACTGCGAGAGTGTGTTGAAGTGGGATGTGACATATTGGAAAAGCAATTACAGACGCCCTTTCTACATGTCAGTCGTAATTATGAAATGCCCTATGGTGAAATTGAAATTCTTGTCCGTACACAGTACAGAAATGAAAACAGTAAAAAGATCACTTAATATTGAAGATACAAGAGCAATTGATTACAGTGGTACAAACTAAACATTTCTGACTACTCAACTTTTTCTTTTGAAGTAGTCCATCTCAAAGTGGAGTGAAATGATGAATGGGGAAAAAAACTTAAAATTTGCTCCGCTAGTTACATGTTTCGAAGACCTTTATCTTCATCTTCAGTGGAAAGTTAACTGAGAAAATTTATGACATTGCCAAATTATAACTAGTGCAACAGAAAAAGAAATAATGGCAAATAATAACGGAAAAGAACAGATTTAGATATCGATGGAATCTAATTGTGATGAGTTAAACACACCCTTAGGTAAGAAATTCATCGTTGAAAGAGTTGATGTAGTTTTCTCGACAAGTCTTTATTTTCAGATGACTCATTGACTGAGATGATTATGTTATAGGGAAATTTCCCACCACAAAAACATCTTTAATCATGCAAAATATGATTAACAGCTTTTCTGAGATAAACGTCAATTATAGTGTTTCTCTCCTCGGTTTTCGGCTGTTTTTTTTTGTATAACTTCAGAACTACAATATTAATGAAAGAGAACAGAATTTGATAGTTGGAAAGGAAAGAAAATTTTAATTATTTTTTTATGTACTGGAAACACTGCTTTTAGAATCATACGTTTTTCCTTGCTGATATATATGCACAACACTTACTTTTTAACAGCGAAACATTTTTAATCATGCAAAATATGTTTAACAGATTTTCTGAGATTAACATCAATTATAGTGTTTCCCTCCTCGGTTTTCGGTATTTTTTTTTTGTATAACTTTAGAACTACAATATTAATGAAAGAACAGAATATGATAATTGGAAAGGAAAGAAAATTTGAATTATTTTTTTTTATGTACTGGAAACACTTCTTTTAGAATCATACGTTTTTCCTTGCTGATATATATGCACAACACTTACTTTTTAACAGCGCTAAATACTTTGTATTTACATTGTAATTGTGTAGTATTTAGTGCTGTTAAAAAATGTACCTATATCAACAAAGGAAAAGGTATGATTCCAAAATATGTTATAAGTATAGTATATATAAAAAAAATTTAGTCCTTTCCCATTATCAAATTATATTTTTTTCTTAATATTGTAGTTCTGAAGAAACGTTAACGTTTTTTTTTTATGATCAAACAAAAGCACTATAGGAAAAATCCTTTAGGGCACTCTGGGAGTGGTGCGTGTGCGCAAAAAGCGATTCACGTTGGTTTTGAATCGTTGGAGGTTATATTCGTTGGGAAAAACGACCTCGGGAAGATCGTTCCACAAGGATGAAGTCCTCCAGATGAAAGAATTCTTAAATAATGAAGTTCGAGGAGTACTAAGCTTAACCACATATCGATGGGCGGCAGTGGTTCGTCGTGTATTTCTGCTATTCGCCGCTCTGGGCGGAATCAAGAGGGCAAGGTCAGCCGAGCACTTTCCATGAAAATATCTGTAAAAGAGAGTCAAATCCCCAACCTGTCTTCGATGTTCTAGGCTATCGAGGTTCTTCGTCAGCTCGTGGTCTCCAATCAGACGAATGGCCCTCTTTTCGATGGAATCCAGCAGCCGAAGTGCATGTTTGGATGCAGACCAGACATGAGAGCAGTACTCTAGTGATGGTCGAATCTGGGCTTTGTATAGTGTCAAAAGTTGTTGAGGTGTGTACAACTTTCTGGTTCGGAAGAGTACACCAAGCTTCTGAGAAGCTATCTTGGCGATTGCCACAACGTGGTTATGCCAAGACATATTTCCTCCCAGATTGACGCCCATCAAATTAATAGATGAAGCCAGTGGGATTTCGTGTCCATCCATGACTATATCCGGTTCTGTAATGTTAATCGTCTTAGAGAAAACTGCTGGACGACTATGAAGATTGCTAAGTCGAGGCGCAAGCCGCAACATAGAGTCCAGGAATGTGGCTTTTCCTACGAGGTAAACATACTACTTTCCCGAAAATCGTTTAAAAATCGACAGATATTGATTAATTTTGAAAAAATCGCGAATAATTGTATTCACAAATAAATGGTGCTTTGAAATTCGTAATAAAATTGGTAGCGTTACTATGTTGTCCAAATGTTTCTCAATTGTACTGACTGTCGAATAACTGTGAATATACCAAACTAATTTCAAAATGTATTCTGCAATGCATTGAGTTTTTTAAAATATGAATTAATTCCTTATGAACAACGTGTTTTGAATCATTTATGTAGAACACTAACAACTGTAAAGAAATATAATTTTCTTACAGTAAGGAAATGAATCTTTCCTAATAGTTATTTTCCCTTGCCTAGCAACGAATAAGTGTAGGGAAATATTGATTTTTCTTTCAAAAATGATATAAAAAATGTCATATTTCCGAACAATTTTCGGAAAAAATCTTTTAATCTAAAAATTTGACAGAAAATCTAAGAGAACAACACACTATAATATACATTAATATCTAACTACAGACCTATCCGTTTAATTAGTAATTTGTCAAAAATATTTTAGCAATATTTGAAGGAAAGGTTGATAGGTTTCTTAAAAACCAATAATTTATTCCCTAAACGTTAGTATGGATTCACTGAGGGTTTAAACTCGAGTAATGCCATGCATGAATTAACATCGCACATTGCTGATGAAATGAGTTCAAATAATAAAAATGTATTGCTATATTTTTGGACCTGGCAAAGGCTTTTGATAAAGTGCCACATCAAAAACTCCTCGATGTCTTGGAACAGAATGGAGTGAGGGGCCTTGTGGAGGTCTTTCGAAACTAACTAATAAATAGGGAACAAAAAGTTAAAATTAGAGAAACTGTTAGTACTCCCGAAAATGTGCCGATTGGTGTACCACAGGGAACAGTTTTAGGTCTAATATTGTTTAATCTATATATTAACAGTCTAACAGAAATAGATATTCAAGGCAAAGTAATATCATATGCGGATGATACTGTGCTTGTCTTTAGTGATAAAGATTGGGAGGCCGTGAAGTTGCGAGCTGTAGCAGGAGTATATGTCAAAAATTGTTGGATGTATTGAAATTATCACTAAATATTAATAAAACAAACTATATTGCATTCTCTAAAACATCTGCTGGTCGTCCCCAATTTAGAAAATTGACATGCGCAAACTGGAACTCTGAAATACAAGAAACTAAAACTTTTAAATATTTGGGCATTATTATAGACCAAAATTTGAAATGGGATTCTCACATAACCTATGCAGCAAGAAAACTTAGGTGTTTAGTTTACAAATTCTATCTTATGAAACAATTTCTTAATTTGTATCTCTTAATAACATTGTACTTTAGTTTAATTGCATCTATTTTACGTTATGGAATCTTGGCGTGGGGAGGTCTATATGGAATGGCGTTGAAACCATTAAATGTCATTTGAAATAAGATTTAAAAAATTATTTTTAAGAAAAGTCGATTACATTCTACTGTGTTGTTATATAATGAAAAAATTCAAAATACTAGATGTTTAAACATTCATACCATCTGCTGTTAGATATATAAACATGAGTTTTTCAAAAACCGTATAAATAATTGGCATGCCACTAGAAATGTTTCCGACAAGTATATTACAGTTCCAAAGCCAAATAGTGAGTCTTTTTAAAAATTCTTTTAACTACTTAGGGCCAAAATATTACAATACTTTATCGATTGGGGTGAAAGTGTTGTATAAACCTAACAAATTTAGTGAAACTGTCATAATTTAAGTGTGTCAAAATTATGGGAATGTTTATAGACATTTTTTGGAATAATATGTTATTCAGTGGTTGATGTATTATTCCCACACAAATTCACGCCAGGTTAATGTTTTCCTATGTATTATTTGTAATTTACCTCTTTTACTTACCTATTAATATGGCACATACAGGTGCCCTAACCAGATTAAAGCGCTTGGATTTTTTTATGTATTCTTTTAATGTATGTATTTATGTTATGTAGATACTTTTTCTGAATAATTGAATCTCATATATACAATGGCCAGGATAACAGGAACATATTAACGTGAATTTGGTCTCAAAATTAAATAATGATAATATTTTTATTTGAATTATATCCATGTATGTCGGAAAGTGTCCCCGAGAATGATGTACGCAACTGTCCCATCATGGGGGCACTTCCAGACAAATGTCAATTTCTACTTATTACTTATTCTTGAAAATACTTAGCATATTTTCTCTTTTATTACATCAATGGCATATTCCAAAGATGTCTTAATATTAGGTCGTAACTGAATAACTCGTTTCTTTGCAATATTCCGGCAGTATAGTAACGTACAGTACAGTAACGAAAATCCGATATTTAGTTTGGCTGACGATATCACACTTATCTCATCTTTCTCTTTAAATGCACAAACATCGGCTGCCGACGCACATCGTCGCAGACAACGTGAAGTATCACGCCTCAACAAAGACCTGGAAGAAATTTTGGCTTGGGGTGACAGTAACCAAGTCGAATTTAACGCTAAGAAAACTCAGGCAGCAGTTTTCTCTAAAAACATTACAGAACTGGATATTGTCATGGACGGACACGCAATCCCACTGGCTTCATCTATTAATTTGCTGGGCGTCAATCTGGGAGGAAATATGTCTTGGCATAACCACGTTGTGGCAATCCCCAAGATTCTCAGAAACTTAGTGTACTCTTCCGAACCAAAAAGCTGTATACACCTCAACAACTTTTGATACTATACAAAACCCAGTTTCGACCATCACTAGAGTATTGCTCTCATGTCTGGAGCTCTGCACACAAACATACTCGTCGGCTAGTGAATTCCATCGAAAGGAGGGCCATTCGTCTGATTGGAGACCACGAGCTGACGAAGAACCTGGAGAGCCTAGAACATCGGTTGGGATTTGACTCTCTCTTACAGATATTTTCATGGAAACTGCTCGGCTGACCCTGCTCTCTTAATCCCGCCCAGAGCGGTGAATAGCAGAAATAGACGACGAACTACTGTCGCCCATCCACAGCTTAGCTTAGCTTAGTACTCCTCGAACTCCATTATTTAAGAATTCTTTCTGGAGGACTTCATCCCTGTGGAACGACCTTTCCGAAGTCGTTTTTCCCAACGATTATAACCTCCAACGATTCAAAACCAGCGTGAATCGCTTTTTGCGCACACGCACCACTCCCAAAGTGCAATAAAGGATTTTTCCTCTAGTGCTGATCATAAAAAAAAACAAAAAAAAACTGTCATTTTGAATTGACCAAAACTGTCCTAAAACTATCATAAAATCTTCACAAACCCTTCTATTGGTTTGTTCGTAGTTCATAGTTTTATGCTTTAGCTTATAGTATCTTTAAACTTACTTTAAAACTTACCTTGTTTTGGGAAGCTTATCGGTTTAAACTTATTTAGCAGTTGCCGATAGTTGGATTTTGAATACTAACCTGGAACAAAAAAAGAAAATTCAATTTATTTTCTATCACAGATTTAAATTAAAATAGTAATTATTATACAGGGTGATATGGAAATGGCTTAGGTATTGTATTTAAAGGGGTGACTCTTTCAAATCCAATGTCTAAATATTTAAGTAAAAATCCCTTTATCTCAAGTATTGACACGCCATACACATCTGTTTTCAGTTAACATGCAGGCCAGTAAGCGAGCAGTGATGCCAAATCACAAAGCGGGGCTGGACTTCAGGTGCTGGAAATCGTTGCGCAATCGCGACGCGGCGCGGCTACTTCAGTATGTTTTGATATGCGAAAGGGAAATGTAGCATCGCGCGTTCTTATATGAATTTTAAACATTACGATATTTCTGACTTAATACATAACAAGGTTATACTACATGAAATATTGCCGAATATTTGGATAATTTCCGTTAATAGTTTGAAACTGTAGTACATATAGGCCATTGGGCATATAGTGTATACATAGACAGAATTGTTTTTATTCTGTCAGAATACAATATACAAAGTTTTACACAGTAATCAATGATGCCAAGTCTGTACTGAGAGTCCTAAATCTACCGCCTGCGTTTGAAACTGAAAAGCATAATATTAAATTCCAATGTTTTACGGAAACCACGGTGTGGCAACGCCCGATTATACTACGTGTGTGACCCTGTAGTTTAGAACTTTCATTCATATTTTTCATGTGCGGTGTTGTTTATGTTTATTTCTACTGCGATTATCTATTTATGACTAATGGTAGATCGAAATTATATATACGCGTACCTTATTACAGCGTTGCCATTTTTTAAAACTGTGCATGATTGTAAATTGTGTTTTACGAATGGAATGTTTTGTCTCCCTTTTTATATTATATGTTTATGGTTAATACAATATTTTATAGGAAATCGTACAAGTAAATCTTTACTATACAGGGTGTTATGGAAATGACTTATTATATTTAAATGGGTGACTCCTAGGGAGTCCTAGAGTTTTTTTTTTAAATCGAATATCTAAATATTAAGGTAAAACCCCTTTTTACCCACCATCTGGATTCACTTAGCAGCAATGTGGGTCACTAGAGTATACTAACAGAGTTGTCAGATCACACCGCGTGTCTAGCCCTTACTTGAATACTGGCGGCGCGCCCTTCATAGTTCAGTAAGCTTCGCGACTCTGGAGTGGAACGACGCCGAGCGTCGAGCGTTCCACGTGCTTGACGTATTCGAATTTTAAACGTTTTGTTAGTTGTATTGCCCGATTTTCTTTTGTTGTGAAATAATTCATAATAAGAAATGTTGTGATGTGATTTAAAATTTGTGTGATATTATCTACTGTTAGTTCTGTTGAGAAGCATACTTTTTGTGTTTTATTTTTTTATGGAATTTAATTATAAAATGGATTATTTTAAAATAAGATCGAAGGTAAGAAGTATGTACCTTAAAATTGTAGTTTTCGTTGTCTAAAAAGTTTGAAAAAGAAGTGATAACGCGCGCCAAGACGTCTTGTTGTCAAAAACTGAACACGTGCGTTTAGAATTAGAATGGCAACATCACCTACAATGCGCTGACCTCTTGTGAAACTTGAGACTGCCTCAATAAAATATTGATTGCGAAGGGCCTCAGGAGCGGCCACGTAAATTTTGAGATTTCATATAAAGTGTATATTTCGCCTAATAATTCAAAGCGCCATTTATGGTTATTTTTCTTAAATTTATTTTCATCTCGGGATTTGCCGGTTTAAATATAATACGTCATTTCCATAACACCCTGTATAATAATTTTAATATAGTGCTTGTTCCGTGCACATACGTTGCAAGTTTACAATACATTTTAGTATTTATTTGATTGTACTAAATTTATTAGAAGTATTATATACTTTTTTATAAATTATATATATATTTTTTTTCACGATACACCCGGAGTGCAAAGTAGTGACACGATGGCTCTGTTTCTCTGAGGGAGAAACCTGTCCCTCTGAAGGAGAGACCTAACTCTCTGAAGGAGAGACACCGATCGACTAAACTCCCCGCGGTATTGTGTTAGTGTGCACTCTTACACGCTGATGATTGGGTGTTGAGGTCACAAAGAAGCCATTTCTGGCCTTTGGCGACCAGGGGGTTTGTGTGTGTTTGTTTGTGTTGTATGTGTGCTTGTGGAGTGAGTTTTGGGGTGCCGTGTTATGTGGGCGGAGCGTTTAGGTTTCTGTGTCGCTGTTTGTTGGGGTTTTTGTGGAAGTTGTCTCGGATTAATGGATTTGGATGGAATCGCAGTTTTCTAAGAAACTCGGCATGTCTTTCATTGAGTAATTCGTGCCTGGGCTGTACTTCAAGGTCGCGGTGTATGGCCGCTCCCCTGACATACCATGGAGCACGTGTGATAGATCTGAGGATCTTGTTTTGGGCAGTTTGGATGCGATTTTTATGGGATACAATTATGTGTATCTACATTATTATTTTGGTACGGATTATTAATGAAAAATGATTGATGAGTAATTTTCTATAATGATTTTACTATAGTGTTTGTCCTGTGCACTTACATTCGTTGTAAAATTTAAAATATATTTTAGTATTTACTTGATTGTACTAAATTGATTAGAAGTACTAACTATAGTTTATAAGTACAATATTATCTGTAGTATGGATGTAATGTAATTATTACTATATTTTATAGGAAATCGTACAATAACATCTTCATTTAATAATTTTACTATAGTCTTTTTCCTGTGAACGTAAATCAATTAAAGAAGAACATTGTATTGTGTTTCTAAGAATAAAGTTGTTAGCGCAGTTGAAGTTAGCGAGATTATGTTAAAAAATAAAAATATTTAACGTTATGCCGCGGTTAAACTAATTCCTTAGTTTATTTAAAAATCGGTCGATTAATCCGCACTATGGCGCCTCGGGCTAATCTCAAAATTAGTTAAATAATTGAAATGTTGGCCAAATCCGTTATCCCGGGGCTTTTCAAATAATCCTCTGCAGAGATTTTGTGCAACCAGAATAACCAAAGTCGAGACGGAATTCGTGTTGATTTTAGACCGGTTGAGGTTTCGGCATTTGCGTTCATAAAATTTAAATTTCTAATTGCCCATTTTGAAATATTAAAGGTTTTTAATTACACAAACCTGCGACGGTATTCGGACATTTAAAATTAATACCTATAGAATTTAAACAGATTTGTGTACACTGATTATCATAAAAATATGTAAAACATAACTAGAATAAGCAGAAGGTTTTGCGAGATATATTTTGTAAACTAGCATACCTCTCTGATTACAATTAGTTAAGAAACTATTTTACAGGGTGTTCAAGACATGGAGAGGTGTTCTACATCTTATGATATACAGGGTGTCCTAAAAGATATGGTCAATAAATTAGGCATTAAGTATATAGAGCCAAAACAAGGTTAGAACTTCATATCAAATTTGGTCTTTTGTCCTCTCATTACCGAGCTGCAGTCTCCTGAAGGGGGGACTTTGGAGATGGTTTCCACTAAATATTTTCGAAACTATCAAATATAAAAATATGAAATTTGGAAATTTTGGTAAACTTTGTGTGGCGAAACAATATATTATCTTAAAAATGTCGGCGCTTAAAAAAATATTGTCAAAAAGAGGGGGAGAGTAGATTGAAATAGACCAATTCAAAGTTAGATACGATTTATGGTACCGCTTTCGAGTTAAATCTATTTAAAAATTACCTTGCCTGGGAAGAAAAGAAAAACACAATTAAAAATTTAATTAAAATCCTATCTTTTAAAGGCATTTTTATGTATTGTAATTTCTGATTGTCTGTTAATTTATTTCAATTATAGTGCGATTTAAAAAAAATTAAAAGAATTAAAAATAATAAATTTTTAATACAAGCTACAAATTAAAAACAAAATGAAGTATTAAATATTGTAACGAGCCTAAAAAATAAAAGCAATGTACAGTAACGAATAAATGGCAAAATAATAAAAATAAATATCCCTATACCAGGTGTTAATTAAGTATGTGCAGTAATTTTAAGATACGATTCTTTGGGCGATTCTAAGACGTTCATATAAACATGCGTCCGCAAATGCTTCGTTTTCAAGATACAGGGTGTTAAAAAAATGAACTGAATCATATGGAAAAAAAGTAATCACCAAAAATACTTTCTAAATACAACAAATTAATACCTTATAAATAAGCTGACAACTGTCAAGTTAGATGCTGCAGTTATTTTCCAAAGCAAACCTTGATTAAATAAGAAAATGTCCATGCATCTTCAGGGACATGCATGAAAGTGTTTTTTTTTCTCGAAAACAAAGTAGTGTATTTTTGGTTGCTTTATTCGAGAAAAATATTAAAATTCCAAAAAAACCAGTGACTTACTTTTTTTTCCAATAACATTCGTTAAGGTGCCGCCCGGGACGCCACTGGATTCAATAAATTTAATCTACTTAGGACTAAATTAGCCCCTTAACACTACAAATAAAACTGCCTAATTTCAACAATATCGACAGAAGGATATTTAAGATATTTATGAAAACCCGATTAAAATTTTTTTCTAACACCCTGTATCTTGAAAACGAAGCATTTACGGACCCATGTTTATATGAACTTTTCATTTTAGAATCACCCGAAGAATCCTCTCTTAAAACATTGCACATAATTAATACCCTGTATAGTTATATATAGTTCTGGTTCAATTAGTTATTAGTTATGTGGGTATGTTCAGAGAGGATTAGTATCCAGGAGAACATCCAGGGAAAAAGTTGTTTGGTTTTGAACGAGGAATAGTTTGCAATTTAAACCACCCCCCACCCCCTCAACCTCCGGGCGCGGATGAGGGTAAGTTAAGATTTTCAAATGGAACCCAATATTTTTTATTGGCGTATCGTATTCTCTGACCAAAAATAAACATCTTTTGTCCGAAAATTTTTTTTATTCGGGCCCATCCTTCACCAATAATCACCATGAGAAAGACAAAATCAGAAAATCAAGTTTTATCTCGGAAATACTCTTTTTCTCTGTCTTGTACTAAAAAATGTACGCGGAATACAAACAACTTTTTTCCCAGACATTTTTTAGTACAAGACAGAGGAAAAGAGTATTTCCGGGATAAAACTTGATTTTCGCACGGTTCTGATTTTGTCTTTCTCATGGTGATTAAGGATGGGCCCGAATAAAAAAATTTTTTGGACAAAAGATGTTTATTTTTGGTCGGAGAACACGATACGCCAATAAAAAATATGGGGATCCATTTGAAAATCGTAACTTACCCCAACCCGCGCCCGGTGGTTGAGGGGGTGGGAGGTGGTTTAAATTGCAAACTATTCCTCCTTCAAAACCGGGTACACCGGAGTTATTCCGGGGTACCGACCTTATACATTTGTTATTTTAACTCATGTTATTATTATATTACATCATATCAAAAAACATCTTTTCAGGTTTCCGGTTTTGTTTTAATATTTTTCAATTTTTCCCACGCTAGAGAAAAAAAATAGAAAAAATATAAAAACACGTTTTTTTCTCCAATGTTTCTTGTTTTTTTTTTTCAAACCCTCTCCAACTCCAATCTCTGAGTCCAACCGTCATATCTACAGTCAGAAATTGTGAAAAAAGTTAGTTGTTAATTATAATAGAGTCGCGAATATAAAACGGTGAATCATTGAAATCAAGTGAAGGGATTGATTTGCATGTAAATAAAATAACTTTTTGATTGGAAACGTTTGGTTGCACCGCAGCAATATATTTCTTTATAGCAATATTTACTGCATTCACCGCGATTATGCGAGAAGCATTTCCAGCATAATTTCCATTTCCATAACACACGTCCATTAACGAAAATCAACACAGCACGTACTAATTATCACAGGCACATTGCAAATTCCAATGAGTTAATGGAAAGCAGATCGTTGCAGTGGCGTTGGTTTAGAGAAATTTACCGAATTGTTCCTATTAATATTTTATTTTGACGAAGTAATGCCAGAAAATAACTGAACGCCGTTTTACTCTTAAATTAAATATAGAAATTATCAGTTATTCGATGAAGATCCATTATAAACTAAGTAAATACTACGACAATGTGTATAAATCTTCACTAAATTTTTGTAACATTGTCCATCGAAATAATGATGAAACACTGCATAATTGCTGGTCAGATTTCATTTATTTATTTTAAATAAATAGTCATACCATCATATTTATCTTCTACATTTCTAATCCCACTTGAAAATACTCGCAGACAAAATTCCCCGAAATAGAAATGTTTGTAGCTGCTTCTGTGATCCCCCGCCGCTTAGCTACTTATTGGGTTGACTTTAATTCCGTCTCGGTTTACCTGGATAAGTTGTTGTTGACGAGTCACGCGTCAATGTCATGCAATTAAGGCTGTGTGAAGAGCTCAGTAATCCGTGATAAGAACGCGATTTCGAATAAGCAAATGAATGATATGTAATTTTAGTTTAATTCGACCAGGACTTCCTGTATGTTGGGTCAGTAAGAATCGTGTTTTTTCGGGTTCGCGGCAAATCTAAGATCTATCTCGATGTACCGGTATATCTGGCGAAACACACGCACGGAACGTAATTGGTAAATCCTCGAATAAACTGGTATGCTACTCCTAACGCGAACCAAGTTGAAACAGGTGACTGGGTTGATAACAGACTATAGTCACTTGAGAAAATACCTTCAATGAATGGGAGTCAACAATGGACCCATTTAATGCGGACTTTAAGGCATAGAAGATGAAACTGCAGCATACCACATCAATGATCAAAATCTTGGCAGGAACAAGAAGGAACAAGTCTTCTCTAACAAGATTGGGGCGCACAATAAGCATGCAAGCTGCCGTTAAAGAAACCAACCAAGTCTAATACAAACTGTATAATGACAATTGTTTCGACAACACAGCTTGAGCCTCATCGTGCCTAATACAGTTGCATTTTGATGTGTAAAGGAACATCCTCCAGTAGTTCTTGTAATTCATTTTGTAAGAAATGAAAGGGCCGATTAAATAACCATAGCTGCTCTTAAGGCCCTGAACTCAAATCGGTTTACATCAAAACTCATACTGGAGCGCCTTAATAACCTGAAAGAGCTGGCGGTCAGAAGAAACAAGGTAGAACTAAGATTCCTAGTCACTCAGGGATAAAAGGAAAGAGGCAATTGAACTAGCATGAGCTGGATCTGCTCCAAATCTCAATTGCCCTGAACCCGCCTTAGGGATATCAAATATTGAAACTATCCTTAAATTTGAAGATTTAACTGAGGCAAACTATACATCGTACCAAGGCCGCTGACAAATGACTCCGCAGTGGTTTGGCTACATTACAATACGTTACATGATTAATCTACACTCTAAAAAATGCATTGGTATCTAAGACTAATTTTATCTTGCTGTGAAAGTTTTAGCTGATGCAGAAGTAATTTCTAGTTAGCACAACAAATTTTCGTTTTAACTGAATTACGATGAATAAGATGATCTAGTTAACAGAACTAACTCTTATTTTTAACTACTTCTTAGTTAACATAAATACATTATCGTGTTGAAACCAACACCTTTTTTAATAATTAGCTCCCTATACTAATTTACTTAGTTATTGTTATTGGCCAGATATAGTAGTAATAATGTCGGACCTGACGTCACACCAACTGCCGCCATTTGCTGCAAGGAGATGGCGCTGCGCGCTTTATTTTCTCGACTACCGTTGATAATGCGGCGTGAAGTATTAGATGTACACTTTCACTGTACTGACGAGAACTAAAGAGTACGATACCGGTCTGCAGGTGGTTACATTCGATCAATGGAAAAGGCTTCCTTTCCTTGGTAGTACCATTCAATCTGAAATAGTATTTTAAAGTGCTACTGTCTTGTGTAAGGTATCGTCGGGTGGTCTGGAAAAATAATAATTTTTCCATACATTGGTATTTAACAATAAAATAGGTAATAATTAACAAACACAATTATTGAAACAACAATATGATGTTACTCCTAATAACTAACTATATTGGTTACCATAAGAATATTTATTCTTTCGGTAGAAGTACTTGGTTGACTTAAAAAGAGTTATTAGTGACTCCAACTAGAATAATCGTAGCAATAAAATTTGGCCTTCGACACTAAATTTCCTCTTATCGCCATTTTCACTAAATTTTCTTGTTATTGAGACTAAGATCTTGGTATCCTAAACTAGACCATTTTTTTAGAGTATAAAGTATCCTAAACTACCCTTGGTAAGTATCTATTGCGTCGCCACATGCGCGATGATTTTTGTTGTCTTTACACCAGTTTTTAGACGGTAGATTTAAAAAAATATACAGGTGTGTCTGGATGAAGTTACCACAAATGGACCTAATTCATAACTAACAGCAACCTGCCATAATTACCTACAAGCTTTTCTAGTCGTCTTCTAAAGTCACTAGAAACAGAATAAATCATCTGTTGATTTATACGACAAAAATAATAATTTTTTTAAAATCTTGAATTATGTCGAAAAAAGTAATTTTCATGTCTTTCCATTTCCTAGTGGCATTTTTTAAAAAACAAAAAATTAGGGTAGTTTATTCTTAGGTAAAATGAATAGTCTTTAAGATTTTGACCTTCCTGTGTACAAAAACTAAATTTCCTAAGGAAAAATCTTAATATTTTCGACAAGCACAATTTTTTTTATAAAGAATGACTTTTTGTCGAAAAATTAACAATTACGTCTATTTGTGGTATATGTAACCCCATCCAGGGACACTTTGTATGTAGCTCTAGGACACCCATTGGGTGGAGTGAAAAATTAAAATTTCGATTTTTGGATCGCCTATATGTTCAATAGTTGACAAGGAGGAAACTAAAAATATCCTGAAAAGATTTTTGATTAAAAAAAAAATCTTCAGGTGGCGCATTGTGTTTAAAGTTTTAAGTTAAGTCAAAAATTAAAGTTTTGATTTTTTCCTCGTTTATATGTTCAATAGGTGACGAGAAGCATGCTAAAAATATCCATTAAGGGATTTTGAATAAAACAATTATTTTCAGGTGGCACATTGTGCTTAAAATTTTAAGTTCGAAGTTAAAAAATGATAAATAAACAATAATTTCTAACTAAATTTACAGTGACTTTATACAATCTTGTATAAAGTCATTGTAACTAAGTATAAGAACGTAAAAAAATGCACAAAGTCTCGAAATAACGAAAAGAAGACCGAAGAGTTTCTTGGAGTAGCAGTACAAAAACTTTTTGATATATCAGTTTGTAAATGTTATGATTATTGTTAATGTCAATGTAAAACTAAAATTCCAATAAGTGAACGCGATTTTTTAATGGACCAAAGGAAAGAAAGAAATATGGTTATCGGAACACTGGATATGAAAACAAATAAAAAGCTAGAACAGAGACTGGAAAGAAAACGAAAGCATGTTGACAGAGAGAAGCAAAAAATGGAATTAGAACGGAAAACAACTACAAATACCGAGGTTTTTGAAGATGGATCCACTTCTGAAGAGGAAAATGCTTATGCCGAAGCCTACTTTTTAGACAAGCCTTCCACTTCAAAGACTAACCAGATGAGGGTTCGCTTATCCAATTTAGCTGTTGCGTGCGACAGAACAGGTGTGTCCGATAGGGCAGCAGCTATTATTGTTTCTGCAGTCCTTCAAGACATTGGCGTCGTAACTCCAGATAACCAAACAAAAATTATCGACAGGAGTAAATTGAGAAGGGAACGGAAGAAAACGAGAGAAAATTTACAGAACACTTCGCTACCCTTAGAACCCTTGAGTATCTTTTTTGATGGTAGAAAAGATACTACTATAGCTCAAGAGAAGAAAGGAGACCGCTTCCATAGGAAAATTATAAAGGAGGAACACGTGGTTATTTTAGCGGAACCCAGTTCACTATATATGGGCCACGTGACACCAGACAGCAGTTCTGCGGAAAATATTCGAAAATGTATGGTGAATTTTTTCAAAACAAATAACATAAACCTTAATAAACTAGTTGCAATTGGTTCGGATGGCACAGTTGTCAATACAGGGACAAAAAATGGTGTGATATCACAGTTAGAACATTTCGTAAGTCGACCATTACATTGGTTTATCTGTTTACTTCATTGCCACGAATTGCCGCTCCGTCATTTATTTCAAGAGCTGGATGGAAACACATCGGGCCCTAAGCAGTTTTCTGGCATAATTGGTCACAATCTTCAATCTTGTGAACGCCTAAAAATTGTTGCTTTCGATGCAGTCCCCGTAGAATTGCCCGCTGTTGATTTAAAGGGCTTAAGTAGCGATCAAAAATATCTTTTCGAGATTTGTCGCGCTATTTCAGAAGGTCAGTTACCAACGGACCTTGTAAACAGAGAACCAGGTAAGATGGCTCACTCTAGGTGGCTAACTACTGCCAATAGAATACTTCGACTTTATGTATCCACTGAAAATCCAACGGAAAATTTAATAATTTTAACAAATTTTGTAATGAAAGTTTATGCTCCTACCTGGTTTGAAGTTAAGACTTCTCCACACGTCAGAGATGCTCCAAAGTACTTGCTTGGCATGATAGAAAAGTCCGCATACTTACCGGAACATCTTAAAGAGATTGTGCACAAAGTCATTCAGAGAAATGGGTTTTACGCACATTCTGAAAATATTTTACTCGCTATGCTACAAGACGAAAGAAAACACATTCGAGAGCTAGCACTAAGGCGCATTATAAAGGTGAGAAAACAAACTCAGTGTCCGAAGATACGTAAATTCGAAGTACCAAAATTGAATTTCAATGCAGAAGAATACTCAATTTAATTAGTTGGTCGGATAAATGTTTGAGTGAGCCTCCAATTACCCAACATCTGACGAATGACGAACTTGAAACGATGATACAAACGGGTTCTGTGATGGAACTTGCCAAGTTTCCCTGTCACTCTCAAGTAGTTGAGAGACATATTAAGTTGGTAACTGCGGCCCCAGCTAGCGTTTGTGGTGAAAAAGCTAGAGATGGATTTATAAGAAGTCGTCTGAAGTCGCGTTGTGATATGCCCCAATTTGAGACAAAAAGACACTTTTTTTCGAAATCTCGTGCTTCCGCGCCACCTGAAGATGATGCATAGAAAAGCTAAAACGTCGCAGATGACATTTCTTAGCCCAACGGCTTTCAATATAGATATAGGCATTAATAATATAAGAAAAAAATATATATTTTTTATCTCTTAAATTTTCAAGATTTTTATTAAGTTTACCGATGTGGCGCCACCTGAAGATGTAACTTAAACAAGCCCATATTTTGCAGAAAAGTTTATCTAACCAATAGGCAGTTATTGTAAATATAGGCGCTAATAAATATTGAAAAATTTTTTTTGCCTTATTTCACTCCACCCTAACACCCAAGGAGTCACTCGTTTAAATATATTAAACCATTTCCATAACACCCTGTGCCTGTATGTTTATGGTTGTCTGGATTCACGTTTAAATTGATTTTAAATAAATACATACTGAACGCCATCAGCTCCACCACTGGCACGTTTCGCTATTCAGATTATTTGTATATAAAACAGCCGGATTAGCATGTCAAAAGGGCGACGCGCCTTTTAAAAATTTTGCCAATTTGCACTTATTTTGCCATTTGCTTTGCTCACTTAAAAAAACTGATGCACGGTTGAATTTATGCTGTTCTTTTTTTTTTTGGTCTACTGTATTTATGAATAATTTTATAAATTTCTTAAATAGATTTAAAAAAAGTTTCTGTAAAAATATATTAATTAAATAATAAATGGTAAGAAAAATGTTGTTCTTTAACAATCAATCAATTTGCTGTGCGTCAATCTGGGAGAAACTATGTCTTGGCACAACCAGCTTGGCAGAAATTACGTAGGAGCGACCAGCCCGGTGCTACTTATGGGGGGGGGGGGGGGGGTCGAAATACGTAAGAAGGCCACGGAAGTGATGCCTAAGCCTACTCTGCTCCATACGCTCACAAGTAAACTACGTTAATCTGTATATACAGTATGTCCACGGATGGGATTTACAAGAGGAGAAATGTACAAAAATTGAAAGATACGAAAAAAGTCACTCTTAATAAACGATTTTGCTTGTCTAGAAAATACGATTCACCATAAGAAACTTCAATTTTTTTATACAGGGTGGGTAAAAACTGCAAAAATGTTATTTTGCTTAAGAGTAAACATACTTTATTTTGAAAGATACGAAAAAAAGTCACTCTTAATGAATGTGTTTTCTACACAACAAACCGAAGTAGAACAATTCATTAAAAGTTTTACCTATGTAAAAATTATTTCCCAAAAAGTATTCTCTGGCACACCTCTGACTGGTGAACTTAGTTAAAATAATAATGATACTTAAGGTGATAGGTACATGTTGTCAATGTCTTTATGTAATGAAGTTATTATTTAAGTAGAAATGCTATCTACTAAACAAAGAGCTTTTATAATACAATGTTATGGGGATGGTCAAGTTTCATACCACTACGTCATGGAACAATTTACCGAGAAATTTGTAGGAGTCCCAATAACTAGGATGGCAATCTGCTAGTTAATAAAACATTTCAAGAGAACTGGTTCGGTTTTGGACCTCAAAAAAAAAAAGAAGAAATACGTCCATGATGATGCTGCTACAGTCTTAGTTCTTCATTCTGTTGAAGAAAATCATATGACGTCCCTTAGAAGAAATCATATTACTCAGTTGGAAGTTGTGAAAAAAGTCCATTTCAGAAGATCCTTAAAGCAACTAAATTGTATCCGTATAATCAAAGATTGGGTTTGTTCGGGTTTGTTCGGGTTTGTTCGATGCGAAACGATTTGATTTTTGCCTGTGGATAGGAGACAAAATTTTAAGTGGAAATGTTGATTTTTATAAATGTATCATGTTTTCTGATGAAAGTACATGTTCAACAACTGGAACCGTTGCAACCCAGCACGTTAGATACTGGTCTTTAGAAAATTCCGAATTCAGAATTATGACGAGAAGACAATATTTCACAAAAGTGAACGTGTGGTGTGCGATATCCATCCATGGCATTATAGGGCCATATTTTTTTGATAACACGTGCAATATATTATCATATTTAGAAATGCTGAATACATTTTTCAATGATGAACTCGAAAATCTACCATTAAATTTTCGACAAAATATGTATTTTCCGCAAGATGGTTGTCCAGTCCATTTCGCTCATGAGGTTAGATAATGGCTTGACCGCAGATTTGGTCCAAGGTGGATTGGCAGGAATGGCCCAGTTTTGTGGCCCCCAAGAAGTCCCGACTTAACCTTACCCGATATGTTTTTATGGGGCCGTTTGAAACAAATTGTTTTTGCAACCGCAATACCAAATGATATTGAAGTGCTGAAGGGCAGAATTATCCGGGCTGTCCAATCGATATCTCAGGAAGAAATCAGAAATTCTTTCACTTATTTGAGAAAGCAATTAGAAAAACTGTGTCGAGTATGGGAGTGGAGTTTTTGAATTATGAAATCGTTATCGTATTCTTTTCATGTTAATAAAAATGTTCGTATTATTATTATTATTACTTCATTAAATAAAGACATTGAGAACAAGTATCACCTATTCATTATTCAAGTAAAAACGTTTATTAAGAGTGACTTTTTTTCGTATCTTTCAATTTTTAGTCCATTTGTCCTCTTGTAAACCCCATCCGTGGACATACTGTATTAGTATGCATTAAGTGTTAATATCAGACTTAAGTAGTTATATCTGGAAGCCATAAAGTGGGCGTGTTTAATGAAGGCGATTTGATCTTGGCCATATTTGTCTCACTTTACCGAATCGGGTTTATGCAGACAGAGACAGACATAAAATGCGAACAAGCCGAGTTGTTAAATAATCTTACAAGTCAATTTTCTTCGTCTGGCATGGAATATAATCAAGCAACATATGAATGATATCTAAAGTGAATGAAAATGGCGAAAGCGATGATTCCTTAAATTCTTAAACAATTTTTAATTTTCTAATCCTTTCACGAGAAATGTCATTTCCTTTTTGGTGCAATTGAGTAATTTGTAATTGAAATATTCATTTAGTCATCTTTACTGAGAGTAAGCATCAATAAAGATATAAAAGTAAAAAAACGTCAACTTTCCACCGTTCAAAGATAGATGAAATGTCATTATTACATGCATGGTTGTAAATAAACAGTATTCTTCATATTCATATTCTATTCGTATTAGATTAACAGCATTCGTTTTCCGTGTCTAGTCTTAACAGAATTATATACTATTTGCGACGGCCTTAAAAGAAAAAGGTGGTTAACGAAGGTAATTAAAAGTGAGATGAGTTTTAAAAATATAAAACAATATTAGTGATATTACAGAAAAATGTAAAAACTGAATGAGCTTAGAGTTAGAATACAATAATTAACAAGTAAGAAAATTAATTAACATTCAATTCATATAAAGATTTCTAGTCGAGATGAGAACTATTTTTAGAATTTTAATACGAATATCTATCTATTACCTTAATTTTGTTGACTTCTTAGGACTGGAACATGAAATGCCTCAACCAATATGTATACAGAAAAATAGCCATAAATGGCGCTTTGAATTGTAAGAGAGACATACACTTTAGGTGTAATCTGAAAATTAACATGGCGGCCACTGGCGACGTACATAAGGAATAATTTAGTGACGTAGGTGTCATAAGAGGTCAGCGAATGTTAGGCGTTTTTGTCAGTTTTTCAAACTCTGTTGAAAAAAAGCCATTTTAAGATACATGCTGTCTTATTGCCAATTGTTATATCACACAAATATGAAATCACATCACATTAATTATTTATTATAAATTATTTCACAAAAAAAACGTTTAATATTCGTATAAACATGTGGAAATTTTCACGCGCCACCTTCGACGGACGCGCACGTACTGAAATGAAAGCAACGCGTGGCGAATGATCATCGTTTTCGTTGGCCCGAGGTCGAGGCCCGCGTTTCGATCCGGCATCGCTGGATCGTTGGATGACCTAGTTACGCTTGTTGGCTGAAAACTTACGTGTATGGCGTTACACTGGAAAGCACAGCACAAGAACTTACCCACTAGAGTTTATTTTTTTTTTCTAAAATCCTAATTATACTAATGTTGATGTGACCCAAGTACTGCTCTCTGCTTTTGTACCAACACAATTACACCAGTTCGAAGGGTTTGATCCCCTTGAGCCTTCTGATCTGGTTCGTATTGTCAATGAGCTGGATAGCATCCATAGGTTCATGGAAATGGATACCGTTAGCCAGGCCATTAGCGAATTCGCCAAGAGTAATGAACATCGACTTCTTCATCACGTCAATGTCGAGGCTATCCAGCTCCTTGACATTACGAACCAGACCAGAAGACTCAAGAGGATCAAACCCTTCAAGGTGGTGTAATTGTGTTGGTACAAAAGCAGAGATCAGTGCTTGGGTACACATCAACATTAGTGTAATTAGGATATTAGAAAAAAAATAAGGAACTCAAGTGAGTAAGTCCTAAGGACTCCTTAGGCATAAGTTTCGTAGCTGTAGTAAATTAGGTTTGAAAGATATTGCTCATTGATGTAAGTTATGATCAGATTGTAATTTCAGTAAATGCCAATAGAGGTGTTTTATAAAATAAAAAAAATCCAGAAAAATAGAACACACAGTATATTTTTGCAGTTTTAAAATTCCCTCGAAATTCCTCGTATCCTGGTAAATATAGTTTTTAATTATTATGCAATGTTGGGAAATTTAAAAAAAAATCTTAATTGGAAGAAAAACTTGTCGTCCTAAAATTTTAAATATAATTGAATTAACTTAAGACATTCCGAACATTCTCGAGGGTATGCAAGGTAGAGACTTATAAGACTTTACACCCTCGAACTATTCCATATTTTGTATAGGGTGTTCTCTTTAAAAATTATTTTTTTCTTTTTCCGCTTTTTTGAGACCCCTATAGAGTAAAAAATAATTTTGCGTTATAACTCACTTACTGTCCTCCAAGCTTTGTAGTAACATTTTTCATGCATTTCCAATAGTAACGGAGCTATTTTGCTTCGCCACACTGTATATTTCAAAGCTCGTAGCTGTCAGGTGTTCCGCTACCTGTTCCGTTCACCGTAAGGCTTCCGGAAAAAAATATTAATAGGAAAAGTTGCCAAGATAAATTGCTGAAAACTGTTTGCAAGTTCCTAGGACGGCCGCTAGGTGGCGTAACACTAGTAATTTGTTAATAGTCGATTTCTGTACAATTGCATATATAAGTTATATTGAAAATACTTACAAAAGAATGTATCATGATCAACTTTGCTTATCTACTTTTTCTCTGACCCTTCAAATAAAGTGGTGAGGGTAACGCAAACATTTATTTGAAAAAAATTCAATGTTTCAGGAACACCTTATCGGAAAATATTAAAATTAGTATCATTAAAAAGAGTTATTCTTGCTCTATCAGCTATTTTACGGATTTAAAACGAATAAATTGACGTTTCCTCCCAATATTATTATAAAATATATCTTTTGTTGCCAAAATCTTCTTAATTATTACAATATGTATACGTAAATACCGGGGCGATTAATACGTAGTAATTATATAAATTTATTTTTCATCGAATCTCTAGTTAGAAAAAGATAGGAACTTGCAGTTTTCACCGGTTGCTCTGGCCTTTATTCCTGTTTGCAACGGTGTAATAACATCTTTGCCATCGCATTCATGTTTTTCGAGAAAAAAACATTAAACTATGATAAATCTGTAAAGAGCGCCATCTAGCGACTACAGTCAAAATTACATATACATTGTAGTGTAGTGAGCCAGAAGACCTCTTTTAAATGACGCTAATTTTAATATTTTCTGATAAGACGTTCCTGAGATATTGAATTTTTCCAAATCAATGTTTGCGTTACACCCGCCACTTTATTTGAAGGGTTAGAGAAAAAGTATATAAGCAAAGTTGATTATGATACATGAGAGATTTATTTCTTAAGTATTTTCAATATACCTTATTTAAGCAGATTCTAGAGAAATCGACTTTTAACAAATTACTATTAGTGTTAAACCTCCTAGCGACCGTTCTACAAGCTTGCCAATAATTTCCAACAATTTATCTTGGCAACTTTTCCTATAAAATTTATTTTCCGGAAGCTGTACGGTGAACGGTTTCCGAGATACAGCCGCGTATCTCCCTTAGCTGGCCACCCTGTACATAATACAGTAGGGGTTCTTCCACAGGACCACATGCTCACGTGCACCCCCAAAACGATTAAAAAAATATTAATTTATATAATATTATTTATGGTATAAAGTCCGACCCTCCCTAATATTTTATCGTACCGTCAATTATTGTATAAAGTCCGACTCTCCCTAATATTGTATCGTACCGTCAACCAAACTGTATATTATAGGCTCTCGATCCGGAAACCGTGCCTCGGTCGTGGTTAATGACGATTATGACGAGAATTGCTCGCATGTGAGATTAAATAGGCGGGGCATAATGCAGTTTCTCTGTAGTAACAGGTGGCGGGAGACAGCGGGGGATATCGGGGCTATGGAGATTTAACATGGGAAAGGCGCACAATTTTAGTGTTCGCCGCGCCGTTGTCTGTTCGTGCATCTAGTTAGAAATTCGAGCGTGTATGTTTTAATATTATATATTTATTAAGTTAGAATTAATAGTTTGACGGTTGACTATTTAACAAATAACTTTAGCTCTTTGAGTTTGGAGCAAAAAATTGAAGTGAAGAATGCGGGTTTGTCGGAAGACCTAAACCCGAAATCAATTTAACGCAGACCACACAGGATAAATCTAGGGACTAGGGAAAGTTTAAAAATGAAATATATGAAAAAAAATTTATAGAGGGTATTCCAAACTTTAATGAGGCTGTTATTGATCAATTTTTTACAATGAAGAATCAAAGAACGGACTTTACGTTTAAGCACTATACACACTAAGAAAACATTTCTTATTTTCCAAAAGTTGTATTTCCTTGTGTAAATTAAAAAATTAATAAAAATATGTTTTACCTAACGCATTTTCTTATTGCTTCTTTTCTTTCTACATTTAAACGCCTAGAAAGTATTTATATGGACATTACAGAAAAATAAAATTTTAAAAATAATTTCACCATACTTGTGAACCCCCTCTATCATAGGTCACGAGCCGCCACTGCCATAATATTATATCATGTTAAAATATGGACCACGATAAAACTCGTATAGTTGTTGCAGAATTATACCGTTGATTCTTACTGCCATAAATTAACTACCTGATTAAACCCTATTGTATACGCCTGAACCTCTTCAAAGCTCAATAAATGGGATCAGGGCCGGCTTGAAAATGTATACCACACCACATGATTTATTTTTATAATTTAAAATAAATAGATAGGTATTTTTAGTTTTAGGTATCTATAATAAATGTAAAACAATGATAACAATTAATGATAATTGAAAATAATATAAATTAAAAGTATAACTATTAGGATAACAAGTACAATAAAAATTAATTAAATTCTAAGAAACTATTGATAATTTATTCAAAATTTAAGTCTGTATCACTATCACTATCTTCATCTAAACCTAAACTTATAATTAAGGGTTGAACATTTGTAATCATACAATTGTAAGAATTTTCCACCTTAAGTACATGCTGTACACAGTTTTTCCAGCTGTGTGCAGAAATTTTTCTTACTTCGTTTTTAAATAATTCTACTACAGATGCATTTAATGTAGGAGAAATATTATTTCTCCTAATATTGGATTTTAATTGGTGACATATTAGCTCAATAGGATTGAATATACAATAATACGGAGGAAGACGCAACACTGTATGTCCATTTTCTGCTGCAAGTTTGTTACACTCGTATTCCTTATTTATTTTAAAAGCTTTTAATACTTCTAGCAGTTGTCGTTTTTTGTAAGTTTCTTCAAAATATAAATCATTTTCAATCATAATAGTAGTATGATGCAACCTAGCGTTACGCTTAAAACATTGTTCAGATTGAGCTGCGGATCATTGAATTTCTACTTTTGTATTATTAGAATTAGGCATGATTTTTGCTTGCCGACTATGATAACTAGCATTGTCCATTACAATGACGCTATTTTCAGGTATATTTTTAAGGAGTGTATGTTTAAACCAATCTTCAAAAAGTTGTGCGTCGGTATCTTGATGGTAATCTAAAGAAGAATCTGCTATGTTTTTAGCTGAAAGCAAAAGACAATTTGGAACAAACCCATTCTCTGAACCAGCATGTAATATTGTGATTCTTTTGCCTTTATTTGATGGTGCCTTGGTTTGACATTTTTTGGAAGAATCATCCCAACCTTTTCTTGGAGTGTCATGGGTATCGAACCATGTTTCGTCAAGGTAAATAATTGGACGATTTTCTTCTCTAGCTGTTAAATATTTAAGTCTCCATTCCCGACACTTGAAGATGCCCCTCTATCAGCACAATTCCAAGGACGCCACATTCTACCGCTAATAAGCCTAACTAAAAATTACTCGCCGGAAAACCACTAAAGAATAAAATTATTAAAAACTTTGTATTTATATATATGCATCAGGCATAGGTATAAATTGAATTTGTATACCTGGTCCGACTCTGCTCAAAAAGGTTTTAAAATTTGGGATTTCCTTATTTATTTTATGGTCGAATAGAAGGTTTTATTGCAGTCAAGGGATCAACGATATAATTCTGCAAAAACTATACCATTCTTTGTCACCAGCTCCGGACTAATAACTGGTCTAGCCGCCTCACACTTCGGATACAAAAAGAAACAAATTTATTATAAACATAATAGGTTTCCCTAAAGTCTGATTCATATATTTTAGCTTCACCGATTTTTCCGATACGACCATTTTATTTGATTTGAGGCACCCCAATGGCAAAAGTGTCTTAAGGGCTTATATTAATAGTCTTTCCTCTTCTTCCTCTCCCGCATTACCGCCTAAACATAAATCTGGATTTGCCGAAGAGAAATAATCTGTACTTTTGATGCTTAATGCCAAATTTTAAAGACCCATTGGGAACTGATCCGGAAGATATTAAGTAGGTTAGTTTATAACAGGGATTTTTTTTTATTGAGTAATTTAACATCTTAAGGAGGCTTTTCTTATTCTGTGGCAACAGTCAGAATCCCCCAATCAGAAAGAAGAATTTTTTCAAGCCAGTTGACACCTTTTGTGCGTTATTGTACCTTGATTTATGGTCGCTGGTTTGTAATAAGCCAATTTGAATGAAAATAATATACACTCGCCCACAAAAAAAAGGACGAACCGAAAATGCTCTTCTACTTTGAGGCCAAATATCTTTTAAACAGTTTGTGGCACGGTACAGAGGTGTTAATTGTTGGATAGAACCATTGGTTGGCAAAAATGTTATTAGTTTTTAGCTTCTTATTATTTTTATTCCAATAAACAGGTTAAATAACAATAAATGTTCTTTTGCTAATTTTTGAAATATCCTGTAGCGTGCTATGACAATTAAAACTGAACTAATAAAAAATCATTATTTAGAATGATCGTTTAGTATAGGCAATTCTTTGTTTGGGTTATTCATCAAGCAATTTTTGCTCCATAAAGCACATTCTAGTCTCCGATCAGACGAATGGCCCTCCATTCGATGAAATCCAGTAGCCGAAGATTATATTTGAGTGCATAGCTCCAGACATGAGAGCAGTACTCTAGTGATGGTCGAATCTGGGCTTTGTATAGTATCAAAAGTTGTTGAGGTGTGCACAACTTTTTGGTTCGGAAGAGTACACCATGTTTCTGACTAGCTATCTTGGCACAACGTGGTTATGCCAAGACATATTTCCTCCCAGATTGACGCCAAGCAAATTCATAGATGAAGCCAGTGAGATTGCGTGACCTGCCATGACTATATCCGGTTCTGTAATGTTAACCTGTTTTGAGAAAACTGCTACCTTCTTAGCGTTAGTTAAATTCGACTTGGTTACTGTCACTCCAAGCCAGACTTTGTTGAGGTGTGATACTTCATGCTATCTGCGAAGATGTGAGTCGGCAGCCGATGGATAGTACTCAGTTTTCGACTTTTTGTTATTGACCTGACAGCTTTATTTTAACAAGTAGAATCGCCTTTCTAAGTATTCTGATGCATTATCGGAACATCCTGTATAGTACGGACAGAGTTTGGGGTTGGCTAAGCTAGCGATAACTAGTTTGTACAGTAACTTTGCTTATACCTTATTTCAAGTCTTTAGCAAAACTAGCAAAGAAGAAACTTGCGTCTTTTTTAACGTCAAAAAGATGCAAGAACTCCACAATAGAATCCGACAAAAGATGGCCCGGTTTTTAGCAACCGAGTAAAGAAATGCTTAAATTTATGTGGTCCCGGGACCGGAAGACAAAAACCAATCGGGAAATCCCCTTGAATAAGACCTTTTCGTTACGAGGGTGACTTGCAATTGTCAATTTTTATGCAACCGTGAAATTAGAAGAGGACGAAATAAATTGGATTTTGTTTATAGTTTTTAGCCATTAATTAAAATAATATTTAATTTTCAAATATCAACGTGCAGAAAAGGCTTACTCTGACTCTAAAGAAATTAAAGCAGGAGGGCCACAAGTCAGTGTATTAGGGCCAGCCTTTTACCTACTATAAACATGCGATATTCCTGAACTAGAGCATGATGCGATGGCCACCGTTGCTGATGACATTGATAAATAAAATTGCATTAAAAAATACACAATGAGGAATCACTCAAATGTCAAAAGGTCATTGACATTTGACCTAGTTACGTACGTGGGCATTTTAAACTTGCTTAAAACTATTATTTGTAATCTTTTTAATGTAAAATGCATTGTATGTAGTAAGTTTTCTTAAATTAATTGTACAAAAAGGTATTACAGAATGGAAAAGTGTTTAAATTATTGTATTTTGTCTAAAGAGTTTAAGGTGTACATATGACAACACTGATTAGACTTCGTGCTTTGTTTACATGTATCCTAGTGCAACACGGGTGTTTTTCTGGTTTAACGTCAGGTCATTTTTACCGCTGAATGAATTGAAAGCGCCATTTAAGGATATTTTTCTTCAATTTGTCGTCATCTCAGGAATTGCCGGTTTAAATATAATACGTCATTTCCATAACACCTTGTATTATGTGGTCTTGATTTGTCAGATTATTTTATTCTATATGTATTGTCTAATTATTTTAGAGATCGTGTTTCCCAACCAATATAACCTCCAACGATTGAAAACCCACGTGAATCGAGTTTTTCGCACATGCATCACTTCCAGGGTGCCTTAAAGGATTATTCCTATAGTGTTTCTGTTTGACAATAAAAAAATGCCGATTGCATGATTGGTTACCTAAAAACTAATTTTGAGATTTGTCATGTGACTGCTCGTTTAGCTGGAAAATTGAAAAACAATAGATTTTCTCATGAAAAATTAGTAATCTTAAAGATGTGCCCATTAGATGACGAAATATCGGAAAAATGAATGGGAAGAAATGTATAGATTTCAATCTTAATATGCTCTTTTGCAAAGTATGGCACCCTCTACCCTCTAATGTGAAATTCAAAAATTTCCAAAAATTCTCATTCCTTACTCACAAAAACATCATACCGCCAACGTTCAATCCGATATATTTAATCGATTTCAAATTATGGCTTATTTTCGAAAATAAACTTTCACTTTCAAAACCCTTCTTAAACGAGAAACAATTCGTAAAAACTTATACGACTTAATTGGTCTAGTTTGACGTTTAGTATCTCCAGTTGTTCTATGGTTATGGCACATTAATCTGATAATATACCCAAAATAAACATTGATATTAATAAGTTTATGAACCTCGAAAGAAATACCAAATTTTTATATTGCAAAAAGTACGACAAAACTACCATCAGCCAGCAATTAAAATTTCCAAATGTCTCTCTTAAATCAACGCCTCTTAAATTTTAACGACGTGCTATGGGGAAATATCGGATCGTATATTCCCAACTTTTGTTCTTTTTATTTGAGTTTGCATAATGGGTCGCGTAATAAAAATGTGGGAAAGGGTAAAACTACACTCGCCGGCACAAAATTCCGCCACCCTGAAATTTTGGTCAAGTTTGATATTTATTTTTATAATTTTTTTATTTTTTATGCGATTTTCATGATTTTGTTATAAGTTTGTAGATCCATTTATTGTGTTTTTACTTAATTGTTTTATAAAATAACATTTTTCGATTAGGCTATATTATGCAGGAGTAAATCAAACTGTTGTTTTTTTGTAGTAATTTCAAAACACCCTGTAAGAAAATTGAGGTGGATAATTTTATTTATATAATATTTCTTGTAATCTTTGATGTCTCCTAAACATTTCGTTTTTTGATTCATTCCATTATCTCATTTCAGCTGCAAGCTGCATAATTTTAAATGAAAGGCTGAAGCCTATTTTTATTAAGAAAAACAAATACTAGGTATATCATAAAGTTAATTAACAAAACAATTTTAATATCGTGTATTTCCTCCTATCACAGTAATAACACCTTACAGCCTTCGTGGCATCGACTGAATAAGGTTACTTATCCTTTCTTGAGGGATAGCCTGATATTCTTCGGTCAGCGCCAGTTGTAAGTCTTGCAAGGTTTGTGGTTGTACAGGACGACTACGAACGGCCCTTTTAAGTTGATCCCAAAGATATTCGATGGGGTTGAGATCCGGGCTACATGCGGGCCATTCCAATCTTGGAAGTCCAATTTCATCCCAATATTCGCTCACTATATGTGCAACGTGAGGTCTAGCAGTATAATGTATTAATGTAAATTGGTTCCCAATGAAAGGAGCAAATGGAACAACAACTTCTCGGAGGATTTCCTCAATGTAATAGTGGGCGGTTAGAGCTCAACAAGCAAGATTGGTGCGTGCTTCGGTAGAAATACCCTCCTAAATCAGGAACCGCCATGATATAAGATTCGTTCTGATATGATCCAGTCAGCATACCTTTCATTTCTACGTACCCGCTCACGACCATCCGGCGACCTTAAACAAACCCTGGATTCATCAGTGAATAGTACGTAAGAATATTATAACTGTCAAATATTCTATCACAATAATCGCGTACTTAGCCAACGTCGATAATTTTTAACCGAAAGCTTGACATACATTTTCTACAAATAACATCGTTTCATTTAAAATTTTGCAGCTAGCAGCAGAAATGAAAGAATGGAACGAATCAAAAAACGAAATATTTAGAGTACATCAAAGATGACAAGAAACAGTAGATATACATATAAATAAAATTATCCACCTCAATTTTCCTACAGGGTGTTTTGAAATTAAGACAAAAAACAACAGTTTGATTTACTCCTGTATAATATATCCTAATCGAAAAATGTTACTTTATAAAATAATTAAGGAAATCACAATAAATGGATCTACAAACTGATAATAAAATCATGAAAATCGCATAAAAAATAAAAAAGTTATAAAATATCAAACTTAACCAAGTGTGTATAATTTTATAATGCCGGTTACAGGTTAAAAATGACCGATCTATTATGTCTCATACCGATATGATTAAATGTATCCTAATAGATGATGCATCTGAATGAAGCTGCTTATTATGTTGGGGGAGAAGTGTTTCGAGTTTTCTGGCAATAAAGTCGTTGATAATACAGCGTGAAGTATGGAGTCTTCTCTGATGATACCCAAGTAGCCTTTTCAGACATATTATGGTACATGTATCGTAACTATCGTTTCTGTTTCCGATCAAAATTGGAAACTGTTGGCAACAAAAATGTAAATATTTTCGAAACGTATACATTTTTATGTTTATTCAAAAATAACAGTATAAAGGGGCGGGGCTATGTTAAACCATGCGCAAAACAATTAGGATACCTTCATTGTTGTAAAATAAAAGAAATACAATATGAAACAATAATTTCGCCATGATGAATTCGTTATAAGTATATTTCCCATAAGTTATTTTATTTCATATACCTAGCTAGTTATTGCACATAAGAACCATAAAATCATTGTCGCAGTAAATTTTATCGTGCAGTTTAGTAATTTGGCTTTATATTTTTAACGTGCCCTCGATTTATTTTCATTTACAGAAAAAAATATACTTTGTCAAAAAATAAAAATTAAAATATTATCAAAATTTTATTTATTTCTTTTATAAATCGACTTAGCTAGGAAAATGGAATTTATCTAACAACTGAATGGCCGCTAGAAAGCAATAAATTATTCTGGTCCAAAATGGACTCAACACACAATTTCTAGTCTTTGGCTTCTATAATGTTTCCATGATGCACAGAAAAATAAAAGGATTGTTAAGGTGATGGTGAATGCCACAGTAAAAAGGTTTGCTTGTATGCACAGAAAACAAAGGTTGGGTATGGACAGCCTAAGTCTGACGTCATGAGAGGCGTGGTTTCAAAAACCTTTCCAAACTAAAATTGCATTCAAAATCCCATAAGAGATTTTTTAAAGTATCGGTACACGTTTGTAAGGAATAAATAAGCAATTTCCTGATATTATTTGCATATTAGATGTTATTATTGATTCATTTTCAGAAACAGACAGACGTAAGTGTTTTTTGAAGATCTTTAATCAACATCTTGTTTGAGGTTATGTTATTATTGTTTGCATAGGGAGATTTAAATTGTTATTTTTCTGTTAAAAACAGCTTATTGCACTGTATTTATCAACATAGAGTATACCCACCCCATAGCCATACTTTATGTAGACAAATACAGTACAGTAAGCTTTTTTACAGAAAAATAACAATTGAAATTTCGCTAAACAATAATATAACTTCAAACTTGTTCAGATGGTGATTAAAAATCTTCCTAAAATACTTACTTCAATCTGTGGTTGTAAAATATAAATAATATCAAGAAGTTGATTATTTATCGCTAACACCGATGCTATAACAAAACCCCTTATGCCTTCGCGTGTCGTTAAAATATGGACACTATGGTTTGTAAAATATTTCGAAACAAGCACGTCTTTAAGTGTTTCTAGTAACTGGATTCGAAAATGTGTCGCAATAGTTTCGTAACACATATGTCTCAATACAACTTTGTAATTTGAATCGAAAATGTTTCGAAATGTTTCTCAGCAAAGAATGTGTGTCCAATTTGTGTCTAAAAATGCTACTTGGGTAGGTATGGACACCTACCCTGTACTGACGAGCACAAAATGGTTCGAAACCGATCTGCAGGTGGTGACATCCTATCAATAGAAAAGGTTTCCTTTTCTTGGTAGTACCATTCAATATGAATTAGTATTTTAAAGTGCTACTGAGTAGAAAAAAATACGCCCTTATTGTATAAGGTGGTTGGTCTGGGAAATAATAATTTTTTCATTCATTGGTATTCATTGGTATTTGATATTAATACCACCTGAAAAGTAAATAGATTTTTTTACTTTTTATTTTTAATAACTTTACTATAGTCTTCCTTCAGTGTAGTGACAAATAATGACGTTACAACCATCATTTCAAAACAATACTTTTACGCTGAAAACAATATACCACCTTATCGAATTATTTAAATGCAAGTTAAAGTGTGGTATGAAAAATGTAGACAAAACTGTTAGGGACACAAAAGAATACGGGCCTGTCTCCTCTAAACGCTTAGTTTGAAGCTTTTACGGGTTGATAATCACTTAGATAGTTATGTCACGTTCAAGGCCCATGACCATGGTCAGCAGCTCTCTCATCAAAAACGATAGATGCTTCATTATCAGTAAAGAGGGATGCCGCTCGCTATATCCGAACGTTATTGTTTGTGAATTTAATTAATTTTATTAAAATAGTACGCAATATAATAGTATATGCCTGGACTTCTCTATTAAATTATTATTATTTTCTTAATGAAAATACTAAGAGGAATACAAATACACCACCGATAGAGTCTTAGACTGAACAACAACAGCAAGAAGAATTTAAAAATTCTGATAGCGAAAAAGTAAACTAATTTCAAATTAAGAGCATATGGAATAGTATATTACATAACGAGTGTTAAAAGTGGGAGATTTAAGCAATAGGCGTCTGCAGTTTGAGAAAATCACTTTCAAGCAAGTAATGTACACAATTTTTCCGACGACCACATTTGAACATTATTTTTAATTTACAAAAATCTTATATTTTCAGCCTTAACTTGATGAAAATATCCATAATAAAATTATTAAAGAAAACACTGTTTCATGTTTTTTGATTTTCACTATATTTTGTCAACAAGACACGTGTTGACGTAATGGACTCTATAATCAAAAGAACGATTTACTTTTAAATTTTTTTGTTTGCTACTAAAAACTGGCATTGTTCTTCCTTTCACTAAGAACGCTACCATCGCATTGCCGTCAATGCCGTCATTCGTGTAAAAACTAGTAGACTATTAAAGTTCATAGAGAACCGAACCGTCTCAGATCATAACTGTTTATTTTTAAAACTTAACAAATTTAATACTTAAACGGAAACAAAATTAAACTAATGTTAACTTTGAATAGGAATAAATACATGGGGCCAAGAAAATGATAAACCTCATGACCTAACCTCAATATTTATAGATGGAGATAGATATCGTTTGTTAATTACGAAAGTTTTACATATTTGCTTACAACAATATTCAAATTATTATTAAAAGAAATATTATTAATACTACAGTATATTATTAATACAAATATTCCCTATATTTCATCTTAAAGACCTAAAAGGATCACCAGAATCAAAAAAGAAGACAAACATATAAAATATTTTTAATGTTCAGTATTACTCTAGTGCCCTTTACCCCATCCAACATCCTAATTCACTCCGTGAGGTTGTTCGGGTTTATTCGGATATTATATGCGTTGAAATGTAATATTTCAACTCTAAAGTTAAAATGAATTTTTTCAACACGTGTGTTATATAGGTCAGTTTCTAGGTAAGTTAGCCGTGCTTCTTTTCCTTCTAGTAGGTGGTCGTGGACAACAATTGAGTAGGTCGAGATGCGTAGTGCCTAACGCATCTCGACCGTTGGTAGACGGCAAACCATGTTGCCAACACATATATAGCTAGTATATTGCCAATAAGAATAGGAATTTTATAAATAATATCTCATAAGTAAGCTCTAAATTTTTACTTATGTTGGACTAGTTCAATAAATAACAAATAATTTAATAATAAACCACAAATAAGTGAACAAAATACAGAAACATTATTTCAAACTTCTGTTGATTCGGGATTTAAAAGAAAAGAAGGCGCTTGAAACAAAAAAATCAAGATGGTGACGCGTGATTTGTTTCACTTGACATTCCCATTGTGATGGTTTGAAAGCGTTTTAAGAGGTTTTCTATTTTCCAGAAAATATGGAACATAAATTTACAAATGCTGAAAAGTTTGATATTCTATCGCATGTTTTATTTTATCTCAAAAAAACAATTATGTGACAGTTAGAAGATGTTATTTGTGCTTAGAGAATAACGGAAATCATTTTGAACACCTGATTATGTAGGTCCTTACTTTTTTCGTTGTTCGTTTTATTACTCTTTTGGTATGATTTGGTATGATTTGGAGTGAACAAAACACTTATTTGTGATTTATTATTAAATTATTTGTTATTTATTGAATTAATCCAACATAAGTATAAATTTAGAGCTTACTTATGAGATATTATTTATAAAATTAGGAGAAATACAGGACCGTATCCCAAAATTTCCTGATGTTGTTCAAAAACCCCTCGAAACGTCATTAAACCACAATGTGTCATACATCGTTGCATTCGGAAGAAAAAAAGCTCTGAAATTCCAATATCACAAAAATAAGACCGTATGTAAAAAAAGAAAGTTGATAATGGCCCTTCGAAGAGAACTCGTCGGATTACAAAACAATTAACGCTGTTACATAGAGCGGAAAAAGGCAATGTAAAAGTGCAGTTTACTTTAGAATTCGATATCAAAAAAACCCAGGAAAGGAAAACAATAAAACGATTTTTCAGAATTTCGTTTTTTTCCGGATATCTCCGGAACTACTTGGAATTTTTAAACTTTCTAAACGGCATATTATTAGGCACATAAATACGCAACTTTACCTCTATTTAACCGACTTCGTATCTCTTATGGTTTCCGAGATCCCTGTACTGGCCCTCCTTATTTTGGACACGTTGTATACGAAAATATTTTGCTTATCACATTATCCGATCTGCGGAACCGAATTTCGCTAAAAAGCTTGTAAAAAAAGAAGAGAGTGTCACTCGTATACAATATAATATATATATGTGGTCACTACCTAACCTTAAAATTAATGTATTTTTAATTTGGAGCATTAGTAGCTGATAATAATTCCCAAAATAGCCAATATATTCATTCATTATTAATTAGGTTTTGGTTTAGAAAAAAGTGACGTCGGATGAAAGTTAAAATAAAGCTCATCGTGTCGATTGTTACAAATATTCCGACGGAATTTGGCACCAAAAGTTTACACCAATTAGGGCAAAAGTTTATACCAATCAGGGCACCATCGGATTATCATATCGTCAGAAATCGTATGCATGGAACGCTGTCTTAATTCGAACTAATCGAAATTTTGATTGCAATATTTTTCCTAACTAACCAGTGAAATTTACATTAAAAAAGTTTAAATCCGGTCCTGTCGAATGTTTACTTTCACAAGGAAATTTCCGAACTGCGCAAACTCACAACGCCCCCCCTTCGATGCCCATAGCGGGGACATAATTGCAGATGGTATTAGCAATATACTGTTTATATATATTATGTGGTTGCTAAACGTGGGAGGCAGAAACTTCTATAGCTGGTTGTTTATTGACACAGGGCGAATAGCGTATTCGTGAAACCCATTTATGCGTGTAACATTCGATGTTTTAAAGTGATTTAGCGTAATTATGCATGGAACCACTTAATTATTCATTAAATTTTATCTGGAATTTGAGTTAGGCAACACTGCATACCCACTATTCTTTTAATATTAAAATTTCCCGAATAAACTTCCCTCTATTCCATGTCCTACGCCCTTGTTCAAATAAATAAAAAAAAAATTTCTTTTAATCAACGCAGCTAAAAATTTAATGACTACCACTATGAAAAATATCGGGGCGTATATGCCAAATTTTATTTCATTTTTATTTTTGCCCTTTTGTAGTATTTTGTTTTTGAAAGTTATCTCGCTTTTAATTAAGTTCATTAGCAGGCAGACCTTTTTAATTTAGGTCCGTCGCGAAAAGGACGTAATTTCGCTTAAGCCCGGACTAATCAAATGCGAATTTTATGGTATTTTTACACGTCTATTGCTTCCTTTCAGAAGATAATATTTTTTTAAGGGCAAATATACAGGGTACACCAAGCGCAGTGGCCTATTAGAAGTATCTCGAGAACTAAATGAGATTTTATCTTGAAAATTTGTCTTTAGCTATAAGAGATGGTTTTCCACGTTTATAAAATATTTTGGATGGTGCGGTGTTGCCGGATCATACCGAAAGTGGTAGCAACTTCGGAATTTTAAATGAATTACCCTATATATTATATATTTTTTGGAATCTAGGTAAAAATCTAGAACAGTTTTCTGTAAAATATCATATATCTATATTTAAGAGCTTTTGATATGATTTTTTAACGCCATATCGGGACCTGTAAAGAGAATCATGTCTTTTTAGCGGTTACAGCTAGAAAGCTGAAATTTTGACAATAGTTTCACAAGACCATCGAAATTTTATGATTTTGAACAGTATTTAATTAGTTTTATCCAGTCCATAACAATATTTCTGAGTGAGATGAATTATTGCAAAAATCTTCTTATTTCTAAATGGGACACCCTGTATTTGATATGTTTTGCTAATGGAGGATCGAATTTTCTATCTAATGATATTAAGTGTTCCTATATCTATCTTCAATATTTTCGGATTTATAGTGAAGTTTAAAAATTATCTTATAAAAATATATTTTTTGGTAGTTGGCTGTGGAATGGATTCACAGGAACAAAATAATGAAAAATCCATTTGACGTTATGTCTGTGTTATTGTAATAAAAATGGCTAATTCACATTATTCGAGCTTAGATATTTTAAGTTTATATTATATTCATGGGAAGTGTGATAGAGTTTTATCTAGAACCATGGAAATGGCCCCAAGGTCTCCGGATCTTACCCCCCTAGATTTTTATCTATGGGGTAGGATTAAAGAAATAGTACCTATACAAGACACCCGTCACAACAAGGGAAGATTTAGAAAATCGAGTAAGAACAGCTCTGGGGTCTCTAGAAGGAAAAGAAATATCATTAGATAGAAAATCTGACCCTCCATTAGCAAAATATTTCATATTCAGGGTGTGTCATTTTAAAAAAAAATGCAATAATTCATCTCCCTCAGAAATATTGTTATGGAGACGCCCTGTATAAAACTAATTAAATACTGTTCAAATATATAAAATTTCGATGGTCTTGTGAAACTATTGTCAAAATTTCAGCTTTCTAGCTGTAACCGCTAAAAAGACATGATTTTCTTTACTGGTCCCGATACGGCGTTAAAAAATCACAAGATTATTTATAATTCAAAAACTCTTAAAAATAGGTTTATGATATTATACAGAAAACTGTTCTAGATTTTTATCTAGATTCCAAAAAAAAAATAATATATAGGGTAATTCATTCAAAATTACGAAGATGCTACCACTTTCGGTATGATCCGGCAACACCGCACCATCCAAAATATTTTATAAACGTAGAAAACTATCTCTTATAGCAACAGCCAAACTTTCAAGATAAAATCTCATTTAGTTCTCGAGATACTTCTAATAGGCCACTTTACATGGTGTACCCTGTATATCAAAATACATGTAAGTATATCATAAGGATATACACTATACAGTGTGTCCCAGGATAAGCGAACTTATAGTTGTAAAAGACCAAAAATGTTCGAATTGAAATTTTACCATTTCGGATCTAGGCCTGCTTGATTAGATAATAAAATAAACATAATTATGATTTTTGATAAATCAAGCAGGCTTTGACATGAGCCTTATTTTTATTTTCGATCGAGGTAAAGTGACTCTTTTTCATAAATTATCGAAAAATCTTATTAAGAAAAGTTGCTCGGAATTCAAAATCATTAAAGCGACCCAAATTTAATAACCATCAGCCTACATTAATTTTCTTGCATTTTTCTTAAACCTAAAAGAACCCTGTTTATCAGTGGAGTGCCGGCGTGTTAACTAGCCCTGAGCTAACACTAGCTCTAGGTCAAAGTTGTGTTACCAATGAAAGTGTTTATCTAGGTGTTCCAAAAGTGTTTGATTTTTGTCATGCTTGCTTGAGTTTTCGACTTTTTATTATATGACTACCTTTATTTTAATATGTATAATCATCTCCAAGTATTCTGATGAATTATTCGAACAAACTGTATTTAGGCAATGAATATGAACCCTCAGACTATATCAGAATTTACATTTCAACTAATAAAAACAAGACAGGCAATAAATTTAACGGTAAACAACGATAAATTACATTTCAACCTAGAAATTTTATTAAAAAACAGCCATCTGTATAGGCTGGCGCTCTCGGAAAATTTACGATTTCAAATTTAATGTTTTTTAAATGAAAACATCTTACACATCAAAAAAGTATGACGTATAAATACTTCAAAATATAAACATCTACGGTAAATTCTAATCTAGGTTGTATATTTACGAAAGAAGAAAAAACTGACAGATAATTGAAAATAGAAGTGGTGAAAGGGTAATGCAAACATTGATTTGGAAAAAAATCACAAACCCGAATAAACCCTTATCGGAATATATTAAAATTAGTGTTATTTAAAAGATTTATTCCTGCTCTATTAGCTACAGTACATGCGATGTCTATATCATTTGTTCCTGTAGTCGCTAGATGGCGCTCTCTACAGATTTTACATATTTTATGTTCGTCGAGAATAGAGAACGATAGAGCAATAAAGGCCAGAGCAAACGATGAAAACCGCAAGTTCCTATCTTTTTTCTAACCGGAGATATCGATGAAAAATTAATTTAAATAATTACTATTTATTAATCGCCCTGGTAATTACATGCAGGGTGTTATGGAAATGACTTATTATATTTAAATGGGTGGCTCCTTGGGTGTCCTAGAGAAAGTCTACATACTTCTTTTTTTTTAAATCGAGAATACTAAGGTAAAAACCATTTTAACCCACATACTGTCGCGCCCTTCCATCTGGATTTACTTAGCAACAATGTGGGTCACTAGAGTATACTAACCGTGTTGTCATATCACACCGCGTGTCTCGCCCTTGCTTGGATACCGGTCGCGCGCCACTATCGATGCTTCAGTATGTTTCGAGACTCGGGGGGGTGGAGTGACGCTGTCGAGGGTTCCACGTGCTTGACGTATACGAATTTTAAACGTTTTGTTAGTTGTAGCAGTACCCGATTTTTTTTCTGTTGTGAAGTAATTCATAATAATAAATGTTGTGATGTGATTTCAAATTTGTGTGATATTACCTACTGTTGGTTCTGTTGCAAAACATACTCTTTGTGTTTTATTTTTTTATGGAATTTAATTATAAACGGATTATTTTAAAATAAGATCGAAGGTAAAACAGTACGTACCTTAAAATTGTAGTTTTTTTTTTTCTAAAAAGTTTGAAAAAGAAGTGATAACGCGTGTCAAATACGTCTTGTTGTCAAAAATTGAACACGTGTTCTGTGTTGCAATATGACAACATCGCCTACAATGCGCTAACCTCTTTTGAACCTCGAGACTGCCTCAATAAACTATTGATTGCGAAGATCCTCAGGAGCGGTCACGTAAATTTTGAGATTTCATATAAAGTGTATATTTCGCTTAATAATTCAAAGCGAAATGTATGGTTATTTTTCTTCAATTTATTTTAATCTCAGAATTTGCGGTTTAAATATAATAAGGCATTTCCATAACACCCTGTACATTGGTAGAAATGAATCAATGTTTTAGCGTATATAGAGCTTAATCCCACTGTTATTACTCCGACATTGTCTTTTGATTTGGGAATATTACGAAATGCCATTCAAAATATTTTTAAAGAGTATAAGTAAGTTTATTATATCATAAAATGTTTTATTATTTAACTAGTTATGGTAGGTAGGTTGAAAACAATTTTGCCGCGATTTGAATATTGCCCCACATACTCTCTTAGTGCGATTGCTGCATTTTGAAAGCGCTGAAAGTAAAGAGCAATCATTCAGTAAATGGCATTTTTAATATTCAAATTAAAAGAACACACCTTGAAATCAATAATTTGACGTTACTCCCAATATTGTTATTATATATAATATATAAGTCTTTTGTTCCCAACGCCTTCTCATTTTTTACAATATATGTAATTATCACATTCTCCATAAATAATAAATATGTTTAAATAATCTTCGTTCCTATAATTTAAGCGCCCTGGCATGATTATTAATAATTTTCAAATGATAAGTGACAAATTCATACATTTCTTAAGCATTTGACTATTTTTCTTAGGGCTATGACATGATATAACAAATCCAAAATTTATTATTGTAATAATATTTATAGGGTTATCGAGTTAAAATAAGCAAGTTGACACCGACTTCCGGTTACCGGAAGTATATTCAAAATATCTTAACCGAGTTACACCCTGTATTCAGTTTATGTGACTTAGACCACAAGTAAAATTGATACAGGAGATCTCTATTTCTTGCATTCATGTGCCATCAATAGAGTCTAGAAAAAGCGGTATAGTTCAAAGCTCAATAAATGGGATCAGGGCCAGCTTGAAAATGTATACCACACCACATGATTTATTTTTATAATTTAAAATAAATAGATAGGTATTTTTAGTTTTAGGTACATATAGTAAATGTAAAATAATGATAACAATTAATGATAATTGAAAATAATATAATTTAAAAGTATAACTATTAGGATAACAAGTACAATAAAAATTAATTAAATTCTAAGAAACTATTGATAATTTATTCAAAATTTAACTCTGTATCACTATCACTATCTTCATCTAAGCCTAAACTTATAGTTAAGGGTTGAACATTTGTAATCATACAATTGTAAGAATTTTCCACCTTAAGTACATGCTGTACACAGTTTTTCCAGCTGGCTGCAGAAATTTTTCTTACTTCGTTTTTAATTAATTCTACTACAGATGCATTTAATGTAGGAGAAATATTATTTCTCCTAATATTGGATTTTAATTGGTGCGATATTAGCTCAATAGGATTGAATATAAAATAGTACGGAGGAAGACGCAACACTGTATGTCCATTTTCTGCTGCAAGTTTGTCACACTCATATTCCTTATTTATTTTAAAAGCTTTTAATACTTCTAGCAGTTCTCGTTTTTTGTAAGTTCCTTCAAAATATAAATCATTTTCAATTTTCAATAGAATTGGGAATGATTTTTGCTTGCCGACTATGATAACTAGCATTGTCCATTACAATGACGCTATTTTCAGGTATATTTTTAAGGAGTTTTTGTTTAAACCAATCTTCAAAAAGTTGTGCGTCGGTATCTGATGGTAATCTAAAGAAGAATCTGCTATGTTTTTAGCTGAAAGCAACAGACAATTTGGAACAAATCCGTTCTCTGAACGAGCATGTACTAGTGTGATTCTTTATTCTATTTGATGGTGCCTTGGTTTGACATTTTTTGGAAGAATCATCCCAACCTTTTCTTGGAGTGTCATGGGTATCGAACCATGTTTCATCAAGGTAAATAAATGCTTTCTTTTAAAAATTACACTTGAAGATGCCTCCCTATCAGCACAATTCCAAGGACGCCACATCTGTATAGGCTGGCGCTCTCGGAAAATTTACGATTTCAAATTTAATGTTTTTTAAATGAAAACATCTTACACATCAAAAAAGTATGACGTATAAATACTTCAAAATATAAACATCTACGGTAAATTCTAATCTAGGTTGTATATTTACGAAAGAAGAAAAAACTGACAGATAATTGAAAATAGAAGTGGTGAAAGGGTAATGCAAACATTGATTTGGAAAAAAATCACAAACCCGAATAAACCCTTATCGGAATATATTAAAATTAGTGTTATTTAAAAGATTTATTCCTGCTCTATTAGCTACAGTACATGCGATGTCTATATCATTTGTTCCTGTAGTCGCTAGATGGCGCTCTCTACAGATTTTACATATTTTATGTTCGTCGAGAATAGAGAACGATAGAGCAATAAAGGCCAGAGCAAACGATGAAAACCGCAAGTTCCTATCTTTTTCTAACCGGAGATATCGATGAAAAATTAATTTAAATAATTACTATTTATTAATCGCCCTGGTAATTACATGCAGGGTGTTATGGAAATGACTTATTATATTTAAATGGGTGGCTCCTTGGGTGTCCTAGAGAAAGTCTACATACTTCTTTTTTTTTAAATCGAGAATACTAAGGTAAAAACCCTTTTAACCCACATACTGTCGCGCCCTTCCATCTGGATTTACTTAGCAACAATGTGGGTCACTAGAGTATACTAACCGTGTTGTCATATCACACCGCGTGTCTCGCCCTTGCTTGGATACCGGTCGCGCGCCACTATCGATGCTTCAGTATGTTTCGAGACTCGGGGGGGGGGGGGGGGGGGGGTGGAGTGACGCTGTCGAGGGTTCCACGTGCTTGACGTATACGAATTTTAAACGTTTTGTTAGTTGTAGCAGTACCCGATTTTTTTTCTGTTGTGAAGTAATTCATAATAATAAATGTTGTGATGTGATTTCAAATTTGTGTGATATTACCTACTGTTGGTTCTGTTGCAAAACATACTCTTTGTGTTTTATTTTTTTATGGAATTTAATTATAAACGGATTATTTTAAAATAAGATCGAAGGTAAAACAGTACGTACCTTAAAATTGTAGTTTTTTTTTTTCTAAAAAGTTTGAAAAAGAAGTGATAACGCGTGTCAAATACGTCTTGTTGTCAAAAATTGAACACGTGTTCTGTGTTGCAATATGACAACATCGCCTACAATGCGCTAACCTCTTTTGAACCTCGAGACTGCCTCAATAAACTATTGATTGCGAAGATCCTCAGGAGCGGTCACGTAAATTTTGAGATTTCATATAAAGTGTATATTTCGCTTAATAATTCAAAGCGAAATGTATGGTTATTTTTCTTCAATTTATTTTAATCTCAGAATTTGCGGTTTAAATATAATAAGGCATTTCCATAACACCCTGTACATTGGTAGAAATGAATCAATGTTTTAGCGTATATAGAGCTTAATCCCACTGTTATTACTCCGACATTGTCTTTTGATTTGGGAATATTACGAAATGCCATTCAAAATATTTTTAAAGAGTATAAGTAAGTTTATTATATCATAAAATGTTTTATTATTTAACTAGTTATGGTAGGTAGGTTGAAAACAATTTTGCCGCGATTTGAATATTGCCCCACATACTCTCTTAGTGCGATTGCTGCATTTTGAAAGCGCTGAAAGTAAAGAGCAATCATTCAGTAAATGGCATTTTTAATATTCAAATTAAAAGAACACACCTTGAAATGAATAATTTGACGTTACTCCCAATATTGTTATTATATATAATATATATGTCTTTTATTCCCAACGCCTTCTCATTTTTTACAATATATGTAATTATCACATTCTCCATAAATAATAAATATGTTTAAATAATCTTCGTTCCTATAATTTAAGCGCCCTGGCATGATTATTAATAATTTTCAAATGATAAGTGACAAATTCATCCATTTCTTAAGCATTTGACTATTTTTCTTAGGGCTATGACATGATATAACAAATCCAAAATTTATTGTTGTAATAATATTTATAGGGTTATCGAGTTAAAATAAGCAAGTTGACACCGACTTCCGGTTACCGGAAGTATATTCAAAATATCTTAACCGAGTTACACCCTGTATTCAGTTTATGTGACTTAGACCACAAGTAAAATTGATACAGGAGATCTCTATTTCTTGCATTCATGTGCCATCAATAGAGTCTAGAAAAAGCGGTATAGTTCAAAGCTCAATAAATGGGATCAGGGCCAGCTTGAAAATGTATACCACACCACATGATTTATTTTTATAATTTAAAATAAATAGATAGGTATTTTTAGTTTTAGGTACATATAGTAAATGTAAAATAATGATAACAATTAATGATAATTGAAAATAATATAATTTAAAAGTATAACTATTAGGATAACAAGTACAATAAAAATTAATTAAATTCTAAGAAACTATTGATAATTTATTCAAAATTTAACTCTGTATCACTATCACTATCTTCATCTAAGCCTAAACTTATAGTTAAGGGTTGAACATTTGTAATCATACAATTGTAAGAATTTTCCACCTTAAGTACATGCTGTACACAGTTTTTCCAGCTGGCTGCAGAAATTTTTCTTACTTCGTTTTTAATTAATTCTACTACAGATGCATTTAATGTAGGAGAAATATTATTTCTCCTAATATTGGATTTTAATTGGTGCGATATTAGCTCAATAGGATTGAATATAAAATAGTACGGAGGAAGACGCAACACTGTATGTCCATTTTCTGCTGCAAGTTTGTCACACTCATATTCCTTATTTATTTTAAAAGCTTTTAATACTTCTAGCAGTTCTCGTTTTTTGTAAGTTCCTTCAAAATATAAATCATTTTCAATTTTCAATAGAATTGGGAATGATTTTTGCTTGCCGACTATGATAACTAGCATTGTCCATTACAATGACGCTATTTTCAGGTATATTTTTAAGGAGTTTTTGTTTAAACCAATCTTCAAAAAGTTGTGCGTCGGTATCTGATGGTAATCTAAAGAAGAATCTGCTATGTTTTTAGCTGAAAGCAACAGACAATTTGGAACAAATCCGTTCTCTGAACGAGCATGTACTAGTGTGATTCTTTATTCTATTTGATGGTGCCTTGGTTTGACATTTTTTGGAAGAATCATCCCAACCTTTTCTTGGAGTGTCATGGGTATCGAACCATGTTTCATCAAGGTAAATAAATGCTTTCTTTTAAAAATTACACTTGAAGATGCCTCCCTATCAGCACAATTCCAAGGACGCCACATTCTACCACCTAAAAACTAAAAATTACTCGCCGGAAAACCACTAAAGATTAAAATGATTAAAAATCACTTGGTATTTATATATGCATCAGGCATAGGTATAAATTGAATTAGTATACCTGGTCCGGCTCTGCTCGAAAAGGTTTTCAAATTTGGGATTTCCTTATTTATTTTATGGTTAATGAGGTTTTATTGCAGTCAAAAGATCAACGGTATAATTCTGCAAATACTATAAACGTCATCGCAAGAATTAAATGGATATCATACATCAATAAATTGTCACCATCTAAATGTTGCTGACTCTTCCCATTGATTTAACGCACAATAAGATCATCGACGTTTTAAACAAAAACGTTAAAAAAGGACACCAAAAATTAAAAAGTTGGCCAGCTATTTTAAATAAACAATCTATCGTATCGTAAATATTGTATTGTATAAGTAAATGCATATCACATAATAATAAAATGTACGCAATCTTTTACTTCTACTACTAAAGAAAACTTGCAATTATAAATGGGTTCTAAAACAATTTGTACATTCCTTCTTCCATTTTCTATAATTAGGCATACGATTTAAATTCAAGTAAATTTTACGTAAGTAGTAGACAACCGAAGTCAATTAAGAGTCATTATTATTTCAACAACGCAGATACAAAATCTAGCGGCGTCGTCTAGTGTACGCGGATTTTTATGACAATGAGATAAGGTGATTTCTCTCGCTTCTCGCGCGAATAAAGCACCATCTATGATTATTTTTCTGCAATTTGTTTCCATCACAGGAATTTCCGGTAAGGCATATAGTATTTGCAGAATTATACCGTTGATCTTTTGACTGCAATAAAACCCCATTATACCTTCGACCATAAAATAAATAAGGAAATCCCAAATTTTAAAACCTTTTCGCCGGACCAGGTCTCCTTTATCTTCGGTAAGAGACATAGTACTTAAACCTGTTAATCCTAGAAAAAATCGGAGTGATTCTGGCACATTTAGAAGAATTGACGAAAATAACATGGATTTATTAAGAAGAAAGATTTACAAAATGTATGAGGCACAAACTGTGCCCACTTTGATTTCCCTCAAAGAGCGGCTGATTAAAGACGAAACAAATATCTCTTCTAGCCTTTCAGGCCTTACGAAAATGAGTTTTAAATACCGAAGCATTGATAAAAGACAAACATTAATGGAATCTTAACGTTTACGGGAATGGAGACTTAAATATTTAACAGCTGTTAAACAATTTAGAGAAGAAAATCGTCCAATTATTTACCTTGACGAAGCATGGTTCGATACCCATGACACTCCAAGAAAAGGTTGGGATGATTCTTCCAAAAAATATCAAACCAAGGCACCATCAAATAAAGGCAAAATAATCACAATATTACATGCTGGTTCAGAGAACGGGTTTGTTCAAAATTGTCTGTTGCTTTCAGCTAAAAACATAGCAGATTCTTCTTTAGATTACCATCAAGATACCGACGCACAACTTTTTGAAGATTGGTTTAAACATAAACTCCTTAAAAATATACCTGAAAATAGCGTCATTGTAATGGACAATGCTAGTTATAATAGTCGGCAAGCAAAAATCATTCCCAATTCTAATAATACAAAAGCAGAAATTCAAAACTTTATGATTGAAAATGATTTATATTTTGAAGAAACTTACAAAAAACGAGAACTGCTAGAAGTATTAAAAGCTTTTAAAATAAATAAGGAATACGAGTGTGACAAACTTGCAGCAGAAAATGGACATACAGTGTTGTGTCTTCCCCCGTACTATTGTATATTCAATCATATTGAGCTAATATAGCACCAATTAAAATCCAATATTAGGAGAAATAATATTTCTCCTACATTAAATGCATCTGTAGTAGAATTAATTAAAAACGAAGCGGGAAAAACTGTGTACAGCATGTACTTAAGGTGGAAAATTCTTACAATTGTATGATTACAAATGTTCAACCCTTAATTATAAGTTTAGGCTTAGATGAAGATAGTGATACAGAGTTAAATTTTGAATAAATTATCAATAGTTTCTTAGAATTTAATTAATTTTTATTGTACTTGTTATCCTAATAGTTATACTTTTAAATTATATTATTTTCAATTATGATTAATTATTGTTATCATTATTTTACATTTATTATAGGTACCTAAAACTAAAAATACCTATCTATTTATTTTAAATTATAAAAATAAATCATGTGGTGTGGTATACATTTTCAAGCCGGCCCTGATCCCATTTATTGAACTTTGAAGTGGGTGTGTTACAATAGGGTTTAATCAGGTAGTTTATTTATGGCAGTAAGAGTCAACGGTATAATTCTGCAACAACTATACAACTCTTAAGTTAATGTGGCCACCTTTGATTTCTAAGAAGGTAAAATAGGAGCCCATAAGGTTTGTTCCGGTCTGATCAAAGGAGACTTCCAGGCTTTGTGTGGATTGGAATTTATTATAATATTTTCTGCTGTTTTTATTTTTTACATTTTATAATAGGGTCATATAAATTGGTCACCGCTGGCCCACTTGCCTAGTGTCAATTTGCCCGCCATACCACTACACTATTGGCGTACGAAATCTAGCAGCTACCACGCCAAAACTCCCCGTTGTTTTTGAGAAACGGACGTTTCATTTCAGCATTTCATAATGCTGACTCGTCACAAATTCTCTTTAGTTTCTTGTCGGAAAAGAAACCAATTTATTGTTTTTAAAATGAAACTTTTCTTTGTTTTTTCTCAATTTCGACGTCAAACGTTACTTTGTAGCGAAGAGTGAAAAATAATATGAAAGGAAAACCATTCAAGTAGTGCATAAAAAGTATGATTACCAACATTTGTTATTTTTTGAATATTAGGGGCTAAAAGGCAGGGGAGAGTTGGGTAAAGTCAGGCGATCTGTTTAACCCAGGTACAAATCATCTGTTTAACTTACAGTTACAGTATATAGATCATCAACTCGGAGTAATATAAATTAGGTAGTGCAATTTTTAGGGGTACGTATTATTCTTAGAAATATTAACAAACTACATACAGTGTGTACATGAAGTAAGGAACAAATTCATTATCTAGGAATCTAAAAATATTTCGGAAACATCCTCGGACACGTGTATAATAATTTTTAATGGCGCATTTTTTTCCCATACAAACTTAATATACAAGGTGGCTCATGTAGTTGGACGGCCATTTCTGGGAATATCTTCCACTGAACCCGTTTCCCGAAATTTTATTTCAAGTTTACTCACAGTTGATCTAGTAATTGGTCTTGCTGGATACTTACTGTTAAACAAAATGCAAACTTCTTGTTGAGTACGGATCCTATCACCATATCCAATCATCATAAGAATTTCTATTCTTTGTGTTAAAGATAAACGCATAGTAACTCAATATGTTTTAAAATAAAATTTATTACTTCTAATAAACTTACTAGAAAAATACAATGTAATGACAATGACATTATCTAAATACCATAGTTACATAACAGCAAATAAGCCTACTTGAGAAAAAAACATAAGTAACAGCAAATGATGGTGCGTCCATTAATTACGTAAGGCTTTCAGGTAAAATTGGGTGATGGCGGAAGGGATTGAGCCAAATGTCACGAAATCTTTTATTGGGGGAAGGGGGGTTGAAAAATCGCTAAAAACGCCTCACGTAATTAATTGATGCCTCCCAAGCCAAAAAAAATATCTTAAATAAAATTATTTGTTTTACCCTGTAGTAACGAAACTATGAATTTTAGGCCCTAAGTGTGTTATGTTTTTGAAATCAGCTGTTCTTGGAGATTACAGATCTGAACTAAAATATAGGGGTTCCCATTTAAAAAAATCGTCGATAATGTCATATCTACTACATGAGCCACTTGTATATAAAGTTTGTATGGAAAAAAATGCGCCATTAAAAATTATTATACACGTGTCCGAGGATTTTTCCGAAATATTTTTAGATTCCTAAATGAATTTGTTCCTTACTTTATGTACACATTGTATATTCAGGTCATTAAGACTCGAGGATCTATACCCAGGTCAGGGCGGCTCGAGACATTCACAGTATCATGAAATTATTTTTAAAATTTTATTTTTCTGTAACGACCAAATAATTATATTCTTTGGCGTTTTAAACGTAGGAAGAAAAAAAGCAATAAGAAAATGCGTTAGGTAAAACATATTTTTATTTATTTTTTAATTTTATACAAGGAAATAAAATTTTTGGAAAATGAGAAAGGTTTTTTTAGTGTATAGTGCTTAAGCGTAAAGTCCATTTCGGTTCTTAATTGCTGAAAATTTATCAATAACAGTCATTAAAGTTTGGAATACCCTCTATACATTGGTTTTTTTTTCAATAGATAGCATTGCTAGGGCTGTTGGCCTTTCTTCATTCATAGAATTTCGCAAAAATGTTTTTATTCATTTTAATGTTGAAAAACATCGTTCACCATCGGTCGTAGTCATTGGTATGGTAACAATTATTTGTAAAAGTGTAAAGGTGACAGAAAATATGCTCTGAAAATTATTTTCTATTCCATTTTTTGTCCAGGCAGGCTCCGCAACGCCGCGACCATACAACAAACAGGGAAAACAAAACAAACGGTTAGTTGTGGTACATCCACAAATCCAGGTATGTTTTTGGTATATTTCATTTTTAAACTTTCTAATAAAGTCCATAGATTTACCCTTTGTGGTCTGCGTTAAATTAATTTCGGGATTAGGTGTTCCCGCATTCTTCACTTCAATTTTTTTCTCCAAACTCAAAGAGCTAAAGTTCTTTTTTAAATAGTCCACCGTGAAACTATTCATTTTAACTTGATCTAGTGGCGACGCCATTTTCGTGCGATTATATGCCAATCCAATTTGCTCAACATTGGTTAAAATATACTACATAGATGTCGCCCTAGGTTTGAAATCCATATTATTTTTCCTCTACCATAAAAAATTCCTTTTGTGTGTAAGTTTTCGACCTTGTCCCTACCAACCCGAGGTCATGCAACGTTGTCATTCTCCCGTATACATTGCAACCATTTCTAGCTTTCGTTTAAGTGGCAATTTAAATGCATTAATTTGTGATTTCTCTTCATACACCCTGTACACTTTGGCAATCAATTCACGGGTTGGACTATGAAGGATTTTACCACGAGTATATTCCTTCATTATCACAGTTTTAAAACAACGAACACTTTTTAAAACACACGATTTAACACAATATAATAACTCTTACCCTTCCTATCACTACGCAACTGGTTGAAGCATATCGGACATTCCCGAATAACCACGCCGGCACAATGGGCGTGTCACCAGATTCGTGTCGTCATCCTCTGTCTGGGATATAACCTATCAAATTAGCCCTAGCCACCTGTTAACCATGGTTACCGATATTGCACTATGTTGCCTTATTTTTACATTAGGAGTACTGCTTATTTTGCATTTAGATGTTAAAATAAATAGTACGAAAAGAAAGGTGAAACTATAATAGAATATTAGTTTCTTATATACTTATGACAATTTATTTTAAATGGGTAAATTTAATTTTAGGGTTTATTTGGTAACATAGTATTAAATTAAAATTTAATATATGCGACAATATTGTTAACCCAAGAAATTCTCTTGTCCGCATTCGTTTCGTAGCTACAGATAAACTTGTCGACATGCACGCTTAATTAAAAATTTAATGCTGTTAAGATTAAACGTTTAATAGTTCGTTAAATTTGCTTATAAAAAATGCCGTGAAGTGAAGTGTAATTAAAAATTATCCGGGGGCCTAGAGTGGATGGAGAACACTTTTTTGCACGACGTGGTAAAAAAATGTAAATCTTCTTATTTTTATACGAAAATTATTATTATTTTTCCTGATTTACTTTACACCATTTCACAGTTACAAAATAAACAATTAACAAATGAGTATCACAGATATAAAATAAGTAATCATAACAATACAAAAAAAAATTTAATAGGAAGAAATATTAAAGGTATTATATTAATATACAGGGTGTTATGGAAATGACGTATTATATTTAAATGGGTGACTCCTTTGGTGTCCTAGAGAAGCGCTACATATTTTATTTTTTTTAAATCGATCGTTTTAAAAGTGGGGTAATAAACACTCTTACTGACAGGTCAGTCCGCGCTACTGTACAACATTTCACCTAGAGCCAATGGCAATGTTGCCAAACTTAATGTAAAACTGAAATTCCATATAAAATTATAAAAATAAATTATTTTCTACCTACTTGTATCCATCTTTATACCTAAAGAGCGAGGAAATCCAAGCACAAACACAATAAGTTTTTTTCACACTCCTGGCAACACTTTATGTACACACAGTAAGAGTGAAACAGAATCGATAGTTAGCTCTTGAAAATACAATAATACAGATTATTAGATTTTATTACACGCGACGAAATTTGACGTCCAGAAGAAACCCGTCAATAAAAACAATATTCAAAGATTATTTATGGACGGACAAGAGACACGCGTAAACCGAAAAACAGAGCGGAATGCTGAGAGTGTGTTGGTGATCGACGAGCCACAATGTATCCGGCCGCTGGTTGGTCTTCAACTAACAGACGCAAGCGTGCGGCGCTATATGAAACTACTTCGCTCAGCCGATGTAAGGCGTCAATAGGTCATTGGCATTTGACCTAGTGACATACGTGGCTATTACTATTCCATATATTTTTTCGGGTTGTTTAAAACATAGTCCGTCGTAAATGTTCTTCAATTAATTGTACAAAAAGGTATTACAGAATGGAAAAGTGTATAAATTATTTTATTTCGTCTAAAGAGTTTAAGGTGTACATATGACAACAACGGCCAGAATTCCTTGATTGCTTACATGTATCGCAGTGCCACACAGGTGTTTTTCTGGTTTGACATCAGGTCACTTTTACCGTTGAATGAATTGACAGCGCCATTTATGGCTATTTTTCTTCAATTAGTCTTTATCTCAGGAATTGCCGGTTTAAATATAATACGTCATTTCCATAACACCCTGTATGTGTACATATTGAGCAAAGTAATTAGATGCCTAAAGAAAATACTAATTTAATCTTATACTGGATAAGCTACAGCTGAAAATGTCAAATTTATGTTGGTGCAGATTGTAAGTATTACACAATCGATAAATGGGGGAATATTTACAGATATTGGTATGCGCTGTTGGTATATAAAAAGTCTGGGAATGATCTGTTCTAGGAACGAGAAATTGCAAGTGTCTCAATATATCACTGCATTCCACTCTAATATGCAAGATGTTATGCAAATATTTAAGTTGAGCGCAATAGAACATCATCTGGAATGCCTATCTCAGGATACTGACCATCAATTTTAAAACTCAGGAACTTTAGAAAACGTTATTATATTGTTATATAATTTGGAGGCCATACAACCGAGGCGGACTTCAATTTTGATCTTACAAATGTATAAAAGAAGTATTTTTATTGTATGAAAATTTAAAAAATCACGAGAATTTCTTATTATAAAACTTATGGACCTATAACAAGCTGCAATAAGCTGATTTATATGAGGAACAAAATATATTTTACTGTCAAATAACACACCAAATTCGCGAAAAGTCTCAGCTCTGTTCAGTGTTACGTTGTTAATTTTGTAATCGTACACAAGGGTGTGTCGCTTTAAAGCAAAGGTCATTACGTTACATTTACTTATATTTAACGGCAGTTTATTTTGAACACACCAGCTATATATTAATAGCCTTTCACAGTCCGCCAGGTTACGGATGCGAGCATAGGTTTTCTTATCATCGGCATAAAGCAAACTATTAATGTCCAGAGAATTAACTATGCCATTAATGAATATAACAAACAGTAAAGAACCCAAAATGGACCACTGAGGTACTCCTGATGTAGCATATATCTACCCAGATGACTGACCACCACACTCCACTCTCCACTACTTGATGTCGTTCATATAAGTAAGAATGAAAAATGTTAAAAGAACATCTGAAATTCCAAACGAACCGAGTTTATTAAGTAAAATTTTATGATCTAATCTCTCAAATGCTTTTGAAAAATCCGTGAAAACGACATCACCTGGCAGTTTGAAGGCGCAAAACACATGAGGTTGGACGTTGTAGATTTGCCCCTAACAAATCCGTGTTGTTTATCCGAAAGTTTATTTTTACCTGGAAGTACAAATTTTCATTAAGAAGCATTTCAAAACACTTGGAAAAATTATTAATAATACTTATTGGTCTATAATTCTCGATTTTATTTTTATCCCCTTTTTTATCCGCTGGGGTTATCTTGGATTTTTTCCAAATATCAGGATATTGAGAGGATATCAGGGTAAAATTAAATATTTGACAATCGTATCGTAAATTAAGGTCAACATTTTAAAAAATTGCAAAGAAGTCGAGGTGGGAAACAGCAAGAATCATTAAAAAGTTGCTTATACCACTAACTTCCGGAAAGGACAATCAGAATAAATATAATACCAAAAAATTGTACAGAGTGTCCCAAATTCGATGGTCACCATTGGGATCTCGGGAACTATAACAGATACACGAAAGGTTAAATTGTGGTAACGTTGCATAATTTGGAGCTTGTTAATGCCGGTGAAAATTTAAGAAAATCCTGACAACTTATACAGGGTGTTATGGAAATGACGTATTTTATTTAAACCGGCAATTCCTGAGATAAAGAAAAATTGAAGAAAAATAGCCATTAATGGCGCTTTCAATTCATTCAGCGGAAAAAGTGACCTGACGTCAAACCAGATAAACACATGTGTGGCACTGCGATACATGTAAGCAATCAAGGAATTCTGGCCGGTGTTGTCATATGTACACCTTAAACTCTTTAGACAATTTAAACACTTTTCCATTCCGTAATACCTTTTTGTACAATTAATTGAAGAACATTTACGATGAACTATGTTTTAAACAACCCGAAAAAACATATGGAATAGTATTACATACAGTGGCGGATTTAAGGAAAAAGGCCCAGTGGGCAAAATTTCTTCATTATAATTTTATATGGAATTTCAGTTTTACATTAAATTTGGCAACATTGCCATTGGGTCTGGGTGAAATGTTGTACAGTAGCGCGGACTGACCTGTGAGTAAGAGTGTTTATTACCCCACTTTTAAAACGGTCGATTAAAAAAAAAATTATGTAGACTTTCTCTAGGACACCCAAGGAGTCACCCATTTAAATATAATACGTCATTTCCATAACACCCTGTATGTCCGAAAAAAACGAAAATTTTATTTTAGGTTTTTGTTCTGCTGGCACTTTTTGCGATACACTTATAAATAGTTTCTAATTTAAAAAAGGGCGTTTCAGTTTTCAGATATTATCATCAGATCAACATTTTTAAATACGTATCTAAATTTTAAATATTATTCTTAACAATGGTCGTATATGATAATTATGAGTTTGACATGTTGTTATGTTTCCTACAATCCAATGAAAAATGTGTTGGACATAGTTATCAATAACGTAAATTATTAAAAGTATACCATTGTAAGCTTGTTTTTGAAGATAAATATAAACAACTACATTTTTGTAAGGCCCAAAGTGTGCTCAATTAATTAAAAATATAATATACAGGGTGCCCCAATAAATTTTTTTACTTTTTATAATATCTCAAAAACTAAACGTTTCATATAAAAATCTCTAACAAGATCACTTTTTACCTTTATTGATAAGTTAAGCGTAACGGAAATACGAAAATACGGGGGGTTTCTAAAACCTTAAACGTGAACCAGCTTACTCCGTCGACGTGTAGTTGCTTTCACGCAATTTCTAACGGCACCGTTGTTCTCTCGGTCTTCGATCTATATGGACCAGATGCACAGATGTTTGACAACATTGCAATACATTGCCATGATCTACACTAAACTTTTCAAGCGGCACCATATTTATTGAGAAATAGCATATCAATGCTTTTAAACCCAATACGCTCGGGATTTTATGAAAACTGTAGTCGACGTACATCGATCTTCACGTCAGTTAGATCGCGCTAGCTCATGGTAGCGAACGACCGAAAGTCGGGACTCGCGTAGAGGTGAGGCAACATCGTAACATGAGTGTTTATTGCGTCGTCGCATGTAGGATGTTTTTTTAGGGGCTTTACCTATTTTTTTAGACGGTTATTTAAAAAAAAAGTATATAGGCTTCTTCTAGGGCCATCAAAAAGTCACTCATTCAATATAATGAGCCATTTCCATAATGATATAAGTAAAACGGATTTTAACGCGATACAATAACTTTACCAGAAATTTTAAAATGAATTTGCTATTCATTTTTGATTAACTTATATAGTTAAGTTCGCTATACCGCATCAATTATTAAAAAAGTTACCACATCCAAACGTCATTAACAGTTACTCTCAAAATCCAGACAGGTAAAACAGACCATGGAATGAGAATCCTGCCATACAGTAATATTTTCCTGCGAACGTATGGACGCTTTCTGATAAAGCTGGCAGATCCAATTTGCAGTGTCCTGCAGATAGACCCTGCTGCGACATTTAGCAGAGAGCCTTTTTAAAGCTGCAGCTTTTCGGACTTATCCGAGGTCTCCAGGGGCCTTATAGGGATAGATTTTTGTATGTAGGTGTAGACCAATGAAAAAATTTCTTAAACATATATCCGCCAGAATGGGGATGCCATTTTAGTAAAATAAACTACATCCTGTCCAGTCAAGTGTACAGCGTGTCCCAAATTGGATACTCACCATTGGGATCTCGGAAACTATAAAAGATACACGAAAGGTTGAATTATGGAAAAGTTGCAGAATTTGGAGCTTATCTTAATTTCGGTGAGAAATTAAGAAAATTCCTACTGCTTCCGGAGATATCCGAAAAAAACGAAAGTTTCGTTTTTTTGCAAAACGGAATGCACTTTCAACAGGAACTTTTTTGCGCTGCATTTATAGAGAGATAGCTTCGAATTTAATAAAGGACGTTTCGGTTGTCAGATATCACTATCAGGTAACAATTTTTAAATGCGGACCTGAAATTTAAATATTACATTTTGAATTATATCGTTCTCCCAAAACATAAATAAATAGCATTTTACAAAAATTTCACCGTTTTGAACCCAAGACACATCCTCAGCGGCTTAATCTTTTAGCAATACTGTCTTTATATCGTTGTGTTTGAAAAATATGCTAGTCAAACCAGAAAAATATATTTAATAAGCAATATTTTGGGCAACAAAGGAATTTTACATTAAGTATTAATTACAATAAAGTTTCTAAAACATTTACGTATAACCAATTTACCCCTTGATTTTATTTTTGAATTTAATTTAATCTGATAATTAGCTAGATGGCAATTTATGCAATTTTAATTTTGTCCCCTGTGATTCTAACCAGAAGGTGTAATCCCCCACCCAGGATTTGATTATTATTGCCAAACTAACTATTGAACCATTTAATTTGGAAGATGTAAGAACTGGTCGACACTATCTGTAAAGTGGTCAGTCTTAGCAAGTAATGAAAAAATCCACCGCACTATGAAGGCGTGCTTACTTAATTATTTTCGGACACGATTTGATTTTTGATTTTTCGGTCGATTCTTGTATTGTCCAGGGATGCCAGGCATAATGCCATTGCCGACTTGACACGCACGTGTCAGTCGGTCTTGGGTGGGCCCACCACCTTTCCCCGCTAACTGGAAGCTGTCAGCGGTCCACCAGCGCAATTGAAGAGATGGGGGCAAATTTGTCATAAGAAAGAATGAATGATTTTAATTTAAAAGTATAGTTTGTTGAACGTAGGACGAGGCCTCGGCTCGGGCGCGTCCAATTAAATATAACAACAATGCAAGTTTGTTATATTGGAACACGGAGGGCTATTTTTTATTTAATTTTATGTCTTTTGTGTTTTGTGACTACTAATACTAGCCTTAAGATATTTTATTTCACACTTACTCACTATTCCGGACTCGTTCCTTTTGTCACAATCGGGTTTGTTCTTGGAAAACTTATTTATACTCGCGCCAGCAACGAGTGTTTGAAAGGATTCCTGCGTTTTTTATACTCGCACGGAAACTACGAGTGTTTAATAAATAGTCCAGTATTTTTATACTCGCCGGAAACACGAGTGTTTAATGACGTTCCAGTATTTTTAAACTCGCCGGAACACGAGTGTCTTAGAAGTCAAAGAAAAAATATTTTTAAAAGTGATATTTTGATAAAAAAGAAATTAATATTAAGTATTCAAACTACAATCCGTCTGCTTCAATATATTTTTATGAGTTTTATAAACACTTACTGAAAAATTAATTTGTTGCCCAAAATATTTCTTATTGATATCTTTTTATCTGGTTTGAATAATATTTTCAAACATAATAATATCAGGACAGTATTGCAAAAAAAATTAAGCTGCTGATGATGTATCTTGGGTTCAAAACGGTGAAATTTTTATTGGTTTTTGTTTTCGGGGAACGAACGAAAAATCTGAAAACCGAAAGGTCATTTTTTAAATTAGAAGCTATTTTTATATGCAGCGTAAAGAAGTGCCTCATTTTTTCAATGTGTTTGTAAATAATGTCACAAAAACAAAAACGGAAAATGAAATTTTCGGTTTTTTTCGGATATTAGTCGGAAATTTCTTAATTTCTCATCGGCATTAACTTCAATTCTGCAACTTTGCCACAATTTAATATTTCGTGCATCTTCTATAGTTTCCGAGATCCCAATGGTAAGCATCGAATTTGGGACACCCCGTACCAAGGGCGGATCCAGAACTTCGGTTTGGGGGGGTCATACGTGGAAAAGTTACGAAAAGTAATAATACCCTGCCGCGTTAGTCAAACCGGTATACAGTGAGTCCCAGAAGAAATGTCTAAATTCATTTAAAATTCAGCGGTAAGTTTTTTCAAAAAACGCTCGTACCCGTCGATTTTCATTCTTTAATTATTTTTTTGTGGTAATTTCATGTATACAGGGTAGCTCAAAAATAAGTTACGACCATCAACTTCATTTTTTCAAATGAAAACATATATTTTTTATTTCATTTTTGAATTTTGCATTGAATTCTAAGCATGTTTCATGTACCATGTCCTATACATAAACTCAACAGTTATTGAAAAAATTAGGATTGAACATATCATTTAGGGAATCCAACGATCTATCAAATCTTCTGGCAATATGGCATTTTGGGCTCCATAATAAGTAAGAGTGTACTGTCTCACTATCACCGTTTATTTCCATAGAAACTGTATGACAATTTTATTTCAAATAAGTATAATTATTGTCAAGCGTAGTTTCAAAGTTGCGGTTTTCACAATAATGGTGAAGTTAACGGAACGGGAAAAAATTTAAATTCTATGCATGGTTGGGTTTGGTGATAAAACACGTACTCAAATAGAAACAGCAGGGTACAGGGTATACATGAAATTACCACAAAAAAAAATTAAAAAATCAAAATCGACGGGTACGAGCGTTTTTTGAAAAAACTTACCGCTGAATTTTAAATGAATTTAGACATTTCTTCTGGGACTCACTGTATGGTATTTATCATGTTAAATTGATGGTTTGGGGGATCATGATCCCGATGACACCCCCCCCCCCCCCCCCCCCCCCGGATCCGCGCGAGTACTGTGTATCTGTGATCGCTCGAGCGAAAAACCGCTTGAGTACTCGATTATTGAAATAAGAGACATCGCTCGATTATTAAAAATACTGCTCGAGTTATAAATTCTAGCGAAAAATCGAAAATCATTTCACTTGATACCCGATTTTAGCTCGACGCCGCGCCCCTCCCTAAATGTGCCGATTGGAGACGAGTTTAACGCTCAGAAGACTGACAAGACATACGTCTTTGTTAAAGGCACATAAACGACAAAGTGCATACAAAAAAAGTATGCCAAATCCCTTAGTGCGCGACATTGGTTTTGTTTTGGCTGGCTAGCCAGCGGCGATTGTAAATTTAAAAAAAATTAAAGGATATAATTTTTTTTATATCAGAATCAAGTGTTCTTCCTTAATAAAACTCTACACTTAACTTCCAAAAACTCACAAAAACAACCCCTGGTGTTTTATCAACACATTCTTCTTAGTCATAAAAATGTCAAGTGATTAATCGCTCGAGCGATTCACTCGATTATTAAAATCGCTCGTGTATCAAGTACTCGATTATTAAAATCATCGGTTTTTCCCAACACTAAGAGGGTGTCAAGAAAATCCTTAATGTCTCGCATCCAGTAAATAATATTAAAAAGACCGAAATACACGTTCATTTTATTGCGAAAGGAGAAATTTTCATTTGCAGCCTTCGTAGTTTAATCCCCTAGGAGGGACATATGCATCACGTAATTTTAAAGATCGTTCAAATCTCGTTCCAATAATAAAATTATTTATTATTATTTGAATGGTACTATTACTTTCCAAGAAATCGCATTATGTTCTATGTACCCCTAATTATTCTATTAAAAGAGAAGTCAACACACTTATTTGATAAATTGTCACATTGACTGTTTACGAAAATTGTCGAAAAAAAACGACAATTTAGAAGAAATGGTTTAAAACCCAGATATACAGGGTTTTCATTTCAAAAGTAGCCACCCCGGTTTTAGGTAGAAATAACTACTTTGAAACGAAATGTCAAAACATGTCAACTTTTGTTTTAAGGGGGTAAATTTTTCATAATAATTTTATTTATACAGGGTGCGTCAAAAAAGCTGGACGTATGTCATTTTGTATTTTTTCAATGGAAACCCATAATTTTTTTCGTATTTCTGGATTCCCCTACAAATAATAAACACTTTTTGTATTACACATCCTATTGCCAAATCTAACAATTTTTCAAATATCGACGACTTTATATTCAGAATTCGCTTTATTACATTTTCAAACTTTAAATGCATTACGGTCGTAGGCGGCTTATACCCGTCCTCATAGAAACAAAACAATCACAATTTAATTTATAAATGTGACTTTTCACCTACCACTGACAAGTGATTTATTTATGGTTTAACAAAAAATTGGTTTAATATTCAGTTTGAAATGGGGTATACTCTCCAAGAAAGGATAGAAATAATTTTCATGTATGGCGCTGAAAATCGTTGTGCTCGCAGAACATCTCGAAGATTTAACGACATACACCCTAACAAACATGTAGGTCACAGGTATGTGATAGAGCTGGTAAGGAAGTTTGAAGAAACCGGCTCCGTATGCAACCGAGTTAATAAGCAAGCAAGGGTTCTAGATGAAGGTACGCAAATTGAAATACTAGGTCATTTCGCTATGAATCCATCTACGTCAATTCCAAAAGTATCGCAATTGACACACGTTTCAGTAGGTTCCATTCACAAAACTTTAAAACTAAATAAGTTTTTTCCTTATAAAATACAAATCCTTCAACAACTCAGCGAAGACGATTATGACAGAAGAATTGAATTTTGCGAAACAATGACTCAGATGATTCAACCCGAACGGAATTTTGTTAAAAATGTATGTTTCAGTGATGAATCAACTTTCTTCTTGAATGGATTCGTGAATAAACATAATTGCAGATATTGGGATAATGAAAATCCACATTTATTTAGGGAAGATCATACCCAATATCCTCAAAAGATAAATGTGTGGGCAGGTATTCTTGGAAATGAGATCATCATGGAAGAAAACTTGACAGGTGAACTATACGTAAATCTGTTGGAAAATGTCATAGATCTTCTTATTACCCAATCTTTGGAAAATCAAGCTGATTAAGAGGGGGATATGGAACTTGATGAACAAAATTTGTATTTCCAGCAAGATGGAGCCCCGCCGCATTATGCGCTACCTGTTAGGGCATGGTTGAATGAACGATATCCCGGAAAATGGATAGGTAGGAGAGGTCCCGTGGAATGGCCGGCAAGGTCCCCAGACCTCACACCTCTAGATTTTTTTCTGTGGGGATATTTGAAGTCCATAGTTTACAAAACTGCGCCCGAGAGTATTCCCGAATTGAGGAACAGAATTACTGAAGGATGTAGGCAAATTAACCGGCAGACTTTTCAAAATGTTCGCGAAGAATTCAAGAATAGGCTCTATTATTGTTTAGCCAATAACGGAGCACATTTTGAAAACTTAATAAAATTAATTCTGAACATAAAGTCGTATTATTACCACACATAGTAAAACATTTAAATGTGTCGATATTTGAAAAACTGTTAGATTTGGCAATAGGATGTGTAATACAAAAAGTGTTTATTATTTGTAGGGGAATCCAGAAATACGAAAAAAATTATGGGTTTCCATTGAAAAAATACAAAATGACATACGTCCAGCTTTTTTGACGCATCCTGTGTTAAATAAAATTATTATGAAAAATTTACCCCCTTAAAACAAAAGTTGACATGTTTTGACATTTCGTTTCAAAGTACTTTCAAGCTACTTTTGAAATGAAAACCTTGTATATGTACTTAATTGGTGTAGTTTAGAAAATAAATAAAATTGAATATTTATGAAAGACATGTCAACTTTAAATTTTAGGAAATTTACATGCATCTAGATCTTATGCTCTACCTTCTATAATTAGACGTATCTGGACGTAAACTATTCTGCATTGAATTCTAGACTCTGTTTCCTATCAGTTAAGAAAAGAACTATTAAAATTGATAAATTATTAGTGAAATAACAGCATATTAATTTTTATCTGAATTTTTGAATATTGGATAATTAATTGGGGCAGTGTATTATTCCTTTCAATGAAAATGTCTTATTTTTACTTCTCAAACATGACAGATGAGAAATAAGTTGAAATTAAATGTGTTTCTCATCTCCCTATTGCATCAATAGTATTATAGTATTACTGACATTTTTCATTAATAATCCGTACTATAATATTGTTTCATATAATATTCATAATATTCTCTCAGACACCTTCACCATCAATCCCGTTGTTCCGATAGGTCCATATTATCTCCCACCCTCTTCTTACTCTACATTAACGACCTTCTAGTGAAAACTAAAAATTCGATACTTAGCTTTGCTGACGATAGTACACTCATCCCATCTTTCAATTTGAATGCACAAGAATCGGTTGCCGACGCACATCTTCGCAGACAGCATGAAGTATCACGGCTCAACAAAGACCTGGAAGAAATATTAGCTTGGGGTGACAGTAACCAAGTCGAATTTAACGCTAAAAAACCCAGGCAGCAGTTTTTTCTAAAAAGGTTAACATTACAGAAACGGATCTAGTCATGGTCGGACACGCAATCCCACTGGCTTCATCTATTAATTTGCTGGGAGTCAATTTGGGAGGACATATGTCCTGGCATAACCACGTTGTGGCAATCGCCAAGATAGCTTCTCAGAAACTTGGTGTACTCTTCCGAACCAAAAAGGTATACACACCTCAACAACTTTTGATAATATACAAATCCCAGATTCGACCATCACTAGAGTACTGCTCTCATATCTGGAGTTCTGCACCCAAACATACTCTTCGGCTACTGGATTCCATCGAATGGAGGGCCATTCGTCTGATCGGAGATCACGAGGTGACGTAGAACCTCGACAGCCTAGAATATCGAAGACATGTTGGGGATTTGACTCTCTTTTACTGATATTTCCATGGAAAGTGCTCGGCTGATCGTGCCCCTTGATCGTGCTTCTTAATTCCGCCTAGAGCGGCGAATAGCAGCAATACACGACGAACCACTGCCGCCCATCCATATGTGGTTAAGCTTAGCGCTCCTCGAACTTCTTCATTTAAGAATTCTTTCATCTGGAGGACTTCATCCTTATGGAACGACTTTCCCAAGATCGTTTTTCCCAACGAATATAACCTCCAAAGATTCAAAACCAACGTGAATCGCTTTATTCGCACTCCCAGAGTGCCCTAAAGGATTTTTCCTATAGTGCTTGTGTTTGATCATAAAAAAAACTGTAGATAAACATAATTTATAAAACGTATAGTTATTATTTCTTGCTTCTTAAAGTACAATCAAGTAAATAATAAATAAATATGTATACTTTAAATTTTAAATGTAAGTGGAAATAATTTGTTTAATACATTACTGACTATTATTATATTTAAGTATTTTTTATGGTAAAAATGACCAAGTTTAAATTAAGTGTTGTAAAAATAATGTTTTACAAGAAACAAGGCTTAAATCAGATGCAACAGATCCCTAGAATTTAAATCTTCGTAACATATGATGGGAGAGAACTTATATAGCGAATATACCATCGTTCGAAGAAGTCCAGCGAGGTAAGGCGAGGTGACCACTTGGATGGGTGACCGCTTGGGAATACAATGTGTAATTTTTACACAAAATTTTAGTAAATTTTACAAAAGATTTTAGTAAATTTTAGAAAAACATTAAATAAATTTTTTGTAATTTTTTACTAAAAATTTTGCTATAATTTAATGGCATTTCTTAATCAAAATTATTCTAGTCACATATAGAGCCATAAATTATGGTTGGTTTTATTATTTTTATAATTACAGTTTTGTTTTCGCGACCGTTTTTTCAAATTATAGGTAGTTTGTTTTTGGGTTTCGGTCACTTTGAAATGAAATTCCAGTATTTGGCTAACGTTTCGGTTTATTGTACTAAACCATCGTCAGAACTATTTGATATAAAGAAAAAAGGCGTATAAATAAAGTAGAAAGAAGCGATATTTTTGACGGTGTTAGTGACAAATTTCTTATTTTATATATAAATGAACATACCTTGTACAATTCTCACTAACTTACACTAAATTTGGTAACATTTTGTCTTATTGTTGAGTGGACGTGAACTAACTTACTTCACCATTTAGTAGTAAGGTAGGTTATTATTTAAAGAGAAGTAATTAAATGGTTTGCCGTTGTTAAAATTGGTTCGCAGCAAAAAATATAAAAATCAGGCTGCAGCACTTGTTCTGCAAAAATTCCTACAAACTGTGAACAATTTAACCGATATCAGTCCGCTTGTAATATCATGTGTTCGCTTAATTAACAGTCGAGCTGCGAAATGATTACTTGGTCAGCAAGATTTTACAATTGGCCAGTAGAAAAAAACAGGTCTAGAAGCAGTTTACTTCAGAGGTTTGCATATTAAAACAATGGTTATCAATATAAATCATTGGATTGCGTTTGTTTTGAATAATCGGCGAAGTTCGTTATTGTGGGCGGAGCGAAAGCAGTCGCGTGATACGAGTAGCTAATTGCATGCGTGAATTTACATTCGGTGTAGCAGTCAAGGCCCAAAAGGTAGCGGGAGCGGGTTTTCACTTGTTTTCCCAGGGCACTGTCAATTTATGTAACTTCCTTGTGTTTTCTTTTGCCGAATACAGAAGGAAATCGGCTACAAAAGGTGTGGCGGGGGCGGGTTTCACTTGTTTTCCCAGGGCACTGTCACTATTTCACGTTTTATTGCTTTTTTTTTGATGACCAAGATTAAATATTTTGCTTACCCGCTGATTGCTTACCAATATCTGATTAAAAGTGGATCAGCAGCTTATATATTTAATTTGCGTACCAAAATAATTTAGAGCACTCTAGTATGACATTAATTACTGATCGATTCAGAAATCTTTGCTGTCAATAAGTTGCTGACAAACTAGCCATTTTGGCTGACCGATTATATTTTTCTGTTCGCAAAAATAAGAATATTTTGCTAACCAGTTAAATGATATCCTTATTTAAATACAATAAAATAAAAGGTATGCATATTTAACATTATTTACATTTTGGGTATCTGGTTTGTTTACGTTTTTATAATGCTGGTTACAGAAAGGGTTTCGGAAATCCTATATTAAAATTATTTGGTGCATTAATGTTTATTTTTATGATGGTAAAGATTTGCATTTAGTTTGATGTAATTACATTATTGTAAATATTACTAAGGTTATTTGTATCAGTTCTGAAATTAATCGTATTATTGTTTTTTTGATATGAATCATTTCTTTAATGTTGCGCTTTTTATCTCGTAGCCTAAGACTTGAACTTCGTCAAAATTAAAGTTATGAAGGTAATCTAATGAGTGCAATAGGGTAGTTTGGGATTGATTCATATGGCGAAGACTGGTTTTAATTTTATAGTAAATTTAACTAAGTTTTTCTTTCCGTGAATTTAATCCGTTTTCGAGATATTCTCTTGCGACATTTTTTTTTTATGATCAAACACAAGCACTATAGGAAAAATCCTCTGGGAGTGGTGCGTGTGTGCAAAAAGCGACTAACGTTGGTTTTGAATCGTTGGAGGTTATATTCGTTGGGAAAAACGACCTCGGGAAGGTCGTTTCACAAGGATGAAGTCCTCCAGAGGAAAGAATTTTTAAATAATGAAGTTCGAGGAGTACGAAGCTTAACCACATATGGATGGGCGGTAGTGGTTCATCGTGTATTTCTGCTATTCGTCGCTCTGGGTGGAATTAAGAGGGCAAGGTCAGCCGAGCACCTTCCATTAAAATATCTGTAAAAGCGAGTCAAATGCCCAACCTGTCTTCGATGTTCCAGGCTGTCGAGGTTCTTCGTCAGCTCGTGGTCTCCGATTAGACGAATAGCCCTCCTTTCGATGGAATCCAGTAGCCGAAGAGTATGTTTGGGTGCAGAGCTCCAGACATGAGAGCAGTACTCTAGTGATGATCGAATCAGGGCTTTGTATAATGTCAAAAGTTGTTGAGGTGTGTACAACTTTCTGGTTCGGAAAAGTACACCAAGTTTCTGAGAAGCTATCTTGGCGATTATCACAACGTGGTTATGCCAAGACATATTTTCTCCCAGATTGACGCCCAGCAAATTAATAGAAGAAGCCAGTGGGATTGCGTGTCCGTCCATGACTATATCCGGTTCTGTAATGTTACCCTTTTTAGAGAAAACTGCTGCCTGGGTTTTTTTGCGTTAAATTAAACTTAGTTACTGTCACCCCAAGCCAAAATTTCTTCCAGATCTTTGTTGAGGCGTGATACTTCATGCTGTCTGCGAAGATGTGCGTCGGCAGCCGATGTTTGTGCATTCAAAGAGAAAGATGATATAAGTGTGCTATCGTCAACAAAACTAAATATCGGGTTTTGCGTTTTCACTAGAAGGTCGTTAATGTAGAGTAAGAAGAGAGTGGGAGACAATATGGACCTTTGAGGAACACCGCCATTGATGGTGAAGGTGTCTGAGAGAAATCCGTCAACATAATAAATACTCACCCTGTTTAGTATTATTACTACAAAATTTGCTATAATCAGGCTGACAATCTAACAGTGTATTCTTCGATATACTTCTAATTCGCCTCGTATAACTGCCGGAATATATACGAGCTCATGCCCTTAGAAAAACGTTACGTGAGAACAATAAAAACCCAATGAAGCAATCAAATAGTTAGGAAAAGGGAAAAAATTGGACCAAAATGAAATTTTCGTGCAGTGAGCGGTAAAATTGCAAGTTGAATCTCTTCCGTTCTATTTGATTATTTGTCTGTCTTTTGTACAAAGAAAACTTTTGATTGGCAATTTTGAGATAGGCGTAAAGTATTCGGTAAATTGCGGTTGGATGCATGATTGGAATTCAATTCGCATACTGCCTTTGGGTGTTTCGATTACTTATTGCGAATATGCTTTTCTATTTTAGTATTTTTGGTCTGATGTATTTTTAATACAAAAAGATTCGTTTTTGAGATATAAACAAAAATAAAAAAATTTTAATCTGCACCCTATACATCGTGTCCAAGATAAGGAGGGCCAGTACAGGGATCTCGGAAACCGTAAGAGATACGAAGTCGATTAAATGGAGGTAAAGTTGGGAATTTATGTGCCTAATAATATGCCGTTTAGAAAGATTTAAAATTACGAGTAGTTCCGGAGATATCCGGAAAAAACCGAAATTCTGAAAAATCGTTCTATTTTTTTCCTGGGTTTCTTTGAGATCGAATTCTAAAGTAAATTGCACTTTTACATTGCCACTTTTTCCGCTCTATCTAACGGCGTTAATTGTTTTATAATCCGACGAGTCGTCTTCGAAGGGCCGTTATCAACTTTATTTTTTTAAATACGGTCCTGTTTTCCGGATATTGGAATTTGAGGGTTTTTTTCTTTAGAATGCAACGATGTATGACACATTGTGGTTTAATGACTGTTTTTTCTAATTTTATAAATAATATCTCATAAGTACGCTCTAAATTTTTACTTATGTTGGACTAGTTCAATAAATAACAAAATAATTTAATAATAAACCACAAATAAGTGAACGAAAAAAACAAACCAGAACAGAAATAAAACGAACAACGAAAAAAGTAAGGAACTACATAATCAGGTGTTCTGAAACACCATGGCCAGCACGTTCGCCTGATATGACACCGCTAGATTTTTTCCTCTGGGGGTATGTCGAAAATTATGTTTCTAAACACAACTTCGAAACAGAAGACGAACTTAGGAAGTTGGTGCTGGAAGGAAGCCTTTCAAAGTATTACGCCAGAAATGTTGTCAAATGTTTTAGAATCGACATTTAGAAGATGTTATTTGTGCTTAGAAAATAACGGAAATCATTTTGAACACCTGAGTAGTTCCTTACTTTTTCTTTGTTCGTTTTATTAATGTTTTTGGTATGTTTTTGTTCACTTATTGGTGTTTATTATTGAATTACTGAATTTCTGGATGGTTCAACAGTCTTCACTTCTTAGAGCTAGGGAATGCATAAGATTAGAAGGAGCTCATGTTGAACCAGCATACAAAATTATTTAATAAAAAATCATACATATTGGACAAACATTTTTTTTTTTGAAAACAGGTCGTTTTATCGACATCGATCAAGAGTGCCTTTTTCAGCTTAAGGTTTAGAGTATGCAAAAATATTATTATTGTTCCTTCATCATACAGGGTGTAAAAAAAAAACCATTTTTGTGTTACGTCTAGTCCGTCCCTGGCAAACTAAATAAGCTAAATTTGTTTAAAAGGCCGAATTTTAAGGAGACTCATCTAGTAACCATTATACTAAAAAAATATCAAATTACATATAGTACTTAAAAAAATTATTTAAACAACCATTTCCATTGACGTCCGTTATGGGCCCGTATCTCCGTAGAGGAGGTCGTAAAAAGAAAAATGTATAAGAACTTCTCCTGTTATTTTTAAGTGTTCTATCTGAACCCGGGATATTGCCCACATATTCTGAGACACCCTGTACATAATTTTTTTTTAATTAATTAAGAATACTTTGGGCTTAACAAAAATGTATACTTGTTTATATTTATATTAAAGAATAACCTAACCTATGAGATATTTTTAATAATTTGCTTATTCGTGGTAGGCCATGGTCAATTTATTAGAAACAAATGCCAAAAACAACGTCAAAACTTGACTTTGTATTTGTATTTGTATGCTTTTAATTTAATTATTCCTAACAATGGGCATTTATGATAATAATTATGAAAAGTATGATATGTTGGCATGTTCTATACAGGGTGTCCTGGAAAATATGGGAAATCTCCCGAATATGAAGAAAACAAGTGAAACGAGTACTTCAAGTTCATATAAACTTTTTTCGTATATGCCTCCGCTTCGGAGACATGGGCTCCCAAAGAGCTCCAATGGAAGCAAGTTCATAATTATTGAGCCACCAGGTATATTTAAATTTTTAAGGTGGAAAGACTCGAAACGTAATTAAACGATAATGTGTGTTACATAATTAAATTTAGAATAAAAAAGGTCTTAAAATTTGACAGTATAAAATCAGGGCCGTATTAAAAATATGTTGATGATAATTGCTTGAAAACGAAACGTCATATAAAAATTTGTTATGTATTCTCAAAATTGCTGTGAGAATGTTTTGTCAGTTTTGTCAAATTCAAAATTTCAGTTTTTTGGGATAACTAAAAACAAAAATAAGTAAAAATAAAAGCTAATAGTTGGTGATATGGTAAACGGAAAATTGTAAGTTATATCTCCTCGATTTTATTTTATCGCTTGTCCGTCTCCTGTATAAAGAAAATTTTGATTGGCATTTTCAATACTAACACTAATCAACACAAAAATCCTCTTTATAAAAATATCGTGTATTTTGTAACATTTGGACTTAAACTAATATACTGACCCTCAAATGTTTATATTGGCCTCAGATTTCTTGGAAGGGTCGAATAGGCCCATTAATAGGTAATAAACGGTCGCCCCATTGTTATTTGCAGCTTATTTGGATCTATTCTTGAAATATCCCTTTAGTCGTTACTATATAATCATTTAGTAAACATCTATTAATATTTTCGCTTAGATCTACGTGCTAAATGTCGATGCGTGCTTGCGTTAATAAAGCCGATACCTTCTGTTATATTTGTGGCGAAGTTACCGCGAAAGCGTACCAAAAACCGATATCTTCATTAGTGAAAAAGGCTTATGAACAGTACTTTGGATGCAAAGATGGCGATTAAGATAGGTCCTGGGCCCCAAAAATGTGTTGCAGTTCGTGCTCGAGAACATTGACTGGATGGCTGAAAGGTACTCATAAATCTACGCCATTCGCAGTTCGAATGATTTGGAGGGAACCTCGTAATCACGTAGATGATTGTTATTTATGCATGGCGAATATTAAAGGAATTACTAGCAAAACCAAGCGTAGCATTCAGTACCCCAATATTCCTTCTGCAATGCGACCAGTGCCCCATGACAACTCATTACCCATTCCCCAGCCACCTGAGAGTTACACGCTTGATTCCGAATCAGACTCCGGAAGTATTTCACCAGAAGCCGGACCAAGCTACATCCATAGTTCTCATGATTTGCCTGATACACCTCATTTAATCACTCAAGGTGAATTAAATGACCTTGCTCGTGACTTGGACCTCCCGAAAACAAAAGCTGAACGTCTCGGATCCGGCCTGCAGCAGTGGAAGCTCTTGGGAAAAGGAGTGAAGGTGTCCATCTACAGGAAAAGGCAATCTACTCTCACAAATTTTTTTGCAGTGGAAGGTGTTTTAGTATTTTGCCATGACATACCTGGCCTAATGACCGAACTGAACTTACCATATACTCCCGATAAATGGAGACTATTCATAGATTCGTTTAAAACAAGTCTAAAAGCTGTTTTACTTTTTAATGGAAACGAGCATCCATCGGTTCCTATAGGTCATTCGGTAAATATGAAAGAAACATATGACAATCTTAAGATGTTATAAGATGTGTAAAGTACGAAGATCACAAATGCAACATATGTGCAGATTTAAAAGTGGTGGCGTTACTGACAGGACTGCAAGCAGGCTACACCAAATACTGTTGCTTTTTGTGTGAATGGGATAGCACGGCTAGAGACAAACATTATAAAATTAAGGTTTGGCCTCCCCGTGACACAATACAAGTTGGCGTTAAAAATTTGACCCGAGAACCATTAGTTCAGAAAGAAAAAATATATTTACCTCCACTTCACATTAAGCTGGGTCTGATCAAAAATTTTGTTAAAGCACTGGATAGAGAAGGAAATGCTTTCAAGTATTTAAAAGACAAATTTCCACGTATCAGTGAGGCCAAAATTAAAGAAGGAATTTTTGTTGGTCCCCAAATTAGGCAATTGTTTAAAGATGCGAACTTCAGGCAAATTTTAAGTGACAATGAAAGGCGGGCATGGAATGCAATTGAAAGTAAAGTGTTTGCAACAATTTTCTTGGAAATAATAAATCAGGAAATTATCGTGAACTCGTGGAAAAACTACTCACAGCCTATCATATTTCAGAATGCAACATGTCACTAAAACTTCACTTTCTCCATTCTCATTTGGACTTTTTTCCTAAAAATTTAGGAGCAGTATCAGATGAGCATGGAGAACGATTTCACCAAGATATTGCCTCCATAGAGAAAAGGTATACAGGAAAGTGGAGCCCGAATATGTTAGCCGACTATTGCTGGACCCTATTACGAGACACATCCAGGAGTTCTTATAAAAGAAAGACGTTACTGAACTAAATATTAAATTTTAAATTATTTATAAATGTTTATAATGTACCTAAGCTAACTGTTAATAAAATATATTATAGGTTTTTAATTGTTCAAAGCATATGTCCCTCCCTTATCATTGGAGGCTGATATCGAAAATCTGAGGCCAGATCCGGATTCAGCAGGCCAAAATATATAATATCCAGCCAAAATCATTCCAGGGAGGAAAAGAAATTTTTAATGTTCGTCAGTGTAATTAAATAAGTTAATGATGCTTAATTCTATGAGAAGAAAAATAAAATTATCACAGCTATTAAATTTTTAATTTTATTTCCAATGAACATTCATTGCATGGAATATTAAATAACACTTAACAGAATCATATATATCATTATGTGACGATAGTTCTGAGAATAAACGGGCCAGCCAGCTGCGTGTGGTCTAAACTACAACACCTACCATACACCATGAATGAAAAACTTGGTCTGACACCGAGGTAACAATTTACCTCGGTGTCAGGAGAGTTGTGACAAAGGGATTAGTTTCAGTTTTCGTGGATTTTCTCAGAAACCTTATAACTTCTATTGACTTTGATGACTGTTTTTAAAAGAGCAAGGATTGAGCTAGATTGCGTCATACAATTCATAATGGTTATTGAGATATGTTCTTATAAGTAAAAATTGTCACAACCCTCCTCGGTCTCCCCTATGTGCAATAAACGCAAGAACCTTTTTGTATTTACCTATAAGGAACTTATAATTTTTTTTATAGTGAACTTGCAAAGATTTAATAAAGACATCTGGTTTTTAATAAAGAAACCTAATAAGACCGATACGACCCATAGGAGTGACGGTTTACGGCCCATCATGGCCAACTAAGGTATACAGGAGCGCAATAAAGCAACAACACGTATTTACAGATTATATAACTTTCGAGAGTTTGCTTTAATGGCGGGACGTAAAACAAATGAGAGTTTTATTTTTTTGCAGTCGTTCCGTTTTACGGGAAAATAAAAGTAAATTTGTCGGGGGTGTTTTAAATGGAATTTTTTTAACGATGTATCGATTAAAGTAAGTACCGAGCGTCGATCGTTAAACGTCGTGTATAAATAAAAATAAAAATCATCCTCGGCAGCTCATACAGGGTGGCAACCATTTAATCGACCACTATGCGTATCTTTTGAACGGTAATTTCTACGAAATTGGTTAAAGTAGAGAAAATATTAATCATTATTAACTACTCACTTCATAAAACTGTTGGAAAGTGAAGATGCGATTGTGTGAAATGTTTTTTTTTATGATCAAACACATGCAACATAGGAAAAATCCTTTAGGGCACTCTGGGAGTGGTTCGTGTGCGCAAGCAGCAGATTCACGTTGGTTTTGAATCGTTGGAGGTTATATTCGTTTGGAAAAACGACCTCGGGAAGGTCGTTCCATAAGGATGAAGTCCTCCAGATGAAAGAATTCTTAAATAATGAAGTTCGAGGAGTACCAAGCTTAACCACATATGGATGGGCGGCAGTGGTTCGTCGTGTATTTCTGCTATTCACCGCTCTGGGTGGAATTAAGAGGGCAAGGTCAGTCGAGCACTTCCATGAAAATATCTGTAGAAGAGAGTCAAATCCCCAACCTGGCTTCGATGTTCTAGGCTGTCGAGGTTCTTCGTCAGCTCGTGGTCTCCAATCAGACGAATGGCCCTCCTTTCGATGAAATCCAGTAGCCGAAGAGTATGTTTGAGTGCAGAGCTCCAGGCATGAGAGTATTTATAGTGTCAAAAGTTGTTGAGGTGTGTACAACTTTCTGGTTTGGAAGAGTACACCAAGTTTCTGAGAAGCTATCTTGACGACTGCCACAACGTGGTTATGCCAAGACATATTTCCTCCCAGATTGACGCCCAGAAAATTAATAGATGAAGAGAGTGGGATTGCGAGTCCGTCCATGACTATATCCGGTTCTGTAATGTTAACCTTTTTAGAGAAAACTGCTGCCTGGGTTTTTTTAGCGTTACATTCGACTTGGTTACTGTCACCCCAAGCCAAAATTTCTTCCAGGTCTTTGTTGAGACGTGATACTTCATGCTGTCTGCGAAGATGTGCGTCGCCAGCCGATGTTTGTGCATTCAAAGAGAAAGATGAGATAAGTGTGCTATCGTCAGCAAAACTAAATATCGGATTTTTCGTTTTCACTAGAAGGTCGTTAATGTAGAGTAAGAAGAAGTGGGAGACAATATGGACCCTTGAGGAATACCGGCATTGATGGTGAAGGTGTCTGAGAGAAAACCGTCAATCGACACTTGCAGAGAGCGGTCGTTAAGAAAGCTAAACAACCATGTACAGAATCGACTGGGCATACCGTAAGATCGCAGTTTACTTAGAAGTCCCTCATGCCAAACACGATCAAAGGCTTTAGAGATATCGAGTGCAACAGCCCGAGACTACCCATGATGTTCGATTGCGTTGTTCCAAAGATGGGTGACATAGGCTAGAAGATCTCCAGTTGATCTGGACTTCCGAAAACCATATTGATGATCGCTGATAATGTTGAAGCCTTCCAGGTAGGTACTTTAGAAGATGTTTGTTAATAGCTTTTTCCATTATTTTTGATATAACAGCAAGTAAGTTTGCTTTGTCTCCGGCTGTGGATGCTATTGTACCATCGGAACGTGTTAGAGGTGGAATAGTTGATTTGGTAATGATTTTGATGATATTGAAAATCAGTAATCGGTGAAAGAGAGAACAACATGTGTTTGCGCTGAATGGCAACAATGTTGATGGTTATATCCAATGACGTTTAAAAGATTATGGACCGGCCTTTCTCGTTTACCATCAGTTCGTTTCTTGCGGCCAGCATTAGAAAGGAAGGTCCGAGACAGAGGCAAGGGCGTATAATTTACATTGAGATTCTTTACGTTTTGCTTTTACCTATTCAAAAAGTGTAGTTTCGAATATTAGTTATTTATAAGAAAGATAACTATTTATTTATTTTACACCATTGCATTTTATGGCCGCACAAGACTCAACCATCTTGCAAATGCAAAATTATATTAAGAAATAAACCAACTCAACTGAAATATATCAAATAATTAATAAAAATAATGCGGCACCAACACTACCCCAACACATAATTCACTGGCAAATTTGGTTCTATTTGCCCGAACCAGCTCCACGGACTTGTCCATAACATTTTAAACGTCAATGGTTATATCATAGGTGCTTACATATGAAAACATAACCATACTTACCGACGAAAAGATAAATCCTTATTTAAATGATCCACTCTTTTACAAACTACACATAAATGCAGCATGATTGTTTATAATAAAGACGATTTTTCACCAATAGTCACAAAACAAACATAATAAACAATATTTTATTATAATGCGCCAGGGCTCATTGTAGCAACACTGTTAGAATATGGTTCATTCTGATATCCCCTCCTATCTACTTGGCCACACCCATTGTGCATGATCGCGTAGTGAAATAGTAACAGACGTTGCCAGAGTGCAGTTGCATTAGTTCAGATTCATTTGATACCTTTAAGTATAATAATATTATTTTAAAGAATTTCTCATCCTTTTCACAGTTTACAGTAAAATTATTGGGAAATATATTTATTTTAAGAGCAATTGTGGATTAATCTTAAACCAGTTGTAATTGTCAAATTAACAAATTTTTAATTAGGATTTTGCAAGATACCTTAGCGATAAATATGACAATCTGGCTATGCTGCAATCATAACAGAAAGGTGAGGACAGCACGTTTGCCTTTGTGGGGTAGCCTAGAAATACAGAGTGTTATGGAAATGACGTATTATATTTAAACCGGCAATTCCTGAGATGAAAACAAATTGAAGAAAAATATCCAAAAATGGCGCTTTAATTTAATATGCCCTGTACATGACCTTATGTCAAACGAAAAATGACCATGTGATGCCCCTGTCAGGAAGGTAAACAAAGCAACATATTTCAACAGTGTTGTCATATCTTCAGGGTAAACTCTTTAGAAAGTCAATAACCGTTTGACAGATTGCAAGTTGTTTATTTTTCAGGGTACATTATTATAAACTTTTACGTTTAGTTCAGTTCGCTAGGAAACAATCTCTGACTTGAACTGACTCGAACGAACTGCCGCGGAGTTTTTAAATGCTCAGGTATGTTCTCATTTGTTCAATTCGAACGACACCCGTCAGATCTGGACAACGTTTATAAATGACGATAAATGCCACTTACCCTTTAGAAAAAAAAATGCAATTTTATTTACCTTTTCGGACTTATTTAAAACAAACTTAATTTATAAAAAACACCAAGTACTCACATCACAAAATCACATAGTTTTCGCGTCATAATACATCTAAGTACCGTTCAATCTGAATTAGTATTTTAAAGTGCTACTGTGTAGACAAAAGTACGCCCTTATTGTCTAAATAACATGTTGGTTCCGTCGATCACTATTGAACTGCTGAACTGGGGGCACTGCCGTAGCGAAAAGAACAGATAACTTAATAATTTAAGCTCGGGTTTAAGTATTAACATACAATTTAACACACAAATCTGCTTGAAACCGGCCGGCTAATTGGAGGAACAGCTGATCGTGTAGAAACGGTTGAATATTCTTACTGGGGTTGATACTTAAAAATACGGCGTTGTCACTTTCGATGTTTTATAAGGTTATATTCATAAAATTAAAAATTTCCTTCTGTAATAGTTTTCTTGATAATGATAGTCTCGGAAATGTGTAATTATGCGTTAGTATTTATTGCTTTTGTGTAAATCTAATAAGTGCATATCTTCAAAAAAAAATAATTGGAAACTCGTGGGTGTCTGTGTGTTTCTTTAAGTGATTTAGTGCAAATGTTCCGAGAGATTGGAAATAAGAGGCCGAATGGGGTTTAGTGGGTATAAGCTTATTGTGCAGTTCCACATTATCATCAGGGTACGTGATGAGCATAAAGCTTTTCCCATAGAAAAAGAAATAAAAACCTGAAGATGTGTGTGCTCTGGATTACTTGCTAGTGTACTGGCACCTGGATTCACTTCTATTTGGATACTAGGTAAACTAAATATTTATTTTTTTAAGAATCTAAAGTTATATTAATTTCTACACAGTTGGCAACATTGGGCTTGAACATCTGTTGATTACACAGCTTGGCAATGTAATATGACCATATATGAATGTGCCGAGGAGTAACCGGGTGGGTTTAGGGGTAAATTACGCCACTGTTTAAACGTTCGATTTAAAAAAAAATATATGTAGCGCTTCTCTGGGACACCCCAGGAGTCACCCATTTAAATATAATACGTCATTTCCATAACACCCTGTATTTAACGAAAAAGGAAGGTATTCGGACGATAAATCTATATGTCTAAAAGTATTTGGGGTAGCCTATTTAAAAAAATTAAATTAAAGCATATTTAAAATCGCTGAGTTGTCCAAGTTCTAACGAACGCTTTGTATAATAGATTTAAAATATAGTAGCATATATTTACGAGCTGACGAAAAACCTCGACAGCCTAGAACATCGAAGACAGGTTGAGTATTTGACTCTCTTTTACAGATATTTTCATGGAAGGTGCTCGGCTGACCTTGCCCTCTTATTTACGCCCAGAGCGACGAATAGCAGAAATACACGACGAACCACTGCCGCCCATCCATATGTGATTAAGCTTAGTACTCCGCGAACATCACTATTTAAGAATTCTTTCATTTGGAGGACTTCATCCTTATGGAACGACCTTCCCGTGGTCGTTTTTCCCAACGAATATAACCTCCAACGATTCAAAACCAACGTGAATCGCTTTATTCGCACAGGCACCACCCCCAGAGCGCCCTAAAGGATTTTTCCTATAGTGCTTGTGTTTGATCATAAAAAAAATATCGATATTACGTCTCTTACAATGTAAATTGTATTTGTTCAGATTGTATCATCTTGTTGCTATGATTTTAAAATCGTACCCTTAAAAAAATCCTAACATTTCAGAAAAATATTAATTACTTGACAAAGCGGCATTTCAGGAAAAGTATACCGAGTGTCCTATTAAAAAAAAATAATTTTTATTCAGTGCATTTTTTGGGAGTTTATAAAATATTTTTTGATCATGTATCTTAGTACAATCTTTAATTTTTGAATGGGACTTTTTTTCTATCATTAATAGTTTAGGCGCTTTCGAAGGCAGACACCTTACTAACACACAATATATTATCTAATATAGTTGTTAATGTATCCTACCTTAAAAACAATAAACTGCAGCTTTTGTTTCAACAACACAATCAACTATTGCCCTGCGTTCCACTTTGCCCCATTGTTCCCTACCTTCTGAAGGGCAAGGCACGTTGTAGTTACAAAACTAAGTATCGGCAGATCCTATGAGCTTAGAGTGGTGTAAAAATGCCAGAGCATGTAACTTGAAATTTTAAAACTCTTGTTAAAATAAACTGATATTTTTAATACATTATTATTAGTATTGTGATCGCTCGATTATTAAAAAAACTGCTCGAGTTATAAATCCAAGCGAAAATCGTCGCTTGTTACTTATTACCTTTCAGTCCATACCCAAGCTTCGCTTGACGCGTAATGTGCTGCTTGGTAGTGTGATCGCTCTACTACTCTAGTTATAAATTCAAGCGAAAAATCGAAAATCGTTGCGTTTCACTTGTGTCGCCGAATTGAGAAAAAAAAAACACGAAGGAATTTTTTTTTCAAGCAGAACGTACGTACATTATTCCATGATATGAGTGGAGTACGTAGCCCGAAAGGTCCGTCCGTTATGCGCTTAATAAATGATAGGTAACTCTAAACGTTCTCCTTATCTGCGCGTTTCACGTAAGACGTTTTTTGATAACCCCCGTATAACCAAGTTTCCCCTTAAGTTTTATTTGAATTTAATTTAATCAGATTATTAAGTAGACGGCTATTTTGGATATTTAATTTTGTCCCCATTTTTTAATTCTATCCAGAGGTGAATTCCCCACCCAGGAATTATGTATTTAGAGCCAATCTACTTCCTTAATCTTTTTAAAATTTGAAAATGTATGATTGCTGGTCGACACTATCAGTTATGTCGCCAGTCTTGATAATTAATGAAAAAGTCATCGCAACCGAAGACGTTCCTACTTAATTAGTTTTACGGACGCTTATCTTGGTCGATTACGATTTCTCGTTGTTTATTGGTCAGGGATGCCAGGCATAATGCCATTGCCGACTAGACATGCACGTGTCAGTCGGTCTTGGGTGGGCCCACCACCTTTCCCCGCTAACTGGAAGCTGTCAGCAGTCCACCAGCGCAATTGAAGAAGATGAGGGCAAGAATTTTGTCTAAGAATGTAAAATGACTGATTTTAATTTGAAGTATAGTTGTTTGAACGTAGGACGAGGCCTAACTTTTTGTTCAAACTATACTTTGTATTTTGGTATTGGCTTGGGTATGTCCAATGGATACAATAACAATGCAAGTTATTATATTGAACACGGAGGGCTTTTCTTTATTTAATTTTAATGTCTGTTGTCATTGAGGGTAATGAAGGAGTTAGTCCTTTCGTTAGTCGAGTCTGGCGAACCGGAAACCTCGGGGTTAATTATTTTTATGTACAAGAATAATTTAACCTATACTAACATGTTTTCTCTCATAGAGAATCCAACCATCCTAACATTCATCCTATCACGAACTTGCAACTTAAATTTTGGTATTTATTTATATACATTAGAAAATTATCCTAAGCTAGTAATTCCCCAACTAAAGGGATCCCAACTATCCTGTAATTTTAAAAAAATTTGGAAAACGCGGTAGTGAATACTAAAACTAATTTAAGATTTTTCACACTTACTACTGATTACGGACTCAGAATGCCACATAAGTTTTCTGTAAAAACTTATTTATACTCGCGCCATAAACGAGTCTTCGAAGATCAAAATTTCTCAGGGGACATCCACAGCTGGTATTCTCGGAATTACTTGGCATAAAGACATTCTGAAACCTGTACCCAACTTTTGCGGACCCCCGTATTGAAAAAATTGAATCGCGGGCGAGTGCGGCTTCTGTGGACACCAGAAAACCGACTTACTCCTCTTCCAACTCCTTGATCACCCGGCCGGCGGTGCCCGTTACGCCGAGAGCAGAAACACAAGGTTGTCGACGCTTCAAATTCTAAGATCCCGTCGTTTGCTGTTGCTTGCTGGAATTATCGATCCATTTATTTGGTAAATTATTAAAAAATAATTTGACCGGGAAATCCTTAATAATTTTCTTTAATTGGAAAAAGGTAGTTTTACAACACTTGATACCCCATTTTCGCTCGACACCGCGCGCCACCCGAAATGTGCTGACTGGCGACGTTCGAGTTTGACGCTCAGAAGGCTGACACGACATACGTCTTTGTTAAAGACACATAAACGAGAAGGTGCATACAAAAAAGAATGCCAAATCCCTTAGTGGATGCATCGCAACATGGGTTTTGATTCGACTGGCTAGCTAGCGGCGATTGTAAAATTAAAGGATATCATTTTAAAAAAAATCAGAATCAACTGTTCTTCCTTAATAAAAACTCTCGACTAAACTTCTAAAACTTACAAAAACAACCCCTGGTGTTTTATCAACACATTCTTCTTAGCCATAAAAATGTCAAGTGATTAAGCGCTCGAGCGATTCACTCGATTATTACAATCGCTCGAGTATCATGTACTGGATTATTAAAAATCATCGGTTCCCCAATAGTAATTATAGCATAAAATAGAGAATTACCATCTCGTTGTGTTTTTAAAATTAGTATACAAATCTCTTCGCTATATAAAGAAAAAACATATAATAAAGCAAATAAATATTCTTTTCCTCCTTTGCACGTTCCATTTTCTTGTTATAAGCTCAAATATTTCTTTTTCGTTGACAAAACCGTGAAAATCCTCTATTTGTTAGAGCGGATGAAATTTGGCTTTGGTGCAAATTTGACAAATACAAAAACGGGCGCCGCGGCTCTCAACACGCAAATTGTCGTAGCGACTTGTGGAATCCTTAATAAATAAGGATTTCCAGTTCGAGATGACAAAACGTTATCCTGCGTAGAAATATTAGGCTTATATTTCGCAGGTATAGCAGTGGCGTGCTCAAAGAATAGATAGGAGATATAGGCAAAGGTAGATTTAAAGCAAAGGTGCGCAATTTTGAGTCAAATAAGGTGTCGTTCAGAAATTCGGAGCAATTCCGAAAGAATTAGTAAACGAGAAGTAATTAAATGGTTATATAGCCATTAAATCATTTGATCAGCATAAAAAGATTTTGCTTGCAATAAATAAAAATCGGGACAAAGTGTCAATAATTTAACCGACATCAGTCCGCTTTTAATATCATGTGTTCGCTTAATTAACAGTCGAGCTGCGAAATGATTACTTGGTCAGCAAGATTTTACAATTGGTCAGTAAAAAAAAACAGGTCTGAAGCAATTTACTTCAGAGGTCTGCATATTAAAAGAATGGTTATCAATATAAATCATTGGATTGCGTTTGTTTTGAATAATCGGCAAAGTTCGTTATTGTGGGCGGAGCGAAAGAAGTCGCGTGATACGAGTAGCTAATTGCGTGCGTGTGTTTTCATTCGGTGTAGCAGTCAAGGCCCAAAAGGCAGCGGGGGCGGGTTTTCACTTGTTTTCCCAGCTCATTGTCAATTTATCTAACTTTCTTCTGTTTTCTTTTGCCGAATACAGAAGGAAATCGGCTACTCACTTGTTTTCCCAGGGCACTGTCACTATTTCCCGTTTCATGGCTTTTTTTTGTTGACCAAGATTAAATATTTTGCTTACCCGCTGATTGCTTACCAATATTATCAGATTAAAAGTGTATCGCTCATAGCAGCTTATATATTTAATTTGCGTACCAAAATAATTTAGAGTACTCTAGTATGACATTAATTACTGACCGATTCAGAAATGTTTGCTGTCCATAAGTTACTGATCAACTAGCCATTTTGGCTGACCGATTACATTTTTTTGTTCGCAAAAATAAGAATGATGCCAGATCACAGCGCGTGTTTCGCCCTTGCTTGGATAACCGCCGCGCGCCTATTGATATGTTTAACCTTCAGTATCGTTGCTTCAGTATGTCTCGATACTCGGTGTTGGAACGACGTTGCCGAGGGTTCCACCTGCTTGATGAATAATAAATTATTGATTGCGAACGTCGTCAGTAGCGGCCCCGTAAATTTTCAGATTTCATATAAAGTGTATATTTCGCTTAATAATTCAAAGCGCCATTTATGGTTATTTTTCTTCAATTTATTTTCATCTCAGGATTTGCCGGTTTAAATAAGTCTGTTTTTAGGGTTATCTATTAAACTTTTAAAAATAATTATTAATAATTATTACAAATTAAGAACTAAGAACGAAAATTATATGAATGACGTTTAAATTAAGTGGTAATAGAATCAATATAAATAATAGGTTGGTTATAGTTCTAACAGTTCATATAAGGGGTATCAAAGCGAGCTCAAACGTAGATTTATATAACATTAAACTAATATAAAACTTGTAACACATTTTTTAAAGTGCCGAACGCTTGATTTCGGTGATCGATTTCCTCACCTCCCCTTAAGTTCCCAACCTGTCCTCTCCTAACGAAAAACGAGTTCTGATTGATCCGTCTGAAACGGACGTAACGCACTGGGATTTATGGTTTTTAGGTTCAAGATTATTATATTTACTCCTATTTTAATAGAATGCTTAGGGAGGGATCCATAGATAGTCACTATCTTTCCAATTCTTTACCAAGAACAAAGACCAAAAAATTTACATACAATTTTTGGAACAAGATTAAACATATATTTTTTTACCGAAAGTGCCTCTTTTCATGCCTGTTCTCTTCATCGAAAGTGGCGCTTTCCAGACCTCTCCGAGAGAGCGGGCGGGAAAGTATCGAAGCGGGAGAGGAAAGATTATCACGCCAGCTTCGATTCACCATGTGCTGCCCGCTCCTGAGTTTTTTTAACGGGTAATAAATAGAACCCTCGACTCTCAGATCGCCAAGCGTACACGCTGCCACTAGGCCACCGAGCCATGGAGACCAACGATAATAAATAGCGAATTAACATCTTCTAAAGTACCTGGAAGGCTTCAACATTATCAGCGATCATCAATATGGTTTTCGGAAGTCTAGATCAACTGGAGATCTTCTAGCCTATGTCACCCATATATGGAACAACGGAATCGAACATCATGGGGAGCCTCGAGCTGTTGCACTGGATATTTCTAAAGCTTTTGTTCGTGTTTGGCATGAGGGGATTCTAAGTAAACTGCGATCCTATGGTATGCCCAGTCGATTCTGTGCATGGTTGTCTAGCTTTCTTAAGGACCGCTCTCTGCAAGTGGCGATTGATGGATTTCTCTCAGAGACCTTTACCATCAATGCCGGTGTCCCTCAAGGGTCCATATTGTCTTCCACTCTCTTCTTACTCTACATTAACGACCTTCTAGTGAAAACGAAAAATCCGATATTTAGTTTTGCTGATGATAGTACACTTATCTCTTCTTTCTTTTTGAATGCGCAAACATCGGCTGCCGACGCATATCTTCGCAGACAGCATAAAGTATCACGCCTCAACAAAGACCTGGACGAAATTTTGGCTTGGGGTGACAGTAACCAGGTCGAATTTAACGCTAAAAAACCCAGGCAGCAGTTTTCTCTAAAAATGTTAACATTACAGAACCGAAAATAGTCATGGCCGGACACGCAATCCCACTGGCTTTATCTATTAATTTGCTGGGCGTCAATCTGGGAGGAAATATGTCTTGACATAACCACGTTGTGGCAATCGCCAAGATAGCTTCTCAGAAGCTTGGGGCACTCTTCCGAACCAGAAAGTTGTACACACCTCAACAACTTTTGACACTATACAAAGCCCAGATTCGACCATCACTAGAGTACTGCTCTCATGTCTGGAGCTCTGCACCCAAACATACTCTTCGGCTGCTGGATTCCATCGAAAGGGGGGCTATTCGTCTGATCGGAGACTACGAGCTGACGAAGAACCTCGACAGCCTAGAACATCGAAGACAGGTTGGGGATTTGACTCTCTTTTACAGATATTTTCATGGAAGGTGCTCGGCTGACCTTGCCCTCTTGATTCCGCCCAGAGCGACGAATAGCAGAAATACACGACGAACCACTGCCGCCCATCCATATGTGATTTAAGCTTAGTACTCCTCGAACTTCTATATTTAAAAATTCTTTCATCTGGAGGACTTCATTCTTGTGGAACGACCTTCCAGAGGTCGTTTTTCCCAACGAATATAACCTCCAACGATTCAAAACCAACTTGAATCGCTTTTTGCGCACACGCACCACTCCCAGAGTGCCCTAAAGGATTTTTCCTATAGCGCTTGTTTGATAATAAAAAAAAAATTATATATACATATATACCATATAAATTGAATTTGTGATTGAAGTGACAACAATTAACAAGAGATATAGATTGAACCACAAGCCAATCAGTATGGTGTGTTATGTGGACGATGCAGTGATCCTGGCAGAAACGGAGAACGATTTACAGAGGCAAATACATAAGTTCTATCAGACGGGCGAACAATACAACATGTTTATCTCCATTGATAAAACAAAATGTATGACTTTCCCCAAGGAGCCCGTAAGATGTAAACTCGTGATAGACAACAGACCAATTGAACAGGTTCCGTTATTTAGGAGCGGATACATCAAGTAGCCACAATCCGACAAACGACATAAAAACTCAAGTCAGCAAGGCCTCGGCAATATCAGGTTGTCTAAGAGATATCATCTGGAAAAATAACTTTATGCACATCGACAGTAAAGTGGGGATATATAAATCTTGTGTTAGACCAGTACTAACCTATGGCATTGAGACTCGAGCTGACACAAATTGAAACAAAGAGCATCTTAAGAACAGCAGAGATGAAGACCTTAAGAACCATCGCAGGAAAAACACTTAGATACAGAGTAAGAAGCAATGACATAAGAGCAACGTGTAAGGTGAAGGATATAGTTAAATGGGGAAGGAAAAGAAGGAGATATTGGCGTGACCATGTAGATAGGATGAATCAAAATAGACTAGCATACATCGCTAAGGACGGAAAACCAGCACGCCAACGACCATTAGTTAGACCACCCAAGAGATGCAAAGACAGCTGGAACTCCATTTCACAGGAAAACCAATAATACCGGCGAAGCCTTCGCAATTATCAGACCTTAAGGTCTACTTAAAGATTAAGAAGAAGAAGAAGAAATTGAATTTGCAGTTAATTTTTCAAAGATGTTTTAGAAAAATGTCTGAAGAATTTCTTTATTTATTTGGCCTCGAAGACTCGGAGCACTTGTAAAAAAAAGTACGGTACATATCTCGGGCCGTCGGAGGCTCGTCCGTAAAAGCCTCTATTCGGGTTTGTTCGTAAAAGTCTCTTTTCGGCCTTTGATACGTAATGTACCATTACAACACTTTCCTTAAACTAGGTTATTTTTTAAATAAAAAATAACTTAAAGTACAATAAAAGTCGTCAGTAAAATGTACCATTTATTGTAAAATAAACTCCTGAACAAAATTAACGCAACATCATAAATTTGCCATATTTTTTTCTGAATTTATGATCCGATTTGAATGATTTTTTTGCATTGTAGGTTGGTTCCTTGACGATGTCATAGTTTTCGCTGTTTATGATAAAAATTTAATTCTCGATATATACTGGGTGTACTAAAAAGCTATGTTTTTTTCCGAAAATTCGCATCACCCTATGGAGTATATTAGCCAGCGAAACATATTGCAGTTGACATTAAATGATAGGTTCATATTTATCCAACATTTTCTTTTTTGGTTTACTTCATTATCTCTGTTATTAAAGGAGATACACCGTTTTATAGCGTAACATGTTTTTATAGACTTTAATATTCAACACATTCATTGTTAAATGTTTGCAACTAGACTATGGACTTTTTCTGACATTGCAAGCGATGTGTCAGCAGATGTTGTGTTTTAAAGTTACAAAGGTCAAATCAAATTCGCCATACTGATAAAAACTGTTCGGAAACTGCTTATTAAACGTTCGTTTCGTATGCCCAGTTGCCCGACAAGTATTTTAATCTTGAAACCTACTTGAAAACATTTAACAATTAATATGTTGAATATTAAGGTCTATAAAAACATGTTACGCTATAAAACGGTGTATTTCCTTTAATAACAGAGATAATGAAGTAAACCAAAAAAGAAAATATTGGGGAAAGATGGACCTACCGTTTAATGTCAACTGCAATATGTTTTGCTTGCTAATATACTCCACAGGGTGATGCGAAATTTCGGAAAAAAAACATAGCATTTTTAGTACACCCAGTATAAATCGAAAATTAAATTTTTATCATAAACAGCGAAAACTATGACATTGTCAAGGAACCAACCTACAATGCAAAAAAAATCATTCAAATCGGATCATAAATTCAGAAAAAAATAGCATAAAAAATATGGCAAATTTATGATGTTGCGTTAATTTCTTCCAGGAGTTTATTTAATTGCTGGAGTTATAAATAAATTATGCTCACTACATTCGTTGTAAAATTTATTATCGGATTTTACTAAATTTATTAGAAATCTTCTTCATGATAGTCTTTAGTAGAATTCGACTGGAATTGTAATAATCCTTGATCCAAAAAGCCATTTGAACTGTATTTACGGTATTTTCGGATGAACCTTAAGTATTGACGTCTCCAGCAAATAATATCTGCTCTATCTATAAGAAAAGATTTTCTGTTTTGCTTCTCCCATCGAAAGTTCATATCATGAAGTATTTTCCATAGTTTCGTTCGTGATAGCTGTGGTAAGTCCTCGTCGTAGTTAATGGCTTGTAAAATTTTGTCTATAGTTGGTATTTCCTTGGCAAAATAAAAACTATGTACTTTTCTTCTAATACCATTTTTAATGAAATTGTCAATTTCTAACGGTTTCTTTCCTGGGAGTGGTTTTGGCTCACTGAGGTTCTTAGATTTTCTTTCACGCAAGAACCTATATATAGTAGCCTCTCCAACTCCTACCATATTGGCACACTCTGCAATGATGCTACGAACATCACTTGCAGGTTTCTGGTACACTAGAGCATCATGCACGTTTAATATTAATGTCTTTTCTCGGAGAGAATATGCACTCTTGCTAATTTGACGAAGACACGTTGGCGAAAAACTTGAAGCCATTGTTACAAGTATAGGAAATAATTCAACTTTGAGATAATGCAGTATCTAAATACAACTAAATACATAGTTTGACAAACGCACATCAAATGGCGTAATAACATCCTAAAGCAGGCAAAAATAGGTAAATTAATTACCCCTGTTGTACCTACTTTAACCCTAATCCTACTTAACAATGGACAGAGGCCAATTTTCTTATTAAATAAGGTAATTACTATTGGCAACGCCTATGGTTTACGGTTGTTTTATGGCTTCAACCCTCGATATGAGCTATCAACTGCAACAAAACGGACTTTAGCTATAGTTTTTGTAAATTATGTTTACGATATTATTTTGGTACAGATTAATAATGAAAATTGTAATATTATTACAATATTTTATAGGAAATCGTACAACAAAATCTTTACTATAATAATTTTACTATAGTTTTTTTCCGTGCAAATATGGAAAATACCATACACGCTACTGTCTAGGAATATCACAAATAAAAACTGTTGTGTAATAATTGGATATTCTACAGATTCGCGGCTTCTCAGATTTTGTTGAAGCACCTTCATATTTTATGCCGTTGGGGCAATCTTTTACTTTGCCGCATAATTTCTGCGGGTTTATAAATGTTTTGGCGTTAAATAAATTTAAGCTCTTTATTGCTTGTAAACTAGATGGGAAGTTGGAGAGCACGCTTACTTACTAATGCTAAATTTTATCGCTGATCGTACTTAGATTTTCCTGAGTATTTTAAAAGTATGTAATTTTTGTTAATGTCCTCACGAATAAAACATGAATCCTGACATGACAACAATAAACAAAAATGTTGAACAATTGTACATGGTGTCCATTTTTGGGTAGTTTTACGGGGTATCTCCGTTATTAGTAAAGATAGAAGGATGCGGTTTTCTCAGCAGTATGCTACTTTTTTGTCAATCAGAATTTTTTTAAGTCGCCTTGTTTTTGATATACGGGATGTTTTTGAGAATTGTGCATTTTGGGACACCCCCCCATATCTCGGTTACCCCGTAACGTATCAAAAATAAATAAAATGTTCTTTTTGTATTTTTTTACGTAGAATCCAGTGATGTACTCAGATTTCTTCTACATTCAATGGTTTTTAAGGAAAATAAACAAATTTGCTCTTTTTAAATAGGTCACCCTATATATTTTTTCATAACATGATTTAGTTTGTAACAAGCTTCAAAAAAAATAACGCTTTATTTTTAGTCTTAGTATTAGGCCCGAAACATACGTTTTTCAAAAACATACCATTTTTTTTTAGTAGGCCATGACGGATATTAAAAAAAATACTGGTGTGATTAAATATTAGACACAAAAATTGAAAATTTATTGAACTCCCTCATAAATATTGCTCCAATTTTTCTCCATTATGCCTTAGACATGTTTCACACATGGTTCTTATTCGCCTTAATGAATTAAAAATAATAACGGAGATACCCCGTAAAACTACCCAAAAATGGACAAGACACTAAACAAATGATTTTGTAAATTCTATACAGGGTGTTTGGATAATGCATCAGGCTATTTTGAGAGGCGATTCTATTATGTTAAAATAGAGGTAACGTAAGTTTTGGCACAGATTCCAACCAATTGTTTGTTTGTAATAAAATATATTTAAATAAAGTGTTGTTATACATTATTAATTGCTTCATAAGCAACAAAATTATGAACTTAAATTAAATATAGAACTTTCTGCGGACACCTAGCATTAGGTTTTGGACGGCATTTATATCGATTTCTCGGATTTTTCTATGTAATCTGTGTCGAAGTTCCTCCTCATTTTGTACTTCCCATCCCCCATCACAAACTCTTCGAGATAAAAGAGCAAAAAAATCTTCTATGGGCCGAGCCTGGGGAAGGTTAGAAGGGTTGTAGTTTCGCTGAACAAATGGTACGTTTTGGTCTGCTAACCAATTTTGGGTTTGTCTTGCATAGTGACAAAACGCAAGGTCTGTACAAAACATAATATCGTCTCCAATAAAATTAACCAGTTTCGTAAGACAATTATCGATAGACCTTTGATTATACAGGGCTTAACCTCTTACTCGACCCACATAAGGTCTGTATACATTCATGGTGGAAATAGCGCACTATACTAATAACACCTTATCAGCGAATTTACCCATTTCTTAAAATTTGATATTATCTGCAATATTGTCAGTATAAAAACCATAATTTCCCTTCATTTCGGAGTTGCTTAGTGTGAAATACTTTTCGTCAATATACTCTTCTTAATGCACGGCATTATCTCGGGATTCTGGCTAGTTGGTTGGCTGTATATTTCGGAGCCATTCTTATTTTTCGATATTTCTGACCATGCCGCGATAGTTCCCGCGCTACGGTGTTCTTAGATGTTCGACATTGTCGTGTTAGTTTCTTGTTGATGTACCAAGTGTGTTTTTCGCCCATCTTACTAGTCTTTCTGATCTTACTCTGGCAAAAATTCTAGGTCTTCCACTTTTTGGAAGGTTCATACAAGGAATACGTTGCTCACATTCAGCAATTGTCCGATAAATGGTTCTACGCGATATATTTTGATTTTCAGAAATGCGTATTATTTCGGATTTAGGGACCCGTCCAGGTAAATTATAAATACTTCTGCGAATTTGTAAGCCATATCAACTTAATAAATTTAAAAACTGAACTGTCAACGTTAAGTGAAGGTGTCAAACAAGTTTTTGTTACCAGGGCAACTTGATATTTTCTTCTTATTACCAATTTTATGGCATCTGAAATTGGTGCCAAAACTAATGGGACATAATATGTACATTAGTAAGTCACAGGGTTGTTAAAGTAGTTAATTTAACATTTACTACGTAATTGACTACCGTAGTAAATGTAATTTATTATATGCTCTTACTACGCATTTTGCTACACTTACTACATTTACTACTTTCACCTTTCATTTTTAGAATATTTCTATTTAGATCAAATCGTAAAGACAAAAGCAACAGAAGATCACTAACCAAAAACTACTATTTTCTACTTTTCCACTAGAATTTCCAACTTTTAACATCAAATTTATAATAATAATCATTTATAACATTTAGTACATTTGCTACGTTTTCGGCGTAAGAAATGTAAAAGTAATGTAGTAAATTCAATTTTTGTGCGGCATTAACAGCCCTGGTAAATCATATAATCATATAACAAAAAGGCTATATAATAACTTTTCGAGTTACCTTCTGTCAAACCCCATTTTTTTTCTTATTTCTTATATTACACGACGAACCACTGCCGCCCATCCATGTGTGGTTAAGCTTAGTACTCCTCGAACTTCATTATTTAAGAATTCTTTCATCTGGAGGACTTCATCCTTAGGGAACGACCTTCCCGAGGTCGTTTTTCGAAACGAATATAAACTCCAACGATAAAACCAACGTGAATCGCTTTTTCCGCACACGCATCACTCCCAGTGCCCTAAAGGATTTTTCCTATAGTGGTTGTGTTTGATCATAAAAAAAAAATAAAAAATATAGAAATGTAGAAAAAATTATTAATTCTAGACAACTAAAAACAGGGTTGCCAACTTATTAAATTGTTGGTCAGGTAATTTAGACTGTTAGTTCAAAAGGGTGGTACTGCGGTAAATAAAAAAGATTAGTTGTTCATATAAATATTATTTAAACTGTGTAAACTGGTTTTATTTTATTTTACAGAACAGAAAAATGTGTGGTTGTGTATTAATGACAGTTTTGACATTTTATGACAGTTTTGATATTCTAAATACCAAAATTAGATAAACTTTTGTAAGTATGTCCTGTTTTGCGTAAGTACAAAAAATATAATGTATAAATAAAAAACATCCGTTAAGTACAGGATGGGTTTTCAAAAGAACAATACAATATCAATTAGAATCATCAGTTATCAACAATACGGATTACCTTAATTCTGTAGATAAAAAAGGATATAAATTTCTGTCAGTTCTCTCAAGGATAATTTAAACCATTTCTAATTCCATCAAGTCAACTTATCTGTTTTAACTTGCCGGCTTTGGTTTATTATTAATTATTTTTGTAATAATTCGGGACGTCTTGATTCATCATCAAAGTAATGATCAGGGATGACCTTTGGCATCTAATAATGGGGATTATTGGACATAAACAGCTTCATAAAGATACGACTTATTCGTGGAGAATATTTGATCAGCGTAATTTTTCACTGAACTTGTCAACTGAAGATCTTGTTGAGATTACAAGAATCAGAAAACTGGAAACAAATCAGCAACCTTTTTGACTGTATTGAAGACTTATTTACTTGTGATGACTTCGCCGTTGGGTGAGAATGGACAACCTCTTTTTAAAGTAAAAAAGGACTTTTCTTTACGTTTTAAAAATGCAGATGATTAAAAAAAACAAAAACTCTTGTTGTATCCAACGAATACTTATAAACAGGAAGAAGACAAACAGCCGTGTTAACACATCGAAGCAAGTATGAACAAACGAACAAACCAGGCATCCATTCCGTCTGGAATCAGCTGACAAACGCACGTGCTTTTCAAATGTCACTTTTGTCAAAATTTTTATTACTGTCAATATTTTAAAGTGACATTTAACCAACAAAAAACATTCAAACCCTTTTATTTGATTTACTTAAGTAGTGAAAATCAAATATTAGGATTCTGACATGTTTTAAGCTGTAAATATCACTTTAAAATAATCCTTACACACTCTTATATCATTTTTTTAAACTAATAACGTAACTACAAATGAAAAATTAAACTTCAGAAATAAGCTTGTAAGTAGTTTTATTAAAAAATAGGAAGTAAATCATAATTTACATAAAATATTTTACCATCTTCAAGTGGGCTCTAGGTCCTAGCAAATATTTCAAGCTTCAAGTCCAAGCATATTTTTGGGCCCCATATGATTTAGGAAAAGAAATTATTATTGAAGCTTACTCTCAGTAAAGATGACTATATGAATGTTTCAATTACAAATTACTCACTTGCACCAAAAAGGAAACGACGTTTTTCGTGAAAGATTAGAATATTAAAAATTATTTTAAAATTTAAAGATGCGTCTTCTCCACTTCTCCACCATTTTAAATCATATCAGATGTTGCTTGATTTCCATGCCCGCCAGACGAAGGAAGTTAGCTTGTTAAACTATTTAACAATTCGTGCTGTTCGCATTATATGCCTGTCTCTGTCTGCAGCAACCTTCCCTAATTCAGTAAAGTGAGACAAATATGACCAGGATCAAGTCGCCTGCATAAACACTCACTTTTGGGCTTTCCATATTAACTCTACGTAAGTCTGATATTGACGCTTAAATGATAGAGTGAAACAGATAGATAAAAGTAGGTTACATGTGAGCGTATGGAGCAGAGTAGGCTTAGCATCACTTCCAAGGCCTTCTTACGTGTTTCGACCTCCCCCATAAGCAGTCTCACCGGGCTGGTTGTATCGTTTCCCGAGAGAAAAACAGGACGACATGTGTTTTATTATGATTGGTCAGGAAAAATAAGGAAATTTTAAGATGATTTAGTTAACGATATAGGTTAGTTTTACCGAGAAAAGAAAAGGTAATGATTAAAATTATCAGGTAACGGCAACACTATTGTTGAAACTGGTTTTCCAACAGCTATGATATGAATAAATACAAGTAATTAGGCGGGTTTGTTCGGTGCGCCACTGTAGTGAGACGAGAGGAACGAACATGTGAAAATACTATAAACGAAATCGTATGTCCAAAAACACTTAATTAATAAAGAGACAGAATTGTTTACAGTATGTCAGAATCATTTCGATTTTTGATTCATTTCATTATCTAATTTCTGCTGCGAGCTGCAAAATTTTAAATGAAACGATGTTGGGTTGTACTTTTGTTCCGGCTGAAAATATTTCGATTTTTCGGGGTTTTTTCCGATTCACAGACGCCACTATATCATTACTGTGAGACGAGCAAATACACGATATTAAAATTGTTTTTGTTAATTAACTTGTTTTTATTAACTGTTTTTATTAATGAAAATAGGGTTCAAATCAGCGATTCATTTAATATTTTGCAACTCGCAGCAGAAATGAGATAATTGAATGAATCAAAGAACGAAATGTTTAGAATACATCAAAGATGACGAGAAAAAGTACGTAAGTAAACTTATCCACCTCGATTTTTCTACAGGGTGTTTTGAAATTACGACAAAAAACAACAGTTTGATTTACTCCTGTATAATATAGCCTAATCGAAAAATGTTACTTTATAAAATAATCAAGGAAAAACACAATAAACGGATCTACAAATTGATAATAAAATCATGAAAATCGCATAAAAAATAAATAAGTTATAAAATATCAAACTTGACCAAAATTTCAGGGTGGCGGAATTTTGTGCCGGCGAGTGTATGTTTACCCACAATATGTCCTTATCTCAGTACGTTACGTTCATTTTTGGATAGTGATTTCTTGGAAACTACTACTCAAAATATTATAAACAATGATATTATTGGAAAGAGATTTAAAAAACCTTTAAAATGGCACCCATTTCTATTTAAAATATTAAGGATAATATCTACCCCTCCCAAGGGGTTAAACCACTAAGGCAGCAAATATTTAAAAGCGTCCTGGTTCACAATAAAATTGACCTTTCTTTCCGATGTCAAATAATATTTACTGGCAGCGAGATATTAAGAGTGGGGAACTTATAAATTGACACTCTGTATTAATATAAGAGTATTAAATCTTTCCGTTAAGCGCACTATTTTGTGTTAAATAAGTGCAATTTTTATTGAAGAAAACAATTTGAAAAGCTTCAGGAATCCCGAACAGATATATTTTTGTTCTGTTCATGTTTTCGACGACAACGGCAAAATATATTATTTATCGACAGCGACGTCCCGAACGATTGCCGCTGGATCATTTTAATGTTTTATTGGAGAATGTTTATTGCTTTCCAGAGGGCAATAAAATGTTTGTCCCACTTTAATTTTATGGCCTTGTTCGTAATAAACTGTTAAAAGTATGCAAAAAAGTGTAAAATTGTTGCAATTATTTCGTACTAGTTGGTGACCTGTAAATGTAAAGAATAATTAAAACTTTAGCTACGACATTAATTGAGAGGGTCCGAAGGTCCGAGTAGAAAAATGGAACTTTTGAATTATTTTTATTTATCTGTCCGTTTTTAGCCATTTACTTGTCCCCAAAATCGAAAAAAATGGACCCAATGCAAACATTTTTGGCCGGATCCTGATGGAAAAATTTTCAAAAAATCCAAAAAATACTGCCCTATGTCGTTATGGTCAAACACAATATCTATAGGAAAATCCTCTGGGAGTGGTATGTCTGTGTGTGTGTGTGTGTGTGCGAATAAAGCGGATCACGTTGGCTTTGAATCGTTGAAGGATATATTCCGTCGGGAAACACGACCTCAGGAAGATCGTTGCATAAAGATGAAGTCCTCCAGATGAAAGAATTCTTAAATAATGAAGTTTGAGGAGTACTAAGCTTAACCACATATGGATGGGCGGCAGTGGTTCGTCGTGTATTTCTGCTATTCGTCGCTCTGGGCGGAATTAAGAGGGCAAGGTCAGCCGAGCCCTTTCCATGAATATAACTGTAAAAGAGCGTCAAATCCCCAACCTGTCTTCGATGTTCTAGGCTGTCGTGGTGATGATCTCCGATTAGATGGAATCCAGTAGCCGAAGAGTATGTTTGTGTGCAGAGCTCCAGACATGAGAGCAGTACTCTAGTGATGGTCGAATCTGGGCTTTGTATAGTATCGAAAGTTGTTGCGGTGTGTATAACTTTTTGTTTCGGAAGAGTAATAGATGAAGCCAGTGGAATTGCGTGTCCTGCCATGACTATATTTGGTTCTGTAATGTTAACCCGTTTAGAGAAAACTGCTGCCTGGGTTTTTAGCGATAAATTCGACTTGGTTACTGTCACCCCAAACCAAAATTTCTTCCAGATCTTTATTGATACATGATATCTGACTAGCTTAAATCTGTTAAAATAAATGTTTATGTAGATACGCTACTGGAAACTGAATCGGTATTATTTCCTTCTAACCGCATTTTCTTCGGAACCCTTTCCTTAAAAGGACATTCTCTCTTTCTTCCCATTTTTGATAATGGCAAATCGTTTCTTCTATACTGGACTCCTTTGCTGCGAACTTCAGCTCTTTAAACATTTTTCCAGCTCGACGTTATTATTCTCGATAGAAATTTCTGAAGTTTCACGAAGTAACGAGTTGTTAATCAAAGATTGCTGCTCTTTCTTTTATAAGTTTCGATCTGTGGGTCGTAACTCTATTTTTTTGACAATAAGAAAATCTTGGTACTACTTTTGGCTTAAATCTGATTTTCCGGTTCTTCATTGTTTTTATGTATGTCTTCTTGTATCTAAAATAAATATAATATCATATATCTTGTAGTTTGCTTTCACGTTGATCTATTTAAACTTCCATTAAAGCATCGGTTTCTCTAATATTTACTATAAATTATTGACCAAATTTATCAATATTTGGGCGTGATCCAAAAAAAATTTAGCCTCCGCCGGTTGGCGGGGGCCTTTTTCTCAACTTTTCCTACCTCTCAATTAAATTTTGTATCCGCGCCTGCATAGTATATAAACAGTTTTTCTGGGGCATTTCTGGAAATGTTAAGGTACTCAGGAACCACACAATATTTATTACAAGCCTTCTTCTCACTCATTTTAATCCAGCAGATACAAAAGATATAGTTTAACAATCAAACTGTCTTCCGACCAGCATATAGGATGTGACGTCACGCGAAGCTCCATCCCGTTTTCGCGAGGTCTATCTTTTATATTTTATTTAAGGGCTAAGTCCGAATAAAAATCTAAAAACTTGGAAGTTGTATTAGGAAGTGTTCCACTTTCGATTTCTAAAATAAAAATGCTGAACGGGCCCATTCACTTTTCAAAAATTGGGCGATTCACCTTGCGGTGCCTGCGTAAAGTTTAACTTACTTAAATAGTAGGTAGGTAGTGATCCTAGGTAAATAATATTACTTACCAACATTTATTACTTCTCTAATTTTCATATGGCTAATTTTAGATACTGACCTGTAACAAAAAAAAAAGTATTATAAATCAGAAAAATGCACTACTAGCATGAAATAATAATAGCAGGAAGTAGTGAGGGGGAAGCTTGAAATTAGTTTCCGTCGTCATGGAGCGCAGCCCGGTGAGACCGCTTATGGCGGGGATCGAAGCATATAAGAAGGCAGGTTACTTCATACGTTTATCCTTTTGTGCCAATCGTTCTGTGTCAATATCAGACTTACTTAGCTATATCTGAAAGTCAAAGACGTGAGTGTATTTGTTCGGGTTTGTTCGATTTGATCTAGGCCATATTTGTCTCCCTTTAATGAATCGGAGAAGGTTGATGCAGACAGAGACAGACATAGAATGCGAGCAGCACAAGTTCTTAAATTATTTTACAACCGAACATCCTTCGTCTGGAATGGAATAAAGATCAAGTAACCTTAGGTTTTATAATGTGATTGAAAATGGTGGAGGAAGCGTCATTAAACTCTAAAATAATTTTTAATTTTCTATTCCTTTCACGAAATCGGACCTTTTCGTTTTGTTGCAGGTAAGTAATTTATGATTGAAATATTTTTTTACTAATTTTTATTCGTTATTGTTATTTTACATTATAAAATTGTCCCATTATGTCCCAAACTTCTCACGCAAACTAGTAACAAACACATTTTTAAAGAATTTTACTTAAATTTTACAATCTACAAGTCAAAAGCTACAACATAATATTTACAGCTTAGTTATATTAACCAGTAGTCAGGATTTTGATAAGTCCGGTAATCTATTATTATAACAATTCTTTCTTTTCATAGTTTAATTGAGAATCCCATAATGACTGAACATTAAAGAGGACTTCGATCACTAATGTTGCCAGGAGTATGCTACGAAATAAGCAAATTGGAAGCCCATAATCATAATAATGATGCATATATTTACTTGGTTAGTAGCTGTACATATAGTATTGTATTTACCTTGATTTGTTTGAAGTTGAAGATGGTAAAATATTTTATGTATATTATGATTTATTTCCTATTTTTTAATAAAACTAATTACAACCTTCAATATCTGAATTCTTTATTTCTAGTTTCGTTACTAGTTCAATAATAATATAAAAGTATGTAAGGACAATTTTAAAGCGATATTTACAGCTGAAAACCTATGTCAAAATCCTAATATTTGATTTTCTCTACTTAAGTAAATCAAATGAAAGGGTTTTGATGTTCTTTTGCTTAAATGTCACTTTAAAATATTGACAGTAATAAAAATTTGGACAAAAGTGACATTTGAAAAGAACGTGCGCGCCAGGCATACTGGATGTCGCCGTATCATGCCTGCTTCGATTATTTAACATGGCAGTTCGTCTTCTTCCTGGTTATAAGTATTCGTTGATGGAGCGTGTTCAATAGTACATTGTTTACCGAGTAGGAAATGCCTAACATTCCTGGACGACTGTGAAGATTGCTAAATCGATGCGCAAGCCGAGAGTCCAGGAATGTGGCGTTTCCTACGAGGTAAACATACTATTTTTCCGAAAATCGTTTAAAAATCGATAGATATTGATTAATTTTGAAAAAATTGCGAATAATTTTATTCGCAAATAAATGGTGCTTTGAAATTCGTAATAATATTGGTTGCGTTACTATGGAAACATATTAATGTTGAATTGTCAAACTTGACGCATATAAATTTAATTGTTGGTGTTTCCGAAAGCAAAACAGTATAAAATGATGAATTTTCCATTTCTGGGACTCCTCCAGAGCTGGTTGAGGCAGTGAATACTGCTTTATTAGAATTATTGACAAAGAAATCAAGAAAAGTACGAATATGCATATGAACGTTTTATGGACTATCGCAAGAGTAAAAACACGAGTTTTTTCTCGAAAAATGTTGTAATGGCATACTTCCTAGACCTTTGTTTAAAGATGAAATCTTCAACATCATGGGCCAATTATTCAATGTTGAAGTCAGCCCTTGCAATTAAACATAATGTAGATATATCTACATATTCAAAACTTCGTTCTTTATTGAAACGGCAAGCTCAAGGTTATAAGGCAAAGAAATCTAAGATTTTAATGAAGGAAAAAATCGACAAATTTATCCAGAAAGCTCTAGATAAAGAAAATTTAATGATTAAGGTCATTTACAAGGTTTAATTTCTATTTAGATTACACATTTATTTATTTATTTTTTAGGTCGCTTTAATATTTGGTATTTCTGGGGCCTGTAGAATGGATGAGTTAGTCCGAATGGATCTACACGATGTAGAAGACCTAGAATCTAAGCTTTTAATTAGCATACCTGACTCGAAGATCAGCAAACCAATCAATTGTAGTTAATCAGATGTACTTGAATGTTTATCGAAAGTATGTTTCGTTAAGACCAGAACATATGAACAGTGACCGATTTTTCTTTAAATATCAAAGCGGAAAGGGTTGTAGACAAGTGGTACTTATTTGAACTTGGTAAATCCGACAGAATATACTGGTCACTGCTCTCGTTGGTCTTCTGCAACAATATTGGTTGAACCTGGTGCCAACATAACCAGTTTAAAGAGGCATAGCGGATGGAAGTCATCAAACGTTGTTGAAGGATATATTGAAGAATCTCTTAACAATAAGGTTGAGGTGGCAAATAAAATTTTCACAGTACAAAATATTCAACCAAATAACCCTACTACCTCGCATGTTGTTCAAAAAGTTTCTCATAGTTCTAAAATGTTCCTCCAATTTTCAATAATTGTACTAACTGTCAAATAACTGTGAATATAACAAACTAATTTCAAAAGGTATTCCGCAATGCATTGAGGTTTTAAAAATATAAATTAATTCCTTATGAACAACGTGTTTTCAATTATTTATGTAGAACACTAACAACTGTAAGGAAATTAATATTTCCTAACAGTTATTTTCCATTGCCTAGCAACGACTAAGTGTAGGGAAATAGTGACTTTTTCTTTCAAAAATGTTATCAAAAATGTCAATATGTCCGAACGGTTTTCGGATTTATCACGAGACAGTAGAGAGACCCCCCACTTCTTATTTTGAAATATATAACTAATTTTTCTGAAAAATGACAATCGGTTTTTAATTTTATGAATATCAAACAAAAATCCATATCATGTAATTTTTCTTTAAATATTAACAAGTTTTATTATAAAATACATGAATACGTGCACTTTTCGCGAACTCAGCCGGAGAGTATAGGGGCCATATAAAAATAAAGCTTTAAAAGTAGGAACATCTAATGGTGATTTATGTACCAAGGGCGTTAAGTATTAAGCTCGGAAGGCGAAAGCAACTAGCCCGAGATAAATTGACTTTCTACAAAGTTATAGCATCTAAACTAAAATAGCAAAAGAAAAAAATAGTAAATATTATTTTTTAAAAAGCCGTCATTTTGTGTTGGGTTTGTTCGGGATACAATATTCTGGGATCATAAAGTATTCGATAGGACCTTTATAATAGTGTATCGCAAGACCTCCTATTCAATTTTTTTTTATCAAGATGGTGCCCATGAGCCATTTTGAATTTAAGCACCATGAAATATGCAAGATTGAGTAGTTCTCTGATCCCTACTACACTATGCCAAGTTGTATTTATTTTTCGGTAAATGAAATAGTTATTTTTTTTACAAGTGCCTCTTTTTACGCTTGTTCGAACGCGAACCGAAAGTGGCGCTTTCCAGACCTCTCCGAGAGAGCGGGCGGGAAAGTATCGAAGCGGACGGGAAAGATTTTTCACGCCCGCTTCGAGTCACCATGTACTCCTCATAGTTTTTAACTAATAAATAAAACCAGAGATATCGAGTGCGAGATTTGAACCCGCGATCCTCAGATCGCCAGGCGTACACTCTGCCACTAGGCCACTGAGCCATACATACAAGCGATAATAAATTGCGGAATATATATATAAATTGAATTCGCAGTTAATTTTTCGAAGATGTTTTAGAAAAATGTTTGAAGCATTTCTTTATTTATTTGGCCTCGGAGCACTTGTAAAAAAAGTACGGTACATATCTCGGGCCATCGCGTCGGAGGCATTACGGACTTGTGCGGACTCTCCGCATCTCGTCCGTAAAAGCCTCTTTTCGGCCCTTGATACGTAATGCACTATTATTTATCAAGGGCAATAAATAGATGATTATGCCCTGAGGGCGACAGTCTTACAAAGCCGAGGGCATCTGGCCCGAGGATTCGTAAGTCGCCGGAGGGTACATATATCTATTAGTACCCGTGGTGCATACAAACTTTTATGTCATACCAGTTCGTTTTAAATAATAAATATTTTTTTAAAATTTAATTTGATTTACCAATTTTTTATCAAAAATGGAACAAGGTTTTGAAATTACCGACGAAGTTGAAAAAAGGCTGACACATACGACAAGGAATATGACCAATTTTTTATGTGGATGTCAGAAAATGCTGTAGAAAACATTAACGAAACTGTGCTGTGGGGTACTTTAATGATCTATCTGAAAAAATTTCTCCGAACTCTCTGTGGGCTAAATATTCGATGATTAAAAGACTTTAATGGTAAATAAGAATATTGATATATATAATTTTCACAAATTATGCGAGTATCTAAAGCAAAGGTCAAAAGGGTACCAACCAAAAAAATCCAGTGTGTTAACTAGAGAAAACGTCTTCAAATTTATTCATGAGGTACCAAATGAAACGTTTTTAATGAACAAGGTCGCATTATTATTTGATGTATTTGGTGGAAGTCGGCGACAAGAACTTGTAAATATGTTAGTCACACATGTAGAAGATAGAAAATCAGTCTTTGTTGTAACGGTGCCAGAAACCAAAACTGACAAAAAACGAGTTTTCACCATTATTGATGAAGATGAAATGAATAGTTTGAAACTTATAAGAGATTATCTGTCTTTGCGGCCACATGGCTGCTCAGAAAAAATACTATTTTTAAGCTACAGACAAGGCCGCTGTACTGTACAACCGGTTGGAAAAAGCACATTTGGGAAAATTCCCTTTATTATTGCAAAATATTTGGGTTTGAACAACCCCGAAAAGTACACTGGTCATTGTTTACGTCGAACGCCGGCAACTCTTTTAGCAGAAGCTGGAGCAAGTATGACTACGCTGAAGCGCCATGGTGGATGGAAGAGTACCACAGTTACTGAAGGATATTTAGAGGATAGCATATCCTCAAAAAATGAGGTTTCAAGGATGTTGGCAGACGTAGGATCTGAATCTCGCAATTCCTTACAGAAACTAGAGACCCAGACAATGAATCATGAGTCAACTTTTGCTGCAGGAAATTTAGCTATCAACAGAACCTTCCAAAATATATAAACGTAAATTTATATTTTATTATTTTGTTAATAAAGAATAAGTTAATCGAAAACTGTTTCTTGCGTCTTAATGCCAGCGCGGGCCATAATGTGTACTTTATGCCCGCACGGGCATAAAGTAATCCATAATGTAAATGGTATCTAAGGTATAAGAACACAATAATGCACTGGTATGACATAGAATAAATAATAATTATGCAATTTTTAAAACGCCGCCATTTTGTTTTCGGTGCAAATGCGGAAGTAGTATTCTGGCATAGTAAAGTACTCGATAGCACCTTTAAAATGATGTATCGCAAAACCACTCTTACCATTTAATTTATTTACCAAGATGGCGCCCATCCGCCATATTTTGTAAAAAAAAATTAGCGGGTCAAAAGTTATTAAGCCAATTTCCAAATTATATACGCACACTGTATAATAAAATATTCATCTTTGGAATTCCTTTCTGGCAGTGACTGCACTGCGTCCATAAAACTATTTATTCTGTGGAATTAATTGAAAATATCAAGCAATTATTAAAATGTCATTTACACCAATATTATCACACAATATGAATATATGGGACCACTGTTGAGTTTTTTCAAAACAGCTTTAAAATAAACAATGGCACACAAAACACAATTATACAAATTGAAACCGCTTATAAATTTTCAATAGCTCTATTTAAATGTATTGTATTGTTTAAACTTTTTTAACTCTAAACAATAGTAAAATTATTGTTTAGTGGTCCTGTGTTAATTTAAATTTAAAATAATAAAGCCGGGCAAGTGTAAACTTTAAGTTTGGGGCCATGGTAGCGGTTTTTCATATTGCTAGATCAAAATTTAGTTGAAGAAAATAAAAAATATGCCAAAAAAAACGATCCTTGTTGAAAAGTATATTAAAAAAAATGTTCTAAATGTTCTAAAACCACATATCCAATTAATTGAGGAAAGTCCACCGTTTTGGAATATACGTTCAATTAACTATGTGAGGTGGGACTATATTTAAAATACGGTGAAATGGCTAAAAAAAAATAACTTGAATCTCTTTACTATCACGTCACTAGACCAACCTGTTTCGGTGTACTTTTAAACCGGAAGTGGGTATTTTTGAACAAACAATTAAAAAATAATGCAGAGATGTGGAAACCGTTTTTCTTATATTTATTGCAAGAGATTTGTTTAATGCGTATCGCAACCATTTTCTCCAGAGCTTGATTACCGTAACGTATGCCGTAAGACGTAAGCCGTAGTTGAGACGTAAGATGTAAGACGTAAGACGTAAGACGTAAGACGTAAGACGTAAGACGTAAGACGTAAGACGTAAGACGTAAGACGTAAGACGTAAGACGTAAGACGTAAGACGTAAGACGTAAGACGTAAGACGTAAGACGTAAGACGTAAGACGTAAGACGTAAGAAGTAAGACGTAAGACGTGGACCTATAAATAAATCAAATATTATACTTTTATAATTTCAAAACAAATTTACTAAAATAATGAACTAAATTCTGATTGAAATTGAATTTAAAGCAAACATGTTCCCTTCTTCGTTCTTCATCACCTCAATAAATGTTTCTTACACTGTTCTGAGAAATTCCAACAAATTGGGAAACCTGATCAAGTTTGCTTTTTAAATGCAGTTTAAATATATCATCTCTTGCTTCCTCATTACATACAACATATAACATGAGCTATAATTTACCTTGATTGACTGTGTAGTTTTCTTCCATTTAAATTGAGATTTCTCTCGATATTATAAATTTTGAATATTAAAAAATTATTTGATATTTATTTTTCCTACACTAACCAGTTGTTACGCTTGTGCTATCTAATCCCCTCCAAGATAGAAATGCTTCCGACATTCGCTAGATATAGATAGACGACGATCGCATGCTGAGGACTGATCAGCGAACGTTAATCAGGGTCAGCGTATGGAAATGTACTTACTAAATCATCACAGCGATAGCTGACTAAGCACTGATGCCGGCGAAAGAAAATTAAGGGCGATGTAAATATTTAATTCTAATTTATCTGACGTAATATCATGACAATAAAATAAAATAATTCTAATGGCAAATACCAATATGAAAAATTATTATTTCCCAGACCATCTGATGATCCTTATACAATAAGGGTGTATTTTTGTCTACACAGTAGCACTTTAAAATACTGTTTCAGATTGAATGGTACTACCCATACTCCTCCTTTCCATATTGGTATTTTATAATACCACCTGACAAGCATAGACTTTTCATTTCTTAAACTAATACTAATGGAATTAAAAATCTCAAAGTTTTATTAGTTAAAGGTTGTTATTTTAGTTTTGAGTATTAATATTTAATTTGAAAATTAAAAAATAAAAATTAAATGACGATTTATCAGGATGAAAACGTGGCAATGTCTCAATAACCAGCAAATTTCTGATCCGCCTATATCAGAATGTTTACCGACGAACGAACTGAAACGATCATATACAGGTTGGTTCCGGTTTGTTCAATTTAACCGGAATATACTAAATTTTTAAAACCTTTAGCAAAATTTCGTGATAAATTTTTAAACTCTGGAATTTCAGTGTAATCTAAACTTCGAAATAGGACAATTAGCTTTTCCCTCGCTAATTAAAGTTAGTATTGGCAGTTGTTTAACAAATGAGCGTCGTGAAAAACATTGAAACAAACGCTTAGCTGGCGTTGTTTGTTTTTTGTTTTAAATAGTTTCGTGAAGGGTAATTTAGGGTGTAACGATAAAAGATATTTGGGAGTTTTAACGGGAACTAGCGTAATTTTTAGAAGTGTGAATTTAAATTCAAGAGAGCAAAGGTTCGAAATAGTATATTACATGCTGAAAGTGGTAATTACTCTAAATATAGTATATTAAGTATTAAGAACAGTAAACTCCTTACTGTTCGAGATGATAATAATATTTTTTGTACGACTATTATACGCATTCAGACATTAAATAATAGTATATTAAGATACAAGTTTCATAAGACATTATCTTAGAGCACGCGTTTAAATTAGAAAACGACCCGCGTAGCGGGGAGTTTTCTAAAGTACAAGTGCTCTAATTGTCTTATGAACCGTGTATTTTATAATACTTTTTCTATTTGGGTCTTTAAAGTCTGAAAAAATAGTAGATTTTTTCCATTTGAATTAATATTTTCATTTTGGGTTGGCAATACTTTTACAATTGCATAATTTCTAGTATGAAAAATATGCCATGATAGAAACAATTGAACACAACAAAGCTTCTTCCCATGCGTCATAATTAAAAATAAATATATTATTAAAGTTAATAAAAATGAGTCAGGAAGAAAGTTGTACTCCGTTAGAAATACGAGAAATTGCAGAAATCAATCTAGAAAAACTTTTAAAAAGAATATGCAAAACTTTGAGTTATGGTGCGAGCAGAACAAAGTTCAAAATATCGAACAAAATAATAAATAATACTATTGAACAAAATATTGTGTCGACACGTAATCTGATAGGAATAACATTTAATGTCCAGGAAATTTCTACAGTAACTATAAATATGTATACTATATAAAGTAATATGTATAATACTATATTGAATTCAAAATAAAAATAGTACTTTATTGCATAAAACTATAGAAATAGAGCATAAACTGGAAGATATTTCTATTATTCTTAGGATATGTTGTTTTATAGTGGTGACTAGAAATTAGTTGACGGACACCGTCAGCATGTTATATATTTCCGAGTATAGGTATTTCATATAAATATCTAGTAAAAATGATCTATTTGCAAGGTTAAAGGTTAGTATTTTAAAGTTTTCTATAAAAAATTTCTGTCGAATCCATAATGCCTAGAAAACTAATGTCAACGAAATCGAAGTAAGCCTAAAGTTCGAACCCTACTTGTTGCCAACAAAAAAAAATAAAATTGCAGTTTCATAAAGTGGCAGGTTATTCAATTTTCTTGCATTTCATAATGTAGCCATTATGAAACCCAAATAGAAAAAGATAATATTCGAATTTAGACATTGTATCATTATTTGTTTCTATGGCTCCCATAATCTACTTGTAACATTTCGGTGTAATGTAACATGTTAAACCGCGAGCATTCGCGCAGCGAATACAGCGAGTCGTACCATTCGCGGCGAGCGGCTCGCGCTCCCCGGTGCTCCATCGGGTTGTAGGTTTTTTCGCGAATCTCTTTGATGTGCTCGGCTCTAGTCAGTCGCTGAATTAGTTTGTTCGTTGCGAGCGCATGGGATAGTCGCGTTTATTCTAATTTTATTATTTAAATAAAATTAATTTTCTAAGCAGCGGAACTGGAACAGGTTAGGTATCTATTTATCAGATAAGTAGTTTTGTAAAAAAGCAGTGGCGGTATCCTATTTCTACAAAACCTTGAAACAGGGGTCGTAATAATAAAATCGATATGTTAACTTTTTTCAATTAGTTTAAAAGAAAACAAATAGAATAAATGTTGTGATATATCACTTTAATTATTAATGATAACATTACTTAAATGATGTACTCACTGTTTCTGTACAAATTCGTTACCCAAACGCGTTTTTTTCTTTTTTTCGTCTTCAAATAACAGTAGCGTACTAGCATCACCCGCGAAACGAGCATTCGACGCGAGCCTTCGGGTGATGAAGAGAACGGGTTGCTGTAATGTAACATTCGTACCGAGCCTCGTAACATGTTACATTACACCGAAATGTTACAAGTCAGTCGCCGGCTTTAAGTTTTACTTCTATTTCGAGGAAAATTGCCGATTCGGGCCCCTACCCCGTATTGTCGCCGAATTGAGAAAAAAAACACGAAGGAATTTTTTGTTCAAACGTAACGTACGTACATTATACCATAATATGAGTGGAGTACGTAGCCCGAAACGTCCGTCCGTTGTGCGCTTAATAAATGATAGGTATCTCTAAACGTTCCCCTTATCTGCGCGTTTCACGTAAGACGTTTTTTGATAACCCCCGTATAACCAAGTTTCCCCTTAAGTTTTATTTGAATTTAATTTAATCAGATTATTAAGTAGACAGCTATTTTTGGAAATTTAATTTTGTCCCCATTTTTGAATTCTATTCAGAGGTGAATTCCCCACCCAGGAATTATGTATTTAGAGCCAATCTACTTTCTTAATCTTTTTAAATTTTGAAAATGTATGATTGCTGGTCGACACATCAGTTATGTCGCCAGTCTTAATAATTAATGAAAAAGTCATCGCAACCGAAGACGTTCCTACTTAATTAGTTTTACGGACGCTTATCTTAGTCGATTATGATTTCTCGTTGTTCATTGGTCAGGGATGCCAGGCATAATGCCATTGCCGACCTGACACGCACGTGTCAGTCGGTCTTGGGTGGGCCCACCACCTTTCCCCGCTAACTGGAAGCTGCCAGCAGTCCACCAGAGCGCATGAAGAAATGAGGGCAAATTTGTCATAAGAAAGAATGAATGATTTTAATTTAAAAGTATAGTTTGTTGAACGTAGGACGAGGCCTAACTGATGTTCAGACTATACTTTTGACTGTATTGGCTCGGGCGCGTCCAATGTAATATAACAAAATGCAAGTTGTTATATTAGAACACAGAGGGCTTTTTGTTTATTTATTTTTATGTCCTTGTCTTTGAGGGTGAATTTAAGGGGCTGTCCTTGAGTATGTCGAGTAACGCGACCCGAAGTACTCGTAGTTAATTATATACAATCAGAATTAACCTGAACTATCATTTAATTGTTTCAGCCAACCTATCATTCTTCGTCACGTACTCTGTTTAAATTTAGATTTTTCATTATTTACAATATAAAATAAACCTAAGCTAGCATTTTGTTCCCAACTAAAGGGATCTCAACTACCCTAATAATTTCCAAAAGAAAATTATAACTCGCGGTAGTGAATGCTAATACTAACTTAAGATATTTTAGCACTTACTTTTGATGTCACGATCGGGTAATTTTTTTATTTCGAAAATTATGCTAGGCTTTTGGCACAAAGTCTTTATAGAATAAATTTCTTCGCACTTAAGATTTTATAAAAACGAGTATTTGAAGACGAGTCAGCGTTATTTATACTCGCACTGAAACATACGAGTGTTTGAAAATAAAATTTACTGAGGGAAAGATCCGCGGTTTGACTTTTCTCGGAATTTTCGGTGATAAACACTCTAAACCCTGTAGCCGAAAATACGGACCCCCCCCCTTCTTACGTAAAAATTAATAAAAAAACTAAATCGCGTTTGAATTCGACTCTGGGAATCCCCCAATCGACGGTATACCGCGTAGTTGAGAATCAAAAGCCGACTACCATTACTGCCTCCTGCAGAATTTCTATATCCGTCTATTTTAACGTTACATTGCGTCATCCTGACCGATTTAATCTCTTGCCGTCGACGCCCGTAAACCCGTTCTCATCATTTTTGCGGATAAAGCATATTGAAAGATTACGTCAACCTTCGATCCAACTTCCTTATTAAGTTATTTAGAATAATTTGACGGAAAATAAAATTCATTATTTTCTGGAATTGGAAAAGCCAGTTTTACAACAGTATCCACCAAGTTTTTTAACTACCTTAAACTTTTAAAACTAACCAAGAGACAGAAAATTAGCTCCAAGTATATCATGTAGCAACGTAAAGTTGTAATTTCGGGCAAATTATCAAGAAACATACTTGGCGTATGTTTTAAAAGTTAGCAGCTCATTTGCCCTGGCCGCCGTGTTATTAGTTTGTTTCATGTTCGTTTAGGAACTTTGATAAATAATTTTAGCTTTTAAAAGTTTAAGTTTAGTTTCCTTAGCCAACGTTTATAGAGTGCGATGACGGGAAATAGCTCTTTCGCTGTAAGCTACAGCTTAAAGAGTCCAATCAGTAAACGCTTAATGAAGAATTTCATATAGCATCGAGAGAGTACTATACAGGGTGTTATGGAAATGACTTATTATATTTAAATGGGTGACTCCTTGGGTGTCCTAGAGACAGTTTCATCTAGCAACTGTACAACACGTGGACAAGTTGATCTGTGTCTCCGACGTATCGGTAAGGGGGAAGCAACATTGGTCTAGTCATGGGCGTGCTATTATTATTTCAAATAATATAATAAAAAAGGAAATTTTTCAGTAATTGCATTTTATGTTTGAAGGTAGGTTTAAAAAATTACTTTTTAGAAGATGTAATTTTTTCAACATGAAGAAAAACAGCTAAATGATTAATTAATTAACGATGATTTTTCAATTTTGGTCATATTAATGTCCTTTCCTAGCTTCTGCTTAAGTGGCTATTGATTTGTGATTCCTCTTCACAAACCCTATAAACATTTGCAATCACTTCACGAGTCTGACTGTGAAGGTTTTTACTGGGAATATATTCATTATCACAAAGTTCAAAATGTTAAAATATCACCCTAATACACGATACAATGAACACTATATAAAACACAATTTATCACAATACAATAACTATTGCCCTTTCTATCACTACGCAACTCGGTGGGTACATCCATCAAATATCGGACATCGCCGAACAAACCTGATGGTCCATCGGGTGTTTCAGGAGATGCATGCGCTATCAAGTGTCTGCAATATAACCTATCAAATTAGCTCTAGCTACTTGTAACCATTGACAATGCACTATGTTGCCATATTTTTAGATTAAACATACTTTTAATGAAAAAAATATGATATTTTGCATTTAAATATCAAAATAAACAGTATGAAAAGACACTTTTAATAATATTGAAACTATAATACAATAAAGGTTTCTTATATACCTATTATAATTTGTTTTAAATGCGTAAATGTAATTGTAAGGTTTACTTGGTATGAGATAATTAAAGTGAAATTTAATATATGTTACAACATTGTTCTTAGAAATTATCCGCAGAAGAATTATCCGCATTCCTTTCGCAGCTACAGATAGACTTGTCGACTTATGTAGGTCACTAGAGTAAACGACAGTGATGCCCGATCACATCGATGCTCAGTACTGATACGATGTCGCCGAGGGTCTCTTGAAGTTCCACGTTCATAATAATAAATGTTGTGATGTAATTTCAAATTTGTGCGATGTTACTATTGGTTGTGAAATAATTCATAATAAAAACGTTGTGATGTGATTTCAAATTGTGTGATATTATCTACTATTGGTTCTGTTGCAAAACACACGTTTTGTGTTTTATTTTTTTATGAAATTTAATTATAAAACAGATTATAAGATCGAAGGTAAGATAGTATATACCTTAAAATTGTATTTTATTTTTCTTAAAAGTTTGAAAAATAAGTGATAACGCGGGTCAAAGACGTCTTGTTGAAAAAAACTGACCATATGCGTTTACATCATCGTCATGGCCCTCTCGATCCGTTACGTGTTTTTTGGGTCGAATAAAAATCTAAAAAAAAAAGTGTGAGTTCTTCGGCGACAGCAAAACGGAGCCGCAAATTCACACAATGACGTACCCAGCAGCTTCTCTCAGTGTAGAAGAGATTCAATGTTACACCTTGGTCGAGTTTGTTCGGGTTTTTAGCGGACTAGTAAAAACTAATTTTGAGTAAAATATATTTAGACCTAGACTTAGACTAGAATTCAATATCATCAATAGCCATTCTGCGTGCACTGCTGGACTCCCGTAAGTCATTCCATTTCTTCCGGTGATGTATATTCTGTATCCAGTTGTGCTGGATGCGCTTAATGTCATCCGACCATCTTGTTGGGGGACGTCCTCAGTTACGATACGCTTCTTGTCTAAGTCTTCTTTCTCGGACTTTCTTCGTCCATCTTCCATCTCTGATTCTGGCAACATGACCTGCCCAGTTCCATTTCAGGGTTGTAATTCGTTCAACTGCGTCCATAACACCGGTCCCTTCCCGGATTGTATGGTTTGGAACTCTATCTCCCATATATTCAGCATTGATATCTCCATTGCTCTCTGTACCACTTGGATCTTATTTATGACCGTTCTGGTAAAAGTCAGCGTTTCTGCTCCATATGTCAGAATGTCTATCCTTCTGTTTAATTCTGTGGTCTGATTGTCTCTTCCCAATTTAATCTCATGGTGTAAGTATTTATAGCTGTGCACTTGTTCTATTTTCTTGCCATTCGTTGAAATGTTTTTAGCTAGCACAAGGTTGGTCATGTATTATGTTTCAGAAGTTAGTGTTAAGCTCAACTCGTGCACAAGAACTTGAATGTCCTGGAGATGCGTACATGCATGCATAAGGAATATGTCATCTGCACATCTCAGGTTATTCAGATACTCCCCATTAATGTTGACTCCAATATTGTGACTGAGAATATTTGTTAATTCTAGCTGGAACTAGTTAATTCTATAATTCACTTAAATGTGTTTAGCCAAAACTAGAATTAAGTGAGATTGTTTGTAAATTCTAGCTTTAACTTGTCAAATCAAGAATGAACTAAAATGCGTTTAGTTGAAACTAGAATTAACTGAATATGTTTATAAATTCTAGTTTTAAATCTTCTTCTAGTGTTACATCCAGGAAGGATAGTTGAAACAAATTTTTTCTAGGAAAATCATTATTTTTTTTGTCTTATAAAAGTATTTTAAAACTAAATTAAGAAATAAACTCTAAATATTCAAATATTTATATTTAAAATATAAATACAAAACATTAATAATTTATATTTGTACATCATATTTAAACGATACCTGTTAAATTGAATATTTAAATAAACAATTGGATACGTCAATAAATAGTGGCATTAATTATCATATTTATATTAGCTTCTCATTGATATTACGTTAATATTGCTATTTATTTAATCTGCACTGATAATAAACCTGTAATATTTAGTTTTTTTATTTGTACTACAAATATTTACTATAAAATTTGTACAAATACAAGTAGAATATGTTTTAAAATTTTAATATTCGACAAAAAAAATTATATTTAATATTTTAAGGTATCTAATTTACGGCTTTGTACTTCTGATGTACAGAGAAAAGCTCTAATAATCCTATAGCAAAGATTTTTTTAACTGAAATAGAATATTTTGTCACTGTAACCACAAACTTGATTTCTTCTGACAGTAGCAATCATTTTCCTGGATATTTTTTATTCTTGCTAGAAGAAACTTTTCTATTTTATAAATATTTACTTAATAGTGCCAATTAAATAGCTAAAAATTATCTTATAATTTTTTTTACTGCCACGGTAAATATCTTATGATCGGTATCGGTGTCGGGCATCCCTTTCCCACAGACCGATATAGAAATGTCTTTATATAATATTTTCCTGGCGAGGCTTGTACCTTCAGTGGTGTGTAGGGATGGCGGTTATTGGAAAAATAACAGGTCTTGGGTTTCTTCGGTTATTTTCGCTTCGGTATAACCTAGCGGCTTTTAATCGCTGAAAATAACCGGTGTTTCGGTGAAATTAAACAAAAATACGTTTTTACTCAAAAATGTTATTTATTCACACCATTATACTTGAATTTTGCAGTTTTGTGTAGTAGTCAGTTAAATTAGATAAAACACATTTAAGTATACAGGGTGTTTCCTAACCTCTCCGAAAAAGAAGAAGGAGGTCAATCCTCACCTTATTTTAAGACGAAATTGTGGTATAAAAGTTTTTCGTATGTCGCTTCGTTATCGAAATACACCCTGTTAACAAAAATATTGTATTTCTCAGTTTATTAATTAATGCCAAACGGTATGCTAATGTATCTGTTAAACATAAAGGATTAGAGCGCTTGACTTTGGGTTAATTTTAAATTTTACAATTAATTCATTTGCGGGGATCTGAGTAAAAGGGTACCTTAATTTTGTAGTTATTTTCGTATTTTTATCGTCAAATTATACAGAAGGCTTTGCTTCGTTCCATGGCAACCACATTTGTTTCCTCCGTGACATTTGTCTCCTGTTTAACATCTTTCAAATAATATCATTTTGAATTGTTTTTGAATTTATTTGTACTACGTTACATACTTTTCATAATAACTGAGTTTACTAGTCAAGAAATGGCTCAAATTCATTTTATGTGCGGTTTGGCAAATGGAAATGCGGTAGAGGAGAGACGTTTATATTCAGAACGTTTTCCTAATAGACTGCTACAGTGTTCGGAAACATTTACAAGATTGGACCTCAGGTTGGAGGAAACAGGTAGCTTTGCAAAAAGCAAAATAGGCGGCCGACCACTTACAGTTAGAACCGTACAACTTGAGGAAGAGGTCTTAAGCATGGAGGAAGAATATCCACGCACGAGTACGAGGAAAATCGGGAACGACTTGAATGTGAGTTACAAAACAGTATAGAGTATCTTAAGGGACTATTTACTTTATCCTTATCACGTACAAAGAGTGCAAGCTTTGTTGCCCAGAGACTTTCCAGCTCGAGTTAATTTTTGTAACTGGTTTCAAAAAATTCTTTAAGAGTCACACAGCAAAAATGCTATTTACAGATGAAACGAATTTTTCCAGACGAGACATCATGAATTTTCACAACAACCATATGTGGGCGGAAGATAATCCTCATGCTATCATCGAAGGACATCACCAGTAAAATTTTCGTTTAATATTTGGGCAGGGATTATTGGAGATGTGGTTCATGCATGACGGCGCTCCTCCTCACTTTGCAGTCAGTGTTAGAAACTATTTAGATCAACAATATCGTGTGCTCGGTGGTGGATAGGTAGAGGAGGACCTCACCCATGGCCACCCCGTTCGCCGGATCTGAATCCATTGGATTTTTATTTCTGGGGTCACTTTAAACAAGTCGTTTATGCTACTCCTATTGAAACTGAGAAAGACCTTCGACTGCGTATTATTGATGGTTTTAATACGATTCGCGCCAGTTCCGAAATTTTCCACCGCGTAAGAGACAATTTAGCACGTCGTGTACACGAATGTTTACTGGCTCATGGAGGACATTTTGCAGCAATTTATTTGTTCATATGAGTTCATTATTCAAAGTTTTTAAATCATATGCATTATCAAATCATTGACATTAATTAATAAAATATTTTTTTAACACTCTGTATTTCGAAAACGAAGGGACATGCGAAAAACTTTTATACTACATTTAGGAAACGCCCTGTATATTTTATGAAACGTATAATGAGTATAATAAATTCTCTCGAATTTATTTACATTTGAGTCAATTTTACCCTAATTATTTCTTGTTAGCTTAATGAAAGGCTAGGGAAAAATATTCAATGGTGTCGCCCCGCGGCTACAGCGTTGCCATACTATATCTAAAGACAATGAATAGAGATTTATTTTATTAATTTAAATATTGTGGAAAATGATCATTTATAATATTATATCAACATTTGTTATATTACTGCTAAGTTTAGTTGTTCTAATTGGAAATTACAAGATTATTGTCTGTTAGCTATTCTTACTATACAACGAACAGCAACATATCCTAATTTGTTGCTAGCATTCCTTCCGATGCTTAGAATAATATTAATCTAGATAAAGGAGTAATAGGGATTAAAGTTTCTGTAAACTTGACAAAACATGCAAATAAATGCACCAGGGATACTTATGTAAAATACGGAAATTTTAACAGAAAATGAAGAAATTGCATGCAATTTGCATATTATTAGCCCTTTATTATAAATAATTGATGATCTTCTTTTATAGATATTTCCATGAAAATGCTCAGCTGACCTTGCCCTCTTAATTCCGCCCAGAGCGGCGAATAGCAGAAATACACGACGAACCACTGCCGCCTATCCATATGTGGTTAAGGTTAGTACTCCTCGAACTTCATTATTCTTCATTATTCTTTCATCTGGAGGACTTCAGCCTTATGGAATGACCTTACCGACGTCGTGTTTCCCAACGAATATATCCTCCAAAACCAACGTAAATGGATTTATTCGCTCACGCACCACTCCCAGAGACCTACGCCACAGTATACCAGGCGGAAGTTCATGCCATACAAGCATGTGTACTACAAAATCTTGAAAATGGCTATCACGACCAAAAGATTTACATCCTTTCGGACAGCCAAGCTGCTCTTAATGCTCTGAACTCCAATCGGTTTTCTTCAAAACTTACACTGGAGTGCCATACCAACCTAAAAGTACTGGCGGCCAGGGGGAACAAGGTGGAACTCTTGTGGGTCCCTGGTCACTCCTGTATAGTAGGAAATAAAAAAGCGGATGAACTAGCGATAGCCGGATCTGCTCAAAGTCTCAGGGGCCCCGAACCGGCCTTTGGAATATCAAAACAGGCAACAAAAATAATATTAGATAGATCGTCGAAAAAAACAACACCTATCTCGATGGCAAGAGTTACCTGGTCAAATACACGCACGGGCCGTAATTGGAAACCCTTCGAAAATACTATCGAATGGGATGCTAACCTTGAGGCGACCCCAGTTGAAACAAGTGATGGGTCTGCTAACAGGCCACTGCCACTTGCGAAAACACCTTTAACGGATAGGGATAAACGACGGATTCATTGAATGTAGACTCTGCGGCGAAGAGGATGGAACCGCCTCACCCATAATATACCGCTGCGTAACGCTGTCCCGTAGAAGACAACATATCTTCGGGAACATACAACGTGGTGACAACCTCCCACATGACAAGCTTGAAAAAAGGTTACTGTCCAGAAGGAACAAACATCTTCTAACAAGATCGGGTTACAAAATAAACCGAAAGGCTGCAGTGATTTGAAGTTCGGGGCTTTAAACCGACCCCCGCCTTTAACGAACCAACCAACCAAGTCTGTTATAGCTAAAAAATTTAATATCATCGAATTATTGCTGTTAAGATTTTCATTTAATAACGGATATAAAAAGATCACTAATATCCTATCGTCGGTAATGAGGTTGGGGGAAACTTATAAAAACATTTTTTTCTGTGACGTGAAAAATGTGTTTTATCTCTGTTGGCAGCTAACAAAATGTCACTTTTTATGAAATTACTTTTTTCCCCGGGAAAAAAATGATGAGAAGTACTTTTTTCCCGGATATATATACACATAAGTAAAGGTAGATATTTAGTTTTAGAATATTTTGTTATATAAAAAGTTACATTTTCTTTATATCAAAGTACAATTATTAAATGTGCATTGCATGAATGACATGGTCCTATTACTATTCGGTACAATAGTCGAATTTTCTGGTGTTAAAATTATATTTTTTTTTCTGCAATGTACACAATTGCCGTTGATATACACCTGGTCGCAAATCGGGTGTTATTTCAGCACTGCCATGCGTTCTAAACACTTTATTGGGTATTTCTGTCCTGTGTGCTACCGATTCATCAACATACCCTTCAGCAACCGTTGATGACTTCCAACCGCCATGTTTCTTTAGTGTCATCAAGTCTCGCCCAGATTCAACTAAAAGGTATCAGACGATCGAAATGAATGACCCGTATGTAAGTTAACATTTTCAAGTTGAAGAAAATTAGCTACTGTTTGAGGTACCTCATAAACAACCTGATTAATACATTTTCCATTGTGATAAAATAGGCGGCGATCCTTTGCTGCTGTTGGACATTCGGTAAAATTTAATATATTTTTCAGTAACTATAAATCTCCTGTTTACATCATTTGTTTGCTTAATTTTCACAATTAATAACGTTCCCGAATCTTCAATATCATCTAATGTTACCTGGCTGATTTTACAAATTCGACAAGCTCCTGCAATTGCAAATGAAACAACAACCTTGACCATTAAATAAACTTCATCGGAAGAAGCATTATTTAAAAAATAACTAAAATCTGTAATCGTAAAAATAGCAACTTTCTTGGGCGTGTAACATTTCCCATTTTGTTTCAGAAATCTAATTAGTTTGAAATATTTTGAAATGTCTACATAATTATTGGATTGTATGTAACATACTTTTAATCAATAAATAATTCGACAACACAGTTGATGGTTGTTGTGTCAATTCCGAAAAATAGGCCAATAACATCGCTTCCGACAAAGAACTGCATGTCTTTTTCATCTTCCATTCCATAAATCTTGAATACGCGGTTTCGTAAATTTTGCGCGATTTAGCTGGCAATAATTTTTGTGACGCTACTTTCGCTGCTTCTACCAAATCCGATGGAGTCAGAGAAAACTCGGAATCAGACATTTTTAACGTTACAGCATTCAAAATAACTAATAGGCAATAACTAAATTCTTAATTTTTAAATTAAATCACAGAATTAAATTGACAGATATTTGATTATTTTAAAGGTTTCCTTAGCAACGCAGGTCTAATTGTCGCTATAAGTAAAACAGCCTACTATATTTAAAAATTTAAATTTTACATCGATACTTTTCTATCTTTAATATATTGTAATAATATGTTTTTCAATATTAAATCGTCTTTTTTAATACTATCTCCCTTGTATATTAAATAACTATTTAAAATTGCTATATCTTCCATACCCTTTATCCAAATTTAATCAACTTATTAAATATCCGGCTGTCGTCGTGATAGCTAGTTAACTCTGCGTCTTCTGGAGAATGCTGTTTACCCATTATTCAGTTTTTTTTTAAATTTTCTGATTAAAATTAAATACCATGTTAAAGAGCACAAGAATTCCTACATTTTCGCGCAAACCATAATTATCTACTTAAGAAATGAAAAATCTATGCTAGTCAGGTGGTATTAATATCAAATACCAATATGGAAAATTATTATTTCCCAGATCACCCGATGATCCTTATACAATAAGGGCGTATTTTTGTCTACACAGTAGCACTTTAAAATACTATTTCAGATTGAATGATACTACCAAGAAAAGGAAGCCGTCTCCATTGATAGGATGCAACCACTTGCAGACCGGTTTCGAACTTATTTGTTCTCGTCAGTACAGGGTAGGTGTACATACCAAATAACGTCTGTTTAGATTGTGTGGGACTACTAGGAGATGGCGCTGTGCGCTGTATCTTGTCGACTACCGTCGATAGTACGGCGTTAAGTTAAAGTCCTCTCTGATGATGGGTATGTACACCTACCCTGTACTGACGAGAACAAATAAGTTCGAAACCGATCTGCAGGTGGTTGAGGATGGAGAGGGCTTCAATTCAATCTGAAATAGTATTTTACTGTGTAGACAAAAATACGCCCTTATTGTATGAGGATCATCGGGTGGTCTGGGAAATAATAATTTTCCATATTGGTATTCAAACCATAATTCGATATCTTCATTGCTTCTCGAGTTAATTATAAATAAGAATTTTATTATTTAAAAAAAATATGTTGGGTAGGTACCTACTTATCATGATATCCATTAAAATAAAATATTGCCAACCCCGTTAGATGCTAGGCGTTAATTTTTTACCGGGTAAAACTGTCTTATTTTTTTTGTGTTCAAGGAAATCAAGTTTTATATAAAAATGTCAAATTAACTACAATCAAAGTTGTTTCTAGCAGGGTTGGCAATATTTGGTTCTCATGAATATCCTGATAAGTAGGTACCGGACATAACTTTTCTTGGTCGATTTAGCCAATGAATTTTTCCCCCCCTAAGACGTAAATTTTACGACTTCTATAATACGGTATCTCGCCGACCTTAGTGGGACACCCTGTGTACATCATTTCACCTAAACGATGAAACAACGTCAATGTACGTAAAAATCTATCCCACGACACTCCGTTTAACAATACCCCAGTGCCCTTCAATATTTTAAAAGTTAAACAGGAATTTACCTACGTCAATAAAATATTTACCCGTATATGTCCCCGGAGACGTGCAGGAAAATTAAACCCGGAAAAATAGTTTTCAGAACTAAAGTTTTCTGGAAAATAGGTCCCTAATGTCAGATGAAGTTCTTTGTTCATATTGGACTGGAAACGTCCTTATTTTAAATTCAGTAGTTTTGTTTTTAAACAGTTTTTGCAGAACAAGTAACTGAAGTAAGATTCCCATCTCCGTTAAAACAGGAATTTATAAAAAATAATCTCTTAATTTAGAGGATCGCATGAGCGTCCGAAGGGTCAATTCAATATACAGGGTGTTCCTTAATGGCGTGCTAATATTTCAGGTTGTGATTTCTTAGGTCATTTTATAAAGAAAAGTTCATATGGACATTTATGGCCGCAACGGCTTAAATTTTTTGCTACAGGGTGTTGAATTTTTATTTTTTAAATGGTTATTTTTTCATACCTCCGAAAGTACTGTAAATATTATTTTAAATTTTAGTATGTGTTAATAGGATATAGAACCACAAATTTTAGTTAGAAAAGTTATTCAATTGTTCCACCAGTGGCGTCTCTGCAAACATGTCATCTGATATTTTTTACGAAAAAGATGGTACGCCACCGACATTTTTCCATGTGGATATATTTTTTGGTGTGCATGGTCAATTCTACATGAAAAAATTAATTATAAATTTTATTTCATAAAAATTGTTGGAAGTGGCCACCTTTACTTAACAGGCATGCTTCCGCCCGTCTTCGCATCGAATTGCCCACTCGTTCAAATATTTAAATTTTTATAAGACAAAATTTATCATTAATTATTTTATCAATGTTAATAATAATGAGTTTCAATATGAATCTAGTGGTTTTATTCAAGAACGGTGTGTCTGACGAGAAAAACTCAAGAGACTGTTTTCATGTAGAATTGACCAGGCTAATCAGAAAAACTATTCACATAGAAAAATGTCAGTGGCGTACCATCTTTTTTGTAAAAAATATCAGAGGACATGATGTTTGCAGGGACGCCACTGGCGGAACAATTGAATGACTTTTCTAACTAAAAATTGTGATTCTATATCCTATTAACACATACCAAAATTTAAAATAATATGTAAAGTACTTTCGGAGATATTAAAAATTAACCATTTAAAAAATAAAAATTCAACGCCCTGTAGCAAAAAATTTAAGCCGTTGCGGACAATTGAATGACTTTTCTAACTAAAAATTGTGATTCTATATCCTATTAACACATACCAAAATTTAAAATAATATGTAAAGTACTTTCGGAGATATTAAAAATTAACCATTTAAAAAATAAAAATTCAACGCCCTGTAGCAAAAAATTTAAGCCGTTGCGGACATATGTTCATAGGAACTTTTCTTCATAAAATTACCTAAGAAATCACACTCTGAAATATTAGCACGTCATTAAGGAACACCCTGTATAAGCAAAGTTGATCATGATACATGAGATATTTATTTGTAAGTATTTTACCTATATCCTATCTCAACAAATTGCAGAGAACTCGCCTGTTAACAAATTATTATTAGTACTCGCCTGTTAACAAATTATTATTAGTATTCCTACAAACTTGCAGATAATTTTCAGCAATGTCTCTTGCCGACTTTTCCTATAAATATTTTTTTTCTGAAGCTATACGTTGAACGGTTTACGAGATACAGCCGCGTACCTCGCCACCCTGTACAGGCCGACAAGTGGAACTGTATCTCCGACGTATCGGTAAGGGGAAAGCAATATCGTTTAAAACATGGTCTAGTCATGGGCGTGCTATTATTATTTTAAATAATGTAAAATAGGAAATGATTCAGTAATTGCATTTTATGCAATCAAGGTTTAAAAAAAAAGACTTTTTACAAGATGTAAATTTTTCAACATGGAAACAACAGCTACATGATAATTGATTATTGATTATTTTTTAGTATTGGTCGCATTAATGTCCCTTTCTAGCTTTCGCTTAAGTGGTAATTTAAATATACTGATTTGTGATTCCTCTTCACCTACCCTATAAACATTTGCAATCTGCACTTCACGAATCTGATTGTGTAGCTTTTTACAAGGAGTATACCCGTTCATTATCACAAAGTTCAACATTTTAAAATAACACTGTAAAACACGACACAATGAACACGTATTTATAAAATACAATTTAACAAAATACAATAACTATTGCCCTTTCTATTAATACGCAACTGGGTGGGTGCATCCATCAAATATCGGATATCGTCGAACAAGCCCGATGGCCTGTCGGGTGTCTTACGATACGCATGCGCTGTGTGTCTGGGATATAACCAATCAAATTAGCGCTAGCTACCTGTAACACAACGGACTATGTTACCATATTTTTAGATTAAAAGTACTTTAATCAAAAAAACATATTATTTTGTATTTAAATGTAAAAATAAATAGTTTGAATAGAAGGTTTTAATAATATTGAAACTATAATAGAATATTAGTTTCTTTTATACCTACATATTACAATTTATTGTAAATGTAGATTAAGGTTCTTCTCGGTAAGAGATTATAAAATTAAAATTTAATATACTTACTATGTGACAACATTGTTAACCTCAGAATTTTTAGTCCGCATTCCTTTCGTAGCTACAGACAAACTTGTCGACCTGTACAATAAGCTCGTAGAGTTCGGTCCGTTCTCCGAACAAACCCTGTAGAACTTCCAACTTAATATATAATTCTAAATTATTCCGTCCGTTAAAAAATAACAGACTAGACATAAAAAAATAGTTAGTAACTTATTTAAGGCCCTTTTGTTTCCACGGAGCTCTTTAATCAAGTCGACAGACGCGAAAGAGTCCCCCGCGTTGTCAAATGTCTTGACATTTGTATTGCATGATAATAATCTCACTTGACAGTATTAAATCCGGACTTTAGTATTTACAGTGTTGTCATATAGGCCATTTGAATCAACACTTGCTTTAAAAATTCTGTACAAATGACGGAATTGGGGATACTTTTCTAGATAAGTAAATTAAATTAAATATCTGTTAATTAAATCGTAATTAACGTTAAAAATAATTATCAAATTCAAAAATATGGAACATTAGAAAAAAACTATTATTATCTTTCTTCCTTGCATTAACTACACTTCATGAACGGGTATATGAAGTTTTTACACTGCATGAAGGTTGCCTAGATTTGCGGTAAACACTGCCAAAAGATAACCATGTTTTGTGCATAAATAACATCGTCGGTCGTAGATCTTTCGCCAGGTGTTTCATGTTGGATCGGTACCGATGCCAGTTTTGGAAGAAACTTGTTGCACCATAAAATGCGAATAAGATTCTATGGGCAGAGTATTGTTTCACCATCTTATCTGCGTCTTTTTTAATCCTTAAAACTTTTTTTTAGGTATTAATTAAAGGAAACAAAATGGCTGTAAAATTATCCTAGACTATTAAAGTTCAAAGAGACGAACCGTTTATTTTAACTTTAACAAAAAAAATGAGTCTTAACATTAAATAAACAAACAATATAATTCCAAGAAAATCATAAAACTCTTAACCTAACCTCAATATTTATAGAGATCCAGAACTCGATACCGATGCCAGTTCTGGAAGAAACTTGTTGCACCATAAAATATGAATAAGATTCTATGGGCAGAGTATTGCTTCGCCATCTTATCTGTGACGATTGAGATTTCGCATAAAAGCGACCAAGGTCACCACTAATACAGTGGTCACAATCAATAGCAACTGTGGATAAATAGTATCTTCCTACGACCATCTACAAAAATGAAAAAAATAGCACGGCTAACTTCCCTAGAAAGTGTCTTATATCACACGCGTGTTGAAAAAATGCATTTCAACTCACGAGTTTATTACATTTCAATATAATATCCGAATAAACCCGAATAACCTCTCGGAGTAAATTGGGATGTTGGATGTAGTAAAGGGCACAGGCCCTATAGGAAAAATTCGCGTAATTCGCCTAAAGCGATTCACATTGGCTTTGAATCGTTGGAGGCTATACTTGGCGGGAAACACGACCTCGACCTTCTTAAATAATGAAGTTGGAGGAGTACTTAGCTTAACCACATAGGGATGGGCGGCAGTGGTTCCTCGTATTTCTGCTATTCACCGCTCTGGGCGGAATTAAGAGGTCAAGGTCAGCCGAGCATTTTCCATGGAAATATCTGTAGAAGAGAGTCAAATCACCAACCTGTCTTCAATGTTGGTTGTGTGCAGAGCTCCAGACATGAGACCAGTACTCTAGTGATGGTCGAATCTGTATAGTATCAAAAGTTATTGAGGTGTGTACAACTTTTTGGTCCGGAAGAGTACATCAAGTTTCTGTGAAGCTACCTTGTCGATTGCCACAACGTGATTATGCCAAGACATATTTCCTCCAGATTGACGCCAAGCAAATTAATAGATGAAGTCAGTGGGATTGCGTGTCCTGCCATGACTATATCCGGTTCTGTAATGTTAACCTTTTAAGAGAAAACTGCTGCCTGGGTTTTCTTAGCGTTAAATTCAACTTGGTTACTGTCACCCCAAGCCAAAATATCTTCCAGGTATTTGTTTAGCCGGGTGTTGTAATAATAATTTGAATATTGTTTTAAGCAAATATGTAAAACTCTCATAATTGACAAATTAACGACATTTAACTCCATCCCTATAAATATTGACGTTAGGTTAAGAGTTTTATGATTTTCTTGGATTATATGTGTTTATTTAATGTTAAGACTAATTTTTTTTCTTGTTAAAGTTAAAATAAATGGTTCGTCTCTTTGAACTTTAATAGTCTAGGATAATTTTACAGTCATTTTGTTTGCTGTAAGTAATATTTAAATAAAAGTTTTTAAGAAGTAAAAAAAGTTCTTTGGATTAAACAATCCACTACGTTGAAGAGGCAAATCTAATTACAAATCAGAAACTATAAAAATGTATACACACAATACATAGTAATTAGTGTAAGCAAATAGGACAATAGCTATTATTTTTATTTACAACCAGGTAAGTCAGCTAAACTGTCCAAATAATTGAGAACGGTACTTGTGGTCGCAGGAAAAATTATACGAAAGTGACTTTATCAAACTCGATGGATTCTCGCACCACTTTCAATACTCGTTATGTAATATACTATAAATACGACTTAGATATCGAAAACACTAAACTTTGCTTCCGCAAATAAGGACGTTACGGGGCCTCAAAGTTCAGCAAGCCATAGCGGACTCTCCTCTACTAAGCAAGGCCACACAGATTGAAATTTACAACTCGGATTGCGAGATGCAACTCGGAATTTGAATGTAAAATTGTAACCCTTCTACCGCTTCGTACTTTATAACTCAAAAGTCCGCTCCGTGGGGTGAAACCGTCTTGAGTTAGGTATTATCGCGCTTGAGTTTGATAATATTTATAATTACAGTATTTTTACTTCACAAAATACTGCATAAAATGATTCTGGCTACTTCTTCAAAACTTTGCTTTTGTGCCAACACTGTAACCACTTTCAAAGTCCACTCGATAGTGAAATTGAAATTTTAAATATATCGGCAGTATCGTCAACCCATAACGTGTATCAACGCATTCCTTCCAGTATCTATGCTGTAACTGTAAGCCATCGAGGAACGGAAATATGATGTTCTATTATAAAATTTAGCTGTATGGTCAAAACATTCGTAAATTAAACTGAGTATTTTTTTAAATATCATCCACTCCATGTCCATGTCCATGTCAGCAGAAAATCATTAAGAAAAAATAATATTTTAAGTTTTCTTGCAGCACATTGAAAGAAGATTATATTTGAGATATAAGTGATCAATTATTTTAAATGCATATACAGGGTGTCCGCTAATTAATGGTACATGGAAAAACCACGACTCCTTACGTAAAAATATTAGGATTTAATTATACTTACCTATATCCGAAAGTTGATATTAACTGAGATACAGGGTGTTAAAGTTAAAACTTTATTTTTGTTTTTCCCTAATAACTTTGAGAGCAATTAACGTTTTTTTACAAAATTTGGCAATTATGGTTTTTTTAGGACGAGAAATTGATGTATTTATGAAATTTTAATGCACAATGTAGGGGGCGCTGTCTGCGGCATTATTTGCACATTTGTTAGGTCATAACATTTTTGTGCCTCAGTGTATTTAAGTTATTAATGAAAATAATACTTTTCTCATATTTATTACTTAAAAAAGGAAGTTCAGGTAGCCCAGAGTTACCATTTCGGAGATATTTGCATTTAAATTGTTTAGTGCACCCTGTCTAATTATTATTAATTTGTAAACAAAATTTTCTTCTTAAAGTAACCTATGAGAAAGCAAATAAAATTTAGAGATGCAGGTGCTATTGTACAGAAAATGTTTCATTTTTGAGTTTATCGTAAGTGTGTGTTTTCATTGCTGTTGGTTTTTTCGACATGATATTTTCTAGGGTCAAAGTTATTTGAATTAAAGTAAGTTAAAGAACAATCCAATTGTTGTATTTATTATTCCCAATAACCATTACTAGAACATTCATTATCATGTAAAAGTTAATTAGTAAGAAGTAACAAAATATTATTTGCTTGCCTGAGCTAACGCGCTAACAATTTAAATGCAAATATCTCGGAAGCGGTAACTTTGGGCGACATGAACTTAGTATACCTTTTTTACGTAATAAATATTAGAAAAGTATTATTTTTATTAAAAACTTAAATACACTGAGGCACAAAAAACTTTGATCTTATTAATCTTCGAAAAATGCCGCAGACAGTACATTAAAATTTCACAAAGAAATTAATTTCTCGTACTAAAAAAAACCATAATTGCCAAATTTTGTAAAAAAACGTCGCAAAGTTATTAGAGAAAAACAAAAATGAAGTTTAAAGTTTAACACCCTGTATCTCAGTTAATATAAACATTCGGATATAGGTAAGTATAATTAAATCCTAATATTTTTATGTAAGGAGTCTGTGGTTTTCCATGTACCATTAATTAGCGGACACCCTGTATGTATTTTTAATATTATAATAATATTTAATTAAATAAACGTTAAAAAGGGCAAAATAAACCGGCAATTATGACTAGGACTATCAACGCTGCGGGTCTAACCATAGGAATACGTTCCCTCTTATAACACACTATAGGGGCATATATGCAATCTGGCAACAATGCATTCTCTAACTAGTTTTACATGCAAGCCCATGGAAAATTCCCATTTAATCTCAAGAAAGTATTTTCCCTATTCATTAGAAAAGTCGTCTGTCCCGACTCCGTTTTGTTTTTCCCTCGCCCGCTTGATTTGTAGCCGGTTATTTCTCACTTCTGATCTTCCGAGACTCGTACTTTTGAGATAATAACTTTTTGGTATATTGTATTAAGAAACTTTCTAAATTTACGTTTAGAATTAAATGGAAATTAACTCTTTTTTCCTTTTTCGGCCTAGGGAAGATCTGGTTCTGGATAACCTAGAAAACGGTGAATATTTCCTTAAATAAACAGGATATAAAGAGTAACAAAATTTAGAACACGGGAAATATTTCGTAGTGTCCAATTTTCGGTAGTTTTACGTCGTATCTCCGTTATTAGTAAAGATCGAAGGATGCCGCTTTCGCAGCACTGTGATACTTTGTGCGAAACAAAAGATGCCGCAATTAGAATTTTTCTAGGCCTCCCTGTTTTTGAAATCCTGGGTACTTTTGTGAATTTTCCATTTTGGGAAATCCCCGCCCCCATATTTCGGTTACGCTCTAAAATAGCTTATCAAGTTAAATGTTTTCATTGTAGTTTTTTACGTAGAATCCAGCGACGTAGTCAGATTTTTTCTACATTCAATAGTTTTCCAGAGAAAAACAATTTTTTTAATTGGGTCACCCTATATATTTTTTAATAATGTTTTTAACTCGCAGCTTCTCAGAAATATATAATACTTTATTTTTGGTCTTGATATTATGCCCGAAATTTACGTTTTTTAAAAAATATACATTTTTTTTGAGTACCTAGGCCATGGATATTAAAAAAAGAACACTCAGTTACAAAATATTCAGGTCCTCTAAGTTATTTTAAATTAATTAATAAAAAACATCAGTTTGTCCTAATTATTACAGCCAATGTAAACTAAAACATGACTATATCTTGTGTAACGAAAATGCAGATGAGTATTTCAATGGTAAATATAAGTAATTTTGTAGTATGTAATTCTATAAAATTTCTTTAATTACTTGTAAATATCTCAAAAGATGACAGCAGGATAAAATAATTTTTCCAAGGTTAAAATCAAATTTAATTGAACATGGTTCATTTTCAAAACCTTCGCCTAAAATCTATAACGAAAATCGAGAGACTGATGAAGTAAATGTGCCTTGCTTCAATTGAAATAAATCATATTATAATAATCAATAATAACTATATGTGTGAAACATGTCTAAGGCGTAATGGAGAACAATTTGAGAAATATTTATGAGAAAATTCCATAAACATTCTTTGTTTCTTATATTTCATCGCACTAGTAATTGTTTTTTTTTAAATATCCTATGGTATACCCAGTCGATTCTGTGCATGGTTGTACAGGACCGCCCTCTGCAAGTGGCGATTGACTGATTTCTCTCAGATACCTTCACCATCAATGCCGGTGTCCTCAAGCGTCCATATTATCTCCCACTCTCGTCTTACTCTACATTAACGACCTTCTTGTGGAAACGAAAAATCCGATATTTAGTTTCGCTGACGGTAGCACACTTATCTCATCTTTCTCTTTGAATGCACAAACATCGACTGCCGACGCACATCTTCGCAGACAGCATGAAGTATCGCGGCTCAACAAAGACCTGGAAGAAATTTTGGCTTGGGGTAACAGTAACCAAGTCGAATTTAACGCTAAAAAAACACAGGCAGCAATTTTCTCTAAAAAGGTTATACAGAACCGGATATAGTGATGGCAGGACACGCAATTCCACTGGTTCATCTATTAATTTGCTGGGCGTCAATCTGGGAGGAAATATGCCTTGGCATAACCACGTTGTGACGATCGCCAAGATAGCTTCTCAGAAACTTGGTGTACTCTTCCGAACAAACCCGAATAAACTCGACCATCACTGCGAGTACTGCTCTCATGTCTGGAGCTCTGCACCCAAACATACTCTTCGGCTACTGGATTCCATCGAAAGAGGGCCATTCGTCTGATCGGAGACCACGAGCTGACGAAGAGCCTCGACAGCCTAGTAGAACATCAAAGACAGGTTTGACTCTCTTTTACAGATATTTTTATGGGAAGTGTTCGACTGACCTAGCCCTCTTAATTCCGCCCAGAGCGGCGAACAGCAGAAATATACGACGAACTACTGCCGACCATCCATATGTGGTTAAGCTTAGTACTCCTCGAACTTCATTATTTAAGAATTCTTTCATCTGGAGGACTTCATCCTTATGGAACGACCTTCCCGCGGTCGTTTTTCCCAACGAATATAACCTCCAACACCAACGTGAATCGCTTTTTGCACACACGCACCACTCCCAGAGTGCCCTAAAGGATTTTTCCTATAGTGCTTGTGTTTGATTATAAAAAAAACCTTAAGTAACACCCTGTACGTACAAAAAAAAGTAGGTAACATTAATATTAACAAGAGCTGCTGCATGCTGAGAACGTAAAGAGAAAAGATATTGTTTATACCGTTATTAAATGAGGAGCATAAATTCAAAAGGAATATTATCCCAAACTTCTAATTTTTAGAAACAGATGGCGGTACATATTTAAACTGTCCACCTTTATAGTCCATCAATAATATTAGTTCCGAGTAATTTTTATCCCTTGTAAAATTCAATTCAAAATACTGAAATTAAATCAAAAAGGTTATTATCCTCATAATTATAGTTTCAAATAGGATATTATTTATGTTTGGCACAAATAGGTTTTTATCCTTTATAAAACTGCATTGCAAATATAGAAATTAATTCAAAAAGGGTATTATCCGTACACGTGTTATTTTACTTGTTTTGGCACTCTTTGTTTATAACTTGCTTTAGCTCGTTGTGCGTATAAATTGTTATTTTTTGTCGCCTAATTGAGAAAAAGACACGAAGGAATTTTTTCAAGTAACGTACGTACATTATACCATGATATGAGTGGAGTACGTAGCCCGAAACGTCCGTCCATTTGCGCTTAATACATGATAGGTAACTCTAAATGTTCTCCTTATCTGCGCGTTTCACGTAAGACGTTTTTTGATAACCCCCGTATAACCAAGTTTCCCCTTAAGTTTTATTTGAATTTAATTTAATCAGATTATTAAGTAGACGTCTATTTTTTGGAAATTATTAGGGTAGTTGAGATCCCTTTAGTTGGGAACAAAACGCTAGCTTAGGTTTATTTTATATTTTAAATAATGAAAATAAATCTGAATTTAAACAGAGTACGTGACAGATGAATGATAGGTTGGGTGAAACAATTGAATGATAGTTCAGGTTAATTCTGATTGTATATAAATCTACGAGTACTTCGGGTCGCGTTACTCGACATACGCAAGGACTAACCCTTAAATCAACCGTCAATGACAGCAGACAGTAAAATTAAATAAGTAAAAGCCCTCCGTGTTCAATATAATAACTTGCATTGTTATTGTATTCATTGGACATGCCCGAGCCAATACAACAATAAGTATAGCTTGAACAAAAGTTAGGCCTCGTCCTACGTTCAACTAACTATACTTTTAAATTAATATCAGTAATTTATTTTCAGACAAAATTATTGCCCTCATTTCTTCATGCGCTCTGGTGGATTGCTGACAGCTTCCAGTTAGCGGGGAAAGGATGGTGGGTCCACACAGGACCGACTGACACATGCGTGTCAAGTCGGCAATGGCTGTAATTGCCTGGCATCCCTGACAACAAACACCTATTCGATTCGGAAAACCATAATCGAGAAAATTGCGTTCGAAAATACAGCGTCTCTAAATTATGATGAATTTGTCATTGAATATCGAGACTGGCGACATTACTGATAGTGTCGACCAGCACTCATACATATATTCAAAATGTAATGATTAAGAAAGTTAGATTGGCTCTAAATAAATAATTCCTGGGTGGGGAATTCACCTCTTGATAGAATTCAAAAATGGGGACAAAATTAAATTTCCAAATAATAGCCGTCTACTTAATAATCTGATTAAATTAAATTCAAACTAAACTTAAGGGGTAAATTGGTCGGACAGGGGTTATCGAAAATCGTCCTACGGAAAACGCGCCGTAAGAGAGCGTTTGAGTTGCCTACCTTTGAGCTAGCGCAAAACGGACGGGCGTTAAGGTTTACGTACGTCACTCTTACGACGTACCCTAAAAATCTTAAATGGTAAAATCCATACACCAATTTTACAAATTCGGCGACATTTTGTTGATAAAAATGGATATTGAAGGAGTTTTAATTAGTGAATGTAATGAGGGTAGTAGGAAGAAAGATATATTGGGTTCAAAAAGCTTTTTATCCATTTTTTTTCCTTAATAACTGCATTAATACAACTTTTTTTTTCTGTGTAAATAGTATTTTGCTTCAAGGGTGTGTTATGTACAAGTTGGTGAGATAAAAGAAAATATTGCACGCACTCTCTTTTAGATAACACAAATCTTTAATTATCTTATAATTAGTGTTGTGACCGCTCGAGCGAAAAACCGCTTCACTCGATTATTGAAATAACCGACATCGCTAGATTATTAAAAAAAAAACGCTCGAGTTATCTATTCAGGCGAAAACCGTCGCTCGTCACTTATTATCTTCCACTCGATACCCGCACTTCGATTGACGCCGACGGAAATGTACCGCTGTAGTGTGATCGAGTTAAAAAACTGCTCGTATATTCGAACAGTTTTTCACTCGATAGGAAATACTATAGTTATAAATTCAGGCGAAAAATGGAAAAATATCGCCTGTTGATAACCGACCTTCGTTATACGCGCCGCGCTATCCGATTGGCGACGTTCGAGTTTGACGTTGAGCAGGTAATTCGACATACGTCTTTCTTAAAGGCACATAAACGAGAAGCTGCATATAAAAAAGTATGCCAAATCCCTTAGCGGAGTCATCGGGACATGAGTTTGGTAAAGTTTTGTTTTAACTGGCTAGCCAGCGGAGTAGTTTAGTTCTCCGATTGTAAATATTAAAAAATTAAAGGATATAATTTTAAAATTTTTATTTACTATAAACTCGAGAGAACTTCTCAAAAATAACATAATAATAGAAATTGTTTAAAAAATAGCAAAACGAACAAAATGGTTAACAAAATATATAGAAAAATTCGTTGGTAATCTTATAGTAAACATTTTAAAATCTAAACAGGAACTTTTTATTATTAAACTCAAGAAGACTTCTTAAAAATAACATACATTATAGAAAATGTTAATGGAAAATAAGAAAACGAGCAAAATAGTTAACAAAACATAATTATCGACAAATTTTTTGGTAACCAAAAGTAAACATTCTTAAATTTAAACAGGAACTTTTAGGTAACTATAAACATGAATTTAAAAAAATAATAACCAATTTTCTTATTTTGCCAGTGGCGTAACTAAGCCTAAATTTTTGAAGGGCACATAGTGGGCACCTGATAATTTAAAGTGGAAGAATTTGACAAGCTATTTTAAACATCTACTTATTTTTATGCTCGTAGATTGAGAAAGATGTGAAGAAAAATAACTCTTGGTAATACTTCTTGTTCGGGTTAAAAAAGCACAATAATAAACCCGAACAATAAATATCTACATATTTGGGTGATTTTTGGCAGTTTTTTGTTTGGTATCGAGACACGTGGTAAAAATTCATTATTCACAAATAAATATATTTCTGGAATTTTTTTGGTGGCTACTACAATTTTTTAGCTAAACCTATGCCCACCCGTAGTTACGTGCCTGCTAAATACTCTAGCTGATCACATGTAAACGGCTAAGCTGCTGGTGGAGCAGTCGGTGACGTCATCGCTTGGTGAATTGGAATTTCAAGCGATTCACTCGAGCGATTCATTCGATTATTAAAATCGCTCGAGTATCAAGTACTCGATTATTAAAATCATCGGTTTTCCCAACACTACTTATAATATACAAATATGGATATTATTCTACGGGAATATTTTAACAAAATAATATAAAAATGTAAGTGAATAAACTCATCAAATGCACGTGTACAACGGCCTACTGAAAGAAGCCGTAGCGGTCTGCTTCCTTCTGAACAGGAAATCGTTAACAAGATTTTTTCAGGAGCTAAAGAATTATTTTATTTTATGTTAGTTCGTAGAAGCGTTTCGCAGCATAAGCAGCTTGAAGGTGGATCCAAATCGATTAGTCATTCGTGATTCGCGATGGGTGGTTCGTGAACAATTCGAGATTAGTGTGTAGGGACTTGCTCGTTTAAAATCGATTCGTAAACAGTACGATTTGTGGCTAGGGATGAAGGGAACAAGCAGCGAATCACGAATAGCGAATCTACGCATTAGCAACCTTTGTATTTGTAGTTCTATTTGTTTTTATTAATTTTCTTATAGTTTCAATGACATATATTGCATTCTGGTGTCCATTTGAAAAGATCGAACAAACCCGTACTATATGGAGACCATTTCAGGAATATTTAGGGGTGAGCAGGCCTTTCTAGAAGCAATGCGTAAGATACGACTTAAAAGTAAAAAAAACTTATTTTGCTTGCATTGACTAGTGATTGGCCATACGGATTTTTTTGCCGATACTTGAGTTGGCAATACCTATATACAGGGCGTTATGGAAATTACTTATTATATTTCAACCGGCAAATACTGACATGAAAATAAATTGAAGGAAAATAACCTTAAATGGCGCTTTGAATTATTAAGCGAAATATACACTTTATATGAAAGCCCAATAGTCTCGTCCAACCAGCGCGGTTGCCATTTCCGAGACTATCATTATAAAGAAAAGTATTACAGAAAGAAATTCTTCATTTTATGAATATAACCTTATAAAACATCGAAAGTGGCAACCCTGTATTTTTAAGTATCAACCCCAATCGAGTAAAACAGAATATGCAACCGTTTCTGCAAGGTCAGCTGTTCCTCCAAAATTAGCCGGCCGATTTCATACTGCTGTTTCAAACAGATTTGTGTGTTAAATTGTATGTTAATACTTAAACCCGAGTTTAAATTATTACGTTATTAGTTCTTTTCGCGAGGGCAGTGCCCCAGTCCAGCAGTTCAATATTGATCGACGGAACCAACGTGTTATTTAGTTAGACTTTTGTCTACACAGTAGCACTTTAAAATACTAATTCAGATTGAACGGTACTTAGATGTGTTGTGACGCGAAAACTATGTGATTTTGTGATGTACTTAGTGTTTTTTATAAATTAAGTTGGATTATTATATCGTCTCTAGACACCTCGTCCATTAAAATTTTCCTGCGAATATATACACAACATATCCCGCATTTCTGCGTTTGAAAACAAATTGTGTCTCGGCATTGTTACTTAACTTACGATAAACTCAAAAATGAAACATTTTCTCACAAAGCCATCTTACAATAATCAACAAACAAATACGAACATGGAGGTTTCATAGCAACTGCATCTCTAAATTTTATCTGTTAAGAAAACAATTTTGTTGGGCAGGGTGCACTGAACAATTTAAGTGCAAATATCTCCGAAACGATAATTCTGGGTGACCTGAACTTAGTATACCTTTTTTACGTAATAAATATGAGGAAAGTACTATTTTCATTAAAAACTTAAATACACTAAGGCACAAAAAGTTATGACCTAATAAAAATGCGAAAAATGCTTCAGACAGCGCCCCCTACATTGTACATTAAAATTTCACAAAAAAATCAATTTCTCGTCCTAAAAAAACATGTTTGCCAAATTTTGTAAAAAAACCTTGATTTCTGTCAAAGTTATTAGAGAAATACAAAATTGAAGTTTTAATTTTAACACCCTGTATCTCAGTTAATATCAACTTTCGCCCATAGGTAAGTATAATTAAATCCTAATATTTTTACGTAAGGAGTCTGTTGTTTTCCATGCACCATTAATTAGTGGACAGCCTGTATAAAATGCTGATCCGTTTCTTTATCGGATATATATATACTGTATACGTTTCTCAAACAAATTTTAATGTTTGTTTTGAAAATAAACAAGAAACTCTTGCAATTGAACCATCATGATTTTGACGTATAAGTCCGATTAGCGCAATCTGGTCGAATTCTAAATTTTCATATAAAATATAAATCCCACTTCTAATTCTCTTGAAATCCCGATTTTTGTACCATAACCCCAAACTGGTTACTGAGAATCCGTTAGACCGAAATTCTAATCCTCGACAAAAATAATATTGTTTCAATTTTCAAATGACTCTGACTCGAAACATTTTAAAAAACAAACATTTTTGTAATTTCTCTTAATAGTATAATCTAATTTCATTCAACAATCCCGGAGAAATATCTCAATTCATCGAACAAAAGAGAGATTTGTGGCTCTATCGAGAGGCAGTGCGGATTTGCAAGTAAAATTTTGTTTATCAGCGAAATCGTTATGGATTTAGCAGTTTTAAATGGGATTATTTTAAAGCTAAATCGATATTTTACAAGATAAAATCGAGTATCCGGCCGAAATAGAGTTTAAAATAGATTAAAATAGGATTTTCTGTAGGAATATAACAAATTGCGTAAAAATTTGGTTAGGACAAATAATTGTTTTTAGTCCGGTCAGTTCCAACAAACGTGTCTCGTTCAAACTTCGACTTTTTCATGATATTTTATTTGATTTATGTATCTTATAAGTAATATTTTATTAATTAATTTATCTCAAATACCGGGTGTCCGTGTAAGTACCTCCTAATCTCTCGGAGGCATATGATAGAGTGGCTCGTGATCTATTGATAGAGTGGGTTCACAAGTATGGTGAAATTATTTTTAAAATTTTATTTTTGTGTAACGACCAAACAATTACTTCCTAGGCGTTTTAAATGTAGAAAGAAAAGAACTAATCAGAAAATGCGTTAGGTAAAACTATTTATTTTTTAATTTTACACAAGGAACTACAACTTTTGGAAAATTTTCTTAGTGTGTATAGCTGTCGGATCTTAACGTCGTCGGATGCAACCCTCGTATCAAAATTTTTATACAGTCCACTACTAATACTACTAAAGCCATCTACGAGCTGTCAAGAAAACCGAATGATGTCCAATACTACTACCGCCATCTACGAGTTATCAAGAAACCCGAATGATGTCTAATACCACTACGCCATCTACGGCTACGTCATTAGGTGCAACCAAGACGAGAACAATAGTTAACTGTTTTATGACGAGAACGAATCGAGCCACGAGACTGACAAGTTGGCATTCTTCATATTTTCAGTGTTTATTAGTTTAAATCCTTAAATAAAATGGTTTAAAATCAAATCGAGTATCATTTATCGAAATACACAACATTTATCGACCCTACAAATAGTGCTTAAACGTAAAGTCCATTCTTCGGTTCTTAATTGTAGAAAATTGATCAATAACAGCCTCATTAAGTTTGGAATACCCTCTATAAATTTTTTTTCATATATTTAATTTTTAGACTTTCTAATAAAGTCAATAGATTTACCCTTTGTGGTCTGCGTTTAATTAATTTCGGATTTAGGTGTTCCCTAATCCTTCACTTCAATTTTTTGCTCCAAACTCAAAGAGCTAAAGTAGTTCTTAAATAGTCCACCATCAACTATTCATTTTAACTTAATAAATATATAATATTAAAATATTAAAACATACAGGCTAGAATTTCTAACTAGATGCACGAACAGACACAAAAACTGTGCGCCTTTTCCATGTAAAATCGCCATAGCCCCGCTATCCCCCGCTGCCACCCGCCATCTGTTACTACAGAGAAACTGCACTACTTAATCGCACGTGCTAGCAAGTCTCGACATAATCGTCATTTACCTAGACACGGTTGCCGGATCTATACAGTTTGGTTTGACGGGATGATAAAATATTAGGGAGAGTCGGACTTTTTTAGTTTAACGATACGATAAAATATTAGGGAGGGTCGAGCTTTATACGATAAATAATATTCAATGAATATAAATTAATATTTTTTATTCGTTTTGTTTTTGGGAGTGCACATGCGCATGTGCTACCCATCGATTTACATTTTTGGCTCTAACTTTTGAACACATCGGTATAATTTAATGAATTTTTTATATTTTTATATAGAAGCCGTAAAGAGCCATTAAACCATACTATACTTGATGTTATAAATCATCAGGAAAATCAGGAACAGATTTGCCACAACATTCGTTGGGCCAAAATTTTGACTGGTGTCATTGAACAGAGCTGGTATCCTACAATTTTAGATTTTAGTGGAAGATGCCAAAATATCTCGATTTTATATTTTTTTTGTTGGTTTTAAAGCAAAAAAAGTTCGTTTTAAATATTTAAATGACACTTAATATGGCAAAATGTGCATTTAAAACAATAGGCGATCGGAAAGGACCCCCCACTCCCAAAACCTGGCTACGCCACTGGAAACTACCTTCTTATGTTCCTGGGCATACCTAGTTGTTGCAGAATTATACCGTTGATTCTTACTGCCATAAATAAACTACCTGATTAAACAGTATTGTATACGCCTCAACCACTTCAAACCTCAGTAAATGGGATCAGGGCCGGCTTGAAAATGTATACCACACAACATGATTTATTTTTATAATTTAAAATAAATAGATAGGTATTTTTAGTTATAGGTATTTTTAGTTTTAGGTATCTATCTATAATAAATGTAAAATAATGATAACAATTAATGAAAACCAATCTTCAAAAAGTTGTGCGTCGGTATCTTGATGGTAATCTAAAGAAGAATCTGCTATGTTTTTAGCTGAAAGCAACAGACAATTTGGAACAAACTCGTTCTCGGAACCAGCATGAAATATTGTGATTCTTTTGCCTTTATTTGATGGGTGCCTTGGTTTGACATTTTTTGGAAGAATCATCCCAACCTTTTCTTGGAGTGTTATGGGTATCGAACCATGTTTCGTCAAGGTAAATAATTGGACGATTTTCTTCTCTAAATTGTTTAACAGCTGTTAAATATTTAAGTCTCCATTCCCGACACTTGAAGATGCCCCCCTATCAGCACAATTCCAAGGACGCCACATTCTACCACTAATAAGCCTAACTAAAAATTACTCGCCGGAAAACCACTAAAGATTAAAATTATTAAAAATCACTTTGTATTTATATATGCATCAGGCATAGGTATAAATTGAATTTGTATACCTGGTCCGGCTCTGCTCGAAATGGTTTTAAAATTTGGGATTTCCTTATTTATTTTATGGTCGAATAGATAATGAGGTTTTATTGCAGTCAAAAGATCAACTATATAATTCTGCAAAAACTATACAGCGAAATCTTCCTTATTGAGTTGAGTAGTTGGTAAATAGTTTTTTAATATACAGGGTAGCCCATCAGTTCGAGGAGGTGCTAAAATATCCCTAATTTGTTTCTTTTTTTTCTAGGTAGGTCCTAAACAAAAGCGACTATTATCAGAAGTAAAAATATTATTTTAATTACTTAATTTCATATTAAGTTTTCAATATGTAATTTTATCGTATTTTATTACAATCTAATACTGCAATCAATTCAGAGGATTTTATATGGTCAAAAAGTGTATCCACATTCAGCGTATGCGCCCGTTAAATCATTAGAATTATGGTGCCAGAGTTGTTTTTGCGAATGAGCCCCGCGAAAAATACAACAAGAAAGATTATACTAAACGAAGTCGATCTTTTGAAGAACGTTAATATGCATGTTTAAATAACTGCTAACTAAATAAGTAAACTTCGATCCTATGGTATGCCCAGTCGATTCTATGCATGGTTGTTTAGCTTTCTTAAGGACCGCTCTCTGCAAGTGGCGATTGACGGATTTCTCTCAGACACCTTCACCATCAATGCCGGTGTTCCTCAAGGGTCCATATTGTCTCCCACTCTCTTCTTACTCTACACTAACGACCTTCTAGTGAAAACTAAAAATCCGATATTTAGCTTTGCTGACGATAACACACTTATCTCATCTTTCTCTTTGACTGCACAAACCTCGCCAGCCGACGCACATCTTCGCAGACAGCATGAGGTATCACGTCTTAACAAAGACCTGGAAGAAATTCTGGCTTGGGGTGACAGTAACCAAATCGAATTTAACGCTAAAAAAATCCAGGCAGCAGTTTTCTCTTAAAAGGTTAACATTACAGAACCGGATATATAGTAGTCATGGCAGGATACGCAATTCCACTGGCTTCATATATTAATTTGTTGGGTGTCAGTCTGGGAGGAAATATGTCTTGGCATAACAACGTTGTGGCAATCGCCAAGATAGCTTCTCAGAAACTCTGAACTCTTCCGAACCAGAAAGTTGTACACACCTCAACAACTTTTGACACTATACAAAGCCCAGATTCGACCATCACTAGAATACTGCTCTCATGTCTGGAGATTTGCACCCAAACATACTCTTCGGCTACTGGATTCTATCGAAAGGAGAACCATTCGTCTGATGGGAGACTACGAGCTGACGAAGAACCTCGACAGCCTAGAACATCGAAGTCAGGTTGGGGATTTGACTCTCTTTTACAGATATTTTCATGGAAAGTGCTCGGCTGACCTTGCCCTCTTAATACCGCCCAGAGCGGCGAATACAGAAATACACGATGAGTACTCCTCGAACTTCATTATTTAAGAATTCTTTCATCTGGAGGACTTTATCCTTATGGAACGATCTTCCCAAGGTCGTGTTTCCCAACGAGTATAACCTCCAACGATTCATAACCAACGTGAATCGCTTTTTGCGCACACGCACCACTCCCAGATTGCCCTAAAGGATTTTTCCTATAGTGCTTGTGTTTGAAAAAAAAAACCAAGGAGGCCATTTCGAACATTAATTATAGTTTTTTAAATATCTACTTGTGTGTTTATTTGTCTGTTTCGCTGATCCCGACTATTATTTTCTGTTTTGTTTCTTATTTGTTGTAAAAATAAACTAAAATATTTTAGTTCAGAATGAAATCAAAATCATTATGTCAATAAATTATTAAAAATGTTATAAAATTATCAGTTCTTAATTTTCAAACTGAAAACTATACATATTTAAATTATGAAGTGTTAAAGAGTAATTAATGAAAATATTGTGGTCTCTTGTTTGTCATGACCTAGCAAGAAAAAAATATATACTTATACAAAATAGCAATATTTTGGCATATTAATATCTAAAATTGTGGCAAAACGGCTGATTTTAGGATATAAGTCATTCGTACTTGCGAATATAGAACATAAAATCATTAACAACACAATGCATTAATATACATAGTGATCCATTTAACAAAATGAAGATTTGTTACTTAAAAAGAGAATATTGATACCGCCGTAAAAAAACTCTGTATAAGTTACGACCAGTTTTCTCTATTAAGATCGTTCTGTTATCCCTTAAAATACGGCCATATAGGTAGAATTTTATACCGTCGCACTAATGGGCCACCCTGTAGATAAAAGAGTAACAAATTTCTGACAATACAGGGTGTCCGCTAATTAATGGTACATGGAAAAACCACAGACTCCTTACGTAAAAATATTAGCATTTAATTATACTTACCTAATTACCTATATCCGAAAGTTGATATTAGCTGAGATACAGGGTGTTTGTGTTTTCAATCCAATTGTTGTATTTATTATTCCCAATTATCATTACTAGAACATTAATTATTATGTAAAAGTTAATTGGTAAGAAGTAACAAAATATTATTTGCTTGCCCGCACTAAACAATTTAAATGCAAATATCTCCGAAACGTTAACTCTGGGCGACCTGAACTTAGTATACCTTTTTTACGTATTAAATACGAGAAAAGTATTATTTTCCTTAAAAACTTAAATACACTGAGGCACAAAAAGGTTATGACCTACCAAATGTGCAAATAATGCCGCAGACAGCCTACATTGTACATTAGAATTTCACCTTTAACACCATGTATCTCACTTAATATCAACTTTCGGATATAGGTAAGTATAATTAAATCCTGATATTTTTACGTAAGGAGTCTGTGGGTTTTCCATGTACCATAGGCCCTAGGCAAAAAAATCAGTTACATCTGTGTATGATTACTGTTTATTTATTCAATATCGAGAAGCGAAACAAATAAGTAAAAATTTTACACCATATTTCAATAAATCTCAATTTGCCTCTGTGTTTCAGCCATTTTGAAGCGACAAGCGTGTAGACGGCATTCAATGAATATTTTATATTCTGCGCGTTTATATACTGGCTACATTTCATTTTATGTTTCTTATATTCAATTGTATATGGGATGCTACTATACAGGGTGTCTTAAAAAACATGTGCCATCGTGAACTAAGAAAGATATTTGTTTCAAATATTGTTACTCGCTATAAAAGACGCCGATCTTTTTAATGAAGATATTTTGACGTATGTATCACTTCCGGCTATACCGGAAGTCAGGATTGACATTCTTAATTTAAATAGAATGCTCTATATATTTTACCTTTTTCGATTCTATGTGAGAATCCAAGTAACTTTTCTTAAGAGCTGCGTTTAATCACAGGTTGCCAAGCAATCATTATTTTATGCGAAGGTTTTAGCCAAATATACTTAATCTTTTTCTAATCTAAAACTGGATTCGTAAAGTTAAAGGATTGGAAAACGGCATGAAAAAATTGCGTTAAAAAATAATATATGCTATGGCTGTATCCTGAGAACTACATAGCAGTTGTATAAGTTTTTTGTGAAACATTTTAGAGGCATCCGAGAATATTTCTAAAGCAAAATTATTTTTTTCCGATATTGAGTTCTAGGAGCCAAGAGTGTTATCTGACCACCAGTTAAAATCGGCAGTTTGTTAAAGAAAATGCGATATGCATAACCGCGTTATGTTATAGTTTCCCTTTGATTTTTTAAGGGCTAGAAACTTCTCTCTTTCAAAAAATTTTGTGTAGTATGTTGTAAGTATGCCAATAAATCTGGCAGATTTTTGTATTTTGCACCGTTCTATCCGTAAAAATTCCTTACATAGTTTAACTATTTTCACTTATGTTTTGGGTAGTAAGAAACTTTTTGAGTAGTTAATAATATCTCTTAATGATTGTAATAAGTTGGAAGTGTCGAAAATATTATTTTCACACTGTGAAAAATCATTTCCTAGGAAGAGAAAGTCATCTAGGTAAAGAACTGAAAGGTGGCCATTTTTTCTCAGCATAGTAATTACTGGCTTGAGTGATTTAGTAAACACAAGTGGGGCACAGTTAAGACCAAAAGGTAAACAGTTATATTGGTAAATGTGATTGTTAAACCTAAACCTTAATTATTTATTATGTGTTTTATCTATGAGGACCAAAAAAATAAGCGTCTTTCAGATCTAAAGTAGCCATAAAGCAATCTTGTGATATTAACCTGGACACTGTTCGGTAATCCTCTAACTTAAAGTGTTTAACTGGAATATATTTATTTAATGACTTTAGGTTAAGGATTAATCGTTTGTAGCCATCAGGTTTGGGTGCTAAAAAAATATTAGACAAGTATTGGCCCTTACTAGGCTTAACCTTGGAAATACAATTTTTTGATAGCAGTTTGACTATAGATGACTCTATTTCTTTATGTTCCATAAGAGACCACGTTGGTCCCCTAGGCTCAGTGGCTTACGTGGGTCGTTTTGCAAAAGGAATTTTATATCCGTTGATGTATGACAAAACTTGAGGTTCCGCTGTAAAAGTGCACAACTCCTTATGAAAGTATTTTAGTCTACCACCCACCTTCTCAGATAACGATGATATTTCGCTTTGTTTCTTGGGCATCCTGCTTCCATGCTCTCCTTTCTTTCTATCGTTGTAATGGGCGCTGGAGATAGGGAACTTTTATTTGGGTCAGTTTTGGTCCGCCCTGCTTGCCTCCCTGAGTTGCTTGAGGGGGACCTCTCGAGTTTAAAGTTATTGTTGAACTCTTGTAGGTTTTTGGGGTTTTAACTCCTGCCTAGAGCGCGCCAGTTTCTTTGAGATCTTTACGCGAGTTTCGAGGTCTTCCCAAAAAGCCACGTATCCACTGGTGCTGCCCCTAAAGGTACTTTTAAGATTTTTATTAAGGGTTACAGCTGCCAGCTCTCTACAAGATGTGGTTCCATTATGTACAATGTTCGGCGTCACTCAGCCTTTGGATATAAGTCAGATTTGCTCCTCCCCCTCCTTTTCTTAATATTGCTGTCATGACTTGGTCAATAGCGATAGTAGCCAAACAGACACGTGTCTGTAGTCCCGTTAATCTAGCATCACGGCGGGCTACTAGCTCAGTTAATGCGGCTAGTAAAACTGGATTTAATTTTGGGGGAGCAAGCATCTGGCAGTCTTCGGACACTACGTACTTCTTAACAAGGTCTAAACGCTCTTTTCCCTCCAGACTACTCTTAATAATGACTTCCCATCTAGAGGCTAAATCCTTCTGGAGAGGGGGCCAAATGGGGTTTTGAGCGAAACATCCATTCCTAGCAGCTACTTCACTGTCAATTTCGACATTTGGGGAAATATCCTCAGCCGAAATTTCCCCGCCCTCCCCTTCATCATCCAGGAAGGGAAGAGAAGACAATAGTTATAAACTAAGAACGTTCTCAACTTAAACTAAGTAGAGTACCACGTTGGTCTTCTGTTATCACAAACAGGAATTTTGCTAAGGTGTTTTCTAGTAACGCTACCAGAAAAAACCTGTCATAGTAAAGTACCTAAATTCTGCCATGACGTCATGGTGTAATTAGGTGTACTTACTCGGTATGGGCACTATAGGATTTGACCTATCCTCACTGCTTGGCGTCCAGGGACTGCTAGGTAGCCGAAGAGAGCTACGACTACGGCTTCGACTACTGCTTTTTGTTTGTTCTAAGCTGTGAATTCCTTTTTGTAATTCTTGTAACTGCCTATCCCTTTGAATATAAAACGAACGTTCGTTTTATATTCAAAGGGCTATAAAACGAAGGTTCGTTTTATATTTAAAGGCCTATCCAAACTTTCATCCCTATGTATTTTCTTCCTATTCCTACTTCTACTCCGATTACGATCTCTAGGCATCGGAACACAGTCAACACAAGTACGAAAAAAAAAGCAAGCGAAGTGCCGAGGTACCCAGAAATATTGATTTTCTGCGTAGTAAGTGTGTGGAATGTCACGTAGTAAGATATACTACAGTGATTTATTTACGAGATGAGGCCAAAATATAATTTATTGTTTGAGAGCCACCGACTACCCTGCTCGAGAGGTTTATTGCTTAGCGGACTTCATACACCGTACCGACTTTATTTCTTTTCGTGTCCGTCGACGCGACGCGTTGGGTGAGCCTTTGCACCTTTCCATTAATGTTCACTTGTTCACTTTGTGTTGGCCGGTTTGATATTAAAAGTTACAAAAATTAGAATTAATTTTTTTTTTATGATCAGGAAAAATCCTTTAGGGCACTCTGGGAGTGGTGCGTGTGCGCAAAAAGCGATTCACGTTGGTTTTGAATCGTTGGAGGTTATATTCGTTGGGAAAAACGACCTCGGGAAGATCGTTCCACAAGGATGAAGTCTTCCAGATGAAAGAGTTCTTAAATAATCAAGTTCGAGGAGTACTAAGCTTAACCACATATGGATGGGCGGCAGTGGTTCGTCGTGTATTTCTGATATTCGCCGCTCTGGGCGGAATTAAGAGGGCAAGGTCAGCCGAGCACCTTCCATGAAAATATCTGTAAAAGAGAGTCAAATCCCCAACTTGTCTTCGATGTTCTAGGCTGTCGAGGTTCTTCGTCAGCTCGTGGTCTCCAATCAGGCGAGTGGCCCTCCTTTCGATGGAATCCAGTAGCCGAAGAGTATGTTTGGGTGCAGAGCTCCAGACATGAGAGCAGTACTCTATTGATGGTGGTCGAATCTGGGCTTTGTATAGTGTAAAAAGTTGTTGACGTGTGTACAACTTTCTGGTTCGGAAGAGTACACCAAGTTTCCGAGAAGCTATCCTGGCGATTGCCACAACGTGGTTATGCCAAGACACATTTCCTCCCAGATTGGCGCCCAGCAAAAATAAATCAAGCTAGTGGAATTGCGTGTCCGTTCATGACTATATCCGGTTCTGTAATGTTAACCTTTTTGAAGAAAACTGCTGCCTGGGTTTTTTAGCGTTAAATTCGACTTGGTTACTGTCACCCCAAGCCAAAATTTCTTCCAGGTCTTTGTTGAGGCGTGATACCTCATGCTGTCTGCGAAGATGTGCGTCGGCAGCCGATGTTTGTGCATTCAAAGAGAAAGATGATATAAGTGTGCTATCATCAGCAAAACTAACTATTGGGTTTTCCGTTTTCACTAGAAGGTCGTAAATGTAGAGTAAGAAGAGAGTGGAAGACAATATGGACCCTTGAGGAACACCGGCATTGATGGTAAAGGTGCCTGAGAGAAATCCGTCAATCTCCACTTGCAGAGAGCGGTCCTTAAGAAAGCTAGACAACCATGCACAGAATCGACTGGGCATACCATAGGATCGCAGTTTACTTAGAAGTCCCTCATGCCAAACACGATCAAAGGCTTTAGAAATATCTTGTGCAATAGCCCGAGACTCCCCATGATGTTCGATTGCGTTGGTCCAAAGATGGGTGACATAGGCTAGAAGATCTCCAGTTAATCTGGACCATATTGATGAACGCTGATAATGTTGAAGCCCTCCAGGTACTTTAGAAGATGTTAGTTAATAGCTTTCTCCATTACTTTTGATATAACTGAAAGCAATGCGACTGGTCGATAGTTGCTAGGCAGGGTTCTCTTACCTTTCTTTGGTATAGGCTGGACTCGCGCCGTCTTCCAGCACGATGGAAATATTCCTTGTTTGTAGGATAAGTTAAAAAGTCTACAAAATACTGGTGTTAGTTCATCGGCGCATCTCTTGAGAACTATAACAGGAATTTCGTCTGGACCAGAAGCTTTCTTGACGTCGAGACCTTTCAGGATTCGTTTGACGGGATTATTGAAACATTTTAAAATTATTTTATATTATTTTCAATGTCTGCCATCTAGGATGAATTACCTTATAGTGGCTGTTGAACGTATTTGATGAACCAGACTTGCAATTATTTCCGATTGAGAATTTGACTACTTTGGGTATTTTGTTAGGCTTAAGCCGTAAACACACTATTATCACGTCACGTGAGATCACATGCTATCACGCAATGTCACGGCACACCCGAAATATCTGCAAGGCGATTTAAGCGTGCTCATAAATAGGTTTAGAAGTACACTATAGTCACCGCATGCAGCTCACGGCAAGTCATAAGTGACAGCACAATTTTATTTCTGCAAATCTACATATTCGGCACGCATGATAACACGGTGTAAGAGTTTGACGCTAGAAGGCTACAAGATTCACTTGCCCATTTTGACAAACACAAAATATGTAATAACAAAGATCTGCAGTCTGTTTCTAAACCGTGACAGCATATGCTATTCTGCCGATATGACAACACGTGAGTTCACGTGACGTGATAATAGTGTGTGTGCGGCTTTAGATACTCCTGGAGATCATGTTAAATAAAAATGTTTTACATTTTATTTTCATTAACTAAATTAATTCGGATTGATTAATTTTCTTTTTATAAATATTATCCACTCTGGTTTAGCTGTGTCCTCGGGTTACCACACATGCAGGAGTGCGGAGCGGTTTTTACAAACGATAAATGCGATATACCGTAAAGCTTAACTCCGCGTTCTTTGCCATTGTCAACGTAAAGAGCTTATTAACAGTGGTCAACTATTATCGGTCTATTATGCATTGGCATACTCACACCTTCATTTCATAATTCTATTCTGGGGTCAGTCTGTCGAACTTCAGCGAGTGTTTGTTGCACAGAAGAGGATTATTCGAAAAATATTTGGATTGCTGCCTTTGGAGTCATGTAGACCAACTTTTATAAAACATGGAATTCTCTCAGTTACATGCTTGCTTCTTCTGAAGTTGTTATGTTTGTGAGATATAGTCCCAAAAAAATCCGGGTTGTCTGTCAGTCTCATTAACATCGTACGAGGAGTTGCATGTATCATGGTGTGCTTCCTGGATGTCGACTGTCAATGTTTGGTAAAAGTTCTCTTTATTTCTGTGTCAACCCAGACAGCACACATAATCCAAGGGACGTAGTAGAAGTATTCGTTGATTTGGGGCGTTTGGTGGCTTTGCAACGTTTTGTGGTTTTTAAAACTTTTTAATTTTAGTGCTCCGTTTGAATGGAAGTGAAGTGTAAAAACTTTAAAAGGCAAGTAGTTTCAACTTTAATAATGCCAAAAGTTTCAAGAAGTAGTTATCGGCGCGCACGATCATATACAAATAGTCTTTTTTCAAGTTCAATTCTTGTCACAATTTGTTCTTCAAATTGTAAATTTATATTTTATAAAAATTTAAATTATTTTAGGTTAAAGAATTCACCAGAGTGGGCGGAAGAAATCTTTCTGATTGCGCAAGACGCTGCCTTTCAAGCACAAATACCCTAGCATTCAAATACTCATATCATGGGGCCAAGCAAAAATGCCATTTAAAAATTGAAATTTAAATGAAGTCATATTAGGTAAGTCTTTCACCTATTTATTTAGGATACCTATAACAGAGGTTTCTCAAGGGGTACATGCAATTTGTAAATTATTTGTTTTTTTTTTAGAGTCTTTACTTCCGAGAAAGGACTATGACAAAAAACAAGGAGAAGATGAACAAGAACTGACTGAACTGACTTAAAAGGGCAAAGGAACGAAAGAATTAATTTTTTTGTTTATTGTATAATTTACTAAATTTATTTAAATATAATATTAAAAATAATATTATTTATGTATTGAAAAATAAAGTAATGTAATCCCAATGAACGTCCACTGCACGTACAAAATATGTCCAGAATTATACCAAACATGGATATTTACGTCCAATATAACCAGAAAACGGACGTCTTATGGATGTCCAGAAGACCTCTGAAATGTGTCCGTTGAACGTCCAAAATGAGATACTACAATGATCCAAATGTAATCCAGAAAAGGTCCAATCCAATGGACGTACAAAATATGTCCAGAATTATACCAAACATGGACATTTACGTCCAATATAACCAGAAAACGGACGTCTTATGGACGTCCCGAAGTGTGCCATCTGCATAGTCCATTGAACATCCATTGGACGTCGATGTCCAGAAATGATCCAGTTAATGGACGTCCGAATGGAGAAAAAAGTAAATGTCCAATGGATGTTTTTGTGCTGTCTGGGAAGGTGCACAATCATTTGCCTAATTTTTTAAATGAAATTAAAACCATCCCAAAGTTTAAAAGGGAACATAACAGGTTTTTAATTATTGAAAAGTGCTATTATTCTCTTCAGGAATTCTTCAAGAAGTTATCTTTTGATTGCTGTTCTGCTCTGTGCTAATTTCTCGAGTGTTTGCTATATTATCTATCGGTGTGTGTACGTTTTAGTTTTATATCCTTTATATTTTAGTTTTATAATACTTTATATTTTGTAAATAAATAAAAATAGCCAAATGTAATGCTGGCTTTAAAGTTTTAATTGTTTGTTCTGTTCGAAATTCCAATGACCTCTTGCTTTCTATCATCCAGCCAAATATTTCTCCATTTATTACTGGTTTACAGCCGAGAATCGGTGCACACTAACCATGCATCGTACTTTATTTCTCTACCGACCACGATATTCCTTAGGACAGTGTCATATCAAAGTACCCGTATGTCAGTGTCAAAAACATTATGCGGCAAGATCCAAGCCAAGCAGTCGCAGAAGAGGAAATCCAAGGATGCTGTTTGAAAAGATGTAAACGAAAACATCCAAAATTATTTATAGTTGTTACGATCGCGATCTGTGTGGTACTAGTGATAGTGATCATATTCTTTATTTACCATATGTACATCGCGCGCGAATTGGGAGAGTGGTATCGAACACGTCCGACATATTCGACAGAAATTTTCCCAGAGAACAGCACCGAAGACATGCTCAATCTTTAGCAATTGATAAGAGCGGAAGAAATATAACCCTTTTTACATTTATCAATATAATTAAATGAAAATATAATAAGTCTGGTATGGTTAAGAAAAACTTCGCACTCTTGTTGTTATATCGTACACTTTTGTACGGTATTTACTTTAGTTCTTTTTATGAAACTGAAATAAAGCACGTATCTTAAATAATTGGTTGTTTTATTAATTAATATCACTAAACCGATTTCAATCAAACTTTGGGGTATGTAAGTGACCATAAGAGGCGAACAAACCCGAACAAACCTAAATAAGTAATAAAAATATATGGCATATAATCTAAAAAATATACCATTATGCACTGAGAAAATTGGACCAGCTCGATTTCTGTGCTGAAAATTCTTAGTACCCACAGTGTAAATAATTACAATGGTTACTATATTTTAGTTGCTATAACTAAACCGAATTACTTATAGCTACTAATATTTTTATTTGAAACCACCTATTAATGATTAATACTAATTCTTATTACTGTAGCAACTGCAAATTATTATTCAATTACCACAACTCACTATGTTGCTGTAGTTACTTGCATTCCCAACTTAATATTGTTGTACTTACTGCAAGTATACACCAGGTTTGGTACAACTCGAAAAGTAGTAGCGACAGCTAGATAGCGACTGTCAGAACTAAATATCGAAGCTACGTGTCGCTCGGAGATTTTCGGGACCAGTCGGGATATGGTCGTGCTGCTGGCGGGAAACGCGTTAATCTTCAGTAACTCATAGATCTTCGTGATAAATAAAGTGAGGTGCGCGCTTTTATAATTTATTTTGTGGAGAATTAAGGTAAGTTTTCATATAAAAATATAAAAAACAGTCAATTGGATACTAAAGTATGTTAAAAATGCACTGCTCTAGCTAAATTCTAAATATAATAAAAAATAATGATGTTTTAAGATGGTTAACCGTGTTTTTATAATATATACTACCTTGTGTACCAACATGGGTGTGAGTATTTGTATGCTTTTCTATTAAATATAGGAAGTTTGTGCAATTTTACATAAATATCTTGAGTTCCTGTTATTGTGAGTGAGTTACGTAGTTCTTTAAAACCACATAAATCGCTGGAAAGTTGATGCACAAACACAAATTGATATTATTTCCTGGGATGGTGAATAAATGTTTCTTTAAATAGCAAGGAATTGGTGGTTATTTTGTTCCTAAGGATAAATATTTTTTAGATTTATTAAAAAATTTCGCAATGGCTTACAAGTTAACTTTACTTGAATGGGGATTAGAAACCTACCTTGAGGCATTCGAAGGTAATAAATGTTTCAGACAACGTCCCTTTATTTATTTATTTACACGTATTATTTTATTTTTTTACACGTATTATAGAAGAAGGTATCGACGACGAAAGCTTCCCCCTCATTGATGAGGAAACTGTAAGAAAAATATTTCCGAAAAGTGGCCCTCGGCTGATCTTCAAGAAAAGGTTTAGTGAAATAAGGAATTCTGCACTTGTAAGATATTTTTATGTTATAGATTATTTTTTGTTGTCTAATATTACCAGTGGCGTATTTAGGGGGGGCGGAGCCCCCCCCCCCCCCCCCCCCCCCGAAATGTAATGATAGATGTTTGATTTTAGAATAGTATATTTTGTTCAGTTAATAATTACGTCAGAGCTAGTGACGCATTCACCATTTTGTGTTTTGATCATTATTTCATTGCTTTTTAGTTTTACCCAAAAATACCCGTTTTAGGGGATCAATTACAAAAACTCTTAAAATTTTCTATTAAAAAATTAATTTGTGCAATTATTAATAAAAAAAAATTCGACCATAAACTTCAGGTATTTGTCCTCAAAACGAGTAATTAACGGCTTTTAGAAAAAAACGAAAAAGTATCGAAATATTGATCAAAAAAGGAAAAGGCGAAAGCACCACTATATTTTTTTTATGTAACCCCCCACCCCAAATCAATTCCTATATACGTCACTGGTGTATAGTATATCTTCCATAGGTTTACTTTATAATAATTTATAGACATTGGAAACTGTATCAACAGCTTCAACTGATACCAATTCCTTCCAATCACATACATTTTTTGATGACATTCCAGTAACTGATTCCATTGAGGCTCTTGATGAAACATTTGCCTCACCTTTTAATGTCGTAAAAAGAAAAAACATAGATGACAATCTTTTATGTGAAAAAAAGATTAAACTAGATATTTTTTCGACTGTATTTCCTGAGGTATATAATAATATGCTAATACTAGTTGATGTTTTTTTTAAATTCTGCTTTATTTTTTGTTTGCTTTCTAATATGCTAATACTAGTTGATGTTTTTTTTTAATTCTGCTTTATTTTTTGTTTGCTTTCTAAATAACTTAATGCTTTATATTTTGATAGAGGTGGGAAAATAGAGAACAAAATTATGAACTATTCAAATTTTAAATTACTTTTCCAGTGTCTGGAGTCAACTTTAAAAAAAAGTACTGACTGACAAATTGTACTTTTGAATAAAAAAAAACTCAACAATGATTTACGACAAAAACTTGTAAAGATATGCATAAATGAATTAATTTCTTTACATGGGCCTGAGTAAGTTCTTGATGACTTCCCATATAATTAATTTTAGTTCTTATTAACAATTATCTTCTGTAAAGTAAAAATAATAAACAAAGCATAATAAACAATTTTTATTATAAAATATTCATAACTTCTCTTTAAAATAAATTTTTTCTTCGATTTCGCATACTTTTTACATAATTATAAAATAATTATATTAAGTTTTATAACGTATTTTTAGACTAAAATCAGACATTTTACAAAAGGTAGCACAAGAAATTGAAATTACTTTTCCGTACGAAGAGCATACTACATATTTCATACCTTCTGAGGGTAGAGAACCCAAGAAGGGAAAATTATGGCACCGCTATGTTAATGTAAAAGCTGCTCTTAAAATTGCAAATTCGCACAAAAAAATTTATGAAGATACCAATCAGGTAACAACAAGGAGTCCAGAAAAACCAGAAATTTCACAGTTATTGGAATTTCTGAAAATTGGAACTGAACCATTAGTCAAAGTAGTCGACGCATGGGAACAAACATATAAGTTAAGAAAGCATATATTATTATACATAAACAGTGACTTGCTTCGTATTTTTAATGAGTTCCCTTGTCTGAAGTTGAATGAAGGAATTACACTCGTAAGTTAACTTCTTAGTAATATTATATACCTACCATTTTCTTATTAGTTGCTTTTAATAGTACATTGGAAATTATATTTTAAAATGTCTTAAAGGTTTTAAAAAATCTTTTTTCTTTTGGGTTTTTTCCTCTACTAATGATATTCAAAAATTATAAAGATATCTAACTTGAAATATCCATGTGACGCTTCGCCAAATTCATTGAACTTATATATTTTTATAATTTTTTACAGCACACTCAATTTTCTCAACTATCAATTTTGTTATTTTAAATATGATATGAATATTTTTAATATATTTTTGGTTTTTGCTCAAGATTTTTAACAAATCTTATAGAACAAATTGTATGTCTCTATAGTTTAGTCGTTAGATCTATTAGACAAAATACATTTAGAATCTTGAGAAAAGAAGCCAATATTTTAGTTAAATAGAAGTAAGGTAAAATACAAGATGTTGGACCATGTCAAATGAATGAATGTTCAAATGGGGTTTCTCCCTTAAATGCATTGTAGTTTAATTTGTAGATAGAAAGCGATTTTAACCAGAGGTTTCCCGATAAAATTGACATGATTTATAACACATGGCCAGATGTATGCAGTGCCATATTAAGTGAAGCAAAGGAACGCACCATTAGACCTATTGATCAGGAATGTGCAGGTTGGTAATACTTTTTTAATATATTAAGGGTGCCGTATATCATTATTTTTAGATTCTTCAGGTTGCGAACAAACCCAAACAAGACAGGGATTGAACACATATTTTTTTGTTCAGTCGGTGGCGTCTCCGTCCGGTATAAAATCCATATATGCTTGATAGGATCGATCCACTACCACCGTAACAACAAGGCCTTGAAGCGCAAGATTTTAACTCCGATGAGTCATCATAGATAGACCGATGAACGTGTTAATCGAATGGTGGAAGATAGTCGTTTTCTGGTATTTTTGTGGTTTATGTTTGTAATAGTGGAAAGAAAATTTATTGGTGTAGAACCTAAGTGTAGAACAGATATTTTTTCGGGTTTATATTTGCAGTTTGCTGTCTTATTCTAGAGAAATAAATATAGGTTATATTTCTTTTCTTGGTAAAACTAGTTTGTAAATTTGTAATATCTTTCTAAGAATAATCATGCCGTATCGTTGTTGTGTGCCAAAGTGCAGAGGCAATTATGATGCCAGTGGGCCGAAAGTGGCAGTTTTTGGTTTTCCTCAAAACCCTGAACTGCGGACGCAATGGTTACAATTAATCAAAAGGGAACATTTTGTTCCCACCAAAGCAAGTAAGGTATGTCGTACTATGGATATTGTATTAGCACGTATTGAACAAAAATACTATTATTTTTAGGTATGTGAATTACACTTCCAACCTAACTTTATTGAGAAGAAAACAACCTTCAGGAATGAGCCAACAGGTGAAGTCCTGGAGGCGCCACTAAAAATTCCACGATTAGTTAAAGGTAAAACAGATATTAGGAAATATTATGTAGGTAGTTAAAATATGTTATAAATTTTTGTTTTCCAAATTTTTATAAAAGTATTTCTTATTTTAGGAGCTATCCCAACCAAGATGCCTAGATGTCCATCTTATATGTCACAAGATGATATTCCTACAAGGATCTCTCCAGAATCTAAACACCTCCAAATGTCATGTCGAGATGTAGAGAGAGCTATTACAGAGAGTATAATAACATCGACATTGTATAACGAGTCCATAAGTTTTTCAAACTTGGTAGAAGCCTTCGACAAGTTGACAGAATTAGACAGTGGGTGGATTAAGGGAAGAGGGAAACAAAATATTTGTTTTTTCTTCGTAAATGAGTCACAAGATAACCTTGGCCCAAAATTAACAGTGTTTTTAAATGAAGAACTCCATGTAAAGGTGTTTTTCTCTGATATTGAGATTAAAAAAATTAAGTGTAGTGATCAAAGTGTGCTTAAATTTCCCCAAAAAGTGACTGATATTAATAAATTAAAGAAAGTGCTATCAGAATTAAAAATATCTTTGTTGGATGATTTGCAGACAAACAGTTCCAATACACAAAAACAAAAATTTGAAATTATTCAGGATATTTTACAATCCATGTCTGAGGAGTTTCCGGAAGAAAAAAAAGGAGTTTTAGAGTTTCTTCAAGAACAGCTTAAGTTATTAACAGTCAGTAGTGATAACTGCTTAAGATATTCTTGTGAGTTGTCACTTGTATGCTTGCTTATTACATTCTATCTCTCCTCACTCATATAAATTTTTAAGGAGTTCGAATAAACTTATACTTCCATCTCCTCGTACCCTCAAGACAATCTGTGCCACTTTTAATACAGATCCCCGTTTGGAACAAACAGATGAAAATTTTTTAAAATATGCATCAAATAAATTTAAGTTGTTGGATGATTCTGACAAAACAATTGTTTTGATGATGGCTGAGATTCACCTTAGGCCTCAAATGGACTTCAAGGGGGGTAACGTTGTTGGTGGTGCCTACAATAGCTCGGCTGCACGTGCCACTAGTGCACACACCTTTATGATTAGCAGCTTGTTATCAACCTATAAAGATGTAGTCCATGTTCTTCCAGTGAGTAAGATTTGTGGTGAAGAGTTGCACGAAATAGTTACAAAGGTGATAGTAGGCTTGGAAAAGATTGGCTTTGAGGTTATTGCTGTAATAACTGATAATAATGCCTTAAACAGGAAAGCAATGTCGTTTTTTATGGAAGAACCGCAACTTTTAGACATTTACCCTCATCCATGTGATCCTAGTAGACCTTTATTTTTTATTATCGATCCAGTTCACATAATAAAGAATATTAGGAATAATTGGTTAAATCAGAAAGCAAACCAAGAATTTAACTTTCCCGATTTTGATATAGATGGTTGTATGAGAATAGCCTCGTTTAATGCATTAAAAGAACTTCATATGAAAGAAAAAGGTCAGTTATTAAAATATGGATATACCCTGTCTTTAAAAGCTCTATATCCATCATCAATGGAACGTCAGAATGTACCATTGACATTGCAAGTTTTTAATTCCAACACGGTGGCAGCTTTAAATGAGTTGGGACCCAAAATATCTTTAACGAGTTATGAAGATACAGCAATTTTTATAAGCATAATCTGCAAGTGGTGGGAGATTGTCAATGTCAAAACTCCATTAAAGGGTCAAAGATTAAGAAACAAATTTCAAGAACCTGTCGCCAAAGGATCTGAACATATTACGAAGTTCTTAACAACATTTTTGGAATGGTTACAGAGATGGAAGGTTAGCAGTAAAAGTGGAAAATTAACAAAGGAAACCCATGACGCTTTGCATCAATGACTAAACGTGATAGCCGTAGGACTGTATTAGTTGAGAGAAAAATGCTTATATTAACATGTATGTATATACTAGACTGTAATGTCTGTTTGCGATAATGATGATCTTTTTAGAGACTGATAGTAAACATTGTTATTCTATACTCGCAACAGAGCAGATTTAGTCTCTGAAGCATGTAATTTCTTATAAATGTACACTTTTGTATAATCAAAATTTAGACTAGTTTTCCTGAGAGGCTTCTAGTAGCAATTAAGAATATTCTCAAGAAAAGATTGAGATATCTTAAAAGTAAAGCTTTTTATTTACTTTTTGTTAATACAGATAGTTTAATTTATTGTCTTTTTTTTGTGTTTTTTTGCTTTATCCACTCCTACAACAATGTAAACTTTTTCTAAGTTCGTTTAATATTTATATTTTGACTGTATTGCACAGGACTTGAATGTTTCTTATTGAAAATAGCTGGTTATAATACTCATCATCAGTATTCTAGATAAAATAAACTAGTAAAAGTTTATTATTGTGGATCGATATTTAATATATGTTTTCGACAATGTTCCATGCCTTTGGCTTTTATTTTGTAGTTGTATAATTATAAACGAATAAATATAGCATTATCTATCCATCTTAACATTATTAGGTAGCACTTCTTATTACCAATAAATTATAATTATTATTATTAATAAAACCGCATTTAAATGATTTTTCTCTTCCACTTCTCCCTAATTCAAGCTCCTTTCCGGATAAAATATGAAATGAAAAGATAATACGTCGAAACGTAACACACGATCGCCATCGGTCTATCTGTGATGACTCATGCTTCGCCGTTTCACGGCCTTGTTGTTACGGTGGTAGTGATCGATCACACCTTGTCTGCTGAGGTGACAGCAGAACATGATGGTTTCTTCATAAAATATGCTCACTGTATTTTCATATATATAATATTATAACAATTATAAATATTTGATAATAATTTAATTTATTTTTCAGATAAACAAATCAATGCCCTGGTGGTACTGCCTTACCTGTTTCCACCTATTACTCTGAAGAAATCGAGAAAAGGTGGCAACTATAGACCTGCCAGAAGCGAAGTAGTCGATAGTTTTTTTATGCTTATTGAGGTAAATATTACAATCTATTACCTACCCTCGTTAACAATAATTTATTCTCAACAAAAAATTAAAATTTTATTTTTGTGGCATATACTACAATTTGCAATCAATGAGAAGCTTTTTTTATTATTAATTTTTTAGGAAAGTTTATTCTTGTCTAATAATTTATAAACAAAAATTGAAATATTTATTTTTTTATTTTATTTTTTTCCTGTGTTAATATTAAAGTTGGAGCAAAACTGACAAAACATTCTCCTAGCAACTTTTACTGAACCCAAAGATTACACAAAAAAAATTTTTAATCGACGTTTCGCTTTTAAACAATCATCATCAACAACTTTGATATTATAAATCAGGGCAGTATTCGAAAAAATGAAGTGATGATGATTACTTCAAAACTAAACTTCGAATAAAAAAATTTCTTTTATAGTCTTGGCTTCAATAAAAAATAAAATCCAAAATTTCAGTTTTTCAATGATTCAAAAAAATCTTACCAAATCTTTTTGTGTGGCATATTGTTGGAGCTTTGATTGCGATACTTTTTCCCTATTTGATCAAAGTTGTATATGTTACCATTAACGAGATCCCTATAGAGGCCCTCCTTATCTTATTAAAAACATACAAAATACAACTTGACAATTAAATTAATATTTTGGAGACATCTAAATTAAATTGTATTAAGATACAGGTAATAATACAATTTTTCATATTCACAATTAGACTATTATACTGTACTAGGTATAATTGTTTTCTAATAAAACACCTTTCATGAAAAATACTAATTCATAAATCAAGAGCGGTGTCTGTCTGTCTTTATATTTCAAATTTAATAGGAGAAAACTTTTTTTTCAACTCGATACCTTGACTGCGTTTCTAAATTAGTTTTTTAGAGATTTTTTCTTCATGAAATATTCAGTTACTTTGTCTAATTACAAAACTTTTTTTTAGAATTATGACGAGTTAGAACAACGAATATCTACAAGGAAGGAGAAGCTCTTACAATACGGGTTGACCCTGCAACCATTTGGGGTCATTGTAGGGTCTATCGACAAACCGGAGGGTTTTTATATCGTTGTAGACGAGATTAGGTACAAGCTGAATTCTGCCATTCGTACTTTAGAATTGCTGTTCAAATTTTTCTACGCTTTAGATGTGGAATACCCGCCAGAAAGCGAACACGTTTGGCTCTTCATAGAGGAAATACTCTTCAAGTTGAAGCCTAAAAAGAAGAACGCAGCCACGTCTGCCGTTATTACGGATATCAAATATCATTTAGAAAATAAACACATAAAAATTACTGACAATATACCTTGAAGGAAATATCGACAAAAATATATAGTAAGTGTGCAAATTCATGATCAATTTTAATTTATATTTGGGCAAATGGATTGTTACTTTTGCGGTGATTCATTCCTAAAAGTTAATTCGTTAATTACCCACTTAAAAATTCTACATAAGGCTGAAAACTCTAGTCAATATTTTTGTGGACAAAAAAGATGTCATCGTCACTTTCCAAACCTTAATTCGTTTAGAAAACATTTAAAAACTCACGAACACACCTCAAATTCTACCAGAAATAATGATAAACTGTTGTCACAGTCAAGTGAACAACCACAACCATGTGTTAATATTTCTTGTACAGAAGATGAGCCTGTGCATGATACCAGTTTCAGTTCAGAAAAATTATTTGATCGTTTTAAAGCTGCTCTTACAAAACATAATGTCATATTTTTTAGCAGCTTATATTCGGAGCCAAGTATTTGTAGAAATAATGTGCAAAGAATCGTTGAGAGTGTTCAACATTTACTTTTAGAACCTTTAATTCTATTTAAAAACTCTATAAATCTTACATTAAGTGATGAAAATAAATTTTATATTTTCAAATATTTTGAGGCGTTTGAGAACTTATTTGACGGTTTGGAAAGTGAATTTTTGAGATTCAAATTTTTAGAACAAGCGGGATTTCTAATAAAGCCCTTTGGATTTGTCGTGGGACAGCGTTTAGAGAGGCATGGTAAGTTTGTTCCTATCCCAAAAAAATATGTTGCTCAGTATATACCAATGATTCCCGTATTACAAAAGTTTTTTGAACTACCAAATGTTTTATTTGAAACACTAAAATTTATAGAAAATGTTTTTTTTTTTTTTTTTTTTTTTTTAAATCAGCACCGCTTGTGCTTACATATTAAAACTAGTCTAGAAGACTAACCATTAATTTTAATCTAATAAGGCTTAAAACTAGGTACTTATCTAATGTCAATCCAATGATATTCCTTAGGTTTATCTATTAACTATTTACACTCAATCACTATCCTGTCTGACACGCTATACTAGGTCAAAAGGATAGAAAATGTAAAAGAAAAATCTGCAATATACAATATCATCCAGACTGATTATTGGAAAGAAAAAACTAGTCATTTTAAGAATGATGACATTGTTTTACCCTTGTTTATTTATTACGACGATTTTGAAAGCGGCAATCCCCTTGGTTCCCATTCGGGTATCCATAAAATTGGTGCAATATATTACTCAGTTCCATCCATTCCCCCTTATGTTCAATCGTGTTTAGATAATATTTTTATTGCAATGCTCTTTCATTCTACTGATTTAAAACAATTTGGAGAGAAGGTTATGTTTTCAAAATTGGTGAATGAATTAAATGTTTTAAAAAATGACGGAATAATACTACAGTTATCCTCTGGGAAAACAGTAAAAGTGTATTTTTGTATTGCATTATTTATAGGTGATAATCTTGCATTAAATACTTTACTTGGTTTTCAAGAAAGTTTCAGCGCTCACTCGTTTTGTCGTTTCTGTAAGTGTTTACGTGCTGAAACGAAAGAAATGTGTGTTGAGGTACCTTCTTCCTTAAGAAATATACATAACTACCAACAAGATTTAGAGGCAAATAACTTTTCTGAAACAGGTGTAAAATTTTCTCCAGTACTAAATACGATTGAACTATTTCACGTCACGGAGAATTATTCAGTAGATATTGCTCACGATATTTTCGAGGGAGTTGGAATGAAGGTGATGAGTAACCTATTGTATCAGTTTGTCATAGTAGATAAATTTTTTGAAATTGAAACTTTAAATAATAAAATAAGATTTTTTAATTTTGAGGTAAATCACAATAAACCTCCGGTTATTACAATTGAGTGTTTAAAAAAGAAAAATATTCGAATGTCAGCCGCTGAAATGAAATCTTTGATAATAAATGCAGGATTGCTATTTCGTTATCTCATTCCTCAAGATAACAAACACTGGAAGTTATATATACTTTTAAGGAAAATATTAAAAATTGTTCTTAGTGAATATGTTGATCCAAATATGTGCCTGAAACTTCAGAACCTGATAATTCAGCATCACTCTTTATATCTAGAACTGTATAATAATTTATCTCCCAAGTTTCACTTAATGACTCATTATCCATTAGTAATGAAAAAATCGGGACCCTTAAGTAAAATCATGACTTTAAGGTATGAATCAAAACATCGTGTTTCTAAACTAGCTGCTAATGTCATATCTTCAAGAGTCAATATTACATATAGCCTGGCTATTAAGCATCAGCTCCAGCTAGCGTCTAGATTCGCTTCTAATACAGCATTCGAAAATAAAATTAGCTTTTCTTACACTAAAATTAGAAATAAGGGTTTGCAAGAAATGTTTCCATATTTTAAAAATATGTTGAATATAGATAAATTTTTATCTGATGCAAAAATCAATTATTTCCAAGAAAACATTTCTATGATATACAGATTATCACACAATAATAAAATTTTAAGGGAAAATGATGTTATTGTTCTGAAAAAGACAGATTCTTCCTCCTTCGGTTCTATCAAAATGATGATTGTTAATGAGAAACAAGAAGTTTGCCTAATTTATAATGACTTGGAAATTGTTCTGTTTAATGAGCACCTTTTTGCATACGAAATACGCCTTACCACACATACCAACTATATGTTTCTGCCCGATATTTTCCTACTAGAGACATATACAGTGATTAAGCGAAATAATCACATGTTTGTAAATCTTTCTTAACAAGATATTAGACGCATTTTTGTAGCATTAGTTTTTTAGTTTTATAAGAGGGGGAAGTCAGTTGTACCCTGTTTTTTTTTTCCAGTGATTAAGCGAAATAATCACATGTTTGTAAATCTTTCTTAACAAGATATTAGACGCATTTTTTGGCATTAGTTTTTTAGTTTTATAAGAGGGGGAAGTCAGTTGTACCCTGTTTTTTTTTTCCAGTGATTAAGCGAAATAATCACATGTTTGTAAATCTTTCTTAACAAGATATTAGACGCATTTTTTTGGCATTAGTTTTTTAGTTTTATAAGAGGGGGAAGTCAGTTGTACCCTGTTTTTTTTTTTCCAGTAATTAAGCGAAATAATCACATGTTTGTAAATCTTTCTTAACAAGATATTAGACGCATTTTTTTGGCATTAGTTTTTTAGTTTTATAAGAGGGGGAAGTCAGTTGTACCCTGTTTTTTTTTTCCAGTGATTAAGCGAAATAATCACATGTTTGTAAATCTTTCTTAACAAGATATTAGACGCATTTTTTTGGCATTAGTTTTTTAGTTTTATAAGAGGGGGAAGTCAGTTGTACCCTGTTTTTTTTTCCAGTGATTAAGCGAAATAATCACATGTTTGTAAATCTTTCTTAACAAGATATTAGACGCATTTTTTTAGCATTAGTTTTTTAGTTTTATAAGAGGGGGAAGTCAGTTGTACTCTGTTTTTTTTTCGGATAAAATAAAACTACTTGTATTCAGCGTAATTTTTTAATCCTACCATCGCCTAGCGCTTTCGTCCTATTAAAAGGCCATCATCAGAGCCTTAGCCCTGACGATGGCCTTTTAATAGGCCGATAGTAGATTAGTAGGATTACAAAATTACGCTGAATACAAGTCGTTTTGTTTTATTTTTAGTTTTAGTTCAGTTTTCAATGATTAGTGATTTTTTTTTGATCTCATATGTGTTATTAAGCTTATATTGGAATATATAAAGTATTTAAAAAATTTGGTAATTTTTTTTTATCCTACGTTCCTATTTATTACGTTAGTAGTGCAAAAACTACCTAAAACGCAAACTTTAACTCTATTTTTTAAGTCGACAATGTTGCTACAGCAGGAACAACAATTAGTTGTGACAAGTAAATGCACTACTTATGACAGCAATTTATTTTTTTATGTTACTTGCGTCAGCTAAAAGTAATACTACCGGTAACAACGTTTATTGTAACGGTAAAACAATTGTTTAGTAACCGCAGCAAAATTGTTTAGTAACGACAACAAGCTCAATCGACTTATGTGGATGCTACTTGTGATAAGTCAGATGGACCAGCATTTTTATTTTAGTAACCGCAGCAACTGTGCTCATGTGTCCCCTATGTTATTACGATTTCTAGCTGTGGCAAGTCGATTTTCAGTAACCATTTTCCTCAGTGTGACATCACACTTTTTTTTGGGGCTCGGGTTTGTTATATTCAAAAATATTGTCCGGAAACGCGCCCTAAGGTACTGGTAAAGTCTGCAAATTATCAAAATGTTAAGATATTGAATAACGGAGCTCTGCATCGTGTGTAGTAGAAAGTGTAGCAAATGGTAAACTTTTTATTCTTCATTCTATCGAAAAAATTTATTCTTGCTACACTTGCTTGGTTGAAAACATCCTCAGTCGTAGTCGAATATCCGAAATATGTAAAATTCGCCAAAGAAAAAACACACTTATTTCTAAAAATACATACAAAATGTTCTCTCTCTAAACATACTGACGAGAAACAGCCACCTATGAGATATAATTCTAAAAAGGTTTAACATTATAGAACCGGATATAATTATGGCAGGATACGCAATTCGACTGGCTTCATCTAATAATTTGCTGGGCGTCAACCTGAGAGGAAATATGTCTTGGCATAACCACGTCGTGGCAATCGCCAAGGGAGCTTCGCAGAAACTTGGTGTACTCTTCCGGACCAAAAAGTTATACACACCTCAACAACTTTTGACACTATACAAGGGCCAGATTTGACCATCACTAGAGTACTGCTCTCATGTCTGGAGCTCTGCACCCAAACATAGCATAGCCTAGAACATCGAAGACAGGTTGGGGATTTGACTCTCTTTTACAGATATTTTCATGGAAAGTGCTCGGCTGACCTTGCCCTCTTAATTCCGCCCAGAGCGGCGAATATCAGAAATACACGACGAATCACTGCCGCCCATCTATATGTGGTTAAGCTTAGTCCTCCTCGAACTTCATTATTAAAGAATTCTTTCATCTGGAGGACTTCATCTTTATGGAACGACTTTCCCGAGGTCGTTTTTCCCAACGAATATAACCTCCAACGATTCAAAACCAACGTGAATCGCTTTTTGCGCACACGCACCACTCCCATAGTGCCCTCAAGAATTTTTCCTATAGTGCTTGTGTTTGATCTTAAAAAAAAAAGTGTATGTTTCGCTTAATAATTCAAAGTGCCATTTATGGTTATTTTTCTTCAATTTGTTTTCGTCTCAGGATTTGCCGTATTAAATATAATAAGTCATTTCCATACCACCCTGTATTCATATGAACTTTTCATGTCATAAAGTGACCTAAAAAATAACACTTTGAAATATTAGAACGTCATTAAGGAACACCTTGTATAGTGTCGTTGAGAGCAAAACCTTGGACGCAAGCTATAACATGGCAATAAAACGCTCTTTGTATAATTTTATCCAGAACATAAACGTTTCTTTTTACAACCGGATGCGTCGCCTAAAATTAATTTTAACATCGGATTAAAGAGCTGGAGGAGAACATAAAACTGTTGGCAGGGCGATTATTCAAAATAGTTTTTGTTGCTGTAAAATTACGGCGCACGTGAACATTAAACGTGCAGGTTTCTTTTTGTAGCTGGAAAAGTGACAAACGATAAGAGTCGCCAGTGGCGTTGAATATATTCATGTTTATAACAACTTGAATTTTTAACTATTATAGTTAATTAATATCCCGAAAAAAAACGCTTTTAAATTCGAAATGACGCGACGACGCGACGGTATTCTTTCTCTTCCTGTCATCTTTTTATCAATCCAAACGTCAATTTCTTCTTCCTTCGATATCGAGTAGAGATGGGCTAAAATCACGCTGTGAAATGATCGATTTAATTTTGTTAAGCTTCTCGAATGAAATAAAGCAGCAGAGCAGTGATTAACAAGTTTTTTTAAATTGGTACGTACAGCAGTGAAAGAAAACAATAAATAATGAGTTCGTGCTGTAGATTATTATTTATTTCAACCTTTTTGGTGAATGCGTGGGAATCTACATCTACACCTACTGTGAAATATTGCTCATCTCTAGTTCCACCTTTTGACAACTTGTTGTTCTGAAGGTTAGTTCGTTTGATCAGATGTGTCTTTTTGAGTCAGTTAAAACAAAAGTGCATACAAATCTACGCGAGAAAAAAAGAGATCAGCCAATATTAATAAAATGAAGTCGCCATGTGAATTTTTGCAGTGCGGCAGGTGAATTTTTGCGATTATGTAAAGTTATGTGCCGGTTTTGTTTACTAAAACGTTTTGGTGTGTAATTTTTTATAAAAATCGTGATACTAGTTTTTAAATAAGACCGACAAGTGTGTGTGTGTGTGTGTGGCTTAAATAAAATTGCATTTTTTTCTAGAATAAAAAATACACACTTTAAAGGTCTTTGGCATTTGACTTAGTTACGTAAGTACGTATTTGAAACTAGGTGTAAATATGACAACACCGGTCAGAATTCAGGTGCTTTTCTGGTTTGACGTCAGGTCACTTTTACCGCTTAATGAATTGAAAGCGCCATTTATGGGTATTTTTCTTCAATTTATCTTCATTTCAGGAATTGCCGGTTTAAATATAATAAATAATTTCCATAACACACTGTATTATGGACATGTTCTTTACTTTCTTAAAATCTCACACATGTGCGAGATTTTCGATAAATTTACCTACAATATAAGAAGAGAATAACTCAAATCGGAATTAAAATAAAACTAAAATAAAAGCTCGTTTACCTCGTACACTAAAGTGATTAATTAAATAAACAAATTAAAATAATAGGTAAATAATACAACAATGTGTAGAAATCTTCACTGAATTTTATTGTACCATTTGATATGGTACAATAAAATTCAGTGTTTTTTTCAGTTTCAGTTTTATTGTACCATATCAAATGGTACAATAAAATTCAGTGAAGATTTCTACACATTGTTGTATTATTTACCTAGTTTTATAATGGATCTTCATCAAGTAACGGCTACTTCAATTGATTACTAATTAAAATAATACTTATGTATCTAAACAAGTTAGATCAAATAAATAAATAAATTATATAAAACCTGTCTTCACGCAATTGTTACACTGCAAACGTTGTTTAAATATAGAAAAATAAAGATGTAAAAAATTTTGAGGGGATTGTTCCTTTCTTTAGTATTTTATTCCCATGTACATTACCTCCATAATCTTCTTTTGTGAAGTGTTTCTCACAAATAACTGTTGTATCACCTGTACTATCTATCTACGATCTTTTGGTATCCTAAAGAATGGATAAACATTTGGTACATTCTTAAACAAACCTAGTTTTCATAGTGATGCAAACTCAAAATTAAATTTCTAAATATATTTACTGTGAAATTTTAATTTAACACCCTTGCATCTTCTAGTGAAGCATTTTATGGCCTCACAAGACTCAACCATCTTGCAAATGCAAAATTTATATTAAGAAATAAACCAACTCAGCTGAAATGAAATCACCAAGCACACACACATCACAATATCAAATAATTAATGAAAATTCTGCAGTGTCAACACTACCAACACATAATTCATCGGCAAATGGGGTTCTTTTAAACATCAATGGTTACATATTAAAACATAACCATACTTATGGAAGAAAAGATAAATCCTTCCATACATTAGTATTTGAGATAAATTCTTGTTTAAATGATTCGCTCTTTTACAAACTACACATGAATGCACCATGATTGTTTGTAATAAAGACGATTTTTATCCAATAATCACAAAAATCAAAAAAAAAAAACCAAAATACTAGCAGAAAGCTTAGGTTCGGGTTTGTGTAGATTGAAGTAGATGTTGCCAGAGTGCAGTCGGTTTATTTCAAACTTTTATGTAAAATAATATTTTTTTTTAATCTCTCAAGGCTTATTCACAATTTATAGTAAAATTATTGGGAAATAAATTTATTTTAAGTGTAATTGTCAAATTGACAAATTTTTAATTGTGATTTTGCAGGATACTTTAGTGATAAATATGAAAATCTGGCTATGCTGCAATTATAAAAGAAAGGTGGGGAAGGCGTTTCCATTCCTTGCGTAGACTCGAAACGTAAACATTTCCATCTGGAGTTTATAAGATATTTGAGTTTCCCCGATCCCAATGATAGGCCTCGAATTTGGGACACTGTCTAGTAAAACTATAAATTCAAAATATTCAGCGTTAAAACATGTAGACCTTTCGTGGGCGTCTCTTTAATCCCATTTTTCCTTAAACTTAGGAGATCGTTTGACAAAACCCGAAAAAGGGTAAATTTTATAAAGAGTCGCTCCATATTAAAAATTAACATGGCGTTCACCGGCCCGTAAAGCACGCTCTCTCTATCAGCTTTAATTTCACGCTGGTTTCTATAAAAAGCATATTTACTAAAATTGTTAAACGTATCCGGGAACGAATTTCTTTGTCAGAGGTCTTGCTCGTAGTGTAACAGGGGCGTAGCCTCTAGAAAATTATATTTAATAGCTGCAGATTCCTTGTGAAAAGTTAATTTTGCTAGAGTTGCTTCTTTTTTCGCCACAACAACAGAAATACAGTGAATTGATTTCTGCAATATTAGAGGGCTTAACACGAACATCAATTCAGTCCACCAGCACTTATAATCTTCCAAGCCTCACGTACTCGCACTGACCGAGACAAAGGTCAGATCCTCAACAAACACCGTCAGCTATTTATACCCTGGATACGATTTTCATTTCCGATTCCGACGCAACTTCGGCGTATGTCTTTTTATTCGAGATGATCTCTGCTGCCAACGAGAACCTACACTGGAACCGAAAGACCCTGATGTAATGTGGTTTAAAATATCAACGCCGAAAATCACCAAGTTTATCTGCTCACTTTACCGTCCTCCAAGTGATACTCATTACAGAGACCTTTTCTCATCACTAGCCAATACAATCGACTTCTTGCAAACCCACCATCCAAATACCGAGATTGCTATCTTTGGCGACTTTAACGTCCACAATGTCAACTGGCTTAAATATTCAAATACGGACGATGAGCAAGGCCGCGAGGCCGAATTTTCTTCGCGATCAGTTCTGGTCTGACTCAACTCGTAGAAGAACCAACGCGGATTCCAGACCGAGCTGGAGATTTTGCTAGTCTTTTGGATCTTTTCTTAACGTCAAATCCTGATCTATATACAGACACCGTACAGCTTCCGTTTGGATCTTCCGATCACAAACTTATTTCAACTCTAAGCGAACTACCAATTAATTCTGAACAACCTCCTAAACCTCGCAAGATATGGCATTACAGATCGGCCAAGTGGGAAGACCTGAAAGACCATTTTCGGACTTTTCCTTGGATGAGCGTATGCTTCTCTTCTGATGATTCATCCGTATGTGCTGGGGAGGTCTCCGACGTCATTCTAACGAGCATGGAAGCATTTATCCCCTCCTCCCAAAAACGCCCTTCCAACGGAAAGCCCTGGTTTAGGAAGGATTGTGAGCATGCTGTCAAATCAAAAAATCTTTATTACCGACAGTGGCGCAAAAACCCTACCACTGAGAATCATACCATCTTTATTACCGCTCGAAACCAATGGAAGCTAACAATAGATCAAAGCAAAGAAGCCCATAACGTGAGGATCAAAAACAAACTTCTTGACTGTCCAAACGGATCAAGGTCCTTTTGGTCAGTCGCTAAGGCCGTCAGCCAAAATTTTACCAAATCAACTATTCCACCTCTAACACGTCCCGATGGTAAAATAGCATCCACAGCCGGAGACAAAGCAAACTTACTTGCTGAACTACTTTCTTCGCATTCCACGGTAGATTTCCAGAGAAGAACACCACCCAGTATTCCTGCAGTTCAATCCGAAATGACCGAAATCGTGTTCCGTCAGCGTCCCATCAAACGAATCCTGAAAGGTCTCGACGTCAAGAAAGCTTCTGGTCCAGACGAAATTCCTGTTAAAGTCCTCAAGAGATGCGCCGATGAACTAACATCAGTATTTTGTAGACTTTTTAACTTATCCTACAAACAAGGAATATTTCCATCGTGTTGGAAGACGGCGCAAATCCAGCCTATACCAAAGAATGGTAAGAGAACCCTGCCTAGCAACTATCGACCAGTCGCATTGCTTTCAGTTATATCAAAAGTAATGGAGAAAGCTATTAACCAACATTTTCTAAAGTACTTGGAAGGCTTCAACAATATCAGCGATCATCAATATGTCCAGATCAACTGGAGATTTTCTATGTCACCCATCTTTGGAACAATGCAATCGAACAACATGGGGAGTCTCGGGCTGTTGCACTGAATATTTCTAAAACCGTTGATCGTGTTTGGCATGAGGGACTTCTAAGTAAACTGCGATCTTATGGTATGCCCAGTCGATTCTGTGCATGGTTGTCTAGCTTTCTTAAGGACCGCTCTCTGCAAGTGGCGATTGACGGATTTCTCTCGGACACCTTCACCATCAATGCCGGTGTTACTCAAGGGTCCATATTGTCTCACACTCTCTTCTTACGCAACATTAACGACCTTCTAGTGAAAACGAAAAATCCGATATTTAGTTTTACTGATGATAGCACACTTATCTCATCTTTCTCTTTGAATGAACAAACATCGGCTGCCGACGCACATCTTCGCAGACAGCATGAAGTATCACGAATCAATCAATCAAGACCTGGAAGAAATTCTGGCTTGGGGTGACAGTAACCAAGTCGAATTTAATGCTAAAAAAACCAGGCAGCAGTTTTCTCTAAAAAGGTTAACATTACAGAACCCGATATAGTCATGGACGGACACTCAATCCCACTGGCTTCATCTATTAATTTGCTGGGCGTCAATCTGGGAGGAAATATGTCTTGGCATAACCACGTTGTGGCAATCGGCAAGATAGCTTCTCAAAAACTTGGTGTACTCTTCCGAACCAGAAAGTTGTCCACACCAGTTAAAATCACTGGTTAGGTCTGAAAATATTTCTCCGACTTTAAGTTCTAGTGTTGTAGAACTAATACGAAAATGCTTTAATGATATTCCCCCAGGTAGTTGGGAAAATTCAGTCCGTCACGTAATAACTCTTGCCGACAACATGGGACCGACCCAGGAAATCATTAAGTCGTATACAAATTTCGTGAAACGTACTGTACCATACATTTTCAAAATATTTAACTACTGGAGTTATAAATAAATTATTTTCACTATATTCCCTGTAAAATTTACAATTTATTTTATTTGATTATACTAAATTTATTACAAATATTATTAACTATACATTTTTATATACAGGGTGGCCTATCGAAAACAGTCCAGCAAGGTTTACGGCGTACGTGAAAATTAAAAAAAATTCGGACTCGTAAACTTGTGTTTTCAGGGGGACACGTTTCACTCTTAATTTTATCCCAGTAACCTCAACCCCCCTAGCGGGGGCGGCTACTGCCCTTGTTTTTCAAATGGGAATGGGTATGTTGTGATACACTTTTTAAAGGACATTAAATTCTCTTTAAAATGACGCTTCGTCTTGTAAATTTGAGCTACGCGCCACCTCTTATCAAGTACACAGGTTTGTGCGTAAACAATTTTTTTCTTAAGTAATACGTATCAGTCAATTCAACTTTATCTTCTGTAAAGTGGTTGATCCAGATCTACATACATTATTTCTGCGCTATTATTTTCTTTTGATTTGATCGTGACATAAAAAATGGTTTATTCTATTGAGGATAGAGTGGAAATTATTGAATTGTATTTTATAAACAATCAATGGGCAAGAGTAACGGCAACTTTGTTTAACGATAGACATCCAGATAGACACGTACATCATGATTATATCCTAGAATTAGAGGCAAAATTTCGGCAAACTAGTTCAGTGGCAAATAAAAAAAGGATCATTGAAAATCCGTTAAGAAATGAAGCAGTAGAAGTAGCTGTTCTGGGTCAAGTTAGTATGAATCCAACACTAAGTACCAGAAAAATGTCTGATGTAACGGGAATCTTGTGGACCACTGTACAGAGAATTACCTTTTTAACGTTTGCTTCTCAGACGAATGTTCTTTTTTTCTTAATGGCACTGTCAATCGACATAACTGTCGTTACTGGTCCGACTTTAATCCAAGTATTTACCACGAGGTTCATACTCAATATCCTCAGAAATTAAACGTTTGGGCTGGTATTTTCGGTGATCACATAATTGGATCATTTTTCTTACCGAGAGCTTTAAATGGAGGTACTTATTTAGACTTGTTGGAGAATGATGTCAACCAAGCGCTGATGGAAATTATGGAAAACGACCAACGTTACTAGGAAGAAAATCCAATATTTCAACAAGACGGGGCTCCCCCCATTATGCATTACCAGTATGCCACTTTCTGGATGAAACGTTTCCTGGTAGATGGATTGGGAGGAAGGGTGCCATTGAAAGGCCCGCGAGATCGCCCGATTTATCTCCCCCCCGATTTCTTTTTGTGGGGATATCTAAAATCGAAAATTTATGCCACCCAACCCGAATCCTTAGAAGATTTACGGAACCGCATAACTAATGAATGTCAACAAATTACACCAGATATTCTTCACAATGTCCGAGAACACTTTGAACCAACGAATACTTATAACCAGGAAGAAAACAAACTGCCGTGTTAAATAATCGAAGCAGGCATGATACGGCGACATCCATTATGCCTGGCGCGCACGTGCTTTTCAAATGTCACTTTTGTCCAAATTTTTATTACTGTCAATATTTTAAAGGGACATTTAAGCAAAGGAAACATCAAAATCCTTTCATTTCATTTACTAAGTAGAGAAAATCAAATATTAGGATTTTGACATAGGTTTTCAGCTGTAAATATCGCTTTAAAATTGTCCTTACATACTTTTATATTATTATTGAGCTAGTAACGAAACTAGAAATAAAGAATTCAGAGATTGAAGGTTGTAATTAGTTTTATTAAAAAATAGGAAATAAATCATAATTTACATAAAATATTTTACCATCTTCAAATTCAAACAAATCAAGGTAAATACAATACTATATGTACAGCTACTAAGCAAGTAAATATATGCACCATCATTGTGATTATGGGCTTCCAATTTGTTTGTTTCGTAGCATACTCCTGTCATTATGAGATTCTCAATTCAACTTTGAAAGGAAAGAATTATTATAATAATATATTACCGGACTTATCAAAATTCTGACTACGGGTTAATATAACTAAGCTGTAAATATTATGTTGTAGCTTTTGACTTGTAGATTGTAAAATTTAAGTAAAATTGTTTAAAAATGTGTCTGTTGCTAGTTTGCGTGAGAAGTTTGGGACATAATGGGACAATTTTATAATGTAAAATAACAATAACGAATAAAAAAATATTTCAATCATAAATTACTTACCTGCAACAAAACGAAAAGGTCCGTTTTCGTGAAAAGAATAGAAAATTAAAAATTATTTTAGAATTTAAGGACGCTTCCTCCACCATTTTCAATCACATTATAAATCATATGTTACTTGATTTTTATTCCATTCCAGACGAAGGGTGTTCGGTTGTAAAATAATTTAAGAACTTGTGCTGCTCGCATTCTATGTCTGTCTCTGTCTGCATCAACCTTCTCCGATTCATTAAAGTCCGACAAATATGGCCTAGATCAAATCGAACAAATACACTCACGTCTTTGACTTTCAGATATGGCTAAGTAAGTCTGATATTGACACAGAACGATCGACACAAAAGGATAAACGTATGGAGTAACCTGCCAGGCTGTGACGTCACTTGCACGGCCTACTTATATGCTTCGATCCCCGCGATAAGCGGTCTCACCGGGCTGCTTTGAACAATTGTTGTACTATTGTATGGAGGTGAAGGGAGGACATTTCAACATTTAATATGATAACATGTAAGTATTACTCAATAAAATAACATTTTTTAAAACGCAATTTCTCGGCGGCGCGTAGCTCAAATTTACAAAACAAAGCGCCATTTTAAAGAGAATTTAATGCCCTTTAAAAAGATGTATCCCAACATACCCATTCCCATTTGAAAAAACAAGGGCAGTAGCCGCCCCCGCTAGGGGGGTTGAGGTTACAGGGATGAAGTTAATAGTGAAACGTGTCCCCCTTTACGGGTCCGAGGTTTTTTTAATTTTCACGTACACAGCCGTAACCCTTGCTGGACTGTTTTCGATGGGCCACCCTGTATATGTGTATCTACAATACTATTTTGTAACTAATATTATATTTTATAGCAAATCGTACAATAAAATTTTATCTACAATAATTTTACTATACTGTTTATTCCGTGTACATACATTTGTTGTAAAATTTACAATATATTTTAGTAATTACTTGAATTTACTAAATTTTTTAGAAATCTTAAATATAGTTTTATGTAAATTATGTTTACAATATTATTTTGGTAAGGATTACCTTACTAACAAAAAAATGTAATTAATACTAAATTTTATAGGAAATTTTACAATAAAATCTTTACCATAGTCTTTTTTCCCGTGTGAGACGACTATGGCTTCCTACTAAGTCATCCCTACAAAGTTTAAGTGAGAGCGCATTTTAAAAGATGGCGTAATCAAATTATGAACGGTCGATCGAATTTTGGCAAGAAGGCTTCTTTGAAAATTAAGTGGATATTTTAATTTGAATTTAAAGAGATCGCTTTTAGGTTTCATATTTTTATCCTTCTTCTTGTTATTAGCATATTTTTGACAAAAGGGGGGAACCATTTCTTTCTGCTTTTGTAAAGGGATGTAGCAAAATTTAAAATGGTAAAAACAATAATATCTGTATTCAGATTTGTAAGATAAACTCAGGTCTGGCTTTAGGCATGCGCTAGCAGTGCTTCACATTATTATAGACACTGTTCGGCTGCGAGCTCTTAATTCTTAACCATAATAATAATGACAACCTTTAATCCAAATTATATGTATAACTAATATTTAATTTTTAAACAGGCAAATACTGACATTTCAAAATATTTGCAAAAATCTAAAATTTTGCGTTTCGATTTTTAGTTTTTCCTGGCTTTGTTCGCAGAGATGTCCAAAAATAAATTTCACTTTCTCATTGGTACTTTTTATTCTCCACAAGATGGTGTGATCAGATCTTTCATGAGACGTTTCGACTTTGGGTCGCCATCATCAACTGATTTTTTTTTAAATACAGGCCTGGATCTTTCTGTTTAAATTATGAAAGAGCCGAAATCTACGTTCAGTGGTACTATACAACACTTACTGGTTTTCCGAGGTTTTGTTCCTTAAATTGACCATCTTCATTAAAATACCCATAGTACGTTTCTGTAATTTACTTTTTTTTTTAATTCGATATAATTCAAAAACGTAAAACTCGGTTAAAAGTCTTAAGAAGTCAATTTGTATGTTTATTTCAATTAATAAAATAAATTACTTGTACTTAGGCTAAGTAGAACTATTAGTTTGAAATAAGAAAAAAACAGAAGTAGTACGTAAATTATAGAACGTACTAGTGGTATTTTAATGAAGATGGTCAATTTAAGGAACAAAACGTCGGAAAACCAGTAAGGGTTGTATTCACTGAAAATAGATTAGTAACTTTTTTCCGTATCTTTCAAAATAAAGTATGTTTACAGTTTTTACCCACCCTGTATAAAAAAAATTGATGTTTCTTATGATGAATCGTATTTTCTAGACAAGCAAAAACGTTTATTAAGAGTGACTTTTTTTCGTATCTTTCAAACTAAAGTATGTTTACTCTTAAGCAAAATAACATGTTTGCAGTTTTCTTATATACTTATGACAATTTACTTTAAATGGGTAAATTTAATTTTAGGGTTTACTTGGTAACATGTTATTAAATTAAAATTTAATATATGTGACAACATTGTTAACCCTAGAAATTTTCTTGGCCGCATTCCTTTTGTAGCTATAGATAAAGTTGTCGACCTGTACATCAAAATGGTTCTGTAAGCGTTTTTCTGTATAGCGTGCTCGTTGATGTTTCCCATATATAGCATACTTATTGATATTTCCTAAATGCTGCTGTACAACTTTTACGTAGCATATCTGAAGTTATTACACTTATAGATCTTTTAACGGTTGTAACAACGTGCTCGGGGAAGGCGTATACAGCTTGAAGCTCAACATATTTGTTGTAAAAATATTCTTGCAAAGAAAGACTGGTTTGTTCGTTGGTTGTTATTAATACATTTTGGAAAAGCGACTATTCGGATGAAATATCTAGTTGACATTGCGGTACTCTTAGTTGTCAACCTTTGCACACAGTCCTAAAATCATAAGCTTTCCTATGAATATGTTTAGGGTGAATAAAGGCAAGCTAGCTAGCATCACCTAATCCACATTACGTTGTGCTTTATAAAAATAAATCAACAAGTTTTACATAATTTAAAGTACGAACGATAAACAGGGAATTTGGCAGACTTTCCAGACGTCTCTGGAAACAATTTTTCTTCTTTAATAAGCTTTACAATTCTGAAGTTTGAAAAGAGAGATTCTCGTTTAAGCTTAAGATAGGTACCGAATTAATTTAAATACGCTGCTTCAAGATTTTCTCATATAGTGTGGTCCGCTTTTACACGGAAAATGACGACTATATGCCATTATTATAGGAAATATTTTATTGTACGATTTCCTATAAAATATAGCCGGTATAATTAGTGTTGGAAAAAACCGATGATTTTAATAATCGAGTACTTGATACTCGAGCGATTTTAATAATCGAGTAAATCGCTCCAGCGATTAATCACATTTAAATTTTTATGACTAAGAAGAATGTGTTTATAGAACACCAAGGGTTGTTTTTGTGAGTTTTAGAAGTTTAGTTAGAGTTCTTATAGAGGAAGAACAGTTGATTCTGATTTTTTTAAAATTACATTCTTTAATTTTTTCAGAATTTACAACCGCCGCTGGCTAGCCAGTCAAAACAAAACCCATGTCGCGCTGAATCCACTAAGGTATTTGGATACCTTTTTATATGCTCCTTCTCGTTTATGTGCCTGTAAGAAACACGTATGTCGTGTCAGCCTTCTGAGCGTCAAACTCGAACGTCGCCAATCGGCACATCTCGGGTGGCACGCGAAGATCCGGTATCAAGTGAAAGGTAACAATTCGATTTTCGCCTGAATTTATAACTAGAGTAGTATTTCCTACGGAGCGGAAAACTGCTCGAATATACGTCGGCGTCAAGCGAAGCACGGGTATCGAGTGAAAGGTAACAAGCGACGATTTTCGCTTGAATTTTTAACTCGAGCAGTTTTTTTAATAATCGAGCGATGTCGGTTATTTCAATAATCGAGTATTCAAGCGGTTTTTCGCTCGAGCGATCACAACACTAGGTATAATTACATTTTTTATTAATAATCCGTACCAACATAATATTGTAGATACACATAATTTCTAAAAAAATATAGTTAGCATTTTTGATTAATTTAGGACAATCTAGTAAATATTAAAATATATTTAAAATTTTACAACGAATGTAAGTGAACGGAATAAACACTATAGTGAAATTATTAAAGTAAAGAATTTGTTGTACAATTTCCTATAATATATAGTATAATTACATATTCATTAATAATCCGTAGAAAAAATAGTTAGTATTTTTAATAAATTTAGTACAATCAAGTAAATACTAAAATATATTTCAAATTCTACAGCGAATGTAACTGAAAATAATTTATTTATAACTCCAGTATTTAAAATAATGTCATTTTACTGACGACTATTGATATTTAAGTATTTTATTGATATTTAAGTATACTTTAAGTATTTTTTACTGTAAAAATTACCAAATTTAAATGAAGTGGTCTAAAAATGATTTTTTACAAGAATAAGATGCTTAAAATGCAACGGATTCTTGGGATTTCAATCTTTGTCACAAATAACGGGTGGAGAAGTTATATAGGGAACATACCATCGATCGAAAGAGTCAAGCGACGCGTCGCCAGGTTACTAGTTGGATGGGTGATCACCTATAACTATAACTATAACTATGGATAGCTACAACTTATGGGGTACGTAGTAAGAAGTTACATTGTATGAGTGAAGAAATGGGTTGGTGCGCAAAGTTTACAGGTCATATTTTTAAAGGTTGCCTGTCGGTTGTCTTTCGCACAATATTCTCGTCGTCATATAGGCAACCCCGACGTATTGGTGCCGGTTTGGTGGCCAACCAACGACGACCGTCCAGAACCGAAATCAGTCCTAGCGACGTAACGATATTAAAAAATATATCGATACGTGGACACTATAGATATCAAAATTAATTCTAAAAGTGGATATTTAGTGATGGTCACAAGGCCTTCTTTTATGCGAGGAAATAAATTTGTTTATTTTCCAGTAAAGAAGGTGTGTGTGCCAAAATATTGCCGTGTAATCATATTCATTGAGGGCGAAGTACGGGCCTGTTCGCCGGTTAACGCGAATAGTTTATCAGTCGGCATTGCGCATAACATCTGACGAGCAGCTTTGTTTACATGCGCGAGGCCATAAATTTGCCATTTTTGCTTTTAGTGTTTGGCTATTCATAGATATAGGTCGGTGGAGAGATCGCGGGTGTCAAAATTTTTACAAAAGATTTTAGTAAATTTTACAAGAGGTTTAAGTAAATTTTACAAAAACTTTTCATATAAATGGTTTAGTAAATACTTTTGTAATTATTACTAAAACTTTGGCTTAAATCTTGATATAATTTAATTACATTTCTCAATAAAAGTTATTTCAGTCTATAGAGCCATAAATTGTGGTTAGTTTGCTTATTTTCATAGTAACTTTAACTATGTTTTTCTTTCCGTGTAACAACAAAGTTGTTTGAGTAAATTTAATTATAATTTTAAATTATTTATCCTGATAAAACAAAAATATTCTCTTTTAGGAAGCAACGAAACGCCAATTTTACTTTCTTTTGCAAAACAATCCGCATACTTAATAGGTTTTGAGATATCAGCACTTTCTAATTACAGTGAAACCTCTCATAACGGACACCTCTAATAAGCGGACATCTCTATTAAGCGAATATTTTTTCATAGTCCGGAACTAGGTATATGAAATTCCATGAAAATCAATCTCTCTTGGGTGGACTCTCCTTTGGGCGGACGCGGACAGGCTGTTTTCATACAAAGAGTGCGAAAACCCTTCTTTAAACGAATTTTTTTAAGTATTTTTGAGACGAATAAGTACGGTGCAAAAACTCTCTGAAAACACACCGGCAACCCACCGCGTATGCGTGCCAGCGCGAAAGGACTTCACCAAATGAAAGTATGTGCGATTCCCCGACAGCAGCCAGCCGTTTATTTGTGAGTTGTAAGGTTAAAATCGTAAACAATGGCACAAAAATGTCGCGTTTTGAGTCTGAAAGAGAATATTGATGTTGTGGAAGTTTGTAATTTGATAACAATGATATGGGCGAGTTCATTAACATTGATAGCAATGTGCTATTAGAAGATGATAGTGACCCCATTCCTACCGATTCTGTAGTCCAAACTGAAACCACATCACTATCTCACGACTCTGATGAAGAAATTGAATGCGGTAATCAAACAAATGTCACCAATTATCAACAAGCCATTAGTAGGCATGGTAAAGGAATTATAAGAGTATGCAAAGAATAGAGGTGACTCTACAGCAATGGAATTTTTATCAGACTTGGAATTAAATTTTCTAGATTGAAAGTATAAAGGCAAACACGTCAAACTACGTTATTAGATTTTTTAGTACTACATCCTAACTAAAACTAGTGTATTTTTGTTAGGTTATGTTTATTTGTACATACATATACATAGTAATAATTTTGCATTTACATAATATTACCTAATACCAAATTTCCCATGGGCGGACACCTCTATTAGGCGGACACATTTAGCCGGTCCCGTAGGTGTCCGGGAGGTTTTACTGTATTAGGCAAATAGACCGAAATAGAATTATACCAATATTTTTTAAACTTTACTGCTAAACTAAATTTCTTTGTTTAACTTATCAGATAAAGATGTTGATGATCTACGTGAATCATGAATCATACGTTTAAAAGTTTTTGAATTGCCTTATTATTTTGAAACCCGCAAATCCAGCGATGAAAATAAATTGCAGAAAAAAAACATAAATGGCGTTTGTTCGCCTTGTTGCTCTGTACCATTTATTTAACAAAATAATTCCCAATGAGAATGGGAGGTCAGCTAATATGTCTGACTTTGACTGTTGACCCCGATGAAAGCAGGCATCACACACATGGCGCGGCGTCCCGCAGGAACGTGTATTGTTAGGAAACTATTCTTGTCACGTCCTCTTTTAGTCCAGACACCCCTCGAAGAAGTTGGATAACCAACGAGGTTTAAAAAGTGTTTTTTATTATACAGTGTGTCCCAGGATAAGCGAAGTTATAGGTGTAAATGACAAAAAAATAATTCGAATTGCAATTTGACCATTTGGAATATAGGCATGCTTGACTAGATAATAAAATTTAACATATGTTTAATAAATCAATCAGTCATTGGCCGTAAAATTGTTTTTATTTTCTGTCTACGTAAAGTGCCTTTTCTTCACAAAATATTGAAAAATTTAATTAAAAAAAGTTAGATTAAAATATACAGAGTGTGTTCCAATTTAAAAAATGATTTTAGGTCCGATAACTTTATTACCTGACCCCGTATACTTATTCTGAAAATGGCAGATGACTAAACAATCAATATAAAGAAACTTCCGTATAAAACATTTTTCCATATCTCTTTTAACTAAGAAAATATAGGGTAATTTTGAAATTGTCTATTTTTTTATTTTCCCCCGTATATCTTAAGCAAGCGAAAATTTAAAAATTTTGATTTTACTATTTTAAGTTTGACCCAAAAAGAGCACATGATACCTACATTACTTTTTTGATAGCACTAACAATTACGGAGATACTCTATAAAAGTGTCGAAAATGGGACACCCTGTGCATAGGTACTGTATACTGATGTCTATACGGAGGAAAGTTGATAGATTGCTTGAAAAAAACAACTTTCTGAAGCGTTTCTTCATTGAAATAATAAATAAAATTCAATTGATTATTTTAAATTGTTTTGAATTTAACGGTTTAAATATTGTTTTTTTTTTAAGTAACAAAAAAACAAGTTATTATAATATTTTGGATTATTTTTTCAATAAATGTTCAATTTCAATCACTCACCGCACAAGAAATAAGGAATACTACAAGAGATAGTATGATGAAAAGAATACATACGTACTTAGAAGTAAATCGCAATGACTTCGAACATTTATTTAAAAATTAATCAGAAAATATTAAACTTTTCAAATACATTTTTAACTTCACTAAAGCTTATAAACTTGTTTCCTTATTACTTTTTAAAGGAATAATATTTAAACCTTTAAATTCAATGAATAAACCTAACCAAACCAAACCAAAATTTCAGAAACATATGTTCAGTAGTTCTCCATAAAGTTCTATGCTACTCGTCGTGAATCACCCTGTATAATGTGTTATGGAAATGGCTTATTATATTTAAATGGGTGACTCCTTGAGTATCCTAGATAAAGCGAGCCTATATACTTTTTTCTGGCTTAATACATAAGGTGTTAAATTTACCAGTTGTAGCATTAGCGTTTTTTGTGTTCATGATTTCCGGGTTTAAATATAATATGTTATGTCTATAAAACCCTGTATTTCTTTTTTGCCTTGAGCTGTTCAGCTATTCAGCGAGTCACTTATAAGCAGCTATATTCTATAATGCGCCTTGTGCCAAAAAGTTACTGAAACAGGCCTCAAATAGTCCTAAACTATCGACACCGAGAAAAGGACAGTAGACAAGATCACACTCTTCTCGTTCTGGGCCGATCAGAACATTGAGAAACAAACAGGTAGGCCAATGGGAGTGATAAAACATTGGGATCACAATAGGAACACCATACTAACTAATCCTATTCTAACAAAGAAGAGAGCAAAAGAGAATTTTTAATAGTAATATCCCTCTGGATAAAATGAGACTACAATTAAATATTATTTTTATGAAGGTAGCTAATGATCATGTGTAGTGCTGTCTTATTTTGTGTTGATAGAACGTACATTAAGTTTAGCGGTGTATGGTTTTTGTATAAGTTCGGTAAAGTATTATACAGGGTGACAATTTAAAAACTTGAAATGGCCTTATATTAGAAACGAAAAACTGAAGAAAAAAACGCAAAAAACAGTTTCTATAAAACGAAGGGGGAACAAAAACAAGCGTATTAGCCCACCCCTATCTGCAACCCCTTGGACAGGGTGAGATAAGCCCTTAAAATCTTAAATAGAAAGGGGGTCGAGTGATACATCATTTTGAAGCTCTTGAAAAATGCTTTCCAATGGTACCATAGAAAGGTACATTTCAGGAAATTCTTCTCTGTTTATTAAGGCAAACAATAAATGAAAAGACAATTTTGAAATTTTTTATTATTAGTTAATTAAATGTTCAAAATGATTTCCGTTGTTTTGAAGACAAGAATAAAGCCTACTTTCAAATTCTTCACGTACATTTGCAAAGGTTTCTCTGGATGTAGCACAGCATTCCTGAACTATTCTATGCTGAAGTTGCTCTAGTGACTCAGGTTGCGTTTTAAAAACCACAGATTTTAGGTGACCCCACAAAAAGAAGTCAAGAGGTGTCCGGGGATCTAGGTGGCCATTCAACAGGACCTCTTCTTCCAATCCACTGGTTGGGATAATTATCATCCAACCACTGCCTAACGGGAACTACATAATGCGGAAGTGCTCCATCCTGTTGGAAATGTAGTAAGCGTTCTTCTAAAGATAAATTTCCGAGTATGTCCCTCTGATTTTCTCGCACTATTAGTGGTTCGATAGACCTCTGTAGCATTTCAGCATACCTGTCGCCATTTAAATTTCCTTGTATAAATATTGGGCCGATAATACCAGCCCAAACATTAATTTTCTGGGGGTACTGGGTATGCCCTTCTCTAAATACGTGGGGGTTCTCGTCATTCCAGTAACGACAGTTTTGCTTATTAATATGCCCATTTAAATAAAAGGTACACTCATCACTGAAGCAAATATTTTTAACTAGTCGAGGTTCTGTCGTAATTCTGTCTGTCATTATTTCACAAAACTGTATTCTTCTGTCAGGGTCGTCGTCACCAAGTTCTTGCAGTATGTGCAGTTTATAGGGATAAAACTTATGAATTTTAAGTACCTTTCTTATTGATTTACGAGATAATCCAGTTGCTATAGCTGCTTGACGAGTTGATAAAGTTGAATTCATTGCAAACTGCCCCAGAATTTCAATTTGCGCTGCTTCGTCGGCTAGTCTCGGTTGATTTCTCTTTATATTCGCGACAGAACCAGTTTCTTTAAATTTGGCTACTAGTTGGCGAACATACTCCGGGCTTACATTTTGACCTGGATGCCTTTCGTTAAAACCTTGAGCTGTTCTTAAAAAACATTGATCCTGGGAACCATAAATGAAAATAATTTCTACCCGTTCAGCTGTGCTGTACACCATTGTTAAAGATAAGAAGTGCTGCTTTTCGTTTAAACTGAACCGAAAGTTAACTGTTCTTAAAATAATAATACTAGTAGAAGTTACCTTTAATGTAAATTCTGTGATAATAAAATGCGAATATTTATAAACAAATTTTTTTTTCTCGACAAAAAAAAAATAGCAAATAAACCAAAACGAAATACCGAGGCTTAAACTGTTTAGAATTCTTAAGAGATATCTCTTAATATTAATATGCCAGGATATTGGTACCAATCATTTTGAACATTTAATTAACTAATAATAAAAAATTTCAAAATTGTCTTTTCATTTATTGTTTTCCTTAATAAACAGAGAAGAATTTCCTGAAATGTACCTTTCTATGGTACTATTGGAAAGCATTTTTCAAGAGTTTCAAAATGATGTATCACTCGACCCCCTTTCTATTTAAGATTTTAAGGGTTTATCTCACCCTGTCCAAGGGGTTGCAGATAGGGGTGGGCTAATACGCTTGTTTTTGTTCCCCCTTCGTTTTATAGAAACTGTTTCTTGCGTTTTTTTCTTCAGTTTTTCGTTTCTAATATATGGCCATTTCAAGTTTTTAAATTGTCACCCTGTATAAACAGTTGATGTATTTTGCACATTCGAAGAATATTATATGATCTAGGTCAGCTGCGACATAGCAGTGGTCACACAAGTTAGTTTGTACAACTTTAATTTTGTGTGTCCAAATCTTAATCTTGTTACTGTAGTAACAAATCTCTTGTAAACATTAAAACTATCATGCCAGAGTACTGTTGGAATTTGTGGACTTCGAACAAACGAAACAAACTTGTCTTGGTCGCTTTGCTATAGTTGGTCCAACGTTCTTGCCATTTTTCCCTTATCTTATTTTTTGTGATTTTCAATGAATCTAAAATGGGTAGAGGGTAATCTTGTTCACTTCCTAAAAGTATGGCTTTTTTGTCCAAACTGTCTACATGTACATACTTTTGATTCAATTGCATTTTTCGTACAATTTCTTTAATTTCAAGAGGACGTTGTGTATTTCCAATCATTTAAGCTTCCTAAAGCTTTACGTGCTGATAAGGAGTCGGAGAGAATGATACTATTTTCAATGAGATACATATAAAGCCATTTTAAGGCTTCTAAGATTGCAATGCTCTCGCAGGTGAATATTGAAAAATTTCGATTTAATCTGATTCTTGTTTGGACCTCCAATTGTGGAATAAAGTATGCAGCTCCACATCCAGAAGGAGACTTGGAGGCGTCTGTGTACACTTTGCTATAGTTAGTAAATTTCTGTAACTGATAAAACCCTGTATTTCTTGATTAAATGTATTTAGTTGCATAACGTATTCAATCAAAAATCCACAATTCTTTTTTAACTAACTAACATGACCTCTTCCCTTTAACAACGTAAAATCAGACTAAATTTTAATTGCTTATTATAAATTTATATATTTATGAAAGGTTTGCAAACTTTGCTTAAAAACATGGAAAACTTTGGTATTTTAGAGTCTTATATAAAGATCGATCGATTCGGGAAACGATTTACTGCCAAAATAATTTACTTTGCAAACGGAAAAGTTTAAATAACTTTAAGAAGTTTCCGTATTTGAACTCCGGAAGTATTTTCTTGATGGAAGCTTTTTGTAGAATGCAGTTAGGGATTTTTATTGTGCTGTGCTGTTCAAAAGACTACATAGTTACTAAAAACAACATAATATTTTCATAATATTTGTTCTGCACCATTAGGAATTAAATGAGTTACGTGATTAAACATAAAAATTCAAGATTCAAGTAGTAGTCCATCTCACAGAGGTTAAAGTATTAAATGGAAAAATAAATATCTGTCTAAACCACAACTATAGAATTATTACGGTTCTCCTTTCGTCGGTTTAGATCAGTGGCTCTCAACATTTAAGAGATTGCTGACCACTAAAGTAAAACTTGAACTCTTCAGGGACTACGTATAACGGGGTGTAGTGTTGGGAAGGTGCACAAAAGCCGCCCCCACCATAGTAATACTAGAAAACCATTGCGTTAGGAACCACGATATAAGAATCTAATTTTGATGATTGACTTTTGTTTAAGGAACCAAACGACATAAATATATAAGCAAGACTGTTTTTCTATAAAAAAGTTTTCTAATGAGACTTCTGAGCCTGCATCTGCTTCATTAGAAGAGAAATTATGGGGTTGATGTTGCTACTTAAAGCTACGCGCATATCGTCGCCTGCGTCCAACCGGTTTCGGATCTTACTTTTTTTTGAAATAACGCCCAGAATTCTCGTTCACAAAGGTAAGTTGTGACAAAGATCGCCAGATATTTGGAAGCAATTTCACGAAACTTCGGATAAGAAAGTGATTTCTTGCATCAAAACTCCTCGAGGCTTATACAGGGTGTTATGGAAATGACTTATTATATTTAAATGGGTGACTCCTTGGGTGTCCTAGAGAAAGTCTCTACACTTCTTTTTTTTTAAATCGAATATCTAAATATTAAGGTAAAAACCTTTTTTACCCACATACTGTCGCGATGTTCCACCTGGATTCAGTTAGCAATAATGTGGGTCACTAGAGTATACTAACAGTGTTGTCAGATCACACCGCATGTTTCGCCCTTGCTTGGATACCTGCCGCGCGCAACTATCGTTGCTTCAGTATGTTTCGAGACCCGGGGATGGATTGACGCTGTCAAGGGTTCCACGTGCTTGATGTATACGAATTTTAAACGTTTTGCTAGAATTTTTTTCTATTGTGAAATAATTCATATAAGAAATATTGTGATATGATTTCAAATTTGTGTGATATTACCTATTGTTGGTTCTGTTGCAAAACATACTTTTTGTGTTTTATTTTTTTATTGAATTTAATTATAAAACGGATTATAAGATCGAAGGTAAGAGAGTATGTACCTTAAAATTGTAGTATTTTTTTTTTCTAAAAAGTTTGAAAAAGATTTGAAAAAGAATTGATAACGCGGGTCAAAGACGTCTTGTTGTCAAAAACTGAACATGTGCGTTTACAATTCTGTGCAATATATGACAACACCGCCTCAATAAACTATTGATTGCGAACGTCGTCAGTAGCGGCCACGTAATTTTTCAGATTTCATATAAAGTGTATATTTCGTACAATAATTCAAAGCGCCATTTAAGGTTATTTTTCTTCAATTTATTTCCATCTCAGGATTTTCCGGTTTAAATATAATAAGTCATTTCCATCACACCCTGTATATGAACTACAATATAAAGAATTGGAATTGAAATAAGACAATTATTCACGATCAAAATCCATTCAATCATTGCGTGTATCGATTATTTTGGATCTGAGTGTACATATAAAAACATTAAAATATTGTATAACTTTATTTAACCTTGAGTCTACTTTCAATATTTTATTAAACCAAAATTATAGAACAAAAAGACTAATATATTCCTCAAGCATTATTCCCCGTAATTTTTCATTCTGGCCACGTGTTACACGCACAAAATGCCTTGATCGGTACAATGGGGATGATTTTTTGACAAGCGAGCTCCACATCTGTACAATAATAGAGCGCGGTGCGGAATAACACATTTTTTTCGACAAAAGCCTCTTTTTGGTCGGTTCTTTTCTTATCTTAGAGAAGGAATGCCAGCGAGGAAAGATAGGTTAGAGTTTCGAAAAATAAAACCGATGAAATATAGTTCTTTATCAATGCGGACTCACACTAAGGATAAAATTACAATATTTTATTAAATTATTTGAAGCTAGTGGATATGTTGAACAGTAAGGGAGACAATAAACATGCTGCACAATGATTGCTACTCCGCTGGTCATTCATAAACATCTACCAGGTCACTTATTAATATTTATTGATTCATGTCATAAAAAGTTTATTGTCCGGTGAAACAAGTGTGGTTTAAACTAGCATTTGTTCGGGTTTGTTCGGGAAAATGTACCTTCAAAATATTGAAGTACCTGTTACATAAATGAAATGTGACTTAAATATATTCCAGAGGATCCAGATAATCAACTCTTGCTAAAATGTTAGACAATATTAATTATTTTCAAACCAAATAAATAGCAAAGCTCTGCAAATGTATACCTTTAAAAAATTGGAGTTCCTATTACATAAATGAAATGTGACTCAAATAAACTCCTGGACAAAATTAACGCAACATCATAAATTTTTTATGCTTATGATTCGATTTGAATGATTTTTCTTGCATTGTAGGTTGGTTCCTTGACAATGTCATAGTTTTCGCTGTTTATGATAAAAATTTAATTTTCGATTTATACTGGGTGTACTAAAAATGCTATGTTTTTTTCCGAAAATTCGCATCACCCTGTGGAGTATAGTAGCAACCGAAATATATTGCAGTTGACATTGAACGGTAGGTCCATCTGTCCCCAACATTTTATTTTTTGGTTTACTTCATTATCTCTGTTATTAAAGGAGATACACCGTTTTAGAGCGTAACATGTTTTTATAGACTTTAATATTCAACACATTCATTGTTAAATGTTTTCAAGTAGACTATGGACTTTTTCTGACATTGCAAGCGATGTGTCAGCAGATGTTGTGTTTTAAAGTTACAAAGGTTCGCCATACTGATAAAAACTGTTCGGAAACTGCTTATTAAACGTTCGTTTCGTAAGCCCGACGAGTATTTTAATCTTGAAATCTACTTGAAAACATTTAACAATGAATGTGTTGAATATTAAAGTCTATAAAATGTGTATCTCGAACAAACCCGAATTTTCGGAAAAAAACACAACATGTTTAGTACACCCAGTATAAACCGAAAATTAAATTTTTATCATAAACAGCGAAAACTATGACATTGTCAAGGGACCAACCTACAATGCAAAAAAATCATTCAAATCGGTTCATAAATTCAAAAAAAAAATAGCATCAAAAATATGGGAAATTTATGATGTTGCGTTAATTTTGTCCAGGAGTTTATATTCCAAAATGAACCCTTGCTGAAATTTTAGACACTATTAATGATTTTCAAACGAAATTGAAAGAAAAGCTCTGAAAATGTAGCCTCAAAATATTGAAGAACCAATTACATAAATAAAATGTGACTGAAATATATTCCAAAGGATCCAAATAATCAACCCTTGCTGAAATTTTAGACAATAATAATCATTTTCAAGCGAAATTGAGAGAAAAGCTTTGAAAATGTACCTTCACAATATTAGATAAATAAAATATGACTCAAATATATTCCAAATAATCAACCCTTGCTGAAATTTTAGACACTATTAATGATTTTCAAACGAAATTGAAAGAAAATCTCTGAAAATGGAGCTTCAAAATATTGGAGAAAATATTACATAAATGAAATGTGACTCAAATATAGTCCAAAAGATCCAAATAATCAACCCATGCTGATATTTTAGACAATCATAATTTCTAACGAAATTAAAAGAAAAAGCTCTAAAAATGTACCTTCAAAATGAAAATCCTCTCCTTAATTCCTGAGACAGATTAAAAAATAAAAGTTTCGCTTAGTTTTAAACTTTTTATTTCTGAACATTTAAAGAGTTTTTAACTGTAAAAACTTTGGGCAAAGTCGGATTAATTTTACGTTAAAAGGGCTTCGATACACCGCAGGAAGTGGTCAGGGGGAGAAGGAATTAACAAAAGGGTTTAACTTTTCAGGAATTTATGAGATCGTCCATGTTTTCGAAGTAAGCTCTCTTCTGAGGTTTAATGGTTGCTGAAAAATGGAATGATAGTTAGATCGGCGATGATTTTAGACCTGGCCGTAGCACGAGCACAAGATAGTGTACGACACTCTGAATTTTTCTTTCATCGTTTGACCAATAGATCCTGGAATACTGCTTTTTTTTTAAATTGAATACTCTGATATTCAATTTAAAATAACGTTTAATGAAAGCCAAATTGTGTGCAAGTTCAGGTATTTCAAAAACTTCCTGACATTCTTGGATTGATCTGCTTCCTGTATATTCAAATTGAAGTATCAAGCTTCGAAATTTATCGACATAGTACATGGCAGCATATAGCCAAGTTCCCCATCCTAAAATAGGTTCTGGGGGTAGATGGAGCCTTTATAAATATTTTCTTGTCATGTTTTAATAATTTATTCACCAATGGATAATGCAACCTTATATAACTCGATAACAGAACACCTTGTAACTAACTAAACATTATAGGCGTGATATAGCCCAACACGAAAAACCGGGGAATTACCTACGAGTATACAGATTCTTCGGAGAATCACGACGTCTTGCGCAGTTGCCTTTTTTCCCATATAATGTTTGGTATTGTGTTTAAAAATTATATATATTATTAATAATTGTTAATTATACGTAAAAAAGTTAATATAAGCACGAAGGCAGAAAAAAACAATATATAAACTATCTCAATATACTTAGTTTTGTGTAAATCGTGTGAGAAATTAAATAATCTCATGGTTGCTTATAAAATTCACCAATAAGCATAATGCTTAAAGTCTGGTCTCTAGTGATAATTATAATTAGTGTCGGAAAAAACCGATGATTTTAATAATCTAGTGAATCGCTCGAGTGAATCGCTTGAAATTCCAATTCACCAAGCTATGACGTCACCGACTGCTCGACCGGCAGCCTAGTCGTTTACATGTGATAAGGTAGGGTATTTAGCAGGCACGTAACTACGGGCGGGCACAGGTTTGGCCAAAAAATTGGAGTAGCCACCAAAAAAATTCCAGAAACTTATTTATTTGTGAATAATGAATTTTTACTGCAAAAAATCACCCAAATATGTATATATTATTCGAGTTTATTCTTGTGCTTCTTTAAAACAAAAAGTATTACCATTTATATCTTTCTCAATCTACGAGCATAAAATAAGTAGATATTTAAAATGGCTTGTCAAATTCTTCCACTTTAAATTATCAGGTGCCCACTGTGTGCCCTTCAAAAATGTAGGCTTAGTTACGCGACTGGCAAAATAAGAAAATAGGTGATTATTTTTTTAAATTCATGTTTATAGTTACCTAAAAGTTCCTGTTTAAATTTAAGAATGTTTACTTTTGGTTACCAAAAAATTTGTCGATACCTATGTTTTGCTCGTTTTCTTATTTACCATTAACATTTTCTATAATGTTATTTTTAAGAAGTCTTCTTGAGCTTCTGTTTAGATTTAAAAAGATTACCAACGAATTTTTCTATATATTTTGTTAACTATTTTGTTCGTTTTGTTATTTTTATTTACAATTTCTATTATTATGTTATTTTTGAGAAGTTCCTCGAGTTTATAGTAAATTAAAATTTAAAAATTATATCCTTTATTTTTTTAATATTTACAATCGGAGATCTAAACTACGCCGCTGGCTAGCTAGTTAAAACAAAACTTTACAAAACCCATGTCGCGATGACTCCGCTAAGGTATTTGGCATACTTTTTTATATGCACCTTATCGTTTATGTGTCTTTAAGAAAGACGTATGTCGTGTACCTGCTCACCGTCAAACTCGAACGTCGCCAATCGGATGGCGCGGTGCGTAGAACGAAGGTCGGGTATCAAGTGACAGGCGATATTTTTCGGTTTTTCGCCTGAATTTATAACTAGAGTATTTCCTATGGAGCGAAAAACTGTTCGAATATACGAGCAGTTTTTTAACTCCATCACACTACAGCGGTACATTTCCGCCAGCGTCAAACGAAGCTCGGGTACCGAGTGAAAGATAATAAGTGACGAGCGACGGTTTTCGCCTGAATAGATAACTCGAGCGGTTTTTTTTAATAATCGAGCGATGTCGGTTATTTCAATAATCGAGTGATCAAGCGGATTTTCACTCGAGCGATCACAACACTAGCGATAATAAAGCCCACATAATGATAAATAAAACATACTAAAAAGTAATTAAAAATTATGTCGAATAACAAACCCGAACAAATAAGTTATGTGACCCGATCTTACAAAATGAATTTTAAAGATTAAACCAATAATCAGGTTAGAATAAAAGTTAGGAAGCAACTTTCGCAGAACCATTAAACATAATTTGATAAACCTTAAAGTTCCACGGTTGGTTAAACTTATAAACAACAGAACGAAAGAAAATTTTATTTTAATTATTTATATAAAGTTTATAAGCTTTCCATCGTAAAATTAAAGCAACGAAACGTTTATAGTAAAGGCAGAGACGTAGCTACCGCTGTAGCAGGTGTATCAGTGATACAGGGCCCTCTAGCTACTTAAATTTACAATAATAGGGTAAAGAGAGGAGTAATGGACCACATTTAAGAAATATCTTAAAATGGTAACAACATTAGTCAAACGATACACTGGTCCAACAGAGGATATATGGACTGTACCTGCTAGGATAGACTACCACGTCTTGTTGCTTTTTCTTAGTTACATTCATACCACAAACTTTGATTCAAAGCCTGTACAAAATTCATGGAGCCATCTCTTGCATATAATGCATTAAATCAAATCTTATTTTTTCTTAGTCTTCGCTGCAACCAACGCGTTCGTTTTCATAATCCTCCAGATCGTCGACCTCTCGTCGAATCATTTAGTTGAGGATCTTCCTCTGGCTCTGACGAAGAATCAATGATTATTTGCTTCCTCTTAGCTTTTTGCTTTTGTTGTTTGGCTTGTTCAATTGCTTTTTCTTAGCTTTTTGTTTTGAAGTTCGGATTGTCCTTTTTTGCAAGTAACATGTTTTGTGCTACATTTGTATAAATTTTAAACATTTACGTACCTTGATTGTGGTTAAATCTATTCTTAATTCCTAACTCTGCTGCCATGTCTTCTACGATAAAACCCATTTTCTTGTAGCTTTTTAATATGATTAGTAAGTTTAGCCTCAGCGTTCACCGCAAGAACGGAGTCCGGGCCTAATCTATTCAGCTTTTTTATATTGCTGTCTTCCATTCTGCGTTTAGGTGTAGTCATAGGAATTGTCTAGCAGCTTGATTAACCCCATAGTACGTTCTTTCACTGCATTTATTGCTGATTGCGAATCTTTTTCTGACAATAAGCCATTTGCCTTTCGTGTACAAATGTTAGGCATTTGGCTAAAATACAAAAACATATGATCAAAAACTTGGCTAATCTTACTTCCTTATGACTGATTCATCTCTTCTCCTTATGATTGGTCCATCTCACCGTTTAGGGCTGAGAGATGTACCATCTAATTGCTTGCTATATCGATCAGTTCGATTTAAGACAGCGTTCCATGCATACGATTTCTGACGATATGATGATCCGACGGTGCCCTGATTGGTGTAAACTTTTGTTGCCAACTTCCGTCCGAATATTTGTAACAATCGACACGATCAGCTTTATTTTAACTTTCATCCGACGTCGTATGTTTCTTAACCGCACTTTTTTCTAAACCAAAAATTTGTTACTATAAAAGATAAGATGAATAAATCCGGTCTAATTCATAAACAAAAAACTAAATATTTAAAAACAAGGCTCGATTAATTACCTAGTAGATGTTGTATAGTTTATTGGAACTTTAAATACTACCAGCACAAGGTATAAGTTATGGTAAAATAAAACTTAAATTTATATATACATACCTGAAATACTTTATACCTGACATTGATCCACGACCTTTGCAAAAAAGCACCATGCACTTGTGTCCTTTCATCTTAAACAAAACAAGCCACTAACCTACGAAACAGCGAATCGAATCACCACAAATTAAAAACTCCTTTACAAAAATTGTTGTTAGGCAATGAAAGTTTATAATCACTAATATACCGACGACAATGTGGATGAACCACTTTCTATTCTGTAATTTGAAAAAGCATCCAGAACCAAAGATGGCGACGAATAACAACAAACAAATAATGTCGGGACGGCTCTGACACGATCGATAAAATTTCCACCCTACTGCGCAAACTCAATAGGCCCGCGCCATCTCCTATAGCGGGGGCACTTTTTATATTTTGGAACGTTTGTATTGGCAATATACTGTTTATATATATGTGGGTGGAGGCAGCATATTACATTATAAGCTTCTTCTCATGAATTTTTATGTTAATTCCACTTTGCCCCACATAGTTTCCATTTTGTTCCACAGAAGAGACAAAGCGGAACAAAATTCCTATTTTTTTTTTAAATTCAACGCGAAAAACTTTGAAGTGATAACATTATAATCTTTAAAAAATCAAATTTTATTCCGCTGTGCCCCACTCTCCCCTATACTTTGCCAAACTCGACTGCCGCCTTGCACGTAATGAATTCTAGTAATGGGTCGCAAAGACGTACAGGTGCCTCCTTGTCTATAATTTTTCCATATAACTTATGAAAACTTATTTTAGAGTACTCAGACATCGATTGATCAAAGAACGATTAACTGCCTGAAATAATTCACTCGGAAAACAGAAAAGTTAAAATAACTTTGGAAAGTTGAAGCTGCGGGGCTCACGAAGCTATTTTCTTGATGAAAGCTGATGGAATGAATCGATAGACGGTTTTAAGAAGTTTGTAAGTTCGGCATCCGTAATTGTAGATGCAGGGCATTTTTGTACGAACGGGATTTACATAGTAAACTATTGATTACGCGGTGTCGTAGCGCGTTAAAAACAGGAACCATTTGTATTTAAACGGTACAACATGGAGTTTTGGAAATGCGCAAGCGGAATGAAAAACTGGAATAACTTTTATTAATTATGAGAACGGCTTTACGGGCGTCGATGGCAAGAGATTAGATGGTTTAAGAATGACACAATGTAGCGCTGGGAAGGATGAAATAAAAAATTGTTTTAGAAGGCAGTCGGTTTTCTGCTATCCCCAGAACCGCGCTCATTCGCAATTTTATTTTTTCAAAACGGGAGCCGCATCGGTGACTACAGGTTTCAGCGTGTTTTTACATCAAGAATTCCGAGAACAGTCAACCGCGGAGTTTCCCTAAGAAAATTTGTATCTTCGCCTACTCGTGTTTTTGCGGCGAGTTTAAAAATTACTGGACTGTCATTAAACACTCGTAGTTTCCGTGCGAGTATAAAGAGCCCTGAAATATCTTCGAACACTCGTGAATTTTAGTGCGAGTCTAAATAACAACTAAAATGGATTTACGAAAACTCGTAGCTGTCCGTGCGAGTATAAATAATGCTGCGATACCTTATTATCCGATTGTGACATCAAAAGTAAGTGTTAAAATATCTTAAGCTAGTATTAGTAGTCACTACCGCGAATTATATTTTTTTTCTGGAAATTATTAGGGTAGTTGAGATCCCTTTAGTTGGGAACAAAATGATAGCTTAGGTTTATTTTATATTGTAAATAATGAAAATAAATCTAAATTTAAACAGAGTATGTGACAGATGAAATATAGGTTGGGTGAAACAATTGAATGATATTTCAGGCTAATTCTGATTGTATATAAATTATAAATAATTAACTACGAGTACTTCGGGTCGCGTTACTCGACATACGCAAGGACTAACCCTTAAATCAACCCTCAAGACAAAGACTTAAAATTAAATAAAACTAGACCTCCGTGTTCCAATATAATGATGTGCATTGTAATTATATTCATTGGACGCGCCCGAGCCAATACAATCAAAAGTATAGTCTAAACATCAGTTAGGCCTCGTCCTATGTTCAACTAACTATACTTTTACATTAAAATCATTCATTCTTTCTTATGACAAATTTGCCATCATCTCTTCAATTGCTCTGGTGGACTGCTGACAGCTTCCAGTTAGCGGAGAAAGGATGGTGGGCCTACACAAGACCGACTGACACGTGCGTGTCAAGTCGGCAATGGCATTAATTGCCTGGCATCCCTGACAAAAAACATCTATTCGATTCGAAAAACCATAATCGAGAAAATTGCGTTCGAAAATACTTTAAGTAGGAGCGTCTCTAAATTATGATGAATTTTTCATTGAATATCAAGACTGGCGACATTACTGATAGTATCGACCAGCACTCAGACATATATTCAAAATTTAATGATTAAGAAAGTTAGATTGGCTCTAAATAAACAATTCCTGGGTGAGGAATTCACCTCTGGATAGAATTCAAAAATGGGGACAAAATAAAATTTCCAAAAAATAATCTGATTAAATTAAATTCAACTAAAACTTAAGGGGAAACTTGGTTATACGGGGGTTATCAAGAAACGTCTTACGTGAAACGCACAGATAAGGAGAACGTTTAAAGTTACCTATTATTTATTAAGCGCAAAACGGACGGATGTTTCGGGCTACGTACTCCACTCATATCATGGTATAATGTACGTACGTTCCGCTTGAAAAATTCCTTCTTGACTTTTTCTCAATTCGGCGACACTGCCATTATTATTACAATTAATATTTTTGTAAAATTTACCAAGATATTTTGTAAAATTTACTAAAATCTTTTGTAAAGTTATATACAGGGTGTTCCATAATGACACGCTAATATTTCAGGGTGTAATTTCTTAGGTCATTTTTTAAAGAAAAGTTCATATGAACATATGTCTGCAACGGCTTAAATTTTTTGCTACAGGGTGTTGAATTCTTATTTTTTAAATGGTTATTTTTTAATATCTCCGAAAGTACTTTAGATATTATTTTCAATTTTGGTATGTGTTAATAGGATCTAGAACAACAAATTTTAGTTAGAAAAGTTATTCAATTGTTCCACCAGTGGCGTCCCTGCAAACATACTGACATTTTTACATGTGGATATTTTTTCTTATTAGCCTGGTCAATTCTACATGAAAACGGTCTCTTGAGTTTTTCTCGCTCTCAAGACGCAGCGTTTTTGGCTAAAACCACTAAATTCATATTAAAACTCATTATTATTAACATTGATAAAATAAGTAATGATAAATTTTGATTTATAAAAATTGTTGGAAAATTATGAAAAACTTTTCGTTTTGTTTTATTTAAAACAAGTTGCTAGCAGTGGCGGCTCGTGACCTATTATAGAGGGGGTTCACAAGTATGGTGAATTTATTTTTAAAATTTTATTTTTGTGTAACGACCAAACAGTTACTTTCTAGGCGTTTTAAATGTAGAAAGAAAAAAAGTCATAAGAAAATGCATTAGGTAAACATATTTTTATTTATTTTTTAATTTTACACAAGGAAATACAACTTTTGGAAAATAAGAAAGGTTTTCTTAGTATGTATAGCCGTCGGATCTTAACGTCGTCGCATGCAACCCTCGTAACAATATTTATACAGTCCACTACTAATACTACTAAAGCCATCTACGAGCTATCAAGAAAACCGATTGATGTCCAATACTACTACCGCCATCTACGAGTTATCAAGAAAACCGAATGATGTCTAATACCACTAAGCCATCTACGGCTAGGTCATTAGGTACAACCAAGTCGAGAACAATAGTTAACTGTTTTATGACGAGAACGAATCGAGCCATGAGACTGACAAGTTAGCATTTTTCATATTTTCAGTGTTTTTTAGTTTAAATCCATAAATAATGGTTTAAAATCATTTCGAGTATCATTTATCGAAATACACAACATTTATCGACCCTAACAATTTCCATTCTTCAGTTCTTAATTGTAGAAAATTGATCAATAACAGCCTCATTAAGTTTGGAATGCCCTCTATAAATTTTTTTTTCATATATTTCATTTTTAAACTAATCTAATAAAGTCCCTACATTTACCCTTTGTGGTCTGCGTAAAATTAATTTCGGGTTTAGGTGTTCCCGCATTCTTCACTTCAATTTTTTGCTCCAAACTCAAAGAGCTAAAGTTATTTCTTAAATAGTCCACCGTCAACTATTCATTTTACCTTAATAAATATATAATATTAAAACATACACGCTCGAACTTCTAACTAGATGCACGAACAGACAACAGCGCGGAGCACACAAAAACTGTGCGCCTTTTCTATGTTAAATTGCCATAGCCCCGCTAACCCCCGCTGCCACCCGCCACCTATTACCACAGAGAAACTGCACTACTTAATGGCACGTGCGTGCAAGTCTCGGTAAAATCGTCATTTACCTCGACCGAGGCACGGTTGCCGGATCTCTATAGTTTGATATGACGGGATGATAAAATATTAGGGAGGGTCGGACTTTTTTAGTTTGACGGTACGACAAAATATTAGGGAGGGTCGGACTTTATACGATAAATAATATTCAATGAATATAAATTAATATTTTTTAATCGTCTTGTTTTGGGGGTGCACGTGCGCATGTGCTCCTGTGGAAGAACCGCCACTGGTTGCTAGTTTGTCGTGTTTGTGTTGTGTTGGAGGGTTTTGTTTTGTTGGTTTGGGGTAGACGGCGGCATAACCTCTTACTCCATAACGTTGGGATCTTATAGGCCACTCACAATGAATTACCATATTATTATTATTATAACACGGTTCATTGATCATTGATTTTTGCTATCCAGACAAACATGTTTGTTAGAAAATAATTTATTATACTCGAAATGCGACCCGATCTTAAATTGAAATATAGTTTGTCAACTTAAACTCTTCGAAAGTTTTCAAATACACTTAAACTTATATGTTTGCAAAAGCATTTTGTAAGACCGAGCACCCTTGAATTTTTATTCTGTGTGTTTTTACCGGTAGTGCCCAAGATATTTCTTATACAAGGTAGAGCAAAAAATTTGTTCCCGATTTTCTTATAATTGATTTTTGTCAATTTTGTGAATTCTTTTACTTACCCCTGGTAAAACAGCGCTGGCTCAAATAGAAGACATTGTTGCTTACCTATAAAGAAAAAAATCATTTTAATTATTCTTGTTATAAAAAATTGTAGATATACAGTATGTCCACGGAGGAAAAACTTTTTTATATTGCATTTTTCGAGAAAATGTTTTTCTTCATAACATTACATTATTTGCTTGTAAAAAAATAATGATAGGGTCAACTAAATTGAGTTTCAGTATACAGGGTGTCCCAAAAAAAAAGGAAAAACCGGGAAAAAACTTTTTTATTTTGCATTTTTCGAGAAAATCTTCTCTTCATAACATTTTTTAGTTGTAATAAAAAAAAAATGGCCTCGACTAATTTAAATTTCTGCATACAGGGTATTTAAATTTAATGAAAAACGGTAACAAAGTTGTTCGATCTCCTGTGTGTTTATTTTTCCAATTTTTGGGGTGTTGCTTTTTTGGGACACCCTGTCAATTCTGACAGAACTGAATTTAGTCGACGCTATTCCTATTTTTATTAATGCAAAAAATGTTATGAAGAACAACATTTTCTCGAAAAATGCAAAAGAAAATAGTTTTTCCTCGGTTCGTCATTTATTTTTTGGGACAGCCTGTATGTTGAAACTCAAATTAGTTGACGCCATTCCTAATTACATTACAAACAAAAAAATGTTACGAAGAAAAACATTTTCTTGAAAAATGCAAAATAAAATATTTTTTTTCGGGTTTTCCTTGTTTCTCAGCCGATTGCAAGCGCATTTTTCATAGTTTTCAACTGTTTTTTCGGACCTTTTTAGTACTGTGCTAAACCTTAATCTTTAATTTTGAAATTTTATTGAATATCTTGTTATGGTGTTATTATTAAATTGGTGTTAAATAAAGGTTAAAAATATATATCCCAAAATATTTGAGGTTATAAAATTTTGGTTTTTTTTTTTTTACTTTAATTATGGATAATAATTATTGTTTGTCCAGTATTTCAGTTGACAACAATACTCTAGTGTGACAACAGTCATAGAATCTGCTTACTTGTGCTGCTGTTTCCATGATATTTGTTGAAGTTTGAAGAACATGTACATATATTATAAAACTATAGCTAAACTACGCACATTATGCAGTTACCTACCTAAACTTGTAATATGGTACCTACTTACATCTATATCACTTGCCAAAATATTAAATAAACTACACATACGATATAATGGAGAATTCATGTAAAGGTTAGTCTAAATAGAATGTCCTTTTAGGTCTATTATTTATGCGATTAACCGAAAAGGGTAACTGAGAGAGCAATTTCTGGGTTATCTACACTTTGAAACAAAACTTTATACAGATACACCAAACATGGCATAGTTCTTCTATTCTCCATAGACATTCTATTAAGGATATTTAGCAAAGCATGATGAGTAATCTAAAGTAGGCAAACCGTATTCATCTCTCCATCACCTGAAAGGGGATGGAGAATATTTCTTCTTCTATTTATAGTATATCAAAATTATAATTTCTCTTCTAATATCCAAGTTCTTCCAATTGAATTAAAACACAAAGTAAATTATTTTAAAAAATTGCTTAATTAAACGAAAAAGGACATTACGCTGTCATGAGTGAAAAGCCAATCAGTTAGTCAGTAAATAGGATCATGGCGGAAAAACACACCAATCATTGGGTTTAGGGTCACCCTGTTTTGCATAACATATTTTAAAAATATGTTGTATTTTAACATTTTCAAAAAAATGTTTGATTAAACATAATTGATGATGGAAATAACTCATTGTGTCCTAAAGGTAAAAACCCTTAAAATCATCCCACATGTGACTATGCCATAAACATTCATGTTGCGATGTTATCAAACCTCTGAGCGGGCTCTGATCTTAGGTCGTTCGCTACTATGATCTGGCGCGATCGGAGTCTCTAGGGTTCCCGTAAACGTGTTGTTTCTCTTTAAAGATGGTATACAATTTATCAGTTATTATTGTTTTAATAACGCGGATACAAGATCTAACCACGTCGTCACGTTCACTACCGTAAAGTTCTGTTATGTTGTCAAATAATTTGCTACCATGTTTTTTTTTTGTTCAACTAATTTGCAATAAATACATTTGTTCTTGCCATCCTTATGGAAATTGTTGAGGTAAGAGCTCAAAGTTGTAGCATATATTTTCCTTTAGAGTTTGAATTTACGGTAAACTTGACAACATCGGTGACGACTCTAACAATCACATGTGGATGATAGAAGATAGAATGTTGCGGTTTTCACTTTAACGAAACGAAGGTTCCGGTGTCAGTTTTGTCATGACTCTCTTAGTTTTTAATCTACAGGGTGATTTTGAAAATCTCCGCTGTGCTGCGATATTTTTAATAATTGACCTTACTATAACAGTAGGCCATGGTCAATTTATTAGGAACAAATTCAAAATTTTGACAGCTATTCTAAATAGTAAGTTGGATTATATAAAACATGCCAACATATATTATAGAAACTATACGTAATCAGTATTTCACAAATAACACAAATATGAGAGATCATCAGTGTTTTGGATATTTGCTTTCATTCCTAATAAATTGATTTATAATATAGTATGATTAAGAATATCGCATTTGTACCTTTGTTTTTGAAAATAATTATAAACAACTATACATTCTTGTAAAGCCCAAAATATGCTCAATTAATCAAAAAGATACTATAGGTACACATTTAAAAAATTTTCCTCTTGTTAATATCTCAAAAACTATGCGAACAAACCCGAAAACGATCAGTTTTTATCTTTTTGATAAGTTAACGAGTAACGGCAATACGAGAGATGTCTAAAAAGCGATTTTCAAAAACACCCTGTAGATTAGAAACTAAAAACGCCATGACAAAGATACCGGAATCTATCGGTTCGTTAAAAAGTAGGTAGTAAAGTGAAAACCGCAACATTCTATCTTTGATAATAACTTTACCAGGAGCAGGAAGTGTGGAAAATGGGATACCCTGTACGGACACTTCGACACTTTTATAGGGTATCACCATAATTGTTAGTGCTATCAAAAAAGTAATGTAGGTGTCATGTGGTCTTTTTGAATCAAACTTAAAATGGTAAAATCAAAATTAGAAAATTTTCGCTCGCTTAAGAGATACGGGGGAAAATCAAAAAGTGACAATTTCTAAATTACCATATAGTTTCGTAGTTAAAGAGATAGAGAAAAATGTTCTTTACAGAAGTTTCTTTATAATGACTGTTGAATAATCTGCCGTTTTCAGAATAAGTATACGGGGTCAGGTAAAAAAGTTATCGGACCTAACCATAATTTTTTAAATGATTGAATGAATGAAATTTTTTAAATAACACACTATGGATGATATTGGTTTCCTAGGCGTTTCCTAAACTTTTCTTCATTTTCATTGTTTTCTTTATTATAAGTTTCTGATCTCGGCATAGTAAAAGAGCCGTATATTTTTAAATTATGTTCCAATCGTCGGAATATGTCCTTAAATGGTTGCCGTCTTTCCGGATAGCGAACAAAATATAAATTTTGCGCCTTTTCTTCGTTTTTTCCAGTTTCAATATAAACTGATATCATATCAAATTTTTCAGAATGTTGATAAGTCATTTTTACAATTTACAAATGAATATGTAAAAATTAAATTGACGTTAACTGTTAATAACAACAAGAAGGTCAACATAGTTATACCTGACCTCGTATACTTATTCTGAAACCGGCAGATTATTCAACAATCATTATAAATAAATTTTTGTATAAAACATTCTCATTTAACTAAGAAAATATAGGGCAAGTTAGAAATTGTCAATTTTTTGATTTTTAACCCGTATCTCTTAATCGAGCGAAAATTTTGAAATTTTGATTTTACCATTTTAAGTTTGACCCATAAAGAGCACACGACATCTACATTACTTTTTTGACAGCACTAACAATTACCGAGATACGCTATAACAGTGTCGAAAATGGGACACACTATGTACATACAAAATCGTCCAGCAAAAAATACTCCTATCTTTGATAATAACTTTACCAGGGACAGGAAGTATGGAAAATGGGACATCCTGTACATATAAAATCGTCCAGCAAAAAATACTCGGTCAGAAATGATATAAAATATAAATGGCGACCAGTGATAAGGGCTGAAATCATCAAATTCACAGCAACCCCTGATACTAAGTGGGTCTAATAACGTCTCTTGGGGCGCTGGTGGACGAACTGGCATATGGAGATCTTATCTGGCGGTCATTTCGTATCTACGTGCTTTATGTGCTTGTCGTTACATAGCAACGATGGAGAGAAATTTTTTAATTTTTTGATAACATGGATGTTCTAGAAGGATTAGGGTGCAATCGCAGCAAACCTAATAAGAATAATAAATAGAGATATTTTCTTATGGTCATTTTGCATCGAATTTTGCATGAACAATTAATAATAAAAATATTTTGAAATAAAACTTAATTTTTACATTCAGCCTGGGGCATGAAATGGTAAATACGGCGTAAATATGGTGTGGCTGTGAATAGTGAAACTACTTTTTAAAATAATTAAGTGCAAATTGTCTTTATACAGGGCAATGGCGGCTCGTGACCACAAGTATGGTGAAATTATTTTTAAAATTTTATTTTTGTGTAACGACCAAACAATTACTTTCTAGGCGTTTTAAATGTAGAAAGAAAAGAAGTAGTAAGAAAATGCGTTAGGTAAAACATATTTTTATTTATTTTTTAATTTTACACAAGGAAATACAACTTTTGGAAAATAAGAAAGGTTTACTTAGTGTGTATAGCTGTCGGATCTTAACGTCGTCACATGCAACCCTCGTAACAATATTTATACAGTCCACTACTAATACTACTAAAGCCATCTACGTGCTATCAAGAAAACCGAATGATGTCCAATACTACTACGGCCATCTATGAGTTATCAAGAAAACCGAATGATGTCTAATATCACTACACCATCTACGGCGTCATTAGGCGCAACCAAGACGAGAACAATAGTTAACTGTTTTATGACGAGAACGAATCGAGCCACGAGACTGATAAGTTGGCATTCTTCATATTTTCAGTGTTTTTTAGTTTAAATCCTTAAATAAAATGGTTTAAAATCATATCGAGTATCATTTATCGAAATACGCAACATTTATCGACCCTACACAATAGTGCTTAAACGTAAAGTCCATTCTTCGGTTCTTAATTGTAAAAAATTGATCAATAACAACCTCATTAAGTTTGGAATACCCTCTATAATTTATTTTTCATATATTTCATTTTTAAACTTTCTAATAAAGTCCCTAGATTTACCCTTTGTGGTCTGCGTCCCATTAATTTCAGGTTTAGGTGTTCCCGCATTCTTCACTTCAATTTTTTGCTCCAAACTCAAAGAGCTAAAGTTATTTCTTAAATAGTCCACCGTAAACTATTCATTTTAACTTAATAAATATATAATATTAAAATGTACAAGCTCGAATTTCTAACTAGATGCACGAACAGACAACAGCGCGGTGCGCACAAAAACTGTGCGCCTTTTCCATGTTAAATCGCCATAGCCCCGCTATCCTCCCCTGCCACCCGCCACCTGTTACTACAGAGAAACTGCACTACATAATCGCACTTGCGAGCAGGCCTCGTCATAATCGTCATTTACCTCGACCGAGGCACGGTTGCCGGATCTATACAGTTTGGTTTGACGGGATGATAAAATATTAGGGAGGGTCGGATTTTTAGTTTGACGGTACGATAAAATATTAGGGAGGGTCGGACTATATACGATAAATAATATTCAACGAATATAAATTAATATTTTTATTCGTTTTGTTTTGAGGGTGCACGTGCGCATGTGCTCCTGTGGAAGAACCGCCCCTGATACAGGGTGCTCTACACTTTTTACTGGTATTATTGACAGTTCTGTTCCTTTAATGCATGTGAATATGTGCGTTTCCAAAAATGGTATCTCCAAATATTATTTTAGTAAATTTCAGCCCGGTAGTATTCTGCTAATTGGTAAGGATTTTGCTGTGGTTGTTCCACCATATAAATATATGACTTTCTTGAGTTTAATAACAGTAACGATGGCACACTCGACCATTCCTTCGCTTTGATTGCACAAATATCGGCTGCCGACGAACATCTTCGCAGACAGCGTGAAGTATCCCGCAGAGCTCAACAAAGACCTGGAAGGGTGACAGTAACGAAGTCGAATCTAACGCTAAGAATCCCCAGGCAGCAGTTTTCTCTAAAAAGGTTAACATTACAGAAGCGGATATAGTCATGGCAGGACACGCAATTCCACCGGCTTCATCTATTAATTTGCTGGGCGTCAATCTGAGAGGAAATATGTCTTGACACAACCACGTTGTGGCAATCGCCAAGGTAGTAGCTTCACAGAAACTTGATGTACTCTTCCGGACCAAAAAGTTGTACACACCTCAACAACTTTTGACACTACACAAAGCCCAGATCACCCTATCACTAGAGTACTGTTCTCGTGCCTGGAGTTCTGCGCCCAAACATACTCTTCGGCTACTGGATTCCACCGAAAGGAGGGTCCTTCTGACGAAGAGCCTCGACAGCCTGGAACATCGAAGACAGGTTGGTGATTTGACTCTCTTTTACAGATATATGCCCTCTTAATTCCGCCCAGAGCGGTGAATAGCAGAAATACACGACGAACCACTGCAGCCCATCCATATGTGGTTCGCCTTAGTACTCCTCGAACTTCATTATTTAAGAATTCTTTCATCTGAAGGACGTCATACTTATGGAACGACTTTCCCGAGGTCGTATTTCCCAACGAGTATAACCTCCAACGATTCAAAACCAAAAGGATTTTCCTATAGTGCTCGTGTTTGATCATAAAAAAAAACAAGTTTTCCTTAGTATGATTAAGGTTATAACATTTTTGTATTGAATTGGGGGATTATTGCTCGAACTAACATTGTGACGGTATTACAGTTATGGGATTTATTTTTTAATTTAATTTATGTGTCTTTTTTTTCACGGTTTTTAGACCCCTGAGGAAGTTTTATCTAATAAAACGAAACGTTGGGAAATTGATTGAATAATTTGGTTTGCATGCCTTCACTCCCGCTATATTTATCCTTATCTTATAAGAAGGGCGCTATATAGTTTCAATGCTATGATCAACTCGGGAATCTTTAAAGAATTTTTCCAATAGCTATTTTCAAGATCAAGATCGAAGGGTACATTGGAGGTCTGCGTCAAACGATCAGAAGTCAATTGGCCTGAAGCAATTTCTCCATATGCGAACACGTACATAGAAGCGATAAATAATAATAAAAAAACTTTATTACAGGAAAAAAACTTTCTCAAAATAAACCCGCTTTATAGTCCTAATACATCCCCCGAAGCAATTCAAAAACTTAAACAGTTTTCCCAAATACAAAGAAAATGTCGGAATAAATCATCAAGCGGTGAATTTTCTCCACAACAATGCGATAGTCTATGTGGCAATTCGGGAATAAAAGTTTTAGTTAAGTGTAGTCCAGGCGTAAAAGTCCGTCAGCGAAATCAAAACGGGGGCTAAGAACTAGAGATGGGACGGAAATCCGGCGGTAGTACTGTGTCGGGCCGATCCGGCCTTAACACCCGATCTACTGCTCCTGCCGGATCAAAGATTACGTCCGGCCGAATTGGATTGTTCTTTAACTTACTTTAATTAAAATAACTTTGACCCTAGAAAATAACGAGTCGAAAGAAAACAACAGCAATGAAAATACAAACCTACGATAAACTCAAAAATGAAACATTTTCTGACAAAGCTATCTTACAATAATCAACAAACAAATAACAACATGGAGGTTTTATAGCACCTGCATCTCTAAATTTCATTTGTTTTTTCATAGGTTACTTTGAGAAAAAACTTTGTTTGCAAATTAATAATAATTGGGCAGGGTGCACTAAACAATTAAAATGCAAATATCTCCGAAACGGTAACTCTGGGCGTCCAGAACTTAGTATATCTTTTTTAATTAATAAATATGAGAAAACTATTACTTTCATTAAAAACTTAAGTTAAGTTATAACCTAATAAAAGTGCGAAAAATGTCGCAGACGCCACATTGTACATTAAAAGTTCATAAAAAATTAATTTCTCGTCATAAAAAAACCATAATTGCCCAATTTTGGAAAAACGTTGGTTCCTCTCAAAGATATTAGAGAAAAACAAAAATGAAGTTTCAACTTTAACACCCTGTACAGGTCGACAACTTTAACTGTAGCTACAAAAGGAATGTGGGCAAAAAAATTTCTTGGGATAACAATGTTGTCACATATATTAAATTTTAATTTAATAACATGTTACCAAGTAAACTCTAAAATTAAATTTACCCATTTAAAGTAAATTGTCATAAGTATATAAGAAACTAATATTCTATTATAGTTTCAATGTTCTTAAAACTTTCTTTTCATACTATTTATTTTAATATTTAAATGCAAAATAAAATATTTTTTCATTAAAGTACTTCTAATCTAAAAATAGGGCAACATGTTACAATATCAACGGTAACCATGGGTAACTGGTGGCTAGAGCTAATTTGATAGGTTATATCCCAGACAGAGCCTATAGTGCCAGCGTGCTTGTTCGGCGATGTCCAATATGCTTCATCCAGTTGCGTAGTGATAGGGTTTGTTTTAAAACTGTGATAATGAATGGAGATACCATGGTAGAACCCTTCATAGTCAAACCCGTGAAGCGATTGCCAATGTGTACAGGGTGTGTGAAGAGGAATCACAAATTAATACATTTAAATTGCCACTTAAGCGAAAGCTAGAAAGGCTCGCAATGTATACGGGAGTAAGCGTGGGTGCAGTAAAAAACATTCACAAAGAAGATACTGAAAGGAAAGAAAATAACCCGGATCAATTGTTGTCCTCGCCTGTGAAAAAAGGGCCCGTCTCTGTGCTGTTGAAAAAATCGAAGGCTTCGACTTTGGCAGGAGAACAATACAAAAGTTTTATTTGGAACTAAAAGTGGTTCCAACCTTAAAAAATATTGCTACAACAGCTGAGAAGTGACATAAACTCTCCGTTTTCCCATGAAACTTTGAAGTGCATGTTGAAATCAAATGGATTTTATTGGCGAAAATGCCAAAATAAGCGATAAATATTAATGGAAAGGCCTAATATATTGCACTGGCGATACAAATATATTCATCCATGCAAAAATATATATTATTACATTATTAAGATAATAATAGCACGCCCATGACTCGGCCATGTTTTAAAAGATATTGCTTCCCCCTTACCGATAAAGCGTAGCTATAGACTTGCTTGTCGAACTGTATCTCAGTTAATATCAACTTTCGGATATAGGTAAGTATAACTAAATCCTAATATTTTTACGTAAGGAGTCTGTGGTTTTTCCATGTACCATTAATTAGCGACACCCTATATTAAAGAAAATATAATTTATTGTTTAAATATAATAATATTTCTTTTTAACAAGGCTTACAAAACATGCCAAGAAAAAGTCTCGTTACCATCGGAATAGGGCCACGTTCCATCTAGAAAAATAATTTCACGTTGATGAATACTATTGCGATTTAAAAAATATATTAGAGATGAAATATTTGTTCGGATTTGTTGAAAAAAATGTATAACCCTCACGAAACACAAAATATAAATGTCATGTTAATAAACTCCTGGACAAAATTAACGCAACATCGTAAATTTCCCATATTTTTTATGCTATTTTTTTTCTGAATTTATGATCCGATTTGAATGATTTTTTTTTGCATTATAGGTTGGTTCCTTGACAATGTCATAGTTTTCACTGTTTATGATAAAAATTTAATTTTCGATTTATACTGGGTGTACTAAAAATGCTATGTTTTTTCCGAAAATTCGTATCACCCTGTGGAGTATATTATCAACCGAAGCATATTGCAGTTGACATTAAACGGTAGGTCCATCTTTCCCCAACATTTTCTTTTTTGGTTTAATTCATTATCTCTGTTACTAAAGGAGATACACCGTTTTATAGCGTAACATGTTTTTATAGACTTTAATATTCAACACATTCATTGTTAAATGTTTTCAAGTAGGTTTCAAGATTAAAATACTCGTCGGGCAACTGGGCATACGAAACGAACGTTTAATAACCAGTTTCCGAACAGTTTTTATCAGTATGGCGAATTTTATTTCATCTTTGTAACTTTAAAACACAACATCTGCTGACACATCGCTTGCAATATCAGAAAAAGTCTATAGTCTACTTGAAAACATTTAACAATGAATGTGTTGAATATTAAAGTCTATAAAAACATGTTACTCTATAAAACGGTGTATCTCCTTTAATAACAGAGATAATGAAATAAACCAAAAAAGAAAATGTTGGGGAAAGATGGACCTACCGTTTAGTGTTAACTGCAATATGTTTTGGTTGCTAATATACTCCACAGGGTGATGCGAATTTTCGGAAAAAAAAACATAGCATTTTTAGTACACCCAGTATAAATCGAAAATTAAATTTTTATCATAAACAGCGAAAACTATGGCATTGTCAAGGAACCAACCTACAATGCAAAAAAAAATCATTCAAATCGGATCATAAATTCAGAAAAAATATAGCATCAAAAATATGGCAAATTTATGATGTTGCGTTAATTTTGCCCAGGAGTTTACACTTTTGGTGAATTTTAAAAATTTCCATGGAAAACTACGGCAAACGACACTACGTGGCGACGAGTGTTGCCAGAAATCCTTGATCAAAAGTAATAGGTTACCGGTTCGAAAGCTAATAAAATTGTAAAAAAACTGTGCTAAAATACGAAAAAAAGGTCGTTACTGTCATATGACATGGGTACCACCTCCAGATTGAACATGAATTTCATATGGGGAGCCCCAGAACAAGAATGAACATCTAAAAAATTGTTAAAATAGTAATGGACATATTACAATTGTAAAAGAATGACAACGCGCGCTGGTGCAACGAGCAGGGGTGGCCGAGTAGCTTCGCCTATCGTCGATCGGTTCCAATGGCGCGGCTGATGTTTTCAAAGTTTGTTGAAATCTTTTCTTATTTTAGTGGTATTTTAGCTGTATGTGTGAAATTAATATACGTAAATACTTCTCATATATTTTGCTTTCATTTCACATAGTATCATTAAATTAGTACAACTTTTTAATACCTTTAAAATAGAATGAAAAACGCTAACACCGTATAAATCTCTATAAGAAATTTAAAAATCACTCTCCCTGTGACGTCACTGCGCGGGGCAGACGAAATTGAAACGGTTAGATATCGTACCTTTAGTTATTTTATCATGAACAGTTACAACTTCGTTTGCCGCGCACAGTGACGTCACAGGGAGAGTGATTTTTAAATTTCTCTTATAGAGAAAACCAAAAAGATTAAAAATTACTGGTCTCTGATATTATTGTAACGTAAAGTAAAACCCAACTGTATCTTAATTACTAATGCATAATAACCTTTTACTCTAAGGCCTGTATGAAAGTTGAAAATATCATTAATAATATGTAAAGTTACGTACATATATAACTTTAAATTAGGTTTCCTTAGAAAATAGAAGTTCTTGCTATAACTTCTATTTTCATGCATGACATAAGTTGGGCTGCCGAAAGATTTTAAACAATAATTAACTAATTTTGACATCGTGACATTGCTGACGTTAGCAGAAATAATTCACTTATGTACAGGGTGTCCCATTTTCGACACTTTTATAGGGTATCTCCGTAATTGTTACTGCATGCTAGCAAAAAAGTAATGTAGGTGTCATGTATTTTTTTTTTATGATCAAACACAAGCAACTATAGGAAAAATCCTTTAAGGGCACTTTGGGAGTGGTGCGTGTGCGCGATTCACGTTGGTTTTGAATCGTTGGATGTTATATTCTTGGGGAAAAACGACCTCGGGAAGGTCGTTCCACAAGAATGAAGTCCTCCAGGCTCGAGGAGTACTAAGCTTAACCACATATGGATGGGCGGCAGTGGTTCGTCGTGTATTTCTGCTATTCGTCGCTCTGGGCGGAATTAAGAGGGCAAGGTCAGCTGAGCACCTTCCAGGAAAATATCTGTAAAAGAGAGTCAAATCCCTAACCTGTCTTCGATGTTCTAGGCTGTCGAGGTTCTTCGTCAGCTCGTCGTCTCCGATCAGATGACTAGCCCTCCTTTCGATGGAATCCAGTAGCCGAAGAGTATCTTTGGGTCCAGAGCTCCAGACATGAGAGCAGTACTCTAGTGATGGTCGAATCTGGGCTTTGTATAGTGTCAAAAGTTGTTGAGGTGTGTACAGCTTTCTGGTTCGGAAGAGTACCCCAAGCTTCTGAGAAGCTATCTTGGCGATTGCCACAACGTGGTTATGCCAAGACATATTTCCTCTCAGATTGCGTGTCCGGCCTGACTATTTCCGCTTCTGTACTGTTACCTTTTTAGAGAAAACTGCTGCCTGGGTTTTTTAGCGTTAAATTCGACTTGGTTACTGTCACCCCAAGCCATAATTTCTTCCAGGTCTTTATTGAGGCGTGATACTTCATGCTGTCTGCGAAGATGTGCGTCGGCAGCCGATGTTTGCGCATTTAAAGAGAAAGATGAGATAAGTGTGCTATCGTCAGCAAAACTAAATATCGGATTTTTAGTTTTCACTAGAACGTCGTTAATGTAGAGTAAGAAGAGAGTGGGAGACAATATGGACCCTTGAGGAACACCGGCATTGATGGTGAAGGTGTCTGAGAAAAATCCGTCAATCACCACTTGCAGAGAGCGGTCCTTAAGAAAGCTAGACAACCATGCACAGAATCGACTGGGCATACCATAGGATCGCAGTTTACTTAGAAGCCCCTCATGACAAACATGATCAAAAGCTTTAGAAATATCCAGTGCTCTTTTTGGGTCAAACTTAAAATGGTAAAATCAAAATTTGAAAATTTTCTCTCGCTGATCAGATATGGGGGAAAATCATAAAATTGACAATTTTTAAATTACCCTATATTTTCTTAGTTAAAAGAGATAGAGAAAAATGTTCTATACAATACAGAAGTTTCTTTATAATCATTGCTGAATAATCTGCCGTTTTCAGCATAAGTATACGGGGGTAAGGTAAAAAAGTTATCGAACCTAACCTCATTTTTTTAAATGAATCACCCTGCATATTTTGATCTAAGAAGATAGCATTTTAAATTATTTTTCAAAATATATACACACCATGGATGATATTTGTTTCCTAGGCGATTTATTTAAACTTTTCTTCATTTTCATTTTTTTCTTTATTAGATGTTGTTGATCTCCGCATAGTCAAAGAGCCGTATATTTTTAAATTATGTTCCAATCGTTGGAATATGTCCTTAAATGGTTGCCGTCTTTCCGGATAGCGAACAAAATATTAATTTTGAGCCATTTCTTCGTTTTTTCCAGTTTCAATATAAACTGCTATCATATAAAATTCTTCAAAATGTTGATGTCATTTTCACAAATGTATATGTAAAAATGAAATTGATGTTAAATAATAACTAGAGTGTCAACATAGTTGTTTCTAGGATATTAGCTTTTGTTTCATGGCCTACTGTGGTTTAAAGTAATAAAGTTTAAATAAATCACCTAGGTAACCAATATTATCCATGGTGTATTATATATTTGACCAGTGCAACAGCCCGAGACTCCCCATGATGTTCGATTGCGTTATTCCAAAGATGGGTGACATAGGCTAGAAGATCTCCAGTTGATCTTGACTTCCGAAAACCATATTGATGATCGCTCATAATGTTGAAGTACTATTAAAAGTAATAAATTTTAATAAAGAATGTGAAGTCCGGCTCTGATTAAAGTTTTAAATGTGATGGTTCTTCTTCACTTCTTTATGGCATCGGCTGCTGTAGATCGTGCTATAGGCGCCATTCGCCAAGAAATGTGAAGGTTGTGTAAACAGAGTATGACAGAGAAATGACATACAGGGTGTTATGGAAATGACTTATTATATTTAAACCGGCAAATCCTGACATGAAAATAAATTGAAGAAAAATAACCTTAAATGTCAGCGCTTTGAATTATTGTACGAAATATACACTTTATATGAAACCTGAACATTTACGTGGCCGCTACTGAGGACGTTCGCAATCAATAGTATTGAGGCGGTGTTGTCATATATTGCAACACAGAATTGTAAACGCACGTGTTGAGTTTTTGACACCAAGACGTCTTTGACCTACGTTATCACTTCTTCTTCAAACTTTTTAGAAAAAAACCGTACACTTTTAAGGTACATACTCTCTTACCTTCGATCTTATTTTTAAATAATCCGTTTTTTATAATTAAATTCCAAAAAAAAAAAAAAAAACACAAAAAGTCTGTTTTGCAACAGAACCAACAATAGGTAATATCACACAAATTTGAAATCACATCACAATTATTTCACAACAGAAAAAATAGGGTAATGCTTCAACTGACAAAACGTTTAAAATTCGTATACATCAAGCACGTGGAACCCTCAACAGCGTCATTTTACCCCGAGTCTCAAAACATACTGAAGCAACGATAGTCGCGCGAGGCAGGTATCCAAACAAGGGTGAGACACGCGGTGTGATCTGACAACACTGTTAGTATACTCTAGGGACCCACATTGTGGCTAACTGAATCCAGATGGAACCAGTACGTGGGTAAAAAGGGTTTTACCTTAGTATTTAGATATTCGAGTAAAAAGGAAGTATATAGACTTTCTCTAGACACCCTAGGAGTCACCCATTTAAATATAATAAGTTATTTCCACAACACCCTGTATATTATGTGAATAGTTATTGGGAATCCAGGATATAGTTTATCAACGATAATTTCCGTTCGGTGTAAATGTTGGCGCTCGAACGTTCGATGACGTATAGTCAGTAACCTTAGGTTATAGTACGGGTAGTACTATAACGTCTTATTTTTATTTATATTATCTATACCCGGACTACACGAATAAAATTCAAACTTTAAAAAGTTTGTATCACGTAGGCGAGTTAGTTCTGCAGCAGCAGCAGCAGCGCTGCGACTATGGTCTGTTTTACTCCCTCGAGGTGGCGAAATATATTAAACTTATTAAATCAGAGCAAAAATGTCACACGGAGAGTTTTGTATGCGCCGCCGAGGTGCAATTTATTTTGTCGTATGAGAAAAATTAGATTTGTAAGGAAAGTTTTAGGAGCAATATGCGTTATGTTTAGTGCAACAAGTTGATGCTATTTTTAAACTAAAGAAATGGAGCTCTGAACGGACACTAGAGTTCATTACCAGCCATATTGATTGATAATGAGTGTTCGGGTTTACTTTCAGCACATTAGTCTCGGGCCTAGAGTCAGAGGGATGTCAAGGGGGGCCAAAAGTAGGAGTTCAAGACGTCTAGCTTTCATCAAGTTCAGTGGCGGTTCTTCCACAGGAGCACATGCGCACGTGCACCCTCAAAACAAAACGAGTAAAAAATATTAATTTATATTCATTGAATATCGTATAAAGTCCCCCCTAATATTTTATCGTACCGTCAAACTAAAAAAGTCCGACCCTCCCTAATATTGTATCATCCCGTCCAATCAAATTGATGAAATGACGATTATAACGAGACTTGCTCGCACGTGCGATTAAGTAGTGCAGTTTCTCTATAGGTGGCAGGTGGCGGGCGGCAGCGGAGGATAGCGGGGCTATGGCGATTTAACATGGAAAAGGGCACAATTTTTGTGTATACCACGCTGTTGTCTATTCGTGCATCTAGTTAGAAATTCGAGCGTGTATGTTTTAATATTTTAATATTATATATTTATTAAGTTAAAATGAATAAGTAGTTGAAGGTGGAGTATTTAAGAACTAACTTTAGCTCTTTGAGTTTGGAGCAAAAAATTTAAGTGAAGGATGCGGGAACACCTAAACCCGAAATTAATTAAACGCAGACCACAAAGGGTAAATCTATTGACTTTATTAGAAAGTTTAAAAATGAAATATATGAAAAAAAAATTATAGAGGGTGTTCCAAACTTAATGAGGCTGTTATTGATCAATTTTCTACAATTAAGAACCGACGAATGGACTTTACGTTTAAGCACTATTGTGTAGAGTCGATAAATGTTGTGTATTTCGATAAATGATACTCGATATGATTTTGAACCATTTTATTTAAGGATTTAAACTAAAAAACACTGAAAATATGAAGAATGCTAACTTGTCAGTCTCGTGGCTCGATTCGTTCTCGTCATAAAACAGTTAACTATTGTTATCGTCTTGGTTGCGCCTAATGACGTAGCCGTAGATGCCGGTAGTGTAGTATTGGACATCATTCGGTTTTCTTGATAGCTCGTAGATGGATTTATTAGTATTAGTAGTGGACTGTATAAATATTGTTACGAGGGCTCCATGCGACGACATTAAGATCCGACAGCTATACACACTAAGAAAACCTTTCTTATTTTCCAAAAGTTGTATTTCCTTGTGTAAAATTAAAAAATAAATAAAAATATGTTTTACCTAACGCATTTTCTTATTACTTTTTTTCTTTCTACATTTAAAACGCATAGAAAGTAATTGCTTGCTCGTTACACAAAAATAAAATTTTAAAAGTAATTTCACCATACTTGTGAACCCCCTCTATCATAGGTCACGAGCCGCCACTGCTTTCATCATTCATTTGAAACATAAATTTTCGTAATACAGAAGAAAATTTCGAAAAATCATTTATTAAAAATTCTCGACGAAACATATTCTTCTTCAGGCTCTATTTATCCACTAGGTTCATTAGGCTGCAGGTCAAGGGGGCTAATTTCAAGGAGATCCCAAAAGTCACTAATCTAAGTTCTTTTTTAAATATCTTATTGGGGTTTGATTTGGAATTTAAGTTGATTTGAAGAAGTTGCCATGAAAACAGTACCCGCGTCGTTCGTAGCCCGGGCGCCGCATTGTTACATTTGTAAGGTAAATGTCAATAAAATTTGAAAAAATCGAAAATGAAAAGAAATAATTCCGATTTCGAAGAAGAAAACTCATTTCAGTGCGGTCCAGACGAAATAATTAATAAAGCCAATGAAGCAATACAAAATTTAGTGCCTTAAAAATCGAAAGAAGTTTGCAAAAGGGAATTTGAAGATTATACATATTAAATAACATAAGTATTAGATATATTTTGAAATCAATGAAAGTGCAAATTGCTAGTTAGTGCTTGATGCTTGAAGCCTTCTTTTGCTAAGGGCCTTGTCCAGTTCTGAGCTAGATCCAAACCATATTCATCCCATTCCCACAAGAATAATAACCATATAGTGACACTGTTAACTAACTATAAATTACCCCTAAATAAATGTTATACAGGGTGTCCCAGAATATGTGGGCAATTTCCCGGGTTCAGATAGAACACTTAAAAATAACAAGAGAAGTTCTTATAAATTTTTCTTCCTACGGCACATCTTGTATGATGAAGGAACGACAATAATATGTTTGGATACTCTAACCTTAAGCTGAAATAAAGGTACTCTTGATCAATGTCGATAAAGTGAACTGTTTTCGAAAAAAAAATATTTTTGTTCAATATGGTTTTTTGCATTAGTTTTTGGTTTATGTTCATAAAATTCCATCATTGTTGCTATGGTATTTTTCGCATCTACCGATTTAAATAAGAATATTTATGCCGGTGTCAGTTTATGGTAGTGTCTTGAAATTTGCGGTTTTTCTTATTTGGCTTATTAGTTACTAACTTAGTAATGGAATTTACATATGAATATAAATCATATTGAACAGAAATATATTTTTTCGAAAACAGTTTATTTTATCAAAAAAGGGAATTTTTTTGTTACGTCTAGTCCGTCCCTGTCAAACCAACTAAGCCAAATGTGTTGAAAAGGAAGAATTTTAAGGAGACTCATCTAGTAAACATTATACTAAAAAAATATACTTCCCCTGTTATTTTTAAGTGTTCTATCTGCACCCGGGAGATTGCCCACATATTCTGGGACACCCTGTATATCTCGTAATTGAACCTAATGCTGGCATTATGCGGCGATTAGCTAACATAGTCTTCTAAACTCTCTAAATTATAGGCCCTATGCTTAAAAAAACAATCTACTCGTAAATTTAAAGGTTATGATACTTAAGTTTTCGTTTAATTTTTATGGTACTGATGAAACGGGGCTCAATTATTTTAAAAAATCGTTGTATGAACAATTCCTATTGGATGAGAAGCATATATCATTATTTGCTGAGGGTGCGCTTATTGTAAATTAATTCATTGCTTCTGTCCTTCTAATGACTTATCGAGTAATTTTATTTAAAAATGTGTTTTTCTGTAAGAATACAGATGTTGATATGAATTAAAAAAAGAACTGGAGAGAAAACATTAGGCATACAAATCTTACTCATTACCCACACGGAAAAAATACCAAAATTATTACAGTAAAGATTGTATTGTAAAATTTCCTATGACATATAGTTTTTATTAATTAATTAATTACATTTTATATTCGTAATCCATACCAAAATAATATTGTAAACATAATTTCTAAAAAAGTATAGTTAGAATATGTAATAAAGTTAGTAAAATCAAGTAATTACAAAAATATATTACAACGAATGTATAGATAGTGAAAATAATTTATTTATAACTCTAGTAGTTAAATATTTTAAAATGTATGGGACATTTCACTGGATATTATTCAAGAAGATTTTTTTTTGGAAAAATGACCAAGCAGCAGTTTTCTCTAAAAAGGTTAACATTACAGAACCTGATCGAGTCATGGCAGGACACCCAATTCCACTGGCTTCATCTATTAATTTGCTGGGCGTCAATCTGGGAGGAAATATGTCTTGACATAACCACGTTGCGGCACTCGCCAAGATAGCTTCTCAGAAACTTGGTGTACTCTTCCGAACCAAAAAGTTGTACACACCCCAACAACTTTTGATACTAGACAAAGCCCAGATTCGGCAATCACTAGAGTACTGCTCTCGTGTCTGGAACTCGGCACCCAAACATACTCCTCGGCTACTGGATTCCATCGAAAGGAGGGCCAATCGTCTAATCGGAGACCACGAGCTGACGAAGAGCCTCGACAGCCTAGAACATCGAAAACAGGTGGGGGAATTGACTCTCTTTTAATGATAGTTCCATGGAAAGTGCTCGGCTGACCTTGCCCGTTTAATTCCGCCCAGAGCGGCGAAGAGCAGAAATACACGACGAACCACTGCCGCCTATCCATATGTGGTTAAGCTTAGTACTCCTCGAACTTCATTATTTAAGAATTCTTTCATCTCGAGGGCTTCATCCTTATGGAACTACCTTCCCGAGGTTGTTTTTCCCAACGAATATAACCTCCAACGATTCAAAACCAACGTGAGTCGCTTTTTGCGCACCCGCACCACTCCCAGAGTGCCTTAAATAATTGTTCCTATAGTGCTTGTGTTTGATTATAAAAAAAACGTTTTTCTTCCAGTATCAATAAATATTTATTTTAATTTATTTTTCGACAAAATCGACAGTCCAGAATTATAATAATAAAAGAATCTACAACATGACAAAAATTCCCAATACGCTGTTCTGTGATTAGTTAATTTTATGTCTGAGCATGAATTAGAGAAAAAAAGGAGAGGAACTCATTGACTTAAATCATGGAATAAAGTGGAGGATATTTTTCCACTTTATCAAACTAAGTACAATATGGCAACACTGTTAACGAAACTTAAATTACTCTTAAAAAAAGATACTATATCTCGTTAGCAAACGTAACTTCCATACCTTATGTGGCGGTTAGCCAACATAAGGCTAAGGGCCTCTAAACTCTCTAAATTATAGGCCCTATATGCTCTAGGTAAAGTGAAAGCCTGTCTATGTCCCAGGGGAACGCGGCTTGTAACTTCCCGAAGACCTTAACGGCTTCCTTGATTCCCTAATCCAGAATTCTTGTGTGTATTCCCTAAAGTGCCGTTTTCGTTTGCCTATAGAAAGACTTTTTTGGTTTAATTAAAACATATTTTTAAGGAAAATATGTTTTTATGAAAGTAACCCTCTTTTAAAACAGGACAAGTACTTTTCTTTATAGAAAAGAAACATTTAAAGCATTAAAATATTTAAATCGTATAGTTGCTCAGTTGTGTTTCACTGTGTCTTTTTTTTAGATGCCATAATACATTACACTATCAATTAATTATCGAATATTCAAAAATTCATGGTCTAATTAAAAAGCTGTTATCTACTTAATAATGAACCAATTTTGATAATGTTTTTTAACACATAGAAAATAGATTCTAGAACTTAGGGCAGATCAGTTTACGTCCTGATATTATTTTTTAAACTAACCCAATTACTATATAAACCAAGATTACTACAGGTCGACAACTTTAACTGTAGCTACAAAAGGAATGCGGGCAAAAAAATTTCTTGGGATAACAATGTTGTCACATATATTAAATTTTAATTTAATAACATGTTATCAAGTAAACCCTAAAATTAAATTTACCCATTTAAAGTAAATTGTCATAAGTATATAAGGAACTAATATTCTATTATAGTTTCAATGTTCTTAAAACTTTCTTTTCATACTATTTATTTTAATATTTAATCATTAAAGTTCTTGTAATCTAAAAATAGGGCAACATGGTACAATATCAACGGTAACCATGGGTAACCGGTGGCTAGAGCTAATTTGATAGGTTATATCCCAGACAGAGGATGACGTCAGGCGCCTGGTGATACGCCTATAGTGCCAGCGTGCTTGTTCGGCGATGTCCAATATGCTTCATCCAGTTGCGTAGTGATAGGGTTTGTTTTAAAACTGTGATAATGAATGAATATACCCTGGCAAAACCCTTCATAGTCAAACCCGCGAAGTGATTGCCAATGTGTACAGGGTGTGTGAAGAGGAATCACAAATTAATACATTTAAATTGCCACTTACGGGAGTAAGCGTGGGTGCAGTAAAAAACATGCACAAAGAAGATACCGAAAGGACGAAAATAACCCGAATCAATTGTTGTCATCTTCTGTCAAAAAAGAGACCGTCTCTCTGCTGTCGAAAAAATCGAAGGCTTCGACTTTGGCATTGTTAGGAGAATAATACAAAAGTATTATTTGGAGTAAAAAGTATTTCCAACCTTAAAAAAGTTGCTACAACAGCTGAGAAGTGACATAAACTTTCCATTTTCCCGTGAAACTTTGAGGTGCATGTTGAAATCAAATGAATTTTATTGGCGAAAATGCCAAAATAAGCGAGGAATATTAATGAAAAGGCCTAATATATTGCACTGGTGATACAAATATATTCATGCTATGAAAATATATATATTATTACATTATTAAGATAATAATAGCACGCCCATGACTCGGCCATGTTTTAAAAGATATTGCTTCCCCCTTACCGATACCGCGTAGCTATAGACTTGCTTGTCGAACTGTATATGAACCTCTTTTGTTAAGAGGTTTATATAATAATGTATATTATACAGGGTGTCCCAGAATATGTGGGCAATCTCCCGGATTCAGATAGAATACTTATAAATAACAGGAGAAGTTCCTATAATTTTTTTTTCCTACGGCCTCCCCTACGGAGATACGGGCGGCCCATAACGGACGTCCCTGGAAATCGTGGTTTTTTAAATAATTTTTCAAATACCAGATGTAATTTAATAATTTTTTAGTATAATGGTTACTAGATGAGTGTCCTTAAAATTCTCCCTTTTAAACACATTTGGCTTATTTAGTTTGCCAGGGACGGACAAGACGTAACACAAAAATGCTTTTCTTTTACACTCTTGACCAATGTCGATAAATTGAACTGTTTTCGAAAAAAATATATTTTTGTTCAATATTGGTTGTTGTTCTTAAAATTTCCTCATTGTTGCTATGGATTTTTTCACATGTACCGATTTAAATAAGAATATTTATGCCAGTGTCAGTTTATGGTAGTGTCCTGAAATTTGCAATTTTTCTCCTTTGTCTTATTAGTTACTAACTTAGTAATGGAATTTACGTATACCGAATATGCCGACATGCATTTAATGTATGGACAAAAATATTTTTTTCTCGAAAACAGTTCATTTTATCGACATTGATCAAGAGTACCTTTTTTTGAGCTTAAGGGATAGAGTATCCAAAAATATTATTGTCGTTCCTTCATCATACAGGGTGTAAAAAACACATTTATGTGTTACGTCTAGTCCGTCCCTGGCAAACCAAATGTGCTTAAAAGGGCGAATTTTAAGGAGACTCATCTAGTAACCATTATACTCGGAGGACTACACCATATTCCTTGGCGATTGCCACAACGTGGTTATGCCAAGACATATTTCCTCCCAGATTGACGCCCAGCGAATTAATAGATGAAGCCAGTGGGATTGTGTGTCCAGCAATGACTATATCCGGTTCTGTGATGTTAACCTTTGTAGAGAAAGCTGCTGCCTGGGTTTCCTTAGCGTTAAATTCGACTTGGTTACTGACAGCCCAAGCCAAAATTTCTTCCAGGTCTTTGTTAAGGCGTGATACTTTCTGCTGTCTGCGAATATGTGCGACAATGGCATCTTGAAAAATTATAATTTTGCTATTTGATTTTGTCTATCATGGTCTCAACTATAAAAAACAATTAAAAAAAATGTTTTTTTAACTTTATATTAAAAAAATATATTACGCCAAAATGAGTACAAATAACTATATAAACCTCTTAACTAACAAAAGTGGTAAATGGGAAAAACTCTACAAGATAATATATTAAAATATAGGGCGTTCCGTTTGAAAAAACAGAGTAAATTAAGTTTTAAATGTGACAAGTTGAAACGTTTGTAGAGAACGCCCTGTACAAAATACGGAATGTTCCGAGGATCTGAAGTTTTAAATTAAACTTCGTCTTTCAAATTCTCGAGAATATTTGGATTGCCTTAAGTTAATTCAATTATATTTCAAATTTTAAGAGGGCTAGTTTTTTCTTCCAAAAAAGAATTTTTGTAAATTACTTGGCAACATTGCAAAATAATTAAGTTTGCCATGACGCTTGAAATTTTAAGGACAATTTAAAATCTACAGGGTACTCTATTTGAAAAAATATTTTTTTCTTGTTCTGCCTTTTCGAGCCACCCTATAGAGTCAAAAATTTTGCTCTACAACTCATTTACTGCTCTTTAACTTTTATATTAATATTTTAATGAATTTGCAATAATAACGGAGCTCTTGTACTTTGCCACATTAAACGGCCACCCTGTATATTCTCACGGGACGGGAGGGCGGCTAAATATTAGATTGTCCACGGGCGGCCAACATCTTAGCGACGACATTGTTCGGGATAATACGTGGGGACGCTACTGACATAAACTCTTTGCCAAATAGCGGATCACCACCTGCCTCATAGAATTTTTTTAAATTTATTTTTGTTATTCACTTTGCTCGCTTTAGATTTTAATTATGTGCCTGCAAGCCGTACACCTAAGTACTGTACGCACCTTGTCTGCATTTTATAGTGCCAGCTGTCGAACGGCGGCCTTTTATTAACTCTTGAATTGGTCGACTTGCACTTTAAGGGGTTCCCAACGACATGGTACGTTTTAATCTTCGACTAGAAAAGAAAGAGGACGGATAATGCGCCGACTGCGTTTGTTACCATTTGGCACCAAAGTTAAAGTGCCAGCGGCGTATCATTCGAGTTGACGCAGCAATAAAATAGAAAATATTGTAAATTAATATTTGTTATAGTCTATTAGTTTATGAATAGAAAGAACACTTAAAGATTGTTTCACGAAAAATGGATATAACTTAATGACTGCAGTAAAAGTACCTGTGGCCATCCCATTATTTTTGACCGTTTGTTATTATTATGTGGAAAGGACCGGATTGTAATAATTATAATTAAATATAGGCACATCAGGTAGGTTAGGTTGCTTAATTTATATTTAAATGGTAAAATTTGTTAGTTTTTGAGGAATGGTTCAAGAATTGTCTTTTACCAAACATTCCTCAGAATAGCGTGATAGTAATGGACAATGCGAGCTATCACAGTCGCCAATTACATAAAGCTCCAAGCTCAAATAATACAAAATTGGAGATTCAGAACTACATGGCGGAGAATGATATATATTTTGAAGAAAGTTATAAAAAAAGTGATCTTTTAGAAGTTTTAAAGACATTTTGTATAAAAAAAGTATATGTTTGTGACACATTGGCAGAAGAAATTGGACATACAGTGCTACGGCTCCCACCCTATTTTTGCATATGTGGCACCAGTTAAAATCACTGGTTAGGTCTGAAAATATTTCTCCGACTTTAAGTTCTAGTGTTGTAGAATTAATACGAAAATGCTTTAATGATATTCCCCCAGGTAGTTGGAAAAATTCAGTCCGTCACGTAATAACTGTAGAAAATTCGTATATTAGTCTGGATCGTATAATTAATCCAATTATAATTAATTTTGATGAGGATAGCGATAGCGAAACAGAACTATCTATAGAATGACATTATAAATGTAAATAAATATGACTAGTAATATTTAAAAAAAATGTTATTTCATTTGATTACATTAATATAATCATATCATTACTTGTTTTCCTTAGTCCGTCCCTTCATACTTCACTTGTTTATTGCCAAGCTCCTGTCGACACAATGGGACCGACCCAGGAAATCATTAAGTCGTATCCAATTTTCGTGAAACGTACTGTACATCGAGTGATTATTTGGATTTTTCATTCAGAGTATGTTGTAATGTGATTGTTTTTAATATAAATGTTGTCATTAACTGATTCTAATATGCAAATGTATAAATCTCCACCACGGATTATTAAATAAAAATTTCGTAAAAAAGCAATGTTATTCTCTGTTATTATTGCGCAATATGCTTCATTTTTTAGTGTAGTTGTTGTTTCACAGATGTGAAGCGAAACTATTTTAAAATAGGGGACAAATAGAAATTGTGAGTTAAAGAAACGGTGTGAGCAATATAAGAAATTTTTTTTTTTAAATCAATATAGCTAGGAATAATAAAAAGTACGATGGTAATAAAAAGTATGCATTGTTTATTACTAAAATTTAAATAAACGAAAATTAAACGTGATGAAATCTTGTTTTACCATTTATACAAATACAATAATACTATTTCTATTTTGATTTCATAATGTCCTTAAACTTTATAAAACTTAAAATACAAATTGAATGTTCTATTTTAAATAAATAATAAGGCAAGGAAATAACACCACTTTAGATTTAAAATATTTAGGAGGTTCCTGAAATATGGTTGGGGCTGCTTCTTTCAACAAACACACTTCTTCAGCTGGCTTATTAAAAAAAACGATCTTCAAAATGCTTTGAACTTATTGGATGGTTGCCACTCATCAACCTTCATCATTACTAATCCAAGAATTCGGTTTCTGGGGATCCTTCGGAAATCTACAATTTATACAATAAAAATAATCGATTATAAAATAAAACAAAATAATTACCCTTAATTGCACGAACGCCACTGGAAAAATGGCGATTTTACTATGCACAATTTTAAGAACAAGCTAATTTATGAATGAAAATTAAAAAGTATGCACTCCAAACCATTATTATTGGCTTTAAAATGGTATAACATCAATTATATTTATAACCGATGTTTTATGGCAGATTAAATATATCATTTTATTAATTACCTGTGAAAAGTAACTCCAGACTTTTTCCTACTGCTGTGGCTTTTACAACCATAGGCTGTATATCCCATCATTATGCTGTACACAGTTTTTTTACAATAAAGTTTAAGACAGATCACAAGAAACTGACCTGTACCAACTAGTTTGTTTTCCACCAAAATTACACGTGACTGTTAGTTTTTCGTCACTGACGGATAATCTGGCCCAAGTACGATGCGCGGTATCCTCTCCCTTTCCTAATCAAAGGTTTTAATGTACAAATAGACAGATTCTGCGAATATGTAATTTAAATCTTTAAACGTAAACATCTGCTAAACGTGTCACCGCTATTATTTCGTCTTCAGTTAATACATTAGGTTCGCTTTCAAATTTCGTTCTGAGCATGATCGGTTGTGAACGAGTTTCTAACTGGTTGCTGCTTTTTGTTTCATGGGAATGGGTACAAATGCCAAACCCCCAACAGTCAAATCTGAGAATTTACTTCTTAACTTAACCTACAAATATTCTTATTCTTGCTCATTTCTGCTTTGTATAGTGGCTAGCCTTTCGTTTTGGAACAATTATTTAAAGAATTCGCATAATCCTTTATCCGAGTATGCAGTTATCCGATTAACCCCTTTTTCGAGTAATGGACAAAGACTTATTATTTATACAAAGCCATACTCATACTTAGACAAAGAATTGTTAATGTACAGGGTGTCCAATTTTTGACCCTTTTATAGGGCATCTCCGTAATTGTTAGTGCTATCAAAAAAGTAATGTAAAATGTAAAATCAAAATTTGAACATTTTCGCTCGCTTAATTTTTAAATTAATAATCACGTACCGAGGAAAACCTAAAATTACATTTATGCATTTAAAATAAATTTTAATAGGTATCTGAGAAACCAATATTCTATTATAATTTCAAAATTATTGAAACTTTCTTTTCATACTCTTTATTTTAATATTTAATGCATTATAATATATTTTCTCGATTAAAGTACTTTTAATCTAAAAATATGGCAACATAGTGCGTTGTCAATGGTTACAGGTAGCTAGAGCTAATTTGATAGGTTGTATCCCAGACAGCTGAGAGCGCATGCGTTTCGTGAGACACCCGATGGAGCATCGGGCTTATTCGTCGATATCCGATATTTGATTGATGTGCCCACCCAGTTGCGTAGTGATAGAAAGGGCAATAGTTATTGTATTGCGTTAAATTGTGGTTTATCAATAAATGTTCGTGTATTTGGGTGTTTTTTTAAATTTTTCAACTTTGTGATAATGAATGAGTATACTCCTGGTAAAAACCTTTATATTGCAAATGTTTATAGGGTATGTGAAGAGGGATCGGAAATCAATATACAAGGTGTAACAGAAAGGCTGGGAGTAAATTTAGCATTGATTTCCTTGGCAAAAAATAATATTTTTCTTCCTATAAATTTTTGCTCTACTTATTTTTGTTCACAAACTACAGGGTGTTAAAAAACTGTTAAAAGTTTGTAATAAAATTCTAATAATTAATTAATTAACAATAAAAAATGTATCAACTACTAACTTACAAACTTAAATTAATTATTAATTAATACCTAATATTTCATAAAATAAAAAGAATATTACAAAATATGCTCGATATGTTGTTCATTTTGTGGTTTTTCAGTGTTTGAGAATTGAGAATTGAGTTAAAAAACTCAATATTAGCATTACACATATTATATTAATCAGTTTGTGCGAGGCGTGGCCAAATGAAAACGACTAGTTTATTCCGGAAGAATCATCAATCAGATTATTTAGGACTTGGAAAAGAGTTGTTAAAAAGGGAAAAACATCACTGGTCTTTTGAAGAAGAGAAATGAAACGAGCAATTGTTCATGCGGAAATCTTTGATGAAAATAAATACCATCTCGTTTAAAAGTATTATATCTTGGAAATTTCCGTTCAACTTTTTCCAAGTTGTCCTTATGAACAATATATCCAGGGTAGCATACTAGTGATTCATACTTTTTCTCCATCGAACATAACACATATTAAAAACTTATACAAGTTAATAACAGTCTGAATATTTATGAAACGCCTTGTACATCGTGGAGGTCCTTGAGGCCTTATACTGAAAGTATTAGATTTGTTATTTTCGGATTCTTATGATTTGATAACGCTTGTATTTTTATTTGTGCCTTCTAGTTGGGTTATTAAACCTGTGAGTATGGTACAGGGTGCCATTTTTAACACTTTTATAGGGTTTGTTCGGGTTTGTTCGTAATTGTTAGAGCTATCAAAAAAGTAATGTAGGTGTCATGTGCTCTTTTTGGGTCAAACTAAAAATGGTAGAACCAAATTAGAAAATTTTCGCTCGCTTAAGAGATACGGGGAAAAATAAAAAAATTGACAAAATCAAAATTACCCTATATTTTCTTAGTTAAAAGAGATACAGAAAAATGTTCAATACAAAAGTTCTTTATAATGATTGTTGAATAATCTGCCGTTTTCAGAATAGGTATACGGGGTCAGGTAAAAAAGTTATCGGACCTAACCTAATTTTTTTTTAAATGGAACACCCTGTATATTTTCATCTAAAAAAATAGAATTTTAAATTCTCCTTTCAAATATATAAAACACCATGGATGATATTGGTTTCCTAGGCGACTTATTTAAACTTTATTACATTGAAACGAAATAAAGGATTCAGATTAAGGTAAAAAATAACGGGAATCATCGCAAATATTCGGAATATGTTCTTAAATGGTTGCCGTCTTTCCGGATAGCGAACAAAATATACATTTTGCGCCATTTCTTCGCTTTTCCACTTTCAATATAAACTGATATCATATCAATTTTTTCAAAATGTTGATAGGTCATTTTCGCAAATGAATATGTAAAAATGAAATTGGCGTTAAATGTTAATAGTCAACATAGTTGTTTCTAGTATATTAGCTTTTGTTTCATGACCTATTGTGGTTTAAAGTAATAAAGTTTAATAAATCACCTAGGAAACCAACATCATCCATGGTCTGTTATATATCTGACAGGAGAATTTAAAATACTATATTTTTAAATTCAAATATACAGGATGTTCCATTTAAAAAATGAAGTTAGGTCCGATAACTTTTTTACCTGACCCAGTATACTTATTCTGAAAACGACAGATTATTTAACAATCAACATAAAGAAACTTCTGTATGAAACATTTTTCTGTATCTCTTTTAACTAAGAATATATAGGGTAATTTAGAATTTGTCAATTTTTTGATTTTCCCCCGTATCTCTAAAGCGAGCGAAAATTTTCAAATTTTGATTTTACCATTTTAAGTTTGACCAAAAAAGAATACATGACACCTACAGTACTTTTCTGATAGCACTAACAATTACGGATATACTTTATAAAAGTGTCGAATATGGGACACCCTGTATTTAAATAAATAAAATTAAGAAGTTGTATGATTAATTAAATACACTAGCCCAATTAATTATCTAATATTCAAAAATGAACGTTCAAATTAATAAGCAGTTATTTGATTCATAATGAAGTAATTTTAATAATTGTCTCAACTGATAATATTTTTTAATAATTGTCTCAACTGAAATATTTTCTAGAGTTTATGACATAGTGTCTTTACGTCCAGATAAGTTTAATCATACGCATAAGATCTAGATGCATTTGATATTCACTGGGTGTCCAAATAAAAGGAATAAAAGGCCTGCGTATACAAATGGATACTCAAAAGTAAGTTAGAAGATGCCTTGCTCCACTGGGCAAATAAAGTTCTATTTTTACGTAACATATGTCAAATTTAAATTTTAGGGAATTACAGTGGCACCTCGAGATATGAGTGCCCTAACATACGAGTTATTTGAGATACGAGCTGTCGAGCGAGCGAAGTTTTGTTTTGAAATTCGAGCGACATTTGAGATACGAAGAACGGTCAGCTGAGAGATAAAAGAGATCTTAGGAATGTGGGAGAGAGTTTCATAGTTCGTGGAAAAGAAACACCCCGAAAAAGTTGCAACTGGTCGTGCATCGGAGCTATTTAATGACACTTGTCTCATTTCCGCAGCATTCTGAAAGGGAGGAAGAAACAATCCTCCTTGGGCAGTTTTTTTTTTAATCCGGCGAAAAAGGTGAAGTGAAGAGAAAAGCAGTCTAAATACTAAAATCATATAGTAGCATTTAGTGTAAGTTATTATGTTTTCATACAATATTTGTCATTTATAAATACATTTTTTTTATTCAAAAACACGTAGGTAACAAAACAATTGGGGGTAGCATTTTTGTGGCTGGAACGGATGACATTTCAATTAATTGCACTGGGGAAAATTGCTTTGAGATACGAGCAAATTGACTTACGAGCAAGGTTACGGAACGAATTAAACTCGTATCTCGAGGTATCACTGTACGTGCATTTATATCTTATGCGCTACCCCGTACAATTAGACGTATTAGGACTTAAATTACTCTGCCATAATATCTAGAATCTGTTTCCTTTCAGTTAAAATTGGTTCATTATTAACAAAATAAACAACAGCTTATTAATTTGACGTGCACTTTTGAATATTCGATAATTAATTTGGGTAGTGTATAATTACCATTCTACGATATAATTTTTCTATACTAATCCAGTATAATTCCTTTCTATTCTTTTCTATACGACAAAAAATACTTTCCCCATTACGATTAATACCTTCGTTTATTTTTCCCCGTGTCGAATTACGGGCAAAGATTGATTCGGCCAATTCGGAAAAGTACACTTTTCACAACGAATGGAAAAACGTTTGTGTCCCCGGATTGAATTAAGGAAAAATAAGATTAATGAATTTAGTGCCATAAGGATTGAGTCTGTTATCGAAAGATTTATACACATTTCGGGTAATTGATGACGTCGTGTATTGAACTGGACGAAGTTGTCAAGAGTGTTTAATGTCGGAAAAAATAATTAGGTTTATTTTCCGAAGAAAACTTTGATTGAATGCCTAATTGAATTATATATAGTTTTCGTGTAAGAATGTGAGTGAAAATGTTACGTATAGGCAAGAATGGCGTTAGATACAGGGTGTGCTCTTATAGGGTCGCCTACACGGAAAGAAAAACTTAGTTAAATTTACTATAAATAATTTAAAACTAACCATAATTTATGGCTCTACAGGGTGTTACAAATTTGGCCTTCACCATTGGGATTTCGGAAACGGTAAGAGATACGAAGTCGGTTATATTGGGGCAAAGTTGCGTAATTACGGGCCCAATAATATGCTGTAAAAAAGTACAGGGGCTTTCGAAATATTTGCAAAAATCTATAATTTATTAATTTATTATACAGGGTGTCCGCTAATTAATGGGACATGGAAAAACCACAGCCTCCTTACGTAAAAATATTAGGAACTAATTATACTTTCAAATATCTGTTCTGTAAAAATTCGCTGTTAAGAGGGGGACATCGTTTGACGTACGCCCTAAGGGCCGATATTTGAATGTTACCTTAAGTTAGACCTTAGCTAAGGTAGTCTTAATGTTAAGATAAACCTTAAAAACTATGTTTTAAATTAATTTGGAGATCAATTGGGATTTCGGAAACGGTAAGAGATACGAAGTCGGTTATATTGGGGCAAAGTTGCGTAATTACGGGCCCAATAATATGCTGTAAAAAAGTACAGGGGCTTTCGAAACATTTGCAAAAATCTATAATTTATTAATTTATTATACAGGGTGTCCGCTAATTAATGGGACATGGAAAAACCACAGCCTCCTTACGTAAAAATATTAGGAACTAATTATACTTACCTATATCCGAAAGTTGATATTAACTGAGATACAGGGTATTCAAGTTAAAACTTCATTTTTGTTTTTCTCTAATAACTTTGACAGAAACCAACGGATTTTTACAAAATTCTTCCACTTAACTTAACTTAAATCAATTGACCTCCAAATTAATTTGAAACATAGTTTTTTAAGGTTTACCTTAACATTAAGACTACCTTAGCTAAGGTCTAACTTAAGGTAACATTCAAATATCGGCCCTTAGGGCGTACGTCAAAAGATGTCCCCCTCTTAACGGCGAATTTTTACAGAACAGATATTTGAAAAGTTGTTGAAGGTGGCTTCTCTTGGCTGAGAAACCCTGTATAAGTATAGCTAGCAAATAATGACTGTATACAGGGTGTCCGCTAATTAATGGGACATGGAAAAAACACAGAGTCCTTACGTAAAAATATTAGGATTTAATTTTACTTACCTATATCCGTAAGTTGATATTAACTGAGATTGAAAGTGTTAGAGTTAAAACTTCATTTTTGTTTTTCTCTAATAACTTTGACAGAAACGAACGGTTTTTTACAAAATTTGGCAATTATGTTTTTTTTAGGATTAGAAACTGATTTTTTGGTCAAATTTTAATGTACAATGTAGAGGGCGCTGTCTGCCGCATTTCTTGCCTATTTATTAGGTCTTAACTTTTTTGTGCCTCAGTGTATTTAAGTTTTTAATGGAAATAATACTTTCCTCATATTTATTACGTGAAAAAGGTATAATAAGTTGATATCGCCCAGGTTACCCTTTCGGAGATATTTGCATTTAAATTGTTTCGTGCTCAGGCAACCAAATAATATTTTGTTACTTCTTACCAATTAACTTTTACATGATAATTAATGTTCTAGTAATGGTAATTGGGAATAGTACATACAACAATTGAATTGTTCTTTAATTTACTTTTATTTATAATAATAAACACGATATTTTTAATAATAAAATTTAGAAAATATCGTGTCGAAAGAAAACAACAGCAATGAAAACAAACGAAAAATATGAGATTTAATAATAAAAGAGCTTTGCTTTTGACAAGAACTGTTCAAAATGTGTTCCATTCACTTCAATACACTTAAGAGGCCATTTACTGAAATACCTCCTAATTTTGAAAAATAACTGTTCGTTTCATAGGTTTTGTGCAGCATCTACAATTCTCTGCCACAGTTCTTCTCTGCTATTCACTATTTCTTTGTAAACCAGCGACTTCATGTAACCCCATACACAAAAGTCCAGCGGATTAAAATCGGGATGTCGTGCCGACCATGGCCTCTGACTCCCACGTCCTATCCAGCAATAAGGAAAATGGGTATTTAGGTAGTCTCTGACGGGTCTAGCGAAGTCTTCGGGCGCCCTATGGAATCCTGTTTAGGACGAAAGATACCTGTTTCGCCTAATCGATCGCAAATATTTTTGAAGGTCTTAAAATTAGATTGTCTTCGATTTGGATAGATTTCCGAATATCGTCTCTTGACACTTCGTTCATTAAAATTTTCCTACCCTTATATACACAACATATCCCACATTTATCCGTTTGAAAACAAATTGTGTCTCGGCATTATTACTTAACTTACGATAAACTCAAAAATGAAACATTTTCTCACACAGCTATCTTACAGTAATCAACAAACAAATAACAACATGGAGGTTCCATAGCAACTGCATCTCTAAATTTCATTTGTTTTCTCATAGGTTACTTTAAGAAAAAAATTTTGTTTGCAAATTAATAGTAATTGGGCAGGATGCACTAAATTATTTAAATGCAAATATATATATATAAAAAATGACGCAGACAGCCCCTTTACATTGTACATTAAACTTTCACCAAAAAATCAGTTTCTCATCCTAAAAAAACCATAATTGCCAAATTTTGTAAAAAACCGTTCGTTTCTGTCAAAGTTATTAGAGAAAAACAAAAATGAAGTTTTAACTCTAACACTTTCAATCTCAGTTAATATCAACTTTCGGATATAGGTAAGTAAAATTAAATCCTAATCTTTTTACGTAAGGAGTCTGTGTTTTTTCCATGTCCCATTAATTAGCGGACACCCTGTATACAGTCATTATTTGCTAGCTATACTTATACAGGGTTTCTCAGCCAAGAGAAGCCACCTTCAACAACTTTTCAAATATCTGTTCTGTAAAAATTCGCCGTTAAGAGGGGGACATCTTTTGACGTACGCCCTAAGGGCCGATATTTGAATGTTACCTTAAGTTAGACCTTAGCTAAGGTAGTCTTAATGTTAAGGTAAACCTTAAAAAACTATGTTTCAAATTAATTTGGAGGTCAATTGATTTAAGTTAAGTTAAGTGGAAGATTACCACGTTTTTACAGATCTATCCTTTAGATGAGAGTTAAAAAGAACTTTAATATACTGTGTAAAGGATGCCTTATGTCATTTTGTACCTTAAGGGGACTTTAAAATATTGGCCCTTAATTACTTATTGAATAAGGTACCGCAAGTGGTATTGTCGAATTTAAGATTTTCAAGTTGGGTCATATGGGAATAATGACAGTGACAGTAGAAGTGTCAGTTATATAATATTTCCCCCGTTTAATTATTCTTGACGTGTGTTGGCGATTTTTAACAGATCAAATATTTCAAGAGTTGTTAAGGGCAGCTCCTTATAGCTGGGAAACCCTGTATACGTTTCCTGTATTTAGGAAAGCCTTGCCATATATCAAAATTGTGCCAACAGGTTTTCTGTTTTGTTGTTGTGTTGTGGGTGTAAAATTAAATGTGAATTAATTTTCTTCCTCATTTTATCATAGTAAATGTAATCCATTTCTAATTGCGGTTTCGTTACACAATTCGGACACACGAATTACTCGTATTTTTACCATTTTTTTAATTTAATTTTGTAATATTAATACTTTTAAATAAAATTAGATGCGGAAAACACACATTAATTCATTAAATTTGAGTTTAAATGTAAAACTGGTTTCCTTCTTCTTCTTAAAATCTATGCTGCGAACATGTATGTTTGCACAATTCGGCATTTTAACAGTGTTGCCACATAGAAAAGCTTTCTGCAATAATATACTTTTTAGGTTGTTCGGGTTTGTTTATATCGATATAAGATCGAAGTTTATTGGCAATGTAGCTATGTCACGACTAAGCAATATTTTTTAAGAGGGTTAACTGAGATAGAAAGGCCCAAAAATATCCGTTTTTGTGCAATATTTTTTTCCTATGTTAATAAAAGACAACTGGCAACTAACTATGTTGAAGATGTTACTTTTAAGTCGAACACAAATTTGACATTGTATTGCACTGTTGCCAAGAACAGTTATATCTTGGCGTTGAAGGAAAAGGAAAGAACAATTATCAAAATAAAAATGGAATTAGCAACTATAGAAAATGTTTACGCACTTACAAGCAAGTATGATGTGGATTTTGCAATATATTTACAATACATAGGATTGATTAGAGATAATTTCAGATGCAAAACCAGAAATTGTCGTCTGGTATGCACTATTAGGGAGAAAGTTAATGCAAATTCCTTGAATTCCTGCTTTTATTGTTGGAAATGCCGGGAAGATTATCCCTTGTTTTCGGGATCTTTTTTTCAAAATATGAATACAAGCACCATTTTCAGATGTTAGGCAGATATTTAAATTACACCGGTGGCGACCACAAAGTAGCTGTGTTAGCCACGCCACCGGTGGCCTCTACACGCTGCGGGCACTACGTTGTACACAGTTCTTATGGGCTGAGGGCTGGCATTTTCAGTGGATCGGTTGAGCTGCACTAAGCCCATACGAGGCGCGTGGCGGAATGAAAAGGAAAAAAGGAAAACAGCTCCAAAAGGTGTAGCGGGACGTATTTTCACTTGTTTTCCCTGGACACTATCAATTTATATAACTCTCTTGTATTTTCTTTTCCCGAATACAGAAGGAAATCGGGTACAAAAGGTGTAGCGGGGGCAGGTTTTCCCAGGGCACTGTCAATTTATGTAAATTTCTTATGATTTCTTTTTCCGAATATAGAAGGAAATCGGCTACAAAAGGTGTAGCGGGGGCAGGTTTTCACTTGTTTTCCCAGAGCACTGTCAATTTATGTAACTTTCTTATGTTTTCTTTTTCCGAATACAGAAAGAAGAGGTGTAGCGGGGGGAAGTTCTCACTTGTTTTCCCAGGGTACTGTCAATTTATGTAACTTTCTTGTGTTTTCTTTTTCTACAACCATATGTTTCCATTGCATTTTCAAAAATTGTTAAATTCCATGGGTGCTCAAGTGCATTCATTACAAAACCTTTACTTTTTATTTTTGTTATAAAATTATAAATCCAGCAACATCGCTAACATTTTTGTTGTCAAAACCTTGTCAAAATACTCAAAAACCATAAAAGCGGGATATTTATTAATTAATTTCTTAAAAACTACTAAGTATTCCACAATTTTTTTTATTGAACATTAGTACTGAAAATGTATACTTTTAGAAAAAAAATAGTAAAAATTTAAAATTAGTGTGTCCGAATAGTGTAACGGATCGCTAATTGCAAATGAACTATGGCAGATAATTATTTCCGTAATAACGAAAGAAAATGGGACAATGTGACGGGGCACTTTAAGCGACGAAAGCATCTTTGAATGCATTAGAAATGAATATTAAAAGCTATTATGGTAATTCTGGTACAAATTGCATGGCGCGAATTCTTTTTCGCCGAAGAATCCGGCAATTCCGCTTCATAATTCCGCTTATTTATTCGATTTATTCGTTTTGTCAACTTTTTCTTAGGAAAAAATTTGGCAACTTTTCTCAGGGAAAAAAATTGAGATAAGGATAGCTTGATTAGTGTATACACAAATTTCACAAGTTTAATTTTGAAATATTTAAATATCTAAGAGTGATATAGTTAGTTATCTTACCAGTTAGATATCTCTGCAAAATTGATTTACAAAAACTATGCCTCAAAAATAATTTCTGATGTCCAAGGACGCACTTGGGAAAACATGACATTATATCTCTATACAGGGTGTAACAAATTCGTCCTTCACCATTGGGATTTAGGAAACGGTAAGAGATACAAAGTCCGTTAAAGAGGAGTAAAGTTGCGTAATTATGAATCGAAAAAAAAATATTTAAAAAAATCGAAAATTTTGTGTTTTTATTTTTTCCTGACTTTGTTCGAAGAGATATTCAAAAATAGATTTCACTTTCTCATTGCTACTTTTTATTCTCCACAAGACGGTATCATCAGATCTTCAATTGGACATTTCGTCTGGGTGACCATCAACAACTTAATTTTTTTAAATACGGGCCTGAATATTTTGCTTAAATTATGAAAGAGGAACTAAATTTACGTTCAATGGTATATAACACTTACTAGTTTTCCGGCGTTTTGTTCTTTCTATTTATTGACCATCTTCATTACAATCTTCCATTACAACTTCCATCCTGCTGGAAGACGGCGCGAGTCCAGCCTATACCACAGAAAGGTAAGAGAACCTTGCCTAGTAACCATCGACCAGTCGCATTGCTTTCAGTTATATCAAAAGTAATGGAGAAAGCTATTATCCAACATCTCCTAAAGTACCTGGAAGGCTTCAACATTATCAGCGATCATCAATATGGTTTTCGAAAGTCCAGATCAACTGGAGATCTTCTAGCCTATGTCACCCATATCTGGAACAACGCAATCGAACATCATGGAGAGTCTCGGGCTGTTGCACTGGATATTTCTAAAGCCCTTGATCGTGTTTTGCTAAGTAAACTGCGATCCTATGAACAAACCCAGTCGATTCTGTGCATGGTTGTCTAGTTTTCTTAAGGACCGCTCTCTGCAAGTGGCGATTGACGGATTTCTCTCAGACACCTTCACCATCAATGCCGATGTTCCTCAAGGGCCCATATTGTCTCCCACTCTCTTCTTAATCTACATTAACGAAACGAAGAACCCGATATTTAGTTTTGCTGACGATAGCACACTTATATCATCTTTCTCTTTGAATGCACAAACATCGGCTGCCGACGCACATCTTCGCAGACAGCATGAAGTATTACGCCTCAACAAAGACCTGGAAGAAATTTTGGCTTGGGGTGACAGTAACCAAGTCGAATTTAACGCTAAAAACCCCAGGCAGCAGTTTTCTCTAAAAGGTTAACATTACAGAACCGGATATAGTCATGGACGGACACGCAATCCCACTGGCTTCTTCTATTAATTTGCTGGGCGTCAATCTGGGAGGAAATATGTCTTGGCATAACCACGTTGTGGCAATCGCCAAGATAGCTTCTCAGAAACTTGGTGTACTCTTCCGAACCAGAAAGTTGTACACACCTCAACAACTTTTGACACTATACAAAGCCCAGATTCGACCATCACTAGAGTACTGCTCTCATGTCTGGAGCTCTGCACCCAAACATACTCTTCGGCTACTGGATTCCATCGAAATGAGGGCCATTCGTCTGATTGGAGACCACAAGCTGACGAAGAACCTCGACAGCCTAGAACATCGAAGACATGTTGGGGATTTGACTCTTTTACAGATATTTTCATGGAAAGTGCTCGGCTGACCTTGCCCTCTTAATTCCGCACAGAGCGGCGAATATCAGAAATACACGACGAACAACTGCCACCCATCCATATGTGGTTAAGCTTAGTACTCCTCGAACTTCATTATTTAAGAATTCTTTCATCTGGAGGACTTCATCCTTATGGAACGACCTTTCCGAGGTCGTTTTTCCCAACGATTATAACCTCCAACGATTCAAAACCAACGTGAATCGCTTTATTCGCACACGCACCACTCCCAGAGTGCCCTAAAGGATTTTTCCTATAGTGCTTGTGGTTGATCATAAAAAAAAACACTGTAATTTACTTTGTTTCGAAGAAACTGGAGATTTTAAAATTATTACAGCTATTTTCGTCTTTAATTGTTATTGTTATTACGTGCTACTACTGTTTTAGTTTTTAATTTCAAACTAATTCGCATCAAATTTCTACTTAGCGTAAGTACAAGTAATTTATTTTATTAATGCAAATAATATTTATTTTGGATCTTAAAGCCAGCACATTTCTAAGACATTTTAAAAACGGCATTTGAATTTTACTGTTTCGAATTAAACTGGATTTTTTTGAAACAAAAGTACTTTACAGGAATGTACTAGGGATATTTGAATGAAGACGATTAATTTAAGGAACAAAACGTCGGAAAACCTGTAAGTGTTTGTATACCGCTGAACGTAGATTTAGTTCCTCTTTCAAAATTGAAATAAAAAAATCCAGGCCCGTATTTAAAAAAAAATAAGTTGATGATGGTGACCTAAAGACCAACGTCGCATTATAGATCTGATGATGCCGTCTTATGGAGAATAAAAAGCAGCAATGAGGAAGTGAAAGTTATTTTTGGATATCTCTTCGAACAAAGCCAGGAAAAAATAAAAACCTAAACACAAAATTTTATATTTTTCCAAATGTTATGAAAGCTCCTGTATTTAATTTTGATTTTTGGGCCCATAATTACGTAAATTTAACCGACTTCGCATCTTCTACTGTTTCCGAAATCCCAACTTGCACAGCAAATGCTGTTTGGGGCGCAAGTGAGTATTTCTTAAAAATAATGAAATTATTTAAACGCTGTTTGCAGATATAGAATATATTATTAGAATGTCTCTGTTTTAATTTCGCGCCAACTATTTCAATTAGATGACATTGCTCGTTGGAGGATATATTCGTTGGGAAACACAACCTCAGGAAGGCCGTTCCACAAAGTTTATGTCTTCCAGATCAAGGAATCCTTAAATATTGAAGTTCGAGGAGTACTACTAAGCTGAACCACATATGGATGGGCGGAAGTGGTCCGTCGTGCATTTATGCTGTTCGTCGTGTGGAGTGGAATTAGACGGGTACTGTCAATCGAACATTTACCATGAAAATATTTATAACAGAGAGTCAAATCACCAACGTGTTTTCGATGTTCTAGGCTGTCGACGTTCTTGATCAGCCCATGGTCTGCGCTCAGACCAATGGCTCTCTTTTCAAAGGAATCCAGCTGCCGAAGAGTAGGTTTGGGTGCAGAGCTCCAGACATGAGAGCAGTACTCTAGTGATGGTCGAATCTGGGCTTTGTATAGTGTCAAAAGTTGTTGAGGTGTATAGAACTTTTTGGTCGGGAACATATTTCTTCCCAGATTGACGCCCAGCAAATTAATAAATGATGCCAGTGGAATAGCGTGTCCTGCCATGACTATATCCGGTTTTGCAATGTTAACTTTCTTAGAGAAAACTGCTGCCTGGGTTTTCTTCGCATTAAATTCGACTTGGTTACTGTCACCTCAAGACAATATTTCTTCCAGGTTTTTTTTGAGGTGAGATACGTCATGCTGCCGGCGAAGATCGAGCCGATGATTGAGAATTCAAAATGAAAGATGAAATCTCTTCAACTATACTAATATGTTGATTATCGCATTACTTATATTTAAAAGTTCTAAAAGTTTAGGACCAACAACGCACTAGCTTATAAGGTCAGCAAAGAAAACTTTTTTAAAATTATATTATTAAAAAGAACTTAATATAGTATGTAATAAAGTAAAGATTGTTTCACGCAAAATGGATATATCTTATTGAATGCAGTAAAAGTACCTGCGGCGATCCTATTATTTATGACCGTTTGTTATTATGTGGAAAGGATCGGATTGTAATAATTATAATTAAATATAGGCACATCACGTAGGTTAGGTTGTTTAATTTATATTTAAATATCTTTTTGTGGTAAAATTTGTTAGTTTTTATTTCTTGCAGGAAGACTTTAATTGTATTACCGATATTATTTTACCAAACGAATAAAAAACAGTATGTGGCGTCCATGGAAAAACATTGATGGTGCTTCTTCTAGTGTTGCAGTAAAACAGAAGCTCCGCAAATAAAGGAAAAAGTTTTGTTCCAAAGTTGGGTTCCAAATGCCTTGTGGCTTTCTGCAAAAAAACATTAAAGACTCTTGTGTGGATTACCATGAAGATACAACGGCCGAACTTTTTGAGGAATGGCTCAAGAATTGTCTTTTACCAAATATTCCTCGGAATAGCGTGATAGTAATGGACAATGCGAGCTATCACAGTCGCCAATTACATAAAGCTCAAAGCTCAAATAATACAAAATTGGAGATTCAGAACTACATGGCGGCGAATGATATATATTTTGAAGAAAGTTATAAAAAAGTGATGTTTTAGAAGTTTTAAAGACATTTTGTATAAAAAAAGTATATGTTTGTGACACATTGGCAGAAGAAATTGGACATACAGTGCTACGGCTCCCACCCTATTATTGCATTTTTAACCCCATAGAGCATATGTGGCACCAGTTAAAATCACTGGTTAGGTCTGAAAATATTTCTCCGACTTTAAGTTCTAGTGTTGTAGAATTAATACGAAAATGCTTTAATGTTATTCCCTCAGGTAGTTGGAAAAATTCAGTCCGTCACGTAATAACTGTAGAAAATTCGTATATTAGTCTGGATCGTATAATTAATCCAATTATAATTAATTTTGATGAGAATAGCGATAGCGAAACAGAACTATCTATAGAATGACATTATAAATGTAAATAAATATGACTAGTAATATTTTAAAAAAATGTTATTTCATTTGATTACATTAATATAATCATATAATTACTTGTTTTCCTTAGTCCGTCCCTTCATACTTCACTTGTTTATTGCCAAGCTCTTGTCGACACAATGGGACCTACCCAGGAAATCATTAAGTCGTATCCAAATATCGTGAAACGAACTGTACATTCAATTTTCGACATTTAAAGCATATCTTGATTTAGAAGAATACAGCTGTATCGGTATATTTAAATATTCATATTATCCAGATAGAAATTGAAACTGAGAACGCAACTGGAGACCCGAAAGTCAAAATAAATAAAAATTCGTTTCCGTTGAGGGTAATTGAAAATGACAGAAATTGGGGGGCGGAAGAAACGAAATTTACCCGAAAATCTAAATAAGAATGGAAACGGGGAGGCCTAAATGGGAAATATGGTTTGAAGGAAAATACAGAAGATAATTTATGCGAAATAAAAGTATATATTTTTAAGAAAATGCATCGTTTTCCTTGTAAAAATATCATCAAGCCGAACAAACCCAAATGGAGATATCTTTATCAGTTTATTAGAAAATTGTATTCGGCAATGCCAGCGGTGACGTATTTTTAGGAAACCGTGTGCCGTTTTCCTGGTGGTACGTAGCTGTATACTGAAGGTGATATACAGGGTGTAAATTTAAAAACTTCCCATCCTTAATATCTGCCTTCCATTAAATAATATTAAAAATCGTTTTGGAGCCTTCGTGATTTAACCCACTGGAAGGACTAGATCTGACCCTTAAAATCTTAAATGGGAAACATGATTTTTAAATGTCGTTTAAGTTTCTTTCCAATAACACCATAATTTGTTTTTTTCTTTAGTAGTACCTTGCAATAAATGTACTGTATGTCCCATTTTCGACAATTTTTGAATGAATTAAAATTATTATCAAAGAAATAATGTTGTGGTTTCCATTGTAGTTTTCTACTTTTTAATGGAACGAAAGATTCCGATGTCAAATTTGTCATGTCTCTCTTAGTTTTTATTCTACAGGGTGATTGTTAGAGATTTTCACGTAAAGTTCAGTGGCGCAGAAAGTTTATCTCCTAAAAGTTTCGTTTTTGAGATATTGACAATAATAGAGATTTTTAAATGGGACACCCTATATATTATTTTTTAAATTCATTACGTATACTTTGGGGTCTATAAAAATGTAAAACTGTTTTATATTTTAAAATGCGATATTTTTAATAATTTATGTTACTTATATAGGGTGTTGAAAAAAGGTCGGTACCCGGCAAATGTCTAGGGAAAAAGTTGTTTGGTTTTGAAGGAGGAATAGTTTGCAAATTAAACCACCCCCCCCCCCCCTCAACCCCAGGGCGCGGGTGGGAGTATGTTAAGATTTTCAAATGGAACCTCATATTTTTTATTGGCGTATCGTGTTCTCCGACCAAAAATAAAAACATCTTCTGGCCGAAATTTTTTTTTATTCGGGCCCATCCTTCACCAATAATCACCATGAGACAGACAAAATCAGAACCGTGCGAAAATCAAGTTTTATCCCGGAAATACTCTTTTTCTGTCTTGTACTAAAAAATGCCCGTGGAAAAAGTTGTTTGTTGTCCACGGGCATTTTTTAGTACGAGACAGAGAAAAAGAGTATTTCCGGGATAAAACTTGATTTTCGCACGGTTCTGATTTTGTCTTTCTCATGGTGATTATAGGTGAAGAATGAACCCGAATAAAAAAAATTTTCGGCTAGAAGATGTTTATTATTGGTCGGAGAACACGATACGCCAATAAAAAATATGAGGTTCCATTTGAAAATCTTAACATACTCCCACCCGCGCCCTGGGGTTGAGGGGGGGGGGGTGGTTTAATTTGCAAACTATTCCTCCTTCAAAACCAAACAACTTTTTCCCTAGACATTTTCCGCTGCAATGCGATGCACCGGAGTTATTCCGGGGTACCGACCATTTTTTCAACACCGTGTATAACCGTAGGCCATGGTCAATTTATTAGAAATAAATGCAAGTGGTAAAAATTTGACAGATCTCCCATATATTTATTATTTATGAAATACCTATTACGTAAGAGTTTTTATTTAAATATTCGTAACAATGGTCGTTTATGATAATAATTATGGAAAGTAGGACATGTTGGGATCTTTTATATAATCCAATTTAATATTTAGAATAGCTGTCAAAAGTTTTAATTTGTTTTTAATAAATGACAATTGCCTACCGCTATAAGTAACATAAATTGTTAAAGATATCGCATTGTTAGGTTATTCCTGAATATAAATATAAATAAGTATCCATTTTTCTGAAGCCCAAACTATACTTAATTAATTAAAAAAGTAATATATAGGGTGTCCTACTATGTAAAAATTTTACATTGGTAACAACATAACAAAATAAACTTTAAACTGGCTACGAATCTGAACTTTACGTAACAATCTTTAAGAAGATCAGTTTTTACCTTTTTGAAAAGGTAACGCGTAACGAAAATACGAGGGTGTCTAGAAAGCGAAGATTTTTGAAAAATAGATTAAAAACTAAGAGAGGCATGAGCCTTTCGTTTTGTTAAAAAATGGGACACTGAAGTGGAAACAACAACATGCTATCTTTGATAATAACTTTAATATCCTCAAAAAGTATCGAAAATCCTCTGAAAAAAAACCCGAAAAAACCTAGGAAAAAAATCCCCCGGAAGAAAAACCTACACTCATATACAGGGTGATCCAAGATGGGTGGCGAGCGGCCGTATCTCCTGAACCATACATGCTACAACTTTGGGGTAAAAAATTTATTAAGAAATATGAAAAAAAAAATTAGCTGGAAAATATTTTTAAGTTTGTAATTTTACCGCTAGGGGGCGTAATCGCTATGCTACGATACAAAACCCTTACTTTCTGCTAATATCTTCAAAACAATGTAGGTCGAAAATTAACTTTGTATAATTTCCGTAATATCCTCTATAAAATTTGTGATAACAATTTTTTTGTAGTTACTATGGTAACGGAGGGAGGAAGGGTAACAACTAAAAATACTAAAAGGGCCGTAACTTCGGTTTGCGTTACCCAAATTTAACAAACTATGGCTTGTTTTAAAGAACTTTTCGTCCTGATTAAACGTTATTATTAATAATTTGAAAATTAGTTCGTGCGGATGATAAAAGAGGGCGTTTTTTTTTTTAATATTTCTTCTTTCGATTTCTTGAAAAATTTAAATGCAAACAGTCAATCATTTTTACTCTATTTTATAGCTCATTTGTTACTAAAAATTGTGGCGAAAACCGGAGGTCGTTATCTTTTGTCTTTTAAATGTTATCGCAATAATAGTGGGAAATTGTAATTTCAGTTTGGCTTTTACAAATATTTTGCTATTTTCCTATATGATAACGTTGAAATCCTAGAAAATGGATAATTGCGAAATAAAACAAAAGAATAAATAAATTATGTAATAAAAACAATTTATTTTAACTGTTCAAATTATTTTCCATCATTTGCAATGCAACGATTTAGTCGTTCTCTTGTTGAAATGACGGCTGCTTGTACTTCAACCCGAGGTAAATTATTTAAAACATTTCTAATTCGAACAATCATATCTTCTCTTGTGGTTGGTCGGACTTTGTAAACAATATCTTTAACTCTGCCCCACAAATAAAAATCCAAACATGTCAAGTCGGGGGACCTGGCCGGCCAGGGAAATACACTTAATCCATCTATTTGGAAAATGTTCGTCAATAAAATTCCGTACCACAAGTGAATAATGAACGGAGTACCCATCTGAAAAGTTACGTGGCCGCTACTGAGGACGTTCGCAATCAATAGTTTATTGAGGCGGTGTTGTCATATATTACAACACAGAATTGTAAACGCAGGTATTCAGTTGACAAGACGTCTTTGACTCGCGTTATCACTTCCTTTTCAAACTTTTTAGAAAAAAAAACTACAATTTTAAGGTACATACCTTCGACCTTATAATCCCTTTTATAATTAAATTTCATAAAAAAATAAAACACAAAAGTATGTTTTGCAACAGAACCAACAATAGGTAATATCACATAAATTTGAAATCACATCACAATATTTCTTATTATGAATTATTTCACAAAAAAAAATCGGGCACGTGGAACCCTCGACAGCGTAATTCCACCCCGAGTCTCGAAACATACTGAAGCAACGATAGTCGCGCGCGGCAGGTATCCAAGCAAGGGCGAAACATGCGGTGTGATCTGACAACACTGTTAGTATACTCTAGTGACCCACATAGTTGCTAACTGAATCTAGATGGAACGGCGCGACAGTATGTGGGTAAAAGGGGTTTTTACCTTAGTATTTAGGTATTCGATTTAAAAAAAGTATGTAGACTTTCCCTAGGACACCCTAGGAGTCACCCATTTAAATATAATAAGTCATTTCCATAACACCCTGTATATTCATTAAAATTTTAATTTCGTAAAAATAAAACTTATGTCAATAGCAATAATTTTATTATATGGTATGGATTATGGAAATAATGGTTATGTCTCTGAAAAAATATAACAATATATCTTATAGTTATTAAAACTTTAATTCTGTACGAATAAAACGTATCTCTACAATAATTTTATTGTGTAGTATGGATTATGAAAACAAGCCCGAACAAACTCGTCTGACCAAAAGGCAGGTATTTGTATCCCCGAAAACTTAATGTGTAATATTATTTATTTAAACTGTTCCCTGGGAAAACAAGTTCAATCCCGCCCCGATACATCTCTTGGAGACGATTCTCCTATTGTATTTTAATTGGAAAAAAATTTCGAGCGCAGACTGGCCAACACCTATTTTTGGTTACGACGATCCGAAGGGTCGGTGACGAAAATGAATATCCCATCATTCATTAATATTTTGTTTCAGGGGTTTTTTCCGGGGTTTTTTTCCGGGTTTTTTTTCCGGTTTTTTTTTTCGTTTATCCCACCACTAAACCCCAACCAACTTTTGGCTTACCTATGGATGAAGAGATGACGCTCCTTATGTCCAATTAATGAAATTAGTCTAAAGTCTCTAGTGGTCTTTATGAGTTCCAAAATCGCAATACACACAGGGAAAACAGTACAGTTCCTCCAAAATTACATTACATTTATTTCGCTTCCGATATGGCAAATAAATAAAAAGTCGCCTCATACCTATTTGAAGAGAAATCAGTTTTATGGTAGCATTCCCAAAAACCCGAAATTTTTATTTACATTACTTATTTTAAATCGTTCTCTGGTCTGGCTTTTCTGCAGATTTGCATAAATTTCGTGTACTTGCACGGCTTCAAACTACTTTCTACTCTCGAATTTCCAATTTTCCATCGAATACATAAATTTATTTCAAGGCTACTTAAGTTTTTCATTACGATTTTTTCGCGTTTGAATTTGCATGATTTTTCTGCCATCAGTGTAATTTTCCTAGAAGAGATTTACGCTGAGGCTTTTAAGCAGAGTGAAGGATTTAAATTAGTATTTAAGAGGACTCATCATACGTTAGAATGGACCGAACCGGGAATTTGGCCGCAACAGTAAAATCCGGCCTATGGCCGGACAGAACCACCCGACTTCCGGCAACTGGAGTTTTCTCGTATAGATAACCAACAATTCGTGAAAGTAAGGTAGTTCGCGTTTATGACGCTAGGTGTTTTATTTCATTAAAAATCAGAACGGGGAAGTCCCCAAGTGATATTCTGTATTCTGTTGTGAGTGTTATATTCATTTGAGTATGATGGTCTGGTGTGACTAGTGGTGAGCGATATCGTGATTTTTCAATCACGTTGTGAAACGTGATTGTTATTTTTTGATATCAGTGAAATTAAAGCGTGACGTCATCGCGGTTTATAAATTTTTATCACTGCTAAGCGAGATATTAGCTAGGTAATATACTTAAAAGAATATTACGCGCATCGTAAAGTAATTAGTGGGTATCGGTTGCAGAATTATACCGTTGACTCTTACTGCCATAAATAAACTACCTGATTAAACCCTATTGTATACGCCTGAACCTCTTCAAAGCGCAATAAATGGGATCAGGGCCGGCTTGAAAATGTATACCACACCACATGATTTATTTTTATAATTTAAAATAAATAGATAGATATTTTTAGTTTTAGGTACCTATAATAAATGTAAAATAATGATAACAATTAATGATAATTGAAAATATTATAATTTAAAAGTATAACTATTAAGATAACAAGTACAATAAAAATTAATTAAATTCTAAGAAACTATTGATAATTTATTCAAAATTTAACGCTGTATTACTATCACTATCTTCATCTAAGCCTAAACTTATAATTAAGGGTTGAACATTTGTAATCATACAATTGTAAGAATTTTTCACCTTAAGTACATGCTGTACACAGTTTTTCCATCTGTCAGCAGAAATTTTTCTTACTTCGTTTTTAATTAATTCTACTACAGATGCATTTAATGTAGGAGAAATATTATTTCTCCTAATATTGGATTTTAATTGGTGCCATATTAGCTCAATAGGATTGAATATACAATAGTACGGAGGAAGACGCAACACTGTATGTCCATTTTCTGCTGCAAGTTTGTCACACTCGTATTCCTTATTTATTTTAAAAGCTTTTAATATTTCTAGCAGTTCTCGTTTTTTGTAAGTTTCTTCAAACTATAAATCATTTTCAATCATAAAATTTTGAATTTCCGCTTTTGTATTATTATAATTGGGAATGATTTTTGCTTGCCGACTATGATAACTAGCATTGTCCATTACAATGACGCTATTTTCAGGTATATTTTTAAGGAGTTTATGTTTAAACCAGTCTTCAGAAAGTTGTGCGTCGGTATCTTGATGGTAATCTAAAGAAGAATCTGCTATGTTTTTAGCTGAAAGCAACAGACAATTTGGATCAAACCCGTTCTCTGAACCAGCATGTAATATTGTGATTCTTTTGCTATTATTTGATGGTGCCTTGGTTTGACATTTTTTGGAAGAATCATCCCAACCTTTTCTTGGAGTGTCATGGGTATCGAACCATGTTTCGTCAAGGTAAATAATTGGACGATTTTCTTCTCTAAATTATTTAACAGCTGTTAAATATTTAGGTCTCCATTCCCGACACTTGAAGATGCCCCCCTATCAGCACAATTCCAAGGACTCCACATTCTACCACTAATAAGCCTAACTAAAAATTACTCGCCGGAAAACCACTAAAGATTAAAATTATTAAAAATCACTTTGTATTTATATATATGCATCATGCATAGGTATAAATTGAATTTGTATACCTGGTCCGGCTCTGCTCGAAAAGGTTTTAAAATTTGGGATTTCCTTATTTATTTTATGGTCGAATAGATAATGAGGTTTTATTGCAGTCAAGAGATCAACGATATAATTCTGCAAAAACTGTAATGGTCGATGGATTTAAATTATTCATTATGTAAAGAAGTGTAACAAAAGAAAACTAAAATCTGTAAAAAATATTACACAAAAACTTTCTAAACGGCATATTATTAGTCACGTAAATGCGCAACTCCATCTAACTGACTTCGTATCTGTTACGGTTTCCGAGATCCCTGTACTGGCCCTCCTTATCTGGGACACGTTGTAGTGTGAATTTACCCTCACAAAATCCATAAGATTAAACCCATACCCGATTTGTAAGCGATTAGTAATCATCTGCTGAATGTACTGAAAAAAAAATCGATTTTACAAATCGTTGGGAAATCTTAAGCCATTTTTTCCATTCAATTTAGAAAGCGATTTGTGATTTGACAGCGATTTATGTCACTTTTGTTTATCAGGTTGAGGAGCGAAAATTATAAAAAATTACGAAAGAACGATACATGCATCGAATAACAACATAAGTGACAAATGGTATTCTTAGAGGAGAAGACATAAAAGTTTCGGTATATTATTTTTCCATGATACTACAGGCAAAATACCAAAATAATCAGATACAACTGGGATGAAAGAGGCATTTAAAAGAAAAATTAAGCTAAAAAACCAAATTTTAGGTTTTAAACTTCGAAATTTATTTTGAACTCTGAAATTGGTCAAAATGTCACTTACAATGTTATTCGATGCATGTTTCGAGAAGTGGATTATGATTATAAAATCATCTTATACACAACCTTCGCAAGTGAAGAAAGAACAGAACCACGGAAGCTGCAAATATTTCCCTGTGACGTGTCTTTCCGATTTTTAATTTTATTTCCTGGAATGCGTCCTTTAAATTGGCACGGTGTAAAAAGGAATATTTTTCTTAGAAACACACATAAACTACTGCAATTGTTTGCGTTTAATTTACCAAACGCATTGAAGAAGGGGAAAAAAGTTCCCTTGTCTGCAAGAAGGTATAAAAAGTGTTTAATACAATGTTAGTTTTTCTGTTTATCAAAGGAACACGACCCCATTTAAACCACAAAAACTGCCCTTAAATCTCCTTAGGGCTAATAGGGATCAAAGCGGAGCTCAAACTGAGGGGTGACTCATTCCCTGAATAGTTAGAGATATTTTACGACCAACGAGGTGGTTAAAATAGAGCCCTAAGTATCGTAATCATTGCGAGCAAATAATTTTGATGAACAAACTCGCAGTTTTTGACAAAATTTCCTTATGAACGTTTTTTTTTAAATCTATGGGTTATACTAAATGGCCAGTATATTTCTGTTATGTAATTTCTAATCTGCAGTTAAGCGGTAAAAAAGAAATTTATCCGATCATTTTTCTATCAATTACAAGTATCGCGTTACTTTTACCACAATTTGGCAACGTGGAAAATACGAATGTGACTACGCAGGCCCTACGTCAGAGACTGCGCGGTCATATCGAAAGGACTGGGGATGTCTCCTAGATAGTTTTGGAAAATAACCGATGATTTTAATAATCGAGTACCTACTTGATACTCGAGCGATCTCACACACAACAAAATTCTGGGACTAACAATGTTGTCACATACAACGTGTCCAAGATGAGGAGGGCCAGTACAGGGATCTCGGAAACCGTAAGAGATACGAAGTCGGTTAAATGGAGGTAAAGTTGCGCATTTACGTGCCTAATAATATGCCGTTTAGAAAGTTTTAAGATTCCGAGTAGTTCCGGAGATATCCGGAAAAAAAACGAAATTCTGAAAAATCGTTTTATTTCTTTCCTGGGTTTTTTTGAGATCGAATTCTAAAGTAAATTGCATTTTTCAATTGCTCTATCTAACAGCGTTAATTATTTTGTAATCTGACGAGTCGCCTTCGAAGGGCCATTATCAACTTTCTTTTTTTAAATACGGTTCTGTTTTTCTGGTAATGGAATTTGAGAACATTTTTTCTTCAGAATGCAACGATGTATGACACATTGTGGCTTAATGACGTTTCAAGGGTTTTTTGAACAACATCAGGAAATTTTGGCATACGGTCCTGTATTTCTCCTAATTTTATAAATAATATCTCATAAGTAAGCTCTACATTTTTTACTTACGTTGAACTAGTTCAATAAATAACAAATAATTTAATAATAAACCATAAATAGGTGAACAAAAACCATACCAACTTCTAACTGCCACATAATAGTTTTTTTGAGATAAAATAAAACACGATAGAATATCAAACTGTTCAGCATTTGTAAAATTATGTTCCATATTTTCTGGAAAATAGAAAACCTCTTAAAACGCTTTCAAACGATCACAATGGGAATGTCAAGTGAAACACATCACGCGTCCCCATCTTAATTTTTTTGTTTCAAACGCCTACTTTTCTTTTAAATCCCGAATCAACCGAAGTTTGAAATAATGTTTCTGTATTTTGTTCATTTATGACATATTATTTATAAAATTAGGAGAAATGCAGGACCGTATCCCAATATTTCCTGATGTTGTTCAAAAATCCCTCGAAACGTCATTAAACCACAATGTGTCATACATCGTTGCATTCGGAAGAAAAAAGCTTTCAAATTCCAATATCAGAAAAACAGGGCCGTATTTAAAAAAAGAAAGTTGATAATGGCCCTTCGAAGACAACTCGTCGGATTACAAAACAATTAACGCTGTTAGATAGAGCGAGAAAGGTGGCAATGTAAAAGTGCAATTTACTGTAGAATTCGATCTCAAAAAAACCCAGGAAAACAATAAAACGATTTTTCAGAATTTCGTTTTTTTCCGGAAATGTTCGGAACTACTCGGAATTTTAAAACTTTCTAAACGGCATATTATTAGGCACGTAAATGCGCAACTTTACCTCCATTTAACCGACTTCGTATCTCTTAGAGTTTCCGAGATCCCTGTACTGGCCCTCCTTATCTTGGACACGTTGTATAATAAAAATTTAATTTAATAATCTCTTAACGAGAAAAACCTGAAATTACATTTACGCATTTAAAATGAATTGTAATAGGGATACTATAAGAAACCAGTATTCAATGGTAGGTTCAATATTATTAAAATTTTCTTTTCATACTATTTATATTGATACTTAAATGCAAAATAGTATGTTTTCTGATTGAAGTACTTTTAATCTAAAAATATGACAACATGATGCGTTGTCAAGGGTTACAGGTAGCTAGCGGTAATTTGATTGGTTATCCCAGACAGTTGATAGCGCATGCGTCTCGTGAGACACTCGATGAGCCCTCGGCGATTTCCGATATTTGATGGATGTATAAATATATCAACTGCGCTTTTTTGCCGACCTTGCTGATCTTCGAGCTGCCACTGACTACGTATTATACAGGCGCATGTTGTTTCTGTATTTATAATACAGTAGATAATAATCAATAAATGTAACACGTTCCCATTATGTCCAATTTGCATATTTAATATTTCAGGAATAGCAGATATTGATATTAATTTTATGAGGTTCTATGTTAAATACGATTTTAAAAATAAACAATTTACTGACAAGAATATCGGGAAATACCTATGCACAGCATTTCCTCGTATTTCTATACAGAGTATTATGGAAATGACTTATTATATTTAAATGGGTGACTCCTAGGGTGCCCTAGAGAAAGTTTACATACTTTTTTTTAATCGAATATCTAAGGTAAAAACCCATTTTACCCACATACTGTCGCGCTGTTCCATCTGGATTCAGTTAGCAACAATGTGGGTCACTAGAGTATACTAGCAGTGTTGTCAGATCACACCGCATGTTTCGCCCTTGCTTGGATATCTGCCGCGCGCGACTATCGTTGCTTCAGTATGCTTCAAGACTCGGGGATGGAATGACGCTATCGAGGGTTCCACGTGCTTGATGTATACGAATTTTAAACGATTTGTTAGTTGTAGCATAACCCGATTTTTTTCTGTTGTGGAATAATTCATAATAATAAATGTTGTGATGTGATTTCAAATTTATGTTATATTACCGATTGTTGGTTCTGTTGCAAAACATACTTTTTGTGTTTCATTTTTTATGGAATTTAATTATAAAACAGATCGAAGGTAAGAGAGTATGTACCTTAAAATTGTAGCGGCCACGTAAATTTTCAGATTTCATATAAAGTGTATATTTCGTACAATAATTCAACGCGCCATTTAAAGTTATTTTTCTTCAATTTATTTTCATCTCAGGATTTGCCGGTTTAAATATAATAAGTCATTTCCATAACACCCTGTATTTTTTAGTTCATTTCTTTTGCAAGAAAATAAAAAATTGGAACCTTTTTGCTAACTAGATTTTTTTATCCTTATTCTTTCCAGTGATAGGCCATTTCGATAAAAGATAAACTATAAAAAAAATGTCGCAGGCATAATATGGAACATTGACATACCCGAAAAAACCTCATGACACTGTACAGGATGTCCAATTTTCGACAGTTTCTGGGTGTATTAGGAGTTAGCATCAAAGATTGAATGTTGCGGTTTTTACTTCACTGCCCAATTTTTATCGAAACGAAAGATTCCGGTGTAAAATTTGTCATGGCTCTCTTAGGTTTTAATCTACACCCCTCATATTTCCGTTATGAGTTAACTCATCAAAATGGTAAAAACTGATCTTGTCAGAGATTTTTACGTCAAGTTCAGTTGTGTAGCCAGTTTTTCTCTAAAAAGTTTATTTTTTGCGATATTAATAAAAATAAACATTTTTAAATGGGACTCCCTATACATTATTATTTTAATTAATTAAGCAAACTTTATGCTTTACAAAAATGTATAGTTGTATAAATTTATTTTCAAAAATAACTTAAAAATGCGATATTTTTAATAAATTACGTGACATATAATAGTAGGCCATGGTCAATTTATTAGAAACAATGGACAAATTATGAAAACTTGACAGATCACCCATATTCTTTTCGCCTATGAAATGCCTATCACGTAAGTTTTTATAATATGCTTTAAATTTAATTATTCTTAACAATAGCCGTTTATGATAATAATGGCATGTTTTATATAATCCAATTTAACATTAAGAATAGCTGTAACAAAATTTTTAATTTACCCCTAATAAATTGACCATGGCCTACTGTTATAAGTAGTCAACGTAAATTATTAAAAATATCGCATCTTTAGGTTATTTTTGAATATCAATATGAACAACTATACATTTGGTAAAGCCCAAAGTATGTTAAATTAATTAAACAAAATAATATATAGAAAAAAATATATATGTTAGTTTGCGTCATTCAAAACCATCTAATCTCCTGCTGACGATAAGAAAAAGTAGGAACAAAACTGTTGACATTGCAAATTATAAAAAGCCAGTCTGATTTTGTATGTTGAATGATTATGTTAATCTCGTAATAATAAATCGTGTTTTGGGCAATATTTGGTGTTATTTATGGTTTACTTACCTAAAATTATATCAAAAACTAACATATATAGTTAGTAATTTCCAGTAAGGTACACTAAAATTCGTTTTGGTGTCCCCTTTAAAATGTCTACTTTTTAATATCACAAAAAATAAACTATTTAGAGAAAAACTGCACTGGACTTAACGTGAAAATCTCTAACGAGATCAGTTTTTGCCTCTTTGATAAGTTAACGCGTAACTAAAAAGCGAAGATTTTCAAAATCACCCTGTAGTAACTAAACTAACTAAACTAAAAGAAACATGACAAAATTCCCACCTGAATCTTTCGTCTCGTTAAAAATTAGAAATCTAAAGTGAAGATCGCAACATTCTATCTTTGATAATTACTGTATTACCTCCAGAAAGTGTCGAAAATGGGACACCCTGTATAGGGTGTCAATTTGAAAATTTCACATCTTTAATATTTCGCTTCCGGTAAATAATATTAATAATCGGAAAGATCCGTCAATTTGATTGTCAAGGGGGATCCTTTTAAAGAATATTTTTTACAGCATTCGCAGTTTAAACCCCTGGGAGGAGTAAGGCCTTCTGCACACGAAGCTTATCGTCATAAAACGTGCTGGAAGACGGAGCGAGTCCAGCCTAAACCAAAGAAAGGTAAGAGAACCCTGCCTAAAAACAATCGACCAGTCGCATTGCTTTTGTTTATATCATAAACAATGGAGAAAGATATTAACCAACATCTTCTGGAGTACCTGGAAGGCCTCAACATTATCAGCGATCATCAATATGGCTTTCGGAAGTTCAGATCAAAGGGATACCTTCTAGGCTATGTCATCCATCTTCGGACCAACGCAATCGAATATCATGGAGAGTCTCGGGGTATTGCACTGGATATTTCTAAAGCCTTTGATCGCGTTTGGTATAAGGGGCTTCTAAGTAAACTGCGATGTTATGGTATGCCCGGTCGATTCCGTGCATGATTGTCTAGTTTTCTTAAGGACCGCTCTCTGCAAGCTGCGATTAACGGAATTCTCTCAGATACCTAGTCTCCAAAACTATTATTATCGTTCCTTCATCATATAAAGTGTACAAAAAAAAAGCATTTTATTACGTCTGGTCCGTCCCTGACAAACTAAATAAGCCAAATGTGTTTAAAATGGCGTATTTTAAGGAGACTCATCTAGTAACAACTATACTACAAAATTATAAAATTACACCTAGTACTTAAAAAATTATAGGTACTTCTCCTGTTATTTTTAAGTGTTCTATCTGAACCCGGGAGATTGCCCACATATTCTGGGACATCCTGTATAATATAATAACTTATGGTATTATTGGAAAGAGATTTAAACGACCTTTAAAATCATGCACCCTTTGCCCTCCTCCCATTTACGATTTTAAGGGTAACATTCACCTATCTCAGGGGGTTAAACCACGAATACTACAAATAGTCGCCAGAGGCATAATATGACCTACACAATAAATTTTATCTTCCTATAAAATACAGCAGAATATCGTCCCAAACAGAGAGATATAAGTAGGTCAAACGGACACCCCTTTATTTTTATTTCGACAAAAAACACAAAGTCGACGTCGTTGTATTTACCAAACTTGTTACCAACCCGAACTTTAAAAAAAAAACTCCCCCAAAATGTTCAAAATTGGATTACAAACAATTCCCTTGTGCCGCATTTTAACAACTCGATATTGAAACGGAGAAGAAAACCAGAGGAAGATCCTAAAGCCAAAATAAATAAAATTCGTTGCGGTTGAAAGTAATTGAAAATGACAAAATTTGGGGTTGTTCGGAACGAAAACGAACGCAAATGTGGGGAACTTTTCCTTAAATGCATTTTTTTTTTCAAACAAACTTCGGAAAATCTGAGCGAACGTATTTTTAGTTTAGGATTTACTTCGATTCGATAAAAGTCAATTGGCATAATTAGTTCAGTCGTAAATTGATCTAAAGTCATCAACAAAGAATCAAGAAACTTTAGTGTTTCAATGGAAGAGAGGAAACTGTCTAATTCTCCTTGCCAAATATTTTTTTTGTGATCAAATACCATCGCAATACGAAAATAATTTATTTACAACTATGCATGTAATAATGACATTTCATCTAGCTTTGAAAGGTGGAAAGTTGACGTTTTTTTACTCCACCCGGGTGGAAAGTAAATTATTTTTTTGTAATGTTTTTAAAAATCGATATCTCAAAATAATATACGAACACACTTTTTTAAAAATCCTAATAGCTTTGCGTGTTTAGATATGTCTACTTTTTCCCTAATTGATACAGTGATCCTCAGCATTGAATATTGTGACCAAATCGTTGATATCTTCTTTGTCTTGGCATTTTTACTGAAATAAGCTAGTAGCGCCGACTCAGAACCAGGATATTGAACTTTGTTACCCATACACCAATCGTTGAAACAGTTATATGGCTTGTCATATCTCGGGCGGCTTTTGATTGGCAGAAGATCTTCTTCTACTATTTTTGCTGCTTCTCGAATTTCTGGTGGAGTAGCAGCAAAATCAAATTCCTCATCTGATAGCATTTTTTCGCGCTTCGGTTAACTACCGACTCTCTCAACAGGAATGAACTACTTTCCACCTCGGTACGTAATATACTGTTAAAGCACTCTGGGAGTGGTGTGTGTACCAATAAAATTATTCACGTTGATTTAGAATCGTTGGAGGTTATATTCGTTGGGAAACACGACCTCAGGAAGGTGGTTCCACAAGGATACGTTCTCGTGAAGTAATTCTTAAATAATTAAGTTCGAGGAGTACTAAATTGAAACACATATGGGTGGATGGCAGTGGTCCGTCGTATATTTATGCTATTCGGTGGAACTGAGCTGGTCAGTCATGGAAATATCTGCATAAGAGAGTCACCAACCTGTCTTCGATGGTCTTGGCTCAGGCTCTAGGCTAGGTTCTTTATCAGCACGTGGTCTCGGATCAAACGACTGCATCTTCTTTTAATGGATGCAAGTAGCCGAAGAGTATGCTCGAGTGCAGAACTCCCGAAGTTGGTGAAGTGTATACAACTTCTTTATCCGGAACTTTAAGAACTTAAACAATAATATTGATCACGTTTTGGAGGGGTTTTATGATTCTAATTTCACCGCCAGCCGCCACTGCTGTTCCTATCGAGTAATTAATGCGAATCGTATTTACATTGTCACAGCTTGTTACTTGTAATACAGTTTGATGTTGCTGGGTGTAATCAAATTTAACACCTTCCTAACATCTGTAATTTGCAACTTCGATATATTGTTTGCCCAGTTTAATTTGGACGTTTCCGTATGAAGTGCGAGGGGAGAAAAATGTCGTGTTGGGAAAAACCGATGATTTTAATAATCGAGGGAATCGCTCGAGTGAAACGCTTGAAATTCCAATTCACTAAGCGATGACGTCACCAACTGCTCGACCGGCAGCCTAGTCGTTTATATGTGATCAGGTAGGGTATTTAGCAGGCACGTAACTACGGGTGGGCACAGGTTTAGCTAAAAAATTGTAGTAGCCACCAAAAAAATTCCAGAAATTTATTGATTTGTGAATAATGAATTTTTACCACGTGTCTCGATACCAAACCAAAAAACTGTAAAAAATCACCCAAATATGTATCTATTGTTCGGGTTTATCCTTGTGCTTTTTTGAAACAAAAAGTATTACCGAAAGTTATTTTTCGTCACATCTTTCTCAATTTAAGAGCATAAAATAAGTAGATATTTAAAATGGCTTGTCAATGGGCAATTCAATGCGAAGACGGGCGGAAGCATACCTTTTAAGTGAAGGTAGCCATTTCCAACAATTTTTATAAAACAAAATTTATCATTAATTATTTCATCAATGTTAATAATAATCAGTTTCAATATCAATTTACTGGTCTTAATCAAGAACGGTGCGCCTGACGCGAAAAACTTAAGAGACCGTTTTTATGTAGAATTGGCCAGGCTAATCAGAAAAAATATCCGCATGGAAAAATGTCAGTGGCATACCAACTTTTTTGTAAAAAATATCAGAGGACATGTTTGCATGGACGCCACTGGTGGAACAATTGAATAACTTTTCTAACTAAAATTTGTGGTTCTATGTCCTATTAACACAAACGAAAATTGAAAATAATATCTAAAGTACTTTCGGAGTTTTTAAAAAATAACCATTTAAAAAATAAAAATTCAGCACCCTGTAGCAAAAAATTTAAGCCGTTGCGGACATATGTTCATATGAACTTTTCTTTATAAAATAATCTAAGGAATCACACCCTGAAATATTAGCATGTCATTAAGGAACACTCTGTTATGAACTAGTAGTAATATTTTGACTTCCAATTTACGAAATATTGCCCTATACTTACCGGACACCCTGTATAAATACCCTCACCATCATCGGTTTTCACAGTATCATATAAAAGAGCACAATGGTAACATGATCAAAATCATAAAAACTCAAGATCAAAATTCTTAAATGTCTAAAAATGAGGGTTTGTAATATTTGCTTCAAAGTTAAATAGGGCAGCAAGTAAATTAACTAGCACATACTTAATTACTAATCAAAACTAAAACGGCCCCTCCTTATTAATCATTTTCCGGTGCTATGACTTTATCAGTTCTGACAATTGTGGATTCAAGTAAGAAATGGTTTTCCACCCTTGGCGGTGTCAGGGGGATGGAAATATATTAAAGGGTGCATTAGGAAGAATACAGGGGTGAAGTAGCCCTTTATTATGGACAGCAATGCGTGCTGGTTGTTCTATATCTCGTCGCAGGTCTTCTATTATAAGGAATGAATATTGTCTTGTTATACAGGGTCCGCAAACGAAGCGGGGACGGAAGATTAAATCGTTATCGAAGAACTTATCAACAATACTAAACCAGTTTGAGATATTGGATTAAAAGCGGCACGTTTTAAAAATATTTTACATTATACAGGGTGGCCCAACAAAGTGTGACAGCATAAAGTTATATTTTTTTAAATGGGACACCCAGTATTTTATTGCATATTTAGGTTCGTATTATTATCGTTTATAAGTGCCTCAAGTTTTATTTAATTAGGTTTTGTAGTTTCGAAGAAATAAATTAAAAATTAAAAAAAAGTTTTGAAGTGAATAAAAAAACAAAAAAAAAACAATCCAGAACTAATTTTTTAACGTCGACATTGGGTGAAATTTATTACAAGAGGTCTAGAGATATTATTAATCTAATTTTGTTTATCTATTTTATACAGGGTGTTCATAATAAGCTTCGAAAAACACCACATTTTAAAATAATTTTTCTGAAGTTTTTCAAATAGAACACCCTGTATATTATTTGGCTATTTGACGTAGAATATTAGACGATTTTTTTTTGTAATACAAGTATATAAGTTATATCCAGCCGTTTTCGAAATAATTGTAAATATCATAAATTATGTTGTTTAACCAGAGTTTTTATTGGGAAATTTTGTTATAGGCGACTGGACTAATAATTGTAAACTAAAGTAAATGTTCAAAATAGCTTCCTTTTACTCTTAGAGTTTACCGTATTTGAGTTATTTCGATATAACTCTTAAAAGCCTATATTTTTACTACTTTTATTTATTTAATTTTATTTTTTATTCTTAATCGAGTTGCTACGATTTTTTGTTTAGATTGTCACTATGACAGCCAAGTAAAATTATTTACATTTATTCGGTCGTCGAAATTAAGTACTAACTTACACAAAATGTCGAATTTTACAACTTTAGAAATGATAACTATGATTTTTATACTGGGTGAATGTGCAAGAAATTGCTTCCTCGCGAGGCGAGTGTATGCTGAAAGATATCCAGATATTGAGAGAACGCCGAGACCAGAAGCCTTCGAGAAGTTGTTGCAAAGATTTGTAGCAACAGGAAGCATTACGTACACAAAAAATAAACCCGTTATTAATGAAGAAAATGAATTAACAGTTATGTTAGTAGTAGAAGAAAATCATTAAATTAAGTAAAATGAAGCTATTTTGAACTTTACTTTAGTTTACAATTATTAGTCTAGTCGCCTATAACAAAATTTCCCAATAAAAACTCTATTTATACAACATAATTTATGATATTTACAATTATGCAATGCAATTCGACTAGAGTATACGGTAGATACGTGTTTCTGGTGCTGTTTTCAATATTTACCAAGGTTATAGTGCGAATTAATTGGTGAAAGGGGACCCAAACGGTGCCCTAATGGGTGATGAAAGTGAAGAAGATGATAAATTGATGAAAAATCTTACAGAAAACAGGTTAAAAGGCCTTAGAAGTTATTCGATAGGCTCGGCTACTTTTAAAAATAGGGATCCTATTGTGTTCCGATTGCCACAAAAAACATATGCTGATAAACAAAGATCACAAAAACGTGCCAATACTGTAAAGGACAAAATAACCAACAGCACGTCACAAGCAGAGAGTTTTAGCGTGTCGGACGTAAATTTTAAGGGAAGCAGCGAACACGAAAACGTGGATGAGGTTTTTCAACCTCGTAAGTCGGTTACTAGAACTCCCCCAACCAAAGCCCCGGCGAGTTTTCTACTCCCTCCCGGGAAAGAAAATAATAATATAGAAAATATGGAAAATGTTAATGAAGATTACAATAATGGCAAAAGATTAAGAATTGACAGCACCCCTGAAACCGATAAAGTAGTGAAAAAACAGTGTGATAAAAGCCTTATGCAGAGGGTATCTGAGCAACAAATTTTTTCAGAAAAGAGAGACGACGCCCTAGAGCGACAATTTCCGAAAGACGAAATAGTCATTACTGAAGTGTTCTCATACCTGGACCAAATGCAGAAAATAGTTAACAAATGTAAAGATGTTATCGAAAAAGAAGATCAGGAGTGCATAACAAACGCTAGCTTCTCTATCCACAGATGTTTAACGGTACTAATACATAAAATTGGAGTCTTAAAACAAGAAAATCTAGAGCTAAAATATAAACCGAGAAATATAGAGGTACCACAAGACATTTTTAATGATAATAATGTGCAAATAGGCCGTGCAGATGCACCTAAATCATACGCAGATGTGAGTGCAATAAAATCTACCAGACAGGAAATATCTACAGAAAAAAACAAAGAATCTACATGGACAACGCCTAAAATGACAAAGAAACTTGAAACAGTAATAAGCATTGAGAATACTTCAGACCCCAGACAAACAATTAAGCAGTTAAAACAAAACATAAACCTAAAAGATACAGATGGTGAATTTAAAAGTATTAAATACTTAAAAAGCGGTGCAATCATTCTTGAAAGCCATAATGTAGGACAACAAACTAAACTAAAACAGGCCCTTCAAAATAAAAACGAGATTAGAGTTAAGGAGGCCCCAAACACTGACCCTATGTTTATGGTGACTGGAATCGAAAAGGGTATAAGTGATGAGGATTTCCTGGAGGATCTAGTTCGTTTAAATGATATAAATAGTCAGCTAGGATATGAGGTAAAGGACAAAATTAATATTGTAACCAAAAAGCAGTGTAGAAATCCTAAGAAAGAAAACTGGATTCTCCAAGCTCCACCAGACATCTCAAAATGGTTCTTAAAAAAAGAGAAAATTAACTTTGATTTAGTAAAGGTTTATGTACAGGAACACTTCAATCTGGCAATATGTTTTAAATGCTCTAGGTTTGGCCACGTACAAAAATATTGTAGTGATGAGCAACTTTGTCATAAGTGTGGTGGAAAACATTTTAGTAAGAACTGCTCTTCCATAGTGTTGCAATGTCCAAATTGTGCAAGAATGAAACTCGATCCTGAAGTGAGCCATCACTCGGCACGGGATACCAAGTGTCCAGTGTACAAGAGACGGTTAGAACAATATCAAAGCCAGGTAAACTATTCAAAGGAGCAACCAAATTTTTAATAGACAAAAATGCTAAATCATATAAAACCACCAAAAGCATTATTCACCAAAATGTGCAATCAATAGGTAACGCCATCGATACTATAAATAATATGTTAAACAGCCACAAAGAATGTGAAGTACTATGTATTACTGAACATTGGAAATCACTAGAACAACTAAAGAAAATAGGTATTCAAGACTATAAACTAATTTCAATGTTCTGTAGGGAAGAAGGGAAGCACGGTGGTACTGCAATCTATTGTAAAAATAATTTAAAATGCAAGGCTCGGACAAAGATTAATAGCATGTCAGTTACTGGTAGCTTTGAGTGTGCGGCGGTGGAATGTCATTTCGGGAAAAAGGGAGCAATAATAATGTCGATATATCGACCACCCTCAGGGGACATAAATATTTTCATGGTCAATATGGAAAAACTTTTAGTAAAGGTATTTAAGGAAAACAAGGACATTTTTGTAGTAGGGGATTTCAATATAGAAATGTTAAGAGATAATAAAACGAAATCGGAATTGTTTTCTATAATGAACTCATTTAACATACGTCCAACCATCTTTGTAAATACTCGTGTATCTCGTAATAGTAGTAGTTGTATAGATAATATTTTTACAAATTGTGACTTTGTTGAAACCATTGTATTTGAAAGTTTTATATCTGACCATACTGCACAGAAAATAGTCTTTAAAGTAGAACCTATAGAAATCAACTACATTAAATACACTCGGTCTTTCACCCAAGATAACAAGGACAATTTTTTGTGTAGTTTACAAGAGCAGGATTGGTTTGAGGTGTATAATGTGGATAAAAATGATGTTAACAGACAATGGAATTTATTTATGATTGCGTTTACACGGTTGTTCAATCAGAGTTTTCCTCAAAAATTATCAAGGAAAAAAAAACATGCGAGTTTTAGGTATCAAGATAATGAGCAGATTGTAGAATCTAAACGCAGATTAGATATCCTTTTAACATTATCAAGACATGATGAAAATTATAAACCTACTTACATTAACGAAAAAAAGAATTATGATAATTTGCTAATAAAGAATCGCGCTACTAAATACGGAAATAGAATTAAAAATTCAGATAATAAAACAAAATGCATGTGGTCAATATGTAAAGAAATAAATGGAGATAATAAGAAAGAAGTTGGAATGCAAGTTGAGGGAGACCCTGAGTGTTTAGCCAATAGATATAACGAACATTTACTTGAGGTTGTGCCTAATTTATTGAAAGACCTTGTCTCTGTCCCATTTGATTGTGCGGTACATAAAAACATGGGATCAATTTTTTTGAGGCCCGTAACACCAACTGAAATCTCCGAAATAGCTAAACAACTTAAAAATAAGCACAGTTGTGGTTTTGATGAATTTCCTACTAGTATTGTAAAGTTGGCAGTTCCTTTTATTCTAAATATATTGTGTTTTATAATTAACAACTCTTTCAAATATGGTACATTTCCAGATAATTTGAAAATAGCTGTGATAAAACCAATATATAAAAAAGGAGACCCAGGAAGTCTGGATAATTATAGGCCAATAAGTCTACTGCCCAGCTTTTCCAAGATCTTCGAAAGAGCTATGTATTCCAGGTTAATAAGTTTCCTGAACGATAGCAGGATATTCGTCGAAACTCAACACGGTTTTTTAACAGGAAAATCCACGCAAACAGCGATATATAAATTTATTCAATATGTTTTGGAACATCTGGAAAAGGGAGAAATAGGGCTGGGAATGCTGTTGGACTTATCAAAGGCCTATGATTGTCTGGACAGGAAATTACTAATTAAAAAATTGGAAATGTATGGTGTTAGGGGCAATGCAAAGGAATGGATTTTGTCATATTTAAGTGATAGGATACAATGTGTGTATGTGACCAGTCATGGTAAAACTTACAAGTCAGAGATGCGAGAAAATAACATAGGAATCGCACAGGGCAGCATATTAGGACCGCTGTTATTTATAATATTTGTCAATGACCTGTCACTTCTTTTGAACTCACCTCAGCAACATATCGTCAGTTACGCTGATGATACAAACCTAATTACGGGCTGTAAAACTTTGGATGAATTGATCGAAATGTCCCGGGAGTTTTTTAATATGGTCATAGATTGGTACAGTAAAAACAAGTTAATATTGAATGAGGAGAAGACTAATCTATTATTGTTTAGAACCAAGCAATCAAACATTATAAAACCCATTGATATTACGCTTGGCAATAGGGAATTAGGCTTCTCTGATAATGCAAAGATCCTGGGAATTTCGGTCAATGAACACCTTGACTGGGCACATCACATAGACAGTTTAGTTAGAAGACTTAATTCAGTTTGCTACGGTATTCGAGTAGTATGTAGGTATATGAATGTGGAAACACTTAGAATAATGTATTTTGCAAGTTTTGAATCAATACTCAAATACGGCATTATTTTCTGGGGTGGAGATAGTAGAATGCAGAGCATCTTTGTAGTCCAGAAAAGGTTAATTAGGGTAATAAAGAAAATGAATTACTTGGAAAGCTGTAGAAGTGTATTTAAAGAAATGGGTGTTATGACTGTGTACGCAGTCTATATATTTGAATGTTTGATGTTCTTTTTTAAACATAAAGAGTATTTTGATATAGATTCTACGCATGAGTACAGTACAAGATCATCAGATGTTAGGTATCCCATACATAGACTAACACTAACGGAGAAATCTCCACATTATATGTGCCTTAAGTTACTTAATGCATTGCCAGAAACTTTGAAACGGATTGATACCCAAAAAATATTTAAAAGAGAACTAAAAAAATTTTTAATAGATTTAGAACCTTACAGTCTCCGAGAATTTTATGAAAGATTGTAAATGATGGTATTATTAGTGAAGTAAGTTTGTTGTTTGTTTGAATGTGACGTCATTTCATTTGTTTGCTCTGTTTACAATTTGAAATAAAGATTATTATTATTATTATTATTATTATTATTATTATTATTATTATTTCGAAACGTCTGGATATAACTTATATGCTTGTATTACAAAAAATAAACTGTCCATGAATTCTACGTCAAATAACCAAATAATATACAGGGTGTTCCATTTGAAAAACTTGAAAAAATTATTTTAAAATGTGGCGTTTTTGAAAGCTTATTATGAACACCCTGTAAAAAATAGATAAACGCAATTAGATTAGTAGTATCTCTAGACCTCTTGTCATAAATTTCACTCAATGCCGAGGTTAAAAAAATAGTTCTGGATTGTTTTTTTTTGTTTTTAGTTTATTTCTCCGAAACTATGATCAAACACAAGCACTATAGGAAAAATCCTTTAGGGCACTCTGGGAGTGGTGCGTGTGCGCAAAAAGCGATTCACGTTGGTTTTGAATCGTTGGAGGTTATATTCGTTGGGAAAACCGACCTCGGGAAGATCGTTGCACAATGATGAAGTCCTTCAGATGAAAGAGTTCTTAAATAATGAAGTTCGAGGAGTACTAAGCTTAACCACATTTGAAATGAATACAAAGATACCTATAGGCAACCTAATATGACCATATTTCCGGGATTGTTCCGGAACTTGTTGCTTAATTCAGCGTCCGGAAAATGCACCCCGTTATAAAAATTAGGGTCCGTTACACTATTCGGACACACTGATTTTAAATTTTTACTATTTTTTTCTAAAAGTATACATTTTTAGGGGTAATGTACAATAAAAAAATTTTAAGGAATACTCAGTAGTTTTTAAGAAATTAATTAATAAAAATCCCGATTTTATGGTTTTTGAGTGTTTTGACAAAAAAATGTTAGCGGTGTTGCCGGATTTATAACAAAAATAAAAAGTAAGGTTTTGTAATGACTGCACTTGAGCATCCACGGAATTTAAAAATTTTTGAAAATGCAATGGAAAGATATTGTTGTAGAAAAAGAAAACATAAGAAATTTACATAAATTTACAGTGCCCTGGGAAAACAAGTGAGAACTCGTTCCCGCTACACCTTTTGTAGCCGATTTCCTTCTGTATTCGGAAAATAAACATATGAAAGTTACATAAATTGACAGTGCCCAGAGAAAACAAGTGAAAACCTGCCTCCGCTAAACATTTTCTAGCCGATTTCCTTCTGTATTCGGGAAAAGAAAACACAAGAAAGTTACATAAATTGATAGTGTCTTGGGAAAACAAGTGAAAATTCGCCCAGCTACACCTTTTGGAGCCGTTTTTAAATATCTGCATAACAGGAATATTCATATTTTGAAAAAAGGTCCCGAAACAAGGGATAATATTTCCGGCATTTGATACAATAAAAGCAGGAATTCAAGGAATTTGCATTAACTTTCTGCCTTATAGTGCATACGAGACGACAATTTCTGGTTTTGCATCTGAAATTATCTCTAATCAATCATATATCTTGTAAATATTTTGCAAAATCCACATCATACTTGCTTGTGTGCGTAAACATTATCTATATTTGGTATTTCCATTATTGTTTTGATTTGTTATTGTCTTTTCCCTCAACGCCAAAATATAACTGTTCTTGGCAACAGTGCAATGCAATGTCAAATTTGTGTTCGACTTAAAAGTGACATCTTCAACAGAGTGGCCAGTTGTCTTTTATTAGCTACATAGGAAAAAAATATTGCACAAAAAAGGATATTTTTGGGCTTTTCTATCTCAGTTAACCCTCTTAAAAAATATTGCTTAGTCGTGACATAGCTACATTGCCAATAAACTTCGATCTTATATCGATATAAACAAACCCGAACAACCTAAAAACTGTATTATTGCAGAAAGCGTTTCAATGTGGCAACACTGTTATGATACCGAATTGCTCGTAGCGTAAATTTTAAGGATTAACAATTTTACGACCATTTTTATATTTAAACTCAAATTTTATGAATTAATGTGTGATTTCCGCATCTAATTTTACTTAAAAGTATTGATATTACAAAATAAAAGGTAAAAATACAAGAAATTAGTGTGACCGAATAGTGTAACGAAACCTAAAATTTTAGATAATTCTTACATACCAAATTAAAATTTTCCTGAAATTGAACTTATCGGTCATGTCGGTTGTTGTACTGCAATAAAATAATTAAGGCCGGCCCTAGCCGGATACGTGCCTGAGCAGCCGCCACCCCTCCGGAATTGTGCCCTTCATGCAATAAGTTGGGGAAGGTGAATGAAGGAAGCGGCGCGACCTGAATTGCAATGATGCACAAATGGAGGATGTCGAGGGCAAATATGGACACAAGATTCATTATGTCATACACGTCATCTTGAAGGCTAGTTATTGTGTGTTACATACGGGGTGGATCAACAGATATAAATGTTATTTATTTATTTATAGATGTAGTTCAGTCTCAGGTAGGAGAGCCAGTTTCTAGTGTTGGGAAAAACCGATGATTTTAATAATCGAGTACTTGATACTCGAGCGATTTTAATAATCGAGAGAATAGCTCGAGCGATTAATCACTTGAAATTTTGATGGCCAAGAAGAATGTATTGATAAAACACCAGGGGTTGTTTTCGTAAGGTTTAGAAGTTTAGTTTAGAGTTTTTATTAAGGAAGAACAGTTGATTCTGATTTTTGAAAAAATTAGATCCTTTAATTTTTTTAAAATTTACAATCGCCCCTGGCTAGCCAGCCAAACAAAACTCATGTCGGCGATGAATCCACTAAGGGATTTGGTATACTTTTTTGTCTGTACCTTCTCGTTTATGTGCCTTTAGCGAAGACGTATGTCGTGTCAGCCTTCTGAGCACCAAACTCGAACGTCGCCAATCGGCACATTTCGGGATAGGGTATCAAGTGAAAGGCGACGATTTTCGATTTCTCGCTTGAATTTATAACTAGGGTAGTATTACCTATCGAGCGAAAAACTGCTCGAATATACGATCACACTACCAAGTAGCACATTTCGGTCGGAGTCAAGCGAAGCTGAGGTACCGAGTGTAAGGTAACAAGCGACGATTTTCTCTTGGATTTATAACTCGAGCAGTTTTTTTTCAATAATCGAGCGATGTCGGTTATTTCAATCATCTTACATAAAAACTGAATTTAATTGATTTTTTAAACTAAACCAAATTCCATCTACGTTTCTCTAGGGACAGAATAGTTAGGGAGATCCTAAGTTGTAGAGATTTCCTAGATAAAATTCCACCACATGTATTTATGTTACCCCTAGTTAGGAACAGAAGAACGCTGGCAACCATGCAACTTTTCTTCAATAAGGCGGTGATGTTCTTTTACATAACCTAGCATTTTCGTGTTGTCGACGTTTTAGTTCATTTCCACGTCAAAAAAACTCCAATGTGACGCGAAGAAAAGGAAATCCTGCAAGGGGCTCATTTTATCGGCGCAATGGTGCTAGGTCAAGAAAATCCCCAGATGGATCACAGAATATCGTGTCCCTATTCCTACCCAAAACAAAATGGCGGCTTTTAAAAAAATTATATTTACTATTTTGTGAAGTACTCGATAGGACTTTTAAAAATGATGTATTCGCCAAACTCGAATTCCTATTAATTTCACAAGAACCTTTTTCCTATTTAATTTTCTTCACCAAGATGGCGCAAATCCGCCACTCTAAAGAACTGTCATTCCTGCGTCAAAAGGTAGTTTACATTCCCAAATTAAAAAAAAAAATAACAGGTGAAAAGTTAGCAAGGGGGGGTGATATTAACGAACCGCACTGTATAACTGGACGGTTTCCGCAACGGATAGGGTCTAAACTATTATAATTATCTGTTTATCTCTGTTATGTCATTAGGGCCGACCTGGTTAAGTTCAGTTCTTGCAATTTAACCTGATTTTATTGCAGCTGACGTAGATAATCGTTTATTACAGGTGAAAGGTCAACAGCAGAGCGTGAAACGTACTTTACAATTAGGTAATTTTTTAAAACCACTTAGCGTTTTCTTTAATGATGGGGGGCCCAGAATGTTCCTTTGATTTTAACCAATCGCAACTCTCCCTTCGTCTCCTTAACGCAATTTAATCAAATTTGGCCCGCGTTAGTGCAGAGCCCCTTTTTAACACCAAATCGGGTTTCCTCCACATCAATGGACCTTCCCTAACGAAATTTTGTATGACACATTTCACCGAATTTAGACTGATGGAGGGTCTCGTATCCGGCAACTACTTGACAGTCACATTTTTTTTATACAGGGTTATTCATTTAAAACTTGACTTTTTACGATTTTTTAACAAATTTTGTAACATGTTGAGATTAGAACCAAAAAGAGCGCAAGTTTTTGATTAGAGTGGCGATTGTTACTATTGCTATAATTTTTAATGTTGGAAAATAAATTTAAATTTAGACACTATTAGCTCGTAAATCGCCACTCTAATCAAAAACGTGCACTCTTTTTTTCTCTAGAATCTCAAGATGTATCAAGATTTATTAAAAAAATGCGATGTTGCCTATTTATGAAAAGAAGGTTTTTTAAATAGCGCCCAATCTGGCAACAACGCGTTTATTTTTTCCATATATTTTACTTCCTAAATTCCTAAAATTGTGCTTCAAGAACTATAGGTCTATCTTTTCAAATAAAAAAGTTATAGCTTATGTCAAGTTTAAGAAATAAATAAAACTATACAGGGTGTCCGCAAATTAATGGTACATCGAAACACCACAGACTCGTTACGTAAAAATATTAGGATTTAATTATACTTACCTATTGCGAAAGTTGATATTAACTGAGATACAGGGTGTTAAAGTTAAAACTTCATTTTGGTTTTTCTCTAATAACTTTGCGAAAAACTAACGTCTTTTATGTTTTTTTTATGAAATTCTAATGTACAACGTAGAGGGCGCTGTCTGCAGCATTATCTTCACATTTATTAGGTCATAACTTTTTTGGGCCTCAGTGTATTTAAGTTTTTAATGAAAATAATACTTTTCTCATATTCATTACGTAAAAAAGGTATACTAAGTACAGGTTGCCCAGAGTTGCCGTTTCGGAGATATTTGCATTTAAATTGTTTAGTGCAAGCTAATAATATTTTGTTAGTTCTTACCAATTAACTTTAACATGAAAATTAATATTTTAGTAATGGTAATTGTGAATAATAAATACAACAATTGGATTGTTCTTTAACTTACTTTAATTAAAATAATTTTGACCCTAGAAAATATCGTGTTGAAAGAAACCAACAGCAATGAAAACACACAAATTACGATAAACTTACCTTCGCAATTATTATTAATGTGCAAACAAATTTTTTTCTTAAAGTAAAGTAAGTGAGAAAACAAATGAAATTTAGAGATGCAGTTGCTATGAAATCTCCATGTTGTTATTTGTTTGTTGATTATTGTAAGATAGCTTTGTCAGATAATGTTTCAATTTTGAATTTAATCCAATTTGATCTAGGGAATCTCTATAATTTAGGATCTCCCTAACTATTAAATCCCTAGAGGAACGTTGGTGGAAATGGACGTAAAACAACTGTCAAACTTCTGCTGAGCCCCCATGCATCCTTTTCGATACATCATCATACTCATTGCATTATTCTGTTTTGTAGAATTTCAACACTTGCGGGTATATCTCGGGGTAGACAATTTCTTTTAATCTACCCCATTAATAATAGTCTCTCCAGGTGCTCTCGCAGGCCAATTTGTAATTGTCTGTCTCTAAGCATACCACGTCCTATCCATCTGGACGGGAAATTAGTATTAAGAGAATAAAAAAATAAATGAATTAATAAAAAATTTTTTTTATGATCTAACACAAGCACTATAGGAAAAATCCTTTAGGGCACTCTGGGAGTGGTGCGTGTGCGCAATAAGCGATTCACGTTGGTTTTGAATCGTTGGAGGTTATATTCGTTGGGTCTTTTACCAAACATTCCTCAGAATAGCGTGATAGTAATGGACAATGCGAGCTATCACAGTCGCCAATTACATAAAGCTCCAAGCTCAAATAATACAAAATTCAGAACTACATGGCGGCGAATGATATATATTTTGAAGAAAGTTATAAAAAAAAAGTGATCTTTTAGAAGTTTTAAAGACATTTTGTATAAAAAAAGTATATGTTTGTGACACATTGGCAGAAGAAATTGGACATACAGTGCTACGGCTCCCACCCTATTTTTGCATATGTGGCACCAGTTAAAATCACTGGTGTCCGTCACGTAATAACTGTAGAAAATTCGTATATTAGTCTGGATCGTATAATTAATCCAATTATAATTAATTTTGATGAGGATAGCGATAGCGAAACAGAACTATCTATAGAATTACATTATAAATGTAAATAAATATGACTAGTAATATTTAAAAAAAATGTTATTTCATTTGATTACATTAATATAATCATATCATTACTTGTTTTCCTTAGTCGGTCCCTTCATACTTCACTTGTATATTGCCAAGCTGTTGTCGACACAATGGGACCGACCCAGGAAATCATTAAGTCGTATCCAATTTTCGTGAAATGTACTGTACAACTTTCTGGTTCGGAAGAGTACACCAAGTTTCTGAGAGGCTATCTTGGCGATTGCCACAACGTGCTTATGCCAAGACATATTTCCTCCCAGATTGACGCCCAGCAAATTAATAGATGAAGCAGTGGGATTGCGTGTCCGTCCATGACTATATCCTGTTCTGTAATGTTAACCTTTTTAGAGAAAACTGCTGCCTGGGTTTTTTTAGCGTTATGGTTACTATTACCCCAAGCCAAAATTTCTTCCAGGTCTTTGTTGAGGCGTGATACTTCATGCTGTCTGCGTCGGCAGCCGATGTTTGTGCATTCAAAAAGAAAGATGAGATAAGTGTGCTATCGTCAGCAAAACTAAATATTGGATTGTTCGTTTTCACTAGAAGGTCGTTAATGTAGAGTAAGAAGAGGGTGGATGGATGGATGGATCATTGAGTAACTCCGGCATTGATGGTGAAGGTGTCTGAGAGAAATCCGTCAATCGCCACTTGCAGAGAGCGGTCCTCAAGAAAGCCTGACAACCATGCCATGACAACCAGAATAATAATAATAAAAATAAAATGAACTATTATGTCCCATATGCTGCTGTTTCTCTTCAGCATGTTTAGAGAGTTCTCTCGTAATTCTAGAAGGAGCTTCAAAACGGAATTTTGATGTATTTTTAGATCAATTTCACATTTGTTGGCCACTCTGTACAATATTTCGATAATTCGACTTTTTCCCATTTGTTACATTTTCTACCACACACTGTATATTTCTGCGAGTATTAATTTCGATTATAATTAAACTTCTTCTGTGGAACATCCCGAACCACCGCTAGTCTAGGGATTTGGTCGTTTTGCTCCCGGTTTAGCTCGTTATGAAAATCGATTCTGGGTGAGATGACTTTCCAAATACCCGTTCCTCTTATCAAATAATTTTTAAGAGGATTTATTTGATTTTCTCTTTTCTTGTTGCTTGGCAATAAAATGAGGAAATAATCTTGAAACAAAGTACGGTTATTATGCCGTATGCCTTATGTTAAATTATACTCGAGTCTTAATTTGATTCTATTCTTGTTTTATTGTGGTTAAAAGCTGGAAATTTTGGTGATTATATTAATAGAATTTTACTTTCAAGGGATTTAAAGTTTATTCGAAAAGTATTCTTACTCTGAAACTCGGAAATAACGCATTAGTTTCAATTATACCTATGCCGATGCACATCTTTGCAGACAGCATGAAGTATCTTTCCTCAACAAAGACCTAAAAGAAATTTTGGCTTGGGGTGACAGTAACCAAGTCGAATTTAACGTTAAGAAAACCTTTAAAAAGGCCAACATTACAGAAACGGATATTGTTATGACAGGACACTCAATTCCACTGGTTTCATCTATTAATTTGCTGGGCATCAATCTGGCTTGGTTGGTTGGTTAAAGGCGGGGGTTGGTTTAAAGGCCAGAACTTCTATCACTGCAGCCTTTCGGCTTATTGTGTACCCCGATCTTGCTAGAAGATGTTTGTTCCTTATATGAGGTCCAGTAGTCTTCTACCAAGCTTGTCATGTGGGAGGTTGTCACCACGTTGTATGTTCCCGAAGATATTTTTTCTTCTACGAGACAGCGCTACGCAGAGTCAGCTTTCAATGGATCCATTGTTTATACCCATCCGTTGAAGGTATTTTCTCAAGTGGCAGTGGCCTGTTAGCAAACCCATCACTTGTTTCAACTGGGGCCACGTCAGAGTTAGCATCCCATTCGATAGTATTTTCAATGGTTTTCCAATTACGGCCCGTGCGTGTATTTGACCAGATAACCCTTGCCATCGAGATAGGTGTTGTTTTTTTTACCATCTATCTAATGCTGTTTCGATATTCCAAAGGCCGGTTCGGGGCCTCTGTGACTTTGAGCGGATCCGAGGCTCGCTAGTTCATCCGCATTTTCATTTCCTAATATCCCAGAGTGGCCAGGGACCCACAAGAGCTCTACCTTGTTCCCCCTGGCCGCCAGTACTTTTAGCTTGGAATGGCACTCCAGTGTAAGTTTTGAAATAAACCGATCGTAGTTTAGAGCCTTAAGAGCAATCTAGGAGGAAATATGTCTTGGCATAACCACGTTGTGGTAATAGCCAAGGTAGCTTCACAGAAACTTGGTGTACTCTTTCGAATCAAACAGCTGTACATACCTCAACAACTTTTGATACCATACAAAGCCCACCCAAACATACACGGCTACTGGATTCCATCGAATGCAGGGCCTATAGCTGACAACGAGCCTCAACAGCCTAGAACATCGAAGACAGGTAAGTGATTTGACTCTCTTTTACAGATATTTTCATGGAAAGTGCTCGGCTGACCTTGCCCTCTTAATTCCGCCCAGAGCGACGAACAGCAGAGAAACACGACGAATCACTGCCGCTCATTCATATGTGGTTCAGCTTAGTACTCCTCGAGCTTCGTTGTTTAAGAATTCTTTCATCTGGAGGACTTCATCCTTATGGAACGACCTTCCCGAGGTCGGGCTTCCCAACAAATATGAACCTCCAATGATTCGAGACCAACGTGAATCGCTTAATTCACACAAGCATCACTCCCAGAGTGCCTTAAAGGATTTTTCCTATAGTGGTTTCAACATTGAAAATTTTCATAAATCAATTTCTAGGTTTGGAATTTTCAGAATTCATATAATATTCATAAATATTTGTGGAATTTAGGCCAACACAACTTTTCCAAATTGATCTTGATGTTCTCATTTTTGTAGTTGTTGCGATTTCTACTCAAAAGTAATAAATTAGGGCATTATTTGAAAGTGATTTAAGATGAGGATCCCAAACAATCCCAAATTAGCAATCAGAGCCATATATATGTTGCATCAATTTAATTAAAAAATAGGCGGCTTTTTGGCAGGTTAGAAAGAGGCGAGAGTCATCAGCTGATCAATATTTCTTTTCGTGAACGTTAAGCCGTTAACAATAAAGTTTTTTAGTTAATTTATTGATATTTAGATAGTCTGACATGTCGATTGGGGTATCAACAAGTTTCAGAAAATTCGGTGACAAAAATTTGAATATTGCTCATATTTGAAATTGTTATTATTATTCTTATAACATTATATTTCTTAACGCAATTTTTTCATAGCGTTTTCCAATCCTTTAACTTTACGAATCCAGTTTTAGATTAGAAAAAACGCGCATAAAATAGTGCCTTCTTGGCAGCCTGTGATTAAACGCAGCTCTTAAACGGCCATTAAAATGATGTGCACTTCTCCCCCGTTCATTTTTAAGATTTTAAGGGTAACATCTACCCCTTTCAGGGGCTTAAAGCTCGGGGAGTGCAAATATTTTTTAATGGTGTCCCTCTTCAGAATAAAATTTACTTATCTTTCCGATTTTTAATATTATTTACCGGAAGCGAGGATATTAAAGGTAAGAAGTTTTCACAGTGACATCCAGAATTTCTTAAATAATACTTCTTGTGTCCCGTTTAGTACAAAGTAGTGTTTAAATTAAGTTGTTTACTTACTTGACAGATATCTTAGAGTCTACATCCTTGTCGCATATTTTCTTTCAACTATATGTACTAACCTGTAATAAAAAGATAGAGATTATAAAATTATTATATTCGAATTAATACGATTGAAGAGAAACAGTATTTAATTTTGCAGCAATGTATTTTAAATGATGAAACTCTATTTAATAAACCCAAGGATTTTTCAGTAAAAGATGGACCAGCTATATCTATAATGAGAAGTAATTAAATGGCTTGACGTTATTAACAGTTGAGCTGCGAAATGATTACTTTTTCAGCAAGAGTTTACAATTGGTCAGTAGAAACAAACATGTCTAGAAACAGTTTACTTCAGAGGTCCCAGGGCACTGTCAATTTATGTAACTTGTGTTTTCTTTTGCCGAATACAGAAGGAAATCGGCTACAATAGATGTAGCTGGGGCGGGTTTGTTCGGGTTTTCAAATGTTTGCTGTCCATAAGTTGCTGACCAACTAGCCATTTTGGCTGACCGATTACATTTTTCTGTTCGCAAAAATAAGAATATTTTGCTAACCAGTTAAATGATACCCATCTATAATTATTCCCCTATTATACCGCATGATACAATAACTAAAGGTAAGATATCTAACCGTCCCAATTTCGCCTGCCGTGCGCAGTGACGTCAAAGGGAGAGCAATTTCTAAATTTCTTATGGGGATTATATTGCTGTCAGCGTTTTAAATTTTATTTTAAAGGTATTAATAGGTTTGTATGGTATGGTATGTGTAATGAAAGAATAATATATGAGAAGTATTTCTGTATATTAATTTTATAGAAATATAACAAACATTGCAGCTAAAATACCACTGAAATAAGGAAGGATTCCGACAAACTCTTAAAACACCGCCGCGCCATTCGAACCGATCGACGATAGCCGAAGATGTTCGGCCACCCCTGCTCGTTGCCACCAGTCTTTTACAATTGTAATATATCCATTAGTGCGGAGCAATGGCAATAGGTGCGAAAAATAAACTCGTTTTTTTTGTTTAGCCTGGGTGTGGGAGCGTTGTCTTTCAGTTAGTTAAATATTCCTGTAGATTTTTTTTGAAAAATATTAAGTCCTTCAGGTTCCTTTTTGTAATTTAAAATGGGGGTAAATGAAAAAATTTTTAATCTTTAACGCAGCTCTTCGCTTGTTTTTTTTTTATTAAAAAAAAAACAACCCAGAATCCACCACGAGGAGGTGGCTGCAAGACGGATTCCACCCCCCACCCCCCCCCCCCCCCCCTTCCACCCTTCCATTATTGTAAAAACTTACTTGGTAAAATCTTTCTTTGTCTCCATTTGTGGTGTAGCTTTTCTAGAAGTAATTTTTGCTCGAATTAATCCGTCCCTGGCGATGTTCCCACATACTGACGTAGACGCCTCAGTTACCATCTTAATGTGTCTTTCGACAGCCTGAGTGTGGCATGGAAAATTCAAAATTTTGATGATACTGGGGATATTAAGTATCATTTCTCTAAGATCTGCTTCTGGAATACTTCTTGTCAATGGAGGTTCTGTGACAGCATCTGATTGCCAATTAATTAGCTCGGTATAATCGGTAGCATCAAAGTTTACTTTTGGCACTTTAAAATCACGAAGTTGGTGATCAGTTTTCGAAGCACGACACTTTAAAATTCGACGCCAGGCCAACTCTCTAATGTGTTTTCTGTCATCGCCCAGCATTGCAATTAAAACATTTTCCGAATGAGCATAAAAAGCATTTCTTTGGATAACCTTATTTACAATGTCTTTGAATTTGGTCGGTAAATATCGAGAAGCTTGGATTAAATGAAATAAATGTTGGGGCCCATACTTACAAGCGGATTTGTACTTTACAAGAAACCAGGTTGTGGCATACGCCTTAATGATATACTCGGTTAATATTTTTAATTCATACGATGGTTCTTCTATCGTAACATAAAGTCTTAATATTCTGTTGGCTGTTGTTAACCATCGTGCATGGGACATTTTTCCTGGCTGTTTAGCCGCTAACTGGGGGGAAACCTTACCCTCTCCTATTGCCACAACCATTTCGTATAAGTACTTTTGGTCTGTACTTAAATCGCTAAAATTTATTCGGGGCAATTCAACGTCAGGTTTCATTACCTGAAATGGCACAACAGGCATCTTGTCACAATTACTTAGCTGCTTTCCTATAGGACCGGTAAAGCCTCTTGGATCATTAGTTTTTCCGTCGATCTCATGAATTAAATGACGAAGAGGAAGTTCATTACAGTGCAACAAGCATATAAACCAATGAACCGGATTTCCTAGGGAAACTTCTAATTGTTTTATAATTCCATTTTTGAAGCCTGTATTTACTATTGTACCGTCACAACCAACTGCCGCAATTTTGTTTAAATTTGTACCCAAATAATTTTGAAGGAAGTTAAAAAGACTTGTCTTAATACTACTGGCACTTCCGGAAGTAGGCACCACATGACCCAAGTAAGTGGAGCCTGGTTCTGCCACAAGAACTATGTGTTCTTCAGTAATTTGCCTATTGTGAAAAGAAGATCCGATTTTCTCAACAACCAATGTGTTGTCTTTCCTCCCGTCAAAGTAGATTCCAGAAACTTCTTTTTGTTGTCCCATTTCCTGATTAATTAGATTTTCCCTCCGTCTTTTTCTTTCTCTTCTAATTTTACTTCTGTCGATGATTAAAGAAGGATCATTGTCACTCACTAAATTAAAATCTTTAAGTACAGCGTTTACCAGGAGAGAAGCACTTCTATCTGAGAGTCCACTTCTGTCACATGCTTCTGCCACATTGGATAAAACCAGTCCTTTTTTATAAGGCATTCTTGAAGACGTTGATGCTTGTGGCATATCAGGCTCGATATATTCGGTAGCATTCTTGTTATCCATTTGGAAACAAATGTCGTCTCCTTTTTCTTTATTTCCACTTTGAACAGCAGCATATTCTGAATTCGTGTATTTTATTTTATTTTGAGATCTGTTTTTTTCCAACTCCTTTCTCTCTAATGACTTTACGACTTTCTTGGTAGTTTTGACATCAATTTTGCCGATCATCATCTTCCTTTCACCCCTCTGATCTTGTAAAAATTCCCGTTCCATTATAGGAACTTTAATTTTACAACTACATGAATTAAAAGTGACACATTTGCATGGAGAAATATCGAATAGTTTTAAACTATCCTCTTTAAATATTTTAATTTTGCCAACCAGTTTATTTTTCTTTATTACTTTATACTTTTCATTGTACTCTTTTATTTTCTGTATTATTCTTTGGTCTGAAATAATAGGAAGGGAAGCTTTTTGCCAAACAGATTTAATATCAACAATAACTTGTTTACAAATGTCCAACACACTTGGGTCTTTGTTGCTTTCTTCCTTGTAAATTTCACGATACCATAAATACAACCTTATAACATCAGAATACCTTGGAAGGACATTGCCACAAAGTTCACTTGGTGTTCCAAATATTTCACATTTCACTCGGGTTCTAGTCATTTTTAAATTTTCAATACAATTTAAAGTAAATTCAAAATCTAATCAAAAGCACGTCTAAAGCAACCAGAGACGTTGCCTAAACTAATTCGGTAATACACGCGCAATCCGCCCCCACACCAAAATTACCAAACCAGTTATGACTTGTTTCGACAAGACAAGAAATTGCGGTATTAGCGTTATTTTAGATATTTATATATTTAAGCTATGTTTGGTTTTAGGGTTTAAACATAAAATAATTTAAAATTAATAAAATTGTAGTTTTTCATTAATATTTTACATCAAAAAAGGAAACTAAAGTAATTTTCACGCATACTTGATTTTTTTGTGTGCAAATTTGACCTTCAATATGTACCCAGGGATACACGAAATCGAAAAAAAGGTAGTTTAAAAAAGTTTCAAAATTAGTTTTTTTTTATAAAAGTCTCAAATTTCACATTCAAAAAGGAACCTCAAGATGTCATCGCACAATTTCGATTTTTTGTATGGCTAAATATAACATAAAAAGACAACTAATCCACACCCAGGGATATCAAATTTCAAAAAAGTTTTTTATTGCTCCGCCCTAATATCCATACTATTTTAACAATTTTTTAGATGTTCATTCTTGTTGTGGAGCTCCCCATATGAAATTTATGTTCAATCTGGAGGTAGCCCACATATCATAGGAAGTAACGACCTTCTTTTTCGTACTCTTCTTACTCCGACACCGCTTTTTATTATTCTATTAGGTTTCGAACCGTCAATATATTACTTTTGATCAAAGATTTCTGGCAACATTGGTCGCGACGTAGTGCCGTTTGCCGTAGTTTTCCATGGAAGTTTTGAAAGTTCACCAGAACTGTTCCTTATTTAGTGGTGTGTGTTTATTAAAATAAATATCTGAATTTTCATTATATGACGTGCGCTGTGTTCGGTTGTGATATGAACCACTTATATCTATAATACCGCCTATTATCTATAATACCGCCTATTATCTATAATACCCTATTATACCGCATGATACAAAACCAGGCAAATAAATTTAACAGAAATAAAAGGTGTTTCCGCTTTCCTAAGGATAAAGACAAAAATTTAGAATGGATACGGTTTTATTTATTTTATTAACATTTACTTCTTAAGTATTTTCCACTGAAGCTGATGAGGGTATATGCCGTCGAAACATGTATGAAAATGAAAACATTGTTTATTTAACTACTGAAACAGACTATGAGTTTCCTTATCTCTTCATAATTTAAGTTCACTGAGAGATGGACTATTTAAAAAATAGTTTAATTTGTTTATAACTACTTAGGTCGTATTTTAGCTTTAATCTTTATTGTATGTTCATTAAATAAATATACCTAAAACACATACCAGAAATTAAATACGTAAAACCTTTCAATACCTTCAAAAGAGAGTTAAAAACGCTGAGAAGAGTATAAATCTCGCACTCGCCTGTTAACATCACAAGCCACGCCTCCATCGGCGTGGAATCATCCCTCTTAGATCTTTATACCATGATTATAACGGGTGTCCCTCCGACCTAAGGTCGACGAGCGGCGGCATCCCGATAACTATTTGTTCTACAGCCATCGGAATATTTATTACAAAAGCGACCTATAGAAGTACTACATTATTTTAAACTTTGAAATTTTACCGCTAGGTGGCGTATCTTAATTCAAAATCAAAAAATGATAATATCTCTTAAAATCATTAGTGAAGGTGTGTCACATGCAACTGTTTTGGACTCTCCAATTAACACTCGGCAGTAATATCCGCGGATATTACAGCACCGAATTCAATAAAATTTTAAGGATATAACCACAAGAGGCATCGAAAGTAACAAAATATAATGCATGTAATCTAAAAAAATATATCATCATGACGTAACAGTTTTTTGGGACACCCTGTATAAACGAAAATATTTTCCTACAACGCACCCTAAGATACGGGTAAAGTCTGCAATAGTACCGACCGAGGTGGAAAGTGTTTCATTCCTATCGAGAGAGTCGCAAGGCACTTTTGAGTATCCATTGGGATACGCAGGCCTTTTATTTGGATACGCAGTAAACATCAAATGGATCCAGAATATTTTTAATTACTTACTTAGTAATTTAAAAACTACTGGTTATTGGTGCGGGATTTGAACCCGCGACCCTCAGATCGCCAGGCGGACACTCTACCCACCGAGCCATACTATAAGCGATAATTTTTTTTTTTTTCTCGTGTAGTTGGCCTTACAAGCTAGTGTATTGGCCACGAACTTTTAATTGTTTATAATGTGGTAATTTAAGATAGAGTAGTGTATTTTTCAATAAGGTAATATTATGGCCGAGGCCTTTTAAAATATTAATACAAAAATTGTTAATGTGATGGAGGAGGAAACTAGACAGGGACACACGCTTCTTGCCCAGGGGTCTTTCAGGGCGTTTGTTTGTAAGACAGACATGGTGGACCCTGTGGGGTAAGGATGAAGAACACTATAGGAACACAAAGGAAATGGATGTGTTTTAAATGTTTTTATAATGTGATATGTAATTTCTGTGTAAAGTGTACGTAAATATCTTTGTACAACGAGTAATTGTTTGTTGCCATGATAGATGGTAGCCATATGGGGTTGACTAATTTGTATTTGTGTAATATTTGTGAAAAGTTGTTTATATTATGTCTTTGGAGGTGGCAGTTTAACATGATATGGTTAATATCTCCGTATTCTCCGCATGAGCATAGGGGATTTGATTTTATACCTATTTTATACAGGTGAGATGGGAATCTGCCGTGATTCAGTTTCATTCTGCTGATAAAAGTTATAAGACTTCTAGGAGAGTTGGTTTTTTCGTACCAGTGAGAAGATGGTATATGCGGATGGATTTTATAATAATTTGTATTGGTGCGTCTGCCATAGTCCTCCCATTGTTTGTTCCACTTTTTTGTAATGTTTTTTTTTATTAATGGGATGAAGTCAGGTATGATGAGGTTTGTATCTAACACGGAGTTATTTTCGGTGGTTGACTTCACAATTTTATCGATTTCTATATTACCCTTTATTCCTGCATGTCCCTTGACCCAAATGAAATTTATCGATTTGCTGGAGTATTGTGATAATAAAGATAGTATTTTTGAAATATATAAATGGGGAAAATTCACTTTTGAATGGACAAAATTATCGATTTTTTTGAGTACAGCTAACGAGTCAGTGCATATTAGAATATTTCGAGAGCGCTGCTCAACAGCCCATAATAGAGCATAATAAATAGCTGCCGCTTCGGCAGTAAAAATGGAACAATAATTATTACACATGTAGCGTTGTTGATAGTTTTTGTTTGGAGCATAGAAAGCCGCGGCAACCTTATTTTGATCTTTGGTACCGTCTGTAAATATCTGTAGGCTATCGCTGGGAAACTTTAATAGGGCATTTTTAAAGACAAGATAATTTAGCGAGTCAAATTCTGTGTAAGAGGGTATGTGGATCAATGGTTTTACAAAGATTGATTGGTAGTCCATTTCATAAATATTTTGTGCTTTTATGGGGGGGGAGACTAAGAAACCACCATCATGACACTCGCCATAAGCGACTGCCAAGGAGGGCGAATTCTTTTTTTCCCAGTATTTTTCAGACATATTGTGAATAAATATTGCATATATATTTTTTAAAAGTGGGTTGTGTGTTGATTGTAATTTGAGTATAAATTTTGAAGCTAAAAATTCTCTTCGGCTCCACAAGGGGGGCTCTAATGCTTCCACCATCACCGCTGCATTAGGCGATGATTTCATTACTCCCAGACATATCTTTAATGCTATATACTGGACTTTATCGATTTTTTGGAGGTGAGTGTTAGATGCACTGCTGTAAAGAATGCTGCCGTAATCTAATATTGATCTTATAAACGATTTATAAAATAAGAGTGCTAGTTGCTGATGTGCTCCCCACGAACAACTGGTAGTCTGTCTTAAGATGTTTATGCCCTTTTCAGCTTTATTGATTATATGATTTATGTGATCAGTCCATAACAGTTTTTTGTCCAGTATTATTCCTAAATATTTATAATTCATTGCAACAGGAATTCTAATTTTATTCAAGATTAAATGTTCTGGATCCGGTGTTCTTTTTCGGGTGAAGAAAACGACTGCAGATTTCGTAGTTGAAATATTAAAACCATTGTCGAAGCACCAATGCTGCAGGCAATATGTTATGTGGTTTAAAGTATTTATACAATCCTGTTGTTTCTTTTTTGTGATATATATTACGAAATCGTCAACATATTGTATCGATTTTATGTTATCGGGCCACATATTATGAAAATCCATTGTGTATAAATTAAAAATTAGAGGGCTAAGAACTGATCCTTGAGGTATTCCTTTTGACGATATTCTGGGACCAAAGATGATATTATCATTTTTGATAAAAATCTGTCTATTTTGGAATAGGTTTATGATTGTAAGTATTATTTTTGAGGGAATTTTTAAACTATGCAGTTTGTACCATAGAATGTCTAAATTGATATGCTCATATGCTGCTTCGATATCCACAAACAATGAACCTGTGCATTCGTTCTTGGTTAATCCTATTTGTATGTCAGTGACCAAATTAACCATAGCATCTGTAGTGCCTTGACCTGACTTACATCCATATTGATTGTTCGGTAGAATATTATTATGTAATGCCCAGTATTCCAATCTGAATTTCATCATTCTTTCAAAAGTTTTGGTGATGCACGACATCAATGTAATGGGTCTGAATGAGTTGATATTAGAAGGATTCTTCTGCTGTTTATGTATTAAAATAACTAAACTTTTTTTTAAACATGAAGGTATATGCGAAGTTCTCCACATATCGTTAAATATGTTAAGGAGAAATGTTTTGGCATGGTAGCCCATATTTTGCAACATTGGATAACATATATCATCCAGACCGGGAGCTGTATTTTCGGTTCTTTTTAGAGCCTTCTCTAGTTCATGAATGTTAAAATCTTTGTTCAAAAATTGGTTTTCGTAATTATTCTTTTTAATGTTATGATCTTGTCCTACGAAAGGGGGGGCTAGTTTGTTCAGTAGTTGGAGGGATGTTTCTGCCGGTATCATTCTTTTATTGCCGTTATTTCTTTTAAGGATCTTGATTTTGTTCCATATTTCTTTTATGGGTGTATTTTTATTGATTTTATTGCAGTATGTATGCCAGTGAGCTCTGGCTTTTTGTTTAAAAAGTAGTTTGGCTCTAGCTATGATATTTTTGAGGTTATAAAAATTGACTTCATTCGCCTGTTGTTGATATAGCTTAAATGCACTTTTTCTATCCTCAAAAACTTTTTTACACTCATCGTCCCACCAGGGAGCATTTTTACGTTTTGTTGGTATAAAAGGACGATTTTGTTTAATTGCTTGATCAGCTGACATATTTATAGTGTCAATGAAGAATTGCATTTTTGCGTCAATGGATTCAAGTCTGGGAACGTTATATATTCGATTATCTAGAATATCACAAAATGTATTCCAGTCGGCTGTGTTTAGTCTCCATTTTCGGGTTGGGTATATGGTTTTGTCCGAGCATGAATTTTTTCCTATTTCTAACAAAATTGGAAAGTGGTCGGATCCCAATGTATCCGAGTGTATGTACCAGTTTGTAAGGGGAGCGATGCTGGCAGAAGTCAATGATATATCAATGCATGAGCATTGACTGTTTGGAGCTGATAGGCGAGTAGGTAAGCCAGTATTTAATATAACCAGGTTGCAGTTATTTATAGCCTCCAGCAATTCGCTGCCTTCCTTGGTATTTGAGGATGAGCCCCAAGCCCCATGATGTGCATTAAAATCTCCTAAAATAACGATGTTGGGGAAAAGTGTAAAAATATTATCCCATTCTGATATTGTTATTTTTAAGGTCGGTGGTCTATATATGGAAATAAAATGAATCCATTTATTATCAAATAAAATTTTTGCGCCGCATATTTCTGGTTTAGTAATATTCGTTAGATTAATTTCCTCATAGATTAGTTGAGATGATACTAAAATAGCTACACCTCCACTTCTCTAGGTTCTATCCCGCCTTATACAATTGTAGCCTGGAAAATTAATAGATAGATTGGGAGTTAACCAGGTTTCTGATAATAAAGCTATACTTATATTTTCATCGCGGAGAAATTTCTGAAAACTATGTTTATTGGAAATAATTGATCTAGCGTTCCATTGTACTATTTTAAGAGAGGATTCTATAACATTATTAGGATCCATTGTTAAATACTATTTAAATTGTTTATTAAATTGGAGACGTTAGACTTGATTTCACTTTCCATTTCTGTCATATTAAAAATTGAGTTTGAATTAACTATTGTGTTTATAAGGTTTTTAGTATAACTCGCAAGTTTTTCAATAATTTTTTCTTTATGATTTAAAAATTCTTCCCTGTACGGGTTAGGAAGTATAGATGATGAACTGGACTGTTCGTCTAAATCAGTGACCTTGCGTTTTTTTGGTGATTCGTGATTACTGTATGTTGGTTGGCTTAAAAATTTTGGTGTTTGAGGTTTAGGTTTTGTTATAAAGACTCTTGATGTAGGTTCTGGAAGAGGTGGGAATTCTGTTAAATTATTTAAGGCTTGATACCTATTTTGGGTGAGGATATTTAAAAATGAAGGGTTATTATTAATTTTTTTCGCTTCATTGAAGGTTAGCGACTGGGTTGCCATAATTTGCTTAATTTTTTTTTGGTCTGAGATTTCCGGGCATTCTCTTGAATCGGATGTATGCTTTTTGGATTTACAATGCACACATGTGGTTTCGCATGTCATGGAAGCCTCGGAATGCGTCTCTCCGCAGTTTTTACAGCGTTTTTTACCTTTACAATGTTGTGCAACATGTCCAAATCTTAAACAGTTTTCGCATTGGATAACCGGATATATAAAAGGTTCGACTTCAAATTCCACACTATTAATATGAATAACTTGAGGGAGCTTATTGCCTAAAAAGTGTACATTTATCATTTGTCTGGGAATGTAATTTATGTTGCCCTGGGCGTCAGTGAATTTACGAGTTTTGCGTTGTATTTTTGTGACATTTGGGTGTTCTAATTTAATTTCATCCAGGATGTATTCTTCGCTGAAAAAGGTGTCAATGCCTTTTACGACGCCGCGCTTTTCTGTAAAAAATTTTGGGATGTAAGCAATTAAATTATTGTCCGACATACTTCTGTCAGTAATTAATGCATTTGCCGCTTTAAAGTTAGTGAAATCTGCTTTGATTTTGTTGCGACCAACTGAGACAATGTTATTTAGATATTTTTTAATGAATGTGTTTTGCTTGATGAAGTGACCTGCTCTTATAGCATGTAATTTGCCTATACTTTTGTCCTTTGATTCTATGAAAACGTAAAAAGGTTGTTTATCGGAGGGCTGGTATCGATTGTTAAGGTCATAATGTAGACTATTGATGTCACTTTTTTGTGGCTGATCAGTTTGGTTTTCTATATTTGTGGAAAAGTTTGTGATTGGAACGGACTCACCCAATTCGTTAATGTATTTATCCTGAATCAAATCTATAGTATTAGATTCTTTCTGGCTTTGAATTGCAGGCGGGTCTGGTGGATCTCCTTTAGTTCCGTATTGATCAAAATCCATGTTTATCTCAATTAAGAATTTTGTTTAAAGTATTTATTTTTTTTGTTAAAATTAAATGCGATATCGTACGCGCAAAAAATCACAAGCACCGTATATCAACCGAACATACGACCGGTCGTAGGTACACTGATAAGCGATAATAAATAGCGGATTAACTATATATAAATTAAATTGGCAGTTAATTTTTCAAAGATGTTTTAGAAAAATGTCTGAAGAATTTCTTTATTTATATGGCCTCAAAGACTCGGGCACTTGTAAAAAAATAAATACAATCAGAGATGCCGAGTGCGGGATTTGAACCTGCGACTCTCACAAGGCGTACGCTATACCACTAGGCCACCGAGCCTATTTGTCAAAAATAATAAATAGATATTTACATTCTCCATGCGCGAGTGTTTTCATGTCATGTAGACAGGAAAACTGTCTGAAGAAATTCTTTATTTATTTGGCATCAAAGCTTCGGAGCACTTGTAAAAAAAATACGGTACATATCTCGGGCCGCCGGAGGCTTTTCCGGACTCATGCGCATCTCCGCATCTCGTCCGTAAGAGCCTCTTTCCGGCCCCTGATACGTACTGTACTATTACAACTCCATCTAACATCCACTTCTTATTATTTTGAATTAAAATTATTAATAAAAGATAAATGTCATTTTGACTTTTCCATTGAAAAATTAGACAGAAATTTCAAATAACCGCAGGTCGTAAAATAACTTAGGTACATACACATTAAGATGGCAAATATAATTTTCTGAATATGGTTTCCATGTCACTAAACAATATATTATTTTAACAACAAAAAAATGTCAGATGAGGAATTTGAATTTGATGCTACTCCACCAGAAATTTGAGAGGCAGCAAAAATAGTAGAAGAAGATCTTCTGCGAACTAAAAGCCGCCCGAGATATGACAAGGCATATAACTGTCTCAAAGAATGGTGTACGGGAAACAAAGTTGAAAATCCTGGTTCTAAGTCGACGCTACTAGCTTATTTCAGTGAAGATGCCAAGACAAAGAAGATATCAACGATTTGGTCACAATATTCAATGCTTTAACATATCAGTGACTGCCAACAATAATTCCAATGTAATATTTAATGTAAATAAGTAAAACAAAAACCATTTTTATTTTTGTTATGATTAATTCCGGTTTCAATGTTTGGAAGAAAACTGCTCAAACTACAAACTACTCATCGCGTGTCGTATTTAGGAGAAGCGATAGCAAAAATAAAATAATACATGACACCGATCCTTCGACAATTTTTATCTGTACCACTTAAGACGGGACATTTTTCAGGCTATTTTCATTTATAAATTTTAACACACCGGCCACGTATACTTTTCATTACACTCTTTCAATTGCGTCTTTATTACACGCCATTTTGTTCTTTTCTCGACGACCGCACAATAAATGGCCGCAAATAAATTTTCCGATAAATAAAAAGGAAACGTAGGAAAATCCTTATTTATTTTTATTGTGACGATTCTTTCGGGGTGAATGGATGATTATAACGGGGCGCATTTTAAGATTTCAATAGAATTTAGAATATATTAACGAGGGCTGTCTGAGAACTTTTCAGCCGTTCTTTCGGTCAAAGTGAGTTTTATTTTTCACCATAGTTTGACTTTAAGTCTATACAGGGTTTTTTTTATGATCATGCACAAGCACTAAAGGAAAAATCCTTTAGGGCACTCTGGGAGTGGTGAGTGTGCGCAAAAAGCGATTCACGTTGGTTTTGAATCGTTGGAGGTTATATTCATTGGGAAAAACGACCTCGGGAAGGTCGTTCCATAAGGATGAAGTCCTCCAGATGAAACAATTCTTAAATAATGAAGTTCGAGGAGTACTAAGCTTAACCACATATGGATGGGCGGCAGTGGTTCGTCGTGTATTTCTGCTATTCGCCGCTCTGGGCGGAATTAAGAGAGCAAGGTCAGCCGAGCACTTTCCATGAAAATATCTGTCAAATCCCCAACCTCTCTTCGATGTTCTAGGCTGTCGAGGTTCTTCGTCAGTTCGTGGTCTCCAATCAGATGAATGGCCCTCCTTTCGATGAAATCCAGTAGCCGAAGAGTATGTTTGGGTGCAGAGCTCCAGACATGAGAACAGTACTCTAGTGATGGTCGAATCTCGGCTTTGTATAGTGTCAAAAGTTGTTGAGGTGTGTACAACTTTCTGGTTCGGAAGAGTACACCAAGTCTCTGAGAACCTATCTTGGCGATTGCAACAACGTGATTATGCCAAGACATATTTCCTCACAGATTGACACCCAGCAAATTAATAGATGAAGCCAGTGGGATTGGGTATCCTGCAAACCTTTTTAGAGAAAACTGTGTTACAAATCCGGCCTTCACCATTGGGATTTTGGAAACGGTAACAGGTACGAAGTCGGTTAAATTGGGGCAGAGCTGCGTAATTAGGGGCCCAATAATATGCCGCAAATCAAAAATAAATACAGCTTCAAAATATTTGGAAAAGTTTGCGTTTCGGTTTTTAGTGTTTCCTGGATTTGTTCGAAGATATGTCCAAAAATAAATTTCAATTCCTCATTCCTACTTTTCATTCTCGATCGACAAAATTGCATCATGAGATCTTTCATGCGACGTTTTGTCTCATGAAGAACTTAATTTTTTTCAATACGGGCCTGGATCTTTTTGTTTAAATAATGAAAGAGGATCGAAATCTACGTTCAGTGGTATACAACACTTACTGTTTTTCCGACGTTTTGTTCCTTAACTTAACCGTCTTCATTAAAATACCCCTAGTACGTTTCTGTCATTTACTTTTGTTTCGAAGAAACTGAAGATTTTTAAATTATTATTGCTATTTCTGTCTTGTTGTTGTCTATTGTTATTGTTATTACGTACTACTATTGCTTTTTTTTTATTTTTTTATTAGTAATTGATTTTATTAATAGCAATAAAATTCGACTCTTAGACTTTTAAAATAGGCATTGAGTTTTACCTTTTCGAATTATACGAATTAAAAAAATAGTAAATTACAGGAACGTACTAGGGGTATTTTAATGAAGATGGTCAATTTAAGGAACAAAACGTCGGAAAACCAGTAAGTGTTGGATACCACTAAACGTAGATTTCGGTCCTCTTTCATAATTTAAACAAAAAGATCCAGGCCAGTATTGAAAAAAATTGATGATGGTGACCCAAAGACGAAACGTCACATGAAAGATCTGATAGCTGATAGGAACTTTGAATATATCTTCGAACAAAGTCATGAAAAAATAAAACCGAAACGCAAAATTTTAGATTTTTCCACATATTTTAAGAGCTCCTGTACTTATTTTTGATTTTTTGGTGCATATTCTTGGGCTCATAGTTACACAACATTGCCAAAATTTAACCGACTTCGTATACCTTACCGTTTCCAAAATCCCTGTATATTTTATCCTGTAATGTTCTTTTGTTCTCTTTAATCCTTCCAAATGGTATTTGGCGTCTTGCTCTGTCTACGGATGCGACGATCTCGCTATAAGTAATCCGAACATCATCGTCTTTTATAGGACTGATAAAAACATATAGGCTAACTACGCCTCAAGCGGCCAAGAGGATGAAACCGCCTCACACATAATATAGCGCGGCGTAGCGCTGTCTCGTAGAATATCTTCAGGAACATACAACGCGGTGACAACCTCCCACATGACAAGCTTGGAAGAAGGGTACTGGACCTCTTCTAAAAAGATCGGGGTACACAATAAGCCGAAAGGCTGCAGTCATTTGAAGTTCGGGGCCTTTAAACCGATCCCCGCCTTTAACCAACCAACCAACAACGCCTCAAATTGCATCAATCTTTTGTCAAACTCTCCTTTCAACTGATTTACAAAGGTAGCACATACCTTTTGAGTTAACAGGTTTTCTGTTATACTCTCGCTGTTTGAGGCCCTTCTAGTTTTACCTGTCATAATCCACACACGGTTATGACTAGAGATGTGATAATCACGAATGATTCGATCACAAAGACCGAATCAGCAGAAAGTATTGAATGGCCCCCAAATTCTTAACATTTCATATCAATGAATCGTTGGTTTCGTGACTGACCATGACTATTTAGCGTCGCAAACCAATTTTTGTTTAACATACAACGAAGTAACGAAAAGTAACAGAGACAAACAATTCAGTCTCTTATTTTTGCTATGCCAATAACAATGCACTCGGTACACTCGAAAGAAATGAAATATAATGCATACTTTTGAATATAATGCATACTATTGAGTATTGAAGAAGGCCGACTATATTCTTATTCTACAATAATCCCATCCAATCCACATTACATTGCGAATATGAATAAATATCAGAGTGCTTAATCAATCAATCAGTCGGTAAATAATTTCAAGACTGGTATGCTGTGCATTCATAATACAATATATGGCGATGACTTCTTTGGTGTCTTATCGAATCCTACCTCCTTTTTTTTAATGGAATGTCTAGATACTTAAGCAAGAACCCCTAACATAACCCCGCGTGCTACTATATAGACATCTATGTTCAGTGAACAAGTGTATGTAGGTGAGTAGGCTAGCAGTGATGCCAGATCACAACGCGCGCCTCGACCTTGGTCGTTCGAAACCGTTACTCAAACGCGAGGTATGTTTTAATATGTTGAATTCCCACGCGCTTGATGTATATAAATTTTAAACGTTAATATATTTAGCTTAATAAAAGAAGGTATTTTGTTTTGTTGGTTGTTGTGCAATAATTTATAATAACATATCTTGGGATGTGATTCCAAATTTGGGTGATATTACTATTGGTTGTGTTGTAAAATAGGCATTCTTCGCTGTCATTTCAAATTGTGGAAATAATTGTCCAAAAAGGAATGACAGAATGAAAAAGTGTTAATTAAAGTATTTTTTTCTAAAGAGTGAGAGACGTGTAAATATGACAGAATGTTCTTTGGAGACCGTAATATGACCCATCACATTGAGTGTTTATCTCTCGCCATCGCCTACCACGTGGTTATTCGGGATAGATATGCTTATCAATTCAAAGTGCCATTTATGGTTATTTTTCAATTTGTCTTCATCTCAAGATTTGCGGATTTAAAAATAAGTAATATCCATAACACCCTATAGGATGATGTCCACATTGCAACAAATTATTTGCAGCGAACGAGACGGAATATTTATTATGCGAATTCGACTTGCACCTGACATATTTTTGCATTTGACAATTATTTGTTCGGATTGTTTCGTTACAGGCTGCCTAACCGAATGATGGATGAAGGACGTTTCTTTAATTTGTTGCTTACAGTTACAAAATATACGAAATTGTACGGGGTGAAAGGTAATTGACAAAAATAAAGCAATTCGCTATAAAGGAATATGCCAATACCAAGTCCGAAAAGCAAATATTAGCAAAATTATCCGAAATTGGGCGAGAATAAAACGGCGCAAACCAAAATATAACCCCCGGAAAACACAGTAATGAATTTGTGTCTGCCGGTGGTGCGGCGGCCATTTTGTATTCATGGCGCGTCTAATCAAAAAGCAAATGCCTCTTCGTGAGTACGCGGCCGGAATAAAACGAACGAATTTTCTATTTTGCATGCACACGTAAAAATACAAATACCGATGTAATCCCTGGGGTTTCGAGCAAATCTAGTGCGATTTTTAGAGAAGTTTTTACCTTGAGAAATGACTTTAAGAATATATGGAGTTTCTTATATAATGCTTTATATAGTCCATACAAAACGGAAATCATTATTTAACTCTAAAATTCTTTACCCAAATCGCTTTGTAAAAAATAGTTTTGGAGTCTCTGGGTCATATGTTTCAGATTTCAATCGTTATATACTGGGTGATTACTATTAAAGAATTAAATTATTATAATTTTGGTTTAACATTTATTACATCCAGAGGAAAAATATTTTAATAGGAGCACTTAATACATATTAAACGGCTTCCTTAGAGTTCAATAGTTTTTAGGAAAAAATGTTATATAGTAATTGAAGGCATAAGTGGATAAAGGTGTCATGTCACATTTTTTCAAAAATCGAGTTTTTTCATTTTTTGAACATATTTAGCACATATTTAAACCTTAACAAATCCTAAATTATTAATTTTTATTATTTAAGCGATTTTTCAGATGATAAAGGCGCCATGTCGCACCTACATGTTGCAGTCCTTAGTGGATAAAGGTGTTATGTTACATCTTTGTTACATGACACCTTCATCCGCTTAAATAATGCAAAGTCCCGCTGACAAACGATGTGTCATGTAATATTTGAGGTTATGTTGAGGGTTCAAAACTGAACAGTTCAACGCTTAGGCAGCGCTTTAATTAGATATTTTAGTACCTGGCTACAGTTTTAAAATAAAAATTATGTTGTCCCGTGGTAAGAGGATCCTTCAGTTGCTAGAAAACAAGTCATGCTCTCAGAATGAAGGTAAGATACTTTAATTTGTATTGTTAGTAGTAGTTATCACTTATGTATTTCTTTTATGTTTTTAGAAGTTATTTCAAATGTAGTCCTATGCCCCAACATAGCTGATGATAGTAAAATACAGGAAAATGCTCGCAAATTATTTGAGACCAATCCAGTAACTCAAAAAGTTGGTAATTCCCAGCAACCAAGTACCAGTGGGATTCAAAACATATTGACAACCTCTCATAACAAAGGTAATAATCAAAATAAATAGTTATATAAAATATGGTTTACTTTTCACTAACTGATTTATGATTCATCAACGCCCAGCTAAAACTACCTATGCTAAAAAGTTGAAATTATACATCAGAATCCCTAAAATTGTAATTATTATTTGATATTTTAAAAAGTAATAACTTCTAAGGAAAACACCAAAATATATAGGTACGTTAAGTTTAGTTTGGTTTTTTACATAACACTATTTAAAAAAAAATTTCACATCTTACTTTTATATTATCGTAAAAATACTGGCACCTTATATTAGTTTTATTTTCAGATCTGACAGAGAGCAGCGATGAGGATGTGTCTTCAAGTAGCGATTACATACCAACAAGCGATGATGGAGATTCCGATGAATCTATTGACAATCAAAAATCGACTTGGAAATTACAAAATGCTGATAAGGTGAAACGCAACATTTTTTCAGAGAAAGTAGACAAGTTTCAAAAAAATTTGCAGGAAGGAGAATTTACAGTGGAAATTAATAATGACAGGGGAGAAATAGCGCTTCAAGAACAAAGCACAAATATTATGGAAAAACGAATTATTCATATTACTGCTAATGACATAGAGGTAAATAAAATAAACCAAAAAGTTTTTGAACTTGGTCCTAAGGTTTCTAAAAAAAGAACAAGAAATCAAAACACTTGGAAGCGAAAAAAAGCAGCAATGTCAAGACAAAAGGGTGAAAAATATCTTTCACAAACTGGTAAAGTAATAGAAAAGAAAGTAGCAAAAGAAGGAGTGCTGTGCAAAGAAAATTGTCGCCAAAAATGTACTGATAAATTCTCTCTTGAAGATAGACAGGCAATTTTGAAAAAGTTTAATTTGCACGATGTAAATGCCAAGAATACTCTTATTTTTAAAAGCGTTTACATCCAGCCAGTATGTCGACATCGACGGATCAGAAATTCATCAAAAACCTACTCATATAGGTATGTGGTGACTTACAATAAACAGCTGATTTCAGTATGTAGAGATGCTCTTTGCTCACTATATAAAATTGGTAGAAAAAAGATTGAAATTACACAAAAGCTATTAAAGTCTGGCCAATCAGCTCCCACCCCAGATAAGCGAGGACGTCATAATAGTCGCCCACATAAAATTAGTGACGATGTAATTGACTGTATTATGAGTCACATTAAACAGTTCCCTGCTGAAGAATCGCATTATTCAAGGAACACTAATATTAATAAAAAATATCTTTCTCCTTTGCTGAATGTTACTGAACTCCATCGACTTTACATAGATACATGTAAAGAAAGAAAACTGGATAATAAGTTTATGGTTAAAATTTCTTTTTATCGATGCATTTTTGATTCAAAATTTAATTTATCCTTCGGCCACCCTAAAAGCGACACATGTAGTGTCTGTGACGCGGGGGACAAATCTGCAGACCACAAAGAAAACTATGAATTTGCATTTTATTCTCAAAAAGTAGACAGGCAAATATCATCTGTTGACCGAAAAACTTGCTACATTACAATGGATTTGCAGCAAACCATGCCACTGCCCAAGTTATCCACATCAAAAGCATTTTACTTACGACAAATGTGGTTTTATAATTTTGGCATACACTGCATAACATTTTTAGGACATAAGTCTTATTTTTTTAACTGGACGGAAGACATTGCCAACCGGAGCAGCAATGAAATTGCAAGTTGCCTACTAAGATTCTGCAAATTAATTAAAGAAGCGCATCCCGATATTGAGCATTTGATAATATGGTCTGATTCATGTGCAGGGCAAAATAAGAACTTTTTTATCATTTGTCTTTTTATCAGTATTTAATACTCAATAATATTTTTAAGATCATCGATCACAAGTTTCCTGAGGTTGGGCACAGTTACCTTGACTCTGATAGGGATTTTGGGCGGATAGAAAAGGCTCTAAGAAAGCATCAAAACATTTTTATTCCGGGCCAATATAGAGACATTATTAAATCAGCAAGCACCAAGGATAGTTTATGTCTAAATATGGATCACTTTTTCCATAACTTTGAGGAGCTTCCAGCAAAACTTAATTTGTTTAAGAAGGTGAAAAATACCAACAATGAAAAAGTTAATTTACGAGATAATGTCAACTGGATTAGGGTGGTTAGTTTTGGATCTTACTTTTATAAAACGAGTATTGATCCATTTACACCGTTTTTGGAAGTCGATGTACTCAAAAAAGGCACCAAGCAAATTCTTTCAGGAGAAGTTAATCTAAATGTTTTACCCAAATGTGGAGGTTTAACTATAGAAAAAATGGCTAACCTAAGAGAACAACTTAAGTTCATCAATATCGAATACCGATGGTTCTATGAAGAGGTTTTAAATGAAAATATTCAAAATCCCAAGAAAAAAAGGAAGACATATTAAGATAGTTTCACGTTTGTACACTTTATTGTATAAGTAAGGTTGCATTTTGTTCATGTCGTTCAATAAAATATTGTTTATCAAATTCAAGATTTTGTCTAGTTCTTTATAAAAAAATAAAATAGATTACAATGTTACATGACCTGTTTTATCGGCTATAGAATTATATAAGATTTGAGTAAACTTGAGCGGATAAAGGTGTCATGTACACAAAAATCGTGTTTTTAAAAAAACCACTAGGTTTGTCAAAATTACAATTTTCTAAAAAAAATCTACCTAAAATTATCTAATTCATAAAGTAATATAAACTGGAATATAAAATATAATAAAAGAGTTCCAATACAAAACGCGTTTTGCTCATTATCTCAAAACTGTAAAAATGTGACATGACACCTTTATCCACTTATACCTTCAATTGCAATATAGGCTTTATATTTGAAAAATCTCTCTAATCGATACAGGATGAACCACTACAAATTAATATTAGCCAGATAGGTGAGGATCTACAGTTTTGCCATTCTTTTTTGTAGTATTTTTTAATTAAACTTCCACTGGATATGCTACAGCCTTTGATAGTATTTGTTCGTGTTTGTCATAAGGGGCTTCTATGTAAACTGCGATCCTATGGTATACATGGTTGTCTAGCTTTCTTAAGGACCGTTCTCTGCAAGTTGCGATTGATGGATTTCTCGCAGACACCTTCACCATCGATGCCGGTACATAGTGTCTCCCACCCTCTTCTTACTTTACATTAACGACTTTCTGGTAAGAACTAAAAATCCGATATTTAGCTATGCTGACGATAGCACACTTGTCTCATCTTCCTCTTTGTTTCACGCCTCAACAAACACTTGGAAGAAACGTTGGCTTGAGGCTTGACAGTAACCAAGTCGAGTTTAACGCTAAGAAAACCCAGGCTCTAAGAGGGTTACTATTACAAAACCGGATATAGTTATGGCAGGACACGCAATCCCACTAGCTTCATCTATTAATTTGCTGGGCGTCAATCTGGGAGGAAATATGGCTTGGCATAACCACGTTGTGGCAATCGCCAAGATAGCTTCTCAGAAACTTGGTGTACTCTTCCGAAACAAAGAATTGTACACACCTCAACAACTTTTGATACTATACAAAACCCAGATTCGACCATCAATAGAGTACTGCTCTCATGTCTGGAGCTATGCACCCAAACATACTCTTCGGCTACTGGATTCCATCGAAGAAGGGCCATTCGTCTGATCGGGGACCACGAGCTGACGAAGGGCCTCGGCAGCCTGGAACATCGAAGAGTGATTTGACTCTCTTTTACAGAAATACTCGATGAACCAGTGCCGCCAATCCATATGTGGTTAAGCCTAGTACCCCTCGAATTCATTATTTAAGAATTCTTTCATCTGGAGGACTTCATCCTTATGGAACGACCTTAAAGGATTTATCCTATAGTGCTTGTGTTTGATCATAAAAAAAATATATATATTTCTATTTTCTGGCAAATCCAGAGTATCCCTGGATGGGATTACCTATACCACAAATGAAGTTTTTCTCGACAAAGAGTCATTCTTTATAAAAAAGTGTGCTTGTCAAAAAATTATTTGTCATTAGAAAAGTTAGTTTTTGTATACAGGAGTCAAAATCTAAAAAATATTGATTTTTATCAAGAGTAGACTAAATTAATTTTTGTTTTTAGGAAATTAGCCATTAGGAAATGTTCGTGAGAATTACAGAATCCAAGATTTTAAGAAAAGTGTTCAGTGGTGACTTTCACGTTCAATAAAAACTTTTTAAATAAAATGCTAGTATACTTAATACTGCTAGAATGAATTTTAAGGAACAAAAAATGATTTTGACCTCATTGTAGGGAAGAGAGTGGAGGATTGATTAGGCCGTGGGGGGCGTTGGGACAGTTCAAATTCGCGGTTATTTTGAATTTTAAATTAATATAAATAAAAGTTATAGAGGGCGGGCAATCCGTGTTTCTGTTATTAAAACGAAATTCCACCGATTTCACTACGTTTCATTTTTTAGTGTAGCAAAGGTCTTTTTACTGGTATTTTGTTTTTTAAAGTGCAGATAAATAAAGACAGGTAAGGGGCGAATATGTTAATATTTTGTTTAGATTTTGTATTAATTTTTAAGAGCAATCTATAGAGATTACTTTTAACCATTTTTTATTAAAAATATTCAACTCAATGTAAAAGATATTTAGACTTAACCTAAAATCCTACATATGGGGAGGATTGGGCTTGAACACGTGGGGTGCAATGGGCCTGGGGTAAAATCCTCCCCTCCACCTTTCGGTTGTGGTAGTAAATATAAAATTTAAACAATAGGCGAGGTCTGAAAAGAAAGTTGGTGCCTTTGGAAAATAAAACCAAGAAACGTCAACAGTCCCCTAGTAGTGCCTCGGAGACCAGTATTGTTTGTTTCATGGGCTCATTTCATTCTGATTTAGAATATGAAGAAGAAGATAATATTGTAGACCTTTGTGATGACGATATTTTGGAATTTGTTTTGGTAGTCTTCACTCTTCAAAAGCCAAAAATTCATTATGTGGGCAGAATCGAGAAAGAAATAGCAAAGAGTATAAGTATTCTTTTTTAGGCACAGGGGACTTAATAAATTTACAGAGCCTGATATTCTTGACTTGCATGTTGTAGACAGAGCAGACATTGTTGCAAGGTAACCACATCCTAAATTTGGTCCTGGAACCGCAAGATCTGCTACTAAAATCATGTTTGAAGTAACTTTTGCTAATTATAATGTGAGAGAGTAAGATTTATTGATATTTGTGGACGAAAAAATAAATAATTGTTTATAAGTTTAGATTTTAAGGTTTATACTCCTCTCTTCTATTGCCTAACTAACGTGTTACCTATTAAGAACAGACTTGATTGAGTATACTTAAGTATTCAATCCCAACGATTTATTCAAGATTTAGGTATAAAACATGTTTAATCAAAGATAAGAACTAATGTATTTTATTACTAGGCCCAATCTACCCCATAACCTGGCCCGACCATCCCTACCCCTGAGGAGGTATGGGCCATTTCTCACATTTTTCTTAAAATGCAAAAATCTTGGAGTGGTTCAGGGTTTTTAATGTTTTTTTACTTTTAATGAATCGTGGGTATCTCATTTAATTGTAATTAGTGCAAATATCTCATAAATCTGATATCTTAAAATCTTTAAAATTTTGTAAAGTCCAGGCTTACGCGGATGATACGCAGGTTTACGTTAATTTTGACCATAATGATTATATTGCCGTGTCTAATTTAATTAATGAAGATCTGTCTACATTAAAAAAGCTTTCTTCAGAACATAATTTGAAGTTAAACCCATTAAAGTCATGTTTTTTGGTAACAAAAATAATATATCTTTCTTAATTGAAAATATTAATATTGATGGTATTAATCTTCATAGTGTTAAGTCGGCAAAAAATTTGGGTATTATTATTGATACAGAATTAAGATTCAAGGAACATATTAAAAAGTTAATTCAAAAGTCCTGTTTGACTTTAAAAATTTTGTATAGCAACCGTCATTTTCTTAATTATGGTTTGCGTAAAATGCTTTGTGAGTCTCTTGTTCTATCTAGCTTTAATTAATTAAGGATACAGAAAGTTCAAATACTTGTTCTCGTTTTATTTTTGGTCTAAGAAAATTTGATCATGTGGCACATACATTTAAAGATCTTGCATGGCTCAAAATGCACAATCGCCGATCTCTCCATTTGGGAAATTTCTTTCATGGGATTTTGAGTAACCCTGTTTTATCTCTGTCTATAAAAAATAATTTCCAATTTCGCCATGATATACATTCACGTAACATAAGATGTTCTAATAAAATTACTCTTCCTCATTATCATAGTGCCATGTTTCAGAGAACATTCACTTATAATTGTATTAAATTACATAACAATTTACCGGATTATCTTCTTTCTCTCAACTCTAACAAATTTAAAATTTTGTATAAGAAATATTTGCTCAATCTCCAAAATTCCTAATTGATTTATTGTATTATTACTTTTGTTTATTATTATTTTTCTTTTTTTATCGCTATGGAATACCTGCGTTAGTTCAGTATTTGTGTCTATGTGGGCCAGTTTAATTGGTTTTGGGTATATCAGAACTTTGATCTTAACTTTGACTATTCCTATATTTTTTTTATTGTATTCTTTTTTCTTTAACGTTTAGGTTGTTTGGGGTTCAGTGGAGTAACCTTTGGCTACACTGCGTCTCGAATTGACTCCATATTATTTATATGTATTTATTTACTTGTATTTCACTTATTTAATAAAATTCATTTATTATTATTATTATTATTATTATTATTAAATACTGTCTTTTGCTTAAACGACATAGCCTTTCTTTAAAAGTGGCCCAATCCTTCCACTCTCTCCCCTATATAGAAATATATTTTTTTAAATCTTGAATTATGACGAAAAAATCAAGTTCAATGGTTGAAAATTCGTGGGGTGCTGGTAAGGATAAAATATTACATAGTATGGCCCAGCCGACCACTTACGAGCATCATTTTTCCTCTTTAAGGACCGCCAACTGCTATCAAAGTACATCTAAACGTTCTGCCGATCAAAGAGTTCGCATTAGACTGATGATGGAATCTCAATTTCTTCTTCTGCTATTTCGCTTTTTGCGTTTTGGCTTTTAAATCATCGGTAGTTTAACGATTTGGATGTAGTGGTTGATTATTTGCGTTTTATTTTAAGAAAAAGTCGACATTCGTGAAATTTATGATAAATTCAGTCAACATTTATGAAAAAACTTATTAGTGCTAGAATATGGCGTCCTTGAAATTGTGCTGATAGGGGGGCATCTTCAAGTCTCATTTTTAAAAGAAAGCATTTATCTACCGATGCCAAACTAATAATTAAAAATGTGTATCAATCATTGTTGAGTAGAAATTTTAATTCGATGGATGCTTTAGCATAGACGTCTACTTTGACAAAACCTCCTTTATCTTCGGTAAGAGACATAGTACTTAAAGCTATTAATCCTAGAAAAAATTGGAGTGATTCTGGCACATTTAGAAGCATTGACGAAAATGACATGGCTTTATTAAGAATAAAGATTTACCAAATGTATGAGGCACAAACTGTACCCACTTTGATTTCCCTCAAAGAGCGGCTGATTAAAGACGAAACAAATATCTCTTGTAGCCCTTTAAGCCTTAGGAAAATATTGCGTAAAATGGATTTTAAATACCGAAGCATTGATAAAAGACAAACATTAATGGAATCTCAACGTTGACGGGAATGGAGACTTAAATATTTAACAGCTGTTAAACAATTTAGAGAAGAAAATCGTCCAATTATTTACCTAGACGAAACATGGTTCGATACCCATGATACTCCAAGAAAAGGTTGGGATGATTCTTCCAAGAAATGTTAAACCAAGGCACCATCAAATAAAGGCAAAAGAATCACAATATTACATGCTGGTTTAGAGAACGGGTTTGTTCCAAATTGTCTGTTGCTTTCAGCTAAAAACATAGCAGATTCTTTTTTAGATTTTTTTTTTATGATCAAACACAAGCACTATAGGAAATACCATCAAGATACCGACCGACGACTTTTTGAAGATACCTGAAAATAGCGTCATTGTAATGGACAATACTAGTTATCATAGTCGGCAAGCAAAAATTATTCCCAATTCTAATAATACAAAAATTTTATGATTGAAAATGATTTATATTTTGATGAAACGTACAAAAAACGAGAAGTATTAAAAGCTTTTAAAATAAATAAGGAATACGAGTGTGACAAACTTGCAGCAGAAAATGGACATACAGTGTTGCGTCTTCCTCCGTACTATTGTATATTCAATCCTATTGAGCTAATATGGCACCAATTAAAATCCAATATTAGGAAAAATAATATTTCTCCTATACATTAAATGCATCTGTAGTAGAATTAATTAAAAACGAAGTAAGAAAAATTTCTGCAGACAGGTGGAAAAACTGTGTACAGCAGTTACTTAAGGTGGAAAATTCTTACAATTGTATGATTACAAATGTTCAACCCTTAATTATAAGTTTAGGCTTAGATGAAGATAGTGATAGTGATACAGAGTTAAATTTTGAATAAATTATTAATAGTTTCTTAGAATTTAATTAATTTTTATTGTACTTGTTATCCTAATAGTTATACTTTTAAATTATATTATTTTCAATTACACTGGGAAACAAATTTCAACTTTTTTTTTGTTTCCTGAACAAAACCTATTTTTTTGGATTCAACTGTACCCAAGTAACTAAAAAATACCTATTAAAGATTTTAGTTGGCTCGCAAAAAAAAAAATCTCAATTATTTGTTACAAAATTTTAATTCATAGGCATATACAATGGACATACAAAATACAGATAACAATATATTGTTGGTTCAACAAAAGCAACTAAATAGCACATTTTTATCATTGAATCCAAAGTTTAGACACTCATTTTGCGCTTCTTAGCTTGCCTTTTGAAAGCAGCCTCTGGGGCATCTCTCGTAATAGTCCAGCAGTAGTCGGCTAACATCTCACAGTTCCATTTTCCCTGATATCTTCTTTCCATGTTCGAAATATCCTGGTGGAACCTCTCACCGTGTTCGTCACTTACAGCACCACAATTTTCCGGAAAGTAATCCAGATGAGAATCCAGGAAATGAATTTTCAACGACATATTACACCCTAGGTTTTGGTAACACAAAAGAAGTTGGGCAACCAGGTCTTTATAATTTTCTGCTTTTATGTTTCCCAAGAAATTTTTTGCAACCATTTTAAAGGCATCCCAAGCGTCTTTTTCCTTGCCTTCAAGTATGGAATCGAATTGCGCATCTCCGAAAAGTTTCCTAATCTGGGGACCCACAAATATTCCCTCTTTAATTTTAGCGTCACTGATTCTAGGGAACTTTTCTTTTAAATAACTAAAAGCACGGCCTTCTTTGTCCATTGCCTTCACAAAATTTTTCATAAGTCCCAATTTTATATGAAGTGGCGGTAGTAAAATCTTTTCTGGGGCAACTAATGGCGCGCTGGTCACATTTTTCTTTCCTGGCTCAAAAGACTCTCTCGGTGGCCAAATTTTCTTTCTGTAGTGATCCGATCGTGCTCGACTGTCCCATTCGCAGAGGAAGCAGCAGTATTTGGTATAACCTAGCTGCATTCCAAGCAAGATCGCCACAACTTTTAAATCCCCACAAATTTGCCATTTATATCTTTCATATTGTATGGTCTCAAGTAACAATTTCAAATTGCTATATGTTTCTTTCATATGGACTGCATGACCAATTGGGACTGAAGGCAATTTGTTTCCATTATGGAGTAACACAGCTTTAAGACTTACTTTTGAGGAATCAATGAAAAGTCTCCAGTCTTTTGGATCATAGTCCAGATTTAAAGCTGCCATTAATCCCTCAATGTCCCTACAGGCTACCAAATTGTTATCCATGTTAAAAAATGGTGTTAGGTTTTTCTGACGGCTTCGGTACACAGAAACTTTTACTTCATCTTCAAGTAAATTCCATTGTTGCAATCGAGAGGCCAATAGTTCTGCTTTTGTCTTGGGCAGTTCCAAATCCCTTATAAGGTCACTTAATTCACTTTGACTTATTTTGTGAGGCTTTTTACTTGGAAGTTCACAGACAAAATCGGAGTCTTGCGAGGTTGATGGGCCGGCGACATTTTCCGGTACACTACCGTTTGAATCCTCTTGATCATCATCAGAATGAAGGGTATATTCCTGAGGTGGATTAGGTATAGGCAACTCGTCACTATGAGGCACCGGGCGTATGGCGGATTGTAAATTTGGATACTGTATCGCAGACCTTTTTTTCTCTGAAAAGCCTTTTCTGATGGGAGGTGTCAAACAAAAGTAACAGTCAGTAACGTGGTCTTTCGGTTCTCGCCAGATCATAGGAACAGCGAAGGGCATCTTACGGTTTTTTCCACTTAGCCAGCCGCGAATGTTGGACGCACATTTGTAGCAGCAGATATGGGGAGCCCAATTTTTATCCTGGTCTCCAACTTTGCAGCCAAAATACAAGTGGTAAGCCTTTTTTATTAAAGGGCTAAGCGTACGTTTTTGTTTCACAAAAGTCATTTCACCACATATATAACAAAAATGATCCGGCTTATTTACACAAACTCGCGACATGTTGCTCAAAACTCTCTAATTTCTCAAATACGAACAGCTCTCGATCAACTGGTGGTTGAAATACAACTAACTAACAATTTAGGATTTATATTATATGTATTTAAACCCCTTATAAAGTACACCTGTTATAATAAATCCAGGTATTTCTCATTTAATGGTGAAATTTTCCCATATATTAAGGGCAGGTAGGTAAATTATCATAATTGGGATGGATCTATAAAACCGGAGCCAACTGAGCCTTTTGCAAGACAGATTGTTAATTAGTATAATAAAATAAGTAAGATTTTGCTATTTTGGTCTCGGAAACATTTTTGCTGTTCCCCAGTGTTATCATTAATTGTTATCATTATTTTACATTTATTGTAGGTATCTAAAACTAAAAATACCTATCTAATTATTTTAAATTATAAAAATAAATCATGTGGTGTGGTATACATTTTCAAGCCGGCCCTGATCCCATTTATTGAGCTTTGAAGAGGTTGAGGCGTATACAATAGGGTTTAATCAGGTAGTTTATTTATGGCAGTCAACGGTATAATTCTGCAACAACTATGCCGTAATAGAATACAAAACCGTTTGATTTTGTCACAGTTCTATAAGTGCAGTGACGGAGTCTTTGCTCCAGATATCATCATCCCCTTTTTGCAGCCATATTCAAATTAGCAATTCCCAGAAGCAGCAGGAAAACTGATGGATTTCTTGTTTATTCTGTTGTCAAATGAATGACGTTATATACATTCCACCAGCAGTCATTTCTAGGGAATATTGACAAGACTGCATGGGGCGTGCAAGCAATTAGAACTTGTCCTACTCGTATTTCGAGAGTAAAAACTTTCACTCCTCACGCTAGAAGGCTTCACACATCGAATACGGCACCGCATGTGTTTTCAGTTACATGTAAATGAATGGAAAACCTCGCACCTAATGCGTTATGTCAAACTCAATACGGCAAGGCACGATACGATAACGAGTGTTTTAACTTCAATCAGTTCAGCTTCGCACATCGGAGCGTTAGATATTTTTTTGCTATTTATTTATTTATTTTATTTTACACCATTTCACAATTACAAATTAACCAATTAACAAATGGGTATCACAGATATACAATATAAAATAAGTAATCATAACAATACAAAAAAATTATTTGATAGAAAGAAATATTAAGTTATTATATTAATATAAATATCCAGCCCATCGAAAACAGTCCAGCAAGGTTAACGGCTGTATATGTGAATATTAAAAAAAAACCTCGGACCCGTAAACTTGTGTTTTCAGGGGGACACGTTTCATTATTAATTTCATCCCTGTAACCTCAACCCCCCTAGCGGGGGCGGCTACTGACCTTGTTTTTCAAATGTGAATGGGTATGTTGTGATACATCTGTTTAAAGGGTATTAAATTCTCTTTAAAATGGTGCTTCGTTTTGTAAATTTGAGCTACGCGCCGACGAGCAACCGAATTTGAAACATTTCACTGCACATCTTATCAAGTACACAGGTTTGTGCGTAAACAATTTTTTTTTAAGTCATAAGTGTCAGTTAATTCAACTTTATCTTCAGTAAAGTGGTTGATCCAGATCTACATACGTTATTTCTGCGCTATTATTTTCTTTTGATTTGACATAAAAAATGGTTAGGTTATGGGTATTACTCAATAAAATTACATTTTTTAAAACGCAATTTCTCGGCAGCGCGTAGCTCAAATTTACAAAACAAGCGCCATTTTAAAGAGAATTTAATGCCCTTTAAAAAGATGTATCACTACATACCCATTCCCATTTGAAAAAACAAGGGCAGTAGCCGCCCCCCTAAGGAGGTTGAGGTTACAGGGATGAAATTAATAGTGAAACGTGTCCCCCTGAAAACACAAGTTTACGGGTCCGAGTTTTTTTTAAATTTTCACGTACACAGCCGTAAACCTTGCTGGACTGTTTTCGATGGGCCACCCTGTATATGTTCATAGTGAACAGAGTAATTAGATACCTAAAGAAAACATGAATTTAATCTTATACTGGATAAGCTACAGCTGAAAATATCAAATTTAGTATTGCACAATCGATAAATGGGGGGATATTTACACATATTGGTACGCGCTGTTGGTACATAAAAAGTCTGGGAATGACGTGTTCTAAGAACGAGAAATTGTACTCTATTATGCTAGATGTTATGTAAATATTTAAGTTGAGTAATGGTACGTCGCTCCTCTAAGGAGCAAAACGAATGTTTGCGCAATAGAACATCATCTGGAATGCCTATCTCAGGATAATGACCATCAATTTTAAAACTCAGACACTTTAGAAAACGTCATTGAACCTTTTCAATGCGATTTAGGTGCACCTAATAATATGGAGACCATACAACCGAGACGTACTCCAATTTTGATCTTACAAATGCATAAAGAAGTATTTTTAGTGTATGACAATTTAAAAAAATTACAAGAATTTCTTAACGGACGTTTATTTTGAACACACCACCTATATATCATGTCAATAGACACTTGAAGCCTTTCACAGTACGATAGAAGAATCCTTAATTATTGACTATTGAGGTAGAGAGTGTTGTAAAAATACCTTTGTTCCAATTCCAGAAAATTAATGAATTTTTTTTCGTCTAATTATTTTAAATAATTTAACGAATATTGGATCGAAGGTTGACGTAATCTTTCAATATGCATGTCAGCAGAAATGAGAACCGCAACGACTTTACGGGCTTTACCGGTAGATAAATCGGCCAGGATGACGTAATGTAACGTTGAAAGAGACGGCTAAAGAAATTTCTGCAGGAGGCAGTTTTTTTTAGTGGGTGTTGATCTCTCAACGCGGGCGGCCGCCTGTTCCAGGTCCACCTCGCTCGCCCGCGATTTTATTTTTTAAAAAGGGGGTCCGACGTTTTGGCTACAGGTTTTAGAGCGTTCGTCGCCGAAATTGCCCAGAAAAGTCAAATGCGGACCTTTCCCTGAGTAAATTTTATTTTCAAACACTCGTGTCTTGGCGCGAGTATAAATAAAAGCCAAAAGTATCTTCGAAGACTCGTGTATTTTGTCGCGAGTATAAAGAAATTCGTTAACGCAACGTGGGAGAAAAACTTGTATTTATTAATACAGAGTAAAGAGCACCATCGATTGACGTTCAACATTTCCAGAGACTCGCCGTTGGAACAGCAGACTGGTGCGCAACCCCAGTTCGCGTCCACCCGCGATTTCAGTGCGGGCCTGATAGATTTTTCTTTGCAAGGTATCACCTATATACCGGCGGATTAATCTAAAAGGCGCTGTACAGGCTTGATAATATTTCCCACTGGGGCGTCCTTCCATTGCGTCGACAACCCCTAGGGCAATAATGTTGAGTCGCCAGCCTTGCTAAATAGCGCTAATATTTAGTAAGTGAAAAGGCCAAGAATGAAGCCATCATTGAAAAAACCCTGAAGACTAAAATCTCGGCGGTGTCAGGCTAGTTTGTTTTCTCATGCGTTCGTAAAATAGCGACTGTTTTGACAGTGGAAGCTATAGGTAGAGGAACAAACAGAATAGCCATAGCTCGGTTGCAAAGGCAGCGTTGTCCCTGAACTGAGGGCGACGTCCGGCCTGAGTGACGTAAAAATTTATACCCCTTAAATTAAGAAAAAAATGTAACGGTCACTACGAACTTTGCTATACCTATGAGGTAACAATAAGTGATGGTAACAAAAAAGAGTCCCGATTGAGACATAAAAATTTATTAGTGCGAAATAAAATATCTTAAGCTAGTATTAGTAGTCACTGCCGCGAGTCATAATTTTTCTTTCGGAAATTATTAGGGTAGGTTAGACTCTCTTTAGTTCAAAAACAAAATGCTAGCTTAGGTTTATTTTACATTGTAAGTACTGTAAATAACTAAATTTTAAACAGAGTACGTGCCGATGAATGATAGGTTGGTTGAAACAATTGAATGATAGTACAGGTTAATTCTGATTGTATATAAATTGTACATAATTAACTACGAGTACTTCGGGTCCCGTTACTCGACATACGCAAGGACAGCCCCTTAAATTCACCCTCAAAGACAAGGACATAAAATTAAATAAAAATAGCCCTCCGTGTTCCAATATAACAAACTTGCATTTTTGTTATATTTAATTGGACGCGCCCGAGCCAATAAATCAAAAGTATAGTCTGAACATCAGTTAGGCCTCGTCCTACGTTCAACAAACTATACTTTTAAATTAAAATCATTCATTCTTTCTTATGACAAATTTGCCCTCATCTCTTCAATTGCGCTGGTGGACCGCTGACAGCTTCCAGTTGGCGGGGAAAGGTGGTGGGCCCACCCAAGACCGACTGACACGTGCGTGTTAAGTCGGCAATGGCATTAATGCCTGGCATCCCTGACTAATAAACAATCGAAATCGTAATCGTAAAGAACTGCGTCCGTAAAACTAATTAAGTAGGAACGTCTTCGGTTGCGATGACTTATTCATTAATTATCAACACTGGCGACATAACTGATAGTGTCGACCAGCAATCACACTTTTTTCAAAATTTAAAATGATTCAAATAGTTAGATTGGCTCCAAATAAATAATTCCTGGGTGGGGAATTCACCTCTGGATAGAATTCAAAAACGGGGACAAAATTAAAATTCCATAAATTGCCATCTAGCTAATTATCAGATTAAATTAAATTCAAAAATAAAATCAAGGGGTAAATTGGTTATACGGGGGTTATCAGCAAACGTCCAACGTAAAAACGCGCAGATAAGGAGAACGTTAGAGATACCTATCAATTACTAAGCCTAAAACGGAAGGACGTTTCGGGCTACGTACTCCACTCATATCATGGTATGATGTACGTACGCACCGATCTTTCAAAATTTCCAAATTTCGTTTACAATTCGGCGACAAGAGAAGACCTGCTTATATGGCAAATATTTCACAGCATATCAATTGTCTTTTGGTCACGCAAAAATTTAGGAAACAACGATCTGGACTTTTTAAATAAACGAGATAATACCGCCAATACTAAATTTGTAATTGATTAATAGAATGAATCCAATATTTTCTTAATCATTTTCTAGTTTCTCTTAATAATACAATGAGCAGAGCTGTTGAATGCACTAAAAAAAGTTCGATTCGGCTAATCGCATTGTTACGTAACAGATTAAAAATCGCTTACTAATCGATTGGCTTCGCTAAATGAGCCCTTGCCACTGCACGTCTTAAAACACTTGTCAATGCAATATTTTTCTGACCAGTGAGTTCCGTGTAAAGCCCTTAATATTCATAAAGGTGAATCTAAAATTGAAGACAATTTTAACGCGGGGTTTAAAATACGAAGTGAACATGCATAGAAACGGATCGGGTTTGTTCGGGTTTATGTAAAGCCCTTAATATTCATAAAGGTGAATCTAAAATTGAAGACAATTTTAACGCGGGGTTTAAAATACGAAGTGAACATGCATAGAAACGGATCGGGTTTGTTCGGGTTTATGTAAAGTTTGTCCAAACTAATAACTGACATATCGAGATACAGGTGAGAGAATATTCCGGTTACATTAATTGTTTATTGTACGTATACTATTGAATATTCAAACAAGACCACAGCAGTGAGAACCGGAGATGTATAATATTTAGAGGATGGCAGTCACAAAATTTATTGCAATACTGCGTTGCAACGTTGCCAGGTCCGCTGCTATTATACAACGTGTCCAAGATAAAGACGACCAGTAAAGGGATCTCGGAAACCGTAAGAGATGCGAAGTCGGTTAATTGGAGGTAAAGTTGCGCATTTACGTGCCTAATAATATGCCGTTTAGAAAGTTCTAAAATTCCGAGTAGTTCCGTAGATATCCGGAAAAAACTGAAAAATCGTTTTATTGTTTTCCTGGGTTTTTTGAGATCGAATTCTAAAGTAAATTTCACTTTTGCATTGCCACTTTTCCGCTCTATCTAACAGCGTTAATTGTTTTGTAATCTGACGAGTCATCTTCGAAGGGCCATCAACTTTCAACATATCAACTTTCTTTTTTTAAATACGGTCCTGTTTTTCTGATATTGGAATTTGATAACTTTTGTTCGTCCGAATGCCACGATGTATGACACATTGTGGTTTAATGACGTTTCGAGGGTTTTTGAACAACGTCAGGACATTTTGCGATACGGTCCTGTATTTCTCCTAATTTTATAAATAATATCTTATAAGTAAGCTCTAAATTTTTACTTATGTTGGACTAGTTCAATAAATAACAAATAATTTAATAATAAACCACAAATAAGTGAACAAAATACAGAAACATTATTTCAAACTTCTGTTGATTCGGGATTTAAAAGAAAAGTAGGCGCTTGAAACAAAAAAATTAAGATGGTGACGCGTGATTTGTTTCACTTTACATTCCCATTGTGATCGTTTGAGAGCATTTTAAGAGGTTTTCTATTTTCCAGAAAATATGGAACATAAATTTACAAATGCTGAAAAGTTTGATATTCTATCGCATGTTGTATTTTATCCAAAAAAAAATGTTATGTGGCAGTTAGAAGATGTTATTTGTGCTTAGAGAATAACGGAAATCTTTTGAACACCTGATTATGTAGTTCTTTACTTTTTTCGTTGTTCGTTTTATTACTGTTTTGGAATGATTTTTGTTCACTTATTTGTGGTTTATTATTAAATTAATTGTTATTTATTGAACTAGTCCAACATAAGTAAAAAATTTAGAGCTTACTTATGAGATATTATTTATAAAATTAGGAGAAATACAGGACCGTATACCAAAATTTCCCGATGTGATTTGCTTTAGAATTCGATCTCAAAAAAACCCAGAAAGACAATAAAACGATTTTTCAGAATTTCGGTTTTTACGGATATCTCCGGAACTACTCAGAATTTCAAAACTTTCTAAACGGCATATTATTAGGCACGTAATTGCGCAACTTTAACTCGATTTAACCGACTTCGTATCTCTTACGGTTTCCGAGATCCCTGTACTAGCCCTCCTTATCTTGGAGACGTTGTATAGTCTATATCATCTTAGGTTTTAATGATGACACTTAACATGTCATTTCTAGTAATATTTTGTTTACACAACCATCACATCTTAAAAATTGGTCAGGACTATACTACTAGAAGGTCGTTATAGTAGAGTAAGAAGAGAGCGGGAGACAATATCGATCCTTGAGGAACACCGGCATTGATGGTGAAGGTGTCTGAGAGCGGTCCTTAAGAAAGCTAGACAAATAACACGTATCTATATATTTAAGTAAAAAATAAATATTTAGTAAAAATATTTTACGACACTGCTTTTATTTTATAGCTGTCAAACCAGAGAGATTTCCACTTATTAATCTTAGAAGTACGTGCATATGGGTAGGATGTTAGGATCCGAAAAAATTAAGTTGTTGTCATACCTATATGCCAAAATGCAATCATCTGATTGGCTACAATTAACAGGCATAAAATTCTCGATATGGCTATATGGCAGGTATTTTGAATACGACTTGACAAAGCGCAAAATTCTGACAGTTATGAAGCAGAAGCTAGGTGAGATATACTGCTGAGCTCTATCTACGTGTTTACATATGAAAGGCTTGGGGTGGTTATATATATTAAAATTAAATTTTGAGCAGAACATACGTGTAGGAGCATGGAAGTGTGTAATTACATTCAATAAGTTTTAAAAACGTATGCATTTCTGGGCAAATTTAACAATCACACAAAACCGAACAATAAAATGAACAGTGTATATGTCTATTTAACTGAAATAATTCGTTATAAACATTATGGCATTGCATGCCACTCTTTAGTAATTATATTTCGAACTTTTAACCCCAGTGTGTAATGTAACACCTTATATATTATTTTCTTAATCAATTGAGCATACTTTCGGCTTAACAAAAATGTATATTTATTTATATATAAAACGCTAAAAATGCGATATTTTTCAAAATTTGATGTTACCTATAGCAGTAGGCCATGGTCAATTTATCAGAAATAATTTTTCTATTTGGATCTTTAAAGTCTGAAAAACTTTAAAAAATATAGTAGATTTTTTCCATTTGAATTAATATTTTCTTTTTGGGTTGGCAATCCTTTTACAATTTAATAAAATGTTACAATTGGACACAACAAAGCTTCTTCCCATCCATCATAATTAAAAATACATATATTATTAAAGTTAATAAAAATGAGTCAGGAAGAAAGTTGTACTCCGTAAGAAATACGAGATATTGCAGAAAATAATCTAGAAAAACTTTTAAAAAGAATATGCAAAACTTTGAGTTATGGTGCGAGCAGAACAAAGTTCAAACTATTGAACAAAATAATAAATAATACTATTGAACAAAATATTGTGTCGACACGGAATCTGACAGGAATAACAATTAATGCCCAGAAAATGTCTATAGTAACTATAAATATGTATACAGTGTCACCATTAAAGTCCGCACCATATGGAACTTTTTTTTATTAATGAGGTTAGTTAAAATTAAATTTCGGCAATCGTTTTTGCTTCAAATTAGACTAAAAATTATATAATCAAATGTCACCATCTGTCATTCGGTATCTGTCAAAAATTACATTCTAATCAAAAAATGCTGAAAAATGGCATTGTTTTACCGAATTTCAAAAAATTTTATTAGAAAAAGTTGTTTCTAGTACAATTCTTGGCCTAAATACAAAGTTTCAGTTTTCTAGCTCAAAGTTGATTTTTTTGCCATTTTTTCTAATTAACTTTTTTTTTATTTAATGTAAGTTCGCTTAATGGATATTAAACTATTTGCTTATACCATACTCAATATTTTATTTAGTTTGTATGAGCTTTTTTTTACTAGAATGCCATTTTTTTTCGAAATTTAAAATTAGAGGCAAAAAAATTTGACACAGGTGGTGCAAAGTTATCCTAATTTAAAAATTTTAACAGATAGACGTCAGATATTCCATTTTTTTGATAGTACATACACCTAAGAAGTTTAAAAAACTTATAATAAAATTCCCAGATATCAGATTAGTTCAAAATTTAGACACATTTTCTTTTTATCCACAATAAAATATCAAGGCAATTTTGAATTTTATAAGTAGGCTATGGAAAAAAACGAATTAGAGTGCCGAATAAATAAAAGAAATGTCATAAATGTGAATATTTTCGGAAGTTATAGTTTTCAGTGTTATCACCAATGTTGTCCATTCAAGAAAAAATAGAAATTGTCTTAATTTGTGGAGAGAATATGCCTCACCGGCAAGTATCTGCCATTTTTAATGAGAGGCATCCAGAAAAAAATTTGCATCATAGCACTGTTTCAAGAATAATGTCAAAATTTAGAGAAACTGGATCTGTTCGAAATAATTTTAAGAAACCTCACGCGGCAAGTAAATACGATGAAGCAGCACAACTTGATGTTTGTTTAATTGTTATTGACCACGGTCAAACTAGTGTAACTAAGATAAGTGATGCAACAGGGTGCAAGAGGGAAAGCGTTAGAAAAATTCTTCAGAAAAATCGATTTCGGGCATATAAACCCAAGTTTATAAACACATTAAAAGAACGCGATTTTGATATCCGACTTGATTTTTCGTTTTGGTATCAGGGACAATATGAGGAGAATATTCTTTTTCAATACAAGATATTATGGACAGATGAAGCCACTTTCTCTTCGAATGGTACCGTGAGCTCACAAAATTGCCGATGGTGGTCCCAAGAAAATCCTAACTTCACAATTGAATGTCGCGACCAGTATCATTTTAAAACCAATGTTTGGTGTGGAATTTTGAAAGATGAGCTTATTGGACCATACTTCTTTAGAGCAAACTTAACTGATGAAAGGTACCTGAATTTTCTTGATAACGAGATTACCGAAGTTTTGGATAACATGCCCTTACACCATAGACATAACTTATGGTATCAGCTTGATGGTGCACCCATACATCAAACTGTAGCAGTGAAAGAACGCATAAACCAATTATTTCAAAACAGAGTTATAGGGCGTGATAGAGAATGTCACTGGCCACCCAGGTCGCCTGACATAACCCCACTAGACTTTTTTCTGTGGGGTTATCTTAAGCAGAAAGTTTATAAGAATCGACCGTTTAGAAATATCGAGCATTTGGAACAAACGATAGGACAGTGTTGTGCCGATATAAGACCAAGCTTTTTACAAAATGCTGTCAAAGACGTTTATAGACGGACGGGTGTTTGTATAGAGCGAGAAGGACGTCACACTGAAATGTGAAATTTATATTGCTTTTGTGTTACCTATTTAAAATGATTAAAGTTCCTTTTTGTTCCTTTTAATAATAATGATAGTTTTAAGTATAAAATAAAATTTTTATCAAATATTTAGATGTATTTGTCATTTGAAAAACGAAACATCTGACGTCTATCTGTTAAAATTTTTAAATTAGGATAACTTTGCACCACCTGTGTCAAATTTTTTTGCCTCTAATTTTAAATTTCGAAAAAAAATGGCATTCTAGTAAAAAAAAGCTCATACAAACTAAATAAAATATTGAGTATGGTATAAGCAAATAGTTTAATATCCATTAAGCGAACTTACATTAAATAAAAAAAAAGTTAATTAGAAAAAATGGCAAAAAAATCAACTTTGAGCTAGAAAACTGAAACTTTGTATTTAGGCCAAGAATTGTACTAGAAACAACTTTTTCTAATAAAATTTTTTGAAATTCGGTAAAACAATGCCATTTTTCAGCATTTTTTGATTAGAATGTAATTTTTGACAGATACCGAATGACAGATGGTGACATTTGATTATATAATTTTTAGTCTAATTTGAAGCAAAAACGATTGCCGAAATTTAATTTTAACTAACCTCATTAATAAAAAAAAGTTCCATGTGGTGCGGACTTTAATGGTGACACTGTATATAAAGTAATATGTATAATACTATATTGAATTAAAAATAAACATAGTATTTTATTGATTAAAGCTTTAGAAATAGAGCATAAACTGGAAGATATTTCTATTATGTTGTTTTATAGTTGTGACTAGAAATTAGTTGACGGACACCGTCAGCATGTTATATATTTCCGAGTATAGGTATTTCAGGTAAATATCTAGTAAAAATGATCTATTTGCAAGGTTAAAGGTTAGTATTTTAAAGTTTTCTATAAAAATTTTTTGTCGAATCCATAATGTCAAGAAAACTAATTTCAACGAAATCAAAGTAAGTCTAAAATTTGAACCCTACTTGCTGCCAACATAAAAAAAATAAAGTTTTAGTTTCATAAAGTGGTAGGTTATTCAATTTTTTTGCATTTCATAATGTTGCCATTATGAAACCCAAATAGAAAAAACATATTATGACACTTTTCATAATCTATCATAAACGACCCTTATTAAGAATAATTAAAAAGGCACATTATAAAAACTCTTAGGTAATAGGTATTTTGCAAAATGCATGCATAAATAATAAAAATATGAGAGTCAAGTTAAGACCATTTGCATTTATTTCAATAAATGATATAGTACTATTATAAGTACTAAAAGTATCGAATTTTTAGGTTTTTTTTTAATATAAATATAAACAACTATACCGTAGTAGACCAACTAGCTACGTCACTGAACTTTACGTAAAAATCTCTAACAAAATCAGTTTTTACCCTCTTGATAAGTTAACGCATAACGGAAATACGAGGGGTGTCTAAAAAGCGAAGTTTGTCAACTTCACCCTGTAGATTAAAAACTAATAGAGCGATGACAAATTTGACACCGGAACCTTTCGGTTCATTAAAAAGTGGGACACTAAAGTGAAAACCGCAACATTCTATCTTCGATAATACTTCTAATAGCCGCAGAAAGTGTCAAAAATTGGACACCCTGTACAAATAAACTTATAAAGAATCAGCTAATTTAGTTCACTCTGTAAATAAGCTCAATTATCCCGTCCATTTCGAAACGTATTAATTCAAATCAAAAATGACGTTTTCCGGTGAAAGTTGTGAAACAATCATTTACTTTCTCGGCGCCGTCGTTTCAGTTCCGGATGCGGATTATTAATCAACCGTTGAATAAGTGACGGGTTTGCGTTCCTACGGCCCTACGAGTAGTTTGTTTGATAAGAGAAAAAGAATGGAGAATTATGAATTAAATCAAAAGGGAAACAACCAGCATATTAAATATATTTTTCGTGAAGTTCAGATTAAACAGATTTAATAATAAGTTAGGGTGGTGTGTAAATCAATCATTTAGAGGCGATCGAATCAGTCATTGACCGACTTAAAAATTATCGAATCTTTTCAATCAACCATTTAATAGATCTTTCGTATTATGTTATGCATACATAGAACACTCTTAATACTTATCGGATCACCACTTCCATTTGGCGAACGAGTTTATCATACCGATAGAAAGCAATGAATTGTTTGTTTCTTTTGCTTTTAGTTTGGATGTTATTCTTTATTTCGCTCCGATTCCAAGCGGTCATTCTCCGTGAAACAATAATTGGTTTGCGGCGTAATATATAATACGACTGAAATAATTGATTGATATTAACCGGTAAGGATTCGATCATTCAATACTTTCTACTGATTCGATCATTGTGATCGAATCATTCACGATTGACATACCTCTATAGGATCAAGTCAATTGGCAGGAAGTTAATTCCTAATATGGCAATTGGCCTAGTATATCACTGACTGAATGCGTCAATTCAACTTTATTACAGAGCATTGATTCCCCGTTAAAGTTGTTTTCCCGAGGACGCATTTTTAGTTCCGGATGCGGATTATTATCAACCGGTAATAATCCCCAGAAGAAAAAATTTAATGGTGTTATATCCGGTGACCCCTTGCCTAGTAGCTTCAGGACCGCCACGTTATTCCTTATTTTGTTCCAATTCCTAGCGGTCGTTCTCCGTGATACAATAATTGGTTTGCGGCGTAATGTGTAATACGACTGAAATAAAGGATTGATTGATATTAACCGGTAGAGATTCGGTCATTCAATACTTTCTATTGATACAATATTTTTGATCGAATCATTCACGATTGACACACCTCTAAAGGATCATATCAAATGACAGTTCTGTTCTGTTCTGTTCCGTTCGAAATTCCAATGACCTCCTGACAGGAAGTTAATTCCAAATGTGGAAAGTGGCCTAGTATATTAATTGACTGAAGCGTCAATTGATCAATTTTCTTTATTACAGCTTCAAAAATTATTGTATTGTACATACAACACCAATCGCCAGTCATAATACTTATTGGATCAACGCTTCCATTTAGTTACTACGCTTATATTTTGATATTTTTATAATATAATGTATTGTGGATAGGTTGGGATATAGATAGATAAAAAGCAATGAATTGTTTGTTGTTTTCCCGGGGACGCCTTTTCGCCGAACAAACCCCCCCTAATCCAGGACTGATAACCATACACTCCCGTCCACTCTATTTCAAACCAAACTGCACGGTATAGTAAAATTATTATAGTAAAGATTTTATTATTCTTACGAGTTCCTATAAAATATTGTAATAGGGTCAAACTTTTTTTACAGGCAACTTTCAGTCCTTAGCCTATAACTTAATAAAATAAACTATTTGCCTGTAGAAACGATTATAATTTGCGAAATATAGGTTACTTCCTGCATTGGAAAGCAATTTTTTTTAGATTATAGCTGCAGTATTCGAATTTCAATTTGAAAATGTATCGCCGGTCACGTGTTCCCAGTCAATAATTTCTTACTTTACTCTTTTATATTTCACGTCATTTTACTAAAGTTACTTTTATATATAAATAATTTACACTCCTACTACAATTTGTAATTGAATAAATAATGTTCAAAGATCAACAGTTTAGTTTCTCTAACGCAATTATTAACCAGAAGTTCCATCCCCGCAGCTGCATGTATCGCCGGTCACGGCAGAAATTGCTTATAAATAACGCTACTACAGATCGGCTTAATAGTTTTACAAATATGACGGTATGTGATTGAATTTGTGTAACGCGTGCTCCTGGGTAGGTAAGTTTCTTATTATTTTTATTTAGGTATATGGTAGAACATTGCCTACTTTGTACCAGGCGTATGTTTTTATGTTGTAATGCCGGTCACAAGGTTAACTCAGACCTAGCCTTAATTAAGGGAAAAATATTACACAAAGTCATTCTCTTGAGTACAGTTAATCATTTCAGTCTAAAAAAGTTTAGTTTTTTGTATCGCCGGTCACGCATGAAAATGTTACCGGAGATAAATTGATGTGACGGTTTGTTATCCGAAGCTATATACAATATTTTTTATTAACCATTTATAAACCATTAAGGAAAAATATATCTTGATGTGCAAGTTTCGTTTACACCTTAAGTAGATTAAAAATATGACTAATTTTCTTAGTATTTCTATAAGGAACATTCCAAAACTTTAAGCTAATATAAGACAGGGCTGTTATAAATAATAGGAACATGGTTATAGTGACTGATTAAAATAACTCAGTTCCAAATATTGGCGTTATATGCATCAGAAGAGTAAAATTAGCCATGTGACGGGCGTTAAATTATTAAAAAAATCGATGCTATAGACCAAGATCTTCGTGACGATGATCTTTTGCGTGGAAATATATAATTCCTCTAATTAGATACTATAAGAAACCTAGTAAAAAATTTACAGGTGTTTTTGAGATTATTTATTTTTAAAATCCGATTTATGAAAGTTGCCTGTAAAAATTTTTTGATCCAATAAATAAAATTTTCATTATTAATCCGTACCAAATAATATTGTAAACATAATTTACAAAACACTATAGTTAGAATTTCTAAGAAATTAGTAAAACCAAGTAAAATATATTGTAAATTTTACAACGAATATAAGTGCAAATAATTTACTTACAATTCCAGTAGTTAAATATTTTTGAATGTATGGAAATTTTACTGACGACTATTAATGTACTTTAGGTATTTTTTAGTGAAAAAATCACCAAGTTTAAATAAAGTCTTGTAAAAATGCATTTCTAAACAAAAGTTTTATTAAATTTTACAAAATATTTTAGTAAATTTTACAAAAATATATTTTTTTTCTAATTTTACTAAAACTTTTTGTTAAAATGTTGCTATAAGTATACGGCTAATTATATTATTAATTTTTTTTTTTTCCGTGCAGCCAGATAAAATCTGCAGTCATTTGTAGGATTTTGCATCATAATATTACTTTTTTTTAAATATGACACTCTATATATCAGAAGTACATTAGATGACGCCTTTTCTTCCGATCTCAAAAAAAAACACACATTTGCATTATTTTCTTTATTCCATCAAACATTGACAAAAATATGAAAAAATATATTATTGTTAAAAAGCATCAAGATAGCTATACAATTGTTTTGGTTGCTATGGATTTTATCTTTATTTTATCAGTCATTCTCAGAATTTTGTAGAAAAGTTATTTTAAATATGAAATATTATTATGCAGTGGGGGAAAGGTGTTTTATGTTTGATATTGTACATATGTCCAATGGATTGGAAAATCCGGTACTATAAAATGGCCGCCGATCAGCCCTGTGATTTCTTCTTTTGGGGTTATATTAAAAATATTGTTTATAATACACCGTGTTATTCGTTGAATGAACTGTATATTAGAATTGAGAAAGCCATTCTTCAGATTCAAACTATAGAAAAGTTTTATTAAAAATTAATAGTCACATTGTAAAAATGTTTCGTAAATGTATCGAAAATGGAGATGGTCATGTAGAGCAATATAGAGTATGAAATAATTAGTATATAATTCTAGTTATTAAATAAATTTTATAAACTTTTGTTATTATCTAGTTATGCAAATATTAATAAAATTGTTTTTCTACTACTCACTTGAAGAAAATAATGCATATGTGTGTTATATTTTTGAGATCGGAAGAAAAGGCGCCATCTAATGCGCTTCTGATATATATATAGAGTGTCCCATTTAAAAAAAAATAATAGTTTATTTTCGGTGTGACATATTATGACACCTACTGTCATTTTTGTCAACACTCTTGGTTTTTGAATGAACTCGCTAACTCAAAATACAAAAAAGTTACAGGCTCTTAAAAGTGGGACAAACTAAATTGATAACCCTGTACAATGAGATTGCTAAAATATGTCCCGAGCATACTTGTTTGTCGTCGAGCTCCAAATTATTGATGGCTTACTACAAATAATGTATATGTGTAAATTATTAAATACATATAATTGCGTTTAACCCAATTTTACTCTCGCTAGTAAATTTAAATTGCAATTATCTCAACTAACGCTGACTGTGTTACAACCAACGTAAAACATTATTATCATTCTAATAATCCCCTATTTCGATTGTAATTAGCTCTGGTGCCAAAAGTAAAGTTATTATGTTAATATATATTCGTTTAATATCTGTATTTATATCACGATTATTATATCACTAGGATACGAGTATAAGGAAGCATTAGAGAAGTTAAGCTATTAGAACTGCTATAGCTAACTTTTTCTATATTTAATATTGTCACGCGTCTATCTGTCTGTCGTCTGTCGCGGCGTATCTCTATGTTCGGTTTTGTTCGGGTTAATCAACAATAAATAAATAAAAAATTAAAAAATAAAAATTAAAATAACAATAAATATCATACACGGCAAAAAGACTATAGTAAAATTATTATTAGTGTTGGGAAAAAACCGATGATTTTAATAATCGAGTACTTAATACTCGAGCGATTTGAATAATCGAGCGAATCGCTCGAGCGATTAATCATTGAAATTTTTATGACTAAGAAGAATGTGTTGATAAAACACCAGGGGTTGATTTTGTAAGTTTAAGAAGTTTAGTCTAGAGTTTTTATTAAGGAAGAACAGTTGATTCTGGTTTGTTCGGGTTTGTTATGGAAATGACGTATTATATTTAAATGGGTGACTCCTTGGGTGTCCTAGAGAAGCGCTACATATTTTATTTTTTTTAAATCGACCGTTTTAAAAGGGGGGTAACAAACACTCTTACTCACAGGTCAGTCCGCGCTACTGTACAACATTTCACCCAGAGCCAATGGCAATGTTCCAAACTTAAAGTAAAACTGAAATTCCATATAAAATTATAAAAATAAATTATTTTCTACCTACTTGTATTTATCTTTATACCTAAAGAGCAAAGAAATCCAGGCACAAACACAATCAGTTCTTTTTTCTTTTTCATGGGAACACTCCTGGAAACACTTTATGTACACACAGTAATAGTGAAACAGAACCGATAGTGAGCTTTTGAAAATACAGTAATACAGATTATACTACAGATTATTAGATTTTATTGCAGGCGACGAAATTTGACGTCCAGAAAATCGCGTCAAGAAAATCAATATTCAAAGATTATTTAAGGACGGGCAAGATACACGCGCAAACGGAAAAAACAGAGCGGATCCGGAGACACGACGTATCCGGCCGCTGAATGGTCTTCAACTACCAGCCCGCAAGCGTGCGGCGCTATATGAATACAGCTAATGTAAGGCGTCAAGAGGTCATTGGCATTTGACCTAGTGACATACGTGCCTATTTCAAATGTATTTAATACTATTCCATATGTTTTTTCGGGTTGTTTAAAACCTAGTCCGTCGTATATGTTCTTCAATTAATTGTAGAAAAAGGTATTAAAGAATGGAAAAGTTTTTAAATTATTTTATTTTGTCTAAAGAGTTTAAGGTGTACATATGACAACATGGGCCAGAATTCCTTGATTGCTTACAGGTATCGCAGTGCCACACAGGTGTTTTTCTAGTTTGACGTCAGGTCACTTTTAACGCTGAATGAATTGAAAGCGCCATTTATGGGTATTTTTCTTCAATTTGTCTTTATCTCAGGAATTGCCGGTTTAAATATAATACGTCATTTCCATAACACCCTGTATATCCTTTAATTTTTTAAAATTTACAATAGCTACTGGCTAGCCAGTCAAAACAAAACCCATGTCGCGATGAATCCACTAAGGGATTTGGCATACTTCTTTGTATGTACCTTCTCGTTTATATGCCTTTAACAAAGATGTATGTCGTGTCAGCCTTCTGAACGTCAAACTCGAACGTCGCCAATCGGCACATTTCGGGTGGCAACGATTTTCGATTTTTCGCTTAAATTGATAACTAAAGTAATATTTCCTATGGAGCGAAAAACTGCTCGAATATACGAGCAGTTGTTTACCTCGAGCGCTCACACTACGAAGCAGCACATTTCGGTCGGCGTCAAGCGAAGCTCGGGTATCGAGTGAAAGGTAATAAGTAACAAGCGATGATTTTCGCTTTCGCAAATTCCATCATGCTATTCTTGGGGTCCCACCCTGGTAATCGGCAACATCGGTACTGAGACGAAACGTCAACTCAATGAGCAAACGTTAACTCAAGGAGCTAACTTCACGCCGCCTAAACCGATGCAATGGTATCGCACCGGGCGATTCCGGGTGGGCCAACATCTCCCATTTTAAAGGGGATTCAAAAATGTCAAAATAATGTGGTCATATAACAAAAAGTTAAAAATTGATACTATTTTTTTTTATATTTGAAAAACTGATTTTACTACAAACAAAAACTTTAATTATAGTTTTACGATGAAGCGGCGTGGTTCATATACTCGACTATTAGGTATTCTTTGTTTTTAAAATAACATGTATTTTCTTCCAAAATAAGAAAAATATGCCAAGAATTAAATTTGAACTTCAGGTAAAGTAACCTCTGCTGGCACAGCAAAGACACATTTTTATAACAGAGTGATAGAAGTCGTTAAGCGTATTCCCTATACCAAATATCAACTTGATTGTTTAAAAACTAACCGCAAGATGTTAAAAATAAGGAAGAAAAATTGAACTTTGACAGGTTGTAACTCGAAAAGAATTGAGTTTCCGACTTTTTGTTATATGACTTACCATCTTTATTTTGACATGAACCAATTTTAATAATTTCTGATTTCACTAATATAATACATATTCTAGAGTTTATAATAAAGCAGTTTACGTACTGATATGTCAAATTGTATAGGGTAGTGCATAAAATCTAAAGTCATGGAAATTTCCTAAAATTTAAATTAAAAAAAATTGAATTTAATTAATTTTTTAACTAAACCAATTAGAGATATATCTGGGTTAGGTACTGGGAAAGTATAGCCATGGCACTCTAGGTAACAAAGAAATTACCATTTCTTTTAAATAAACTCCTGGACAAAATTAACGCAACATCATAAATTTCCCATATCTTTGATGCTATTTTTTTCTGAATTTTTGATCCGATTTGAATGATTTTTTTTTGCATTGTAGGTTGGTTTCCTGACAATGTCATAGTTTTCGCTGTTTATGATAAAAATTTAATTTTCGATTTATGCTGGGTGTACTAAAAATGCTATGTTTTTTTTCCGAAAATTCGCATCACCCTGTGAAGTATATTAGCAACAGAAACATATTGCAGTTGACATTAAACGGTAGGTCCATCTTTCCCCAACAATTTCTTTTTTGGCTTACTTCATTATCTCTGTTATTAAAGAAGCGTAACATGTTTTTATAGACTTTAATATTCAACACTTTCATTGTTAAATGTTTTCAAGTAGACTATGGACTTTTTCTGACATTGTAAGCGATGTGTCAGCAGATGTTGTATTTTAAAGTTACAAAGGTCAAATGAAATTCGCCATACTGATAAGAACTGTTCGGAAACTGCTTATTAAACGTTTGTTTCGTATGCCCAGTTACCCAACGAGTATTTTAATCTTGAAACCTACTTGAAAACATTTAACAATGAATGTGTTGAATATTAAAGTCTATAAAAATATGTTACGCTATAAAACGGTATATTTCCTTTAATAACAGAGGTAATTAACTAAACCAAAAAAGAAAATGCTGGGGAAAGATGGACCTACCGTTTAATGTCAACTGCAATATGCTTCGGTTGCGAATATACTCCACAGGGTGATACGAATTTCCGGAAAAAAATATAGCATTTTTAGTAGACCCAGTATAAATCGAAAATTAAATTTTTATCATAAACAGCGAAAACTATGACATTGTCAAGGAACCAACCTACAATATAAAAAAAAAGCATTCAAATCGGATCATAAATTCAGAAAAAAAATAGCATCAGAAATATGGGAAATTTATGATGTTGCGTTAATTTTGTCCAGGAGTTTACGTTATATTGTCGAGAAAATGTTTCATAAACAATCATTGCGACATTTTATCTCATTGGGCTTTTACTAAATTACAAATGAAAATTATTTCAATAAATAACATCTATGATACAGCGTGCTGTGTGATTTAATTAATTTAACCATACCTAACTAGTTTTCATTTTGTTAAGTAAATGAATTAAATGAATAGTTAATTGTGTACCTGTATTATACAGGATGTCCGCTAATTAATGGTACATGGAAAACCCACAGACTCCTTACGTAAAAATATTAGGATTTAACTATACTTACCTATATCTGAAAGTTGATATTAACTGAGATACAGGGTGTTAAATTTAGAACTTCATTTTTGTTTTTCTCTAATAACTTTGACAGAAACCAACGGTTTTTTACAAAATTTGGCAATTATAATTTTTTTAGGACGAGAAATTGATTTTTTTGTAAAAACTTAATGTACAATGTAGCTGCCTGCGGCATTTTTAGCACATTTATTGGGTCGTAACTTTTTTGTACCTTAGTGTATTTAAATTTTTAATGAAAAAAACTTTCTCCTATTTATTATGTAAAAAAGGTATACTAAGTTGAGGTCGCCCAGAGTTACCGTTTCGGAGATATTTGCATTTAAATTCTTTAATGCGCCCTGCCCAATTACCATTAATTAGCAAACAAAATTGTTTCCTCAAATAAAAATATGAGAAAACAAATGAATTTAGACATGCAGTTTGCTATGAAACCTCCTTGTTGTTATTTGTTTGTTGATTATTGTAAGATAGCTGTGTGAGAAAATGTTTCATTTCTAAGTTTATCGTAAGTTAAGTAACAATGCAGAAAATTTTAATGGACGAGGTGCCTAGAGATAATATTCGGAAATCTATCCAACAACCTGATTTTACGATCCTCAAAAATATTTACGACCGATTAGGCGAAACAGGTACCTTTCGTCCTAAAAGGAATTCCAAATCACTCAAACAGTTATCTTACAATAATCAACAAACAAGTAACGACATGGAGGGTTTGTTCGGGTTTGTTCGTTTCATAGCAACTTCATCTCTAAATTTCATTTGTTTTCTCATATTTTAATTTAAGAAAAAAATTTTTCTTTGCTGAATAATAGTAATTGGGCAGGGTGCACTAAACAATTTAAATGCAAATATCTCCGAAACGGTAACTATAGGCGACCTCAACTTAGTAAACCTTTTTTTACGTAATAAACATGAGAAAAGTATTATTTTCATTAGAAACTTAAACACACTAAGGCATAAAAAAGTTATGATCTAATAAATGTGCGAAAAATTGTACATTATAATTTTATAAAATCAATTTCTCGTCCTAAAGGAACCATAATTGCCAAAGTTTATAAAAAAACGTTGGTTTCTCTCAAAATTATTAGAAAAAAAACAAAAATGAAGTTTTAACTTTAACACCCTGTATCTCAGTTAATATCAACTTTCGGATTTAGGTAAGTATAAATAAACCCTAATATTTTTACGTAAGGAGTCTGTGTTTTTCCATGGACCATTAATTAGCGGACACCCTATATACTTAATTGAAATTTAACATTTAACATTTCTTTTTAAAATTTCGACTTTTCATTTTTAGTTTAGCAAAAGCCGAAAGTGAGAAAATGCCGCATTGATTGTTTACAAAACGTTTTTTCGACAATTTGACGTGTTTAGAAGAAATGATAATTTTTTTGTTACCTCGAGTGGCATCACGATTCTTTTGGGCCAGTGTCTAACCCAGAGATATACCTCTAATTGGTTTAGTTTAAAATATAAATTAAATTCAATTTTTATGAAAGATGTGTCAACTTTAAATTTTAGGAAATTTACACGCATCTGAATTTTATGGGCTACCCTATACAATTGGACGTAGCATGACGTAAGCTGCTCTGCCCTAAACTCTAGAATCTATTTTCTATCAGTTGAATCAAAGATAATTCTAAAAATTGGTTCATTATTAACGAAATAACAGTTCCTTAATTAAGACGTGGATTTTTGAGACCTAAAGGACAGCCCAATCAGTGGGGAAATAATGATAAAGAGCCGGGAAAGTGTAAAAACATAATGTCTTAACTAAAGTATGTAATTTGTGTCTCTACAGCCTTTCATGCTCGAACATAAAGCAATGAATCGGTTGAGCAGTCAATTTTCCACACAGGTAACCGCACAGAAAATATTGATGCGAAGTCGATGTAATATTTTACGCCATTTTGCCCGTGGGTTAATTAGCAGACGATGAAATTGGGTATTCTGATTGATAACGCGTAATATTTATGGATAACTCTTATTATGGCTATATGTCGTTAAATGTGAAATATTTGTTAAAAAATAACGATTTATTTTATCTGTAGATATTATATATTTTTGGTAAAAAATAACATTTTAAATACCTTAATTTATAAAGATTTTTAAAAAGCTACGACAAATGAAACGAATTTATCATGACTGATAATTCGAAATACAGGGTGTTATGAAAATGACTGAGTATTTAAATCCGCAAATCCTAAGATCTAAACAAATTGCAGGAAAATAACCACGTTTCGAGTTAATAACCGAGGTAACTCACTTTATCTCGCTATTCACACATTAGGTTTTACTTGTCCTCTTACCTGACGTCTTAATAGGGGCATCCACACATAAGGTTTTACCTGACAGTCTAACAGTCTCTGTCTGGAGTCGAAAATTTCACCAAATCTGGTAATTTTATGAATAATCTGGTGATTGGTAAACCGATTTCTGGTATTTTTGTGAATTCTGGTGATTTTCTAGTTCATTTACATATTTTTTGTTAACAGCAGATGAATAATCTGGTGATTGGTGAACTTTTTAAAAAATACCGATTTCTGGTATTTTTGTGAATTCTGGTGATTTTCTAGTTCATTTGAATATAAAATATACTTTAGGCGCAATTTGATCTTCTATTTTTTTTGTTAATCGAAATACTTGGTACGATGATGACCTTTTTTTTTAATACGGTCACTTTTTTGGGGTAATATTGATATTTAATAACCATTTCTGGTGATTTCTTTCTATTTTTTTTTTCACCTGACAACACTGCAGTTTAACTTGAATACCTAAAGCGTCAGGTAAAACGTCAGGTGTAAGGTAAAACCTTGTGCATGGACGCCCATGGGCGACGTTTATAAGGGCAAGAGGGGCGGTTGCCTGAACAACCCCCCCCCCCCCCCCCTCCCCCTGGAATTTGATAACTTAATAACACATTTTAGTTCGTTCGCGGAAAAGGTAGGTACAGCTTGTCGTTTCGTTCTGTGGCTACCAAAACTATTTGAAGAATGCAGACGAGATATTATCGATGTTGTCAAATTACTTACCAAAAATCTAATAAGTTTTATGAAATTTATTATTTATACCTGTTATGAATACAGAATTTAGCATAATAGTTAAAAAGTTCGAAAATGTTATTATTCAGGCTGAAAATCAGGGGTATTTTGAGTTTTAATTAATATGTTCACACCTCCCTAATTTTAATTACCGGACGAAATTTAAATACTAATTGAATTATCTACTTACTAGCAAATCTGACAACATGTGAATATGCATTTAATCCAAACATTTAGTCGGTTAATAGGATCACTTCCGCCTCTATTTTGTTTCACAGCATTAAACAGAGACAAAAATATAATATGTGAATGACATTTTACTCGTTAGTTTTCCCGTGAGGCTGGAATCACTTTTATTAAGCAATTCCATTAAATTATAGCAAAATGGTACAGATTTAAAATAAGGCGCCTCAGTGGGATTCGATACTTTTACCGCATCGTGTGAACGTAGTGTACGAGTTGCACAACCATTACCTCAAAAATTCATTAAAATTAATACCAACACTTGCATATCTCGATGTTTTCTAATTAGTAAACGATGCCAACCGTGACACTTTCGAGACTAGCAGCCCTTCCACCAGGACTTGCATACAGCACATTGTAAAATCTTCCTGTACTAGCAACGTAAATGATTATTTTTTAAATATCATACGAACAGGGTACTTAGAAACGCATCAGACTTCACAGAAAAGGCTGATTTTTCTTACTGTCAGAAAAGAATGTTCAATCAGTTGTCGTTTAACTGAATGATTGACGATCGGAATTAAAGAACGTATTTGCATTTTCAAATGCGAGATAAAGTGAAATCCGTATTAATTCGAATTTAGATGTTAGAACCTAAGAGTAAGGTAAATACAGGGTGTTATGGAAGGTATTTTAATCATGCAAATACTGAGATAAAAACAAATTTGTAAAAAATAACACATTTAAATTCTTGTAAACTTTCAACTAGAATATGCGTTTTGAAATAGGAAGAAGGAGAACTTGTTCCATGGTTTTTTTATACCTAATTCGTTTAACAATAATTTTTTTATTATTTAAAATAAACATATCGGTGGGTTTTAAACAATATATTTCTTAAAATAACATCATATTAGATTTTATTCGGAACTAAAATATCGACGGATTTCTCTCAGACACCTTCACCATCAATGCCGGTATTCCTCAAGGGTCCATATTGTCTCCCACTCTCTTCTTACTCTACATTAACGACCTTCTAGTGAAAACGAAAAATCCTATATTTAGCTTTGCTGACGATAGCACACTTATCTCATCTTTCTCTTTGAATGCACAAACATCGGCTGACGACGCACACTTTCGCAGACAACATGAAGGATCACGCCTCAACAAAGACCTGGAAGAAATTCTGGCTTGGGGTGACAGTAACCATACAGCAGTTTTCTCTAAAAAGGTTAACATTACAGAACCGGATATAGTCATGGCAGGACACGCAATCCCACTGGCTTAATTTGCTGGGCGTCAATCTGGGTGGAAATATGTCTCGGCATAATCACGTCGTGGCAATCGCCAATAATTCTTAGAAACTTGGTGTACCCTTCCGAACTAGAAAGTTGTACACACCTCAACAACTTTTGACACTATACAAAGTCCAGATTCGACCATCACTAGAGTACTGCTCTCATGTCTGGAGCTGTGCAGTGTGCACCCAAACATGCTCTTCGGCTATTGGATTCCATCGAAAGGAGCGCCGCTCGTCTGATTGGAGATCAGGAGCTGACGAAGAACCTCAACAGCCTAGAACATCGAAGACAGGTTGGGGATTTGACTCTCTTTTACAGATATTGTCATGGAAAATGCTCGGCTGACCTTGCCCTCTTAATTCCGCTAAGAGCGGCGAGTAGCAGAAATACACGACGAACCACTGCCGCCCATCCATTAGTGGTTAGTACTCCTCGAACTTTTTATTATTTAAGAATTCTTTTATCTGGAGGACTTCATCCTTATAGAATGACCTTCCCGAGGTCGTTTTTCCCAACGAATATAACCTCCAACGATTCAAAACCAACGTGAATCGCTTTTGCGCACACGCACCACTCCCAGAGTACCCTAAAGGATTTTTCCAATAGTGCTTGTGTTTGATCATAAAAAAAATATTTAAATTAAAAATATTAAATAGGTTTATCACCTAACCATCTAAATTTTATTTTAATTACCAAAATCGGGTACCAGAAGCGACAAACGACGTCAAAGGCCAAACAAACCCTTTGCGGGTGATTTTTATTTGATTTCCTTATAATAGTGTCGTGCATGGATCGTGATTTCCTGCATTCGTGGGTTTTTAACGGCTGTTTAGTGTTTTGTTAGTATTCATCGGTTTGAAGTGATGGTTAAGATGGAAATGGATGCCACGATCTGATTAAAGTATTTCAAGGTGAGTTTGATTTAAAAAAAAATATGCTATCTATGCCTTCTTTTAAACAAAGAACTCCGGGGGGCTGACCGCTCATCAAAAAAATGTACATGTATTGCGGATATTCTATGATTGCGTGGATTGCGGGTGATTGAGATAAGATTTCGAGACTGAAAGGGAATTTTATTGGGGTTTTATTCGACTTAAAGGAAAGGATGAATTCAATTCATTTGTAACCGTATTTATATACAGGGTGCTATAAATTCCTGGGGATCTGGAAAATGTTGAGACATACGAAGATGGTTAAATTGAGGAGAAGTTGCATATTTTGGGGCTTAATAATTTGGTGGAAATAAATTTTAAGTATTCCGAATAACTGCAGAAATATCCGAAAAAAATAACAAAATATTCAGTTTTGGTTTTTAATTTTTCTTCTTGGGGAGAAAAAACACTTTTTCATAGCCGATTTTTATTTTCAACAACATAGCGTTATTAGTTTTAAAATTAGACTATTCGTTCTTTAGTACGCACCATACGCACCGGAAATTTTAAATACGGTTTCAGAGACTTTCTAATAAAGAAATTTAAAACAATTCAAATATTAATCAATCAATCAAATATTCACGTTTGCTCTGTTCTGAGCTATATAATATTTTGGGGTAAACAATTCAAAATTAGTGAAAGAATTTATCTCATTAAGACAGTCAAGAAATTGTATTAATTCCTTGCATTGAATGAATAGGTACATATAGTTTTAGGTTAGTTAGTTTTAGTTTTCTTATGAGTTCTAGGACTTTAAAGACCCTTCTTGCATTGATCAATGATCACTATTGAAGAAATACCCATTTTGCCTATATCAACTAGGATGATGATTATTGATGATAAATAATTAATTTTTTAATATTGGTACCTTCAAAAATAATGATTAAAACTATTAAGGAGTCCGCAGAAGAGTAAATATTAAGGAGTTCACATATCGACTTATGTGTATGTATAGGTCTAATCGGCTGGTTAAATAAATTAATATGTGGCGAACTGGCGTCGATTTAATGGTGAAACAGAATGTATTGAGATTTTAGTGGATTAAGAACCAAACGCCAATTCCGAAACACAAGCCCAAATTACACTGATAGAACCGAATAAGTTGCCGCGCGAACAAATACTAAAAGCGCCAATCGTGATTACTCCCACCACACGCAAATTTTAGCGATTGCGGGTATGATTGCGAGAAGGATTGTGGGATCGCGAGAAGAATTGCGAGATTTCCGTGTGATTGCGAATGATTTCGGATGCGATGTAAAAGTATTGCGGTGTGAGACCCCCGAGAAGATACTTTCGATTTGTTCGAACAAACCCGAATAAACCCCTTGCTAGCTCCAGGATCGTGAGTCGCCTACTGTGTAGACCAGTCGTGATTAAAACATTTGATTCTGGGCATCCTCTGACTTTATGGAGAAATCAGAACCTTCTGAAAGAAATATTAAAACACTAAATATTCAAATACACTTATTGACTTTATTCTTCACTTTATAGTTGATTCAATGAGATCTTCATAAGAAGTTTTAATTATAAACGAGTGAGAATGTTGAAAAAACTTGGTTAACTAAACTTATGGTTATATCGAGGGTATGTACATATTATATACAAATTGCATGACTAGGACCTAAATAATAAAGCGAACATTGGTACAATAACGACCGCAAATATCCAGGGAAAAATTCATGAATTTTCTATGGTGGGCGCAATAAAGGGAAATATATGAAAATCCTGATTATATCAGTACACATGTTACAATGATAATATTAGAAAAGTAATTGACCTTTAATTAAATGGTAAAAAATATTTGATACCGGTCTCCGGTTCTCCAATGGCGAACCCGAACCTCGGAAAGAAGCAGTTCTCCACTGTCGAATCTTCCTCCGTTCAAACCAACAATGATATACCAACGGTAAGATATGACAGCATCGTGTTCCTGGTAAATCCATACAAATATTACTACTGGATCTGGACATTCAACGAGGATACTCACTCGGTGGCAACAACAAGCAAAGTGCAATAAGGGATGAGAACGTCTAGATGAGCATCAATTAGAGCTTGAGCTTGAGCATATACTGAAACGTGAGCTGAAACTTAAATCTAGAGCCTTACTTGAGTTAGAGTTTGAGCATAAGTTTGAGTTGGAGCCGTACTTGAGCTCTCTGACCACGTGGGATATCTTCAAAACTATATCGCCACATACAAGACTAGTCTCCACCAAATCTCAATAAATCCATGTCATCCAGTTACTGCTACAAAACACTCTTATCCACATCGGAGAAGGTACATACTTTTAACTGGCAGATATATTTATGAAATTACTTGGTATTTTACAAGGATAAAAATACTTCAAAACTGCATCATCGAACTTCTTGATGGAAAGTGCTAAGCCATCCTTCTTGATTAACGAGCTAAACTAGTTGTTGTCAGAAATATGTATATTGACTTTAATATTTTCCACTCTCGTAACGAAACTATTTGTTTGCTTATTTGTAATGTTCAGTTCAAAAGATAATTTCTTGATTTTGAAAATTAATGAATTAATTGTAATCTTTTGGCCCCCCCCTAATGTAATAATTTACAATACTCATTTACATTTAGAAAACATAATTCCTGCGTATATAAAAAGCTACTGAAGGAGTGCAGTGAAGCTTCTCTTAGGAGGACACCACCTACGACCGTCTAAATGTATCCGCCTAATAGAGGTGTCCGTTCATGGGAAATTTGCTATTAGGTAATATGTAAATGCAAAATTATTACTATGTATATGTACATGGTGTCCGTTCATGGGAAATTTGCTATTAGGTAATATGTAAATGCAAAATTATTACTATGTATATGTACATATGTACAAATAAACATAACATAACACACTAGTTTTAGTTGGGATATAGTACTAAAAAATATAATAACTTAGTTTGTGTTTGCGTTTTATACTTGCCATCTAGAAAATGTCTGATAACAATTCCATTGTTGTAGAGTCACCTCTATTATTTGCATACTCTTATAATTCCTTTACCATACTAATGGCTTGTTGATAATTGGTGACATTTGTTTGAATACTGCATTCAACTTCTTCATCAGAGTCGTCAGATAGTGATGTGGTTTCAGTTTGGACTACATAATCGGTAGGAATGGGGTAACTATCATCTTCTAATAGCACATTGCTATCAATGTTAATGAACTCGCCCAAATCATTGTTATCAAATTACAAACTTCCACAACATCAATATTCTCTTTCAGACTCAAAACGCGACATTTGTGTGCCATTGTTTACGATTTTAACCTTACAACTCTTACTTACTTACACATATGCGATTGGTTGCCGGTCTGTCTTCAGAGAGTTCTTGCATCGTACTTATTCGTCTCCCAAATGCTTATAAACATTTTTTTGTCCGTTTAAAGGAGGGTTTTCGCACTCTTTGTATGAAAAAAGCCTGTCCGCGTCCGCCCAAGAGAGGTTGATTTTCATGGAATTTCATATAGCTAGTTCCGGACTATGAAAAAATGTCCGCTTAATAGAGATGTTCGCTTAATAGAGGTGTCCGTTATGAGAGGTTTCACTGTATTTTCTTTTTAATATAATTTTACTATTGTCTCACTACTGGGACAATCTGTTCAGAAAGTTCGAATTGATTATTCCAAAATTTAACTAATTCAACAATACATCAATGACACTTGTGCCAAACAACTAATTTAGCACGGCGGCGTGTAAAACAAGAAGGGCCGGTTATAAGAGGACCAATCTCAACCCTCATCACATTTCAGAAGTGGATTAACGACGAGGTCGAAAAGTTATTTGTAAAAGTCGGAAATGACCGAATGATTTAAGAAATTAATTTATAAAATAATTATTTTTTCTTGGTTATTAGGAGCTTTAGAAAATCACGAAAATATGTAGGTACAGGGTGTCACACCGGGAACAGCCTCGATCTATACGGGTGTTATGGAAATTACTTATTATATTTAAACCGGCAAATCCTGAGGTGAAAATAAATTGAAGAAAAATAACCATAAATGGCGCTTTAAATTATTAAGCGAAATATACACTTTATATGAAATCTCAAAATTTACGTGGCCGCTCCTGAGGACCTTCGCAATCAATAGTTTTTTGAGGCATCTCGAGGTTCAAAAGAGGTTAACGTATTATAGGCGGTGTTGTCATATTGCAACACAGAACACGTGTTCAGTTTTTAACAACAATACATCTTTGACACGCGTTATTATATTCTTTTGCAAACTATTTAGAAAAAAAAACTACAATTTTAAGGTACATACTATCTTACCTTGGATCTTATTTTAAAATGAATCCGTTTTATAATTAAATTCCATAAAGAAATAAAACACAAAAAGTATGTTTTTCAACAGCTCAACTTTTAAACTCACACAAATTTGAAATCACATCACAACATTTATTATTATGAATTATTTCACAACAGAAAAAAAATTGGGTACTTCTACAACTAACAAAACGTTTAAAATTCGTATACGTCAAGCACGTGGAACTCTCGACAGCGTCACTCCGCGCCCGAGTCTCGAAACATACTGAAGCAACGATAGTGGTGCGTGGCAGGTATCCAAGCAATGGCGAGACATGCGGTGTGATCTGACAACATGGTTAGTATACTCTAGTGACCTACATTGTTTGCTAAGTGAATCCAGATGGAACGGCGCGACAGTATGTGGGTAAAAAGGGTTTTTACCTTAGCATTTAGATATTCGATTTAAAAAAAAAGTATGTAGACTTTCTCTAGGACACCCAAGAAGTCACCCATTTAAATATAATAAGTCATTTTCATAACATCCTGTATATCAAAAACTACAAAATTGTGAAAATTGGACAGTATGTTAATGTTGATGGGTGCAACTCGGCTAAAATATTTTCAAGTTGGTGGTATAGTTGTTGCAGAATTATACCGTTGACTCTAAACTACCTGATTAAACCCTGTTGCATATGCCCCAACCACTTAAAAGCTAAATAAATGGGATCAGGGCCGTCTTGAAAATGTATACCACACCACATGATTTATTTTTATAATTTAAAATAAATAGATAGATATTTTTAGTTTTAGGTACCTATAATAAATGTAAAATAATGATAACAATTAATGATAATTGAAAATAATATAATTTAAAAATATAACTGTTAGGATAACAAGTACAATAAAAATTAATTAAATTCTAAGAAACTATTGATAATTTATTCAAAATTTAACTCTGTATCACTATCACTATCTTCATCTAAGCCTAAACTTATAATTAAGGGTTGAACATTTGTAATCATACAATTGTAAGAATTTTCCACCTTAAGTACATGCTGTACACAGTTTTTCCAGCTGTCTGCAGAAATTTTTCTTACTTCGTTTTTAATTAATTCTACTATAGATGCATTTAATGTAGGAGAAATATTATTTCTCCTAATATTGGATTTTAATTGGTGCCATATTAGCTGAATAGGATTGAATATACAATAGTACGGAGGAGTCCATTTTCTGCTGCAAGTTTGTCACACTCGTATTCATTATTTATTTTAAAAGCTTTTAATACTTCTAGCAGTTCTCGTTTTTTGTAAGTTTCTTCAAAATATAAATCATTTTCAATCATAAAATTTTGAATTTCTGCTTTTGTATTATTAGAATTGGGAATGATTTTTGCTTGCCGACTATGATAACTAGCATTGTCCATTACTATGACGCTATTTTCAGGTATATTTTTAAGGAGTTTATATTTAAACCAATCTTCAAAAAGTTGTGCGTCGGTATCTTGATGTAATCTAAAGAAGAATCTGCTATGTGTTTAGCTGAAAGCAACAGACAATTTGGAACAAACCCGTTCTCTGAACCAGCATGTAATATTGTGTTTATTTTACCTTTATTTGATGGTGCCTTGGTTTGACATTTTTTGGTAGAATCATCCCAACCTTTCCTTGGAGTGTCATGGGTATCGAACCATGTTTCGTCAAGGTAAATAATTGGACGATTTTATTCTATAAATTGTTTAATAGCTGTTAAATAATTAAGTCTCCATTCCCGTAAACGTTGAGATTCCATTAATGTTTGTCTTTTATCAATGCTTCGGTATTTAAAACCCATTTTACGCAATAATATGTTCCTAAGGCTTGAAAGGCTACATGAGATATTTGTTTCGTCTTTAATCATCCGCTCTTTGAGGGAAATCAAAGTGCGTACAGTTTGTGCCTCATGCATACATTTGGTAAATCTTTCTTCTTAATAAATCCATGTCATTTTCGTCAATGCTTCTAAACGTGCCAGAATCACTCCGATTTTTTCTAGGATTAACAGGTTTAAGTACTATGTCTCTTACCGAAGATAAAGGAGTTTTTGTCAAAGTAGACGTCTCTGCTAAAGCATCCATCGAATTAAAATTTCTACTCAACAACGATTGATACACATTTTTAATTATTAGTTTGGCATCGGTAGATAAATGCTTTCTTTTAAAAATGACACTTGAAGATGCCCCCCTATCAGCACAATTCCAAGGACGCCACATTCTACCACTAATAAGCATAACTAAAAATTACCCGCCGGAAAACCACTAAAGATTAAAATTATTAAAAATCACTTTGTATTTATATATGCATCAGGCATAGGTATAAATTGAATTTGTATACCTGGTCCGGCTCTGCTCGAAAAGGTTTTAAAATTTGGTATTTTCTTATTTATTTTATGGTCGAAGGGATAATGAGGTTTATTGCAGTCAAAAGATCAACGGCATAATTCTGCAAATACTATACCTACGGTTATACCGGATGTCGGTGTCAACCTGTTTATTTTAAATGGAACATCACACATATTATTACATTTTTGGATTCTACGCAAGATTTTAGGCAGATTTCGTATACTTATCATGTTTGATATATTTAAGGTTTTATATCTAAAATGATATTTGCGGGCCTTAATGAATTATTAATTTTTCTTGGAAGGAAGCCTTTATTATTTAATTTGGATTGGATTCCTTGTTGGAAAGGACCTGCTTTCATAGATTTCTAATATTATATTTTGATAACTCTGCGATGGTTCACAAAATAAGATTAAAAATGAAATTGAGAAAACTGCAAAAAATATACCTTCTCAAGTGGAAACCCCCAAATTTTATAATTAATTTCTATTTAGCATTAAAAATAAGTGTAAGTTTGTATATTACAAAAATTTGTAGTTTTCGATTTTGCTGCGAATTTTAAGTTCAGTTACTCCTGTAGTCGGCTATGGGAAGTTGAAAAACAGACAAATGCTAAAGAAATGTATGAAACTGTCACTTCCATTTGAAAATTATTAATATTGAATTTGAATTGAATTTCGAATAAAATAATGTTCTTAAAATTTGACATCATAAATTCAGGGTCATATTATCAACAATTAAGTTGACGATGATTCCTTGAAAACGAAACGTCGTATAAAAAATTTTTTGGATAATATTTGTTTCCATTAAAAGGAGCTGTGAGAATGAATTGTCAGTTTTGCTCTAACTTTGCTATTAACGTTGGTAAAAAATTTAATTAACAATCCAAAATTTCAGTTTTTTTTAAATAATCAATATTTAAACACACATAACAAAACCGAAACCTTTCTTATGGCATATTATTAGTGCTTTGGTTGCGATAGGTGTTCCCCATTTAATCGAAGTTGAATCTGTTACCATTAACGAGATACCCATACCGTATATACAGGGCACACCAAGTAAAATGGCCTATTAGAAGTATCTCTAGAACTAAATGAGATTTTATTTTGAAAATTTGGCTGTGACTGCTTTTCTGAGTTTATAAAATATTTTGGATGGTGCGGTGTTGCCTGATCATACCGAAAGTGGTAGCAACATCGGAATTTTGAATGGAATACCCTATATATTATATTTTTTTGGAATCTAGGTAAGAATCTAGTACAGTTTTCTGTATAATATCATATACCTATTTTTAAGAGTTTTTGAATTAAAAAAAATAAATAATCTTGTAATTTTTTAACGCCGTATCGGGACCTGAAAAGAAAATGATATCTTTTTAGCGGTTACAGCTAGAAAACTAAAATTTTATAATATTCAACATTATTTAATTAGTTTCATACAGGGCATCTCCATAACAATATATCTGAGGGAGACGAATTATGGCAAAAATCTTCTTTTTTTTAAATGGGACACCCTGTATTTGATATGTTTTGCTAATGGAGGATCGTCAAATGGATTTTTCGTTATTTTGTTACTATGAATCCATTCCACAGCCAACTACCAAAAAATATATTTTTATAAGATAATTTTTAAATTTCGCTATAAAATATTAAAGATAGGTATATCATTAGACATATCAAATACAGGGTGTCCCATTTAAAAAAAAAAAGATTTGTGCAATAATTCATCTCCGTGCCTCTCAACGTGCCCAACGTCGCTTGATCTCTTAAGCTCCTTACGAAGGCGAAGACCGAGTTCTGATTGATCCGTTGCATCTGATTTAAGCTTCTCATTCTTGTAAAAAGTATTTTTACAAAACTTTATTTAAAATTAGTCATTAGTACATTATTTTCACTTACATTCGTTATAAAATTTACAATTGATATACTGATATATAATACTTGATTTTACTAAATTTATTAGAAATCCTAACTATAGTTTTATGTAAATTATGTTAACAATATTATTTTGGTACAGATTACTAATAAAAATATTAACACTATACTTTACTATAATTACCACCTATAATAACCCAGGCAGCAGTTTTCTCTAAAAAGGTTAACATTACAGAAACGGATAGAGTCATGGTAGGACACGCAATTCCACTGGCTTCACCTATTAATTTGTTGGGCGTCAATCTGGGAGGAACTACAGCATACAGAACTGGTGATCCGAGAATCAAAACACAGGCAAACCAGGCAACTCAGAGCGTCAAAAGGTTATTAAGAGATACAGAATCTGGAATCTGGGATAGGAAGGTTGAGAGCCTGAATATTGAAGATAACAGTCTGTACAGAATGACTAGATCACTGACAAAAGGCAGCAGACAACAAATGCCACACATAATAACAACAGACAACGTGACGATCACTGAGCCCCGAGAAAAAGCTGAAAAATTTGCTGAAGCTCTTTACGAGCAGTTCAGCGAAAATCCAACCACCAACAAAGCAGCAGAGGATCGGATCAACAGAACTGTAGAGATCTTCAAAAGCATGGATCATCCGCCCGATCCAAACCTGCAACACATCACTGCAGAAGAAGTAAAGGGTCTGATAGCAAAGACCAAAATAAAGAAGGCACCCGGTATAGATGGCATATCCAACAAAGCATTGAAAAATCTACCGGATAACACCATTAATGACATAGTCTGCATAACAGATGCAATGCAGATGCTTGGACACTTTCCTATCGCCTGGAAGAAGGCAAAAATCATAATGATAGGAAAGGCAGGCCAGAAGAAAAATCTGATAAGTGGTTATAGGCCGATTAGTCTACTGTCTAACGTGGGCAAGTTAGCGGAAAGGTTAATCTCGGGTAGGCTTTCAGCCTTTGTCGAAATTAATCACTGTATACCAGAGGAGCAGTTCGGCTTTAGAGCAAATCTGTGCACAGTTAGACAGGCGACGAGGTTGGCCTCCAACATACTTAAAGGATTCAACAAGAGAAAAAGCACTGGAGCTGTGCTGTTTGACATCAGTAAAGCGTTTGATAAAGTATGGCACAACGGGCTAATTCTAAAAATGATAAGGTTAGGAATCCCCAACTACTTGATAAAGGTGATAGTTTCTTATCTGGAAGATATAACTTTCCAAACCTGGGTAGATGATGAGCTATCTACAATTAAAAACATAAGAGCAGGCGTGCCTCAAGGATCAGCTTTAGCCCCCCTACTATTCAACGTTTACACAGCGGATATTCCCCAGCTCCAGTGGTGTGACAAATATATATATGCGGATGACACAGGCATCGCAGTGGCAGGAAGGAGCCCCCGACTAATACTGGTCAGGCTTAAAAGGAACATAGCCATTCTGGAAGAGTGGCTAAAAAAGTGGAAGATAAAGATAAATCCCGATAAGACTCAGGCAATTTACTTTTCAAAATCGCGTTACAAATTCCCGGCGGGGAAAGTCAAGGTTGGAAACAAAGATATAGACTGGCAACAAAGCGTTAAATATCTAGGTTTGCACTTTGACAGAAAGCTCAATTGGAAAGTAAATACAGCCAACACCATCAAGAAAGCCAATCAACAACTAGGTGCAATATACTGTCTGCTGAACAAGCGCAGCAAGATCAACTTAAGAACGAAGGTCACCCTCTATAAGACTTTCATCAGGTCAACGATGACATATGGTGCGCCAGCGTGGTGCACCATTAGTAAGAGTGACAGGAATAGAATTCAGGTGATGCAAAACAAGGTTCTAAAAATCATACTTAACATGCCGCGATACACAAGAAATGACGTCATCCATAGAGATCTCGAAGTAGAAACAATCCCCGAGTTCTTCGATAAAACCATCGCGAAATACCACGCCAAGGCTAACATTGCCGACAACAGTCTGATACGTGCATCACACGTGCATTCAGAGCCAAATACATGTTATAAACTACCTAAAGACTGGATCAGTCGCAACCGCGATTGATCCAAGAATAAGGGTCTCAAAAACAAAAATATAGGGCCTTGATTGCTGAACCAAATTCAACCACAACTCCAAAAACGACAGCCTACGCCTACCCACTACGCCTACCCTATACGTTCGGAGCTCCTGAAAATTTGTTCATTCGATTAAGTTCGAATGGAAAAATTGCAGGAGCTGTCACCAAACAAAGCGCATAGCTTAAAAGCTAGATACAGAGACAAACATACACGATTGCAGACAACACTATCGAGTGAATATGAGTCAAAGGCTAATTGCCTCACTCCCGCGGTGGGTTTAGTCGGTTAGCCTACCCTCGTTAACCTACGAGGATGTTCTTTTCCTTCAGAATTCCCCCAAGTTGCCAAGCCCGACACTACCTTGCAGCCGCGTCTGCAAGGTGTCTGTCTGCAGATTCTCATCGCTTCTCCAAAAAAAAAAAAAAAAAAAAAAAAAAAAAAGGGAGGAACTATGTCTTGGCACAACCACGTTGTGGCAATCGCCAAGATGGCCGCACAGAAACGTGGTGTACTAACCAAAAAGTTGTATACATCTCAACAATTTTTGACACTATACAAAGTCAAGATTCGACCATCACTAGAGTACTTCTCTCATGTCTGCAGCTCTGCACCCAAGCCTACTTTTAGGCTACTGGATTCCATCGAAATGAGAGCCATTCGTCTGATCGGAGCTGACAAAGAACCTCGACAGCCTGGAACATCGAAGACAGGTTGGTGATTTGACTCTCTTTTACAGATATTTCCGCCCAGAGCGGTCAATAGCAGAATCCATATGTGGTTACGCTTAGTACTCCTCGAACTTCATTATTTAAGAATTCTTTCATTCTTATGGAACCCCTACGCGAGGTCGTGTTTCCCAACGAGTATAATCTCCAACGATTCAAAAACAACGTAAATCGCTTTATGCGCACACGCACCACTTCCAGAGGGCCTTAAAGGATTTTCCTATAGTGTTTGTTCATATAAAAAAAATTATTTTACCATAGTCTTTTTCCCTATAGAAAGTCCGTAGTCGTACATTTATATGTCTCTTTTTAATTTTTTATATCGCCCATCAACCCTGTGTAAAAGTCTTCACGTCTATCAGGAGATTACCGCTGTAACAGTATTTTATTTTATAAACCAAAGGGCATAAGTTTTCACTCCGTCCGACATCCTATATATTTCGGAATTTGTGTCTGGGTCCCCGCCAGCAACAAATCAACCCGACACTACGTTTCACGGCTTTCATTTTGACCTCTGTCCCTCCCGTCACACTTTAGAAAAAGGGTCACAGTTTGAACTTTCCACGATATTTTTGTTAAATTCTTTTGGCCGAAGAATCAAGGCAAGCATAGGAAAGTTTTTATGAAAGTAAAGACGCTGATTTACGTCGATAAAAAGTAATAAAAAGGAAAAGAGCAAAACTGTCTAGTCGAAAGTTGTAAAACTGATCTGAATTTACTGGATCTGGTATAATAAAATTAATTTTATTAAATAAAGGTTTTTGAATATTAAATCTTCACTCCATATATTTCTACTATACCTAAGTAGTGACTTCCGTGGAATCTGTAGAGATGTGTATGCCAGTATATTAAAGTGCAAATTTTATAAAGTATTATATTTTGGCACCCATCCATGTTAGAAAACGAGCCACTTGCGGTGAGTTTTTTAGGAGGGCAAGTGCTATAATACTACTTTTTCATTTTTAAGTCTTTTTAATGAAAACAATATATGCCATTCAAGAATCTTACATCAAGGAGGATACGACTTTGCTTCACAGTCTTTGAAGAATAAACAATTCACATTCTTAGGTGGATTGTAAACAACTTTCCTGCAGAAAATACAATCGAGTAACTTTGAAAATTAGTATAATTTTTCTTTGTCGTTTTCTGTTAATTAGGAAAATACGTTGCCGCTTATTGGTACGGCCATCTTTCATACCTGCTTTCATGTTTGACATCACCAGATTAACAACTGTCATATTTGTCGTTTTCCTTAAATGAAATTCTTTGTTGTTTTTAAGTGTTTGTATGTTAAATTTAAGTAATGTTTGTGAAAAAAATTGTAACCTTTAACTCCATTTGGTAAAACGATGCCAAGTCTGCCAGAAACTAGATAGATAGATAGAAAAATATAGACATTGAGTTCGTTAGTCGATTGATTGTTTTTCCTAACAAAGACATATCGAACCAGTTACCTGTTACAGAAACAGACAGAAGATAAAAAGATATGGGGATTCCCCAATGCCATAGGGAAATATGCCATTGCTATGACATTTGACCGGTGTCTCTGTTTTCATTATGATAGTTGGTCGGTTTGATATGTCTTGGCTAGGAAAAACCATCAATTGACGATTGATAGAAATTTACCGCTATGGTTTTGTTCGGGTTTGTTGGGGTGGCGTATGATTGTTTCTCTTCCTATTTGTTGGACAGGGAGCAGTTTGTACGCTGTAGAGAGGAGAAGTCTGGTGTAATGGGTGTTGAACATGGAGTTCCTCAGGGATCAGTTCTTGGTTCTTGGTTAAGTGCCACTAGACTTAACTGTCAAATTAACAGCCCCCATATATTTATATATATATATTTTTAAGCCTATTGTTAAGGAATAGAATATAAACGGCGATATAATGGTAGCTAACAAATTGATACCAGGCCATACCATAGACTAGCTAGAGCAGCGTTACTCAAACTTTTTTGATCACGGACCCCTTTTGATACTAGAATTTTGTTGTGGACCCCAGCCGCTCACTACATTAGTACAGAATTAATTGTGGGATAGGAAGTCATGCCTAACTAACTACATTTAGTTAAAAATAATTTTTATTCAAATCTTATTATTTTTCACAAATCAAAAAGAATTAATAAGCAAAAATCTGAAAAACTGGCTGCAGCAAATGTACTTAGTGAGATGGATAGTTCTGCTTTCTTCTTCTTCCACGCAGCTATATTATGTTGGGCTTAATTTGAAGAAAGCTGCAGCCTTATACAGTGTGTCCACTGATTGACTATCGAAGAGGGAAAACTTTTTTATTTGTGGGTTTATGAAAAAAAGTTATTTTTCATAAAAACTCCTGCTTGTTCTCCAACGACCAAAAAGTATAGTATTTTTTCAAATTTATATACCGGGTGTTCAGAATTTAGAAAAATATGAAAAAAGCTAAGAACAAAGTACCCTTATGTGTAAAGATAGGATAAAAACTAATTAGTAAAAGTTGTTGTGGTTGAGAACCTACGTCTCATTACCAAGTTTTGACTTATTAGCTAAATGTACAGAGACAGGCAAAAAATTCCAACTCATAAAATATGATTTGCTTTAAATTAACGCATTTTACAAATTAGTTAATCTTTAGAACGTATTTCTTTGTATAATATTTATCTTTATACGAGGAATTGTCGAAAACGGCTAAGTAACTACCCATGTTATTAAAAAATCAATACGTTTTAAAATAAAACCGTGCACTATTCATAATTAAACGAATTTATTAGAGAACGAAAGAAGTACGGTCCAATTATTCCGTTGTACGTAACTGCACACTACAAAGAAATACGTTCTAAAGATTAACTAATTTGTAAAATGCGTTAATTTAAAGCAAATCATATTTTATGAGTTGGAATTTTTTGCCTGTCTCTGTACATTTAGCTAATAAGTCAAAACTTTGTAATGAGACGTAGGTTCTCAACCACAACAACTTTTACTAATTAGTTTTTATCCTATCTTTACACATAAGGGTACTTTGTCCTTAGCTTTTTTCATATTTTTCTAAATTCTGAACACCCGGTATATAAATTTGAAAAAATAATATACTTTTTGGTCGTTGGAGAACAAGCAGGAGTTTTTATGAAAAATAACTTTTTTTCATAAACCCACAAATAAAAAAGTTTTCCCTCTTCGATAGTCAATCAGTGGACACACTGTATATCTGGTTCGGCTGACGAAGCACCTCGACAGCATAGAACATTGAAGACAGGTTGGGGATTTGACTCTCTTTTACAGATATTTTCATGGAAGGTGCTCGGCTGACCTTGCCCTCTTAATTCCGCCCAGAGCGACGAATAGCAGAAATACACGACGAACCACTGCCACCCATCCATATGTGGTACTCCTCGAACTTCATTATTTAAGAATTCTTTCATCTGGAGGACTTCATCCTTGTGGAACGACCTTCCCGAGGTCGTTTTTCCCAACGAATATAACCTCCAACGATTCAAAACCAACGTGAATCGCTTTTTACGCACACAGTCTTAGAGTGCCCTAAAGGATTTTTCCTATAGTGCTTGTGTTTGATCATAAAAAAAAACTCCTTCTGAGTTAAGGGAATTTCGCCATTATTTCCTCAAGTTTTTTTTTAATGTTCGTGAACTTCCCTAACAATTATAAAGTATACAGTCGAAAAAAGTTAATTATGCCATTGTTAAGCACTTTTTAACATTAACTCTGCACTAACAAGCACAGTCGGTTAAAAACCGGGACCTAAGAACCCTCTGTGTATACTTGGCCGGCTTATTTAGACCACAAAATAAAGTAAACCCTCCCGACTACGTCAGCTTGTTTTTCCATTTTATATTTCTCCCGTATTTATCTCGTTCCGATTTCGTCCAGCCTGTCATTTATATGAAGTGCCGTAAATAAGCTCTTTATATTTCTTAATAAATTATATCCTTAAACTAATTTATTTGATCGATTTTTGTGGTGCTTTACATTGAGAAACTCAATTTTTAGGACTAAAGGAGTTTGAGTTTGAATACCTGCCAATTCGTTAATATTCTAAATTTAAAAAAATATATTTCTTCTGTTGAAGGTAATGACTAATAGCTATTTATTATACAGGGTGGTCCAAGATGGGTGGCGAGCGGCCGTATCTCCAGAACCATACATGCTACAACTTTGGGGTAAAAAATTCATTAAGAAATATGACCAAAAAATTAGCTGGAAAATATTTTTGAGTTCGTAATTTTACCGCTAGGGGGCGTAATCGCTATGCTACGATACAAAATACTTACTTTCTGCTAATATCTTCAAAACAAAATACGTCGAAAATTAACTTTTTATAATTTCTGTAATATCCTCTATAAAATTTGGGATAACAATTTTTTTGTAGTTACTATGGTAATGGAGGGGGAAAGGTAATAACTAAAAATACTAAAAGGGCCGTAACTTCGGTTTGCGTTACCCAAATTTAACAAACTATGGCATGTTTTAAAGAACTTCTCGTCCTGATTAAACGTTATTATTAATAATTTGAAAATTAGTTCGTGCGGATGATAAAAGAGGGCGTTTTTTTTAAATATTTCTTCTTTCTTCGATTTCTTGAAAAATTTAAATGCAGAAAATGGACAATTGCGAAATAAAACAAAAGAATAAATAATTTATGTAATAAAAACAATTTATTTTAAATGTTCAAATTTTTTTCCATCATTTGCAATGCAACGATTTAGTCGTTCTCTTGTTGAAATTACGGCTGCTTGTATTTCAACCCGAGGTAAACTATTTAAAACATTTCTAATTCGAACAATCATATCTTCTCTTGTGGTTGGTCGGACTTTGTAAACAATATCTTTAACTCTGCCCCACAAATAAAAATCCAGACATGTCAAGTCGGGGGACCTGGCCCGCCAGAGAAATACACTTCCCCTGCCAATCAATCTATTTGGAAAATGTTCGTCAATAAAATTCCGTACCACAAGTGAATAATGAGCGGGGCACCCATCGAGCTGCAACCACATGCTACGTCTTGAATCTAAAAGAACATTTTCCAGTAGTCTTGGCAAATCAAACAGTAAAAAATGTAGGTACATTTCACGTGTTAAAATACCTTCAAAAATATGAGGATCGATAATCATTCCGTTTATAACCCCACACCAAACATTAACTGAACATCGATGTTGATTATCATCTTACGTGACCAATAGTGCATATTGTGCAGGTTTACTCTTCCAGTATTAGTAAATGGCACCTCATCTGCCCATAATACTTGAGATAAAAATTAGGGATTATCTCTATAATCATATTTTTTTAGCCGATAGCAATGGTTCAATCTATTGTCAAAATCGGCAACACTTAGGGCTTGATGATGAACAAACCCGAACAAACCCGACAAGGATTCTTTGAACTGTAACGTAAGAAACTCTTAAATCTCTGACAATTTCTCTAATACTGATATGGGGTTCTGGGTGAATATATGCCAACACGTTAATAAGTATGTCCTCCGATCTTGCAGGGCGATGTTTTCTTAAAGAGAGAATTGGCTGAAAACTTTTCTAGAATGGTGAACTCTATGAGGATAACGCACAGCGTATTCCCTCGAAGCCAAAACTGGGTTTCCAAACATTTGAAAATAAGTCGCTAACATATCGTAGGCTTCTTCATTTGTAAAAGGCATTTTTCTTTAAAAAATATCACTTGTCTCATAAAAATATACTTGATTGTCACGACAGTAACAGAGACTGTCAGATATATTTTAGCCGGAATAACAAAGTTCTTCTTTTGTTTTATTTCGCAATTGTCCATGGCGGCCATGGCAATAAATGGAACACTTGGATTATAATTGTATTTTTTAGATAAATAACTAAAATAAAAACCAAAATAACATAATTTAATTAAAAAAAAAACTTAATATGAATAACAAATATGAGTAATTAGGCCAAAAGGGCTTTTTTCTAGGATTTCAACGTTTTCATATAGGGAAATAGCAAAATATTGGTAAAAGCCAAACTGAAATTACAGTTTCCCACTATTTTTGCGATAACTTTTAAAAGACCTCCGGTTTTCATCGCAATTTTTAGTAACAAATGAGCTATAAAATAGAATAAAAATGAATGACTGTTTGCATTTAAATTTTTCAAGAAATCGAAAGAAGAAATATTAAAAAAAAAACGCCCTCTTTTATCATCCGCACGAACTAATTTTCAAATTATTAATAATAACGTTTAATCAGGACGAAAAGTTCTTTAAAACAAGCCATAGTTTGTTAAATTTGGGTAACGCAAACCGAAGTTACGGCCCTTTTAGTATTTTTAGTTGTTACCCTTCCCCCCTCCGTTACCATGGTAACTATAAAAAAATTGTTATCACAAATTTTATAGAGGATATTATAGAAATTATAAAAAGTTAATTTTCGACCTACATTGTTTTGAAGATATTAGCAGAAAGTAAGGATTTTGTATCGTAGCATAGCGATTACGCCCCCTAGCGGTAAAATTACGAACTTAAAAATATTTTCCAGCTAATTTTTTTGGTCATATTTCTTAATAAATTTTTTACCACAAAGTTGTAGCATGTATGGTTCTGGAGATACGGCCGCTCGCCACCCATCTTGGACCACCCTGTATAAGGGAAAAAAGTATTATATTTTAGCTCGATGTTGTATTGTCAAAATTCCGAAAGCTAAAATCTAATATTTTCCCGTGTATAATACACTAATATTTTCTGTGACGGGCAAAACGACGATTTAATATTGAGAAACATATTATTAGAATATATTAAAGTTAGAAAAGTATCAATGTAAAATGTAAATATTTAAACTAGTAGGCTGTTTTACTTATAGCGACAATTAGACCTGCGTTGCTAAGGAAACCTTTAAAATAATCAAATATCTGTCAATTTAATTCTGTGATTTAATTTAAAAATTAAGAACTTAGTTCTTGTTTATTAGTTATTTTGAATATTATAAAGTTTATAATGTCTGATTCCGAGTTTTCCCTGACTCCACCGGAATTGGTAGAAGCAGCGAAAGTAGCGTCACAAAAATGATTGCCAGCTAAATCGCGCACCATTTACGAAACCGCGTATTCAAGATTTATGGAATGGAAGATCATGCAGTTCTTTGTCGGAGATGGTGTTATTGGCATATTTTTCGGAATTGGCAAAACAACAAAAGCCATCAACAGTGTGGTCGAATTATTCAATGATTAAAAGTATGTTACAATTCAATAATAATGTAGATATTTCAAAATATTTCAAACTAATTAGATTTCTGAAATAAAATGGGAAAGATTACATGCCCAAGAAAGCTGCTATTTTTACGATTACAGATATTAGTGATTTTTTAAATAATGCTCCCGATGAAGTTAATTTAATGGCCAACGTTGTTGTTTTATTTGCGATTGCAGGAGCTTGTCGAATTTGTGAAATCAGCCAGGTAACATTAGATGATATTGAAGATTCGGGAACGTTATTAATGGTGAAAATTAAGCAAACAACGAATGATGTAAACAGGAGATTTGTAGTTACTGAAAAATGTAATAAATCTTACGGAATGTACGTCGTCCAACAGCAGCAAAGGATCGCCGCCTATTTTACGCATATCACAATGGAAAATATATTAATCAGGTTGTGATAAAAGTTTCATAACAGTAGCTAATTTTCTTCAACTTGAAAATATACTTATATACTGGTCATTCATTTCGAAGATTTCAACACCAGAAATTTCGACTATTCTACCGAATAGTAAAAGGAACATATTATTATCATTCATGCAATGCAATTTAATAATTGTACTTTTGATATAAAGAAAATGTAACCTTTGTTTAATAAAATATTCTAAAATTAAATATCTACATTTACTGATGTGTATATATCCGGGAAAAAAGTAATTCTCATAATTTTTTTCCCGGGGAACAAAGTAATTTCATAAAAAGTAATTCTCATAATTTTTTTCCCGGGGAACAAAATAATTTCATAAAAAGTGACCTCTTGTTACCTGTCAACAGAGATAAAATGTCAAACATTTTTCCCGTTCCAGAAAAAAGTAATTTAATACTATTTGTTTCTGTAAACTTTCCATGGAGACGTTTATACGTAAAAAATCGATTGAAAAAAAATGAAGGATATTTAAGATATTTACGAAAACCCGAATAAAAATTTTTTTTAACACCCTGTATCTTTTTCATCAACCATCAACCATCAACCAGAAAACCATTGTACTTCTTTAGATGAAGCAGTTAATAGTCAACATTTTTGGTAATTGGTAAACTTTTAAGAATTAGAACAGTGCGCCCTAGGGTCGTACGTAACAACACCAAAACTCAAACCAATGAATTCAGAAGTACCGTAAATATAAGCTTTTTCCATTTTAAGTGAGACACACTGTATATAAATTTTCTATATCGTCTATTAATGTATACTTTTAAAATTTTATGATTTGATTCACATCGTTTCTGTAAATAAGGGTATTTTTAATAAACGAGTCGAACCAATTTACTTTATTGCTCTTTCGATTCGCTATTGTTTTTCGTGTTTCGTTCAATCCTGAATTTTATAGTCGCGATTTTACGGTTCGATTTCATAAAAATGCTTGTTTGGGAAATATAAATTTTTAAACGATTTTAAATCTGTTGAATGTTGTAACCTTTTGTTATTGCCTCATAAAAAACAAAGGCATTTTATTCCCTTTTTTGAATAATAGTCGTTAATCATTGATCATGATAAATATACAATGTGTCTATTTAAGTTGGAAAACTTTTTATTATTAATTTTACGGAAAAAGTTACTCTTTACGAAATCTAAACTGACCAAAGGAACGGCACTCAAAATTTTAGTACGTCATTAAGGCATAGCCTGAACCCTGACACGGCCCCAGCTGAAACAGGTGATGGGTCTACTAACAGGCCCACTGCCACCTGCGAAAATACTTCAACGGATAGGTATAAACAACGGATCCATTGAATGCAGACTCTGCGGCGAAGAGGATGAAACCGGCTAACATATAATATACCGCTGCGTAGCGCTGTATCGTAGAAGACAAAATATCTTTGGGAATATACAACGTGGTGATAACCTCCCACAGGCTTGGTAAAAGGTGACTGGGCCTCATAGAAGGAACAGACATCTACGGATTACACAGAATACTCAAATTTCTATAAAATGAAAGATAAAAAACGTTCCAATTTGTTACACTTTCTACCATACACACTGTATAGAACAGACATCTACGGATTACACAGAATACTCAAATTTCTATAAAATGAAAGATAAAAAACGTTCCCATTTGTTACACTTTCTACCATACACACTGTATAATATGACCCTTTCTTCCTCCACTAAAAGAAAATTTATATTTGGCAAACAGACCCCGAGAAAAGCATAAATGACTTTTACTTTAAGTCATTATTATTTTCTCGGCCCCTTAATGTTTATTTATGTCTTTAATTTTCACGATTATTATTTAAATAAGAACTTTGCGAAACAAAATCTTGTACTTTGTTTTGACCCTAATAAAGCGTGGACGACGGACATAATTGAGAGAGATAAATAGTCTTTGTCTATTGTGTTTCAAGATTCATATAATACAGGGTGTTATATTTTTTGTTATATTTTTAGGTGTTTGTATTATCACCCCAATTAATTACACTGGTCAACATATAATTTGGTGCCGCCAATTTTGTTACTGTTCCTAGGTAATTTGGGTCTGCTAACCTTAAAAATAACAGCCGATTTGCTCCATCAGATCGTTTTCAAAAGCTAGGGCCATAAGCTATATTTTCGAGATTACGTATATTTTATATCGCATAATTATACCTATATGTCTTACTGCAATCACAAAAAAAAATACGAAAATAAGAAATCTGCAGGTGCAAAAAAAATTCAAGGAAAAATTATTTCTTATCTGTAATAATTATATGGCCTTTTGCCAATATAAGATTAGGTGTTTCCAGTGATTTATGAATAAATAGGTATAATTAAAAAGGAATTAATCTTGGAATTAGTTAAATTTTTTATAACATTTATGACCATTATAATTGTAAAATATATTAATATTATAATTTATTATGAGTAGGCTCTATCTCAAAAACTAGAGCTGAAACTAGAACTGAAACTAAGTGTTTTTGGTAGTGTTGTGATCACTCGAGCGAAAAATCGCTTGATCACTCGATTATTGAAATAACCGACATCGCTCGATTATTAAAAAACCGCTCGAATTATCTATTCAGGCGAAAACCGTCGCCCGTAACTTATTATCTTTCACTCGATACCCGCGCTTCGCTTGCCGCCGTGTACCGCTGTAGCGTGATCGAATTAAAAAACTGCTCGTATATTCAAACAGTTTTTCGCTCGATAGGAAATACTCTAGTTTAAATTCAGGCGAATACCCGAACAATATCAACTGTTATAATGACCTTCGTTTTACATGCCGCGTGATCCGAAAGCAGCGGCGTAGTTTAGGTCTCCGATTGTAAATATTAAAAAATTAAGGGATATAATTTTAATATTTTTATTTACTATAATCTCGAGAAAACTTCTCAAAAATAATATAATAATAGAAATTCTTAATGAAAAATAACAAAACGAACAAAATTGTTAACAACATATATAGAACAATTCGTTGGTTATGTTATAGTAAACATTTTTAAATCGAAACAGGAACTTTTTATTATTAAACTCAAGAAGACTTCTTAAAAATAACATACATTATAGAAAATGTTAATGGAAAATAAGAAAACGAGCAAAATAGTTAACAAAACATAGGTATCAAGAAATTTTTTAGTAACCAAAAGTAAACATTCTTAAATTTAAACAGGAACTTTTAGGTAACTATAACCATGAATTTAAAAAAATAATCAGCTACTTTCTTATTTTGCCAGTCGCGTAACTAAGCCTAAATTTTTGAAGGGCACACAGTGGGCACCTGATAATTTAAAGTGGAAGAATTTGACGGCCATTTTAAATATCTATTTATTTTATGCCCGTAGATTGATAAAGATGTGAAGAAAAATAACTCTTGGTAATACTTTTTGTTTTAAAAAAGCACAAGAATAAACCCGAGCAATAAATACATATTTGGGTGATTTTTGCAATTTTTTTTTTTGGTATCGAGACACGTGGTAAAAATTCATTATTCACAAATAAATAAATTTCTGGAATTTTTTTGGTGACACTATAATTTTTTAGCCCACCCGTAGTTACGTGCCTGCTAAATACCCTACCTGATCACATGTAAAGGGCTAGGCAGCCCGTTAAGCAGTCGGTGACGTCATCGCTTGGTAAATTAGAATTTCAGGCGATTCACTCGAGCGATTAACTCGATTATTAAAATCGCTCGAGTATCAAGTACTCGATTATTAAAATCATCGGTTTTTCCCAACACTAGTTTTTGGAATAAAGACAAACATTTTTTTTGTTGGTCTGTATTATCGAATATTCAAAAATACACGTTAAAATTAATAAGCTGTTATTCCATTAATAATTAATTAATATAATTTATTATTAACGAAATAGCAGCTTATTAATTTGGAAGTGTATTTTTTAATATTCGATAATTAATTAGGGTAGTGGAATTTATGCTAACACCCGCAAATCCTGAACGGAAAGAAAAACTTAAATTTATTATAAAAATAATACAACTAACCATAATGTATGGCTCTATATGTGACTGGAATAACTGTAGTACGAACTGCCATAAAATTATAGCAAAATTTTAACAATATTTAGTAAAAATTCCCAAGCGGTCACCCATCCCAGTACTAACCGTGCCCAACGTCGCTTGACTTCGGTGATCGATTTACTCGCTTCCTCTTAAGTTCTCCTCCTGTTCTCCTAACGAAGAATGAGATATGGATTGACCGTTGCATCTGAATTAAGCTCTCTCATTCTTGTAAAAAAGCATTTTTACAACACTTTATTTAAACGTGGTCATTTATACAAAAAAAATACTTAAAAAGTAGAATAATAAGTCGTCAGCAGTAAAATGTACATTTAAAAATATTTAACTACTGGAGTTATAAATAATTTATTTTGACTTAAATTCGTTGTCAATTTACAATATATTTTACTTGATTTTACTAAATTTCTTAGAAATTCTAACTATAGTTAGAATATTTTATAGAAAATCGTACAATAAAATCTTTATCATAATAATTTTACTATAGTGTTTGCTAAATTGTAGTATTTATTTTAGTATTTACTTGATTTTACAAAATTTATAAGAAGTTCTAGCTATACTGTTTTAGAAATTATGTTTACAATATTATTTTGGTACCGATTACTAATAAAAAATCAAATTAATACTATAGTTTATAGGAAATTTGTGTAATGCAAAAGAAATTGTAGGAAAATTACTATTACTAAGCGAAAAAAACCATCTTAATATACAGGGTGTTCCTTAATGACGTGCTAATATTTCAGCGTGTGATTTCTTAGGTCATTTTATAAAGAAAAGTTCATATGAACATATGTCTGCAACGGCTTAAATTTTTTGCTACAGGGTGTTGAATTTTTATTTTTTAAATGGTTATTTTTTAATATCTCCGAAAGTACTTTAGATATTATGTTCAATTTTGGTATGTGTTAATAGGATATAGAACCACAAATTTTAGTTAGAAAAGTTATTCAATTGTTCCACCAGTGGCGTCCCTGCAAACATGTCCACTGATATTTTTTACAAAAAAGATGGTACGCCACTGACATTTTTCCATGTGGATATTTTTGCTGATTAGCCTGGTCAATTCTACATGAAAATGGTCTCTTAAGTTTTTCTCGTAGGGCGCTCCCTTTTTGAGTAAAAAAACTGAATTCATATTGAAAAAAATTATTATTAACATTGATACAATAATTAATGATAAATTTTGTTTTACAAAAATTGTTGAAGTTGGCAATTCGATGCGAAGACGGCAGAAGCATTGAAACAAAATTTATCATTAATTATTTTATTAATGTTAATAATAATGAGTTTCAATATGAATTTAGTGGTTTTAATCGAGAACGAGAAAAACTCAAGAGACCGTTTTCATGTAGAATTGACCAGGCTAATCGGAAAAATGTCAGTGGCGTACCATCTTGTTTGTAAAAAATATCAGAGGATATGATTGCAGGGACGGCACTGGTGAAATAATTGAATAACTTTTCTAACTAAAATTTGTGGGCCTATATTCTATCTTTAAGCCGTTGCGGACATATGTTCATATGAACTTTCCTTTATGAAATGACCTAAGGAATCACACCCGGAAATATTAGCACGTCATTAAGGAACACCCTGTATATTTTCATAGAAAGGTCATTTAGGGGCATTTTGCAAAACTACAATTTTATAGATCGACCGGTAGTGAGATTATGACAGTTTTAACGGAGCTGACATTGACAAACTAACCGACCTTTTTTATTTAATTTTTTTCGATATTCAATGTTGTGGTGGAGGTTTCCATATGAAATTTATGTTCAATCTGAAAGTTACGACCTGTTCTTTTGGATTCTTCTTACTCTGACACCATTTTTTATTATTCTATTACGTTTCTAACCGTCATCCTATTACTGTTAATTAAAAATGTCTATTGTCTACCACATCACAGTTGTCAAGTGTGTGTCACGTGTATTTATGGGACAAAATCTTATGCTACATACAAATCACGCCAATTGGAAATAAATCGGATCTTCTTGTATAATATGTAATTATTTCTGTTTAACTTTTATAAATTGTGGTTTAAATGTATGCTTGTATCAATTAAAATTACGGTTTAAGGTTTTTCAATCACAAAAGGTTTCCTAATGTTCGTTACCTTCAAGACAGAATTTCCATCAACAAGGCAAAGACAAGAGCGAATTAATTTTGCCATTCTCAGTCTCGGTATTTACGGGCCCTTCTTTGTTTATTTATTTGTTTAATTTTGTTTACCAGTTATTTAAATAATGACTTGACAAAGAAGATTTTCTACGTTGTTTGGTTTGAAAATAACGGCTTAATTAAGCGAAGGGTGGACGAAATAGGGAGCTCTCGCTGATAATTAACGTATTTATACAGATGCAAAAATCTATTCGGAATTTACTGTATAATAAATTTAATAATAGATAGAATATAGTATTCTACAGCTCGACAAGCGAGTCTATAACTACGCGGTATCGGTAAGGGAAAGCAATATCTTTTAAAACATGGCCGAGTCATGGGCGTGCTATTAATATCTTAATAATGTAATAATATATATTTTTTCATGGCATGAATATATTTGTATCACCAGTGCAACATATTAGGCCTTTCCATTAATATATATTAATTGATCAGCTGTTCCTCCAAAATTAGCCGGCCGGTTTAATACTGCTGTTTCAAGCAGAATTGTGTGTTAAATTGTATGTTAATACTTAAACCCGAGTTTAAATTATTAAGTTATTTGTTCTTTTCGCGACGGCAGTGCCCCAGTCCAGCAGTTCAATATCGATCGACGGAACCAACGTGTTATTTAGACAATAAGGGCGTACTTTTGTCTACACAGTACACACATATTATGTGTTGTGACGCGAAAACTATGTGATTTTGTGATGTGAGTACGTGGTGTTTTTTATAAATTAAGTTGGTTTTAAATAAGTCCGAAAAGGTAAATAAAATTGCATTTATTTTTCTAAAGGATAAGTGGCATTTATAAACCTTTAAGTTGTCCAGATCTGACGGGTGTCGTTCGAATTGAACAAATGAGAAAATACCTGACCATTTAAAAACTCCGCGGCGGTTCGTTCGAGTCAGTTCAAGTTTATAAATCAGAGATTGTTTCCTAGCGAACTGAACTGAACGTAAAAGTTTATAATAATGTACCTTGAAAAATAAACAACTTGCAATCTGTCAAACGGTTATTGCTTTCTACAGAGTTTACCCTGAAGATATGACAACACTGTTGACATATGTTGCTTTGTTTACCTTCCTGACAGGGGCATCACATGGTCATTTTTGGTTTGACATAAGGTCATGTACAGGGCATATTAAATTAAAGCGCCATTTTTGGATATTTTTCTTCAATTTGTTTTCATCTCAGGAATTGCCGATTTAAATATAATACGTCATTTCCATAACACCCTGTATATTATATTGTATACGAGTGACACTCCCGTACACAGCCGTACTATCGGCGTTAAGTTAAAGTCAAATCAAAATCTCTGTTGATGGGTATGTACACCTACCCTGTACTGACGAGAACAAATAAGTTCGAAACCGGTCTGCGGGTGGTTGCACCCTATCAATGGAGAGGGCTGTCTTTTCTTGGTAGTACCATTCAATCTAAAATAGTATTTTAAAGTGCTACTGTGTAGACAAAAATACGCCCTTATTGTATAAGGATCATCGGGTGGTCTGGAAATAATAATTTTCCATATTGGTATTTGATATTAATACCACCTGATAAGCATAGACTTTTTATTTCTTGAATAGATTTTAGGACATATTATATTCATATGACATTTTTTTCTGAAACCAAAGAATAACCTCCTTAAATATTAGCATGTTATTAAGGAACTATATACTAAATAAATTTAAAAAAATAATAATTATTAACATGTCACTATCTCAAAATGTACTCGCTCGAAATAAAAATTGACGGGTTTGAAGCACTTTCACTTATTTAAAGTCATCTGGAAGAAAAACTATAAGGACGACAGAGGCATGGTTAGGATAAGGAGCGTTATAGTGCACGAAGGGTATTTTTAAAGAATGTTAAGATCAGGCTGAATATTATATTCCCCAGTAAACTTCCGATTGCTATTCAAAACGAAATAATAACTCGTTTTACTGCACATATCTTGATTTATTCGCGAACTCTAAGTGCAGATCAGGAATCCTCAAAACAGGAAACTTGACTGATGACATTCCACTAATTTATTTTATACCATAGAGTGATACTGCTGGCAATGGCTTCTGCAAATAAGCGTAGGTATACCTTTATATATTTCTAAAAGAGTAATTCTTATGCAATATATTTACTACTCTTCTGCTCGATAGGATTTCCGTTTAAGCCTGCATTTTATTGAAGTAAGTAATATTATGGTTAAAGCCAGACCTACGCGACTAGCGCGGGAGCGTCAGTAAAGCGTATTCCACGCGACTGACGCTGCACGTACTTTATGACCGTGCATACCCATGATACAATAACTAAAGGTAAGATATCTAACCGTTCCAATATCGTCTGCCGCGCGCAGTGGCGTCACAGGGAGAGTGATTTTTAAATTTCTTACGGAGATTTATACGGGGTTAGCGTTTTTAATTCTATTTTAAAGGTATTAAAAGGTTTTACGCATTTAATAGTATATGAAGTGAAAGAATAATATATGACAAGTATTTACGTATATTAATTTCATAGAAATATAACACACATTACAGCTAAAATACCACTAAAATAGAAAATGATTCCGACAAACTTTTAAAACAACCGCCGTGCTATCGGAACAGATCCGACGCACATCTTCGCAGACAGCATGAAGTATCCCGCCTCAACAAAGACCTGGAAGAAATTTTGGCTTGGGGTGACAGTAACCAAGTCGAATTTAACGCTAAGAAAACCCAGGCAGCAGTTTTCTCTAAAAAGGTCAACATTACAGAACCGGAAATAGTCACGGCCGGACACGCAATCCCACTGGCTTCATCTATTAATTTGCTGGGTGTCAATCTGGGAGGAAATATGTCTTGGCATAACCACGTTGTGGCAATCGCCAAGATAGCTTCTCAGAAGCTTGGCGTACTCTTCCGAACCAGAAAGTTGTACACACCTCAACAACTTTTGACACTATACAAAGCCCAGATTCGACCATCACTAGAATACTGCTCTCATGTCTGGAGCTCTGCACCCAAACATACTCTTCGGCTACTGGATTCCATCGAAAGGAGGGCTATTCGTCTGATCGGAGACCACGAGCTGACGAAGAACCTCGACAGCCTAGAACATCGAAGACAGGTTGGGGATTTGACTCTCTTTTACAGATATTTTCATGGAAAGTGCTCGGCTGACCTTGCCCTCTTAATTCCGCCCAGAGCGACGAATAGCAGAAATACACGACGAACCACTGCTGCCCATCCATATGTGGTTAAGCTTAGTACTCCTCGAACTTCACTATTTAAGAACTCTTTCATCTGGAGGACTTCATCCTTGTGGAACGACCTTCCCGAGGTCGTTTTTCCCAACGAATATAACCTCCAACGATTCAAAACCAACGTGAATCGCTTTTTGCGCACACGCACCACTCCCAGAGTGCCCTAAAGGATTTTTCCTATAGTGCTTGTGTTTGATCATAAAAAAAAAAAAAAAAAAAAAAAAAAAAAAAGATCCACGATAGCCGAAGCTGCTCGGCGACCCCTGCTCGTTGCCACCAGTGTTGTCAGTCTTAATTGTAATATATCCATTACTATTTTAACAATTTTTTAGATGTTCATTCTTGTTGTGGGGCTCCCCATATGAAATTCATGTTCAATCTGGTGGTGGCCCCCGTATCATAGGAAAGTAACGACCATTTTTTCCGTACTCTTTTTACTCTGACACCGTTTTTTATTATTCTATTAGGTTTCGAACAGTCATGCCAACCTAGTACTTTTGATCAAAGATTTCTGGCAACGCTGGTCGCCACGTAGTGCCGTTTGTCGTAGTTTTCCATGGAAGTTTTGAAAGTTCGCAAATTTTCTTATTTAATGGTGTGTGTTTATTAAAATATATATCTGAATTTTCATCAAATGAGGTGCGCTGTGTTCGGTTGTGATGTGGATAACCAGGCAAAGAAATGTGATAGAAATATAAGGTGTTTTCGCATTCCTATAAGGATAACAACAGAACATTAGAATGAATACGGTTTTATTTATTTTGTTAACATTTACTTCTTAAGTATTTTCCACTGAAGCTGATGAGGATATATACCTTCGAAACATGTATGGAAATTAAAATATTGTTTATTTAACTACTGGAGCAGACTATGAGCTTCTTTACCTCTTCATAAATTCACTCCACTGAGATAGGGACTATTTAAAAAAGATAGTTTAATTTGTTTATAAATAGGTCGTATTTTAGCTTTAATCTTTGTTGTATGTTTTATGAAATAACTATACCTTAATACCATGACATTATTCTTTCATTTGAAAATTTGAATTTAAAAACTTTTAATACCTTTAGAAGAGAGTTAAAACCGCTGACAGCTATATAAATCTTCATAAGAGATTTAACGTCACTCACCCGCTGACGTCACAAGCCACGCCTCCATCGGCGTGGAATCATACCTCTTAGTTGTATATATACCATGTTTCTTGTAGGACTGTGCATACCTGCGCAATAAACGAGCAACAGCAGTGCGGGACGACTGCGTCTGATAGTTCGTTCGCGGCGTGCACTGTTTTACACACGCACTGCTTTGCCGCAACAACCTGTTTCGCTGGAACAGTCTGTTCCGCTTGGGTAGTCTGCATCGCCATAAGAACCCGTTTCGTCGAAGCAGTCTGCGTCGCAGGAACAACCTGTTTCGCTGGAACAGTCTGTTCCGCTTGGGTACTCTGCATCGCCATAAGAACCCGTTTCGTCGAAGCAGTCTGCGTCGCAGGAACAACCTGTTTCCCCCAGACCTACGCGACTAGCGCGGGAGCGTCAGTAAAGCGTATTCCACGCGACTGACGCTGCACGTACTTTATGACCGTGCATACCCATGATACAATAACTAAAGGTAAGATATCTAACCGTTCCAATATCGTCTGCCGCGCGCAGTGGCGTCACAGGGAGAGTGATTTTTAAATTTCTTACGGAGATTTATACGGGGTTAGCGTTTTTAATTCTATTTTAAAGGTATTAAAAGGTTTTACGCATTTAATAGTATGTGAAGTGAAAGAATAATATATGACAAGTATTTACGTATATTAATTTCATAGAAATATAACACACATTACAGCTAAAATACCACTAAAATAGAAAATGATTCCGACAAACTTTTAAAACAACCGCCGTGCTATCGGAACAGATCCGACGCACATCTTCGCAGACAGCATGAAGTATCCCGCCTCAACAAAGACCTGGAAGAAATTTTGGCTTGGGGTGACAGTAACCAAGTCGAATTTAACGCTAAGAAAACCCAGGCAGCAGTTTTCTCTAAAAAGGTCAACATTACAGAACCGGAAATAGTCATGGCCGGACACGCAATCCCACTGGCTTAATCTATTAATTTCCTGGGTGTCAATCTGGGAGGAAATATGTCTTGGCATAACCACGTTGTGGCAATCGCCAAGATAGCTTCTCAGAAGCTTGGCGTACTCTTCCGAACCAGAAAGTTGTACACACCTCAACAACTTTTGACACTATACAAAGCCCAGATTCGACCATCACTAGAATACTGCTCTCATGTCTGGAGCTCTGCACCCAAACATACTCTTCGGCTACTGGATTCCATCGAAAGGAGGGCTATTCGTCTGATCGGAGACCACGAGCTGACGAAGAACCTCGACAGCCTAGAACATCGAAGACAGGTTGGGGATTTGACTCTCTTTTACAGATATTTTCATGGAATGTGCTCGGCTGACCTTGCCCTCTTAATTCCGCCCAGAGCGACGAATAGCAGAAATACACGACGAACCACTGCTGCCCATCCATATGTGGTTAAGCTTAGTACTCCTCGAACTTCACTATTTAAGAACTCTTTCATCTGGAGGACTTCATCCTTGTGGAACGACCTTCCCGAGGTCGTTTTTCCCAACGAATATAACCTCCAACGATTCAAAACCAACGTGAATCGCTTTTTGCGCACACGCACCACTCCCAGAGTGCCCTAAAGGATTTTTCCTATAGTGCTTGTGTTTGATCATAAAAAAAAAAAAAAAAAAAAAAAAAAAAAGATCCACGATAGCCGAAGCTGCTCGGCGACCCCTGCTCGTTGCCACCAGTGTTGTCAGTCTTAATTGTAATATATCCATTACTATTTTAACAATTTTTTAGATGTTCATTCTTGTTGTGGGGCTCCCCATATGAAATTTATGTTCAATCTGGTGGTGGCCCCCGTATCATAGGAAAGTAACGACCATTTTTTCCGTACTCTTTTTACTCTGACACCGTTTTTTATTATTCTATTAGGTTTCGAACAGTCATGCCAACCTAGTACTTTTGATCAAAGATTTCTGGCAACGCTGGTCGCCACGTAGTGCCGCTTGTCGTAGTTTTCCATGGAAGTTTTGAAAGTTCGCAAATTTTCTTATTTAATGGTGTGTGTTTATTAAAATATATATCTGAATTTTCATCAAATGAGGTGCGCTGTGTTCGGTTGTGATGTGGATAACCAGGCAAAGAAATGTGATAGAAATATAAGGTGTTTTCGCATTCCTATAAGGATAACAACAGAACATTAGAATGAATACGGTTTTATTTATTTTGTTAACATTTACTTCTTAAGTATTTTCCACTGAAGCTGATGAGGATATATACCTTCGAAACATGTATGCAAATTAAAATATTGTTTATTTAACTACTGGAGCACACTATGAGCTTCTTTACCTCTTCATAAATTCACTCCACTGAGATAGGGACTATTTAAAAAAGATAGTTTAATTTGTTTATAAATAGGTCGTATTTTAGCTTTAATCTTTGTTGTATGTTTTATGAAATAACTATACCTTAATACCATGACATTATTCTTTCATTTCATATACTATTAAATGCTTAAAAACTTTTAATACCTTTAGAAGAGAGTTAAAACCGCTGACAGCTATATAAATCTTCATAAGAGATTTAACGTCACTCACCCGCTGACGTCACAAGCCACGCCTCCATCGGCGTGGAATCATACCTCTTAGTTGTATATATACCATGTTTCTTGTAGGACTGTGCATACCTGCGCAATAAACGAGCAACAGCAGTGCGGGACGACTGCGTCTGATAGTTCGTTCGCGGCGTGCACTGTTTTACACGCGCACTGCTTTGCCGCAACAACCTGTTTCGCTGGAACAGTCTGTTCCGCTTGGGTAGTCTGCATCGCCATAAGAACCCGTTTCGTCGAAGCAGTCTGCGTCGCAGGAACAACCTGTTTCGCTGGAACAGTCTGTTCCGCTTGGGTACTCTGCATCGCCATAAGAACCCGTTTCGTCGAAGCAGTCTGCGTCGCAGGAACAACCTGTTTCCCCGAAACAGCAGCAATCGTGATATTATGCTCAGACACTATTGCAACGGAACAGAAGCAGATAGCCAGTAAATGGCTCGCGCAGTGTTGTCGATGTTTGATATTTTTCACAAATATAACAGAATCAAAACTAAATATTTATCAAAAATACTTTTTATCAAATACTAATATGGAAAATTATTATTTCCAGGCCACCCGATGATCCTTATACAATAAGGGCATATTTTTGTCTACACAGTAGCACTTTAAAATACTATTTCAGATTGAATGGTACCACCAAGAAAAGGAAGCCATCTCCATTGATAGGATGCAACCACCTGTAGACCGGTTTCAAGCATATTTGTACTCGTCAGTACAGGGTAGGTATACATACCCATCATCAGAGAGGAGTTTAACTTAACGCCGTACTATCGATGGTAGTCGACAAAATACAGCGCGCAGTGCCATCTCTTAGTAGTCCCACACAATCTGAACAGACGTTATTTGATTAAATCAAATTTTAAAAAATCTATTTAAGAATAAAAAGTCAGGTGGTATTAATATCAAATACTAATATGGAAAATTATTATTTCCAGACCATCCGATGATCCTTATACAATAAGGGCGTATTTGTGTCTACACAGTAGCATATAAATACCACCTGACAAGCATAGACTTTTTATTTCTTAAATAGATTTTTTAAAATTTGATTCAATCAAATAACGTCTGTTCAGATTGTGTGGGACTACCAAGAGATGGCGCTGCGCGCTGTATTTTGTCGATTGCCGTCGATAGTACGGCGTTAAGTTAAAGTCCTCTCTGATGATGGGTATGAACACCTACCCTGTACTGACGAGAACAAATAAGTTCGAAACCGGTCTGCGGGTGGTTGCATCCTATCAATGGAGAGGGCTTCCTTTTCTTGGTAGTACCATTCAATCTAAAATAGTATTTTAAAGTGCTACTGTGTAGACAAAAATACGCCCTTATTGTATAAGGATCATCGGGTGGTCTGGAAATAATAATTTTCCATATTGGTATTTGATATTAATACCACCTGACAAGCATAGACTTTTTATTTCTTAAATAGAATAATTTTTATGACACAAAAATAAATAAATTAAAAACTCTTTGGCAATATATAAAGATAAATTATGTGTTCATAGTATCGTATGTCACTATAACTCTCGTCAGTACAGGGTAGGTGTTAGTGTTACCAGAGTTAGTACTATAGTAGGTACTAGATTTAGTAGGTACTTTTCGCGACATTTAGTACTTTGGTACCGTTGGACTTAAATCTAGTACTTTTTGAAAATGATGAAATAATATGGGTTCCGTCGTATTTATTCCGTCCCTATTACCTATTGAGAGCACGGACAGATGACCGTTTCTTTTTTGCTCGTCATGCGTTTCCTCCCTTGGATATTAATGCCCGACGGGAAGCGGAAAATCTATCCGCGGGAGAAAAAGCACCATTTTCCTCCCTTGGCATTTAAATAGCTATTATTCTGATAGTAGTACAAAAACTTTTTAAAGCTTAATTAAGCAAGAATATTTACTCAACATCTATTGAAATAACTTGATGGATATTAACACAAATAATAATGTGGTTTTAAAAATAAAATAAATTTAGCCAAAAATTTTAAAAAGTTGGTGATAAAAATGTCGGCGGATCCAACTGAGAGGTTATTATTTTTTAAATAATTCTTCGACAATATAAATAAATCTTGCCACCTTCCACTATTTATCTTTTTCATCTGAACATTTCAAACAACAATTTTTTTTCCTGCGCTAAAAAATCCTACAGTAAATAAACTCCTTATTTCTTTCCTGACACCATCTGATATAACCCAGGCCTTCTTTGATGACTTTTTTACGACTTTATCCCGAAAACTCAACAGGCTCTGCGACTTACCATTACTTTTTTTTGCTATCTGGGATGTTTTGATTTATGTGTTATTTCGTGGAGCACCAACCTGTAACAAAGAAGATATTTTAGGTTTTTTAGTAATAAACTTTATTATACTAGTTTTATTTTTTTGCAATCAAGAAAATGTGAATAAATAGAAATATGGTTATAAATTTATTCGCAGTATGTCGGGTCGCAGAGAGGTTTCAATCAATAAGACAACATTGCCCGTGACACAGATTTATAGTTATCTCATTCTTGATAACAAACAAGACAATTTTGATTGTATACAGGTCGACAAGTGAATCTGTGTCTCCGACGTATCGTACGAGGGAAGCAATATCGTTTAAAAGATGGTCCAGTCACGGGCGTGCTATTATTATTTTAAATAATGTAATAAAAATGGGAAATTCTTCAGTACTTGCATTTTATGTTTGTTCATAGGTAACTATTTTTATCAAAGTTTAAAAAAAAAATTTTGACAAGATGTACATTTTTCAACATGGAAAATAAACAGCTCCATGATTAATATGATTTTTCAGTTTTGGTCATATTAATGTTCCTTTCTAGCTTCCTCTGAAGTGGCAATTTAAATATGTATATTGATTTGTTATTCCTCTTTACATACCTAGAGAAGCGCTACATATTTTATTTTTTTTAAATCGACCGAAAGTGAGGTAATAAAGACTCTTACTCACAGGTCAGTCCGCGTACAACATTTCACCCAGAGCCAATGGCAATGTTGCCAAACTTAATGTAAAACTGAAATTCCATATAAAATTATAAAAATAAATTATTTTCTACCTACTTGTATTTATCCTTATACCTAAAGAGCGAGGAAATCCAGGAACAAACACAATCAGTTTTTTTTCTTTTTCATGGGAACACTCCTGGAAACACTTTATGTACACACAGTAATGTACACATAAAATACAATAATACAGGTTATACTACAGATTATTAGATTTTATTACACGCGACGAAGACACGTCCAGACGAAACGCGTCAATAAAAACAATATTCGAAGATTATTTATGGACGAGCAAGATACACGCGTAAACCGAAAAACAGAGCGGATTGCTGAGAGTGTGTTGGTGATCGACGAGACACAACGTATCCGGCCGCTGGTTGGTCTTCAACTAACACACGCAAGCGTGCGGCGCTATATGAAACTACTTCGCTCAACCGATGTAAGGCGTCAAGAGGTCATTGGCATTTGACCTAGTGCCGTACGTGGCTATTACTATTCCATATGTTTTTTCGGGTTGTTTAAAACATAGTCCGTCGTAAATGTTCTTCAATTAATTGTACAAAAAGGTATTATAGAATGGAAATGTGTTTAAATTATTTTATTTTGTCTAAAGAGATTAAGGTGTACATATGACAACACCGGCCAGAATTCCTTGATTGCTTACATGTATCGCAGTGCCACACAGGTGTTTTTCTTCAATTGTCTTTATCTCAGGAACTGCCGGTTTAAATATAATAAGTAATTTCCATAACACCCTGTATATTATTTTGCATTTAAATATCAAAATAAACAGTATGAAAAGAAAGTTTTAATAATAATTGAAACTGTAATAGAATATAGGTGTCTTATATACCTTTTAAAATTTATTTTAAATGCGTAAATGTAACTTTTCTCAGTAAGAGATTAGTAAATTAAAATTTAATATATGTGACAACATTGTTTACCCCATAATTTTTTTTGCTCGCATTCCTTTCGTAGCTACAGATAAACTTATCGACCTGTATTTGACTTCACCGAATAGATCAGTTTTCATAATTAGAACTACAGACGACTCAGAATACGAGTTTTGGACTGTGATTAGGGCAGTATCAGTATTCAGTATTTGAATTAATAACTAGCCAATTTTTTTTATTTGTAATTTTGCTTATTTTTATACAATATATAGTGGAGAAGTAGAAGAGAAAATATTATAGTAAAATTACTATACTAAAGATTTTATTGTACGATTTCCTATAAAACACAGTACTTATTAATTACATTTTTCATTTATAATCCATACCAAAATAATATTGTAAAAGGTGTCCCATTTTCGGCACTTTCTGGGGGGTATTAGAGTATCAAACATAGACGTTCCGATTTTTACTTTACTGTCTGTCTCACTTTATAATGAAACGAAAGGTTCCGGTGTTTGTTCGGGTTTGTTCTTCTGTTTTCTTTTTTTTTCTTTTTGTTTTTGTGTCTCATGGCTCTCTTAGTTTTTAATCTACAGGGTGATTTTGAAAATCTTCGCTTTGTAGACACCCCTCGTATTTCCGTTACGCGTTAACTTATAAAAAAAGGTAAAAACAGATCTTGTTAGCAGTGGCGGTTCTTCCACACGAGCAAATGCGCACGTGCACCCCCAAAACGAATAAAAAAATATTAATTTATATTCATTGAATATTATTTATCGTATAAAGTCCGACCCTCCCTAATATTTTATCGTACCGTCAAACCAAACTGTATATTATAGGCTCTCGATCCGGCAGGCACGCCGGTCGAGGTTGATGACGATTATGACGAGAAATGCTCGCAGCATATGCGAATAAATAGGCGGGGCATAATGCAGTTTCTCTGTAATATCAGGTGGCGGGGGATAGCGGTTCCATGGCGATTTAACATGGGGAAGGCGCACAATTTTAGTGTGCGCCGCGCTGTTGTCTGTTTGTGCATCTAGTTAGAAATTCAAGCGTGTATGTTCCAATATTTTAATATTATATATTTATTAAGTTAAAATGAATACTTTGACAGTGGACTATTTCAAAAATAACTTTAGCTCCTTGAGTTTGGAGCAAAAATTTGAAGTGAAGAATGCGGGAAGACCTAAACCAGAAATTAATTTAACGCAGAACACACTACGTTTAAAACGCCTAAGAAAGTAATTGTTTGGTCGTTACACCAAAAAATTAAATTTTAAAAATAATTTCACGATACTTGTGAACCCCCTCTATCATAGGTCACGAGCCGCCACTGCCTGTTAGAGACTTTCAATGTAAAGTTCAGTGGCATAGCCCGATTTTCTCTAAAAAGTTTCGCTTTTGAGATATTAACAAAAATAAAAAAATTTTAAATGGAACACCCTATAGACCTATATTATTTTTCTAAATTGCAAATATGTATAGTTGGTTATATTGATGTTCAAAAATAACTTAAAATTGCGATATTTTTTATAATAATTGGTTACTTACAACAGTATGCCGTGCTCGTCTTATCAGAGCTAAATGCAAATTGTCCAAACTTGACAGATCTCTCTTTTTTCTCATATAATTTATGAAAACCCTATTACGTACCAGTTTTTATAACATGCTTTTTAATTAATTATTCTTAACAATTGCCGTCTATGATAATAATTATGAAAAGTATGATATACTGTATAATTTTGAACTTGTTTCTAATAACTTGACCATGGCCTACTTTCGTAAGTAACGTAAATTATTAAAAATATCGCATTTTTAGGTTATTTTTTTAAATAAATGTAAAAACCATTATATAAAATATGCCCAATTACTTAAAAAAATAATTTTCGATGGTGCGGTGTTGCCGGATCATATCGAAAGTGGTAGCAACTTCGGAATTTTAAATGAATTACCCTATATATTATATTTTTTTTGGAATCTAGGTAAAAATCTAGAACAGTTGTCTGTATAATATCATATACCTATCTTTAAGAGTTTTTGAATTATAAATAATTTTGTGATTTTTTAACGCGGTAGCGGGACCTGAAAAGAAAATCGTATCTTTTTAGCGGTTATAGCTAGAAAGCAGGGGGTTCACGCAATTTTATAATTTTGAACAGTATTTAATTAGTTTTATACAGGGCGTCTCCATAACAATATTTCTGAGGCAGATGAATTATTGCAAAAACCTTCTTTTTTTTAAATGGGACACCTTGTATTTGATATGTTTTGCTAAAGGAGGATCGAATTTTCTATCTAAAGATATTAAGTGTTCCTATACCTATCTTCAGTATTTTCGGACTAAATTTAAAAATTATCTTATAAAAATATATTTTTTGGTAGTTGGCTGTGGATTCATAGAACCAAAATAATGAAAAATCCATGTGACGTTATGTCTGTGTTGTTGTAAAAAAATGGTTAACCAATAAGGAATTTATAAATAAATAAATAAACAAAATGAAAATTACGCAACAACAGTAATAAAATAACTAATAACTAAATTGTTTAAAATCCTTGGCTCTTAAACATTCATAAATTGTGGTTATAACATGTTCATTTGTCACCTTTTTCATTTCTTTCCCTTCTAGAGGGCCCAAAGCTGTTCTTACTATGTTTTCTAAATCTTCCCTTGTTGTGACGGGTGTCTTGTATACTATTTCTTTAATCCTACCCCATAGATATAAATCTAGGGGGGTAAGATTCGGAGAGCTTAGGGCCATTTCCATGGACCAATCGTCCAATCAATTTTCTTGGAGTCATAGGAGCTGCATCAGGATGCAGTTCATAAATTTTCTGCAAGTTCTAGATAAAACTCTACCACACTCCCTATGAATATAAAATAAACTTAAAATATCTAAGCTCGAATAATGTGAATTAGCCATTTTTATTACAATAACTCAGACATAACGTCAAGTGGATTTTTCATTATTTTGTTTATATGAATTCATTCCACACTATCAAAAAATATATTTTTATAGATAATTTTTAAATTTCTCTATAAGTCCGAAAATACTGAAGATAGATATAGGAACACTTAATATCAGTAGATAGAAAATTGGATAATCCATTAGCAAAGCATATCAAATACAGGGTGTCCCATTTAAAAAAAAGAAGATTATTGCAATAATTCATCTCCCTTAGAAATATTGTTATGGAGACGCCCTGTATAAAACTAATTAAATACTGTTAACAAATTATAAAATTGCGATGGTCTTGTGAAACTATTGTCAAATTTTCAGCTTTCTAGCTGTAACCGCTAAAAAGATACGATTTTCTTTTCAGGTCCCGATACGGCGTGAAAAAATCACAAAATTATTTATAATTCAAAAACTCTTAAAGATAGATATATGATATTACACAGGAAACTGTTCTAGATTTTTACCTAGATTCCAAAAAACAATATAATATATAGGGTAATTCATTTAAAATTCCGAAGTTGCTACCACCTTCGGTATGATCCGGCAACACCGCGCCATCGAAAATATTTTATAAACGGAGAAAACAATCTCTTATAGCCACAGCCAAATTTTCACAATAAAATCTCATTTACTTCTCGATATACTTCTAATAGGCCACTTTACTTGGGGCACCCTGTATAGGGTGATTAAAAAATTATACTTTGTTAGTATCTCAGAAAATAAACTTTTTCTTATAGAAAAACTGGCTACTAACTTTTCGTACAGATCTCTAGAAAGTTCCAATAATGGAGCCAAAAAATTTGTCAATAACGAATGTATCGAAGCGTTCTTCGATATACCCTGTATACTAAATTAAATAAATGCCGTGCCAAGTTCCCCATTTCCCTAACTTATAATATTAATAACCTTATACTTCAGCAAGTAAATGAGCTAATAACGAGGCATCGCAGGCAATAAAGGCACAAATGTAAAGACATTAAATAAAGCAAACTGTTCCCTTAATTTGGTAATATTACGAACTTACACGCACACACAGATACACAATTGGGGAATCTCTTGGATTTTGCACAACCTAACATCAAAGCACTATCTTGAGATTTGCTGTATTAAATATACAGTGACAAGCAGAGGGTGCACGCCGTATGAAAAAAAATGTATTTCTGAGGAAAAACTTTATTTGGAATAGGTGGAACAATATACAGGGTGCCCTTTAAGTACCTCCTAATTTTTCGTGAGTATACATACAGAGAAGGTCAAAATAAACCCTATTTTTAATAAAAAAAAAATCCTAACGTATCCCTTAACGGAGATACAGAGCCCAAAGAGATACCCAGAGCTTTAATTTTTTGGCTAAAAAAGATATTACAAACTACAGATGGAAAAATGTACATTTCTAGCCTACGCAACGACTGCAAACTGTCTTTCCCACCTCTCTCGGTCATTATTGCAACATAGCCAGATTGACATATTTATCGCAAAGGTATCCCTATTAAAAATTTGTTAATTTGACAATTGGCTACTGGATTCCATCAAAAGGAGCAGAAATACACGACGAACCACTGCCGCCCATCCATATCTGGTTAAGCTTAATACTCCTCGAATTTCATTATTTAAGAATTCTTTCATCTGGTGGAACAACCTTCCCGAGGTCGTATTTCCCAACGAATATAACCTCCAACGATTCAAAACCAACGTGAATCGCTTTTTGCGCACACGCACCACTCCCAGAGTGCCCTAAAGGATTTATCCTATAGTGCTTGTGTTTAATCATAAAAAAAAAAATTACATCGGGTTGAAGATTAATCGGGAATTGCTCTTAAAACAAATTAATTTCCCAATAAATTTACTATAAACTGTGAAAAGGCGATGAGAGATTACTCAAAAAAATATTATACTTAAAAGTCAAATCAAACATATCTTGAACTAATCTGGCAACATCTATTTCTATTTTACTATGATTCGGACCCAAAGAATACTAATTTCGTAAACATTGCGATGTTGGTCCTTTGATCTAGCGGATTGTTATATATTTTGGTTGATTTGTGATGATTGGTGAATAATCGTATTTATTATTAACAATCATGGTGCATTCATGTGTTGTTTGTAAAAGAGTGGATCATTAAATAAGGATTTATCATTTCATCGGTAAATATGGTTATGTTTTGATATTTGATATTTAACCATCTGCTATAACCACACTTCAACATTGTTGCCATCCGATATTTAGTTTTGCTGACGATTGCACACTTATCTCATCTTTCTCTTCAAATGCACAAACATCGGCTGTCGACGCACATATTCGCAGACAGCATGAAGTATCACGCCTCAACAAAGACCTGGAAGAAATTTTGGTTTGGGGAGACAATAACCAAGTAGAATTTAGCGCTAAAAAAATCCAGGCAGCAGTTAACATTACAGAACCGGATATAGTCCTGGACGGACACGCAATCCCACTGGCTTCAACTATTAATTTGCTGGGCTTCAATCTGGGAGGAAATATGTCTTGGCATAACCATGTTGTGACAATCGCCAAGATAGCTTCTCAGAAACTTGGTGTACTCTTCCGAACCAGAATGTTGTACACACCTCAACATCTTTTGACACTATACAAAGCCAAGATTCGACCATCACTAGAGTAGTGCTCTCATGTCTGGAGCTTTGCACCCAAACATACTCTTCGGCTACTGGATTCCATCGAAAGGAGGGCCATTCGTCTGATTGGAGACCACGAGTTGACGAAGAATCTCGACATCCTAGAACATCGAAGACAGGTTGGGGATTTGACTATTTTTTACAGATATTTTCATGGAAAGTGCTCGGCTAACCTTGCCCCCTTAATTCCGCCGAAAATGGCGAATAGCAGAAATACGCGACGAACCACTGCCGCCCATCCATATGTGGTTAAGCTGCCACTGAAGTACTCCTCGAACTTAATTATTTAAGAATTCTTTCTTCTGGAGGACTTCATCCTTATGGAACGACCTTCCCGAGGTCGTTTATCCCAATGAATATAACCTCCAACGATTCAAAACCAACGTGAATCGCTTTTTGCGCACACGCACCACTCCCAGAGTGCCCTAAAGGATGTTTCCTATAGTGCGTATGTTGGATCATAAGAAAAAATTCAACCAACAAACATATCTGAGCTGAAAACTGTGTTTTAAGTACTTTAAAAAAAAAGCATTCTTACTTTATTGTGATAAAACTGGCTGTTTTCGAGATAAATCGGTTTTTATGCGAAAAAGTCAAAAGATCATCATGCTAAAAATCTCGTTGAGAAATTCATTCATCGGCCAAAATGAACATGAATGTATTGTTTCTTTAGTTTTTAAAATTACTTGTCAAAGTCTAGAATTTGAGGTGCTATTGCTAAATTTTATTTTTACCTGTTGGTGTTCATCATTAGTAACTTTTGAAATCTTTTACATCTAAAATATTTGAGACTTTACCTATGTAAAGTTTACATGGTAAAAGTCATACTCATATAAATGGCTTATTGAATATTTTTCTAATAATTACTAAAAATATACGTTAAGATTTTGCAATAAATTAATGGCATTTCTTATTAAAAGTTATTCCAGTCACATACATTATGGTTAGTTTTACTATTTTTATAGTAAATTTAACAACTTTTTTTTGCGTGTAAATATTTAGGTAAAAAACCCTATACTTTTGGTCTACTAAATTGAGAAAATGAATATACTATAGCATTAATCCACGTGTTGCCACGTACCATGCCGTACTCATATGTTTTCAGCTAACAGGTGTAGTAATGAGGCCAGAGCACAACGCATGCCTCGACCTTGGTCGTTGGAAACCGCGACGTGGCCTCGTGGAGTCGGTTGTACGAGAGGAGGCATATTATTATATAAATGGAATTAATCAAACGTTCATATAGGGTGTTATGAAAATGACTTATTATATATAAACCGGCAAATCCTGAGATGAAAATAAATTGAAATGGCGCTTTGAGTTATTGTACGAAATATACACTTTATATGAAATCTGATAATTTACGTCGCCGCTACTGAGGACGTTCTTAATCAATAGTTTATTGAGGCGGTGTTGTCATATATTGCGACACAGAATTGCAAATGCACGTGTTCAGTTTTTGACAACAAGACGTCTTTGACCCGCTTTATCTTCTTTTTCAAACTTTTTAGAAAAAAATACTACAATTTTAAGATACATGCCCTCTTACCTTCGATCTTATAATCTGTTTTATAATTAATTCCATAAAAAAATAAAACACAAAAAGTATGTTTTGCAACAGAACCATCAATAGATAATATCACACAAATTGGAAATCACATCACAATATTTATTATTAAGAATTAGTTCACAACAACAAAAAATCGGGTACAACTAACAAAACGTTCAAAATTCGTATACGCCAAGCACGTGGAACCCTCGACAGCGTCATCCCATTCCCGAGTCTCCAAACATACTAAAGCAACGATAGTCGCGCGCGGCAGGTATCCAAGCAAGGGCGAAACATGCGGTGTGATCTAACAACACTGTTAGTGTACTCTAATGACCCACATTATTGCGACAGGAGGTGGGTGAAAAGGCTTTTATCTTAGTATTTAGATATTCGAAAAAAAAAGTATGTAGACTTTCTCTCATTTCCATAATACCCTGTATATTAAAAACGTTTAATTTAGAAATATATTGACGTATCTATAGGTGCCATTTATTTTGTCAACTTATAAATTTTAAAAAAATGTAAAATAAATTTTGGTGGCAAAAATTAAATTTACTTACAGTAGTTGTTAGAGGCCTTTTGGCTGATTTCACCCTGTAAATTTCCAGATGTCACTTCACAACAGTTCCAGCGAGGCGATTTAAGTCGCGGAAACATGTTTCAAGCGATCAGCGCCGCCAAGCGTAAAATGACCTTAATAAAAACTTTTGTCTCTACGTTTGTCGCTGTCTCTTTCTTATTAATGTTTCTCGAAAGTGGAATGTAGTGTTCTCTGGGAAGGATTAAATATAATTAGAATTAGATTTGGTTTTAAGTTAAGACCATTTGAAAGGTCGCCTTTTTATAAATATTGAAATCGTATGTATCAATTGGATTGCAAAAAAAGGTTTTTTCAGTGCGCGCAAATAATTGTGTTTTTGTTTTTAATACCAATACATTCAGTATGTCCGTGGATAGAAGAAGACAGATGGACCACAAAGTGAAAGATACGAAAAATGTATTCTTTTATAAAAAGTTTCTGCTTGCTTTAAAAAGATCCACTATGCCAAAAACTTGTTTTTTGTATAGAGAACGCAAAAAATACAAACACGTAAAATTTGGTTATATGAGTAAAGTTAAATTTTTTAAAATTTTTTTGCAAAACGTTAATTAAACAAGTTGTTAATTTAAAATAAATTTTTTAAATTACGGTATTAAAATCAACAATTTTCTTATCTTTCATTTTTTGGTACATTTGCCCTTTTCTAACCCCCATCCATAGACATACTCTATATAGAGTGATTTTCACATAGACAATCACTTAGATAAACCCTGAAAACAACCTAATTTTATTATTGGACGGAAATATAAAAATGTTAGTAATTCTAATTTTATTTTAATTATACTTTTATTTTTCCGGAAATACTTAAAACGTTATAAGGTTAAGCAATAAAACAACGGTATATTAGGAAATAAACCTTATATTTTAATATTATGAAGCTAATTTATCAGTTATAAGTTAAATTGCAGTTCTCTCAAAAAACGCTAAAACGACGGCGTTTCAACTGGGATGGAAACAGTGGGAACTGGCCTCTCGCGCAGTGCCTCCGACTAGCCGTGGAGATGTGTAAAGCGTATTGCAACTAAATATTTACGTATCTAATATTACTTGTTTCTTATTTATATTCAATAATTATTTATTTGATTTAAACGTTAATTTACTCAATTAAAATACCCTAAACTTTATTGCTTTTGTTTAACCTTTTTGTTTCATTTAAAAAAATAATTATTTATTATTAAGATATTTACAAAAAGGTAACCAAATTAATAGCCGGAAAAATTCAAACACGTCAAATTGTTTGGGCGAAAAAAAGTATCTTTATTTTAAAAAAATATTATTTAATTTAAATAAATATTAATCAAATAAATATTTATTAGGGTATTTTTCTCTTCGTATTTTCAGTGAACGAGAAGGTGGATACAAAAAGTATGCCACAAATCACTTAGTGGATTCATCGCGACATGGGTTGTGTTTTGACTGTGTCCGCAACCGACACCCAGAAACATGGAAACAACAGTCCTCCCTGAAGAATCAGAAAATATTCCTCAAGAAGCAATTGTTAACTGTATGAAAGCATGCTACACGTCACATGGTAGAAGTGATAAGAATAAGAACACGAGGTTGCAATACATGCTATTAATTTTTGAATATTTGTTCATGCTACTTGATAAAATCATGTAATGTTGTAAATTGTGAACAAAATTGTAAAACTGCACGACTCCTTCAATATTTGTATTTTCCTTTAAAAAGAATATAATGATGTAAACCGAAAGAACATTGTGTTAAGAAAAGGTACACCTCAAAACAAAACACAATGTAGCTAAATTCTACAACTTAATTTTCCACAGGGTGTTAAGAAATTAAGGGTAAAAAAGTAACTTTTGTTTCTGCCTGTATAATGATCAAAATATCAGTATTTTCTAAAAATGCGCTCTGAAGACACCCAGAATACGAACTTATAACAAAACACGTATTCGAAAAAGTTTTCATCGTGTATGAGTTTATCCATTTCCATTGTGATTTCTGGATTAAGGCAATGGATAATCTGTTTAAATTAGTTTATGGCAGGTAATGTCGCCGAAATGTCAAAAAATTTAACAAGGATATATCCAAATATCCGAACATTTACCAATTAAAGTAGAAAAATAACGATGCGGATATTCGGTTATTAAATGCCATAAAGAAGAAAGTCAGAGTGCGGGGACAATTTCCGTGCAGTGTTCTAAGCACAATTCGAAATTATTATGCTATTTATACAGGGTGGTTCACGACGAACTTGCATTAGAACTTTATGGAGAACTACTGAATATATATTTCTGAAACTTTGGGGAGATTGGTTTATCGATATGCTCTCTTTAACTAAAATGTTCACATGTTTTTGTCATTTCCGGTTATACCGCAATTACCTGTGAACTTTCGTTTTTTAAATACAACATGGAAATTTTTATTACATTTTTCGATTAAGCGTTAAATACGAAACACATTTTATAGAACATGTTTTTGTCAGACTCTGTTAGTTTTTTAGATATCTGGACTTTTTGTAATTATTTTACAAATGCATGACGATGAAATAATTGACCTTAGCTCTTGGACTAAAATCTTTTTCTCACCGACTAGGTAGAAGATCATCAAGTCTCAAAAATAATTCAAACTTGGCAGAAAATGTACGGGGTGGTCACAATTCAAGGTTCATTGTGAAAGAATTCAGCCATTAAAAACTTTCTTATTTTAAATGGAACACCCTGTATATTTTTGTTTAATTTGATGTCAAATTAGTTGTTCTTTATAAATATCATTTAATATCCTATACCTATATCAAATAGTTTTCTCAAAAATCCAATTTTATTCTGAAAATACAATTTGTTCAAGTGTGCTATGAAAACAATTGTACTATATATTTTTGAGAAGCTTGTTACAAACTAAATTATATTATTAAAAAATATATAGGGTGACCCATTTAAAAAAGCAAATTTGTTTATTTTCCTTGAAAAGTATTGAATGTAGAAAAAATCTGAGTACGTCACTGGATTCTACGTAAAAAACTACAAAAAGAACTTTTATTTCTTTTTGATACGTTACGGGGTAACCGAGATATGGGGGGTGTGCCAAAATGCACAATTCTAGGCGGCCTAGAAAAATTCTTCTTACGGCATCTTCTGTTTGACAAAAAAGTTGCACAGTGCTGCGAAAACCGCATCCTTCTATCTTTACTAATAAAGGAGATACCCCGTAAAACTACCCAAAAATGGACACCCTGTACGGATCCCTGCACGAAACAATCACTATAGTAGAATTATTACAGTAAAGATTTTATTGTACGATTTCCTACAAAATCTAATATTAATTACATTTTTCATTAATAATCCGTACCAAAATAATAGTGTAAGATAAATATAATTTATAGTTAGTACCCTGAAATTTTGGCCAAGTTTCATATTTTATAACTTTTTTATTTTTTATGCGAGTTTCATGATTTTCTTATCAGTTTGTAGATACGTTTATTGTGTTTTACCTGAATTATTTTATAAAGTAACATTTTTCGATTAGGCTATATTAATATTACACAGCAGTAAATCAAACTGTTGTTTTCTATCGTACTTTCAAATCACCCTGTAGGAAAATTGAGGTGGATAATTTTATTAACATACTATTTCTTGTAATCTTTGATGTATTCTAAACATTTCGATTTTTGATTCATTCCATTATCTCATTTCTGCTGCGAGCTGCAAAATTTTAAATGAAACGCCGATTTGAAGCCTATTTTTATTAGGAATTGAGGATAGCCTGGTATTCTTCGGTCAGCAGCAGTCGTAGGCTTTGCAAGGTTTGTCGTTGTACAGGACGACGACGAACGGCCCTTTTAAGTTGATCCCAAAGATGTTCGATTTGATTTCGATCCGGGCTATATGCGGGTCATTCCAATTTTTGGAAGTCCAACTTCATCCAGATATTCGCTCACTACATGTGCAACGTGAGGTCTAGCATTATCATGCATTAATGTAAATTGGTTCCCAATGAAAGGAACAAATGAACCAATAACTTCTTGGAGGATTTCCTCAATGTAACGGTGGGCAGTTCTGCCGAAATTCGCCGGTGTGCGACTATTCGTGATATAAAAATGTTGAATTCGTTTTTATTCTAATATCAATAATATGTTAATTAATTTGAATTAATAAAATCCTTGTGCTAATAATAATTAGCCATAAGGCAATAATTAGTCATGCGGAGGTAAATCCGGCCCGTACCCGTCAAATGAGCAATTTCTAGGAACGTCACGTTTAGGGGAATTGGGTCCAAATTGGATTGAAATTACCAGTTAAATCTCCCAAAGGCCCGTAGTTGAAATGGAGACTAGTTATCCATTATATTAAGGAAGAAACTTTGAAACTTGATTTAGGTTATTTACGGGAAATTGTTTCTATTGTTTATATTTTATATTATATATATATTATATTTATATTAGTCTAGAAATGTTCTCCTCACATTAAGGCCCGATACGTGAACAAACCCGCCCAAATCATAACTGAACCGCCATGATATGATATTCGTTCTGATATGGTGCACTCAGCATATCTTTCATTTCTACGTCTGTACACCCGCTCAAGAGCATCAGGCGACCTTAAACAAACCCTGGATTAATCAGTGAATAGGACATTTCCACACTGTTCTTCAGTTCAGTCAGAATGCGATCTTGCAAGCCTCAGTCGGTGTTGTAGATGCCGAGGAAGTAATTGTGGATATATTGCTGGCCTTCGTGAATGAAATCCGGCTTGTGCCAATCTTTTGTCCCTTACATTTACTCGACGAATCATTTGCAAGTCATTTCTTAGACACACAGCAGTAGATCTTCGATCTGTTAAAGAACTAAGGGTGACAAAGTGATCATCAGCAGCAGTGGCAATTCTTCTTCTGCTAGAGCCTTGCCGTCTAGTTAAAATTCCCGTCTGTTTAATATCTATTCCAGGCATCGCGAACTGTAGACCGCACAATTCTCAGAGTACGGGCGGCCATCCTCGATTAACTCTCTGCATAAAATTTTAATTCTGTTTTTATTAAAATAATATTTTTGCCCCGCCTTAGCCTCTACTGCTTGCCTTGTGATTTCTGCAACCTTCCGCACCGATATAAAAATACATCGTATTTCAACATTCTACATAAAATTAAAATCCTATACCAAAAAATACTTCGGCTCTTCGTTTGATAGAAAATGAAGGATAACTAACAAACCAACGCAATTACAACTTAAAAGGTATTGTAAGAAACTGTTAATTTTCTTTCTAAAGGAGAGACGGAACCCTCAAAGGACTGCTTGAACTTCAGAAAAGGAAATATAAGGGAAAATTTGGGGAACTTCATCGACCCCGTTAAGTGCCTGAAAAGTTGCGGCCGAAGTGTTAAACTATTCCTTAGTCCAGGATAGCTTAAGTGTATGCGTTGCGTTTAAATTATAGAAGGGATAGTTGTGGAAATTTTAAGCTATATAAGCCCGAAGGTTTACTAAATGTAACATTATTTTGTAATAAATAAATGTGACCCTTTTCGAAGAGATTTAAAAGAAACCGCTTTTTCCCAGAAAAATTGAAAAAAGCAGAAATTTTGGGGAAAATTATTCTTATCTTATTAACTGGAAAGAAGGTAAGTTATTTGCTATGTTTGCTTTATATTATTAACCTTTAACTGGTATCGTCGGGTCACTTTGGACCCGAGCGGGTAAATAAAAAAACGGTATACAAATGAAGAGGCCCAGGCATTTTTTTTAAACGATGACGATGGTGATATAAGTCCCAAACTATAGACAGTGATCATGATAGTGACCCAGAATACGATATCGAGTGTGAGAACCATATTCCAGAGAATACTAGGATTGACGATCCAGGGCCTCTAACAGTGACCATTCAGGACATCGGCAATCAGGGTCCTGTAGTGACCAGTGACTATGAAGAAAATGATAGTTTTCAAAGATCATCAAGATACGTTTATAGTAAAAATAGATAGAAATGGTCGACAAAGCAACAAAATAAGTATGTACTTCTTCTGTCCTCTATGCATCATGACGACAAGATAGACGACATCTCAAAGAAACCTGATATTATGCTCTTTTATAATTCTACTAAATCAGGAGTAGACAGTCTTGATCAGTTCGTCGAAGAACTAGAAGGTGGCCATGTGCGATGTGGTATGCTATTTTTGAACATTGCTTCTGTAAATTCGTTTATACTTTTTCAAGCTGGTACTGACAGTGACATGACAAGAAGACAGTTCGTGATCACTGTGGGAACATCAATGATTGACGCACATATGCAACGCCGACTAACTTAATCGAGACTTCCCAGAGAAATTCCAGTAATAATTCGTAAAGTACTAAAATTGATGAACGGCGCTGATAAACACTCAAATGTTTGTGACACATGTCAAAATCACATTTGTAAAAATCACAGTAGATATATTTACTAAAATGCTCGAATTGCAATAAAAATAATATGTCTTAAGAGGTCCTTGCATATGTTTTTGTTTTTTGCTTTATATCAAGAAATCTTGAACTTTTTGAAAGAACAACCCTTTCCTTGTTTAAAACCAAAAAAAAAATTTTTGGATAATGACTTTTTTAGTTTTAGTACATTATTATAGACCTGTACATTTTTATATAGGGAATATACTGTTTTTTACTTTTGCATGATACATTTTTATGATATACTTTTGCCGCCAGCTCTTTATTTAAAAAATGTTCTTACATAAGAGCTTAATAATTCAATTTGATTTAGTATTTTTTTATATACTTTAATAAAATGTCGGGTCAAAATTGACCCGATGATACCAGTTACGAGTATTAAAATGACGATACCAGTTATGGGTTAAGCATAGGTATTTCAAATACTACACTACGAAATATTTCAAGCCGGAACAAGAGTACGGCCAATACTTGCCCCTGAAAGGGGTGAATTTTTTTATATATTCCCCCCGTTTTCGAGGATGCTGAGCACGTTGGTGGTGTTGGATATCGCGTCCGACCCCTTCCGAAAAAAATTACGTGTTTAAAAATTTTTTTTTCTGTTTTCTTGCTGTATTAGATTTTTTATAAATTTAAAAAAAAAAATTATTTTTTCAGTTCGACCGTAATGAGAGACCATTACAACCAAAAAGAGAAGTGCAACTATTTTCCCCATTCTCAAATTCCTCGAAAACGGGGGGAGAGGGGGGGGGGGTCTGACGGGATATCCAACACCAACAACGTGTTCAGCATCTCCAAAAATGGGGGTGAATATATATTTCATGAATATATATTTCAGGGGCGACTATTGGCCGGTGGAGGGGTTGGAAGGGGTCGGACGTGATATCCAACACCACCACCGTGCTCAGCATCCTCGAAAACGGGGGGAAAGTGTGTTTCTCTGCAGGGAAACCTCTTGAAGCGCGTTTAACCCCTCTGGGAGGTGGTTTTTGGCCGATTTGAGGGGTTGCGCAACCCCAAAGAGAACTACTACGCCTTTTAATTATCGAATATACAAAAATTCAGGTCCTAATTAATATGCTGTTATTTCGTTAATAATGAACCAATTTTGATATTTTTTTTTTAACTGATGAAATGAAAATATATTCGAGAGTTTGGGGCAGAGCAGTTTACGTCCTGATACAGCTAATTGTACGGAGTAGCGAATAAAATCTAGATGCATGTAAATTTCATAAAATTTGACCTATCTTACATTTAATTTATTGTTTTAGGCTAAACCAACTGGAGATATAGCTGGGTTAGAGGTACTGGCCGAAAAGAATGGCCATACCATTAGAGAAACAAAAAAAAATACCATTCCTTCTAAATACGTTATATTGTCGAAAAAACGTTTCATAAACAATCAATATGACATGTTATTACTTTTGGCTTGTACTAAATTAAAAATAAAAATCATTTAAACAAATAGTCTATAATACAGGGTGCAACGCAATTATCTTATGATTTAGTTAATTTCCGTAATTTTTAAAATTCGTGAAAAATTATCAGAGCCTCAATTTTGTTGGCAAAAGATTTTTAAATAAACCTGCAAAACCTCTGACACAAAATACACGAAAATATAAACCTGACATTCGATAACTTAATTTCCATAATAACGAAAAGTATGACAAAAAAAAATTATTTAATAATTCTGTTAATTATGTCCTTCCTTGTTTGTATTTCGTGAACGAAATTCGTGTTTAATGGAATATTCGAGCGAAATTTTGGATAAGGCTAACGCTTTTATGTCCCATTAAAAAACAGTAATTTTGTGCACGTAATACAAAAATTAACTATTTCCGGTTTTGGTTCAATATTTTTAAAGTTTTCCGTGTTTTCCAATGTTCGAGAAAAAGCAGGTTTTTCCAATTTTTCCTGATTTTCTCCAAACCGTTAATTTCCTAGGAGTATTTTTATTTTATTTTTTATGATCAAACACAAGCACTATAGGAAAAATCCTTTAGGGCACTCTGGGAGTGGTGCGTGTGCGCAAAAAGCGATTCACGTTGGTTTTGAATCGTTGGAGGTTATATTCGTTGGAAAAAACGACCTCGGGAAGGTCGTTCAATAAGGATGAAGTCCTTCAGATGAAAGAAGTCTTAAATAATGAAGTTCGAGGAGTACTAAGCTTAACCACGAATGAGTGGGCGGCAGTGGTTCGGCTTGTATTTCTGCTATTCGGCGGTCTGGGCGTTAAATTCGACTTGGTTACTGTCACCCCAAGCCAAAATGTCTTCCAGGTCTTTGTTAATGCGTGATACTTCATGCTGTCGGCGACGATGTGCGTCGGCAGCCGATGTTTGTGCATTCAAGAGATGGGTCAAGTGTGCTATTGTCAGCAAGGCTAAATATCGGATTTTTAGTTTTCACTTGAAGGTAATTAATGTAGAGCAGTGGCGGTTCTTCCACAGGAGCACATGCGAATGTGCACCCCCAAAACAAAACGAATAAAAAATATTAATTTACATATTCATTGAATATTATTTATCGTATAAAGTCCGACTCGCCCTAATATTTTATCGTACCGTCAAACTAAAAAAGTCCTACCCTCTCTAATATTTTATCATCCCGTCAAACCAAGCTATAGATCCGGCAACCGTGCCTCGGTCGAGGTAAATAACGATTATGACGAGACTTGCTCGCACGTGCGATTAAGTAGTGCAGTTTCTCTGTCGTAACAGGTGGCGGGTAACAGCGGGAGATAGCGGGGCTATGGCGATTTAACATGGAAAAGGCGCACAGTTTTTGTATGCACCGGTTGTCTGTTCGTGCATCTAGTTAGAAATTCGAGCGTGTATGTTTTAATATTTTAATATTATATATTTATTAAGTTTAAATGAATAGTTGACGGTGGACTTTTTAAGACTTTTAGGACTTTGACTTTTAGACTTTAGGACTTTTTAAGAAATAACTTTAACTCTTTGAGTTTGAAGCAAAAAATTGAAGTGAAGAATGCGGGAACACCTAAATCCGAAATTAATTTAACGCAGACCACAAAGGGTAAATCTACGGACTTTATTAGAAAGTTTAAAAATGAAATATATGAAAAAAAAATTATAGAGGGTATTCCAAACTTAATGAGGCTGTTATTGATCAATTTTCTACATTTAAGAACCGAAGAATGGACGTTTAAGCACTATTGTGTAGAGTCGATAAATGTTGTGTAGTTCGATAAATGATACTCAATATGATTTTAAACCATTTTATTTAAGGATTTAAACTAAAAACACTGAAAATATGAAGAATGGCAACTTGTCAGTCTCGTGGCTCGCTTCGTTCTCATCATAAAACAGTTAACTATTGTTCTCGTCTTGGTTGCGCCTAATGACGTAGCCGTAGATGGCATAGTGATTAGACATCATTCAATTTTCTTGATAACTCGTAGATGGCGGTAGTAGTATTGGACATCATTCGGTTTTCTTGATATCTCGTAGATGGCTTTAGTAGTATTAGTAGTGGACTGTATAAATATTGTTACGAGGGTTGTATGCGACGACGTTAAGATTCGACAGCTATACACACTAAGAAAACCTTTCTTATTCTCCAAAAGTTGTATTTCCTTGTGTAAAATTAAAAAATAAATAAAAATATGTTTTACCTAACGCATTTTCTTATTACTTTTTTTCTTTCTACATTTAAAACGCCTAGAAAGTAACTGTTTGATCGTTATACAAAAATAAAATTTTAAAAGTCTTAAATCCGAATCCAGACTTGATCCCCGTAAAAATCAATAGTAGTAGTTCTTAAACAATGTTTTTTTAGTGTGTATACAGGGTCCTGCAGTAGTGCGTCAGGCCTCTATAGCTATACGAATTTAGAAGTTAGAAATTTTATTAATATGCTGATTTATAATGTATCATAGGGTGTTCTTCGGGAAAATATTTTTAAATATACAGGGTGGCCCAAAAAGTGTGATTTTATTCAATATATTTAGGATCATATTAGTGTCCTTTATAATAGCCTAAAATGTTATCTAATTTGCTTTAGTAGTTTAACAGCAATAAATTAAAAATTGAAAAAAGTTTAGAAGTCCTGGGAAGAGAAATCAAAAAATCATTCTAAAACTATATTTTTAATCACGGGCTTGAATAAGTCTTATAGCAAGGGGTCTAGAGATACTATGAATCTAATAATGTTTATCTATTTCATACAGGGTGTTCATAATAAGGTTTCACAAAAGAGCACATATCAATAATTTTTCTCAAGGTTTTCAAATGCAACACCCTTGTATATTATCTGGCTATCGGATGTGGAATTCATAAGCAATTGTTTTTGTAATACAAACATAAAATAAGTTATTGAAGAGGTAAATAAACTCATAGTCTGCTCCACTAGTTTTGTACATATGTCTCTGCGGAGGAAAATTCATTGTTTGCTTGAAAAACAAATTTCTAAAGCTTTTCTTAATTTAATTTATAAAATGCCGTTGATAATTTTAAACTTTAAAGTTTACGCAATCCCCATTACCACGAAATAAAATCTAATTAAATGGGTGAGGGCAACATTTCAATCTCTCCACGCACAATAAATAAATGCTACAAAAAATAGTAGCTGAAAAGAATATAGAAATGCTTGGAAGTTCGAACATTTATTAAAAAAAACAATCAAAAAATATTATATTTTCAAACACATTTCTAATTGTACTAAAGTTTATACACTTATTTACTGGTTACTTTAAAAAAATAATAATAATTAAACCATTAAATTCAAAACAATTTAAAATAATCAACTTCATTTTAATTATAAATTCAATTAAGAAATGCTTTAGACAGTTGGGTTTTCAAGTAATCAATTAATTTTCCTCCGTTTAGACATCATTATACAGTACCTATGTATTGTTTTGATAGCACACTTGAAAAAATAGTATTTTCAGAATAAATTTTATTTTTTGATGAAACGCTTTGATATAAGTATAGGACAGTAAATACTATTTATAAAGAACAACTAATTTGCCATCAAATTAAACAAAAATATACAGGGTGTTCCATTTAAAATAAGAACATTTTTAATGGTTGAATTCTTTCACAATGAACCTTGAATTGTGACCACCCTGTACATTTTCTGCCGAATTTGAAATATTTTTGAGACCTGATGATCTTCTAGCTATTCGGTGAGAAATAATTTAGTCCAAGAGCTAAGGTAAAAAAATTATGTGGATTATTTCATTGTCATGCATTTGCCAAATAATTACTACAAGTCCAATATCTCAAAAACTAGCAGAGTCAGATAACAAGATGTTCTACAAAATTTGCTTAGAAATTAATGGTTATAATAAAAATTATCATGTTAAATTTAAATAACGAAAGTTGAGAGCTATTTATGGTATAACCGGAAATGACAGGAACATGTGAATATTTTAGTTAAGAAACAGATGTTCAGTAGTTCTCCATAAAGTTCTAATGTAAGCTCGTCGTGAATCACCCTGTATAGTATATTCGGGTGTATTCGAGTTTGTTCTGCATCTCAAAAACGGTTGGAGGTGGATATAGAAAATTCTTAACGTTACTTGGATTTTTACATGGAATCGAAAAATGGCAAAATATGAAAAACATTCTATTTAAAATAGCAATGTTAAGTCTAACTTCCGGTATAACCGGAAGTGCGACATACGTCAAAATATCTTCATTAAAAAGATCGGCATCTCTTATAGCGAATACCAATATTTCAAACAAATTTTGTTGGCGAAATCTTTAATAGGCCACTCATCATGAATGACCCTGTATACGAGAAAAGTATTAGTTCACGGAGACATTTGGCTGCCAAATTAATCCAAAAATATTTTTATTAAATTACTATAAGTTTAAAATGCATTGACTTTCCAGTTTCATCTTAAATAAGATAACAACTGATGACAAAGAGGTTGCAAATTCTTTAATCGACAGGAACCAGAGCTTAGAGTTCGTTAGAGATATCGAATCATTGCAAATCCTTTGCCAGAAAGTTATGTAAGATATCTCTTTGTCTAGTTCTGAAGCGGATATACTTCCAGCTGATGAGATATAGAGGCAAGTATCTTCCTTAGAAACTATTATAGGGGATTTAATAAAGGGATACCGCTATTTTGCGATTATATCAAAATTGTATCGAGTGCGATTATATTAATAAAGTTTATGTAATAACTAGCAATAAATAATCTAAATAGGTATTTTAAAATACATAGTTGAGTATATATACTTTATTGGAAATTTATCCAATTCCTTTTTTGGTTATCTTAAGTTATATTACCTATCTAGTTCGTAATAGTAAATAGTAAGTTTAATCACCACGACTCCTCTTAATATTTTTACAGAAGAAGGGTATGGACTAACACTATAGTAAAATTATTATAATAAAGATTTTCTTGTACGATTTCATATAAAATATTGTATTAATTACATTTTCCATTAATAATCCGAAAATAATATCAAATACCAATATGGAAAATTATTATTTCCCTTATTGTATAAGGATCATCGGGTGGTCTGGAAATAATAATTTTCCATATTGGTATTTGATATTAATATCACCTGACAAGCACAGACTTTTCATTTCTTAAATAGAAAATAATACTGTATATACACATAATTTATAAAAATGTATAGTTAATATTTGTAACAAGTTTAGTTTTGCTGACGATAGCACACTTTTATCATCTTTCTCTTTGAATGCACAAACATCGGCAGCCGACGCACATCTTCGCAGACAACATGAAGTGTCACGCCTCAACAACGACCTGGAAGAAATTTTGGCTTGGGGTGACAGTAACCAAGTCGAATTTAAGGCTAAAAAAAACCCAGTCAGTAGTTTACTCTAAAAAGGTTAACATTACAGAACCGGATATAGTTATGGACGGACACGCAATCCCACTGGCTTCATCTATTAATTTGCTGGGCGTCAATCTGGGAGGAAATATGTCTTGGCATAACCACGTTGTGGCAATCGCCAAGACAGCTTCTCAGAAACTTGGTGTACTCTTCCGAACCAGAAAGCTGTACACACCTCAACAACTTTTGACACTATACAAAGTCCAGATTCGATCATCACTAGAGTACTGCTCTCATGTCTGGAGCTCTGCACCCAAACATACTCTTCGGCTACTGGATTCCATCGAAAGGGCCATTCGTCTGATTGGAGACCACGAGGTGACGAAGAGCCTCGACAGCCTGGAACATCGCAGACAGGTTGGGGATTTGACTTTCTTTTACAGATATTTTCATGGAAAGTGCTGCTCGGCTGACCTTGCCCTTTTAATTCCGCATAGAGTGGCGAATAGCAGAAATACACGACGAACCACTGCCGCCAATCCACGTGTGGTTAAGCTTAGTACTCCTCGAACTTCATTATTTAAGATTTCTTTTATCTGTAGGAGGTTGTTTTTCCCATCGAATATAACCTCCAACGATTCAAAATCAACGCAAATCGCTTTTTGCGCATACGCACCACTCTCAAAGTGCCCTAAAGGATTTTTCCTATAGTGCTTGTGTTTGATCATAAAAAAAAGTACAATAAAGTAAATACTAAAATATGTTTTAAATTTTATAACGAATGTAAGTGAAAATAATTTATTTATAACTCCAGTAGTTAAATATTTTTACTTCTACTCCTATATTAGTCAGTGCCTATTTATGCACTGTCTAGTGCTATATATTGACTGTTATGTAATATAAATATATTACGTAACAGTTCCACAAACCACATTACCCACTTAAATAACTCGAACACCCAAAGTTGTTTTTAAAAAAACAATTTATTATTTAAATTTTACAATTTAAAGACATCGACTGTTAAGAACAGAATCTGACCAAAGAGTGATCTTAATAACTAAAATAAAGTCGCATCTCGCCATGAAATGCAAGTCAAGGCTTCTAGGAATGATGAACCTAGGAACTGCTGACCGTGTGGAATCTGTGTATATAACTCCTCCCTTCCTAAGCTGTCAAAATAGGGGACTGATTTTGAAAGTTATCAATTTCTTCTGTTTTTCTGGGTTGATTGGTTTTTTTCTTAAACCATTGGGTAAAGTATTGCCTCTTCTTAACCAGAATCCATAATAATAGAACCAGTAAGAGGAATGTCAATAGGCTGTAAGTGATTGGGCCTTCGGTTGATTGATTGATTTCTTGTATTGGTGATAATTGATTAGTTAAGTCCTTTAGTCGGTACATTTCTTCGAAATTTATTTCGGTGTAATTTGGTGTTCGGTACAACTGAGTTGTGTTCATTGTGGTTAATTCGACAGTCGGTAGTAATAGCGGTTTTCCATGTTGTAGTCTGACGTCATGGATAAATTTCTTGTTTTTATATTGAATACTGCAGGAATTCGGGATGTTAATCAACGTTGGATATTCGATTTCTAAATATTGATCGACTTTACATTGTGCAAAAATTCTTTCCTTTTTTGATGGTAGGACAAGAATTTCTTTCGGTGTAACTTGTTCCAGGATTGATTCTGCGATACTTATTTCCATGATTTCACAACCATTGGTGGAGTTGCTTTCCATTAGCTGAAGGGTACAACTGTCTGGTGGATAGAATTTCTCAATGCAGTAGTAAGTTTCCTCCAATGATGGACAAGTGCTTTCTTCGAACTGGACTTCTTTAAGGGTTTGTGCCAAATAAGGGTACTTTGGGACAAAAACTTTACCTTTTTGGATCACAGGATATAAATGGGAAAAGGTATAGGTTTCAGGCTTAATGATAGGTACATGTATAGCAAAAATTAATGTTGTTTTTGAGAAAGTGACTTGAGTGCCAAAAATTTGATAATATGAAAGAACATTTTTGAAATTTGGAATCTGATTTTCACTATATATAGTTTTCAAATAGTTAATCATTTGTTCTAGCTCATAACTGGATATTATGGAGTTATGCAGCGTATTTAACTTAGCAAACATTATTGCATCCTCTAGGTTGTCGATGAAAGTAATTAAATTTTGACAATCTAGATTTATCTGAGATATGACACTTGAAAGGTGATATAATTATTCAAGTCATTAATAGAGTTTTGTACTATTTCCTGAAAAATACTTAAACTACGTTCCAGTTCTTTCTGATTTTTATTAAGAGTTGATATTGTTTTATTGTAGTTGTCAATCAAATTTTTTGATAAGGACATTTGTAAATTAAGCTCGTTTATTATATTTTTCTGGTTTTGTTTTAGGTTTAAGATTGCTTCGTTGTAACGTTTACCATCGTCAGCATCTAAAGTACCAAAAAGCCATTTCTGGGTTTTACCGACTAAATTAATTAAGCCTCTTTTGTTTCGTATATGTGGGTGTAAGTTTTCTAGTTTCTCTTGTGTAATTTGAATAAGAAATTCGGTACGTAAAATATAACTTTCGAATAAACCTTGGTAAGATATTGGATCTGTTGCTTTTTTAGAGGTAATGTTTCCTTTTATAATAAGAAAGTATTGTTCAACATTTTTCAGTTGTGTTATTATTGGTTCTAAATCTATATAGTGCAAAAAGGTATGTTTATTATATATAATTTTTGCATTTCCAAGTTGGATTGGTAAAATAGGATTTTTTAATGTTGTTAGTTGTACGTCTGTCTGTTCACTGTTGGTCGGAAGTGTCCGAAGGACCGGAAGCAGTATTAAGAGAATCAGCTTCATTTGTCACCTGTAAAGAAGGTTTTTGTATAGTTCTTGGTTTCTTTGCAAAGCTTTTGTGATACGTTCCTTTTGGTGTTATTAATTTAATTCTACTTTGACCTTTTAGTATTGTCTTTTTAAATTTTGGTAAATCTTTATTTCGAAATTTGGTTTTAATATAAGCTACTTCTTTGTTCTCGAAATCAGGGGGTTCGAATCTATTTTGGTTTCTGTTTGATATTATTTTTTCTTTGGTTGCCGCATTTTTCTCCTGAATTTTTCGATAAAGTTGTTTAGCTGTTTCTTTATGTTTTTGAACGTAATTTGATATGATTATTTGGTCATTAATATCAAAAGGGTCCGAATTATTGATATGACCTTTAATTATTTCGAACGGTGTATGTTTCGTCACGCTGTGTATAGAATTATTATAGCCTAATATCGCTCGTTTAATTAGTTGTTCGGGTGTAAAATTACTCGTTTCTTCTTTTAAACACCGATAATGTTCAATTATTGTAGAGTGAAATCTTTCTACGGGGGAATTTGAATTGCTGTTTTTAGGGGTAGTATGGTGTAATTCGATCTTATATATTTTGCAGAAATCTTCGATTTCTTTATTCTTAAACTCAGTTCCTGAGTCAGCTGTTATTTTTTGTGGTAGGCCATGGTGTGATATGAAATTTAAAAGGGTTTCTATTACTGTGGGTCCTGTTAAACTTTTTAAAGGATAAGCTTGTCCGTATCTTGAAAATGAATCTATTATGGTCAGAAAACTTTCGTTTGAAATTTTAAATGTATCAATATGTATATGCTCAAAAGGTTTTGAACTAGTAGGTGTCAAATTAAATTTTATTACAGGGGGGTCTCTATCATACTTATTTTTTAAACAAGTCTCACAATTATTGACATAATTTTCTATGTCAATTGACATTTTAGGCCAATAGTATTTAGCACAAAGAGCAATTTTCATTTCGTTTATACCACGATGACAGGTTTTGGTAGTGTGATATAATTCTAATTTTTCTTTCTGATCATTTAAAGTTTCAACATCCTGTAAAAATTTTGTACATTGCACTAATTTGAAAGACGAATTTTTAAATATATTTTGGAGTGTAGTTACAAAATTTTGGGCTAGTATCGGGTTCCTAAAATATACTGCGTATACTTGTTTTGGTTCAATAAACTCTTTTAAAATTTGGACAAAATGGGGTGTTGGGTTTCTACTAGATACAGATATGTAGAGTCGCGTATTTTGAAATATTTTGTCAAATTTACATTGAATTTTTTCTATGTCACCCTCGGTTATTACCCACTGATTTTTAAATGTATTTAGGGATTTTTCCGATATTGGTATATTAAGGATCGGTTCTTCTAATGACGTATGTACAGTTTGTGAGTCTTCTGTAAGATTTTGGTTTTGAGAAGTACTGGGGGGTGCAATTTGAATATCTGAAATAATATTAATTCGGGGTTGCTCAACTATAGGTTGGAATATCTCTTGAATGGTCGATTCATCGATATTCGGTAGTGGGTCTGCATTATGTAAGTATTCCTCAACTGTCGCGTCTATGTCTCCGGGGTTATTATATATAGATTGTGTCTCTAGTGCATTTAGATCGGTATTAATAGGGTATCTTGATAACGCGTCCGCGGCTTGATTGCTTTTACCTTTTTTGTATTGAACGGTGTAATCAAACTCCTCTAATCTTAAGCGCCACCTTACTAATCGAGAACTAGGTTCTTTTAAAGAAAAGAGCCACTGTAGGGGTTTATGATCAGTGTAAATAGTAAAGTTGCGACCGAATAGATAAGGCCTAAAATATTTGCAACTCCAAACTATCGCGAGTAATTCTTTTTCAATGGTCGAGTAGTTTATTTCCGCCGGGTTAAGGGTTCTAGATGCGTAACAGATAGGGTGATTATCTTGAGACAATATTCCGCTAATCGCGTACATCGATGCGTCTGTAGTCACTTCAAAGGGTTTTTCAAAGTCTGGGTAAGCTAAAACGGGTTCAGACGTTAAGACATTTTTACATATATTGACACAGTCTAAAAATTCTTTTGTATGTACTACTTTTTCATTCTTTTTTAAACACTGAGTTAATGGTTTTGTTAACTTAGCGAAGTTCTTTATAAAGCGTCTATAATACCCTAACAACCCTAAGAACGATTTAATTTCTTTTGGTGTTTTTGGCACGGGGAATTTTTTTATTACTTCGATTTTACGGTTATTTGGTTTAATTCCTTCTGGTGTAATTATGTGGCCCAAAAATTCGACTTCTTTACGAAGAAATTCACATTTGTCTAGTTGAATTTTGAGATTTGCTTCGCGTAATTTTGAAAATACTAATTTTAAATTTTGGGTATGTTCTTGTAATCCTACACTAAATATAATTATGTCATCCATAAACACCATGCATATTTTATTTTGAAGCTCTTTTAGGACTTCGTCCATTACTCTTTGAAATGTAGAGGGCGCATTTTTTAAGCCAAAAGGCATCCTAAGATATTCATAATGCCCGTTATTAACTGAAAAGGCTGTTTTTTCAATCGAGTTTTTATCCATTTCAATTTGATGAAATCCGCTTGCTAAGTCAAGAGTAGTAAAATATTGAGCTCTGCCCAATCGATCTAATATATCACTAATGTTTGGGATTGGATATCGATCGGATATCGATTTCTCATTGATTTTTCTAAAGTCGCATACTACGCGCCATTTTTGTTTTCCCGACGCGTCTTGTTTTTTCGGGACAATCCATATGGGTGATGACCACGGACTACAAGAGGGCCGAATTATTCCTTTTTCTAGCATTTCATTAATTTGTCGTTGGATTTCTTCTTTGTGAATAAACGGGTATCGATAGGATTTTGTATGAATGGGAATTTCGTCTGTTGTTTTTATTGTGTGTTTTATTTTTGACGTAAAGGTTAGTTTATCTCCCGGTTTTAGAAAAATATCTGAATATTCATTACATAGTGTTTTTATTGCCGATTTTTCTTCTTTATTCATATGTTCCGTACGAATTAATTTTTCGATTTCCGAAATATTTTTGTAATGTTTAAAATTATTTTTATTGTTATTAAAATTTTCCATAGTATAGATCTCGTATAGATTTGATTCGAACGTTTCTACAGGAATGGGTTCGGATAGTGTTACTGAGATTGCTTTGTCGGTATGGTTTTGAACTTCTAGAGGTGCAAAGCCATTTTTCGAAACTGTCAAAATTTGGGGCATAAATAAGTTATTAATTTTGCCGGGTTTTGTTAAGATTTCACCGTTATAGACACTTACAGGGATGTTTTTTATAATTTTCTCATGAGGGTTTACCGAAAATGAAAAATTTACTTCTGTAGGTTCTCTATATTCAAACGGAATTTGAGTGTTTGGTCCAATCAATTTTTTATTTGCTAGATCAATATTTAACTTCATTTGTATTAAATCTGAAAGTCCTAAAATACCATCGAAGTAGTCATGAAAATCAAAAAGAATAAAATTAATTTTATGATTACTACTGAACTCTGTGAACGCTGGTATTGAGGCCTGAAATTGCGTTGTTTGGCTTCCTAGAGCTGTTTTAATTGTATTATTTGATTTATAAATGCAATCTGGATAAAGTTTTTCTACGATAGATGGTTTTAATATTGATCGCGAACTACCGGTGTCAATTAGTAATTTAATATTAGGGTTTTTTATTTTTACGTAAGGTAGTGTATTATTTGAGGAAATATTAATTTCTATCAAAGTTGCTGGTTTTCTGGGCACGTTTCCTGAAAATTTTCGGTTGTATGTTCGTCTGTTCCGTCAGGGTTGTTCTGATTAATAAATTCAGATTGATCATTATCCTCTATAACTTCGTTCTCGTTGGAATAAGACGTAGTTGGGTCATAGTGGTAATATGAATCCGTAAATGGTATCGCTATACCTTGTTCTGCGCTGTCATCAACTTCGTTTGTATAAAGCTCTTCAAATACAAGATTAGGTTTTTGATATAGTGGGTGTCTAAAATTCTGGTTTTGGAAATTTTTGTTCTGAAAGTTTTGATTTTGTAAATTTTGGTTCTGAAAGTTTTGATTTGGAATATTTCTGTTTGTAGCAACAGAAGGATTACGAGAGGTTGTTGACATAGGGGTTGGTTTCGGCAATTGGTTTTGTGGTATTTGATTTGGTCTGAATACATTTTGCGGGGGTCCAAATACCTGTCTGTTTGTCGGGAATTTGCGCGGGTGTACCGGTCTGGGTTGTATGTTAATTGGTTGACTAGTCCACGCAGGTTTTGAATAAAATTGTTGATTCGGATAATTTTGGAAAAACTGTGGTCTTTGACCTGATATATTTTGATATTGATTAGGAACGAAATTTGGTAAATTTTGGGAAAAACTTGGTAAATTTTGGGAAAAATTTGGTTTATGCATTGGCGTTAAATTTATTTTTTGATTAGATCTTTCTTGATTGTTTCCGTACAATTTTTCAAAATTTTCATATTCTTTAATGTATGCCATAGCGTCTTCTAATGAATTTGGTTTTTTAAGATACATGTTATTTCGTAAGATTCCCGTACAACCACCGATAAAAGTGTTTAAAGCCGTTTTTTCATAATGGGCTATTTGGCAATTTCGTTGCTCGTCTGTCAAAGATGTATCATTGCTAATGCGCTGGATAACGTTACTTCGCACGATTTGCAATCTATTACCAAAATCAATAAGATGTTCGTTTTTGTAAGGTTTGGTACGAGTTAGTTCTTGCACTAGGCAATCAATATCTCGTCGATCAGAAAAACATTGGAACAAAGCAGCTTTTAATTTATCCCAATCATCTAATTCAACACGTCTGCCAACCATATATTCGGCTTTATCAACTAATTTCTCTTGAATACACTCAAATACATGTTGATTTAGATCATTGTCGTTAAAGGTTTTATATTTCTCGACAAGGTCGTCACACCTTTTGACAAATCTAGCTAAAATATTACTGTCTCCATTAAATTGTTTAATATTTTCCAATTTGGATTTAAATAGATCCCAATTGACCGTTTTGGCTACAACTGGAGCCGTATTCGTAGTCATTTTTTTCTTTAAAATAAATTGGGAGAATAATTCAATATTTAAAATAATAATATTAAAATAAGCAAAATTGCAAACTATTTGTTATTTCTCTGCGAGAAAGGTATTTTCTTTTATTTTCAAAAGAAAAACAAATTCTTAATCTACTTGTCTTCGATAGACTGAAAATCTTAAACTAATACCTTTGATAGGTTATTTTCTCTGCGAGAAAGGAATTTTCTTTTATTTTCAAAAGAAAAACAAATTCTTAAACTACTTGTCTTCGATAGACTGAAAAACTTAAATTAATTTACCTTCAATAGGTTGAGAAAAAAAAAGAATTGTGTGTGCTATACACTGCCCTATAACTATCCTTATCAAATTCCTAATAGAAGGGTTTGGTAAGGGTGAAAAGGAAATGGCACTTACTCTGTCGAAGTCCAGTTTTTCCCTTCCCTGACTCCTTGGCCTGGCTCGATGATTTAGCGGGGGTCGTCCGAAGTTGGTTCTTTTGGATCAGCACTGAAGGGTTGAAACCGCAAAGTGGTCGAACTTTTTCTCAATTGAAACGAAACCGCCACCGTACTAATCCTACCGACTGCGCCACTTAAATAACTCGAACACCCAAAGTTGTTTTTAAAAAAACAATTTATTATTTAAATTTTACAATTTAAAGACATCGACTGTTAAGAACAGAATCTGACCAAAGAGTGATCTTAATAACTAAAATAAAGTCGCATCTCGCCATGAAATGCAAGTCAAGGCTTCTAGGAATGATGAGCCTAGGAACTGCTGACCGTGTGGAATCTGTGTATATAACTACCCGTGATATACCAAAAATGTCTAATAGATTTTATGCAAAGTCGGCTGTGAATTCCATCGGGCAGAGCCGCCTTGACAACGAAAATGTCAAGAAATTTTAAACGTCATTTTTAATTTGTATATTTTTGGGTAAAGTATGAGTGACTACGATATTCAGATTGAGGGAAAGCCACGGGAAAATATAAGCTGCTTCCTCAGCAAATAATTTATTACTAGAAAAATCCAGGGAGTGGCATGAAAAAATATACAAAAAATGTATTCACTGGTGTACTAATAACCATGTGAGTACCGACTCAAAATATTTTATTAGCATATTTCGATAATTTAACATAAAAGTAAATATGAAGTGGTAGGAAAGGTATAGTACACAACGCGAGGGGTAAGCCTATTACACGAAATCGTGTGCAATAGACGTCTTACCACTTGGTATGTAATATACTATTAAATGTACTGACGACTATTATCGTACTTTAAGTATTTTGTTAGTGTAAAAATTACCCAGTTTAAATGAAGTGTTGTAAAAATGCTTTTTGCAACAATATCGGTAAATAAGAAAATACATTGCAAATAAACAGTAATTATATATTCTTTTACTTAAATCCTACCTTTAAAGTAGCTTTCCGTTTGTTATGGATAAATATTAATGAAAATGTAAAAAAATCTGCATATATTACAAGAAAAGTCATTCAAACTTGACATTTTGCTGTGCTAGAACAATACAAGGATAACTTAAAAAATATCGATTTTAAGTTATCTGGACCATTATGATTTACCAAAAATGCTCTTTCTGGGGCTATACTAAGATATATAAGATTAATTTATTTAAGCCCGCCATAACATATATCTTACTATTGCAATATATACATTTTAATTAGTGTTTGGGTAAATAGTGAGACATGTTAAAATGTATTTTTCTTTCGTTTGAGATAAGATTCATTGTTTTAACTTTTTATTGGTGAAATAGTAGGACATTTCGAGATGTCCTAGTCTTTTCCCAGGTTTAAAGATTTGTTTTAAAGATCTTGGTTTTCTTAGTTATCCTAGTATTACACTGTTAAACATATCTTAGTATTTCACTACAAATAAGATTATTTATTTTAATAACCACCGTTTTTTAAAGTTATCTTTGTATTGCACCAAGATATTCTGTAAAATCCAATAAACTGTCGAAAGTCATTAAAGATGTCTCTGTATTGAACCAAATATAGGTTTAAACTTGAAAAATATAACGAGGTTGACTGTCCTACTCCAGCGTATATTGATAGACCAAAAATTACGTTAAAAAAAAGAGGACCTTTTGAGCTTGCTCAAACATATTCCGACGGATAATCATGATTTTTTAAAAAATTTAAAAGCTTTTAAAAAGGGTCAAAAAATGGATCATGAAGATAGTGAGTAATCTTTCCAATGTTATTTCGTGGTGTATTTTTTGTCTAGTTTTTTTGTTTTGATTTTATGTCTTTCGTTTCAAACAATAATAATAGTTTCGATTATGATAAACTACTTAGTGTTTATTATTAGGCACCTATTTTATTTGTTTATTATTAAACTAAACGAAATAAATATAGTTTTTTTCTATAACTGTATTTTTTTATGCGGCAGTAGTAAGACAACTTTTAAAATAACAAAAAAGACAATTAACAGAATTTAGATACTAAAAACCATGCAATACTGAGATAACTAAAAAACGAATTAATAGAGTTAAGTTCGCACATTTCCAAAAAAGTATAGAACAATACGAAGACATGTTTGCCAAAAAAGGTATATCTTAAATAACACAAATCATTAGGTGGTTCAATACTAAGATAACTTAAAGGAAATAACAAGATAACTTTAAAAAATTATAAAAATGTGTTTTTTTCCTAGAACAATACAAGGATATCTTAAAATATAATAATTTTAATAAAAAGTTAATACTTAAAAGCAAAAATAATACTTACCTTAAATTCCTATGTCCAAATAACAACTCACTACGAAAAATATCATTCTTAATTAAAACAAGAAAACATTTATAAACAATTCAAACATAAAAAGTCAATTTTCTCGAAACTATGTTTTTATCCTAGTATTGTTCTAGCACAGCGATTTATTAAAACTTATTCTCTAGTACTCGGCTTACGTAGAAACGTTTTTTAATAATTACGTCTAATTGGTGTAAATCAAACAATTTAATTGGTCGAAACAGTATATTTGACACGTGATTGAAATAATCAATATTTTCTACGGGAACCGAGATATTTAGGTTGAGAAGTTTGACACCCTGTATAACTTTTGCTGTCAAACTTCCCAATAATAAAAAGAGGTAGGTACTTGGTTCCTTATGTTTGTGATTCATGTCATCTATATTTGAAACACAGTAATTTGAAATGAATCAGACCTTATTTGTATTCATTAATTTAAGGTATATTATTTAAATAATGCTTGGTCACAGCGTTTAGCAAATGTAACGTTATCACCACAATCTTAACATTAAACGTAGTAGAACTTACACAATTTATTCTGAAACGGGCAGAGTAACTTTCGAAAGGTTTGTGGAAAGTCAAGGAAACGAATAAATTGAATTTTTGCGTGTTTGAAAAGAAAGATCGAGTTGCAGAATATGCAAATGATTAAAGCGACTTGAAAACGCAATTAGTTTTTAGGCTCGGGTGGCTATAAGATTAAATGTTACAATTAATTTGTCCCACTTAATTTTTTGAAAAATAAAATCGCAGTATTTTCTTTAATTTAGTATGTGGATGATGTTTGATAATTATATTAAAATACCTTTTCTGGGGGATTCAGTTTAAAATATGTATGTGGTCATTGCAAAAATTTAGAAATACACACGGAACACAAGAACATAGATTTTCTTGGTAATACTTGATACCGTAATTCTTAAGAAAAATATTCTTCGACCTGAACAAACCCGACACAATTTTTTTTCTTAAGGTACTCTGGGGAGTGGTGCGTGTGCGAATAAAGCGATCCACGTTGGTTTTGAATCGTTGGAGGTTATATTCGTTGGTAAGCACACCTCGGGAAGGTCACATAAGGAAGTCCTCCAGATGAAAGAATTCTTAAATAATGAAGGTCGAGGAGTACTAAGCTGAACCACATATGGATGGGAGGCAGTGGTTCGTTGTGTATTTATGTTATTCGCCGCTCTGGGCGGAACTAAGAGGACAAGGTCAGCAGCACGGAAACATCTGTAAAAGAGAGTCAAATCACCAACCTGGCTTCGATGTGTTAAGCTGTCGAGGCTCCTGACAAAGAGCCTCTTGGTCTCCGATCTTGGCACAACGTGGTTATACGAAGACATATTTCCTCCCAGATTGACGCTCATTGCGTGTCCGTCCATGACTATATCCGGTTCTGTAATGTTAACCTTTTTAGAGAAAACTACTGCCTGGGTGGGTTTTTTAGCGTTAAATTCGACTTGGTTTATTTTTTATTTTTTTGTATGCTTATCATCAGCATAATACAAATATCGGATTTTTCGTTTTCACTAGAAGGTCGTTAATGTAGAGTAATAAGAGGGTGGGAGACTATATGAACCCTTGAGGAACACCGGCATTGATGGTGAAGGTGTCTGAGAGAAATCCGTCTATCGCCACTTGCAGAGAGCGGTCCTTAAGAAAGTTAGGCAACGATGCACAGAATCGACTGGGCATACCATAGGATCGCAGTTTACTTAGAAGTCCCTCATGCCAAACACGATCAAAGGCTTTAGAAATATCCAGTGCAACAGTCCGAGACTCCCCATGATGTTCGATTGCGTTGTTCCAAAGATGGGTGACATAGGCTAGAAGGTCTCCCGTTGATCTGGACGAACAAACCCGAACAAACCCGAAAACCATATTGATGATCGCTGATAATATTGAAGCCTTCCTTATTCCTTCCTTACCAAATTGCTAGATGTGTACCGATTTAAAAAACAACCTATACAAGATATTGTGTTTAATTTCGACAGAATTGTTCAGATAGCTGTAGGGTCATAAAATGTTCTTCTTTAGGTTAGGTTAGTAGTATTATTTTAAAATTATGTTTTCCATATGTTTGTCGAGAAAATTTTAAGAAAAGTTAAAAATCTGGCAACCTTGTATAAATCGCCAAAAGAAACTACTACCTCATATGTGAAATTTTGTGCACAATTCGGTTACAAATGGGATTGTTGTTGTACTAATTAAAATTTCGCTGTCCCGGTTTTTTTGGCATAACCGCTTTTTTTGGCATAATCAAACCTTGAAAAATATTTTTTAAATTTGCATCTCTATTAATCCTACAACTGTTATATTTAAACTTTCTTGATATTTTCAACAATAACGCACTAATCGCACTAATCAGCCAACGACTTTTGACACTATTAAAAGCCCAGGTTCGACCATCACTAGAGTACTGCTCTCATGTCTGGAGCTCTCCACCCAAACATACTCTTCGGTTACTGGATTCCATTGAAAGGAGGGGTATTCGTCTGATCGGAGACCACGAGCTGACGAAGAACCTCGACTGCCTAGAACATCGAAGACAGGTTGGGGATTTGACACTCTTTTACAGATATTTTCATAGAAAGTGCTCGGGTGACCTTGCCCTCTTAATTCCGCCCAGAGCGACGAATGGTAGAAATACGTGACGACCTTCATTATTTAAGAATTCTTTCATCTGGAGGACTTCATCCTTATGGAACGACCTTCCCTAGGTCGTTTTTCCCAACGAATGTGACCTCCAACGATTCAAAACCAACGTGAATCGCTTTTTACGCACACGCACCACTCCCAGAGTGCCCTAAAGGAGTTTTCCTATAATGCTTTTGTTTGATCATAAAAAAAAAACAAGTATATTAAGTGCATTAAGTTCTTAATTGAAACTGACATGTCGTTGCGTATATGTATACAAATAAAATTTTGACGTAGTTAAAGAATATTTGGCTTCGCGCAAGCATTCTTTTTTTTCCGTGTGTCAAAAAGAACTAATATTACCCGCATCTCGGAAAGAAAGCATTTCTCCACATTTATTTCACCCTTTTTTTTTCTTATATTGATCTCTGAAATATTTCCCTTTAATACCGAAACACCCTGTATATCTACTGACATTGTGTACAACTCTAAGTTAAAAATTTGAAATAACTTTTAAATAAGAAATATTTTAACTGTAACAAAGAATTTCCAGGAAAACTTTAAAACGTCCCGGAAAGATAATTTCATCGAAACTTTTCCGAACGGAGGACTTCGCCTTTAAAAATATCCTATACTAAACTATTCGACGGAGTTCTAAGTTGATCGAAAAATGGCATTTATATAAACAACCGGCTTACTCGATTTAATTAAACTACTTTTCTGTCAATACTTTTCTTGTTATCCATTTGATCGTGTTCAGCTATTACACGTTCGTTACAGCGTATTATGGAATCGTATTATTCACAAAGCGACAGTGGCGGTTCTTGCAAATAGGCGGGGCATAATGCAGTTTCTCTGAATATTTTGTCGGTGGACTATTTACAAAATAACTTTAGCTCTTTGAGTTTGGAGCAAAAAATTGAAGTGAAGAATGCCGGAAGATCTAAACCCGAAATTAATTTAACGCAGACCACACTACGTTTAAAACGCCCAAGACAGTAATTGTTTGGTCGTTACACAAATATTAAATTATAAAAATAATTTCATGATACTTGTAAACCCCCTCTATCATAGGTCACGAGCCGCCACTATGAGCACATGGTGACTGAAGCGGGTTTGTTCGGTGAAGTGAACATGCATGAAAAGATGCACTTTCGGGGCACATGTAAAACAAATATTATAACATACACTTTTGATTAAAAATAGAATGATAATTAATAATAATTGTTCGAGAAAAAAACTATAAGGTTTTACATAAAATTATATCATAATCATTTAATATAAATCTCAAACTGTTTTCGATAAAACCAAAAAAAAATTAAAACTTTAACACCCTATATATCAAAACCAAAGCATTTTAGGACACATGTGTATATAAACTTTCGACTAGAAATTGATCCAGGGATCAACCATTGAAATAAGTACATAATATCATTAAGTAACACAGCATAACACTTTAGTTCTGTTTTTATTAAAATAATATTTTTGCCCCGCCTTAGTGTATGGCCACAACGGCGCACTGCACAGAGCCCTCGCATAGCCATAGCACCGACCCTCGCTCATTGCCTTGCCTGTCGATTAGTTTGTCTCTCGACATCGAGATATAAACATGGACTGTGCGTTGTCATCTTCTTCCGATGAAGAAGATATTGTTTTAGACGCTAATATAACAAAGTGGTATATGTTCAGAATTTGACGTGAAATTGGAAAATCAGTTTATTATACAGGATGTCACATTAAAACGTATGTTTAAACAGGGTCGTAATTAATTAATTAGAAAAAAATAAGGTATGCTGGAATAATTGTGTAATCAACATTTAAATGTTATTTTAAATAGTGTTGTCCTACATAAAATCCAAGTAATGATATAATCAAAAATATCTATATTTAGGGTGGCCCATCTTATGCAATCTAGGAAAAATTGAGCTGCCACCCCTCAAAATGGTCCCATTTGATGAAAAAACATCCCCACTAACATTTTATTTTGATCGGATACCAGGAAATAATTAATTATTACCTAATTTTGCAAATCTGTTGTCTTTGTAAAGGCAAAATGTATTACAAAACAATATTTTTAAATTAAATGTTTGTTCGTTCCCTTCCCCAGACCAGTTTCGCCTTATCACGGCTCATCAGTGAAGCTAGGATCTGATGAAAGGAACGATGTAAGAGCCTTTAATGACCCTAAAGTGATTGATGAGGGGGAGGCTGTGCGGTGCTATGGTACAAGGCTATGGGCGAGGGCCGGTGCGCCGTTGTGGACACAGGCTTATGGCCATCGACTTAGCCTCTACTGCGTGCCTTTTAGTTTCTGCAACCTTCCACACAGATATAAAAATACATCTTATTTCAACATTCTACATAAAATTAGAATCCTATAACAAAAAATACTTCGGCTCTTCGTTTGATAGAAAATGAAGGATAACTAACAAACCAACGCAATTACAACTTAAAAGGTATTGTAAGAAAGCGTTAATTTTCTTTCTAAAGGAGAGACGGAACCCTCAAAGGACTGCTTGAACTTCAGAAAAGGAAATGTAAAGGAAAATTTGGGGAACTTCATCGACCCCGTTAAGTGCCTGGAAAGTTGAGGCCGAAGTGTTAAACTATTCCTTGGTCCAGGATAGCTTAAGTGTATGCGTTGCGTTTAAATTATAGATGGGATAGTTGTGGAAACTTTAAGCTATATAAGCCCGAACTAAATGTAGCATTATTTTGTAATAAATAAATGTGACCCTTTTCGAAGAGATTTAAAAGAAACCGCATTTTTTTCCAGAAAAATTGAAAAAAGCGGATTAGTTTAATGAAGCAATTTTGATAATTTTTTTAACTGAAATATATTCGATAGTTTAGGGCAGAGCAGTTTAGGTCTTGATACAGCTAATTGTATAGTTGTTGCAGAATTATACCGTTGATTCTTACTGCCATAAATAAACTACCTGATTGTATACGCCTGAACATCTTCAAAGCTAAATAAATGGGATCAGGACCGGCTTGAAAACGTATACCACACCACATGATTTAGTTTTATAATTTAAAATAAATAGATAGGTATTTTTAGTTTTAGGTACCTATAATAAATGTAAAACAATGATAACAATTAATGATAATTGAAAATAATATAATTTAAAAGTATAACTATTAGGATAACAAGTACAATAAAAATTAATTAAATTCTAAGAAACTATTGATAATTTATTCAAAATTTAACTCTGTATCACTATCTTCATCTAAGCCTAAACTTATAATGAAGGGTTGAACATTTGTAATCATACAATTGTAAGAATTTTCCACCTTAAGTACATGCTGTACACAGTTTTTCCGGCTGTCTGCAGAAAATTAATTTTACTACAGATGCATTTAATGTAGGAGAAATATTATTTCTCCTAATATTGGATTTTAATTGGTGCCGCAACACTGTATGTCCATTTTCTGCTGCAAGTTTGTCACACTCGTATTCCTTATTTATTTTAAAAGCTTTTAATACTTCTAGCAGTTGTTTCTTTAAAATATAAATCATTTTCAATCATAAAATTTTGAATTTCTGCTTTTGTATTATTAGAATTAGGAATGATTTTTGCTTGCCGACTATAATAACTAGCATTACAATTACGCTATTTTCAGGTATATTTTTAAGGAGTTTAACCAATCTTCAAAAAGTTGTGCGTTGGTATCTTGATGGTAATCTAAAGAAGAATCTGCTATGTTTTTAGCTGAAAGCAACAGACAATTTGGAACAAACCCGTTCTCTGAACCTGAATGTAATATTGTGATTCTATATTGCCTTTATTTGATGGTGCCTTGGTTTCACATTTTTTGGAAGAATCATCCCAACCTTTTCTTGGAACGTCATTGGTATCGAACCATGTTTCGTCAAGGTAAATAATTGGACGATTTTCTTCTCTAAATTGTTTAACAGCTGTTAAATATTTAAGTCTCCATTCCCGACACTTAATGATGCCCCCCTATCAGCACAATTCCAAGGACGCCACATTCTACCACTAATAAGCCTAACTAAAAATTACTCGCCGGAAAACCACTAAAGATTAAAATTATTAAAAATCACTTTATATTTATATATGCATCAGGCATAGGTATAAAGTGAATTTGTATTGTAGGCTTCATTGCAGTCAAAAGATCAACGATATAATTCTGCAAAAACTATACATCATTGTATTTGAGATAAAAAAAATACCCTCAAAAATAAAATAAAAATTCAGGTCCATATTTAAAATTGAGTTGACCACGACATCCAAGTAATTTAAAATAAAAAAAAGAAACGATAACGCTATTTTATAGGAAAGAAGAAATATAAACATTTTATTTAAAGTACGTTCCTGTAAAATCAAAAATTATCGAGTTATTAATAGTATATTACAATACAAGTACGGTAGGTACGTCTCCACCGCACGTGCGTGATGTTTAACAAAACGAGCCGAATGCGAGTTTGGTAAATCACGCAAATGCGGTAAAGACACCTACCGTAACTGTATTGTACGATATGTGCCTCGTAAGTCGTTATCAACAATGCATTAATATCAGGTTGCTAGGGAAATAAATTATAAAAATTTAATAGTTGGCTTTAAAACTTGTTTTTATAGTATGTAATTAGTTACGGCATTAGTGCGCTCAAATCGGTGCGGTAATTACTTACCGCACGCGAATAGATAAAGAAATTAATTTAACAAATTGCAATTCAGCAAGGTCGATATTGGTTTCTAAAAAAGTTTTAAAAACTGCACATTTTCTCTAATTTAACCAACTTCCTGGAAATTACCGGTCAAATGATACCCATAGTGGTCAATTTAATACTTGCCATCCTGTTTGTATGTATTTCAGTGAGTTTCTAGACTTTTTAAGAACAAAAGCATGCGTGGAATTCATATTTTTCTACGACCGTGCATAACTGAAAAATACGATATTTTAAACATAACAGTTCTTTGGCATGGGAATTTTAATAATAAGGTCGTACATCGAATTTCGGTTTAGTTTCTTTTGTTTTGCTTTGAAAAATGCTGATTCCTGATTGGATATTTGTGATTGTTCCCAGGTCCCTGATCCCTCTTTCTTATATCCCTTATCTATAGGAACATTTTCCTAGAATAACCAAAGCAACAAGGTACCCCCCCCCCCCGCACAAACCCCCCGAAAAATAATAAAATAGTAAAACCGCAACGCCTTAAGAGAATTTATCAGTGAACCGTGTGGTCCGATTTGGGATGTCGACGCGGAACAGCATAAGTCATTGTTATTGAACAATGCGACAACATCGCCATTCCAAGACACGACGAGCCAGCTCGCTGGCCGGCTGTATCCAGGGAGTAGGAGACGTTTTTCTTATTCTTGTGGCGTTGATCACCCGAAGCGTTGCCAAATCACTTTAGATACTTGCGATTTTAGATATTTTTCCTGAAAACCTCGGTGTGACTTGAAATTAATTGAGATTATTGATAGTGCATGCCAGATATGACTGTATAACCATATTTTTTCAATTTAAACGTTATTTACCGTTTTGAAAAAATTTAATTCTTTTTCGGAAAATTCATTATAAAATAGTCATGTACATTTCTTGTAGTTTGTAACACCTTTTTACTTTAATGAATGTCACTGATAAGTGTTCCAAAAAATGGAAATTCGCAAACATATATTATTATGTCCGTGCAAAAACAGCCTTAAACTTTGTTTTTACAAAGTTTCTTCATGTTACGATCAAAAAAGTAACTTTGTATCATTATTCACCACGTAAGTTTCCTAAGGGCATGAAAAATTGCCCCAAGGGAACTTCTTACCTCAAACAACCATCAGCCGTAATTACAGAAGTTTATAATATTCATGAAAAATTATCATTTCTGCTGCTTTTATAAGTAAGTTATATAACTATTACAATCAGACCCCCTAATGGTCAGAAAAAGAACCAGAAATATCCCAGCTATAAATTATGCAGGGTGACCATTTGGTGTGTAATAATTGTTCGATATCTCCTATAATAACATGGACAGAGGAAAATTTTAAATATAAAGATTAGTGGGCTGCTGAAGATGTATATTTTGAAAATATCTTTAATATACAGAGTGTTTGTCATAAAAGAGGGACCATTAAAACTTTTTCTTTAAATGTAATGCCCTATACTTTTTAAATGTAGTGTCCCTCCTTATTGTTTATGGATAACATTTTTTTTTCTGTTGCGGTGTTGCCAAGATATTAATTATTTTCGTATTTTTATTGCTTTTGTACGATCGCAAAAATATTCTACAGATTCTTTATTGATTTTAATTTGATCAACAAATTTTACAGATATTTACATTTGGGTTATATGAGTACCTACTACGGTGAACCCCCCCTTAGGCGGACACCTACGGGACTGTCTAAATGTGTCCGCCTAATAGAGGTGTCTGCCCATGGGAAATTTGTTATTAGGTAATATGTAATGCAAAATTATCACTCTGTATATGTATGTACAAATAAACATAAAATAACAAAAATACACTAGTTTTAGTTAGGATGTAGTACTAAAAAATCTAATAAAGTAGTCTGATAACAATTCCATTGCTGTAGAGTCACCTCTATTCTTTGCATACTCTTATAATTCCTTTACCATACTAATGGCTTATTGATAATTGGTGACATTTGTTTGATTACTGCATTCAACTTCTTCATCAGAGTCGTCAGGTAGTGATGTGGTTTCAGTTCAAGCGCGGATCCAGGGGGAGGGTCGTGGGGGTCTGGATCCGCCCTTGTTTCAGTTTGGACTACATAATCGGTAGGAATGGGGTGACTATCATTTTCTAATAGCACATTGCTATCAATGTTAATGAACTCGCCCAAATCATTGGTATCAAATTACAAACTTCCACAACATCAATATTCTCTTTCAGATTCAAGACGCGACATTTTTGTGCAATTGTTTACGATTTTAACCTTACAACTCGCAAATAAACGGCGGACTGCTGTCGGGGAATCACACATACTTTCATTCGGCCTTTAGTCCTTTCGCGCTGCCACGCATACGCGATTGGTTGCCGGTCTGTTCGGGTTTGTTCTACTAGGTCTAAGTGAACCCTGTGACCGGCGATACAACATAAAAACATACACCTGGTAAAAAGTAGGCAATGTTCTAGTTTATACCTAAATAAACATAATAAGGTAAACAAGAGCACGCTTTACACAAATTCAAACACATACGGTCATATTTGTAAAACTATTAGGGCGACCTCTAGTGGCGTTATTTATAAGCAATTTCTGCCGTGACCGGCGATACATGAAGCTACGGGGACGGAACTTCTGGTTAATAATTGCGTTAGTTAGAGAAACTAAACGATTGATCTTTGAACATTATTTTTTCAATACAAATTGTAGTAGCAGTGTAAATTATTTATATATAAAAGTAAGTTTAGTAAAATGACGTGAAATATGAAAGGGTAAAGTAAGAAATTATTGACTAGGGACACGTGACCGGCGATACATTTTTAAATTCAAATTTGAATACTGCAGCTATAATCTAAAAAAAAACTTTTAAAATTGCTTTCTAATGCAGGAAGTAACATATATTTCGCAAATTATAATCGTTTCTACAAGTAAATAGTTTATTTTAGTAAGTTATATGCTAAGGACTGAAAGTTGACTGTAAAAAAAAATTTTACCCTGAGGTGTTATGGATCGCACTGCTTCTCTAATAATTCCAGTTTATTTAAGGGTAATTACATACAAGATAGTTTAACAAAAAAATGTCCAAAAATTAAGTAAAGGGCAATTGTCAATTATTGTTAATTTCCTTGGCTAACTACAACATACAATTTTCAAATCATTTTTAAAAGATGTGTAATGCCTGATGAATTGGATCGATATAAGATTAGATATTCGGTTATAAAGCGTAGAAAATATGTATCAAAAAGTAAAGGGTATTACAATAATTTTAATCATTTATACACCTACCTACAATAAAAAAAAATAAATAACGAAAATCTTGAGAAAATCATTACGACTAGGCAACGCCGCAGAAAATAATAAAAATATTTTAGAGTTATAATGGGGAAATTTTAATTCTGGATGAAATATACAGGGTGTTCCATTTGAAAATATTTAGTAAATTGAATCCTAACTTCCGGAATTCTGGAAATTAAAATCAATAAAGAAACTGATATATTTATTGGGACCATACGAAAGCAAAAAAAATAGTAAAATAATTAATATCTTGGCAACACTGCAACAGTCCACTAATATTTATATTAAAAGTTTTCATTATGCAAGATATGGAAGAATTACATCCTAAATGGACACCCTTTATAAAGAGGAAACAGATTTCCTGGTCGTATCCTAATTCGCTTGCTTTCCTCCTCCACCACGACAGGGTTATTTTAGTACTCTCCTCTAGCAGACTTGCGAGCCGTCGATACAGTGTTGCCAGGTTTGGTAAAATTTTACTAGATCTAGTGATTTCTTTTTCAATTTAGTGATTTAATGATAACCTTTTAAAAAAAGTTATCATTGATTTTTTTTCTTCATATGGGTCATACTTCAAATTTAATATCTCCAGTTGTATTTATCGTATGTTAGCTTTCGAAGTTTATTAAAAAAAAAATGTCATTGTGAACAAATGCAAAATAAAAACAAATTAATTGTTTAAATAGTTTTAACATACTCTTAACCGATCTTCATAAAATTCTAAAAAATTTAAGTCACGCAGAGCCGCAGGGAATGCACCAGCGCGACGGGTCGAGACGTCTACAATCGAGCTAGGTGCAGTCTGTATCATTAATATTTGCACACTTTCTGTCGCGTCATTCAAAAGCGTAGTTCTCCTCGTCGTATGCTGGGTGGCTTGCGATCGAAAATATTTAATAACTACCGATCTAAAAGAGGTAGCACTTTTTCGTAAAATGGGATTTGTTCGGGTAATAGGATAAAGAATGAATAATATTTTTTAAAAATTAATTTAAGATGGGTTTTTGGGTTGTAATAGCATAGTACGTACCAAGGTGGAAAGTGTTTCATTCCTGTCGAGAGAGTCGGTAGTTAACCGAGGCGCGAAGTGGCGAGGTTAACTAAATCTCGAGACAGTAATGAAAGTTTTCACCGAGGTTTGTATACTATTTTATTTACAACCACATCTAACATCCAATTCTTATTATTTTGAATTAAAATTATTAATAAAAGATAAATGTAATTTTGACTTTTCCATTGAAAAATTAGACAGAAATTTCAAATAACCGCAGGTGGTAAAATAACGTAGGTAATAATACACATCAAGATGGCAAATATAATTTTGGAATATGGTTTCCATGTCACTAAACAATATATTATTTTAATAACAGAAAAATGCTATCAGATGAGGAATTTGATTTTGCTGCTACTCCACCAGAAATTCGAGAAGCATCAAAAATAGAAGAAAATCTTCAGCCAACTAAAAGCCGCCCGAGATATGACAAGACATATAACTGTTTCAAAGAATGGTGTACGGGAAACACAGTTCAAAATCCTGGTTCTGAGTCGGCGCTACTAGCTTATTTGAGTGAAAATGCCAAGACAAAGAAGATATCAACGATTTGGTCACAATATTCAAGGCTGAGGACCACTCTATCAATTAGGGAAAAAGTAGACATATCTAAACACGAAAAGCTATTAGCGTTTTTAAAAAAGTGTGTTCGTATATTATTTTGAGATATAGATTTTTTTAAAAATAACAAAAAAATAATTTACTTTCCACCCGGGTGGAAAGTAAAAGTAAAAACCTCCTTTCACCTCTTGTCACCTTTCCACCTTTCAAAGATAGATGAATTGTCATTATTACATGCAAATAAAAGAAATTTTTTTTGCAAGTTTTTGAAATGTCAAGGTTAAAAATATGCGATTTGAAAAAGAATGACCCATATCCAAAATGTAAGAAATAATTTTCTCTCAGGGTAATTACAATTACAACTCTTTGGATAGCCCCTTTTTAGTTCTACGCGGTATTGTTAAACCACAATACTTGCGCTCAATTTTAAAAACCGAGAAATCACAAAACAACAAAGTCGCAAGCAGAATATTCAAGTAGCTCTCTGTATTCGTAAATCAGATCCATGAATATTTTTTTGTTAAATATATATATTTACCACCGAAAAAGTACTTTTTATCATTAGGCGCCGGCGCCTCCACGTCTTAAGAGCGCGTGAAATTTCTCTCAAGGGAATTCTCGACCTCCTGCATACAACCATTACAGGCGTAATTGCGGGAGCTCATAATTTTTATGAATAATCATTATTCCTGCTTAGTAGTCTAAGTTCCTGCGGGTTTCGTATGTTTTATAGCCGGTAAGATACGATGCAGTAATTGCCAATTTAAAAACATTCTCGTTAGGTAACTATTGGAATTTTAAAAGTTCTAATTGAGGAGAAAAGTAGATACGCCAGTTTGAAAAAATTGATAAATAACATTCAGTAAGGTACAAGTAAGTTACGTCAATGGTTCACGATATTATTACTCTCTTAAATGGTTTGCCGTTATTAAAATTGGTTCGCAGCAAAAAAATAGCCATTAAATCATTTGATCAGCATAAAAAGATTTTGCTTGCAATAAATAAAAATCGGGCTGCAACACTTGTTCTGCAAGAAATGCTACAAACTGTTAACAATTTAACCGATATCAGTCCGCTTGTAATATCATGTGTTCGCTTAATTAACAGTCGAGCCGCGAAATGATTACTTGGTCAGCAAGATTTTACAATTGGTCAGTAGAAAAAAACATGTCTAGAAGCAGTTTACTTCGGAGGTTTGCATATTAAAAGAATGGTTATCAATATAAATCATTGGATTGCGTTTGTTTTGAATAATCGGCAAAGTTCGTTATTGTGGGCGGAACGAAAGCAGTCGCGTGATACGAGTAGCTAATTGCGTGCGTGTGTTTTCATTCGGTGTAGTAGTCCAGGCCCAAAAGGTAGCGGGGGCGGGTTTTCACTTGTTTTCCCAGGGCACTGTCACCATTTCACGCTTTATTGCTTTTATTTTTGATGACCAAGATTAAATATTTTGCTTACCCGCTGATTGCTTACTAATATCTGATTAAAAGTGGATCGCTCATAGCAGCTTATACAGGATGTTATGGAAATGACGTATTATATTTAAATCGGCAAATCCCGAGATGACAATATATTGGAAATATACACTTTATATGAAATCTCAAAATTTACGTGGCCGCTCCCGAGGAGGTTATTGAGGTAGTCTCCAGGTTCAAAAGAGGTTAACGCATTAAATGCCATGTTGTCATATTGCAACACATTGCACGTGTTCAGTTTTTGACAACAAGACGTCTTTGACGCGCGCTATCACTTCTTTCTCAAACTTTTTGAAAAAAAAAACTACAATTTTAAGGGACATACTCTCTTACCTTCGATCTTATTTTAAAATAATCCGTTTTATAATTAAATTCCATAAAAAAATAAAACACAAAAAGTCTGCTTTTCACGAGAACCAACAGTAGATAATATCACACGAATTTGAAATCACATCACAATATTTATTATTATGAATTATTTCACAACAACAAAAAAATCGGGCAATACAACTAACCAAACGTTTGAAATTCGTATACGTCAACCACGTGGCACCCTCGACTTCGTGGAACCAACGTCCTTTCACTCCCGAATCGCGAAGCCTACTGAAATATGAAGGGCGCGCCGCCAGTATTCAAGTAAGGGCGAGACACGCGGTGTGATCTGACAACACTGTTAGTATACTCTAGTGACCCACATTGTTGCTAAGTGAATCCAGATGTAACGGCACGACAGTATGTGGGTAAAAAGGGTTTTTACCTTAGTATTTAGATATTCGATTGTAAAAAAAAAAGTATGTAGACTTTCTCTAGGACTCCCTAGGAGTCACCCAAATATAATACGTCATTTCCATAACACCCTGTATATTTAATTTGCGTACTAAAATAATTTAGATCACTCTAGTATGACATTAATTACTGACCGATTCAGAAATCTTTGCTGTCAATAAGTTGCTGACAAACTAGCCATTTTGGCTGACCGATTACATTTTTCTGTTCGCAAAAATAAGAATATTTTGTTAACCAGTTAAATGATACCCTTATTACAACAGCTAAAAGAGTAAAATATGGAAAAACCACAAATATAGAATTTTTGCCCTTCTCCTTTCGCCAAACGTATTGCGCCGTAGCACGGCTCGTCATTAAGACTAGAGTCCGACGAAAGGAGAAGGGTCTTAGTAACGCCATCAAATAACCATAATGGTGGTATAAAACTCGCCGCGATGAACTTGTCACCCAAAGCAGTATCTTAGAAAAGATCCGATGCAGTGGGCTAGTGGACAGCTTTAGACAGACATTTAATTTTCCATTTAATACTTTAACCACTGTAAGATGGACTAGTACTTAAATCTTAAATCAGCCAGTGTGGCAAAATTGCTCCGCCAATTTAGGAATAGCTCCCCACTGCATTTGATCTTTAATAAAAGCTGTATTAGAGTCGGCAATTTCTTTCTCTTACGCCTGCAATGGCAATTATAATTGCTGTGGGTAGCGATCTAACGATGAACTTCGTTAGGTCGCTAGATCTCGCGGCGAGTTTTATACCGCCGTAGACATTTATTTTGGGTACTTGGTAGTGTTGTCGTCGGGCTCTAGCTTTACTGACGAGCCATGACACGGCGAAATGCACCGAAGGATAAGTCTTTCGAAAGGAGAATGGCGAAAATTGTAAATTTTTTTTTTATGATCAAACACAATCACTATAGGAAAAATCCTTTAGGGCACTCTGGGAGTGGTGCATGTGCGCAAAAAGGGATTCACGTTGGTTTTGAATCGTTGGAGATTATATTCGTTGGGAAAAATGACCTCGGGAAGGTCGTTCCATAAGGATGAAGTCCTCCAGATGAAAGAATTCTTAAATAATGAAGTTCGAGGAGTACTAAGCTTAACCAAATATGGATGGGCGGCAGTGTTGTCGTACATTTCTGCTATTCGCCGCTATGGGCGGAATTAAGAGGGCAAGGTCAGCCGAGCACTTTCCATGAAAATATCTGTAAAAGGGAGTCAAATCCCCAAACTTCTTCGATGTTCTAGGCTGTCGAGATTCTTCGACAGCTCGTGGTCTCCGATCAGACGAATGGTCCTCCTTTCGATAGAATCCAGTAGCCGAAGAGTATGTTTGGGTGCAGAGCTCCAGACATGAGAGCAGTGCTCTAGTGATGGTCGAATCTGGGCTTTGTATAGTGTCAAAAGTTGTTGAGGTGTGTACAACTTTTTAGTTCGGAGGAGGACACCAAGTTTCTGAGAAGCTATCTTGGCGATTGCCACGACGTGTTTATGCCAAGACATATTTCATACCAGATTGACACCCAGCAAATTAAGAGATGAGTATAGATGATATGATGAATATTTATATTTAAGGGAAGATTGTTTATATATTCTTAAAATACAGCAATCTTCACAAAAATATGTATACGTTGTAAGATCAAAAAAGTAATTTTGTACCAGTAAGTTTCTTGGGGGCAATAAAAACTGTTCCTAATGGGATTCTTTATCCAGCATATAATTATTGCCAGGGTAATTGCGGAAGCTCACAATTTTCATAAGTAATCATTATTCCCGCCGCTCGTACGTTTTATAACCGGGAAAATGCGGAGCATAATTTTTAATCAAAAATTACTTTTGGTTGGTAATTAGTATTTGAAGAATGGATATTTAGAGGTATGGTGGACCATGTTCATGATTATCCAAATTAAGTGTCTATAATTAATTGATGGTAACTTTGTTATTATTAAAGTTAAAAAATGCTTTTTCAGATAGCGCAATATACAAAACAATTTAGCATCGTGTTTTTAAGATTAGAAGTAAAATATCGTTTTTTTTAATGGAACATCCCTGTATGTTAATCCTTCAAATGTTAAACATAAAAGCTTATAATTAATTTTCTCCCAGGAAGGAAGGAAGCTGTAAAGCCCAAACTGAAACAATTACTAAACAAAATAATATCACTAATTATTTCTTAAAATACAGGGTGTTATGGAAATGACGTATTATATTTAAACCGGCAATTCCTGAGATAAAGACAAATTGAAGAAAAATAGCCATAAATGGCGCTTTCAATTCATATATCGAGCCATTTTCGAAATAATTGCAAATTTCATAAATAATGTTTAAATAGATTTTTTTGATATTTTATAACTTTTTTATTTTTTATGCGATTTTCATGATTTTGTTATCAGGTTTATTGCGTTTTTCCTTAATTATTTTATAAAGTAACACTTTTCGATTAGGCTATATTATACAGGATTAAATCAAACTGTAGTTTTTTATCGTCATTTCAAAATGCCCTGTAGGAAAATTGACGTATTCTAAACATTTCGATATTGGATTCATTCCATTATCTCATTTCAGCTGCGAGCTGCAAAATTTGAAATGAAACGCTTATTTGAAGCGTATTTTTATTAAGAAAAAACAAACACTAGGTATATCATAAAGTGAATTCATAAAAACAATTTTAATATCGTGTATCTTCTCCTCTCGCAGCAATGACAGCTTGTAATCTTCGTGGCATCACATGAATAAGGTTACTTATCCTTTCTTGCCTGAGCCTGATAATGCTTCGGTCAGCGCCAGTCGTAAGTCTTGCAAGGTTTGTGGTTGTACAACACGACGACGAACGGTTCTTTTAAGTTGATCCCAAAGATGTTCGATTGGGTTGGGATCCGGGCTACATGCGGGCCATTCCAATCTTGGAGGTCCAACTTCATCCACGCATTAATGTAAATTGGATCCCAATGAAAGGAGCAAATGGAACAACACCTTCTTGGAGGATTTCCTCAATGTAACGGTGGGCCGTTAGAGCTCAACAAATACAAGATTGCTTCGGAAGAAATACCGATGACAGCAGAAATTAGATAATGGAATGAATCAAAAAACAAAATGTTTAGAATACATCAAAGATGACAAGAAGCAGTATGTAAATAAAATTATTCACTTTAATTTTCCTACAGGGTGTTTTGAAATTACGATAAAAAAAAAACAGTTTAATTTACTCCTGTATAATATAGCCTAATCGAAAATTATTACTTTATAAAATAACTAAGGAAAAACACAATAAACGGATCTACAAACTGATAACAAAATCATGAAAATCGCATAAAAAATAAAAAAAGTTATAAAATATGAAACTTGACCAAAATTTCCGGGTGGCGAAATTTTGTGCCGGCGAGTGCGTTAATTGTCTCCGAAGAAATATCAGTGGCGTCACATTTTTTTCAAAATTAAAGAAAAGGCGCAACTATACCTACTAAAAAAATTAAAACTTTAAAGTAAGTACCTATATCAAAAACAAACCATTCATCATCACCCTTTAAAATAAGTACATCTTATTATGAAGTAACAACCTGTATATACATTGAGGAGTTTGTTAATGTTTTATAGGGAATTATAAGCCATTTTGTATTTTTTCAAAAAAATAAAAAAAATTAAAAAAAAATAGTTAATATTCTTGATCTCGACCCAATATGTTGAGAAACGATAGTATAGCAAGATATACGCGATCTTACTCTACGTCTGTAAAATGTGCCCTCAAAACACGCCCTTATTATTTTCAAAAGTTTATTTATTTTATAATCAAAAAAGTAATTTTTTACCATTAAGCACCGCGTTAGTTTCGTTAGGGCACGAAAAATTGCCCCTCGGGGAATTCCTTACCTCGCATATAATTATCACAGGCGTAATTGCGAAAGTTCATAATATTCATGAATACCATTACCGACTCCTGCCGCTTTCGTACGTTCCATAGTCGAGAAACTGCAGCGCAGTAAATTTAGATCTAGAAGTTTTTCGTTGGACAATAATTATAGAGAAAAACAGTATCATTAAATGCAGACTTAATAATATCGCTGAAAATTTTTCTTATGATCAAACATTAGCTTTATAGGAAAAATGATTTAAGGCACTCTGGGGTGCCGTGTTCGAATAAAGCGATTCACGTTGGTTTTTGAATCGTTGGAGATTATATCCACAAGAATGACGACCTCCAAATGAAAGAATTCTTAAACAATGAAGTTCGAGGAGTACAAAGCTGAACCACATATGGATGGGCGACAGTGGTTCGTCGTTCTAAGTGGAATTAAGCGGGCAATGTCAGTAACAGAACATTTGCCATAGAAATATCTAAAAAAAAAACTTAAATTAGCTTCGATGTTCTATGCTATCGAGGTTCTTGGTAGGCTTGCGGTCTCCGATTAGATGAATATCTCTCCATTTGATGGAATCCAGTAATCGACGATTATGCTTGCGGCGGAGCCCCGGACATGAGGGCAATGTTCTAGTGATGGTCGAATCTGGGTTGAGGTGAATACAACTGTGGTTTAGAAAGGTACAGGGTATCCCATTTTCGACGCTTTTATAGGGTATCTCCGTAATTGTTAGTGCTATCAAAAAAGTAATGTAGGTGGAGCTCTTTTTGGGTCAAACTGTCAGAATAAGTATAGTACGGGGTCAGGTAAAAAAGTTATCGGACCTAACCTCATTTTTTTTAAATGGAACACCCGGTATATTTTAATCTAAAAAATACTATTTTAAATTATCCTTTCAAATATATAATGGATGATATTGGTTTCCTAGGCGATTTCAGATTAAGTTAAAAAATAACGGGAATCAAAGAAAATGTTCGGAATGTGTCCTTAAATGGTTACCGTCTTTCCGGTTAGCGAACCAAATATACATTTTGCGACATTTCTTCGTTTTTTCCACTTTCAATATAAACTGATATCATATCAAATCTTTCAAAATGTTGTAAGGTCATTTTAGCAAATGAATATCGTCGTCTTCCGGAGAAAACCACGTAACTCCACATTTTCAGTAAAATGACATTTTAGTGCTATCTGCTAGATCACACTATAACTAATCTTTATGCAAATTACAGAACTCCTATAATGAATCGTAATAATTTAAAGTTTAGAAAGAGAAATATATGTATCTCCAACCGTGGAGAAGCGTCCAAGGAAAAATGTGTAACTCCATGTTTCGTATACAAATCAATGTCATTGACAGGTTATGATATGTTGGGTAGTTTTTTCCTCTAAATGAACGAGAATCATGATGAAATAAACCAGCTAAATAATTTCATATTGAAGGATACAGCTATACCAATCAACGCCAATCCAGGAAACGAAGGCATTGAAGAAGAAAATATTTTAAACCAGGTGCGGGAGGAAGGTAAAAATGATGGAAGGTCTACCAATATTTTAAATCCAAGGAAAAGAACAAAACAAGCTGACGTTGAGATATCTACATGGAAGAAAAATAGCTATAAATAAAATCGAGATAAAGGTTTAGACTATACAGGCAAAAGAAAATCTTACGATAAATGGGACTATAATATATTGAAAAGTAAAAAAATACTGCCAAATCCGTGCAAGTACAAGTATATAATGAAAAATGGTTCAACACAAATTAAATGCAATAAAGTCATCTAAGAAACTCGAGAAAGTATTTTTAGTATGTTTTGGAATCCCATGAACTGGTCAGAAATAAAAGTTTATATTCAATACTTGGCTAAAATGGAACCCGTCCAAAGAAGACGAGGAACAGGGGAATCAAGTAGGAGAAATTATTCAATAAAATATCATTTAAAAGTAAATTACACAGAAATTCGAGTATGCAAACAGATGTTTGCAAAGTCGTTAGGAATGAAAGAGTTCAAAAACATGGATGCCGGATTATCATGTCTCTTATGACAATTAAAACTAGTGTATTTTTGTTATGTTATGTTTATTTGTACATACACATACGTAGTAAGAATTTTGCATTTACATATTACCTAATAACAAATTTCTCATGGGCGGACACCTCTATTAGGCGGACACATTTAGACGGTCCCGGAGGTGTCCGCCTAAGGGAGCTTTCAGTGTACATCGTCATTGGTACAAGTGAAAAGCGCGTCCATTTCCCGATGGTCAATGGTGAGACGAATGAAATGTTAAACTTAATTTTTTTTTCCCTGTAGAGATGGACCACCCTACTCTACAGTAAGTCTAGGGTAGAAGGGACCTTATTCTCTGCTAGGACCAGCCCTGATATTGAGTATACAAATAGAGAATTAAAAAACCTATTTCATCTTCGTTCATATTTACGTCAATGCCAAGAAATAAAAACAGTAGAAATGTTCATTGAATTGCAAGATAAGCAGAAATGTTATGGCTGTGTTGACAATCTAAGGAATTCTAATAAAATCAGCTACTTTATACATTCGGAATCTGAAACCGAGAATTAAAATGTTAAATACGAATAGATTAAAGTCTATATAAAAGGATTGGAGAGATCATAATCAGCTTTCCACTATCTGGAATGTAAGCCTCATATTCGTTTCGTTCGTATTTTATAGTATAATAAATACCACGATTGGCGCATTTTAACAGTCTCCCAACACATTTGTTTTATTATAAGTACCTGAGAAGATATCCAATATCGATGGTAGAAATCGCCGAGACATTTCTATTAATAGTTACTGGCAGTAAAAATCCGAAGTAAGGCTGGTGCTCAATTAATTTTAGTTTGTGTAATATTTGCATACTGAACACCAAAATAGAAGGACCATGTAAATATGACAACACCGGTTAACATTCACACGAAAAAAAGACTATACTAAAATTATTATAGTAAATTTTCATTATGTGATTTCCTGTAAAATATTGTATTAATTACAATTTTCATTATTAATCCGTGCCAAGCTATAATTGTAGATACACATAATTTCTGAAAAAGTAATTACTAAAATACAGGGTGTTATGGAAATGAAGTATTATATTTAAATGGGTGACTCCTTGGGTGTCCTAGAGACGCTACATATATTTTTTTTTAAATCGACCGTTTTAAAAGTGGGGTAACAAACCCTCTTAATCACAGGTCAGTTCCGCGCTACTGTAAACGTATCACCCAGGCCCAATGGCAATGTTGCCAAACTGAATGTAAAACTGAAATTCCATATAAAATTATAAAAATAAATTATTTATCTACCTACTTGTATTTATCTTTATACCTAAAGAGCGAGGAAATCCAGGCACAAACACAATCAGTTTTCGTCAATAAAAACAATATTCATAGTTTATTTATGGACTGGCAAGTTACACGCGTACACCGAAAACCACCTGCATAACCCAACGGATTGTTGCTGTATTGGTTACAAAACTAAAACAAGCGTATCGCGTCGCCGTCCATGTTAAACTGACAGTCGCTACTCGCTACGGCAACCGAACCGAACTACATATGGTCGCACGATGTAAGCCGAGTCATTTCGTCGTTTTGAACGCAAGCTTGTTCTAGAGCGAACTTTTGTACAAAACTCGGTACAATTTATTGGCTGTATTCAGCAGAGCCCATCGATTTATACGCGATTTTTAATTGGTGACGCCACAATGCACATGGATTTGAGTTCTGCTGAATGCATTTTGTTGTCAGTTTTTTGTTTGGTTAGGTTACCTTCTAAAAATTTTCATCAAATTTTACATTTTATTCTGTTCGAAATGGATAATTTTATTTTTAATGCTCCGCTTCACTAACGGAGATCGTGTACAATTTTAATTCACTTCTTTCGTAATTTTTTATAAATTTGACTCCTCAACCTGACAAACAAAACTGACATAAATCGCTTTTCAAATTCGATGGAAAAAATAACGTTCGATTTCCCATCGATTTGTGAAATCCATTTTTTTTTTGGTGCATTCAGCAGATGATTACAAATCGATGGGCTCTGCTGAATGCCCCATGGTACCGTAAAATGGGGTGAATAGGGTCTCGAGGGTGAAAAGAGTCGAAAGTGTGTTTGTTAGCTAAGTCCAGTTTAAAAATAAAATGCGCAAATGGTGCCAATTTTCGAACATGCCTTTTAAATGTTGACACTTGGCAACACCGGACGTGATATTTAACCTTGCTGTGAAATGACCTGTAGCGGCGTGTTAGCCACGATAATATTCGTAAAATTTAACGGCTAAAAAGTTATCCCGAAAACTTGCCCTGTCTTTTGTTAAAATTAACCGATAAATATTTTTGTGGTTGTGTAACTTAAAGGTAAGTGTTTCAGCAACAAATTCATATAATTATCGTTTCATTATGTTAATTCGTGTTTGTGTTAAGCCGAATTTTTTGTTTTTAGGGCCGAAATTTTAAATATCGGGGTGTATAGGGTCAGCATGCCTCGCGACTATAAACCTGATCCACGTTCAAAACGATACAAAAAATACAGCGCTGAAGAGCTGGAGCAGGCCCGGATTAAGGTTCAAGGTGGACAAAAAATTAGAAAAGTAGGAAGAGATTGTAATATCCCTTATTCTGTTCTACAAAGATATGTAAAGAAAAAAAGTACTAAAAAACAAGGTGGGCAAACGGTACTTTCAGCTGCCGAAGAAAATGCTATAATAGAAAGATTAGAAATATGTGCAGGATGGGGTTATCCTATGGACCTATACGACCTACGTCTAATTGTAAAAGGTTATTTGCAATTTTGTGGAAAAAATATACCAAAATTTAAGAATAATATGCCTGGGTATGACTTTGCCAAAAGTTTTATGAAGAGACACAAAGAAAGATTGGCCGAGCGTTTTTGCCAGAATATTAAACGCTGTAGAGCTCAAGTTTCTGCTAACATTATTAATGAGTATTTCAATAACTTGGAGAAAAGTCTCGAAGGTGTACCTCCAAGTCACATTATCAACTATGATGAAACAAACTTAAGTAATGACCCGGGTCGTTCAAAAATTATTGCAAAAAGAGGATGTAAATATCCAGAGCGGGTAATGAACAGTACCAAATCGGCAGTATCTGTAATGTTTGCGGCATTTGCCGATGGAAAGATGTTGCCTTGCTACGTGGTATATAAAGCAAGAAATTTGTATTCCACTTGGGTTGAAGGGGCTCCTAAGGGCACTCGTTATAACTGTAGTGACAGTGGTTGGTTTGATGCCGTCATATTTGAAGACTGGGTGAAAACTGTTGCAATACCCCATTTAAGAAAACTTCCTGGAAAAAAAGTATTAATTGGCGATAATCTTTCGTCTCACCTTTCGGTTGAATGTATAAGGATATGCCAAGAAGAAAACATTTCCTTTATTTTTCTTCCCAGCAATTCAACACATCTAACGCAACCGCTGGATATAGCTTTCTTTAGACCTTTGAAAACAGCTTGGAGGGCAACCCTTCTACAGTGGAAAAAGGGACCTGGAAAAAGTGAAGCATCTTTGCCGAAATGTGAATTTCCCAAGTTGCTAAACAAGGTTATTAAAAAAATGGAAGACAATGCGACATCCAATATTAAATCGGGATTTAGGAAAGCTGGAATAGTTCCCTTAGATAGGTCACAAGTGCTTAATGCGATTCCTCAGCAATCAGTTCAAGAAGATAACACAGTAAATAAAGAAGTTGAAAGATCTTTTGTTTCCTTTTTACAAGAGATGCGATATGGCAATAATCAAGAGCGCAAAAGGCAAACCAAAAAAGAAAAATTAAAGGTAGTGGCTGGGCGAAGTGTAGGAGTGGTACAATCCGAAGAGGATTCGGACGATGAACTGAACGAAGATGTGGAATTTGCAGCCAACTTAGAAAGGCCCGATTCCCCAGAAAGTTTATCCAGTCATAATGATGAAAATACTGATTTTAATGATATGCCCGTCGTAGAAAAATTTGGAAGAAAATTTCAGCAAGTAAAACATGTTAAAGAAGAGGAAATCAGAGTAGGGGACTGGCTGCTAGTTTCCTTTTCCTCTGCAAACCAAAGAGCTTGTTCAAGCAAAATGTTGTACTATGTTTGCCAGATCACTAATAAAAAAAATGAGTCCGAATTTGAAGGAAAATTTCTAAGAGGGAAAGAAACAAGAGATTATTCGGGATTTATATTCCAGTTTCCCGACATAGAAGATCGTTCAACTTTTGATTACTTTCAGATTGTTGGAAAATTAGATGAACCAGAGAAGTCGCGTAGAGGCGATTTTCGATTTAAAATAAACTTTCATTATTTATAATATATTATCCATGTAAGGTTTAATAAATAATTTTTGTTACCTAGTTTGCGAAAAATGCCCAAAATAATATTTTTAAAATATTTTAATTGACCCTTTTTGCCCCAATATTGGTTCAATCGTAATTTTCATTAGGTTTTAATGGGTGACCCTATTCACCCCTACTTTGGGGTAAATAGGGTCAGGACATAAAAAAATATATATATGCTTACTCCTACAGAATTTCTTAAAACTTATATAGTAGTTTTATTCTGCAAGAAGCGACTCGTAATAGTAAACTATACCCCTATTTGTCCAGATAACGGTTTCAAAGTTATCAAGCTTCAAAGTTGAAAATTGATCCTATTCACCCCAGTTTACGGTACCTCTTTCGAGTCTTTGGTATACTTTCCATCAAAGGATTTGTTTTGTTATGTAGGGCTGTTGAAAGTAACGACATTTTTTACTTTCTTGGTGAAGGTAACGACCTTTTTAAGTGCACTTTCTTGGTGAAGGTAACGACCTTTTTTTTTTAGAACTAAGTTTTTTTAAGTGTCCAGCGAAGTAGCGTCCTTTTTTTAGGCGCCGTGCTGGTACATTTCTATAACATACGGTACAATTTTGCCGATCCAGCCGGTACAATCATTTAGAGCTTGGAACAATGCTGTTTGAAATAGTTTGAAGGTTTCCTTCAGTTCGTTCGTCGTGTGTGTCATTTTTAAATTGAAAGAATCGTATTTATTTTTAATTAGTTAATCAAATAAATTTAAGCGAGAAAAAAAGAACCAAAATTAATTAAAACACCGTTCCCGTGTAATTTTTTCATGTGAATAGCTATTTGTGAGGTTATGTGAGAGGTTTTTTCCTAAAACTTGGTTTTTTTATAGAAATTATGAAACTAATAATTGTTTTTAAATAATGTCGCCGAATTGTAATAAAAATTTGAAAGGATCAGTGCGAACGTACATCATACTATGATATGAGTAGAGTACGTAGCCCGAAACGTCCGTCCGTTTTGCGCTAACGTTCTCCTTATCTGCGCGTTTTTACGTGGGACGTTTTTTGATAACCCCCGTATAACCACGTTTCCCCTTAAGTTTTATTTGAATTTAACTTAATCAGATTATTAAGTAGACGGCTATTTTTGTAAATTTAATTGTGTCCCCATTTTTAAATTCTATCCAGAGGTAAATTCCCCACCCAGGAATTATGTATTTAGAGCCAATCTACTTTCTTAATCTTCTTAAATTTTGAAAATGTATGATTGCTGATCGACACTATCAGTTATGTCGCCAGTCTTGATAATTAATGAAAAAGTCATCGCAACCGAAGACGTTCCTACTTAATTAGTTTTATGGACGCAGTTCTTTACGATTACGATTTCGATTGTTTATTGGTCAGGGATGCCAGGCATAATGCCATTGCCGACTTGACACGCAAGTGTCAGTCGGTCTTGGGTGGGCCCACCACCTTTCCCCGCTAACTGGAAGCTGTCAGCGGTCCACCAGCGCAATTGAAGAGATGAGGACAAATTTTGTCTGAAGAAAGAATGATTGATTTTAATTTGAAAGTATAGTTAGTTGAACGTAGGACGAGGCCTAACTGATGTTCAGACTATACTTTTGACTGTATTGGCTCGGGCGCGTCCAATGTAATATAACACAATGCAAGTTGTCATATTAGAACACCGAGGGCTCTATTTATTTAATTTTATGTCCTTGTCTTTGAGGGTGAATTTCAGGGGCTGTCCTTGCGTATGTCGAGTAACGCGACCCGAAGTACTCGTAGTTAATTATGTACAATTTATATACAATCAGAATTAACCTGAACTATCATTCTGTTTCAACCAACCTATCATTCATCGTCACGTACTCTGTTTAAATTTAGATTTTTCATTATTTACAATATAAAATAAACCTAAGCTAGCATTTTATTCCCAACTAAAGGGATCTCAACTACCCTAATAATTTCCAAAAGAAAATTATAACTCGCGGTAGTCAATGCTAATACTAACTTAAGATATTTTAGCACTTACGTTTAATGTCACGATCGGGCAATTCTTTATTTCGAAAATTATTCTAGGCTTTTGGCACAAAGTCATTATAGAATAATTTTCCTCGCACTTAACATTTATTTATACTCGTATCAAAAACCAGTGTTCGGAGATCAATTTTAGGTGTTATTTATACTCGCACCAAATATACGAGTGCTTGAAGATGAGTCAGCGTTATTTATACTGGCACTGAAACATACGAGTGTTTGATAATAAAATTTACTGAGGGAAAGACCCGCGGTTTGACTTTTCTCCGAATTTTCGGTGATAAACACTCTAAAACCTGTAGCCGAAAATACGGACCCCCCTTCTTACGTAAAAATTAATAAAGAAACTAAATCGCGTTTGAGTTCGACATTGGGACCGCGCCGCGGCCGGGCGCGCACCTGGAGCCCTAAAAATCGACTAAAAAATGACTGCCTCTTGCAGAATTTCTTTATCCGTCTACTTCAACGTTACATTGCGTCATCCCGACCGATTTAATCTACCAGTGATGCCATGCCCGTTGCAGCAACAGAGATAAGGAACCAATACTGCCGACACCGCAAAACTATAAAAGCCCGTCTAATTTTGCATGTGAGATTATTTAAAATAATTTAACGGAAAATAAAATTCATTAATTTTCTGGAATTGGAAAAGCCAGTTTTACAAGAATAAGTAAAGGTAAGAGAGCATGTGTCTTAAATAAAATTGCATTTTTTTGATCTATTTACTGTCCTGTGCTTATGACAAATTTGAAATTTGTGTGGGATATCACTATTATTTGTTTTGCAAAATGTTTTTCGTCGTCGGTTTCTGGAATCATATTTGTCATAAATGATGATGAATGAAAAATTATTAAAATTATAATTTTTTTTCTAAGAGTTTGTCGTGTGGATATGACACGGCCGAAACGCGCTGAGTTCTTTTCACACTGCAGACCTTTTATGTTATTAATTGCGTCAGTAGCGGCCATGTCAATTGTCAGATTTCATATAAAGTGTAAAATTTCGCTTAATAATTATTCAAAGCGCCATTTATGGTTATTTTTCTTCAATTTATTTTCATCTCAGGATTTGCCGGTTTAAATATAATACGTCATTTCCATAACACCTTATATGGGTCATTCTTATAAATGGAGCAGATATCGAGTCACTTTGACATTTTTCGTAAAATAAACATTATTTTTAATTTTTCTTACCAAAAATGTTTAGATTAAATTTCATTTAATATCAAATCGTACCAAAATATTTCAGAAAAAAATGTATTCTAGGTATTTTTCTGTCCACAGAACGTGATTTGTCACGTCCGTGGACGGTCACAGCCAAACTTAATAAATTTGTAACGTTTCCAGAAAAAGCACCAAAAACATATAACAATTTTTTTTGTAGCTCTCTACACGCTTTTTAGGTCTTAAATTAAGTATCGAATCCACAAAAATATTCAACTAAAAGCTTAATTAGTTTCAACATTTTAAAGTCATGTCACAGAATATTCATCACGTCCGTGGACCGACCTTAAAAATTTAAAAATCGCGGGTAAGCTTGGGTTATAAATACTCTCCCTAGGTGGCGGGACTGACGTAACATCAGAGAACTTATTCAGCATTCAACTTAATTAATTAAAGAACGTGGTATTCTCAAAGTTACGAATCTTTTTGGTAAAACCAATGTCGTCGAGCACTTTTATCACGTCCGTGGATTGATAAAAAGGTAAGAAAAATTATGTTTTTTTATACTAATAGCCAACCATTAACATAATAGCGCTAATTATATTGATTTACTAACGGAGCAATTTCTAACCTCAAAAACCTGGTTTTTAAACCGCCTAAACTGTATTATTCATCACGTCCGTGGACATCACGTCCGTGGATTAATAATGTCCACGGACGTGAGTCCGTGGAAAATTTGGCCACAGACGTGATTCCGTGGACAGTAAACTGCTTTAGAACTGATGTTCGGTATTTTATTTTAGCTTTTAAATGGCAAAAACGAAGAAACAAACTACCCGTGAATTAGAGAAGAGACGAGAGGCAAAGAAGCTAAGTATGCGGCGAGCCAGAGAAAGGTTAAAAAGCGACCCCATCAGGTATGCTGAAGAGAAAAAGAAAGATAGTGATCGAAAAAAGAAAAGCCGCTGTCCTATTAACGAGTTAAATGAACGAGATCAAAGGACAATACGAAAAGAATGGAAAAAACGCTCTCAGCGGTATAGAGATAGACAGATAAACATCAAACGAGATGCAGAGTATGAAAATAACTTCTTAAATTCAACTACTCCACCAGCCAGCCCGCAAACGGTGTTGCATGATGCGGGTCCGAGTTCTCGAAGAAGTACACCTGAGGAAAGAGGAAAGAAAGTATGTAGGATAAACCGAGCCAGAATGAGAAAGAAAATTAATAATTTGGAGATTTTAGTCAATACACTTAAAAAATCTGTCAATAAATACAAAAAACAGGTAAGCAGAGCACATCAGAGTAACCTTATTAACAATGAAAGTCCAAGTTCAAAAGTCAAGAATATATTACAAGGGCGTTCACTACCATCACCTGTAAGAAAAAAACTCCTCTTTGCCGAAGTTATTGAAGCACAAGTAAAACAAAGCTTTGTTCGAGAAAGGAAGAATAAAAATAAAAGGTATTTTCTGTCAATGCTTAATGGAGAGATTATTAAAAAGTATAAATTTACTACTCTTATCGGCAAGTTAACTTCATTAAAAATAAACAAGAGTAAATACAAACGAAGCATCGAAGTAAGAATATTAATTGCGAAAGAGAAAATACGAAAATTTCTAGAAAAGGATGAAAACAGTAGGCTTACTGCTGGGAAAAATGAAACAATAACAAAACAGCCACATTCTGCAAATTCCGACCATTTTGGGTGTTATCGCCAAATTTTAAAGACAGAGAAACATGCTTGTGCAAGCAACATTCGAATATGGCACTAATAGTAGAATGTTTGAAAAGATACGCAATTATAAATGAGTCAAACATAAACGACGTATTAAAAAATATGTGCTGTGGTGATTTTCCTAATGAAATTTGTTTGGAAAGGTCATGTCCTCTTTGCAAAGATAAACTCCCACATCTCAATTATTATGACAAAAATGAACTCATATCCTATCAAACATGGGCTATACAGAAAGAAGAAGTAGATGTCAAGGGTAAAAAAAAAATATGTTCCAAGACTGTCAAAGAAACAAGGCAATGTTCTAAACTAGAACTTGTCAATATTTTTACAACAAATTTAAACAAATTTATGCAGCATGTATGTAACATAAACCATCAGTATGCTGCTCTAGATTCTGTTAAAAAATCACTATCCGATACAGAGGTTCTAGTCCACATGGACTTTTCTGAAAACTATATCCTAAAATATGCTTCTGAAATTCAAGCTTCCCACTTTGGAGCATCAAAGAAGCAAATAAGTTTACATACGTCCGTTGTTTATTATAGTGGAAATGTAAAACCTGTTTCATATTGCTCCCTTTCCAATTGTTTGAGACATGACCCTTTTGCAATTTGTGCACATTTAAATCCTTTGTTGCAAGAGATTAAAAATAATGTTCCAAATTTGAAATCTATACATTTTTTAAGCGATGGGCCGTCCACACTGTACCGGAATAAGTCAATGTTTTATCTAGCATCGTCTTACTTACAAAAATTTCTTAACGTGGAGAATTTGATTTGGCATTTTAGTGAAGCTGGACACGGAAAGGGTGCCCCAGATGGAGTCGGCGGATGCCTGAAACGAAGTGCAGATAGTTTAGTAGGAAGAGGCAAAGATTTGTCAAGTTTGGAAGTATTAGTTGCAGAACTTAAGGAAGTTTGTAAAGGAATTAATATTTTAGTCATTGCCGATCAATCCTTTCTAGAAATGGATAAGTTTTCTTTAAATAACATTCCTACATTTAAAGGCACTTTAAAAGCGCATCAGATAGTATGGCGTTATAATCATCCCTTTACCATATATGTTAGAAGACTTAGTTGTCTAACTTGTTATACTGTTTGCAAACATTATGATTTGGGCAACTTGAAGTATGAAAGTGACGATATTTCTGAGGAACATAGTGATTCCAAGGATGATACTCTTGATGTTTTACCACCTGTTACAGCTCACCAACGTTTACATTATAAAGATATCTACGGATCCGACAGTGACTCAAGTGAGGATAATATACCGATTTCACATTTTAAAAACAAATTATTTCAGCAGTACAGAGAAAATATGTTTATTGTTGTAAAATTATCAGGGAAAAAAATTTCTCGGCATTATGTTGCTTGTATCTTATCTGTTGATACAAAAAAAGAATATACGGTAAAATTTATGAAAAAAATCGGAAATAAGTCGTTTGAGTTCCCTCAAATTGAAGAGATTGCAATAATTGATGAACCCGATATTCAAATGGTGTTAAATACTCCAGAATACGTTGAGAAAAAGGACGAATATGTTTTCGATAATAACTTAAATTCTTTTTCTAATTTATTTTAGTTATTTTTCTGTTTGCTCTGATGTACTTGTAAATAGTTTTGTTTATGAATAAACAGGGTAAATATTATTCCCTCGATTACTCCTTTATAATATGTTTCTTTGAAAATAATGTGTTACGATTTTGGGATGTGAAATTCAGTTTTTCAGTTGATCGGTTTTAAATAATTTGTTTGTAATATATTTCAGTATTTTATTTCCTTATGCCCTATATAAACAGTTCTTAATAAATTTAATTTGAAGTATATTATGACTTATTTAATTATTAATATATATATTATATATATATATATATACCAATAATGTTATTTTATCCATTTTAGTTGGAAATCTTGTTATGAAATAATTAATCACGTCCGTGGTCGGTCTGTCTCACGTCCGTGGACACAAAAATTGAATTTTCCTTTATTTTAGATAAAATATGTAGTATTTAGCTTGACCACTACAAATATTCTGAAGAGTATCCTACCTGTAGCAGATTCTCTTAGCTAAATATAATATTAAATGTAATTTTAAATTTTCAAACTTAACCAGCCATATCTTCTAGTATTTTAAGAATGACCCATATATTGAAAATTTTACTACGCATGTATGGTGAAAATTATTTATTTATAACTAGTTGGGAGTTCGATCATCGTAACAAATAAAGGAGTGAGAACTTATACATACACAAGAAGTAATCTTAATCATGTAAGATTCTGACACATATTATTGGGCCCATAATTACGCAACCGACTTCGTATTTCTTACCGTTCCCGAAATCCCAATGGTGAAGGATTTGTTGTTACACCGTGTATAAACTTTTTGTCTTAAAATTGAGTAAGGAATAACACCTACATACGTAATAAACACCCTGTATAACACATTGTAGTTAATAGTTGTGTTGTGATCACTCGAGCGAAAAACCGCTTGATCACTCGATTATTGAAATAACCGACATCGCTCGATTATTAAAAAAACCGCTCGAATTATCTATTCAGGCGAAAACCGTCGCCCGTAACTTATTATCTTTCACTCGATACCCGCGCTTCGCTTGCCGCCGACGGAATTGTACCGCTGTAGTGTGATCGAGTTAAAAAACTGCTCGTATATTCAAACAGTTTTTCGCTCGATAGAAAATACTCTAGTTACATAGCGCCCTTCGGACGCTATGTATTACGGCCTTCCAGTGACCTTGAGTTCGTCCGTTGTCGTCGTCGTATCTTTTGACATTTTTGAGGTTGCGAATTTTTTGCGAGAAAACTATCAGAGTCGAAACTACGAAACTTCTTGGTTTTAATTTTGGATAGTGCGCGCGTGTTGTCTCAAAATTTAAAATATACAGGGTGAACCGTTTCGAAGTTATTAAGCGTCAAAGTCGACTTTTCGGCGATTCCCGTTGAAACACATTTCAAGTCGCAAAACTCAATTTTTTCGATTTAAATTTTCGGAGTGTGGAGAGGACCGGTCGCTACAGAACCGTACTGGGTAACGTACGACGATTAGAAATAATTTAAAAGAATTTTTGAAAGTCGAAATTTGACAAAAAAGGGTCATTTTGGGTACCTAATAGCTCGAACTGGGTGGGTCCGAGGGTCACGCGGTTTAAAATTTAAGATTTCCCATCTCAAAAACTAGGTGCCATCAATACATCTATCTATACCTAAAGTTATTAGAAAATGGGAAAATTTTGAAAATACTGAACAAGTTGTTATTTCGAGGTAAAAATGGACGGATTTTAATTTTTTTCGAGGTAAAAACGGTTTTTGATCGAATTTTAGTTTACGTTACCGGAAAGTTCGAGGTAAATCACATTCGATACGTATATTTTCGTTTCTTCGATTTAAATACCGAAATTACTATTAAAGAATGAATTTTAGTTTTTTGGAAATGCAAAAATTTGTCACCGCTACACTTAATTTCGTCTATACGCTTTCCTATTTAACATTTTCCATATCTTTTTGCTTTTTCGTCAAGCGGAATGATGGTACTTTAAGATTCATACCAAGAGCGCGTTTCGAATTACGATCTAAAGGGTTAAAAAAAATTAAATATAATCATTTTCAACCATTTTTCACTAAAAGTTCTGTTTAGTCACGAATAACTCCTACAAATATCATCTCGGAGAGTTCTTTATAGGCGTATTCTTTCCGTCCATCTTTTCTCTCAACATTATTATCTTTCAAAATTTTTGAAATTTCCTTTCAATCGGGAGAAAAACGACGTTTTTCCGAGCTGGGACGGCCAATTTTTGCAAATCTGCACACTTCGTCGATTTTAATCAGCATGCCTTGGAATAAAATTAACCCAATTTGTTGACTGTCAAAATTCGGCCGAAATGGGCCAAAATAGCCTTTTTCTTAGCGAGATCCTGAAGTTAATTGACCGATTTGAGAATGGAAATGGTATGGAAAAGATTCTATGGGATTTCGACTTTCGATAATGACCCCTATCGTTGCCCAAAATCGAAAATTTCCTACCATTTTCACGATTTCCAAAATGGTCTGCAACGACATATTTACATTGCTCTTATGGGAGCGCCGAAACAGGGTGCATCTTGAAACCAGTTATTCGATTTCTTCTAAACGGCTCACGTTGGAGCAATGAAACTTTTGGGGTATACTTTGGTATATATGGCGTATACTTAGCCGATGTACGACATTATACAGGGTGTCCCGTTAATAAGTTATTAAACGAAATAGTCAGAAAATGTGCAAAAAATTAAATATTTCTTTCTACGACTTGCCGGTCTCGTAAAACTTAAACGATTCAGTTTATATTTTAGTATGTTATCAAGAAACTTATTTAGAAAAACTCGTCGCGAGATTTTTTTAATAAAATGTCGGGAAGTCAATTTTTTGATTTTTTTAAAGTTGGAAAACATGAAAATGCAGGGTCATTTTCGATAATGAATTATTCGATTTCTGTCTTATAGATTGGCACCGGGTTCGAACCGGTGGATAGGTCATCTCAAATACTAATATTTCACAATACATCATATCATGCTAAAAGACCTATAAAATGGAGGAATTTGCGAGAGACTGAACTTGATGATTTCGTAAAAATTTCTTTTTCCTTTTTAAGGGGTAAAATAATATTTCATCGAAATGTTATATATGTCATCAGAAAGAGCACATCAGAGCACGATTATAAACCATAATTTAGTTTCTTAATTTCTTATACAAAAATAACTACAATCGATTAAGCAATAATCACTAATTATGACATCCTCTTACTAAAACCCATCTGTACGCTAGTGTATGTAACTTTTTCAATCGTTCTTTAGCCTATCGTTTAAAGGAATAAATTACCTTTACGTTCCACATCGACCGCGTGACCCCAAAATATCCTTTGGCGGATAAAAAAAATATTTTATAAATTTTTTCGAAATTTTTTTTATTAAAAGTCAAGTTTATTCTGCTATATCTTCTATAACTTTCCTGTTGGAGATTTCTTTCTAGGTTTATCTGATTCCCTCATCTTTGCCGAACATTTTGATATATATAAAGTTATCATAAAGATGTTCGAACTTGGAGAAAATTAAGAAAATTCGTAACGGTGACAGCAAAATTTCCAACTTTCGCTCGAAATGCATGAATGGCGTGGCTTTTACAGTATTTAGTGAAAATTAGACAAGGGCAAGTGTTTAAATTCATCAGATTTGAATAAATCATGCACACCGTCTGGAAAAATAGGCTTAATTTGATAAATTGGCAATTTGAAGAAAATTCAACTAGTAAGTTATGTTAATATTGCTAAAAGGATTTAAAAAATATTTTAAATTTTTTGACACTTGTCAAATTGACGTTTCCTTGGTTAGTAAAAAGTGCAAGATTAATAGAATTTCACAAAGTTGGTGTCGTTTTCGTATAATTCGAGGGCAAGGAATCCGAAAATTTAATTCATATTTTGACAGCTGTCATTTTTAACAATTCTTTGATTTCGGTTAACTGTCGATCATAGGCGTAATGGTAACATAATTTCGCAAAGTTGGTGTCGATTTCGTATAACTCGAATGCAGGCAATCCGAAAAATTTATTAATTTTTTGACAGCTGTCAAATTGACGTATATTACGTTGGTAATAGTTGCAATGTTAACAAAAATTCACGAGTTTGGTATCGCATCTATATAATTTGAGTATGAGGAATTCGAAAATTTTATATATTTTTTGACAGCTGTCAAATTGACGTTCCTTAGGTTAGTAATATGTGCAAGGTGAACAAACTATCGCAAGTTTAGTATCGTTTCTATGTAATTCAAATGCAAGGAGTCCGAAAATTAAAATTATTTTTTGACAGCTGTCAAATTAATGAATCTTTAGTAAAGAATAAGTGCAAGGTTAACAAAATTTCAAGAATTTTGTATCGATTCTATATAAGTTGAGTATGAGGTATCCAAAAAATTTATTTACTTTTTGACATCTGTCATTTTTGCCATTTTTTTGTTAACATATTTTCACAAGTTTGGTATCATTTCTATATAATTTGAGTATGAGGAATCCGAAATTTTTATCTATATTTTCACAGCTGTTAAATTAACGTTTCTTAGGTCAATAATAGGTACAAGGTTAACAGAATTTTGCAAGTTTGGTATCGTTTTTATGTAATTCGCATGCAAGGAATCCGAAAATGGTGTTTATTTTTTGACAGCTGTATTTTTGACATATTTTTTCTATTCGATACGTAAAATAGTGAACGGATTGTTCGCAATCGGTTATAGCTGGTACCTTAAACCACATATGTTATAATTAACGAGTTTGGGTGCTATGTACCCCCATCACAGTCCGCAGGAGTGTGGCTAACCAATTAAAGCATCAACCTGCATCCAAACTTCTCGATGCATCCACGCAAATCGGTTGACAAATCTAGGTAATAACAAAACACATATAGGCGAATCTGTCGCAAAAAGAGGGTCCGCGGAGCCCCGCGCGGAGCGCCGAGGGGGCTATGCCCCCTCGTTACATAGCACCAATTCTGGTGCTATGTATTACGGCCAGTGGGTGACCTTGAGTTCGTCCGTTGTCGTCGTCGTCGTCGTATCTTTTGACATTTTTCCGGTTGCGAATTTTTTGCGAGAAAACTATCAGAGTCGAAACGACGAAACTTTTTGGTTTTAATTTTGGATAGTGCACGCGTGTTGTCTCAAAATTTAAAATATACAGGGTGAACCGTTTCGTAGTTATTAAGCGTCAAAGTCGACTTTTCGGCGATTCCCGTTGAAACACATTTCAAGTCGCAAAACTCAATTTTTTCGATTTAAATTTTCGGAGTGTGGCGTAGACCGGTCGCTACAGAACGCTATTGAAACTGGGTAACGTACGATGATTAGAAGTAATTTAAAAGAATTTTTGAAAGTCGAAATTTGACAAAAAAGGGTCATTTTTGGTACCTAATAGCTCGAACTGGGTGAGTCCGAGCGTAACGCGGTTTAAAATTTAAGATTTCCCATCTCAAAAACTAGGTGCCATCAATACATCTATCTATACCTAAAGTTATTAGAAAATGGGAAAAATTTGAAAATACTGAACAAGTTGATATTTCGGGGTAAAAATGGACGGTTTTTCATTTTTTTCAAGGTAAAAACGGCTTTTGATCGAATTTTAGTTTACGTTACCGGAAAGTTCGAGGTAAATCACATTCGATACGTATATTTTCGTTTCTTCGATTTAAATACCGAAATTACTATTAACGAATGAATTTTAGTTTTTTGGAAATGCAAAAATTTGTCACCGCTACACTTAATTTCGTCTATACGATTTCCTATTTAACATTTTTCATATTTTTTTGCTTTTTCGTCAAGCGGAATGATGGTACTTGAATATTAACACCAAGAGCGCTCTTCGAATTACGATCTAAAGGGTTAAAAGAAATTAAGAATATCCATTTTCACCCATTTTTCACTAAAAGTTTTGTTCAGTCACGAATAACTCCTACAAATATCATTTCGGAGAGTTCTTTATATGCGTATTCTTTTCGTCCATCTTTTATCTAAACATTATTATTTTTCAAAATTTTTGAAATTTCCTTTCAATCAGGAGAAAAATGACGTTTCTCCGAGCTGGGACGGCCAATTTTTGCAAATCTGCACACTTCGTCGATTTTAATCAGCATGCCTTGGAATAAAATTAACCCAATTTGTTGACTGTCAAAATTCGGCCGAAATGGGCCAAAATAGCCTTTTTCTTAGCGAGATCCTGAAGTTAATTGAACGATTTGAGGATGGAAATGATATGGAAAAGATTCTATGGGATTTCGGCTTTCGATAATGACCCCTATCGTTGCCCAAAATGGAAAATTTCCTACCATTTTCCCGATTTCCAAAATGGTCTGCAACGACATATTTACATTGGGCTTATGGGAGCGTCCAAAAACGGTGCATCTTGACACAATTTATTTCATTTCTTCTAAACCGTCCACGTTGGAGCAATGAAACTTTTTGGGTATATTTTAGTATATATGGCGTATCCTTAGCCGATGTACGTCATTATACAGGGTGTTCCGTTCATAAGTTATTAAACGAAATAATCAGAAAATGTGCAAAAAATTAAATATTTTTTCTACGACTTGCCGGTCTCGTAAAACTTAACCGATTCAGTTTATATTCTAGTATGTTATCAAGAAACTTATTTAGAAAAACTCGTCGCGAGGGTTTTTTGATAAAATATCGGGAAGTCAATTTTTTGGATTTTTTTAAAGTTGGAAAGCATGGAAATGCAGGGTCATTTTCGATAATGAATTATTCGACTTGGGTCGCATAGATTTGCTCCGGGTTTGAACCGGTGCATAGGTCATCTCAAATACTAATATTTCACAATACATCATATCATGCTAAAAGGCCTATAAAATGGAGAAATTTGTGAAAAACTGAACTTGATGATTTTGTAAAAATTTTTTTGCTTTTTATGGGGTAAAATAATATTTCATCGAAATGTTATGTACGTCATCGGAAAGAGCACATCAGAACACGATTATGGACCATAGTTTAGTTTCTTCATTTCTTATACACATATAACTATAATCAATTAAGCAATAATCACAAATTTTGACATCCTCTTACTGAAAGCCTGCTGTACGCTAGTGTATGTAACTTTTTCAACGGTTCTTTAGCCTATCGTTTAAAGGAAGAAATGACCTTTAAGTTCCACATGGACTGTCTGATCCAAAAATATCCTTTGGCGGATAAAAAAAATATTTTATAAATTTTTTCGAAATTTTTTTTATTAAAAGTCAAGTTTACTCTGCTATATCTTCTATAACTTTTCTTTTAGAGATTTCTTTCTAGGTTTATCTGATTCCCACATCTTTTCCGAACATTTTGATATATATAAAGTTATCATAAAGATGTTCGAACTTGGAGAAAATTAAGAAAATTCGTAACGGTGACAGCAAAATTTCTAACTTTCGCTCGAAATGCATGAAAGGCGTGGCTTTTACAGTATTTAGTGAAAATTAGACAAGGGCAAGTGTTTAACTTCATCAGATTTGAATAAATCATGCACGCCGTCTGGAAAAATTGGCTTAATTTGATAATTTGGCAATTTGAAGAAAATTCAACTAGTACGTTATGTTAATATTGCTAAAAGGATTTAAAAAATATTTTAAATTTTTTGACACCTGTCAAATTGACGTTTCCTTGGTTAGTAAAAAGTGCAAGATTAATAGAATTTCACAAAGTTGGTGTCGTTTTCGTATAATTCGAGGGCAAGGAATCCGAAAATTTAATTCATATTTTGACAGCTGTCATTTTTAACAATTCTTTGATTTCGGTTAACTGCCGATCATAGGCGTAATGGTAACATAATTTCGCAAAGTTGGTGTCGATTTCGGATAACTCGAATGCAGGCAATCCGAAAATTTTTTAAATTTTTTGACAGCTGTCAAATTGACGTATATTACGTTGGTAATAGTTGCAATGTTAACAAAAATTCACGAGTTTGGTATCGCTTCTATATAACTTGAGTATGAGGAATTCGAAAATTTTATATATTTTTTGACAGCTGTCAAATTGACGTTTCTTAGGTTAGTCATATGTGCAAGGTGAACAAAATATCGCAAGTTTAGTATCGTCTCTATGTAATTCAAATGCAAGGAGTCCGAAAATTAAATTTATTTTTGGACAGCTGTCAAATTGGTGATTCTTTAGTAAAGAATAAGTGCAAGGTTAACAAAATTTCAAAAATTTTGTATCGATTCTAGTTATATAATTTGAGTATAAGTTATCGGAAAAATGTATTTATTTTTTGACAGCTGTCATTTTTGACATTTTTTTGTTAACATATTTTAACAAGTTTGGTATCATTTCTATATAATTTGAGTATGAAGAATCCGAAATTTTTATCTATTTTTTGACAGCTGTCAAATTGACGTCTCTTAAGTCAATAATAAGTACAAGGTCGACGGAATTTCGCAAGTTTGGTATCCTTTTTATGTAACTCGAATGCAAGCAATCCGAAAATGTTATTTATTTTTGACAGCTGTAATTTTTTACATATTTTTTTCTATTCGATACGTAAAATAGTGAACGGATTGTTCGCAATCGGTTTTAGCTGGTACCTTAAAATGTGAAACGGTCACATATGTTATAATTAACGAATTTGGGTGCTATGTACCCCCATCACAGTCCGCAGGAGTGTGGCCAACCAATTAAAGCATCAACCTGCATTCAAACTTCTCGATGCATCCACGCGAATCGGTTGATAAATCTATACAATAACAAAACACATATAGGCGAATCTGTCGCATATAGAGGGTCCGCGGAGCCCCGCGCGGAGCGCCTAGGGGGGCTATGCCCCCCTAGTTACATAGCGCCCTTCGGACGCTATGTATTACGTCCAGTACGTGACCTTGAGTTCGTCCGTTGTCGTGGATTTTGACATTTCCGAGGTTCCGTATTTTTGGAGAAAAAACTGTCAGAGTCGAAGCGACGAAACTTTTTGGTTTTACTTTTGGATAGTGCGCGCGTATTGTCTCAAATTTTCGAGTATACAGGGTGTGCCGTTTCGAAGTTATTAAGCGTCAAAGTCGACTTTTCGGCGATTCCCGTTGATCCGGATTTCAGGTCGCAAATCGCAATTTTTTCGATTTAAATTTTCAGAGTGTGACAATGACCGGTCGCTTCAGAACCCTATTGAAATTGGGTATCGTACGACGATTAGAAGTAATTTAAAAGAATTTTTGAAAGTCGAAATTTGGCAAAAAAGGGTCATTTCGGGTACCGAATAGCTCGAACTGGGTGGGTCCGAGGGTCATGCGGTTTTAAATTTTCGATTTCCCATCTCAAAAACTAGGTGCCATCAATACATCTATCTATACCTAAAGTTATTAGAAGATGGGAAAAAATTGAAAATACTGAACAAGTTGATATTTCGGGGTAAAAATTGACGGTTTTTGATTTTTTTCGAGGTAAAAACGGCTTTTGATCGAAATTTAGTTTACTTTACCGGAAAGTTCGAGGTAAATCACATTCGATACGTATAATTTCGTTTCTTCGATTTAAATACCGAAATTACTATTAACGATTGAATTTTAGAAATTTGGAAATAATTTTTTTGTCACCGCTACACTAAATTTCGTCTATACGCTTTCCTATTTAACATTTTCCATATTTTTTTACTTTTTCGTCAAGCGGAATGATGGTACTTGAAGATTCATACCAAGCGCACGTTTCGAATGACGATCTAAAGGGTTAAAAGAAATTAAGTATATCCATTTTCACCCATTTTTCACTGAAAGTTTTGTTTAGTCACGAATAACTCCTACAAATATTATTTCGGAGAGTTCTCTATAAGCGTATTTTCATCGTCCATCATTTCTCACCACATTATTATTTTTCAAAATTTTCGAAATTTCCTTCCAATCGGGAGAAAAACGACAATTTACCGAGCTCGGACGGCCAATTTTTCCAAATCTGATGACTGGACTTGAACTTTACTCGGATTTTAACGGACGGACGGACGAGATTTTACTGAATATTTTGGCTGTCAAATTCGGTCGAAATAGGCCAAAAATAGCCATTTTCTTAGCGAGATGCAGAAGTTAATTGACCGATTTGAGAATGGAAATGGTATGGAAAAGATTCTATGGGATTTCGGCTTTCGATAATGAGCCCTACCGTTGCCCAAAATGGAAAATTTCCTACCATTTTCCCGATTTCCAAAATGGTCTGCAACGACATATTTACATTGCTCTTATGGGAGAGCCGAAACCGGGTGCATCTTGAAACCAGTTATTCGATTTCTTCTAAACGGCTCACGTTGGAGCAATGAAACTTTTGGGGTATACTTTGGTATATATGGCGTATCCTTAGCCGATGTACGACATTATACAGGGTGTTCCGTTCATAAGTTATTAAACGAAATAATCAGAAAATGTGCAAAAAATTAAATATTTTTTTCTACGGCTTGCCGGTCTCGTAAAACTTAAGCGATTCAGTTTATATTCTAGTATGTTATGAAGAAACTTATTTAGAAAAAGTCGTCGCGAGATTTTTTCAATAAAATGTCGGGAAGTCAATTTTTTGATTTTTTTAAAGTTGGAAAGCATGAAAATGCAGGGTCATTTTCGATAATTAATTATTCGATTTCTGTCTTATAGATTGGCACCGGGTTCGAACCGGTGGATAGGTCATCTCAAATACTAATATTTCACAATACATCATATCATGCTAAAAGGCCTATAAAATGGAGAAATTTGCGAAAAACTGAACTTGATGATTTCGTCAAATTTTTTTTTTGCTTTTTATGGGGTAAAATAATATTTGATCGAAATGTTATATATGTCATCGGAAAGAGCACATCAGAACACGATTATAAACCATAATTTAGTTTCTTAATTTCTTATACAAAAATAACTACAATCAATTAAGCAATAATGACAAATTTTGACATCCTCTTACTGAAAGCCGGCTGTACGCTAGTGTATGTAACTTTTTCGATCGTTCTTTAGCCTATCGTTTAAAGGAATAAATAACCTTTACGTTCCACATCGACTGTGTGATCCAAAAATATCCTTTGGCGGATAAAAAAAATATTTTATAAATTTTTTCGAAATTTTTTTTTTCAAAAGTTCAGTTTACTCTGCTATATCTTCTATAACTTTTCGTTTAGAGATTTCTTTCTAGGTTTATCTGATTCCCTCATCTTTTCCGAACATTTTGATGTATATAAAGTTATCATAAAGATGTTCGAACTTGGAGAAAATTAAGAAAATTCGTAACGGTGACAGCAAAATTTCTAACTTTCGCTCGAAATGTATGAAAGGCGTGGCTTTTACCGTAATTCGTGAAAATACATGGGATGTTTAGCAAATTTTTAATAGGGTCGTTTCGCATTTTGTGGAAAAATAGGAATAATTTAGTAAATTGTCAATTTGAAGAAAAATCAAGTAGCACATTATGTTAGTAATATTAAAGGAATTTAAAAAATTTTATTTATTTTTTGACACCTGTCAAATTGACGTTTTCTTTGTTAGTAAAAATTGCAAGATTAATAGAATTTCACAAAGTTGGTGTCGTTTTCGTATAATTCGAGGGCAAGGAATCCGAAAATTTAATTCATATTTTGACAGCTGTCATTTTAACAATTCTTTGATTTCGGTTAACTGTCGATCATAGGCGTAATGATAACATAATTTCGTAAAGTTGGTGTCGATTTCGTATAACTCGAATGCAGGCAATCCGAAATTTTTTAAAAATTTTTGACAGCTGTCAAATTGACGTATATTACGTTGGTAATAGTTGCAATGTTAACAAAAATTCACGAGTTTGGTATCGCTTCTATATAATTTGAGTATGAGGAATTCGAAAATTTTATATATTTTTTGACAGCTGTCAAATTGACGTATATTACGTTGGTAATAGTTCCAAAGTTAACAAAAATTCACGAGTTTGGTATCGCTTCTATATAATTTGAGTATGAGGAATTCGAAAATTTTATACATTTTTTGACAGCTGTCAAATTGACGTTTCTTAGGTTAGTAATATGTGCAAGGTGAACAAAATATCGCAAGTTTAGTATCGTCTCTATGTAATTCAAATGCAAGGAGTCCGAAAATTAAATTTATTTTTTGACAGCTGTCAAATTGGTGATTCTTTAGTAAAGAATAAGTGCAAGGTTAACAAAATTTCAAAAATTTTGTATCGATTCTATATAATTTGAGTATAAATTATCCGAAAAATGTATTTATTTTTTGACAGCTGTCATTTTTGACATTTTTTTGTTAACATATTTTCACAAGTTTGGTATCGTTTCTATATAATTTGAGTATGAGGAATCCGAAATTTTTATCTATTTTTTGACAGCTATCAAATTGACGTTTCTTAAGTCAGTAATAGGTACAACGTCAACGGAATTTCGCAAGTTTGGTATCGTTTTTATGTAATTCGAATGCAAGGAATCCGAAAATGTTATTTATTTTTTGACAGCTGTAATTTTTTACATATTTTTTTCTATTCGATACGTAAAATAGTGAACGGATTGTTCGCAAACGGTTATAGCTGGTACCTTAAAATGTGAAACGGTCACATTACGGTTATAATTAACAAATTTGGGTGCTATGTACCCCCATCACAGTCCGCAGGAGTGTGGCCAACGAATTAATGCATCAACCTACATTCAAGCTTCTCGGTGCATCCACCCAAATCGGTGGTCAATTCTATGTAATAATAACAAAAACACACGTAGGCGAATCTGTCGCATACAGGTGAACGGCGGAGCCCTGCCGCGGAGCGGCTAGTTAATAACAAAAACGCATGTAGGTGGATGCCGGAGGCCCCTGCGCGTTTAGCGCCTAGTGAGAATCTGTCGCATTTTGTAACTCATTAATGGTTTCCTTCTAAACATAATATATTTATTCTATCAGTATACATCAAATATTATATAAAATGTAAGAATATTTAATAATTTTTTTTTTGAATTTGTAAGAATTTCAAAATTTCTTGATATTTTTCAGTTTTTCTTAAATATCTCCGTAATCTAAACCAATAGGAAAAATTTGTATATTTCCTTTCTGATAGAGAATTTAATAGTATATTTTGTTTGTTCGAAACTTTTTTTCTCAAATGTAATCGTTTTTGAGATATTTGCAAGAATATAGAAATCATGATTTGCTCAATAACTCAACAACTATAGTAGATACAGAAAATTTTATAGACTACTTTCTTGTAGACCTTATCAAAGTGCATCTTTAGGATATATACAATTTTACCGTAGAGATAATACTTTTCGAATAAAATCGAAATATATCGATTTCTTCAAATTTTTAAGGCATTTGCATGAATTATTTAGAAATTAAAAAAAAATTAAAAATGAAAATACTTGGGAATTAATATAATTTGGGGAATACCTAATTCGAAAATTTTATAGATTTTTTGACAGCTGTCAAATTGAGGATTCCTTAGTAAAGAATAAGTGCAAGGTTAACAGAATTTCAAAAGTTTGGTGTCGATTCGATATAATTTGAGTATGAGGAATCAGAAATTTTTATCAATTTTTTGACAGCTGTCAAATTGACGTTTCTTAAGTCAGTAGTATGTACAAGGTCAACGGAATTTCGCAAGTTTGGTATCGTTTTTATGTAATTCGAATGCAAGGAATCCGAAAATTTTGTTCATTTTTTGACAGCTGTCATTTTTGACATATTTTTTTCTATTCGGTACGTAAAATAGTGAACGGATTGTTCGCAATCGGTTATAGCTGGTCCCTTAAAATGTAAAACGGTAACATATGTTATAATGAACGAATTTGGGTGCTATGTACCCCCAACACAGTCCGCAGGAGTGTGGCCAACCAATTAAAGCATCAACCTGCATTCAAACTTCTCGGTGTATCCACGCAAATCGGTTGATAAATCTAGGTAATAACAAAACACATATAGGCGAATCTGTCGCAAAATGAGGGTCCGCGGAGCCCCGCGCGGAGCGCCTAGGGGGCTATGCCCCCTAGTTACATAGCGCCCTTCGGACGCTATGTATTACGGCTTTCCAGTGACCTTGAGTTCGTCCGTTGTCGTCGTCGTATCTTTTGACATTTTTGAGGTTGCAAATTTTTTGCGAAGAAACTGTCAGCGTTGAAACGACGAAACTTTTTGGTTTTAATTTTGGATAGTGCACGCGTGTTGTCTTAAAATTTAAAATATACAGGGTGAACCGTTTCGAAGTTATTAAGCGTCAAAGTCGACTTTTCGGCGATTCCCGTTGAAACACATTTCAAGTCGCAAAACTCAATTTTTTCGATTTAAATTTTCGGAGTGTGGAGTGGACCGGTCGCTACAGAACCCTATTGAAACTGGGCAACGTACGATGATTAGAAGTAATTTAAAAGAATTTTTGAAAGTCGAAATTTGACAAAAAAGGGTCATTTTTGGTACCTAATAGCTCGAACTGGGTGCGTCCGAGGGTCATGCGGTTTAAAATTTTCGATTTCCCATCTCAAAAACTAGGTGCCATCAATACATCTATCTATACCTAAAGTTATTAGAAGATGGGAAAAATTTGAAAATACTGAACAAGTTGATATTTCGGGGTAAAAATGGACGGTTTTTAATTTTTTTCAAGGTAAAAACGGCCTTTGATCGAATTTTAGTTTACGTTACCGGAAAGTTCGAGGTAAATCACATTCGATACGTATATTTTCGTTTCTTCGATTTAAATACCGAAATTACTATTAACGACTGAATTTTAGTTTTTTGGAAAAGTAAAAATTTGTCACCGCTACACTTAATTTCGTCTATACGCTTTCCTATTTAACATTTTCCATATTTTATTACTTTTTCGTCACGCGGAATGATGGTACTTTAAGATTCATACCAAGAGCGCGTTTCGAATTACGATCTAAAGGGTTAAAAAAAATTAAGTATATCCATTTTCAACCATTTTTCACTAAAAGTTCTGTTTAGTCACGAATAACTCCTACAAATATCATTTAGGAGAGTTCTTTATAGGCGTATTCTTTCCGTCCATCTTTTCTCTCAACATTATTATTTTTCAAAATTTTTGAAATTTCCTTTCAATCGGGAGAAAAATGACGTTTTTCCGAGCTGGGACGGCCAATTTTTGCAAATCTGCACACTTCGTCGATTTTAATCAGCATGCCTTGGAATAAAATTAACCCAATTTGTTGACTGTCAAAATTCGGCTGAAATGGGCCAAAATAGCCATTTTCTTAGCGAGATCCTGAAGTTAATTGAACGATTTGAGGATGGAAATGGTATGGAAAAGATTCTATGGGATTTCGGCTTTCGATAATGACCCCTATCGTTGCCCAAAATGGAAAATTTCCTACCATTTTCCCGATTTCCAAAATGGTCTGCAACGACCTATTTACATTGGGCTTATGGGAGCATGCAAAAACGGTGCATCTTGACACAATTTATTTCATTTCTTCTAAACGGCTCACGTTGGAGCAATGAAACTTTTGGGGTATACTTTGGTATATATGGCGTATCTTTAGCCGATGTACGACATTATACAGGGTGTTCCGTTCATAAGTTATTAAACGAAATAAGCAGAAAATGTGCAAAAAATTAAATATTTTTTTCTACGGCTTGCCGGTCTCGTAAAACTTAAGCGATTCAGTTCATATTCTAGTATGTTATCAAGAAACTTATTTAGAAAAAGTCGTCTAGAGATTTTTTCAATAAAATGTCGGGAAGTCAATTTTTTGATTTTTTCAAAGTTGGAAAGCATGGAAATGCAGGGTCATTTTCGATAATTAATTATTCGACTTGGGTCGCATAGATTTGCTCCGGGTTTGAACCGGTGCATAGGTCATCTCAAATACTAATATTTCACAATACATCATATCATGCTAAAAGACCTTTAAAATGGAGAAATTTGCGAGAAACTGAACTTGATGATTTCGTCAAAATTTTTTTTCCCTTTTTATGGGGTAAAATAATATTTCATCGAAATGTTATATATGTCATCAGAAAGAGCATATCAGAACACGATTATTAACCATAATTTAGTTTCTTAATTTCTTATACAAAAATAACTACAATCGTTTAAGCAATAAGCACTAATTTTGACATCCTCTTACTAAAACCCATCTGTACGCTAGTGTATGTAACTTTTTCAATCGTTCTTTAGCCTATCATTTAAAGGAATAAATTACCTTTACGTTCCACATCGACTGCGTGACCCAAAAATATCCTTTGGCGGATAAAAAAAATATTTTATAAATTTTCTCAAAATTTTTTTTTTCAAAAGTTCAGTTTACTCTGCTATATCTTCCATAGCTTTCCTTTTGGAGATTTCTTTCTAGGTTTATCTGATTCCGTCATCTTTTCCGAACATTTTGATATATATAAAGTTACCATAAAGATGTTCGATCTTGGAGAAAATTAATAAAGTTCGTAACGGTGACAGCAAAATTTCTAAATTTCGCTGGAAATGCATGAAAGGCGCGGCTTTTACCGTAATTGGTGAAAATACATGGGATGTTTAGCAAGTTTTTAATAGGGTCGTTTCGCATTTTGTGGAAAAATAGGAATAATTTAGTAAATTGTCAATTTGAAGAAAAATCAAGTAGCACATTATGTTAGTAATATTAAAGGAATTTAAAAAATTTTATTTATTTTTTGACACCTGTCAAATTGACGTTTCCTTGGTTAGTAAAAAGTGCAAGATTAATAGAATTTCACAAAGTTGGTGTCGTTTTCGTATAATTCGAGGGCAAGGAATCCGAAAATTTAATTCATATTTTGACAGCTGTAATTTTTAACAATTCTTTGATTTCGGTTAACTGTCGATCATAGGCTTAATGGTAATATAATTTCGCAAAGTTGGTGTCGATTTCGTATAACTCGAATGCAGGCAATCCGAAAATTTTTTAAATTTTTTGACAGCTGTCAAATTGACGTATATTACGTTGGTAATAGTTGCAATGTTAACAAAAATTCACGAGTTTGGTATCGCTTCTATATAATTTGAGTATGAGGAATTCGAAAATTTTATATATTTTTTGACAGCTGTCAAATTGACGTTTCTTAGGTTAGTAATATGTGCAAGGTGAACAAAATATCGCAAGTTTAGTATCGACTCTATGTAATTCAAATGCAAGGAGTCCGAAAATTAAAATTATTTTTTGACAGCTGTCAAATTGGTGATTCTTTAGTGAAGAATAAGTGCAAGGTTAACAAAATTTCAAAAATTTTGTATTGATTCTATATAATTTGAGTATAAGTTATCCGAAAAATGTATTTATTTTTTGACAGCTGTCATTTTTGACATTTTTTTGTTGACATGTTTTAACAAGTTTGGTATCGTTTCTATATAATTTGAGTATGAGGAATCCGAAATTTTTATCTATTTTTTGACAGCTGTCAAATTGAGGATTCCTTAGTACAGAATAAATGCAAGGTTAACAGAATTTCAAAAGTTTGGTGTCGATTCGATATAATTTGAGAATGAGGTATCCGAAATTTTTATCTATTTTTTGACAGCTGTCAAATTGACGTTTCTTAGGTCAATAATAGGTATAAGGTTAACGGAATTTTGTAAGTTTGGTATCGTTTCTATGTAATTCGAATGCAAGGAATCCGAAAATGTTGTTCATTTTTTGACAGCTGTCTTTTTGACATATTTTTTTCTATTCGATACGTAAAATAGTGAACGGATTGTTCGCAATCGGTTATAGCTGGTCCCTTAAAATGTGAAACGGTCACATATGTTATAATTAACAAATTTGGGTGCTATGTACCCCCATCACAGTCCGCAGGGGTGTGGCCAACCAATTAAAGCATCAATCTGCATTCAAGCTTCTCGGTGTATCTACCCAAATCGGTTGACAAATCTAGGTAATAACAAAACACATATAGGCGAATCTGTCGTATACAGAGGGTCCGCGGAGCCCCGCGCGGAGCGCCTAGGGGGGCTATGCCCCCCTAGTTACATAGCACCCTTCGGATGCTATGTATTACGTCCTACGTGTGACCTTGAGTTCGGATGTTGTCGCTTTCGACATTTTCGAGGTTGCGAATTTCTGGAGAAAAAACTGTGAGAGTTGAAACGACGAAACTTTTTGGTTTTACTTTTGGATAGTGCGCGCGTGTTGTCTCAAATTTTCGAGTATACAGGGTGTGTCGTTTCGAAGTTACTAAGCGTCAAAGTCGACTTTTCGACGATTCCCGTTGAAATCCATTTCAAGTCGCAAAACTCAATTTTTTCGATTTAAATTTTCGGAACGTGGAGTGGACCGGTCGCTACAGAACCCTATTGAAACTGGGTAACGTACGACGATTAGAAGTAATTTAAAAGAATTTTTGAAAGTCGAAATTTGACAAAACAGGGTCATTTTTGGTACCTAATAGCTCGAACTGGGTGGGTCCTAGCGACACGCGGCTTAAAATTTTCGATTTCCCATCTCAAAAACTAGGTGCCATCAGTACATCTATCTATACCTAAAGTTATTAGAAGATGGGAGAAATTTGAAAATACTGAACAAGTTGAAATTTCAGGGTAAAAATGGACGGTTTTTCATTTTTTTCGAGGTAAAAACGGCTTTTGATCGAAATTTAGTTTACTTTACCGGAAAGTTCGAGGTAAATCACATTCGATACGTATATTTTCGTTTCTTCGATTTAAATACCGAAAATACTATTAACGATTGAATTTTAAAAATTTGGAAATTATTTTTTTGTCACCGCTACACTAAATTTCGTCTATACGCTTTCCTAATTAACATTTTCCATATTTTTTTGCTTTTTCGTCACGCGGAATGATGGTACTTTCAGATTCATACCAAGAGCGCGTTTCGAATTACGATCTAAAGGGTTAAAAAAAATTAAGTATATCCATTTTCACCCATTTTTCACTAAAAGTCGTGTTTAGTCACGAATAACTCCTACAAATATCACTTTGGACATTTCTGTATAGGCGTAATTTCTTCGTCCATCCTTTCTCTCAACATTATTATTTTTCAAAATTTTTGAAATTTCCTTTCAATCGGGAGAAAAACGACGTTTTTCCGAGCTGGGACGGCCAATTTTTGCAAATCTGCACACTTCGTCGATTTTATTCAGCATGCCTTGGAATAAAATTAACCCAATTTGTTGACTGTCAAAATTCGGCCGAAATGGGCCAAAATAGCCTTTTTCTTAGCGAGATGCTGACGTTAATTGACCGATTTGAGGATGGAAATGGTATGGAAAAGATTCTATGGGATTTCGGCTTTCGATAATGACCCCTATCGTTGCCCAAAATGGAAAATTTCCTACCATTTTCCCGATTTCCAAAATGGTCTGCAACGACCAATTTACATTGCTCTTATGGGAGAGCCGAAACAGGGTGCATCTTGAAACCAGTTATTCGATTTCTTCTAAACGGCTCACGTTGGAGCAATGAAACTTTTGGGGTATATTTTAGTATATATGGCGAATCTTTAGCCGACGTACTTTATTATACAGGGTGTTCCGTTCATAAGTTATTAAACGAAATAAGCAGAAAATGTGCAAAAAATTAAATATTTTTTTCTACGACTTGCCGGTCTCGTAAAACTTAAGCGATTCAGTTTATATTCTAGTATGTTATCAAGAAACTTATTTAGAAAAAGTCGTCGCGAGATTTTTTCAATAAAATGTCGGGAAGTCAATTTTTTGATTTTTTTAAAGTTGGAAAGCATGGAAATGCAGGGTCATTTTCGATAATTAATTATTCGACTTGGGTCGCATAGATTTGCTCCGGGTTCGAACCGGTGGATAGGTCATCTCAAATACTAATATTTCACAATACATCATATCATGCTAAAAGGCCTATAAAATGGAGAAATTTGCGAAAAACTGAACTTGATGATTTCGTCAAAATTTTTTTTTGCTTTTTATGGGGTAAAATAATATTTGATCGAAATGTTATATATGTCATCAGAAAGAGCACATCAAAACACGATTGCAAACCATAATTTAGTTTCTTAATTTCTTATACAAAAATAACTACAATCGATTAAGCAATAAGCACTAATTTTGACATCCTCTTACTAAAACCCATCTGTACGCTAGTGTATGTAACTTTTTCAATCGTTCTTTAGCCTATCATTTAAAGGAATAAATAACCTTTACGTTCCACATCAACTGTGTGATCCAAAAATATCCTTTGGCGGATAAAAAAAATATTTTATAAATTTTTTCGAAAATTTTTTTTTCAAAAGTTCAGTTTACTCTGCTATATCTTCTATAACTTTTCGTTTAGAGATTTCTTTCTAGGTTTATCTGATTCCCTCATCTTTTCCGAACATTTTGATGTATATAAAGTTATCATAAAGATGTTCGAACTTGGAGAAAATTAAGAAAATTCGTAACGGTGACAGCAAAATTTCTAACTTTCGCTCGAAATGTATGAAAGGCGTGGCTTTTACCGTAATTCGTGAAAATACATGGGATGTTTAGCAAATTTTTAATAGGGTCGTTTCGCATTTTGTGGAAAAATAGGAATAATTTAGTAAATTGTCAATTTGAAGAAAAATCAAGTAGCACATTATGTTAGTAATATTAAAGGAATTTAAAAAATTTTATTTATTTTTTGACACCTGTCAAATTGACGTTTTCTTTGTTAGTAAAAATTGCAAGATTAATAGAATTTCACAAAGTTGGTGTCGTTTTCGTATAATTCGAGGGCAAGGAATCCGAAAATTTAATTCATATTTTGACAGCTGTCATTTTAACAATTCTTTGATTTCGGTTAACTGTCGATCATAGGCGTAATGATAAAATAATTTCGTAAAGTTGGTGTCGATTTCGTATAACTCGAATGCAGGCAATCCGAAAATTTTATTAATTTTTTGACAGCTGTCAAATTGACGTATATTACGTTGGTAATAGTTCCAAAGTTAACAAAAATTCACGAGTTTGGTATCGCTTCTATATAATTTGAGTATGAGGAATTCGAAAATTTTATACATCTTTTGACAGCTGTCAAATTGACGTTTCTTAGGTTAGTAATATGTGCAAGGTGAACAAAATATCGCAAGTTTAGTATCGACTCTATGTAATTCAAATGCAAGGAGTCCGAAAATTAAATTTATTTTTTGACAGCTGTCAAATTGGTGATTCTTTAGTAAAGAATAAGTGCAAGGTTAACAAAATTTCAAAAATTTTGTATCGATTCTATATAATTTGAGTATAAATTATCCGAAAAATGTATTTATTTTTTGACAGCTGTCATTTTTGACATTTTTTTGTTAACATATTTTCACAAGTTTGGTATCGTTTCTATATAATTTGAGTATGAGGAATCCGAAATTTTTATCTATTTTTTGACAGCTATCAAATTGACGTTTCTTAAGTCAGTAATAGGTACAACGTCAACGGAATTTCGCAAGTTTGGTATCGTTTTTATGTAATTCGAATGCAAGGAATCCGAAAATGTTATTTATTTTTTGACAGCTGTAATTTTTGACATATTTTTTTCTATTCGATACGTAAAATAGTGAACGGATTGTTCGCAAACGGTTATAGCAGGTACCTTAAAATGTGAAACGGTCACATTACGGTTATAATTAACAAATTTGGGTGCTATGTACCCCCATCACAGTCCGCAGGAGTGTGGCCAACGAATTAATGCATCAACCTACATTCAAGCTTCTCGGTGCATCCACCCAAATCGGTGGTCAATTCTATGTAATAATAGCAAAAACACACGTAGGCGAATCTGTCGCATACAGGTGAACGGCGGAGCCCTGCCGCGGAGCGGCTAGGTAATAACAAAAACGCATGTAGGTGGATGCCGGAGGCCCCTGCGCGGTTAGCGCCTAGTGAGAATCTGTCGCATTTTGTAACTCATTAATGATTTCCTTCTAAACATAATATATTTATTCTATCAGTATACATCAAATATTATATGAAATGTAAGAATATTTAATAATTTTTTTTTTGAATTTTTAAGAATTTCAAAATTTCTTGATATTTTTCAGTTTTTCTTAAATATCTCCGTAACCTAAACCAATAGGAAAAATTTGTATATTTCCTTTCTGATAGAGAATTTAATAGTATATTTTGTTTGTTCGAAACTTTTTTTCTCAAATGTAATCGTTTTTGAGATATTTGCAAGAATATAGAAATCATGATTTCCTCAATAACTCAACAACTATAGTAGATACAGAAAATTGTATAGACTACTTTCTTGTAGACCTTATCAAAGTGCATCTTTACGATATATACAATTTTACCGTAGAGATAATACTTTTCGAATAAAATCGAAATATATCGATTTCTTCAAATTTTTAAGGCATTTGCATGAATTATTTTAAAAAAAAATTAAAAATGAAAATACTTGGGAATTAATATAATTTGGGGAATACCTAATTCGAAAATTTTATAGATTTTTTGACAGCTGTCAAATTGAGGATTCCTTAGTAAAGAATAAGTGCAAGGTTAACAGAATTTCAAAAGTTTGGTGTCGATTCGATATAATTTGAGTATGAGGAATCCGAAATTTTTATCTATTTTTTGACAGCTGTCAAATTGACGTTTCCTAAGTCAGTAGTATGTACAAGGTCAACGGAATTTCGCAAGTTTGGTATCGTTTCTATGTAATTCGAATGCAAGGAATCCGAAAATTTTGTTTATTTTTGACAGCTGTCATTTTTTAAATATTTTTTTCTATTCGATACGTAAAATAGTGAACGGATTGTTCGCAATCGGTTATAGCTGGTCCCTTAAAATGTGAAACGGTAACATATGTTATAATGAACGAATTTGGGTGCTATGTACCCCCAACACAGTCCGCAGGAGTGTGGCCAACCAATTAAAGCATCAACCTGCATTCAAACTTCTCGGTGTATCCACGCAAATCGGTTGATAAATCTAGGTAATAACAAAACACATATAGGCGAATCTGTCGCAAAAAGAGGGTCCGCGGAGCCCCGCGCGGAGCGCCTAGGGGGGCTGTGCCCCCCTAGTTACATAGCGCCCTTCGGACGCTATGTATTACATCTTGAGAGTGACCTTGAGTGCGTATGTTGCCGTCTTTTTCGACATTTTCGAGGTTGCGAATTTCTGGAGAAAAAACTGTCAGAGTCGAAGCGACGAAACTTTTTGGTTTTACTTTTGGATAGTGCTCGCGTATTGTCTCAAATTTTCGAGTATACAGGGTGTGCCGTTTCGAAGTTATTAAGCGTCAAAGTCGACTTTTCCGCGATTCCCGTTGAAATCCATTTCAAGTCGCAAAACTCAATTTTTTCGATTTAAATTTTCGGAACGTGGAGTGGACCGGTCGCTACAGAACCCTATTGAAACTGGGTAACGTACGACGATTAGAAGTAATTTAAAAGAATTTTTGAAAGTCGAAATTTGACAAAAAATGGTCATTTTTGGTACCTAATAGCTCGAACTGGGTGGGTCCTAGCGACACGCGGCTTAAAATTTTCGATTTCCCATCTCAAAAACTAGGTGCCATCAATACATCTATCTATACCTAAAGTTATTAGAAGATGGGAAAAAATTGAAAATACTGAACAAGTTGAAATTTCAGGGTAAAAATGGACGGTTTTTCATTTTTTTCGAGGTAAAAACGGCTTTTGATCGAAATTTAGTTTACTTTGCCGGAAAGTTCGAGGTAAATCACATTCGATACGTATAATTTCGTTTCTTCGATTTAAATACCGAAAATACTATTAACGATTGAATTTTAAAAATTTGGAAATTGTGTTTTTGTCACCACCACACTTAAATTCTTCTATACGCTCTCGTATTTAACATTTTTCATATTTTATTGCTTTTTCGTCACGCGGAATGATGGTACTTGAAGATTCATACCAAGCGCGCGTTTCGAATTACGATCTAAAGGGTTAAACGAAATTAAATATAATCATTTTCACCAATTTTTCACTAAAAGTCGTGTTTAGTCACGAATAACTCCTACAAATATTATTTCGGAGAGTTCTCTATAAGCGTATTTTCATCGTCCATCATTTCTCACCACATTATTATTTTTCAAAATTTTCGAAATTTCCTTCCAATCGGGAGGAAAACGACAATTTACCGAGCCGGGACGGCCAATTTTTGCAAATCTGCAAGCTGGACTTGAACTTTACTCGGATTTTAACGGACGGACGGACGAAATTTTACTAAATATTTTGGCTGTCAAAATTCGGTCGAAATAGGCCAAAAATAGCCATTTTCTTAGCGAGATGCTGAAGTTAATTGACCGATTTGAGGATGGAAATGGTATGGAAAAGATTCTATGGGATTTCGGCTTTCGATAATGACCCCTATCGTTGCCCAAAATGGAAAATTTCCTACCATTTTCCCGATTTCCAGAATGGTCTGCAACGACCAATTTACATTGCTCTTATGGGAGAGCCGAAACAGGGTGCATCTTGAAACCAGTTATTCGATTTCTTCTAAACGGCTCACGTTGGAGCAATGAAACTTTTGGGGTATACTTTGGTATATATGGCGTATCCTTAGCCGATGTACGTCATTATACAGGGTGTTCCGTTCATAAGTTATTAAACGAAATAGTCAGAAAATGTGCAAAAAATTAAATATTTTTTTCTACGGCTTGCCGGTCTCGTAAAACTTAAGCGATTCAATTTATATTCTAGTATGTTATCAAGAAACTTATTTAGAAAAACTCGTCGCGAGATTTTTTTGATAAAATGTCGGGAAGTCAATTTTTTGATTTTTTTAAAGTTGGAAAGCATGAAAATGCAGGGTCATTTTCGATAATTAATTATTCGATTTCTGTCTTATAGATTGGCACCGGGTTCGAACCGGTGGATAGGTCATCTCAAATACTAATATTTCACAATACATCATATCATGCTAAAAGACCTATAAAGTGGAGAAATTTGCGTGAAACTGAACTTGATGATTTCGTCAAAATTTTTTTTTGCTTTTTATGGGGTAAAATAATATTTGATCGAAATGTTATATATGTCATCAGAAAGAGCACATCAAAACACGATTGTAAACCATAATTTAGTTTCTTAATTTCTTATACAAAAGTAACTACAATGGATTAAGCAATAAGCACTAATTTTGACATCCTCTTACTAAAAGCCGGCTGTACACTAGTGTATGTAACTTTTTCAATCGTTCTTTAGCCTATCATTTAAAGGAATAAATTACCTTTACGTTCAACATCGACTGCGTGATCCAAAAATATCCTTTGGCGGATAAAAAAAATATTTTATAAATTTTGTCAAAAAATTTTTTTTCAAAAGTTCAGTTTACTCTGCTATATCTTCCATAGCTTTCCTTTTGGAGATTTCTTTCTAGGTTTATCTGATTCCGTCATCTTTTCCGAACATTTTGATATATATAAAGTTACCATAAAGATGTTCGATCTTGGAGAAAATTAAGAAAATTCGTAACGGTGACAGCAAAATTTCCAACTTTCGCTCGAAATGCATGAATGGCGTGGCTTTTACAGTATTTAGTGAAAATTAGACAAGGGCAAGTGTTTAAATTCATCAGATTTGAATAAATCATGCACACCGTCTGGAAAAATAGACTTAATTTGATAAATTGGCAATTTGAAGAAAATTCAACTAGTACGTTATGTTAATATTGGTAAAAGGATTTAAAAAATATTTTAAATTTTTTGACACCTGTCAAATTGACGTTTCCTTGGTTAGTAAAAAGTGCAAGATTAATAGAATTTCACAAAGTTGGTGTCATTTTCGTATAATTCGAGGGCAAGGAATCCGAAAATTTAATTCATATTTTGACAGCTGTCATTTTTAACAATTCTTTGATTTCTGTTAACTGTCGATCATAGGCGTAATGGTAACATAATTTCGCAAAGTTAGTGTCGATTTCGTATAACTCGAATGCAGGCAATCCGAAAATTTTTAAAAAATTTTGACAGCTGTCAAATTGACGTATATTACGTTGGTAATAGTTGCAATGTTAACAAAAATTCACGAGTTTGGTATCGCTTCTATATAATTTGAGTATGAGGAATTCGAAAATTTTATATATTTTTTGACAGCTGTCAAATTGACGTTTCTTAGGTTAGTAATATGTGCAAGGTGAACAAAATATCGCAAGTTTAGTATCGTTTCTATGTAATTCAAATGCAAGGAGTCCGAAAATTAAATAAATTTTTTTACAGCTGTCAAATTGGTGATTCTTTAGTAAAGAATAAGTGCAAGGTTAACAAAATTTCAAAAATTTTGTATCGATTCTATATAATTTGAGTATAAGTTATCCGAAAAATGTATTTATTTTTTGACAGCTGTCATTTTTAACATTTTTTTGTTGACATGTTTTAACAAGTTTGGTATCGTTTCTATATAATTTGAGTATGAGGAATCCGAAATTTTTATCTATTTTTTGACAGCTGTCAAATTGACGTTTCTTAGGTTAGTAATATGTGCAAGGTGAACAAAATATCGCAAGTTTAGTATCGTTTCTATGTAATTCAAATGCAAGGAGTCCGAAAATTAAATAAATTTTTTTACAGCTGTCAAATTGGTGATTCTTTAGTAAAGAATAAGTGCAAGGTTAACAAAATTTCAAAAATTTTGTATCGATTCTATATAATTTGAGTATAAGTTATCCGAAAAATGTATTTATTTTTTGACAGCTGTCATTTTTAACATTTTTTTGTTGACATGTTTTAACAAGTTTGGTATCGTTTCTATATAATTTGAGTATGAGGAATCCGAAATTTTTATCTATTTTTTGACAGCTGTCAAATTGACGTTTCTTAAGTCAGTAATAGGTACAAGGTCAACGGAATTTCGCAAGTTTGGTATCGTTTTTATGTAATTCGAATGCAAGGAATCCGAAAATGTTATTTATTTTTTGACAGCTGTCATTTTTTTCTATTCGATACGTAAAATAGTGAACGGATTGTTCGCAATCGGTTATAGCTGGTACCTTAAAATGTGAAACGGTCACATATGTTATAATTAACAAATTTGGGTGCTATGTACCCCCATCACAGTCCGCAGGAGTGTGGCAAACCAATTAAAGCATCAACCTGCATTCAAGCTTCTCGGTGCATCCACCCAAATCGGTGGTCAATTCTATGTAATAATAACAAAAACATACGTAGGCGAATCTGTCGCATACAGGTGAACGGCGGAGCCCTGCCGCGGAGCGGCTAGTTAATAACAAAAACGCATGTAGGTGGATGCCGGAGGCCCCTGCGCGTTTAGCGCCTAGTGAGAATCTGTCGCATTTTGTAACTCATTAATGGTTTCCTTCTAAACATAATATATTTATTCTATCAGTATACATCAAATATTATATAAAATGTAAGAATATTTAATAATTTTTTTTGAATTTTTAAGAATTTCAAAATTTCTTGATATTTTTCAGTTATTCTTAAATATCTCCGTAATCTAAACCAATAGGAAAAATTTGTATATTTCCTTTCTGATAGAGAATTTGATAGTATATTTTGTTTGTTCGAAACTTTTTTTCTCAAATGTAATCGTTTTTGAGATATTTGCAAGAATATAGAAATCATGATTTGCTCAATAACTCAACAACTATAGTAGATACAGAAAATTTTATAGACTACTTTCTTGTAGACCTTATCAAAGTGCATCTTTACGATATATACAATTTTACCGTAGAGATAATACTTTTCGAATAAAATCGAAATATATCGATTTCTTCAAATTTTTAAGGCATTTGCATGAATTATTTAGAAATAAAAAAAAAATTAAAAATGAAAATACTTGGGGATTAATATAATTTGGGGAATAAGTAATTCGAAAATTTTATATATTTTTTGACAGCTGTCAAATTGACGTTTCTTAGGTCAATAATAGGTATAAGGTTAACGGAATTTTGTAAGTTTGGTATCGTTTCTATGTAATTCGAATGCAAGGAATCCGAAAATGTTGTTTATTTTTTGACAGCTGTCATTTTTGACATATTTTTTTCTATTCGATACGTAATATAGTGAACGGTTTGTTTGCAATCGGTTATAGCTGGTCCCTTAAAATGTAAAATGGTAACATATGTTATAATGTACGAATTTGGGTGCTATGTACCCCCATCACAGTCCGCAGGAGTGTGGCCAACCAATTAAAGCATCAACCTGCATTCAAACTTCTCGATGCATCCACGCAAATCGGTTGAGAACTCTGGGTAATAAAAAACACATATAGGCGAATCTGTCGCATATAGAGGGTCCGCGGAGCCCCGCGCGGAGCGCCTAGGGGGGCTATGCCCCCCTAGTTAAAAATCAGGCGAAAAACCGAAAAATATCGCCGGTTATCTGATAGACGACCTCCGGTCTAAGCGCTTCGCGATCCGATTGGCGACGTTCGAGATTGACGCTGAGCAAGTACACGACATACGTCTTTCTTAAAGGCACATAAACGAGAAGGTGCATATAAAAAAGTATGCTGAATCCCTTAGCGGAGTCATCGCGACATGATTTGGTGAAGTTTTGTTTTAACTGGCCATTGGAGTAGTTAAGGTCTCCGATTGTAAATATTAAAAAATTAAAGGATATAATTTTAAAATTTTTAATTACTATAAAGACGAGAAAACTTCTCAAAAATAACATAATAATAGAAATTGTTAATGAAAAATAACAAAACGAACAAAATGGTTAACAAAATATATAGAAAAATTCGTTGGTAATCTTATAGTAAACATTTTTAAATCTAAACAGGAACTTTTTATTATTAAACTCAAGAAGACTTCGCAAAAATAACATGCATTATAGAAAATGTTAATGTAAAATAAGAAAACGAGCAAAATAGTTAACAAAACATAGGTATCGACAAATTTTTTGGTAGGTAATTAAAGGAAAGCTTTCTTAAATTTAAACAGGAACTTTTAGGTAACTATGAATACATGAGTACATGAATTTAAAAAAATAATAACCAATTTTCTTATTTTGCCAGTCGCGTAACTAAGCCTAAATTTTTGAGGTGCACACAGTGGGCACCTGATAATATAAAGTGGAAGAATTTGACAAGCTATTTTAAATATCTACTTATTTTATGCTCGTAGATTGAGAAAGATGTGAAGAAAAATAACTCTTGGTAATACTTTTTGTTCGGGTTAAAAACGCACTATAATAAACCCGAACAATAAATACATATTTGTGTGATTTTTTGCAGTTTTTTGTTTGGTATCGAGACACGTGGTAAAAATTCATTATTCACAAATAAATAAATTTCTGGAATTTTTTTGGTGACACTATAATTTTTTAGCTAAACCTGTGCCCACCCGTAGTTGCGTGCCTGCTAAAAACTCGACCTGATCACATGTAAAGGGCTAGGCAGCCCGTTAGGCAGTCGGTGACGTCATCGCTTGGTAAATTGGAATTTCAGGCGATTCACTCGAGCGATTAACTCGATTATTAAAATCGCTCGAGTATCAAGTACTCGATTATTAAAATCATCGGTTTTTCCCAACACTAGTTAATAGTTTAATGCTTGAAATTGTTAAGATGTCAATTACTTTTAGATGATTTAATGATGTCAAATCATTGGAATCTTAACGAACGTCACAACAACACAAATAAAAATAAAAGAACATAAACTAAACAAGACATAATTCAGAATTACAAATTTATCTCAACCTGCCTTCGTAAGGGAGTGCAAAGATTTATCTTAACTCGTGTTTGAGCGCCATCAGCGATGTTGCAACATTTCAGCCGCGGCTTGGGGCAATTAATAAGTTTTATTTTTGATTAATTATTGTTGAGGATTAGCCGGATCGAGTTTAATGCAAGCGAGGATGGATAGCCAACGTTGCAAGATTTCTGGAGAAGCTTTAATTTTGACGGAAACAACAAATTTATCGTATTGTTGGCATAAATTGTAAATCAGTATAAACATCATATGAATAGTGAGAGGTTAAGGTATAAAATTTGGGCCGATATGTGAATCTTACCTTAAGTCACCTTAAGGTACAGAATGACGTAAGTCACCCTTAAAACAAGTTGGACAGTATATTAAAGTTATCTTTAACTCTCACTGAGGGACACTTAACTCGTCAACTGACGTCAAATTAATTTAAACCATAGTTTTTTAAGGTTTACTTTAACGTTAAGGCTACTTCGGCTAGGGTCTAACCAAAGGTAACATTCAAATATCGGCACTTAGGGACGATATTTAAAAGTCACTTTAAGGTACCGAATGACATGAGTCATCCTTAAGAACGTGGTAATCTTAGACCTAACGCGTCAATTGACCCTGAAATTAATTTAAAACATTGTTTTTAGGTTTACCATAACGTTAAGGCTACCTTAGCTAAAGTGTAACTTAAGGTCACATTCAAATATCGGTCCTTAGTGTATTAAAGTATAATTTGGATACGACTTAATGATTTCCTGGGTCGGTCCCATTGTGTCGACAAGAGCTTGGCAATAAACAAGTGAAGTAATTAATTATACGATCCAGACTAATATACGAATTTTTTACAGTTCTTACGTGATGGATTGAATTTTTGCAACTATCTGGGGGAATATCATTAAAGCATTTTCGTATTAATTCTACAACACTAGAACTTAAAGTAGGAGAAATATTTTCAGACCTAACCAGTGATTTTAACTGGTGCCACATATGCTCTATGGGGTTAAAAATGCAATAATAGGGTGGGAGCCGTAGTTCGGCCGTTGTATCTTCATGGTAGTCCACATAAGAGTCTTTGATGTTTTTTGCAGAAAGCATTTGGAACCCAACCGTTTTCTGACCCAGCATGTAAAATGCTTATTCTTTTTCCTTTATTTGACGGAGCTTTTGTTTTACACTTATCGGAAGAATCAGACCAGCCTTTGGATGGTGTTTCATGCGTGTCAAACCAAGTCTCGTCGAGGTAAATTATAGGACGATTTTCAGAACGGGATTTCCTTACAGAAGTTATATACTCATGACGCCATTTGTCTAAACGGTGGGATTCCATGAGTACTTGCCTTTTGTCAATTTTGCGGTATCTGAATCCCATTTCCGACAAAACTCTCCAAAGGCTAGTGCGGCTACAACTTATTTGGGTTTCATCATTGGTGAGCCGTTGCTTCAGAGAATCTAATGTAAGTATGCGTTGCTCTTCGTACATGGTGTAAATTTTTCGCCTTATCAAGTCCTTGTCGCTTTCGTCGAAACATTTGGTGAAACCGGCATCTTTACGCTTCTTTCTAGATTTAATGGGATTTGACGCGATTCTTTTCACTGTAGTCAGAGGTATCTTAGTCAAATCAGACGCTTCAGTCGCAGCAGCACTAGCATAAAGTCCTCTGTTGAGTAAAGAAGTATATACTCTTTTTACAATTTCCCTAGCATGGAGAGATAAATGCATTTTCTTCACTGCAACACTAGAATAAGCACCATCAATGTTTTTCCATGGACGCCACATACTATTTTTTTATACGTTTGATAAAATAATATCGGTAATACAACTAAACTAACAAATTTTACCACAAGAAGATATTTAAATATAAATTAAGCAACCTAACCTACCTGATGTGCCTATATTTAATTATAATTATTACAATCCGGTCCTTTCCACATAATAATAACAAACGGTCATAAATAATGGGATCGCCCAAGGTACTTTTACTGCAGTCATTAAGTTATATCCATTTTTCGTGAAACGAACTTTACAAGTTTTATAAAGCATCATAATTTAGCACGCGTCCATGTTAGAAAACGAGCCGCTTGCGGCGGGTTTTATAAGGGAATAAGTGCTATAATGGCTTTATATAACCTGTACTTTATACTACGTTTTCTGTTTTGCGTATTTTTAATAAAAAAATTTATATTTAAAAATAATATACGCAATATAAATTTTGTAAATTTTAATTTCTAAATTTTATCTTGGTAATACTATTAAATTATCTATCTTTTGATAAATTAGCTATTTTATCGTTAATATTCAAAACTTTCTTAAGATGAGGATCCAAAACAATCCCAAATTAGCAATCAGAGCCATCTATGTTGCATCGATTTAATTAATTAATGCCGCTTTTAGACAGGTTAGAAAGAGACAAGAATCATCAGCTAATCAATATTTCTTTTCGTGAAGTTTTAGCCCTTAATAATGTCTGACATGTCGATTGGGGTATCAACAAGTTTCAGAAAGATCTGTGACAAAAATTTGAAAATCGTTCATATTTGAAATTGTTATTATTATTCTTTTAACATTATATTTTTTAACGCATATTTTTCATAGCGTTTTTCAATCTTTTAACTTTACGAATCCAGTTCTAGATAAAATAGTGTCTGCTTGGCAACCTGTGATTAAACGCAGCTCTTAAAATTAAAAATTTTAAAGTTAACGCACAGACACAAGTACGGGTCACATCACAATACTACTGAAAATTTTATTGTAAAATAAATAGATTATTTAGCTTTTAAATTTCACTTAAACCCATATCTGTAGTTTAATAGGTATTGGTAGCATATTATACTGCTTTCGAATTTAACAAACATTTAGATGAGCTAAGTTGCTTGAACGGTATAGGTAACTTTCGACGACATTTACAGATACGGCCCTTTGAATTAATACGGCAGAATAAACGTTTATAACAAGTGCACTTTTAATAATAATTATTGAACTATTATACCGGGTGATACATCGTTAAGTTGAATATAGAAAATCCCATGTAATTTTTGAGGTGGCTGAATATTGGCTCCCCTGTACATTTCATAGAAAAACTGCATTATAACGGGCCGAGATGGTAAACCCATGTGCCGAGTTTGAATACATTTTGATTAGCCAATCCTAAGATATTCAATTTAACGTGATGGCGAAACCATGAAACTGCAAAACATATACCTTTTGTGTTTTATTTCTTTATGGAATTTAATTATAAAACGGATTATTTTAAACTAAAATCGAGGGTAAGAAAGTATGTACCTTAAAATTGTATTTTTTTCCTAAAAAGTGAAAAAGAAGTGATAATGCGGGTCAAAGACGTCTTGTTGTAAAAAACCGAACACGTGCGTTTACAATTCTGTGTTGCAATATGGCAACACCGCCTACAATGCGCTGACCTCTTTTGAGACTTGAGACTGCCCCAATAAATTGTTGATTGCGAACGTCGCCAGTAGCGGCCACGTAAATTCTCAGATTTCATATAAAATGTATAATTCGCTTAAGGATTCAAAGTGCCATTTATGGTTATTTTTCTTCAAATTTTCATCTCAGGATTTGCCGGTTTAAATATAATAAGTTATTGCCTCTATTACCTAAAATAAAGGTAATGAGTCATACAAAAAGTCGAAACTGAATACTTTTTTTGCTTCCATCAGAAAAACTGGTTTTATTGCTAATTAACAAAACACTTCAATTCCAGCTTTGTGCCTAAACGGTGTGGTTTATCGATTCGAATGTGTCTTTTTTCCAATATCTGTCAAAATACAAAAGATAAGGCAAAAATTAAATTTTAAATTTCAAGTTAAGGGGCCTCTGGTGACACAGTAAACAGTTTTTATATCAGAATGATAGAACTCATTAACCGTAGTCCCTGTGCCAAATATCAACTTGATGGTTTCAAAACTAACCGCAAAATGTTAAAAACATAGACGTAATATAAAAGGGGAGACAAAACATTCCATTCATAAAACACCATTTATTTACAATCATGCACATTTCTACAGTTTCAAATAAATTGGAAGAAGATGACTTTAAGAAATGACAACGCTGTATAAGGTACGGGTTTAGATAATTTCGATCTAACATTAGTCATAAATAGGTGATCGTTGTAGGTGCTTTTTACAGAAATTCAGATAATATAAAGAAATAATTCATATTTTTGCAATATTTACTTAAAATATAGAACTAGCTACACCACCGCTTTCCCTAAAAAAAACATAACCTCATTAATCTCACTTACCGACAAAATTAAATGTCGAATAGCCGAATTTCTTACACACCACGCACTGGCGACCCATTGTAGCTAATAAATAGCTCTAAATAGTTTTAGTTCGAAAAAATACTAAAAATTAATCGAAAAACACAATAGATCACAAACAATCACAATAGCAGAAGCGATAAACCGATAAAAACACTGCCGTCGAAAATGAATGAAAATATTAAATTTCAGGGTCGTTTTTACACTAGCAGGTACAAATGAGCATACAGCGTTGCCACTGTGATTTCCTTAAAACATTGCAATTTGATGTTGGGATAATATTATACTTTTCGGTTTCAAACGCAGGCGGTGGTAGATTTAGGACTCTCAGTACAGACTTGGCATCATTGATTACTGTTTAAAACCTTGTATGATTTTGACAAAATAAAAACAATTCTGTCTATTTATCAATTAAATGTTTTTTGGTAAAAAATAGGAAAAAAACTTTGACAGGCTCGGAGTCGATATTCAGGCCTCAAAAAGTATTGAGTTTTCGACTTTTTGTGATCTATTATCTTTAAATTAACATGTAGTAAGTATCCTGATGCATTATTCGAACAAACTGTATAATACACTTCAAATACGTGACTTAAGTCCATAAATCGGCTACGTACAAAATTATTCCATGTTTGATGTGAACCAATTTATTTGTCGGCATTCAAGTACGCCTTAGCCGTCTTTGACCAGATTGAACTCGTAAAAGCTTCTCGTGTGAAGAGGATATATGGTTTTACTATTTGGCATTAAAAAGTGTGGATGCATGCAAGCAGGTACAGGGACTGCTTCGCCAAACATACACTCACAGTCAAAATAATCGACACACGCAATATTTAAATGAATTTTGTGAATAATTATTTTATTTTAAGAACGATTTTTATTATTCTTTTTTTATATTATAGGTAAATTTATCGCACGTGTGTGAGACTTTAAAAAAATTTAAAAATATGTCCATGATATACATGGTGTTCGAGAAAATGTGGGAAATCTCCCGGATATGAAGAAAACAAGTGAAACGATTATGACAAGTTCATATAAACTTTTTTCGTATAGGCCTCCTCTTCGAAGATATGGGCTCCCAAAGAGCTCCAATTGAATCATGTACACACAATTTATTCTTTAATTTGATATACAGTGAAATCTCCCTTAGGCGGACACCTACGGGGCCGTCTAAATGTGTCCGCCTAATAGAGGTGTCCGCCCATGGGAAATTTGTTATTAGGTAATATGTAAATGCAAAATTATTACTATGTATATGTATGTACAAATAAACATAACATAACAAAAATACACTTGTTTTAGTTAGGATGTAGTACTAAAAAAATCTAATAACGTAGTTGACCTGTTTGCGTTTTATACTTGCAATCTAGAAAATGTCATTCCAAATCTGATAACAATTCCATTGCTGTAGAGTCACCTATATTCTTTGCATATTCTAATAATTCCTTTACCATACTAATGGCTTGTTGATAATTGGTGACATTTGATTGATTACTGCATTCAACTTCTTCATCAAAGTCGTCAGATAGTGATGTGGTTTCAGTTTCGGCTACATAATCAGTAGGAATGGGGTCACTATCATCTTCTAATAGCACATTGCTATCAATGTTAATGAACTCGCCCAAATCATTGTTATCAAATTACAAACTTCCACAACATCAATATTCTCTCTCAGGCTCAAAACGCGACATTCTTGTGCCATCGCTTACGATTTTAACCTTACAACTCACAAACGGCGGACTGCTATCAGGGGAATCACACATACTTTCATTCGGCGCATACGCGATTGGTTGCCGGTCTGTCTTCAGAGAGTTTTTGCACCGTACTTATACGTCTCCCAAATACTTACAAAATTTTTTTGTCCGTTTAAAGGAGGGTTTTCGCACTCTTTGTATGAAAACAGCCTGTCCGCGCCCGCCCAAGAGCGGTTGATTTTCATGGAATTTCATATAATACCTAGTTCCGGGCTATGAAAAAATGTCCGCTTAATAGAGATGTCCGCATATTAGAGGTGTCCTTTTTGAGGTTTAAGAGGTTTCACTGTATGTATACTATGTATACCAGGTGAGACACTTCCAATTAGTATCTAAGAAAGTATTATGAATTAATCACAGCTGCAGGGACAGACTAACTGTGACACTCATGGCCCCTTTTTTTTTAACTCCCTAAACCTTATAAATTTTTTTTTACATACCTTTAACTATTGATTAAAAATTATATACTCTTCATTTATCTCGCTAATCCTAATCGTTTTCGAAAAAACTACATCATGTATTTGGCTTATCTCGGTAGAGACACATCTTTGTTCCTATCAAATGTTGAACCTCAAAATTCCGCATTTTCATATTTAACGCGTGAGAAGTTAAGGGAGTAAAATTACGTTTTTTCGAAAACGGTTAGGATTAGCGAATGAATGAAGAGTACTTAATTTTTAGTCAATAGTTAAAGGTATGTAAAAATCGTTGTCTAAAGTTTTTATCATTTAAAAAAATGGGGCGATTAGTGTCACAGATAGTCAGTCCTTACAGCTGTGAATAATTTACAACACTTTCTTGGATAGTAATTTGAAGGGCCTTACCTGGTTACATCATATTTAAAAAAAAATTAAATATACCTGGTGGTTCAATTATGTGTAAAAAACTTGATTCCGTTGGAGCTCTTTGAGAGCCTATATCGCCGAAGAGGAGGCCTATTCGAAAAAAACCTATATGAACTTGTAGTACTCTTTTCAATTTGTTTTCTTCATATTCCAGAGATTTCCCACATTTTTCCGGACACCCTGTAGAGGTTGAAACAAGAACTGTTTTTTGACTCAAACTTTAATACACTCTGTAAAGTGATGGAGATGTTAAACTTTCAGTTTTGTTCGGGATTGTTCGGGTTACTGGTTCATTTCAGTACTTGAATTTTTGTAGCAGATACGATTTTTTTAAAGAAACAAAAAAAACAGAAGAAATGGAAATTGTAATGTTTTTTTTTAAAAATCTTATCTGCGTCAAAAATTAAATTAAAATATTGAAACGAACCAAAGACAACAAATTGAAAAATATATGTCACTTGATCATTAAATGAATTAAAAATCTCCATCACTTTACAGAGTGTTTTAAAGTTTGAGTCAAAAAACAGTTCTTGTTTCAACCTTCAACCTCAAGGGTTAAATTTTTATCGCTGAGGGATTAAATGTTTTTGAATGCCTTATTTTGAGAGTTTAAGTGTAGAAGCAGAACGCACGTAACAGATCCTGGATCCACTGATTTTTTTTTTAAATTTTGTTAACAGTAGGTAAGATTTCTATTTAGTGCATTTAGTAGAGGCGGGGAACTATCGATAGCTACTATCGATAATGCTGTCGCTAGTATAATCGTACTATCGATAATATTTATGTCTAATATAATAACTTTTTTTTAGACGTAAATTATTCATTGGATGCCTTTCTTTTTAGATATTTGCCGCGACTCAAACTGATGACCCTCTTAATTTCTTTTTTTTCTCAGATATTTGTACATTTCTAGGACTATCGATAGGTTACTATCGATATGTCGAACTTGAACACTATCGATAGATTTCCACCTCTAGCATTTAGTAAAAATACAATTTTTTTGGGATTAGATACTCCTTGTCCCGAAAATCCCGGGATTAGAACCAAGCTTCGGGACCGGCACACCTAATTTCTATGTCTTATGCAAAAACACAAAGTTTTAAATGTTCACATTTAACACACCGAAACAACTGGTAAAACAATTGGTAAAACAATACCAGTTGTTTCGGTGCACAGAACCTTCTTTGGATGGTAAGTACTAATATACAGGGTGTTATGGAAATGACTTATTCTATTTAAACCGGCAAATCCTAAGGTGAAAATACATTGAAGAAAAATAACCTTAAATGGCGCTTTAACTTATTGTACGAAATATACAATTTATATGAAATCTGAAAATGTACGTGGCCGCTACTGAGAACGTTCGCAATCAATAGTTTATTGAGGCGGTGTTGTCATATATTGCAACACAGAATTGTAAATGCACGTGTTCAGTTTTTGACAACCAGACGTCTTTGACCCGCATTATCACTTCGTTTTCAAACTTTTTAGAAAAACAATAATTACAATTTTAAGGTACATACTCTCTTACCTTTGATCTTATAATCCATTTTATAATTAAATTCCATAAAAAAGTAAAACACAAAAAGTATGTTTTGCAACAGAACCAACAATAGGTAATATCACACAATTTTGAAGTCACATCACGATATTTTTTGTGATCAAACACAAGCCCTATAGGAAAAATCCTTTAGGGCACTCTGGGAGTGGTGAGTGTGCGCAAAAAGCGATTCACGTTGGTTTTGAATCGTTGGAGGTTATATTCGTTGGGAAAAACGACCTCGGGAAGGTCGTTCCACAAGGATGTGGTATTTCTCGTTATAAATTATTTCACAACAGAAAAAAAATTGGGTAATGCTACAACTAACAAAACGTTTAAAATTCGTATACATCAAGCACGTGGAACCCTCGACAGCGTCATTCCACCATCGAGTCTCGAAATATACTGAAGCAACGATAGTCGCGCGCGGCAAGTATCCAAGCAAGAGTGATCTTAAAACACTGTTAGTATACTGTAGTGACCCACATCGAATCGAATCAAGATGGAACGGCGCGGCAGTATGTGGGTAAAAAGGGTTTTTACCTTAGTATTTAGATATTCGATTAAAATAAAAGTATGTAGACTTTCTCTAGGACATCCTAGAAGTCACCCATTTAAATATAATAAGTCATTTCCATAACACCCTGTATTATAGAATGTAAGGGTGATATTATAGGCCACTTACCGTGAATGGTCCTGTATACATTTTTGTATTCTGTGTACTATATCGCGGGAAAGTAAAAAAGGCGATATTTTATTTAAAAAGAGAGTGAAAGTACTTTTTAGTAAATATGCACAAATCAAGTCTGAAAAAGTTAACAAATGTTTTGCTCTCAAAAACTTGATACGGTCTGCCCGAGGGCATCGGAATGTATTCGTTTTTTAAATCAAATCCCGTAAGAAATCAATGATTCAAAAAAGGTTTCGGGTTGTTTCTGTAACCTTATTTTCTATCCCTTGTAGTTTTTTTGAAGTTAAAAAATTCTATAGCAGATTATTGAATTATACATGGTGGGGTTATGGTTTATTGTATTTAATCCCGAAAATTCGGAAATTGAATAATAACAATTTGCTTGCGGGAATACCGCTTGTCAGGTATTGACACTATGTTTCGATTTTCTTATGAAACACAAAGTATTTTTTTCGGATTTCTTGAGCAATTTAAAGTCTGTTTTGAAGAAAAAACTGTCGACACTGGCATTTTGACATGCATTATTTAAAATTAACTGGTGATTTCTAGTACGGTATACACAGGTAAAGGCTTCCCTAACAAAAAACCCTGCTGCGTTCAAAATATTATTTTTTCTCTCACAACGTCGCAAAACACACAGAACAACGAATGCACAATCATTTTTTATCCCTACGTTTAAAATTGGAAGGACTTTGATACCGGGGCTTAAGACAAAAAGTGGCAGTTTCAAAAACTTCTGTGCCACACTGTATAATGCTCCTCTTTGATATCCAAGGAATTATCCTAAATATAATAACTGATTTTTTTACTATTTTCCAAGCCTCATGATTTAGTATCGACAGTCTGGCAATAATAGCCTATTTTTAAACCTAGGTTAATATCAAAGATATTACAAACTACTGCAAACAGACTTTCGCACCTCTTTCGGTTATTATTGCAGCATAGCCAGATTGACACATTTATCGCAAAGGTATCTAGCAAAATCCCAATTAAAAATTGGTTAATTTGGCAAATATACAACTGGTATACGATTAATCCGCAATTGCTCTTAAAGTAAATTTATTTCCCAATAATTTTACTATAAACTGTGAAAAGGCGATGAGAGATTCTTTAATAAAATAAAAGTATCAAATTAATCTTGAACTAATACAACTGCACTATGGCAACATATATTTTTATTTTACTACGGCGCTACGATTCGGACCCAAAAGGTTAATGAATTACTAATCTCGTAAACATTACGACGTTGGCGGTTTGATCTAACGGATTGATTATGTATTTTGGTTGATTTGTCTTTTTCGTGATTATTGGTTGAAAAATCGTCTTTATTATAAACATAAAAGAGTGGATCATTTAAATAAAGATTTATCTTTTCATCGGTAAGTATGTTTTAATATTTAACCATCTGATATAACCAGACTTCAACATTGTTGCCATTCAGCCAACAAACATGTAGTTCTCTCTTCCACCCATTACTGATTTTCAATAACATTTCACACAATCACAGCTTCACTTTCCAAGAGTCTATAGTTTACAATACCTTTGCTTAATATAATATTTCTACCACTACTAAATACATTTTCAAAATCATGCTGTAGTTATTAATTTATTAATTTTACTCCCGTGCATTATCTCCTCTATTAATCATTTCAGTTAAGTTAGCTATGATTTGACGTTTCACAGCATTTTTGCTGTTACTTTACTATAATTTGCAGTAATCGTATTGCCTGTCTTCAAGAGATTGACAGTTTGTTTTGTCAGACGCATCTATTAGTGACCTAGGTCAAGTATTGAGGTAAATAATAATGATTTCTGGTAAGAAGTGAAGAAAAATGATTTCACAAGCTGAAAAGCGATTAATAATACGTGATTAAATGGTTAGGAGTGGAAAAAATAATTTTATTTGGTTTAATCACTATAATTCACGAATTCTATAACATAGTGTATTAAAAATTAATTTTATAGTGTAATTTGACAGTAAAAAAATGGTCACGAACAGTCGTATGCATGAAACTTGGCATCAGTTTTAAAACTGAATCGAAAAGCAAAGTCAAAATTCTTAACTAATTATAGAAACAAATAGATTGATATAGAAACAATATGATGCGGACTCTATATGTGACGGTATATGCTTTTTGTTTCATATTTTTGATTTATTTACAATTTCTTTAGCCATATTTTCAAAAAATTTACTGTATATAAAAATAATTTCTTACCTTATCAAAGAATACATTTTTGGATCGACATGGCGTATTTGGATTTGTTCTTACCTGAAAGAAAAAAATGAAATGTTTACAATGTTTAAAAGGTACATGCGTTTATCGAATAGAAAAAGGTGGATGTATTTGACATGTTCGGGTTTGTTCGGGTTTGTTCGCTTAATCTCGTTATTTCAATATACATGGTCGAATCAAAAGTTGTTGAGATGTGTACAGCTTTTTGCTCCGGAAGAGTACACCAAGTTTCTGCGAAGCTCCTAGATTGACGCCAAGGAAATTAATAGATGGAGCCGCCAGAGGAACTGTGTGTCCTGCCATGACTATATCCGGTTCTGCAATATTAGCCTTTTTAGAGAAAACTGCTTATTGGGTTTTGTAGCGTTAAATTCGACTCTGTTTAGAATAGGATCGCAGTATACTTAGGAGCCCCTCGTGCCAAACACTATAAAAGCTTCAGAAATATCCAGTACAACAGCCCGAGACTGCCCATGATGCTCGATTGCGTTGTTCCAAACATGGGTGACATAGGCTAGAAGATCTCCAGTTGATCTGGAGTTCCGAAAACCATATTGATGATCGCTGATAATGTTGAAGCCTTCCAGGTACTTTAGAAGATATTGGTTAATAGCTTCTCCATTACTTTTGATATAACTGGAAGCCATACGACTGGTCGATAGTTATTAGGCAGGGTTCTCGTACCTTTCTTTGGTATAGGCTGGACTCGCGCCGTCATCCAGCAGGATGGAAATATTCCATTTTTACAGGTAAAGTTGAAGAGTCTACAAAATACTGGTGTTAGTTCATCGGCGCATCTCTTGAGAACTATTGCAGGAATTTCGTCTGGCCCAGAACCTTTTTCGACGTCGAGTCCTTTCAGGTTTCGTTTGACGGGACGCGATTTCGGTCGGTCATTTCCGATTGAACTGAATGAATACAGGATGTCAAAAAATTAATATAATTTTTAATACCTCCAAAGCGATTTATGATATTCCACTGATCATAGTAAAATCGATCGAGAATACCGAAAATATGTTTTCTCGATTTAAAAAGTTTTGTTTATTTTACTGCCGTTTCCTTTTTGAGCAAATGATTATCGAAAACTCCACCCGGCCGTCCATTTCTTCAGTCCATTATCTTCAAAAGCACACGGAAAGAAAAACGTATTTAAATTTACTATAAAAATATTGTAAAACTAACCATAATTTGTGGCTCTATATATGAATGGAATAACTTTTATTAAGAACTGCCATAAAATTATACTAAAATTTTAACAAAAATTTTTAGTAAAAATTACCAAAATATTTAGTAAAAAATATTTTTGTAAAATTTACTAAAACTTTTTGTAACATTTACTAAAATCTTTTGGAAAAATTTCGACACATGGTATTTCCAAGCGGTCACCCATCGAAGTACTAACCGTGCCGAACGTCGTCGCTTGACTTCGGTGATCGATTACCTCGCTTGGTCTTAGGTTGCCAACTGTTCTCTTAACGAAGAACGAGTACTGATTGCATCCGTTGCATATTTTCACTTACATTCGTTGTAAAAATTACAATATATTTTACTAAATTTATTAGAAATTCTAACTATAGTTTTTTGTAAATTATGTTTACAATATTATTTTCGTACGGATGATTAAGAAAATGGTAATTAATACAATATTTTAGGAGAAAGTCGTACAATAAAATATTTTCTATAATAATTTTACTATAGTGGTTGTTAAAACTTACTATACAGGGTGTTTCAGAATAAGATGCTGATCCTTAACGTTGTGAATCCTTAGGTGATTTAAAGAAGAAAAGTTCAAATTAACATATATCCTTAACCTATCAACTTTCGAACTACAGGGCGTTAAAGTTTTAAGAAAAAAATCGTTTTTCTATCATAACTTTAACAACTTTCTAGCTATTTTTATGAATTTTTCACACATGCCCTATAAGCATCAATAGCCTTTTTTGGTGTAGAATTTTTTTTTAAATTTTTAACCAGTGGCGTCCTGAAAGGGTTTGGACTAAACATTTTGGAAAAATATTATGTACGCCACTGCTTTTTCTCAAGATAAAAATTATTTTTAAAATACTCATTCATTTTAGGCCACATCTAATATCTTGCCTTTTTATCGTCCGACAAACAGTTTCCGGCAAAAAAATAAAAAGCATTAAATGCACATTCGCTATGTGCCTATGGTTTATTTTTAAAAATTAAATTAAATCACTAACATTAAATATCGTGTGAACAAAAACGAAAATAATTTAGATTAGCTGTTGAAAATGGCCACCACCTGCAAGAATGCATGATTCAGCTCTTCTCCTCATTGAGTCTCGTACCCTTTGAAAAATTCATGGAGTATTCCTGATAGTGTCGAAACAAACTATTATGCGGTTTCTCAACTCCTCTTCAGTATTTATTGGGATGCTGTAAACCAACGTTTTCAGATGTCCCCAAAGGAAAAAATCTAGACTGTTTAGATCAGGGGATCTAGGTGGCCACGATTGTGTTCCTCTGCGCCCTATCCATCGATTACGATAATGTTGATTTAAAAACTCTCGTGCTAAGAGACTGAAATGGGCAGGTGCACCATCGTGCATAAACCACATACGATGTCGGGTAAAAATAGGGACGTCGGCGTCTAGCAAATTTGGTAAAGTGTGTTCAAGAAATTGGCGATAATTGATTCCGTTCAATCGGGCCGGTAAAAAATAAGGCCACTTTCAACAGCTAATCTAAAATATTTTCGATTTTGTTCACACGTTATTTAATGTTAGATGTTTTAATTTAATTTTTAAAAATAAACCATAGGCACATAGCGAATGTGCATTTAATGCTTTTTATTTTTTTGCCGGAAACTGTTTGTCGGACGATAAAAAGGCAAGATATTAAATGTGGCCTAAAATGAATTAGTATTTTAAAAATAATTTTTATCTTGAGAAAAAGCAGTGGCGTACATAATATTTTTCCAAAATATCTAGTCCAAACCCTTTCAGGACGCCACTGGTTATAATTTTTAAAAAATTTTCTACACCGAAAAAGACTATTGATGCTTCGAGGGCACGTGTGAAAAATTCATAAAAATAGCTAGAAAGTTGTTAAAGTTATGATAGAAAAACGATTTTTTTCTTAAAACTTTAACGCTCTGTAGTTCGAAAGTTGATAGGTTAAGGATATATGTTAATTTGAACTTTTCTTCTTAAAATCACCTAAGGATTCACAACGTTAAGGATCAGCATCTTATTCTGAAACACCCTGTATAGTTCAGTATGTACTTGATTTTACTAAATTTATTAGAAATTCTAATTATAATTTTTTAGAACATTATGGAGAGTCTCGGGCTGTTGCACTGGATATTTCTAAAGCCTTTGATCGTGTTTGGCAGGAGGGACTTCTAAGTAAACTGCGATCCTATGGTATGCCCAGTCGATTCTGTGCATGATTGTCTAGCTTTCTTTAGGACCGCTCTTTGCAAGTGACGATTGACGGATTTCTCTCAGACACCTTCACCATCAATGCCGGTATTCCTCAAGGGTCCATATTGTCTCCCACTCTCTTCTTACTCTACATTAACGATCTTCTAGTGAAAACGAAAAATCCGATATTTAGTTTTGCTGAAGATAGCACACTTATCTCATCTTTCTCTTTGAATGCGCAAAAATCGGCTGCCGACGCACATCTTCGCAGACATCATGAAGTATCACGCTTTAACAAAGACCTGGAAGAAATTGCAGTGCGTGCAACATTCAGACTTACAGAGAGTTATTGTATTAATTATGGGAAATAGAAGGTTAGAAGAGGTGTTGACAGACTTTATTAATACATACAAACAACATGAGTGTATTTGGAAGGTAAAATCCAAGGAGTACGTTGATCGGCAGAAAAAAGAAGAAGCATATAAAGAACTGCAATTAATTTTAAAAGGATATAATCCAGACGCTACAATCGAAGATGTAAAAAGAAAAATAAATTCTTTAAGAAGTTGCTTCCGAAAAGAGTTTAAAAAAGTTGAAGAATCAAAAAGGTCAGGCGGGGGCACAGAAGATACATATACACCCAATTTATGGTATTTTCAACTATTAATGTTTCTGAAAGATCAGGAAATACCTAGAAGGAGCGTGGGGAATGATGACTCTGAAATTGTGTTTAGCCAGGTAAGTAATGTATATTTGTTAAAATCACTTTAATTTCAAATGTGTTTAAACAAGTTTAAACCGTTTAAATCATGTTGTTTATCGTCAACAAACGCGAACAAGCCTGCCATTGAATGTCATCCTTAATAAACAAAGTTGTTAAAAGGCTTAAAGTTATATAAAGTTAAATAAAAGAAGTTGTTTATTCGAAAATACAAATTTGTATGATTTTCTATGCAATTACAGGACCTTTTGAATGAGCACAAACTTATTTCAATTTATTTTTTAGGAAGAAAGTGAAGAAGAAACAGGCCGGAGTGAAAATCAAAGTGATGATGACATATCTCGTCCTTCAACATCAACAGAAGGAATTAGAGCAACACCTTTGAGCAGGCCGCAGAAAATAAGGAAAACTGAGTCGGACAATGTTTTAAAAATTGTAGGGGAGAAGCTACAATCAATAAGATCAGAAGATGAATACGACATAGTGGAAAAAAACGTCGCAGAAAAATTAAGGAAGCTGCAACCCTCCATGCGAATTTTTGCAGAGAAATTAATCCATGACGTTCTTTTTGAGGCTCAGTTAGGCACTTTAAGTCGCAGCGCGTCCATATGCATTTCACCACATGCACTGTGCCCAGGACAAGAACAAGAACTGCAAGAAACTTCGGCCAGGCAGTATTTTTCGACATTTCAAAATTTGTAGCGTATTTTTGTTTTGTTAATATTTTGGTTCCTATTAAATACATAAAAACAATGGAATAGTAGTAGAGATAGTTAGTGCGTTCAACGCCAATTTACTCACACCTACTGCGCATGCCTGTCATCTGTCATGTGTCATCTGTCATCTGTCATGTGTCATCTGTCATATGTCATCTGTCAGGGGCCTTAACTACCACGGGTGCTAACTACATAGGCACTAACTAGCAGTGGTCCTAACTACCAATGGCCCTAACTACCAGTGGCCCAAAATACCATGGGTGCTAACTACATAGACGCTAAATGCTATGGGCGCTACTTGGGTGCGAGCTTCCGGGATTCGCGTCTAGCGCGCGTGATACACGGCCCGCCAGCCCCGGGGTAACGTCTTCGAGAGGGGGCCCCAAAGTTACTTGTAATATTAAACCTGAAAAAAGTTTTACCATCTACAAGTCTCGAACCACCGACCTCTAGATTGGTAGCCGTGAGCTATTCCATTACGCCACCGCAGCGATTGACATATATCCGCAAATATCCGTTCTGATGACGACATCGCTGTGTTTACTGAAATTAGCCAATTTGTCAAGAATCAATATAAATACTACTGCTAAAGACTGTTAGAATATAGATGAGATGGGTATTTGCTTTCAAAGTCCCTTAATAGCAGGCAATCATATACATATTGTAATAATACGAAGAAACATAGTGTATTATTGATCAGGGGTATAGAACTATAGACAGATGGTATTATTGGCCTATAAAACATAGAGGGTGCGTGTCATCATTCATATATGCTATAGATGCAATGTGGTTATGACAGGCGGCGACTGCAATCAATACTTCTATAAAAATCGTACTAGTAATAAACATAGGTAAAAAACGAGAACACAAGAACTAAAAGTTAGGTAAATCAACGGTAATTAGGGAAAATCAAAATATAGACTTAAAAGTAACCATGAACAGTAAATATGGTTGTAGTTATTAACCACACTGTATATATCATGTTTGGTAAAAATTAGCCGCCCTGTAAAATACGTATATCTGTGTAAGGTATTATTCAAACAGCTGTAGGTAAAAATTATTAGATTATAAAAATATTTATTATTATTAGATGTAACAATGTGGATATGGTATTACAGGGGAAGCAACTAATACTTAAGTACGTATAACAAAGCTTATGACAACGACGCCTAGAATTTCATTTATTACAGGACAAAAAATGCTTAATTTTGAAGCAGAACAAAGTAAAAAAATCAACGTAATAACGGCTTTCAATAAAAATCACTAATACACAGAAAACAAACAAAAACATTCACTAAACATTATAATAAACTAATAAAAAGGTGTTGTATTGTATACTATATATAAAACATAAAAGACGACATTCCGAACTTTTAGAAAAGTACTGAATTTCCATACACAGGTGATCCCAATAAAGTAACAAAGTAGAGGATTCCGCAAATATTAAGAAGTAGCAGTTAAAGTGCGTAATGATCATATTAGGTATATAGAACAAACCCAAGTACGGTTCTGATATAGATATAATAATAAAGAGTCGCCAGCAGCATCGGCATTCAGGATGTGAAGTAATCCAAATAAGGACAACGACAACAGCAATTAATCATTATTTTATTCAATATTATAGGTATTAAAGATAGGCAACTAATTAAACTGTAAACCAATGTACATTAAAACAGGGCAGGTAAATATTACGCAAACGAACGATATATTCATACTTGCAATAATCACGAATACTAAAAAGCCCCTCTAGAAAACTACATAACAAATACCCGTAAATACCAGATATAATCGAACAAAAAAAACAAGACAAAAATAACGATGTAAGGACCAAGGCTTACGATTTAACGAATAAAAAAAGAGCCCTGTGTTATACAAAACATCAATATAATATCACTGTACTACTAAGGGGGTGCTATTATGCATTAGAGCATGCTATGTCAGGATACCATTTCACATTTCATCACCCGGTATGTATTAAATCCATAAAATCAAGGATGATGTGGATACAACGAACCACAGGCGAGTAAGATATAATAATCACAACTAAAATATATGGAGGTTTCTATTTACTACTACTGGGTATGTATTATGTAATTAAAAACTAAAAATAGAACGATGCGACTATTATCGAGCAGCAGGCGAGAATTGACGATGGTATGTAATACATCGTACATGATATCCTACCTATAGAATCTGGTATCCCCCTCTAGGGACTCAATATTAATCCTAAAAGTAATTACAATCAGGCTCGAACCGCAGACCTATGGGATGCCAGGTTGTTATCACTGCATCACAGAGACGATTGAAGGATTTATGCAAATAGTCATTCCGATGACGCCGTTCTTTGCACGTGTTTAATTACTGAAATTAAACAATTGGCAAGAAGATATTTATTTCATACAATTACACTATCTATGTTCTAGAATATGTACTTAATATAAGGCATAAATTACTGCTATTTTTGATACTATAAGAATAAATAATTTCGCCTATACCTAGCAGTGGCTAATACTAAAAGCTAGATTATGATGTTGGTATATTAACATAATAATATATAAAAATGATAGCAAGCAAAGGTATTATACAACAAAACCACCACACATAGGACCTATTAAACATATTTAAATCTTTAAGGCAATAATATTATTTAGAAAAACATTATTATATTCAATATTATAGGTATTAAAGATAGGCAGCTAATTAAACTCTAAACCAATGTATACATTAAAACAGGGCAGACACAAACATTACGCAGATGAACTGGATATTTATACTTGCAATAGGCAATCACGGATACTAAAAAGTCTCTCTAGAAACATACATAACAAATGCCCCATAAAACCAGATATAATCGAACAAAAACCAGACAAAAATAACGATGTAAGGATCAAGACGATTTAGCGAATAAAAAGGCGTTGTACAAAACATAAAATATAATATCACTGTACTACTAAGGGGATGCTATTACACAGATCATTAAGGCGGACAAAGAACCACAGACGAGCATGCTATGTCAGGGTACCATTCCACATTTCATCACAAGGTATGTATTAAATACATAAAATCAAGGTTGAGGCGGGATACAACCGAATCACAGGCGAGCAAGATATAATCACCACAACTAAAATATATGCAGGATTCTATTTACTACTACTGGGTATGTATTATGTAATTAAAAACTAAAAATAGGACGATGTGTCTATTACCGAGCAGCAGGCGAGAATTGGCGATGACATGTAATACATCATACATGATATATTAAACCCGATCGAAACGTCATGTGCAATATAATTCACGCCTCCACAATTTCTGATAAAGTACGGACCTGTAACTAAACTAGATTTAATCATCGAAAAACAAATAAACATACACACCTTTAATAAGGATCCGATATCAATAAATCACGAGATGGTGCAAAACTAAACATATTAAACAGCGGGCTATATAGAGACAGTCATGTGGAGTTCGTGTTTTGTAGATCTTATTAATTTTTTCCGTTATTGTTTTCTCTGTAAAGGGTCAGATATCGGGGCACAAAATTGCACATTAATATGTAACCAATTTCTATGAGCCGCCAGAACGGCTCAAAACCAAGGACAAGGTTTACTGAATAAACATATCAAGAGGTATGTTTATGGTAATTCCAGAACACCAGTATTTAACCTAACAGTCGTTTTTTGACATCGCAACAATAACAAGGTTTTCATTATTGATTGTAGCACTTTTAAACTCTGGCAAGGAGCCATAGCGACCATCTCAGTTCATGAGTAATTTGGCGTTGGAATGGTTTCCATGGTTTTTCCCATAGACACAGCTATTAAATAATTTCCATAAATTCTTCTCAAAGTCGTTTTTGGCAGCCTGGCGCAAGCCTGTATTTAAATCAATATATGATTTTATCCATGGAGAAAGACAACACCCGGTGTATTTTCATCAGTTTAACACCCATCGCCAATGTCTGCTTTAAGTTCCGATAGTGGATTACGTATTCCGACTTATTATGCAATTTTGACAATAGCTTAACATTTTTTTACATGGGGTCGTGATTTAGACACCAACGACCTTCAACTTAGTAGGCGTAAAACATTCCGCGGGACTACGGAACTTTGTCAATAAAATCACCAAGTATTATACGGGTTTGTTCGGGTTTGTTCTATCTTTAAAAAATATATATCAGAGGAACTGATAGAAGCGATGGAAATAATTGATACATGTGAATTGTAATTAAGTGATTTTTGTTTATAAGTGATTGTGTGCTTGAAAGTAGAACATTAGGTGTTGGTTTATATTATAACTAAATTGTAGTGGAGGGAGGATAGGTGGTTGAAGAATTTAAATATTATTATTATTATTTAATTATAAGCTGTTTTTAATAAAACATAATTTTTTAAAATCATTTATTTATAATATGCTTTAAACATTACATATCCTAATATAGATATAAATAATATAAAAATATAATTAATAAAAACTATACATATATTCAAATTACATTCGTCTCGATTTTCTATACACCTCTATCCATTTTTCTCTAATGTTACAGTGCTGCTATTGAAATAATATAATCTCAGCTTATATTTTACAAAGGAATACTTATTTATGTTATCAAAAATGATAAGAATGTAAGCCGTTGATTATATTCATTCTCTTCCATGATGAAGGCTAAGTGTCATTATTTTCATTATTAAACGATGAATATATAAATGCTTTTTGAACTCTAGGTGCGAACTGTAAGTATAAAGTATTGTTAAAAACTCCAACAGGTAGTGAAGTCATTTTTAAAATAAAAATATTTTTATATTTTTTCAGGTTTTATATTCATCATAAACTATATTTTTAAACAAATCAACTACATTATTAACAGCCTAATCATCACTTTGGATTTATTTTATAAAATATCTATATGCCTGAGACCCCAAGCTAAGGTTCTAAAAGAATCTTGAATTATGTATCGTTTATCATCTTTTGGAGACAATGAAACCTTATTTTTAGTTGTGTAAACATATTATGTAATATTGAACGGAATAAATTTAATTTCAGAATTTTCAAACACATCTTTATAACCTTGCTTGGTAGTTGAATTTTGAATAACATACTTATTACTTAAATTTTGCAAATTCATCTTTCATACATCTCAAAACAGAATTATTCTTAGTTATGTTATATATATTATTTTCACTATAATTTGATGTAACAAATTTTTCTAAGTTGATTTGAATATCTTGGTTAAATTTTTCTGTTTCAACTTGTAAAATTAAACTATCTGTGTTAGTGTATAATAAAATTGTTTTATCACCATATTTACTATAAACATAGTAAAAATTATAAATTACAGTTGTGGATAATTTCAAGACAAAAAACAACATAAACAGGTATATTATAAGTCACTTACTTTATCTCTTTCCATTTGTATTGCAACAAAATTTTCATTAAAAACAAAACGATTTTAAAGTTGGGTTTAACACTCAATGTTTGAGCTCAATGCTTTTTTCCAATGTGTGATTAATCTAATGTCAACACGTTTGGATATGAACTTGTTCTCTAAGAAATTTTTTCGGTCAGAAATCATGCACTTATTACACTCCAACCAAAACAGTATCTTATGGCAAAGGAATATATGAGGATGCTTTAATTAGATTATCTTTGTTTATGCTAATCTCTAAATACATTATTTTTTCCAAAGCCCAACCGGAACCGTTTTCAGCAAATTTTAACATTTTCTCTTTTATTTTGAATAAAAACTTCTTATAAATTCCACTTAAATCTGTTGTCGATGACATAGCCTTTTTTTTAGTATTTAATGATTTTGTCTCTATTGTTTCTTTTGTTTGTAAACTAAAATAACCAAATAATTTCCGCATTAATCGTTAGACATCTATGTTTAACTAATTGTTCAGAAATTAAACTTACAAACTTTTGTTTGTGTTAAATTTCACATTACTATCACTTTTTAGTCTGCTTTTTGGGCTCTTCTGTTTTAAGTTTTTAGGTACCATCACATAGTTTGGGCGTAGATTTTCTTTTTTATGGATTAGAATAGTGAATTCCCATCTGCGTTTCTTTCTACGCATTCCTAGTTTTCTTTTTGTGTTGAATATGAATTCTTTGGTGGAAATAGGCGTATTTGTTTATATTTAGATGAAATAAGACATCCTTTTGATCGTTATCGTATTGTATGTGCATTAGTTGGTAATAATACTTGTTTATTGATATTTAAATCCTTTGCAGGATATTTTATGGGATGACTCATGGATAGTAAATTAAACAGCTCTTTAGTTAACTGTAATTCTTCTCCAACAACACCAAGTATGGTGTTGCTAAACAGTATCAGCTATATTTTCAAGAAACAAACCATTATCACTTCTAAATTCGTACAATACAGGGTGTTCAAGAGATCGTTCATAGTATATCATGACACAAGTCTGTTTTATAGCAAAACTCAAAACGGATATTTTTATTCAACAAACCCGATTTATTACCCTATTTTGTTGGTACCAAAACAATAGAACGAAATATAAAGGATTAAAATCAAATTCACAGTGAATCACCGTCACAACCTTTAGTTTCATTGCGTAAGACGCGAGGCTGTTTATATATGTTTAATACAATTGAAATACATTGCTTTATGGGGGGTATTTAAACATGTTAAATTAAAAAGTCAGATTATTTAAAACTTTCGTGTGAGATGAGGAGGATTCTGAAGTCTTTGGCGTTTTCAAACACAGTTGACATGTAATAGGTGTTCTATTTATCGTATAGAGCTTCTACAGCATTATGTTATAACCTTGAAGTCTTAATAACTTAATGCTTACCATCGAGCCTGTATAAGTCGTGATCTTAATAAGAACAACTAAACAGGGTTAATAAACAGGAAAACCACAGAACCGTTGAACCGTTGAACCACGGAACCGTTGAACAGGAAAACCGCCGAACCGGGATGTTAATAATAACAACAACTAAACAGGGTTAATAAACAGGAAAACCCGAACCACTTGAACCACCGGTTCGGGTTTGAACACCGGTTCGAGCGGGTCAGTGGTTTATTATCGGGGTTGTCGGGTTTGATTAACCCGACTCGGGTTTGTTCGGGTTAATCAAACCCGACAACCCCGATAATAAACCACTGACCCGCTCGAACCGGTGTTCAAACCCGAACCGGTGGTTCAAGTGGTTCGGGTTTTCCTGTTTATTAACCCTGTTTAGTTGTTGTTATTATTAACATCCCGGTTCGGCGGTTTTCCTGTTCAACGGTTCCGTGGTTCAACGGTTCAACGGTTCTGTGGTTTTCCTGTTTATTAACCCTGTTTAGTTGTTCTTATTAAGATCACGACTTATACAGGCTCGATGGTAAGCATTAAGTTATTAAGACTTCAAGGTTATAACATAATGCTGTAGAAGCTCTATACGATAAATAGAACACCTATTACATGTCAACTGTGTTTGAAAACGCCAAAGACTTCAGAATCCTCCTCATCTCACACGAAAGTTTTAAATAATCTGACTTTTTAATTTAACATGTTTAAATACCCCCCATAAAGCAATGTATTTCAATTGTATTAAACATATATAAACAGCCTCGCGTCTTACGCAATGAAACTAAAGGTTGTGACGGTGATTCACTGTGAATTTGATTTTAATCCTTTATATTTCGTTCTATTGTTTTGGTACCAACAAAATAGGGTAATAAATCGGGTTTGTTGAATAAAAATATCCGTTTTGAGTTTTGCTATAAAACAGACTTGTGTCATGATATACTATGAACGATCTCTTGAACACCCTGTATTGTACGAATTTAGAAGTGATAATGGTTTGTTTCTTGAAAATATAGCTGATACTGTTTAGCAACACCATACTTGGTGTTGTTGGAGAAGAATTACAGTTAACTAAAGAGCTGTTTAATTTACTATCCATGAGTCATCCCATAAAATATCCTGCAAAGGATTTAAATATCAATAAACAAGTATTATTACCAACTAATGCACATACAATACGATAACGATCAAAAGGATGTCTTATTTCATCTAAATATAAACAAATACGCCTATTTCCACCAAAGAATTCATATTCAACACAAAAAGAAAACTAGGAATGCGTAGAAAGAAACGCAGATGGGAATTCACTATTCTAATCCATAAAAAAGAAAATCTACGCCCAAACTATGTGATGGTACCTAAAAACTTAAAACAGAAGAGCCCAAAAAGCAGACTAAAAAGTGATAGTAATGTGAAATTTAACACAAACAAAAGTTTGTAAGTTTAATTTCTGAACAATTAGTTAAACATAGATGTCTAACGATTAATGCGGAAATTATTTGGTTATTTTAGTTTACAAACAAAAGAAACAATAGAGACAAAATCATTAAATACTAAAAAAAAGGCTATGTCATCGACAACAGATTTAAGTGGAATTTATAAGAAGTTTTTATTCAAAATAAAAGAGAAAATGTTAAAATTTGCTGAAAACGGTTCCGGTTGGGCTTTGGAAAAAATAATGTATTTAGAGATTAGCATAAACAAAGATAATCTAATTAAAGCATCCTCATATATTCCTTTGCCATAAGATACTGTTTTGGTTGGAGTGTAATAAGTGCATGATTTCTGACCGAAAAAATTTCTTAGAGAACAAGTTCATATCCAAACGTGTTGACATTAGATTAATCACACATTGGAAAAAAGCATTGAGCTCAAACATTGAGTGTTAAACCCAACTTTAAAATCGTTTTGTTTTTAATGAAAATTTTGTTGCAATACAAATGGAAAGAGATAAAGTAAGTGACTTATAATATACCTGTTTATGTTGTTTTTTGTCTTGAAATTATCCACAACTGTAATTTATAATTTTTACTATGTTTATAGTAAATATGGTGATAAAACAATTTTATTATACACTAACACAGATAGTTTAATTTTACAAGTTGAAACAGAAAAATTTAACCAAGATATTCAAATCAACTTAGAAAAATTTGTTACATCAAATTATAGTGAAAATAATATATATAACATAACTAAGAATAATTCTGTTTTGAGATGTATGAAAGATGAATTTGCAAAATTTAAGTAATAAGTATGTTATTCAAAATTCAACTACCAAGCAAGGTTATAAAGATGTGTTTGAAAATTCTGAAATTAAATTTATTCCGTTCAATATTACATAATATGTTTACACAACTAAAAATAAGGTTTCATTGTCTCCAAAAGATGATAAACGATAAATAATTCAAGATTCTTTTAGAACCTTAGCTTGGGGTCTCAGGCATATAGATATTTTATAAAATAAATCCAAAGTGATGATTAGGCTGTTAATAATGTAGTTGATTTGTTTAAAAATATAGTTTATGATGAATATAAAACCTGAAAAAATATAAAAATATTTTTATTTTAAAAATGACTTCACTACCTGTTGGAGTTTTTAACAATACTTTATACTTACAGTTCGCACCTAGAGTTCAAAAAGCATTTATATATTCATCGTTTAATAATGAAAATAATGACACTTAGCCTTCATCATGGAAGAGAATGAATATAATCAACGGCTTACATTCTTATCATTTTTGATAACATAAATAAGTATTCCTTTGTAAAATATAAGCTGAGATTATATTATTTCAATAGCAGCACTGTAACATTAGAGAAAAATGGATAGAGGTGTATAGAAAATCGAGACGAATGTAATTTGAATATATGTATAGTTTTTATTAATTATATTTTTATATTATTTATATCTATATTAGGATATGTAATGTTTAAAGCATATTATAAATAAATGATGTTAAAAAATTATGTTTTATTAAAAACAGCTTATAATTAAATAATAATAATAATATTTAAATTCTTCAACCACCTATCCTCCCTCCACTACAATTTAGTTATAATATAAACCAACACCTAATGTTCTACTTTCAAGCACACAATCACTTATAAACAAAAATCACTTAATTACAATTCACATGTATCAATTATTTCCATCGCTTCTATCAGTTCCTCTGATATATATTTTTTAAAGATAGAACAAACCCGAACAAACCCGTATAATACTTGGTGATTTTATTGACAAAGTTCCGTAGTCCCGCGGAATGTTTTACGCCTACTAAGTTGAAGGTCGTTGGTGTCTAAATCACGACCCCATGTAAAAAAATGTTAAGCTATTGTCAAAATTGCATAATAAGTCGGAATACGTAATCCACTATCGGAACTTAAAGCAGACATTGGCGATGGGTGTTAAACTGATGAAAATACACCGGGTGTTGTCTTTCTCCATGGATAAAATCATATATTGATTTAAATACAGGCTTGCGCCAGGCTGCCAAAAACGACTTTGAGAAGAATTTATGGAAATTATTTAATAGCTGTGTCTATGGGAAAAACCATGGAAACCATTCCAACGCCAAATTACTCATGAACTGAGATGGTCGCTATGGCTCCTTGCCAGAGTTTAAAAGTGCTACAATCAATAATGAAAACCTTGTTATTGTTGCGATGTCAAAAAACGACTGTTAGGTTAAATACTGGTGTTCTAGAATTACCATAAACATACCTCTTGATATGTTTATTCAGTAAACCTTGTCCTTGGTTTTGAGCCGTTCTGGCGGCTCATAGAAATTGGTTACATATTAATGTGCAATTTTGTGCCCCGATATCTGACCCTTTACAGAGAAAACAATAACGGAAAAAATTAATAAGATCTACAAAACACGAACTCCACATGACTGTCTCTATATAGCCCGCTGTTTAATATGTTTAGTTTTGCACCATCTCGTGATTTATTGATATCGGATCCTTATTAAAGGTGTGTATGTTTATTTGTTTTTCGATGATTAAATCTAGTTTAGTTACAGGTCCGTACTTTATCAGAAATTGTGGAGGCGTGAATTATATTGCACATGACGTTTCGATCGGGTTTAATATATCATGTATGATGTATTACATGTCATCGCCAATTCTCGCCTGCTGCTCGGTAATAGACACATCGTCCTATTTTTAGTTTTTAATTACATAATACATACCCAGTAGTAGTAAATAGAATCCTGCATATATTTTAGTTGTGGTGATTATATCTTGCTCGCCTGTGATTCGGTTGTATCCCGCCTCAACCTTGATTTTATGTATTTAATACATACCTTGTGATGAAATGTGGAATGGTACCCTGACATAGCATGCTCGTCTGTGGTTCTTTGTCCGCCTTAATGATCTGTGTAATAGCATCCCCTTAGTAGTACAGTGATATTATATTTTATGTTTTGTACAACGCCTTTTTATTCGCTAAATCGTCTTGATCCTTACATCGTTATTTTTGTCTGGTTTTTGTTCGATTATATCTGGTTTTATGGGGCATTTGTTATGTATGTTTCTAGAGAGACTTTTTAGTATCCGTGATTGCCTATTGCAAGTATAAATATCCAGTTCATCTGCGTAATGTTTGTGTCTGCCCTGTTTTAATGTATACATTGGTTTAGAGTTTAATTAGCTGCCTATCTTTAATACCTATAATATTGAATATAATAATGTTTTTCTAAATAATATTATTGCCTTAAAGATTTAAATATGTTTAATAGGTCCTATGTGTGGTGGTTTTGTTGTATAATACCTTTGCTTGCTATCATTTTTATATATTATTATGTTAATATACCAACATCATAATCTAGCTTTTAGTATTAGCCACTGCTAGGTATAGGCGAAATTATTTATTCTTATAGTATCAAAAATAGCAGTAATTTATGCCTTATATTAAGTACATATTCTAGAACATAGATAGTGTAATTGTATGAAATAAATATCTTCTTGCCAATTGTTTAATTTCAGTAATTAAACACGTGCAAAGAACGGCGTCATCGGAATGACTATTTGCATAAATCCTTCAATCGTCTCTGTGATGCAGTGATAACAACCTGGCATCCCATAGGTCTGCGGTTCGAGCCTGATTGTAATTACTTTTAGGATTAATATTGAGTCCCTAGAGGGGGATACCAGATTCTATAGGTAGGATATCATGTACGATGTATTACATACCATCGTCAATTCTCGCCTGCTGCTCGATAATAGTCGCATCGTTCTATTTTTAGTTTTTAATTACATAATACATACCCAGTAGTAGTAAATAGAAACCTCCATATATTTTAGTTGTGATTATTATATCTTACTCGCCTGTGGTTCGTTGTATCCACATCATCCTTGATTTTATGGATTTAATACATACCGGGTGATGAAATGTGAAATGGTATCCTGACATAGCATGCTCTAATGCATAATAGCACCCCCTTAGTAGTACAGTGATATTATATTGATGTTTTGTATAACACAGGGCTCTTTTTTTATTCGTTAAATCGTAAGCCTTGGTCCTTACATCGTTATTTTTGTCTTGTTTTTTTTGTTCGATTATATCTGGTATTTACGGGTATTTGTTATGTAGTTTTCTAGAGGGGCTTTTTAGTATTCGTGATTATTGCAAGTATGAATATATCGTTCGTTTGCGTAATATTTACCTGCCCTGTTTTAATGTACATTGGTTTACAGTTTAATTAGTTGCCTATCTTTAATACCTATAATATTGAATAAAATAATGATTAATTGCTGTTGTCGTTGTCCTTATTTGGATTACTTCACATCCTGAATGCCGATGCTGCTGGCGACTCTTTATTATTATATCTATATCAGAACCGTACTTGGGTTTGTTCTATATACCTAATATGATCATTACGCACTTTAACTGCTACTTCTTAATATTTGCGGAATCCTCTACTTTGTTACTTTATTGGGATCACCTGTGTATGGAAATTCAGTACTTTTCTAAAAGTTCGGAATGTCGTCTTTTATGTTTTATATATAGTATACAATACAACACCTTTTTATTAGTTTATTATAATGTTTAGTGAATGTTTTTGTTTGTTTTCTGTGTATTAGTGATTTTTATTGAAAGCCGTTATTACGTTGATTTTTTTACTTTGTTCTGCTTCAAAATTAAGCATTTTTTGTCCTGTAATAAATGAAATTCTAGGCGTCGTTGTCATAAGCTTTGTTATACGTACTTAAGTATTAGTTGCTTCCCCTGTAATACCATATCCACATTGTTACATCTAATAATAATAAATATTTTTATAATCTAATAATTTTTACCTACAGCTGTTTGAATAATACCTTACACAGATATACGTATTTTACAGGGCGGCTAATTTTTACCAAACATGATATATACAGTGTGGTTAATAACTACAACCATATTTACTGTTCATGGTTACTTTTAAGTCTATATTTTGATTTTCCCTAATTACCGTTGATTTACCTAACTTTTAGTTCTTGTGTTCTCGTTTTTTACCTATGTTTATTACTAGTACGATTTTTATAGAAGTATTGATTGCAGTCGCCGCCTGTCATAACCACATTGCTGCATCTATAGCATATATGAATGATGACACGCACCCTCTATGTTTTATAGGCCAATAATACCATCTGTCTATAGTTCTATACCCCTGATCAATAATACACTATGTTTCTTCGTATTATTACAATATGTATATGATTGCCTGCTATTAAGGGACTTTGAAAGCAAATACCCATCTCATCTATATTCTAACAGTCTTTAGCAGTAGTATTTATATTGATTCTTGACAAATTGGCTAATTTCAGTAAACACAGCGATGTCGTCATCAGAACGGATATTTGCGGATATATGTCAATCGCTGCGGTGGCGTAATGGAATAGCTCACGGCTACCAATCTAGAGGTCGGTGGTTCGAGACTTGTAGATGGTAAAACTTTTTTCAGGTTTAATATTACAAGTAACTTTGGGGCCCCCTCTCGAAGACGTTACCCCGGGGCTGGCGGGCCGTGTATCACGCGCGCTAGACGCGAATCCCGGAAGCTCGCACCCAAGTAGCGCCCATAGTATTTAGCGTCTATGTAGTTAGCACCCATGGTATTTTGGGCCACTGGTAGTTAGGGCCATTGGTAGTTAGGACCACTGCTAGTTAGTGCCTATGTAGTCAGCACCCGTGGTAGTTAAGGCCCCTGACAGATGACATATGACAGATGACACATGACAGATGACAGATGACACATGACAGATGACAGGCATGCGCAGTAGGTGTGAGTAAATTGGCGTTGAACGCACCAACTATCTCTACTTATTTATTTTAATTCATTTATTACAACCAGGAGTCTTTTTAAATTAAGCAATAATATAAAAATCAAATTTATTGCTTCTATTTGGTATGAACAAAAAAAAATTTCTTAAATATTTTAAATTTAATTAGGGGTTAACACGATCATGTTGCCAAGGAACACGTCCTTCTTCGTTAAAATATTTTAAAAATATATTTCGTGTTTCTTTTGCAGCATCACTAGCATTTCGATTATGACCGCGTTGTAAGGAAACAAATTTTCCGTTATTATTATTTTGCATATGATTATTAATAATTTCACTCTCATTTCTTGTATTCATGTATGCCTCTCCACATTTACGTCTTAAAAAATTATGAAGAGCACAACATGCTAATACTACCTTTTCAACATTGGGCAGTTTAATATTTATTTCGGTATGAAAAATACGAAATCGTGTAGCTAAGATCCCAAAAGCATTTTCAACAACATTTCTGGCACGTGAAAGCCGATAGTTGAATATTTTCTTGGAATAATTTAATTCTTTTACATGAAATGGTTTTAAAAAATTAGGACGTAGTGAGAAGGCTTCATCGCCAATAAAAACAAAAGGTAATTTTTTCTTACTATTATGGACTAAACAAGCACTAGGAATATTTAACTGATTATTTAATAACTTATAGTAAAAATTAGTGTTTTCTATGACTCCTCCATCTGATACACGACCATTTGTTCCTACATTAATCATAACAAATTCATAATTGCTGTCAACAATTGCCATGAGAACAATGCTAAAAAAGCCTTTATAATTGTAAAAATACGATCCAGAATTTTTTGGTCGGGCTATTCTAATATGCTTGCCGTCCACAGCACCGAGGCAATGAGGAAAGTGCCACTTTTCTTCGAAATTGTCAGCAATCGTTTTCCACTCTCGTTCAAGTGATGGGAACTAAAAATCAAATTAAAATACTTACATACCAGTACTGTCTCTTGGTACGCTTATTTTACCAAATATAAAAGTTTTCAAGTGTAATTATTTTATTGAAAATTATTTGTATAAGGTGGTATATAAAAACTGAAATTAAGTAAATAGGTTAATCAGCTAAGATATTAGGATTATTAGAAGAGTCAAAAATATAATAGGCATTTACCTTTACAAAAGTGCTTTTTAATACCATAAATATGGCTTTGCACGTTTCCGGAATAATTTGCCCGAGAGCTTGTGGTGATATTATTGACGAGAATTTTAAATCCTCGTAATTTCTGCCAGTTGCAAGAAATCTTAAGGTAACTGATAGTCTTTCATGTGGACTAATAGCTTTTCTCATGGTTGTATTTTGCTTTTCAATTAACGGTGCTACTTTGAACAACAACTCCCTGTAGGTGTCCTCATCCATGCGAAGATAATTTCTGTAATCATCTACTTCTAGTCGTAATTCACTTAATAAATTTATATGCGAATATTGCGTTCTTTGTGCTAACCAAGACTTAACCCATTTCGATTTTCTTACTGGATTTTTATTTTTCAGTGCAACTGCAATAGCGATTAAGCAAAGATCGTGCTGATTTACGGCCACCATTTTTAAAACTAACCAAACAACTCTAGTGAAATGACGGGATCGCTCAGTCTACCTGAATAGTCAGTGGCTCATATTTCATTTCACATTTGCATGCGAGTTTTGCCATTCATGCATGCTCGCAAGCAAATGTGACCGTCAGTGGGCCGCATTAGAACGAACTTCATTATTTAAGAATTCTTTCATCTGGAGGACTTCGTCCTTATGGAACGACCTTTTCGAGGTCGTTGTTCCCAACGATTCAAAACCGACGTGAATTGCTTTTTGCGCACACGCACCACTCCCAGAATCAGTCCATTAATTTCGAATTGTAGAATACTATGATTATAACGATTTGTGGATGTAATAAATGTAATAAAAAAAATATTTTAACAAGAAAAGGCCAAACAGTAGCAACGAATAAAAGTTCCAAAGGGACAAAATAATTCTAATTTAGGACAGGCCTGGTGTTGCCGCTGTCATCACATGATAAAGTTATTACTCATTTTCGCCCATCCCAAGTTTTTACACTTCAAACGTTCGCTCGTAACGCAGTGGTCAAAAGGAATGTCCCTAAGAGCTTAATATTGGATCTTTTTGGGGGTTGTACCATATACGTGATATTTTGTTGCTATTGCATTACATTAATCGAAGAGTTTAAATCAGATGCAACCGGTCAATGAGAACTCGTTGTTCGTAAGGATTAACCGGAAGTGAGGAAATGTATCAACGAAATCGAGTGACGTTGGGCACGGTTAGTACTGGGATGGGTGATAACTTTTTTTACAAAATATTTTAGTAAATTTTACACAAGATTTTGGTAACTTTCACAAAAGTATAAATGGTTTACTAAATATATTTGAAGTTTTTACCAAAATTTTTTGTTAAAATTTTGCTATAATTTTATGGCAGTTCTTAATAAAAGTTATTCCAGTCGCATATAGAGCCATAAACTATGATTATTTTACTATTTTTATGGTAAATTTAACTAAATTTTTCTTCCGTGTAAAGTTGTCAAAAATAATAACTACCTCCAAATTACCCCTTTTTATGTCATTATAAATTCGCATTAATTTTCCTAAAGACGAGCCCTTAATTATTAAAAGTTCCCTTAATTTGTATAATTTGTTAAATACACATCCCTAGTTAATGAACCTTCTCGTTTAGACCATAACAAGCTCGTGGATTCGATTTTATAAGAGATCAAAGTCTTAATTAGCTATCGGCCAAGAAATTGCTCAACTTGAAGTAGTAACTAGAAAATGAATTGAGGGGGAAGGAAGAGGATGTCGTCGATTTCCCAAGGAAAAACAACTTTAAACTATCTGTCCTCGTCAATTGTAGAATTTAGATTTCTTCTTAAGGGAGCTTGGTCCTGCCAATGACAATATCGCAGACATTATATTTCTGGGGGTCTTGTTGGTTGGTTGATTAAAGGCGGGTATGTCGGTTTAAAGGCCCGAACTTCTATCACTGCAGCCTACCGGTTTATTGTGTACCCCAATCTTGTTAGAAGATGTTTGTTCCTTCTATGAGATCCAGTAATCTTCTACCAAGCTTGTCATGAGGGAGGTTATCACCACGCCAGAGTGACCAGGGACCCACAAGAGGTCCACCTTGTTCCCCATGGCCGCCAGTTCTTTTAGGTTGGTATGGCGCTCCAGTATAAGTTTTGAGTAAATCGATTGGATTTCAGAGCCTGGGGGTCTAATATGGATCTATTATCGCGATGGGACAAACATATATGTAGATACACGGGCTTGTTACCGATAACTTTGTTTCGTAATTTTTTTATGGTAGCCAATAGAATTTCATTTTCTATATAAGCTGTTAAAATTTCAGCTCGATAAGTATATCCAATCCATAGATATTGAATGTTAAAGATTGGGGTTCAGTACAAAGCGCCTCGCCGATTTGTGACGTCACTGCGAAGGAATGACGATGAACTTCATTTAATTTATGAGCTAACCCTAAAAGTGGTTAATAAGCATTATTATTTAAGTGGAGTGTAAACTCTACTGAATCTTAATTTGTCTTAAATTTCATAAATGGATATAAACTTTCTTTTAAGCCCGCATAATATAAGAAATATTCACTGACCTGACAACTGATCACCCGTACATTACTGCAAACAGACTTGAATTAACTACTATACAGTCTCTGGATGAGGTTACCTCTCGGGTTACCTATACCACAAATGGACCTAATTTTTGATTACTTGATAAAAAGTCATTCTTTATTAAATTAAAAATTTAATACCTCAAAAGTTAATTTTTTACCGTAAATGGAAATTAATTTTTTTTTAATTATTTTAGGACGTAATTTTCCCTATCTTAAAGTGCATAAAATAGTATCTAAACAACGTGACTAAAGTGTCTCTTGTAGTTCCTAGGTTTATAAAGCACTATTACAGCCCGGGAAAGGTTCGACGCAAAATAATTATCTTTTTTAGAGATCTCTAAAAATCGGCGCTAAAAAATTACATTATTTTGTAAATTATATACAGGGTATTATGAAAATGACTTATTATTTTTAAATGGGCGACTGCTTGCGTGTCCTAGAGAAAGTCTACATACTTTTTTTTCAATCGAATATCTAAACACTAAGGTAAACACACTTTTTACCCACATACCGTCGCGCCGTTCCATCTGGATTCAGTTAGCAATAATGTGGGTCATTAGAGTATACTAACAGTGTTGTCAGATCACACCGCATGTTTCGCCCTTGCTTGGATACCTGCTGCGCGCGACTGTCGTTGCTTCAGTATGTTTCGCGACTCGGGGATGGAACGACGCTGTCGAGGGTTCCTAGTGCTTGAAGTATATGAATTTTAAACGTTTTGTTAGTTGTAGTATTACCCGATTTTTTTTCTGTTGTGAAAGAATTCATAATAAGAAATATTGTGATGTGATTTCAAATTTGTGTGAAATTACCTATTGTTGGTTCTGTTGCAAAACATACTTTTGGTGTTTTATTTATTTATGGAATTTAATTATAAAACGGATTATAAGATCGAAGGTAAGAGAGTATGTACCTTAAAATTGTAGTATTTTTTTTTTCTAAAAGGTTTGAAAAAGAAGTGATAACGCCGGTCAAAGACGTCTTGTTGTTATAAACTGAACACGTGCGTTTACAATTCTGTGTTGCAATATATGACAACACCGCCTCAATAAACTATTGATTGTGAACGTCCTCAGTAGCGGCCACGTAAATTTTCAGATTTCATATAACGTGTATATTTCGTACAATAATTCAAAGCGCCATTTAAGGTTTGTTCGGTTTAAATATAATAATTCATTTCCATAACACCCTGTCTTTGTATTAGGAGCTATCCAAACATGTTGCCAAGTTAGGGATTTATTTGAGGGCTTAATCCCGGGATTTTCGAGATTGATTTTTCCTCGAGATCCCGGAATTTGGGTGTCTCGGGTTTGGCCCACTATGTCGTCTATTTTTAAATATTCGAATTTTTAGTTACAAATTTGTATTTAGACTTTATGTTTAAGTTTATAAACAAATTTCTTTCATAAAATTTTTGTTGAAAGTAATAAATAATGGCACCTACCTCTTTCTTGAAGCATTTTAATGATTTCCTAATTTATTAACATCCTGTACATCTCATCTAAAATTATTATATTGTAAATTCATTTTCTCAACAAGCAGAACTTTTTAAAAAGAATGACTTTTGATCGTAAAATGAATAATAAATATTTTTTCCTCTAGGGGACTCCACCCGCGGACACACTGTATATGAATAGGCCTTTCAGCACGTTGTTGTATCCTATAATATGTATGATTTATAAAAAAATGGATTAAATATAGTCCTATTAAGGAATAAAATTAAACGGGAAAACTATTACGCAATTAAAATCTATTATATAGTACTAGCCTTAGGAAGGTTATAAAGGGGTTTGAAAACCCTCACTTCTGCAAAAAAGGGTTGGATTTCACATATGACGTGTTATTTTTTGCTTGTCTTTACATGGGCTTCTGTAGCAAATGTCAAAACTAGATAGATAATAACTGGTGTTCTCTTATGAATGACAGTGATATATCGATGTTTGGGTTACGCTGCAACCTAAAGGATATCCTAGGGAATTTAAAACAAAAGAAAATAACAATTGAAACGACTCACACAAGCAAATTCCGGTCAATAATCGGTGAAACCAATGTTAGAATTATGTCGTAAAATCATTAGCACTTAATTAAGTAACAACCAGGGTGTCATAAAACATCCCTGTTATATTTCTATACCATCCGTGACTAAGTATGCTGCTGAATAGACGAATTAGTTTAAATGAAAGCAAATGTTAAACATCAATAATTAACATTAATTTCGTATCAATGCTACTTGCTGTTCGATTCCATTGTTCACCGTAATTTTAAGTAAATTAAATATTGTAAATGAGTGAAAAATATTTTGAGATATTTGAAACTTAAATTTCAAATTTCCCGGCCGAAATACTGATACTCTGCTCCAAAGTACAGGGTGTCCATTTTTGGGTAGTTTTACGGGGTTTCTCCGTTATTAGTAAAGATAGAAGGATGCAGTATTCGCAGCACTTTGCTACTTTTTTGTCAAACAGAAGATGCCGTAATCAGAATTTTTCTAGGTCGCCTTGTTTTTGATATACGGGATGTTTTTGAGAATTGTGCATTTTGGGACATCCCCCATATCTCGGTTACCCCGTGCCGTATCAAAAAGAAATAAAATGTTCTTTTTGTAGTTTTTTACGTAGAAACCAGTGATGTACTCAGATTTTTTCTACATTCAATAGTTTTCAAGGAAAATAAACAAATTTGATTTTTTTAAATACGTCACCATATATATTTTTTAATAATATAATTTAGTTTGTAACACGCTTCTAAAAAATATATAACACTTTATTTTTAGTTTTAGTATCAGGCCCAAAATATACGTTTTTCAAAAATATACCATTTTTTCTTAGTAGGCCATGACGGATATTAAAAACAAACAAAAGAATACAGTCCTATGTGTCATAATAATAAAATCTTCTAATTCTGCCAGAGCATTCAGGTTCTCTAAGTTGTTTTAAAATTTCTAATTAATAGTGAAAAATCAGTTTGTCCTAATTATGGCAGAGCATGTAAACTTTGAGAAGTACGATATGCTCGTTTGTTATATCCAGTGTAACGAAAATGCAGATGAAGTGTATTTGAATAGATAAATATTATATATATAAAATTTATTAAATTACTTGTAGATATCCCGCAAGACGACAACCGGATAAACGAATTTTTTCAAGAATAAAATCAAATTTAATTGAACACGGTTCATTTTCTCAACCTCGCCCTAAAATCTACCACAAGTATAATCGCGAGACTGATGAAATAAATGTGTTGGCTTCAATTGAAACAAATGCAAGTAGTTCTTGCAGAAAAGTAGAAGGTTCGGTCGGAATAATTAAATCAAGAGTGCAAACAATCCTAAAAAAACACAATTTTAAGCCATATAAATTCCACTGTAAAAAAACTTACATCCTGATGATGCACAGCGCCGTATAGAGTTTTGCAATTGATTTTTACAAAATCTGAACAGGGAAAACAATTTTGAAGAAAACGTTATATGGTCCGATGAGGCTCGTTTTACCAGTGCTGGCATGTTTAATCGACAGAATAGAGGTTTTGGTCTCAGGAAAATCAGCATGTAATATTTCCGATGGAACGTCAAGGCAGATTTGGCGTTAGCGTTTCATGCTTTATACTGAATAGCAAAATAGTTTATAATATATATAGAACCATGTGTGAAACATGTCTAAGGCATAATGGAGAATAATTTGAGCAATATTTATGAGGGAGTTCAATCAATTTTCAATTTTTGTGTCTAATATTTAATCACACCAGTATTTTTTCTAATAACCGTCATGGCCTACTAAAAACAAATGGTATATTTTTGAGAAATGTAGTGCTGCGAAAACCGCATCCTTCTATCTTTACTAATAACGGAGATACCCCGTAAAACTACCCAAAAATGGACACCCTGTACTGGCTCGCCACGCGACGGCGACGATTGATTCTTGCTTCTGCACTCTCCTTGTCTGCTTCTTTACATGCGACTTTAAATTGCTTGGAGCAGTCGCAGCTCCAAAGAGCCGATCGGCCGCGACGGCCTACGATTGCTTCTTCTTGCTTAATTTGCTCCGAAATATCACTGCGATTTTTATGAAAGCGAAACAGAACGTGACTGTGACAAGGGCGAAGCAGTGACAAAGTAGCAGTCTGCGAAATCGCTCTAGATCCTGCTGAAATTCGCAAGTGTGCGATTATTCGTGATATAAAAATTTTGAATTCGTTTTAATCTACTATATCAATATCTTAATTAATATGAATTAATTATTAATAAAATCCTTGTGCTAATAATAATTAGCCATAAGGCAATAATTAATCATGCGGAGGTAAATCCGGCCCGTACCCGTCAAATGAGCAATTTCTAGGAACGTCACGTTTAGGGGAATTGGGTCCAAATTGGATTGAAATTACCAGTTAAATCTCCCAAATGCTCGTAGTTGAAATGGAGACTAGTTATCCATTATATTAAGGAAGAAACTTTGAAACTTGATTTAGGTTATTTACGGTAAATTGTTTTTATTGGTTCGTTAAGAAAGAAACTTTATTAGCCTAGAAATTTTCTCCTCACTTTAAGGCCCGGTACTTTCACTTTCACATAAATTTTCACTATCTGATAAATAACAAATTGTTGGATAAATAAACGAGCATTTGCAATCTGGAAAATAAGTTATTTGGGTATTCATAATTAGCATAATTTGATGACCGGACCTAAATTATAAAATATAAAATATAATGATGAATTTAAATATCTCAACTTATCTGTAAAGTAGAAAATACAGTATTACAGCGTCTTTTGGAAAAAGCACAATGCAAACAATAGTTATTAATTATACAAGGGAAAAAAGTATTAGTATTAGATCTAATATTTTTCCCGTGTATAATACACTATTTTTTCTGTGACGGGAAAAACGACGATTTAATGATTAATGAAAAACATATTATTATAATACAGGGTGTTATGGAAATGACTTATTATATTTAAATGGGTGACTCCCATCCCGGAGAAAGTCTACATACTTTTTTTTTAAATCGAATATATAAATTCTAAGGTAAAACCCTTTTTACCCACATACTGTCGCGCCTATACATCTGGATTCACTTAGCAACAATGTGGGTCACTAGAGTATACTAACAGTGTTGTCAGATCACACCGCGTGTCTCGCCCTTACTGGAATACTGGCGGCGCGCCCTTAATACTTCAGTAGGTTTCGCGACTCTGGAGTGGAACGACGTCGAGCGTCGAGCGTCGAGCGTTCCACGTGCTTGACTTATCAGAATTTTAAATGTTTGTTAGTTGTACTTCCCGATTTTTTTTGTTGTGAAATAATTGATAATAAGAAATGATGTGATGTGATTTAATTGTGTGATATTATCTACTGTTAGTTCTGTTGAAAAGCATAATTTTTGGTGTTTTTTATGGAATTTAATTGTAAAACGGATTATTTTAAAATAAGATCGAAGGTAAGAAAATATGTAGGTACCTTAAAATTGTAGTTTTCTTTATGTAAAAAGTTTGAAAAAGAAGTGATAGCGCGCACCAAGACGTCTTGTTGTGAAAAACTGAACACGTGCGTTTAAAATTAGAATGACAACACCGCCTACAATGCGCTGACCTCTTTTAAAACTTGAGACTGCCTCAATAAAATATTGATTGCGAAGGGCCTCAGGAGCGGCCACGTAAATTTTTAGATTTCTTATAAAGTGTATATTTCGCTTAATAATTCAAAGCTTCATTTATGGTTATTTTTCTTCAATTTATTTTCATCTCGGGATTTGCCGGCTTAAATATAATACGTCATTTCCATAACACCCTGTATACTAAAGTTAGAAAAGTATCGATGTAAAATGTGAATATTTAAACTAGTAGGCTGTTTTACTGACAGCGACAATTAGACCTGCGTTTCTAAGGAAACCTTTCTTCTTCTTCTGGTGCCGTCTTCATTTACTGAAGGTTGGCGATCATTCTGGCTATTTGTATTTTTGAAACCGCTTCTCGGAATAAGGATTTGGTACTCCTGCCATACCATTCCCTCAGGTTCTTGAGCCAAGATGTCCGTCTTCGTCCTGGTAGTCGGCGTCCCACAATTTTTCCCTGTATAATAAGTTGCAGAAAACAATAATTATCACCCCTCATGACATGCCCAAAGTATTCCAGCTTTCTTTGCTTTATTGTTCGTAGGACTTCTGTGGTTGTGCTCAGCCGTTGCAGCACTTCTACATTACGTATCCTGTCTGTCCATGCGATTCTAAGTAAACGTCGATAAATCCACATTTCAAAGGCTTCAATTTTCCTACAGTGCTGGTCTAATAATGTCCACCCCTCCATTCCATACAATAGGACCGGAAAAATGTAACACTTAACAAGGCGTAATCGCACACTCAGACTGAGTTGTCGACATGTTAGTAACTGTTTCATCTTCGTGAAAGCATTTCTGGCCTTTTCAATACGAATTCTAACTTCTTGTCCGATGTTCCATTCGGCATTCAAGCAGCATCCGAGGTAGTTATATCGTTCGACACGTTCTATGTTTTGGTTGTCTAATGTTATTTGGACATTATCGATATTTTGTTTACTGACCACCATAAATTTGGTCTTGCTTGCATTCATTCTAAGCCCATTGGTGTTACTGATCTCGCTGACCCTATTCACTAACCACTGTAGCTCTTCAACCGATTCACCCAACAAGACGGTATCATCAGCATATCGGATATTGTTTATGGGTACACCATTAACCTTTATGCCGCCTTCAAAGGAAACCTTTAAAATAATCAAATATCCGTCAATTTAATTTAAAAATTAAGTTGTTGTTGCTTATTAGTTATTTTGAATATTATAAAGTTAAAAATGTCTGATTTCGAGTTTTCTCTGACTCCACGGGAATTGGTAGAATCAGCGAAAGTAGCGTCACAAAAATTATTGAAGCTAAATCGCGCAAAATGTACGAAATCGCGTATTGAAGATTAATGGAATGGAAGATGAAAAAGACATGGAGTTCTTTGTCGGAGACGGTGCTATTGGCCTATTTTTCGGAATTGGCACAACAACAAATGCCATCAACAGGTGATCGAATTATTCAATGATTAAAAGTCTTACAATCCAATAATAATGTAGACATTTCAACATATTTCAAACTAATTACATTTCTGAAACAAAATAGGAAAGGTTACACGCACAAGAAATCTGCTATTTTTACGATTAAGTGATTTTTTAAATAATGCTCCCGATGAAGTTTATTTAATGGCCAAAGTTGTTATTTTATTTGCGATTGCAGGAGCTTGTCGAATTTGTGAAATCAGCCAGGTAACATTAGATGATATTGAAGATTCGGGGTTGTTATTAATTGTGAAAATTAAGCAAACACAGAATGATGTAAACAGGAGATTTGTAATTACTGAAAAATATATTACATTTTACAGAATGTACATAGCAATTCGTCCAACAGCAGCAAAGGATCGCCGCCTATTCGTAGCCAATTTTCTTCAACTTGAAAATGTTCACTCATATACCATTCACTCATTTCGAAGATCATTTGCTACACTTTTAGTTCAATCTGGGTGAGACTTGATGACACCAAAGAAACATGACGGTTGGAAGTCACCAACGGCCACTGAAGGGTATGTTGATGAATCGGTAGCACACAGGGCAGAAATAGCCAATAAAGTGTTTAGAACATGTGGCACTGCGAAATAACATCCGATTTGCGACCAGGTATAAATAATTTCAACATCAAAAAATTCGACTATTGTACCGAATAGTAAAAGGAACATGTCATCCATGCAATGCACATTTAATAATTGTACTTTTGATATGAAGAAAATGTAAGTTTTTGTATAATAAAATATTCTAAAATTAAATATCTACACTTTATGTGTATATATACAGGGTCCGCAAACGAAGCGTGGACGGAAGATTTAATCGTTATCGAAGAACTTATCAACAATACTGAAACAGCTTCAGATATTGGATTAAAAGCGGCATGTTTTAAAAATATTTTACATTATACAGGGTGGCCCAAAAAAGTGTGACAGCATAAAGTTATATTTTTTTAAATGGGACACCCAGTATTTTATTGCATATTTAGGTTCGTATTACTATCGTTTATAAGTGCCTCAAATTTTATTTAATTTGGTTTTGTAGTTTCGGAGAAATAAATTAAAAACTAAAAAAAAAAGTTTTGCAAGTTTTTTTTTTTTTTTTTTTTTTTTTTTTTATGATCAAACACAAGCACTATAGCAAAAATCCTTTAGGGCACTCTGGGAGTGGTGCGTGTGCGCAAAAAGCAATTCACGTTGGTTTTGAATCGTTGGAGGTTATATTCGTTGGGAAAAACGACCTCGGGAAGGTCGTTCCACAAGGATGAAGTCCTCCAGATGAAAGAGTTCTTAAATAGTGAAGTTCGAGGAGTACTAAGCTTAACCACATATGGATGGGCAGCAGTGGTTCGTCGTGTATTTCTGCTATTCGTCGCTCTGGGCGGAATTAAGAGGGCAAGGTCAGCCGAGCACTTTCCATGAAAATATCTGTAAAAGAGAGTCAAATCCCCAACCTGTCTTCGATGTTCTAGGCTGTCGAGGTTCTTCGTCAGCTCGTGGTCTCCGATCAGACGAATAGCCCTCCTTTCGATGGAATCCAGTAGCCGAAGAGTATGTTTGGGTGCAGAGCTCCAGACATGAGAGCAGTATTCTAGTGATGGTCGAATCTGGGCTTTGTATAGTGTCAAAAGTTGTTGAGGTGTGTACAACTTTCTGGTTCGGAAGAGTACGCCAAGCTTCTGAGAAGCTATCTTGGCGATTGCCACAACGTGGTTATGCCAAGACATATTTCCTCCCAGATTGACACCCAGCAAATTAATAGATGAAGCCAGTGGGATTGCGTGTCCGGCAATGACTATTTCCGGTTCTGTAATGTTGACCTTTTTAGAGAAAACTGCTGCCTGGGTTTTCTTAGCGTTAAATTCGACTTGGTTACTGTCACCCCAAGCCAAAATTTCTTCCAGGTCTTTGTTGAGGCGGGATACTTCATGCTGTCTGCGAAGATGTGCGTCGGCAGCCGATGTTTGCGAATTCAAAGAGAAAGATGAGATAAGTGTGCTATCGTCAGCAAAACTAAATATCGGATTTTTAGTTTTCACCAGAAGGTCGTTAATGTAGAGTAAGAAGAGAGTGGGAGACAATATGGACCCTTGAGGAACACCGGCATTGATGGTGAAGGTGTCTGAGAGAAATCCGTCAATCGCCACTTGCAGAGAGCGGTCCTTAAGAAAGTTAGACAACCATGCACAGAATCGACTGGGCATACCATAGGATCGCAGTTTACTTAGAAGCCCCTCATGCCAAACACGATCAAAAGCTTTAGAAATATCCAGCGCGACAACCCGAGACTCCCCATGATGTTCGATTGCGTTGTTCCAAATATGGGTGACATAGGCTAGAAGATCTCCAGTTGATCTGGACTTCCGAAAACCATATTGATGATCGCTGATGATGTTGAAGCCTTCCAGGTACTTTAGAAGATGTTGGTTAATAGCTTTCTCCATTACTTTTGATATAACTGAAAGCAATGCGACTGGTCGATAGTTGTTAGGCAGGGTTCTCTTACCTTTCTTTGGAATAGGCTGGACTCGCGCCGTCTTCCATCAAGATGGAAATATTCCTTTTTTGTAGGATAAGTTGAAAAGTCTACAAAATACTGGTGTTAGTTCATCGGCGCATGTCTTGAGAACTATAATAGGAATTTCGTCTGGACCAGTAGCTTTTTTGACGTCGAGTCCTTTCAGGATTCGATTGACGGGACGCTGACGGAACACGATTTCGGTCATTTCGGATTCAACTGCAGGAATGTCGGGTGGTGTTCTTCCCTGGAAATCTACAGTGGAATGCGAAGAAAATAGTTCAGCAAGTAAGTTTGCTTTGTCTCCGGCTGTGGATGCTATTGTACCATCGGGACGTGTTAGAGGTGGAATAAAAAAATCAAAAAAAACAATCCAGAACTATTTTTTTAACCTCGGCATTGAGTGAAATTTATGACAAGAGGTCTAGAGATACATGAATGTAATTGCGTTTATTTATTTTATACAGGGTGTTCATAATAAGCTTTCAAAAACACCACATTTTAAAATAATATTTCTCAAGTTTTTCAAATGGAACACCCTGTATATTATTTGGCTATTTGACGTAGAATTCATAGACAATTCTTTTTTGTAATACAAGCATATAAGTTATATCCAGCCGTTTTCGAAATAATTATAAATATCATAAATTATGTTGTTTAAATAGAGTTTTTATTGGGAAATTTTGTTATAGGCGACTAGACTAATAATTGTAAACTAAAGTAAATGTTCAAAATAGCATCCTTTTACTTAATTTAATGATTTTCCTCTACTGCCAACCGAACTCTTAATTCTTTTTCTTCATTAATAACGGGTTTATTGATTATTATCCTTTTTGTGTACGCAGTGCTTCCTGTTGCTACAAATTTTTGCAACAACTTCTCGAAGGTTTTTGCTATCGGCTTTCTCTCAATATATGGATATCTTTCAGCATACACTCGGCTCGCGAGAAGGCAATTTCTTGCATATTCATCCAGTATAAAAATCATATTTACCATTTCTAAAATTCGACATTTTGTGTAAGTTAGTACTTAATTTCGACGACTGAACAAATGTAAATAATTTTATTTAACTGTAATAGTGACAATCTAAACAAAAAGAAATTATGGCAACTCGATTAAGAATAAAAAATAAAATTAAATAATAAAAGTAGCAAAAATGTATGCTTTTAGAATTTATATCGAAATAACTAAAATACGGTAAACTCTAACAGTAAAAGGATGCTATTTTGAACTTTTACTTTAGTTTACAATTATTAGTCTAGTCGCCTATAACAAAATTTCCCAATAAAAACTCTATTTAAACAACATAATTTATGATATTTATAATTATTTCGAAAACGGCTGGATATAACTTATATGCTTGTATTACAAAAAAGAATTGTCTATGAATTCTACGTCAAATAGCCAAATAATATACAGGGTGTTCCATTTGAAAAACTTGAGAAATATTATTTTAAAATGTGGTGTTTTTGAAAGCTTATTATGAACACCCTGTATAAAATAAATAAACGCAATTACATTCATGTATCTCTAGACCTCTTGTCATAAATTTCACTCAATGCCCAGGTTAAAAAAATAGTTCTGGATTGTTTTTTTTGATTTTTTTATTCAGGACTGCAAAACTTTTTTTTTTAGTTTTTAATTTATTTCTCCGAAACTACAAAACCAAATTAAATAAAATTTGAGGCACTTATAAACGATAGTAATACGAACCTAAATATGCAATAAAATACTGGGTGTCCCATTTAAAAAAATATAATTTTATGCTGTCACACTTTTTTGGGCCACCCTGTATAATGTAAAATATTTTTAAAACATGCCGCTTTTAATCCAATATCTCAAGCTGTTTCAGTATTGTTGATAAGTTCTTCGATAACGATTTAATCTTCCGTCCACGCTTCGTTTGCGGACCCTGTATATTCAGGAAAAAAGTAATTCTCATCATTTTTTTCCCGGGGAAAAAAGTAATTTCATAAAAAGGGACATTTTGTTACCTGTCAACAGAGATAAAATGTTAAACATTTTTCCCGTCACAGAAAAAATTGTTTTATTTTTCAACTATCAATTATTCATCGATAATCCTTTAGAAACGGTTGCAATAATAGTAATTTTTTTTACATGTGGCCCGAAAGTGCCTCTTTTAATGCATGTTCTTTTCACCGAAAGTGGCGTTTTCCAAGAGAGCGGGCGGGAAAGTATCAAAGCGGGCGGGAAAGATTTTTCCCGCTCGCTTCGAGTCACCATGTGCTCATAAATAAATAAAACCAGAATTGTCGGTGCGGGATTTGAACCCGCGACCCTCAGATCGCCAGGCGGACACTCTACCCACCGAGCCATACTACAAGCGATAATAAATAGCGGATTATATATAAATTAAATTGGCAGTTAATTTTTCAAAGATGTTTTAGAAAAATGTCTGAAGAACTTCTATATTTATATGGCCTCAAAGACTTGGGCACCTGTAAAAAAATAAATAAAACCAGAGATGCCGAGTGCGGGATTTGAACCCGGGATTCTCAGATCACAAGGCGTACGCTATACCACTAGGCCACCGAGCCTATTTGTCAAAAATAATAAATAGATATTTACATTCTCCATGCACGAGTGTTTTCATGTCATGTAGATAGGAAAACTGTCTGAAGAATTTCTTTATTTATTTGGCATCAAGGCTTCGGAGCACTTGTAAAAAAAAATACGGTACATATCTCGGACCGTCGGAGGCTTTACGGACTCGTGCCACCGCACGTACTTCTTTTACAATTGGCTCCGAGGCCAAATAAATAAAGAAACTCTTCAGATATTTTTTTAAAACATCTTTGAAATATTTACTGCAAATTCAATTTATATATATTCCGCTATTGATTATCGCTTGTATGCATGGCTCGGTGGCCTAGTGGTAGAGTGTATGCCTAGCGATCTGAGCGTCGCGGGTTCAAATCACGCACTCGACATCTCTGGTTTTATTTATTTATCAGTTAAAGAACTATTGAGGAGAACATGGTGACTCCAAGCGGGTGGGAAAAATCTTTCCGGTCAGCTTCGATACTTTCCCGCCCGTTTTCTCGGAGACGTGTGGAAAGCGCCACTTGCGGTGAAGAGAACAAGCATAAAAAGAGACACTTTCGAGGCACTTGTAAAAAAAACATCATTATGATATCACAGCAAATATTAGCGGGCGATAAAGTTCATAATGCCCGGTGATTTTCATAATGCCCGGTAATTATTATTAAAGAAAATATTGAACAAAATTTGTATTTATTTTTATAGTTATTTTTACATAATATTATTCTGTTTCTATGTTAAACTATGTACAAATTGTATGTCCTTGTCAATGAGGGGGAATTTAAGGGGGTTTGTCTTACGTAGGTCGAGTCTCGCGAACCGAAATACTCGTAATTATTTACATTTTATACAATAAATAATTAAACTACACTAACATTCTGTTCTTTCAATCCAACCTATCATTCCTCCTACCACGTACTCTCATTTTAAATTTTGTTTTTTACAGTATTTACAATGTAAAGTAAACCTAATCTAGCATTTTGTTTCTCAACTAAAGAGAGTCTAAACTACCCTAATAATTTCCGAAAAGAAAATTGTGACTCGCGGCAGTGACTACTAATACTAGCTTAAGATATTTTATTTCACACTTCCTCACTATTCCGGACTCAGAATGTCTTTGTTCTTTTTGTCACAATCGGGTTTGTTATTGGAAAACTTATTTATACTCGCGCCAGCAACGAGTGTTCGAAGGTCAATTTTGGTTACTATTTTTTAACCTCGCACCAAAATTCACGAGGGATCGAAGATATTTCAGAGTTTTTTATACTCGTTCTGAAACATACGAGTGTTTGAAGGGATTCCAGCGTTTTTTATACTCGCACGGAAACTACGAGTGTTTAATAAACGGTCCAGCATTTTGTATACTCGCCGGAAACACGAGTGTTTAATAAACGGTCCAGTATTTTTTATACTCGCCGAGTGTTTCAAATAAAAATTTTCTCAGGGAAAATCCGCGGCTAAAAACACTCTAACACCTGTAGTGTTGCGGCTCCCGTTTAGAAAAATAAAAAAATAAGATCGCGTTTGAGTGAGGTCCTGAGACCGGCGCGGCATCCGGCCACGTCGAGAACCCAGAACCCACTCACTTCCCCGTCACCCTGCCTCTACTTCGAAAAGCCGTTGCCGCAATTTCTGCTGACAAAGCGCCTCGATAACGGAAGGCAGGAACCACAGCTATTGACGATGCATATTGAAAGATTAGGTACGTCAACCTGCGATCCAATATTCGTTAAATTATTTAAAATAATTAGACGGGAAAAGAAAAATTTATTAATTTTCTGGAATTGGAAAAAGGTATTTTTACAACAACTGTTTCAGTAATCACCGTAATTTTTGTTTTCCTTTCCATTCCAAAATGTTCATACCCATTGTCGTACCGGACTTTTGCCGGTATTACGTTTAGCCTTAGCCTTTTCAGCATTTTCTAAAATATTTTGTAGAATTTCAATATTTTGGTTTAAAAAACGTAAAGGACGCTTAAAATAAACAACTCTTAGCAACCGTCAAACTTATTCTGTGACAACCGATCAAAGCTCACTAAATACAAAAAATTGGCGAAAATAGTTTTTAAAAAATGCAGGAGTTTAACTATTTATATTTTAAATAGATGGGAAATAAAGTAATGTATACAATACAGGCGTTATTAGACTATAATGCACATCAGGCAATGACTCTCCCTTTGCTCCTTGGGCCCTCGAGCTAGTTGCCTTCGACTTCCGGGCATTATAGTCTACTTAACGCCCTTGGTACATAAGTAACTATAAATAAAAACCTTGGGACACTTTATGACAGTAGGTAGGTACCTTATCCGTCAAGATATTTCTCATTTAATATAGCGAAACTATATAACAACACTAAATCAGAATTAAAATTGTGTTGAGATTTTAAATTTAGGAAGCTAATCAAACCCTCGATAGATAATGTAGTTTGTACAGAAAAAAAAAGATACTCATCCTGATCACTCTGGTTTAGAATTTAGAGCGTAATTTTCCATGTTGAAGGTATTTGCTTGTTTTGTTCTCTTCTGTTTACATAAGTTAAAGGAAGGATAATGGTGTGAAAGCATCAAAAATGTAAATTTATTTAGTTTTTTTCCTTTATATTCATTGTTCATTTGCCATATCAAAATCGATCAGACAAATGAATTATACTTGTTTGCCATTTTACTGTTGTTTTATATATTCGCATTTCTTTTTCCCATTTTGTTTGTTTAGCGTTCCTTGTTTTTATTCTATGATTGCTTGTTATATTCAGCACCTGTTTGCGCATAGCGGGCGGTTAGAATATAGCGACTTATAGCGTTATTATTAATTATTATATTTAGGTTAAGCTCTGCTTGAACTTTGCAATTTGTAATATTTCACAATAAAGTCATGTATTATTATATTATTAAAAAAATGTACCGGTTGGTTAAAGGCGGGGGTCGGTTAAAAGGCCCCGAACTTCTATCACTGCAGCCTACCGGCTTATTGTGTACCCCGATCTTGTTAGAAGATGTCTGTTCCTTCTATGAGATCCAGTAACCTTCTATCAAGCTTGTCATGTGGGAGGTTATCACCACGTTGTATGTTCCCGAAGATATTTTGTCTTCTACGAGACAGCGCTACGCAGCGGTATATTATGTGTGAGGCGGTTTCATCTTCTTCGTCGCAGAGTCTACATTCATTGGATCCGTTGTTTATACCTATCCGTTGGCCTGTTAGCAGACTCATCACCTATTTCAGCTGGGGCCGCGTCAGGACTAGCATCCCATTCGATAGTATTTTCGATGGTTTTCCAATTACGGACCGTGCGTGTATTTGACCAGACTCGAACAAACCTGAACAAACCCTTGCCATCAAGATAGGTACTGTTTTCTCGACCATCTATCTATTGTTGATTCTGTTGCCTGTGTTGATATCCCAAAGGCCTGTTCGGGGCCCCTGAGACTTTGAGCGGATCCGGCTCTCGCTAGTTCATCCGCTTTCTCATTACCTAATATCCCAGAATGACCAGGGATCCACAAGAGTTCCACCTTGTACTGAACAAACCCCCTGGCCGCCAGTTCTTTTAGGTTGGTATGGCACTCCAGTGTAAGTCTTAAAGTAAACCGTTTGGAGTTAAGAGCCTTAAGAGCAGCCAAAGTTCCCCAGTCAATCTTGAAAGGCTTTCTTCTCATCACCCCACTGTGTAAGTCTACCACTCCAAAAAGAGTTTTTCAGCCAATTGACTTATTCTGCCAATTGACTTCGGCTAATTGACGTCATATCCCCCTGTAAAATGCATTTTCAATAATCTTCTATTCTCAAATATCTACCCAGGATCTTCTTACAGATAGAGAATGAATTTAAGTGAATAAATATAAATAAACCTATTCGAAATAATTAGGGTAATCCTTTAGTGAGAGCCCATATTTCAAGTCGGGGTTATACTTTATCTTATTTAATTGCCGCCCTTAACTTAAAATTCGCACCCCGAGGGGGTTAATTACATAGGGGTGCGGAAAATTTACCGTTATACTTTGTTTAAGTATTAGTTTTTTCGGCACGGGATTAATTTGGCCAGCAGGTGGGGTTTAAAGGGTGAAAATATGTTTTTGGGGATGGGGGAATTGGCCAACATCTAATAAATTTTATTACCGAAGTTCTGGTATAAATTGTTGCGTTATAACTATTATTATACAGCGTGTGTGAAAATATTGGCACCATGTGGAAAACTTTCTTATCTGCACGGAACGAAAACTTACACGGAAAAAGGCTACAGTAAAATTATTACAGTAAAACTTACACGGAAAAAAGGCTACAGTAAAATTATTACAGTAAAACTTACACGGAAAAAAGGCTACAGTAAAATTATTACAGTAAAATTTTATTGTAAAATTTCCTATAACATACAGTATCTATTGATTACATTTTTAATTAATAATCTGTAACAAAATAATATTGTAAACATAATTTTTTTAAAACTATAGTTTTTAATAAATTTAGTAAAATCAAGTAAATACTATAGAATAAACTGTAAATTTTAACAAACCCTATAGATATAGTATAATTATAACAGTAAATATAATATTGTACGATTTAATATAAAATATTGCATTATTTATAATTTTAATTATTAATCCGTACCAAAATAATATTCTAGATACACATAATTTTCTAGTTTCTAACAAATTTAGTACAAGCATGTAATTAGTAAAATATATTGTAAATTTTATAACGAATGGATAGTGAAAATAATTTATTATAACTCCAGTAGTTAAATATTTTATTTTTCATATATAAATTATTTATTTATTTAATTATTTACGGTTGATATAAACATGCATATGCATATACAGGGTGGCCCATCGAAAACAGTTCAGCAATGTTTTCGGCTGTGTAGGTGAAAATTAAAAAAAGAACTCGGACTCGTAAACTCGTGTTTTCAGGGGGACACGTTTCACTATTAATTTCATCCCACCCCCCCTAGCGGGGGCGGCTACTACCCTTGTTTTTTTTGAAATGGGAATGGGTATGTTGTGATACTTCTTTTTAAAGGGCATTAAATTCTCTTTAAAATGGCGCTTTGTTTTATAAATTTGAGCTACGCGCCGCCGAGAAATTGCGATTTAAAAAATGTAATTTTATTGAGTAATACTTACATGTTATCTTATTAAATGTTCCTTCATACAATAGTACAACAACTGTTCAAAGTGTTCTCGGACATTGTGAAGAACATCTGGTGTAATTTGTTGACATTCATTAGTAATGCGGTTCCGTTAATCTTCTAAGGATTCGTGTTGGGTGGCATAAATTTTGGATTTTAGATGTCCCCACAAAAAGAAATCAAGGGGAGATAAATCGGGCGATCTCGCGGGCCATTCAATAGCACCCCTCCTCCCAATCCATCTATCAGGAAACGTTTTATCCAGAAAGTGGCGTACGGGTAATGCATAATGGGGGGGGGGGGAGCCCCGTCTTGTTGAAATATTGGATTTTCTTCCTGGTAACGTTGATCGTTTTCCATAATTTCCATCAGCGCTGGGTTGACAGCATTCTCCAACAAGTCCAAATAAGTATCTACATTTAAATTTCCCGGTAAGAAAAATGGTCCAATTATGTAATCACCGAAAATACCAGCCCAAACGTTTAATTTCTGAGGATTTTGAGTATGAACCTCGTGGTAAATCCTTGGATTCGTGTCGGGCCAGTAACGACAGTTATGTCGATTGACAGTGCCATTAAGAAAAAAAGAACATTCGTCTGAGAAGCAAAACGTTAAAAAGGTAGTTCGGGTAATTTAATACTTGTTCTGACATTACTTCACAAAAGTGTAAACGGCGGTCATTATCATCTTCATTCAATTCTTGGAGAAGTTGAATTTTGTATGGGTGCCATTTATAATGTTTCAGAATCCTCTGTCCGCGAAATTCCCGTTACATCAGACATTTTTCTGGTACTTAATGTTGGATTCATACTAACTTGACCCAGAACAGCTACTTCTACTGGTTCAATTCTTACCGGATTTTCAATGATCCTTTTTTTATTTGCCACTGAACCGGTTTGCCGAAATTTTGCCATTAATTCTAGGATATAACCATGATGCACGTGTGTATCTGGATGTCTATCATTAAACAAAGTGCCCGTTACTCTTGCACATCGATTGTTTATAAAATACAATTCAATAATTTCCACTCTCTCCTCAATAGAATAAACTATTTTTTATGTCACGATCAAATCAAAAGAAAATAATAGGGCAGAAATAGCGTATGTAGATTGGATTAAAAAAAAATGGTTTACGCACAAACCTGTGTACTTGATAAGAGGTGCAGTGAAATGTTTCAAATTCCGTTGCTCGGCGGCGCGTAGCTCAAATTTACAAAACGAAGCGCAATTTTAAAGAGAATTTAATGCCCTTTAAAAAGATGTATCACAACATACTCATTCCCATTTGAAAAAACAAGGGCAGTAGCCGCCCCCGCGAGGGGGCTTGAGGTTAATGGGGATAAAATTAATAGTGATACGTGTCCCTCTGAAAACACAAGTTTACGGGTCCGAGGTTTTTTTTTAATTTTCACATACACAGCCGTAAATCTTGCTGGACTGTTCTCGATAGGCCACCCTGTATATCATCAAGTTCATAATGCCGGGTGATTTTCATAATATCCGGTAATTATTATTAAAGAAAATATTGAACAAATTTTGTATTTATTTTTATAGCTATTTTTACATAATGTTATTCAAAATAATTCAATAATAAACACCAATAAGTGAACAAAAACATACCAAAACAGTAATAAAACGAACAACGAAAAAGTAAGGAACTGCATACCTAATTAGGTGTTCAAAATGATTTCCGTTATTTTCTAAGCACAAATAACATCTTCTAACTGTCGATTCTAAAACATTTGACAACCTCCTAAGTTCATCTTCTGTTTCGAAGTTGTGTTTATAAACATAATTTTCGACATATCCCCAGAGGAAAAAATCTAACTGTGTCATATCAGGCGAACGTGCTGGCCATGGTGTTTCAGAACACCTGATTATGCAGTTCCTTACCTTTTTCGTTGTTCGTTTTATTTCTGTTTTGGTATGTTTTTTTGTTCACTTATTTGTGGATTATTATTCAATTATTTGTTATTTATTGAACTAGTCTAACATAAGTAAAAATTTAGAGCATACTTATGAGATATTATTTATAAAATTAGGAGAAATACTGGACCGTATCCCAAAATTTTCTGATGTTGTTCAAAAAACCCTCGAAACACCATTACACCACAATGTGTTATACATCGTTGCATTCGGAAGAAAAAAAGCTCTCAAGTTCCAATATCAGGAAAATAGGACCGTATTTAAAAAAATAAAGTTGATAAAGGCCCTTCGAAGACGACTCGTCGGATTACAAAACAATTAACGCTATTAGATAGAGCAGAAAAAGTAATGTAAAGCAATGTAAGGTGTAATTTACTTTAGAATTCGATCTCAAAAAAACCCAGGAAAACAACAAAACGATTTTTTTGAATTTCGGTTTATTTCAGATATCTCCGGAACTACTCGGAATTTTAGAACTTTCTAAACGGCATATTATTAGGCACGTAAAGGCGCAACTTTACCTCCATTTAACCGATTTCGTATCTCTTACGGTTTCCGAGATCCCTGTACTGGCCCTCCTTATCTTGGACACGGTGTATATAGCGTTGCTCAAATGCCGTTAAACAACTTTTAAGCAAAATATGTACTGTAAGAATATTTACAACCTTTACGAAGGAAGAAGTCGGTCGGTTGGTTACTGTAGTGTACTAAGTTTTTCTAAAATAAAAATTCGTAAATAAGCGGTGTGCCGACAATTCACTCCCCTCTATGCTAAGATTTATTTAGATTTTCCTTCTACATCTGGCGATAATTTCCCGCAAAGAAAACTCTGAATGGGGACAGTCAATACGCATTAGGGGTGAAATTCTCCGCATACGGGATCCTTTTGTTTACAGTCGAGCCCTTAAGTTGCCAAAACTGGTCCATTGTTCGTCAAAGATTTCAATGGCGGGTTTCTTAATCGTATTAGACCTAATTTACATAGGATTTAGTTCGGCGAAATACAACGGATTTCACACAGTGTCGAAATTATATTTATAAATGATATTTTAAATAAGGAAGACAGATCAACAAACCTCAACAAACCTAAACAAAATTGTGTGAAATTTGGTTGATAACTTTATTGTTATAATTCCCAATGCAAATGTATTCATATTTTTTCTTTGTACACCAGTTGTTGCTCTCAAGTATCGCATTATAAATATTTATGCAAATTCGTCGATGTGTAACGGAGATATTTGTGTTTTTTTCTGGAGGAAACAAAATTTTTTTGAAAAAAATATATATATGGTCAAACATAAGCACTATAGGAAAAATCCTTTAGAGCACTCTGGGAGTGGTACATGTGCGAATAAAGCGATTCACGTGTGTTTTGAATCTTTGGAGGTTATATTCGTTGAGAAAAACGACCTCGGGAAGGTCGTTCCACAAGGATGTAGTCCAGATGAAAGGATTCTTAAATAATGAAATTCGAGAAGTACTAAGATTAACCACATATGGATGGGCGGCAGTGGTTTGTCGGGTATTTCTGCTATTCGCCGCTCTGGGCTTAATTAAGAGTGCAAGGTCAGCCGAGCATTTTCTATGAAAATATTTGTAAAAGAGGGTCAAATCCCAAACCTGTCTTCGATGTTCTAGGCTGGCGAGGTTCTTCGTCAGCTAGTGGTATCCGATCAAACGAACGGCCCTCTTTTCGATGAAATCCGGTAGCCGAATAGAATGTTTGGGTGCAGAGATCCAGACATGAGATCAGTTCTGTAGTGATGGTCGCATCTGTGCTTTGTATAGTATCAAAAGTTATTGAGGTGTGTACCACTTTTTGGTTCGGAAGAGTACACCAAGTTTGTGAGAAGCTATCTTGGCGATTGCCACAACGTGATTATGCCAAGACTTATTTCTTCCCAGATTGACGCCCAGCAAATTAATAGATGAAGCCAGTGGAATTGCGTGTCCTGTCATGACTACATCTGGTTCTGTAAAGTTCAACTTTTTAGAGAAAACTGCTGCCTGGGTTATCTTAGCGTTAAATTCGACTTGGTTACCCCAGGCCAAAATTTCTTCCAGGGTTGAGCCGTGATACTTCATGCTGTCTGCGGAGATGTGCGTCGGCAGCCGATGTTTATGCATTCAAAGAGAAAGATGAATTCCACTTGCAGTTGTCCGACTATAGAAATCATCCTTTATATACAGGGTATTATGAAAATTACTAATTATATTTAAACAAGCAAATCCTGAGATGCATGGAGGAAACAAGTTGCACAAAAATAACCATCTTGAGTTGTTAAGGGAGAAAATAACCTTAGCCATTGCCATAAAAAGTCGCCTGCACTATTGAAAATGTGCCAATATTATTAGCCAAGAGACGTCCGTCATAGGCGATGTTGTCAATGTTACCCGTTATTTTTTCCGTAAGTTTAAACTCTAGACAAAAAAATTAGACTAAAATTTTAATAAATTCTTACCACGACAATTTCTTCCACAGTTTAAATAAAGACGGCATTTTTTGCAAATGTGGTGAACAATCGTACACAAATATCAAACCTAAATAACCCATTTTCACTATCCTGCAAGGCACGTGCTCGGCAACGGCAAGACACCGGCTCGGCAAAATAGGTTAATCATTGCGTCTTATGAATTTTGACGGGCCGTCGCTTGCCGAGACATTGCGCGCATAATATGAGTGTTCACCCGTAAAATCCATAAGATTCAATGATAAATATATTTTGCCGAGCCGGTGCCTTTTACGATCGTTAGAATCAGCCTTAAAGCACATAGAAGCAAATTATTTCACTACAGGACTTCGATCGAGACGACGCGACGCCGCTAGATCTTGGTACTTATCTGTGTTATTGAAATAATAACAGGTAAATTTTACACTATATTTATTGAAAAAAGACCGCGTTAAAGGTTACTCTAACGCAGCTTCCAGTGGCATATTGTATGCCTAACCGTTTCTGAACATCGGGCAAAAAATTTGGCTAAACATAGGGGAGACCGAGGAGGGTTGTGACAATTTTTACTTAAAAGAACATATTTCAATAAAGAAACATACCACCATTATGAATTGTATGCCTCAATGTTACTCAATCCTTACTCTTTTAAAAACAGTAATCAAAGTCAGTAAAAGTTATAAGGATTCTGAAAAAATCAACGAAAACTGAAACTACTCCCTTTGTCACAACTCTCCTAACAGCGAGGTAAATTGCGACAGGTACCAAGGTAAGTTGTGACATCTGTGTATCTAGACTAATTTTAATAGATAAAATTACTTTTATATGAATTATAAACAAAACACACGTTTTTTTGCATAAATTAATTATTATTTGGCATAATTGTAGGAACTACAATAACATGAAACATTAACATAACAGTATTAAATCTTTTATAAGTAATTTTGGCATTATTATATCAAACTTAGGTTGTAAGAATTGGCCAAATGAACAAAAACAGAAAAAAGCGTGTAAAATAAGCTAACCAGAAAATAACCTTTAATAGGAGAGTTGTGACAGCGTGTCACAACTCTCCTAGGTGTCAAAAATCGTGATCTGGTCAGAATAATAATTCGTGATTTCGGAACAAGATGCAAACACAGCAAGACAATGCCACGCTTTGAAACTCCAAACTCACACAATATAAGAAAAAATAGCATAACCCCGTGAATGTAATATATCATGATATAAATACAATCAAAAATTTTATAAAAAATTTCCTTTTCGGTTGTTTTTTCATGCAGACGGCGTAATCACGCAACCGCTTGTCGTGGGCCATTGGCGCGTACTGCGTCAAGTAGCGCGTATATAAACAAACAATCGTGCGCTGTTGCCAGCTCGCGAATAGTCATAGATTCCGAGAAATCGTCTTTGTCACAACGCTACTCTGTCACAATTCTCCTCGATCTCCCCTATCAGTAATATAACAAATTTTAATATGTTATGCATAGCGTGAACAAACCCGAACAAACATAAAGGTATGTAAAACCGATGATTTTAACAATATCGAGTACCTACTGATACTCGAGCGATTTTAATATTCGAGTGAATCACTCGAGCGATTAATCTCTTGAAATTTTTATGACTAAGAAGAATATGTTGATAAAACACCAGGGGTTGTTTTTGTAAGTTTTAGAAGTTTACTCTAAAGTTCCTATTAAGGAAGAACAGTTGATTCTGATTTTTTTTTAAATTATATACTTTAATTTTTTTAAATTTACAATCGCCGCTGGCTAGCCAATCAAAACACAACACCCATGTCGCGATGAACCCACTAAGGGATTTAGCATACTATTTTGTATGCACCTTCTCGTTTATGTGTCTCTAACAAAGACGTATGTCGTGTCAGCCTTCTGAACGTCAAACGGCACATCTCGGGTGGCGTGCGAAGATCGGGTATCAAGTGAAAGGCAATGATTCGATTTTTCCCCTCAATTGATAACTAGAGTATTTCCTATCGAGCAAAAAACTGGTCGAATATACGTCGGCGTCAAGCGAAGCTCGGGTATCGAGTGAAAAGTAATAAGTAACAAGCGACGATTTTCGCTTGCATTTATGACTCGATCATTATTTTTTTTTTGGCGATGTCGGTTATTTCAATAATCGAGTACTCAAGCGGTTTTTCGCTCGAGCGATCACAACACCATTTTCCACAATATTTAAATGAATAAAATAAATATCTCTTCATTGTCTTCAGTTTGTTTTTTGCTAAGGAGCGAAAACATGCAAGATTTTTCCATAGCTTTTCATTAAGCTCATAAGTCATAATTGACTCAAATGTAAATAAATTCATGATGATTTGTTAAATCGACTCATTCAGGTTTCATAAAATATATCTCGAAATGAGTTTTATCAAATTTGACATCTTAATTAAATGACGAGAGCGAAGCTCGAGGGATTTAATCTATGAATAAATATGTCTATGAACAAACCCGAACAAAACTCTTCGCAAACATTTATCGATAAAAAAACAAGCTCTAGTAGTTATATTACCTTTGACTATAGATGATAGAATGAATTTAGTGCTATGAGATTAAGACCCCCAACGTTATAATGTTAATCTCGACCAAATATGGTAAGATTTCAATCGTGTGCTATCGATATGAGATTCAAATGATATCAAAAATGCATATAAGGAACACAATAGGTGTTGCTTACAATAAAGAATAATTTACATAAGTAAACATAAGCAAGCAGCCTAGCCCGATATCATAAGAATATCTCATTACTGGTGATGATTTGACTAAACGCCATTTCAAAAGATGTTTGTATTAGCGGGTATAAATATTAAGCAAGCACACGCTTTGCTTAAATCAATAATGGTTTTGTATATAGGATGGGTCGGGGGGAACGGGCCAAACTGCAGGAGCGTATTGGATATGTAAAATTAATGCAACAAAACTTATGTTCTTTTCCGATTTTGTTGGCACCATATGGAAAACTTACACGGAAAAAATACTAGTAAAATTATTATTGTAAATAAAGATTTTATTGTAACATTTCCTATAAAGTATTGTATTAATTACATTTTTTATTAGTAATTCGTATCAAAATAACATTGTAAACAGAATTCTGAAAAACTATGTTAGGATTTCTAATAAATTTAGTAAAATCAAGTAACTACTAAAATATATTGTAAATTTTGCAATTTATTATTTTTATTTAAAGATTACAAAAGATATGAGTAAATTTACAAAAGTTTTTGGTAAATTTTACAAATGATTTTAGTAAAGTTTAAAAAAATTTTTCATATTAATGGTTTACTAGATATTCTTGTAATTTTTACTAAAAATGTAGGTTGAAATCTTCCTACAATTTATTGTCAGTTCTTAATAAAAGTTATTCCAGTCATAACCATAAATTATGGTTATTTTTCTTTTCGTGCATTTAAGAATCATACATTAGTTTACTCAAAATTTTGATATTTAATATCAGCTTGGGGATCTGCATGTGCCACAATATTAAATCATTTAAAAATACTATTACAACATTTTTACAGGTATAAACCAAATTTTTTGGAAATCTATATAAATCAAGAGGATATCTAGATCTGGATAGTTTATACAAATTAAAAATTAGTAAATACCTATTCATGCAATTAATAATAAAAATTAGAAATCTTGTATAAAATATATGAAATTAATTGATATAGGCAATCCGAGACACAATCATAATACCAAAAATATATACTCAGTTAGCCAAAATATTGAAAAGTATTTTAAATTTAAAATTATTTAAAAAAAAGAATTTTTTCCTGGAAAATAAATTCATAGTAATTAATTAAAGAACCATTTTAATATATTTTTTCTACTTTATACTAATTAATTTCCTATATTGCTATATTACTATTTATGTTATATATTATTAATATTCCCTGTAATGGACTTTAAAAGTTCGTTGGGCATTAAATAAACATTATTAATTATTATTACACAGGGTGATTCACGACGAGTTTCATTAGAACTTCATGGAGAACTACTGAACATATATTTCTGAAACTTTGGAAATTTAGGTCTATCGATATACTCTCTTTAATTTCGTTAGTCTAGAGTTTCATTAGAACTTCATGGAGAACTACTGAACATATATTTCTGAAACTTTGGAAATTTAGGTCTATCGATATACTCTCTTTAATTTCGTTAGTCTAGAGTTTCATTAGAACTTCATGGAGAACTACTGAACATATATTTCTGAAACTTTGGAAATTTAGGTCTATCGATATACTCTCTTTAATTTCGTTAGTCTAGAGTTTCATTAGAACTTCATGGAGAACTACTGAACATATATTTCTGAAACTTTGGAAATTTAGGTCTATCGATATACTCTCTTTAATTTTGTTAGTCTAGAGTTTCATTAGAACTTCATGGAGAACTACTGAACATGTATTTCTGAAATTTTGGAAATTTAGGTATATCGATATACTCTCTTTAACTAAAACATTGCCATGTTTTTGTTATTTTCGGTTATACCGGAAGTACTTGTCAACTTTCGTTACTAAAATATCACATGGTAATTTTTATTATATTTTTCGATAACCATCAAATTCTAAGCAAACAATTTTCTTACTAACCTCTTGGACTAACAATTTTTTCTTACCGAATAACTCGAAGATCAGCAAGTCTCAAAAATATTTCAAACAAAATGTAACAGGGTGGTCACAATTCAAGGTTTCTTGTGAAATAAGTGAACCATTAAAAACTTTCTTATTTTAAATGGGACACCCTGTATATTTTTATTTAATTTGATTATAAATTAGTTGATCTTTATAAAGAGTATTTACTGTTCTATTCCTATATCAAAGCGTTGCCTCAAAATATCATTTATTACGAAAATACTATTTTTTCAAGTGTGTTATGAAAATAATTGTACATTAAGTATTTCATGTCATACCAGTGCATTATTGTGTTTTTATACCTTAGATACCATCTACATATTGGATTACTTTATACCCGTGCGGGCATAAAGTACACATTATGACCCGCGCTGGCATTAAGACGCAAAAAACAGTTATCGATTAACTTATTCTTTATTAACAAAATAAAATTATTCAGATAGATCATTTAAGTACCCCAACAGCACAGTTTCGTTAATATTTTCTACAGCATTTTCTGACATCCACTTCAAAAATTGGTCATATTCTTTGTCGTATAAGTCTCTGGATTTTCTCGGTAACAGGTCTTGCGTTGCCTTTTCAGTCTTTTTTGCAATTTCGTCGGGAATTTCAAAACCTTGTTCCATTTTTGATTTATTACTTTGACACATTAAACATTTGAATACTTATCTCCCTAGCAACAAAAACGCATCATGTGATCAATTTGATATCTTGAAGAAACGCTTTGATTTAGGTATATGACAGTAAATATTCATTTTAAAGAACAATTTATTAATTTGTCATATGCCATTATTTTTATCATTAAATAAGAATTTTTTTAATGGTTGAATTTTTTCGCAATGAACCTTGAATTGTGACCACCCTGTACATTTTATGCCAATCTTGCATCTTCTAGCTATTCGGTACGAAAAATTGTTTAGTCCAAGAGCTAAGGTAAAAAAAATGATATGGATTATTTTATTACAATGCAATTGCCAAATAATTACAAAAAGTCCAGATATATCAAAAACTGACAGAATCAGACAAAAACATGTTGTATTCAATTTTCCTAGAATTGAATGGTTAATCGAAGAATATAATAAAAATTACCATGTTATATTTAAAAATGAAAGTGGACAGCTATTTCCGGTATAACCGGAAATGACAGAACCATATTGCAGTTAAAGAGAGCATATCGATAGACCTAAATTTGCACAGTTTCAAAAAGATATGTTCAGTAGTTCTCCATACATAAAGCTCTAATGCAAGCTCGTCGTAAATCACCCTGTATAAGTCTAACCTATCATAGACCGTGAATCGCCCTTTGTAGGCGGTAAAAATTATCCTAAATTCAGTAAATAATTTTATTTAAAATATTGATAGATATTGAATATTTGAATAAACTAATTTAATTGTATCTCCTTAAGAGTTAATTTTAACTTGTAATAATCAACTTAATTAAATAAAAAGATGCCCTGAATTGCTAAATTAAGCTGTGCCCAACAATTTACAAAAAAAAAACTTTTGCCAAAAAATCACAAAGCAAAATCCTTTAAATGAAGATTAACCTCAAAGTTACGAAATATTTCATCCACTCTATTAAACCTCAAAGTCCTTAAAAAACTTTTTTTCGTTCAAATTACAAATTAAAAGTACTGGAAAAACCACTACAGAACTTTTTACGGTTATATTTAAAGTTGGAACAACTGTTTCTCGGGCTTAATATGCAAAGAAATTCTGGGGACAGGACATTTCAGTTTAATCAAAACTTTTTTACATTCAATGGTTCTTTTATCAGAATTTTAAATTTTAAATTGCTCAGAAGCCATTTCTATGGGTATTTACATAGACAATCTAAGGAGGGGAAAATTTGAAGTTTATATTAATGGTGGTTACACAGCAGATGCTATGAGATCAACCGAAAATAACATTTTACATAAACTATACGATATACAGCGTGTATCAGAGAAATGGAATAAATTTTATAATAAATAAATGGGGGCGCGAATGTGCGAAAAAACGCTCGGACACGTCGATTGGTATTTCTAGTTGCGCATTTTTTTCAACAAAAACTTTTCATACAGGGTGTGTCATGTAACAGTGGCCAATACCAACTTCCTCATTTTAAATACAATACCCTGTATATACAGTGTGTCTACGTAAGTTGGCGGCATATGGGAAACTTTTTATTATTAATTTTACGAAAAAAAATTATTCTTCATAAAAAGTTCTGCATGGTCCATAACCTAAAATGCAACCATCAGATGTCAAATTTTTTCAGTCGTATACGAGGTTTGTCAAAAAATGTGATTTTTGCTCTAGAGTAAAGTACCTTTATTTTTGACAATATTGAAAATTGTTATAAAGAAAAGATGTTTAGAATTAAAAATAGCTTTCAAATATTCAACATTATTTATTTACATTAAAAAAATATTTTTCCTACATTTTCTCTGCGATTACGTTGGAAATTTAAGTTTGCACATTAATGCATTACATTTAATAATTATAAATTTGATTAAACAATTCTAAATAAACTTTTAAAACAGTTATCTCTTAATTTTTATTGAACACTGATAACCTGTAAGTTGCTTAATCACTAGTTTGTAACGTTCTAACTATGGATTTAAATGAATAACAAGTTGTATGTATGTATAATTTATTTTATTACAATAAATACTAATGAACAATCTCTATCTTCAGTTTACTAATGCCTCCACATATCGTCCACTTCTGTTCGTACATGTATAACAGTTCTATTACAAAATTCTCTTAAGACATTGCTAACTATATGGGAAGTTATATTACGAACCGCTTCTGCAATTATTCTCTCTAAATGGTCAATATCTTGAAATGGCCTTTCAAGGTAAACCTTCACACCACAAGAAAAAAATCGAGTGGGGGTAAATCTGGAGACCGCGGAGGTCAAGGAATTTCCGAAAAACGATGAAAAACTCGTCCATTGAAAATATTTTCAATGTATTGACGTACATCTAATCTGCTATGACATGGGGCACCATCCTGCTGAAAAAATATCTGCTGACGTTCAAGTAAGGGAAGGTTGTCAAGAAAATCATTTATTTTATTGTTTAAAAAGCACAAATAACGATCCGCATTCAAGGTTTCTCGGAAAGAAAGATCCAATTATTTGATTTTTATACATTCCGCACCACACGTTTGTTTTGAACGAATGTTGGTCCCGTAAAATGTGGATTTGTATCACTCCACTAATGACAGCTTTGGCTAGAAACTGCCCCATTTGATGAGAATGTTGCTTTTCTCTTCCAGACTTAATGTTGGTGGCATGTCTAACTTTTCCTAAACAAATACGTCTGTCAAACATAAAACTGTACAATTCAGATCTCTAAAAACTATGAAAAACACTGTTAGACTGCCTAAAAAAAGTGTTTACACCGTGGCACTTTTTGAAATACGATTGTTGACGTTTTTTCGAATTTTCGATATTTAGACAGTTCGCAAAGCCTACTTTAAATAACAGTTTTAAAAAATGCCAGTGTATCCTAGATTAATTATGCATTAATGTGCAAACTTAAATTTCCAACGTAATAGCAGAGAAAATGTAGGAAAAAATATTTTTTTAATGTAAATAAACAATGTTGAATATTTGAAAGCTATTTTTAATTCTAAACATCTTTTCTTTATAACAATCTTCGATATAGTCAAAAATAAAGGTACGTACTTTACTGTAGAGCAAAAATCACATTTTTTGACAAACCTCGTATACGACTGAAAAAATTTAACATCTGATGGTTGCATTTTAGGTTTTAGAGTATGCAGAACTTTTTGTGAAGAATAATTTTTTTTCGTAAAATTAATAATTATTATTAATTAAAAGTTTCCCATATGCCGCCAACTTACGTAGACACACTGTATGTAAAGCAGATAAACAAATTAGCTGCCAATGCAAGTGATGATACAAAATTAGATATTATGCTTGAGTTTGAGGAAAACTCACATACTTCTAGTCGAGAAGCAGTCCCAATATTCGATGTTAGCCATTCATCGATTATTCGAATATTACAAGAAAAGAAAATGTATGCCTATAAAATGATACCTACTCATGAGCGCATGGAAACGTTTTGATAGGAGAATGTATTTTTGTGAACAAATGATGGCAATGTTAGATAATAATGTGATTCAATTAGAACATGTTTTGTTTTCTGATGAGTGCACCTTTACACTTCACCGTCATGCTAATCGTTAGAATTGCCGCTATTGGTCTTAGGAAAATCCTCACTGGATTAGAGCAGAACACGCGCAATATCCTGAAAAGGTTAATATTTGGGCAGGAATTGTTGGAGATTATATCATAGGTCCCTATTTCATTAATCGCAATTTAAATGGCGATAATTATTTAGCACTGCTCCAAAATAATGTCTTGCCAACTTTCCAGCGTTCCAGCGAACATGGTATGATTTCAGCAAGATGGAGTACCGCTCCATTACCAAATCATGTCCGGTACTACCTCAAACGAGTATTTCCAAATCGGTGGATAGGGAGGCGTAGATCGATCGAATGGCGAGCATGATCTCCTGATCTGACGCCATTAGACTTCTTCTTCTGTGGTTATGTCAAAAATATTGTATACAAAACTAAACCGCAGGATTTAGCTGACTTAACAAGACGAATAACGCTTATTCAGCAACGTTAGAATAAATTTCTATTTAAGATTAGGATGTTGCCAAGACGTTCGCGGCGAGCAGTTTCTTATTGGTCTTGGGAAAATCCTCACTGGATTAGAGAAGAACACACGTAATATCTTGAAAAGGTTAATGTTATGGCAGGAATTGTTGGAGATCATATCAATAAGTCCCTTTTTCATTAATGGCAATTTAAATGGCGATAATTATTTAGCACTGCTCCAAAATAATGTCTTGCCAGCTTTAATAAACTTATATCCTAATTTCTAGTTAAGATTAGGATGTTGCCAAGACGTTCACGGCGAGCAATTTTAACATCTCCTACATTACTGTTTTTTCTGTTTTTTAAATTATCAAGAAAAAAACAGTATTACTTATTAGTTTTTGAGTATGTTGTTAATTTTTGCATTAAATCTGAAAACACTTAATATTTCCCAAAACAGTTGAAGATAGCTATAGGATATTGTACATCAAATATGTCTAAAATTTTCTGAGGGATCAAAAAATTGAATAATATACAGGGTGTTGCATCTAAAATAAGAAAGTTGGTATTGGCTACTGTTACATGACACACCCTGCATGAAAAGTTGTTATTGAAAAAAAATGCGCAACTAGAAATACCAATCGACGTGTCCGAGCGGCTTTTCGCACACGCCCCCATTTATTTATTATAGAATTTATTCCATTTAGCTGATACACGCTGTATACAGGGTGTTATGGAAATGACGTATTATATTTAAGCCGGCAATTCCTGAGATAAAGACAAATTGAAGAAAAATAGCCATAAATGGCGCTTCCAATTCATTCAGCGGTAAAAGTAACCTGTCGTCAAACCAGAAAAACACCTGTGTGGCACTGCGATCCATGTAAGCAATCAAGGAATTCTGGCCGGTGTTGTCATATTACACCTTAAACTCTTTAGACAAAATTTCCATTCTGTAATACCTTTTTGTACAATTAATTGAAGAACATTTACGACGGACTATGTTTTAAACAACCCGAAAAATCATATGGAATAGTAATAGCCACGTACGTCACTAGGTCAAATGCCAATGACCTCTTGACGCCTTACATCGGCTGAGCGAAGTAGTTTCATATAACGCCGCACGTTTGCGTCTGTTAATTGAAGACCAAACAGCGGCCGGATACGTTGTGTCTCGTCGATCACCAACACACTCTCAGCAATCCGCTCTGTTTTTTCGGTTTATGCGTGTATCTTGTCCGTCCATAAATAATCTTTGATTATTGTTTTTATTGACGCGTTTCTTCTAGACGTCAAATGTCGTCGCGTGTAATAAAATCTAATAATCTGTAGAATAATCTGTATTATTGTATTTTCAAAAACTATCGGTTCTGTTTCACTATTACTGTGTGTACATAAAGTGTTTCCAGGAGTGTTCCCATGTAAAAGGAAAAAAAACTGATTGTGTTTGTGCCTCCATTTCCTCGCTCTTTAGGTATAAGGATAAATACAAGTAGGTAGAGAATAATTTATTTTTATAATTTTATATGGAATTTCAGTTTTACATTAAGTTTGGCAACATTCCCATTGGCTCTGGGTGAAATGTTGTACAGTAGCGCGGACTGACCTGTGAGTAAGAGTGTTTATTACCCCACGTTTAAAACGCTCGATTTAAAAAAATAAAATATGTAAATATGCTTCTCTAGGACACCCAAGGAGTCACCCAATTAAATATAACACGTCATTTCCATAACACCCTGTATACTAGTTGCCACCATCTTTTAAATTTTATTACGCTACCTCAATTAATTATCGAATACTTAATTACTGGCGTCCTAATTAATAAGCTGTTATTTCATTAATAATAAATCCATTTCAATGTTCTTTAACTGATCGAAAACCGATTCTACATTTATTTTTTAAAAAGCCTTAGAATAGGCAATCTTTCTGATCAATACTAAAATATTTCGAGAAATCGATTATCAAAAAACGTTTTCCATTTGTTACAAACACTCCTGGCGGCCATGTATAAGTTTACAATATTTTACAAAATTTTAACACAAAATCAATACCTAACTATCTCGTTCCCAATTCCGGCATGCTGCATTAATACTGTATTATCATAAAATGAAGAGACACTGGAAAATGTGAAATTTGCATACCCATGATAAAACCCAATTTCGCTAGTACATGTAAAATGAACGGAATTATTAAAAGTTTTGGATAATAGGTTGTACACGAACTAGTAATTTACTACTTATTTATTTAGTTTACGGAAGGTAAGCCACACGGAAAGAAAAACTTGGTTAATTTATTATAAAAATAGTAAAACTAACCATAATTCATGGACTGTATTTGTAATGGAGTCGACCGGGCAAAATCAACGGCTTGAAAATCCCTGGACGAAATCGAATAATTTTTTTTTCCCCAGTCGATACAGTAGGATCCCCTCGATATTCTGACATGATTTGTAGGGCGCGCTGCTGGGGGGGGGGGGGGGGGGGGGGGGCACGCCCCGTAAATCTAACCGACAACGGATTTTCCTGGGAAATAGAAAATAACTCAGCCGGTTTTGATGTTACAAAGAAAATGTGAAGAGCAAAATTGAAGAGCTTAACAGAGCGCATAAGCTCGTTCCAACCTGATCCCGCTATCTCATCCATCCAAGTAACCTCGCCTATCATCTGGTACGTAGATCGAAATTCCAGGGATTCGTTGTATCTGATTTAGTCTTGTAAAAAATATTTTTACAACAATTCATTTAACTTGGTAATTTTTACAATAAAAAATACTTAAATCAAGGTCAGTGAAATGAACCATAGAGTTATAAATAAATTATTTTCACTATACATTCGTTATTATAAAGTAACTAAATAATATATAACTACTAAACTTATAACTAAAATATATAACTAACTATAAAGTATACTAAATTGATTAGAAATACTTACTATATTTCTTTATAAATTATAATGTATCTGCAATATTATTTCGGTACGAATTATTAATGAAAATTGTAATTAATGGGTATTATATTTTATAGGAAACCGTACAACCGGATATAGTCATGGCAGGACAAGCAATTCCACTGGCTTCATCTATTAATTTGCTGGTCGTCAATCTAGGAGGAAATATGTCTTGGCATAACCACGTTGTGGCAATCGCCAAGATAGCTTCGTAGAAACTTGGTGTACTCTTCCAGAACAAAAAGTTGTACACACCTCAACAACTTTTGACACTACACTGATAAAAATGGGTTTCTTGGCCCAATGTCTTTGACGCTCTTGACCAATTTCTTCTGGTTACAAGAGCAACTCTCTTAATGCAAGGTAAAGTGTCTTGCTATAAGTGAACAGTCGCTCTTGAAATATTTTTTAAATTCTCTTGGTTTAGAGTTCTCTTGGGGCAAGTCGAAATGTCTTGGGGAAAGACATGTTATAAATAAAATAAAGCAATACCTTGAACCAAGAGCGGAATCTCTTCATGATAAACCTACAAATTAAGGGACGTAAGATGAAAACCCGCTGGGTCTTATAGGAAGAAAACAGTGAATTAAAAACTCTTGGTAGTAAGCCGCAATAAAATATTTCGGTTTCATGGGAAGAATTTTCTCTTGACACAATCACTACCGTTCGGCGATGCGTGTGTCAAGGAAGGGGTAAATCATACCACTTTCCGTAGTGTTGCGTCTTCACTTGTCTTTCGCTCTGCCTGTCGTTGGCAACGACCATTAAGTGGCTGTGTTTGTGGTAGTGCAAATTTGAGATTTTTTTATATAATGAGCATTCAAGAATACGAGGTCAACTCTCTATTAAGAAAATTGAAAGTGGAAAGATTAGAGCCTGTCTTTGAAGGTAAGAATAAATAATGTAATTCATTTATAAACATAAAACAAAACTCAACAATGACGTCCTTCTTGAATGACGATTTTAAAATTACCAAACATAGTCGGTGTATATTTAGGAATGGATGTATCGTACAGGTTATAAAATTAAAGGTTTTTAAGACGTTTTCTTTAATTTTGCAAAATGGCTGACTTGGAATCCCAGCGCGTTCTAAACCTGCAAACAGACTAGCCATTGTACACTAGTTCAAATTAAAAGAGTATTCTGTTATGGCAAGCCCCGTAGATCTTCTCATAAGATATTAATGATTTGTAGTAATAGCATAATAAAGTGCTGGAGATCGATAGCTTTTACTATAAAACCCTAAGATTTTAGAGCAAAACAAATTTGTTTTACAAAATATAAAAATAATATAGGCACTGATTAGTTTTTAATTTATTTAACCTAACCTAACCTGGAACTGTAACTTTTGGGAAAGTGAGTTCTTGGGCCATAACTAAAAACACCAATTTTTAAGGGACAAACGAGCAACAAAGAATTTATGCATAGCGCATTAGCTTTTTAGGTACATATCTAATAATAATACTCATATTTGGTTTTAGCAAGAAGAAGATGAGCAACCCCTAGCGAAAAGACCCAGAGATGACGAGAGTCACCCTCCGCAATTTTTAACAGTTCCCAACTATTCCTTAGCCCAAATGTTACCAGTGTCAGTGAAGATTTGTTTTTAAAGTTAGTGATATAATAAAAGAAACAGTTATATTTGGTGTTTATTAGAATATAAATAAACAACAAAAAAAAATTCGGATTTTTTTTGCCTACCATCACTCATCTCAATATATCGTAACTCCACAATTAAAATATTATTGGAAACCCACTACCTAGCAGCGCCCTCGCGCCCCTCAATAATTTTAGTTTTATATGAGTCGTTATATATGAACTTTTAAAATAATCTTGCTACTAGTTATTACTATTTTTAACACAACATACAAATCGACGAGAAGCAAAAATGATTTTTTTTAGTAATAGAAATAAGAAATAAATGTATGTTCCTAAATAGTTAATCAATTTCCAAATTTCACTGTTTCCCAATTCATTTTTGCTTCTCGTCGTTTTGTACTTATTGTGTTAAAAATAGTAATAACAGTAGCAAGATTATTTTAAAAGTTCATATATAACGACTCCTATGGAACTAAAATTATCGAGGGGCGCGAGGGCACTGCTAGGTAGCGGGCTTCCAATAATTATGTTCTTGATGGAAGACCGCTGAAGCTTGTGCCAAGCGCATTTTCAATTGAATCAATGTAAAAAAGGAGACAGAAAATACTTAAGGCTTTAGTTCAACAGCTTAGGAATTGAGCCAAGATAATAAAATGTTGAATACGCAACTACAAATCGGTTCTCAAGAAACCTGCTCTTAAACGAAAAACGTCGAGCTTTTGGTTCAAGAGCACTTTTAATTGACTCAATATAAAAAGTAACAGAAACAGAATATTCGGGGTTTGGAACCAAAACCGAAAATTCATTATTCGAGAACATTTTTTTGATTGATTTTGATTCAGGAACTTTTTCTCTTGGAGCAAGTGCTTTATGTTTGACCTAAATTCCAAAGAACTTGAGACAACAGATTATCGATATTGTGCTAATAGAATCTCGTATGTTGCCTGCATGGCGTCATTACTTAACTCCTTAAGACATTGTCCTAAATGCCATCGCTGTTGGCTAAAAAAATACTGCCTTTGGATAGAAAGAAAAGAAAGAACTTACAACAAAAGAATTAAAGTTTTCTGGCAAAAGACGGCGCATTTGGACCTATTGAAAAGCGCGCGGCTTTTAAGTGAATGTTATAGTCTTTTGGTTTAAAGTATCCTTTTTTTCAGTGTATTCAAAGCCCAGATTCGATCACTAGAGTACTGCTCTCATGTCCGGAGCTCTGCACCCAAACATACTCTTCGGCTACTGGATTCCATTCGCCTGATCGGAGACCACGAGCTGATAAAGAGCATCGACAGCCTAGAGTCTAGAGCAATGAAGACAGATTGGGGATTTGACTCTCTTTTACAGATATTTTCATGGAAAGTGCTCAGCTGACCTTGCCCTCTTAATTCCGCACAGAGTGGCGAATAGCAGAAATACGCGACGAACCATTGCCGCCCATCCATATGTGGTTAAGCTTAGTACTCCTCGAAATTCATTATTCTATCATCTGGAGGACTTCATCCTTATCGAACGACCTTGCGGAGGTCGTTTTTCCCAACGAATACTTACAACCTCCAAAGATTCAAACCACGTGAATCGCTTTATTCGCACACGCACCGCTCCCAGAGAATGTTTCCTGTAGTGCTTGTGTTTGATCATAAAAAAATATACCTGGTGGTTCAATAATTATGAGTAAAAAACTTGGTTCCAAGCTCTTTGAGAACTCATATCTCCGAAGAGGAGGCCTATAGGAAAAAAGTTTATATGAACTTCTAGTACTTGTTTCCTTCTTATTCGGGAGATTTTCCACATTTCCCGGACACCCTGTATAGTTAAATTGTACTAGTTTTAAACAACATTTCATAATAGTACTGGTATTTTATTAATCGTCAAATTTGACTACATCGAACATTTTAATTGAAACGATTGACCGCCTTGCTTGGGTTCCGTAGGAAGAAGGGCCAGTGAGAGTATAGAGTTCACAGTTCAGTTGAGGTTAGTGTTTGGTTTGGCAGTTAATTTTATAATATTATCGATTTTAGTCCTAAATTGATTACTTTCACGATTTTTCTTTGGACTCGCTTGATGAATCCGTTACATGATATTGTGACGTCCATTGTGGAAAATCTTTTTTAATCCACAATGAAGAGGAAAAGCGAGAAATTATTTGCTGTGGAAGGCTTACCCTTCAGATAAGTACTCTTAAAAAAGATAAAAAAGAAACTGACTACAATACTCACAGTTCTCGGTATGACACACACATCTGAAACTGGACTTATGGTAGCATTCTTAAACAGCGTTTGTATTGTTGGCCGTGCTTACTATTGAGAAAAATGGCTATGTTGATTCTAAAAATTGTTCTAGAGCTGTGCAATATTTGTTTCAAAAAAAAATTTTAAAACCGAAAAAGAATAAATGTATTTCTTATGGACAAACCAAAACAAACCCGAACAACAATCCAACCCAATGGGAATAAATTTCAAACAAAAAAGATAGGTTTAATGATTAGTAAAAGTGAAATACGTACTAAAAAGTAATGACACGAACCGCCCCTGATTGCTATCCAATTATGAAACATAAAAAATTAATTTAATTAATTCCACCGTTTTAAAGGAACCTTTAATATTGTACAAAATGATCAAATTTTGTGTGTACGAAGAGTAGCGTTAAAAAAAGTACAGTGCAATTGAAAAATCTTCTTTTATTGCAATTGTGGCTGAAAGTATTGACATTCCAACTGTGGGCTAATTAACAAAAGTTGCTCTTTTTTTATGATCAAACACAAGCACTATAGGACAATCCTTTAAGGCACTCTGGGAGTGGTACGTGTGCGCAAAAAGCGACTGACGTTGGTTTTGAATCGTTGGAGGTTATATTCGTTGGGAAAAACGACCTCAGGAAGGCCGTTCCACGAGGATGACGTCCTCCGGATGAAAAAATTCTTAAATATTGAAGTTCGAGGAGTGCTAAGCTTAACCACATATGGATGGGCGGCAGTGGTTCGTCGTGTATTTCTGCTATTCACCGCTCTGGGTGAAATTAAGAGGGCAAGGACAGCCGAGCACTTTCCATGAAAATATCTGATATCTGTAAAAGAGAGTCAAATCGCCAACCTGTCTACGATATTCCAGGCTGTAGAGGCTCTTCGTCAACTCGTGGTCTCCGATCAGACGAATGGCCCTCCTTTCGATGGAATCCAGTAGCCGAAGAGTATGTTTGGGTGCAGAGCTCCAGACATGAGAGCAGTACTCTAGTGATGGTCGAATCTGGGCTTTGTATAGTGTCAAAAGTTGTTGAGGTGTGTACAACTTTTTGTTCTGGAAGAGTACACCAAGTTTCTACGAAGCTATCTTGGGTTTGTTCGCCACAACGTGGTTATGCCAAGACATGTTTCCTCCCAGATCGACGGCCAGTCAATTAATGGATGAAGCTAGTGGAATTGTTTGTCCCGCCATGACTATATCCGGTTCTATAATGTGAACCTTTTTAGTGGGTTTCACCCCAAGCCAAAATTTCTTCCAGGTCATTGTTGAGCCGTGATACATCATGCTGTCTGCGAAGATGTGCATCGTCAGCCGATGTTTGTTCATTCAAATGCTCGTTACGTAATAACGCAGGGTGTCATGTAATTAATCAACACTTTCTGGGGTTTATTTTTTGGTTTGGAAAAAGTCACGACATGCCACTGCATAATACACTATTTCTACAACATCAATAGTCCAAACGGCATAAAATAATACTATCCGATTATACCATGGTCCATTCCAGTCGGATATAATTTACACCGTCCGCCATAGACTATTTAATATGCTTGAGGGAGCAACCAAAATATGGCGCATAATCATTTAAAATTCGTCCGATTTAAAGTGGTAAGGAATGTGTAAATATACGGACAAGAACGTAAAAACATTTATTTACAACCACATACAACTTATAATGGAAAATGCTTATATTTTCGATATTTCTGAATTGATCGTTTTCAATTTTGGTGCAGTTACGTATGACCCTAGTGCTCACTTTAATATTGCTTAAAATTTTAGTTAGCTCATTGGCGTACGGATTTATAGGCGTTTGAAAATAATATTGTAAGTATACAGGGTCCGGAAACGAAGCGTGGACGGAAGATTAAATCGTTATCGAACAACTTATCAACAATACTGAAACAGCTTAAGATATTGGATTAAAAGCGGCATGTTTTAAAAATATTTTACATTATACAGGGTGGCCCAAAAAAGTGTGACAGCATAAAGTTATATCTTTTTAAATGGGACACCCAGTATTTTATTGCATATTTAGGTTCGTATTACTATCGTTTATAAGTGCCTCAAAGTTTATTTAATTTGCTTTTGTAGTTTCGGAGAAATAAATTAAAAACTAAAAAAAAAGTTTTGCAGTCCTAAATAAAAAAATTAAAAAAAACAATCCAGAACTATTTTTTTAACCTCGGCATTGAGTGAAATTTATGACAAGAGGTCTAGAGATACTATGAATGTAATTGCGTTTATTTATTTTATACAGGGTGTTCATAATAAGCTTTCAAAAACCCCACATTTTAAAATAATTTTTCTCAAGTTTTTCAAACACCCTGTATATTATTTGGCTATTTGTTCGGGTTTGTTCGTCGCTTTTCTTTTTATAGGGTTTTTATTTATTCTAGTTTTTTCGTCTTTTCTTAATGAATTATTTTTCAAAAATGTTTCTGCTACGATAGGTAAGATATCTTCTTTCTTCTCTCGCTCTCTAACTATCATTAGCCTTTTTGAAATGTTACTAAAATCATAATTTAATCTAAAAATACGTAATAAGTTTTTTTCTTTTAAGTTCACCTTGACACTGTCATAAATTTTGGGCATAATATGTACATATAACGTATGTGCCAAAGTTTTGCCACAAATTTCAAATGCCATAAAATTGGTAATAAGAAGAAAATATCAAGTTGCTCTGGTAACAAAAACTTGTTTGACACCCTCACTTAACATTGACAGTTCAGATTTTAAATTGATTAAGTCGATATGACTTACAAATTAGAAATTTCGGAAAATTATTTATAATTTAGTTGGACGAGTCCCTAAATCCGAAATAATACGCATTTTTGAAAATCAAAATATATCGCGTAGAACCATTTATCGGACAATTGTTGAATGTGAGCTTATGAGCCTTATATGTACCTTCCAAAAAGTGGAAGCCCTAGAATTATTACCAGAGTAAGATCAGAAAGACTGGTAAGAAGGGCGAAAAACACTTGGTATATCAACAAGAAAACTAGCACGACAATATCCAACATCTAAGAACACCATAGCGCGGGAACTATCGGGGAATGGCCAGAAATACCGAAAAAGAAGAAAAACTCCGAAATATACAGCCAACCAACTAGCCAGAATCCCGAGATGCTGCCGTGCATTAAGAAGAGTATATTTTGCTAACAACCGGGTCATAATAAAATTATGGATGACGAAAAGTATTTCACACTAACTCCGAAATGAAGGGAAATGATGGTTTTTAACCTGATAATATTGAAGATGTCATTGATAATATCAAATTTTAAGAAAAGGCCAAATTCGCTGATAATATGTTAGTGTGGTGCGCTATTTCCATCAGGCGTGTATCCAGAGGTGAAGCCCTGGATAGTCAAAGATATATCGATAATTGTCTTACGAAACTGGTTAATTTTATTGAAGGAGAACATGCTGGAGACGATATTTGGGCTCTTTTATCTCAAAAAGTTTACGATGGAGGATGGGAAGCACAAAATGAGGAGGAACTTCGACCCAGGATATATAGAAAAATCCGAGAAATCGATATAAATGCCGTCCAAAACCTAATGCTAGGCGTCCGCAGAAAGTTGCGTCTAATGGAATACCATGGTCCTCCATATTTAATTTAAGTTCATAATTTTGTTGCTTATGAAACAATTAGCAAAACTTTATTTAAATATGTTTTATTATAAAAAAACAATTGGTTGAAATTTGTGCCAAAACTTATGGGACGTACGTTATTTGCATTTTTTTTCCAGTGCCTTGGAAACATGTATGAAAATAAAAATGTAACTTTGGTATATTAAGCCAAACAAAAGTGGAGCAGACTATGAGTTTCATTACATCTTTAAAAAAAAGAAATCCGCTTTTTTGCTCTTTTGCATAACGGCAAACCATCCCCCCGGAAAAAAAATTACGATTGGGTAGTATTTCGCAATATGATTTTGACATTGATGAAGTAGAATAAGGAAGATTTTCACGGCCGCCTTAATTGAAACTCCACTGGATAATATTCATCCGAATTTTAATCTAAAAACCGAAATTAATAGAGACGCGCCCCATCGCCGCACAGTTATAAATATTCAAAATGGTAATTCACATCTATTTGTAAATTCAATTCCCCAACTTCGTCCCCCCCTGTTGCCCGACTTTGTCTCCCTCTTTTCCCCAATTTTGGTTCCCTCTTTCCCCAGTTTTCGATCGTATTTAATTAAAATTTGCCGAATTTGTTTTTTGTCCGCGAATATTCAGGGCAGTGGAACGGAGTCTATCTTTAGTAGGACAAATATTAGATAGTAGATTATTATTATTTTTAACTTTTAACTTTTTCATAGGTAGTTCCTGGTTAAAAAGCAAAATCCATTGGCCTTAGTGACAAGATGGTTTGTTTAGAGACAAGATGGCTTGCTTCCTATATTGTTCAATACCTCTACCGTTCTATTATGGAAATGGATTCCTGGCAGTCTCGGCCTGCTATCATCCATCCGGCGTTGGCTTTATTACTGTGATCTTGGGAGTCTCTGCAGGTTGGATTATTGGTTCTGCCTGCGTCAGACCCACATATACATAAACAGTATATTGCTAATACCATCTGCAATTATGTCCCCGATATGGGCATCGAAGGGGGCGTTGTGAGTTTGCCCAATTCGGAAATTTCCTTGTGAAAGTAAACATTCGATAGGACCGGATTTCAACTTTTTTTATGTAAAATTTGGATTAGTTAGATTTAAGACCTCGTTCCATGCATACGATTTCTGACGATATGATGATCCGACGGTGCCCTGATTGGTGTAAACTTTTGGTGCAAAATTCCGTCCGAATATTTGTAACAATCGACACGATGAGCTTTATTTTAACTTTTATCCGACGTCGTATGTTTCTTAACCTCACATTTTTCTAAACCAAAAATTAAGAATGAATAACTATATTGACTATTTTGGGAATTATTATCAGCTACTAATGCACCAAATTAAAAATACATTCATTTTAAGGTTCGGTAGTGACCAAATATATATTATATTGTATACGAGTGACACTCTCTTCTTTTTTTACAAGCTTTTTAGTGAAATTCGGTTCCGAAGATAGGACATATATAAGCAAAATATTTTCGTATATATGTACATACTTGAAATACTTTATACCTGGTATTGATCCGCGATTTTTGCAAAAAAGCACCATGTACTGTGTCCTTTAATCTTAAACAACACAAGTCACTAACCTACCAAACAGCGAATCGAATCATTACAAATTAAAAACTCCTTAACAAAAATTGTTGTTAGGTAATGGAAAGTTTATAAGCACTAATATACCGACAACAATGTGGATGAACCACTTTTAATTCTGTAATTTGAAAAAGTATCCAGAACCAAAGATGGCGACGACTAACTTTGGAACGTTCGTATTGGCAATATATTGTTTATATATGAGGTCAGACCTAACTTCAGCGATACTTCAGTTCTTGTTAATAGTATCGCTCATTAGCTGGTTACCAGTAAAGAGTGATCTACGCTGGTATAAGATATTCTGAATGGTTTTATTATTTATACTCGGGTACCAATCTCAGACAGCTTCGAACCAGGTATTCCTTTCATATCAGGTGTCCACATGGTTCTTTGCCTCTCTATTTCCGGTTGAGGTGGTGATAAAATAATCCATATAATTTTTTTACCTTAGCTCTTGGACTAAAAACTTTTTCTTACCGAATAGCTAGTAGATCAGAAAGTCTCAAAAATATTTCAAACGGCACAAAATATACAGGGTGGTCACAATTCAAGTTTTTTTGTGAAAGAAATCAACCATTAAAAACTTTCTTAATTTAAATACAACACCCTATTTAGTATCTCCAGTTTCTTAATGGCCTATATGGGACACCCTGTATAGGTTCTAAAGACAACAAGTGTAGAGCTTGTCGTTTCGTTCTGTGGCTACTTAAACTATTTAAAGAATGCAGACGAAATATTATGGAAGTTGTCAAATTACTTACTAAACATCTAATAAGTTTTATGACATTTATTATTTATACCTCCTATGAATACAGAATTTAACCTAATAGTTAAAAAGTTAGAAAATATTATTATTCAGACTGAAAACAGAGGTATTTTGAGTCTTAATTAACATGTTCACACCTAACTAATTTTAATTACCGGACGAAATTAAAATATTAATTGAATTATCTATTTACTAGCAAATCTGACAACATGTGAATATGCAGTTACTCCAAACATTTAGTCGATTAATTGGATCACTTCCTCCTCTATTTTGATTCACAGCATTAAACAGAGACAAAAATATAATATGCGATTGATTTGGACACGTCTCCGCAGACATACGCCAGACACATGGCTCTGCTATGCGCCAGACACGCTATGATTTAGGGATGCCGCTTTGAACCGTATCGGTTCTTTTCGAAACAGGTTTTTATGTGGAACCAGTCGAAACAGGTATAAATCGATAGGTTTTCCGGTTCCACTGGAACTATCTGTTTCGCTCTTCGCTGGAGCGGTCTGCTTCTAAAACTGTTTCGGATTCCGAGTCTCCGATGAAACGGTTTCGAACAAACAGTTTCGAATGCTCGCGCACTCTATGTTGCAAAAGGCTGTTCGTGACGATTCGTCGCCTCGTGTAGGATTGTGCAATGTTATCAATGTTTAATATTTTTCAGAAATGTTGGTAAAAATCAAAACCAAATATTTATCACAAAAACTTTTTATAACAAGAAAATAATAATATAGTAAATAAAACCCTTTGGCAATGTACAAAGATAAAGTATATGTGAGTTATCATCTAAACAACACAACACACATACTAATAGGTACCTGCTAAAAAAACTATTAAGTACATATATTTATAAACTATATAGAAAACCAAAATCCAACAAGTAGGAACTTAAATTTCTCCAAATTTGGTTGGTTTAAGTTTAAAAGAATACCAAAACATTGATACCTAATGTAATAACAATAAATATCTAAACAGAATATAATAATACGTAGGTATCTTAAAACGAACGAAAAAGTTCCAATCTGGGCTACTTTTCCGGCACCAGCAGCCAAACCGACCCGCGTGCCGCAGCATTGCGATGTAACAGAAGAACAGCGGAAATTTTGAAACCGTATGGAACTGAAACTGGTTTCTTGAAACAGGTATTTTTTAAAACCGAAACAGGTTGCACCTGTTATTTAAAAAGCCCTGTTGCAACCATCCCTACTATGATTTTCGACCAGCGGCAGCGAGCGGTAGAGGTTACGTGTATTATACAGGGTGTTATGGAAATGACGTATTATATGTAAATGGGTGACCCCTGGGGTGTCCTAGAGAAGCGTTACATATTTTTTTTTAGATCGAACGTTTAAAAAGTGGGGTAATTCACCCCTAAACCCACGGTTACTCATAGGCACATTCATATATGATCATATTACATTGCCAAGCTGTGTAATCAACAGATGATCAAGCCCAATGTTGCCAACTGTGTAAAAAATGTAAAGATTCGAATAAAAATAATATTTAGTTTACCTAGTATCATAAATAATAAGCTTATACCCACTAAACCCCATTCGTCCTCTTATTTCTAATCTCTCGGAATATTTGCACTAAATCACTTAAAGAAACACACAGACACCCACGAGTTTCCAATTATTTTTTTTGAAGATATATACTTATTATTAGATTACACAAAAGCAATAAATACTAACGCATAATTACACTTTACAATAACCTACCGTACACATAAAACAACAGCACTATAGGACACAAATTATTTCACAAGAGAAATTCAGAAATAATAAAAACGCTAATTTCTAATGGGGTAATCAAATTTATTCCTTTACTGAAGAAGAATGATGAAATAATTATGTTGATAGACCCTTCCATCCCTTTAAAATAAATAGTCTCGTCTAAATAGCGCGGTTGCCATTTCCGAGACTATCATTACATTATACAGAAAAGTGTTACCTAAGGAAATTCTACATTTTATGAATATAACCTTATAAAGCATCGAAAGTGGCAACGCTGTATTTTAAGTATTAACCCCAGCTGCTGCAGAACAGGCAACCCGATTGTCCAAGATGAGCTGTTTAGGCGGCCGGTGTCCTACTGTTTTTCAAGCTGATTTGTCTGTTAAATTGTATGTTAATACTTAAACCCGAGTTTAAATTATTAAGTTATTATTCTTTTAGCGACTGCAGTGTCCCAGTCCAGCAGTTCAATATTGATCGACGGAACTAACGTGTTATTTAGACAATAAGGGCGTACTTTTGTCTACACAGTAGCACTTTAAAATACTAATTCAGATTGAACGGTACTTAGATGTGTGCGAAAACTAATGTGTTTTGTGATGTGAGTACTTGGTGTTTTTTATAAATTAAGTTGGTTTTAAATAAGTCCGAAAAGGTAAATAAAATTGCATTTTTTTTTTAAAGGGTAAGTGGCATTTATAAACTTTTAAGTTGTCCAGATCTGACGGGTGTCGTTCGAATTGAACAAATGAGAACATACCTGACCATTTATTAACTCCGCGGCGGTTAGTTCGAGTCAGTTAAAGTTTATAAATCCGAGATTGTTTCCCAGTGAACTGAACTGAACGTAAAAGTTTATAATAATATACCCTAAAAAATAAACAACTTGCAATCTGTCAAACGGTTATTGACTTTCTAAAGAGTTTACCCTGAAGATATGACAACACTGTTGACATATGTTGCCTTGTTTACCTTCCTGGCAGGGGCACTACGTGGTCATTTTTGGTTTGACATAAGGTCATGTACAGGGCATATTAAATTAAAGCGCCATTTTTGGATATTTTTCTTCAATTTGTTTTCATCTCAGGAATTGCCGATTTAAATATAATACATCATTTCCATAACACCCTGTATATTTAATAGCGCAAATAGTAAAAAAACTTCTTTGTGTTTTTCTTTGAATTCAAAATTATTGCAATGGTATATATTCGTGGGAAAACTTTGCATGGCCAATCTCGGGAAACTATTACTAATTTTTATAATGCTTGTGATGAGGAAGCCAGAAATAATGCATTTAATTTGCCGTTAAAACGAAAATTGGACAGGGTTTGGATGTATACAGGAGCTGGTATTCGCGTGATTAAAAAAATGCACAAGGAAGATAAGGACCTGAAAGCAAATAATCCTGAAAAGTTGTTATCGTCTCCCGACAAGAAAAGGCCTCGTTTATCGGTTATAGACAAATTTAAATTTGGCTTTAGTGTAATAAGACGCATTATTCTTCTATCCAGAGTTTAAAATAGGTATATAAATTTAATTAATATATATAATAAAATACTTTGGTACTGCTTGCAAAAATAATAACAGTTACGATTACGATTATCAAATTAAATACTGAATTAAGAAGAAAACATTAATTTATTAAGGCCTATCGTCAAATATAAATATGCAGTGTGTGAAGGGGAAAAATTTGTATTATTGATTTTAGGACCAAAACGCATTCTTTATAAAAAATTGTTTAGACTTTTAGTTTATAAACAAAATTGTTTTACAGATTTTAGTATTTTTATATTTAATTTTAAAATAATAATAGCATGGATTGTGCCTATGACCTGTTGGCTTCCTTCCCCCTCACGGATACCGCGTAGCCACAGATCCAAACGACAAGCTATAGGTGCTAAAATAAATATTTCTTAAATTTTTTATAATAATGCACGACATAATAATAATAAAACAAGATAATTTATTAACAATAACAAAACAGTAAGTATGAAACAATAATCCATAAATAGATACATCGGCAAAAAACATTAATTAAGGTAAAACTGACAGTGGTTATTAGAAATTAAGTTTCTAAACGGTGTTCGAAATGATTTCCGTCTCCTAACAGACAGCATCTTCAAGTTGTCAGCATTGCGCAGTAAAAGGCTTCAATAACTTTACTAGTTGTCTAAGGTCTCTGAAGAACGACACATTATTTTACAACTTTTGGAAAATTAATTTCGAATAATCTACTGTAGGTTTACTTTAATTAATGTTTTTTTGCCGATATAAAGATTGTTTCACGAAAAATGGATATAACTTAATGACTGCAGTAAAAGTACCTGTGGCCATCCTATTATTTATGACCGTTTGTTATTATTATGTGGAAAGGACCGGATTGTAATAATTATAATTAAATATAGGCACATCAGGTAGGTTAGGTTGCTTAATTTATAGTTAAATGGTAAAATTTGTTAGTTTTTGAGGAATGGTTCAAGAATTGTCTTTTACCAAACATTCCTCAGAATAGCGTGATAGTAATGGACAATGCGACACAGTCGCCAATTACATAAAGCTCCAAGCTCAAATAATACAAAATTGGAGATTCAGAACTACATGGCGGCGAATGATATATATTTTGAAGAAAGTTATAAAAAATCTTTTAGAAGTTTTAAAGACATTTTGTATAAAAAAGTATATGTTTGTGACACATTGGCAGAAGAAATTGGACATACAGTGCTACGGCTCCCACTCTATTATTGCATTTTTAACCCCATAGAGCATATGTGGAACCAGTTAAAATCACTGGTTAGTTCTGAAAATATTTCTCCGACTTTAAGTTCTAGTGTTGTAGAATTAATACGAAAATGCTTTAATGAGATTCCCGCAGGTAGTTGGAAAAATTCAGTCCGTCACGTAATAACTGTAGAAAATTCGTATATTAGTCTGGATCGTATAATTAATCCAATTATAATTAATTTTGATAAGGATAGCGATAGCGAAACAGAACTGTTAGGACGGTATATAAAAGGTGACACAGGTGAAAGAAGACCAGTAGCTGTCACAATCTGACATACAGGACGAAATAAAGTTAAAATTATTACTGTTCATTTTAAAACGACGAATTGTAAAATAAAGCTTGTTTAGTTAAAAGATCTTGCGTTTTGAAGTAAGAACAAGAAAATACGAAACTCCACGACATAGATTTTGGCCTTCGACCCGCATGAAAAGTTCCAGCACAAATCTCGGTGAGCTCTTTCCATGTTTCATAAATTTCATAATACCCATCATATTTCCTAATCGAAACACTCACGACTAGTTTCGATTACTCGGTTTCTTGTAGTTTAGCAAGCAAGTACGCAGTTTATTTACAATTCAAATATCTCGATCCACGAAAAATCAGTTTATACAGTCCATTCCTATATCTCGATATTCTCGATTCACGAAAAAGAAAACAAATCTCGTTTGTAGCGGAAAAAGTCTCGATACACGATATATTGCTCGTTTATAAGTAAAGTTTCTCGATTCACGACAGTTTCCACGAAATTTATTATAATAATTATATCGTTAAATATCTCGAAGCCGTTATATTTGGTATTTTCTAAGACTGAATAGTAACTAGGGGGGCATAGCCCCCCTAGGCGCTCCGCGCGGGGCTCCGCGGACCCTCTATATGCGACAGATTCGCCTATATGTGTTTTTTATTACCCAGAGTTCTCAACCGATTTGCGTGGATGCATCGAGAAGTTTGAATGCAGGTTGATGCTTTAATTGGTTGGCCACACTCCTGCGGACTGTGATGGGGGTACATAGCACCCAAATTCGTACATTATAACATATGTTACCATTTTACATTTTAAGGGACCAGCTATAACCGATTGCAAACAAACCGTTCACTATATTACGTATCGAATAGAAAAAAATATGTCAAAAATGACAGCTGTCAAAAAATAAACAACATTTTCGGATTCCTTGCATTCGAATTACATAGAAACGATACCAAACTTACAAAATTCCGTTAACCTTATACCTATTATTGACCTAAGAAACGTCAATTTGACAGCTGTCAAAAAATATATAAAATTTTCGAATTACTTATTCCCCAAATTATATTAATCCCCAAGTATTTTCATTTTTAATTTTTTTTTTATTTCTAAATAATTCATGCAAATGCCTTAAAAATTTGAAGAAATCGATATATTTCGATTTTATTCGAAAAGTATTATCTCTACGGTAAAATTGTATATATCGTAAAGATGCACTTTGATAAGGTCTACAAGAAAGTAGTCTATAAAATTTTCTGTATCTACTATAGTTGTTGAGTTATTGAGCAAATCATGATTTCTATATTCTTGCAAATATCTCAAAAACGATTACATTTGAGAAAAAAAGTTTCGAACAAACAAAATATACTATCAAATTCTCTATCAGAAAGGAAATATACAAATTTTTCCTATTGGTTTAGATTACGGAGATATTTAAGAATAACTGAAAAATATCAAGAAATTTTGAAATTCTTAAAAATTCAAAAAAAATTATTAAATATTCTTACATTTTATATAATATTTGATGTATACTGATAGAATAAATATATTATGTTTAGAAGGAAACCATTAATGAGTTACAAAATGCGACAGATTCTCACTAGGCGCTAAACGCGCAGGGGCCTCCGGCATCCACCTACATGCGTTTTTGTTATTAACTAGCCGCTCCGCGGCAGGGCTCCGCCGTTCACCTGTATGCGACAGATTCGCCTACGTATGTTTTTGTTATTATTACATAGAATTGACCACCGATTTGGGTGGATGCACCGAGAAGCTTGAATGCAGGTTGATGCTTTAATTGGTTTGCCACACTCCTGCGGACTGTGATGGGGGTACATAGCACCCAAATTTGTTAATTATAACATATGTGACCGTTTCACATTTTAAGGTACCAGCTATAACCGATTGCGAACAATCCGTTCACTATTTTACGTATCGAATAGAAAAAAATGACAGCTGTCAAAAAATAAATAACATTTTCGGATTCCTTGCATTCGAATTACATAAAAACGATACCAAACTTGCGAAATTCCGTTGACCTTGTACCTATTACTGACTTAAGAAACGTCAATTTGACAGCTGTCAAAAAATAGATAAAAATTTCGGATTCCTCATACTCAAATTATATAGAAACGATACCAAACTTGTTAAAACATGTCAACAAAAAAATGTTAAAAATGACAGCTGTCAAAAAATAAATACATTTTTCGGATAACTTATACTCAAATTATATAGAATCGATACAAAATTTTTGAAATTTTGTTAACCTTGCACTTATTCTTTACTAAAGAATCACCAATTTGACAGCTGTAAAAAAATTTATTTAATTTTCGGACTCCTTGCATTTGAATTACATAGAAACGATACTAAACTTGCGATATTTTGTTCACCTTGCACATATTACTAACCTAAGAAACGTCAATTTGACAGCTGTCAAAAAATAGATAAAAATTTCGGATTCCTCATACTCAAATTATATAGAAACGATACCAAACTTGTTAAAACATGTCAACAAAAAAATGTTAAAAATGACAGCTGTCAAAAAATAAATACATTTTTCGGATAACTTATACTCAAATTATATAGAATCGATACAAAATTTTTGAAATTTTGTTAACCTTGCACTTATTCTTTACTAAAGAATCACCAATTTGACAGCTGTAAAAAAATTTATTTAATTTTCGGACTCCTTGCATTTGAATTACATAGAAACGATACTAAACTTGCGATATTTTGTTCACCTTGCACATATTACTAACCTAAGAAACGTCAATTTGACAGCTGTCAAAAAATATATAAAATTTTCGAATTCCTCATACTCAAATTATATAGAAGCGATACCAAACTCGTGAATTTTTGTTAACATTGCAACTATTACCAACGTAATATACGTCAATTTGACAGCTGTCAAAATTTTTTAAAAATTTTCGGATTGCCTGCATTCGAGTTATACGAAATCGACACTAACTTTGCGAAATTATGTTACCATTACGCCTATGATCGACAGTTAACAGAAATCAAAGAATTGTTAAAAATGACAGCTGTCAAAATATGAATTAAATTTTCGGATTCCTTGCCCTCGAATTATACGAAAATGACACCAACTTTGTGAAATTCTATTAATCTTGCACTTTTTACTAACCAAGGAAACGTCAATTTGACAGGTGTCAAAAAATTTAAAATATTTTTTAAATCCTTTTACCAATATTAACATAACGTACTAGTTGAATTTTCTTCAAATTGCCAATTTATCAAATTAAGTCTATTTTTCCAGACGGTGTGCATGATTTATTCAAATCTGATGAATTTAAACACTTGCCCTTGTCTAATTTTCACTAAATACTGTAAAAGCCACGCCATTCATGCATTTCGAGCGAAAGTTGGAAATTTTGCTGTCACCGTTACGAATTTTCTTAATTTTCTCCAAGATCGAACATCTTTATGGTAACTTTATATATATCAAAATGTTCGGAAAAGATGACGGAATCAGATAAACCTAGAAAGAAATCTCCAAAAGGAAAGCTATGGAAGATATAGCAGAGTAAACTGAACTTTTGAAAAAAAATTTTTTGACAAAATTTATAAAATATTTTTTTTATCCGCCAAAGGATATTTTTGGATCACGCAGTCGATGTTGAACGTAAAGGTAATTTATTCCTTTAAATGATAGGCTAAAGAACGATTGAAAAAGTTACATACACTAGTGTACAGCCGGCTTTTAGTAAGAGGATGTCAAAATTAGTGCTTATTGCTTAATCCATTGTAGTTACTTTTGTATAAGAAATTAAGAAACTAAATTATGGTTTACAATCGTGTTTTGATGTGCTCTTTCTGATGACATATATAACATTTCGATCAAATATTATTTTACCCCATAAAAAGCAAAAAAAAATTTTGACGAAATCATCAAGTTCAGTTTCACGCAAATTTCTCCACTTTATAGGTCTTTTAGCATGATATGATGTATTGTGAAATATTAGTATTTGAGATGACCTATCCACCGGTTCGAACCCGGTGCCAATCTATAAGACAGAAATCGAATAATTAATTATCGAAAATGACCCTGCATTTTCATGCTTTCCAACTTTAAAAAAATCAAAAAATTGACTTCCCGACATTTTATCAAAAAAATCTCGCGACGAGTTTTTCTAAATAAGTTTCTTGATAACATACTAGAATATAAATTGAATCGCTTAAGTTTTACGAGACCGGCAAGCCGTAGAAAAAAATATTTAATTTTTTGCACATTTTCTGACTATTTCGTTTAATAACTTATGAACGGAACACCCTGTATAATGACGTACATCGGCTAAGGATACGCCATATATACCAAAGTATACCCCAAAAGTTTCATTGCTCCAACGTGAGCCGTTTAGAAGAAATCGAATAACTGGTTTCAAGATGCACCCTGTTTCGGCTCTCCCATAAGAGCAATGTAAATTGGTCGTTGCAGACCATTCTGGAAATCGGGAAAATGGTAGGAAATTTTCCATTTTGGGCAACGATAGGGGTCATTATCGAAAGCCGAAATCCCATAGAATCTTTTCCATACCATTTCCATCCTCAAATCGGTCAATTAACTTCAGCATCTCGCTAAGAAAATGGCTATTTTTGGCCTATTTCGACCGAATTTTGACAGCCAAAATATTTAGTAAAATTTCGTCCGTCCGTCCGTTAAAATCCGAGTAAAGTTCAAGTCCAGCTTGCAGATTTGCAAAAATTGGCCGTCCCGGCTCGGTAAATTGTCGTTTTCCTCCCGATTGGAAGGAAATTTCGAAAATTTTGAAAAATAATAATGTGGTGAGAAATGATGGACGATGAAAATACGCTTATAGAGAACTCTCCGAAATAATATTTGTAGGAGTTATTCGTGACTAAACACGACTTTTAGTGAAAAATTGGTGAAAATGATTATATTTAATTTCGTTTAACCCTTTAGATCGTAATTCGAAACGCGCGCTTGGTATGAATCTTCAAGTACCATCATTCCGCGTGACGAAAAAGCAATAAAATATGAAAAATGTTAAATACGAGAGCGTATAGAAGAATTTAAGTGTGGTGGTGACAAAAACACAATTTCCAAATTTTTAAAATTCAATCGTTAATAGTATTTTCGGTATTTAAATCGAAGAAACGAAATTATACGTATCGAATGTGATTTACCTCGAACTTTCCGGCAAAGTAAACTAAATTTCGATCAAAAGCCGTTTTTACCTCGAAAAAAATGAAAAACCGTCCATTTTTACCCTGAAATTTCAACTTGTTCAGTATTTTCAATTTTTTCCCATCTTCTAATAACTTTAGGTATAGATAGATGTATTGATGGCACCTAGTTTTTGAGATGGGAAATCGAAAATTTTAAGCCGCGTGTCGCTAGGACCCACCCAGTTCGAGCTATTAGGTACCAAAAATGACCATTTTTTGTCAAATTTCGACTTTCAAAAATTCTTTTAAATTACTTCTAATCGTCGTACGTTACCCAGTTTCAATAGGGTTCTGTAGCGACCGGTCCACTCCACGTTCCGAAAATTTAAATCGAAAAAATTGAGTTTTGCGACTTGAAATGGATTTCAACGGGAATCGCGGAAAAGTCGACTTTGACGCTTAATAACTTCGAAACGGCACACCCTGTATACTCGAAAATTTGAGACAATACGCGAGCACTATCCAAAAGTAAAACCAAAAAGTTTCGTCGCTTCGACTCTGACAGTTTTTTCTCCAGAAATTCGCAACCTCGAAAATGTCGAAAAAGACGGCAACATACGCACTCAAGGTCACTCTCAAGATGTAATACATAGCGTCCGAAGGGCGCTATGTAACTAGGGGGGCATAGCCCCCCTAGGCGCTCCGCGCGGGGCTCCGCGGACCCTCTGTATGCGACAGATTCGCCTATATGTGTTTTGTTAGTACCTAGATATGACCACCGATTTGGGTGGATACACCGAGAAGCTTCAATGCAGGTTGATGCTTTAATTGGTTGGAAAACACTCCTGCGGACTGTGATGGGGGTACATAGCACCCAAATTTGTTAATTATAACATATGTGACCGTTTCGCATTTTAAGGAACCAGCTATTACCGATTGCGAAAAATCCGTTCACTATTTTACGTATCGAATAGAAAAAAATATGTAAAAAATTACAGCTGTCAAAAAATAAACAAAATTTTCGGATTCCTTGCATTCGAATTACATAAAAACGATACCAAACTTGCGAAATTCAGTTGACCTTGTACCTATTACTGACTTAAGAAACGTCAATTTGACAGCTGTCAAAAAATAGATAAAAATTTCGGATTCCTCATACTCAAATTATATAGAAACGATACCAAACTTGTTAAAACATGTCAACAAAAAAATGTCAAAAATGACAGCTGTCAAAAAATAAATACATTTTTCGGATAATTTATACTCAAATTATATAGAATCGATACAAAATTTTTGAAATTTTGTTAACCTTGCACTTATTCTTTACTAAAGAATCACCAATTTGACAGCTGTCAAAAAATAAATTTAATTTTCGGACTCCTTGCATTTGAATTACATAGAGACGATACTAAACTTGCGATATTTTGTTCACCTTGCACATATTACTAACCTAAGAAACGTCAATTTGACAGCTGTCAAAAAATGTATAAAATTTTCGAATTCCTCATACTCAAATTATATAGAAGCGATACCAAACTCGTGAATTTTTGTTAACTTTGGAACTATTACCAACGTAATATACGTCAATTTGACAGCTGTCAAAAAATTAATAAAATTTTCGGATTGCCTGCATTCGAGTTATACGAAATCGACACCAACTTTACGAAATTATGTTATCATTACGCCTATGATCGACAGTTAACCGAAATCAAAGAATTGTTAAAATGACAGCTGTCAAAATATGAATTAAATTTTCGGATTCCTTGCCCTCGAATTATACGAAAACGACACCAACTTTGTGAAATTCTATTAATCTTGCAATTTTTACTAACAAAGAAAACGTCAATTTGACAGGTGTCAAAAAATAAATAAAATTTTTTAAATTCCTTTAATATTACTAACATAATGTGCTACTTGATTTTTCTTCAAATTGACAATTTACTAAATTATTCCTATTTTTCCACAAAATGCGAAACGACCCTATTAAAAATTTGCTAAACATCCCATGTATTTTCACGAATTACGGTAAAAGCCACGCCATTCATGCATTTCGAGCGAAAGTTGGAAATTTTGCTGTCACCGTTACGAATTTTCTTAATTTTCTCCAAGTTCGAACATCTTTATGATAACTTTATATACATCAAAATGTTCGGAAAAGATGAGGGAATCAGATAAACCTAGAAAGAAATCTCTAAACGAAAAGTTATAGAAGATATAGCAGAATAAACTTGACTTTTAATAAAAAAAATTTCGAAAAAATTTATAAAATATTTTTTTTATCCGCCAAAGGATATTTTTGGATCACGCGGTCGATGTGGAACGTAAAGGTTATTTATTCCTTTAAATGATAGGCTAAAGAACGATTGAAAAAGTTACATACACTAGCGTACAGATGGGTTTTAGTAAGAGGATGTCATAATTAGTGATTATTGCTTAATTGATTGTAGTTATTTTTGTATAAGAAATTAAGAAACTAAATTATGGTTTATAATCGTGTTCTGATGTGCTCTTTCCGATGACATATATAACATTTCGATGAAATATTATTTTACCCCATAAAAAGGAAAAAAAAATTTTGACGAAATCATCAAGTTCAGTTTTTCGCAAATTCCTCCATTTTATAGGTCTTTTAGCATGATATGATGTATTGTGAAATATTAGTATTTGAGATGACCTATCCACCGGTTCAAACCCGGTGCCAATCTATAAGACAGAAATCGAATAATTCATTATCGAAAATGACCCTGCATTTTAATGCTTCCCAACTTTAAAAAAATCAAAAAATTGACTTCCCGACATTTTATTGAAAAAATCTCGCGACGAGTTTTTCTAAATAAGTTTCTTGATAACATACTAAAATATAAACTGAATCGTTTAAGTTTTACGAGACCGGCAAGTCGTAGAAAGAAATATTTAATTTTTTGCACATTTTCTGACTATTTCGTTTAATAACTTATTAACGGGACACCCTGTATAATGTCGTACATCGGCTAAGTATACGCCATATATACCAAAGTATACCCCAAAAGTTTCATTGCTCCAACGTGAGCCGTTTAGAAGAAATCGAATAACTGGTTTCAAGATGCACCCTGTTTCGGCGCTCCCATAAGAGCAATGTAAATATGTCGTTGCAGACCATTTTGGAAATCGGGAAAATGGTAGGAAATTTTCGATTTTGGGCAACGATAGGGGTCATTATCGAAAGTCGAAATCCCATAGAATCTTTTCCATACCATTTCCATTCTCAAATCGGTCAATTAACTTCAGGATCTCGCTAAGAAAAAGGCTATTTTGGCCCATTTCGGCCGAATTTTGACAGTCAACAAATTGGGTTAATTTTATTCCAAGGCATGCTGATTAAAATCGACGAAGTGTGCAGATTTGCAAAAATTGGCCGTCCCAGCTCGGTAAATTGTCGTTTTTCTCCCGATTGGAAGGAAATTTCGAAAATTTTGAAAAATAATAATGTGGTGAGAAATGATGGACGATGAAAATACGCTTATAGAGAACTCTCCGAAATGATATTTGTAGGAGTTATTCGTGACTAAACACGACTTTTAGTGAAAAATGGGTGAAAATGGTTATATTTAATTTCGTTTAACCCTTTAGATCGTCATTCGAAGCGCGCTCTTGGTATGAATCTTAAAGTACCATCATTCCGCTTGACGAAAAAGCAAAAAAATATGGAATATGTTAAATACGAGAGTGTATAGACGAATTTAAGTGTGGTGGTGACAAAAAAAACATTTCCAAATTTTTAAAATTCAATCGTTAACAGTAATTTCGGTATTTAAATCGAAGAAACGAAAATATACGTATCGAATGTGATTTACCTCGAACTTTCCGGTAAAGTAAACTAAATTTCGATCAAAAGCCGTTTTTACCTCGAAAAAAATGAAAAACCGTCCATTTTTACCCCGAAATATCAACTTGTTCAGTATTTTCAATTTTTTCCCATCTTCTAATAACTTTAGGTATAGATAGATGTATTGATGGCACCTAGTTTTTGAGATGGGAAATCGAAAATTTGAAACCGCGTGACCCTCGGACCCACCCAGTTCGAGCTATTAGGTACCAAAAATGACCCTTTTTTGTCAAATTTCGACTTTCAAAAATTCTTTTAAATTACTTCTAATCATCGTACGTTGCCCAGTTTCAATAGGGTTCTGTAGCGACCGGTCCACTCCACACTCCAAGAATTTAAATCGAAAAAATTGAGTTTTGCGACTTGAAATGTGTTTCAACGGGAATCGCCGAAAAGTCGACTTTGACGCTTAATAACTTCGAAACGGCACACCCTGTATATTTTAAATTTTGAGACAACACGCGTGCACTATCCGAAATTAAAACCAAAAAGTTTCGTCGTTTCAACGCTGACAGTTTTCTCGCAAAAAATTCGCAACTGCAAAAATGTCAAAAGATACGACGACGACAACGGACGAACTCAAGGTCACACGTAAGCCGTAATACATAGCGTCCGAAGGGCGCTATGTAACTAGGGGGCATAGCCCCCTAGGCGCTCCGCGCGGGGCTCCGCGGACCCTCTTTTTGCGACAGATTCGCCTATATGTGTTTTGTTATTATTACCTAGATTTATCAACCGATTTGCGTGGATGCATCGAGAAGTTTGAATGCAGGTTGATGCTTTAATTGGTTGGCCACACTCCTGCGGACTGTGTTGGGGGTACATAGCACCCAAATTCGTTCATTATAACATATGTTACCGTTTCACATTTTAAGGTACCAGCTATAACCGATTGCGAACAATCCGTTCACTATTTTACGTATCGAATAGAAAAAAATATTTAAAAAATGACAGCTGTCAAAAATAAACAAAATTTTCGGATTCCTTGCATTCGAATTACATAGAAACGATACCAAACTTGCGAAATTCCGTTGACCTTGTACATACTACTGACTTAGGAAACGTCAATTTGACAGCTGTCAAAAAATAGATAAAAATTTCGGATTCCTCATACTCAAATTATATCGAATCGACACCAAACTTTTGAAATTCTGTTAATCTTGCACTTATTCTTTACTAAGGAATCCTCAATTTGACAGCTGTCAAAAAATCTATAAAATTTTCGAATTACTTATTCCCCAAATTATATTAATCCCGAAGTATTTTCATTTTTAATTTTTTTTAATTTCTAAATAATTCATGCAAATGCCTTAAAAATTTGAAGAAATCGATATATTTCAATTTTATTCGAAAAGGATTATCACTACGGTAAAATTGTATATATCGTAAAGATGCACTTTGATAAGGTCTACAAGAAAGTAGTCTACAAAATTTTCTGTATCTACTATAGTTGTTGAGTTATTGAGGAAATCATGATTTCTATATTCTTGCAAATATCTCAAAAACGATTACATTTGAGAAAAAAAGTTTCGAACAATCGAAATACACTATTAAATTCTCTATCAGAAAGGAAATATACAAATTTTTCCTATTGGTTTAGATTACGGAGATATTTAAGAAAAACTGAAAAATATCAAGAAATTTTGAAATTCTTAAAAATTCAAAAAAAAAATTATTAAATATTCTTACATTTTATATAATATTTGATGTATACTGATAGAATAAATATATTATGTTTAGAAGGAAACCATTAATGAGTTACAAAATGCGACAGATTCTCACTAGGCGCTAAACGCGCAGGGGCCTCCGGCATCCACCTGCATGCGTTTTTGTTATTAACTAGCCGCTCCGCGGCAGGGCTCCGCCGTTCACCTGTATGCGACAGATTCGCCTACGTGTGTTTTTGTTATTATTACATAGAATTGACCACCGATTTGGGTGGATGCACCGAGAAGCTTGAATGCAGGTTGTTGCTTTAATTGGTTGGCCACACTCCTGCGGACTGTGATGGGGGTACATAGCACCCAAATTTGTTAATTATAACCGTAATGTGACCGTTTCACATTTTAAGGTACCAGCTATAACCGTTTGCGAACAATCCGTTCACTATTTTACGTATCGAATAGAAAAAAATATGTCAAAAATTACAGCTGTCAAAAAATAAATAACATTTTCGGATTCCTTGCATTCGAATTACATAAAAACGATACCAAACTTGCGAAATTCCGTTGACGTTGTACCTATTACTGACTTAAGAAACGTCAATTTGATAGCTGTCAAAAAATAGATAAAAATTTCGGATTCCTCATACTCAAATTATATAGAAACGATACCAAACTTGTGAAAATATGTTAACAAAAAAATGTCAAAAATGACAGCTGTCAAAAAATAAATACATTTTTCGGATAATTTATACTCAAATTATATAGAATCGATACAAAATTTTTGAAATCTTGTTAACCTTGCACTTATTCTTTACTAAAGAATCACCAATTTGACAGCTGTCAAAAAATAAATTTAATTTTCGGACTCCTTGCATTTGAATTACATAGAGTCGATTCTAAACTTGCGATATTTTGTTCACCTTGCACATTATTACTAACCTAAGAAACGTCAATTTGACAGCTGTCAAAAAATATATAAAATTTTCGAATTCCTCATACTCAAATTATATGGAAGCGATACCAAACTCGTGAATTTTTGTTAACATTGCAACTATTACCAACGTAATATACGTCAATTTGACAGCTGTCAAAAAATTTAAAAAATTTTCGGATTGCCTGCATTCGAGTTATACGAAATCGACACAAACTTTGCGAAATTATATTACCATTACGCCTATGATCGACAGTTAACCGAAATCAAAGAATTGTTAAAATTTACAGCTGTCAAAATATGAATTAAATTTTCGGATTCCTTGCCCTCGAATTATACGAAAACGACACCAACTTTGTGAAATTCTATTAATCTTGCAATTTTTACTAACAAAGAAAACGTCAATTTGACAGGTGTCAAAAAATAAATAAAATTTTTTAAATTCCTTTAATATTACTAACATAATGTGCTACTTGATTTTTCTTCAAATTGACAATTTACTAAATTATTCCTATTTTTCCACAAAATGCGAACCGGCCCTATTAAAAATTTGCTAAACATCCCATGTATTTTCACGAATTACGGTAAAAGCCACGCCTTTAATGCATTTCCAGCGAAATTTAGAAATTTTGCTGTCACCGTTACGAATTTTATTAATTTTCTCCAAGATCGAACATCTTTATGGTAACTTTATATATATCAAAATGTTCGGAAAAGATGACGGAATCAGATAAAAGTAGAAAGAAATCTCCAAAAGGAAAGCTATGGAAGATATAGCAGAGTAAACTGAACTTTTGAAAAAAAATTTTTTGACAAAATTTATAAAATATTTTTTTTATCCGCCAAAGGATATTTTTGGATCACGCAGTCGATGTTGAACGTAAAGGTAATTTATTCCTTTAAATGATAGGCTAAAGAACGATTGAAAAAGTTACATACACTAGCGTACAGATGGGTTTTAGTAAGAGGATGTCAAAATTAGTGCTTATTGCTTAATCGATTGTAGTTATTTTTGTATAAGAAATTAAGGAACTAAATTATGGTTTATAATCCTGTTTTGATGTGCTCTTTCTGATGACATATATAACATTTCGATCAAATATTATTTTACCCCATAAAAAGCAAAAAAAAAATTTGACGAAATCATCAAGTTCAGTTTTTCGCAAATTTTTCCATTTTATAGGCCTTTTAGCATGATATGATGTATTGTGAAATATTAGTATTTGAGATGACCTATCCACCGGTTCTAACCCGGAGCAAATCTATGCGACCCAAGTCGAATAATTCATTATCGAAAATGACCCTGCATTTTAATGCTTCCCAACTTTAAAAAAATCAAAAAATTGACTTCCCGACATTTTATTGAAAAAATCTCGCGACGAGTTTTTCTAAATAAGTTTCTTGATAACATACTAAAATATAAACTGAATCGTTTAAGTTTTACGAGACCGGCAAGTCGTCGAAGAAAATATCAAATTTTTTGCACATTTTCTGCTTATTTCGTTTAATAACTTACGAACGGAACACCCTGTATAATGACGTACATCGGCTAAGGATACGCCATATATACCAAAGTATACCCCAAAAGTTTCATTGCTCCAACGTGAGCCGTTTAGAAGAAATCGAATAACTGGTTTCAAGATGCACCCTGTTTCGGCTCTCCCATAAGAGCAATGTAAATTGGTCGTTGCAGACCATTTTGGAAATCGGGAAAATGGTAGGAAATTTTCGATTTTGGGCAACGATAGGGGTCATTATCGAAAGTCGAAATCCCATAGAATCTTTTCCATACCATTTCCATTCTCAAATCGGTCAATTAACTTCAGGATCTCGCTAAGAAAAAGGCTATTTTGGCCCATTTCGGCCGAATTTTGACAGTCAACAAATTGGGTTAATTTTATTCCAAGGCATACTGATTAAAATCGACGAAGTGTGCAGATTTGCAAAAATTGGCCGTCCCAGCTCGGAAAAACGTCGTTTTTCTCCCGATTGAAAGGAAATTTCGAAAATTTTGAAAAATAATAATGTGGTGAGAAATGATGGACGATGAAAATACGCTTATAGAGAACTCTCCGAAATAATATTTGTAGGAGTTATTCGTGACTAAACACGACTTTTAGTGAAAAATGGGTGAAAATGATTATATTTAATTTCGTTTAACCCTTTAGATCGCCATTCGAAGCGCGCTCTTGGTATGAATCTTCAAGTACCATCATTCCGCGTGACGAAAAAGCAATAAAATATGGAAAATGTTAAATACGAGAGCGTATAGAAGAATTTAAGTGTGGTGGTGACAAAAACACAATTTCAAAATTTTTAAAATTCAATCGTTAATAGTATTTTCGGTATTTAAATCGAAGAAACGAAATTATACGTATCGAATGTGATTTACCTCGAACTTTCCGGTAACGTAAACTAAAATTCGATCAAAGGCCGTTTTTACCTCGAAAAAAATGAAAAACCGTCCATTTTTACCCCGAAATATCAACATGTTCAGTATTTTCAAATTTCTCCCATCTTCTAATAACTTTAGGTATAGATAGATGTATTGATGGCACCTAGTTTTTGAGATGGCAAATCGAAAATTTGAAACCGCGTGTCGCTAGGACGCACCCAGTTCGAGCTATTAGGTACCCAAAATGACCCTTTTTTGCCAAATTTCGACTTTGAAAAATTCTTTTAAATTACTTCTAATCGTCGTACGATACCCAATTTCAATAGGGTTCTGAAGCGACCGGTCATTGTCACACTCTGAAAATTTAAATCGAAAAAATTGCGATTTGCGACCTGAAATCCGGATCAACGGGAATCGCCGAAAAGTCGACTTTGACGCTTAATAACTTCGAAACGGCACACCCTGTATACTCGAAAATTTGAAACAATACGCGCGCACTATCCAAAAGTAAAACCAAAAAGTTTCGTCGCTTCGACTCTGACAGTTTTTTCTCCAGAAATTCGCAACCTCTAAAATGTCGAAAAAGACGACAACGGACGAACTCAAGGTCACTCTCAAGATGTAATACATAGCGACCGGGACGGGCGCTATGTAACTAGGGGGGCATAGCCCCCCTAGGCGCTCCGCGCGGGGCTCCGCGGACCCTCTGTATGCGACAGATTCGCCTATATGTGTTTTGTTATTACCTAGATATGACCGCCGATTTGCGTGGATGCACCGAGAAGCTTGAATGCAGGTTGATGCTTTAATTGGTTGGCCACACTCCTGCGGACTGTGATGGGGGTACATAGCACCCAAATTTGTTAATTATAACATATGTGACCGTTTCACATTTTAAGGAACCAGCTATAACCGATTGCGAAAAATCCGTTCACTATATTACGTATCGAATAGAGAAAAATATGTCAAGAATGACAGCTGTCAAAAAATAAATAACATTTTCGGATTCCTTGTATTCGAATTACATAAAAACGATACCAAACTTGCGAAATTCCGTTGACCTTGTACCTATTACTGACTTAAGAAACGTCAATTTGACAGCTGTGAAAAAATAGATAAAAATTTCGGATTCCTCATACTCAAATTATATAGAAACGATACCAAACTTGTTAAAACATGTCAACAAAAAAATGTCAAAAATGACAGCTGTCAGAAAATAAATATATTTTTCGGATAACTTATACTCAAATTATATAGAATCGATACAAAATTTTTGAAATTTTGTTAACCTTGCACTTATTCTTTACTAAAGAATCATCAATTTGACAGCTGTCAAAAAATAAATTTAATTTTCGGACTCCTTGCATTTGAATTACATAGACACGATACTAAACTTGCGTTATTTTGTTCACCTTGCACATATTACTAACCTAAGAAACGTCAATTTGACAGCTGTCAAAAAATATATAAAATTTTCGAATTCCTCATACTCAAATTATATAGAGGCGATACCAAACTCGTGAATTTTTGTTAACATTGCAACTATTACCAACGTAATATACGTCAATTTGACAGCTGTCAAAAAATTAATAAATTTTTTGGATTGCCTGCATTCGAGTTATACGAAATCGACACCAACTTTGCGAAATTCTGTTACGATTACGCCTATGATCGACAGTTAACCGAAATCAAAGAATTGTTAAAAATGACAGCTGTCAAAATATGAATTAAATTTTCGTATTCCTTGCCCTCGAATTATACGAAAACGACACCAACTTTGTGAAATTCTATTAATCTTGCACTTTATACTAACCAAGGAAACGTCAATTTGACAGGTGTCAAAAAATTTAAAATATTTTTTAAATCCTTTTAGCAATATTAACATAACGTACTAGTTGAATTTTCTTCAAATTGCCAATTTATCAAATTAAGCCTATTTTTCCAGACGGTGTGCATGATTTATTCAAATCTGATGAATTTAAACACTTGCCCTTGTCTAATTTTCACTAAATACTGTAAAAGCCACGCCATTCATGCATTTCGAGCGAAAGTTGGAAATTTTGCTGTCACCGTTACGAATTTTCTTAATTTTCTCCAAGTTCGAACATCTTTATGATAACTTTATATATATCAAAATGTTCGGAAAAGATGAGGGAATCAGATAAACCTAGAAAGAAATCTCCAACAGGAAAGTTATAGAAGATATAGCAGAATAAACTTGACTTTTAATAAAAAAAATTTCGAAAAAATTTATAAAATATTTTTTTTATCCGCCAAAGGATATTTTGGGGTCACGCAGTCGATGTGGAACGTAAAGGTAATTTATTCCTTTAAACGATAGGCTAAAGAACAATTGAAAAAGTTACATACACTAGCGTACAGATGGGTTTTAGTAAGAGGATGTCATAATTAGTGATTATTGCTTAAACGATTGTAGTTATTTTTGTATAAGAAATTAAGAAACTAAATTATGGTTTATAATCGAGTTCTGATATGCTCTTTCTGATGACATATATAACATTTCGATGAAATATTATTTTACCCCATAAAAAGCAAAAAAAAATTTTTACAAAATCATCAAGTTCAGTTTTTCACAAATTTCTCCATTTTATAGGCCTTTTAGCATGATATGATGTATTGTGAAATATTAGTATTTGAGATGACCTATGCACCGGTTCAAACCCGGAGCAAATCTATGCGACCCAAGTCGAATAATTCATTATCGAAAATGACCCTGCATTTCCATGCTTTCCAACTTTAAAAAAATCCAAAAAATTGACTTCCCGATATTTTATCAAAAAACCCTCGCGACGAGTTTTTCTAAATAAGTTTCTTGATAACATACTAGAATATAAACTGAATCGCTTAAGTTTTACGAGACCAGCAAGTCGTAGAAAAAAATATTTAATTTTTTGCACATTTTCTGACTATTTCGTTTAATAACTTATGAACGGAACACCCTGTATAATGACGTACATCGGCTAAGGATACGCCATATATACTAAAATATACCCAAAAAGTTTCATTGCTCCAACGTGGACGGTTTAGAAGAAATGAAATAAATTGTGTCAAGATGCACCGTTTTTGGACGCTCCCATAAGCCCAATGTAAATATGTCGTTGCAGACCATTTTGGAAATCGGGAAAATGGTAGGAAATTTTCCATTTTGGGCAACGATAGGGGTCATTATCGAAAGCCGAAATCCCATAGAATCTTTTCCATACCATTTCCATCCTCAAATCGTTCAATTAACTTCAGGATCTCGCTAAGAAAAAGGCTATTTTGGCCCATTTCGGCCGAATTTTGACAGTCAACAAATTGGGTTAATTTTATTCCAAGGCATGCTGATTAAAATCGACGAAGTGTGCAGATTTGCAAAAATTGGCCGTCCCAGCTCGGAAAAACGTCATTTTTCTCCTGATTGAAAGGAAATTTCAAAAATTTTGAAAAATAATAATGTTTAGATAAAAGATGGACGAAAAGAATACGCATATAAAGAACTCTCCGAAATGATATTTGTGGGAGTTATTCGTGACTAAACAGAACTTTTAGTGAAAAATGGGTGAAAATGGATATACTTAATTTTTTTTAACCCTTTAGATCGTAATTCGAAACGCGCTCTTGGTATGAATCTTAAAGTGCCATCATTCCGCTTGACGAAAAAGCAAAAAAATATGGAAAATGTTAAATAGGAAAGCGTATAGACGAAATTAAGTGTAGCGGTGACAAAAAAAACCAGTTCCAAATTTCTAAAATTCATTCGTTAATAGTAATTTCGGAATTTAAATCGAAGAAACGAAAATATACGTATCGAATGTGATTTACCTAGATCTTTCCGGTAACGTAAACTAAAATTCGATCAAAGGCCGTTTTTACCTCGAAAAAAATTAAAATCCGTCCATTTTTACCCCGAAATATCAACTTGTTCAGTATTTTCAAATTTTTCCCATTTTCTAATAACTTTAGGTATAGATAGATGTATTGATGGCACCTAGTTTTTGAGATGGGAAATCTTAAATTTTAAACCGCGAGACGCTCGGACGCACCCAGTTCGAGCTATTAGGTACCAAAAATGACCATTTTTTGTCAAATTTCGACTTTCAAAAATTCTTTTAAATTACTTCTAATCGTCGTACGTTGCCCAGTTTCAATAGGGTTCTGTAGCGACCGGTCCACTCCACACTCCGAAAATTTAAATCGAAAAAATTGAGTTTTGCGACTTGAAATGTGTCCCAACGGGAATCGCCGAAAAGTCGACTTTGACGCTTAATAACTTTGAAACTGTTCACCCTGTATATTTTAAATTTTGAGACAACACGCGCGAACTATCCGAAATTAAAACCAAAAAGTTTGATGGTTTCAACGCTGATAGTTTTCTCGCAAAAAATTCGCAACCTCAAAAATGTCAAAAGATACGACGACGACGACGACGACGACGACAACGGACGAACTCAAGGTCACCCACTGGCCGTAATACATAGCATCCGAAGGGTGCTATGTAACTAGGGGGGCATAGCCCCCCTAGGCGCTCCGCGCGGGGCTCCGCGGACCCTCTATATGCGACAGATTCGCCTATATGTGTTTTTTATTACCCAGAGTTCTCAACCGATTTGCGTGGATGCATCGAGAAGTTTGAATGCAGGTTGATGCTTTAATTGGTTGGCCACACTCCTGCGGACTGTGATGGGGGTACATAGCACCCAAATTCGTACATTATAACATATGTTACCATTTTACATTTTAAGGGACCAGCTATAACCGATTGCAAACAAACCGTTCACTATATTACGTATCGAATAGAAAAAAATATGTCAAAAATGACAGCTGTCAAAAAATAAACAACATTTTCGGATTCCTTGCATTCGAATTACATAGAAACGATACCAAACTTACAAAATTCCGTTAACCTTATACCTATTATTGACCTAAGAAACGTCAATTTGACAGCTGTCAAAAAATAGATAAAAATTTCGTATACCTCATTCTCAAATTATATCGAATCGATAGCAAACTTTTGAAATTCTGTTAACCTTGCACTTATTCTTTACTAAGGAATCCTCAATTTGACAGCTGTCAAAAAATATATAAAATTTTCGAATTACTTATTCCCCAAGTTATATTAATCCCCAAGTATTTTCATTTTTAATTTTTTTTTTATTTCTAAATAATTCAATGCAAATGCCTTAAAAATTTGAAGAAATCGATATATTTCGATTTTATTCGAAAAGTATTATCTCTACGGTAAAATTGTATATATCGTAAAGATGCACTTTGATAAGGTCTACAAGAAAGTAGTCTATAAAATTTTCTGTATCTACTATAGTTGTTGAGTTATTGAGCAAATCATGATTTCTATATTCTTGCAAATATCTCAAAAACGATTACATTTGAGAAAAAAAGTTTCGAACAAACAAAATATACTATCAAATTCTCTATCAGAAAGAAAATATACAAATTTTTCCTATTGGTTTAGATTACGGAGATATTTAAGAAAAACTGAAAAATATCAAGAAATTTTGAAATTCTTAAAAATTCAAAAAAAATTATTAAATATTCTTACATTTTATATAATATTTGATGTATACTGATAGAATAAATATATTATGTTTAGAAGGAAACCATTAATGAGTTACAAAATGCGACAGATTCTCACTAGGCGCTAAACGCGCAGGGGCCTCCGGCATCCACCTACATGCGTTTTTGTTATTAACTAGCCGCTCCGCGGCAGGGCTCCGCCGTTCACCTGTATGCGACAGATTCGCCTACGTGTGTTTTTGTTATTATTACATAGAATTGACCACCGATTTGGGTGGATGCACCGAGAAGCTTGAATGCAGGTTGATGCTTTAATTGGTTTGCCACACTCCTGCGGACTGTGATGGGGGTACATAGCACCCAAATTTGTTAATTATAACATATGTGACCGTTTCACATTTTAAGGTACCAGCTATAACCGATTGCGAACAATCCGTTCACTATTTTACGTATCGAATAGAAAAAAATGACAGCTGTCAAAAAATAAATAACATTTTCGGATTCCTTGCATTCGAATTACATAAAAACGATACCAAACTTGCGAAATTCCGTTGACCTTGTACCTATTACTGACTTAAGAAACGTCAATTTGACAGCTGTCAAAAAATAGATAAAAATTTCGGATTCCTCATACTCAAATTATATAGAAACGATACCAAACTTGTTAAAACATGTCAACAAAAAAATGTTAAAAATGACAGCTGTCAAAAAATAAATACATTTTTCGGATAACTTATACTCAAATTATATAGAATCGATACAAAATTTTTGAAATTTTGTTAACCTTGCACTTATTCTTTACTAAAGAATCACCAATTTGACAGCTGTAAAAAAATTTATTTAATTTTCGGACTCCTTGCATTTGAATTACATAGAAACGATACTAAACTTGCGATATTTTGTTCACCTTGCACATATTACTAACCTAAGAAACGTCAATTTGACAGCTGTCAAAAAATAGATAAAAATTTCGGATTCCTCATACTCAAATTATATAGAAACGATACCAAACTTGTTAAAACATGTCAACAAAAAAATGTTAAAAATGACAGCTGTCAAAAAATAAATACATTTTTCGGATAACTTATACTCAAATTATATAGAATCGATACAAAATTTTTGAAATTTTGTTAACCTTGCACTTATTCTTTACTAAAGAATCACCAATTTGACAGCTGTAAAAAAATTTATTTAATTTTCGGACTCCTTGCATTTGAATTACATAGAAACGATACTAAACTTGCGATATTTTGTTCACCTTGCACATATTACTAACCTAAGAAACGTCAATTTGACAGCTGTCAAAAAATATATAAAATTTTCGAATTCCTCATACTCAAATTATATAGAAGCGATACCAAACTCGTGAATTTTTGTTAACATTGCAACTATTACCAACGTAATATACGTCAATTTGACAGCTGTCAAAATTTTTTAAAAATTTTTGGATTGCCTGCATTCGAGTTATACGAAATCGACACTAACTTTGCGAAATTATGTTACCATTACGCCTATGATCGACAGTTAACAGAAATCAAAGAATTGTTAAAAATGACAGCTGTCAAAATATGAATTAAATTTTCGGATTCCTTGCCCTCGAATTATACGAAAATGACACCAACTTTGTGAAATTCTATTAATCTTGCACTTTTTACTAACCAAGGAAACGTCAATTTGACAGGTGTCAAAAAATTTAAGATATTTTTTAAATCCTTTTACCAATATTAACATAACGTACTAGTTGAATTTTCTTCAAATTGCCAAATTATCAAATTAAGCCTATTTTTCCAGACGGTGTGCATGATTTATTCAAATCTGATGAATTTAAACATTTGCCCTTGTCTAATTTTCACTAAATACGGTAAAAGCCACGCCTTTCATGCATTTCCAGCGAAATTTAGAAATTTTGCTGTCACCGTTACGAATTTTATTAATTTTCTCCAAGATCGAACATCTTTATGGTAACTTTATATATATCAAAATGTTCGGAAAAGATGACGGAATCAGATAAACCTAGAAAGAAATCTCCAAAAGGAAAGCTATGGAAGATATAGCAGAGTAAACTGAACTTTTGAAAAAAAATTTTTTGACAAAATTTATAAAATATTTTTTTTATCCGCCAAAGGATATTTTTGGATCACGCAGTCGATGTTGAACGTAAAGGTAATTTATTCCTTTAAATGATAGGCTAAAGAACGATTGAAAAAGTTACATACACTAGCGTACAGCCGGCTTTTAGTAAGAGGATGTCAAAATTAGTGCTTATTGCTTAATCCATTGTAGTTACTTTTGTATAAGAAATTAAGAAACTAAATTATGGTTTACAATCGTGTTTTGATGTGCTCTTTCTGATGACATATATAACATTTCGATCAAATATTATTTTACCCCATAAAAAGCAAAAAAAAATTTTGACGAAATCATCAAGTTCAGTTTCACGCAAATTTCTCCACTTTATAGGTCTTTTAGCATGATATGATGTATTGTGAAATATTAGTATTTGAGATGACCTATCCACCGGTTCGAACCCGGAGCAAATCTATGCGACCCAAGTCGAATAATTAATTATCGAAAATGACCCTGCATTTTCATGCTTTCCAACTTTAAAAAAATCAAAAAATTGACTTCCCGACATTTTATCAAAAAAATCTCGCGACGAGTTTTTCTAAATAAGTTTCTTGATAACATACTAGAATATAAATTGAATCGCTTAAGTTTTACGAGACCGGCAAGCCGTAGAAAAAAATATTTAATTTTTTGCACATTTTCTGCTTATTTCGTTTAATAACTTATGAACGGAACACCCTGTATAATAAAGTACATCGGCTAAGGATACGCCATATATACCAAAGTATACCCCAAAAGTTTCATTGCTCCAACGTGAGCCGTTTAGAAGAAATCGAATAACTGGTTTCAAGATGCACCCTGTTTCGGCTCTCCCATAAGAGCAATGTAAATTGGCCGTTGCAGACCATTTTGGAAATCGGGAAAATGGTAGGAAATTTTCCATTTTGGGCAACGGTAGGGGTCATTATCGAAAGCCGAAATCCCATAGAATCTTTTCCATACCATTTCCATCCTCAAATCGGTCAATTAACTTCAGGATGTCGCTAAGAAAATGGCTATTTTTGGCCTATTTCGACCGAATTTGACAGCCAAAATATTTAGTAAAATTTCATCCGTCCGTCCGTTAAAATCCGAGTAAAGTTCAAGTCCAGTCGGCAGATTTGCAAAAATTGGCCGTCCCAGCTCGGTAAATTGTCGTTTTTCTCCCGATTGGAAGGAAATTTCGAAAATTTTGAAAAATAATAATGTGGTGAGAAATGATGGACGATGAAAATACGCTTATAGAGAACTCTCCGAAATAATATTTGTAGGAGTTATTCGTGACTAAACACGACTTTTAGTGAAAAATGGGTGAAAATGATTATATTTAATTTCGTTTAACCCTTTAGATCGTAATTCGAAACGCGCGCTTGGTATGAATCTTCAAGTACCATCATTCCGCGTGACGAAAAAGCAATAAAATATGAAAAATGTTAAATACGAGAGCGTATAGAAGAATTTAAGTGTGGTGGTGACAAAAACACAATTTCCAAATTTTTAAAATTCAATCGTTAATAGTATTTTCGGTATTTAAATCGAAGAAACGAAATTATACGTATCGAATGTGATTTACCTCGAACTTTCCGGTAAAGTAAACTAAATTTCGATCAAAAGCCGTTTTTACCTCGAAAAAAATGAAAAACCGTCCATTTTTACCCCGAAATATGAACTTGTTCAGTATTTTCAATTTTTTCCCATCTTCTAATAACTTTAGGTATAGATAGATGTATTGATGGCACCTAGTTTTTGAGATGGGAAATCGAAAATTTGAAACCGCGTGACCCTCGGACCCACCCAGTTCGAGCTATTCGGTACCCGAAATGACCATTTTTTGTCAAATTTCGACTTTCAAAAATTCTTTTAAATTACTTCCAATCGTCGTACGATACCCAATTTCAATAGGGTTCTGAAGCGCCCGGTCATTGTCACACTCTGAAAATTTAAATCGAAAAAATTGCGATTTGCGACCTGAAATCCGGATCAACGGGAATCGCCGAAAAGTCGACTTTGACGCTTAATAACTTCGAAACGGCACACCCTGTATACTCGAAAATTTGAGACAATACGCGCGCACTATCCGAATGTAAAACCAAAAAGTTTCGTCGCTTCGACTCTGACAGTTTTTTCTCCAAAAATACGGAACCTCGGAAATGTCAAAATCCACGACAACATCCGAACTCAAGGTCATGTACTGGACGTAATACATAGCGTCCGAAGGGCGCTATGTAACTAGGGGGGCATAGCCCCCCTAGGCGCTACCCGCGCAGGGGCCTCCGGCATCCACCTATATGTGTTTTGGTCATTACCTAGCCGCTCCGCGGCGAGGCTCCGCCGTTCATATAGGTTGATGCTTTAATTCGTTGGCCACACTCCTGCGGACTGTGATGGGGGTACATAGCACCCAACTTCGTTCATTATAACATATGTGACCGTTTAACATTTTAAGAGACCAGCTATATCCGATTGCGAACGATTCGCTTACTATATTACGTATCGAATAGAAAAAAATATGTCAAAAATGACAGCTGTAAAAAAATAAACAACATTTTCGGATTCCTTGCAATCGAATTACATAGAAACGATACCAAACTTTTGAAGTTCTGTTAACCAAGCCGCTCCGCGGCGGGGCTTCGCCGTCCACCTATTTGCGACAGATATCAAACCTTTGAAGTTCTGTTAACCTAGCCGCTCCGCGGCGGGGTTCCGCCGTCCACCTGTATGCGACAGATACCAAACATTTGAAGTTCAGTTAACCTAGCCGCTCCGCGGCGGGGCTCCGCCGTCCACCTATATGCGACAGATATCAAACCTTTGAAGTTCTGTTAACCTAGCCGTCCGCGGCGGGGCTCCGCCGTCCACCTATATGCGACAGATATCGAACCTTTGAAGTTCTGTTAACCTAGCCGCTCCGCGGCGGGGCTCCGCCTTCCTCCTATATGCGACAGATACCAAACATTTGAAGTTCTGTTAACCTAGCCGCTCCGCGGCGGGGCTCCGCCGTCCAATTATATGCGACAGATATCAAACCTTTGAAGTTCTGTTAACCTAGCCGCTCCGCGGCGGGGCTCTGCCGTCCACCTATATGCGATAGATATCAAACCTTTGATGTTCTGTTAACCTAGCCGCTCCGCGGCGGGGCTCCGCCGTCCATCTATATGCGACAGATATCAAACCTTTGAAGTTCTGTTAATCTAGCCGCTCCGCGGCGGGGCTCCGCCGTCCACCTATATGCGACAGATACCAAACTTTTGAAGTTCTGTTAACCTAGCCGCTCCGCCGTCCACCTATATGCGACAGATGCGAAACATTTGAAGCTCTGTTAACCTAGCCGCTCCGCGGCGGGGCTCCTCCGTCCACCTATTTGCGACAGATATGAAACCTTTGAAGTTCTGTTAACCTAGCCGCTCCGCGGCGGGGCTCTGCCGTCCACCTATATGCGACAGATATCAAACCTTTGAAGTTCTGTTAACCTAGCCGCTCCGCGGCGGGGTTCCGCCGTCCACCTATATGCGACAGATATCAAACCTTTGAAGTTCTGTTAACCTAGCTGCTCCGCGGCGGGGCTCCGCCGTCCACCTATATGCGACAGATACAAAACATTTGAAGTTCTGTTAACCTAGCCGCTCCGCGGCGGGGCTCCGCCGTCCACCTATATGCGACAGATATCAAACCTTTGAAGTTCTGTTAACCTAGCCGTCCACGGCGGGGCTCCGCCGTCCACCTATATGCGACAGATATCGAACCTTTGAAGTTCTGTTAACCTAGCCGCTCCGCGGCGGGGCTCCGCCGTCCACCTATATGCGACAGATGCCAAACATTTGAAGCTCTGTTAACCTAGCCGCTCCGCGGCGGGGCTCCGCCGTCCACCTATTTGCGACAGATATGAAACCTTTGAAGTTCTGTTAACCTAGCCGCTCCGCGGAGGGGCTCTGCCGTCCACCTATATGCGATAGATATCAAACCTTTGAAGTTCTGTTAACCTAGCCGCTCCGCGGCGGGGCTCCGCCGTCCATCTATATGCGACAGATATCAAACCTTTGAAGTTCTCTTAATCTAGCCGCTCCGCGGCGGGGCTCCGCCGTCCACCTATATGCGACAGATACCAAACTTTTGAAGTTCTGTTAACCTAGCCGCTCCGCCGTCCACCTATATGCGACAGATACCAAACCTTTGAAGTTTTGTTTACCTAGCCGCTCCACGGAGGGGCTCCGCCGTCCACCTATATGCGACAGATATGAAACCTTTGAAGTTCTGTTAACCTAGCCGCTCCGCGGCGGGGCTCCGCCGTCCACCTATATGCGACAGATACCAAACCTTTGAAGTTCTGTTAACCTAGCCGCTCCGCGGCGGGGCTCCGCCGTCCACCTATATGCGACAGATATCAAACCTTTGAAGTTCTGTTAACCTAGCTGCTCCGCGGCGGGGCTCCGCCGTCCACCTATATGCGACAGATACCAAACCTTTGAAGTTTTGTTTACCTAGCCGCTCCACGGCGGGGCTCCGCCGTCCACCTATATGCGACAGATACCAAACCTTTGAAGTTCTGTTAACCTAGCCGCTCCGCGGCGGGGCTCCGCCATCCACCTATATGCGACAGATATCAAACCTTTGAAGTTTTGTTTACCTAGCCGCTCCACGGAGGGTCTCCGCCGTCCACCTATATGCGACAGATATCAAACTTTTGAAGTTCTGTTAACCTAGCCGCTCCGCGGCGGCGCTCCGCCGTCCACCTATATGCGACAGATACCAAACTTTTGAAGTTCTGTTAACCTAGTCGCTCCGCGGCGGCGCTCCGCCGTCCACCTATATGCGACAGATACCAAACTTTTGAAGTTCTGTTAACCTAGCCGCTCAGCGGCAGGGCTCCGCCGTTCTCCTGGCAGTGACAGATTCGCCTACATGTGTTGTTGTTATTATTATTATTATTATTATTATCTAGATCTGACCACCGATTTGGGTTCAGCCTGAATGTAGGTTGATGTATTAATTGCTTGGCCACACTCCTGCGGACTGTGATGGGGGTACATAGCACCCAAGTTCGTTCATTATAACCATGTTACCGTTTCACATTTTAAGGGACCAGCTATAACCGATTGCGAACAATCCGTTCACTATATTACGTATCGAATAGAATAAAATATGTCAAAAATAACAGCTGTCAAAAAATAAACAACATTTTCGGATTCCTTGCATTCGAATTACATAGGAACGATACCAAACTTACAAAATTCCGTTAACCTTGTACCTATTATTGACCTAAGAAACGTCAATTTGACAGCTGTCAAACAATAGATAAAAATTTCGGATATCTCATACTCAAATTATATCGAATCGACACCAAACTTTTGAAATTCTGTCAACCTTGCACTTATTCTTTACTAAGGAATCCTCAATTTGACAGCTGTCAAAAAATATATAAAATTTTCGAATTACTTATTCCTCAAATTTTATTAATCCACAAGTATTTTCGTTTCTAATTTTTTTTAATTTCTAAATAATTCAATGCAAATGTCTTAAAAATTTGAAGAAATCGATATATTTCGATTTTATTCGAAAAGTACTATCTCTACGGTAAAATTGTATATATCGTAAAGATGCACTTTGATAAGGTCTACAAGAAAGTAGTCTATAAAATTTTCTGTATCTACTATAGTTGTTGAGATATTGAGCAAATCATGATTTCTATATTCTTGCAAATATCTCAAAAACGATTACATTTGAGAAAAAAAGTTTCGAACAAACAAAATATACTATAAAATTCTCTATCAGAAAGGAAATACACAAATTTTTCCTATTGGTTTAGATTACGGAGATATTTAAGAAAAACTGAAAAATATCAAGAAATTTTGAAATTCTTAAAAATTCAAAAAAAAAATTATTAAATATTCTTACATTTTATATAATATTTGATGTATACTGATAGATTAAATATATGTTTAGAAGGAAACCATTAATGAGTTTGAAAATATGAAATATTTTGGGTAGTTCGATTGTTGATTTACGTTTCATAACACCTCCAAACTAACAAAAAGTTACAAAATTGACACCTGCACAAATTTAAATAACAATTTCAAATTCCTCATACTCAAATGATACCAAACTTGTTAAAATATGTTAATAAAAATATGTCAAAAATAACAGCTGTCAAAAAATAAATTAAATTTTCGAATTCCTCATATTCAAATTATACAGAAACGATACCAAACTTGTGTAATTTTGTTAATATTGCACTTATTACTAACCTAAAAAACGTCAATATAACAGCTCTCAAATAATGAATAAAATTTTCGAATTCCTTGCATTCGAATTAGCCGAAATCGACTCCAACTTTGTGAAGTTCTATTAACCTTGCACTTTTTACTAACCAAAGAATAATCAATTTGACAGCTGTCAAAATATGAATTAAATTTTCGGATTCCTTGTCCTCGAATTATACGAAAACGACACCAAGCTCGTGATTTTCTGTTAACCTTGCACTTTTACTAACCAATGAAACATCAATTTGACAGGTGTCAAAAAAAATAAATCAAATTTTTTAAATTCCCCTAATATTACAAACATAATGTGCTACTTGATTTTTCTTCAAATTGACAATTTACTAAATTATTCCTATTTTTCCACAAAATGCGAAACGACCCTATTAAAAATTTGCTAAACATCCCATGTATTTTCATCAATTACGGTAAAAGCCACGCCTTTCATGCATTTCCAGCGAAATTTAGAAATTTTGCTGTCACCGTTACGAATTTTATTAATTTTCTCCAAGATCGAACATCTTTATGATAACTTTATATATATCAAAATGTTCGGAAAAGATGAGGGAATCAGATAAACCTAGGAGAGGAAAGTTATAGAAGATATAGCAGAGTAAACAGAGACTTTTAATTAAAAAAATTTCGAAAAAATTTATAAAATATTTTTTTTATCCGCCAAAGGATATTTTTGGATCACACAGTCGATGTGGAACGTAAAGGTCATTTCTTCCTTTAAACGATAGGCTAAAGAACCGTTGAAAAAGTTACATACACTAGCGTACAGCCGGCTTTCAGTAAGAGGATGTCAAAATTTGTTATTATTGCTTAATTGATTATAGTTATTTTTGTATAAGAAATGAAGAAACTAAACTATGGTCCATAATCGTGTTCTGATGTGCTTTTTCCGATGACGTACATAACATTTCGATGAAATATTATTTTACCCCATTAAAAGCAAAAAATAATTTTGACGAAATCATCAAGTTCAGTATTTCGCAAATTTCTCCATTTTATAGGCCTTTTAGAATGATATGATGTATTGTGAAATATTAGTATTTGAGATGACCTATTCACCGGTTCAAACCCGGAGCCAATCTATGCCACTCAAGTCGAATAATTCATTATCGAAAATGACCCTGCATTGCCCATGATTTACAACATTAAAAAAATCGAAAACCTGACTTCCCGACATTTTATCAAAAAACTCTCGCGACGAGTTTTTCTAAATAAGTTTCTTGATAACATACTAGAATATAAACTGAATCGCTTAAGTTTTACGAGACCGGCAAGTCGTAGAAAAAAATATTTAATTTTTTCACATTTTCTGATTATTTCGTTTAATAACTTATGAATGGAACACCCTGTATAATGAAGTATATGGGCTAAAGATACGCCATATATACCAAAATATACCCAAAAAGTTTCATTGCTCCAACGTGGACCGATTAGAAGAAATGAAATAAATTGTGTCAAGATGCACCGTTTTTGGACCCTCCCATAAGCCCAATGTAAATAGGTCGTTGCAGACCATTTTGGAAATCGGGAAAATGGTGGGAAATTTTCCATTTGGGGCAACGATAGGGATCATTATCCAAAGCCGAAATCCCATAGAATCTTTTCCATACCATTTCCATCCTCAAATCGTTCAATTAACTTCAGGATCTCGCTAAGAAAATGGCTATTTTGGCCCATTTCGGCCGAATTTTGACAGTCAACAAATTGGGTTAATTTTATTCCAAGGCATGCTGATTAAAATCGACGAAGTGTGCAGATTGGCAAAAATTGGCCGTCCCAGCTCGGTAAATTGTCGTTTTTCTCCCGATTGAAAGGAAATTTCGAAAATTTTGAAAAATAATAATGTGGTGAGAAAGGATGGACGATGCACATACGCATATAGAGAACTCTCCGAAATGATATTTGTAGGAGTTATTCGTGACTAAACAGAACTTTTGGAAAAAAAAATTTTGAGAAAATTTATAAAATATTTTTTTTATCCGCCAAAGGATATTTTTGGATCACACAGTCGATGTGGAACGTAAAGGTCATTTATTCCTTTAAACGATAGGCTAAAGAACCGTTGAAAAAGTTACATACACTAGCGTACAGCCGGCTTTCAGTAAGAGGATGTCAAAATTTGTGATTATTGCTTAATTGATTATAGTTATTTTTGTATAAGAAATGAAGAAACTAAACTATGGTCCATAATCGTGTTCTGATGTGCTCTTTCCGATGACTTACATAACATTTCGATGAAATATTATTTTACCCCATTAAAAGCAAAAAATAATTTTGACGAAATCATCAAGTTCAGTATTTCGCAAATTTCTCCATTTTATAGGCCTTTTAGAATGATATGTTGTATTGTGAAATATTAGTATTTGAGATGGCCTATTCACCGGTTCAAACCCGGAGCCAATCTATGCCACTCAAGTCGAATAATTCATTATCGAAAATGACCCTGCATTGCCCATGATTTACAACATTAAAAAAATCGAAAACCTGACTTCCCGACATTTTATCAAAAAACTCTCGCGACGAGTTTTTCTAAATAAGTTTCTTGATAACATACTAGAATATAAACTGAATCGCTTAAGTTTTACGAGACCGGCAAGTCGTAGAAAAAAACTATTTAATTTTTTCACATTTTCTGATTATTTCGTTTAATAACTTATGAACGGAACACCCTGTATAATGACGTACATCGGCTAAGGATACGCCACATATACCGAAATATACCCAAAAAGTTTCATTGCTCCAACGTGGACCGATTAGAAGAAATGAAATAAATTGTGTCAAGATGCACCGTTTTTGGACCCTCCCATAAGCCCAATGTAAATAGGTCGTTGCAGACCATTTTGGAAATCGGGAAAATAGTAGGAAATTTTCCATTTTGGGCAACGGTAGGGCTCATTATCGAAAGCCGAAATCCCATAGAATCTTTTCCATACCATTTCCATTCTCAAATCGGTCAATTAACTTCTGCATCTCGCTAAGAAAATGGCTATTTTTGGCCTATTTCGACCGAATTTTGACAGCCAAAATATTTAGTAAAATCTCGTCCGTCCGTCCGTTCAAATCCCAGTAAAGTTCAAGTCCAGCTTGCAGATTTGCAAAAATTGGCCGTCCCGGCTCGGTAAATTGTCGTTTTTCTCCCGATTGGAAGGAAATTTCGAAAATTTTGAAAAATAATAATGTGGTGAGAAAGGATGGACGATGAAAATACGCTTATAGAGAACTCTCCGAAATGATATTTGTAGGAGTTATTCGTGACTAAACAAAACTTTTAGTGAAAAATGGGTGAAAATGGATATACTTAATTTCTTTTAACCCTTTAGATCGTAATTCGAAGCGCGCTCTTGGTATGAATCTTCAAGTACCATCATTCCGCTTGACGAAAAAGCAATAAAATATGGAAAATGTTAATTAGGAAAGCGTATAGACGAAATTTAGTGTAGCGGTGACAAAAAAACCTTTTCCAAATTTTTAAAATTCAATCGTTAATAGTAAATTCGGTATTTAAATCGAAGAAACGAAAATATACGTATCGGATGTGATTTACCTGGAACTTCCCGGTAAAGTAAATTAAATTTCGATCAAAAGCCGTTTTTACCTTGAAAAAAATTAAAAACCGTCCATTTTTACCCCGAAATATCAACTTGTTCAGTATTTTCAAATTTTTTCCATCTTCTAATAACTTTAGGTATAGATAGACGTATTGATGGCACCTAGTTTTTGAGATGGGAAATCGAAAATTTAAAACCGCATGACCCTCGGACCCACCCAGTTCGAGCTATTCGGTACCCGAAATGACCCTGTTTTGTCAAATTTCGACTTTGAAAAATTCTTTTAAATTACTTCTAATCGTCGTACGATACCCAATTTCAATAGGGTTCTGAAGCGGCCGGTCATTGTCACACTCTGAAAATTTAAATCGAAAAAATTGCGATTTGCGACCTGAAATCCGGATCAACGGGAATCGCCGAAAAGTCGACTTTGACGCTTAATAACTTCGAAACGGCACACCCTGTATACTCGAAAATTTGAGACAACACGCGCTCACTATCCAAAATTAAAACCAAAAAGTTTCGTCGCTTCGACTCTGACCGTTTTTTCTCCAGAAATTCGCAAGCTCGAAAATGTCAAAATCCACGACAACGGACGAACTCAAGGTCACACGTAGGACGTAATACATAGCACCATTTTGGTGCTATGTAACTAGGGGGCATAGCCCCCTAGGCGCTCCGCGCGGGGCTCCGCGGACCCTCTGTATGCGACAGATTCGCCTATATGTGTTTTTTATTACCTAGATTTGTCAACCGATTTGGGTGGATGCATCGAGAAGTTTGAATGCAGGTTGATGCTTTAATTCGTTTGCCACACTCCTGCGGACTGTGATGGGGGTACATAGCACCCAAATTCGTTCATTATAACATATGTTACCATTTTACATTTTAAGGGACCAGCTATAACCGATTGCAAACAAACCGTTCACTATATTACGTATCGAATAGAAAAAAATATGTCAAAAATGACAGCTGTCAAAAAATAAACAACATTTTCGGATTCCTTGCATTCGAATTACATAGAAACGATACCAAACTTACAAAATTCCGTTAACCTTATACCTATTATTGACCTAAGAAACGTCAATTTGACAGCTGTCAAAAAATAGATAAAAATTTCGTATACCTCATTCTCAAATTATATCGAATCGATAGCAAACTTTTGAAATTCTGTTAACCTTGCACTTATTCTTTACTAAGGAATCCTCAATTTGACAGCTGTCAAAAAATCTATAAAATTTTCGAATTAGGTATTCCCCAAATTATATTAATTCCCAAGTATTTTCATTTTTAATTTTTTTTTAATTTCTAAATAATTCATGCAAATGCCTTAAAAATTTGAAGAAATCGATATATTTCGATTTTATTCGAAAAGTATTATCTCTACGGTAAAATTGTATATATCCTAAAGATGCACTTTGATAAGGTCTACAAGAAAGTAGTCTATAAAATTTTCTGTATCTACTATAGTTGTTGAGTTATTGAGCAAATCATGATTTCTATATTCTTGCAAATATCTCAAAAACGATTACATTTGAGAAAAAAAGTTTCGAACAAACAAAATATACTATTAAATTCTCTATCAGAAAGGAAATATACAAATTTTTCCTATTGGTTTAGATTACGGAGATATTTAAGAAAAACTGAAAAATATCAAGAAATTTTGAAATTCTTAAAAATTCAAAAAAAAAAAATTATTAAATATTCTTACATTTTATATAATATTTGATGTATACTGATAGAATAAATATATTATGTTTAGAAGGAAACCATTAATGAGTTACAAAATGCGACAGATTCTCACTAGGCGCTAAACGCGCAGGGGCCTCCGGCATCCACCTACATGCGTTTTTGTTATTAACTAGCCGCTCCGCGGCAGGGCTCCGCCGTTCACCTGTATGCGACAGATTCGCCTACGTGTGTTTTTGTTATTATTACATAGAATTGACCACCGATTTGGGTGGATGCACCGAGAAGCTTGAATGTAGGTTGATGCATTAATTCGTTGGCCACACTCCTGCGGACTGTGATGGGGGTACATAGCACCCAAATTTGTTAATTATAACATATGTGACCGTTTCACATTTTAAGGTACCAGCTATAACCGATTGCGAACAATCCGTTCACTATTTTACGTATCGAATAGAAAAATATATGTAAAAAATTACAGCTGTCAAAAAATAAACAAAATTTTCGGATTCCTTGCATTCGAATTACATAAAAACGATACCAAACTTGCGAAATTCAGTTGACCTTGTACCTATTACTGACTTAAGAAACGTCAATTTGACAGCTGTCAAAAAATAGATAAAAATTTCGGATTCCTCATACTCAAATTATATAGAAACGATACCAAACTTGTTAAAACATGTCAACAAAAAAATGTCAAAAATGACAGCTGTCAAAAAATAAATACATTTTTCGGATAACTTATACTCAAATTATATAGAATCGATACAAAATTTTTGAAATTTTGTTAACCTTGCACTTATTCTTTACTAAAGAATCACCAATTTGACAGCTGTCAAAAAATAAATTTAATTTTCGGACTCCTTGCATTTGAATTACATAGAGTCGATACTAAACTTGCGATATTTTGTTCACCTTGCACATATTACTAACCTAAGAAACGTCAATTTGACAGCTGTCAAAAAATATATAAAATTTTCGAATTCCTCATACTCAAATTATATAGAAGCGATACCAAACTCGTGAATTTTTGTTAACATTGCAACTATTACCAAGGTAATATACGTCAATTTGACAGCTGTCAAAAAATTTTAAAAAATTTCGGATTGCCTGTATTCGAATTATACGAAATCGACACCAACTTTGCGAAATTATGTTACCATTACGCCTATGATCGACAGTTAACCGAAATCAAAGAATTGTTAAAAATTACAGCTGTCAAAATATGAATTAAATTTTCGGATTCCTTGCCCTCGAATTATACGAAAACGACACCAACTTTGTGAAATTCTATTAATCTTGCACTTTTTACTAACCAAGGAAACGTCAATTTGACAGGTGTCAAAAAATAAATAAAATTTTTTAAATTCCTTTAATATTACTAACATAATGTGCTACTTGATTTTTCTTCAAATTGACAATTTACTAAATTATTCCTATTTTTCCACAAAATGCGAAACGACCCTATTAAAAATTTGCTAAACGTCCCATGTATTTTCACCAATTACGGTAAAAGCCACGCCTTTCATGCATTTCCAGCGAAATTTAGAAATTTTGCTGTCACCGTTACGAATTTTATTAATTTTCTCCAAGATCGAACATCTTTATGATAACTTTATATATATCAAAATGTTCGGAAAAGATGACGGAATCAGATAAACCTAGAAAGAAATCTCCAAAAGGAAAGTTGTCGGAGATATAGCAGAGTAAACTGAACTTTTGAAAAAAAAAATTTTGAGAAAATTTATAAAATATTTTTTTTATCCGCCAAAGGATATTTTTGGGTCACGCAGTCGATGTGGAACGTAAAGGTAATTTATTCCTTTAAACGATAGGCTAAAGAACGATCGAAAAAGTTACATACACTAGCGTACAGATGGGTTTTAGTAAGAGGATGTCAAAATTAGTGCTTATTGCTTAATCGATTGTAGTTATTTTTGTATAAGAAATTAAGAAACTAAATTATGGTTTATAATCGTGTTTTGATGTGCTCTTTCTGATGACATATATAACATTTCGATGAAATATTATTTTACCCCATAAAAAGGAAAAAAAAATTTTGACGAAATCATCAAGTTCAGTTTCACGCAAATTTCTCCATTTTATAGGTCTTTTAGCATGATATGACGTATTGTGAAATATTAGTATTTGAGATGACCTATCCACCGGTTCAAACCCGGAGCCAATCTATGCTACTCAAGTCGATTAATTCATTATCGAAAATGACCCTGCATTTTAATGCTTCCCAACTTTAAAAAAATCAAAAAATTGACTTCCCGACATTTTATTGAAAAAATCTCGCGACGAGTTTTTCTAAATAAGTTTCTTGATAACATACTAGAATATAAACTGAATCGCTTAAGTTTTACGAGACCGGCAAGTCGTAGAAAAAAATATTTAATTTTTTCACATTTTCTGATTATTTCATTTAATAACTTATGAACGGAACACCCTGTATAATGTCGTACGTCGGCTAAAGATACGCCATATATACCAAAGTATACCCAAAAAGTTGCATTGCTCCAACGTGAGCCGTTTAGAAGAAATGAAATAAATTGTGTCAAGATGCACCATTTTTGCATGCTCCCATAAGCCCAATGTAAATTGGTCGTTGCAGACCATTTTGGAAATCGGGAAAATGGTAGGAAATTTTCCATTTTGGGCAACGATAGGGGTCATTATCGAAAGCCGAAATCCCATAGAATCTTTTCCATACCATTTCCATGCTCAAATCGGTCAATTATCTGCAGCATCTTGCTAAGAAAATGGCTATTTTTGGCCTATTTCGACCGAATTTTGACAGTCAACAAATTGGGTTAATTTTATTCCAAGGCATGCTGAATAAAATCGACGAAGTGTGCAGATTTGCAAAAATTGGCCGTCCCAGCTCGGAAAAACGTCGTTTTTCTCCCGATTGAAAGGAAATTTCGAAAATTTTGAAAAATAATAATGTGGTGAGAAATGATGGACGATGCAAATGCGCTTATAGAGAACTCTCCGAAATGATATTTGTAGGAGTTATTCGTGACTAAACAGAACTTTTAGTGAAAAATGGTTGAAAATGGATATACTTAATTTTTTTTAACCCTTTAGATCGTAATTCGAAACGCGCTCTTGGTATGAATCTGAAAGTGCCATCATTCCGCTTGACGAAAAAGCAAAAAAATATGGAAAATGTTAAATAGGAAAGCGTATAGACGAAATTAAGTGTAGCGGTGACAAAAGTACAATTTCCAAATTTTTAAAATTCAATCGTTAATAGTATTTTCGGTTTTTAAATCGAAGAAACGAAATTATACGTATCGAATGTGATTTACCTCGAACTTTCCGGTAACGTAAACTAAAATTCGATCAAAAGCCGTTTTTACCTTGAAAAAAATGAAAAACCGTCCATTTTTACACCGAAATATCAACTTGTTCAGTATTTTCAATTTTTTCCCATTTTCTAATAACTTTAGGTATAGATAGATGTATTGATGGCACCTAGTTTTTGAGATGGGAAATCGAAAATTTGAAACTGCGTGACCCTCGGACCCACCCAGTTCGAGCTATTAGGTACCAAAAATGACCATTTTTTGTCAAATTTCGACTTTCAAAAATTCTTTTAAATTACTTCTAATCGTCGTACGTTACCCAGTTTCAATAGGGTTCTGTAGCGACCGGTCCACTCCACGTTCCGAAAATTTAAATCGAAAAAATTGAGTTTTGCGACTTGAAATGTGTTTCAACGGGAATCGCCGAAAAGTCGACTTTGACGCTTAATAACTTCGAAACGGTTCACCCTGTATATTTTAAATTTTGAGACAATACGCGCGCACTATCCAAAATTAAAACCAAAAAGTTTCGTCGTTTCGACTCTGATAGTTTTTTCTCCAGAAATTCGCAACCTCGAAAATGTCGAAAAAGACGACAACGGACGAACTCAAGGTCACCCACTGGACGTAATACATAGCGACCGGGACGGGCGCTATGTAACTAGGGGGGCATAGCCCCCCTAGGCGCTCCGCGCGGGGCTCCGCGGACCCTCTTTTTGCGACAGATTCGCCTATATGTGTTTTGTTATTACCTAGATTTATCAACCGATTTGCGTGGATACACCGAGAAGTTTGAATGCAGGTTGATGCTTTAATTGGTTGGCCACACTCCTGCGGACTGTGTTGGGGGTACATAGCACCCAAATTCGTTCATTATAACATATGTTACCGTTTCACATTTTAAGGGACCAGCTATAACCGATTGCGAACAATCCGTTCACTATTTTACGTATCGAATAGAAAAAATATTTAAAAAATGACAGCTGTCAAAAATAAACAAAATTTTCGGATTCCTTGCATTCGAATTACATAGAAACGATACCAAACTTGCGAAATTCCGTTGACCTTGTACATACTACTGACTTAGGAAACGTCAATTTGACAGCTGTCAAAAAATAGATAAAAATTTCGGATTCCTCATACTCAAATTATATCGAATCGACACCAAACTTTTGAAATTCTGTTAACCTTGCACTTATTCTTTACTAAGGAATCCTCAATTTGACAGCTGTCAAAAAATCTATAAAATTTTCGAATTAGGTATTCCCCAAATTATATTAATTCCCAAGTATTTTCATTTTTAATTTTTTTTTAATTTCTAAATACTTAATTCATGCAAATGCCTTAAAAATTTGAAGAAATCGATATATTTCGATTTTATTCGAAAAGTATTATCTCTACGGTAAAATTGTATTTATCCTAAAGATGCACTTTGATAAGGTCTACAAGAAAGTAGTCTATAAAATTTTCTGTATCTACTATAGTTGTTGAGTTATTGAGGAAATCATGATTTCTATATTCTTGCAAATATCTCAAAAACGATTACATTTGAGAAAAAAGTTTCGAACAAACAAAATATACTATCAAATTCTCTATCAGAAAGGAAATATACAAATTTTTCCTATTGGTTTAGATTACGGAGATATTTAAGAAAAACTGAAAAATATCAAGAAATTTTGAAATTCTTAAAAATTCAAAAAAAAAATTATTAAATATTCTTACATTTTATATAATATTTGATGTATACTGATAGAATAAATATATTATGTTTAGAAGGAAACCATTAATGAGTTACAAAATGCGACAGATTCTCACTAGGCGCTAAACGCGCAGGGGCCTCCGGCATCCACCTACATGCGTTTTTGTTATTAACTAGCCGCTCCGCGGCAGGGCTCCGCCGTTCACCTGTATGCGACAGATTCGCCTATATGTGTTTTGTTATTACCTAGATTTATCAACCGATTTGGGTAGATGCATCGAGAAGTTTGAATGCAGGTTGATGCTTTAATTCGTTTGCCACACTCCTGCGGACTGTGATGGGGGTACATAGCACCCAAATTTGTTAATTATAACCGTAATGTGACCGTTTCACATTTTAAGGTACCAGCTATAACCGTTTGCGAACAATCCGTTCACTATTTTACGTATCGAATAGAAAAAAATATGTCAAAAATTACAGCTGTCAAAAAATAAATAACATTTTCGGATTCCTTGCATTCGAATTACATAAAAACGATACCAAACTTGCGAAATTCCGTTGACCTTGTACCTATTACTGACTTAAGAAACGTCAATTTGACAGCTGTCAAAAAATAGATAAAAATGTCGGATTCCTCATACTCAAATTATATAGAAACGATACCAAACTTGTGAAAATATGTTAACAAAAAAATGTCAAAAATGACAGCTGTCAAAAAGTAAATACATTTTTCGGATAACATATACTCAAATTATATTGAATCGATACAAAATTTTTGAAATTTTGTTAACCTTGCACTTATTCTTTACTAAAGAATCACCAATTTGACAGCTGTCAAAAAATAAATTTAATTTTCGGACTCCTTGCATTTGAATTACATAGAGTCGATACTAAACTTGCGATATTTTGTTCACCTTGCACATATTACTAACCTAAGAAACGTCAATTTGACAGCTGTCAAAAAATATATAAAATTTTCGAATTCCTCATACTCAAATTATATAGAAGCGATACCAAACTCATGAATTTTTGTTAACTTTGGAACTATTACCAACGTAATATACGTCAATTTGACAGCTGTCAAAAAATTAATAAAATTTTCGGATTGCCTGCATTCGAGTTATACGAAATCGACACCAACTTTACGAAATTATGTTATCATTACGCCTATGATCGACAATTAACCGAAATCAAAGAATTGTTAAAATGACAGCTGTCAAAATATGAATTAAATTTTCGGATTCCTTGCCCTCGAATTATACGAAAACGACACCAACTTTGTGAAATTCTATTAATCTTGCACTTTTTACTAACCAAGGAAACGTCAATTTGACAGGTGTCAAAAAATAAATAAAATTTTTTAAATTCCTTTAATATTACTAACATAATGTGCTACTTGATTTTTCTTCAAATTGACAATTTACTAAATTATTCCTATTTTTCCACAAAATGCGAAACGACCCTATTAAAAATTTGCTAAACATCCCATGTATTTTCACCAATTACGGTAAAAGCCACGCCTTTCATGCATATCGAGCCGAATTTAGAAATTTTGCTGTCAATCTCCAAAAGGAAAGCTATGGAAGATATAGCAGAGTAAACTGAACTTTTGAAAAAAAATTTTTTGACAAAATTTATAAAAAATTTTTTTTATCCGCCAAAGGATATTTTTGGATCACGCAGTCGATGTTGAACGTAAAGGTAATTTATTCCTTTAAATGATAGGCTAAAGAACGATTGAAAAAGTTACATACACTAGCGTACAGATGGGTTTTAGTAAGAGGATGTCAAAATTAGTGCTTATTGCTTAATCGATTGTAGTTATTTTTGTATAAGAAATTAAGAAACTAAATTATGGTTTACAATCGTGTTTTGATGTGCTCTTTCTGATGACATATATAACATTTCGATCAAATATTATTTTACCCCATAAAAAGCAAAAAAAAATTTTGACGAATTCATCAAGTTCAGTTTCACGCAAATTTCTCCACTTTATAGGTCTTTGAGCATGATATGATGTATTGTGAAATATTAGTATTTGAGATGACCTATCCACCGGTTCGAACCCGGTGCCAATCTATGCGACCCAAGTCGAATAATTAATTATGGAAAATGACCCTGCATTTCCATGCTTTCCAACTTTGAAAAAATCAAAAAATTGACTTCCCGACATTTTATTGAAAAAATCTCGCGACGACTTTTTCTAAATAAGTTTCTTGATAACATACTAGAATATGAACTGAATCGCTTAAGTTTTACGAGACCGGCAAGTCGTCGAAAAAAATATTTAATTTTTTCACATTTTCTGATTATTTCGTTTAATAACTTATTAACGGGACACCCTGTATAATGACGTACATCGGCTAAAGATACGCCATATATACCAAAGTATACCCCAAAAGTTTCATTGCTCCAACGTGAGCCGTTTAGAAGAAATGAAATAAATTGTGTCAAGATGCACCGTTTTTGCATGCTGCCATAAGCCCAATGTAAATAGGTCGTTGCAGACCATTTTGGAAATCGGGAAAATGGTAGGAAATTTTCCATTTTGGGCAACGATAGGGGTCATTATCGAAAGCCGAAATCCCATAGAATCTTTTCCATACCATTTCCATCCTCAAATCGTTTAATTAACTTCAGGATCTCGCTAAGAAAAAGGCTATTTTGGCCCATTTCGGCCGAATTTTGACAGTCAACAAATTGGGTTAATTTTATTCCAAGGCATGCTGTTTAAAATCGACGAAGTGTGCAGATTTGCAAAAATTGGCCGTCCCAGCTCGGAAAAACGTCATTTTTCTCCCGATTGGAAGGAAATTTCGAAAAGTTTGAAAAATAATAATGTTGAGAGAAAAGATGGACGATGAAAATACGCTTATAGAGAACTCTCCGAAATGATATTTGTAGGAGTTATTCGTGACTAAACAGAACTTTTAGTGAAAAATGGTTGAAAATGGATATATTTAATTTTTTTTAACCCTTTAGATCGTAATTCGAAACGCGCTCTTGGTATGAATCTGAAAGTGCCATCATTCCGCTTGACGAAAAAGCAAAAAAATATGGAAAATGTTAAATAGGAAAGCGTATAGACGAAATTAAGTGTAGCGGTGACAAAAGTACAATTTCCAAATTTTTAAAATTCAATCGTTAATAGTATTTTCGGTTTTTAAATCGAAGAAACGAAATTATACGTATCGAATGTGATTTACCTCGAACTTTCCGGTAAAGTAAACTAAATTTCGATCAAAAGCCGTTTTTACCTCGAAAAAAATCAAAAACCGTCCATTTTTACCCCGAAATATCAACTTGTTCAGTATTTTCAATTTTTTCCCATCTTCCAATAACTTTAGGTATAGATAGATGTATTGATGGCACCTAGTTTTTGAGATGGGAATTCGAAAATTTAAAACTGCGTGTCGCTAGGACGCACCCAGTTCGAGCTATTCGGTACCCGAAATGACCCTGTTTTGTCAAATTTCGACTTTGAAAAATTCTTTTAAATTACTTCTAATCGTCGTACGTTACCCAGTTTCAATAGGGTTCTGTAGCGACCGGTCCACTCCACGTTCCGAAAATTTAAATCGAAAAAATTGAGTTTTGCGACTTGAAATGGATTTCAACGGGAATCGCGGAAAAGTCGACTTTGACGCTTAATAACTTCGAAACGGCACACCCTGTATACTCGAAAATTTGAGACAATACGCGCGCACTATCCGAAAGTAAAACCAAAAAGTTTCGTCGCTTCGACTCTGACCGTTTTTTCTCCAAAAATTCGCAACCTCGAAAATGTCGAAAAAGTCGGCAACATCCGAACTCAAGGTCACGTACTGGACGTAATACATAGCGACCGGGACGGGCGCTATGTAACTAGGGGGGCACAGCCCCCCTAGGCGCTCCGCGCGGGGCTCCGCGGACCCTCTGTATGCGACAGATTCGCCTATATGTGTTTTGTTAGTACCTAGATATGACCACCGATTTGGGTGGATACACCGAGAAGCTTCAATGCAGGTTGATGCTTTAATTGGTTGGCCACACTCCTGCGGACTGTGATGGGGGTACATAGCACCCAAATTTGTTAATTATAACATATGTGACCGTTTCGCATTTTAAGGAACCAGCTATAATCGATTGCAAACAAACCGTTCACTATATTACGTATCGAATAGAAAAAAATATGTCAAAAATGACAGCTGTCAAAAAATAAACAACATTTTCGGATTCCTTGCATTCGAATTACATAGAAACGATACCAAACTTACAAAATTCCGTTAACCTTATACCTATTATTGACCTAAGAAACGTCAATTTGACAGCTGTCAAAAAATAGATAAAAATTTCGTATACCTCATTCTCAAATTATATCGAATCGATAGCAAACTTTTGAAATTCTGTTAACCTTGCACTTATTCTTTACTAAGGAATCCTCAATTTGACAGCTGTCAAAAAATATATAAAATTTTCGAATTACTTATTCCCCAAATTATATTAATCGCCAAGTATTTTCATTTTTAATTTTTTTTTTATTTCTAAATAATTCATGCAATAAATGCCTTAAAAATTTGAAGAAATCGATATATTTCGATTTTATTCGAAAAGTATTATCTCTACGGTAAAATTGTATATATCGTAAAGATGCACTTTGATAAGGTCTACAAGAAAGTAGTCTATAAAATTTTCTGTATCTACTATAGTTGTTGAGTTATTGAGGAAATCATGATTTCTATATTCTTGCAAATATCTCAAAAACGATTACATTTGAGAAAAAAAGTTTCGAACAAACAAAATATACTATCAAATTCTCTATCAGAAAGGAAATATACAAATTTTTCCTATTGGTTTAGATTACGGAGATATTTAAGAAAAACGGAAAAATATCAAGAAATTTTGAAATTCTTAAAAATTCAAAAAAAATTATTAAATATTCTTACATTTTATATAATATTTGATGTATACTGATAGAATAAATATATTATGTTTAGAAGGAAACCATTAATGAGTTACAAAATGCGACAGATTCTCGCTAGGCGCTAAACGCGCAGGGGCCTCCGGCATCCACCTACATGCGTTTTTGTTATTACCTAGCCGCTCCGCGGCAGGGCTCCGCCGTTCACCTGTATGCGACAGATTCGCCTACGTGTGTTTTTGTTATTATTACATAGAATTGACCACCGATTTGGGTGGATGCACCGAGAAGCTTGAATGTAGGTTGATGCATTAATTCGTTGGCCACACTCCTGCGGACTGTGATGGGGGTACATAGCACCCAAATTTGTTAATTATAACCGTAATGTGACCGTTTCACATTTTAAGGTACCAGCTATAACCGTTTGCGAACAATCCGTTCACTATTTTACGTATCGAATAGAAAAAAATATGTCAAAAATTACAGCTGTCAAAAAATAATTAACATTTTCGGATTCCTTGCATTCGAATTACATAAAAACGATACCAAACTTGCGAAATTCCGTTGACGTTGTACCTATTACTGACTTAAGGAACGTCAATTTGATAGCTGTCAAAAAATAGATAAAAATTTCGGATTCCTCATACTCAAATTATATAGAAACGATACCAAACTTGTGAAAATATGTTAACAAAAAAATGTCAAAAATGACAGCTGTCAAAAAATAAATTTAATTTTCGGACTCCTTGCATTTGAATTACATAGAGACGATACTAAACTTGCGATATTTTGTTCACCTTGCACATATTACTAACCTAAGAAACGTCAATTTGACAGCTGTCAAAAAATGTATAAAATTTTCGAATTCCTCATACTCAAATTATATAGAAGCGATACCAAACTCGTGAATTTTTGTTAACTTTGGAACTATTACCAACGTAATATACGTCAATTTGACAGCTGTCAAAAAATTAATAAAATTTTCGGATTGCCTGCATTCGAGTTATACGAAATCGACACCAACTTTACGAAATTATGTTATCATTACGCCTATGATCGACAGTTAACCGAAATCAAAGAATTGTTAAAATGACAGCTGTCAAAATATGAATTAAATTTTCGGATTCCTTGCCCTCGAATTATACGAAAACGACACCAACTTTGTGAAATTCTATTAATCTTGCAATTTTTACTAACAAAGAAAACGTCAATTTGACAGGTGTCAAAAAATAAATAAAATTTTTTAAATTCCTTTAATATTACTAACATAATGTGCTACTTGATTTTTCTTCAAATTGACAATTTACTAAATTATTCCTATTTTTCCACAAAATGCGAAACGACCCTATTAAAAATTTGCTAAACATCCCATGTATTTTCACGAATTACGGTAAAAGCCACGCCTTTCATACATTTCGAGCGAAAGTTAGAAATTTTGCTGTCACCGTTACGAATTTTCTTAATTTTCTCCAAGTTCGAACATCTTTATGATAACTTTATATACATCAAAATGTTCGGAAAAGATGAGGGAATCAGATAAACCTAGAAAGAAATCTCTAAACGAAAAGTTATAGAAGATATAGCAGAGTAAACTTGACTTTTAATAAAAAAAATTTTGAGAAAATTTATAAAATATTTTTTTTATCCGCCAAAGGATATTTTTGGGTCACGCAGTCGATGTGGAACATAAAGGTAATTTATTCCTTTAAACGATAGGCTAAAGAACGATTGAAAAAGTTACATACACTAGCGTACAGATGGGTTTTAGTAAGAGGATGTCAAAATTAGTGCTTATTGCTTAATCGATTGTAGTTATTTTTGTATAAGAAATTAAGAAACTAAATTATGGTCTATAATCGTGTTCTGATGTGCTCTTTCTGATGACATATATAACATTTCGATCAAATATTATTTTACCCCATAAAAAGCAAAAAAAAAATTTGACGAAATCATCAAGTTCAGTTTTTCGCAAATTTCTCCATTTTATAGGCCTTTCAGCATGATATGATGTATTGTGAAATATTAGTATTTGAGATGACCTATCCACCGGTTCTAACCCGGAGCAAATCTATGCGACCCAAGTCGAATAATTAATTATCGAAAATGACCCTGCATTTCCATGCTTTCCAACTTTAAAAAAATCAAAAAATTGACTTCCCGACATTTTATTGAAAAAATCTCGCGACGACTTTTTCTAAATAAGTTTCTTGATAACATACTAGAATATGAACTGAATCGCTTAAGTTTTACGAGACCGGCAAGTCGTCGAAGAAAATATTTAATTTTTTGCACATTTTCTGCTTATTTCGTTTAATAACTTATGAACGGAACACCCTGTATAATGTCGTACATCGGCAAAGGATACGCCATATATACCAAAGTATACCCCAAAAGTTTCATTGCTCCAACGTGAGCCGTTTAGAAGAAATCGAATAACTGGTTTCAAGATGCACCCGGTTTCGGCTCTCCCATAAGAGCAATGTAAATATGTCGTTGCAGACCATTTTGGAAATCGGGAAAATGGTAGGAAATTTTCGATTTTGGGCAACGATAGGGGTCATTATCGAAAGCCGAAATCCCATAGAATCTTTTCCATACCATTTCCATTCTCAAATCGGTCAATTAACGTCAGCATCTCGCTAAGAAAATGGCTATTTTTGGCCTATTTCGACCGAATTTTGACAGCCAAAATATTTAGTAAAATCTCGTCCGTCCGTCCGTTAAAATCCGAGTAAAGTTCAAGTCCAGCTTGCAGATTTGCAAAAATTGGCCGTCCCGGCTCGGTAAATTGTCGTTTTCCTCCCGATTGGAAGGAAATTTCGAAAATTTTGAAAAATAATAATGTGGTGAGAAATGATGGACGATGAAAATACGCTTATAGAGAACTCTCCGAAATAATATTTGTAGGAGTTATTCGTGACTAAACAAAACTTTCAGTGAAAAATGGGTGAAAATGGTTATATTTAATTTCTTTTAACCCTTTAGATCGTAATTCGAAGCGCGCTCTTGGTATGAATCTTCAAGTACCATCATTCCGCGTGACGAAAAAGCAATAAAATATGGAAAATGTTAAATACGAGAGCGTATAGAAGAATTTAAGTGTGGTGGTGACAAAAACACAATTTCAAAATTTTTAAAATTCAATCGTTAATAGTAAATTCGGTATTTAAATCGAAGAAACGAAATTATACGTATCGTATGTGATTTACCTCGAACTTTCCGGTAAAGTAAACTAAATTTCGATCAAAAGCCGTTTTTACCTCGAAAAAAATGAAAAACCGTCCATTTTTACCCCGAAATATCAACTTGTTCAGTATTTTCAAATTTTTCCCATCTTCTAATAACTTTAGGTATAGACAGATGTATTGATGGCACCTAGTTTTTGAGATGGGAAATCGAAAATTTGAAACCGCGTGTCGCTAGGACCCACCCAGTTCGAGCTATTAGGTACCAAAAATGACCCTTTTTTGCCAAATTTCGACTTTCAAAAATTCTTTTAAATTACTTCTAATCGTCGTACGTTACCCAGTTTCAATAGGGTTCTGTAGCGACCGGTCCACTCCACGTTCCGAAAATTTAAATCGAAAAAATTGAGTTTTGCGACTTGAAATGGATTTCAACGGGAATCGCGGAAAAGTCGACTTTGACGCTTAATAACTTCGAAACGGTTCACCCTGTATACTCGAAAATTTGAGACAACACGCGCGCACTATCCAAAAGTAAAACCAAAAAGTTTCGTCGCTTCGACTCTGACAGTTTTTTCTCCAAAAATACGCAACCTCGAAAATGTCGAAAAAGACGGCAACGGACGAACTCAAGGTCACTGGAAGGATGTAATACATAGCGTCCGAAGGGCGCTATGTAACTAGGGGGGCATAGCCCCCCTAGGCGCTCCGCGCGGGGCTCCGCGGACCCTCTGTATGCGACAGATTCGCCTATATGTGTTTTGTTATTACCTAGATTTGTCAACCGATTTGCGTGGATGCACCGAGAAGTGTGAATGCAGATTGATGCTTTAATTGGTTGGCCACACTCCTGCGGACTGTGATGGGGGTACATAGCACCCAAATTCGTTAATTATAACATATGTGACCGTTTCACATTTTAAGGTACCAGCTATAACCGATTGCAAACAATCCGTTCACTATTTTACGTATCGAATAGAAAAAAATATGTCAAAAATGACAGCTGTCAAAAATAAACAAAATTTTCGGATTCCTTGCATTCGAATTACATAAAAACGATACCAAACTTGCGAAATTCCGTTGACCTTGTACATACGACTGACTTAGGAAACGTCAATTTGACAGCTGTCAAAAAATAGATAAAAATTTCGGATTCCTCATACTCAAATTATATCGAATCGACACCAAACTTTTGAAATTCTGTTAACCTTGCACTTATTCTTTACTAAGGAATCCTAAATTTGACAGCTGTCAAAAAATCTATAAAATTTTCGAATTAGGTATTCCCCAAATTATATTAATTCCTAAGTATTTTCATTTTTAATTTTTTTTTAATTTCTAAATAATTCAATGCAAATGCCTTAAAAATTTGAAGAAATCGATATATTTCGATTTTATTCGAAAAGTATTATCTCTACGGTAAAATTGTATATATCGTAAAGATGCACTTTGATAAGGTCTACAAGAAAGTAGTCTATAAAATTTTCTGTATCTACTATAGTTGTTGAGTTATTGAGCAAATCATGATTTCTATATTCTTGCAAATATCTCAAAAACGATTACATTTGAGAAAAAAAGTTTCGAACAAACAAAATATACTATTAAATTCTCTATCAGAAAGGAAATATACAAATTTTTCCTATTGGTTTAGGTTACGGAGATATTTAAGAAAAACTGAAAAATATCAAGAAATTTTGAAATTCTTAAAAATTCAAAAAAAAAATTATTAAATATTCTTACATTTCATATAATATTTGATGTATACTGATAGAATAAATATATTATGTTTAGAAGGAAACCATTAATGAGTTACAAAATGCGACAGATTCTCACTAGGCGCTAACCGCGCAGGGGCCTCCGGCATCCACCTACATGCGTTTTTGTTATTAACTAGCCGCTTCGCGGCAGGGCTCCGCCGTTCACCTGTATGCGACAGATTCGCCTACGTGTGCTTTTGTTATTATTACATAGAATTGACCACCGATTTGGGTGGATGCACCGAGAAGCTTGAATGCAGGTTGTTGCTTTAATTGGTTGGCCACACTCCTGCGGACTGTGATGGGGGTACATAGCACCCAAATTTGTTAATTATAACATATGTGACCGTTTCACATTTTAAGGTACCAGCTATAACCGATTGCGAACAATCCGTTCACTATTTTACGTATCGAATAGAAAAAAATATGTAAAAAATTACAGCTGTCAAAAAATAAATAACATTTTCGGATACCTTGCATTCGAATTACATAAAAACGATACCAAACTTGCGAAATTCAGTTGACCTTGTACCTATTACTGACTTAAGAAACGTCAATTTGACAGCTGCCAAAAAATAGATAAAAATGTCGGATTCCTCATACTCAAATTATATAGAAACGATACCAAACTTGTGAAAATATATTAACAAAAAAATGTCAAAAATGACAGCTGTCAAAAAGTAAATAAATTTTTCGGATAACTTATACTCAAATTATATTGAATCGATACAAAATTTTTGAAATTTTGTTAACCTTGCACTTATTTTTTACTAAAGAATCATCAATTTGACAGCTGTCAATAAATAAATTTAATTTTCGGACTCCTTGCATTTGAATTACATAGAGACGATACTAAACCTGTGATATTTTGTTAACCTTGCACATATTACTAACCTAAGAAATGTCCATTTGACAGCTGTCAAAAAATATATAAAATTTTCGAATTCCTCATACCTAAATTATATAGAAGCGATACCAAACTCGTGAATTTTTGTTAACTTTGTAACTATTACCAACGTAATATACGTCAATCTGACAGCTGTCAAAAAATTTAAAAAAATTTCGGATTGCCTGCATTCGAGTTATACGAAATCGACACCAACTTTGCGAAATTATGTTACCATTACGCCTATGATCGACAGTTAACCGAAATCAAAGAATTGTTAAAAATGACAGCTGTCAAAATATGAATTAAATTTTCGGATTCCTTGCCCTCGAATTATACGAAAACGACACCAACTTTGTGAAATTCTATTAATCTTGCACTTTTTACTAACCAAGGAAACGTCAATTTGACAGGTGTCAAAAAATAAATAAAATTTTTTAAATTCCTTTAATATTACTAACATAATGTGCTACTTGATTTTTCTTCAAATTGACAATTTACTAAATTATTCCTATTTTTCCATAATATGCGAACCGGCCCTATTAAAAATTTGCTAAACATCCCATGTATTTTCACCAATTACGGTAAAAGCCACGCCTTTCATGCATTTCCAGCGAAATTTAGAAATTTTGCTGTCACCGTTACGAATTTTATTAATTTTCTCCAAGATCGAACATCTTTATGGTAACTTTATATATATCAAAATGTTCGGAAAAGATGACGGAATCAGATAAAAATAGAAAGAAATCTCCAAAAGGAAAGCTATGGAAGATATAGCAGAGTAAACTGAACTTTTGAAAAAAATTTTTTTGACAAAATTTATAAAATATTTTTTTTATCCGCCAAAGGATATTTTTGGATCACGCAGTCGATGTTGAACGTAAAGGTAATTTATTCCTTTAAATGATAGGCTAAAGAACGATTGAAAAAGTTACATACACTAGCGTACAGATGGGTTTTAGTAAGAGGATGTCAAAATTAGTGCTTATTGCTTAATCGATTGTAGTTATTTTTGTATAAGAAATTAAGAAACTAAATTATGGTTTATAATCCTGTTTTGATGTGCTCTTTCTGATGACATATATAACATTTCGATCAAATATTATTTTACCCCATAAAAAGCAAAAAAAAAATTTGACGAAATCATCAAGTTCAGTTTCTCGCAAATTTCTCCATTTTATAGGCCTTTTAGCATGATATGATGTATTGTGAAATATTAGTATTTGAGATGACCTATCCACCGGTTCAAACCCGGAGCAAATCTATGCGACCCAAGTCGAATAATTAATTATCGAAAATGACCCTGCATTTTCATGCTTTCCAACTTTAAAAAAATCAAAAAATTGACTTCCCGACATTTTATTGAAAAAATCTCGCGACGACTTTTTCTAAATAAGTTTCTTGATAACATACTAGAATATAAACTGAATCGCTTAAGTTTTACGAGACCGGCAAGTCGTAGAAGAAAATATTTAAATTTTTGCACATTTTCTGCTTATTTCGTTTAATAACTTATGAACGGAACACCCTGTATAATAAAGTACATCGGCTAAAGATACGCCATATATACTAAAATATACCCCAAAAGTTTCATTGCTCCAACGTGAGCCGTTTAGAAGAAATCGAATAACTGGTTTCAAGATGCACCCTGTTTCGGCTCTCCCATAAGAGCAATGTAAATTGGTCGTTGCAGACCATTTTGGAAATCGGGAAAATGGTAGGAAATTTTCCATTTTGGGCAACGGTAGGGGTCATTATCGAAAGCCGAAATCCCATAGAATCTTTTCCATACCATTTCCATCCTCAGATCGGTCAATTAACTTCAGGATTTCGCTAAGAAAATGGCTATTTTTGGCCTATTTCGACCGAATTTGACAGCCAAAATATTTAGTAAAATTTCATCCGTCCGTCCGTTAAAATCCGAGTAAAGTTCAAGTCCAGTCGGCAGATTTGCAAAAATTGGCCGTCCCAGCTCGGTAAATTGTCGTTTTTCTCCCGATTGGAAGGAAATTTCGAAAATTTTGAAAAATAATAATGTGGTGAGAAATGATGGACGATGAAAATACGCTTATAGAGAACTCTCCGAAATAATATTTGTAGGAGTTATTCGTGACTAAACACGACTTTTAGTGAAAAATGGGTGAAAATGGTTATATTTAATTTCGTTTAACCCTTTAGATCGTCATTCGAAGCGCGCTCTTGGTATGAATCTTAAAGTACCATCATTCCGCTTGACGAAAAAGCAAAAAAATATGAAAAATGTTAAATAGGAAAGCGTATAGACGAAATTAAGTGTAGCGGTGACAAAAGTACAATTTCCAAATTTTTAAAATTCAATCGTTAATAGTATTTTCGGTTTTTAAATCGAAGAAACGAAAATATACGTATCGAGTGTAATTTACCTCGAACTTTCCGGCAAAGTAAACTAAATTTCAATCAAAAGCCGTTTTTACCTCGAAAAAAATTAAAAACCGTCCATTTTTACCCCGAAATATCAACTTGTTCAGTATTTTCAAATTTTTCCCATTTTCTAATAACTTTAGGTATAGATAGATGTATTGATTGCAGCTAGTTTTTGAGATGGGAAATCGAAAATTTTAAGCCGCGTGTCGCTAGGACCCACCCAGTTCGAGCTATTAGGTACCAAAAATGACCCTGTTTTGTCAAATTTCGACTTTCAAAAATTCTTTTAAATTACTTCTAATCGTCGTACGTTGCCCAGTTTCAATAGGGTTCTGTAGCGACCGGTCCACTCCACGCTCCGAAAATTTAAATCGAAAAAATTGAGTTTTGCGACGTGAAATGTGTTTCAACGGGAATCGCCGAAAAGTCGACTTTGACGCTTAATAACTTCGAAACTGTTCACCCTGTATATTTTAAATTTTGAGTCAACACGCGCGCACTATCCGAAATTAAAACCAAAAAGTTTCGTCGTTTCAACGCTGATAGTTTCGTCGCAAAAAATTCGCAACCTCAAAAATGTCAAAAGATACGACGACGACGACGACGACAACGGACGAACTCAAGGTCACCCACTGGCCGTAATACATAGCGTCCGAAGGGCGCTATGTAACTAGGGGGGCATAGCCCCCCTAGGCGCTCCGCGCGGGGCTCCGCGGACCCTCTTTTTGCGACAGATTCGCCTATATGTGTTTTGTTATTACCTAGATATGACCACCGATTTGGGTGGATGCATCGATAAGCTTGAATGCAGATTGATGCTTTAATTGGTTGGCCACACTCCTGCGGACTGTGATGGGGGTACATAGCACCCAAATTCGTTCATTACAACATATGTTACCGTTTCACATTTTAAGGAACCAGCTATAACCGATTGCGAACAATCCGTTCACTATATTACGTATCGAATAGAGAAAAATATGTCAAGAATGACAGCTCTCAAAAAATAAACAACATTTTCGGATTCCTTGCATTCGAATTACATAAAAACGATACCAAACTTGTGAAATTCCGTTGACCTTGTACCTATTACTGACTTAAGAAACGTCAATTTGACAGCTGTCAAAAAATTGATAAAAATTTCGGATTCCTCATACTCAAATTATATCGACACGATACCAAACTTATTAAAACATGTCTACAAAAAAAATGTCAAAAATGACAGCTGTCAAAAAATAAATATATTTTTCGGATAACTTATACTCAAATTATATAGAATCGATACAAAATTTTTGAAATTTTGTTAACCTTGCACTTATTCTTTACTAAAGAATCATCAATTTGACAGCTGTCAAAAAATAAATTTAATTTTCGGACTCCTTGCATTTGAATTACATAGAGACGATACTAAACTTGCGTTATTTTGTTCACCTTGCACATATTACTAACCTAAGAAACGTCCATTTGACAGCTGTCAAAAAATATATAAAATTTTCGAATTCCTCATACTCAAATTATATAGAGGCGATACCAAACTCGTGAATTTTTGTTAACATTGCAACTATTACCAACGTAATATACGTCAATTTGACAGCTGTCAAAAAATTAATAAATTTTTTGGATTGCCTGCATTCGAGTTATACGAAATCGACACCAACTTTGCGAAATTCTGTTACGATTACGACTATGATCGACAGTTAACCGAAATCAAAGAATTGTTAAAAATGACAGCTGTCAAAATATGAATTAAATTTTCGGATTCCTTGCCCTCGAATTATACGAAAACGACACCAACTTTGTGAAATTCTATTAATCTTGCACTTTATACTAACCAAGGAAACGTCAATTTGACAGGTGTCAAAAAATTTAAAATATTTTTTAAATCCTTTTAGCAATATAAACATAACGTACTAGTTGAATTTTCTTCAAATTGCCAATTTATCAAATTAAGCCTATTTTTCCAGACGGTGTGCATGATTTATTCAAATCTGATGAATTTAAACACTTGCCCTTGTCTAATTTTCACTAAATACTGTAAAAGCCACGCCTTTCATGCATTTCGAGCGAAAGTTGGAAATTTTGCTGTCACCGTTACGAATTTTCTTAATTTTCTCCAAGTTCGAACATCTTTATGATAACTTTATATATATCAAAATGTTCGGAAAAGATGAGGGAATCAGATAAACCTAGAAAGAAATCTCCAACAGGAAAGTTATAGAAGATATAGCAGAATAAACTTGACTTTTAATAAAAAAAATTTCGAAAAAATTTATAAAATATTTTTTTTATCCGCCAAAGGATATTTTGGGGTCACGCAGTGGATGTGGAACGTAAAGGTAATTTATTCCTTTAAACGATAGGCTAAATAACGATTGAAAAAGTTACATACACTAGCGTACAGATGGGTTTTAGTAAGAGGATGTCATAATTAGTGATTATTGCTAAATCGATTGTAGTTATTTTTGTATAATAAATTAAGAAACTAAATTATGGTTTATAATCGTGTTTTGATGTGCTCTTTCTGATGACATATATAACATTTCGATGAAATATTATTTTACCCCTTAAAAAGGAAAAAGAAATTTTTACGAAATCATCAAGTTCAGTCTCTCGCAAATTTCTCCATTTTATAGGTCTTTTAGCATGATATGATGTATTGTGAAATATTAGTATTTGAGATGACCTATCCACCGGTTCGAACCCGGTGCCAATCTATAAGACAGAAATCGAATAATTCATTATCGAAAATGACCCTGCATTTTCATGTTTTCCAACTTTAAAAAAATCAAAAAATTGACTTCCCGACATTTTATTGAAAAAATCTCGCGACGAGTTTTTCTAAATAAGTTTCTTGATAACATACTAAAATATAAACTGAATCGTTTAAGTTTTACGAGACCGGCAAGTCGTAGAAAGAAATATTTAATTTTTTGCACATTTTCTGACTATTTCGTTTAATAACTTATGAATGGAACACCCTGTATAATGAAGTACATCGGCTAAAGATACGCCATATATACCAAAGTATACCCCAAAAGTTTCATTGCTCCCACGTGAGCCGTTTAGAAGAAATCGAAAAACTGGTTTCAAGATGCACCCTGTTTCGGCGCTCCCATAAGAGCAATGTAAATATGTCGTTGCAGACCATTTTGGAAATCGGGAAAATGGTAGGAAATTTTCGATTTTGGGCAACGATAGGGGTCATTATCGAAAGCCGAAATCCCATAGAATCTTTTCCATACCATTTCCATTCTCAAATCGGTCAATTAACTTCAGGATCTCGCTAAGAAAAAGGCTATTTTGGCCCATTTCGGCCGAATTTTGACAGTCAACAAATTGGGTTAATTTTATTCCAAGGCATGCTGATTAAAATCGACGAAGTGTGCAGATTTGCAAAAATTGGCCGTCCCAGCTCGGAAAAACGTCGTTTTCCTCCCGATTGGAAGGAAATTTCGAAAATTTTGAAAAATAATAATGTGGTGAGAAAAGATGGACGGAAAGAATACACCTATAGAGAACTCTCCGAAATGATATTTGTAGGAGTTATTCGTGACTAAACAAAACTTTTAGTGAAAAATGGGTGAAAATGGATATACTTAATTTTTTTTAACCCTTTAGATCGTAATTCGAAACGCGCTCTTGGTATGAATCTTAAAGTGCCATCATTCCGCTTGACGAAAAAGCAAAAAAATATGGAAAATGTTAAATAGGAAAGCGTATAGACGAAATTAAGTGTAGCGGTGACAAATTTTTACTTTTCCAAAAAACTAAAATTCAGTCGTTAATAGTAATTTCGGTATTTAAATCGAAGAAACGAAAATATACGTTTCTAATGTGGTCTACCTAGATCTTTCCGGTAACGTAAACTAAAATTCGATCAAAAGGCGTTTTTACCTCGAAAAAAATTAAAAACCGTCCATTTTTACCCCGAAATATCAACTTGTTCAGTATTTTCAAATTTTTCCCATTTTCTAATAACTTTAGGTATAGATAGATGTATTGATGGCACCTAGTTTTTGAGATGGGAAATCTTAAATTTTAAACCGCGAGACGCTCGGACGCACCCAGTTCGAGCTATTAGGTACCAAAAATGACCATTTTTTGTCAAATTTCGACTTTCAAAAATTCTTTTAAATTACTTCTAATCATCGTACGTTGCCCAGTTTCAATAGGGTTCTGTAGCGACCGGTCCACTCCACACTCCGAAAATTTAAATCGAAAAAATTGAGTTTTGCGACTTGAAATGTGTTTCAACGGGAATCGCCGAAAAGTCGACTTTGACGCTTAATAACTTCGAAACTGTTCACCCTGTATATTTTAAAATTTGAGACAACACGCGTGCACTATCCAAAATTAAAACCAAAAAGTTTCGTCGTTTCGACTCTGACAGTTTCTTCGCAAAAAATTCGCAACCGGAAAAATGTCAAAAGATACGACGACGACGACGACGACGACGACGACAACGGACGAACTCAAGGTCACACGTAAGCCGTAATACATAGCATCCGAAGGGTGCTATGTAACTAGGGGGCATAGCCCCCTAGGCGCTCCGCGCGGGGCTCCGCGGACCCTCTTTTTGCGACAGATTCGTCTATATGTGTTTTGTTATTATCTAGATTTGTCAACCGATTTGTGTGGATGCATCGAGCCGTTTGAATGCAGGTTGATGTTTTAATTGGTTGGCCACACTCCTGCGGACTGTGTTGGGGGTACATAGCACCCAAATTCGTTCATTATAACATATGTTACCGTTTCACATTTTAAGGGACCAGCTATAACCGATTGCGAACAATCCGTTCACTATTTTACGTATCGAATAGAAAAAAATATTTAAAAAATGACAGCTGTCAAAAATAAACAAAATTTTCGGATTCCTTGCATTCGAATTACATAGAAACGATACCAAACTTGCGAAATTCCGTTGACCTTGTACATACTACTGACTTAGGAAACGTCAATTTGACAGCTGTCAAAAAATAGATAAAAATTTCGGATTCCTCATACTCAAATTATATCGAATCGACACCAAACTTTTGAATTTCTGTTAACCTTGCACTTATTCTTTACTAAGGAATCCTCAATTTGACAGCTGTCAAAAAATCTATAAAATTTTCGAATTAGGTATTCCCCAAATTATATTAATTCCCAAGTATTTTCATTTTTAATTTTTTTTTAATTTCTAAATAATAATTCATGCAAATGCCTTAAAAATTTGAAGAAATCGATATATTTCGATTTTATTCAAAAAGTATTATCTCTACGACAAAAATTGTATATATCGTAAAGATGCACTTTGATAAGGTCTACAAGAAAGTAGTCTATAAAATTTTCTGTATCTACTATAGTTGTTGAGTTATTGAGCAAATCATGATTTCTATATTCTTGCAAATATCTCAAAAACGATTACATTTGAGAAAAAAAGTTTCGAACAAACAAAATATACTATTAAATTCTCTATCAGAAAGGAAATATACAAATTTTTCCTATTGGTTTAGATTACGGAGATATTTAAGAAAAACTGAAAAATATCAAGAAATTTTGAAATTCTTAAAAATTCAAAAAAAAAATTATTAAATATTCTTACATTTTATATAATATTTGATGTATACTGATAGAATAAATATATTATGTTTAGAAGGAAACCATTAATGAGTTACAAAATGCGACAGATTCTCACTAGGCGCTAAACGCGCAGGGGCCTCCGGCATCCACCTGCATGCGTTTTTGTTATTAACTAGCCGCTCCGCGGCAGGGCTCTGCCGTTCACCTGTATGCGACAGATTCGCCTACGTGTGTTTTTGTTATTATTACATAGAATTGACCACCGATTTGGGTGGATGCACCGAGAAGCTTGAATGTAGGTTGATGCATTAATTCGTTGGCCACACTCCTGCGGACTGTGATGGGGGTACATAGCACCCAAATTTGTTAATTATAACCGTAATGTGACCGTTTCACATTTTAAGGTACCAGCTATAACCGTTTGCGAACAATCCGTTCACTATTTTACGTATCGAATAGAAAAAAATATGTCAAAAATTACAGCTGTCAAAAAATAAATAACATTTTCGGATTCCTTGCATTCGAATTACATAAAAACGATACCAAACTTGCGAAATTCCGTTGACGTTGTACCTATTACTGACTTAAGAAACGTCAATTTGATAGCTGTCAAAAAATAGATAAAAATTTCGGATTCCTCATACTCAAATTATATAGAAACGATACCAAACTTGTGAAAATATGTTAACAAAAAAATGTCAAAAATGACAGCTGTCAAAAAATAAATACATTTTTCGGATAATTTATACTCAAATTATATAGAATCGATACAAAATTTTTGAAATTTTGTTAACCTTGCACTTATTCTTTACTAAAGAATCACCAATTTGACAGCTGTCAAAAAATAAATTTAATTTTCGGACTCCTTGCATTTGAATTACATAGAGTCGATACTAAACTTGCGATATTTTGTTCACCTTGCACATATTACTAACCTAAGAAACGTCAATTTGACAGCTGTTAAAAAATGTATAAAATTTTCGAATTCCTCATACTCAAATTATATAGAAGCGATACCAAACTCGTGAATTTTTGTTAACATTGCAACTATTACCAACGTAATATACGTCAATTTGACAGCTGTCAAAAAATTTAAAAAATTTTCGGATTGCCTGCATTCGAGTTATACGAAATCGACACAAACTTTGCGAAATTATATTACCATTAAGCCTATGATCGACAGTTAACCGAAATCAAAGAATTGTTAAAATGACAGCTGTCAAAATATGAATTAAATTTTCGGATTCCTTGCCCTCGAATTATACGAAAACGACACCAACTTTGTGAAATTCTATTAATCTTGCACTTTTTACTAACCAAGGAAACGTCAATTTGACAGGTGTCAAAAAATAAATAAATTTTTTTAAATTCCTTTAATATTACTAACATAATGTGCTACTTGATTTTTCTTCAAATTGACAATTTACTAAATTATTCCTATTTTTCCATAATATGCGAACCGGCCCTATTAAAAATTTGCTAAACATCCCATGTATTTTCACGAATTACGGTAAAAGCCACGCCTTTCATACATTTCGAGCGAAAGTTAGAAATTTTGCTGTCACCGTTACGAATTTTATTAATTTTCTCCAAGATCGAACATCTTTATGGTAACTTTATATATATCAAAATGTTCGGAAAAGATGACGGAATCAGATAAAAATAGAAAGAAATCTCCAAAAGGAAAGCTATGGAAGATATAGCAGAGTAAACTGAACTTTTGAAAAAAAATTTTTTGACAAAATTTATAAAATATTTTTTTTATCCGCCAAAGGATATTTTTGGGTCACGCAGTCGATGTGGAACGTAAAGGTAATTTATTCCTTTAAATGATAGGCTAAAGAACGATTGAAAAAGTTACATACACTAGCGTACAGATGGGTTTTAGTAAGAGGATGTCAAAATTAGTGCTTATTGCTTAATCGATTGTAGTTATTTTTGTATAAGAAATTAAGAAACTAAATTATGGTTTATAATCCTGTTTTGATGTGCTCTTTCTGATGACATATATAACATTTCGATCAAATATTATTTTACCCCATAAAAAGCAAAAAAAAAATTTGACGAAATCATCAAGTTCAGTTTTTCGCAAATTTCTCCATTTTATAGGCATTTTAGCATGATATGATGTATTGTGAAATATTAGTATTTGAGATGACCTATCCACCGGTTCTAACCCGGAGAAAATCTATGCAACCCAAGTCGAATAATTAATTATCGAAAATGACCCTGCATTTCCATGCTTTCCAACTTTAAAAAAATCAAAAAATTGACTTCCCGACATTTTATTGAAAAAATCTCGCGACGACTTTTTCTAAATAAGTTTCTTGATAACATACTAGAATATAAACTGAATCGCTTAAGTTTTACGAGACCGGCAAGTCGTAGAAAAAAATATTTAATTTTTTGCACATTTTCTGCTTATTTCGTTTAATAACTTATGAACGGAACACCCTGTATAATGTCGTACATCGGCTAAGGATACGCCATATATACCAAAGTATACCCCAAAAGTTTCATTGCTCCAACGTGAGCCGTTTAGAAGAAATCGAATAACTGGTTTTAAGATGCACCCTGTTTCGGCTCTCCCATAAGAGCAATGTAAATATGTCGTTGCAGACCATTTTGGAAATCGGGAAAATGATAGGAAATTTTCCATTTTGGGCAACGATAGGGGTCATTATCGAAAGCCGAAATCCCATAGAATCTTTTCCATACCATTTCCATCCTCAAATCGGTCAATTAACGTCAGCATCTCGCTAAGAAAATGGCTATTTTTGGCCTATTTCGACCGAATTTTGACAGCCAAAATATTTAGTAAAATTTCATCCGTCCGTCCGTTAAAATCCGAGTAAAGTTCAAGTCCAGTCGGCAGATTTGCAAAAATTGGCCGTCCCAGCTCGGTAAATTGTCGTTTTTCTCCCGATTGGAAGGAAATTTCGAAAATTTTGAAAAATAATAATGTGGTGAGAAATGATGGACGATGAAAATACGCTTATAGAGAACTCTCCGAAATAATATTTGTAGGAGTTATTCGTGACTAAACACGACTTTTAGTGAAAAATGGGTGAAAATGATTATATTTAATTTCGTTTAACCCTTTAGATCGTCATTCGAAGCGCGCTCTTGGTATGAATCTTCAAGTACCATCATTCCGCGTGACGAAAAAGCAATAAAATATGAGAAATGTTAAATACGAGAGCGTATAGAAGAATTTAAGTATGGTGGTGACAAAAACACAATTTCAAAATTTTTAAAATTCAATCGTTAATAGTATTTTCGGTATTTAAATCGAAGAAACGAAAATATACGTATCGAATGTGATTTACCTCGAACTTTCCGGTAAAGTAAACTAAATTTCGATCAAAAGCCGTTTTTACCTCGAAAAAAATGAAAAACCGTCCATTTTTACCCTGAAATTTCAACTTGTTCAGTATTTTCAAATTTTTCCCATCTTCTAATAACTTTAGGTATAGATAGATGTATTGATGGCACCTAGTTTTTGAGATGGGAAATCGAAAATTTAAAACCGCGTGACCCTCGGACCCACCCAGTTCGAGCTATTAGGTACCCAAAATGACCCTTTTTTGTCAAATTTCGACTTTCAAAAATTCTTTTAAATTATTTCTAATCGTCGTACGTTGCCCAGTTTCAATAGGGTTCTGTAGCGACCGGTCCACTCCACACTCTGAAAATTTAAATCGAAAAAATTGAGTTTTGCGACTTGAAATGTGTTTCAACGGGAATCGCCGAAAAGTCGACTTTGACGCTTAATAACTTTGAAACGGTTCACCCTGTATATTTTAAATTTTGAGACAACACGCGCGCACTATCCGAAATTAAAACCAAAAAGTTTCGTCGTTTCAACGTTGACAGTTTCATCACAAAAAATTCGCAACCTCAAAAATGTCAAAAGATACGACGACGACGACGACGACAACGGACGAACTCAAGGTCACTCTCAAGATGTAATACATAGCGTCCGAAGGGCGCTATGTAACTAGGGGGGCATAGCCCCCCTAGGCGCTCCGCGCGGGGCTCCGCGGACCCTCTATATGCGACAGATTCGCCTATATGTGTTTTTTATTACCCAGAGTTCTCAACCGATTTGCGTGGATGCATCGAGAAGTTTGAATGCAGGTTGATGCTTTAATTGGTTGGCCACACTCCTGCGGACTGTGATGGGGGTACATAGCACCCAAATTCGTTAATTATAACATATGTGACCGTTTCACATTTTAAGGTACCAGCTATAACCGATTGCGAACAATCCGTTCACTATTTTACGTATCGAATAGAAAAAAATATGTAAAAAATTACAGCTGTTAAAAAATAAATAACATTTTCGGATTCCTTGCATTCGAATTACATAAAAACGATACCAAATTTGCGAAATTCCGTTGACCTTGTACCTATTACTGACTTAAGAAATGTCAATTTGACAGCTGTCAAAAAATAGATAAAAATTTCGGATTCCTCATACTCAAATTATATAGAAACGATACCAAACTTGTTAAAACATGTCAACAAAAAAATGTGAAAAATGACAGCTGTCAAAAAATAAGTTCATTTTTCGGATAACTTATACTCAAATTATATAGAATCGATACAAAATTTTTGAAATTTTGTTAACCTTGCACTTATTCTTTACTAAAGAATCACCAATTTGACAGCTGTCAAAAAATAAATTTAATTTTCGGACTCCTTGCATTTGAATTACATAGAGACGATACTAAACTTGCGATATTTTGTTCACCTTGCACATATTACTAACTTAAGAAACGTCAATTTGACAGCTGTCAAAAAATATATAAAATTTTCGAATTCCTCATACTCAAATTATATAGAGGCGATACCAAACTCGTGAATTTTTGTTAACATTGCAACTATTACCAACGTAATATACGTCAATTTGACAGCTGTCAAAAAATTTTAAAAATTTTCGGATTGCCTGCATTCGAGTTATACGAAATCGACACCAACTTTGCGAAATTATGTTACCATTACGCCTATGATCGACAGTTAACCGAAATCAAATAATTGTTAAAAATGACAGCTGTCAAAATATGAATTAAATTTTCGGATTCCTTGCCCTCGAATTATACGAAAACGACACCAACTTTGTGAAATTCTATTAATCTTGCACTTTTTACTAACCAAGGAAACGTCAATTTGACAGGTGTCAAAAAATTTAAGATATTTTTTAAATCCTTTTACCAATATTAACATAACTTACTAGTTGAATTTTCTTCAAATTGCCAATTTATCAAATTAAGCCTATTTTTCCAGACGGTGTGCATGATTTATTCAAATCTGATGAATTTAAACACTTGCCCTTGTCTAATTTTCACTAAATACTGTAAAAGCCACGCCATTCATGCATTTCGAGCGAAAGTTGGAAATTTTGCTGTCACCGTTACGAATTTTCTTAATTTTCTCCAAGTTCGAACATCTTTATGATAACTTTATATATATCAAAATGTTCGGAAAAGATGAGGGAATCAGATAAACCTAGAAAGAAATCTCCAACAGGAAAGTTATAGAAGATATAGCAGAATAAACTTGACTTTTAATAAAAAAAATTTCGAAAAAATTTATAAAATATTTTTTTTATCCGCCAAAGGATATTTTGGGGTCACGCAGTCGATGTGGAACGTAAAGGTAATTTATTCCTTTAAACGATAGGCTAAAGAACGATCGAAAAAGTTACATACACTAGCGTACAGATGGATTTTAGTAAGAGGATGTCATAATTAGTTATTATTGCTTAATCGATTGTAGTTATTTTTGTATAAGAAATTAAGAAACTAAATTATGGTTTATAATCGTGCTCTGATGTGCTCTTTCTGATGACATATATAACATTTCGATGAAATATTATTTTACCCCTTAAAAAGGAAAAAGAAATTTTTACGAAATCATCAAGTTCAGTCTCTCGCAAATTTCTCCATTTTATAGGTCTTTTAGCATGATTTGATGTATTGTGAAATATTAGTATTTGAGATGACCTATCCACCGGTTCGAACCCGGTGCCAATCTATAAGACAGAAATCGAATAATTCATTATCGAAAATGACCCTGCATTTTCATGTTTTCCAACTTTAAAAAAATCAAAAAATTGACTTCCCGACATTTTATTGAAAAAATCTCGCGACGAGTTTTTCTAAATAAGTTTCTTGATAACATACTAAAATATAAACTGAATCGTTTAAGTTTTACGAGACCGGCAAGTCGTAGAAAGAAATATTTAATTTTTTGCACATTTTCTGACTATTTCGTTTAATAACTTATTAACGGGACACCCTGTATAATGTCGTACATCGGCTAAGTATACGCCATATATACCAAAGTATACCCCAAAAGTTTCATTGCTCCAACGTGAGACGTTTAGAAGAAATCGAATAACTGGTTTCAAGATGCACCCTGTTTCGGCGCTCCCATAAGAGCAATGTAAATATGTCGTTGCAGACCATTTTGGAAATCGGGAAAATGGTAGGAAATTTTCGATTTTGGGCAACGATAGGGGTCATTATCGAAAGCCGAAATCCCATAGAATCTTTTCCATACCATTTCCTTTCTCAAATCGGTCAATTAACTTCAGGATCTCGCTAAGAAAAAGGCTATTTTGGCCCATTTCGGCCGAATTTTGACAGTCAACAAATTGGGTTAATTTTATTCCAAGGCATGCTGATTAAAATCGACGAAGAGTGCAGATTTGCAAAAATTGGCCGTCCCAGCTCGGAAAAACGTCGTTTTTCTCCCGATTGAAAGGAAATTTCAAAAATTTTGAAAGATAATAATGTTGAGAGAAAAGATGGACGGAAAGAATACGCCTATAAAGAACTCTCCGAGATGATATTTGTAGGAGTTATTCGTGACTAAACAGAACTTTTAGTGAAAAATGGTTGAAAATGGTTATATTTAATTTTTTTTAACCCTTTAGATCGTAATTCGAAACGCGCTCTTGGTATGAATCTTAAAGTACCATCATTCCGCTTGACGAAAAAGCAAAAAGATATGGAAATTGTTAAATAGGAAAGCGTATAGACGAAATTAAGTGTAGCGGTGACAAATTTTTGCATTTCCAAAAAACTAAAATTCATTCTTTAATAGTAATTTCGGTATTTAAATCGAAGAAACGAAAATATACGTATCGAATGTGATTTACCTCGAACTTTCCGGTAACGTAAACTAAAATTCGATCAAAAGCCGTTTTTACCTCGAAAAAAATCAAAAACCGTCCATTTTTACCCCGAAATATCAACTTGTTCAGTATTTTCAAATTTTTCCCATCTTCTAATAACTTTAGGTATAGATAGATGTATTGATGGCACCTAGTTTTTGAGATGGGAACGCTAAAATTTAAAACTGCGTGACGCTCGGACCCACCCAGTTCGAGCTATTAGGTACCCAAAATGACCCTTTTTTGTCAAATTTCGACTTTCAAAAATTCTTTTAAATTACTTCTAATCATCGTACGTTGCCCAGTTTCAATAGCGTTCTGTAGCGACCGGTCCACTCCACACTCCGAAAATTTAAATCGAAAAAATTGAGTTTTGCGACTTGAAATGTGTTTCAACGGGAATCGTCGAAAAGTCGACTTTGACGCTTAATAACTTCGAAACGGTTCACCCTGTATATTTCAAATTTTGAGACAACACGCGCGAACTATCCGAAATTAAAACCAAAAAGTTTCGTCGTTTCAACGCAGACAGTTTCTGCGCAAAAAATTCGCAACCGGAAAAATGTCAAAAGATACGACGACGACAACGGACGAACTCAAGGTCACCCACTGGCCGTAATACATAGCGTCCGAAGGGCGCTATGTAACTAGGGGGGCATAGCCCCCCTAGGCGCTCCGCGCGGGGCTCCGCGGACCCTCTATATGCGACAGATTCGCCTATATGTGTTTTGTTATTACCTAGATATGACCGCCGATTTGGGTGGATGCACCGAGAAGCTTGAATGCAGCTTGATGCTTTAATTGGTTGGCCACACTCCTGCGGACTGTGATGGGGGTACATAGCACCCAAATTCGTTCATTATAACATATGTTACCGCTTCACATTTTAAGGGACCAGCTATAACCGATTGCAAACAATCCGTTCACTATATTACTTATCGAATAGAAAAAAATATATCAAAAATGACAGCTGTCAAAAAATAAACAACATTTTCGGATTCCTTGCATTCGAATTACACAGAAACGATACCAAACTTACAAAATTCCGTTAACCTTATACCTATTATTGACCTAAGAAACGTCAATTTGACAGCTGTCAAAAAATAGATAAAAATTTCGGATACCTCATTCTCAAATTATATCGAATCGACACCAAACTTTTGAAATTCTGTTAACCTTGCACTTATTCTTTACTAAGGAATCCTCAATTTGACAGCTGTCAAAAAATATATAAAATTTTCGAATTAGGTATTCCCCAAATTATATTAATTCCCAAGTATTTTCATTTTTAATTTTTTTTTAATTTCTAAATAATTCATGCAAATGCCTTAAAAATTTGAAGAAATCGATATATTTCGATTTTATTCAAAAAGTATTATCTCTACGGTAAAATTGTATATATCGTAAAGATGCACTTTGATAAGGTCTACAAGAAAGTAGTCTATAAAATTTTCTGTATCTACTATAGTTGTTGAGTTATTGAGGAAATCATGATTTCTATATTCTTGCAAATATCTCAAAAACGATTACATTTGAGAAAAAAAGTTTCGAACAAACAAAATATACTATTAAATTCTCTATCAGAAAGGAAATATACAAATTTTTCCTATTGGTTTAGGTTACGGAGATATTTAAGAAAAACTGAAAAATATCAAGAAATTTTGAAATTCTTAAAAATTCAAAAAAAAAATTATTAAATATTCTTACATTTCATATAATATTTGAAGGAATACTGATAGAATAAATATATTATGTTTAGAAGGAAACCATTAATGAGTTACAAAATGCGGCAGATTCTCACTAGGCGCTAACCGCGCAGGGGCCTCCGGCATCCACCTACATGCGTTTTTGTTATTACCTAGCCGCTCCGCGGCAGTGCTCCGCCGTTCACCTGTATGCGACAGATTCGCCTACGTGTGTTTTTTTGTTATTATTACCTAAATTTGACCACCGATTAGGGTGGATGCACCGAGAAGCTTGAATGCAGGTTGTTGCTTTAATTGGTTGGCCACACTCCTGCGGACTGTGATGGGGGTACATAGCACCCAAATTTGTTAATTATAACATATGTCACCGTTTCACATTTTAAGGTACCAGCTATAACCGATTGCGAACAATCCGTTCACTATTTTACGTATCGAATAGAAAAAAATATGTAAAAAATTACAGCTGTCAAAAAATAAACAAAATTTTCGGATTCCTTTCATTCGAATTACATAAAAACGATACCAAACTTGCGAAATTCAGTTGACCTTGTACCTATTACTGACTTAAGAAACGTCAATTTGACAGCTGTCAAAAAATAGATAAAAATTTCGGATTCCTCATACTCAAATTATATAGAAACGATACCAAACTTGTTAAAACATGTCAACAAAAAAATGTCAAAAATGACAGCTGTCAAAAATTAAATACATTTTTCGGATAACTTATACTCAAATTATATAGAATCGATACAAAATTTTTGAAATTTTGTTAACCTTGCACTTATTCTTTACTAAAGAATCACCAATTTGACAGCTGTCAAAAAATAAATTTAATTTTCGGACTCCTTGCATTTGAATTACATAGAGTCGATACTAAACTTGCGATATTTTGTTCACCTTGCACATATTACTAACCTAAGAAACGTCAATTTGACAGCTGTCAAAAAATGTATAAAATTTTCGAATTCCTCATACTCAAATTATATAGAAGCGATACCAAACTCGTGAATTTTTGTTAACTTTGGACCTATTACCAACGTAATATACGTCAATTTGACAGCTGTCAAAAAATTAATAAAATTTTCGGATTGCCTGCATTCGAGTTATACGAAATCGACACCAACTTTACGAAATTATGTTATCATTACGGCTATGATCGACAGTTAACCGAAATCAAAGAATTGTTAAAATGACAGCTGTCAAAATATGAATTAAATTTTCGGATTCCTTGCCCTCGAATTATACGAAAACGACACCAACTTTGTGAAATTCTATTAATCTTGCACTTTTTACTAACCAAGGAAACGTCAATTTGACAGGTGTCAAAAAATAAATAAAATTTTTTAAATTCCTTTAATATTACTAACATAATGTGCTACTTGATTTTTCTTCAAATTGACAATTTACTAAATTATTCCTATTTTTCCACAAAATGCGAAACGACCCTATTAAAAATTTGCTAAACATCCCATGTATTTTCACGAATTACGGTAAAAGCCACGCCTTTCATACATTTCGAGCGAAAGTTAGAAATTTTGCTGTCACCGTTACGAATTTTCTTAATTTTCTCCAAGTTCGAACATCTTTATGATAACTTTATATACATCAAAATGTTCGGAAAAGATGAGGGAATCAGATAAACCTAGAAAGAAATCTCTAAACGAAAAGTTATAGAAGATATAGCAGAGTAAACTGAACTTTTGAAAAAAAATATTTCGAAAAAATTTATAAAATATTTTTTTTATCCGCCAAAGGATATTTTTGGATCACGCAGTCGATGTTGAACGTAAAGGTAATTTATTCCTTTAAATGATAGGCTAAAGAACGATTGAAAAAGTTACATACACTAGCGTACAGATGGGTTTTAGTAAGAGGATGTCAAAATTAGTGCTTATTGCTTAATCGATTGTAGTTATTTTTGTATAAGAAATTAAGAAACTAAATTATGGTTTATAATCCTGCTTTGATGTGCTCTTTCTGATGACATATATAACATTTCGATCAAATATTATTTTACCCCATAAAAAGCAAAAAAAATTTTTGACGAAATCATCACGTTCAGTATTTCGCAAATTTCTCCATTTTATAGGCCTTTTAGCATGATATGATGTATTGTGAAATATTAGTATTTGAGATGACCTATCCACCGGTTCGAACCCGGAGCAAATCTATGCGACCCAAGTCGAATAATTAATTATCGAAAATGACCCTGCATTTCCATGCTTTCCAACTTTAAAAAAATCAAAAAATTGACTTCCCGACATTTTATTGAAAAAATCTCGCGACGACTTTTTCTAAATAAGTTTCTTGATAACATACTAGAATATAAACTGAATCGCTTAAGTTTTACGAGACCGGCAAGTCGTAGAAAAAAATATTTAATTTTTTGCACATTTTCTGCTTATTTCGTTTAATAACTTATGAACGGAACACCCTGTATAATGTCGTACATCGGCTAAGGATACGCCATATATACCAAAGTATACCCCAAAAGTTTCATTGCTCCAACGTGAGCCGTTTAGAAGAAATCGAATAACTGGTTTCAAGATGCACCCTGTTTCGGCTCTCCCATAAGAGCAATGTAAATATGTCGTTGCAGACCGTTTTGGAAATCGGGAAAATGGTAGGAAATTTTCCATTTTGGGCAACGGTAGGGGTCATTATCGAAAGCCGAAATCCCATAGAATCTTTTCCATACCATTACCATCCTCAAATCGGTCAATTAACGTCAGCATCTCGCTAAGAAAATGGCTATTTTTGGCCTATTTCGACCGAATTTTGACAGCCAAAATATTTAGTAAAATTTCGTCCGTCCGTCCGTTAAAATCCGAGTAAAGTTCAAGTCCAGTCGGCAGATTTGCAAAAATTGGCCGTCCGAGCTCGGTAAATTGTCGTTTTTCTCCCGATTGAAAGGAAATTTCGAAAATTTTGAAAAATAATAATGTGGTGAGAAATGATGGACGATGCAAATGCGCTTATAGAGAACTCTCCGAGATGATATTTGTAGGAGTTATTCGTGACTAAACAGAACTTTTAGTAAAAAATGGTTGAAAATGGTTATATTTAATTTCGTTTAACCCTTTAGATCGTCATTCGAAGCGCGCTCTTGGTATGAATCTTCAAGTACCATCATTCCGCGTGACGAAAAAGCAATAAAATATGAAAAATGTTAAATACGAGAGCGTATAGAAGAATTTAAGTGTGGTGGTGACAAAAACACAATTTCAAAATTTTTAAAATTCAATCGTTAATAGTATTTTCGGTATTTAAATCGAAGAAACGAAAATATACGTATCGAATGTGATTTACCTCGAACTTTCCGGTAAAGTAAACTAAATTTCGATCAAAAGCCGTTTTTACCTCGAAAAAAATTAAAAACCGTCCATTTTTACCCTGAAATTTCAACTTGTTCAGTATTTTCAAATTTCTCCCATCTTCTAATAACTTTAGGTATAGATAGATGTACTGATGGCACCTAGTTTTTGAGATGGGAAATCGAAAATTTTAAGCCGCGTGTCGCTAGGACCCACCCAGTTCGAGCTATTAGGTACCAAAAATGACCCTGTTTTGTCAAATTTCGACTTTCAAAAATTCTTTTAAATTACTTCTAATCGTCGTACGTTACCCAGTTTCAATAGGGTTCTGTAGCGACCGGTCCACTCCACGTTCCGAAAATTTAAATCGAAAAAATTGAGTTTTGCGACTTGAAATGGATTTCAACGGGAATCGCGGAAAAGTCGACTTTGACGCTTAATAACTTCGAAACGGCACACCCTGTATACTCGAAAATTTGAGACAATACGCGCGCACTATCCAAAAGTAAAACCAAAAAGTTTCGTCGCTTCGACTCTGACAGTTTTTTCTCCAGAAATTCGCAACCTCGAAAATGTCGAAATAGTCGGCAACGGACGAACTCAAGGTCACCCACTGGACGTAATACATAGCGACCGGGACGGGCGCTATGTAACTAGGGGGGCATAGCCCCCCTAGGCGCTCCGCGCGGGGCTCCGCGGACCCTCTTTTTGCGACAGATTCGCCTATATGTGTTTTGTTATTACCTAGATATGACCACCGATTTGGGTGGATGCATCGATAAGCTTGAATGCAGATTGATGCTTTAATTGGTTGGCCACACTCCTGCGGACTGTGATGGGGGTACATAGCACCCAAATTCGTTCATTACAACATATGTTACCGTTTCACATTTTAAGGAACCAGCTATAACCGATTGCGAACAATCCGTTCACTATATTACGTATCGAATAGAGAAAAATATGTCAAGAATGACAGCTCTCAAAAAATAAACAACATTTTCGGATTCCTTGCATTCGAATTACATAAAAACGATACCAAACTTGTGAAATTCCGTTGACCTTGTACCTATTACTGACTTAAGAAACGTCAATTTGACAGCTGTCAAAAAATTGATAAAAATTTCGGATTCCTCATACTCAAATTATATCGACACGATACCAAACTTATTAAAACATGTCTACAAAAAAATGTCAAAAATGACAGCTGTCAAAAAATAAATATATTTTTCGGATAACTTATACTCAAATTATATAGAATCGATACAAAATTTTTGAAATTTTGTTAACCTTGCACTTATTCTTTACTAAAGAATCATCAATTTGACAGCTGTCAAAAAATAAATTTAATTTTCGGACTCCTTGCATTTGAATTACATAGTGACGATACTAAACTTGCGTTATTTTGTTCACCTTGCACATATTACTAACCTAAGAAACGTCCATTTGACAGCTGTCAAAAAATATATAAAATTTTCGAATTCCTCATACTCAAATTATATAGAGGCGATACCAAACTCGTGAATTTTTGTTAACATTGCAACTATTACCAACGTAATATACGTCAATTTGACAGCTGTCAAAAAATTAATAAATTTTTTGGATTGCCTGCATTCGAGTTATACGAAATCGACACCAACTTTGCGAAATTCTGTTACGATTACGACTATGATCGACAGTTAACCGAAATCAAAGAATTGTTAAAAATGACAGCTGTCAAAATATGAATTAAATTTTCGGATTCCTTGCCCTCGAATTATACGAAAACGACACCAACTTTGTGAAATTCTATTAATCTTGCACTTTATACTAACCAAGGAAACGTCAATTTGACAGGTGTCAAAAAATTTAAAATATTTTTTAAATCCTTTTAGCAATATAAACATAACGTACTAGTTGAATTTTCTTCAAATTGCCAATTTATCAAATTAAGCCTATTTTTCCAGACGGTGTGCATGATTTATTCAAATCTGATGAATTTAAACACTTGCCCTTGTCTAATTTTCACTAAATACTGTAAAAGCCACGCCTTTCATGCATTTCGAGCGAAAGTTGGAAATTTTGCTGTCACCGTTACGAATTTTCTTAATTTTCTCCAAGTTCGAACATCTTTATGATAACTTTATATATATCAAAATGTTCGGAAAAGATGAGGGAATCAGATAAACCTAGAAAGAAATCTCCAACAGGAAAGTTATAGAAGATATAGCAGAATAAACTTGACTTTTAATAAAAAAAATTTCGAAAAAATTTATAAAATATTTTTTTTATCCGCCAAAGGATATTTTGGGGTCACGCAGTCGATGTGGAACGTAAAGGTAATTTATTCCTTTAAACGATAGGCTAAATAACGATTGAAAAAGTTACATACACTAGCGTACAGATGGGTTTTAGTAAGAGGATGTCATAATTAGTGATTATTGCTTAATCGATTGTAGTTATTTTTGTATAAGAAATTAAGAAACTAAATTATGGTTTATAATCGTGCTCTGATGTGCTCTTTCTGATGGCATATATAACATTTCGATGAAATATTATTTTACCCCTTAAAAAGGAAAAAGAAATTTTTACGAAATCATCAAGTTCAGTCTCTCGCAAATTTCTCCATTTTATAGGTCTTTTAGCATGATATGATGTATTGTGAAATATTAGTATTTGAGATGACCTATCCACCGGTTCGAACCCGGTGCCAATCTATAAGACAGAAATCGAATAATTCATTATCGAAAATGACCCTGCATTTTCATGTTTTCCAACTTTAAAAAAATCAAAAAATTGACTTCCCGACATTTTATTGAAAAAATCTCGCGACGAGTTTTTCTAAATAAGTTTCTTGATAACATACTAAAATATAAACTGAATCGTTTAAGTTTTACGAGACCGGCAAGTCGTAGAAAGAAATATTTAATTTTTTGCACATTTTCTGACTATTTCGTTTAATAACTTATGAATGGAACACCCTGTATAATGAAGTACATCGGCTAAGTATACGCCATATATACCAAAGTATACCCCAAAAGTTTCATTGCTCCAACGTGAGCCGTTTAGAAGAAATCGAAAAACTGGTTTCAAGATGCACCCTGTTTCGGCGCTCCCATAAGAGCAATGTAAATATGTCGTTGCAGACCATTTTGGAAATCGGAAAAATGGTAGGAAATTTTCGATTTTGGGCAACGATAGGGGTCATTATCGAAAGCCGAAATCCCATAGAATCTTTTCCATACCATTTCCATTCTCAAATCGGTCAATTAACTTCAGGATCTCGCTAAGAAAAAGGCTATTTTGGCCCATTTCGGCCGAATTTTGACAGTCAACAAATTGGGTTAATTTTATTCCAAGGCATGCTGATTAAAATCGACGAAGTGTGCAGATTTGCAAAAATTGGCCGTCCCAGCTCGGAAAAACGTCGTTTTCCTCCCGATTGGAAGGAAATTTCGAAAATTTTGAAAAATAATAATGTGGTGAGAAATGATGGACGATGAAAATACGCTTATAGAGAACTCTCCGAAATAATATTTGTAGGAGTTATTCGTGACTAAACACGACTTTTAGTGAAAAATGGTTGAAAATGGATATACTTAATTTTTTTTAACCCTTTAGATCGTAATTCGAAACGCGCTCTTGGTATGAATCTGAAAGTGCCATCATTCCGCTTGACGAAAAAGCAAAAAAATATGGAAAATGTTAAATAGGAAAGCGTATAGACGAAATTCAGTGTAGCGGTGACAAAAAAAACCTTTTCCAAATTTCTAAAATTCATTCGTTAATAGTAATTTCGGTATTTAAATCGAAGAAATCAAATTATACGGATCGAATATGATTTACCTTGATCTTTCAGGTAACGTAAACTAAAATTCGATCAAAGGCCGTTTTTACCTCGAAAAAAATTAAAATCCGTCCATTTTTACCCCGAAATATCAACTTGTTCAGTATTTCCAAATTTTTCCCATTTTCTAATAACTTTAGGTATAGATAGATGTATTGATGGCACCTAGTTTTTGAGATGGGAACGCTAAAATTTTAAACCGCGTTACCCTCGGACTCACCCAGTTCGAGCTATTAGGTACCCGAAATGACCCTTTTTTGTCAAATTTCGACTTTCAAAAATTCTTTTAAATTACTTCTAATCGTCGTACGTTACCCAGTTTCAATAGGGTTCTGTAGCGACCGGTCCACTCTACGCTCCGAAAATTTAAATCGAAAAAATTGAGTTTTGCGACTTGAAATGGATTCCAACGGGAATCGCCGAAAAGTCGACTTTGACGCTTAATAACTTCGAAACGGTTCACCCTGTATATTTTAAAATTTGAGACAACACGCGTGCACTATCCGAAATTAAAACCAGAAAGTTTCGTCGTTTCGACTCTGATAGTTTCTTCGCAAATAATTCGCAACTGCAAAAATGTCAAAAGATACGACGACGACAACGGACGTTCAAGGTCACCCACTGGCCGTAATACATAGCATCCGAAGGGTGCTATGTAACTAGGGGGGCATAGCCCCCCTAGGCGCTCCGCGCGGGGCTCCGCGGACCCTCTGTATGCGACAGATTCGCCTATATGTGTTTTGTTATTACCTAGATTTCTCAACCGATTTGCGTGGATGCATCGAGAAGTTTGAATGCAGGTTGATGCTTTAATTGGTTGGCCACACTCCTGCGGACTGTGATGGGGGTACATAGCACCCAAATTCGTTAATTATAACATATGTGACCGTTTCACATTTTAAGGTACCAGCTATAACCGATTGCGAACAATCCGTTCACTATTTTACCTATCGAATAGAAAAAAATATGTCAAAAATGACAGCTGTCAAAAATAAACAAAATTTTCGGATTCCTTGCATTCGAATTACATAAAAACGATACCAAACTTGCGAAATTCCGTTGACCTTGTACATACTACTGACTTAGGAAACGTCAATTTGACAGCTGTCAAAAATAGATAAAAATTTCGGATTCCTCATACTCAAATTATATCGAATCGACACCAAACTTTTGAAATTCTGTTAACCTTGCACTTATTCTTTACTAAGGAATCCTCAATTTGACAGCTGTCAAAAAATCTATAAAATTTTCGAATTAGGTATTCCCCAAATTATATTAATTCCCAAGTATTTTCATTTTTAATTTTTTTTTAATTTCTAAATAATTCATGCGCCTTAAAAATTTGGAGAAATCGATATATTTCGATTTTATTCGAAAAGTATTATCTCTACGGTAAAATTGTATATATCGTAAAGATGCACTTTGATAAGGTCTACAAGAAAGTAGTCTATAAAATTTTCTGTATCTACTATAGTTGTTGAGTTATTGAGGAAATCATGATTTCTATATTCTTGCAAATATCTCAAAAACGATTACATTTGAGAAAAAAAGTTTCGAACAAACAAAATATACTATTAAATTCTCTATCAGAAAGGAAATATACAAATTTTTCCTATTGGTTTAGGTTACGGAGATATTTAAGAAAAACTGAAAAATATCAAGAAATTTTGAAATTCTTAAAAATTCGAAAAAAAAATTATTAAATATTCTTACATTTTATATAATATTTGATGTATACTGATAGAATAAATATATTATGTTTAGAAGGAAACCATTAATGAGTTACAAAATGCTACAGATTCTCACTAGGCGCTAACCGCGCAGGGGCCTCCGGCATCCACCTACATGCGTTTTTGTTATTACCCAGCCGCTCCGCGGCAGGGCTCCGCGGACCCCCTGTATGCGACAGATTCGCCTATATGTGTTTTGTTAGTACCTAGATATGACCACCGATTTGGGTGGATACACCGAGAAGCTTCAATGCAGGTTGATGCTTTAATTGGTTGGCCACACTCCTGCGGACTGTGATGGGGGTACATAGCACCCAAATTTGTTAATTATAACATATGTGACCGTTTCACATTTTAAGGTACCAGCTATAACCGATTGCAAACAATCCGTTCACTATATTACGTATCGAATAGAGAAAAATATGTCAAGAATGACAGCTGTCAAAAAATAAATAACATTTTCGGATTCCTTGTATTCGAATTACATAAAAACGATACCAAACTTGCGAAATTCCGTTGAGCTTGTACCTATTACTGACTTAAGGAACGTCAATTTGACAGCTGTGAAAAAATAGATAAAAATTTCGGATTCCTCATACTCAAATTATATAGAAACGATACCAAACTTGTTAAAACATGTCAACAAAAAAATGTCAAAAATGACAGCTGTCAAAAAATAAATACATGTTTCGGATAACTTATACTCAAATTATATAGAATCGATACAAAATTTTTGAAATTTTGTTAACCTTGCACTTATTCTTTATTAAAGAATCACCAATTTGACAGCTGTCAAAAAATAAATTTAATTTTCGGACTCCTTGCATTTGAATTACATAGAGACGATACTAAACTTGCGATATTTTGTTCACCTTGCACATATTACTAACCTAAGAACGTCAATTTGACAGCTGTCAAAAAATGTATAAAATTTTCGAATTCCTCATACTCAAATTATATAGAAGCGATACCAAACTCGTGAATTTTTGTTAACATTGCAACTATTACCAACGTAATATACGTCAATTTGACAGCTGTCAAAATATTAATAAAATTTTCGGATTGCCTGTATTCGAATTATACGAAATCGACACCAACTTTGCGAAATTATGTTACCATTACGCCTATGATCGACAATTAACCGAAATCAAAGAATTGTTTAAAATGACAGCTGTCAAAATATGAATTAAATTTTCGGATTCCTTGCCCTCGAATTATACGAAAACGACACCAACTTTGTGAAATTCTATTAATCTTGCACTTTTTACTAACCAAGGAAACGTCAATTTGACAGGTGTCAAAAAATTTAAAATATTTTTTAAATCCTTTTACCAATATTAACATAACGTACTAGTTGAATTTTCTTCAAATTGCCAAATTATCAAATTAAGCCTATTTTTCCAGACTGTGTGCATGATTTATTCAAATCTGATGAATTTAAACACTTGCCCTTGTCTAATTTTCACTAAATAGTGTAAAAGCCACGCCTTTCATACATTTCGAGCGAAAGTTGGAAATTTTGCTGTCACCGTTACGAATTTTCTTAATTTTCTCCAAGTTCGAACATCTTTATGATAACTTTATATATATCAAAATGTTCGGAAAAGATGAGGGAATCAGATAAACCTAGAAAGAAATCTCCAAAAGGAAAGTTATAGAAGATATAGCAGAATAAACTTGACTTTTAATAAAAAAAATTTCGAAAAAATTTATAAAATATTTTTTTTATCCGCCAAAGGATATTTTGGGGTCACGCAGTCGATGTGGAACGTAAAGGTAATTTATTCCTTTAAACGATAGGCTAAAGAACGATTGAAAAAGTTACATACACTAGCGTACAGATGGGTTTTAGTAAGAGGATGTCATAATTAGTGATTATTGCTAAATCGATTGTAGTTATTTTTGTATAATAAATTAAGAAACTAAATTATGGTTTATAATCGTGTTTTGATGTGCTCTTTCTGATGACATATATAAAATTTCGATGAAATATTATTTTACCCCTTAAAAAGGAAAAAGAAATTTTTACGAAATCATCAAGTTCAGTCTCTCGCAAATTTCTCCATTTTATAGGTCTTTTAGCATCATATGATGTATTGTGAAATATTAGTATTTGAGATGACCTATCCACCGGTTCGAACCCGGTGCCAATCTATAAGACAGAAATCGAATAATTCATTATCGAAAATGACCCTGCATTTTCATGTTTTCCAACTTTAAAAAAATCAAAAAATTGACTTCCCGACATTTTATTGAAAAAATCTCGCGACGAGTTTTTCTAAATAAGTTTCTTGATAACATACTAAAATATAAACTGAATCGGTTAAGTTTTACGAGACCGGCAAGTCGTAGAAAGAAATATTTAATTTTTTGCACATTTTCTGACTATTTCGTTTAATAACTTATTAACGGGCACCCTGTATAATGTCGTACATCGGCTAAGTATACGCCATATATACCAAAGTATACACCAAAAGTTTCATTGCTCCAACGTGAGCCGTTTAGAAGAAATCGAATAACTGGTTTCAAGATGCACCCTGTTTCGGCGCTCCCATAAGAGCAATGTAAATATGTCGTTGCAGACCATTTTGGAAATCGGGAAAATGGTAGGAAATTTTCGATTTTGGGCAACGATAGGGGTCATTATCGAAAGTCGAAATCCCATAGAATCTTTTCCATACCATTTCCATTCTCAAATCGGTCAATTAACTTCAGGATCTCGCTAAGAAAAAGGCTATTTTGGCCCATTTCGGCCGAATTTTGACAGTCAACAAATTGGGTTAATTTTATTCCAAGGCATACTGATTAAAATCGATGAAGTGTGCAGATTTGCAAAAATTGGCCGTCCCAGCTCGGAAAAACGTCGTTTTTCTCCCGATTGAAAGGAAATTTCGAAAATTTTGAAAAATAATAATGTGGTGAGAAATGATGGACGATGAAAATACGCTTATAGAGAACTCTCCGAAATAATATTTGTAGGAGTTATTCGTGACTAAACACGACTTTTAGTGAAAAATGGGTGAAAATGATTATATTTAATTTCGTTTAACCCTTTAGATCGCCATTCGAAGCGCGCTCTTGGTATGAATCTTCAAGTACCATCATTCCGCGTGACGAAAAAGCAATAAAATATGGAAAATGTTAAATACGAGAGCGTATAGAAGAATTTAAGTGTGGTGGTGACAAAAACACAATTTCAAAATTTTTAAAATTCAATCGTTAATAGTATTTTCGGTATTTAAATCGAAGAAACGAAATTATACGTATCGGATGTGGTTTAGCTGGAACTTTCCGGTAAAGTAAACTAAATTTCGATCAAAAGCCGTTTTTACCTCGAAAAAAATGAAAAACCGTCCATTTTTACCCCGAAATTTCAACTTGTTCAGTATTTTCAAATTTCTCCCATCTTCTAATAACTTTAGGTATAGATAGATGTATTGATGGCACCTAGTTTTTGAGATGGGAAATCGAAAATTTAAAACCGCGTGTCGCTAGGACGCACCCAGTTCGAGCTATTAGGTACCCAAAATGACCCTTTTTTGACAAATTTCGACTTTGAAAAATTCTTTTAAATTACTTCTAATCGTCGTACGATACCCAATTTCAATAGGGTTCTGAAGCGACCGGTCATTGTCACACTCTGAAAATTTAAATCGAAAAAATTGCGATTTGCGACCTGAAATCCGGATCAACGGGAATCGCCGAAAAGTCGACTTTGACGCTTAATAACTTCGAAACGGCACACCCTGTATACTCGAAAATTTGAGACAATACGCGCGCACTATCCAAAAGTAAAACCAAAAAGTTTCGTCGCTTCGACTCTGACAGTTTTTTCTCCAGAAATTCGCAACCTCTAAAATGTCGAAAAGGACAACATACGCACTCAAGGTCACGTACTGGACGTAATACATAGCGTCCGAAGGGCGCTATGTAACTAGGGGGCATAGCCCCCTAGGCGCTCCGCGCGGGGCTCCGCGGACCCTCTTTTTGCGACAGATTCGCCTATATGTGTTTTGTTATTACCTAGATTTATCAACCGATTTGCGTGGATGCATCGAGAAGTTTGAATGCAGGTTGATGCTTTAATTGGTTGGCCACACTCCTGCGGACTGTGTTGGGGGTACATAGCACCCAAATTCGTTAATTATAACATATGTTACCGTTTCACATTTTAAGGAACCAGCTATAACCGATTGCGAACAATCCGTTCACTATTTTACGTATCGAATAGAAAAAAATATTTAAAAAATGACAGCTGTCAAAAATAAACAAAATTTTCGGATTCCTTGCATTCGAATTACATAAAAACGATACCAAACTTGCGAAATTCCGTTGACCTTGTACATACTACTGACTTAGGAAACGTCAATTTGACAGCTGTCAAAAAATAGATAAAAATTTCGGATTCCTCATACTCAAATTATATCGAATCGACACCAAACTTTTGAAATTCTGTTAACCTTGCACTTATTCTTTACTAAGGAATCCTCAATTTGACAGCTGTCAAAAAATCTATAAAATTTTCGAATTAGGTATTCCCCAAATTATATTAATTCCCAAGTATTTTCATTTTTAATTTTTTTTAATTTCTAAATAATCATGCCATAGCCTTAAAAATTTGAAGAAATCGATATATTTCGATTTTATTCGAAAAGTATTATCTCTACGGTAAAATTGTATATATCGTAAAGATGCACTTTGATAAGGTCTACAAGAAAGTAGTCTATAAAATTTTCTGTATCTACTATAGTTGTTGAGTTATTGAGCAAATCATGATTTCTATATTCTTGCAAATATCTCAAAAACGATTACATTTGAGAAAAAAAGTTTCGAACAAACAAAATATACTATTAAATTCTCTATCAGAAAGGAAATATACAAATTTTTCCTATTGGTTTAGATTACGGAGATATTTAAGAAAAACTGAAAAATATCAAGAAATTTTGAAATTCTTAAAAATTCAAAAAAAAAATTATTAAATATTCTTACATTTTATATAATATTTGATGTATACTGATAGAATAAATATATTATGTTTAGAAGGAAACCATTAATGAGTTACAAAATGCGACAGATTCTCACTAGGCGCTAAACGCGCAGGGGCCTCCGGCATCCACCTACATGCGTTTTTGTTATTAACTAGCCGCTTCGCGGCAGGGCTCCGCCGTTCACCTGTATGCGTTGACGTTGTACCTATTACTGACTTAAGAAACGTCAATTTGATAGCTGTCAAAAAATAGATAAAAATTTCGGATTCCTCATACTCAAATTATATAGAAACGATACCAAACTTGTGAAAATATGTTAACAAAAAAATGTCAAAAATGACAGCTGTCAAAAAATAAATACATTTTTCGGATAATTTATACTCAAATTATATAGAATCGATACAAAATTTTTGAAATTTTGTTAACCTTGCACTTATTCTTTACTAAAGAATCACCAATTTGACAGCTGTCAAAAAATAATTTTAATTTTCGGACTCCTTGCATTTGAATTACATAGAGACGATACTAAACTTGCGATATTTTGTTCACCTTGCACATATTACTAACCTAAGAAACGTCAATTTGACAGCTGTCAAAAAATGTATAAAATTTTCGAATTCCTCATACTCAAATTATATAGAAGCGATACCAAACTCGTGAATTTTTGTTAACTTTGGAACTATTACCAACGTAATATACGTCAATTTGACAGCTGTCAAAAAATTAATAAAATTTTCGGATTGCCTGCATTCGAGTTATACGAAATCGACACCAACTTTATGAAATTATATTACCATTACGCCTATGATCGACAGTTAACCGAAATCAAAGAATTGTTAAAAATGACAGCTGTCAAAATATGAATTAAATTTTCGGATTCCTTGCCCTCGAATTATACGAAAACGACACCAACTTTGTGAAATTCTATTAATCTTGCAATTTTTACTAACAAAGAAAACGTCAATTTGACAGGTGTCAAAAAATAAATAAAATTTTTTAAATTCCTTTAATATTACTAACATAATGTGCTACTTGATTTTTCTTCAAATTGACAATTTACTAAATTATTCCTATTTTTCCACAAAATGCGAAACGGCCCTATTAAAAATTTGCTAAACATCCCATGTATTTTCACCAATTACGGTAAAAGCCACGCCTTTCATACATTTCGAGCGAAAGTTAGAAATTTTGCTGTCACCGTTACGAATTTTCTTAATTTTCTCCAAGTTCGAACATCTTTATGATAACTTTATATACATCAAAATGTTCGGAAAAGATGAGGGAATCAGATAAACCTAGAAAGAAATCTCTAAACGAAAAGTTATAGAAGATATAGCAGAGTAAACTGAACTTTTGAAAAAAAAAATTTCGAAAAAATTTATAAAATATTTTTTTTATCCGCCAAAGGATATTTTTGGATCACACAGTCGATGTGGAACGTAAAGGTTATTTATTCCTTTAAACGATAGGCTAAAGAATCGTTGAAAAAGTTACATACACTAGCGTACAGATGGGTTTTAGTAAGAGGATGTCAAAATTAGTGCTTATTGCTTAATCGATTGTAGTTATTTTTGTATAAGAAATTAAGAAACTAAATTATGGTTTATAATCCTGTTTTGATGTGCTCTTTCTGATGACATATATAACATTTCGATCAAATATTATTTTACCCCATAAAAAGCAAAAAAAAAATTTGACGAAATCATCAAGTTCAGTTTTTCGCAAATTTCTCCATTTTATAGGCCTTTTAGCATGATATAATGTATTGTGAAATATTAGTATTTGAGATGACCTATCCACCGGTTCTAACCCGGAGCAAATCTATGCGACCCAAGTCGAATAATTAATTATCGAAAATGACCCTGCATTTCCATGCTTTCCAACTTTAAAAAAATCAAAAAATTGACTTCCCGACATTTTATTGAAAAAATCTCGCGACGACTTTTTCTAAATAAGTTTCTTGATAACATACTAGAATATAAACTGAATCGCTTAAGTTTTACGAGACCGGCAAGTCGTCGAAGAAAATATTTAATTTTTTGCACATTTTCTGCTTATTTCGTTTAATAACTTATGAACGGAACACCCTGTATAATGACGTACATCGGCTAAAGATACGCCATATATACCAAAGTATACCCCAAAAGTTTCATTGCTCCAACGTGAGCCGTTTAGAAGAAATCGAATAACTGGTTTCAAGATGCACCCTGTTTCGGCTCTCCCATAAGAGCAATGTAAATATGTCGTTGCAGACCATTTTGGAAATCGGGAAAATGGTAGGAAATTTTCCATTTTGGGCAACGATAGGGGTCATTATCGAAAGACGAAATCCCATAGAATCTTTTCCATACCATTTCCAATCTCAAATCGGTCAATTAACTTCAGCATCTCGCTAAGAAAATGGCCATTTTTGGCCTATTTCGACCGAATTTGACAGCCAAAATATTTAGTAAAATTTCGTCCGTCCGTCCGTTAAAATCCGAGTAAAGTTCAAGTCCAGTCATCAGATTTGCAAAAATTGGCCATCCCAGCTCGGTAAATTGTCGTTTTTCTCCCGATTGGAAGGAAATTTCGAAAATTTTGAAAAATAATAATGTGGTGAGAAATGATGGACGAAGAAATTACGCCTATAAAGAAATGTCCAAAGTGATATTTATAGGAGTTATTCGTGACTAAACAAAACTTTTAGTGAAAAATGGGTGAAAATGGTTATATTTAATTTCTTTTAACCCTTTAGATCGTAATTCGAAACGTGCTCTTGGTATGAATCTTAAAGTACCATCATTCCGCGTGACGAAAAAGCAAAAAAATATGGAAAATGTTAAATAGGAAAGCGTATAGACGAAATTCAGTGTAGCGGTGACAAAAAAAAAATTTCCAAATTTCTAAAATTCAATCGTTAACAGTAATTTCGGTATTTAAATCGAAGAAACGAAAATATACGTATCGGATGTGATTTACCTCGAACTTTCCGGTAAAGGAAACTAAATTTCGATCAAAAGCCGTTTTTACCTCGAAAAAAATCAAAAACCGTCCATTTTTACCCCGAAATATCAACTTGTTCAGTATTTTCAATTTTTTCCCAACTTCTAATAACTTTAGGTATAGATAGATGTATTGATGGCAACTAGTTTTTGAGATGGGAAATCGAATATTTAAAACCGCATGACCCTCGGACCCACCCAGTTCGAGCTATTCGGTACCCGAAATGACCCTTTTTTGTCAAATTTCGACTTTCAAAAATTCTTTTAAATTACTTCTAATCGTCGTACGATACCCAATTTCAATAGGGTTCTGAAGCGACCGGTCACTGTCACACTCCAAAAATTTAAATCGAAAAAATTGCGATTTGCGACCTGAAATCCGGATCAACGGGAATCGCCGAAAAGTCGACTTTGACGCTTAATAACTTCGAAACGGCACACCCTGTATACCTGAATATTTGAGACAACACGCGCGCACTATCCAAAATTAAAACCAAAAAGTTTCGTCGCTTCGACTCTGACAGTTTTTTCTCTAAAAATACGGAACCTCGGAAATGTCAAAATCCACGACAACGGACGAACTCAAGGTCACACGTAGGACGTAATACATAGCGACCGGGACGGGCGCTATGTAACTAGGGGGCATAGCCCCCTAGGCGCTCCGCGCGGGGCTCCGCGGACCCTCTTTTTGCGACAGATTCGCCTATATGTGTTTTGTTATTACCTAGATTTATCAACCGATTTGCGTGGATACACCGAGAAGTTTGAATGCAGGTTGATGCTTTAATTGGTTGGCCACACTCCTGCGGACTGTGTTGGGGGTACATAGCACCCAAATTCGTTCATTATAACATATGTTACCGTTTCACATTTTAAGGGACCAGCTATAACCGATTGCGAACAATCCGTTCACTATTTTACGTATCGAATAGAAAAAAATATTTAAAAAATGACAGCTGTCAAAAATAAACAAAATTTTCGGATTCCTTGCATTCGAATTACATAGAAACGATACCAAACTTGCGAAATTCCGTTGACCTTGTACATACTACTGACTTAGGAAACGTCAATTTGACAGCTGTCAAAAAATAGATAAAAATTTCGGATTCCTCATACTCAAATTATATCGAATCGACACCAAACTTTTGAAATTCTGTTAACCTTGCACTTATTCTTTACTAAGGAATCCTAAATTTGACAGCTGTCAAAAAATCTATAAAATTTTCGAATTAGGTATTCCCCAAATTATATTAATTCCCAAGTATTTTCATTTTTAATTTTTTTTAATTTCTAAATAATCATGCATATATGCCTTAAAAATTTGAAGAAATCGATATATTTCGATTTTATTCGAAAAGTATTATTTCTACGGTAAAATTGTATATATCGTAAAGATGCACTTTGATAAGGTCTACAAGAAAGTAGTCTATAAAATTTTCTGTATCTACTATAGTTGTTGAGTTATTGAGCAAATCATGATTTCTATATTCTTGCAAATATCTCAAAAACGATTACATTTGAGAAAAAAAGTTTCGAACAAACAAAATATACTATTAAATTCTCTATCAGAAAGGAAATATACAAATTTTTCCTATTGGTTTAGATTACGGAGATATTTAAGAAAAACTGAAAAATATCAAGAAATTTTGAAATTCTTAAAAATTCAAAAAAAAAATTATTAAATATTCTTACATTTTATATAATATTTGATGTATACTGATAGAATAAATATATTATGTTTAGAAGGAAACCATTAATGAGTTACAAAATGCGACAGATTCTCACTAGGCGCTAAACGCGCAGGGGCCTCCGGCATCCACCTACATGCGTTTTTGTTATTAACTAGCCGCTTCGCGGCAGGGCTCCGCCGTTCACCTGTATGCGACAGATTCGCCTACGTGTGTTTTTGTTATTATTACATAGAATTGACCACCGATTTGGGTGGATGCACCGAGAAGCTTGAATGTAGGTTGATGCATTAATTCGTTGGCCACACTCCTGCGGACTGTGATGGGGGTACATAGAACCCAAATTTGTTAATTATAACATATGTGACCGTTTCACGTTTTAAGGTACCAGCTATAACCGATTGCGAACAATCCGTTCACTATTTTACGTATCGAATAGAAAAAAATATGTCAAAAATTACATCTGTCAAAAAATAAATAACATTTTCGGATTCCTTGCATTCGAATTACATAAAAACGATACCAAACTTGCGAAATTCCGTTGACGTTGTACCTATTACTGACTTAAGAAACGTCAATTTGATAGCTGTCAAAAAATAGATAAAAATTTCGGATTCCTCATACTCAAATTATATAGAAACGATACCAAACTTGTGAAAATATGTTAACAAAAAAATGTCAAAAATGACAGCTGTCAAAAAATAAATACATTTTTCGGATAATTTATACTCAAATTATATAGAATCGATACAAAATTTTTGAAATTTTGTTAACCTTGCACTTATTCTTTACTAAAGAATCACCAATTTGACAGCTGTCAAAAAATAAATTTAATTTTCGGACTCCTTGCATTTGAATTACATAGAGACGATACTAAACTTGCGATATTTTGTTCACCTTGCACATATTACTAACCTAAGAAACGTCAATTTGACAGCTGTCAAAAAATGTATAAAATTTTCGAATTCCTCATACTCAAATTATATAGAAGCGATACCAAACTCGTGAATTTTTGTTAACATTGCAACTATTACCAACGTAATATACGTCAATTTGACAGCTGTCAAAAAATTAATAAAATTTTCGGATTGCCTGCATTCGAGTTATACGAAATCGACACCAACTTTACGAAATTATGTTATCATTACGCCTATGATCGACAGTTAACCGAAATCAAAGAATTGTTAAAATGACAGCTGTCAAAATATGAATTAAATTTTCGGATTCCTTGCCCTCGAATTATACGAAAACGACACCAACTTTGTGAAATTCTATTAATCTTGCAATTTTTACTAACAAAGAAAACGTCAATTTGACAGGTGTCAAAAAATAAATAAAATTTTTTAAATTCCTTTAATATTACTAACATAATGTGCTACTTGATTTTTCTTCAAATTGACAATTTACTAAATTATTCCTATTTTTCCACAAAATGCGAAACGACCCTATTAAAAATTTGCTAAACATCCCATGTATTTTCACGAATTACGGTAAAAGCCACGCCTTTCATACATTTCGAGCGAAAGTTAGAAATTTTGCTGTCACCGTTACGAATTTTCTTAATTTTCTCCAAGATCAAACATGTTCCTGATAACTTTATATATATCAAAATGTTCGGAAAAGATGAGGGAATCAGATAAACCTAGAAAGAAATCTCCAAAAGGAAAGTTATCGAAGATATAGTAGAGTAAACTTGACTTTTAATAAAAAAAATTTCGAAAAAATTTATAAAATATTTTTTTTATCCGCCAAAGGATATTTTTGGGTCACGCAGTCGATGTGGAACGTAAAGGTCATTTCTTCCTTTAAACGATAGGCTAAAGAATCGTTGAAAAAGTTACATACACTAGCGTACAGCCGGCTTTCAGTAAGAGGATGTCAAAATTTGTCATTATTGCTTAATTGATTGTAGTTATTTTTGTATAATAAATTAAGAAACTAAATTATGGTTTATAATCGTGTTCTGATGTGCTCTTTCCGATGACATATATAACATTTCGATGAAATATTATTTTACCCCATAAAAAGCAAAAAAAAATTTTGACGAAATCATCAAGTTCAGTTTTTCGCAAATTTCTCCATTTTATAGGCCTTTTAGCATGATATGATGTATTGTGAAATATTAGTATTTGAGATGACCTATCCACCGGTTCTAACCCGGAGCAAATCTATGCGACCCAAGTCGAATAATTTATTATCGAAAATGACCCTGCATTTCCATGCTTTCCAACTTTAAAAAAATCAAAAAATTGACTTCCCGACATTTTATTGAAAAAATCTCGCGACGACTTTTTCTAAATAAGTTTCTTGATAACATACTAGAATATAAACTGAATCGCTTACGTTTTACGAGACCGGCAAGTCGTCGAAGAAAATATTTAATTTTTTGCACATTTTCTGCTTATTTCGTTTAATAACTTATGAACGGAACACCCTGTATAATGTCGTACATCGGCTAAGGATACGCCATATATACCAAAGTATACCCCAAAAGTTTCATTGCTCCAACGTGAGCCGTTCAGAAGAAATCGAATAACTGGTTTCAAGATGCACCCTGTTTCGGCTCTCCCATAAGAGCAATGTAAATTGGTCGTTGCAGACCATTTTGGAAATCGGGAAAATGGTAGGAAATTTTCCATTTTGGGCAACGATAGGGGTCATTATCGAAAGCCGAAATCCCATAGAATCTTTTCCATACCATTTCCATCCTCAAATCGGTCAATTAACTTCAGCATCTCGCTAAGAAAATGGCTATTTTTGGCCTATTTCGACCGAATTTGACAGCCAAAATATTCAGTAAAATTTCGTCCGTCCGTCCGTTAAAATCCGAGTAAAGTTCAAGTCCAGTCGGCAGATTTGCAAAAATTGGCCGTCCCAGCTCGGTAAATTGTCGTTTTTCTCCCGATTGGAAGGAAATTTCGAAAATTTTGAAAAATAATAATGTGGTGAGAAAGGATGGACGATGAAATTACGCTTATAGAGAACTCTCCGAAATAATATTTGTAGGAGTTATTCGTGACTAAACAAAACTTTCAGTGAAAAATGGGTGAAAATGGTTATATTTAATTTCTTTTAACCCTTTAGATCGTAATTCGAAGCGCGCTCTTGGTATGAATCTTCAAGTACCATCATTCCGCGTGACGAAAAAGCAATAAAATATGGAAAATGTTAAATACGAGAGCGTATAGACGAATTTAAGTGTGGTGGTGACAAAAACACAATTTCCAAATTTTTAAAATTCAATCGTTAATAGTAATTTCGGTATTTAAATCGAAGAAACGAAATTATACGTATCGAATGTGATTTACCTCGAACTTTCCGGTAAAGTAAACTAAATTTCGATCAAAAGCCGTTTTTACCTCGAAAAAAATGAAAAACCGTCCATTTTTACCCCGAAATATCAACTTGTTCAGTATTTTCAATTTTTTCCCATCTTCTAATAACTTTAGGTATAGATAGATGTATTGATGGCACCTAGTTTTTGAGATGGGAAATCGAAAATTTAAAACCGCGTGACCCTCGGACCCACCCAGTTCGAGCTATTCGGTACCGAAAATGACCCTTTTTTGTCAAATTTCGACTTTGAAAAATTCTTTTAAATTACTTCTAATCGTCGTACGATACCCAAAAACTATAGGGTTCTGTAGCGTCCGATCATTGTTACACTCTGAAAATTTAAATCGAAAAAATTGCGATTTGCGACCTGAAACGTAGCACAACTGAAATCGCCGAAAAGTCGACTTTGACGCTTAATAACTTCGAAACGGCACACCCTGTATACTCGAAAATTTGAGACAATACGCGCGCACTATCCAAAAGTAAAACCAAAAAGTTTCGTCGCTCCAACTCTGACAGTTTTTTCTCCAAAAATACGCAACCTCGAAAATGTCAAAATCCACGACAACATACGCACTCAAGGTCACCCACTGGACGTAATACATAGCATCCGAAGGGTGCTATGTAACTAGGGGGGCATAGCCCCCCTAGGCGCTCCGCGCGGGGCTCCGCGGACCCTCTTTTTGCGACAGATTCGCCTATATGTGTTTTGTTAGTACCTAGATATGACCACCGATTTGGGTGGATACACCGAGAAGCTTGAATGCCGGTTGATGCTTTAATTGGTTGGCCACACTCCTGCGGACTGTGATGGGGGTACATAGCACCCAAATTTGTTAATTATAACATATGTGACCGTTTCACATTTTAAGGTACCAGCTATAACCGATTGGGAACAATCCGTTCACTATTTTACGTATCGAATACAAAAAATATGTAAAAAATTACAGCTGTCAAAAAATAAATAACATTTTCGGATTCCTTGCATTCGAATTACATAAAAACGATACCAAACTTGCGAAATTCCGTTGACCTTGTACCTATTACTGACTTAAGAAACGTCAATTTGACAGCTGTCAAAAAATAGATAAAAATTTCGGATTCCTCATACTCAAATTATATAGAAACGATACCAAACTTGTTAAAACATGTCAACAAAAAAATGTCAAAAATGACAGCTGTCAAAAAATAAATATATTTTTCGGATAACTTATACTCAAATTATATAGAATCGATACAAAATTTTTGAAATTTTGTTAACCTTGCACTTATTCTTTACTAAAGAATCATCAATTTGACAGCTGTCAAAAATAAATTTAATTTTCGGACTCCTTGCATTTGAATTACATAGAGACGATACTAAACTTGCGTTATTTTGTTCACCTTGCACATATTACTAACCTAAGAAACGTCAATTTGACAGCTGTCAATAAATATATAACATTTTCGAATTCCTCATACTCAAATTATATAGAGGCGATACCAAACTCGTGAATTTTTGTTAACATTGCAACTATTACCAACGTAATATACGTCAATTTGACAGCTGTCAAAAAATTAATAAATTTTTTGGATTGCCTGCATTCGAGTTATACGAAATCGACACCAACTTTGCGAAATTCTGTTACGATTACGCCTATGATCGACAGTTAACCGAAATCAAAGAATTGTTAAAAATGACAGCTGTCAAAATATGAATTAAATTTTCGGATTCCTTGCCCTCGAATTATACGAAAACGACACCAACTTTGTGAAATTCTATTAATCTTGCACTTTATACTAACCAAGGAGACGTCAATTTGACAGGTGTCAAAAAATTTAAAATATTTTTTAAATCCTTTTAGCAATATTAACATAACGTACTAGTTGAATTTTCTTCAAATTGCCAATTTATCAAATTAAGCCTATTTTTCCAGACGGCGTGCATGATTTATTCAAATCTGATGAATTTAAACACTTGCCCTTGTCTAATTTTCACTAAATACTGTAAAAGCCACGCTTTTGATGCATTTCGAGCGAAAGTTGGAAATTTTGCTGTCACCGTTACGAATTTTCTTAATTTTCTCCAAGATCGAACCTGTTTCTGCTAACTTTATATATATCAAAATGTTCGGAAAAGATGAGGGAATCAGATAAACCTAGAAAGAAATCTCCAAAAGGAAAGTTATAGAAGATATAGCAGAATAAACTTGACTTTTAATAAAAAAAATTTCGAAAAAATTTATAAAATATTTTTTTTATCCGCCAAAGGATATTTTTGGATCACGCAGTCGATGTTGAACGTAAAGGTAATTTATTCCTTTAAATGATAGGCTAAAGAACGATTGAAAAAGTTACATACACTAGCGTACAGATGGGTTTTAGTAAGAGGATGTCAAAACTAGTGCTTATTGCTTAATCGATTGTAGTTATTTTTGTATAAGAAATTAAGAAACTAAATTATGGTTTACAATCGTGTTTTGATGTGCTCTTTCTGATGACATATATAACATTTCGATCAAATATTATTTTACCCCATAAAAAGCAAAAAAAATTTTTGACGAAATCATCAAGTTCAGTTTCACGCAAATTTCTCCACTTTATAGGTCTTTTAGCATGATATGACGTATTGTGAAATATTAGTATTTGAGATGACCTATCCACCGGTTCGAACCCGGTGCCAATCTATAAGACAGAAATCGAATAATTCATTATCGAAAATGACCCTGCATTTTCATGCTTTCCAACTTTAAAAAAATCAAAAAATTGACTTCCCGACATTTTATTGAAAAAATCTCGCGACGACTTTTTCTAAATAAGTTTCTTGATAACATACTAGAATATAAATTGAATCGCTTAAGTTTTACGAGACCGGCAAGCCGTAGAAAAAAATATTTAATTTTTTGCGCATTTTCTGCTTATTTCGTTTAGTAACTTATGAACGGAACACCCTGTATAATGTCGTACATCGGCTAAGGATACGCCATATATACCAAAGTATACCCCAAAAGTTTCATTGCTCCAACGTGAGCCGTTTAGAAGAAATCGAATAACTGGTTTCAAGATGCACCCTGTTTCGGCTCTCCCATAAGAGCAATGTAAATATGTCGTTGCAGACCATTTTGGAAATCGGGAAAATGGTAGGAAATTTTCCATTTTGGGCAACGATAGGGGTCATTATCGAAAGCCGAAATCCCATAGAATCTTTTCCATACCATTTCCATCCTCAAATCGGTCAATTAACGTCAGCATCTCGCTAAGAAAATGGCTATTTTTGGCCTATTTTGACCGAATTTTGACAGCCAAAATATTTAGTAAAATTTCGTCCGTCCGTCCGTTAAAATCCGAGTAAAGTTCAAGTCCAGTCGGCAGATTTGCAAAAATTGGCCGTCCGAGCTCGGTAAATTGTCGTTTTGCTCCCGATTGAAAGGAAATTTCGAAAATTTTGAAAAATAATAATGTGGTGAGAAAGGATGGACGATGAAAATACGCTTATAGAGAACTCTCCGAAATGATATTTGTAGGAGTTATTCGTGACTAAACAAAACTTTTAGTGAAAAATGGTTGAAAATGGATATACTTAATTTCTTTTAACCCTTTAGATCGTAATTCGAAGCGCGCTCTTGGTATGAATCTTCAAGTACCATCATTCCGCGTGACGAAAAAGCAATAAAATATGGAAAATGTTAATTAGGAAAGCGTATAGACGAAATTAAGTGTAGCGGTGACAAAAGTACAATTTCCAAATTTTTAAAATTCAATCGTTAATAGTATTTTCGGTTTTTAAATCGAAGAAACGAAATTATACGTATCGAATGTGATTTACCTCGAACTTTCCGGTAAAGTAAACTAAATTTCGATCAAAAGCCGTTTTTACCTCGAAAAAAATCAAAAACCGTCCATTTTTACCCCGAAATATCAACTTGTTCAGTATTTTCAAATTTTTCCCATCTTCTAATAACTTTAGGTATAGATAGATGTATTGATGGCACCTAGTTTTTGAGATGGGAAATCGAAAATTTAAAACCGCGTGTCGCTAGGACGCACCCAGTTCGAGCTATTAGGTACCCAAAATGACCCTTTTTTGCCAAATTTCGACTTTGAAAAATTCTTTTAAATTACTTCTAATCGTCGTACGTTACCCAAAAACAATAGGGTTCTGTAGCGTCCGGTCCACTCCACGTTCCGAAAATTTAAATCGAAAAAATTGCGATTTGCGACCTGAAACGTAGCACAACTGAAATCGCCGAAAAGTCGACTTTGACGCTTAATAACTTCGAAACGGCACACCCTGTATACTCGAAAATTTGAGACAATACGCGCGCACTATCCAAAAGTAAAACCAAAAAGTTTCATCGCTTCGACTCTGACCGTTTTTTCTCCAGAAATTCGCAACCTCGAAAATGTCAAAAGCGACGACAACATCCGAACTCAAGGTCACCCACTGGCCGTAATACATAGCGTCCGAAGGGCGCTATGTAACGAGGGGGCATAGCCCCCTCGGCGCTCCGCGCGGGGCTCCGCGGACCCTCTGTATGCGACAGATTCGCCTATATGTGTTTTGTTAGTACCTAGATATGACCACCGATTTGGGTAGATACACCGAGAAGCTTGAATGCAGGTTGATGCTTTAATTGGTCGGCCACACTCCTGCGGACTGTGATGGGGGTACATAGCACCCAAATTTGTTAATTATAACATATGTGACCGTTTCACATTTTAAGGTACCAGCTATAACCGATTGCGAACAATCCGTTCACTATTTTACGTATCGAATAGAAAAAAATATGTAAAAAATGACAGCTGTCAAAAAATAAACAAAATTTTCGGATTCCTTGCATTCGAATTACATAAAAACGATACCAAACTTGCGAAATTCAGTTGACCTTGTACCTATTACTGACTTAAGAAACGTCAATTTGACAGCTGTCAAAAAATAGATAAAAATTTCGGATTCCTCATACTCAAATTATATAGAAACGATACCAAACTTGTTAAAACATGTCAACAAAAAAATGTCAAAAATGACAGCTGTCAAAAAATAAATACATTTTTCGGATAACTTATACTCAAATTATATAGAATCGATACAAAATTTTTGAAATTTTGTTAACCTTGCACTTATTCTTTACTAAAGAATCACCAATTTGACAGCTGTCAAAAAATAAGTTTAATTTTCGGACTCCTTGCATCTGAATTACATAGAAACGATACTAAACTTGCGTTATTTTGTTCACCTTGCACATATTACTAACCTAAGAAACGTCAATTTGACAGCTGTCAAAAAATGTATAAAATTTTCGAATTCCTCATACTCAAATTATATAGAGGCGATACCAAACTCGTGAATTTTTGTTAACATTGCAACTATTAGCAACGTAATATACGTCAATTTGACAGCTGTCAAAAAATTAATAAATTTTTTGGATTGCCTGCATTCGAGTTATACGAAATCGACACCAACTTTGCGAAATTCTGTTACGATTACGCCTATGATCGACAGTTAACCGAAATCAAAGAATTGTTAAAAATGACAGCTGTCAAAATATGAATTAAATTTTCGGATTCCTTGCCCTCGAATTATACGAAAACGACACCAACTTTGTGAAATTCTATTAATCTTGCACTTTATACTAACCAAGGAAACGTCAATTTGACAGGTGTCAAAAAATTTAAAATATTTTTTAAATCCTTTTAGCAATATTAACATAACTTACTAGTTGAATTTTCTTCAAATTGCCAATTTATCAAATTAAGCCTATTTTTCCAGACGGTGTGCATGATTTATTCAAATCTGATGAATTTAAACACTTGCCCTTGTCTAATTTTCACTAAATACTGTAAAAGCCACGCCATTCATGCATTTCGAGCGAAAGTTGGAAATTTTGCTGTCACCGTTACGAATTTTCTTAATTTTCTCCAATATCCAACCTGTTTCTGCTAACTTTATATATATCAAAATGTTCGGAAAATATGAGGGAATCAGATAAACCTAAAAAGAATTCTCCAAGGGAAATATTTTAGAAAATATAGCACAATAAAGCAGACTTTTAATAAAAAAAATTTCGAAAAAATTTATAAAATATTTTTTTTATCCGCCAAAGGATATTTTTGGATCACACAGTCGATGTGGAACGTAAAGGTTATTTATTCCTTTAAACGATAGGCTAAAGAATCGTTGAAAAAGTTACATACACTAGCGTACAGCCGGCTTTCAGTAAGAGGATGTCAAAATTTGTCATTATTGCTTAATTGATTGTAGTTATTTTTGTATAAGAAATTAAGAAACTAAATTATGGTTTACAATCGTGTTTTGATGTGCTCTTTCTGATGACATATATAACATTTCGATCAAATATTATTTTACCCCATAAAAAGCAAAAAAAATTTTTGACGAAATCATCAAGTTCAGTTTCACGCAAATTTCTCCACTTTATAGGTCTTTTAGCATGATATGACGTATCGTGAAATATTAGTATTTGAGATGACCTATCCACCGGTTCGAACCCGGTGCCAATCTATGCGACCCAAGTCGAATAATTAATTATCGAAAATGACCCTGCATTTCCATGCTTTCCAACTTTAAAAAAATCAAAAAATTGACTTCCCGACATTTTATCAAAAAAATCTCGCGACGACTTTTTCTAAATAAGTTTCTTGATAACATACTAGAATATAAATTGAATCGCTTAAGTTTTACGAGACCGGCAAGCCGTAGAAAAAAATATTTAATTTTTTGCACATTTTCTGCTTATTTCGTTTAATAACTTATGAACGGAACACCCTGTATAATGTCGTACATCGGCTAAGGATACGCCATATATACCAAAGTATACCCCAAAAGTTTCATTGCTCCAACGTGAGCCGTTTAGAAGAAATCGAATAACTGGTTTCAAGATGCACCCTGTTTCGGCTCTCCCATAAGAGCAATGTAAATATGTCGTTGCAGACCATTTTGGAAATCGGGAAAATGGTAGGAAATTTTCCATTTTGGGCAACGATAGGGGTCATTATCGAAAGCCGAAATCCCATAGAATCTTTTCCATACCATTTCCATCCTCAAATCGGTCAATTAACGTCAGCATCTCGCTAAGAAACTGGCTATTTTTGGCCTATTTCGACCGAATTTGACAGCCAAAATATTTAGTAAAATTTCATCCGTCCGTCCGTTAAAATCCGAGTAAAGTTCAAGTCCAGTCGGCAGATTTGCAAAAATTGGCCGTCCGAGCTCGGTAAATTGTCGTTTTTCTCCCGATTGAAAGGAAATTTCGAAAATTTTGAAAAATAATAATGTGGTGAGAAATGATGGACGATGCAACTGCGCATATAGAGAACTCTCCGAAATGATATTTGTAGGAGTTATTCGTGACTAAACACGACTTTTAGTGAAAAATGGTTGAAAATGGATATACTTAATTTTTTTTAACCCTTTAGATCGTAATTCGAAACGCGCTCTTGGTATGAATCTGAAAGTGCCATCATTCCGCTTGACGAAAAAGCAAAAAAATATGGAAAATGTTAAATATTAAAGCGTATAGACGAAATTAAGTGTAGCGGTGACAAAAAAATAATTTCCAAATTTTTAAAATTCAGTCGTTAATAGTAATTTCGGTTTTTAAATCGAAGAAACGAAATTATACGTATCGGATGTGATTTACCTCGAACTTTCCGGTAACGTAAACTAAAATTCGATCAAAGGCCGTTTTTACCTCGAAAAAAATCAAAAACCGTCCATTTTTACCCCGAAATATCAACTTGTTCAGTATTTTCAAATTTTTTCCATCTTCTAATAACTTTAGGTATAGATAGATGTATTGATGGCACCTAGTTTTTGAGATGGGAAATCGAAAATTTAAAACCGCGTCACCCTCGGACCCACCCAGTTCGAGCTATTCGGTACCCGAAATGACCCTGTTTTGTCAAATTTCGACTTTCAAAAATTCTTTTAAATTACTTCTAATCGTCGTACGATACCCAATTTCAATAGGGTTCTGAAGCGCCCGGTCATTGTCACACTCTGAAAATTTAAATCGAAAAAATTGCGATTTGCGACCTGAAATCCGGATCAACGGGAATCGCGGAAAAGTCGACTTTGACGCTTAATAACTTCGAAACGGCACACCCTGTATACTCGAAAATTTGAGACAATACGCGCGCACTATCCGAAAGTAAAACCAGAAAGTTTCGTCGCTCCAACTCTGACAGTTTTTTCTCCAAAAATACGCAAGCTCGAAAATGTCAAAATCCACGACAACGGACGAACTCAAGGTCACGTACTGGACGTAATACATAGCGACCGGGACGGGCGCTATGTAACTAGGGGGGCATAGCCCCCCTAGGCGCTCCGCGCGGGGCTCCGCGGACCCTCTATATGCGACAGATTCGCCTATATGTGTTTTTTATTACCCAGAGTTCTCAACCGATTTGCGTGGATGCATCGAGAAGTTTGAATGCAGGTTGATGCTTTAATTGATTGGCCACACTCCTGCGGACTGTGATGGGGGTACATAGCACCCAAATTCGTTAATTATAACATAATATGTGACCGTTTCACATTTTAAGGTACCAGCTATAACCGATTGCAAACAATCCGTTCACTATTTTACGTATCGAATAGAAAAAAATATGTCAAAAATGACAGCTGTCAAAAATAAACAAAATTTTCGGATTCCTTGCATTCGAATTACATAGAAACGATACCAAACTTACAAAATTCCGTTAACCTTATACCTATTATTGACCTAAGAAACGTCAATTTGACAGCTGTCAAAAAATAGATAAAAATTTCGGATACCTCATTCTCAAATTATATCGAATCGACACCAAACTTTTGAAATTCTGTTAACCTTGCACTTATTCTTTACTAAGGAATCCTCAATTTGACAGCTGTCAAAAAATATATAAAATTTTCGAATTAGGTATTCCCCAAATTATATTAATTCCCAAGTATTTTCATTTTTAATTTTTTTTTAATTTCTAAATAATTCATGCAAATGCCTTAAAAATTTGAAGAAATCGATATATTTCGATTTTATTCAAAAAGTATTATCTCTACGGTAAAATTGTATATATCGTAAAGATGCACTTTGATAAGGTCTACAAGAAAGTAGTCTATAAAATTTTCTGTATCTACTATAGTTGTTGAGTTATTGAGGAAATCATGATTTCTATATTCTTGCAAATATCTCAAAAACGATTACATTTGAGAAAAAAAGTTTCGAACAAACAAAATATACTATTAAATTCTCTATCAGAAAGGAAATATACAAATTTTTCCTATTGGTTTAGGTTACGGAGATATTTAAGAAAAACTGAAAAATATCAAGAAATTTTGAAATTCTTAAAAATTCAAAAAAAAAATTATTAAATATTCTTACATTTCATATAATATTTGATGTATACTGATAGAATAAATATATTATGTTTAGAAGGAAACCATTAATGAGTTACAAAATGCGGCAGATTCTCACTAGGCGCTAGACGCGCAGGGGCCTCCGGCATCCACCTGCATGCGTTTTTGTTATTAACTAGCCGCTCCGCGGCAGGACTCCGCCGTTCACCTGTATGCGACAGATTCGCCTACGTGTGTTTTTGTTATTATTACATAGAATTGACCACCGATTTGGGTGGATGCACCGAGAAGCTTGAATGTAGGTTGATGCATTAATTCGTTGGCCACACTCCTGCGGACTGTGATGGGGGTACATAGCACCCAAATTTGTTAATTATAACCGTAATGTGACCGTTTCACATTTTAAGGTACCAGCTATAACCGTTTGCGAACAATCCGTTCACTATTTTACGTATCGAATAGAAAAAAATATGTCAAAAATTACAGCTGTCAAAAAATAAATAACAGTTTCGGATTCCTTGCATTCGAATTACATAAAAACGATACCAAACTTGCGAAATTCCGTTGACGTTGTACCTATTACTGACTTAAGAAACGTCAATTTGATAGCTGTCAAAAAATAGATAAAAATTTCGGATTCCTCATACTCAAATTATATAGAAACGATACCAAACTTGTGAAAATATGTTAACAAAAAAATGTCAAAAATGACAGCTGTCAAAAAATAAATACATTTTTCGGATAACTTATACTCAAATTATATAGAATCGATACAAAATTTTTGAAATTTTGTTAACCTTGCACTTATTCTTTACTAAAGAATCACCAATTTGACAGCTGTCAAAAAATAAATTTAATTTTCGGACTCCTTGCATTTAAATTACATAGAAACGATACTATACTTGCGATATTTTGTTCACCTTGCACATATTACTAACCTAAGAAACGTCAATTTGACAGCTGTCAAAAAATGTATAAAATTTTCGAATTCCTCATACTCAAATTATATAGAAGCGATACCAAACTCGTGAATTTTTGTTAACTTTGGAACTATTACCAACGTAATATACGTCAATTTGACAGCTGTCAAAAAATTAATAAAATTTTCGGATTGAGTACATTCGAGTTATACGAAATCGACACCAACTTTGGGAAATTATGTTACCATTACGCCTATGATCGACAATTAACCGAAATCAAAGAATTGTTAAAATGACAGCTGTCAAAATATGAATTAAATTTTCGGATTCCTTGCCCTCGAATTATACGAAAACGACACCAACTTTGTGAAATTCTATTAATCTTGCAATTTTTACTAACAAAGAAAACGTCAATTTGACAGGTGTCAAAAAATAAATAAAATTTTTTAAATTCCTTTAATATTACTAACATAACGTGCTACTTGAATTTTCTTCAAATTGACCATTTACTAAATTATTCCTATTTTTCCACAAAATGCGAAACGACCCTATTAAAAATTTGCTGAACATCCCATGTATTTTCACGAATTACGGTAAAAGCAACGCCTTTCATACATTTCGAGCGAAAGTTAGAAATTTTGCTGTCACCGTTACGAATTTTATTAATTTTCTCCAAGTTCGAACATCTTTATGATAACTTTATATATATCAAAATGTTCGGAAAAGATGAGGGAATCAGATAAACCTAGAAAGAAATCTCTAAACGAAAAGTTATAGAAGATATAGCAGAGTAAACTGAACTTTTGAAAAAAAAATTTTCGAAAAAATTTATAAAATATTTTTTTTATCCGCCAAAGGATATTTTTGGATCACACAGTCGATGTGGAACGTAAAGGTAATTTATTCCTTTAAATGATAGGCTAAAGAACTATTGAAAAAGTTACATACACTAGCGTACAGATGGATTTTAGTAAGAGGATGTCAAAATTAGTGCTTATTGCTTAATCGATTGTAGTTATTTTTGTATAAGAAATTAAGAAACTAAATTATGGTTTATAATCGTGTTCTGAGGTGCTCTTTCCGATGACATATATAACATTTCGATCAAATATTATTTTACCCCATAAAAAGGAAAAAAAAAATTTGACGAAATCATCAAGTTCAGTTTTTCGCAAATTTCTCCATTTTATAGGCCTTTTAGCATGATATGATGTATTGTGAAATATTAGTATTTGAGATGACCTATCCACCGGTTCTAACCCGGAGCAAATCTATGCGACCCAAGTCGAATAATTAATTATCGAAAATGACCCTGCATTTCCATGCTTTAAAACTTTAAAAAAATCAAAAAATTGACTTCCCGACATTTTATTGAAAAAATCTCGCGACGACTTTTTCTAAATAAGTTTCTTGATAACATACTAGAATATAAACTGAATCGCTTAAGTTTTACGAGACCGGCAAGTCGTAGAAAAAAATATTTAATTTTTTGCACATTTTCTGCTTATTTCGTTTAATAACTTATGAACGGAACACCCTGTATAATAAAGTACATCGGCTAAAGATACGCCATATATACTAAAATATACCCCAAAAGTTTCATTGCTCCAACGTGAGCCGTTTAGAAGAAATCGAATAACTGGTTTCAAGATGCACCCTGTTTCGGCTCTCCCATAAGAGCAATGTAAATTGGTCGTTGCAGACCATTTTGGAAATCGGGAAAATGGTAGGAAATTTTCTATTTTGGGCAACGGTAGGGGTCATTATCGAAAGCCGAAATCCCATAGAATCTTTTCCATACCATTTCCATCCTCAAATCGGTCAATTAACTTCAGCATCTCGCTAAGAAAATGGCTATTTTTGGCCTATTTCGACCGAATTTTGACAGCCAAAATATTCAGTAAAATTTCATCCGTCCGTCCGTTAAAATCCGAGTAAAGTTCAAGTCCAGTCGGCAGATTTGCAAAAATTGGCCGTCCCAGCTCGGTAAATTGTCGTTTTTCTCCCGATTGGAAGGAAATTTCGAAAATTTTGAAAAATAATAATGTGGTGAGAAAAGATGGACGGAAAGAATACACCTATAAAGAACTCTCCTAAATGATATTTGTAGGAGTTATTCGTGACTAAACAGAACTTTTAGTGAAAAATGGTTGAAAATGGATATACTTAATTTTTTTTAACCCTTTAGATCGTAATTCGAAACGCGCTCTTGGTATGAATCTTAAAGTACCATCATTCCGCGTGACGAAAAAGTAATAAAATATTGAAAATGTTAAATAGGAAAGCGTATAGACGAAATTAAGTGTAGCGGTGACAAATTTTTACTTTTCCAAAAAACTAAAATTCAGTCGTTAATAGTAATTTCGGTATTTAATTCGAAGAAACGAAAATATACGTTTCTAATGTGGTCTACCTAGATCTTTCCGGTAACGTAAACTAAAATTCGATCAAAAGGCGTTTTTACCTCGAAAAAAATTAAAAACCGTCCATTTTTACCCCGAAATATCAACTTGTTCAGTATTTTCAAATTTTTCCCATTTTCTAATAACTTTAGGTATAGATAGATGTATTGATTGCAGCTAGTTTTTGAGATGGGAAATCTTAAATTTTATACCGCGTGACCCTCGGACGCACCCAGTTCGAGCTATTAGGTACCAAAAATGACCCTTTTTTGTCAAATTTCGACTTTCAAAAATTCTTTTAAATTACTTCTAATCGTCGTACGATACCCAATTTCAATAGGGTTCTGTAGCGACCGGTCCACTCCACACTCCGAAAATTTAAATCGAAAAAATTGAGTTTTGCGACTTGAAATGTGTCCCAACGGGAATCGCCGAAAAGTCGACTTTGACGCTTAATAACTTCGAAACGGTTCACCCTGTATACTTTAAAATTTGAGACAACACGCGCGCACTATCCAAAATTAAAACCAAAAAGTTTCGTCGTTTCGACTCTGATAGTTTTCTCGCAAAAAATTCGCAACCGGAAAAATGTCAAAAGATACGACGACGACGACGACAACGGACGAACTCAAGGTCACCCACTGGCCGTAATACATAGCATCCGAAGGGTGCTATGTAACTAGGGGGGCATAGCCCCCCTAGGCGCTCCGCGCGGGGCTCCGCGGACCCTCTTTTTGCGACAGATTCGCCTATATGTGTTTTGTTAGTACCTAGATATGACCACCGATTTGGGTAGATATACCGAGAAGCTTGAATGCAGATTGATGCTTTAATTGGTTGGCCACACTCCTGCGGACTGTGATGGGGGTACATAGCACCCAAATTTGTTAATTATAACATATGTGACCGTTTCACATTTTAAGGGACCAGCTATAACCGATTGCGAACAATCCGTTCACTATTTTACGTATCGAATAGAAAAAAATATGTCAAAAATGACAGCTGTCAAAAAATGAACAACATTTTCGGATTCCTTGCATTCGAATTACATAGAAACGATACCAAACTTACAAAATTCCGTTAACCTTATACCTATTATTGACCTAAGAAACGTCAATTTGACAGCTGTCAAAAAATAGATAAAAATTTCGGATACCTCTTTCTCAAATTATATCGAATCGACACCAAACTTTTGAAATTCTGTTAACCTTGCACTTATTCTGTACTAAGGAATCCTCAATTTGACAGCTGTCAAAAAATATATAAAATTTTCGAATTACTTATTCCCCAAATTATATTAATCCCCAAGTATTTTCATTTTTAATTTTTTTTTTAATTTCTAAATAATTTAATGCAAATGCCTTAAAAATTTGAAGAAATCGATATATTTCGATTTTATTCGAAAAGTATTATCTCTACGGTAAAATTGTATATATCGTAAAGATGCACTTTGATAAGGTCTACAAGAAAGTAGTCTATAAAATTTTCTGTATCTACTATAGTTGTTGAGTTATTGAGGAAATCATGATTTCTATATTCTTGCAAATATCTCAAAAACGATTACATTTGAGAAAAAAAGTTTCGAACAAACAAATTATACTATTAAATTCTCTATCAGAAAGGAAATATACAAATTTTTCCTATTGGTTTAGGTTACGGAGATATTTAAGAAAAACTGAAAAATATCAAGAAATTTTGAAATTCTTAAAAATTCAAAAAAAAAATTATTAAATATTCTTACATTTCATATAATATTTGATGTATACTGATAGAATAAATATATTATGTTTAGAAGGAAACCATTAATGAGTTACAAAATGCGACAGATTCTCACTAGGCGCTAACCGCGCAGGGGCCTCCGGCATCCACCTACATGCGTTTTTGTTATTACCTAGCCGCTCCGCGGCAGGGCTCCGCCGTTCACCTATATGCGACAGATTGGCCTACGTGTGTTTTTTTGTTAATATTACCTAAATTTGACCACCGATTAGGGTGGATGCACCGAGAAGCTTGAATGCAGGTTGTTGCTTTAATTGGTTGGCCACACTCCTGCGGACTGTGATGGGGGTACATAGCACCCAAATTTGTTAATTATAACATATGTGACCGTTTCACATTTTAAGGTACCAGCTATAACCGATTGCGAACAATCCGTTCACTATATTACGTATCGAATAGAGAAAAATATGTCAAGAATGACAGCTGTCAAAAAATAAATAACATTTTCGGATTCCTTGTATTCGAATTACATAAAAACGATACCAAACTTGTGAAATTCCGTTGACCTTGTACCTATTACTGACTTAGGAAACGTCAATTTGACAGCTGTCAAAAAATAGATAAAAATTTCGGATTCCTCATACTCAAATTATATCGAATCGACACCAAACTTTTGAAATTCTGTTAACCTTGCACTTATTCTTTACTAAGGAATCCTCAATTTGACAGCTGTCAAAAAATATATAAAATTTTCGAATTAGGTATTCCCCAAATTATATTAATTCCCAAGTATTTTCATTTTTAATTTTTTTTTAATTTCTAAATAATTCATGCAAATGCCTTAAAAATTTGAAGAAATCGATATATTTCGATTTTATTCAAAAAGTATTATCTCTACGGTAAAATTGTATATATCGTAAAGATGCACTTTGATAAGGTCTACAAGAAAGTAGTCTATAAAATTTTCTGTATCTACTATAGTTGTTGAGTTATTGAGGAAATCATGATTTCTATATTCTTGCAAATATCTCAAAAACGATTACATTTGAGAAAAAAAGTTTCGAACAAACAAAATATACTATTAAATTCTCTATCAGAAAGGAAATATACAAATTTTTCCTATTGGTTTAGGTTACGGAGATATTTAAGAAAAACTGAAAAATATCAAGAAATTTTGAAATTCTTAAAAATTCAAAAAAAAAATTATTAAATATTCTTACATTTCATATAATATTTGATGTATACTGATAGAATAAATATATTATGTTTAGAAGGAAACCATTAATGAGTTACAAAATGCGACAGATTCTCACTAGGCGCTAACCGCGCAGGGGCCTCCGGCATCCACCTACATGCGTTTTTGTTATTACCTAGCCGCTCCGCGGCAGGGCTCCGCCGTTCACCTATATGCGACAGATTCGCCTACGTGTGTTTTTTTGTTATTATTACCTAAATTTGACCACCGATTAGGGTGGATGCACCGAGAAGCTTGAATGCAGGTTGTTGCTTTAATTGGTTGGCCACACTCCTGCGGACTGTGATGGGGGTACATAGCACCCAAATTTGTTAATTATAACATATGTGACCGTTTCACATTTTAAGGTACCAGCTATAACCGATTGCGAACAATCCGTTCACTATTTTACGTATCGAATAGAAAAAAATATGTAAAAAATTACAGCTGTCAAAAAATAAACAAAATTTTCGGATTCCTTGCATTCGAATTACATAAAAACGATACCAAACTTGTGAAATTCCGTTGACCTTGTACCTATTACTGACTTAAGAAACGTCAATTTGACAGCTGTCAAAAAATAGATAAAAATTTCGGATTCCTCATACTCAAATTATATAGAAACGATACCAAACTTGTTAAAACACGTCAACAAAAAAATGTCAAAAATGACAGCTGTCAAAAAATAAATACATTTTTCGGATAACTTATACTCAAATTATATAGAATCGATACAAAATTTTTGAAATTTTGTTAACCTTGCACTTATTCTTTACTAAAGAATCACCAATTTGACAGCTGTCAAAAAATAAATTTAATTTTCGGACTCCCTGCATTTGAATTACATAGAGTCGATACTAAACTTGCGATATTTTGTTCACCTTGCACATATTACTAACCTAAGAAACGTCAATTTGACAGCTGTCAAAAAATATATAAAATTTTCGAATTCCTCATACTCAAATTATATGGAAGCGATACCAAACTCGTGAATTTTTGTTAACATTGCAACTATTACCAACGTAATATACGTCAATTTGACAGCTGTCAAAAAATTTAAAAAATTTTCGGATTGCCTGCATTCGAGTTATACGAAATCGACACAAACTTTGCGAAATTATATTACCATTACGCCTATGATCGACAGTTAACCGAAATCAAAGAATTGTTAAAAATGACAGCTGTCAAAATATGAATTAAATTTTCGGATTCCTTGCCCTCGAATTATACGAAAACGACACCAACTTTGTGAAATTCTATTAATCTTGCACTTTTTACTAACCAAGGAAACGTCAATTTGACAGGTGTCAAAAAATTTAAAATATTTTTTAAATCCTTTTACCAATATTAACATAACGTACTAGTTGAATTTTCTTCAAATTGCCAATTTATCAAATTAAGCCTATTTTTCCAGACGGTGTGCATGATTTATTCAAATCTGATGAATTTAAACACTTGCCCTTGTCTAATTTTCACTAAATACTGTAAAAGCCACGCCATTCATGTATTTCGTGCAAAAGTTGGAAATTTTGCTGTCGCCGTTACGAATTTTCTAATTTTTCTCCAAGTTCGAACATCTTTATGATAACTTTATATACATCAAAATGTTCGGAAAAGATGAGGGAATCAGATAAACCTAGAAAGAAATCTCCAACAGGAAAGTTATAGAAGATATAGCAGAATAAACTTGACTTTTAATAAAAAAAATTTCGAAAAAATTTATAAAATATTTTTTTTATCCGCCAAAGGATATTTTGGGGTCACGCAGTCGATGTGGAACGTAAAGGTAATTTATTCCTTTAAACGATAGGCTAAATAACGATTGAAAAAGTTACATACACTAGCGTACAGATGGGTTTTAGTAAGAGGATGTCATAATTAGTGATTATTGCTTAATCGATTGTAGTTATTTTTGTATAAGAAATTAAGAAACTAAATTATGGTTTATAATCGTGCTCTGATGTGCTCTTTCTGATGGCATATATAACATTTCGATGAAATATTATTTTACCCCTTAAAAAGGAAAAAGAAATTTTTACGAAATCATCAAGTTCAGTCTCTCGCAAATTTCTCCATTTTATAGGTCTTTTAGCATGATATGATGTATTGTGAAATATTAGTATTTGAGATGACCTATCCACCGGTTCGAACCCGGTGCCAATCTATAAGACAGAAATCGAATAATTCATTATCGAAAATGACCCTGCATTTTCATGTTTTCCAACTTTAAAAAAATCAAAAAATTGACTTCCCGACATTTTATTGAAAAAATCTCGCGACGAGTTTTTCTAAATAAGTTTCTTGATAACATACTAAAATATAAACTGAATCGTTTAAGTTTTACGAGACCGGCAAGTCGTAGAAAGAAATATTTAATTTTTTGCACATTTTCTGACTATTTCGTTTAATAACTTATGAATGGAACACCCTGTATAATGAAGTACATCGGCTAAGTATACGCCATATATACCAAAGTATACCCCAAAAGTTTCATTGCTCCAACGTGAGCCGTTTAGAAGAAATCGAAAAACTGGTTTCAAGATGCACCCTGTTTCGGCGCTCCCATAAGAGCAATGTAAATATGTCGTTGCAGACCATTTTGGAAATCGGAAAAATGGTAGGAAATTTTCGATTTTGGGCAACGATAGGGGTCATTATCGAAAGCCGAAATCCCATAGAATCTTTTCCATACCATTTCCATTCTCAAATCGGTCAATTAACTTCAGGATCTCGCTAAGAAAAAGGCTATTTTGGCCCATTTCGGCCGAATTTTGACAGTCAACAAATTGGGTTAATTTTATTCCAAGGCATGCTGATTAAAATCGACGAAGTGTGCAGATTTGCAAAAATTGGCCGTCCCAGCTCGGAAAAACGTCGTTTTCCTCCCGATTGGAAGGAAATTTCGAAAATTTTGAAAAATAATAATGTGGTGAGAAATGATGGACGATGAAAATACGCTTATAGAGAACTCTCCGAAATAATATTTGTAGGAGTTATTCGTGACTAAACACGACTTTTAGTGAAAAATGGTTGAAAATGGATATACTTAATTTTTTTTAACCCTTTAGATCGTAATTCGAAACGCGCTCTTGGTATGAATCTGAAAGTGCCATCATTCCGCTTGACGAAAAAGCAAAAAAATATGGAAAATGTTAAATAGGAAAGCGTATAGACGAAATTCAGTGTAGCGGTGACAAAAAAAACCTTTTCCAAATTTCTAAAATTCATTCGTTAATAGTAATTTCGGTATTTAAATCGAAGAAATCAAATTATACGGATCGAATATGATTTACCTTGATCTTTCAGGTAACGTAAACTAAAATTCGATCAAAGGCCGTTTTTACCTCGAAAAAAATTAAAATCCGTCCATTTTTACCCCGAAATATCAACTTGTTCAGTATTTCCAAATTTTTCCCATTTTCTAATAACTTTAGGTATAGATAGATGTATTGATGGCACCTAGTTTTTGAGATGGGAACGCTAAAATTTTAAACCGCGTTACCCTCGGACTCACCCAGTTCGAGCTATTAGGTACCCGAAATGACCCTTTTTTGTCAAATTTCGACTTTCAAAAATTCTTTTAAATTACTTCTAATCGTCGTACGTTACCCAGTTTCAATAGGGTTCTGTAGCGACCGGTCCACTCTACGCTCCGAAAATTTAAATCGAAAAAATTGAGTTTTGCGACTTGAAATGGATTCCAACGGGAATCGCCGAAAAGTCGACTTTGACGCTTAATAACTTCGAAACGGTTCACCCTGTATATTTTAAAATTTGAGACAACACGCGTGCACTATCCGAAATTAAAACCAGAAAGTTTCGTCGTTTCGACTCTGATAGTTTCTTCGCAAATAATTCGCAACTGCAAAAATGTCAAAAGATACGACGACGACAACGGACGTTCAAGGTCACCCACTGGCCGTAATACATAGCATCCGAAGGGTGCTATGTAACTAGGGGGGCATAGCCCCCCTAGGCGCTCCGCGCGGGGCTCCGCGGACCCTCTGTATGCGACAGATTCGCCTATATGTGTTTTGTTATTACCTAGATTTCTCAACCGATTTGCGTGGATGCATCGAGAAGTTTGAATGCAGGTTGATGCTTTAATTGGTTGGCCACACTCCTGCGGACTGTGATGGGGGTACATAGCACCCAAATTCGTTAATTATAACATATGTGACCGTTTCACATTTTAAGGTACCAGCTATAACCGATTGCGAACAATCCGTTCACTATTTTACCTATCGAATAGAAAAAAATATGTCAAAAATGACAGCTGTCAAAAATAAACAAAATTTTCGGATTCCTTGCATTCGAATTACATAAAAACGATACCAAACTTGCGAAATTCCGTTGACCTTGTACATACTACTGACTTAGGAAACGTCAATTTGACAGCTGTCAAAAATAGATAAAAATTTCGGATTCCTCATACTCAAATTATATCGAATCGACACCAAACTTTTGAAATTCTGTTAACCTTGCACTTATTCTTTACTAAGGAATCCTCAATTTGACAGCTGTCAAAAAATCTATAAAATTTTCGAATTAGGTATTCCCCAAATTATATTAATTCCCAAGTATTTTCATTTTTAATTTTTTTTTAATTTCTAAATAATTCATGCGCCTTAAAAATTTGGAGAAATCGATATATTTCGATTTTATTCGAAAAGTATTATCTCTACGGTAAAATTGTATATATCGTAAAGATGCACTTTGATAAGGTCTACAAGAAAGTAGTCTATAAAATTTTCTGTATCTACTATAGTTGTTGAGTTATTGAGGAAATCATGATTTCTATATTCTTGCAAATATCTCAAAAACGATTACATTTGAGAAAAAAAGTTTCGAACAAACAAAATATACTATTAAATTCTCTATCAGAAAGGAAATATACAAATTTTTCCTATTGGTTTAGGTTACGGAGATATTTAAGAAAAACTGAAAAATATCAAGAAATTTTGAAATTCTTAAAAATTCGAAAAAAAAATTATTAAATATTCTTACATTTTATATAATATTTGATGTATACTGATAGAATAAATATATTATGTTTAGAAGGAAACCATTAATGAGTTACAAAATGCTACAGATTCTCACTAGGCGCTAACCGCGCAGGGGCCTCCGGCATCCACCTACATGCGTTTTTGTTATTACCCAGCCGCTCCGCGGCAGGGCTCCGCGGACCCCCTGTATGCGACAGATTCGCCTATATGTGTTTTGTTAGTACCTAGATATGACCACCGATTTGGGTGGATACACCGAGAAGCTTCAATGCAGGTTGATGCTTTAATTGGTTGGCCACACTCCTGCGGACTGTGATGGGGGTACATAGCACCCAAATTTGTTAATTATAACATATGTGACCGTTTCACATTTTAAGGTACCAGCTATAACCGATTGCAAACAATCCGTTCACTATATTACGTATCGAATAGAGAAAAATATGTCAAGAATGACAGCTGTCAAAAAATAAATAACATTTTCGGATTCCTTGTATTCGAATTACATAAAAACGATACCAAACTTGCGAAATTCCGTTGAGCTTGTACCTATTACTGACTTAAGGAACGTCAATTTGACAGCTGTGAAAAAATAGATAAAAATTTCGGATTCCTCATACTCAAATTATATAGAAACGATACCAAACTTGTTAAAACATGTCAACAAAAAAATGTCAAAAATGACAGCTGTCAAAAAATAAATACATGTTTCGGATAACTTATACTCAAATTATATAGAATCGATACAAAATTTTTGAAATTTTGTTAACCTTGCACTTATTCTTTATTAAAGAATCACCAATTTGACAGCTGTCAAAAAATAAATTTAATTTTCGGACTCCTTGCATTTGAATTACATAGAGACGATACTAAACTTGCGATATTTTGTTCACCTTGCACATATTACTAACCTAAGAACGTCAATTTGACAGCTGTCAAAAAATGTATAAAATTTTCGAATTCCTCATACTCAAATTATATAGAAGCGATACCAAACTCGTGAATTTTTGTTAACATTGCAACTATTACCAACGTAATATACGTCAATTTGACAGCTGTCAAAATATTAATAAAATTTTCGGATTGCCTGTATTCGAATTATACGAAATCGACACCAACTTTGCGAAATTATGTTACCATTACGCCTATGATCGACAATTAACCGAAATCAAAGAATTGTTTAAAATGACAGCTGTCAAAATATGAATTAAATTTTCGGATTCCTTGCCCTCGAATTATACGAAAACGACACCAACTTTGTGAAATTCTATTAATCTTGCACTTTTTACTAACCAAGGAAACGTCAATTTGACAGGTGTCAAAAAATTTAAAATATTTTTTAAATCCTTTTACCAATATTAACATAACGTACTAGTTGAATTTTCTTCAAATTGCCAAATTATCAAATTAAGCCTATTTTTCCAGACTGTGTGCATGATTTATTCAAATCTGATGAATTTAAACACTTGCCCTTGTCTAATTTTCACTAAATAGTGTAAAAGCCACGCCTTTCATACATTTCGAGCGAAAGTTGGAAATTTTGCTGTCACCGTTACGAATTTTCTTAATTTTCTCCAAGTTCGAACATCTTTATGATAACTTTATATATATCAAAATGTTCGGAAAAGATGAGGGAATCAGATAAACCTAGAAAGAAATCTCCAAAAGGAAAGTTATAGAAGATATAGCAGAATAAACTTGACTTTTAATAAAAAAAATTTCGAAAAAATTTATAAAATATTTTTTTTATCCGCCAAAGGATATTTTGGGGTCACGCAGTCGATGTGGAACGTAAAGGTAATTTATTCCTTTAAACGATAGGCTAAAGAACGATTGAAAAAGTTACATACACTAGCGTACAGATGGGTTTTAGTAAGAGGATGTCATAATTAGTGATTATTGCTAAATCGATTGTAGTTATTTTTGTATAATAAATTAAGAAACTAAATTATGGTTTATAATCGTGTTTTGATGTGCTCTTTCTGATGACATATATAAAATTTCGATGAAATATTATTTTACCCCTTAAAAAGGAAAAAGAAATTTTTACGAAATCATCAAGTTCAGTCTCTCGCAAATTTCTCCATTTTATAGGTCTTTTAGCATCATATGATGTATTGTGAAATATTAGTATTTGAGATGACCTATCCACCGGTTCGAACCCGGTGCCAATCTATAAGACAGAAATCGAATAATTCATTATCGAAAATGACCCTGCATTTTCATGTTTTCCAACTTTAAAAAAATCAAAAAATTGACTTCCCGACATTTTATTGAAAAAATCTCGCGACGAGTTTTTCTAAATAAGTTTCTTGATAACATACTAAAATATAAACTGAATCGGTTAAGTTTTACGAGACCGGCAAGTCGTAGAAAGAAATATTTAATTTTTTGCACATTTTCTGACTATTTCGTTTAATAACTTATTAACGGGCACCCTGTATAATGTCGTACATCGGCTAAGTATACGCCATATATACCAAAGTATACACCAAAAGTTTCATTGCTCCAACGTGAGCCGTTTAGAAGAAATCGAATAACTGGTTTCAAGATGCACCCTGTTTCGGCGCTCCCATAAGAGCAATGTAAATATGTCGTTGCAGACCATTTTGGAAATCGGGAAAATGGTAGGAAATTTTCGATTTTGGGCAACGATAGGGGTCATTATCGAAAGTCGAAATCCCATAGAATCTTTTCCATACCATTTCCATTCTCAAATCGGTCAATTAACTTCAGGATCTCGCTAAGAAAAAGGCTATTTTGGCCCATTTCGGCCGAATTTTGACAGTCAACAAATTGGGTTAATTTTATTCCAAGGCATACTGATTAAAATCGATGAAGTGTGCAGATTTGCAAAAATTGGCCGTCCCAGCTCGGAAAAACGTCGTTTTTCTCCCGATTGAAAGGAAATTTCGAAAATTTTGAAAAATAATAATGTGGTGAGAAATGATGGACGATGAAAATACGCTTATAGAGAACTCTCCGAAATAATATTTGTAGGAGTTATTCGTGACTAAACACGACTTTTAGTGAAAAATGGGTGAAAATGATTATATTTAATTTCGTTTAACCCTTTAGATCGCCATTCGAAGCGCGCTCTTGGTATGAATCTTCAAGTACCATCATTCCGCGTGACGAAAAAGCAATAAAATATGGAAAATGTTAAATACGAGAGCGTATAGAAGAATTTAAGTGTGGTGGTGACAAAAACACAATTTCAAAATTTTTAAAATTCAATCGTTAATAGTATTTTCGGTATTTAAATCGAAGAAACGAAATTATACGTATCGGATGTGGTTTAGCTGGAACTTTCCGGTAAAGTAAACTAAATTTCGATCAAAAGCCGTTTTTACCTCGAAAAAAATGAAAAACCGTCCATTTTTACCCCGAAATTTCAACTTGTTCAGTATTTTCAAATTTCTCCCATCTTCTAATAACTTTAGGTATAGATAGATGTATTGATGGCACCTAGTTTTTGAGATGGGAAATCGAAAATTTAAAACCGCGTGTCGCTAGGACGCACCCAGTTCGAGCTATTAGGTACCCAAAATGACCCTTTTTTGACAAATTTCGACTTTGAAAAATTCTTTTAAATTACTTCTAATCGTCGTACGATACCCAATTTCAATAGGGTTCTGAAGCGACCGGTCATTGTCACACTCTGAAAATTTAAATCGAAAAAATTGCGATTTGCGACCTGAAATCCGGATCAACGGGAATCGCCGAAAAGTCGACTTTGACGCTTAATAACTTCGAAACGGCACACCCTGTATACTCGAAAATTTGAGACAATACGCGCGCACTATCCAAAAGTAAAACCAAAAAGTTTCGTCGCTTCGACTCTGACAGTTTTTTCTCCAGAAATTCGCAACCTCTAAAATGTCGAAAAGGACAACATACGCACTCAAGGTCACGTACTGGACGTAATACATAGCGTCCGAAGGGCGCTATGTAACTAGGGGGCATAGCCCCCTAGGCGCTCCGCGCGGGGCTCCGCGGACCCTCTTTTTGCGACAGATTCGCCTATATGTGTTTTGTTATTACCTAGATTTATCAACCGATTTGCGTGGATGCATCGAGAAGTTTGAATGCAGGTTGATGCTTTAATTGGTTGGCCACACTCCTGCGGACTGTGTTGGGGGTACATAGCACCCAAATTCGTTAATTATAACATATGTTACCGTTTCACATTTTAAGGAACCAGCTATAACCGATTGCGAACAATCCGTTCACTATTTTACGTATCGAATAGAAAAAAATATTTAAAAAATGACAGCTGTCAAAAATAAACAAAATTTTCGGATTCCTTGCATTCGAATTACATAAAAACGATACCAAACTTGCGAAATTCCGTTGACCTTGTACATACTACTGACTTAGGAAACGTCAATTTGACAGCTGTCAAAAAATAGATAAAAATTTCGGATTCCTCATACTCAAATTATATCGAATCGACACCAAACTTTTGAAATTCTGTTAACCTTGCACTTATTCTTTACTAAGGAATCCTCAATTTGACAGCTGTCAAAAAATCTATAAAATTTTCGAATTAGGTATTCCCCAAATTATATTAATTCCCAAGTATTTTCATTTTTAATTTTTTTTAATTTCTAAATAATCATGCCATAGCCTTAAAAATTTGAAGAAATCGATATATTTCGATTTTATTCGAAAAGTATTATCTCTACGGTAAAATTGTATATATCGTAAAGATGCACTTTGATAAGGTCTACAAGAAAGTAGTCTATAAAATTTTCTGTATCTACTATAGTTGTTGAGTTATTGAGCAAATCATGATTTCTATATTCTTGCAAATATCTCAAAAACGATTACATTTGAGAAAAAAAGTTTCGAACAAACAAAATATACTATTAAATTCTCTATCAGAAAGGAAATATACAAATTTTTCCTATTGGTTTAGATTACGGAGATATTTAAGAAAAACTGAAAAATATCAAGAAATTTTGAAATTCTTAAAAATTCAAAAAAAAAATTATTAAATATTCTTACATTTTATATAATATTTGATGTATACTGATAGAATAAATATATTATGTTTAGAAGGAAACCATTAATGAGTTACAAAATGCGACAGATTCTCACTAGGCGCTAAACGCGCAGGGGCCTCCGGCATCCACCTACATGCGTTTTTGTTATTAACTAGCCGCTTCGCGGCAGGGCTCCGCCGTTCACCTGTATGCGTTGACGTTGTACCTATTACTGACTTAAGAAACGTCAATTTGATAGCTGTCAAAAAATAGATAAAAATTTCGGATTCCTCATACTCAAATTATATAGAAACGATACCAAACTTGTGAAAATATGTTAACAAAAAAATGTCAAAAATGACAGCTGTCAAAAAATAAATACATTTTTCGGATAATTTATACTCAAATTATATAGAATCGATACAAAATTTTTGAAATTTTGTTAACCTTGCACTTATTCTTTACTAAAGAATCACCAATTTGACAGCTGTCAAAAAATAATTTTAATTTTCGGACTCCTTGCATTTGAATTACATAGAGACGATACTAAACTTGCGATATTTTGTTCACCTTGCACATATTACTAACCTAAGAAACGTCAATTTGACAGCTGTCAAAAAATGTATAAAATTTTCGAATTCCTCATACTCAAATTATATAGAAGCGATACCAAACTCGTGAATTTTTGTTAACTTTGGAACTATTACCAACGTAATATACGTCAATTTGACAGCTGTCAAAAAATTAATAAAATTTTCGGATTGCCTGCATTCGAGTTATACGAAATCGACACCAACTTTATGAAATTATATTACCATTACGCCTATGATCGACAGTTAACCGAAATCAAAGAATTGTTAAAAATGACAGCTGTCAAAATATGAATTAAATTTTCGGATTCCTTGCCCTCGAATTATACGAAAACGACACCAACTTTGTGAAATTCTATTAATCTTGCAATTTTTACTAACAAAGAAAACGTCAATTTGACAGGTGTCAAAAAATAAATAAAATTTTTTAAATTCCTTTAATATTACTAACATAATGTGCTACTTGATTTTTCTTCAAATTGACAATTTACTAAATTATTCCTATTTTTCCACAAAATGCGAAACGGCCCTATTAAAAATTTGCTAAACATCCCATGTATTTTCACCAATTACGGTAAAAGCCACGCCTTTCATACATTTCGAGCGAAAGTTAGAAATTTTGCTGTCACCGTTACGAATTTTCTTAATTTTCTCCAAGTTCGAACATCTTTATGATAACTTTATATACATCAAAATGTTCGGAAAAGATGAGGGAATCAGATAAACCTAGAAAGAAATCTCTAAACGAAAAGTTATAGAAGATATAGCAGAGTAAACTGAACTTTTGAAAAAAAAAATTTCGAAAAAATTTATAAAATATTTTTTTTATCCGCCAAAGGATATTTTTGGATCACACAGTCGATGTGGAACGTAAAGGTTATTTATTCCTTTAAACGATAGGCTAAAGAATCGTTGAAAAAGTTACATACACTAGCGTACAGATGGGTTTTAGTAAGAGGATGTCAAAATTAGTGCTTATTGCTTAATCGATTGTAGTTATTTTTGTATAAGAAATTAAGAAACTAAATTATGGTTTATAATCCTGTTTTGATGTGCTCTTTCTGATGACATATATAACATTTCGATCAAATATTATTTTACCCCATAAAAAGCAAAAAAAAAATTTGACGAAATCATCAAGTTCAGTTTTTCGCAAATTTCTCCATTTTATAGGCCTTTTAGCATGATATAATGTATTGTGAAATATTAGTATTTGAGATGACCTATCCACCGGTTCTAACCCGGAGCAAATCTATGCGACCCAAGTCGAATAATTAATTATCGAAAATGACCCTGCATTTCCATGCTTTCCAACTTTAAAAAAATCAAAAAATTGACTTCCCGACATTTTATTGAAAAAATCTCGCGACGACTTTTTCTAAATAAGTTTCTTGATAACATACTAGAATATAAACTGAATCGCTTAAGTTTTACGAGACCGGCAAGTCGTCGAAGAAAATATTTAATTTTTTGCACATTTTCTGCTTATTTCGTTTAATAACTTATGAACGGAACACCCTGTATAATGACGTACATCGGCTAAAGATACGCCATATATACCAAAGTATACCCCAAAAGTTTCATTGCTCCAACGTGAGCCGTTTAGAAGAAATCGAATAACTGGTTTCAAGATGCACCCTGTTTCGGCTCTCCCATAAGAGCAATGTAAATATGTCGTTGCAGACCATTTTGGAAATCGGGAAAATGGTAGGAAATTTTCCATTTTGGGCAACGATAGGGGTCATTATCGAAAGACGAAATCCCATAGAATCTTTTCCATACCATTTCCAATCTCAAATCGGTCAATTAACTTCAGCATCTCGCTAAGAAAATGGCCATTTTTGGCCTATTTCGACCGAATTTGACAGCCAAAATATTTAGTAAAATTTCGTCCGTCCGTCCGTTAAAATCCGAGTAAAGTTCAAGTCCAGTCATCAGATTTGCAAAAATTGGCCATCCCAGCTCGGTAAATTGTCGTTTTTCTCCCGATTGGAAGGAAATTTCGAAAATTTTGAAAAATAATAATGTGGTGAGAAATGATGGACGAAGAAATTACGCCTATAAAGAAATGTCCAAAGTGATATTTATAGGAGTTATTCGTGACTAAACAAAACTTTTAGTGAAAAATGGGTGAAAATGGTTATATTTAATTTCTTTTAACCCTTTAGATCGTAATTCGAAACGTGCTCTTGGTATGAATCTTAAAGTACCATCATTCCGCGTGACGAAAAAGCAAAAAAATATGGAAAATGTTAAATAGGAAAGCGTATAGACGAAATTCAGTGTAGCGGTGACAAAAAAAAAATTTCCAAATTTCTAAAATTCAATCGTTAACAGTAATTTCGGTATTTAAATCGAAGAAACGAAAATATACGTATCGGATGTGATTTACCTCGAACTTTCCGGTAAAGGAAACTAAATTTCGATCAAAAGCCGTTTTTACCTCGAAAAAAATCAAAAACCGTCCATTTTTACCCCGAAATATCAACTTGTTCAGTATTTTCAATTTTTTCCCAACTTCTAATAACTTTAGGTATAGATAGATGTATTGATGGCAACTAGTTTTTGAGATGGGAAATCGAATATTTAAAACCGCATGACCCTCGGACCCACCCAGTTCGAGCTATTCGGTACCCGAAATGACCCTTTTTTGTCAAATTTCGACTTTCAAAAATTCTTTTAAATTACTTCTAATCGTCGTACGATACCCAATTTCAATAGGGTTCTGAAGCGACCGGTCACTGTCACACTCCAAAAATTTAAATCGAAAAAATTGCGATTTGCGACCTGAAATCCGGATCAACGGGAATCGCCGAAAAGTCGACTTTGACGCTTAATAACTTCGAAACGGCACACCCTGTATACCTGAATATTTGAGACAACACGCGCGCACTATCCAAAATTAAAACCAAAAAGTTTCGTCGCTTCGACTCTGACAGTTTTTTCTCTAAAAATACGGAACCTCGGAAATGTCAAAATCCACGACAACGGACGAACTCAAGGTCACACGTAGGACGTAATACATAGCGACCGGGACGGGCGCTATGTAACTAGGGGGCATAGCCCCCTAGGCGCTCCGCGCGGGGCTCCGCGGACCCTCTTTTTGCGACAGATTCGCCTATATGTGTTTTGTTATTACCTAGATTTATCAACCGATTTGCGTGGATACACCGAGAAGTTTGAATGCAGGTTGATGCTTTAATTGGTTGGCCACACTCCTGCGGACTGTGTTGGGGGTACATAGCACCCAAATTCGTTCATTATAACATATGTTACCGTTTCACATTTTAAGGGACCAGCTATAACCGATTGCGAACAATCCGTTCACTATTTTACGTATCGAATAGAAAAAAATATTTAAAAAATGACAGCTGTCAAAAATAAACAAAATTTTCGGATTCCTTGCATTCGAATTACATAGAAACGATACCAAACTTGCGAAATTCCGTTGACCTTGTACATACTACTGACTTAGGAAACGTCAATTTGACAGCTGTCAAAAAATAGATAAAAATTTCGGATTCCTCATACTCAAATTATATCGAATCGACACCAAACTTTTGAAATTCTGTTAACCTTGCACTTATTCTTTACTAAGGAATCCTAAATTTGACAGCTGTCAAAAAATCTATAAAATTTTCGAATTAGGTATTCCCCAAATTATATTAATTCCCAAGTATTTTCATTTTTAATTTTTTTTAATTTCTAAATAATCATGCATATATGCCTTAAAAATTTGAAGAAATCGATATATTTCGATTTTATTCGAAAAGTATTATTTCTACGGTAAAATTGTATATATCGTAAAGATGCACTTTGATAAGGTCTACAAGAAAGTAGTCTATAAAATTTTCTGTATCTACTATAGTTGTTGAGTTATTGAGCAAATCATGATTTCTATATTCTTGCAAATATCTCAAAAACGATTACATTTGAGAAAAAAAGTTTCGAACAAACAAAATATACTATTAAATTCTCTATCAGAAAGGAAATATACAAATTTTTCCTATTGGTTTAGATTACGGAGATATTTAAGAAAAACTGAAAAATATCAAGAAATTTTGAAATTCTTAAAAATTCAAAAAAAAAATTATTAAATATTCTTACATTTTATATAATATTTGATGTATACTGATAGAATAAATATATTATGTTTAGAAGGAAACCATTAATGAGTTACAAAATGCGACAGATTCTCACTAGGCGCTAAACGCGCAGGGGCCTCCGGCATCCACCTACATGCGTTTTTGTTATTAACTAGCCGCTTCGCGGCAGGGCTCCGCCGTTCACCTGTATGCGACAGATTCGCCTACGTGTGTTTTTGTTATTATTACATAGAATTGACCACCGATTTGGGTGGATGCACCGAGAAGCTTGAATGTAGGTTGATGCATTAATTCGTTGGCCACACTCCTGCGGACTGTGATGGGGGTACATAGAACCCAAATTTGTTAATTATAACATATGTGACCGTTTCACGTTTTAAGGTACCAGCTATAACCGATTGCGAACAATCCGTTCACTATTTTACGTATCGAATAGAAAAAAATATGTCAAAAATTACATCTGTCAAAAAATAAATAACATTTTCGGATTCCTTGCATTCGAATTACATAAAAACGATACCAAACTTGCGAAATTCCGTTGACGTTGTACCTATTACTGACTTAAGAAACGTCAATTTGATAGCTGTCAAAAAATAGATAAAAATTTCGGATTCCTCATACTCAAATTATATAGAAACGATACCAAACTTGTGAAAATATGTTAACAAAAAAATGTCAAAAATGACAGCTGTCAAAAAATAAATACATTTTTCGGATAATTTATACTCAAATTATATAGAATCGATACAAAATTTTTGAAATTTTGTTAACCTTGCACTTATTCTTTACTAAAGAATCACCAATTTGACAGCTGTCAAAAAATAAATTTAATTTTCGGACTCCTTGCATTTGAATTACATAGAGACGATACTAAACTTGCGATATTTTGTTCACCTTGCACATATTACTAACCTAAGAAACGTCAATTTGACAGCTGTCAAAAAATGTATAAAATTTTCGAATTCCTCATACTCAAATTATATAGAAGCGATACCAAACTCGTGAATTTTTGTTAACATTGCAACTATTACCAACGTAATATACGTCAATTTGACAGCTGTCAAAAAATTAATAAAATTTTCGGATTGCCTGCATTCGAGTTATACGAAATCGACACCAACTTTACGAAATTATGTTATCATTACGCCTATGATCGACAGTTAACCGAAATCAAAGAATTGTTAAAATGACAGCTGTCAAAATATGAATTAAATTTTCGGATTCCTTGCCCTCGAATTATACGAAAACGACACCAACTTTGTGAAATTCTATTAATCTTGCAATTTTTACTAACAAAGAAAACGTCAATTTGACAGGTGTCAAAAAATAAATAAAATTTTTTAAATTCCTTTAATATTACTAACATAATGTGCTACTTGATTTTTCTTCAAATTGACAATTTACTAAATTATTCCTATTTTTCCACAAAATGCGAAACGACCCTATTAAAAATTTGCTAAACATCCCATGTATTTTCACGAATTACGGTAAAAGCCACGCCTTTCATACATTTCGAGCGAAAGTTAGAAATTTTGCTGTCACCGTTACGAATTTTCTTAATTTTCTCCAAGATCAAACATGTTCCTGATAACTTTATATATATCAAAATGTTCGGAAAAGATGAGGGAATCAGATAAACCTAGAAAGAAATCTCCAAAAGGAAAGTTATCGAAGATATAGTAGAGTAAACTTGACTTTTAATAAAAAAAATTTCGAAAAAATTTATAAAATATTTTTTTTATCCGCCAAAGGATATTTTTGGGTCACGCAGTCGATGTGGAACGTAAAGGTCATTTCTTCCTTTAAACGATAGGCTAAAGAATCGTTGAAAAAGTTACATACACTAGCGTACAGCCGGCTTTCAGTAAGAGGATGTCAAAATTTGTCATTATTGCTTAATTGATTGTAGTTATTTTTGTATAATAAATTAAGAAACTAAATTATGGTTTATAATCGTGTTCTGATGTGCTCTTTCCGATGACATATATAACATTTCGATGAAATATTATTTTACCCCATAAAAAGCAAAAAAAAATTTTGACGAAATCATCAAGTTCAGTTTTTCGCAAATTTCTCCATTTTATAGGCCTTTTAGCATGATATGATGTATTGTGAAATATTAGTATTTGAGATGACCTATCCACCGGTTCTAACCCGGAGCAAATCTATGCGACCCAAGTCGAATAATTTATTATCGAAAATGACCCTGCATTTCCATGCTTTCCAACTTTAAAAAAATCAAAAAATTGACTTCCCGACATTTTATTGAAAAAATCTCGCGACGACTTTTTCTAAATAAGTTTCTTGATAACATACTAGAATATAAACTGAATCGCTTACGTTTTACGAGACCGGCAAGTCGTCGAAGAAAATATTTAATTTTTTGCACATTTTCTGCTTATTTCGTTTAATAACTTATGAACGGAACACCCTGTATAATGTCGTACATCGGCTAAGGATACGCCATATATACCAAAGTATACCCCAAAAGTTTCATTGCTCCAACGTGAGCCGTTCAGAAGAAATCGAATAACTGGTTTCAAGATGCACCCTGTTTCGGCTCTCCCATAAGAGCAATGTAAATTGGTCGTTGCAGACCATTTTGGAAATCGGGAAAATGGTAGGAAATTTTCCATTTTGGGCAACGATAGGGGTCATTATCGAAAGCCGAAATCCCATAGAATCTTTTCCATACCATTTCCATCCTCAAATCGGTCAATTAACTTCAGCATCTCGCTAAGAAAATGGCTATTTTTGGCCTATTTCGACCGAATTTGACAGCCAAAATATTCAGTAAAATTTCGTCCGTCCGTCCGTTAAAATCCGAGTAAAGTTCAAGTCCAGTCGGCAGATTTGCAAAAATTGGCCGTCCCAGCTCGGTAAATTGTCGTTTTTCTCCCGATTGGAAGGAAATTTCGAAAATTTTGAAAAATAATAATGTGGTGAGAAAGGATGGACGATGAAATTACGCTTATAGAGAACTCTCCGAAATAATATTTGTAGGAGTTATTCGTGACTAAACAAAACTTTCAGTGAAAAATGGGTGAAAATGGTTATATTTAATTTCTTTTAACCCTTTAGATCGTAATTCGAAGCGCGCTCTTGGTATGAATCTTCAAGTACCATCATTCCGCGTGACGAAAAAGCAATAAAATATGGAAAATGTTAAATACGAGAGCGTATAGACGAATTTAAGTGTGGTGGTGACAAAAACACAATTTCCAAATTTTTAAAATTCAATCGTTAATAGTAATTTCGGTATTTAAATCGAAGAAACGAAATTATACGTATCGAATGTGATTTACCTCGAACTTTCCGGTAAAGTAAACTAAATTTCGATCAAAAGCCGTTTTTACCTCGAAAAAAATGAAAAACCGTCCATTTTTACCCCGAAATATCAACTTGTTCAGTATTTTCAATTTTTTCCCATCTTCTAATAACTTTAGGTATAGATAGATGTATTGATGGCACCTAGTTTTTGAGATGGGAAATCGAAAATTTAAAACCGCGTGACCCTCGGACCCACCCAGTTCGAGCTATTCGGTACCGAAAATGACCCTTTTTTGTCAAATTTCGACTTTGAAAAATTCTTTTAAATTACTTCTAATCGTCGTACGATACCCAAAAACTATAGGGTTCTGTAGCGTCCGATCATTGTTACACTCTGAAAATTTAAATCGAAAAAATTGCGATTTGCGACCTGAAACGTAGCACAACTGAAATCGCCGAAAAGTCGACTTTGACGCTTAATAACTTCGAAACGGCACACCCTGTATACTCGAAAATTTGAGACAATACGCGCGCACTATCCAAAAGTAAAACCAAAAAGTTTCGTCGCTCCAACTCTGACAGTTTTTTCTCCAAAAATACGCAACCTCGAAAATGTCAAAATCCACGACAACATACGCACTCAAGGTCACCCACTGGACGTAATACATAGCATCCGAAGGGTGCTATGTAACTAGGGGGGCATAGCCCCCCTAGGCGCTCCGCGCGGGGCTCCGCGGACCCTCTTTTTGCGACAGATTCGCCTATATGTGTTTTGTTAGTACCTAGATATGACCACCGATTTGGGTGGATACACCGAGAAGCTTGAATGCCGGTTGATGCTTTAATTGGTTGGCCACACTCCTGCGGACTGTGATGGGGGTACATAGCACCCAAATTTGTTAATTATAACATATGTGACCGTTTCACATTTTAAGGTACCAGCTATAACCGATTGGGAACAATCCGTTCACTATTTTACGTATCGAATACAAAAAATATGTAAAAAATTACAGCTGTCAAAAAATAAATAACATTTTCGGATTCCTTGCATTCGAATTACATAAAAACGATACCAAACTTGCGAAATTCCGTTGACCTTGTACCTATTACTGACTTAAGAAACGTCAATTTGACAGCTGTCAAAAAATAGATAAAAATTTCGGATTCCTCATACTCAAATTATATAGAAACGATACCAAACTTGTTAAAACATGTCAACAAAAAAATGTCAAAAATGACAGCTGTCAAAAAATAAATATATTTTTCGGATAACTTATACTCAAATTATATAGAATCGATACAAAATTTTTGAAATTTTGTTAACCTTGCACTTATTCTTTACTAAAGAATCATCAATTTGACAGCTGTCAAAAATAAATTTAATTTTCGGACTCCTTGCATTTGAATTACATAGAGACGATACTAAACTTGCGTTATTTTGTTCACCTTGCACATATTACTAACCTAAGAAACGTCAATTTGACAGCTGTCAATAAATATATAACATTTTCGAATTCCTCATACTCAAATTATATAGAGGCGATACCAAACTCGTGAATTTTTGTTAACATTGCAACTATTACCAACGTAATATACGTCAATTTGACAGCTGTCAAAAAATTAATAAATTTTTTGGATTGCCTGCATTCGAGTTATACGAAATCGACACCAACTTTGCGAAATTCTGTTACGATTACGCCTATGATCGACAGTTAACCGAAATCAAAGAATTGTTAAAAATGACAGCTGTCAAAATATGAATTAAATTTTCGGATTCCTTGCCCTCGAATTATACGAAAACGACACCAACTTTGTGAAATTCTATTAATCTTGCACTTTATACTAACCAAGGAGACGTCAATTTGACAGGTGTCAAAAAATTTAAAATATTTTTTAAATCCTTTTAGCAATATTAACATAACGTACTAGTTGAATTTTCTTCAAATTGCCAATTTATCAAATTAAGCCTATTTTTCCAGACGGCGTGCATGATTTATTCAAATCTGATGAATTTAAACACTTGCCCTTGTCTAATTTTCACTAAATACTGTAAAAGCCACGCTTTTGATGCATTTCGAGCGAAAGTTGGAAATTTTGCTGTCACCGTTACGAATTTTCTTAATTTTCTCCAAGATCGAACCTGTTTCTGCTAACTTTATATATATCAAAATGTTCGGAAAAGATGAGGGAATCAGATAAACCTAGAAAGAAATCTCCAAAAGGAAAGTTATAGAAGATATAGCAGAATAAACTTGACTTTTAATAAAAAAAATTTCGAAAAAATTTATAAAATATTTTTTTTATCCGCCAAAGGATATTTTTGGATCACGCAGTCGATGTTGAACGTAAAGGTAATTTATTCCTTTAAATGATAGGCTAAAGAACGATTGAAAAAGTTACATACACTAGCGTACAGATGGGTTTTAGTAAGAGGATGTCAAAACTAGTGCTTATTGCTTAATCGATTGTAGTTATTTTTGTATAAGAAATTAAGAAACTAAATTATGGTTTACAATCGTGTTTTGATGTGCTCTTTCTGATGACATATATAACATTTCGATCAAATATTATTTTACCCCATAAAAAGCAAAAAAAATTTTTGACGAAATCATCAAGTTCAGTTTCACGCAAATTTCTCCACTTTATAGGTCTTTTAGCATGATATGACGTATTGTGAAATATTAGTATTTGAGATGACCTATCCACCGGTTCGAACCCGGTGCCAATCTATAAGACAGAAATCGAATAATTCATTATCGAAAATGACCCTGCATTTTCATGCTTTCCAACTTTAAAAAAATCAAAAAATTGACTTCCCGACATTTTATTGAAAAAATCTCGCGACGACTTTTTCTAAATAAGTTTCTTGATAACATACTAGAATATAAATTGAATCGCTTAAGTTTTACGAGACCGGCAAGCCGTAGAAAAAAATATTTAATTTTTTGCGCATTTTCTGCTTATTTCGTTTAGTAACTTATGAACGGAACACCCTGTATAATGTCGTACATCGGCTAAGGATACGCCATATATACCAAAGTATACCCCAAAAGTTTCATTGCTCCAACGTGAGCCGTTTAGAAGAAATCGAATAACTGGTTTCAAGATGCACCCTGTTTCGGCTCTCCCATAAGAGCAATGTAAATATGTCGTTGCAGACCATTTTGGAAATCGGGAAAATGGTAGGAAATTTTCCATTTTGGGCAACGATAGGGGTCATTATCGAAAGCCGAAATCCCATAGAATCTTTTCCATACCATTTCCATCCTCAAATCGGTCAATTAACGTCAGCATCTCGCTAAGAAAATGGCTATTTTTGGCCTATTTTGACCGAATTTTGACAGCCAAAATATTTAGTAAAATTTCGTCCGTCCGTCCGTTAAAATCCGAGTAAAGTTCAAGTCCAGTCGGCAGATTTGCAAAAATTGGCCGTCCGAGCTCGGTAAATTGTCGTTTTGCTCCCGATTGAAAGGAAATTTCGAAAATTTTGAAAAATAATAATGTGGTGAGAAAGGATGGACGATGAAAATACGCTTATAGAGAACTCTCCGAAATGATATTTGTAGGAGTTATTCGTGACTAAACAAAACTTTTAGTGAAAAATGGTTGAAAATGGATATACTTAATTTCTTTTAACCCTTTAGATCGTAATTCGAAGCGCGCTCTTGGTATGAATCTTCAAGTACCATCATTCCGCGTGACGAAAAAGCAATAAAATATGGAAAATGTTAATTAGGAAAGCGTATAGACGAAATTAAGTGTAGCGGTGACAAAAGTACAATTTCCAAATTTTTAAAATTCAATCGTTAATAGTATTTTCGGTTTTTAAATCGAAGAAACGAAATTATACGTATCGAATGTGATTTACCTCGAACTTTCCGGTAAAGTAAACTAAATTTCGATCAAAAGCCGTTTTTACCTCGAAAAAAATCAAAAACCGTCCATTTTTACCCCGAAATATCAACTTGTTCAGTATTTTCAAATTTTTCCCATCTTCTAATAACTTTAGGTATAGATAGATGTATTGATGGCACCTAGTTTTTGAGATGGGAAATCGAAAATTTAAAACCGCGTGTCGCTAGGACGCACCCAGTTCGAGCTATTAGGTACCCAAAATGACCCTTTTTTGCCAAATTTCGACTTTGAAAAATTCTTTTAAATTACTTCTAATCGTCGTACGTTACCCAAAAACAATAGGGTTCTGTAGCGTCCGGTCCACTCCACGTTCCGAAAATTTAAATCGAAAAAATTGCGATTTGCGACCTGAAACGTAGCACAACTGAAATCGCCGAAAAGTCGACTTTGACGCTTAATAACTTCGAAACGGCACACCCTGTATACTCGAAAATTTGAGACAATACGCGCGCACTATCCAAAAGTAAAACCAAAAAGTTTCATCGCTTCGACTCTGACCGTTTTTTCTCCAGAAATTCGCAACCTCGAAAATGTCAAAAGCGACGACAACATCCGAACTCAAGGTCACCCACTGGCCGTAATACATAGCGTCCGAAGGGCGCTATGTAACGAGGGGGCATAGCCCCCTCGGCGCTCCGCGCGGGGCTCCGCGGACCCTCTGTATGCGACAGATTCGCCTATATGTGTTTTGTTAGTACCTAGATATGACCACCGATTTGGGTAGATACACCGAGAAGCTTGAATGCAGGTTGATGCTTTAATTGGTCGGCCACACTCCTGCGGACTGTGATGGGGGTACATAGCACCCAAATTTGTTAATTATAACATATGTGACCGTTTCACATTTTAAGGTACCAGCTATAACCGATTGCGAACAATCCGTTCACTATTTTACGTATCGAATAGAAAAAAATATGTAAAAAATGACAGCTGTCAAAAAATAAACAAAATTTTCGGATTCCTTGCATTCGAATTACATAAAAACGATACCAAACTTGCGAAATTCAGTTGACCTTGTACCTATTACTGACTTAAGAAACGTCAATTTGACAGCTGTCAAAAAATAGATAAAAATTTCGGATTCCTCATACTCAAATTATATAGAAACGATACCAAACTTGTTAAAACATGTCAACAAAAAAATGTCAAAAATGACAGCTGTCAAAAAATAAATACATTTTTCGGATAACTTATACTCAAATTATATAGAATCGATACAAAATTTTTGAAATTTTGTTAACCTTGCACTTATTCTTTACTAAAGAATCACCAATTTGACAGCTGTCAAAAAATAAGTTTAATTTTCGGACTCCTTGCATCTGAATTACATAGAAACGATACTAAACTTGCGTTATTTTGTTCACCTTGCACATATTACTAACCTAAGAAACGTCAATTTGACAGCTGTCAAAAAATGTATAAAATTTTCGAATTCCTCATACTCAAATTATATAGAGGCGATACCAAACTCGTGAATTTTTGTTAACATTGCAACTATTAGCAACGTAATATACGTCAATTTGACAGCTGTCAAAAAATTAATAAATTTTTTGGATTGCCTGCATTCGAGTTATACGAAATCGACACCAACTTTGCGAAATTCTGTTACGATTACGCCTATGATCGACAGTTAACCGAAATCAAAGAATTGTTAAAAATGACAGCTGTCAAAATATGAATTAAATTTTCGGATTCCTTGCCCTCGAATTATACGAAAACGACACCAACTTTGTGAAATTCTATTAATCTTGCACTTTATACTAACCAAGGAAACGTCAATTTGACAGGTGTCAAAAAATTTAAAATATTTTTTAAATCCTTTTAGCAATATTAACATAACTTACTAGTTGAATTTTCTTCAAATTGCCAATTTATCAAATTAAGCCTATTTTTCCAGACGGTGTGCATGATTTATTCAAATCTGATGAATTTAAACACTTGCCCTTGTCTAATTTTCACTAAATACTGTAAAAGCCACGCCATTCATGCATTTCGAGCGAAAGTTGGAAATTTTGCTGTCACCGTTACGAATTTTCTTAATTTTCTCCAATATCCAACCTGTTTCTGCTAACTTTATATATATCAAAATGTTCGGAAAATATGAGGGAATCAGATAAACCTAAAAAGAATTCTCCAAGGGAAATATTTTAGAAAATATAGCACAATAAAGCAGACTTTTAATAAAAAAAATTTCGAAAAAATTTATAAAATATTTTTTTTATCCGCCAAAGGATATTTTTGGATCACACAGTCGATGTGGAACGTAAAGGTTATTTATTCCTTTAAACGATAGGCTAAAGAATCGTTGAAAAAGTTACATACACTAGCGTACAGCCGGCTTTCAGTAAGAGGATGTCAAAATTTGTCATTATTGCTTAATTGATTGTAGTTATTTTTGTATAAGAAATTAAGAAACTAAATTATGGTTTACAATCGTGTTTTGATGTGCTCTTTCTGATGACATATATAACATTTCGATCAAATATTATTTTACCCCATAAAAAGCAAAAAAAATTTTTGACGAAATCATCAAGTTCAGTTTCACGCAAATTTCTCCACTTTATAGGTCTTTTAGCATGATATGACGTATCGTGAAATATTAGTATTTGAGATGACCTATCCACCGGTTCGAACCCGGTGCCAATCTATGCGACCCAAGTCGAATAATTAATTATCGAAAATGACCCTGCATTTCCATGCTTTCCAACTTTAAAAAAATCAAAAAATTGACTTCCCGACATTTTATCAAAAAAATCTCGCGACGACTTTTTCTAAATAAGTTTCTTGATAACATACTAGAATATAAATTGAATCGCTTAAGTTTTACGAGACCGGCAAGCCGTAGAAAAAAATATTTAATTTTTTGCACATTTTCTGCTTATTTCGTTTAATAACTTATGAACGGAACACCCTGTATAATGTCGTACATCGGCTAAGGATACGCCATATATACCAAAGTATACCCCAAAAGTTTCATTGCTCCAACGTGAGCCGTTTAGAAGAAATCGAATAACTGGTTTCAAGATGCACCCTGTTTCGGCTCTCCCATAAGAGCAATGTAAATATGTCGTTGCAGACCATTTTGGAAATCGGGAAAATGGTAGGAAATTTTCCATTTTGGGCAACGATAGGGGTCATTATCGAAAGCCGAAATCCCATAGAATCTTTTCCATACCATTTCCATCCTCAAATCGGTCAATTAACGTCAGCATCTCGCTAAGAAACTGGCTATTTTTGGCCTATTTCGACCGAATTTGACAGCCAAAATATTTAGTAAAATTTCATCCGTCCGTCCGTTAAAATCCGAGTAAAGTTCAAGTCCAGTCGGCAGATTTGCAAAAATTGGCCGTCCGAGCTCGGTAAATTGTCGTTTTTCTCCCGATTGAAAGGAAATTTCGAAAATTTTGAAAAATAATAATGTGGTGAGAAATGATGGACGATGCAACTGCGCATATAGAGAACTCTCCGAAATGATATTTGTAGGAGTTATTCGTGACTAAACACGACTTTTAGTGAAAAATGGTTGAAAATGGATATACTTAATTTTTTTTAACCCTTTAGATCGTAATTCGAAACGCGCTCTTGGTATGAATCTGAAAGTGCCATCATTCCGCTTGACGAAAAAGCAAAAAAATATGGAAAATGTTAAATATTAAAGCGTATAGACGAAATTAAGTGTAGCGGTGACAAAAAAATAATTTCCAAATTTTTAAAATTCAGTCGTTAATAGTAATTTCGGTTTTTAAATCGAAGAAACGAAATTATACGTATCGGATGTGATTTACCTCGAACTTTCCGGTAACGTAAACTAAAATTCGATCAAAGGCCGTTTTTACCTCGAAAAAAATCAAAAACCGTCCATTTTTACCCCGAAATATCAACTTGTTCAGTATTTTCAAATTTTTTCCATCTTCTAATAACTTTAGGTATAGATAGATGTATTGATGGCACCTAGTTTTTGAGATGGGAAATCGAAAATTTAAAACCGCGTCACCCTCGGACCCACCCAGTTCGAGCTATTCGGTACCCGAAATGACCCTGTTTTGTCAAATTTCGACTTTCAAAAATTCTTTTAAATTACTTCTAATCGTCGTACGATACCCAATTTCAATAGGGTTCTGAAGCGCCCGGTCATTGTCACACTCTGAAAATTTAAATCGAAAAAATTGCGATTTGCGACCTGAAATCCGGATCAACGGGAATCGCGGAAAAGTCGACTTTGACGCTTAATAACTTCGAAACGGCACACCCTGTATACTCGAAAATTTGAGACAATACGCGCGCACTATCCGAAAGTAAAACCAGAAAGTTTCGTCGCTCCAACTCTGACAGTTTTTTCTCCAAAAATACGCAAGCTCGAAAATGTCAAAATCCACGACAACGGACGAACTCAAGGTCACGTACTGGACGTAATACATAGCGACCGGGACGGGCGCTATGTAACTAGGGGGGCATAGCCCCCCTAGGCGCTCCGCGCGGGGCTCCGCGGACCCTCTATATGCGACAGATTCGCCTATATGTGTTTTTTATTACCCAGAGTTCTCAACCGATTTGCGTGGATGCATCGAGAAGTTTGAATGCAGGTTGATGCTTTAATTGATTGGCCACACTCCTGCGGACTGTGATGGGGGTACATAGCACCCAAATTCGTTAATTATAACATAATATGTGACCGTTTCACATTTTAAGGTACCAGCTATAACCGATTGCAAACAATCCGTTCACTATTTTACGTATCGAATAGAAAAAAATATGTCAAAAATGACAGCTGTCAAAAATAAACAAAATTTTCGGATTCCTTGCATTCGAATTACATAGAAACGATACCAAACTTACAAAATTCCGTTAACCTTATACCTATTATTGACCTAAGAAACGTCAATTTGACAGCTGTCAAAAAATAGATAAAAATTTCGGATACCTCATTCTCAAATTATATCGAATCGACACCAAACTTTTGAAATTCTGTTAACCTTGCACTTATTCTTTACTAAGGAATCCTCAATTTGACAGCTGTCAAAAAATATATAAAATTTTCGAATTAGGTATTCCCCAAATTATATTAATTCCCAAGTATTTTCATTTTTAATTTTTTTTTAATTTCTAAATAATTCATGCAAATGCCTTAAAAATTTGAAGAAATCGATATATTTCGATTTTATTCAAAAAGTATTATCTCTACGGTAAAATTGTATATATCGTAAAGATGCACTTTGATAAGGTCTACAAGAAAGTAGTCTATAAAATTTTCTGTATCTACTATAGTTGTTGAGTTATTGAGGAAATCATGATTTCTATATTCTTGCAAATATCTCAAAAACGATTACATTTGAGAAAAAAAGTTTCGAACAAACAAAATATACTATTAAATTCTCTATCAGAAAGGAAATATACAAATTTTTCCTATTGGTTTAGGTTACGGAGATATTTAAGAAAAACTGAAAAATATCAAGAAATTTTGAAATTCTTAAAAATTCAAAAAAAAAATTATTAAATATTCTTACATTTCATATAATATTTGATGTATACTGATAGAATAAATATATTATGTTTAGAAGGAAACCATTAATGAGTTACAAAATGCGGCAGATTCTCACTAGGCGCTAGACGCGCAGGGGCCTCCGGCATCCACCTGCATGCGTTTTTGTTATTAACTAGCCGCTCCGCGGCAGGACTCCGCCGTTCACCTGTATGCGACAGATTCGCCTACGTGTGTTTTTGTTATTATTACATAGAATTGACCACCGATTTGGGTGGATGCACCGAGAAGCTTGAATGTAGGTTGATGCATTAATTCGTTGGCCACACTCCTGCGGACTGTGATGGGGGTACATAGCACCCAAATTTGTTAATTATAACCGTAATGTGACCGTTTCACATTTTAAGGTACCAGCTATAACCGTTTGCGAACAATCCGTTCACTATTTTACGTATCGAATAGAAAAAAATATGTCAAAAATTACAGCTGTCAAAAAATAAATAACAGTTTCGGATTCCTTGCATTCGAATTACATAAAAACGATACCAAACTTGCGAAATTCCGTTGACGTTGTACCTATTACTGACTTAAGAAACGTCAATTTGATAGCTGTCAAAAAATAGATAAAAATTTCGGATTCCTCATACTCAAATTATATAGAAACGATACCAAACTTGTGAAAATATGTTAACAAAAAAATGTCAAAAATGACAGCTGTCAAAAAATAAATACATTTTTCGGATAACTTATACTCAAATTATATAGAATCGATACAAAATTTTTGAAATTTTGTTAACCTTGCACTTATTCTTTACTAAAGAATCACCAATTTGACAGCTGTCAAAAAATAAATTTAATTTTCGGACTCCTTGCATTTAAATTACATAGAAACGATACTATACTTGCGATATTTTGTTCACCTTGCACATATTACTAACCTAAGAAACGTCAATTTGACAGCTGTCAAAAAATGTATAAAATTTTCGAATTCCTCATACTCAAATTATATAGAAGCGATACCAAACTCGTGAATTTTTGTTAACTTTGGAACTATTACCAACGTAATATACGTCAATTTGACAGCTGTCAAAAAATTAATAAAATTTTCGGATTGAGTACATTCGAGTTATACGAAATCGACACCAACTTTGGGAAATTATGTTACCATTACGCCTATGATCGACAATTAACCGAAATCAAAGAATTGTTAAAATGACAGCTGTCAAAATATGAATTAAATTTTCGGATTCCTTGCCCTCGAATTATACGAAAACGACACCAACTTTGTGAAATTCTATTAATCTTGCAATTTTTACTAACAAAGAAAACGTCAATTTGACAGGTGTCAAAAAATAAATAAAATTTTTTAAATTCCTTTAATATTACTAACATAACGTGCTACTTGAATTTTCTTCAAATTGACCATTTACTAAATTATTCCTATTTTTCCACAAAATGCGAAACGACCCTATTAAAAATTTGCTGAACATCCCATGTATTTTCACGAATTACGGTAAAAGCAACGCCTTTCATACATTTCGAGCGAAAGTTAGAAATTTTGCTGTCACCGTTACGAATTTTATTAATTTTCTCCAAGTTCGAACATCTTTATGATAACTTTATATATATCAAAATGTTCGGAAAAGATGAGGGAATCAGATAAACCTAGAAAGAAATCTCTAAACGAAAAGTTATAGAAGATATAGCAGAGTAAACTGAACTTTTGAAAAAAAAATTTTCGAAAAAATTTATAAAATATTTTTTTTATCCGCCAAAGGATATTTTTGGATCACACAGTCGATGTGGAACGTAAAGGTAATTTATTCCTTTAAATGATAGGCTAAAGAACTATTGAAAAAGTTACATACACTAGCGTACAGATGGATTTTAGTAAGAGGATGTCAAAATTAGTGCTTATTGCTTAATCGATTGTAGTTATTTTTGTATAAGAAATTAAGAAACTAAATTATGGTTTATAATCGTGTTCTGAGGTGCTCTTTCCGATGACATATATAACATTTCGATCAAATATTATTTTACCCCATAAAAAGGAAAAAAAAAATTTGACGAAATCATCAAGTTCAGTTTTTCGCAAATTTCTCCATTTTATAGGCCTTTTAGCATGATATGATGTATTGTGAAATATTAGTATTTGAGATGACCTATCCACCGGTTCTAACCCGGAGCAAATCTATGCGACCCAAGTCGAATAATTAATTATCGAAAATGACCCTGCATTTCCATGCTTTAAAACTTTAAAAAAATCAAAAAATTGACTTCCCGACATTTTATTGAAAAAATCTCGCGACGACTTTTTCTAAATAAGTTTCTTGATAACATACTAGAATATAAACTGAATCGCTTAAGTTTTACGAGACCGGCAAGTCGTAGAAAAAAATATTTAATTTTTTGCACATTTTCTGCTTATTTCGTTTAATAACTTATGAACGGAACACCCTGTATAATAAAGTACATCGGCTAAAGATACGCCATATATACTAAAATATACCCCAAAAGTTTCATTGCTCCAACGTGAGCCGTTTAGAAGAAATCGAATAACTGGTTTCAAGATGCACCCTGTTTCGGCTCTCCCATAAGAGCAATGTAAATTGGTCGTTGCAGACCATTTTGGAAATCGGGAAAATGGTAGGAAATTTTCTATTTTGGGCAACGGTAGGGGTCATTATCGAAAGCCGAAATCCCATAGAATCTTTTCCATACCATTTCCATCCTCAAATCGGTCAATTAACTTCAGCATCTCGCTAAGAAAATGGCTATTTTTGGCCTATTTCGACCGAATTTTGACAGCCAAAATATTCAGTAAAATTTCATCCGTCCGTCCGTTAAAATCCGAGTAAAGTTCAAGTCCAGTCGGCAGATTTGCAAAAATTGGCCGTCCCAGCTCGGTAAATTGTCGTTTTTCTCCCGATTGGAAGGAAATTTCGAAAATTTTGAAAAATAATAATGTGGTGAGAAAAGATGGACGGAAAGAATACACCTATAAAGAACTCTCCTAAATGATATTTGTAGGAGTTATTCGTGACTAAACAGAACTTTTAGTGAAAAATGGTTGAAAATGGATATACTTAATTTTTTTTAACCCTTTAGATCGTAATTCGAAACGCGCTCTTGGTATGAATCTTAAAGTACCATCATTCCGCGTGACGAAAAAGTAATAAAATATTGAAAATGTTAAATAGGAAAGCGTATAGACGAAATTAAGTGTAGCGGTGACAAATTTTTACTTTTCCAAAAAACTAAAATTCAGTCGTTAATAGTAATTTCGGTATTTAATTCGAAGAAACGAAAATATACGTTTCTAATGTGGTCTACCTAGATCTTTCCGGTAACGTAAACTAAAATTCGATCAAAAGGCGTTTTTACCTCGAAAAAAATTAAAAACCGTCCATTTTTACCCCGAAATATCAACTTGTTCAGTATTTTCAAATTTTTCCCATTTTCTAATAACTTTAGGTATAGATAGATGTATTGATTGCAGCTAGTTTTTGAGATGGGAAATCTTAAATTTTATACCGCGTGACCCTCGGACGCACCCAGTTCGAGCTATTAGGTACCAAAAATGACCCTTTTTTGTCAAATTTCGACTTTCAAAAATTCTTTTAAATTACTTCTAATCGTCGTACGATACCCAATTTCAATAGGGTTCTGTAGCGACCGGTCCACTCCACACTCCGAAAATTTAAATCGAAAAAATTGAGTTTTGCGACTTGAAATGTGTCCCAACGGGAATCGCCGAAAAGTCGACTTTGACGCTTAATAACTTCGAAACGGTTCACCCTGTATATTTTAAAATTTGAGACAACACGCGCGCACTATCCAAAATTAAAACCAAAAAGTTTCGTCGTTTCGACTCTGATAGTTTTCTCGCAAAAAATTCGCAACCGGAAAAATGTCAAAAGATACGACGACGACGACGACAACGGACGAACTCAAGGTCACACGTAAGCCGTAATACATAGCATCCGAAGGGTGCTATGTAACTAGGGGGGCATAGCCCCCCTAGGCGCTCCGCGCGGGGCTCCGCGGACCCTCTTTTTGCGACAGATTCGCCTATATGTGTTTTGTTAGTACCTAGATATGACCACCGATTTGGGTAGATATACCGAGAAGCTTGAATGCAGATTGATGCTTTAATTGGTTGGCCACACTCCTGCGGACTGTGATGGGGGTACATAGCACCCAAATTTGTTAATTATAACATATGTGACCGTTTCACATTTTAAGGGACCAGCTATAACCGATTGCGAACAATCCGTTCACTATTTTACGTATCGAATAGAAAAAAATATGTCAAAAATGACAGCTGTCAAAAAATGAACAACATTTTCGGATTCCTTGCATTCGAATTACATAGAAACGATACCAAACTTACAAAATTCCGTTAACCTTATACCTATTATTGACCTAAGAAACGTCAATTTGACAGCTGTCAAAAAATAGATAAAAATTTCGGATACCTCTTTCTCAAATTATATCGAATCGACACCAAACTTTTGAAATTCTGTTAACCTTGCACTTATTCTGTACTAAGGAATCCTCAATTTGACAGCTGTCAAAAAATATATAAAATTTTCGAATTACTTATTCCCCAAATTATATTAATCCCCAAGTATTTTCATTTTTAATTTTTTTTTTAATTTCTAAATAATTTAATGCAAATGCCTTAAAAATTTGAAGAAATCGATATATTTCGATTTTATTCGAAAAGTATTATCTCTACGGTAAAATTGTATATATCGTAAAGATGCACTTTGATAAGGTCTACAAGAAAGTAGTCTATAAAATTTTCTGTATCTACTATAGTTGTTGAGTTATTGAGGAAATCATGATTTCTATATTCTTGCAAATATCTCAAAAACGATTACATTTGAGAAAAAAAGTTTCGAACAAACAAATTATACTATTAAATTCTCTATCAGAAAGGAAATATACAAATTTTTCCTATTGGTTTAGGTTACGGAGATATTTAAGAAAAACTGAAAAATATCAAGAAATTTTGAAATTCTTAAAAATTCAAAAAAAAAATTATTAAATATTCTTACATTTCATATAATATTTGATGTATACTGATAGAATAAATATATTATGTTTAGAAGGAAACCATTAATGAGTTACAAAATGCGACAGATTCTCACTAGGCGCTAACCGCGCAGGGGCCTCCGGCATCCACCTACATGCGTTTTTGTTATTACCTAGCCGCTCCGCGGCAGGGCTCCGCCGTTCACCTATATGCGACAGATTGGCCTACGTGTGTTTTTTTGTTAATATTACCTAAATTTGACCACCGATTAGGGTGGATGCACCGAGAAGCTTGAATGCAGGTTGTTGCTTTAATTGGTTGGCCACACTCCTGCGGACTGTGATGGGGGTACATAGCACCCAAATTTGTTAATTATAACATATGTGACCGTTTCACATTTTAAGGTACCAGCTATAACCGATTGCGAACAATCCGTTCACTATATTACGTATCGAATAGAGAAAAATATGTCAAGAATGACAGCTGTCAAAAAATAAATAACATTTTCGGATTCCTTGTATTCGAATTACATAAAAACGATACCAAACTTGTGAAATTCCGTTGACCTTGTACCTATTACTGACTTAGGAAACGTCAATTTGACAGCTGTCAAAAAATAGATAAAAATTTCGGATTCCTCATACTCAAATTATATCGAATCGACACCAAACTTTTGAAATTCTGTTAACCTTGCACTTATTCTTTACTAAGGAATCCTCAATTTGACAGCTGTCAAAAAATATATAAAATTTTCGAATTAGGTATTCCCCAAATTATATTAATTCCCAAGTATTTTCATTTTTAATTTTTTTTTAATTTCTAAATAATTCATGCAAATGCCTTAAAAATTTGAAGAAATCGATATATTTCGATTTTATTCAAAAAGTATTATCTCTACGGTAAAATTGTATATATCGTAAAGATGCACTTTGATAAGGTCTACAAGAAAGTAGTCTATAAAATTTTCTGTATCTACTATAGTTGTTGAGTTATTGAGGAAATCATGATTTCTATATTCTTGCAAATATCTCAAAAACGATTACATTTGAGAAAAAAAGTTTCGAACAAACAAAATATACTATTAAATTCTCTATCAGAAAGGAAATATACAAATTTTTCCTATTGGTTTAGGTTACGGAGATATTTAAGAAAAACTGAAAAATATCAAGAAATTTTGAAATTCTTAAAAATTCAAAAAAAAAATTATTAAATATTCTTACATTTCATATAATATTTGATGTATACTGATAGAATAAATATATTATGTTTAGAAGGAAACCATTAATGAGTTACAAAATGCGACAGATTCTCACTAGGCGCTAACCGCGCAGGGGCCTCCGGCATCCACCTACATGCGTTTTTGTTATTACCTAGCCGCTCCGCGGCAGGGCTCCGCCGTTCACCTATATGCGACAGATTCGCCTACGTGTGTTTTTTTGTTATTATTACCTAAATTTGACCACCGATTAGGGTGGATGCACCGAGAAGCTTGAATGCAGGTTGTTGCTTTAATTGGTTGGCCACACTCCTGCGGACTGTGATGGGGGTACATAGCACCCAAATTTGTTAATTATAACATATGTGACCGTTTCACATTTTAAGGTACCAGCTATAACCGATTGCGAACAATCCGTTCACTATTTTACGTATCGAATAGAAAAAAATATGTAAAAAATTACAGCTGTCAAAAAATAAACAAAATTTTCGGATTCCTTGCATTCGAATTACATAAAAACGATACCAAACTTGTGAAATTCCGTTGACCTTGTACCTATTACTGACTTAAGAAACGTCAATTTGACAGCTGTCAAAAAATAGATAAAAATTTCGGATTCCTCATACTCAAATTATATAGAAACGATACCAAACTTGTTAAAACACGTCAACAAAAAAATGTCAAAAATGACAGCTGTCAAAAAATAAATACATTTTTCGGATAACTTATACTCAAATTATATAGAATCGATACAAAATTTTTGAAATTTTGTTAACCTTGCACTTATTCTTTACTAAAGAATCACCAATTTGACAGCTGTCAAAAAATAAATTTAATTTTCGGACTCCCTGCATTTGAATTACATAGAGTCGATACTAAACTTGCGATATTTTGTTCACCTTGCACATATTACTAACCTAAGAAACGTCAATTTGACAGCTGTCAAAAAATATATAAAATTTTCGAATTCCTCATACTCAAATTATATGGAAGCGATACCAAACTCGTGAATTTTTGTTAACATTGCAACTATTACCAACGTAATATACGTCAATTTGACAGCTGTCAAAAAATTTAAAAAATTTTCGGATTGCCTGCATTCGAGTTATACGAAATCGACACAAACTTTGCGAAATTATATTACCATTACGCCTATGATCGACAGTTAACCGAAATCAAAGAATTGTTAAAAATGACAGCTGTCAAAATATGAATTAAATTTTCGGATTCCTTGCCCTCGAATTATACGAAAACGACACCAACTTTGTGAAATTCTATTAATCTTGCACTTTTTACTAACCAAGGAAACGTCAATTTGACAGGTGTCAAAAAATTTAAAATATTTTTTAAATCCTTTTACCAATATTAACATAACGTACTAGTTGAATTTTCTTCAAATTGCCAATTTATCAAATTAAGCCTATTTTTCCAGACGGTGTGCATGATTTATTCAAATCTGATGAATTTAAACACTTGCCCTTGTCTAATTTTCACTAAATACTGTAAAAGCCACGCCATTCATGTATTTCGTGCAAAAGTTGGAAATTTTGCTGTCGCCGTTACGAATTTTCTAATTTTTCTCCAAGTTCGAACATCTTTATGATAACTTTATATACATCAAAATGTTCGGAAAAGATGAGGGAATCAGATAAACCTAGAAAGAAATCTCCAACAGGAAAGTTATAGAAGATATAGCAGAATAAACTTGACTTTTAATAAAAAAAATTTCGAAAAAATTTATAAAATATTTTTTTTATCCGCCAAAGGATATTTTGGGGTCACGCGGTCGATGTGGAACGTAAAGGTAATTTATTCCTTTAAACGATAGGCTAAAGAACGATTGAAAAAGTTACATACACTAGCGTACAGATGGGTTTTAGTAAGAGGATGTCAAAATTAGTGATTATTGCTTAAACGATTGTAGTTATTTTTGTATAAGAAATTAAGAAACTAAATTATGGTTTATAATCCTGTTTTGATGTGCTCTTTCTGATGACATATATAACATTTCGATCAAATATTATTTTACCCCATAAAAAGCAAAAAAAATTTTTGACGAAATCATCAAGTTCAGTTTTTCGCAAATTTCTCCATTTTATAGGCCTTTTAGCATGATATGATGTATCGTGAAATATTAGTATTTGAGATGACCTATGCACCGGTTCAAACCCGGAGCAAATCTATGCGACCCAAGTCGAATAATTAATTATCGAAAATGACCCTGCATTTTCATGCTTTCCAACTTTAAAAAAATCAAAAAATTGACTTCCCGACATTTTATTAAAAAAATCTCGCGACGACTTTTTCTAAATAAGTTTCTTGATAACATACTAGAATATAAACTGAATCGCTTAAGTTTTACGAGACCGGCAAGCCGTCGAAGAAAATATCAAATTTTTTGCACATTTTCTGCTTATTTCGTTTAATAACTTACGAACGGAACACCCTGTATAATAAAGTACATCGGCTAAGGATACGCCATATATACCAAAGTATACCCCAAAAGTTTCATTGCTCCAACGTGAGCCGTTTAGAAGAAATCGAATAACTGGTTTCAAGATGCACCCTGTTTCGGCTCTCCCATAAGAGCAATGTAAATTGGTCGTTGCAGACCATTTTGGAAATCGGGAAAATGGTAGGAAATTTTCCATTTCGGGCAACGATAGGGGTCATTATCGAAAGCCGAAATCCCATAGAATCTTTTCCATACCATTTCCATCCTCAAATCGGTCAATTAACGTCAGCATCTCGCTAAGAAAAAGGCTATTTTTGGCCTATTTCGACCGAATTTTGACAGCCAAAATATTCAGTAAAATCTCGTCCGTCCGTCCGTTAAAATCCGAGTAAAGTTCAAGTCCAGTCGGCAGATTTGGAAAAATTGGCCGTCCGAGCTCGGTAAATTATCGTTTTTCTCCCGATTGGAAGGAAATTTCGAAAATTTTGAAAAATAATAATGTGGTGAGAAATGATGGACGATGAAAATACGCTTATAGAGAACTCTCCGAAATAATATTTGTAGGAGTTATTCGTGACTAAACACGACTTTTAGTGAAAAATGGGTGAAAATGATTATATTTAATTTCGTTTAACCCTTTAGATCGCCATTCGAAGCGCGCTCTTGGTATGAATCTTCAAGTACCATCATTCCGCGTGACGAAAAAGCAATAAAATATGGAAAATGTTAAATACGAGAGCGTATAGAAGAATTTAAGTGTGGTGGTGACAAAAACACAATTTAAAAATTTTTAAAATTCAATCGTTAATAGTAATTTCGGTATTTAAATCGAAGAAACGAAATTATACGTATCGGATGTGATTTACCTCGAACTTTCCGGTAAAGGAAACTAAATTTCGATCAAAAGCCGTTTTTACCTCGAAAAAAATCAAAAACCGTCCATTTTTACCCCGAAATATCAACTTGTTCAGTATTTTCAATTTTTTTCCATCTTCTAATAACTTTAGGTATAGATAGATGTATTGATGGCATCTAGTTTTTGAGATGGGAAATCGAATATTTAAAACCGCGTGACCCTCGGACCCACCCAGTTCGAGCTATTAGGTACCAACGAGGGGGCATAGCCCCCTCGGCGCTCCGCGCGGGGCTCCGCGGACCCTCTATATGCGACAGATTCGCCTATATGTGTTTTGTTAGTACCTAGATATGACCACCGATTTGGGTAGATACACCGAGAAGCTTGAATGCAGATTGATGCTTTAATTGGTTGGCCACACTCCTGCGGACTGTGATGGGGGTACATAGCACCCAAATTTGTTAATTATAACATATGTGACCGTTTCACATTTTAAGGGACCAGCTATAACCGATTGCGAACAATCCGTTCACTATTTTACGTATCGAATAGAAAAAAATATGTCAAAAAGACAGCTGTCAAAAAATGAACAACATTTTCGGATTCCTTGCATTCGAATTACATAGAAACGATACCAAACTTACAAAATTCCGTTAACCTTATACCTATTATTGACCTAAGAAACGTCAATTTGACAGCTGTCAAAAAATAGATAAAAATTTCGGATACCTCATTCTCAAATTATATCGAATCGACACCAAACTTTTGAAATTCTGTTAACCTTGCACTTATTCTGTACTAAGGAATCCTCAATTTGACAGCTGTCAAAAAATATATAAAATTTTCGAATTACTTATTCCCCAAATTATATTAATCCCCAAGTATTTTCATTTTTAATTTTTTTTTTAATTTCTAAATAATTTAATGCAAATGCCTTAAAAATTTGAAGAAATCGATATATTTCGATTTTATTCGAAAAGTATTATCTCTACGGTAAAATTGTATATATCGTAAAGATGCACTTTGATAAGGTCTACAAGAAAGTAGTCTATAAAATTTTCTGTATCTACTATAGTTGTTGAGTTATTGAGCAAATCATGATTTCTATATTCTTGCAAATATCTCAAAAACGATTACATTTGAGAAAAAAAGTTTCGAACAAACAAAATATACTATTAAATTCTCTATCAGAAAGGAAATATACAAATTTTTCCTATTGGTTTAGGTTACGGAGATATTTAAGAAAAACTGAAAAATATCAAGAAATTTTGAAATTCTTAAAAATTCAAAAAAAAAATTATTAAATATTCTTACATTTCATATAATATTTGATGTATACTGATAGAATAAATATATTATGTTTAGAAGGAAACCATTAATGAGTTACAAAATACGACAGATTCTCACTAGGCGCTAACCGCGCAGGGGCCTCCGGCATCCACCTACATGCGTTTTTGTTATTACCTAGCCGCTCCGCGGCAGGGCTCCGCCGTTCACCTGTATGCGACAGATTCGCCTACGTGTGTTTTTTTGTTATTATTACCGAAATTTGACCACCGATTAGGGTGGATGCACCGAGAAGCTTGAATGCAGGTTGTTGCTTTAATTGGTTGGCCACACTCCTGCGGACTGTGATGGGGGTACATAGCACCCAAATTTGTTAATTATAACATATGTGACCGTTTCACATTTTAAGGTACCAGCTATAACCGATTGCGAACAATCCGTTCACTATTTTACGTATCGAATAGAAAAATATATGTAAAAAATTACAGCTGTCAAAAAATAAACAAAATTTTCGGATTCCTTGCATTCGAATTACATAAAAACGATACCAAACTTGCGAAATTCAGTTGACCTTGTACCTATTACTGACTTAAGAAACGTCAATTTGACAGCTGTCAAAAAATAGATAAAAATTTCGGATTCCTCATACTCAAATTATATAGAAACGATACCAAACTTGTTAAAACATGTCAACAAAAAAATGTCAAAAATGACAGCTGTCAAAAAATAAATACATTTTTCGGATAACTTATACTCAAATTATATAGAATCAATACAAAATTTTTGAAATTTTGTTAACCTTGCACTTATTCTTCATTAAAGAATCACCAATTTGACAGCTGTCAAAAAATAAATTTAATTTTCGGACTCCTTGCATTTGAATTACATAGAGTCGATACTAAACTTGCGATATTTTGTTCACCTTGCACATATTACTAACCTAAGAAACGTCAATTTGACAGCTGTCAAAAAATATATAAAATTTTCGAATTCCTCATACTCAAATTATATAGAAGCGATACCAAACTCGTGAATTTTTGTTAACATTGCAACTATTACCAACGTAATATACGTCAATTTGACAGCTGTCAAAAAATTTAAAAAATTTTCGGATTGCCTGCATTCGAGTTATACGAAATCGACACCAACTTTGCGAAATTATATTACCATTAAGCCTATGATCGACAGTTAACCGAAATCAAAGAATTGTTAAAAATTACAGCTGTCAAAATATGAATTAAATTTTCGGATTCCTTGCCCTCGAATTATACGAAAACGACACCAACTTTGTGAAATTCTGTTAATCTTGCACTTTTTACTAACCAAGGAAACGTCAATTTGACAGGTGTCAAAAAATAAATAAAATTTTTTAAATTCCTTTAATATTACTAACATAATGTGCTACTTGATTTTTCTTCAAATTGACAATTTACTAAATTATTCCTATTTTTCCACAAAATGCGAAACGACCCTATTAAAAATTTGCTAAACATCCCATGTATTTTCACGAATTACGGTAAAAGCCACGCCTTTCATACATTTCGAGCGAAAGTTAGAAATTTTGCTGTCACCGTTACGAACTTTATTAATTTTCTCCAAGATCGAACATCTTTATGGTAACTTTATATATATCAAAATGTTCGGAAAAGATGACGGAATCAGATAAACCTAGAAAGAAATATCCAAAAGGAAAGCTATGGAAGATATAGCAGAGTAAACCGAACTTTTGAAAAAAAATTTTTTGACAAAATTTATAAAATATTTTTTTTATCCGCCAAAGGATATTTTTGGATCACGCAGTCGATGTTGAACGTAAAGGTAATTTATTCCTTTAAATGATAGGCTAAAGAACGATTGAAAAAGTTACATACACTAGCGTACAGATGGGTTTTAGTAAGAGGATGTCAAAATTAGTGCTTATTGCTTAATCGATTGTAGTTATTTTTGTATAAGAAATTAAGAAACTAAATTATGGCTTATAATCCTGTTTTGATGTGCTCTTTCTGATGACATATATAACATTTCGATCAAATATTATTTTACCCCATAAAAAGCAAAAAAAAATTTTGACGAAATCATCAAGTTCAGTTTCTCGCAAATTTCTCCATTTTAAAGGTCTTTTAGCATGATATGATGTATTGTGAAATATTAGTATTTGAGATGACCTATGCACCGGTTCAAACCCGGAGCAAATCTATGCGACCCAAGTCGAATAATTAATTATCGAAAATGACCCTGCATTTCCATGCTTTCCAACTTTGAAAAAATCAAAAAATTGACTTCCCGACATTTTATTGAAAAAATCTCGCGACGACTTTTTCTAAATAAGTTTCTTGATAACATACTAAAATATAAACTGAATCGTTTAAGTTTTACGAGACCGGCAAGTCGTAGAAAGAAATATTTAATTTTTTGCACATTTTCTGCTTATTTCGTTTAATAACTTATGAACGGAACACCCTGTATAATGTCGTACATCGGCTAAAGATACGCCATATATACCAAAGTATACCCCAAAAGTTTCATTGCTCCAACGTGAGCCGTTTAGAAGAAATGAAATAAATTGTGTCAAGATGCACCGTTTTTGCATGCTCCCATAAGCCCAATGTAAATAGGTCGTTGCAGACCATTTTGGAAATCGGGAAAATGGTAGGAAATTTTCCATTTTGGGCAACGATAGGGGTCATTATCGAAAGCCGAAATCCCATAGAATCTTTTCCATACCATTTCCATTCTCAAATCGGTCAATTAACGTCAGGATCTCGCTAAGAAAAAGGCTATTTTGGCCCATTTCGGCCGAATTTTGACAGTCAACAAATTGGGTTAATTTTATTCCAAGGCATGCTGTTTAAAATCGACGAAGTGTGCAGATTTGCAAAAATTGGCCGTCCCAGCTCGGAAAAACGTCATTTTTCTCCCGATTGGAAGGAAATTTCGAAAAGTTTGAAAAATAATAATGTTGAGAGAAAAGATGGACGATGAAAATACGCTTATAGAGAACTCTCCGAAATGATATTTGTAGGAGTTATTCGTGACTAAACACGACTTTTAGTGAAAAATGGGTGAAAATGGTTATATTTAATTTTTTTTAACCCTTTAGATCGTAATTCGAAACGCGCTCTTGGTATGAATCTTAAAGTACCATCATTCCGCGTGACGAAAAAGCAATAAAATATGGAATATGTTAAATACGAAAGCGTATAGACGAAATTAAGTGTAGCGGTGACAAAAGTACAATTTCCAAATTTTTAAAATTCAATCGTTAATAGTAATTTCGGTATTTAAATCGAAGAAACGAAAATATACGTATCGAATGTGATTTACCTCGAACTTTCCGGTAAAGTAAACTAAATTTCGATCAAAAGCCGTTTTTACCTCGAAAAAAATTAAAAACCGTCAATTTTTACCCCGAAATATCAACTTGTTCAGTATTTTCAAATTTTTACCATCTTCTAATAACTTTAGGTATAGATAGATGTATTAATGGCACCTAGTTTTTGAGATGGGAAATCGAAAATTTAAAACCGCATGACCCTCGGACCCACCCAGTTCGAGCTATTCGGTACCCGAAATGACCCTGTTTTGTCAAATTTCGACTTTGAAAAATTCTTTTAAATTACTTCTAATCGTCGTACGATACCCAATTTCAATAGGGTTCTGAAGCGACCGGTCATTGTCACACTCCAAAAATTTAAATCGAAAAAATTGCGATTTGCGACCTGAAATCCGGATCAACGGGAATCGCCGAAAAGTCGACTTTGACGGTTAATAACTTCGAAACGGCACACCCTGTATACTCGAAAATTTGAGACAATACGCGCACACTATCCAAAATTAAAACCAAAAAGTTTCATCGCTTCGACTCTGATAGTTTTTTCTCCAGAAATTCGAAAGCTGTAAAATGTCGAAAAGGACAACATACGCACTCAAGGTCACGTACTGGCCGTAATACATAGCGTCCGAAGGGCGCTATGTAACTAGGGGGGCATAGCCCCCCTAGGCGCTCCGCGCGGGGCTCCGCGGACCCTCTTTTTGCGACAGATTCGCCTATATGTGTTTTGTTATTACCTAGATTTATCAACCGATTTGCGTGGATACACCGAGAAGTTTGAATGCAGGTTGATGCTTTAATTGGTTGGCCACACTCCTGCGGACTGTGTTGGGGGTACATAGCACCCAAATTCGTTCATTATAACATATGTTACCGTTTCACATTTTAAGGGACCAGCTATAACCGATTGCGAACAATCCGTTCACTATTTTACGTATCGAATAGAAAAAATATTTAAAAAATGACAGCTGTCAAAAATAAACAAAATTTTCGGATTCCTTGCATTCGAATTACATAGAAACGATACCAAACTTGCGAAATTCCGTTGACCTTGTACATACTACTGACTTAGGAAACGTCAATTTGACAGCTGTCAAAAAATAGATAAAAATTTCGGATTCCTCATACTCAAATTATATCGAATCGACACCAAACTTTTGAAATTCTGTTAACCTTGCACTTATTCTTTACTAAGGAATCCTCAATTTGACAGCTGTCAAAAAATCTATAAAATTTTCGAATTAGGTATTCCCCAAATTATATTAATTCCCAAGTATTTTCATTTTTAATTTTTTTTTAATTTCTAAATACTTAATTCATGCAAATGCCTTAAAAATTTGAAGAAATCGATATATTTCGATTTTATTCGAAAAGTATTATCTCTACGGTAAAATTGTATTTATCCTAAAGATGCACTTTGATAAGGTCTACAAGAAAGTAGTCTATAAAATTTTCTGTATCTACTATAGTTGTTGAGTTATTGAGGAAATCATGATTTCTATATTCTTGCAAATATCTCAAAAACGATTACATTTGAGAAAAAAGTTTCGAACAAACAAAATATACTATCAAATTCTCTATCAGAAAGGAAATATACAAATTTTTCCTATTGGTTTAGATTACGGAGATATTTAAGAAAAACTGAAAAATATCAAGAAATTTTGAAATTCTTAAAAATTCAAAAAAAAAATTATTAAATATTCTTACATTTTATATAATATTTGATGTATACTGATAGAATAAATATATTATGTTTAGAAGGAAACCATTAATGAGTTACAAAATGCGACAGATTCTCACTAGGCGCTAAACGCGCAGGGGCCTCCGGCATCCACCTACATGCGTTTTTGTTATTAACTAGCCGCTCCGCGGCAGGGCTCCGCCGTTCACCTGTATGCGACAGATTCGCCTATATGTGTTTTGTTATTACCTAGATTTATCAACCGATTTGGGTAGATGCATCGAGAAGTTTGAATGCAGGTTGATGCTTTAATTCGTTTGCCACACTCCTGCGGACTGTGATGGGGGTACATAGCACCCAAATTTGTTAATTATAACCGTAATGTGACCGTTTCACATTTTAAGGTACCAGCTATAACCGTTTGCGAACAATCCGTTCACTATTTTACGTATCGAATAGAAAAAAATATGTCAAAAATTACAGCTGTCAAAAAATAAATAACATTTTCGGATTCCTTGCATTCGAATTACATAAAAACGATACCAAACTTGCGAAATTCCGTTGACCTTGTACCTATTACTGACTTAAGAAACGTCAATTTGACAGCTGTCAAAAAATAGATAAAAATGTCGGATTCCTCATACTCAAATTATATAGAAACGATACCAAACTTGTGAAAATATGTTAACAAAAAAATGTCAAAAATGACAGCTGTCAAAAAGTAAATACATTTTTCGGATAACTTATACTCAAATTATATTGAATCGATACAAAATTTTTGAAATTTTGTTAACCTTGCACTTATTCTTTACTAAAGAATCACCAATTTGACAGCTGTCAAAAAATAAATTTAATTTTCGGACTCCTTGCATTTGAATTACATAGAGTCGATACTAAACTTGCGATATTTTGTTCACCTTGCACATATTACTAACCTAAGAAACGTCAATTTGACAGCTGTCAAAAAATATATAAAATTTTCGAATTCCTCATACTCAAATTATATAGAAGCGATACCAAACTCATGAATTTTTGTTAACTTTGGAACTATTACCAACGTAATATACGTCAATTTGACAGCTGTCAAAAAATTAATAAAATTTTCGGATTGCCTGCATTCGAGTTATACGAAATCGACACCAACTTTACGAAATTATGTTATCATTACGCCTATGATCGACAATTAACCGAAATCAAAGAATTGTTAAAATGACAGCTGTCAAAATATGAATTAAATTTTCGGATTCCTTGCCCTCGAATTATACGAAAACGACACCAACTTTGTGAAATTCTATTAATCTTGCACTTTTTACTAACCAAGGAAACGTCAATTTGACAGGTGTCAAAAAATAAATAAAATTTTTTAAATTCCTTTAATATTACTAACATAATGTGCTACTTGATTTTTCTTCAAATTGACAATTTACTAAATTATTCCTATTTTTCCACAAAATGCGAAACGACCCTATTAAAAATTTGCTAAACATCCCATGTATTTTCACCAATTACGGTAAAAGCCACGCCTTTCATGCATATCGAGCCGAATTTAGAAATTTTGCTGTCAATCTCCAAAAGGAAAGCTATGGAAGATATAGCAGAGTAAACTGAACTTTTGAAAAAAAATTTTTTGACAAAATTTATAAAAAATTTTTTTTATCCGCCAAAGGATATTTTTGGATCACGCAGTCGATGTTGAACGTAAAGGTAATTTATTCCTTTAAATGATAGGCTAAAGAACGATTGAAAAAGTTACATACACTAGCGTACAGATGGGTTTTAGTAAGAGGATGTCAAAATTAGTGCTTATTGCTTAATCGATTGTAGTTATTTTTGTATAAGAAATTAAGAAACTAAATTATGGTTTACAATCGTGTTTTGATGTGCTCTTTCTGATGACATATATAACATTTCGATCAAATATTATTTTACCCCATAAAAAGCAAAAAAAAATTTTGACGAATTCATCAAGTTCAGTTTCACGCAAATTTCTCCACTTTATAGGTCTTTGAGCATGATATGATGTATTGTGAAATATTAGTATTTGAGATGACCTATCCACCGGTTCGAACCCGGTGCCAATCTATGCGACCCAAGTCGAATAATTAATTATGGAAAATGACCCTGCATTTCCATGCTTTCCAACTTTGAAAAAATCAAAAAATTGACTTCCCGACATTTTATTGAAAAAATCTCGCGACGACTTTTTCTAAATAAGTTTCTTGATAACATACTAGAATATGAACTGAATCGCTTAAGTTTTACGAGACCGGCAAGTCGTCGAAAAAAATATTTAATTTTTTCACATTTTCTGATTATTTCGTTTAATAACTTATTAACGGGACACCCTGTATAATGACGTACATCGGCTAAAGATACGCCATATATACCAAAGTATACCCCAAAAGTTTCATTGCTCCAACGTGAGCCGTTTAGAAGAAATGAAATAAATTGTGTCAAGATGCACCGTTTTTGCATGCTGCCATAAGCCCAATGTAAATAGGTCGTTGCAGACCATTTTGGAAATCGGGAAAATGGTAGGAAATTTTCCATTTTGGGCAACGATAGGGGTCATTATCGAAAGCCGAAATCCCATAGAATCTTTTCCATACCATTTCCATCCTCAAATCGTTTAATTAACTTCAGGATCTCGCTAAGAAAAAGGCTATTTTGGCCCATTTCGGCCGAATTTTGACAGTCAACAAATTGGGTTAATTTTATTCCAAGGCATGCTGTTTAAAATCGACGAAGTGTGCAGATTTGCAAAAATTGGCCGTCCCAGCTCGGAAAAACGTCATTTTTCTCCCGATTGGAAGGAAATTTCGAAAAGTTTGAAAAATAATAATGTTGAGAGAAAAGATGGACGATGAAAATACGCTTATAGAGAACTCTCCGAAATGATATTTGTAGGAGTTATTCGTGACTAAACAGAACTTTTAGTGAAAAATGGTTGAAAATGGATATATTTAATTTTTTTTAACCCTTTAGATCGTAATTCGAAACGCGCTCTTGGTATGAATCTGAAAGTGCCATCATTCCGCTTGACGAAAAAGCAAAAAAATATGGAAAATGTTAAATAGGAAAGCGTATAGACGAAATTAAGTGTAGCGGTGACAAAAGTACAATTTCCAAATTTTTAAAATTCAATCGTTAATAGTATTTTCGGTTTTTAAATCGAAGAAACGAAATTATACGTATCGAATGTGATTTACCTCGAACTTTCCGGTAAAGTAAACTAAATTTCGATCAAAAGCCGTTTTTACCTCGAAAAAAATCAAAAACCGTCCATTTTTACCCCGAAATATCAACTTGTTCAGTATTTTCAATTTTTTCCCATCTTCCAATAACTTTAGGTATAGATAGATGTATTGATGGCACCTAGTTTTTGAGATGGGAATTCGAAAATTTAAAACTGCGTGTCGCTAGGACGCACCCAGTTCGAGCTATTCGGTACCCGAAATGACCCTGTTTTGTCAAATTTCGACTTTGAAAAATTCTTTTAAATTACTTCTAATCGTCGTACGTTACCCAGTTTCAATAGGGTTCTGTAGCGACCGGTCCACTCCACGTTCCGAAAATTTAAATCGAAAAAATTGAGTTTTGCGACTTGAAATGGATTTCAACGGGAATCGCGGAAAAGTCGACTTTGACGCTTAATAACTTCGAAACGGCACACCCTGTATACTCGAAAATTTGAGACAATACGCGCGCACTATCCGAAAGTAAAACCAAAAAGTTTCGTCGCTTCGACTCTGACCGTTTTTTCTCCAAAAATTCGCAACCTCGAAAATGTCGAAAAAGTCGGCAACATCCGAACTCAAGGTCACGTACTGGACGTAATACATAGCGACCGGGACGGGCGCTATGTAACTAGGGGGGCACAGCCCCCCTAGGCGCTCCGCGCGGGGCTCCGCGGACCCTCTGTATGCGACAGATTCGCCTATATGTGTTTTGTTAGTACCTAGATATGACCACCGATTTGGGTGGATACACCGAGAAGCTTCAATGCAGGTTGATGCTTTAATTGGTTGGCCACACTCCTGCGGACTGTGATGGGGGTACATAGCACCCAAATTTGTTAATTATAACATATGTGACCGTTTCGCATTTTAAGGAACCAGCTATAATCGATTGCAAACAAACCGTTCACTATATTACGTATCGAATAGAAAAAAATATGTCAAAAATGACAGCTGTCAAAAAATAAACAACATTTTCGGATTCCTTGCATTCGAATTACATAGAAACGATACCAAACTTACAAAATTCCGTTAACCTTATACCTATTATTGACCTAAGAAACGTCAATTTGACAGCTGTCAAAAAATAGATAAAAATTTCGTATACCTCATTCTCAAATTATATCGAATCGATAGCAAACTTTTGAAATTCTGTTAACCTTGCACTTATTCTTTACTAAGGAATCCTCAATTTGACAGCTGTCAAAAAATATATAAAATTTTCGAATTACTTATTCCCCAAATTATATTAATCGCCAAGTATTTTCATTTTTAATTTTTTTTTTATTTCTAAATAATTCATGCAATAAATGCCTTAAAAATTTGAAGAAATCGATATATTTCGATTTTATTCGAAAAGTATTATCTCTACGGTAAAATTGTATATATCGTAAAGATGCACTTTGATAAGGTCTACAAGAAAGTAGTCTATAAAATTTTCTGTATCTACTATAGTTGTTGAGTTATTGAGGAAATCATGATTTCTATATTCTTGCAAATATCTCAAAAACGATTACATTTGAGAAAAAAAGTTTCGAACAAACAAAATATACTATCAAATTCTCTATCAGAAAGGAAATATACAAATTTTTCCTATTGGTTTAGATTACGGAGATATTTAAGAAAAACGGAAAAATATCAAGAAATTTTGAAATTCTTAAAAATTCAAAAAAAATTATTAAATATTCTTACATTTTATATAATATTTGATGTATACTGATAGAATAAATATATTATGTTTAGAAGGAAACCATTAATGAGTTACAAAATGCGACAGATTCTCGCTAGGCGCTAAACGCGCAGGGGCCTCCGGCATCCACCTACATGCGTTTTTGTTATTACCTAGCCGCTCCGCGGCAGGGCTCCGCCGTTCACCTGTATGCGACAGATTCGCCTACGTGTGTTTTTGTTATTATTACATAGAATTGACCACCGATTTGGGTGGATGCACCGAGAAGCTTGAATGTAGGTTGATGCATTAATTCGTTGGCCACACTCCTGCGGACTGTGATGGGGGTACATAGCACCCAAATTTGTTAATTATAACCGTAATGTGACCGTTTCACATTTTAAGGTACCAGCTATAACCGTTTGCGAACAATCCGTTCACTATTTTACGTATCGAATAGAAAAAAATATGTCAAAAATTACAGCTGTCAAAAAATAATTAACATTTTCGGATTCCTTGCATTCGAATTACATAAAAACGATACCAAACTTGCGAAATTCCGTTGACGTTGTACCTATTACTGACTTAAGGAACGTCAATTTGATAGCTGTCAAAAAATAGATAAAAATTTCGGATTCCTCATACTCAAATTATATAGAAACGATACCAAACTTGTGAAAATATGTTAACAAAAAAATGTCAAAAATGACAGCTGTCAAAAAATAAATTTAATTTTCGGACTCCTTGCATTTGAATTACATAGAGACGATACTAAACTTGCGATATTTTGTTCACCTTGCACATATTACTAACCTAAGAAACGTCAATTTGACAGCTGTCAAAAAATGTATAAAATTTTCGAATTCCTCATACTCAAATTATATAGAAGCGATACCAAACTCGTGAATTTTTGTTAACTTTGGAACTATTACCAACGTAATATACGTCAATTTGACAGCTGTCAAAAAATTAATAAAATTTTCGGATTGCCTGCATTCGAGTTATACGAAATCGACACCAACTTTACGAAATTATGTTATCATTACGCCTATGATCGACAGTTAACCGAAATCAAAGAATTGTTAAAATGACAGCTGTCAAAATATGAATTAAATTTTCGGATTCCTTGCCCTCGAATTATACGAAAACGACACCAACTTTGTGAAATTCTATTAATCTTGCAATTTTTACTAACAAAGAAAACGTCAATTTGACAGGTGTCAAAAAATAAATAAAATTTTTTAAATTCCTTTAATATTACTAACATAATGTGCTACTTGATTTTTCTTCAAATTGACAATTTACTAAATTATTCCTATTTTTCCACAAAATGCGAAACGACCCTATTAAAAATTTGCTAAACATCCCATGTATTTTCACGAATTACGGTAAAAGCCACGCCTTTCATACATTTCGAGCGAAAGTTAGAAATTTTGCTGTCACCGTTACGAATTTTCTTAATTTTCTCCAAGTTCGAACATCTTTATGATAACTTTATATACATCAAAATGTTCGGAAAAGATGAGGGAATCAGATAAACCTAGAAAGAAATCTCTAAACGAAAAGTTATAGAAGATATAGCAGAGTAAACTTGACTTTTAATAAAAAAAATTTTGAGAAAATTTATAAAATATTTTTTTTATCCGCCAAAGGATATTTTTGGGTCACGCAGTCGATGTGGAACATAAAGGTAATTTATTCCTTTAAACGATAGGCTAAAGAACGATTGAAAAAGTTACATACACTAGCGTACAGATGGGTTTTAGTAAGAGGATGTCAAAATTAGTGCTTATTGCTTAATCGATTGTAGTTATTTTTGTATAAGAAATTAAGAAACTAAATTATGGTCTATAATCGTGTTCTGATGTGCTCTTTCTGATGACATATATAACATTTCGATCAAATATTATTTTACCCCATAAAAAGCAAAAAAAAAATTTGACGAAATCATCAAGTTCAGTTTTTCGCAAATTTCTCCATTTTATAGGCCTTTCAGCATGATATGATGTATTGTGAAATATTAGTATTTGAGATGACCTATCCACCGGTTCTAACCCGGAGCAAATCTATGCGACCCAAGTCGAATAATTAATTATCGAAAATGACCCTGCATTTCCATGCTTTCCAACTTTAAAAAAATCAAAAAATTGACTTCCCGACATTTTATTGAAAAAATCTCGCGACGACTTTTTCTAAATAAGTTTCTTGATAACATACTAGAATATGAACTGAATCGCTTAAGTTTTACGAGACCGGCAAGTCGTCGAAGAAAATATTTAATTTTTTGCACATTTTCTGCTTATTTCGTTTAATAACTTATGAACGGAACACCCTGTATAATGTCGTACATCGGCAAAGGATACGCCATATATACCAAAGTATACCCCAAAAGTTTCATTGCTCCAACGTGAGCCGTTTAGAAGAAATCGAATAACTGGTTTCAAGATGCACCCGGTTTCGGCTCTCCCATAAGAGCAATGTAAATATGTCGTTGCAGACCATTTTGGAAATCGGGAAAATGGTAGGAAATTTTCGATTTTGGGCAACGATAGGGGTCATTATCGAAAGCCGAAATCCCATAGAATCTTTTCCATACCATTTCCATTCTCAAATCGGTCAATTAACGTCAGCATCTCGCTAAGAAAATGGCTATTTTTGGCCTATTTCGACCGAATTTTGACAGCCAAAATATTTAGTAAAATCTCGTCCGTCCGTCCGTTAAAATCCGAGTAAAGTTCAAGTCCAGCTTGCAGATTTGCAAAAATTGGCCGTCCCGGCTCGGTAAATTGTCGTTTTCCTCCCGATTGGAAGGAAATTTCGAAAATTTTGAAAAATAATAATGTGGTGAGAAATGATGGACGATGAAAATACGCTTATAGAGAACTCTCCGAAATAATATTTGTAGGAGTTATTCGTGACTAAACAAAACTTTCAGTGAAAAATGGGTGAAAATGGTTATATTTAATTTCTTTTAACCCTTTAGATCGTAATTCGAAGCGCGCTCTTGGTATGAATCTTCAAGTACCATCATTCCGCGTGACGAAAAAGCAATAAAATATGGAAAATGTTAAATACGAGAGCGTATAGAAGAATTTAAGTGTGGTGGTGACAAAAACACAATTTCAAAATTTTTAAAATTCAATCGTTAATAGTAAATTCGGTATTTAAATCGAAGAAACGAAATTATACGTATCGTATGTGATTTACCTCGAACTTTCCGGTAAAGTAAACTAAATTTCGATCAAAAGCCGTTTTTACCTCGAAAAAAATGAAAAACCGTCCATTTTTACCCCGAAATATCAACTTGTTCAGTATTTTCAAATTTTTCCCATCTTCTAATAACTTTAGGTATAGACAGATGTATTGATGGCACCTAGTTTTTGAGATGGGAAATCGAAAATTTGAAACCGCGTGTCGCTAGGACCCACCCAGTTCGAGCTATTAGGTACCAAAAATGACCCTTTTTTGCCAAATTTCGACTTTCAAAAATTCTTTTAAATTACTTCTAATCGTCGTACGTTACCCAGTTTCAATAGGGTTCTGTAGCGACCGGTCCACTCCACGTTCCGAAAATTTAAATCGAAAAAATTGAGTTTTGCGACTTGAAATGGATTTCAACGGGAATCGCGGAAAAGTCGACTTTGACGCTTAATAACTTCGAAACGGTTCACCCTGTATACTCGAAAATTTGAGACAACACGCGCGCACTATCCAAAAGTAAAACCAAAAAGTTTCGTCGCTTCGACTCTGACAGTTTTTTCTCCAAAAATACGCAACCTCGAAAATGTCGAAAAAGACGGCAACGGACGAACTCAAGGTCACTGGAAGGATGTAATACATAGCGTCCGAAGGGCGCTATGTAACTAGGGGGGCATAGCCCCCCTAGGCGCTACCCGCGCAGGGGCCTCCGGCATCCACCTACATGTTTTTTTTGTTATTAGCTAGCCGCTCCGCGGCGGGGCTCCGCCGTTCACCTGCATACGACAGATTCCCACTAGGCGCTACCTGCGCAGGGGCCTCCGGCATCCACCTATATGCGTTTTTATTATTACCTAGCCGCTCCGCGGCAGGGCTCCGCCATTCACTTGTATGCGACAGATTCGGCTACATGTGTTTTTGTTATTATTACCTAGATTTGTCAACCGATTTGTGTGGATGCATCGAGCCGTTTGAATGCAGGTTGATGCTTTAATTGGTCGGCCACACTCCTACGGACTGTGATGGGGGTACATAGCACCCGAATTCGTACATTATAACATATGTGACCGTTTCGCATTTTAAGGAACCAGCTATAACCGATTGCGAAAAATCCGTTCACTATATTACGTATCGAATAGAGAAAAATATGTCAATAATGACAGCTCTCAAAAAATAAACAACATTTTCGGATTCCTTGCATTCGAATTACATAAAAACGATACCAAACTTGTGAAATTCCGTTGACCTTGTACCTATTACTGACTTAAGAAACGTCAATTTGACAGCTGTCAAAAAATTGATAAAAATTTCTGATTCCTCATACTCAAATTATATAGACACGATACCAAACTTATTAAAACATGTCAACAAAAAAATGTCAAAAATGACAGCTGTCAAAAAATAAATATATTTTTCGGATAACTTATACTCAAATTATATAGAATCGATACAAAATTTTTGAAATTTTGTTAACCTTGCACTTATTCTTTACTAAAGAATCACCAATTTGACAGCTGTCAAAAAATAAATTTAATTTTCGGACTCCTTGCATTTGAATTACATAGAGACGATACTAAACTTGCGTTATTTTGTTCACCTTGCACATATTACTAACCTAAGAAACGTCAATTTGACAGCTGTCAATAATTATATAACATTTTCGAATTCCTCATACTCAAATTATATAGAGGCGATACCAAACTCGTGAATTTTTGTTAACATTGCAACTATTACCAACGTAATATACGTCAATTTGACAGCTGTCAAAAAATTAATAAATTTTTTGGATTGCCTGCATTCGAGTTATACGAAATCGACACCAACTTTGCGAAATTCTGTTACGATTACGCCTATGATCGACAGTTAACCGAAATCAAAGAATTGTTAAAAATGACAGCTGTCAAAATATGAATTAAATTTTCGGATTCCTTGCCCTCGAATTATACGAAAACGACACCAACTTTGTGAAATTCTATTAATCTTGCACTTTTTACTAACCAAGGAGACGTCAATTTGACAGGTGTCAAAAAATTTAAAATATTTTTTAAATCCTTTTAGCAATATTAACATAACGTACTAGTTGAATTTTCTTCAAATTGCCAAATTATCAAATTAAGCCTTTTTTTCCAGACGGCGTGCATGATTTATTCAAATCTGATGAATTTAAACACTTGCCCTTGTCTAATTTTTACTAAATACGGCAAATGCCACGCCTTTGATGCATTTCGAGCGAAAGTTGGAAATTTTGCTGTCACCGTTACGAATTTTCTTAATTTTCTCCAAGATCGAACCTGTTTCTGCTAACTTTATATATATCAAAATGTTCGGAAAAGATGAGGGAATCAGATAAACCTAGAAAGAAATCTCCAAAAGGAAAGTTATAGAAGATATAGCAGAATAAACTTGACTTTTAATAAAAAAAATTTCGAAAAAATTTATAAAATATTTTTTTTATCCGCCAAAGGATATTTTTGGGTAACGCAGTCGATGTGGAACGTAAAGGTAATTTATTCCTTTAAACGATAGGCTAAAGAACGATCGAAAAAGTTACATACACTAGCGTACAGATGGGTTTTAGTAAGAGGATGTCATAATTAGTGATTATTGCTTAATCGATTGTAGTTATTTTTGTATAAGAAATTAAGAAACTAAATTATGGTTTATAATCGTGCTCTGATGTGCTCTTTCTGATGACATATATAACATTTCGATGAAATATTATTTTACCCCTTAAAAAGGAAAAAGAAATTTTTACGAAATCATCAAGTTCAGTCTCTCGCAAATTTCTCCATTTTATAGGTCTTTTAGCATGATATGATGTATTGTGAAATATTAGTATTTGAGATGACCTATCCACCGGTTCGAATCCGGTGCCAATCTATAAGACAGAAATCGAATAATTCATTTTCGAAAATGACCCTGCATTTTAATGTTTTCCAACTTTAAAAAAATCAAAAAATTGACTTCCCGACATTTTATTGAAAAAATCTCGCGACGAGTTTTTCTAAATAAGTTTCTTGATAACATACTAAAATATAAACTGAATCGTTTAAGTTTTACGAGACCAGCAAGTCGTAGAAAGAAATATTTAATTTTTTGCACATTTTCTGACTATTTCGTTTAATAACTTATTAACGGGACACCCTGTATAATGTCGTACATCGGCTAACTATACGCCATATATACCAAAGTATACCCCAAAAGTTTCATTGCTCCAACGTGAGCCGTTTAGAAGAAATCGAAAAACTGGTTTCAAGATGCACCCTGTTTCGGCGCTCCCATAAGAGCAATGTAAATATGTCGTTGCAGACCATTTTGGAAATCGGGAAAATGGTAGGAAATTTTCGATTTTGGGCAACGATAGGGGTCATTATCGAAAGCCGAAATCCCATAGAATCTTTTCCATACCATTTCCATTCTCAAATCGGTCAATTAACTTCAGGATCTCGCTAAGAAAAAGGCTATTTTGGCCCATTTCGGCCGAATTTTGACAGTCAACAAATTGGGTTAATTTTATTCCAAGGCATGCTGATTAAAATCGACGAAGTGTGCAGATTTGCAAGAATTGGCCGTCCCAGCTCGGAAAAACGTCGTTTTTCTCCCGATTGAAAGGAAATTTCAAAAATTTTGAAAAATAATAATGTTGAGAGAAAAGATGGACGGAAAAAATACGCCTATAAAGAACTCTCCGAGATGATATTTGTAGGAGTTATTCGTGACTAAACAGAACTTTTAGTGAAAAATGGTTGAAAATGGATATACTCAATTTTTTTTAACCCTTTAGATCGTAATTCGAAACGCGCTCTTGGTATGAATCTTAAAGTACCATCATTCCGCTTGACGAAAAAGCAAAAAAATATGGAAAATGTTAAATAGGAAAGCGTATAGACGAAATTAAGTGTAGCGGTGACAAAAAAAACCAGTTCCAAATTTCTAAAATTCAATCGTTAATAGTAATTTCGGTATTTAAATCGAAGAAACGAAAATATACGTTTCTAATGTGGTCTACCTAGATCTTTCAGGTAACGTAAACTAAAATTCGATCAAAAACCGTTTTTACCTCGAAAAAAATTAAAATCCGTCCATTTTTACCCCGAAATATCAACTTGTTCAGTATTTTCAAATTTTTCCCATTTTCTAATAACTTTAGGTATAGATAGATGTATTGATGGCACCTAGTTTTTGAGATGGGAAATCTTAAATTTTAAACCGCGAGACGCTCGGACGCACCCAGTTCGAGCTATTAGGTACCAAAAATGACCATTTTTTGTCAAATTTCGACTTTCAAAAATTCTTTTAAATTACTTCTAATCATCGTACGTTGCCCAGTTTCAATAGGGTTCTGTAGCGACCGGTCAACGTCACTCTCCGAAAATTTAAATCGAAAAAATTGAGTTTTGCGACTTGAAATGTGTTTCAACGGGAATCGCGGAAATTTCGACTTTGACGCTTAATAACTACGAAACGGTTCACCCTGTATATTTTAAAATTTGAGACAACACGCGCGCACTATCCAAAATTAAAACCAAAAAGTTTCGTCGTTTCAACGCTGATAGTTTTCTCGCAAAAAATTCGCAACTGCAAAAATGTCAAAAGATACGACGACGACGACGACAACGGACGAACTCAAGGTCACCCACTGGCCGTAATACATAGCGTCCGAAGGGCGCTATGTAACTAGGGGGGCATAGCCCCCCTAGGCGCTCCGCGCGGGGCTCCGCGGACCCTCTGTATGCGACAGATTCGCCTATATGTGTTTTGTTATTACCTAGATTTGTCAACCGATTTGCGTGGATGCATCGAGAAGCTTGAATGCAGATTGATGCTTTAATTGGTTGGCCACACTCCTGCGGACTGTGATGGGGGTACATAGCACCCAAATTCGTTCATTATAACATATGTTACCGCTTCACATTTTAAGGGACCAGCTATAACGGATTGCGAACAATCCGTTCACTATATTACGTATCGAATAGAAAAAAATATGTCAAAAATGACAGCTGTCAAAAAATAAACAACATTTTCGGATTCCTTGCATTCGAATTACACAGAAACGATACCAAACTTACAAAATTCCGTTAACCTTATACCTATTATTGACCTAAGAAACGTCAATTTGACAGCTGTCAAAAAACAGATAAAAATTTCGGATACCTCATTCTCAAATTATATCGAATCGACACCAAACTTTTGAAATTCTGTTAACCTTGCATTTATTCTTTACTAAGGAATCCTCAATTTGACAGCTGTCAAAAAATATATAAAATTTTCGAATTAGGTATTCCCCAAATTATATTAATTCCCAAGTATTTTCATTTTTAATTTTTTATTAATTTCTAAATAATTCATGCAAATGCCTTAAAAATTTGAAGAAATCGATATATTTCGATTTTATTCATAAAGTATTATCTCTACGGTAAAATTGTATATATCGTAAAGATGCACTTTGATAAGGTCTACAAGAAAGTAGTCTATAAAATTTTCTGTATCTACTATAGTTGTTGAGTTATTGAGGAAATCATGATTTCTATATTCTTGCAAATATCTCAAAAACGATTACATTTGAGAAAAAAAGTTTCGAACAAACAAAATATACAATTAAATTCTCTATCAGAAAGGAAATATACAAATTTTTCCTATTGGTTTAGGTTACGGAGATATTTAAGAAAAACTGAAAAATATCAAGAAATTTTGAAATTCTTAAAAATTAAAAAAAAAATTATTAAATATTCTTACATTTCATATAATATTTGATGTATACTGATAGAATAAATATATTATGTTTAGAAGGAAACCATTAATGAGTTACAAAATGCGACAGATTCTCACTAGGCGCTAACCGCGCAGGGGCCTCCGGCATCCACCTACATGCGTTTTTGTTATTACCTAGCCGCTCCGCGGCAGGGCTCCGCCGTTCACCTATATGCGACAGATTCGCCTACGTGTGTTTTTTTGTTATTATTACCTAAATTTGACCACCGATTAGGGTGGATGCACCGAGAAGCTTGAATGCAGGTTGTTGCTTTAATTGGTTGGCCACACTCCTGCGGACTGTGATGGGGGTACATAGCACCCAAATTTGTTAATTATAACATATGTGACCGTTTCACATTTTAAGGTACCAGCTATAACCGATTGCGAACAATCCGTTCACTATTTTACGTATCGAATAGAAAAATATATGTAAAAAATTACAGCTGTCAAAAAATAAACAAAATTTTCGGATTCCTTGCATTCGAATTACATAAAAACGATACCAAACTTGCGAAATTCAGTTGACCTTGTACCTATTACTGACTTAAGAAACGTCAATTTGACAGCTGTCAAAAAATAGATAAAAATTTCGGATTCCTCATACTCAAATTATATAGAAACGATACCAAACTTGTTAAAACATGTCAACAAAAAAATGTCAAAAATGACAGCTGTCAAAAAATAAATACATTTTTCGGATAACTTATACTCAAATTATATAGAATCGATACAAAATTTTTGAAATTTTGTTAACCTTGCACTTATTCTTTACTAAAGAATCACCAATTTGACAGCTGTCAAAAAATAAATTTAATTTTCGGACTCCTTGCATTTGAATTACATAGAGTCGATACTAAACTTGCGATATTTTGTTCACCTTGCACATATTACTAACCTAAGAAACGTCAATTTGACAGCTGTCAAAAAATATATAAAATTTTCGAATTCCTCATACTCAAATTATATAGAAGCGATACCAAACTCGTGAATTTTTGTTAACATTGCAACTATTACCAACGTAATATACGTCAATTTGACAGCTGTCAAAAAATTAATAAATTTTTTGGATTGCCTGCATTCGAGTTATACGAAATCGACACCAACTTTGCGAAATTCTGTTACGATTACGCCTATGATCGACAGTTAACCGAAATCAAAGAATTGTTAAAAATGACAGCTGTCAAAATATGAATTAAATTTTCGGATTCCTTGCCCTCGAATTATACGAAAACGACACCAACTTTGTGAAATTCTATTAATCTTGCACTTTTTACTAACAAAGAAAACGTCAATTTGACAGGTGTCAAAAAATAAATAAAATTTTTTAAATTCCTTTAATATTACTAACATAATGTGCTACTTGATTTTTCTTCAAATTGACAATTTACTAAATTATTCCTATTTTTCCACAAAATGCGAACCGGCCCTATTAAAAATTTGCTAAACATCCCATGTATTTTCACGAATTACGGTAAAAGCCACGCCTTTCATACATTTCGAGCGAAAGTTAGAAATTTTGCTGTCACCGTTACGAATTTTATTAATTTTCTCCAAGATCGAACATCTTTATGGTAACTTTATATATATCAAAATGTTCGGAAAAGATGACGGAATCAGATAAAAATAGAAAGAAATCTCCAAAAGGAAAGCTATGGAAGATATAGCAGAGTAAACTGAACTTTTGAAAAACAATTTTTTGACAAAATTTATAAAATATTTTTTTTATCCGCCAAAGGATATTTTTGGATCACGCAGTCGATGTTGAACGTAAAGGTAATTTATTCCTTTAAATGATAGGCTAAAGAACGATTGAAAAAGTTACATACACTAGCGTACAGATGGGTTTTAGTAAGAGGATGTCAAAATTAGTGCTTATTGCTTAATCGATTGTAGTTATTTTTGTATAAGAAATTAAGAAACTAAATTATGGTTTATAATCCTGTTTTGATGTGCTCTTTCTGATGACATATATAACATTTCGATCAAATATTATTTTACCCCATAAAAAGCAAAAAAAAAATTTGACGAAATCATCAAGTTCAGTTTTTCGCAAATTTCTCCATTTTATAGGCCCTTTAGCATGATATGATGTATTGTGAAATATTAGTATTTGAGATGACCTATCCACCGGTTCTAACCCGGAGCAAATCTATGCGACCCAAGTCGAATAATTAATTATCGAAAATGACCCTGCATTTCCATGCTTTCCAACTTTAAAAAAATCAAAAAATTGACTTCCCGACATTTTATTGAAAAAATCTCGCGACGACTTTTTCTAAATAAGTTTCTTGATAACATACTAGAATATAAACTGAATCGCTTAAGTTTTACGAGACCGGCAAGTCGTAGAAAAAAATATTTAATTTTTTGCACATTTTCTGCTTATTTCGTTTAATAACTTATGAACGGAACACCCTGTATAATAAAGTACATCGGCTAAAGATACGCCATATATACCAAAGTATACCCCAAAAGTTTCATTGCTCCAACGTGAGCCGTTTAGAAGAAATCGAATAACTGGTTTCAAGATGCACCCTGTTTCGGCTCTCCCATAAGAGCAATGTAAATTGGTCGTTGCAGACCATTTTGGAAATCGGGAAAATGGTAGGAAATTTTCCATTTTGGGCAACGGTAGGGGTCATTATCGAAAGCCGAAATCCCATAGAATCTTTTCCATACCATTTCCATCCTCAAATCGGTCAATTAACTTCAGCATCTCGCTAAGAAAATGGCTATTTTTGGCCTATTTCGACCGAATTTGACAGCCAAAATATTTAGTAAAATTTCATCCGTCCGTCCGTTAAAATCCGAGTAAAGTTCAAGTCCAGTCGGCAGATTTGCAAAAATTGGCCGTCCCAGCTCGGTAAATTGTCGTTTTTCTCCCGATTGGAAGGAAATTTCGAAAATTTTGAAAAATAATAATGTGGTGAGAAATGATGGACGATGAAAATACGCTTATAGAGAACTCTCCGAAATAATATTTGTAGGAGTTATTCGTGACTAAACACGACTTTTAGTGAAAAATGGGTGAAAATGGTTATATTTAATTTCGTTTAACCCTTTAGATCGTCATTCGAAGCGCGCTCTTGGTATGAATCTTCAAGTACCATCATTCCGCGTGACGAAAAAGCAATAAAATATGGAAAATGTTAAATAGGAAAGCGTATAGACGAAATTAAGTGTAGCGGTGACAAAAGTACAATTTCCAAATTTTTAAAATTCAATCGTTAATAGTATTTTCGGTTTTTAAATCGAAGAAACGAAAATATACGTATCGAGTGTAATTTACCTCGAACTTTCCGGCAAAGTAAACTAAATTTCAATCAAAAGCCGTTTTTACCTCGAAAAAAATTAAAAACCGTCCATTTTTACCCCGAAATATCAACTTGTTCAGTATTTTCAAATTTTTCCCATCTTCTAATAACTTTAGGTATAGACAGATGTATTGATGGCACCTAGTTTTTGAGATGGGAAATCGAAAATTTGAAACCGCGTGTCGCTAGGACCCACCCAGTTCGAGCTATTAGGTACCAAAAATGACCATTTTTTGTCAAATTTCGACTTTCAAAAATTCTTTTAAATTACTTCTAATCGTCGTACGATACCCAAAAACAATAGGGTTCTGTAGCGACCGGTCCACTCCACGTTCCGAAAATTTAAATCGAAAAAATTGCGATTTGCGACCTGAAACGAAGCACAACTGAAATCGTCGAAAAGTCGACTTTGACGCTTAATAACTTCGAAACGGCACACCCTGTATACTCGAAAATTTGAGACAATACGCGCGCACTATCCAAAAGTAAAACCAGAAAGTTTCGTCGTTTCGACTCTGACAGTTTTTTCTCCAGAAATTCGCAACCTCGAAAATGTCAAAACCGACGACAACATCCGAACTCAAGGTCACACGTAGGACGTAATACATAGCGTCCGAAGGGCGCTATGTAACTAGGGGGGCATAGCCCCCCTAGGCGCTCCGCGCGGGGCTCCGCGGACCCTCTTTTTGCGACAGATTCGCCTATATGTGTTTTGTTATTACCTAGATTTGTCAACCGATTTGTGTGGATGCATCGAGCCGTTTGAATGCAGGTTGATGCTTTAATTGGTCGGCCACACTCCTGCGGACTGTGTTGGGGGTACATAGCACCCAAATTCGTTCATTATAACATATGTTACCGTTTCACATTTTAAGGGACCAGCTATAACCGATTGCGAACAATCCGTTCACTATTTTACGTATCGAATAGAAAAAAATATTTAAAAAATGACAGCTGTCAAAAATAAACAAAATTTTCGGATTCCTTGCATTCGAATTACATAGAAACGATACCAAACTTGCGAAATTCCGTTGACCTTGTACATACTACTGACTTAGGAAACGTCAATTTGACAGCTGTCAAAAAATAGATAAAAATTTCGGATTCCTCATACTCAAATTATATCGAATCGACACCAAACTTTTGAAATTCTGTTAACCTTGCACTTATTCTTTACTAAGGAATCCTCAATTTGACAGCTGTCAAAAAATCTATAAAATTTTCGAATTACTTATTCCCCAAATTATATTATTCCCGAAGTATTTTCATTTTTAATTTTTTTTTTATTTCTAAATATTCATGCAAATGCCTTAAAAATTTGAAGAAATCGATATATTTCGATTTTATTCGAAAAGGATTATCACTACGGTAAAATTGTATATATCGTAAAGATGCACTTTGATAAGGTCTACAAGAAAGTAGTCTATAAAATTTTCTGTATCTACTATAGTTGTTGAGTTATTGAGCAAATCATGATTTCTATATTCTTGCAAATATCTCAAAAACGATTACATTTGAGAAAAAAAGTTTCGAACAAACAAAATATACTATTAAATTCTCTATCAGAAAGGAAATATACAAATTTTTCCTATTGGTTTAGATTACGGAGATATTTAAGAAAAACTGAAAAATATCAAGAAATTTTGAAATTCTTAAAAATTCAAAAAAAATAAATATTCTTACATTTTATATAATATTTGATGTATACTGATAGAATAAATATATTATGTTTAGATGGAAACCATTAATGAGTTACAAAATGCGACAGATTCTCACTAGGCGCTAAACGCGCAGGGGCCTCCGGCATCCACCTACATGCGTTTTTGTTATTAACTAGCCGCTCCGCGGCAGGGCTCCGCCGTTCACCTGTATGCGACAGATTCGCCTACGTGTGTTTTTGTTATTATTACATAGAATTGACCACCGATTTGGGTGGATGCACCGAGAAGCTTGAATGTAGGTTGATGCATTAATTCGTTGGCCACACTCCTGCGGACTGTGATGGGGGTACATAGCACCCAAATTTGTTAATTATAACCGTAATGTGACCGTTTCACATTTTAAGGTACCAGCTATAACCGTTTGCGAACAATCCGTTCACTATTTTACGTATCGAATAGAAAAAAATATGTCAAAAATTACAGCTGTCAAAAAATAAATAACATTTTCGGATTCCTTGCATTCGAATTACATAAAAACGATACCAAACTTGCGAAATTCCGTTGACGTTGTACCTATTACTGACTTAAGAAACGTCAATTTGATAGCTGTCAAAAAATAGATAAAAATTTCGGATTCCTCATACTCAAATTATATAGAAACGATACCAAACTTGTGAAAATATGTTAACAAAAAAATGTCAAAAATGACAGCTGTCAAAAAATAAATACATTTTTCCGATAATTTATACTCAAATTATATAGAATCGATACAAAATTTTTGAAATTTTGTTAACCTTGCACTTATTCTTTACTAAAGAATCACCAATTTGACAGCTGTCAATAAATAAATTCAATTTTCGGACTCCTTGCATTTGAATTACATAGAGACGATACTAAACTTGCGATATTTTGTTCACCTTGCACATATTACTAACCTAAGAAACGTCAATTTGACAGCTGTCAAAAAATGTATAAAATTTTCGAATTCCTCATACTCCAATTATATAGAAGCGATACCAAACTCGTGAATTTTTGTTAACTTTGGAACTATTACCAACGTAATATACGTCAATTTGACAGCTGTCAAAAAATTAATAAAATTTTCGGATTGCCTGCATTCGAGTTATACGAAATCGACACCAACTTTACGAAATTATGTTATCATTACGCCTATGATCGACAGTTAACCGAAATCAAAGAATTGTTAAAATGACAGCTGTCAAAATATGAATTAAATTTTCGGATTCCTTGCCCTCGAATTATACGAAAACGACACCAACTTTGTGAAATTCTATTAATCTTGCAATTTTTACTAACAAAGAAAACGTCAATTTGACAGGTGTCAAAAAATAAATAAAATTTTTTAAATTCCTTTAATATTACTAACATAATGTGCTACTTGATTTTTCTTCAAATTGACAATTTACTAAATTATTCCTATTTTTCCACAAAATGCGAAACGACCCTATTAAAAATTTGCTAAACATCCCATGTATTTTCACGAATTACGGTAAAAGCCACGCCATTCATGCATTTCGAGCGAAAGTTGGAAATTTTGCTGTCACCGTTACGAATTTTCTTAATTTTCTCCAAGTTCGAACATCTTTATGATAACTTTATATACATCAAAATGTTCGGAAAAGATGAGGGAATCAGATAAACCTAGAAAGAAATCTCTAAACGAAAAGTTATAGAAGATATAGCAGAATAAACTTGACTTTTAATAAAAAAAATTTCGAAAAAATTTATAAAATATTTTTTTTATCCGCCAAAGGATATTTTTGGATCACGCGGTCGATGTGGAACGTAAAGGTTATTTATTCCTTTAAACGATAGGCTAAAGAACGATTGAAAAAGTTACATACACTAGCGTACAGATGGGTTTTAGTAAGAGGATGTCATAATTAGTGATTATTGCTTAATTGATTGTAGTTATTTTTGCATAAGAAATTAAGAAACTAACTTATGGTTTATAATCGTGTTCTGATGTGCTCTTTCCGATGACATATATAACATTTCGATGAAATATTATTTTACCCCATAAAAAGAAAAAAAAAATTTTGACGAAATCATCAAGTTCAGTTTTTCGCAAATTCCTCCATTTTATAGGTCTTTTAGCATGATATGATGTATTGTGAAATATTAGTATTTGAGATGACCTATCCACCGGTTCAAACCCGGTGCCAATCTATAAGACAGAAATCGAATAATTCATTATCGAAAATGACCATGCATTTTAATGCTTCCCAACTTTAAAAAAATCAAAAAATTGACTTCCCGACATTTTATTGAAAAAATCTCGCGACGAGTTTTTCTAAATAAGTTTCTTGATAACATACTAAAATATAAACTGAATCGTTTAAGTTTTACGAGACCGGCAAGTCGTAGAAAGAAATATTTAATTTTTTGCACATTTTCTGAATATTTCGTTTAATAACTTATTAACGGGACACCCTGTATAATGTCGTACATCGGCTAAGTATACGCCATATATACCAAAGTATACCCCAAAAGTTTCATTGCTCCAACGTGAGCCGTTTAGAAGAAATCGAATAACTGGTTTCAAGATGCACCCTGTTTCGGCGCTCCCATAAGAGCAATGTAAATATGTCGTTGCAGACCATTTTGGAAATCGGGAAAATGGTAGGAAATTTTCGATTTTGGGCAACGATAGGGGTCATTATCGAAAGTCGAAATCCCATAGAATCTTTTCCATACCATTTCCATTCTCAAATCGGTCAATTAACTTCAGGATCTCGCTAAGAAAAAGGCTATTTTGGCCCATTTCGGCCGAATTTTGACAGTCAACAAATTGGGTTAATTTTATTCCAAGGCATACTGATTAAAATCGACGAAGTGTGCAGATTTGCAAAAATTGGCCGTCCCAGCTCGGAAAAACGTCGTTTTTCTCCCGATTGAAAGGAAATTTCGAAAATTTTGAAAAATAATAATGTGGTGAGAAATGATGGACGATGAAAATACGCTTATAGAGAACTCTCCGAAATAATATTTGTAGGAGTTATTCGTGACTAAACACGACTTTTAGTGAAAAATGGGTGAAAATGGTTATATTTAATTTCTTTTAACCCTTTAGATCGTCATTCGAAGCGCGCTCTTGGTATGAATCTTAAAGTACCATCATTCCGCGTGACGAAAAAGCAATAAAATATGGAAAATGTTAAATACGAAAGCGTATAGACGAAATTCAATGTAGCGGTGACAAAAGTACAATTTCTAAATTTTTAAAATTCAATCGTTAATAGTAATTTCGGTATTTAAATCGAAGAAACGAAATTATACGTATCGAATGTGATTTACCTCGAACTTTCCGGTAAAGTAAACTAAATTTCGATCAAAAGCCGTTTTTACCTCGAAAAAAATCAAAAACCGTCCATTTTTACCCCGAAATATCAACTTGTTCAGTATTTTCAATTTTTTCCCATCTTCTAATAACTTTAGGTATAGATAGATGTACTGATGGCACCTAGTTTTTGAGATGGGAAATCGAAAATTTGAAACCGCGTGACCCTCGGACCTACCCAGTTCGAGCTATTCGGTACCCGAAATGACCCTGTTTTGTCAAATTTCGACTTTGAAAAATTCTTTTAAATTACTTCTAATCGTCGTACGATACCCAATTTCAATAGGGTTCTGAAGCGACCGGTCGTTGTCACACTCTGAAAATTTAAATCGAAAAAATTGCGATTTGCGACTTGAAATCCGGATCAACGGGAATCGCCGAAAAGTCGACTTTGACGCTTAATAACTTCGAAACGGCACACCCTGTATACTCGAAAATTTGAGACAATACGCGCGCACTATCCAAAAGTAAAACCAAAAAGTTTCGTCGCTTCGACTCTGATAGTTTTTTCTGCAGAAATTCGCAACCTCTAAAATGTCGAAAAACACGGCAACATCCGAACTCAAGGTCACTCTCAAGATGTAATACATAGCGTCCGAAGGGCGCTATGTAACTAGGGGGGCATAGCCCCCCTCGGCGCTCCGCGCGGGGCTCCGCGGACCCTCTTTTTGCGACAGATTCGCCTATATGTGTTTTGTTATTACCTAGATTTGTCAACCGATTTGCGTGGATGCATCGAGAAGTTTGAATGCAGGTTGATGCTTTAATTCGTTTGCCACACTCCTGCGGACTGTGATGGGGGTACATAGCACCCAAATTCGTTCATTATAACATATGTTACCATTTTACATTTTAAGGGACCAGCTATAACCGATTGCAAACAAACCGTTCACTATATTACGTATCGAATAGAAAAAAATATGTCAAAAATGACAGCTGTCAAAAAATAAACAACATTTTCGGATTCCTTGCATTCGAATTACATAGAAACGATACCAAACTTACAAAATTCCGTTAACCTTATACCTATTATTGACCTAAGAAACGTCAATTTGACAGCTGTCAAAAAATAGATAAAAATTTCGTATACCTCATTCTCAAATTATATCGAATCGATAGCAAACTTTTGAAATTCTGTTAACCTTGCACTTATTCTTTACTAAGGAATCCTCAATTTGACAGCTGTCAAAAAATATATAAAATTTTCGAATTACTTATTCCCCAAATTATATTAATCCCCAAGTATTTTCATTTTTAATTTTTTTTTTTATTTCTAAATAATTCAATGCAAATGCCTTAAAAATTTGAAGAAATCGATATATTTCGATTTTATTCGAAAAGTATTATCTCTACGGTAAAATTGTATATATCGTAAAGATGCACTTTGATAAGGTCTACAAGAAAGTAGTCTATAAAATTTTCTGTATCTACTATAGTTGTTGAGTTATTGAGCAAATCATGATTTCTATATTCTTGCAAATATCTCAAAAACGATTACATTTGAGAAAAAAAGTTTCGAACAAACAAAATATACTATCAAATTCTCTATCAGAAAGGAAATATACAAATTTTTCCTATTGGTTTAGATTACGGAGATATTTAAGAAAAACTGAAAAATATCAAGAAATTTTGAAATTCTTAAAAATTCAAAAAAAATTATTAAATATTCTTACATTTTATATAATATTTGATGTATACTGATAGAATAAATATATTATGTTTAGAAGGAAACCATTAATGAGTTACAAAATGCGACAGATTCTCACTAGGCGCTAAACGCGCAGGGGCCTCCGGCATCCACCTACATGCGTTTTTGTTATTAACTAGCCGCTCCGCGGCAGGGCTCCGCCGTTCACCTGTATGCGACAGATTCGCCTACGTGTGTTTTTGTTATTATTACATAGAATTGACCACCGATTTGGGTGGATGCACCGAGAAGCTTGAATGCAGGTTGATGCTTTAATTGGTTTGCCACACTCCTGCGGACTGTGATGGGGGTACATAGCACCCAAATTTGTTAATTATAACATATGTGACCGTTTCACATTTTAAGGTACCAGCTATAACCGATTGCGAACAATCCGTTCACTATTTTATGTATCGAATAGAAAAAAATATGTAAAAAATGACAGCTGTCAAAAAATAAATAACATTTTCGGATTCCTTGCATTCGAATTACATAAAAACGATACCAAACTTGCGAAATTCCGTTGACCTTGTACCTATTACTGACTTAAGAAACGTCAATTTGACAGCTGTCAAAAAATAGATAAAAATTTCGGATTCCTCATACTCAAATTATATAGAAACGATACCAAACTTGTTAAAACATGTCAACAAAAAAATGTTAAAAATGACAGCTGTCAAAAAATAAATACATTTTTCGGATAACTTATACTCAAATTATATAGAATCGATACAAAATTTTTGAAATTTTGTTAACCTTGCACTTATTCTTTACTAAAGAATCACCAATTTGACAGCTGTCAAAAAATAAATTTAATTTTCGGACTCATTGCATTTGAATTACTTAGAGACGATACTAAACTTGCGATATTTTGTTCACCTTGTACATATTACTAACCTAAGAAACGTCAATTTGACAGCTGTCAAAAAATGTATAAAATTTTCGAATTCCTAATACTCAAATTATATAGAAGCGATACCAAACTCGTTAATTTTTGTTAACATTGCAACTAATACCAACGTAATATACGTCAATTTGACAGCTGTCAAAAAATTTAAAAAAATTTCGGATTGCCTGTATTCGAATTATACGAAATCGACACCAACTTTGCAAAATTATGTTACCATTACGCCTATGATCGATAGTTAACCGAAATCAAAGAATTGTTAAAAATGACAGCTGTCAAAATATGAATTAAATTATCGGATTCCTTGCCCTCGAATTATACGAAAACGACACCAACTTTGTGAAATTCTATTAATCTTGCACTTTTTACTAACCAAGGAAACGTCAATTTGACAGGTGTCAAAAAATTTAAGATATTTTTTAAATCCTTTTACCAATATTAACATAACGTACTAGTTGAATTTTCTTCAAATTGCCAAATTATCAAATTAAGCCTATTTTTCCAGACGGTGTGCATGATTTATTCAAATCTGATGAATTTAAACATTTGCCCTTGTCTAATTTTCACTAAATACTGTAAAAGCCACGCCTTCATGCATTTTGAGCCGAATTTAGAAATTTTGCTGTCACCGTTACGAATTTTATTAATTTTCTCCAAGATCGAACATCTTTATGATAACTTTATATATATCAAAATGTTCGGAAAAGATGAAGGAATCAGATAAACCTAGAAAGAAATCTCCAAAAGTAAAGTTATCGAAGATATAGCAGAGTAAACTGAACTTTTAAAAAAAAAAAAATTTGAGAAAATTTATAAAATATTTTTTTTATCCGCCAAACGATATTTTTGGATCACGCAGTCGATGTGGAACGTAACGATAATTTATTCCTTTAAAAGATAGGCTAAAGAACCGTTGAAAAAGTTACATACACTCGCGTACAGCCGGCTTTTAGTAAGAGGATGTCAAAATTAATGATTATTGCTTAATCGATTATAGTTATTCTTGTATAAGAAATTAAGGAACTATACTATGGTTTATAATCGTCTTCTGATGTGCTCTTTCTGATGACATATATAACATTTCGATGAAATATTATTTTACCCCATAAAAAGGAAAAAAAAATTTTGACGAAATCATCAAGTTCAGTTTCTCGCAAATTTCTCCATTTTATAGGTCTTTTAGCATGATATAATGTATTGTGAAATATTAGTATTTGAGATGACCTATCCACCGGTTCCAACCCGGAGCAAATCTATGCGACCCAAGTCGAATAATTAATTATCGAAAATGACCCTGCATTTTAATGCTTCCCAACTTTAAGAAAATCAAAAAGTTGACTTCCCGACATTTTATTGAAAAAATCTCGCGACGACTTTTTCTAAATAAGTTTCTTGATAACATACTAGAATATAAACTGAATCGCTTAAGTTTTACGAGACCGGCAAGCCGTAGAAAAAAATATTTAATTTTTTGCACATTTTCTGCTTATTTCGTTTAATAACTTATGAACGGAACACCCTGTATAATGTCGTACATCGGCTAAGGATACGCCATATATACCAAAGTATACCCAAAAAGTTGCATTGCTCCAACGTGAGCCGTTTAGAAGAAATGAAATAAATTGTGTCAAGATGCACCGTTTTTGCAAGCTCCCATAAGCCCAATGTAAATTGGTCGTTGCAGACCATTTTGGAAATCGGGAAAATGGTAGGAAATTTTCCATTTTGGGCAACGATAGGGGTCATTATCGAAAGCCGAAATCCCATAGAATCTTTTCCATACCATTTCCATCCTCAAATCGGTCAATTAACGTCAGCATCTCGCTAAGAAAATGGCTATTTTTGGCCTATTTCGACCGAATTTGACAGCCAAAATATTTAGTAAAATTTCGTCCGTCCGTCCGTTAAAATCCGAGTAAAGTTCAAGTCCAGTCATCAGATTTGCAAAAATTGGCCATCCGAGCTCGGTAAATTGTCGTTTTTCTCCCGATTGGAAGGAAATTTCGAAAATTTTGAAAAATAATAATGTGGTGAGAAATGATGGACGATGAAAATACGCTTATAGAGAACTCTCCGAGATGATATTTGTAGGAGGTATTCGTTACTAAACACGACTTTTAGTGAAAAATGGGTGAAAATGGTTATATTTAATTTCGTTTAACCCTTTAGATCGTCATTCGAAGCGCGCTCTTGGTATGAATCTTCAAGTACCATCATTCCGCGTGACGAAAAAGCAATAAAATATGAAAAATGTTAAATACGAGAGCGTATAGAAGAATTTAAGTGTGGTGGTGACAAAAACACAATTTCAAAATTTTTAAAATTCAATCGTTAATAGTATTTTCGGTATTTAAATCGAAGAAACGAAAATATACGTATCGAATGTGATTTACCTCGAACTTTCCGGTAAAGTAAACTAAAATTCGATCAAAAGCCGTTTTTACCTTGAAAAAAATCAAAAACCGTCCATTTTTACCCCGAAATATCAACTTGTTCAGTATTTTCAATTTTTTTCCATCTTCTAATAACTTTAGGTATAGATAGATGTATTGATGGCATCTAGTTTTTGAGATGGGAAATCGAATATTTAAAACCGCGTTACCCTCGGACCCACCCAGTTCGAGCTATTCGGTACCCGAAATGACCCTTTTTTGTCAAATTTCGACTTTCAAAAATTCTTTTAAATTACTTCTAATCGTCGTACGATACCCAATTTCAATAGGGTTCTGAAGCGACCGGTCATTGTCACACTCTGAAAATTTAAATCGAAAAAATTGCGATTTGCGACCTGAAATCCGGATCAACGGGAATCGCCGAAAAGTCGACTTTGACGGTTAATAACTTCGAAACGGGACACCCTGTATACCTGAATATTTGACACAATACGCGCGCACTATCCAAAATTAAAACCAAAAAGTTTCGTCGCTTCGACTCTGATAGTTTTTTCTCTAAAAATACGCAACCTCGGAAATGTCAAAATCCACGACAACGGACGAACTCAAGGTCACACGTAGGACGTAATACATAGCGACCGGGACGGGCGCTATGTAATAATTATCGAAAATATGTCACGAAAAAAGGGTAAAATCGATATCAAAACGAAAGAACCAAAAATCGACGAAGAACTCGCAGAGTTATTACACGTTAGAGAGGTGGTTTGCGCAAGGTTAGATCGTTTTGATAAATATTTAAAAGAAAAAACACACACGAATGTAATTCAAATAAAATTAAGGTTGAAAAGCGTTGAAGATGATTTCGCAGAATTTGACAGATGTCAGACTAGAATAGAGTTTTTAAATCCTGATGAAAATCAAGATAGATTAGATATCGAGGATTCATTCTATGAAACTATTAGTAATGCAAAAACGATAATCATTTCGGAAGAAAATCAGTATGACATTAAAAATCAGTTACACACAGGTAACACAAGCGCATCTATTCCGATTAATAATGTTGCTAAATTGCCCGATCTCGGTTTACCTCAATTTCACGGAACATATGACACATGGCTGAGTTTTAAAGACATATTTAAATCAGTTGTAGACAAACGCACGGATATTAGCGATGTGGAGAAATTTTTATATTTAAAGTTATGCTGCAAAGATAACGCTTTAAAGTTAATAGAACCACTCGAGGTAACTGACGGTAACTATAAGATAGCTTGGGATTTAATTGAAAAGAGATATGACAATAAGCGTGCAATGGTTAATCATCATGTCAACAATTTATTGTTTAAATTACCCGAAGTAAACAAAGAATCATCCTATGCCCTGAGAAAGTTACTAGATTCTGTGTATCATCATAAAACGGCATTGCAAAAATTAAATTTACCGGTTCAACACTGGGATGCACTTTTAATACCGATCATTTTAAATAAAGTAGACGACAGAACACGACGCGAGTGGGAAAATAAATTAGACGATTCAAACTTACCCACACTACAGAAATTGATTGATTTCTTAACGAAAAAATGTTTCTCTCTTGAAGCGTTAAATTTAGACAAATCACATGATTCTCGACATGATACTCGATATGATACTCGACAAAACAGTAACAGAACAATTCTATCATCAAAAAATGTACACGGAAATCACCAAAAATATCAATCTTATTCGGTAACAGAACCTCGTGCAGGTTCTTTGTGCGTCGTATGTAAAGACCAACATTTCATTTATAACTGCCCGAAGTTTGCCGGTCTTTCGTTATCGGATAAGTACAAAGAAATAAAAGATAACAAATTATGCTCAAATTGTTTAAGAAGAGGTCATTTAAAATACGAATGTAGGTCTAGCGGATGTAAAAAGTGCTCTCTTAAACACAATACGTTATTACATAATACAAAAATTGTGAGCCCTAGAGGTGATCAAACATACGAATTCAGAAATCAGAGCGGCAGCAGTAATGAGCAGCGCGTAGAGTTGGTAGAAAAGGAAGGCGATATTCAGCCAGCACGGGAATTTCGAACTAATAGACGCGAAGCATCATGGTGTGGCCCTGATGGTGATGATAAAAAGGTCGAGATACCCAAGCCTACGTTACTCGCGTTCGACCAGAATCGAACGGTACTCGATCAATCAAATATCGATTTAAAAAATAATATAAAATTAATGAATGAAAATGAAATTAACACGCAATATGAAAACTTGTTAGAAACTAGTTACGTTGTTTTTAATACAAATCAGGTCTTATTATCCACTGCAACAATTTTAATTCAAGATAGCGACAATAATTGGCAAGAATGCAATGCTTTATTGGACTCAGGTAGTCAATCGAATTTGATAACTGAATCGTTATGTAGAAAATTAAAGATTAAATGTTATGATTTTAATGTACCAATATCAGGCATAAATCAAACGGTTACAAAAATTACCAAACGAACGTTCGCGAATATTAAATCAAGATTTAAACCTTTTAACGCACATTTAGCACTTTTAGTGCTACCCACTATAACTGAAAAATTACCATTAATCGAATTTTCAAAAACTATGATAAAATATCCAAAAAACATTAATTTAGCGGACGAAAACTTCAACACTCCCAAAGAAATAGACATTCTATTAGGTGCTTCTATCTTTTATGAACTTCTCGAAAACGAAAAAATTAAGTTAGGAAATAATATGCCAACATTACAGAAAACGCGCTTGGGTTGGATATTTACAGGTTCCGTTTATTTTAATAACGCAAAAAATCAAAAAAGTATTTGTAACTATGTTTCAAATATCTCGAACAACAATTTGCAAAGTACATTAACAAAATTTTGGGAAGTTGAAGAATTGCCTAAACAACGGCTTCTGTCGGAACAAGAACAGTACTGCGAGGATTATTTTAAAAGCACAATCACAAGAGACAATGACGGAAAATGCGTGGTAAAGTTTCCATTTATCGAAAATTATCAAAACAAGTTAGGAGACTCTAAAACTACGGCATTAAAACGTTTTTTACGATTAGAGGCAAGATTAGAACGTGACCAATATTTAAAAATTGAATATATAAAATTTATGCGCGAATATGAATTACTTGATCACATGACGGAAAAATGTGAATTAAGCACAGACACTTCTATCGAAAACGAATCATATTTCTTACCTCACACGGCAGTTTTACGGAATTCAGAAACCACTGCGTGCAGAGTTGTTTTCGATGCTAGCGCAAAAACAACCACCGCAGTGTCACTAAACGATATGCTTTTAGTAGGCCCTACTATTCAAGAAGATTTAATTTCAATTTTGCTACGACTACGTTTAAAAGAATATGTATTAAGCGCTGATATTAAAATGATGTATCGATGCATTCTTATGGATGCAAAACAATGTAAATTTCAACAAATACTATGGAGATATAACCCCAATGATCCGATAAAAGTGTATACTTTAAAAACGCTCACGTACGGCACCTCTTGCGCGCCTTTTCAGGCAACACGATGTTTGCAAGAGTTGGCGATTCAAAATAAGAAAAAATACCCTCGAACATCTAAAATTATAGAAAATTCCTTTTATATGGATGATCTACTTATAAGCGTTGACTCGAAACAAGAAGCGGTAGAAATATATCACGAACTAACGGAAATTTTAGCACAAGCAAAATTCGAATTAAGAAAGTGGTCATCTAATAACAAATCTATTTTAAATTATATATCGCAATCAAGTATCAGTAAAGACGAAAAGTTAATATTATTTCACGATAAAAAAGAATTAAAAACACTTGGATTATCATGGGACGCGAATTCGGATTTACTGAAATACTCAGTAAACTTAACAATAAATGAAAATCAAATAACTAAACGTACGATGCTCTCGATTATATCTCAAATTTTCGACCCATTAGGCTTAGTTGGACCCGTGATCATAAAAGCAAAATTATTTATTCAACAATTATGGCGGCTACAGCTAGATTGGGATCAAGAAGTACCAAAAGAGATAAAAGAGTCTTGGTTACAGTTTGCATCACAAATCACGTTATTAAATCAAGTAAAAATAAAAAGACACGTGCTAGAAAACGATACAAAGATTGTTGAATTATTCGGTTTTAGCGATAGTTCAGAAAAGGCGTACGGTGCTTGCATCTATTTGTGCTCAATAAATAAAAATGGGGAACGAAAATTACAACTTTTAACTGCTAAATCAAAGGTAGCGCCGGTTAAACAAATAACCCTACCTAGATTAGAGTTATTAGCTGCTCACTTACTCGCAGAATTGGTAAAAAAAAGTAAAATTTACAATTGATATTGAAATCACGAAAACGACTTACTTCACGGACTCTACTATAGTTTTAGCATGGTTAAGAATCGAACCTTGTAACTTAAAAACGTTCGTAGCTAATCGCGTATCAAAAATAACAGAAATATCAAATATTGACGAGTGGAACCACGTTAGAACTAACGACAACGTCGCAGATATTATCTCGAGAGGATTAGATCCAATAGAATTGGTTCAAAAGAAAACTTGGTTTAACGGTCCTGAATTTTTAAAAAATGATTTTAAAAATTATATTTCTCGAACTAAAACTGATTTAGATCATAAATCGCTACCAGATATGAAAACCCCTACTAACGTTACGTTAACAGTAGCTGAAAATTTAAAAACCAACCAAATCGAAAAGAAAATTGACTGGTTTACTAAATATTCTAGCTTAATTCGACTACAACGAATATTTGCATACATCTACAGGTTTAAAAATAGAAGTTTAAAAAATACACCAGTTATTTCAAATACCTTAACTGTCGAAGAGTTAAATGAATCTTTAAATAATTTAATAAAAATCGCACAAAAAGAAACATTTCTTAAAGAAATAACACTTCTCGAAAACTCGAAAGAAATTACTAATGATAGTAAAATTTTAAACCTTCTTCCTTTTTTAGACGTTCACAATGTACTAAGAGTAGGAGGTAGACTCACAAATTCAGATTTAAGTTACGATGAGCGACACCCGATTATTTTACCAGACAAACACAAACTTACAGATTTAATCGTTACACATTTTCACTTAAAATATTTACACGTTGGCACACAGAATTTATTATCTATCTTAAGGTTAAAGTATTGGCCAGTTAACGGAAAAAATATAGTTAAACGTATTATCAGATCGTGTGTAAGATGTTTTCGCGTGAAACCAAAACAGACAAAATATTTAATGGGATCATTACCTAAATCTCGAGTAACACCCAGTAGGCCTTTTAGTAATTGTGGAATTGATTACGCAGGGCCAATTTATGTAAAAGAAAATACTTCAAGAAGAAGTAGATTGGTAAAAACATACGTTTCTATCTTTGTTTGCTTCGCTACGCGTGCAGTACATTTAGAGTTGGTAAATGATTTGACCACTGACAGTTTTTTAAATGCATTAAAAAGGTTCAGTTCACGACGCGGAAAGCCAACTGACATCTTTTCAGATAACGGTTTGAATTTTGTAGGAGCGAACAATCATTTCTTAGAACTTTATAAATTATTAAATGACGTAAGGCATAATGAAATGGTATCCACATTTTTAGCAAATGACCAAATCAAATGGCATTTTATACCCGCAAAATCGGCTCATTTCGGTGGCTTGTGGGAAGCTGCAGTGAAGTCGACCAAATTTCATTTGAAACGAGTATTGGGAAGCGCGTCTTTGAGTTATGAAGAAATGTATACGTTATTAACACAAATCGAGGCTTGTTTAAATTCTCGTCCCTTAACTCCAATTTCAACAGACATTCACGACTTCTTACCTTTAACCCCATCCCATTTTCTTATCGGTGATTCCCTCCTAAGCTCACCCCAACAAGATGTCAAAGAAATAAAGGCCCACCGTTTATCCAGATATCAACATTTGCAGCAAATCTATCAGCAGTTTTGGAACAGATGGTATAAGGAGTACTTAACCAGTTTACAAACCCGAACAAAATGGAAGAAAAGCACAGAGAACCTGCTCAAAATCGGTTCCTTGGTAGTGCTAATAGAAGATAATATGGCGCCGTTACGATGGCCTATGGCAAGAGTAATTCAACTCCACCAGGGCAAAGACAATGTAGTGCGAGTGGTATCAGTGCAATTACCGAACAATAATATAGTGAAACGCTCTGTTTCCAAAATATGTTTACTCCCAGTTGACACTGATGAACATTAATACAACTTTTGAAAAGTATTAACTTTTCAACGGGGGCGGCATGTTAGGACGGTATATAAAAGGTGACACAGGTGAAAGAAGACCAGTAGCTGTCACAATCTGACATACAGGACGAAATAAAGTTAAAATTATTACTGTTCATTTTAAAACGACGAATTGTAAAATAAAGCTTGTTTAGTTAAAAGATCTTGCGTTTTGAAGTAAGAACAAGAAAATACGAAACTCCACGACAAGAACTATCTATAGAATGACATTATAAATGTAAATAAATATGACTAGTAATATTTAAAAAAAATGTTATTTCATTTGATTACATTAATATAATCATATCATTACTTGTTTTCCGTCCCTTCATACTTCACTTGTTTATTGCCAAGCTCTTGTCTACACAATGGGACCGACCCAGGAAATCATTAAGTCGTATCCATTTTTCGTGAAACAATATTTACCTATTTGTTTCCTATTATTTCCTAGTTACTGATGTTACGTTATTGTTAATAAATTATCTTCGTTTATGATTATTATGTAGAGCATTATTTTAAAAATATTCATTTAGTACCCACTGCATTGACCTGTTCTAACAAAATTAACGAAAATACAGGTCCGTATCTTGAAAATTTCATGAAGATGACTCGAAACGTATTTAAACGTTAATGTGTGGTACAGTACGTTTCACGAAAATTGGATACGACTTAATGATTTCCTGGGTCGGTCCCATTGTGTCGACAAGAGCTTGGCAATAAACAAGTGAAGTATGAAGGGACGGACTAAGGAAAACAAGTAATGATATGGTTATATTAATGTAATCAAATGAAATAAAAATTTTTTTAAATATTACTAGTCATATTTATTTACATTTATAATGTCATTCTATAGATAGTTCTGTTTCGCTATCGCTATCCTCATCAAAATTAATTATAATTGGATTAATTATACGATCCAGACTAATATAAGAATTTTCTACGGTTATTACGTGATGGACTGAATTTTTCCAACTACCTGGGGAAATATCATTAAAGCATTTTGTATTAATTCTACAACACTAGAACTTAAAGTCGGAGAAATATTTTCAGACCTAACCAGTGATTTTAACTGGTGCCACATATGCTCTATGGTGTTCAAAATGCAATAATAGGGTGGGCGCCAATGCCAATGTGTCACAAACATATAATTTTTTTATACAAAATGTCTTTAAAACTTCTAAAAGATCACTTTTTTTATAACTTTCTTCAAAATATATCGCCGCCATGTAGTTCTGAATCTCCAATTTTGTATTATTTGAGCTTGGAGCTTTATGTAATTGGCGACTGTGATAGCTCGCATTGTCCATTACCAGTGCCTCCTATAACTCCGGGCCGCGAAGAGTAGTCACTCCGGTATTACTGTCGTGGGACGTTTGCGCCATTTTAGAACTGTCAAATCTCGTTGGCCGCCGGTTACAAATTTTATTTTGCAGTTCATTTTAATGATATTACGAACAGTTATTTATTAAAACATTAACAGGGTGTTTCCTGGGTTTGTGTAGAGGATATTAAAAGTGTTTGTGATAATATATCTCATATATTTCGTCCATAATCGTGTGCTAACCGGATCGGCTCTCTCGTAAGGAAATTCCGCCGTGTGTTTCAATTTTTCAGCGTTTTAGTGCTTATTTGCGTTAGAATTTCAGTTGAATACCGCAAAGCCGGTAATTTAAAAAGCAGTGTGTGCTCTTCTAGTTTGTCACATTTTAGAGTTTAAAATTGGATGTATAGGATTACTTACGTAAACTAGTAACAAGGTAAGTTTTTGAACATTCTACATAATGACAAAAACGTGTTGTGTTCCTGGGTGCAAATCGAATTATCCGAGTACAATAAAAGCCGGTGGATCTATGCTATCGACTTTTGGTTTCCCAAAAGATGAAATTTTTAAAAATATTTGGCTAAAAGCTATTCCCCGAGATAGTTGGTCACCTACCCAACATTCTGTAGTTTGTAGTAATCATTTTGCAGAAAGTGATATCATTAGGGAAGAGATTTATAATTTACCAGACGGAACTGTGAAAAGAATTCCAACAAAGACTAGGCTTAAATGTGGTTCATTTCCTTCTATTTTTCCAAATTTACCTGTATATTTATCTAAAAAAGTACCTGTGCCAAGAAAATCTCCCGATGAAAGACATAATGAAAATCTAGCTCGTCATAATGAATTAAATGAATCATTTGAAAACTCAGATAAAATTCATAGTTTTCAAGACTTACTTTTAAACTATTTTAAAAAATTAATATATGTGAGTCTTGGACAGTAAAAGTAGAAGAAGATAGAAAAATTTATTTTTATATTCTAAATTTAACAGAGGACCTTATTAGCATTGTAAGTCAAATTTCAATTGATACAAATATGTTTGTTAAGGTATTTATAAATAATACAGAATTAACTTTTAAGAACTTAAATTGGATTTTACCTTTTAATTTGAAACTAACTAGATGGTCCCAACTAGAAAATGTATTAGTTAGATACAAAAATAAAATATCTATCGACAAATCATTCACTTTTTTAATAGAAAGGAGTGTATATTTTTTGAACGAAGCTTATAACAAACTGGTTTCAGAATCAGACATAATAATAATAATTTAAATTATATGTTACCAATTTTAATTAATCAAGTACAATTACTCATTTTGAAAAAAAAGCGACAAAAGCTGACACTACCCTGACAACAGGGTGTCTATGAAAGATTCTCCTCGATAACAAAAAAAAAAAATTTGGGACAAAAGATACTGTTCATACATGTTATGATTTTAAATTCCATTCCATTTTAAACTTCCCACCAAACACCATTTGGCAACAGCGCATCGCTGCTCTGTACACGGCCTGTCTGAAGTCGGCAATGCCATTACTATCACGCTATTCTGAGGAATGTTTGGTAAAATACAATTCTTGAACCATTCCTCGAAAACTAACAAATTTTACCACAAAAAGATATTTAAATGTAAATTAAGCAACCTAACCTAGCTGATGTGCCTATATTTAATTATAATTATTACAATCCGGTCCTTTCCACATAATAATAACAAACGGTCGTAAATAATGGGATGACCCAGGTACTTTTAACATTAAGTTATATACATTTTTCATGAAACAATCTTTACATCATTGAATTTAGAATAAGAAAATATATTTAAATTCGACACTGATTGCGCGAAAATCAAAGGTCGTATAAAAAAATTGTTATGTAACCTTTGAGTTCACTAAAAGTTGCTGTGAGAATGTTTTGTCAGTTTTGCTCTAACTTTAATATCAAGATCGAAAAGAAATCGAATTAAAAATTCAAGATCTCAGTTTTTTTTTTTAATAATTCAAAACTCAAAAATCTTACCAAAACTTTTTGTGCGGCATATTGCTCGTGGCTTGATTGCGATACCATTTTCCCATTTAATCGAAGTTGTATCTGGTACCATTAACGAGATCCCGATAGAGGCCCTCCTTATCTTGGAGGTATTTGTTTAAACGTATATATTTGTGAAAAAATGTTCGGCTTTTTCTCTAAAATTATAATTTTTGGATTTCTGCTTCTTTTAGGCGATGAAACTTATGATGAAACTCAAATTAGTCGACGCAACTTATATTTATATTACAAGAAAAAAAATTATGAAGAATAATAATATTGTGGCAAAAAATGCGAAATAAACATATTTTTACTCGTGTTAACTCAATCCGTGGACATGCTGTATAAAGCTTGAAATGTTTAATATTATTTTCCCGGGAGGTATAACGTTTTATAAAGAGTAACTTTTTTCCGTAAAATTAATTATAAGAAAGTTTCCCATAATATTGTTTATTAAAATAGTTGTGCAGACTAGCAGAGTTTCTTAACCTCTTCAGAAAGAAATTAGATAGAAAAGCCGGCCCTTAAAATAATTTAGTAAACCTTAAAAGTGCAATTTGTAGCTAGACGATGTCATCGTGGCGTACACTAAATAAAATTAACTGGTTTTCCAGCAGCGACTTATTTTCATTTAATCCGCGGTTATTTTTCATTCTTTTCTTTAGTTACGGGACAGCTGGGAATGTGATTTAAGTTTTATGTTTAATTTTTATTAGAGGAAGATTAAATTATTATCAAAAAATAGAGATTAATTTTTTAACACGTACCAAACTTTGTTTCGTACGTTCCAAATTCATTACAGGATGTTCCAGCAAGAAATTTTTGTATTTTTCTTGTGGCGCTGTCAAAGTTAGGTTGTGTGACTTGTGTGAGAATGAAGAAGAATATTCTAAACAACAGTGAAACTGCAAATTCAACAAAAATTATAAGTAATAATCGATTCCAAGTCCACATTTACGCCATCTAGCGGGACCTATACAAATCGGAAACAAAATATCAATTGATGATGATGATGAATTTAGTACAATCAGTAAATACTAAATATATCAAATACTAGTGTTTGGAAAAATTACTTCCTAACCACCCGAATAACCTTATACTAAGGCGTATTTTTGTCTAACACTGTAGCACTTAAAACACTAATTCAGATTGAATGGTACTACCAACAAAGGGAAGCAGCATTCTCCATTGATATGATGTCACCACCTGCAGACCCATGGTATTAAATAACAAACAGGTAAGATTCCGCGCCGATGGGGGCGTGGCTTGTGACGTTACCGGGTGCGTAATTTTTAAATATCTCATGGAGATTTATATTGCTGTGAGCGTTTTTAACTCACTTTTAAAGGTATTAAAAGGTTTTACGCATTTAATAGTATGTGAAATGAACGAATAATATCATGGTATTTAGGTATATTTATTTCATGAACATGCAAATATTAAAACTAAAATACGACCTAAACAAATTAAACTATATTTTTTAAATAGTCCATCTCTCAGTGGAGTGAAATTATGAAGAGGTAGAGAAACTCATAGTCTGCATCAGTTGTTAAATAAAAAAAAAATATTTTAATTTCCATACATGTTTCGAATATATATATATATATATACCCTCATCAGCTTCGGTGGAAAATACTTAAGAAGTATATGCTAACAAAATAATTAAAACCGTATCTATTCTAATTTTGTGTGAAAGCGGAAAAATCTTATATTTTTTTCATCAAATTTCTTTGCCTGGTTATCTATATCACAACCGAACACAGCGCACCTGATTTTATGAAAATTCAGATATTTATTTTAATAAACACGCACGACTAAATAAGAAAAAATTCTGGTGAACTTTTAACATTTCCATGTAAAACTACGGCAAACGGGGCCCTATGAACGTGGCGACCAGCGTTGCCAGAAATTTTTGATCAAAAGTAATAGGTCGACGATTCGAAACCTAATAGAATAATAAAAAACCAAAATTTTTTCTTAGTTAGTCTGTTTATTAAAATAAATATCTGAATTTTCATAAAATTCGGTTATGATATGGATAAACAGGCAAAGAAATTTGATGAAGGTCGTTCCATAAAGATGAAGTCATCCAGATTAAAGAGTTCCTAAATAATGAAGTTCGAGGAGTACTAAGTTTAACCACATATTTCTGCTATTCGCCGCTCTGGGCGGAATTAAGAGGGCAATGTCAGTCGATCATTTTCCATGGAAATATCTTTAAGAAGAGTCCAATCCCCAACCTGTCTTCGATGTACTAGGCTGTCGAGGCTCTTCGTCAACTCGTGGTCTCCGATCAGACGAATGGCCCTCCATTCGATAGAATCCAGTAGCCGAAGAGTATGTTTGTTCGGGTTAGTGATGGTCGAATCTGGGCTTTGTATAGCGTTAAAAATTGTTGAGGTGTGTACAAGTTTTTGGTTCGGAAGAGTACACCAAGTTTCTGAGAAGCTATCTTGGCGATTGCCAGAACGTGGTTATGCCAAGACATATTTCCTCCCAGACTGACGCCCAGCAAATTAATAGATGAAGCCAGCGGGATTGCGTCTCCTGTCATGAATATATCCGGTTCTGTAATGTTAACCTTTTTAGAGAAAACTGCTGCCTGGCTTTTTAGCGTTAAATTCGACTTGGTTACTGTCATTCCAAGCCAAAATTTCTTTCAGGTCTTTGTTAAGGCGTGATATTTCATGCTGTCTGCGAAGATGTGCATCGGCAACCGATGTTTGTGCATTCAAAGAGAAAGATGAGATAAGTGTGCTATCGTCAGCAAAGCTAAATATCGGATTTTTAGTTTTCACTAGAAGGTCGTTAATGTAGAGTAAGAAGACAGTGACAATATGGACCTTTGAGGAACACCTGATGGTGAAGGTGTCTGTGAGAAATCCGTCAATCGCCACTTGCAGAGAGCGGTCCTTAAGGAAGCTAGACAACTATGCACAGAATCGACTGGGCATATGATCCAGGGGGGGGCCATGACCCCTCCCCCAACCATCAATTTAATATGAAAAATACCATATATACCGATTTGACTAATGCGACATTGTATTACTTTTCGTAACTTTTCCCAATTATTAATTAATTTGACCCCCCCCCCCCCCCCCCCCAAGCCGAAGTTCTGGATCCGCTCTTGGATAGGATCGCAGTTTACTTAAAAGCCCCTCATGCCAAATATAATCAAAGGTTTTAGAAATATCCAGGGCAAGAGCCCGAGACTCCCCATGATGTTCGATTGCGTTGTTCCAAAGATGGGTGACATACGCTAGAAGATCTCCAGTGGATTTGGACTTCCGAAAACCATATTGATGCAGCTGATTGTTGAAGCCTTCTAGGTACTTTAGAAGTTGTTGGTGAATAGGTTTCTCCATTACTTTGGATATAACTGAAAGCAATGCGACTGGTCGATAGTTGTTATAGGCAGGGTTCTCTTCACTTTCTTTGGAATTGGCTGGACTTGCGCCGTCTTCCAGCTGGATGGAAATAACAATAGTAAATTCTTATCATTACAACTTATTTTAATTTTTTTTTCATTGGCTTATAAATTAAATTTTTACTTAATTTACTGAATTTGCTTTACTTAATATGCTTATTATATTTACATTATATTACATTTTGTGCTTTTTTAGCACTTTTTGTTCAATATTTTTATGCTTCTTAAGCACTTATTCAATTTTGTTTTCGCTTTTTTTACCCGGGCTCTGATAATAAGTAATTCCCATACACCCTGTATACCTACTAATCCGAATTTAAAATTCCTCAACCTCTAGCGCGTTCTCTTAAAAAAAGGCATTTATTCTTATCGTGTACGCCCTTGTAAGTTTGAATTAAAACTGGCCGGTGGTTCGTGCTGGTGTAACTAATTAAACTGGAGCAGTGCGGTTTAAAGGGTTTAACCCCTCGGTTAAACGGGTCACCCTTTCCTTCGTTCCCGACGATCCTGGAAAATTTATGTTCTCGACCCGTTTAGCCCAAACTTCTCCATAAAACATCGTTAAATAATTGTTTATCGAGTTTAAATGCATGTTTATGTTCAGATAATACCCAAGAAAAAACCGGTCAAGTACGTGTCGACCTCGCACGATAAATATTTCGTACGGTGCGTTACAGATAATCACCTGTGGTGACGCTATTTTGCAAAAAAATAGGATCTTAAAGCCCGTTTTGAAGACCGTTTTTTTCTTAGGGAATAAAATCCCACAGAGGTAATGGAAGCATAGGGTATCCCATTTTCGATACTTTCTGGGGGGTATTACAGACATTATCAAAAATAGAATGTTGGGTTTTCAGTTTAGTATCCCACGTTTCAAAACAAAAGATTTCGGTTCAAACTTGTCATGGTTCTCTTAGTTTTTAAGCTACAGAGCGATTTTGAAAATCTTCGCCTTTTAGACACGAATTAAATCATCAAAAAGGTAAAACTTTGAGATATTTTTACGTAAAGTTCAGTGGCGTAACCAGTTTTTCTCTAAGGCCCATTCTATACGAGCCACAAAAGCGCGACCGTTTGCCGGCGAGCGACACGCGTGTTTCACAGAACCATAGAGTTTTAATGGGGCATACTATACGGGCAACTTTGCGGTCGCGTGTGGACGCTTCGTTGGCGTGCAGGCGTGTTGAACGCAAGAGGTTGCGTAAAAGTCGCGCGCCGGAGACCGGCGTGTCATTCTACATGTAGCAACTTGCAAGCGTCTGGCCGGCCGAGCCGATTTGTAGTTGAGCAGTCTACGACTAGATCATTGTTGTGCTTGGTGTCTTTGCAAACAAGTTCGTCAAATGTCTCTACAGACATCCGGTAGTATTGAAAAAACTTCTCAGGATATCTCCGATGATCTACGAAGCTAAGATGAAACACCCCTAAGGTCAGGCGCTTAGCACCAACCGGGTGTACCCACCAACGTCTTTTTTTACGTTTTTTTTGGCCAAAAAACTTAATACCGTTAATTGGTGAACAGCGATACACCCAACTTGTACGGGATCCATAGCAAATATGAGGCGTTTTGTCGCTAGTCTAGAATGGGTCGCGTTTCACTCGCCGGTTATACGCGCTACAAAGGCGCGGCGTCAACACGCTCGTATAGAATGGGCAAAATTTTCAAGCGACTGAGCGACTAACCGGTCGCGTTTTTGTGGCTCGTATAGAATGGGCCTAACAAGTTTAGTTTTTGAGATATTAATAAAATGATTATTTTTTAAATGGGACGATATTATATTATAAGATATATATATGCATTTTTTTTATGTACAGGGTGACCCATTTTCGACACTTTTATATGGTATCTCCGTAATTGCTGATGCTATCAAAAAAGTAACGTAGGTGTCATGTGCTCTTTTTGGGTCAAACTTAAAATGGTAAAATCAAAATTTGAAAATTTTCGCTTGCTTAAGAGATATGGGGGAAAATCAAAAAATAGACAATTTCAAAATTACCCTATATTTTCTTAATTAAAACAGATACAAAAATATTTTATGCAAAAGTTTATTTACAACGATTGTTGAATAATCTGTCGTTTTCAGAATAAGTATACGGGGTCAGGTAAAAAAGTTATCGGACCTAACCTCAATGTTGTAAATAGACCACCCTGTATATTTTAATCTAAAAAGATAACATTTGAAATTCTCTTTTTAAATATATAACATACCATGGATGATATTGGTTTCCTGGATTACGTCAGTCGTCGAGTCGACGAACGAAAAATGTCGGGTATATTGGCAATAGCCAAATTTTCGTTTCTTATTCACTAAACTTGAGTAATAAAGCACCAGTGCACATAACAAATAAAGCTGTCGTCTGTTCTTCGTCCTTAACATGGTCTTACCTCTTTGGCTCACCGTGTACAACTAAAAATAAAATAGGTTCGTGGGAAACTCGGGGCAAACTCGGCTTGCCATGCGGAAAGGAAAAAATTCGAAAGAGGCTCGTGGCAGGCTCGTTGAAAAAAAGCTCGACCAAAGCGCGACTCAGACGCGTCTCGGGCTCCATTCAATAAGTTACGACACTATTTTCAACGTTAAATTACTTTTTTAACATGTAAAAAAATGACCAATTTTATATATGCATTCATTTTGTAATCCTATGGTATGCCCAGTCGATTCTGTGCATGGTTGTCTAGCTTTCTTAAGGACCGTTCTCTGCATGTTACGATTGACGGATTTCTCTCAGATACCTTCACCGTCAATACCGGTGTTCCTCAAGGGTTCATATTATCTCCCACCTTCTTCTTACTCTGCATTAACGACCCTCTAGTGAAAACTAAAAATCCGATATTTAGCTTTGCTGACGATAGCACACTTGTCTCATTTTTCTCTTTGAATGCACAGACATCGGCTGCCGACGCAAATCTTCGCAGACAGGATGAAGTATCACGGCTCAACAAAGACCTGGAAGAAATTTTGATTTGGGGTGACAGTAACCAAGTCGAATTTAACGCCAAGAAAACCCAGGCAGCAGTTTTCGCTAAAAAGGTTAACATTACAGAACCCGATATATGTAGTCATGGCAGGACATGCAATACCACTGGCTTCATCTATTAATTTTCTGGGCATTAATCTGGGAGGAAATATGTCTTAGCATAACCACGTTGTTGCAATTGCCAAGGTAGCTTCGCAGAAACTTGGTGTACTCTTCCAGGCCAAAAAGTTGTATACACTTCAACAACTTTTGACACTATACAAGGCCCAGATTCGACCATCACTAGAGTACTGCTCTCATGTCTGGAGCTCTGCACCCAAATATACTCTTCGGCTACTGGATTCCCTCGAAAAGAGAGCCATTCATCTGATCGGAGACCACGAGCCTCGACAGAGCCTGGAACATCGAAGACAGGTTGGTGATTTGACTCTCTATTAAATATATTTCCATGGAAAATGCTGGGCTGACCTTGCCCTCATAATTCCGCCCAGAGCGGCGAATAGAAGAAATACACGACGAACCACTGCCGCCCATCCATATGTGGTTAAGCTTAGATTCAAATCCAACGTGAATCGCTTTATGCGCACACGCACCACTCCTAGAGTGCCTTAAAGGAACTTCCTATAGTTCTTGTATTAGATCATAAAAAAAATATTGTTCAGCACGTGTGACATACACTTTATAGCCAAGTTAGGAGTGTTGTTTCCTCATTTTCATATGTAGTCCCAGGAAAAATGTATAACATAAATAAAAACCAATAACACTGGCTGTTACAAATTTGCTCGGTACGTCACTGCATAAAATATGCAATTAACGCCTCTAAATTCTATACCTTATACAAGCAGATTAAAACAAGTAAACTTTAGAAGATAAACTATTTAGCGGGCCCGCCTTATCAATGTGTTCTACCGGAGTAAACTATTTATTTAGATCCCCGTTTAGACCTCAGTTTGTTTTAGAGCTCCAATTTGCATTTTTCTGTTTAATTTAGTTCTATCTTGTGGAGTGCTCTTTTTTACGCCTGTCGGTTAAAAATACTGTAATTGTATGGTAATAGAAACCTATCTGGGATGTTCCAAGTTAATACTTCGAATGGTGTGTGTGTTTTTTTTTTTTCGTTAAATAACACTCGATGAGAAACCCTACACGGATAAAAAAATTAGGTAAATTTGCTATAAAAATTAATAAAACTTATAGCTTCATACCTTTATCATAATGACTCAACTTTTAAATAGACAAGCATATTATACAATGTGTCCACGGATAGAGTTCGGAAGAGGAAAAACTTTTTTATTTGTAGATTTAGAAGAAAAAGTTATTCTTCATAAAAAACATCTGGTTGTGTCGAAACTACAATTTCTAATACCAAATTTACGATTACTATACAGGGTTAGTCAGAAATAACATTTTCAGGTTTTTTTCGATTTCAGTTTTTTTTTTCAAATTTTATGAAAATATTTTCAAACCCGTGATTTATTTCACCAATTGTGCAAAAAACCCAATAAACATTTTTTCAAAGTGAATAATTTCACAGCTAATACTAAAATATCAAGTAGCCTGTTCTAAATAAATGAAATGTTTAGTTTCTTTGTATGTTTCAAATTATTAACAGTTGTGTCATACTTTTCTCATAAATCTGCATAATAGTGAAAACAGAAAATGCTTACGTTTGAACAAAGAATTTATATTGTCCGAAGTTATCGTTTAGGACATGAAAAAAGCTAGCTAAGGCGGACGTGGGATTAAAAAAAATTGTAATGAAATTCATGAAAACTGGTAGTGTTTTGAATAAAAATAGGGAGAAGAAAAAGTATGATGAAGATGACACTGTAATTGTAATGATAATGGATTCGGTTAGAAATTTTCCCAAACAGTCTTTAAGAAAAAGATCTTCTCAAATTGGTAATAAAATTCGTCCGTACAAACCTGAATTTATTCATTTTCTGGAAGAAAATTACGACATGAAGCGTTTGGATTTTTGTTTGTGGATAGCGGAAAATATTATTAGACAAGGAAGTTTTGTTAATAATATTATTTTCTCGGACGAGGCCACTTTTAACACAAACGGGGTCGGTTCGCAAAACTGTCGCTATTGGAGCCGTGACAACCCTAATTTTCGTATTCACTCTAGAAGACAGTATTCAAAAAAAGTTAACGTGTGGTGTGCTATTTCTTACAATGGAATAATTGGACCATATTTTATTGAAAACAATTTAAATCAATACACTTATTTGCATCTTCTGAACACTTTTTTTATGATCATTTGCAAGATATACCTCTAGCTGATCGAATAAAATTACACTTTCGACAAGACGACTGTCCCGCTCATTCCACGATAATTGTTCGTGATTGGCTAAATCATCAGTTTGGGAATAAATGGATTGGAAGATATGGTCCAAATGAGTGGCCACCTAGGAGTCATGATCTCACAATTATGAACTTTCATTTGTGGGGATATCTGAAGCAACATGTGTATGAAACCAATTTCAATAATAACTTGGATCTCTTGAAAGAAAAAATAAGAGAAGTAATTGTAAATATCAAAATACAGCAAATTAGGAACTGTTATCGGGAATTCAGATATCGAGTTGAACTATGCGCTGAACTCGGTGGTAGCACGTTTGAATAGAACTTTATTTATTTTAATATTTTATAATTTATAATTCAATGAATTAAAGAAATATGACATGTAATAATAAAAATACAAATAAAAAATAGTTTTCTTACAACAAAATCGTTATTCGGCCAGATATAAAATTATATTTTAATAAGAAAGCAACAATAGTTTGTTTTTACGTATATCTGTTTTAAACAAAATCCAAAAAATTAAAAATGTTATTTCTGACTAACCCTGTATAGTAATCGTAAATTTGGTATTAGAAATTGTAGTATCGACACAAGTAGACATTTTTATGCAGAATGACTTTTTCTTCTAAATCTACAAATAAAAATGTTTTTCCTCTTCCGAACTCTATCCGTGGACACATTGTAGTTCATGGTTCCAAAAGATTAAGCTAAATACGTGTCTATAACATTCACGAGTATCGTCATTTAAAACAATGCGTTCCCATCAATAGGACAGATATTTGTAATTTACGGACTGCAAACCAACAGGTAAGTGAAGGGAGACGTGGAAGGCGCTCGCTGTTCTTAAAATGGCTGATTCTAGACGTCTCAGTGCACAGTGATGGAAAACTTGATCAAAGAAAATAATATTTTTCATTAAGCTCATGTGTTTGAAGGTAAGTTTTAAATATGTGTACTATGTTATTTGGATTATTATTTTGATTAACTTTAGTTAAATATGTTGGTTGGTTGGTTGGTTGATTAAAGGCGGGTGTGTACCACGATCTTTTAGACGATGTTTGTTCCTTCTCTGAGGTCCAGTAACCTTCTACCAAGCTTGTCATGTGGGAGGTTGTCACCACGTTGTATGTTTCCGAAGTTATTTTGTCTTCTACGAGACAGTGCTACGCAGCGGTATATTATGTGTGAGGCGGTTTCATCCTCTTCGCCGCAGAGTCTGCATTCAATGGATTCGTTGTTTCTACCTATCAGTTGAAAGTGTTTTCGCAAGTGGCAGTGGCCTGTTAGCAGACCCATCACTTGTTTCAACTGGGGCCGTGTTAGGGCTAGCATCCCATTCGATAGTATTTTCGATAGTTTTCCAATTACGGCCCGTGCGTGTATTTGACCAGGTAACCCTTGCCATTGAGATAGGTGTTGTTATTTCGACCATCTATCTAATGTTGTTTTTGTTGCCTGTTTTGATATTCCAAAGGCTGGTTCGGGGCCCCTGAGATTTTGAGTGGATCCGGCTTTTGCTAGTTAATCCGCGTTTTCATTTCCTAATATCCCAGAGTGACCAGGGACCCAGGCACTCCAGTGTAAGTTTTGAAGTAAACCGATTGAAGTTCAGAGCCTTAAGAGCAACTAGACCCTTATCAAACGACGGGGGGCACTGTTCGTCCATTTGTCAAAGTTCCAGTCAATCTTGAAAGGCTTTGTGAAATCGTATGTTGCTGTCATACGATCGGTTTGCATATCCAAGAGCTCATCGTTGATTAGATCCGTGGCTCTTGTGTGTCCAATTTTTTCGGGGTGTTGTGCCCATTCCCCATTGGCGATCATCCTTGAGGCGCTACAGTTAGCCTTCATTCTGATGTGTATGTCTAGGGGTATTAGTCCCAGTATGACTTCCATTGCTGCAGTGGGGGTGCTTCTCATCGCCCCACTGATACACAGGCAGGCCAGCCTCTGCAAACTGTTAAGTTTGTTTTTGTCGACCAGACTACAGACCCGTATGATATCAGGGGTCTGATAACTGTGACATAAAGCCATTGCATGATCTGGGGCTTGAGTCCCTAGGTTTTCCCAACCATGCTCCTGCACCGCATTAGGCACATTTTTGCTTTGTGTAGGTTTTTATTTAACTGTTGGTTCCATGTCAGTTTGGCGTCCAAGGTTAATCCTAGATACTTTACCTCGCTGACTGTGTTTATCCGTTCACCAAAAATTTTTAGGTCGTTGTAGTTCCCTGTTTGTCTTCGTTTGGTGAATGGTAGTATAGCGGTCTTTGCAGCGTTGACATTGAGACCCACACTCATACACCAACGCTGCACGATATTCAGAGCTCTTTGCATAAGCTCTGCTAATATGGTGGGATGTGCTCCTATGATGAGTATTACCACATCATCTGCATAGCCTTGGGCGTAAAATCCCTCAGCATTGAAATAGTTAAATGTGTTGCTAACACAGGGTTACTTATATGTAAATTAATTTTGAAATGAACGTTCTTTTTGCCGTTTACCCGTTACTCATGACCAAACCCAAAATTTCGGTTGTACCTAATTATACAATTAGAAGTTTTTTTTATGTAAGTAAAAAATAAATTTGGCCCGGTTTTATAGTCTACAGGAAGCAAAAATTATTCGTTTAATTATGCAGGCTCATAAAATCTCTAAAATGATAAATAATTACAATTAAAATTTGTTTTTAAATCTAGTAAGAAAATCTTCATAAAAAAGTGCTTAAAACGGCGAAATGTTGGAAAGAATTTAAAACTGAAATAAATCACCGAGAACATACGGCCGCCAGCTTGAAACGCAATTGTTTCTATTACCATACAGTTACAGTATTTTTCCCCCAGAAGAAAAAAGAGCACTTCACAGACACAAAAATGCAAATTAGTCCCAATACGAACCGACGTCCAAAAAAAACTGGCGTAATAACTTCACTTCCTTTTTCCTTTCGATCGTGCGGAAATATCAGGTGAGGATAAAAAGATGTGTCCTTATTTAGAGTCTAAGCGGAACTACCGTAAACAATTCGCTTATTATAGTCATTTAGGCTGTGATGGAGGTAGATGTTTTTTAACGACATGCTGTCAAAAAAACTTTGCAGTAAGTTAAAACCCATAGAACCAAAATTAAAACACACAAAACTGATATATAAAATAGATCATTCTGACTGCTCTAAAATGTGGTTGTCAATTTAGTTTGTCCCACTTTTAAGAGCCTGTAACTTTTGTGTATTTTGAGTTAGCGCGTTCATTCAAAAAACAAGATGTATCATTTTTAGCCAGGTTTTTATGAGTGTTGTCAGAAGTGACAGTAGGTGTCATATGTCACACCGAAAAGCAATTATTATTTTTTTTTAAATAGGACACTCTACAGGGTCCGCAAACGAAGCGTGGACGGAAGATTAAATCGTTATCGAAGAACTTATCAACAATACTGAAACAGCTTGAGATATTGGATTAAAAGCGGCATGTTTTAAAAATATTTTAAATTATACAGGGTGGCCCAAAAAAGTGTGACAGCATAAAGTTATATTTTTTTAAATGGGACACCCAGTATTTTATTGCATATTTAGGTTCGTATTACTATCGTTTATAAGTGCCTCAAATTTTATTTAATTTGGTTTTGTAGTTTCGGAGAAATAAATTAAAAACTAAACAAAAAAAGTTTTGCAGTCCTGAATAAAAAAATCAAAAAAACAATCCAGAACTATTTTTTTAACCTCGGCATTGAGTGAAACTTATGACAAGAGGTCTAGAGATACTATGAATGTAATTGCGTTTATTTATTTTATACAGGGTGTTCATAATGAGCTTTCAAAAACCCCACATTTTAAAATAATTTTTCTCAAGTTTTTCAAATGGAACACCCTGTATATTATTTGGCTATTTGTCGTAGAATTCATAGACAATTTTTTTTTGTAATACAAGCATATAAGTTATATCCAGCCGTTTTCGAAATAATTGTAAATATCATAAATTATGTTATTTAAATAGAGTTTTTATTGGGAAATTTTGTTATAGGCGACTAGACTAATAATTGTAAACTAAAGTAAATGTTCAAAATAGCTTCCTTTTACTTAATTTAATGATTTTCCTCTACTGACAACAGAACTCTTAATTCATTTTCTTCATTAATAACGGGTTTATTGATTATCATCCTTTTTATGTACGCAGTGCTTCCTGTTGCTACAAATCTTTGCAACAACTTCTCGAAGGTTTTTGGTCTCGGCTTTCTCTCAATATTTGGATATCTTTCAGCATACACTCGGCTCGCGAGGAGGCAATTTCTTGCACATTCACCCAGTATAAACATCATATTTACCATTTCTAAAGTTGTAAAATTCGACATTTTGTGTAAGTTAGTACTTAATTGCGACGACTGAACAAATGTAAATAATTTTATTTGGCTGTCATAGTGACAATCTAAACAAAAAGAAATGATGGCAACTCGATTAAGAATAAAAAATAATATTAAATAATAAAAGTAGCAAAAATGTATGCTTTTAAAATTTATATCGAAATAACTAAAATACGGTAAACTCTAAGAGTAAAAGGAAGCTATTTTGAACTTTTACTTAGTTTACAATTATTAGTCTAGTCGCCTATAACAAAATTTCCCAATAAAAACTCTACTAAACCAACATAATTTATGATATTCACAATTATTTCGAAAACGGCTGGATATAACTTATATGCTTGTATTACAAAAAAAATTGTCTATGAATTCTACGTCAAATAGCCAAATAATATACAGGGTGTTCCATTTGAAAAACTTGAGAAAAAATATTTTAAAATGTGGGGTTTTTGAAAACTTATTATGAACACCCTGTATAAAATAAATAAACGCAATTACATTCATAGTATCTCTAGACCTCTTGTCATAAATTTCATTCAATGCCGAGGTTAAAAAAATAGTTCTGGATTGTTTTTTTTTGATTTTTTTATTCAGGACTGCAAAACTTTTTTTTTTAGTTTTTAATTTATTTCTCCGAAACTACAAAACCAAATTAAATAAAATTTGAGGCACTTATAAACGATAGTAATACGAACCTAAATATGCAATAAAATACTGGGTGTCCCATTTAAAAAAATATAAATTTATGCTGTCACACTTTTTTGGGCCACCCTGTATAATGTAAAATATTTTTAAAATATGCCGCTTTTAATCCAATATCCCAAGCTGTTTCAGTATTGTTGATAAGTTCTTCGATAACGATTTAATCTTCCGTCCACGCTTCGTTTGCGGACCCTGTATATATCAGAAGCGCATTAGATGGCGCATTTTCTTCCGATCTCAAAAATATAACGCTTATGCATTATTTTCTTCAAGTGAGTAGTATAAAAACAATTTTATTAATATTGGCATAACTAAAAAACAACAAGTTTATAACATTAGTTTAATAACTAGAATTATATAATAATTATTTCCTAATCCATACTACATGACCACCTCTATTTTCGATACTTTAACGAAATACTTTTACAATGTGACTATTAATTTTTAATAAAACTTCTCTATTAGTTTGAATCTGAAGGATGGCTTTTCAATTCTAATATACAGTTCATTCAACGATGTATTATAAACCATATTTTTAATATAACCCCAAAAGAAAAAATCACAGAGTGTTAGGTTTGGGCTGTTCGGCGTCCATTTTATAGTACCCGATTTTCCAATACACTATGGGCGACTCTCCATCTTGATGCCATATTAAATTTCTTACGGTTAGAATGGGTAAATTATCTAAGCGATCTTCAATTTCCTCCTGCAGCATATTCAAATACCGTGGGCCAGTTAAGGAACCTTCGAAAATTATTATAATTGGAAGGAACCCGTCTATTGGGAAACTGAATCCTATACCTCCTAAGTGCTAAGGTTGCATTGCCCGTTTGACATGAAATATCAAACATAAAACACTTTTCCCCCACTGAATAATAATATCTCATATTAGTTGGTTTTTATATACAAAATAAGTTTTCTACAAAATTCGAAACGATTAATAAAGGTGAGAATGACAGACTGAAATATAAATGAAGATAAAATCCATAGCAACCAAAACAGTTGCATAGCTTGATGCTTTTTAACAATAATGTATTTTTACATATTTTTGTCAATGTTTGATGGAATGAAGAAAACAATGCATATGTGTGTTACATCATTGAGAGCGGAAGACAGGGTGCCATCTACCGCGCTTCTGATATATAGAGTGTCCCATTTAAAAAAAAATAATAATTGCTTTTCGGTGTGACATATGACACCTACTGTCATTTTTGACAACACTCATAAAAACTGCTGCCAAAAATGCTACATCTTGTTTTTTTGAATAAACGCGCTAACCCAAAATACAAAAAAGTTACAGGAAAAGTGGGACAAACTAAATTGATAACCCTGTACATTGGCCAAACAAAACAATATCTCAAAAATAGAATCAAAGAACATAAAAACAACTTACTCATTACAAATCGATCCCAAACTGCCCTATCAAAACACTTATTAGATTATACAGGGTGTCCCATAATTAATGGTACACAGGAAAACTGCAGATTCTTTGGGTAAAAATATTGCGATTTGGCAATAGCTGATAATAACCGATATACAGAGTGTCCAAGTAAAAATGTTATTTTCGAATTTCCTAAGTAACTTATTTCTGAATCAATATTTTTGCACAAAATTTTGTGACTAGGTTTTTTTTGGGGCAAGTAATTTGAATTTGTTAATAATTTTAATGTAGATTGTAGGGGGCGCTCTCTGAAGTACTTTAGATACATAAAAAGAAGTGTAACTGATTTGAATCTTAGTATAATTATGTTTTTATTAAAAATATCAGTTTTCCCATCATTTTTACGCAAAAAAGGTATTCTTTATAAATGTCGCTCCGACTAACCGTTTTTGGAGATTTTTGCATTTAAAATGCTCAGTGCACTTCTTAAAATATTTAAATAAAACTTTAAACGGTCACTAATGAAAATATTATTTTATAATTTTTATAAGAATGTAATTTTTACATAAATAAACTATCAATAATAGAAATGGTCTGATATTAACAATAATTGTTCAAAGTGATTGCCGTTAACCTCAATGCATTTGGCTATCGGCTTATTGAAGGACCATCTAATTTGAAATAACGAGCGTTCGTCTTGAAACATTACCATGTCTCGCATTTCTCCGTTAGAAAACAAGTTATGTCGCGGCATTAGTTTAATTTTTGATAACAGTTTCTTCAAAAACTCCATAAAAACACCCGCAATGCTGACAAATGAAAATAAACTTGGCCAGAAATGAAGTTTCAAAGCGCGTTCATTGTATTTGTTTTTACAAATCAAAATTTAAACGGGCGCATTAGAAATTGTAATTGAAAATATCTCGAATACGGTTAGTCCGAGCGACATTTATAAAGTATACCTTTTTTGCGTAAAAATGATGGGAAAACTGATATTTTTAATAAAAACATAATTATACTAAGACTCAAAAAAAGTTACACTTCTTTTTATGTATCCAGAGTACCGCGGACAGCGCCCCCCTACAATCTGCATCAAAATTATTAACAAATTTAAATTCCTTGCCCCAAAAAACCCTAATCACAAAATTTTGTGAAAAAATGTTGATTCAGAAATAAGTTACTTAGGAAAATCGAAAATTACATTTTTATTTGGACACCCTGTATCTCGGTTATTACCAGCTATTGAACTAAACTAAGTATGGGCAAATCGCAGTTTTTTTACCCAAGGACTCTGCAGTTTTCCTGTGTACCATTAATTATGGGACAGTCTGTATACACAATTTTAATTTTGACGAAGTTCAAGTCTTAGATGATGAAACAAATTAAAAAAAAGCAACATTAAAGAAATGAGAATTGGTACCTTTAATCTTAGTAATAATTACAATAATACCTCATAAAAATAAACATTCTTATATCACCAAATCATTTAGTATAAGCTTTGAATATCGAAGATGAAAGAAAAACGGATCAATGTAAAAAGCTAACAACTTATATTGGGAGACAAACGCCTGGTTTACAGGGATTTCGGTCAATCTCAGACCTACCACGTTGGATATTCATGCGCTACAAAACAAAACGCCCACTGAAGTCATGCCGATTTGGGAGTTCATCGCATTATGAATTCGTCATATCTATCCGTTCTTATAGTTCGAAATTCAAAGGTATAAGGAATTCAGAAACCCTTTCTTTAATCACCATTGTAAAACTACAAACAAACACATAGGGAAAAAATAGTATAGTAAAGATTTTATTAAATACAATTTGTATTAGTAATCCGTACCAAAATAATATTGTAAATACAGGGTGTTATGGAAATGACGTATTATATTTAAACCGGCAATTCCTGAGATGAAGGCAAATTGAAGAAAAATACCCATAAATGGCGCCGTCAATTCATTCAGCGGTAAAAGTGACCTGACGACAAACCAGAAAAACATCTGTGCGGCACTGCGGCACATACGATTTCTCGCCGGTGTTGTCATATTTACACCTTAAACTCTTTAGACAAAATATAATAATTTAAACACTTTTCCATTCTGTAATACCTTTTTGTACAATTAATTTAAGAAGATGTTTTTTGGAACATCGAACAAACCCAACTCAAATAAGTTATACACGGAATAGTATTAAACAACGCACGCGAGCACGTACGTAACTAGGTCAAATGTAAACAGCCTTTTGACTTTTGAGTGATTGCCCATTGTTTATTTTTTAATGCAATTTTATTATTATTATTTTAAGCCACACACATACAATGTCCTTGTCGGTCTTATTTAAAAATTAGTGTCAATTTCTATAAAAACACGTAAATACTAGTAAAAAAACCAGCACATCACATAACCATAAAATCGCAAAACTTCACATGGCCGCCATAAAACAGTTAAATGACTAAATTCACTTTTTTTATTAACATTGGCTGGTCTCGCCTAGATTTGTATGAACTTTTGTTTTTAATTTACACAAAATCACACTGCAATAACATTTCTTTGAATTACAAATTTCATGAGATCTGAACTTCGTTCAAAACACGAGCTGTCAAAAGTAGAGATGGGCACTTTTCTTTGCATCAATTAAAAGGGTCGGTAGATTCCAACGAATTCACCAAAAAAGGTTGAAATAAATAATAATCTACAGTCAGTTGCTGTAGGTAGCAATAAAGATTAAAAAAACTTGTTAATCCCCGCTCTAGTGCTCTTTTTCATTCGAGAAGCCTAAAAAATTAAATCGATCGTTTCACAGTGAGATTTAAAAAACAAAGATTAAGCCCATCTCTACTAAAAATCGACAAAAGAAAGAAGGTTATAAGTTAAGTTGACATTTGCTTGAACAACATATTCTTATGCGACGTCCCGTGTTTTCGAATTTGAAAGCCTTTTTCGGGATATTTAATCATTTTAATAGAAAATAATGTGCGTGTGAGAATGTTTAGTACATACAGAAAAATCAGTCGAAGGCATATTAGAAAATGTTCCTTTAGTAAGAGACAATGGGCATCGCAAGGTCACCGGATTTTACACAATGCATTCTATGGGGTACGATGAATAAAGAAATAGTTTACAGAGAGTCAATCGAAGATATGGATCAGTTGCGAAATAAGATGGTGGATGCAGCAGTAAATAATTGCTGAATAATATTATTTGAGCGCTCACTTCACTACCAGTGAAGCAGTCGGTTATTTTCAGTATCTTCCATTCTAAAAGAAAAGCGAAGAAGGAATAATAGTGTGGAATCTACAAATTTGCTGCGATGCCTATTGTACATAAATCTGCCTTTTTATTATGTGTAAATTTTGTGTATCTACTAAGTATTGCCAAATATCGTGTTAAAATGTGCTTTTGTTCGCGAAACCTGTGACCTGCGTAATAAAATTTAATAATCTGATAGTGTCTCTAAAACAACTGATATGTGTGTGTTTCTTTAAGTGATTTATGGTAATTTGTTCAGTGTTTCACTATGTGTTCTGTGTCTCTGACGATATACAGGGTCATGTTCTGAGATTGGAAGAAAAATGCCGAAGGGATTTTAGTGGGGTATAAGCTTTACCCACTAAAACCAAAAATACTGAAGATGTCTGTGCCCTGGATTACTTACTAGTGTACTGGCACCTGGATTCACTTCTATTTGGATACTTAGTAAACTAAATATTATTTTTATAAGAATCTAAAGTTTTACATTTTTACACAGTTTGGCAACATTGTGCATAAACATCTGTTGATTACACAGCTGGGCAATGTAATTTGATCATATGTGAATGTGCCGAGGAGTGCCCTGTGGGTTTAGGGGTGAATTATTTTTTAAACGTTCATTTAAAAAATAAAAAAAATGTAGCGCTTATCTAGGACACCCCAGGAGTGACCAATTTAAATATAATACATCATTTCCATAACACCCTGTATAAACTTCCAAAAAATTATAGTTAGTAGTATTTCTAATCAAATTCAACTGAGGTAATTACTAAAATATATGTAAATTTTACAACAAATGAATGTGAAACTTATTTACCAGAATGTATGACGTATTTTTTATTGTAAAAATCACCACAATTTTAAATTAAACTTACTATAGTAAATTTGTACAAACAACCATATTATTTTATCAAAATATTTGGTAATTTTTAGAAGTATTTACTGGTAAATATGAGTTATGAAATAAATTATAGTAGTTTTTAAAATAAATTATTAAAGAAATAGCTACAAATTAAAATGGTATGATAAGGGATGCAGTTAAATAAAATGTGTAGTCCATTTCTGCCCGAAAAGAAGTAACTTTGGGGTATTTTATGGTCATACGGCTAATTAAAATTTAATGGCAGGCAAAAGATCACCGGTATACTTAATTTAAATTTTACTATAGGTTAAAACAAATTATCAAAAAAATGCCTTTTTTAAGTTAAGGAGAAAACCTTACTAGTGGCCCCTATACAGGGTATCCGCTAATTAATGGCACATGGAAAAATCACAGACTCCTAAAAATATTAGGATTTAATTATACTATCCGAATAATGATATTAACTGAGATACAAGGTGTTAAAGTTGAAACTTCATTTTTCTTTTTCTATAATAACTTTGAGAGAAACCTACGTTGTTTTCAAAATTTGGCAATTATATTTTTTCTAGGACGAGAATTTGATTCTGTCTGCGGCATTTCTCGCACATTTATTAGGTCATAACTTTTTGTGCCTCAGTGTATTTAAGTTTTGAATGAAAATAATATTTTTCTCATATTTATTACGTAAATAAGTTGAGGTCACCCTGTTACCCAGCGTTACCGTTTCGGAGATATTTGCATTTAAATTGCAGTACATCCTGCCCAATTACTATTAATTTGCAAACAAATTTTTTTTCTTAAAGTAACCTATGAGAAAACAAATGAAATTAAGAAATGCAGTTGCTATGAAACCTCCATGTTGTTAGTTGTTTCTTGATTATTGTAAGATAGCTGTGTGAGTTATTTGGAATTCCGTTTAGGACGAAAGGTACCTGTTTCGCCTAATCGGTCGTAAATATTTTTAATGATCCTAAAATCAGGTTGTTGGATAGAGTTCCGTATATCGTCTCTGGGCACCTCGTCCATTAAAATTTTCCTGCGCGTATACACACAACATATCCCGCATTTCTGCGTTTGAAAACAAATTGTGTCTCGGCATTGTTACTTAACTTACGATAAAAACTCAAAAATTAAACATTTTGCAACAAAGTTATCTTACAATAATCAAAAAACAAATAACAACATGGAGGTTTCATAGCAATTGCATCTCTAAATTTCATTTATTTTCTCGTATTTAATTTAAGAAATTAATGGTAATTGGGCAGGGTGCACTAAACAATTCAAATGCATATATCTCCGAAACGGTAACTCTGGGCGACCCCAACTTAGTATACCTTATTTACGTAATAAATATGAGAAAAGTATTATTTTCATTAAAAACTTAAATACACTGAGGCACAAAAAAGTTATGACCTAATAGATGTGCAAAAGATGCCGCAGACAGCGCCCTCTACGTTGTACATTAAAATTTCACCAAAAAATCAGCTTCTCATCCTAAGAAAACCATAATTGCCAAATTTTGTAAAAAACCATTGTTTTCTCTCAAAGTTATTAGAGATTTTAACTTTAACACAGTGTATCTCAGTTAATATCAACTTTCGGATATTGGTAAGTATAATTAAATCCTAATATTTTTACGTAAGGAGTCTGTGGTTTTTCCATGTATCATTAATTAGCGGACACCCTGTATCTCTAAACCAACACCGAAAAAATATTTTCGAACGAGGGTAATCAAAAATACTGTAAAAACATTTTTAATATCCATACAAAGCAAATATTTTCCAGCTTTCTATCGAACTGGAATTACATTGTTTAAAAATAAAGAAAAATGGATAAACGTGGAAGTATGGAAGCTGTATCAAACTTTTATGATAATTTTCTTATATAGAAATTTACAATGATGTGTTTTCGTCTGCATTTTATGGTACGTTGTTAAAAACAGGATACGTATAATGTATAAAATCTGATATAAGATGGTTCGTATTTTTAGTTGCAAATAATACTTTGTTCAGTTTAAATATTGGTATCAAAAACCAGCTTCTGTTCTTATATAATCCCTTTTATTCTGTACGTTGGTTGGTTGGTTAAAGACGGGGGTCGGTTTAAGGGCCCGAACTTCTATCACTGCATCTTTTCGGCTTATTGTGTACCCCGATCTTGTTAGAAGATGTTTGTTCCTTCTATGAGGTCCAGTAACCTTCTACCAAGCTTGTCATGTGGGAGGTTGTCACCACGTTGTATGTTCCCGAGGATATTTTGTCTTCTACGAGACAGTGCTACGAAACGGTATATTCTACTGTCTACAGTCTACATTCAATGGATCCGTTGTTTATCCTTATCCGTTGAAGGTGTTTTCGCAAGTGGCAGTGGCCCTATTAGCAGACCCGTCATTTGTTTCAACTGGGGCCGCGTCAGAGTTAGCATCCCATTCGATAGTATTTTCGATGGTTTTCCAATTACGGCCCGTGCGTGTATGTGCTCAGGAAACCCTTGCCATCGAGATAGGTGTTGTTTTTTCGACCATCTATCTAATGTTGTTTTTGTTGCCTGTTTTGATATTCCAAAGGCCGGTTCGGGGCCCCTGAGACTTTAAGTGGATCCGGCTCTCGCTAGTTCATCCGCTTTTTCATTTCCTAATATCCCAAAGTAACCAGGGACCAACAAGAGCTCTACCTTGTCTCCCCTGACCGCTAGTGCTTTTAGGTTGGTACGGCACTCCATTTTAGTTTCTAAGTGGTTAATCCAGTTTCTTGGACGTTTTTTATCATATTTAAGGGAACAATCAAAATCTAGAAACAACAATTTGTATTTTTCTCCAAAAAGGCCAAAGTTTTTGGAATAAATTATAGTGCTCCGGCTAGATATGTGTTGATTCTGAATGATTCGATCAGAAATATCGATTCAGTAGAAAGTATTGATTGACCAACTCCTGACAGGTTAACATCAATCATCTATTTCAATCATAATATCCAGGCTAGTGATTGACGACTGAGTACCGAGCGCCGGAAATATAGGAAAAAATTAAATAAAGAATAACATCTAAGCTAAATGAACACAAAACTGGAAAGCCGTTTCATAAATCCCACCGACAAAATAAACTTTGATCGATTTCTTTTTTTCGTTCTCCTTTAAATCAATTACAAATAGTAGACTTGGAGCCGTGTTAGCGGCGAGGCAGTAACATTCCGTGGGATGAATAGCTATCATTATTGCGAGTAACGTATGTCCCATAAGTTTTGGCACAAATTTCAACCAATTTTGTTCTTTTATAATAAAATATATTTAAATAAAGTTTTGTAATACATAGTAATTAATTGTTTCATAAGCAACAAAATTATGAACTTAAATTAAATATAGAGGACCATGGTCTTCCACAAGACGCAACTTCCTGCGGACACCTAGCATTAGGTTTTGGGTTTGTTCGGGTTTGCTCGGTTTTCTATATATCGTGCGTCGAAGTTCCTCGTCATTTTGTGCTTCCCATCCTCCATCGTAAATTTTTCGAGATAAGAGAGTCCAAAAATCTTATATGGGCCGAGCTTGGGGAAGGTTAGAAGAGTTGTCGTTTCGCTGAACAAATGGTACGTTTTGGTCTGCTAACCAACTTTGTGAGGCCAGCCTATTCCAAAGAAAGGTAAGAGAATCCTCACTAACAACTATAGACCAGTCGCGTTACTTTCAGTTATATCAAAAGTAATGGAGAAAGCTATTAACCAGCATCTTCTAAAGTACCTGGAAGACTTCAACATTATCAGCGATCAAGTTCAGATCAACTGGAGATCTTCTAGCCTATGTCACCCATATTTGGAACAGCGCAATCGAACATCATGGGGAGTCTCGGGCTGTTGCACCGGATATTTCTAAAGCTTTTGATCGTGTTTGGCATGAGGGGCTTCTGAGTAAACTGCGATCCTATGGTATGCCCAGTCGATTCTGTGCATGGTTGTCTAGCTTTCTTAAGGACCGCTCTCTGCAAGTAGCGATTGACGGATTTCTCTCAGACACCTTCACCATCAATGCCGGTGTTCCTCAAGGGTCCATATTGTCTCCCACTCTCTTCTTACTCTACATTAACGACCTTCTAGTGAAAACGGAAAATCCGATATTTAGTTTTGCTGACGATAGCACACTTATCTCATCTTTCTTTTTGAATGCACAAACATCGGCTGCAGACGCACATCTTCGCAGACAGCATGATCACGCCTCAACAAAGATCTGGAAGAAATTTTGGCTTGGGGTGACAGTAACCAAGTCGAATTTAACGCTAAAAAAAAACAGGCAGCAGTTTTCTCTAAAAAGGTTAACATTACAGAACCGGATATAGTCATGGACGGACACGCAATCCCATTGGCTTCATCTATTAATTTACTTAATTTTTCGAATCGACCGATTTTAAAAAATCAAACGTCGAAATAAAGCAATTTGAAAGACCTTTCAAACAAGCTATTACTTGCTACCCCTTGTCATTTAAAATTTTTAAGGGGATGACCCCGGAAGCCAGAGGGTAAAAGGGGGTGAAGTAGTTTTTGGTTAAAAAGTTGTCCCCTTTGGCAAATCTTTTGACGTGTCTCGGCGTTTTTTCTTTTAATCAGTGATTTTCGATAAATCCGTGGTGGGAAGTTTTCAAATGAACACCCTGTATACTAATCGTAGATAAAATAAATTATAACACACTGTATAATTCATTCAACAATTTAACGATATTAAACCCGGTATACACGGTATCGCCTTTGCAACTAAATACATGTTCAACCATAAATATTCCCACTTTCTCCCATAAACACGAAAATGGCGCCATGAACAACGATGAACATCGTAAGATGTCTAGAATACAATGCAGTCGTTATTATTTTACAAGTATCATGGGTGTGTTAAAGTTGAGTCTTTGTTTTCATGCACCCAACATTATTTTTTGAAAAGCCCTCGAATATCATGAACTTACCCAGATTAGTCAACTTAAATTTCTTTATGTAGTAAATTCTCCTTTTGACATTTTCATTGCAGTCAATTGCTTACCTGAAACAAAAAAGAAAAGGTAAAATAAATCGCTTGAGGAATATATTTCTTAAATATGAAAAATAAATTTTACATAAGGGGCAATACGGACTGCCAAGGATTTTTATAGAAAATAGAATTTTTCTTAACAATACGCAAGAATAGTTCGAAACTGTACGAAAGATGGCGCTCAATCATTAGTCAGTCTTGGCTGTCACTAGTGGCGGCTCGTGTTCACAAGTATGGTAAAATTATTTTTAAAATTTTATTTTTGTGTAACGACCAAACAATTACTATCTAGGCGTTTCAAATGTAGAAAGAAAAGAAGTAATACAAAAATGCGTTAGGTAAAACATATTTTTATTAATTTTTTTATTTTACACAAGGAAATACAACTTTTGGAAAATAAGAAAGGTTTTCTTAGTGTGTATAGTGCTTAAACGTAAGGTCCGTTGTTCGGTTCTTAATTGTAGAAAATTGATCAATAACAGCCTCATTAAAGTTTGGAATACCCTCTATACATTTTTTTTCATATATTTAATTTTTAAACTTTCTAATAAAGTCCCTAGATTTACCATTTGTGGTCTGTATTAAATTAATTTCGGGTTTAGGTCTTCCCGCAATCTTCACTTCAATTTTTTGCTAAAAACTCAAAGAGCTAAAGTTGTTTTAAATAGTCCACCGTCAAACTATTCATTTTAACTTAATGAATATATAATATTAAAATATTACAACATACACGCTCGAATTTCTACCTAGATGCACGAACAGACAACGGCGCGGCGCACACTAAAATTGTGCGCCTTTCCCATGTTAAATCGCCATAGCCCCGCTATCCCCTGCTGTCTCCCGCCACCTGTTGCTACAGAGAAACTGCATTATGTCCCGCCTACTTAACCGAACAAACCCGCTCGCACATGCGAGCAAGTCTTGTCATAATCGTCAGTAACCTCGACCGAGGCACGGTTGCCGGATCGAGAACCTATAATATACAGTTTGGTTGACGGTACGATAAAATATTAGGGAGTGTCGGACTTTATACGATAATTGACGGTACGATAAAATATTAGGGAGGGTCGGACTTTATACGGTAAATAATATTCAATGAATATAAATTAATATTTTTTTATTCGTTTTGGGGGTGCACGTGCGCATGTGCCCCTGTGGAAGAACCGCCACTGGCTGTCACCCAATCAAAGGTTCCTCCATATTTGACACTTTACTATTGTCATTTTTTAAAAGAAAATTTTTTCCACTAAACTGGGTAACAAAAACGGGATTTTTACCATAATTTTTAAAACTCCTCCTTGAAGAAAGTTTTCTCTTAAACGTGGTTTCGTGCGATTCGACTGGCAGGGAACGCTTTTGATCACGAAACGTTTTTCAATATTATACAGGGTGAAACAGAAAGCGATGTAAAAAACAAAAAGTTTGACTCATGGGCATTTTGTTAAAAAAAATTCACATATAAGTAAAACAGTCTTTTAAAATGAAGGTAAATATCTTAAAACGAGTTTGGCAGTATTTGCTTAATGCGTTGCGGCAATACTTAGAGAAATTACAAAAAAAAATAGAAGCTTTTTTATTTCAAAATCAGAAAGTAGCAATCTATGCCCTTGTACAGAAACATTTTCGTGGTTTATTATTGAATAATTTCTTTTAGAAATAACCATTCAATTGATATCGGGTATCATTGATTTTGCATTAATACTAAGTTATGAAATTAATTGAGATTATATTGATAGTGCATGCTATACTTTCAAAAATGACTGTACAACGATATTTTTTCAATTTAAACGTTATTTACCGTTTTCTTTTTCGAAAAATTCTATAGTATCAATTTCGAAGTTAAATTTAAAATTTTAACAAATCCTATCCAATAGTTTTCTTGTACTTTTTCACACCTTTTTACCTTACCTTACCTGGAGGTCACTGATAAGTGTTCTTAATACAGCGTTGCTCTCACAATGGATTTCAATCATTCATGAAATACAGAAGATCCATGGCTCAGTTGCCCCCTGGGTCCAGTTACCCCACCTTACCATATACAGTGGCACCAAAAGAGGTAATTTAAATAAATTTTGAAAAATAGTAGAAAATTAAATAAAAATTATTAGTCTAAAGAAAGGTAAGAGAACCCTGCCTAACAACTATCGACAAATCGCATTGCTTTCAGTTATATCCAAACCAAAGTAATGGAGAAAGCTATTCACCAACAACTTCTAAAGTACCTGGAAGGCTTCAACATTATCAGCGATCACCAATACGGTCTTCGGAAATCTAGATGAACTGGAGATCTTCTAGCCTATGTCACCCATCTTTGGAACAACGCAATAGAACATCATGGGGAGTCTCGGGCTATTGCACTGGATATTTCTAAAGCTTTGGATCGTGTTTGGCATGAGGGGCTTCTAAGTAAACTGCGATCCTATGGTACGCCCAATCGATTCTGTGCATGGTTGTCCAGCTTTCTTAAGGACCGCTCTCTGCAAGTGGCGATTGACGGATTTCTCTCAGACACCTTCACCATCAATGCCGGTGTTCCCCAAGGGTCTATATTGTCTCCCACTCTCTTCTTACTCTACATTAACGACCTTCTAGTGGAAACGAAAAATCCGATATTTAGTTTTGCTGATGATAGCACACTTATCTCATCTTTCTCTTTGAATGCGGAAATATCGGCTGCCGACGCACATCTTCGCAGACAGCATGAAGTATCACGCCTCAACAAAGACCTGGAAGAAATTTTGGCTTGGGGTGACAGTCACCAATTTCGTCGAATTTAACGCAAAAAAGTCCAGCTTCGACCATCACTAGAGTACTGCTCTCATGTCTGGCGCTCTGCACCCAAATATACTCGTCGGCTGCTGGATTACATCGAAAGGAGGGCCATTCGTCTAATCGCAGACCACGAGCTGACGAAGAACCTCGACAGCCTGGCCTAGAACATCGAAGACAGGTTGAGGATTTGATTCTCTTTTACAGATATTTTCGTGGAAGTGCTCGGCTGACCTTGCCCCCTTAATTCCGCCCAACCCGAAGAAACACGATAAACCACTGCCTCCCATCCATATGTGGTTACGCTTAGTACTCCTCGAACTTCATTATTTAAGAATTCTTTCATCTGGAGGACTTCATCCTTGTGGAACGACCTTCCCGAGGTCGTTTTTCCCAACGAATATAACCTCCAACGATTCAAAATCAACGTGAATCGCATTGAGTGAGTGACCTAAAGGATTTTTCCTATAGTGCAAGTACTGCTTGTGTTTGATCATAAAAAAAATTATTTTATTTGTTGTTGCTGGAACATGCTTAACAAATAAGTTACGCGGTAGTGCCCACAGTAAAGTTGTTTATGGCACAAGTTGACATGCACTTGGGTGCATATAAGTTACCTAAGTATTTGTAAGACAAGAGGATCTTACGCTGTAAATTGCTGTAGGCACGATGTCCCAAAGGTTTAATGAGATGCGCCGTTTTGTAAGCGTTTGACAAATTTACGAGTGTATAATAAACCGGCATTGTAAAATATTTTCGAGAATAATTAATTAGGGTCGACACAAAAAAAAGAAATATATTTTGAGAAGAAGTATTTAAATATACACGGTGTCCGCTAATTAATGGTACATGCAAAAACCACAGACTCCTTAAGTAAATATATTAGGATTTAATTATACCTACCCATATCCGAAAGTTGATATTAACTGAGATACAGGGTGTTAAAGTTAAAACCTAATTTTTGTTTTTCGCTAATAACTTTGCGAGAAACTAACGGTTTTTTAGAAAATTTGGCAATTCTGGTTTTTTTAGGATGAGAAATTGATTTTTTATGAAATTTTAATGTACAATGTAGGGGGCGCTATCTGCTGCCTTATTTGCACATTTATTAGGTCATAACTTTTTCGTGCCTCAGTGTATTTAAGTTTTAAATAAAAATAATACTTTTCTCATATTTATTACGTAAAAAAGGTATACTAAGTTGAGGTCGTTCCGTTTCGGAGATATTTGCGTTTAAATTGTTTATTGCACCCTGCAACCTGCACCCTGCCAACAAAATTTCCTTCTTAAAATAACCTTACGTAAAAATATTAGGATTTAATTATACTTACCTATATCCGAAAGTTGATATTAACTTAGATACAGGGTGTTAAAGTTAAAACTTCATTTTGGTTTTTATCTAATAACTTTGACAGAAACCAACGGTTTTTTACAAAATTATGGCTTTTTAAGGATGAGAAACTGATTTTTTGGTGAAATTTTAATGTAGAATGTAGGGGGCGCTGCCTGCGGCATTTTTGCACATTTATTAGGTCATAACTTTTTTGTGTCTCCGTGTATTTAAGTTCTTAATGAAAATAATACTTTTCTCATATTTATTACGTAAAAAAGGTAAACTAATTTCAGGTCGCCCAGAGTTGCCGTTTCGGAGATATATGCATTTATATTGTTTAGTGCCAATTATTAATTTGCAAACAAAATTTTTTTTAAAGTAACCTATGAGAAAACAAATGAAATTTAGAGATGCAGTTGCTATGAAACCTCCATGTTGTTATTTGTATGTTGATTATTGTAAGATAGCTTTGTCAGAAAATGTAATTTTTGAGTTTATCGTAAGTTTGTGTTTTCATTGCTGTTGGTTTCTTTCGACACGATATTTTCTAGGTTAAAAGTTATTTTAATTAAAGTAAGTTAAAGGACAATTCAATTGTTGTATTTATTATTCCTAATTACCATTACTAGAACATTAATTATCATGTAAAAGTTAATTGGTAAGAAGTAACAAAATATTATTGTTTGCTTGAGAAAACGCACTAAACAATTTAAATGCAAATATCTCCGAAGCGGCAACTCTGGGCGACCTGAACTTACTATAACTTTCTTACGTAATAAATATGAGAAAAGTATTCTTTTTATCGAAAACTTATATACACTGAGGCACAAAAAAGTTATGAAGTAATAAATGTGCAAATAATGCCGCAGATAGTGCCCCCTACATTATTCGCAAGCTCAGATCGACTCACTATCGTTTCGTGTTATGCCTTTTTGGCAAGTTCCAAAAAGGGCTTCGGCAATAAATAATTTACTAAGAAATTCCCTGGTACTAGAGGCCTGCTTATTTGCCTGAACCGAGTTATTTAGTTTTGTGATTTGTATTACTATCGACCCCTGGTAGAAAGATTCAGAGGAACAGTCAAATGCAATGCAGATGATTTATTGCATTTTCTCCAGCACGTACACTGCATTGATTAAGATATCAGCAAAATAATTGATCTTGATATTTTGTGTTTATATCAGCTACAAAATTATTATTCTGAAAAATTTTTTCAGTTAAGAATAGAGATTAACGGCTTGAAAAAAAAATATTTTATCCTGTTTTATGCTCGACTGCTTTGAGAAATTGCAGAGAACAATTGAAAAAATATTAAAACCAAACCGGAAACTTGAAAAGATATTTTTCGTTATGTGATATAATGTGCATATATACAGTATGTTCGGATAATGCGTCAGTATACTTGGAGAGGTGATTTTACTTTATAAAATTAACGTAGCAAGTCATAAAACAAAAAGTCGAAAACTCAATACCTCTCGAGTTACAGCGTGTCAAAGTTAAATTTAACACCTTGCGGGTTCGTTTTTAAACTATCCAGTTGATATTTGGCACGGGAACTACGCTTAATCACTTCAGTCATTCGATTATAAGAATATTCCTCTACTGTGCCACCAGAGGTCACTTTAACTGAAATTCAAATTTCATTTTTAGCATATCTTTTTCGTTATGTATTGTAATAATGACATGTCATTTTAAAGACCAAGTAACCAAGTCGAATCTAACGCTAAGAAAATCCAGGCAGCAGTTTTCTCTAAAAAGGTTAACATTACAGAACCGGATATAGTCATGGCAGGACACGCAATCCCACTTGCTTCATCTATTAATTTGCTGAGAGTCAATCTGGGAGGAAACATGTCTTCTCATAACCACGTTGTGGCAATCGTCAAGGAAGCGTCGCAGAAACTTGGTGTACTCTTCCGGACCAAAAAGATGTACACACCTCAACAACATTTGACACTGCACAAATCCCAGATTCGACCATCACTAGAGTACTGCTCTCATGCCTGGAGCTCTGCACCCAAAGGTACCCTTCGGCTACTGGATTCCATCGAAAGGAGAGCCATTCGTCTGATCGAAGACCACGAGCTCAAAAAGAGCCTTGACAGCCTAGAACATCGAACACAGGTTGGTGATTTTACTCTCTTTTACAGATATTTCCATCATGGAAAATGCTCAGCTGACCTTGCCCTCTTAATTCCACCCAGAGCGGTGAATAGTAGAAATACACGACGAACCACTGCCGCCCATCCATATGTGGTTAAGCTTAGTACTCTTCGAACTTCATTATTTAAGAATTCTTTCATCTGGAGGACGAGTATAACCTCCAACAATTCAAAACCAACGTGAATCGCTTTATGAGCACACGCACCACTCCCAGAGTGCCTTAAAGGATTTTCCTAACATAAGGCGTTTGATCATAAAAAAAGAGAACCTAAGAGAAAAGGTTCGAGTCAATAAACCACACCGTTTAGGCGCAAAAACTGGAAAACAATTTTTTGTTAGCACAAAAATCAGTTTTTCAAATGGAAGCAAAAAAATATAGTGAGTTTTCAACTTTTTGTTATATGATTGTGTCGAAAATGGGACACCTTCCACTTTCGGAGATATTAATAAATAACCATTTAAAAAAACTTATTTGAACACCCTGTAGCAAAAAATTTAAGCAGTTCATATGTACATAAGAACTTTTCTTCATGGAATGACCTAAGGACTCGTGATTAAGGAACACTCTGTAGATGTACGGACATAAACCATTAAACGATTCTAAACTATAAACAAACACATTCTCCAAATCCCGTTTTAAAGGATTCTAGTAAAGAATTTAAAAAATAAATCCACAAGCCGATTGTTTGTCAGATAAATCGTTCCCGATCGAAGGTGTTTCCCAATTTTCCAGGTTTTCCGTTTACGAACACGGAAATTTATGTTTCCATATGGCGCTTTGTTCCTTCGTTAGTTTATCTAAGAGAGGTGGTATGTAAGAGAATGTTATAGACGTTATTAATTACTTAAAATAAACAGGCATTGACATTCCACGAAAAAAAAACGTATTGATAGAAATATCGACGATACATGTACAGTATTGTACAGGGTGTCAATTTTTCGATGGTTTTACGGGATATCTCCGTTATTAGTAAATATAGAAGGATACGGTTTTCGCAGCTTTTTACTGAAACAGAAGATTTTTTTATTTTATGATCATTGGAATTAAGAGAGTCAAATCTGTCGTCGATGTTCTAGGCTGTCGAGGCTCTTCGTCAGCTCGTGGTTTCCGATCAGACGGATGGCACTCCTTTCGATGGTATCCAGTAGCCGAAGAGTGTGTTTGGGTGCAGAGCTCCAGACATGAGAGCAGTACTCTAGTGATGATCAAATCTGGGCTTTGTATAGTAGCTGGGCTTTGTAGATAGCTTCTCAGAAACTTGGTTTTTGCCACAACGTGGTTATGCCAAGACATATTTCATCCCAAATTGACGTCCAGGAAATTAGTAGATGAAGCCAGTGGAATTACTAGTCCTGCCATGTCTATATCCGCTTCTATAATGTTAACCTTCTCAGAGAAAACTGTTGCCTGGGTTTTCTTAGCGCTAAATTCGACTTGGTTACTGTCACCCCAAGGCAAAATTTCTTTCAGGCCGTTGTTGGTGTTGTGGCGTGATACTTCATGCTGTCGGCGAAGATATGCGTCGGCAGCGGATGTTTGTGCATTCAAAGAGAAAGATGAGATAAGTGTGCTATCGCTAGCGCAACTAAATATCGGATTTTGATGCCCCAATTAAAATTTCTCCTCTTCATTTTTGATATTAGGGATGTTTTTGAGAATTTTACATTTTGGGAACCCCCCCCCCCATCTTTCTGTTAGCCTGTAACTTATCAAAAAGAAATAAAATGTAATTTTTTGCGTAGAATCAGGAATTGTTCTACGTTCAATAGAGAAAAAAATATTTCTTATAATTATGTCCGAAATTTACGTTTTTTAAAAAATATACAATTTTTTAACTAGGCCATGACGGATATTTAAAAACATTTACTGGTGCGATTAAATATAAGATCCAAAAATTGAACGTTTATGGAACCTTCTTATAAATATTTGTCAAATTGTTCTCCATTATGCCTTAGACATCTTTCACAAATAGTTATTATATATTATATAATAGGATTTATTTCAATTGAAGCAAAAACACATTTATTTCACCAGTCTCGCGATTTTCCTTATGGTAGATTTTAGGCTGAGGTTAAGAACATGATTTTTGTCCGATTAAATTCGATCAATAAATGCCATTTCTCGATATTTTGTGGAGAAAATGTCAAATTTGACAGTTAATAAAAGCCGCATGGTCCCATTTAATTATGTAATTTTTGGTCTTTATTGAAGCAAAAACTCTCAATATATCAAAACAATTAAATATAGTGGTTCGTATAGTTTGTTCCTGTACTTTAATTACGCAATAATAATAATAATAATAAATGCCTTTTATTAAATAAGTGAAATACAAGTAAATACATATAAATAATATGGAGTCGATTCGAGGCGCAGTCTAGCCAAAGGCTACTCTACTAAACCCCAAACAACTCAATCGTTGAAGAATAAAGAAGGAAAAAACAGTTGAATATAATAAAAAAAATTAAAAAATATAGGAATAGTCAAAGTTAAGATCAAAGTTCTAATATACCCAAACAAATTAAAACTGGCCCACATAGAGGCAAATACTGAACTAACGCAGATATCGCATAACGATAAAAAAAGAAAAATATAATAAAAAAAAAGTAATAATACAATAAATCAATTAGGAATTTGGGAGATTGAGCAAATATTTCTTATACAAAATTTTAAATTTGTTAGAGTTGAGAGAAAGAAGATAATCCGGTAAATTGTTATATAATTTAATAGAATTATAAGTGACTGTTCGGAGGTAATTACACTAGTGCCTAAAAATTATCTGAGAATTTTTATGCACGAGTGTAATTTAGGGAGAAAATTACACTAATGCATTTAGCTACATATGTTGTTTTCGCATAATTACATCGAAAACAACCCCTCTAGCTATCGAAAACAACCCGCCAAGTTTTTATTGTTTATTGACAAAGATAATGACACTTTTTGACGTTTAAAAAAATAAATCTTATATTCCCTGCATAGTAACCCCTTAACAATGCCCTTCATTTGAATAATGTGTCAGTTTGACAATTTCATTATTTAAAAGATTTTTCGAGTAAAAAAAATGTCGCGCTTTGGTACAGAATCCATAGAATCCATAGAAGAGAAAGTAGCCGATAGTGTACCGAAAAACACTACAAATAGCAAGCAGTATGTATGGCGGCAATTCATGTCGTTTTGTGAAGAAAGAAAGTATATTTTAACGAAGAAAACGCCGATCAAACAACTTGCAGGCATACTCCAAGATTGGGCTTTCAACATGAAGAAGCAGAACGGCGAGGAGTACAAAGATTTTACCGTAAAAACGTTATGGAATTTAACTGCGAAATTACTACAAGAAAAGTATTATAATGAGTATCAAATCAAGTTTGATCCATTTAAAGACATTGATTTTAAAGTTGCTCGTGAGGCGAAAAGCGCGAAACGCAAGAAAGTTCAACAAATGCCAGAAAAAGGAAAAGTTAGTTCAGTTTTTTTTAAATATAATGATTTCAAAGCAATTGTTGATAGTTGCGACGAAAGTACGCCGCATGGTTTGGAGAAAAAATTGTTTTTCGTGCTTTCCTATGAACTGGCTTGGAGAGGCGGTGAAGGAGCTCGGTCGCAAGTAAGGTACTTTAAAAAAGAAACCAGCAGCATTGGAGAAAATACGGGGCGTATAGAGTACAATCCAGTGTTCTCGAAAACGGCGCAGGGAGGAGATAAGCCCTTGTCAAGCTCCAAATGGTTGATTTCAAACAGAAATAATCCCGACATCTGCCCAGTACGCCTTTTTGACAAATATTTACTAAAACGAAGTGAGATCAAACATGAAAGATTATTTTTAACCGAAAATCCCTTTTGGAATTCACCTGGACACTGGTATAAAAACATTCCAGTTGGAGTAAACACCATTGGTCAATGGACCACTAAGTAGGCGAAGAAAACAGGCCTAGATACAAAAAAACTGAAAATTACTAACCATTCTTTACGGGCAACCGCAGTTTCAAAACTGGCGAAGCAAGGAGTTGGAGAGCAACAGCTCATAAAAATAACGGGTCACTCAAACACAAAATCAATCTCTTCTTATCTTCAAATGGATGAGGAACATCATGAGCATATAATTCAAGAAATGAGATCAGATGAAATGGATGCTCAACCTAGCTGCTCGAAAGTAGCACCGAAACTAAGCTCACAGGATTTTCCAGCTACAAACCCAAATATTAAATATTATTACAATTGCGTTATTAATAATTACTAATTTTTTTTTAGTTCTTTATTTAAAAGTTGTAACATAAAGTTGTTTTAACAATTATTCGAGTAATTTTCTCTGAAACATGGCACTATGATAATGAGGAAGAGTAATTTTATTAGAAAAATCTTATGTTACGTGAATGTATATCATTGCGAAATTGGAACTTATTTTTTATAGACAGAGGTAAAACAGGATTACTCAAAATCCCATGAAAGAAATTTCCCAAATGGACATATTGGCGATTGTGCATTTTGAGCCATCCAAGATCTTTAAATGTATGTCAAACATGATCAATTTTTCTTAGACCAAAAATAAGACGAGAACAAGTATTTTGAACTTTCTGTATCCTATTGCTATCCAAAATACCGAAACATCCAAAATACCCAAACACGGACCATAAATAAAATCACAGTAATTAAAGCTAGACAGAACAAGAGACTCACAAAGCATTTTACGCAAAAATTAAGAAAATGACGGTTGCTATACAAAATTTGTAAAGTCAAATAGGACTTTTGAATTAACTTTTTAATATGATCCTTAAATATTAATTCTGTATCAATAATTATACCCAAATTTTTTGCTGACTTAACACTAGGAAGATTAATACCATAAAGAGTTATATTAATATTTTTAATTAAGAAAGATATATTATTTTTCTTACCAAAAAACATCAAACATGACTTTAATGGGTTTAACTTCAAATTATGTTCTGAAGAAAGCTTTTTTAATGTAGACAGATCTTTATATATTCATTAATTAAATTAGACACGGCAAGATAATCATTATGGTCAAAATGGACGTAAACCTGCGTATCATCCTGGGAAGCCTGGACTTTACAAAATTTAAAACATTTTAAGATATCAGATGTATAAATTATAAAAAGAAGCGGTCCAAGGATAGATCCCTGTGGCACACCTGAGATAACTTGAACTTGATCTGAGAAGTTATTATTGCAGGAAATTTTTAGATAACGGTTAGTGAAATATGATTTGATATGATTAAGAGAAGGATCTGAGAAGCCATAATATTTAAGTTTAGCAAATAAAAGTTCATGATTAAGAGTATCGAAAGCCTTTGAAAAATCCAGAAGAATCAGAACACTACTCAATTTCCTATCAATAGCCGTCATTATACCATCAGTAACCTCAACCAATGCTTTAGAGGTGTTAAAATCGTTCCTAACACCCCACTGGCCATCCGGTATAATAGAATTTTGTATTCAGTATTGAAATAATTGACAATATAGGACCTTCTCAAACACTTTGGAAAGAATAGGTAAGATACTAATTATCATAATATCATTAAAAGTTGCGGGATCTTTTACTATAGGTAAAGGCTTGTCCACAGAGATCTTCCATTGGTCGGGAAAATAGTTTGACTCCAAACAACCGTTATTAATATGAGTGACGTAGGTACTACTTATCTATATAAGGACTACAATATTTTAACATTCTAGAAGAAATGCCATCTACTCCGGAAGAATTAGTTTGAATAGAATGGATTTTTTTATGAATTTCATCAATACTTGCTAATTTAAAAGAAAAGTTTAAATTACTGTTGAAACTATTATTTTTATAAGAATTAACTGCAGTGCTACAATCTGAAATATTTTGTAAAAACACGCCAAAAGAATCGCTAGTGTCATTAGCATTGCATAAGTTCTCCGGAATGTTCAAATGTTTTCCTAGGATAATTTTCGGTACAAATTGAATTTAAATAATTTCTTTTTTCTCTACAAACCTCAGAAAGAGTAAAATGTTTGGCTCTATGTGAGGTTTCACAATTTTTAAGCAGAAGTGAAATATGTAGATAATGTAAAATTGTTATATGGTACCGCTCCCAACTCATAGCGCAGCTCAGTGTTTATAAAGACCGAGGCTCTAGCACAAATTTTAATGAATTATTTTCCATCTGGGGTTTCCTTTCGGTCGTATACGGACATCATTTTAAATAGTTTCTATAGTTTCGGGTATAATTGCTCGCCGGCAACAAAAGTTTTCGTTTCGGACTTTCGGTTAGAATTAATGTTGTTTTAGTCTGGCCGAATTAAGACTGTCCATATTTTGGTATTTGGCGAGATGTATATTTAATTTAGATACTATTGCTAAAGATAATTGAATGTATTTACAGGTTTAGTCAATAACAAAAATTATACAATCCAAAACAACAAGGGAGACGGAAACAAGGACGGAAGGGAAGAAGTAATCAAATCTTCGAACCATCTACAGTGAAATATTCCTTAGGCGGACACCTACGGGACCGTCTGAATGTGTCCGCCTAATAGAGGTATCCGCCCATGGGAAATTTGTTATTAGGTAATATGTAAATGCAAAATTATTACTATGTATATGTATGTACAAATAAACATAACTTAACAAAAATACACTAGTTTTAGTTAGGATGTAGTACTAAAAAATCTAATAACGTAGTTTGACATGTTTGAGTTTTATACTTGCAATCTAGAAAATGTAATTCCAAGTCTGATAACAATTCCATTACTGTAGAGTCACCTCTATTATTTTCATACTCTTATAATTCCTTTCCCATACTAATTGCTTTGGCTTGTTGATAATTAATTGGTGACATTTGTTTGATTACAGCATTCAACTTCTTCACCAGAGTCGTCAGATAGTGATGTGGTTTCAGTTTGAACTACATAATCAGTAGGAATATGTCGACAAGAACGTCAATGGTAGTTTTTAAGGTTCAGTATAGAGGTGGAAAACAATCGATAACGCTGAACTTCGATATATCGATAGTAAAATTGTTAAACTATCGATATTATTGTCCTACAAAATGTTAATTCCAGTGAAACGTAGCTTAGGCGGACTCCTACGGGATCGTTTAAATGTGTCCGCCTAATAGAGGTGTCCGCCCATGGCAAATTTGTTATTAGGTAATATGTAAATGCAAAATTATTACTATGTATATGTATGTACAAATAAACATAACTTAACAAAAATACACTAGTTTTAGTTAGGATGTAGTACTAAAAAAATCTAATAACGTAGTTTGACATGTTTGAGTTTTATACTTGCAATCTAGAAAATGTAATTCCAAGTCTGATAACAATTCCATTACTGTAGAGTCACCTCTATTATTTTCATACTCTTATAATTCCTTTCCCATACTAATTGCTTTGGCTTGTTGATAATTAATTGGTGACATTTGTTTGATTACTGCATTCAACTTCTTCATCAGAGTCGTCAGATAGTGATGTGGTTTCAGTTTGGACTACATAATCGATAGGAATGGGGTCACTATCATCTTCTAATAGCACATTGCTATCAATGTTAATGAACTCGCCCAAATCATTGTTATCAAATTACAAACTTGCACAATATCAATATTCTCTTTCAGACTCAAAACGCCACATTTGTGTGCCATTGTTTACGATTTTAACCTTATACAACTCACAAATAAATAGCGGACTGCTGTCGGGGAATCACACATACTTTCAGTCGGCGAGGTCCTTTCGCACTACCACGCATACACGATTGGTTGCCGGAAGGTCTTCACATAGTTTTTGCACCGTACTTATTCGTCTTCCAAATACTTTAAAAAATTTTTTTGTTCATTTACAGGAGGGTTTTCGCACTCTTTGTATGAAAACAGCCTGTCCGCGTCCGCCCAAAGGAGAGTCCGCCCAAGAGAGGTTGATTTTCATGGAATTTCATATACCTAGTTCCGGACTATGAAAAAATGTACGCTTAATAGAGATGTCCGCTTATTAGGGGTGTCCGTTATGAGAGGTTTTTCACTGTAGCGTGCTAAAATTCATAAAATTCTCCATGAAATACTAACATCAAAACACAGTATAATAATAAAAGGTTTTCGCTCCGCCACTGGTGGTTGACACACGTTGTGTCCAGTGCCGGCGCACGCCTAATTACAGTGTGCACATGATTTTTTTTATTTTTCCTCTGGCGTTGACCAATCAGAACTCAAGTTAGGTATCGGTATAGTTATTTTCGACGGCGAACTGTGGCGGTGATGTCAGATTTACAATTTGAGAAAATATTTCAAATATACAGGGTGTTGTGGAAATTACTTATTATATTTAAGCAGGCAAATCCTGAGATGAAACTAAATTGAAGAAGAATAACCATAAATGGCTCTTTGAATTATTGTACAAAAAATACACTTTATATGAAATATCAAAATTTACGTGGCAGCTACTGAGGACGTTCGCAATCAATAATTTATTGAGGCGGTGTTGTCATATTACAACACAGAATTGTAAAGGCACGTGTTCAGTTTTTGACAACAACACGTCTTTGGCCAGCGTTATCACTTCTTTTTCAAACTTTTTAGAAAAAGATACTGCAATTTTAAGGTACATACTCTCTTATCTTCGATCTTATATTCCGTTTTATAATTAAATTCCTTAAAAAAATAAAACACAAAAAGTATATTTTGCAACAGAACCAACAGTAGGTAATATGATACAAATTTGAAATCACATCACAATATTTCTTATTATGAATTATTTCACAACAGAAAAAAAATCGGGTAATGCTACAACTAACACAACGTTTAAAATTCGTATACATCGAGCACGTGGAACCCTCGAAGCGTCATTCCATCGCCGAGTCTCGAAACATACTGAAGAAGCGATAGCCGCGAGCGGCAGGTATCCAAGCAAGGGCGAAATATGCGGTGTGATCTGACAACACTGTTAGTATACTCTAGTGACCCACATTGTTGCTAACTGCATCCAGATGGCAGGGCGAGACAGTATGTGGGTAAAAAGGGGTTTTACCTTAGTATTTAGATATTCGATTTAAAAAAAAAGTATGTAGACTTTCTCTAGGAAACCCTAGGAGTCACCAATTTAAATATAATAAGTCATTTCCATAACACCCTGTATATCATAATTTCTATTCTTCCAAATCATCATTAATATAATTTTGCAATAAAGAATTGATATGAATATAAAATATACATTGTGATCCAAGTCTTCATTTACAAGGTAATTTAAACTCGGTATTTTACCAGTAAAGACGAGTGAAAATTAAAAAAAAAAATTTATTAAGACAACTTGAAAATCTCGCTCTTAGGTTTTTATGTTTTGTCCGCATTCTTTTCACTGTTTCAGACTAATGTGCCAAACTATACGCAGTATTGCGGGTGCAATATAGGTCGACCTCTGTAGCTAGGAAAGGAATGCGGGCAAGACAATTTCTTGGGCTAACAATGTTGTCACATATATTAAATTTTAATTTAATAATCTCTTACTGAGAAAAACCTAAAATTACATTTACCCATTTAAAATAAATATACAGGGTGCCCCAAGTAAAGTGGCCTATTAGAAGTATCTCGAGAACTAAATGAGATTATTTTGAAAATTTGGCTGTGGCTATAAGAGATGGTTTTCTACGTTTATAATTTTCGATGGTACGGAATTGCCGGATCATACCGAAAATGGGAGCAACTTCGGAATTTTAAATGAATTACCCCATATATTATATTTTTTTGGAATCTAGGTAAAAATCTAGAATAGTTTTCTGTATAATATCATATACCTATCTTTAAGAGTTTCTGAATTATAAATAATTTTTTGATTTATTTAACGCCGTATCGGGACTTGAAAAGAAAATCGTATCTTTTTAGCGGCTACAGCTAGAAAGCTGAAAATTTGACAATAGTTTCACAAGACCATCGCAATTTTATAATTTTGAACAGTATTTAATTAGTTTTATACAGGGCGTCTCCATAAAAATATTTCTGAGGCAGATGAATTACTGCAAAATTTTCTTTTTTTTAAATGGGAACCCTGTATTTGATATGTTTTGCTAATGGAGGATCGAATTTTCTATCTAATGATATTAAGTATTCCTATACCTATCTTCAGTATTTTCCGAGTTATAGCGAAATTTAAAAATTATCTTATAAAAATATATTTTTTGGTAGTTGGCTGTGGATTCAAAGAAACAAAATAATGAAAAATCCATGTGACGTTATGTCTGTGTTGTTGTAAAAAAAAATGGTTAACCAATAAGGAATTTATAAATAAATAAATAAACAAAATGAAAATTACGCAACAACACTAATAAAATAACTAATAACTAAATTGTTTAAAATCCTTTGCTCTTAAACATTCATAAATTGTGGTTATAACATGTTAATTTGTCACTTTTTTCATTTCTTTCCCTTCGAGAGACTCCAAAGCTGTTCGTACTCGATTTTCTAAATCTTCCCTTGTTGTGACGGGTGTCTTGTATACTATTTCTTTAATCCTACCCCATAGATATAAATCTAGGTGGGTAAGATCCGGAGACCGTGGGGCCATTTCCATGGACCGCCTCGTCCAATCAACTTTTTTGGAGTCATAGGAGCTGTATCAGGATGCAGTTCATTAAATTTTCTGCAAGTTCTAGATAAAACTCTACCACACTCCCCATGAATATAAAATAAACTTTAAATATTTAAGCTCGAATAAGGTGAATTAGCCATTTTTATTACAACAACACAGTCATAACGTCACATGGATTTTTCATTATTTTGTTTCTTTGAATCCACAGCCAACTACCAAAAAATATATTTTTATAAGATATTTTTTAAATTTCGCTATAACTCCGAAAATACTGAAGATAGGAACATATATATATATATATAACAATATCATTAGATAGAAAATTCGATCCTCCATTAGCAAAACATATAAAATATCCTATATTTAAAAAAAGAAGATTTTTGCAATAATTCATCTGCGTCAAAAATATTTTTATGGAGACGCCCTGTATAAAACTAATTAAATACTGTTCAAAATTATAAAATTGCGATGGTCTTGTGAAACTATTGTCAAATTTTCAGCTTTTTAGCTGTAACCGCTAAAAAGATACGATTTTCTTTTCAGGTCCCGATACGGCGTTAAAAAATCACAAAATTATTTATAATTCAGAAACTCTTAAAGATAGGTATATGATATTATACAGAAAACTGTTCTAGATTTTTACCTAGATTCCAAAAAAAATATAATATATAGGGTAATTCATTTAAAATTGCTACCACTTTCGGTATGATCCGGCAACACCGCACCATCGAAAATATTTTACAAACGTAGAAAACCATCTCTTATAGCTACAGCCAAATTTTCAAAATAAAATCTCATTTAGTTCTCGAGATACTTCTAATAGGTCACTTTACTTGGGGCACCCTGTATAAGGAACTAATATGCTAAGTAAAAAATTGGGTCGGCAAGAAGGGGCCCACTTACTAAGCCTTACCGTGGGGTGCAAAAGTGCAAGCAGCACAGAAGGCTTGTATCTTGTAAATAAGCAATACTAATTATGCTAATGCCAGAGGGTGCAAGCCAAATGCACTTTTTTGCACCCCCCTACCGACGCCCATTTCTTGCCCTTTATACAAATATTCATCATTTATCCACATTATTCCCTCATAAAAAGTAATAACAGAAAATTTAAAGAATAATCCAGCCATTATATCATCACTTTATTTTATGGCACTGATTATTGTTATGGCTTTCCACCGTGTTATTTCAAAAATGAAAGATGCATCCACCTTTGCAGTCCGACGTAAGAAATTCAAAATGGCCGGAATTTCCGGTTCGCGCCATTTAAACTTCCGGTCCGATTATTGGAGAGTTGTTGCAATGGTTTTGGATATATATATAGTATACATGTAAGGAAAAATTATTATTTCCCACACCACCCGATGATAGTTTATAGAATAAGGGCGTATTTTTGTCTATACAGTAGCAATTTAAAATACTAATTCAGATTGAATGGCACTACCAAGAAAAGGAAGCCTTTTCCACTGATAGATGTCACCAAATTTCAATTTTTCATTCCCTGTATTCGTCCTATGTATCTAGTCAATGCTTCTCACTGAAAGATCACTTTACGAACTTGTAATGTAAATATCCGTTTTGCGAATGCAGTGCCAAAACTCTTTTTAAACCTCTGGCCACCGCAAATTTTCCGGATTTCAGGATATCTTCCGTGAAAGAAATATTGTTTTATGTATTTTCGGGATGTTTGAAATTCACTACGTCCATTCTGAGGTCCTGAAGGAATTAAACTGTATTTTCTAGACACTTATTTTATAAAAATGTAGTATTTTTGTGCTTTCAAGCTATAGAAAATGTGGTTCTTAAAATAACATTAGGAGAATGCTATATGAACTTGATATTTTTATACAATACAGGGTGATTCACGACCAACGATTTTTCGATAAGTCTTTTTTAATTAATATTTTGGGATTTCTATCATTTCCGTTATACCGGACCTACCAATATCTCAACAATCATATTTTAAATATAACGTGGATACTTTAGCGACATTTTGAGATTTTACCCAAGATTATAAACATAATAATACAGGGTTATTTTTTTACAACCTGACATATGCTAACTTTTTTATTTGAAAAGATAGACCTATAGTTCCTCAAGCAAAGTTTTAGGAATTAGTTCAACTAAAAAAAATGTGTAGAAAAAATACACGAGTTGTTGCCAGATTGGACGCTATTTAAAAAATACCCAGGTAGTCCGTCCCTGCAGCTGTGAGTAATTCACCACTTCCTTGGATAGTCATTTGAAGGGTATTACCTTGTATACAGGGTGTCCGCTAAGTAATTGGACATGGAAAATCCACAGACTCCTTACGTAAAAATATTAGGGTTTAATTATACTTACCTATATCCGAAGTTGATATGAACTGAGATACAGGGTGTTAAAGTTAAAACTTCATTTTTGTTTTTATCTAATAACTTTGACAGAAACCAACGGATTTTTACAAAATTTGGCAATTATGGTTTTTAAGGATGAGAAACTGATTTTGTGGTGAAATTTTAATGTACAATGTAGGGGGCGCTGCCTGCGGGATTTTTTCACATTTATTAGGTAATAACTTTTTGTGTCTGCGTGTATTTAAGTTTTTAATGAAAATAATACTTTTCTCATATTTATTACGTAAAAAAGGTAAACTAATTTCAGGTCGCTCAGAATTGCCGTTTCGGAGATATATGCATTTATATTGTTTAGTGCCAATTATTAATTTGCAAACAAAATTTTTTTTTAAAGTAACCTATGAGAAAACAAATGCAATTTAGAGATGCAGTTTCTATGAAACCTCTATGTTGTTATTTGCTTGTTGATTATTGTAAAATAGCTGCGTAAAAAATGTTTCATTTTTGAGTTTATCCTAAGTTAAGTAACAATGCCGAAACACAATAATCAACAAACAAATAACACATGGCGGTTTCATAGCAACTGTATCTCTAAATTTCATTTGTTTTCTCAGGTTACTTTAAAAAAAATTTTGTTTACAAATTATCTCCGAAACGGTAACTCCGGGCGACCTGAAATTAGTGTACCTTTTTTACGTTAAAAATATGAGAAAAGTATTATTTTCATTAGAAACTTAAATACACGGAGGCACAAAAAAGTTATGACCTAATAAATGTGCAAAAAATGCCGCAGGCAGCGCCCCCTACATTGCACATTAAAATTTCACCAAAAAATCAGTCCCTCATTCTAAAAAAACCATAATTGCCAAATTTTGTAAAAATCCGTTGGCTTCTGTCAAAGTTATTAGAGAAAAACCAAAATGAAGTTTTAACTTTAACACCCTGTATCTCAGTTAATATCAACTTTCGGATATAGGTAAGTATAATTAAATCCTAATATTTTTACGTAAGGAGTCTGTGGTTTTTTCCATGTCCCATTAATTAGCGGACACCCTGTATATCATATTTAAAAAAATTAAATATACCTGGTGGCTCAATAATTATGTGTAAAAAACTTGATTCCATTGGAGCTCGTTGGGAGCGCATATCTCCGAACAGGAGGCCTATACGAAAAAAGTTTAAATGAGCTTGTAGGACTTTCTCACTTGTCTTCTTCATATTCGGTAGATTTTCCACATTTTCCCGGACACCCTGTATAATTAACTACCTTTATTTTAACAGGTAGAAACATCTCTACAAGTATCCTGATGAATTATCCTTTAGAGACACCCTGTACATAATGATCCTTTTTTAGTGGCATACGGGGAACCCCTATACCTTATAATCTTTAGAGAGTAGTAATTTCCTACTTTCGTACGTTGTAATCAGGTTAGCACAACTATAAACAAACTCGCATCAGAACAAAAGAACTTAGGTGTTAGCAAGATGTGGTTAACTTTCTACTTCGGTTCCAAGTTACGCCGGTGCAGAGTAAAGCATAATTTTGTTACTGAAGTTAGTGGAATTTGAAAACTGGCGATAACTCCATGGGGTGTTTCAATAGTGGAACAAAGTACGAAAATTACTCCATTGATTTTATTAAGAAGAATTCTTAAGTAGCCTAACAACATAAGTCGATGTGAATATTACACGGAAACAAGACTATACTTAGTGAAATTAATATTGTAAATATTTTATTGTACGATTTCCTGTAAAAAAGTATTAATTACATTTTCCATTAATAATCCGAACCAAAATAATATTGAACATATAATTTATAAGAAACTACAGTTAGAATTTCTAATAAATTTAGTAAAATCAAGTAATTACTAAAATATAAGGTACAGTACGTTTCACGAAAATTGGATACGACTTAATGATTTCCTGGGTCGGTCCCATTGTGTCGACAAGAACTTGGCAATAAACAAGTGAAGTATGAAGGGACGGACTAAGGAAAACAAGTAATGATATGATTATATTAATGTAATCAAATGAAATAACATTTTTAAATATTACTAGTCATATTTATTTACATTTATAATGTCATTCTATAGATAGTTCTGTTAGCTATCGCTATCCTCATCAAAATTGATTATAATTGGATCAATTATACGATCCAGACTAATATACGAATTTTCTACAGTTATTACGTGACGGACTGAATTTTTCCAACTACCTGGGGGAATATCATTAAAGCATTTTCGTATTAATTCTACAACACTAGAACTTAAAGTCGGAGAAATATTTTCAGACCTAACCAGGGATTTTAACTGGTGCCACATATGCTCTATGGAGTTAAAAATGCAATAATAGGGTGGGAGCCGTAGCACTGTATGTTCAATTTCTTGTGCCAATGTGTCACAAACATATACTTTTTTTATACAAAATGTCTTTAAAACTTCTAAAAGATCACTTTTTTTATAACTTTCTTCAAAATATATATCATCGCCGCCATGTAGTTCTGAATCTTAAATTTTGTATTATTTGAGCTTGGAGCTTTATGTAATTGGCGACTGTGATAGCTCGCATTGTCCATTACTATCACGCTATTCTGAGGAATGTTTGGTAAAATACAATTCTTGAACCATTCCTCAAAAACTACCAAATTTTACCACAAAAAGATATTTAAATATAAATTAAGCAACCTACAACCTACCTGATGTGCCTATATTTAATTATAATTATTACAATCAAGTCCTTTCCACATAATAATAATAAACGGTCATAAATAATGGGATGGCTCAGGTACTTTTACGGCAGTCATTAAGTTATATCCATTTTTCGTGAAACAGTCTTTAGATGTACCGATACTTTCATAGGGTATCTCCGTAATTGTTAGTGCTATCAAAAAAGTAATGTAGGTGTCATGTGCTCTTTTTGGGTCAAACTTCAGATGGTAAAATCAAAATTATCGCTCGCTTAAGAGATACGGGGGGAAAATCAAAAAATTGACAATTTCAAAATTACCGTATATTTTCTTAGTTAAATGAGATACCGAAAAATGTTTCATACAAAACTTTGTTTATAATGATTGTTGAATAATCTGCCGTTTTCAGAATAAGTATACGGGGTCAGGTAAACAAGTTATCGGACCTAGCCTTATTTTTTTAAATGGAACACCCTGTGTATTTTAATCTAAAAATATAGCATAATAAATTCTCTTCTCATACACCAATTTTACCTATTCATTTGTGAAAATGACTTATTAACATTTTGAAAAATTTGATATGAAAGTGGAAAAAACGAAGAAATGGCGCAAAATTTATATTTTGTTCACTATCTGGAAAGACGGCAACCATTTAAGGACATATTCCGACGACTGGATCATAATTTAAAAATATACGGCTCCTTTACTATGCCGAGATCAAAAACTTATAATTAACAAAACAATGAAAATGAAGAAAAGTTTAAATAAATCGCCTAGGAAACCAATTATAAGTATATATTTGAAAAGAGAATTTAAAATGCTATCTTTTTAGATTACAATGTACAGGTTAGGTCCGATACCTTTTTTACCTAACCCCGTATACGTATTCTTATTTTTTCATAGTCCGTATGAAATTCCATGAAAATCAACCTCTCTTGGGCGGGTTTTCATACAAAGAGTGCGAAAACCCTCCTTTAAACGGACAACAAAAATTTTAAAGTATTTAGGAGACGAATAAGTACGGTGCAATCTCTCTGAAGAGAGACTTGCAACCAAGCGCGTATTCCTGGCAGCGCGAAAAGACTTCGCCGAATGAAAGTCTGATTCCCCGACAGCAGTCCGCTGTTTATTTGTGAGTTGTAAGGTTAAAATCGTAAACATTGGCACAAAAATGTCGCGTTTTGAGTCTGAAAGAGAATATTGATCTTGTGGAAGTTTGTAATTTGATAACAATGATTTGGGCCAGATCATTAACATTGATAGCAATGTGCTATTAGAAGATGATAGTGACCCCATTCCTACCATCACATCAATACCTGACGTCTCTGATGAAGATGATGAATGCAGTAATCAAACAAATGTCACCAATTATCAACAAGCCATTAGTATGGTCAAGGAATTACAAGAGTATGCAAAGAATAGAGGACTCTACAGCAATGGAATTGTTATCAGTTATCAGACTTGGAATTACATTTTCAAGATTGAAAGTATAAAACGCAAACACGTCAAACTACGTTATTAGATTTTTTTAGTACTACATCCTAACTAAAACTAGCGTATTCTTGTTAGGTTATGTTTATTCGTACATACATATACATAGTAATAATTTTGCATTTACATATTACCTAATACCAAATTTCCCATGGGCGGACACCTCTATCTCGACATTTAGACTGTTTCGTTGGTGTCCGCCTAAGAGAGATTTCACTGTACCACACTTTGGTCAAAATTGTCATTTTAAATTCGCATCTGCCAATATAGTATGGTATTAAATTAAAAATATATTGGATTTGACGTATGTTTGCCAACTTATTCGTTAATTTTCTGCATAAATCGCCAGTCCGCCTGGTGCATTTCTCGTATAACCGTTAATGAACATAATTTAAAACCTAACGCCATGTACTCCTTGTTCGTTTGTTAGTTTACAACACTTCTCATATTTCATTCATTTGAATATTTTCTATAATCAAGTGGGCGATATTCATGTAACAAGAAAAATAAAAATATCTTAAAACTTTAGATGCATTGTGGAAGAAAATGTGGGCGGACGTAAGCTTTTGTTTTTGGTACCTTTACAACGTTATTTCGAAATATTTAGTATTATGTTTCTTTCAAATCTGATTGGTTAATAAAATCGTCGAAATCTATAATCAATCGTTGACTCTACAGGGTCCTGCATCTCACCTCCCGTCTTCTACAGCTCAGTTATTAATTAAGTTAGGTGTTTGATATTTTGCATACTTTACCCGTATCTAAGGGTGCGTTTCAGGAACATATTTTCGTTTATACAGGGTGTCCCAAAAAAGTGTGACGTCATGATGATATATTTTTCTAGGTTACATGCCATATATTTTGTTACTTCCTTGGATGCCTCTTGTAGTTATATCCCTAAAATTTTATTGAAATCGGTGCAGTAATATCGGCGAAAAAAAATAAAAACTAAGAAAAATCAGTTTTGCACCACTAGATTTAAAAATTAATTAAAAATGGAAATACTGCCTCATTAATAACATTATACAGGGTACTTATTAAATAAGGTCCAACAAATGTTGATAATCAAGTTTGATTGATACGAATTTTACAGGGTGTCCAAAGTTTCGTGTCAAATATTCCAAACTGTAAAGCACTTTATTTTTCTTATTTCCAATTGGAGCCCCTGTATATTTTTATATCATTCGATGCGGAATTAAAAATAAAATATTTTTTCCGATTACAACCCTATCGCAATTCGTGGCACATTCAGAGTTATTTGCAGAAAACTAATTTTATCAACTATTCTACAGCCATTTTAATTAATAAAAATCCAAGGTGGCTGTAGAATAGTTGATAAAATTAGTTTCCTGCAAATAACGCTGAATGTGCCACGAATTGGGATAGGGTAGTAATAGGAAAAAATATTTTATTTTTAATTCCGCATCGAATGATATAAAAATATACAGAGACTCTACTTGAAAATAAGAAAAATAAAGTGCTTTAAAGTTTGGAATATTTGACACGAAATTTTGGACACCCTGTGAAATTCGTATCAATCAAACTTGGTTAACAACATTGTTGGACCTTATTTAATAAGTACCCTGTATAATGTTATTAATGAGGCACTATTTCCATTTTTAATTAATTTTTAAAACCAGTGGTGCAAAGTTAGTTTTTATTTTCGCCGATATTACTGCACCATGCAAAATTTTAGGGATATGTAAGTAACCACAAGAGGCATCCAAGGAAGTAACAAAATATATGGCATGTAATTTTTAAAAAAATTTATCATGACGTCACACGTTTTTGGGACACCCTGTATAAACGAAAATATTTTCATGAAATGCACCCTAAGATACGGGTAAAGTGTGCACAATATCAAAAATCTAACTTAATTAATAACTGAGCTGTAGAAGACGGGAGGTGAGATGCAGGACCCTGTATAATCATTATAGAATTTATAGCTTATGTTAATTATCAAGGATCTTAAATCAAGGAGGAGACGGCTTTACTTCACAGTTTTTGAAGAATAAACAATTCACATTCTTAGGTAGCTTTTAAGCAACTTTCCAGAAAAACAATCGGGGAACTCTGAAAATTATTATAATTTTTCTTCGTTGTTTTCTGCTAATTAGACAAAAACATTACGTCGCCTTCGAGCGTTCAGAACGTACTTGCTATAAAGCCCTTATTGGAACGACCGTCTTTCATAGCTGCCTTCACAACTGTCATATTTGTCGTTATTGTTAAACAAAATTCTTTGTTGTTTTTAGTGTTTGTGTGTTAAATTTAAGTATTGTTTGTAGAAAAAATAGTACTTCTTAACTGAATATGGTAAAACTGTGCCAAGTCTGCCGTCAAATGGATAAAATACAGACTTTGAATATACTTTGAGTCACGTCCATCGATTGTTTCTTTTTCCTATCCAAGACGTATCAAACCGATCAATTGTTAGAATGGAAATATATTAATTAAAACTCAAAATACCTCTCAGTTTTTCAGTCTGCTTAATAACATTTTCTAAAATATAAAAGGTTTCAACTGTTAATTCGCGAAAAAATGATGCCCCAACTCCGCCCCTTCTGGAGATATGATTAATTAAATTTTATTGTTTTTGCAGTTGAAAATCGCGTTAATTCGCGAACTCATTGAGATATCGGGATCGGGTTTATTCGAGCTTACGCGCTCTGTCAAGCTCTTCAATGTTGCTTTTCACATTTTTTTTGTAGCATCAAAACCGGCTGAGTTATTTTCAATTTCCCGTTGTAGGTTAGATTTACGGGGCCTGCCCCCCTTCCATGCGGCGCCCTACACAAATCATTTCAGAATATCGAGGGGATCCTACTGTAGTGATTGGGGCAAAAAAATTACTCGATTTCGTCAAGGGATTTTCGAATACCGGAACTATAATCCCAAAGCTGAATCAGTTACGCTTGGTCAGTTCCAGTAGTGGGTTCACATCCCTAAGTTATGCTGATTTGCATGCAAAAAATTTAATTCTCCACATGTTGTACGCTGAACATGATTCTTCTCCACCCAACTATTATACCAAGGCGTAATTTTTATACACGCTTCGTTCGCTTATCAGAAAATCAACTCACTTTCTGACCTACACTCACAATTCTACTTTTACGGCGTTTTAACGACGTCGCTAAATGACCATTTGGATATCCGATATGGCCAGCTGCTCCACTCCGTCTAAAATTGTATTGTTCGCCTCACTCGGAAGCCTATGGAATATTGTACTAGGAGTGGTTAGTGAGAAAGATAGAAAATGGTATTATATGGAATATTGAACTAGGGAGTAGTTGGAAAGAAGGACAGAAAATAATAATGCCCTTTAGGACTATTAGCGTGTCGTTATAGGAGTTTAATGTGTACTAAGAGGTTGGTTTTGTTATTTTAGGGCTCTTGAAGTTGATATAGAGTTTAAGTTTATTACTTACAGTTTGTGGGGTTTTTGTGACTGAATATTAATTCTATGGTTAGATGGCAGTAATGCTATATACACTAGGGTGGCCCTTAGCTACTCTTGGTGAAATTTTTTTGCGCTACCCTCCGGTTTGATGCCATTGCATGACAAAAAAATCTGTGTAAAATTTCAGCTCAATCGGATAAAGGGAAGAGATGCCCCGCAGGGGTCGGCAATCTTTCGAGGCAGAAGAGCCAAAAGTTATAATTTACACAATTTCCCAATTTTAAAAGAGCCACTAAAGGTCGCAATTTGATATCGAAAGAGACACAACTTGACATCGAAAGAGCCGCATGCGGCTCGCGAGCCGTAGGTTGCCGACCCCTGACCTAAATAGAAACATCCGACGACGGCGTCATTCGAGAGCTTCCGACGGACTGACGACAGTAACGACGCGTGTCACGGGGGAGGGGGAGCGATTACAAGTGGCTGAGAGATAGAATCGGTACCTAATCCTCGTTAATCGATTTAGAACGAATTTTTAATGTTTTTTTTCGATAAAATAAATAATATTTGCGTATGAAACTAAAGAGCCGCAGCTTCACATCCAAAGAGCCGCATGTGGCTCGCGAGCCGCAGGTTGCCGACCCCTGCCCTAGAGCCTTGAAAATCAAGAAAAAATCATAAAATATCTATGAAACGACCAGTTATTGATCGCTTTAGAGCCCATTTTGGATAAATAAAAATGTTTCTCCCACAAATTAAAAAAAATAATTAACTAATGTTCAAACAACATTTTTTGGGCTTCTCTTTAATAAATTTAGCCATAAGATTAATGAAAAAAGTACTTTTAATACCTACACAATATTTTTTATTATTATTAAGGTTTTAGAGCCCAGTAATTAATATAGTAATTTGGGATAAAATCCAGTGATTGATATTTTTTATTAGCAAATAAGCTAAAATTAGGATTCAATCACATCAATAGATAGATGCAAGGCCATATGTGATACATGGCCATCAACAAATAGAAGAACGGGACATTCGATTTGTTCCTATTGGAGCCAGGGCACAAATATATTAGTTACAAAAACATAAAATGTTCATCCACAAATTTATCCATTTTTGGAGATGCTGCCACGTAGTAGCGTCAAAATGAAAGTTTTGGTTTGGTCGGGAATTTCTGAATAAATCCATACTGGCTGAGAGAGGGGTTAAGCTTATGGAAGATTATAATATATTATTTAAGAAAAAGAAACAACCGAAATATAATTATCGCCGAAAGTTCCAGACTCTAAAAAAGCGACTTAATCTCTGCTTCAAGATTTGTAGTAAATAACAGATTTTCACATTTTTCTCGGAAACCATCAGTTGTACGTAAAAAAGTGATAGATGAATTATATGCATTTTTTATAGATCTATAACTTTTATATAAAACGTTTTGCTTATATTTGATATTTAGCAAGATAAATAGATAAAATGGATTTTTTTTTCTCTTATTTAATGATTACTTGATTTTCAAGGCCCTTGGGGCACCCTTTCCTTTTATCCGATTGACCTCAAATTGTAGATAGGGCACCAAACCGGGGGGTGGGAAGGGGGGGGGGGGGGAGATAGCGAAAAGAACATAATTCAAACTTTGAACAATGAGGGTCATATATTATTAAATGTTAAATTTGACATATTATACTAAAACAAGAACTTCTTTGCTTTAATTGTATTTCTTATGTAGCTCCGGGAGTATTGTCGAGCGATAATTAAAACTTTAAATTAATGGCATACGCGTTGTTATACTTTAATTTAATCTGCAATACCTTGCGGGATTTAGTTCAACACGCGACAAGAGTCAAACCTGAAGACTGAAATTTGCTAGTGGTTGGTTACTGGCAACTTCTCTGTGGAAATCCAAGAAGTGATATCGACGCTTGAAAGCTATTTTAAAAATTATAGCGGTGGAAAACTATCGATATTATCAATATTTCTATAAAAGTTATCGCTATCGATATATCGATAGTATTTATCGTACTATCGATAGTAGTAATCAATAAACGTTGACGAGGCCTAGGGAACCTTTTTTTTATATGTCGATTATAATTGTTTTTTTTAGGTCTCACGCTCTGGATCTCGTGGAGGCCACGAATGAAAGGAATGATCTATTTTTGCACTAGTTACAAAGTAAGGTTGAATGGATGCTAACTGTAGCGCCTAAAGGATGATCACTAGACATCGGATTATATGCATTTGCATATTTGCATATGCAAATGCATATAATTCCATTTTTATAGCGTTATTGCCTATTTTGGTACTTTTTCATTGATAGTGCATATTTCAGTTATACGTGTTAGGCGGGTTGTATTATGCTGTCGACACGTCTTCCTCGCAATCAATCAAATCTTGCTCTTATTGCAACACATTTCAGCAAATTGCCCGATGCAATTGAGAAACTAGCAACTAAAAACCTTCCTCTGTGCAAGTCCTTGGAAATATTAGAAAAATTGATTGAACAGAGTAACGCCCTTCCGAGTTCACTATCGCAAAAGGTTCGTGGCAAATTAAATGCAGTTTTGTATAAAAACCCCGGCCTTGAAGGAATAAAGAAAATTGACGCATTTATCAAGGTCTCTGCAGAAATGGCGCCAAATTTCAAGTTCTGTCCGGTAACGTCAGTTGACGTCAAAAGGTCATTTTCAGCCTATAAATTAATATTAAGTGACAAACGGCACAAGTTTTCTGTAGAAAACCTAGAAAAATATGTTATTGTTATTGTCACAAGAATTATAACAATAACTAATATGAATATATGTATGACATATAAATATAATGTTAAAATAAACGCAAATTGTAATAATAAATGGTTTTTGATTGTGCATATTTTGTGCATATTTCGCCCTTTTTTAGTGCATATTTGCATGCATATTTTGGCATTTTGATAGTGCATATAATCCGATGTCTAATGATCACAAATGGGGAATAAACACAACACCCCGCAAAAATTGGACATACAAGAGCCACGAATCTAATCATCGATGAGCTCTTGGAAATGCAAACTGATCGTATGAGGGCAACATACGATTTCACAAAGCCTTACAAGATCGACTTTGATAAATGGACGAACAGTGCACCTACGTCGTTTGACAAGGGTCTAGTTTGGTACACCGATGGATCAAAGACCGCCAACGGTGTGCATCTACGCCTCAGTATACTGGAAGTTCATGCCATACAAGCGAGTGTACTACAAAATCTTGAAAGGGGCTACTATAACCAAAAGATATACATCCTGTCGCACAGCCAAGCTGCTCTTAAAGCTCTGAACTCCAATCGGTTTACTTCATAACTTACACTGGAGTGACATACCAACCTAAGAGAACTGACGGCCAGGGGGAACAAGGTGGAACTCTTGTGGGTCCCTGGCCACTCTCGGATATTAGGTAATGAGAAAGCGGATGAACTAGCGAGAGTAGGATCCGCTCAAAGTCTCAGGGGCCCCGAACCGGCCTTTGGGATATCAAAACACGCAACAAAATCAACATTAGATAGATGGTCGAAAAAACAACACCTATCTCGATGGCAAGGGTTACCTGGTCAAATACACGCACGGGCCGTAATTGGAAAACCATCGGAAATACTATCGAATGGGATGCTAACTCTGACGCGGCCCCAGCTGAAACAGGTGATGGGTCTGCTAAAGGATCCATTGAATGCAGACTCTGCGGCGAAGAGGATGAAACCGCCTCACACATAATATACCGCTGCGTGGCGCTGTCTCCTAGAAGACATGCAGACTGTGCGGCGAAGAGGATGAAACCGCCTCACACATAATATACCGCTGCCTGGCGCTGTCTCATAGAAGACAAAATATCTTCGGGAACATACAACGTGGTGATAACCTACCACGTGGCAAACTTGGTAGAAGGTTACTGGACCTCATAGAAGGAACAAACGTCTTCTAACAAGACTAACAAGATAGGGGTACACAATAAGCCGAAAGGATGCAGTGATAGAAGTTCGGGCCTTTAAACTGACCCCCGCCTTTAACCAACCAACCAACCAACCATCGATAGTAGTAATTAGTCCTAAAATAAACGTTGACGGGGCCCAGGGAACCTTTTTTTTTAGATGTTGATTGTAAATTTTTTTCTTAAGGTCTCACGCTCTAGATCTCGTGGAGGCCACGAATGAAAGGAATTTTATTTATATACAGGGTCCGCAAACGAAGCGTGGACGGAAGATTAAATCGTTATCGAAGAACTTATCACCAATATTGAAACAGCTTGAGATATTGGATTAAAAGCGGCATGTTTTAAAAATATTTTACATTATACAGGGTGGCCCAAAAAAGTGTGACAGCATAAAGTTATATTTTTTTAAATGGGACACCCAGTATTTTATTGCATATTTAGGTTTGTATTACTATCGTTTATAAGTGCCTCAAATTTTATTTAATTTGGTTCTGTAGTTTCGGAGAAATAAAATAAAAACTAAAAAAAAAAGTTTTGCAGTCCTGAATAAAAATATCAAAAAAAACAATCCAGAACAATTTTTCTAACCTCGGCATTGAGTGAAATTTATGACAAGAGGTCTAGAGATACTATGAAAGTAATTGCGTTCATTTATTTTATACAGGGTGTTCATAATAATCTTTCAAAAACCCCACATTTTAAAACAATTTTTCTCAAGTTTTTCAAATGGAACACCCTGTATATTATTTGGCTATTTGACGTATAATTCATAGACAATTTTTTTTTGTAATACAAGCATATAAGTTATATCCAGCCGTTTTCGAAATAATTGTAAATATTATAAATTATGTTGTTTAAATAGAGTTTTTATTGGGAAATTTTGTTATAGGCGACTAGACTAATAATTGTAAACTAAAGTTAATGTTCAAAATAGCTTCCTTTTACTTAATTTAATGATTTTCCTCTACTGCCAACAGAACTCTTAATTCATTTTCTTCATTAATAACGGGTTTATTGATTATCATCCTTTGTGTGTACGCAGTGCTTCCTGTTGCTACAAATCTATGCAACAACTTCTCGAAAGTTTTTGGTCTCGGCTTTCTCTCAATATCTGGATATCTTTCAGCATACACTCGGCTCGCGAGGAGGTAATTTCGTGCACATTCACCCAGTATAAAAATCATATTTACCATTTCTAAAATTCGACATTTTGTGTAAGTTAGTACTTAATTTCGACGACTGAACAAATGTAAATAATTTTATTTAACTGTCATAGTGACAATCTAAACAAAAAGAAATCATGGCAACTCGATTAAAAATAAAAAATAAAATTAAATAATAAAAGTAGCAAAAATGTATGCTTTTAAAATTTATATCGAAATAACTAAAATACGGTAAACTCTAAGAGTAAAAGGAAGCTATTTTGAACTTTTACTTTAGTTTACAATTATTAGTCTAGTCGCCTATAACAAAATTTCCCAATAAAAACTCTATTTAAACAACATAATTTATAATATTTACAATTATTTCGAAAACGGCTGGATATAACTTATATGCTTGTATTACAAAAAAAAATTGTCTGTGAATTATACGTCAAATAGCCAAATAATATACAGGGTGTTCCATTTGAAAAACTTGAGAAAAATTGTCTTAAAATGTGGGGTTTTTGAAAGCTTATTATGAACACCCTGTATAAAATAAATAAACGCAATTACATTCATAGTATCCCTAGACCTCTTGTCATAAATTTCACTCAATGCCGAGGTTAGAAAAATGGTTCTGGATTGTTTTTTTTGATTTTTTTATTCAGGACTGCAAAACTTTTTTTTTTAGTTTTTAATTTATTTCTCCGAAACTACAAAACCAAATTAAATAAAATTTGAGGCACTTATAAACGATAGTAATACGAACCTAAATATGCAATAAAATACTGGGTGTCCCATTTAAAAAAATATAATTTTATGCTGTCACACTTTTTTGGGCCACCCTGTATAATGTAAAATATTTTTAAAACATGCCGTTTTTAATCCAATATCTCAAGCTGTTTCAGTATTGTTGATAAGTTCTTCGATAACGATTTAATCTTCCGTCCACGCTTCGTTTGCGGACCCTGTATATCGATTGTTAAAATAATTACCATTTTGTGGAACAACCGACAATATCGATAGTTTAGCAATTTTACTATCGATATATCGAACTTCAACACTATCGATAATTTTCCACATCTAAAAAAATTATACCTTTCTGGTATAATATAATAAATACTCATTTCAAATGCCCATTACTTTAAAAAAAAGACCGCGTATAAAAAATGTTTAATATTGTATTGTAGTATTATATTAATATACCCATAGCTTTTCTAACTTTTCTCTCAGTTTTAAATCTTTAACTGCACTAGTTACACAGTAAGGTTAAATTGACTTTGACATGTTACTTTTTATAAATTAATTTTATTAACTCATGTCAGAAACGGTTGGAGATGGGTATATGAGATTATTAACAAAAGTTACTTGAATTTTTACATATAATCGAAGAATGCCAAAATATACAGGGCAGTCCATTTAATATAACAATTAAAGTGTTAAAGATTCTTCTTCTGACGATAACTCTGGAACGAAAGAAGATATAGAACTGCGGTTTTCATGTTTTTCTTGCAAATATCTCTATTTTCCGATTATGATGTCAAAATTAATTATATCGTATGATTTAAGTCGATTGCGCATAATGGTACTTTGTGCGCTTTTCTTTTGAATCGTCGATATATATCTACTATGGAACGTAATTGTAACGTTAGATTAACATATTTTCTTGTTGCGCTGCTTTCCGAACAGGGCCTATAAATAACCGTTCCTATTTGGACAAACAGATGGAATTGGCAAAATGATGGACGCACAGGGCCTACTTGAGGCTGCAGGATTCGATTTCCCACGGGAGAACGTGCAGCAGGAAAAAGTGTCGAAAGAGGGCAGGAGACGCACATCATGGATATTGATTTGTGCCGTCTTCTTTCCGGGTTTGTATGTGAAATGAGACAATGAGGTAAAAAGGAGGGAGATCATTAAATTACGCAAAAGATGGGAAATTTTTTTTTAATGGCAGATTTTTCGATGTGCTGCAAGACAAGATGTGACGCGCGCTTCCAAAATTATCAAATTTATGCCGAGCGGTCGCCGAATCGCATTATGATCCATTGACGCGCGCACAAGGTTTGGCATTAACATTGACGAAATAAATATAAAAACCAGTGATGGATGGACGGCCACAGTCAATACATTTTTAAACTATCCCCGAACATACTTTAGATATTATTTTTAATTTTGGTACGTATGAATAAAAACCATATTTTAGTCAGAAAAGTTATTCAACTTGATTAAATCAATTAATTCTTAATTAAAGGCAAGAACGTTTGTTTTCATGTAGCGTTGATCATGCTAAAGCTAAACAGAAGAAATATACATGGAAAAATGTCAGTGACGTATCACGTTCTCTGTAAAAAATGTTTTCAGTCACGTCAATGGTGGATCGATAGAAGAACTTTTCTGAATGAAATATGTAGGTTTATAGGTATTGGGGATGAGACGGAAATCCGACAGTAGTACTGAGTCCGGCCGGATCAAAGATTAAGTCCAGCCGAATCTATTTTAAAATCTAAAAACATCATTTTGTTGATAAAAACCTATAAAATTTCTGTAAATAAAAAGTAGTAAAGGAGCCATAAAGGATTTTTCCTATAGTGCTTGTGTTTGATCATAATAAAAAAAAATTCGCCGGTATAGTAAACATAAAATCAAATAGGAATAAGTCAAGAGCATCATTAATTACCTTCTCTCGTGGCTGTTTCTTCTTAGAAAAAAAAAAAATAAAAACCGAAACACAAAATTTGAAATTTTTTCAAATATTTTGAAACCCTCTGTATTTATTTTAGATTTTTTTACGGCATATATATATTGGGCCCATAATTACGCAACCTTGGCCTAATTTAACTGACTTCGTATCTCTTACCGTTTCCGAAATCCCAATGATGAAGGCAGAATTTGTAATACCCTGTATAAATCGAGGCCGATTTAAAAACAAAAATTTTATCACCCTGTATCAAAAAACTCAAGCCGTTACGAACAAATTATGTTCACGCTAACTTTTCATAATAAATCGAAAGAATCACATTCTGATATACGTAAAACAAAGTTTTATTACCAAACGGCAAAAACAATAATTTGAATATGCACTTCAAAAACTAGAAACTCGTTGACAAAATACGATTTTCGATAAGGTAGTAAAAACATTCAGAGTTCAATGCCGAGGTTACTCATTTTCAACAGGCTATATTGGCAAAAGAAAACAAATTTTAAAGAAAAATTGTTTTTCTTTCGTTCGTATAAAGGTAGGGTGATTTTTTTCAGTATATTAAAAGAGGTAAAAAGAGATAACAAGTTTTGGTCATAAATTGAAAGAGATCATCTAGATACATTCGTTTGCATTTTATATATAGAAGCTCTTAAATTATTTACATTATTTCTTAGTTCTTAACTCACCCTGTATAAGAGGTAAGATGGTATGAAGCTATAAAGGCTGGAAGAAAATAATTTTAGCTTCAAGCCGTACAAAATTTTCCTGAGAACATAGTTGCAACTATTAAATTATATCTATGAGGGTAAAAAACTATATTTGCTTATATTTGGGAGGTTATTCTTGGGTCCATTTTCAGAAACAAGCTTCATATGAACATATGTTCTAAACGTCTTAACTGTTGAGATACAGGGTTTTAAAGATTTTCAAAAAATCTGATTTATTTTTTATTTTTTTTTTTTTTTGGGTGCTGGATGGGAAAACCTTCAAAAGGCGCTTGGCATGCAGGTTAGTAGGCGCCAAACAGTGTGGGATTTTTACCTCACTAAAAACCCACCCAGAAAGAGCATCGACTACTAGGGTCATTAGCTCGTAGAGTCTCCTTTAGGTAAGTATAGTTTTAATTAAATATCACAGATGGTAAGTATCACATAGTAAATGCTCGTGGGCGCTTTTCAGTTAAGTGTGATTAATGTTTTCTATAACATAATGTAAATATCACAGTTGGTAAGTATCACAGAAGGTAGGTATCACAGAGGGTAAGTATGACTACTTATTTTTAAATTTTGTCAAATAACTCTATACATTTCATATACTCTAAAGTATTTTTTATGTTTTGTGTTTGCAAATTTTGTGCAGTATTTTCTTTCAAGCTATATTGCTGTCTTTGTGCGTTATACACTGGACATTCACTGATAATATGTACTACTGACAGAGCTACATTACACTGATCACACATTGGTGCTGGTTCGCCTTTAAGAAGATGTTGATGAGTAAAACTTGTATGTCCTGTACGAAGTCTGGATGCTTTTGCGGTTTCCAGTCTACTTAGTCCTATGGAATCGAAGGTCTTTTTAACCATTGGTTGTACTTGACGAAGAAATGTATTGGTTCGATCCCATATGGCTTGCCATTCATCAACAATTTTCTTCCTTAACTTGTTTGTGAACACAGTTTTCCTAATAGCTCTATCATTTGCTGCTTGATTTACGTTTTGATCATCTTCTAGAATATCGGGGAATTCTACATCGATATCTCTTAAATACTCTAGGTATCGTATTGCGAGAGGGCGAGTAATGGTGGGTCTATTAGCGTACTCATTTTGAACAGGAAATATGGATTCATTGTTTGGATTTTTGGGATAAGATTTAACTCCTGCAAGGTAAGTTGTTTTTAGATTTTTTCTTCTTTGGTCTAGGGGCATTATAGCAGATTCACAATAGAGACTTTGGACAGGAGTCGTTGGGAATGCATTTAGACAATAGCGTATTCCCAAATTTTGTATTTTATCTAATCTGTTTAGATGAGTTTTTCTTGCTGAAGAGTACACAATGCTGCCGTAGTCTATCTTAGACAATATTAACGCCTTGTATATCATAAGAAGACTTTTCGGGTCAGCTCCCCATTTTGTATGTGCTAATACTTTTAAAATGTTTAGAGATTGTCTGCATTTTGTGTTCACTAGTTCAATGTGTTCTCGCCAGGTAAGTTTATTGTCGAATGTTAATCCTAGAAATTTGATAGTATTAACGCATTCGATGGTTTTTTCTTTTAAATATAACACAGGATCATAATGGGGTTTTCTAAGGCGGCAGAAATGTACGCATTTTGTTTTCTCTTCTGATAATTGAAAACCAATTTTTTCCCCATTTGCAATGATCTTATCAATTGCTGGTTGCAATATACGTGTAATGTCTCCTACTATTTTGCCGCTGAGAAGAATTGCTAAATCATCGACATAAAGACATTTTTTAATTTCTGGATTGACCTCTTGACAAATTTCATTTATAGCAATTGCAAACAGAGTGCAGCTAAGTGTTGATCCTTGCGGTACACCATTTTCCAAAGTTCGAACTGCTGAAAACTCATTTGCAACTCTCACCTTAAAACGTCTATTTTCAAGAAACGATTTGATTAACAAAGGTAATCTTCCTTTCAGTCCGAACCTTGACAATTTGTCTAGGATCCCATGCCGCCACGTCATATCGAAGGCACCTTTTATGTCAAAGAAGACAGCAACTAGGTGTTCCCTTTTTCGAAAAGCTTCCTGAACAGAATGTTCCAGTAAAACTAAATGATCTGTTGTCGACCGTTTCTTTCTATAACCTGCTTGATAGGGAACTAACAAATCATTTTGCTCCAAGTATTCTTGAAGCCTATTATTTACCATCCTTTCGAAGAGTTTTCCCATGCAGCAGGTGAGACTAATAGGACGAAACCCCGATGGTGATAGTCTATTTTTGTTAGGTTTAGGTATAGGAACTATCATTGCTTCTTTCCAGGATTCAGGGTAAGTATTTTCATTCCACAGTTTGTTATATAGTTTTAAAAGTGTTTCTTCTGTTATTTCGTCTGTTAAGTTTTTAAGCATATCATTTGAGATTGTATCTGTGCCTGGGGCTCCTATTTTAGATTGCTGAAGTGCATCATTTAGTTCTTTTAAACTAAAAGGTAAGTTATATTCTAACTCGTTTTCCGTTGTAAAATCTATATTTAATTCCATGTTATTTATTGTTTGTAGGAAGTTTAGATCGTAGTTATCATTGTTGCTGACTTTTTCAAAATGAGTGGCTATTGTGTTTGCTATTTCTATAGGATCTTCACTTATGGTTCCTGTTTCTGTTTGTATTGAGGTAATTGTGTTTCCTGTGTTAATACCTGACACTGTTTTCACTTTTTTCCATACCGTTTTTATTTCTGTATTTGGTGTAATAGTTGTTGTGTACTGATTCCAGGTATCTCTTTTGTTTTTTAGTATTGTTCTTCGAGCTATCGCTCTAGCTTTTTTAAATTTTATTAAATTTTCGATAGAGGGACATCTTTTAAACGTATTTAAAGCTAGTTTTTTAAGTTTAATTAAATTTTTTATTTCTTCATTCCACCAAGGTACGGCTTTCTTGAACGGTTTACCTCCAGTTCTTGGTATACTATGGTTTGCTGCTTCCAGTATGCAGTCTGTGATTTTCTCGACACTAAGTTCAGTCGGCTGTTTTAAGGAATTTGTGTACTTTTTCCAGTCTGCTTTAGTTGTGTTCCATCTGGTAGGTACAGGGTGTATGTTTTTCTGTTTATCTAGCTGAATGTATATCGGGAAATGATCACTGTTATGCAGATCATCGTCAGCACTCCAGATAAGTTTTGGTACTAAATCACTAGATGCTATTGTTAAGTGTATTGCAGAAAAAGTATTTGATTTTGTATTGAAATGCGTTTTGGATCCTGTATTTATTATAGCCAGATCGTTTCTTTCTAACCATCTTTCAAGGATACGACCTTTCGCATCTGTTTTTATTGATCCCCAAAGCGTATTATGGGCGTTAAAATCTCCTACAACTACATATGGGGAGGATAGCTGATCTATGATATGGTCTATTTGTTCGATTCTCCAAGTTGTATCAGGTAAATAAACGTTGCATAGTGTTATATTTACAGGGCTGACCACTTTTATTGCGACTACTTGTAGTTCGCTAATAATGTTTATCTCTGAGGAAACTACATCTGCTCTTGTGATGATTGCTACGCCCCCATGTGCTCTGCGATCATTGATGACTTCACGGCTTACAGTCCTATATCCTTTGAGGGAATATGTTTGGTTTGGTTTGAGATGTGTTTCTTGAAGAGCTAGACACATAGGGTCGTGTTCTTGCAATAATTGTTTTATATAGCAGTAGTTATTTATACATCCTCTACAGTTCCATTGTATTAGTTTTTCGAGTTTATAATTATGAGTGATAAGTTAACAACTTTGTATATTTATGGGTTAATTGCAAGTTTCCATTTGGTGTGTGACTTGAATGTTATAATGTAAATAAGAGACGATGACTAGAATAAGGATTAGACAGTGTGATGATTTGGTGTTATCACAGGTGGGGTACTTTGTTGAACAAATACTTCGGGTGGTTTACGAGGTCTTCTTTTTGGTCCTCCTTTTGGTTTTTTATTTTTTTGAGTGGTTGTTAGACCAGTCTCATCTACTGATTCCTCTGCGTCAGTTGAACCAATGAGATATTTTGGTTCATTTCTTTTTCTTTTATCAGACCCTGTTTCGGAGAGGATAGATGAGACAGACTCTCTTCGAGCGTCCATCGGCAATATTACTTCTTGTTTCATAACGAAAAAGGATTTCAGGTTTTGTATTATTGCTGGTATTAATTCATTGATAAAATTTTCCATATTAATGTTGTTTTGTGTTGCAGGTCTTATTTTTTCAGGTACTTCGGTAACTTGTGCATATGATATTCTTCGAGGTTTGAATTACAACTTTTTTCTTTGCTTCGAAATATGAGATTTTTTCTTTGGTTTTAATTTCTTGAATAGCAAGTTCTGTTTTATAAACGGGACAGTTGCGAGATCGGGCATTGTGTGGGCCTTTACAATTTACACAAATACTATCGAGTTCGCATTTCTGACCTTCATGCAAAGGTTTACCACATATACATAGTTGTGGTTTTGTGCAATTCACTGCACTATGACCAAACTGTTGGCATCTATAGCATCTTAGTGGTGCTGGTATGTAAGGTCGAACGGATAGATGATGAAAGGCAACATTAATTGAACTCGGTAGCTTGGAGGTGTTAAATGTGACTATATGGGAAGGGCTGTCTTGCAATTGACCATTAATTCTTATTTTTATTCTTTTCACATCAGATACACCGATCGGTGCTAATTCTTCTAGTATTTCTTTTTCTGTACAGTTTAGGAGATCTTTACAAATAATTACACCCTTGGATGTGTTTAGGGCACCATGAGGTTCAACGGTTATTGGAAGGTCGATCATTTTTAATTGAAGTACTCGACGAGATTGTGCTATCGATACTGTTTCTACTAGAAGACCATTTTTTAATTTCTTTATCTGTTTAAGTTCACCTATTAATCCAAACAACGACTTTTGAATTGTAAATGGACTGATTTTATAAAAATCCTGTCCGTCTTGCCTTTTGATGACCAGGAACCGGGCTTGTGGCTCCTTTTCCTGGTTCATCGGACGTGTTCCGGTATCCTCGGTTTTTCCGGGGGGTGTTCTAGATAACGAATCTCGCCATCGAAAAGGATTTGGTTCGTTCGAGTTTTTTGAAATAAATTTATCCATTTTAATCCCACGAGTAGGGACGATATAAACTGTCCGGCACAGCAGTGCGTCCTTACTGTGCTAAGGCTGAATTTTCCCTCCGGTTTGCCTGGTCCTTTGGGCATCGCTTTCGACACACTTTTACCCCTGTGTCATGCAGCCCATTGGCGCGATGGTACTACACCGTGGGCTTAGGGTTTGTCACCATTTACCCTTGGTGACCCAGGTAACTCGGGACCGTGTGGTCGTCACTCCACAAATAATATGACAAGTCATATTACCCCGTGCGTACCTAATTTATTATTAATATCTATGCTATTGCTCTAGATATTTTTGTGAAATTTGGTACACAGTTTCTTTTCATCAAGAGCAATTTTATGATGTATAACATGTTTTTTTTTTCGACCAGTGGCGTTCATGTGCGATTAGCCCTCGGGAGTTTTGAAGAAAAGAATAGAACGCCATCTAAATAAAAAATATTTTATAAATTCTAATTCCTTGCTGAGAAAAGGTTGTCTCTTCATTTTTTGTCGTTTGACGTACAGTTTTCGTATAAAAAATTAAATCTGGTATTTGCACAGATTAATAAGGATCTAGTAGGTAAGAAGCAGATTATGTTTTGTCAACAGTTTTGACAGTTGTCTATCTAGTCTAGTTGTTAAGTATTTAAGTCATTAGTAAAAAAACATGAAAATCTTTAACGCCTGTATCTCAAAAGTTAAGACGTTAAGGACATATATCTGAAAAAGAGAGTCAAATTCCCAACCTGTCTTCGATGTTCTAATTCTATCGAGGCTCTGATCAGACGAATAGCCCTCCTTTCGATGGAATCCAGTAGCCAAAGTGTATGTTTGGGTGCAGAGCTCCAGACATGAGAGCAGTACTCTAGTGATGGTTGTTGAGGTGTGTACAACTTTCTGGTTCGGAAGAGCACACCAAGCTTCTGAGAAGCTATCTTGGCGATTGCCACAACGTGGTTATGCCAAGACATATTCCTCCCAGCTTGACGCCCAGCAAATTAATTGATGAAGCCAGTGGGATTGCGTGTCCGTCCATGACTATATAATTAAACAAGTTTATCTAGAGTTTTGTACATGGTTTAAATTTTGATTTGTTGTCATTATTTAATTAGTACTTTTTTGGTGAGTCGCCTTATGGCTGAGCAGTAGGGTGTGTGTTATCACCGTTGTCAAAATGGGCACGTTGTGGTTACAAGGCACTTTATCTTATCAAGTTCAAATATATTTTTAAAAAACAATTTTTTGGAGGAAAACGGATTATTTTAAAATAAGATTGAGGCGAGTATGTACCTTAAAATTGCAGTTCTTTTTTAAAGGTTTGAAAAAGAAGTGATAACTGGGATCAATGAGGTCTTGTTGCCCAAAAACTAAACACGTGCATTTACAATTCTATCGTTCAATATGACAACACCGCCTACAATGCGCTGAACTCTTTTGAGACTTGGGAATGCCTCAATAAATTAATGATTGCGAACGTCGTCAGTAGCGGCAACGTAAATGTTCAGATTTCATATAAAGTGTACCTATATTTCGCTTAATAATTCAAAGCGTCATTTCATGTTAAATTGTTTGTTTGGGTGTGGGGGGGGGGGGAATGACCGAATGACCTCCATGTCCCCCCCCCCTCAATCAGCGCTTGAGGTGAGAACAAAATAATAAGAATTTTTTGTCGTTCCGTCCTACCGAGTACTACTTTTTTACAAAATGAATTACAAGGACTACAACTAGAGGGTATTTCTGTAAACATCAGTTTGCTGTATAGCAATCTTTTTAATTTTTCTCAAGTATGACAAATAAAAAAGTTAAAAGTGGGTACATTATACGGGATCACCGTGTACATTTATTTGTATTGTAAAATAATTAAGCTCCCATAGAATTTACGCTGTTCGTACCCGTAATAGGCTTCTTATAATTCACTTATCATAATAGTAAACTATTATGAATAAACCCGTGTAATTAATGATTACACGTACAAATCAATAATAATCGGCAATTATATTTTTACTCTGTTGGTTATTCCATAATAATTGTCCAACATCTGTGAATCAATATGTACCAATGTATATTACCAAAACTAATGCGTAATATTAAGCTAATACCCAGCGGCGTTAATTTTAGCAATATCGGATTGTGCATTCCGGTATATTATATCAGTATAGTCTCTCGATTATACAGTGTGTGTGTATATAGTCTGGAAACGACTTAATAACTGTTAACCCGCTAATTTTTTTTTAACAAAATATGGGTGTGGCTTATAGGGGAAGGTGAACTACTTTTTGATGGAAGAATGACAGTAATAACTGTGAAAATACCGGATAGGCGCATTGGTAAAGACAATTAAATATGAAGCGATACTTCATTTTGAAGGTACTTTCGAATACTTCACGATGCCAGAATATTACTCCTCTATTCGCAACGAAATCAACATGGCGGTGTTTTAAAAATTGCATAGTTATTATTTTCTATTATCCTTTATTTCATTTAGTCTTAGAAAAATAAATACAACTTGGCATAGTATAGTAGGAATTATAGAGCTACACTTTCTTGCATGTTTCAAGGTGCTCAAATGCAAAATGGCGGATGAGCGCCATCTTGATTTAAAAAAATTCAATAGGAAGTGAGATCTTGAGATACATCATTTTCAAAAGTCCTATCGAGTACTTTTTAATCCCAGAATATCGTGTCAATATTCGTACCAAAAAAAATGGCGGCTTTTTAAAAAAATGACATTTACTATTTTTTTTTGCTATTTTAGTTCAGATTTTATTTTGTAGAAAGTAAATTTATCAGTTGGCTGATACTCACTGCTTTATGTCAAGTTGTAAGATCTTAACTAAAAGAAAAGAAAACTATACAAAGCCGCCAACTTGTTTTGGGTACGAATAGGAACACAATATTCTGGGATCGTAAAGTGCCCCATAGGACTTTTAAAATGATGTATCGCCCCCACATTCTATTCAATTTTTTTTTATCAAGATGTCACCATCCGCCATTTTGAATTTAAGCACCATGAAACATGCAACAAAATGTAGCTCTCTGAATCCTACTATAATAACTACACTATGCCAAGTTTCATTTGTTTTTCTAAGACGGTAAATGAAATAAAGGATAATAAAAAAATAATTATGCAATTTTTAAAACGCCACGCCAGTTTTCATTGCGAATACAGCAATATTCTGGCATCGTAAAATATTCGGTAGTACCTTCAAAAGATGTATCGCAAGACCCCTCTTCATATTTAAATTTTTTTAACAAGTTGGAGCCAATTCGTCATTTTGAGAGTACTTTTTTTTATGATCAAACACAAGCACTATAGGAAAAATCCTTTAGGGCACTCTGGGAGTGGTGCGTTCCCGTTGGTTTTGAGGTTATATTCGTTGGGAAAACGACCTCGGGAAAGTCGTTCCCCATAAGGATGAAGTCCTGCAGATGAAAGAATTCTTAAATAATGAAGTTCGAGGAGTACTAAGCTTAACCACATATGGATGGGCGGCAGAGAGTCAAATCCCCAAACGGTCTTCGATGTTCTAGGCCAGGGATGGAGGGATGGCGAACCTTTTTTGATGTCCACGCCACAAAGTCATAAAAATTCTTTTTTAAATAGGTAACGTGCCACAATAAAATTTCATTCGAAATGTTAGCGTGGTGAAACTATACGTAAGTATAATTAAATAAACAAATAAAAGCCAATTCTTCTTTAAACAATGTTTTACAAAAAGCAGTATGCTAGAAACAAGATTCACGTTAAAAACAATTGTTTTAATGTTATTTTTGTTGCTGTACATAAGATGATAAAGATTTAATATCTGGTTCATATTTAGTTAATTTCAACAGTACGCATGCAGAGCTCGACTCATCCGTCATTCTATTCTTATATTTATTTTTAATAAAATATAATTTTGAAAATAGAGATTCACATGCCCACGTCGATGAAAATATTGATAAAATTGCCTTTGCTAATATTTTTAAACAATTGAACGTGTCAGGAATTGAATCCCATGTAGTTAGAATTTCATCTTCTGCAATTTTATTTATTTTATCCAATAATCGATTACTTTCAATAATTGCTAAATAATTTCTTAAATCAACAAATTTTCGGTTCCATATGGTACTTGACTGAAATTCAACTAATTCCATTTCTAATTCATTAAAATTTAACCACTCAAGGACTTTTAAATTTAATTTTTCAAATGGTATTGTATCAGGATATAAAATAAATTTTAATGTTTCTTCAAATTCTTTAAACTGCGTAAATTTTGCAGAAAATTCCTGAATCAGGGATTGAATTACCATTGAAAACTCGTTCGTTAATGACTCTTTATTTAATAATTTGTAATTAATTTCTATCAAAAAAGATAACTTATAAAAAAAATAATTTTGTTTTTGTGCGTGCCATCAAAATTTTCAAACGTGCCATTGGCTCGCCATCCCTAGAATCTAGGCTGTCGAGGTTCTTCGGCAGGTCGTGGTCTCCGACCAGACGAATGGCCCTCCTTTCGATATAATCCAGTAACCGAAGAGTATGATTGGGTGCAGAGCTCCACACATGAGAGCAGTACTCTAGTGATGGTCGAATCTGGGGGGCTTTGTATAGTGTCAAAAGAGTTGTTGAGGTGTGTACAACTTTTTGGTTCGGAAGAGTACACCAAGCGTCTGAGAAGCTATCTTGGCGGTTGCCACAACGTGGTTGTGCCAAGACATGTCTCCTCCCAGACTAACGCCGCCCAGCAAATTAATAGATGAAACCAGTGGGATTGCGTGTTCTGCCATGACTATATCCGGTTCTGTAATGTTAACCTTTTTAGAGGAAACTGCTGCCTGGGTTTCCTAGCGTTAAATTCGACTTGGTTACTGTCACCCCAAGCCAAAATTTCTTCCAGGTCTTTGTTAAGGCGTGCTACTTCTTGCTGCCTGCGAAGATGTGCGTCGGCAGCCGATGTTTGTGCATTCAAAGAGAAAGATGAGATAAGTGTGTTATCGTCAGCAAAGCTAAATATCGGATTTTTAGTTTTCACTAGAAGGTCGTTAATGTAGAGTCAGAAGAGAGTGGGGGACAATATGGACCCTTTAGGAATACCGGCATTGATGGCGCTCCTTAAGAAAGCTAGACAACCATGCACAGAAGCCCCTCATGCCAAACATGATCAAAAGCTTTAGAAATATCCAGTGCAACATTGTCATTCTTCCGTCAAAAAGTAGTTTTCCTTCCCCTATAAGCCACCCCCAAATTTTGGAAAAAAAACGGGTTAAAAGTTAATAAGACGTTTCCAGATTTTATACACACACTGTATATAGGCAAATATTCAATACCAGGTACTTTTCTAATTCTGTAATACGGGAAATAACAAGTAACCGATAACTTTGCAATTATTGGTAAAAATAAAAATTCCCGGTAGCAATAACAAGACAATTTCAACTGAAAATAAGTAAACAAGATAATTGTAATTACTTTGTTATGTAATGTTTTGTTACTGGAACAAATGTTGTTATACAGGGTGATTCATGGTCTATGATGGTAGGTTACGACGTACATATATTGAAAACGAGTAAGTATTAGGATAATTTAAAAAATTTGGCGTCTTATACAAGATGTCCAATATCTTTTGGGCCATAGACCAACTGAAGATACTAAACATCAAACTAGACGAGTCCTACAAGTTTTTTCGAAATATTTCTGACTGTAGAAATACAAGGCGTTGTTGAAAGTGCTTATTTCCAAAAAAAATCATAAATAATTTTACGATCCTTCCGAATATTAAACATTAGCGTAACATTACAGAACCGGATATAGTCATGGACGGACACGCAATCCCTCTGGCTTCATCTATTAATTTGCTGGGCGTCAATCTAGGAGGAAATATATCTTGGCATAACCACGCTGTGGCAATCGCCAAGATAGCTTCTCAGAAACTTGGTGTACTCTTCCGAACCAGAAAGTTGTATACACCTCAACAACTTTTGACACTATACAAAGCCCAGATTCGACCATCACTAGAGTACTGCTCTCATGTCTGGACCTCTGCACCCAAACATACTCTTCGGCTACTGGATTCTATCGAAAGGAGGGCCATTCGTCTGATTGGAGACCACGAGCTGACTAAGAACTTCGACAGCCTAGAACATCGAAGACAGGTTGGGGATTTGACTCTCTTTACAGATATTTTCATGGAAAGTGCTCGGCTGACCTTGCCCTCTTAATTCCGCCCAGAGCGGCAAATATCAGAAATACACGACGAACCACTAACTAACCAACTTCACTATTTAAGAATACTTTCATCTGGAGGACTTCATCCTTATGGAACAACCTTCCCGAGGTCGTTTTTCCCAACGAATATAACCTCCAATGATTCAAAACCAACGTGAATCGCTTTTTGCGCACACACACCACTCCCAGAGTGTCCTAAAGGATTTTTCCTATAGTGCTTATGTTTGATCATAAAAAAAAATGAAATATATGTCCTTTGTTTCCAAAGTCTTCTTGTTTCTTACAACATATGTAATTACCGGGGCGATTAACAACTAGTTATAGGACCTTGCGGTTTTCACTGTTTGCTCCGGCCGAACAAACCCTAAAATTAAATTCACCGATTAAAATTAAATTGTCATAAGTATATAAGAAACTAATATTCTATTATAGTTTCAATGATCTTAGACCTTCCTTTTCATACTATTTTTTTTAATATTTAAAGGCAAAATAAAATACCATTTTATTAAAGTACTTCTAATCTAAAAAGAGGTATACCAACGGTAACCATGGTGGCTAGGGCTAATTTGATAGGTTATATCACAGACAGAGGATGACGACACGCGTCTGATGACACGCCCATTGTGCCGGCGTGGTTGCTCGGCAATGTCCAACATACTACATCCAATTGTGTAGTGATAGGAAGGGCAAGAATTGTTATATTGTGGTTTTCAAAAAGTGTTTGTTGGTTCAAACTTTGATAATGAATGAATATACTCGCTGTAAAACCCGTCATAGTCAAACCAGTGAAGTGACTGCCAATGTGAAAATGGATAAATCATGATCCAGCATCTAGGAAGTTTGAATTGTTCGCGGCCAGCGTCATAAACCTCTCGATAATGACAAAAATGATGTGGTGGACAACATTATCAGGCAATACGGCCACACTCCTTTAAGAGCACCCCCGTATATGTGCGAATTAAACCCTATTGAGATGTCTTAGGCTCAAATTAAACATTTCATTAGAGATCGCAATACATCAGGGGATTTTAGTATCTCTAAACTAAGGGAGCTTCTGGAAGAAGCAATTGCCTCAGTGACAGCAGTCGATTGGGAAAAGTTTTGTCGACATGTCATCGATATAGAAAATAAGTTTTGGGAAACTGATTTATATTGATGGAGGAGATTGAACCAATTATAATACAAGTTGGCACTGATATTGATGATAGTGATACTGAGTAGTGATAATGAAGGTGAAGAAGACGAAGATGATGAATAAAGTATTTACTGATTTTTTTTGTACATTTTGCTGATTTGTCGCAAAACTATATTCATGTGTGTCTGACGTTAATACGATGATGACTGAAAAATTGTCATTAATCGATTAAGCATGTAGCTCTTTTTTTCTGAAATAATGGCATCTTGTAAAACGTCATTATTAAAACCTTGATAAAAATAATTATCTACCTTCAAACATAAAATGCGATTATTGAAGAATTTCCTATTTTTATTACATTATTAAAATAATAATAGCACGCCCACGACTCGGTCATGTTTTAAGAGATATTGCTTTCCCCTTACCGATACGTCGCAGACATAGACTCACTTGTCGACCCGTAGTTACGCCCAATAGCGGTCGTCCTACAAACTTGAAAATAATTTGCAGCAATTTCTCTTGGCAACTTGTCCTATAAATATTTTTTTCCAGAAGCTTAGTTGGCCACCCTGTATATAAATATCCTTCAGAAAAAATGTATTTAGAGTAGAGCTTGGAGAAAAACATATTGTTCAGGCATGGCAAAAAATTAATTTGAAATAAATCACGGTCTAAACTCCTTTTAAGCGTATAGCTTAGACTGTGAGTTTAATTTATCACATTTATATCGCACTTGTACAGAGTGTCCCATTTTCGACACTTTTATAGGGTTTGTTCTCCGTAATTGTTAGTGCTATCAAAAAAGTAATGTAGGTGTCATGTGCTCTTTTTGAATCAAACTTAAAATGGTAAAATCAAAATTCGAAATTTTTCGCTCGCTTGAGAGATACGGGGGAAAATCAAAAAATGTACAATTTCAAAATTACCCTATATTTTCTTAGTTAAAACAGTTACAGAAAAATGTTTCATACAGAAGTTTCTTTATATAGATTGTTGAATAATCTGTCGTTTTCAGAATAAATAATACGGGGTCAGGTAAAAAGTTATCGAACCTAACCCCATTTTTTTAAATGGAACACCCTGTATATTTTAATCTATAAAGATACTATTTTAAATTCTCCTTTCAAACATATAACACACCAAGGATGATATTGGTTTCCTAGGCGATTTATTTAAACTTTATTACTTTGAAGTGAAATAAAATATTCAGTTAAAAAATAACGGGAATCATCGCAAATGTTCGGAATATGTCCTTCAATATACATTTTGCACCCATTATTCGTTTTTTCCACTGTCAATATAAACTGATATCATATCAAATTTTTCAAAATGTTCAAAATATGTTCAAAAAATGTTTCAAAATGTAAAATGTTAATAACAACTGAATATCAACCTAGTTGTTTCTAGGATATTAGCTTTTGTTTCATGTCTACTGTGGTTTAAAGTAATAAACTTTAATAAATCGCCTAGGAAACCAATATCATCCATGGTATGTTATATATTTGAAAGGAAAATTTAAAATAGTATGTTTTAGATAAAAATATACAGGGTGTTCCATTCCAAAATCAGGTTAGATGCGATAACTTTTTTACTTGACCCCGTATACTTATTACGAAAACGACAGATTATTCAACAATCAATATAAAGAAACTTCTGTGTAAAACATTTTTCTGTATCCCTTTTAACTAAGAAAATATCGGACTTTTGAAATTGTCAATTTTTCGATTTTCCCCCGTATCTCTTAAGCGAGCGAAAATTTTCAAATTTTGATTTTACCATTTTAAGCTTGACCCAAGAAGATCACATGACACCTACATTACTTTTTTAATAGCATTAACATTACGGAGATACCCTATAAGAGTGTCGAAAATGGGACACCCTGTACATATTTATGTAATTTATTAAGATTTCAATTAAGACACGTACCAGTCTCTGTATTTCCTTGAGAATATTATATATTTTCGAACCCTGCGGGTTAAATATTAAATTTTATGGCCAAAAGTGGGTACACAACGCTCCCGCCAAGATTTAAAAGTCCGTGATTTACGACGTTAATACTTTCTCTGTTTTGCCTATTTCTACACCTCTAACTATATTACGCCATTTATAGTATTTCTTTCGGCTTTCTTGCTTAACACTGAGTTATAGGGCTTGCTTTTTATACAACTTTCGTTATTGTCATATTTCCAAAGTTATAAATCAGGCATTTTTTATCTTTTTGCTTGCTCTGTTTCCCCTATTTCTACACCTCTTAGGCTACGGCTATGGTGGCTCCATGGCTAAAGCGGCAGTCATTGCGAACTACAGGACGAGAGCTCGCAGGTTCAAACCGGCCGGTCGGGAAATCGATTTTCACTCGGTGGATTTTAGTGGTATAAGTTATGACGTTGGTGTCCGGCGTCATGCAAACGATAGGAAAGGGTGAAGAATGTATCATCCCCCATCGCTACCCCATTCACGCCGGTAATCAGGCCGGATGAGATCGAATATCTCGTGGGTAAGGTACACAGAACACGGAAAGAAAAACTTACTTACTTAAATCTACTATAAAAATAATAACACTAACCATAATTTATGGATCTATATGTGACTGCAATAACATTTACTAAGAAATACCATGAAATTATAGCAAAATTTGAAGAAATTTTTATCAATAATTACCAATTAGTCGTTAATATGAAAAGTTTTTGTAAAATTTACTAAAATCTTTTAGAAAATTTCCTAAAATCCTCTGTAAAATTTGCAAAACGAGCTGACGAAGAGCCTGCTGTACAGCCTAGAACAGCGGTTCTCAAACTGGGGTCCACGAACCCCTTGGAGAGGCTCGAGCATCTACTTAGGGGACGGCAGGTAAAACCTTATGTGTGTACGTCGCTGGTAAGACGTCAGGTAAGACGGCAGGTAAAACCGTATGTGTTGACGTCGCTAGTAAGACTTCAGGTAAGACGTCAGATAAAACGTCAAGCAGGTGGCAGGTAAAACCTTAGGTATGCACGCCGCTTAAGGGTTTTCCAGACGTCTTACCTGACATTTTGGGTATCCAAGTTAGACCGCAGATACCAGAAATTGGGCATTTTAAAAAGTTTTTCACCAATTACCACATTATTCATAAAATTACCACATCTGGTGAAATTTCACCGGACTTGGTAACACTCTTAGACTCTCAGATAAAACGTCGCTAGTAGGACGTCAGGTAAGACGTCAGGTAAAACCTTATGTGTGGACGCCGCTATTAAGACGTCAGGTAAAACCTTATTTGTGGACGCCGCTATTAAGACGTCAGATATAAAGCCAGATAAGACGTCAGGTAAAACCTTATTTATGGACGTCGCTATTAAGACGTCAGGTAAAACCTTATTTGTGGACGCCGCTATTAAGACGTCAGGTATAAAGCCAGGTAAGACGTCAGGTAAAACCTTGTGTGTAGACGCCGCTATTAAGACGTCAGGTATAAAGCCAGGTAAGACGTCAGGTAAAACCTTATTTATGGACGTCGCTATTAAGACGTCAGGTAAAACCTTATTTGTGGACGCCGCTATTAAGACGTCAGGTATAAAGCCAGGTACAACGTCAGGTAAAACCTTTTGTGTGGACGCCGCTATTAAGACGTCAGGTATAAAGCCAGGTAAGACGTCAGGTAAAACCTTATTTGTGGACGCCGCTTAAAAGTAAATTTGGTAAAAAATGGACTTACCTGGATTTTGCATTTCGCGATATCTTTCGTATAATGCGACCGAACAGCGCTATCGATTATTTTTGTCGTTGTGGACATATTGCGTTCATAAGATCTCCTAAGGAATCACATAAATATTACCACATCATTAAGGAACACCTTGTTTAAGTTTTAAATTTATTGACTAAGCGTACCGTCATGTTTAAGTTACCAATAAGATTATTTGAATATTTTTGAGAACGTCAGAAATTTTCAATAAAGTTATTTCGGTGATGTAGCGTATTTAAATTTTAAATCGTAAATTACCTGTTAACCTTAACACAGCTTCCATTTAAATTTAATTTAGAAAATAAACTTTCTATTTACCTGAACTTTTAAAATTTTATGCCCCGGAAGGCATAAAACCTGGTAAAAGTTATACCAATAGTTAAACATCCCTGTGTCAAAGAACATTTTAAATTGAATCAAATATTTGTACAGGAAAGTTTAAATCCCTTGGGACGAAAGAAAAAAGTAAGAATCTTCGTGGTAAATATTGATTTAAAAGTATAATAAAGGAGTACCTACGATTTTTTTTTATTTGGAAAAGTTTAATTAGGGTCGCGGCATTTAAAATAAGAAGGAATACAGAAAGAAGAAACTGCACGTTGGGTTGGAATAAGTCATAACTTTTATAGAAAAGTCAAAAAGTGTTTTTTTTATTTAATTCTTTTTTTTTATAATTTAATAGGTATGTCAAGAGTCTAAACAAATACAAAAGCCTAAATTGAATATTATATATAACTTTATTTACAACCATGCATGTAATAATGACATTTCATCTATCTTTGAAAGGTGGAAAGTTGACGCTTATTTACTTTTACTTTCCACCCGGGTGGAAAGTTAATTTTTTTTTTTGATATTTTTTTAAAATAAATCTAATGACATTTATAAAAAATAAAAAATTAATATGGTTTTTGCTTTACTTATTTACATTAAATATTACATTGGCATTATTGTAGACAGTCACTGATATGTTAAAGCATTGAATATTGTGACCAATTCGTTGATATCTTCTTTGTCTTGGCATTTTCACTGAAATCAGCTAGTAGCGCCGACTCAGAACCAGAATTTTGAACTTTGTTTCTCGTACGCCGTTCTTTGAAACATTTATATGCCTTGTCATATCTCGGGCGGCTTTTAATTGGCAGAAGATATTCTTCTACTATTTTTGCTGCTTCTCAAATTTCTGGTGGAGTAGCAGCAAAATCAAATTCCTCATCTGATAGCATTTTTCTGTTGTTAAAATAATATATTGTTTAGTGGAAACCATATTCAAAAAATTATATTTGTCATCTTGATGTGTATTATTACCTACGTTATTTTACCACCTGCGGTTATTTGAAATTTCTGTCTAATGTTTCAATGGAAAAGTCAAAATGACATTTATCTTTTTATGAATAATTTTATATTATATAGTTACATAGTTATTATTTTTTTATTATCCTTTATTTCATTTACCGTCTTAGAAAAATAAATAGTTGGCATAGCGTAATAGGAATCAGACTAGACTTTCTTGTATGGCGCATGCCGCTGAAATTAAAGATGGCGGATGGGCGCCATCTTGTTAACGAAATTGAATAGAAAATGGTACATAAGTTGTAAACTAAAATAGCAAAAAAAAGAAATAGTAAATATTATTTTTCAAAAGCCGCCATTTTGTTTTGGGTACGAATAGAGACACAATATTCTGGCATCGTAAAGTATTCCATAGTATCTTTAAAATGAGGTATTGCAACTTTCGGTATGATCCGGTAACACCGCATCATCGAAAATATTTTATTAACGTAGAAAACCATCTCTTATAGCCACAGCCAAATTTTCAAAATTAAATCTCATTTAGTTCTCGAGATACTTCTAATAGGCCACTTTACTTGGGGCACCCTGTATAGTAAATTTTAACACTATAGTAAAATTATTATAGTAAAGATTTTATTGTACGATTTCCTATAAAATAGAGTATTAATTTTTATTAGTAATCTGTATCAAAATACAATTTCTAAAAAGGTATAGTTAGAATTTCTAATAAATTTAGTAAAATCAAGTAAATACGAAAATATATGTAAATTTTAACAAAATCTATAGCAAAATTATTATAGTAAAGATTTTATTTTACGATTTTCTATAAAATATTGTAATAGCTACAATTTTTATTATTAATCCATACGAAAATAATATTGTAAACATCATTTACAAAAAACTATAGTTAGGATTTCTAATAAATTTAGCAAAATCAACTAAAATATATTATAAATTGTAAGGGGTCCTCTCTGGTTCTCACGACACTAAACATTTACTAAACTATATTACATTTACAGATAATGAATTTCACTGAGGTACTCTATAATACAAAAAAAGGCGACATCGAAAGTTTATTTGAGAGAAAGAAAAAATAAACATTATTAAATTCAACAACCCCAGAACATAAATTTTACAACTAATTTAAGTGAAATGGATTTATTTATAACTCCAGGAAATAAATATTTTTAAATGTATGGTGCATTTTACTGATGACTATTATTCTAGTTTAAGTAATTTTTATTGTTAAAAATAGTTTAAATAAAGTGTTGTAAAAATGCTTTCTTATGAATTAGCTTAAATTAGATGCAACGGATCAAACAGAACTCGATGTTCGTTAGGAGAACAGGTGGGGAGAACCAGAGCAAGCGTTTCATCGATCACGGTAAATCAAGCGACGTTGGGCCCGGTTAGTACTTGGATGGGTGATCGCTTGGTAATACTGTGTCACGAAATTTTTACAAAATATTTTAGTAAACTTTACAAAAAATTTTAGTAAGTTTTACAAAAAATTTTAGTAAATTTTTCAGAAGCAATATGCAGTGAAACCTCTCTTAGGCGGATACCTACGGGACCGTCTAAATGTGTCAGCCTAATATACAGTGAAACCACTCTTAGGCGGACACCTACGGGACCGTCTAAATTTGTTCGCCTAATAGAGGTGTCCGCCCATGGGAAATTTGTTATTAGGTAATATGTAAATGCAAAATTATTACTACGTATAGGTATGTACAAATAAACATAACATAACAAAAATACACTTATTTTAGTTTGGATGTAGTACTAAAAAAATCGAATAACGTAGTTTGACGTGTTTGCGTTTTATACTTGCAATCTAGAAAATGTAATTCCAAGTCTGATAACAATTCCATTGCTGTAGAGTCACCTCTATTCTTTGCATACTCTTATAATAAAATTCCTTTACCATTCAACTTCTTCATCAGAGTCATCAGATAGTAATGTGGTTTCAGTTTGGACTACATAATCGGTAGCAATGGGGTCACTATCATCTTCTAATAGCACATTGCTATCAATGTTAATGAACTCGCCCAAATCATTTTTATCAAATTACAAACTTCAACAACAACAATTCTCTTTCAGACTCAAGACGCGACATTTTTGTGCCATTCTTTACGATTTTAACCTTACAACTCACAAATAATCGGCGGACTACTGTCGGGGAATCACACATACTTTCATTCAGCCTTTCGCGCTGCCACGCGATTGGTTGCCGGTCTGTCTTCAGAGAGTTTTTGCACCGTACTTACTCGTCTCCCAGATACTTTAAAAAAAAATTGTCCGATTAAAGGAGGGTTTTCGCACTCTTTGTATGTAAACGCCTGTTCGCGTCCGCCCAATGGAGAGTTCGCCCAAGAGAGGTTGATTTTCATGGAATTTCATACGAACTATGAAAAAATGTCCACTTAATAGAGATGTCCGCTTATTAGAGGTGTCCATTATGAGAGGTTTTACTGTAAATGGTTTACTAAATATTTTGGTAATTTTTACCAAAAGTTTTTGTTAAAATTTAGCTATAATTTTAGGACAGTTCTTACTAAAAGTTATTCCAGTCACGTAGAGAGCCATAAATTATGGTTAGTTTTACTATTTTTATAGTAAATTTAAGTTTTCCTTTCCGTGTGTCCAACCTTTTTCAGTATTTTGTCATGGCGTCATACTAAAAAAAAATTACTATAGTAATAAGAGTACTAAAAAAAAAGGTGGTTGCCTTCTTATGTGGGCCACCACCAGATTGATCATCAAAGAAAAAAGTCCCCAATGGTTAGTGGTTAATTCGTTTGCCCTCATCAGCTCACGGCACCCTTGCTTATTCTAGCATGGGGGCATAGGTTGGGAACGCCTGGCTTAGACCATGCACTTATGCTTGCAAAACTCCATTTTACTTTGGATTAGCAAACGAAACACTCTGCTTTATTCAGAATTACCCTGGAGGATAGACGGCAACTTGTACGATGCAACGTCAGTAGTGCTGCAGGGCCATTTTGAGGGCCGACCTATTTATATTGTACACTTCTGATATGAGTAAAATATTATTATTTTCTAGAGTAAAATATTATTATTTTCTAAAGTTATTTGTACGAATTTCGCCGATGCAGCATTTTTCCAGGCGAAGGCCGAATATTTCAGTCAACATGCAATTTTATTTGTATAATTAAAAATATTATTTACCTCAATTCTGTTGAAAGCAGTCGCTAATCTTTATTTTGTAAATGTAAGCTCTAATATAAATTGCTTTTTAAGCAACGATTTCTGGTGTAGTATTTAACTAACTAATAGATATCGAGTTAATTTCATAAGCGTTTCGTTTTTCAATATTGGTACTGACAATAAAAATAGCAGCGCGTGTAACCAATAATAAATCTTTGAGACAGTCAGCTGTTGTATAGTACGTAAAGCAATTAACTGTATATAAAGAACCTTATACGACTGTGCATATATAACTGGGACTAATCACATCAGTAGCGGAACATGAAAACATGTATAACGGTAACGGACACCTCTAATAAGCTGACATCTCTATTAAGCGGACATTCTTTCATAGTCCGGAACTAGGTATATGAAATTCCATGAAAATCAACCTCTCTTGGGCGGACTCTCCTTTGGGCGGACGCGGACAGGCTGTTTTCATACAAAGAGTGCGAAAACCCTCCTTTAAACGGACAAAAAATTTTTAAAGTATTTGGGAGACGAAAGTATGGTGCAAAAACTCTCTGAACACAGACCGGCAACCAATCGCGTATGCGTGGCAGAGCGAAAGGACCTCGCCGAATGAAAGTATGTGTGATTCCTAAACAGCAGTCCGCCGTTTATTTGTGAGTTGTAAGGTTAAAATCGTAAACAATGGCACAAAAATGTCGCGTTTTGAGTCTGAAAGAGAATATTTATGTTGTGGAAGTTTGTAATTTGATAGCAATAATTTGGGCGCATTCATTAACATTGATAGCAATGCGCTATTAGAAGATGATAGTGACCCCATTCGTACCGATTATGTAGCCCAAACTGAAACCACATCACTATCTGACGAATCTGATGACGAAGTTGAATGCAGTAATCAAACAAATGTCACCAATTATCAACAGGCCATTAGTATGGTAAAGGGATTATAAGAGTATGCAAAGAATAGAGGTGACTCTACAGCAATGGAATTGTTATCAGACTTGGAATTACATTTTCTAGATTGCTAGTATTTGCAAACACGTCAAACTACGTTATTATATTTTTTTGTACTACATCCTAACTAAAACTAGTGTATTTTTGTTATGTTATGTTTATTTGTACATACATATACATAGTAATAATTTTGCATTTACATATTACCTAATGACAAATTTTCCAAGGGCGGACACCTCTATTAGGCGGATACCTCTATTAGGCGGACACCTTTAGACGGTCCCGTAAGTGTCCGCCTAAGAGAGGTTTCACTGTATATACCATAAAATACGGTGCTTGTAGATCCGCGAACACACTGTATAACAGGCAAAATTTGTGACACGAGCCTACCCGTTTTCCATATACGTTCAACCTACCATAGATCGTGAATTACCCTGTATATCAATACTATATTACGTTTATATTATAATATTAAAGAAAAGAGGACACAATTATTTTAGTACGCCAATGGAATATCAATATGGGTATATTTGGAATGTAATTTTCCTTTTCCAAGTGCTTACAATATCCATTACCATTTTAATTGCTTATAGAAAAACCTGATTGTTGAATGTTAATACAAAAAATAACCAGTAAGTTATGGTCCCGTCCGCGTTAGTGCTGGGTTATATAAATCGTTATTAAAATATCGATATTACACTGCAGTGGAAAATATTACTTATACATTTTGCGTTTGCGCCAGACACATATTTAAATAGTTATTTATGTAACAAATGCAAATATCTCCGAAACGGTAACTCTGGGCGACCTGAACTTAGTATACCTTTTTTACGTAATAAATATGGGAAAAGTATTATTTCCATTAAGATCTTAAATACACTGAGGCACAGAAAAGTTATGACCTAATAAATGTACAAATAACGCTGCAGACAGCGCGCCCTCCATTGTACATTAAAATTTCAGATAAAAATCAATTTCTCGTTTTAAAAAATCCATAACAGCCAAATTTTGTAAAAAAACGTTAGTTTCTCTCAAAGTTATTAGAGAAAAACAAAAATAAAGGTTTAACTTTAACACCCTGTATCTCAGTTAATATCAATTTTGGGATATAGGTAAGTATAATTAAATCCTAATATTTTTACGTAAGGAGTCTGTGGTTTTTCCATGTACCATTAATTAGCGGACACCCTGTATATATATACAGGGTGTTATGGAAATGACTTATTATATTTAAATGGGTGACTCCTAGGGTGTCATAGAAAAAGTCTACATTTTTAATCGAATATCTAAATACTAAGGTAAAAACCCTTTTACCCACATACTCACGCCGTTCCAGCTGGATTCAGTTAGCAACAATGTGGGTCACTAGAGTATACTAACAGTGTTGTCAGATCACACCGCATGTGTCACCGTTGCTTGGATACCTGCAGTGAAGCACCGATAGTCGCGCGCGTATGTTTCGAGACTCGAGATTGGGATCACGCTGTCGAGGGTTCCACGCGTGTTTGATGTATACGAATTTTAAACGTTTTGTTAGTTATAGCATTATCCGATTTTTTTTTCTGTTGTGATATAATTCATAATAAGAAATATTGTGAAGTGATTTCAAATTGGTGTGATATTACCTATTGTTGGTTCTGTTGCAAAACATACTTTTTGTGTTTTATTTTTTTATGGAATTTAATTATAAAACGGATTATAAGATCGAAGGTAAGAGAGTATGTACCTTAAAATTGTAGTATTTTTTTTCTAAAAAGTTTGAAACAGATGTGATGACGCGCGTCAAAGACGTCGTGTTGTCAAAAACTAAACACGTTCGTTTACAATTCTGTGTTGCAATATATGACAACACCGCCTCAATAAACTATTGATTGCGAAGTAGCGGCCACGTACATTTTCAGATTTCATATAAAGTGTATATTTCGTACAATAATTCAAAGCGCCATTTAAGGTTATTTTTCTTCAATTTATTTTAATCTCAGGATTTGCCGGTTTAAATATAATAAGTCATTTCCACAACACCCTGTATATCTATTATTAGTTTAAAAAGTAACTAAAATTCAATTCTTATGTAAGATAACTCAAATTTAAATTTTAGGAAATGTACATGCTTCTAGATTTTATTCGCTATCCCGTACAATTAGAAGCATCAGGACGTAAACTGATTTGTCCTAAACTTTGGAGTCTATTTTCTATCAGTTAGAAAAAGAATTATTAAAATTGGTTCGTTATTAAGCAAATAACAGCTGATTAATTGGGACGTGAAATGTTGAATAATTGATAATTAACTGGCGTAGTGCAGTTAATACCGATGCCAATACCGCCATTGAGAACTACCGAATAAAAGATACATCAGACATTGCGTCCAACATTGAAAATCGTTAAACGAACATCGATATTCGCAAAACATCGATGACCATCGCTCAGGACTAGTCCTCATTTATTTATTGGTATGTGTTTAACTTTTGCGAAGTTTAGTAAATGTTTTGAATTTAAAACGCTAGAAATTCGGTCGGCAGCGCAAAAATTAGGCAGCAAATTTTGCAGATGAGCGCACTACGATTTATCTCAGTATCGGGTATCGTCACCCTACCACACGATACAATCGTTGAAGTCATGTTGAAGCTGACCAAACGCATTTTAATTAATTTCTGTTGTGCGTCTTTGTGTAGGGATTAGGTGAAGTTTCGAGTTAACAATTAACAGTAATTTGTTGTGAGACCACAAAATGGAGGGTAGGACAAAGGATTATAAGTACGACATCGTGGCGGAGAGAGAAGAAGAAACAAAATTACCTGGGGATGTCAACGGAAGAATTGTTCATGACTCGCAGGAACTAACTGGTGCGAGAACACGGAGCAGCAGGAGGTTCTTATATGTAGCCGCTTGCACAGGTTGTTATTTATTATAGGTAATGTTTTTCCGAAAATCGTTTTTCTAAAATTAAAACGTTAAAAAACTGAAGCAAAAAATTAGCTTTCAAATATTTTTATTTATTTTCAACAAACCTTTTAAACCCCTGCAGGGAATATGCAGGAATATTAATCAACAAGAGACTTTGAAAAAATTATCAGCTGTATTAACTAAAGCACTTTAACTTTGAAACCGTCATAATTTGACAGGGGTTTAAAATATTTCAAAGTCACCTTAAGGTATAGAATGCCATAAGTCATCCTTAACACAAGATTAACAATATTTTAAAGTTATTTTTAACTCTCATCTAAAGGATTAGACCCTTAAGAACGTGGTAATCTTAGACTTAACACGTCAATTGACTCGAAAGTTAATTTAAAACATTCTTCATTCTTTAAGGTTTACCTTAACGTTAAGTCTACCTTAGCTGAAGTCTAACTTAAGGTAGAATAGTCACCTAAAGGTACAGATGGTAAAGGTCATTCAAGTTTGACAGCATATTAAAATTATTTTTAACCTTGATCTTAAGGGCATGGTAATCTTCCACGTAACGCATCAACTGACCATTAAATTAATTGAAAACATAGTTTTTTTAAGGTTTACCTCAATGTTAAGGCTACTTTAGCTAAGGTCCAACTTAAGATAACATTTGAATAGCGGCAACTGACCCTTAAATTAATTGAAAACATAGTTTTTTTAAGGTTTACCTCAATGTTAAGGCTACTTTAGCTAAGATCTAACTTAAGATAACATTTGAATAGCGGCCTGTGGTCATCCAAGATTTGTATTATAAATTATATGTTTTAGTTTTCCTTCAAATTTATACAAATAAAAAGTATGAAATAAAGTAAAAGAACAAAAGTTTAAAATTGTATACAAAACTAATAATGGTACTTTTGTATGTATATTATACACGGTGTTGAAAAAGGTCGATACCTTGAAATAACGCCGGTGCATCGCATTGCAGCGGAAAATGTCTGGGGAAAAAGTTGTTTGGTTCTGAAGGAGGCATAGTTTGCAATTTAACCCCCCCCCCCCTCCCCCCTCCCCATTCCCTCAACCCCCGGGCGTGGGTGGGGGTAAGTTAATATTTTCAAATGGAACTCCATATTTTTTATTGGCGTATCGTGTTCTCCGACCAAAAATAAACATCTTTTGTCCGAGAATTTTTTTTATTCGGGCCCATCCTTCACCAATAATCACCATGAGAAAGACAAAATCAAAACCGTGCGAAAATCAAGTTTTATCCCAGAAATACTTTTTTTTCTGTCTTGTAGATTATTGGTGAAGGATGTGCCCAAATAAAAAAAAATTGGGACAAAAGATGTTTGATTTGGTCGGAGAATACGATACGCCATTAAAAAATATGGGGTTCCGTTTGAAAATCTTAACTTACCCCCTCCCGCGCCAGGGGGTTGAGGGGGTGGGGGGTGGTTTAAATTGCGAACTATTCCTCCTTCAAAACAAAACAACTTTTTCCCCAGACATTTTCCGCTGCAATGCGATGCACCGGAGTTATTCCGGGGTACCGACCTTTTTTCAACACCTTATAATATAATAGTTATGTATGCAATAAGGATTATAATAAGGATTAATATGATACCAGCCGCGAAGCGTGCACGGAACGTGCCATAATGATCGTTTACGATCCGATTAAAGAAATATTTAATATTGTCTGGTGAATCTTTTTCTACTAGTACTATAGGTAATTGTTATAGTATTCAGTTCGAAAAAGTAGGGAAATTGTGCATAAAACGGCATACCAGGGCAAAACGATGGTGTTAATTTACCTTAAAATATGACAGTTAGAGGGCTAAATTTATATTTACCTCATATGTCTCAGTATGCCGGTTGAATGTTAATACAGAGTGCACGCCTCTCATCGGAAATTTTGCCGCCTAATCGAAAATGTAACTTAATAAAATTATTTTTACGCATTTAGTTTAGGTTTTATATCTGCATTTCGGCTTAATACCTAATATTTTTTTGGTTTATTAGTAAGTTTCACATACAAGGTCATGTTGTTACAGTTTGGATATTTTTTAACCTAACTTACCTTACTTTCTTTTGAATGATAAAATTTCTATGTTATCAGGGTAATATAGCACACCGACTATCGGTTTAAAATGGTATAGTGTGTCATTTTGACCGGTTGCTTTTATTGCAATACAATAATTGTCTTTTACTTATTTACGATGGTGTCAAAGTAAAAGAAGTTCAAAGCGACAAAGCTGTAGTGAAGCTCATATGCAACGAGCAAATATAGCCATCAGAAATCAATAAAAGGGATTGATAAAAGCATCTAAAATGTTTAATGTACCTCAAACTGTTATGCGCAGTGGAGTTGAACACAAAAACTTGTATGTTATCGAACTACAAAAAGGTTTGGGTCAATTCTACCAAAAGAAGCAGAGGACAAACTTGTAGAAGTTAGTCAAGGTTTGTTCTGGGTTATCAAGAAATTCACGACGATGAAGATGACGAAAATCTAGGTCTTGGAGAGGACAGTGATGAGAATGCACCTGTATATTTTGCAATGAGACATCCAAAATGTCGCGATCCGGGGAGAACTGGATCTCACGCTGATCGCGACGTCTCGAAAACAGTACACATGCGACAAATCATAATGTTTTTTTTCTATTTGGGTTTCATAATGGCTACATTATGAAATACAAAAAAATTGAATAACCTGCCATTATGAAACTGAAATTTTATTTTTTTTATGTTGGCAGTAAGTAGGGTTCGAATTTTAGGCTTACTTCGATTTCGTTAAAATTAGTTTTCTAGGCATTATGGATTCGACCAAAAATTTTTATAGAAAACTTTAAAATACCTTTAACCTTGCAAATCGATCAATTTTGCTAGATATTTATCTGAAATACCTATACTCGGAAATATATAACATGGTAACGGTGTCCGTCAACTAATTTCTAGTTACAACTATAAAACAACATAACCTAAAAATAATAAAAATATCTTCCAGTTTATGCTCTATTTCTAAACTTTTATTCAATAAAGTACTATTTTTATATTTAATTTAATACAGTATAATACATATTACTTTATATATACATATTTATAGTTACTGTAGACATTTCCTGGGCATTAATTGTTATTCCTGTCAGATACTGTGTGGACACAATATGTCATTTCGACGCTGAAAATGATATCTATAAAGTCGTCCTTTTGATACGCCAAAAGATAAACTAAGTTTTTTTTTATGATCAAACACAAGCACTATAGGAAAAATCCTTTAGGGCACTCTGGGAGTGGTGCGTGTGCGCAAAAAGCGATTCACGTTGGTTTTGAATCGTTGGAGGTTATATTCGTTGGGAAAGTGTAGAAGTTGTCCAAATAATACATTGAGGACGAACAGGTAAACCCAGCTATTTAATAAAATACATCAATTCTCATTACTCTATACCAGGGGTTCCCAACCTGTGAGCCCCAGCGCCCTGGGGCGGTAAGCACGGGCTCTGTGAGGTGATGAGCTTTTTTGGGGACTCTGACTATGGGTCACTTTTTTTACATTGGCGACCATTTTTTCCGGTACTATTCTTAGGTGGAACGCCCTGATGAAATTCTAAACCACTAAGTGCGTCACGAACTGAAAAAGATTGGTAATCCCTGCTCTATACATTAAAATAATGAATATGTTGTTGAAATCAAATGTTTAGAACGTAACTTCTTAGAAAGTATGGAAACAACACTTCTTAAATGACCAGCTAGCCTTGAATAGTTCCCCATTATTAAATTTAAATTCAAAATTAGTTGGTTTTTCCACCCATAATAAAACTTTTTTTAAATTATTTCTCATTCGTTCGCCTTAACGTGATCTCCGAACCACGATCCTCGGTCATACGCTGCTCACCTCTTGATTTCTCGCATTGCGGTATGGCCTACCGATTGGGGAGTGCGTACCGTCCTCCACTAGATATCCGATCTGATCCGGCCAGGTTACCGGCGTGAATAGGGTAGGGATGGGGGCCGACACATTTTTCACTCTATTTGCCATTTACCATGACTTGTAGCACTAAAATCCACCTAGTGCGAGATCAGTCAGGTGATTGATGCGATGCCCTATTAGACGCTTATGAGGACGTATACAGGGTGTTACAAATTCGTTCTTCACCATTGGGATTTCGGAAACGGTAAGAGATACGAAGTCGGTTAAATTGAGGCAAAGTTACGTAATTATGGGCCCAATAATATGCCGTAAAAAAATTACAAACAAAATAGTTGGAAAAATCTAAAATTTGCGTTTCGGTTTCCACTTTTTCCTGACTTTGCTCGAAGAGATGTCAAGAAATAAATTTCACTTTTTCATTGCTGCCTTTTATTCTCCATAAGACGGCATCAAATCAGATCTTTAATGCGACGTTTCGTCTTTAGGTCACCATCATCAACTTAAAATACGGGCCTGAATTTTTTTTTGTGTAAATTATGAAAGAGGAACTAAATCTACATTGAGTGGTCAACAACACCGTTTTTTTCCGACGTTTTGTTCCTTAAATTGACCATCTTCATTAAAATACCCCTACTTAGTACGTTCATTCAATTTACTTTTTTCTAATTGTTCGTTGTAAAAGAATGATCCATAACTGTGCATGTTGTAAAATTTCTATCCGTGTTTAATGATATTTAAATTATAACCTTGAGTTCATTATGTTATTGTGTGTGTCCCTAATAAAAAATTTGAATTAAATTAATATCATCTATTGCCAATAAGTTTTGACAACTATCGCCAACCCAGAAAAGTTGTTATTATAATTTAAACCTCACGCCTTAATACGTTGTTTGATGAATATTTCGTTATTTTTTCGTTTTATTCTTAAATCCGTTCCGCACCTGCAGGTGTATGTTCTATGTTCACTCTGCATTTTTAACCCTGCGTTAAAATTGGATACAATTTGGAATTCACATTTTTGCATGTTAGCGTGAGTGAAAGTTGCAGTTTTCACCCTTGAAATAGGACAAGTTCTACTTATTTGCACACTCCCATGTAGCATAATTCCCTAAAAATGTCTGTGGAATTGATTTATAAATATAACCTGATTTATAGATATAAACTCACTAGTTTTTCTCATATTTTTGGGGGTTTACTTCACTATCAAGCATGGTACAATAAACACAAGGTATGATACAGCGGAAGGAGGCGTAGCTACTAAGACACCGCTTCCGTATATTCTCAACGGATGGTTTAAAATTTTACCCGAATTTTATCTTATTTTAGTGGTCTTTTGGCTGTAACATGTGCTTTATTTTTATGAAATCAATGATATTACTCTATTATTTCACCTACTGTCAAATGTGTAAAACATTTTAATACAAAAGAGAATTAAAAACGCTAACACCAACGTAAATCTCCATAAGCAATGTAAAAATTAATCAACATTTGACGTCACTACCCATATCAGGGCTTTTGATTCATGTACGTTAAAAATCATGATATCAGCTCAAGCATCCATGATTCAAAATTGCAGGGTGAGCAAGCATAGGTGGATTACCCGTTTTTGGTGTTCGATTACCCGAAATTTAGGGTTGATTTTTTCTTAATTATAAAATTAATGCAAGCAAAAAACGAAATTTTGTCAATTTACCCAAATTTGGATTCATGTTTAACGGAAATTGTGTTAAAGTGTGAACCTAGCTTAGTTGCTCCACTAAAGCAGGTATTCTAAAATGCAACGAAATATTTAACAAAAAACGAGATCGCGAAAGTATTACTATACAGGGTGTCCACTAACTAATGGTACATGGAAAAACCACAGACTTACGTAAAAATATTAGGATTTAATTATACTTACCTATATCCGAAAATTGATATTAACTGAGATACAGGGTGTTAAAGTTAAAATTTCATTTTTATTTTTCTCTAATAACTAACGATTTTGCATGCGTTAGCTCAGGCAAGCAAATAATATTTTGTTACTTCTTACCAATTCACTTTTACGTGATAATTAATATTCTAGTAATGGCAATTGGGAATAATAAATACAATAATTGGATTGTTCTTTAACTTACTTTAATTAAAAAAAACTTTCACCCTAGAAAATATCGTGTCGGAAGAAACTAACAGCAATGAAAACACAAACTTAAAAATGAAACAGTTTCTGTTCCATAGCAACTGCATCTCTAAATTTCATTTGTTTTCTCATAGGTTACTTTAAGAAAAAAATTTTGTTCGCAAATTAATAATAATTGGGCAGGTGCACTAAACAATTTAAATGCAAATATCTTCGAAACGGTAGCCACACAAACTCAGTATACCTTTTTTACGTAATAAATATGAGAAAGTATAATTTTCATTAAAAACTTAACTACACTGAGACACAAAAAGTTATGACCTAATAAATGTGCAAATAATGCCGCAGACAGCGCCCCATACATTGTACATTAAAATTTCATAAAAAAAATCAATTTCTCGTCCTAAAAAACCATAATTGCCATATTTTGTAAAAAAATGTTGGTTTCCTGCAAAGTTATTAGAGAAAATCAAAAATTAAGTTGTAACTTCAACACCCTGTATCTCAGTTAATATCAACTTTTGGATATAGGTAAGTATAATAAAATTACATCCTAATATTTTTATGTAAGGAGTATTTGGTTTTTCCATGTACCATTAATTAGTGGACACCCTGTATAGGCATAACTCTTAACGGAAGTTCTGTTAAATTGTGAACCTAGCTTAAACCAGGTATCCCAAAAAGCAACGGAATTTAAGGCCGTACTTTGTAGAGAAAGAAATTTATTAGCGACTGAAACTCCCGCGAGCTGGACATACTAGCGATATCACGACGTGGTGCAAAATACTCCTTGAACAGCGGCTCCACACTGAAATACAACAACCATCGAATTTGGGCCAATCGGTGAATCTTCCGTCTCGGCATATTTCAAAGACAATGTTATTTTAATGCTCGCAGTAGTCATAGTCTTCCCCCTACCTCACCGCCCGGCACGGCAGTTCGAATAAAATATAATTTCTTCTATTTAGCCCTTTCTTGAATACTCAAGGAAGGTCAGTGAGAGTTTTCGCGTTACCTACGTAACATAATGAGAAATAGCTCTTATCATATCACAACAATGGAAAGTACATAATAATATTATTATACATATATATATGCTCAAGAACACTAAATATGTTTAAATTAAAACAATCCAAATACACAATATTACACAAACGATCAATAATTATTAAAATTATTATAAATTCAAATAAAAAGAATGACGCTGCAAAAATGGCCAAACAAAAGGCGATTTGCTGGAAAATATATGCCGGTACTTCTACGGAAAGCTATACCACCTCGCGTTCGCGAAATCAGAGAACAATAGATATAGGCTTTTATAGGACTCTTCAAGCGCATAATATAACTACGTAATTTTTTAACCTATTTAAAAAATTTAAAATAAAAAATATTTATGATTTTCTGCGTCCGTCGATGAGTTTAGAAAATCGATATTTTCGGTTTGAATTTAAAAAAAATTAATTTTGCCAAGAAATTATACACAAACTACACAAAAATAGAAAATTTATTAAAATCGCACTAAAAATGATAAAGGAATGTTGGTTTTTTTGAAAAGGTGGTTTTAGACGAGTGGTAGATCAGCCTTAAAATCTTTGCTATGAAAATATCTGCCAAATGTGGCATAATATTACGGAATCCAGCTGTAATTGGTTTTTATGTACTTAACCCTTTCGCTGCGGAGAGGTCTTCAACCTAACTCCAGTGCGTCATACTTTATAGTACTGTAGCATGGGAGCAGTTTGCAAAAATCCAAAATTTCTACAAGAAATACAATAATATCGAAATAATCAATGTTTACTCGTGCTTATATAGGATAATAATAAATGTACTCGCATAAGTACTTTCACGCGCACTCGCAAAAGTATTTGCACACACAGTCGCATACCCGTAAGCATAAAAAACATTCATAGTAAATATACGCATATAAACACATACCGGCTGTTTCAGGAGGGACGATCCTGTAAGTTTTTTCTTGTTTAAATTACTGAAATAAAATTTGATGGGTTTGTTCGCATTTTACGAAATGACTGACTCCATTTTGTAACTGCCGGTTTAACCGGAAATGACTTAATTAACTTTTATTTTGTTAATAGAACACCCATCAGTATATTTTTGGCTATATCGATTCAGAACACCATTCCACTCAACGACCACACACTAAATAACTTTTCTTTTATTTTTCATCTAGATTGCTATGACTCCCTAAAATGGTTTACTTTACTTCTAAGCCAATTTCTCGATAAAAATGCAATTTTCTAGTTTTATAGTGTTGTAAATTATGTACACACTTTTTAAAATTTTAAGAAGGCCTTTTCTTAGAAAATTCAATTTTTTCAAATGGAAACCTATTGGCTCACTCCGGCAACAAGATAGAGCACTTTTTTCAAACAATTTGATAGCACACACCCTTGTGTCAAGTTAAAAAAGGAGAGATAATTTATTTGCATTATAGCATGCACTTAGCCAAAATTATACTGGGTGTTCTATTTAAAAATCCAAAGTTGACGTCATTTCCGATTAAACCGGAAGTGACAAAATTTAGTCCGACATGTCATAAAATGCAAATTAATATCATATACAAACCACCAAATTTTATTTCTGTAATTAAAAAAATAAAAAAGTTATCGTTCCTGCTGAAACACCCGGTATAACACACCCAAGTATAACTAACAATTAGTAACATGCACACTCTCGCACACGAACTCGCTCAACCTAACAGGTATGATTTCAATTCATACTAAATATCGGGCGATCGCACCAACGACACGGAAAATCAAGGTCAGAAAATTCGGCCGTCCGCAACGAACGGGTACTATTTCTTTAGGCAATGTAAAAAACTGAAAAGTCAGGAAGAACAGGACATCCACTAACAATCTCAACAACAAATCTAAAGTTAAATAACAAAAGAAAAATAGTAGTTATTTTTTAACAAGCCGCCATTTTGTTTTGGGTATCCAACATTCTGGGATCGTAAAGTACTCGATAGCACCTTTAAAACGACGTATCGCAAGACCTCATTTCCTATTCAATTTTTCTTATCAAGATGTTACTCCGCGGCCATTTTGAATTTGAGCACCATGAAATATACAAGAAAGAGTAGCTCTCTAATTCCTACTATACTATGTCAAGTTGCATTTATTTTCCTAGACGATAAATGAAATAAAGGATAAAAAGAAATAACAACAATGCAATTTTTTAAATGCCGCCATTTTGTTTTTGTTGGACATACAGAAGTAATATTCTGGGATCGTAAAGTACTCGATAGTATCTTCAAAATGATGTACCGCAAGACCCCCCTTCCTATTTAATTTTCTTCCCTAAAATGGCGCCCATCCGCCATTTTGACAGTTAGTACTGTCATTATTCCTCCAAAATGAAGTTAACATTCCCCCATAACCCACACCCAAGTTTTGTAAAAAAAAAAGTAGCGGCTCAAAAGTTATTATGCCGTTTCGACTATATACACATACTGTATATGTTAATAAGCAAGTGGTTTTAGAGCTAAAAGTTAAAAGTAAAACGAATAGTAACGCCTTATAAAATTAATACAGATATTATGTGGTGGGCACTGACAATACAAAAAAACACATACAATTTAGCCCTATTTTCTAACCAATATATTTTTCTCAGTGTAGCATAATCCTGTACCGTGATAGCTTGTTTCACGTCTACCGACAATAAATAATGCTGGACATAGGCAACTTCTAATACATTTCACCTAAATTTTTCTAAAACATGCTTCGCGCGCTGCAAGATTACTCGCTTAAAACGAAATTGTAATTTCTCAATTTTTGGAATTGTAAAGTTAAGACATGAAAGTTCTAAGGTACATCGCTACTTTTTTCAAAAAAAAATTATCAGCGACGATATTAACCTTGAAAAATGCCTAAAAATATGCACTTTTCGTCCGATCTTAAAAAATTTTTTACTTACTTTTTTCAAAAAAGGGCCATGTACCTTAGAAATAGAAACATTTCTTTACTAAAATTTAACTTGTCCCGTCAGGTAGTTCAAATAGCCTTTCCAGAATCCTGCAGTAGCGAAACGTTGTTAATCATCCTATAAATTTGCGCATTGTACGCCCTTAACAGAAAACGACATGGCGAAAGTATTACTATATAGGCATAACTCTTAACGGAAAGGATCCAAAAATATTTGAGTTTTTTACATTTGGGTTGCACTGTGAATTCGGCAATGTTGTCAATAATAAAATTATTTTATATTATTTAAATTATTATGTCAAGGCCGCTTATATCGAATCGTGTGTATTACAGATGAAAAAGCAATACAGCATTTCATAATTGATTATAATTTGATGATAGGGAACAATTAATTAGAGTGGTGAACACACACTGAACAGTTCTTTAAAAATACAAGGTGTTTATTAATAACATGCTAATATTTAAGGAGGTTATTCCCGGGTCCACTTTCAGACAAAAACTTTATATGAACATAAGTCCTAAACGTCTTAACTTTTGAGGTACAGGGTATTAAAGATTTTCAAAAAAAATCTCCTTTTTTATTAATATCTGTGATACTGCTCTAGATCTTTTTGTGAAATTTGGTACACACATTCTATTCATCACGAGACATTTTATGATGTATAACATGTTTTTTATTCCGACCAGTGGCGTTCGTGCAGGATTTGCCCTCGGTACTTTTAAAGAAAGGAATGGTACGCAACTTACTTTTTTAAATAAAACTTATTTTTGATATTCTCATTGCTTGCTGAGCAAATATAGTCTATTAATTTTTTTGTCGTTTGACGTAAAGATTGTTTCACGAAAAATGGATATAACTTAATGACTGCAGTAAAAATACCTGGGGCCATCCCATTATTTATGACCGTTTGTTATTATTATGTGGAAAGGACCGGATTGTAATAATTATAATTAAATATAGGCACATCAGGTAGGTTAGGTTGCTTAATTTATATTTAAATATCTTTTTGTGGTAAAATTTGTTAGTTTTTGAGGAATGGTTCAAGAATTGTCTTTTACCAAACATTCCTCAGAATAGCGTGCTCAGAATACGAGCTATCACAGTCGCCAATTACATAAAGCTCCAAGCTCAAATAATACAAAATTGGAGATTCAGAACTACATGGCGGCGAATGATATATTTTTTGAAGAAAGTTATAAAAAAAGTGATCTTTTAGAAATTTTAAAGACATTTTGTATAAAAAAAGTATACGTTTTTGGCACATTGGCAGAAGAAATTGGACATACAGTGCTACGGCTCCCACCCAATTATTGCATTTTTAACCCCATAGAGCATATGTGGCACCAGTTAAAATCACTGGTTCGGTTTGAAAATATTTCTCCGACTTTAAGTTCTAGTGTTGTAGAATTAATACGAAAATGCTTTAATGATATTCCCCCAGGTAGTTGGAAAAATTCAGTCCGTCACGTAATAACTGTAGAAAATTCGTATATTAGTCTGGATCGTATAATTAATCCAATTATAATTAATTTTGATGAGGATAGCGATAGCGAAAAAGAACTATCTATAGAATGACATTATAAATGTAAATAAATATGACTAGTAATATTTTTAAAAAATGTTATTTCATTTGATTACATTAATATAATCATATCATTACTTGTTTTCCTTAGTCCGTCCCTTCATACTTCACTTGTTTATTGGCAAGCTCTTGTCGACACAATGGGACCGACCCAGGAAATCATTAAGTCGTATCCATTTTTCGTGAAACAATCTTTACCTACATTTTTCCTATGGTCTCCCTGGTCTAGTTGTCACGTATTTAAGTCATTAACCTTAACAAATTATTGAAAATCATTAGCACTCTGCATCTCAAAAGTTAAAAGTTAAGACGTTTAAGATATATGTATGTTGATATGAAGTTTTTTCTGAAAAAGGACACAAAAATAAGCTCCTTAAATATTAGTACATTATTAAGAAACAACCTGTATATTTAAATCGATTAATTATTTAAATAGAGAAGTAATTAAATGGTTTGCCGTTATTAAAATTGGTTCGCAGCAAAAAATAGCCATTAAATCATTTGATCAGCATAAAAAGATTTTGCTTGCAATAAATAAAAATCGGGTTTTTTCTGCAAAAAATGCTACAAACTGTCAACAATTTAAGCGATATCAGTCCGCTTGTAATATCATGTGTTAATTAACTTAATTAACACTCAAGCTGCGAAATGATTACTTGGTCAGCAAGATTTTACAATTGGTCAGAAGAAAAAAAAAAGGTCTAGAAGCAGTTTACTTTAGAGGTTTGCATATTAAAAGAATGGTTATCAATATAAATCATTGGATTGCGTTTGTTTTGAATAATCGGCAAAGTTCGTTATTGTGGGCGGAGCGAAAGCAGTCGCGTGATACGAGTAGCTAATTGCGTGCGTGTGTTTTTATTCGGTGTAGCAGTAAAGGCCCAAAAGGTGTAGCGGGGGCGGGTTTCCACTTGTCTTCCCAGGGCACTGTCAATTTATGTAACTTTCTTGTGTTTTCTCTTGCCGAATACAGAAGGAAATCGGCTACAAAAGGTGTAGCGGGGACGGATTTTCACTTGTTTTCCCAGGGCACTGTCACTATTTCACGTTTTATTGCTTTTTTTCTTGATTACCAAGATAAATATCTTGCTTACCTGCTGATTGCTTACTAATATCTGATTAAAAGTGGATCGCTCAGAGCAGCTTATATATTTAATTTGCGTACCAAAATAATTTAGAGTACTCTAGTATGACATTAATTACTGACCGATTCAGAAATGTTTGCTGTCCATAAGTTGCTGACCAACTAGTTATTTTGGCTGACCGGTTACATTTTTCTGTTCGCAAAAATAAGAATATTTTGCTAACCAGTTAAATGATACCCATTTAAATAAAAAAGGAATTAAAAATTTAAACACGATTTCCTAGCTTCGGCTTGTCGTTCAATCACCAGTGACGTAGACATAGGGGGGCGAGGGAGATGATCGCCTATCCACCCCCCCCCTTGGCCAGGTAACCCTTTATTACTTAAATACCCAACAAAGCACAGACTACAAGAAAAATCAAATCACAAGGACTGCAGCAAATGTCGATTTTAAAATATTTTTATTTGAAAATGTAGGCGATCCTAAAGGTCTTCGGCCCCCGCTTTCCTACCCTGACTACGCCACTGCCTACCCCTATTTTATTCAGAATTTTAAAAAAATATATGCCTATTAAAAAATCAAAAGTACTAATTACAATCACAAATTTAATAAAACAGAGATAATACATTATCCGTTCGTTGTTTACGGATGTCACAATAGACATCAGTTAATTCATAAAATCATTCGTAATGATCTAATAATGTATTTATCGAATAAAATTTTCGATGATTTTAACTCTTACAGTTTTCAATAAATTTTACTATTTTTTAAATAAATATACAGGGTGTTTTTTTGGTTAATATTTAAGGAGGTTATTATTGGGTTAATTTTCAGACAAAAACTTGATATGAACAATGAACATATATCCTAAACGTTTTAACTTTTGAGATATAGGGTGTTAAAAATTTTCTAAATATATTCTTTTTTATTAATATCTGCTCTAGATATTATTGTGAAACTTGGAACACACTTTCTATTCGACAAGAGGTATTTTATAATGTATAACATTCTTTGAAATTCTCCTTCCTTGCTGAGCAAAATGTCGTCTCTTGATTTTTTGTCGTTTCACGTATGTTGTCCCATTTTCGACACTTTTAAAGGATATCTCCGTAATTGTTAGTGCTATCAGAAAAGTAATGTAGGGTGTCATGTGGTACTCTTGGGTCAAACTCAAAATGGTAAAATCAAAATTTGAAAATTTTCGCTTGCTTAATAGATACGGGGGAAAATCAAAAAAAATACAATTTCTAAATTACCCTATATTTTCTTAGTTAAAAGATACACAGAAAACTGTTTTATACATAGGTTTCTTTATAATTATTGCTGAATAATCTGCCGTTATCAGAACAAGTATACGGGGTCAGGTAAAAAAGTTATCGGACCTAATCAAATTTTTTTTAAACCGAACACCCTGTATATTTTAATCTAAAAAGATAGCAATTTAAATTATATTTTCAAATATATAACACTCCATGGGTTATATTGGTTTCCTAGGCGATTTATTTAAACGTTATTACTTTGAAACGAAATAAAAGATTCAAATTAAGGTAAAAAATATCGGGAATCATCGCAAAAGTTCGGAATATGTCCTTAAATGGTTGCCGTCTTTCCAGATAGCGAACAAAATAACTTTTGCGTAATTTCTTGGTTTTTTCCACCTTCAATTAAACTGATATCATATCAAATTTTTCAAAATATTGATGTCATTTTCATAGATGAATATGTAAAAATGAAATTGTTAATAACAACTAGAATGTCAACATAGTTGTTTCTATGATATTAGCTTTTGTGTCACAGTCTACTGTGGTTTAAAGTAATAAAGTTTAAATAAATCGTCTAGGAAACCAATATCATCCAATGTGTGTTATGTTATATATGTTATGAAAAGAGAATTTAAAATGCTATCTTTTTAAATTAAAATATACAAGATGTTCTATTTAAAAAAATGAGGTTAGGTCCGATAACTTTTTTACCTGACCCCGTATACTTATTTTGAAAACGGCAGATTATTCAACAATCATTATAAAGAAACTTCTGTATAAAATATTTTTTGTATCTCTTTAACTAAGAAAATATAGGGTAATTTTGAAATTATCAACTTTTGATTTTACCATTTTAAGATTGAACCAAAAAGAGCACATGACACTTACATTACTTGATAGCGCTAACAATTACGGAGATAACATATAAAAGTGTCGAAATTGGTACACCCTATACAGTTTTCCTATAAGAAAATGAAATTCATTCATCGCAATCTGTTATGAAATTAGGTATTAACAAAGATTAAAAAGGATCTAGTAGGTAAGAAGTAGATTTTGTTTTGTAAACATAAACGGTTTTGACGGTCGTCTACCTAGTCTAGTTGTCACGTATTTAAGTCATTAATCTTAACAAATTATTAAGAAAACATGAAAATTTTTAACACCCTGTATCTCAAAAAGACATATGTTCATATAAAGTTTTTTTTCTGAAAATGGACCCAAGAATACCCTCCTTAAATATTAGCACGTTATTAAGAAACACCCTGTATTTGGAATGATATACAGGTCGACAACTTTAACTGTAGCTACAAAAGGAATGCGGGCAAAAAAATTTCTTGGGATAACAATGTTGTCACATATATTAAATTTTAATTTAATAACATGTTATCAAGTAAACCCTAAAATTAAATTTACCCATTTAAAGTAAATTGTCATAAGTATATAAGAAACTAATATTCTATTATAGTTTCAATGTTCTTAAAACTTTCTTTTCATACTATTTATTTTAATATTTAAATGCAAAATAAAATATTTTTTCATTAAAGTACTTCTAATCTAAAAATAGGGCAACATGGTACAATATCAACGGTAACTATGGGTAACTGGTGGCTAGAGCTAATTTGATAGGTTATATCCCAGACAGAGGATGACGTCACGCGCCTAGTGACACGCCTATAGTGCCAGCGTGCTTGTTCGGCGATGTCCAATATGCTTCATCCAGTTGCGTAGTGATAGGGTTTGTTTTAAAACTGTGATAATGAATGAATATATATATATATCCGGTTTCATAGCGTTCTACGCCTTCCGGTTCCCAGTTTCCATGCTTGTCGGTTTTCCCATTGTCTTGGCTGTAAGTTTCGCTCTGACATGGCTCTGCGTATTCCATCGATCCAGGTTGACTTCGGTCTTCCCCTACTTCTTCTCTCTGTTGGAGTCCAGTTTAGTATTTGTTTGGGGATCCGCTCATCGCCCATCCTTTCTACGTGTCCGTACCAAATCAGTTGTCGCTGGTCAATGTCATCTAGTATTGTCTTCTGCACGTCCATCATTTCTCGAATTTGATTATTGTTTATTCGATCCATTCTAGATTTACCGGCAGCTCTGCGCCAGAAGTCCATCTCCAAAACCAGCAGTCTACGTTCTAAGCCTTTGTTCATCTGCCAGGTTTCGCATCCATATAATACAATACTCTTAAAAACCGTGTCATACAACAGTTTTTTCCTTTCTTTGGAAATTTGGCTTGACCATAGTATTGAATTTAAGCATCCAATTACTTTTTTCCCTTTCGTTATTCGATCTTCTACTTCTTTTAGTGTCCGGCCCGTTTTTTCAATTTTAGTTCCCAGATACGTATATTCATCACATGGCGTTATAGAGATGCTGCGATCGATTTCCAGGTCTTGTGATTCTCCGCCAACGCATAAGTATTTCGTCTTACTAAAATTTACCATCAAACCCCATTCACCGTACTCCTTTAGCAACCTTCTAGTCATAAATTCTAGATCTTCTTTGTCTTGAGCTATTACAACCTGGTCATCTGCAAAATGCAGCGTGTACAAGTTCCTGTCATTTCCGAGTTCCATTCCCATTCTGTGACATGATCTTCTCCATTTTACCAGCACTTGGTTAAGGTATATCTTAAAGAGAGTTGGAGACAAACAGCACCCCTGTCGAAGGCCCTTTGACACCGGAAAGGGTTGCGACAAATTGTTACCCGTCTTTATCCGAGAGCCTGGTAAAACCCTTCATAGTCAAACCCGCGAAGTGATTGCCAATGTGTACAGGGTGCGTGAAGAGGAATCACAAATTAATACATTTAAATTGCCACTTAAGCGAAAGCTAGAAAGGCTCGCAATGTATAAGGGAGTAAGCGTGGGTGCAGTAAAAAACATGGACAAAGAAGATACTGAAAGGAAGAAAATAACCCGAATCAATTGTTGTCATCTCCTGTCAAAAAAGCGACCGTCTCTCTGCTGTCGAAAAAATCGAAGGCTTCGACTTTGGCATTGTTAGGAGAACAATACAAAAGTTTTATTTGGAACTAAAAGTATTTCCAACCTTAAAAAAGTTGCTACAACAGCTGAGAAGTGACATAAACTTTCCATTTTCCCGTGAAACTTTCAGGTGCATGTTGAAATCAAATGGATTTTATTAGCGAAAATGCCAAAATAAGCGAGGAATATTAATGAAACGGCCTAATATATTGCACTGGTGATACAAATATATTCATGCTATGAAAAAATATATATTATTACATTATTAAGATAATAATAGCACGCCCATGACTCGGCCATGTTTTAAAAGATATTTCCTCCCCCTTACCGATACTGCGTAGCTATAGACTTGCTTGTTGAACTGTACTCTACTTTATATTGCAACGGTGCTTCAAAACTTTTAACTGTACTACATCTTTTCAAATCGACTTAGAAATTGTTATTTTTGTTATTCTCTCTAATTGTTCTTATTTTTAGCTAACATGGCAACCTTTACAAGTGGCATCATTGCCGGATGGACATCCCCTACTGCACCTAAATTACAGAAACTAGAAAACAATCCTTTGGGAAGAATTCTAACCCCTTACGAAATAGGATGGATTGGATCACTACTACAATTAGGAGCTGTGTTGGGCCCCTTTATTGCTGGTGCGTTATCGGACAGGATAGGAAGAAAGAAAACCCTCCTCTTTGGAAACATTCCATTTATTATCGGATTTATATTAACTATTATGGCGAACGACGTTTACTACATCTTTGTATCACGATTCATTGGCGGACTTTGTGTTGGTATAGCTTTTACGGTAGTGCCTATGTATGTAGGAGAAATCGCCGAGGATGACGTAAGGAGTGCGCTAGGGACACTGACACAACTTTATTATACGTTGGGACTTCTGTTTTCATATGTACTTGGTCCCTATTTGTCGATTAAAATGTTCAACGCAGTATGCATCCTGGTGCCTGCTATATTTCTTGTAACATTTGGTTTATTTATTCCGGAAAGTCCTTATTATTACCTTCAAAAAAATAACCAGGAAGCAGCTGAAACCGCGTTAATGAAGCTTCGAGGTAGCAAATCATCGAATAGCGTTAAAAAAGAACTTGAGAATATGAAATCGGCCGTTGACAAGGCTATAGCAAATAAACGTTCCATTTTCCATATTTTCAAATCGAAAGGTTTAGCGAAAGGTTTTATTCTCTGCAATAGTTTAGTAGTTTTTCAACAATGTTCGGGTATCAATGTGTTACTAACTTTTGCGCAAAGTATTTTTCAAGGAGCAGGGGTATTATTAGCACCTGAAATTTGCACCATTATTATCGGAATAGTACAAGTGATTTCAAGTGCAAGTGCAGCCGTTTTAATAGAAAACAAGGGCAAAAGGTTCTTGCTGATGATTTCAGCCGTCGGTATGGCCCTTTCGCAAGGCAGCTTAGCTTATTACTTTTATTTAAAAGACGATACAGACTATGACCTATCCAGTTATTTATGGATCCCTATCGCATGCCTTGTATCATTCATTATAACGCATTGTATAGGGTTCGGGCCAGTGCCCTACGCCGTGCGGGGGGAAATTTTTCCTGCAAACATAAAAGCTGCAGCGACCACAGCAAGTTCTTCGGGCAGTTCATTATTGAGTTTCATTTTAATAAAATATTTTCTCGTTGCAATAGATAATATCGGAAAATCTGGCTGTTTTGCAATATTTAGTATTTTTTCTGTTGTGGGATTAGCTTTCGTTTATATTTTCTTGCCGGAAACTACCGGTAAAAGTCTTCAGGAAATTCAGGATATTCTTAATGGACATGACTTATCCAAAACTGACACGAAACGCCATAATGAAAACATTAGTCTGGAAGAGAAGACAAGTTTAAATCGAGAGCACTAGCTATATATTTAGGCATTTGGTATTAGACACAATTGTATTGTTGTACAGGGTGAGTCAACGATAAAGTTAATTTTCTCCTTTTTGTTAAGAATTAGATAAAAACTCGAAATATAAAAGTTGTAGAGACCCTTAAGGTGCACATTCTAAAATTATATTGGAGTATACAGGGTGGCCCACAAAGAAGTGGTGAATATAACTTACGTTTTTTTAAATGGAACACCCTTATTTCTGTCAACTTTTTGATTATGCATACAATTCTGAATATTTTTTATACATAATGTTATATATCTAAATCTTATAGTTTTTCCAATATTTCCATTTTTTCAGAAAAATGTCAGTTTTCAGCGTTGGATTTAATTGTTAATACCTACACTACCTTTGCAAATTGAAAGCTCATATTTGGAATGTACAGTATATGGAGCTAAGGCAAATAAATTATGGAAACAAATTTACCTCACTTTTTACAGGGTGTTCAAAATAAATTTTCGAATTTCAGTACCTTTAAACAAAAAAATCTCGGTTTTTTTAAATGGTACACTCTGTATATTTTATTTCTTTCTGATAGAATACGTAATTCTCTTTAACTTTTATTTAATATATCACATGTTTATTTTTAATACTTTTCGACATATTTTCATTTTTCTCTATTTTTCATTGTTCGTTTTCTATATTTATATTATAGCGTCGTAGTTGCCATGAAAAAACAAAAGGTGTCAAGACTGACACAAGTACTTAATACTGAAATACCTAGAAACGTTTGTTATTCGATGTAAGAAGCTTTTAGGAAGAAATTAAGTATGGATTTTCCTAAAAATGAGCTGATTGATATGATTTGCACACTTGGCGAGTCAGAAAAAAAATTGTCCTTTGGCAGTTAGGCTTTACGCAGCAAAGTACCCTCCTCATAGGCGTCGTCCGACTAAAAATTCTTTTCAGTGTTTAATGGAAAGGTTCGATGAAAATGATTGCGTTGAGTAAAAAGGGACGTAAATTTGTTTCCATAATTTATTTGCCTGTCTATATAATGCCCATTTCAAATATGAACTTTTAATTTGCAAAGGTAGTGTAGGTATTAACAATTAAATCCAACGCTGAAAACTGACATTTGTCTGAAAAAATGGAAATATTGAAAAAACTGTAAGATTTAGATATATAACATTATAAATAAAAAAATATTCAGAATCTTATGCATAATCCAAAAATTGATAGAAATACAGGGTGTTCCATTTAAAAAACGTAAGTTATATTCACCACTTCTTTGTGGGCCACCCTGGATACTCCAATATAATTTTAGAATGTGCACCTTAAAGATCTCTACAACTTTTATATTTCGAGTTTTTATCTAATTCTTAACATAAAGGAGAAAATCAACTTTACACTATCGTTGACTCACCCTGTACAGGTGCGGCAAAGAAAAGTTACTTAGAATTAGTCTGAGCGACATTATTATAAAGGAAATGTCGCTTAAGCGCAGTGTAGCACTGCATTTCTACCTTCATCCCTCAACCCCCAGTACAAACTTAACCACAAATCCACAAATGTCACTTCAACTTTTTATTTCATCCCTCTGAAATTCAAACTTGATGGTGCACCGCACATAGCCCTCGACCATAGCCTGGTACCATTGCACCGCACAGAAGTGTCCACAACGGCGCACCGAGCCTAGCTCATTCCCTTGCTTATCGATCAGTTTGTCTCTCGACATCGAGATATAAACATGGACTGTGCGTTGTCATCTTCTTCCGATGAAGAAGATATTATTTTAGACGCTAATATAACAAAGTGGTATATGTTCAGAATTTGACGTAAAATTGGAAAATCAGTTAATATACAGGATGTAACATTAAAAAATATGTTTAAACAGGGTTGTAATTAATTAATTAGAAAAATAATAAGGTATACCTGAATAATTTTTAACATTTTAATTAATTGTTATTTTAAGTAGTGTTGTCCTAAATAAAATCCAAGTAATGATATAATCAAAAATATCTATATGAATTAGCATATACGCACGGTCCATATTTATATCTCGATGTCGAGGGACTACTGTGCGAAGCTCAAGCGAGGCTGTGCGGTGCTATGGTGCCAGGCTAAGTGCGAGGGGCGGTGCGCCGTTGTAGACACACACTTATGCTTCTGTTCGACTCAAGTTTGAATCGGTCTATAGACAATGTAATCTTCTAATCATTTCCTAATCAATCAAAGGATACTTTTTAACAGGTCATAATATTTGTACAATTTTTTACTTGTTATATGAGACTCAACATGATTTCTGCGATTGGAACTTTGTTTTTTTCTTGTAAGAAAAACACAAATTTCTGCCCGTATTGTCTCAAATGGTTCTCTGAATTTTGATAATCCAAAAATAGTAAAGTTTTGGTCAGCCATCTTGCTGGTTTATAGAGAACAAAAAATAGTGTAAGAAGAAAAAAAAAATTAAGAAATTTTAAACAATGACCTTTTTAATTTTAACAATAAAATTTGTAGTCAATTCCTTCTAGATTCTTTTGGAAAATGTTTGTTACTAATTGGGGGATCACGGAAGTAACATAACTTTGGATTTTTACCGATTTTGGTATTTCTTTTCATGGCATGATGGTTTTTAACAAATTTAAGAAAAAGTAAATAATAGGGCTTGTAAAAATGTATTATTATTGTAAAAAATGTATATTATTGTAAAGAATAAAGATTAGATAGACCAACCAGCCCTATTATTTTAACATTAACGTCATAATTTCTTCCAAATAATATTATATTAATATTTGGGCAAGTTTTCATTTACCAGCCAAATTAAACATCTTATATAAGGTATTTCCAAACCTCTCTGAAAAAATGAAGGAGGTGAATCCTCGCCTTATTTTAAGACGAAAATGTGGTATAAAAGTTTTTCGCATGCCACTTCGTTTTCGAAATACAGGGTGTTAAAAAATATTGTATTTTTCATTTTATTAACATGGTAGATGGCGACAGATGTAAACAATCAATGTGATTGGCCAGTTAGGTTCGCAAAAGGCGTCAGTGAATGTTGGCCATTGTTGTCAAATTTATACGTGAAACATTTTGGAAAAAAAATACTAAAATTTTAATAATTTTATCTTTTGCCACACAGGGTGGCCGTCTAGTGTGGCAAAGTACAGGGTGTCCCATTTTCGACACTTTTATAGGGTTTCTCCGTAATTGTTACTGCTATCAAAAAGGGAATGTAGGTGCCATGTGCTCTTTTTGGGTCTTAAAATGGTAATGAAAATTTGAAAATTTTCTCTCGCTTAAGAGATACGGGAGAAATAAAAATTTACAGTTTCAAAATTACCCTATATTTTCTTAGTTAAAAGAGATACAGAAAAATGTTTTATACAAATATTCTTTGAAATGATTGTTGAATAATCTGCCGTTTTCAGAATAAGTATACGGGGTTAGGTAAAAAGTTATCGGACCTAACCCCATTTTTTAAATGAAACACCCTGTATATTTTAATCTAAAAAGATAGCATAATAAATTCTCTTCTAATACACCATCGATGATATTGGTTTCCTTGGCGATTTATTTAAACTTTATTACTTTAAACCACAGTAGGCCATGAAACAAAAGCTAATATCCTAGAAACAACTAGGTATGTTGACATTCTAGTTGTTATTAACATTTAACGTCAATTTCATTTTTACATATTCATTTGTAAATATGACTTATCAACATTTTGAAAAATTTGATATGATATCAGTTTATATTGAAAGTGGAAAAAACGAAGAAATGGCGCAATTGTTCTCTATCCGGAAATACGACAACCATTTAAGGACATCCTCCGATGACTGGAACATAATTTAAATATATACGGCTCTTTTACGATGCCGAGATCAAAAACTTATACTAAAGAAAACAAGGAAAATGAAGAAAAATAAGCGTGTTAGGATTTGTCGAGGCCAATAATCAGGCAATATATCCTGTGATAGCTTTGAATAGTAGTAACTCAACTTTTATTGCAGTGAAAACTTCTTTAGCTGATTCTTTAGCACTTTTAGTAGGTATTAAATTAGACTGAGCCGTCAGATTCTCTTAAATCACTTTGTATTTTAGGTACAAAAATCTACGTCCGTCAGAAACGTAGAAACGGAAACTGGAATTACAAAATTTAAGGCGCATAGAATTTTGACGTCCAAAAAATATTTTCCCTACGTTGCTAAAATTACCCAATATTTGCAACATAGTGATGATGTGAGAGGATTGGATATTGTCACTGGTTTTTAAATAAATCTACTTTTGGTGTGTGATATACTTGAAAAGAGAATTTAAAATGGTATCTTGTTAGATTAAAATATACAGGGTGTTCCATTTAAAAAAATGAGGTTAGGTCCAATACCTTTTTACCTGACTCCGTATACTTATTCTAAACACGGCAGATTATTCAACAATCATTATAAAGAAATATCTACATAAAACATAAACAGTTACGGAGATACCATATAAAAGTGTCCAAAATGGGACACCCTGTACATGCTCGTAGGTTTTATGTGCTATCCCGTACAATTGGAAGCATCAGGACGTAAACTGCTTTGTCCTAAACTCTGGAATCTATTTTCTATCAGTTAGAAAAAGAATTTTCAAATTTTGTTTTTACCATTTTAAGTTTCACCCAAAAAGAGCACATGACACATACATTTCTTTTTTGATAGCACTAACAATAACGGAGATACCATATAAAAGTGTCGAAAATGGGACACCCTGTACATGCTCGTAGGTTTTATGTGCTATCCCGTAGAATTGGAAGCATCAGGACGTAAACTGCTTTGTCCTAAACTCTGGAATCTATTTTCTATCAGTTAGAAAAAGAATTTTCAAATTTTGATTGTACCATTTTAAGTTTGACCCAGAAAGAGCACATGACACCTACATTACTTTTATGATAGCATGTACTAACAATTAGATACCCTATAAAAGTGTCGAAAATGGGACACAAAATACATTAAAAACTTTAATATAAATGATGAAAGGCACCGTGTATATTTTTCCATTTTTAAATTCCCTTCGAAATTCTGCGTATCGTGGCAAAAATTGTTTTTAATTATTTTGCAACGTTGCCAAGTTATTAAGAAGACTCATATTTGGAAGAAAAAACTTGTCTCTCTTGTCAAAATTTGAAATATAATTGAATTAACTTAAGGCATTCCAAATATTCTCGAGGATATGAAAGAGAGACTAATTTAAGACATTAAACCCTCGGAACATTCCATATTTTATACAGGGTATTCTTTACAAGAGTGTCAATCGTCCCACTTAAAAATTAATTAAATCCGCATTTTAATATTTTATCTTGTAGTTTCTTGCATCCCTGACTGGTTTAAGCTGATTTAGAATTTTGCCCGATTAGTGTAATTCCAATATACAGTGCCCACCAATCGTGCGGGAGTGAAAAGTTACGTATACATTTAAGGATTTTTCAAAAAATACATCTTTTTAAAAATATTTTTATGTTATTTGACTGGCAGTCCAAAAAATGCAGTGAATGAAACTTTTAAAAAAAAATGTCGGAACGATGGGCGTATTTAAATCCTTAAACAAACATTGTTATTTCGAAAACATCGATGACCATCGCTCATCACTAGTTAGTTTTCGATTATTTATTAATCTTTACTCTTGCGAAATTTAATAAATGTTTTGAATTTCAAACACTAAAATTTCGGCAGCCAGTGCAAAAATAAAGCAGTATATTTTGCAGATACCGAACGATACAATAATGATGTCGACGTTGGAACTGAATAAACGTATTTTAATTCATTTCTGTTCTTCGTCTTTGTGTAGCGATTGAAGTTTGAAGACAAAGAATCAAAGAGTAATTTAACTTTGTGACCACCACGAAATGAAATAAAAGACAAGAGCAATTTTGTGGTGGAGAGAGCAGAAAAAACAAAACTACCTATGGATGTTAAAGTGAGAATTGTCAATGACTCGCAGGAAGTGACTAGTGCCAGTACTCGGAGCAGCAGGACTTTCCTATATGTAGCCGCTTGCACAGGTTGTTATTTATTCTAAGTAAATTTTTCAAAAAATATTTTTCTGAACTTAAAAAGTCAATAACTGAAACAACAATCAAATTGAAGTATTAATTGTTTTTTTTAATATATACTCGCCGGCACAAAATTCCGCCACCCTGAAATTTTAGTCAAGTTTGATATTTTATACCTTTTTTATTTTTAAATTTTTTTTAATTTAATTTACTATGTTTTTCCTTAATAATTTTATAAACTGACATTTTTCGATTAGGCTATATTATACAGGAGTAAATCAAACTATTGTTTTTTGTCGTAATTTCAAAACACCTTGTTGAAAATTGAGGTGGATAATCTTATTAACATACTGTTTCTTGTCATCTTTGATGTGTTCTAAACATTTCGTTTCTTGATTCATTCCATTATCTCATTTCTGCTGTGAGCTGCAAAAGTTTAAATGAAACGATGTTATTTTTAGAAAATGCATGTCATGGGTATTTATACCGAAGCACGCATCAATCTTGTATTTGTTGAGCTATAATCGCCCACCGTTACATTGAGGAACTCCTCCAAGAAGTTGTTGTTCCATTTACATTAATGCATGATAATGCTAGACCCCACGTTGCACATGAGCGAATATCTGGATGAAGTTGGACTTCTAAGACTGGAATGGCCCGCATGTAGGCCGGATCTCAACCCAATCGAACATCTTTAGTATCTACTTAAAAGGACCATTCGTCGTCCTGTACAGCCATAAATCTTGCAAGACTCACGGCTGGCGCTGACCGAAGATTATCAGGCTATCCCTCAAGAAAGGATAAGTAACCTTATTCGTTCGATATCACGAAGACTGCAAGGTGTCATTGCTGCGAGAGGAGGAAATACACGATATTAAACTTGTTTTTGTTAATTAACTTTACGATATACCTAGTGTTTGTTTTTTTTAATGAAAATACGCTTCAAATCAGCGTTTGAAATGAGATAATGGAATGAATCAAAAATCGAAATGTTTAAAATACATCAAAGATTACAAGAAACAGTATGTATTATAAAATAATTAATTAAAAACACAATAAACGGATCTACAAACTGATAAGAAAATCATGAAAATCGCATAAAAAATAAAAAAGTTATAAAATATCAAACTTGACCAAAATATCAAAGTGGCGGAATTTTATGCCGGCGAGTGTATATTATTATTATTTTCATTTAATTTAGCCCAACAACAATAAAAATACAAAAACACACCTTTAATTGTATAACAATATGTGTCAAAACTTTACCGTAATGTCCATAACCTGTTATTTTTAATGTCTTTTTGATTTATCAGTTAAGAGCACTTATCAGTGACCTCCATTAAGGTAAAAAGGTGTGACCAACTACAAGAAAACTATTGGATAGATTTTGTTCAAATTTTTAATTTAGCTTCGAAATATGGTATACATGACTATATTATATTTTTCGAAAAAAAATTTTTTTTTTTTGAAAATCAGTAATGGGTGGAAGAGAGAACTACATGTTTGTTGGCTGAATGGCAACAATGTTGAAGTCTGGTTATATCAGATGGTTAAATATTAAAACATAACCATACTTACCGGTGAAAAGACACATTCTTATTTAAATGATCCACTCTTTTACAAACTACACATGAATGCACCATGATTGTTTATAATAAAGTCGATTTTCACCACTATTCACAAGAAAACACAAATCAACCCAAATATATAAACAATCCGTTAGATCAAAGCGCCAACGAGACTAGTATTTCATTTAGCTTTTAGTTACGAATCGTAGAGCATTTGTGAAATGGAAATAGATGTTGCCAGAGTGCATTCGGGTTAGTTCAAGATTCGTTTGATACTTTTAATTATAATAATATTTTTTTAAAGAATCTCTCATCGCCTTTCCACAGTTTATAGTAAAATTATTGGGAAATAAATTTGTTTTAAGAGTAATTGCCGATTAACTGTAAACCAGTTGTAATTGTTAAATTAACAAACTTTTAATCGGGATTTTGCAAGATACCTTTGCGATAAATATGTCAATCTGGCTATGCTGCAATATTGACCGAAAGAGGTGGGAAAGACTGCTTGTATTCGTTGCGTAGGCTATAAATGTACATTTTTCGATCTTTAGTTTGTAATATCTTTGTGAATAATACAAAATAGAAAAATAATTGTGTCATCACCTATACTAATTATCATTTAATGATGGGGAACAATTAATTATCTACATTGCGAGTTGCTCAAAGGTGCTGGTACTGGATAGTTTTTTAAACTAGATCACAATTGAATGATTCTTTAAATAAACAATGATTTCAAAATTTGACACGTTCCAAATTTAAATACAATGCCTGGTTTCGCTTGCCGTCGAATTACCTGGTATATTTTTTTATAAAATTTAAAAAACATAAATGTATATTAAAAATTTCAAAGTACTACTTAAAATCGTAAATCTGATTAAAATAAAAAGATAATTGTCAAGTAATTCGTACATTGTTTAAAATTCATCAGCTGATTTAGATAATCATGGGCACTCCTAATATGAAAAATAATGTATTTTTCGAATAAATTTTAAAAATCGATCTAACAAACCTTTCTACGTTAAATTTCAAAATTTCGAAGTCGCTCCTAGGAATAATCTGATACGGTCGACCAAAGTGTTAACAATTTCTCTATAGTAGACCTTACTCTTGTTTGATTATAACACAAATCCTTATTTGTCATTTCCTTTTCATGTAATTGTGATTTAAAAAAGGTCATAATTATGTAACTGTTCAAGTTTAAAAAAATATATATTTTTTCCCTTATTATCCCTTCAAGCAGTATAGTGAAGCGACAACATGCCGATATTGTTTGATATGCTATAATAATACAAAACGTTTAACTATACTTACCACATTTCCTCCAATTAACATCGGTATATACAGGGTGTCCGATAATTAATGATACATGGAAAACCCACATACTCCTTCCGTAAAAATATTAGGATTTAATTATACTTAGCTATCTCAGAAAGTTGATATTAACTGAGATACAGGGTGTAAAAGTGAAAACTTCATTCTTGTTGTTCTTCAATAACTTTCGACAGAAACCTACGTTTTTTACAAAATTTGGCAATTTTTTTATGAAATTTTAATGCAGTGCCGCATTTTTCGCACATTTTTTAATGAAAATAATACTTTTCTCATATTTATTACGTAAAAAAGGTATACTAAGTTGAGGTCGCCTAGAGTTACCATTTCGGAGATATTCGCATTTAAATTGTTTAATGTACCGTGTCCAATTACTATTAATTTGCAAACAAAATTTATTTCATAAAGTAACGTATGAGAAAACAAATGAAATTTAGAGATACAGTTGCTATGAGACCTCGATCTTGTTATTTGGTTGTTGACTATTGTAAGATAGCTGTGTGAGTTATTTGGAATTACGTTTAGGACGAAAGGTACCTGTTTCGCCTAATCGGCCGTAAATATTTTTAAAGATCTTAAAATCAGGTTGTTGGATTGAGTTCAGAATATCATCTCTGGGCACCTCGTCTATTAAAATTTTACTGCGCGTATTCACACAGCATATCCCGCGTTTCTGCGTTTGAAAACAAATTGTGTCTCGGCATTGTTACTTAATTTACGATAAACTCAAAAATGAAACATTTTCTGACAAAGCTATCTTACAATAATCAACAAACAAATAACAACATGGAGGTTTCATAGCAACTGCATCTCTAAATTTCATTTGTTTTCTCATATTTTAATTTAAGAAAAAAAAATTGTTTGCAAATTAATAGTAATTGGGCAGGGTGCAGTAAACAATTTAAATGCAAATATCTCCGAAACGGTAACTCTGGGCGACCTTAACTTGGTATACCTTTTTTACGTAATAAATATGATGATTCAATAAAAACTTAAACGCACAAAAATCTAAGAAATATGAAAAAAAAAATGCCGCAGACAGTGTCCCCTACATTGTATAATAAATTTTCACAAAAAAATCAATGTCTCATCCTAAAAAAACCATAATTGCCAAATTTTGTAAAAAACCGTTGGTTTCTCTAAAACTTATTAGAGAGAAACAAAAATGAAGTTTTAACTTTAACACCCTGTATCTCAGTCAATATCAACTTTCGGATATAGGTAAGTATAATTAAATCCTAATATTTTTACGCAAGGAGTATGTGGTTTTTCCATGTACCATTAATTAGCGGACACCCTGTATATTATTCTATGGTTATTTTTTAGTTAACATGGCAACCTTTACAAGTGGTATCGTTGGTGGATGGACATCACCTACTCTACCTAAACTACAACAACTAGAAGACAATCCCTTGGGAAGAATTCTGACCCCCTACGAATTGGGCTGGGTTGGATCCCTATTACAACTAGGAGCCGGATTGGGCCCCTTTATGGCCGGTGCGCTAGCGGACAGAATAGGAAGAAAGAAAACCCTCCTGTTTGGAAACATTCCATTTATTATTGGATTTATATTAACTATCATGGCGAACAACATTTACTATATCTTTGTATCAAGATTTATTAGCGGACTGTGTCTTGGTATAACTTTTACGGTAGTGCCTATGTATGTAGGAGAAATCGCCGAGGATGACGTAAGGAGTGCGCTAGGGACCTTTACACAACTTTACTATACTTTGGGGCTCCTGTTTTCATATATACTTGGTCCCTATTTGTCGATTAAAATGTTCAACGCAGTATGCATCCTGGTGCCTGCTATATTTCTTGTAACATTTGGCTTATTTATTCCAGAAAGTCCTTATTATTACCTTCAAAAAAATAGCCAGGAAGCAGCTGAAACCGCTTTAATGAAGCTTCGAGGTAGCAAATCATCGAATAGCGTTAAAAAAGAACTTGAGAATATGAAGTCGGCCGTTGACAAGGCTATAGCAAATAAACGTTCCATTTTCCATATTTTCAAATCGAAAGGTTTAGCAAAAGGTTTTATTCTCTGCAATAGTTTAGTAGTTTTTCAACAATGTTCGGGTATCAATGTGTTACTAACTTTTGCGCAAAGTATTTTTCATGGCGCAGGGGTATTATTAGCACCTGAAATTTGCACCATTATTATTGGAATAGTACAAGTTATTTCAAGTGCCAGTGCAGCCGCTTTAATAGAAAACAAAGGCAAAAGGTTCTTGCTGATGATTTCAGCCGTCGGTATGGCCGTTTCGCAAGGCAGCTTAGCTTATTACTTTTATTTAAAAGACGATCCAGACTGGGACCTATCCAGTTATTCATGGATCCCTATCGCATGCCTTGTATCATTTATTATAACCTATTGTATCGGTTTCGGGCCAGTGCCCTTTGCCGTTCGGGGAGAAATTTTCCCTGCAAACATAAAAGCTGCAGCGACCACAGCAAGTTCTTCGGGCAGTTCTCTATTAAGTTTTTCAAATATTTTCTTGTTGCAATAGACAGCATCGGAAAATCCGGCTGTTTTGCAATATTTAGCATTTCTTCTGTTATGGGGTTGGCTTTCGTTTATATGTTTTTGCCGGAAACTACTGGGAAGAGTCTGCAGGAGATTCAAGATATTCTTAATGGAGATCATTTATCCGAAATTAGCACAAAACGTCATAATGAAAATATGAATCTAGAAGAAAAGGCAACTCTAAATCTAGAGCGCTAGCTGAATATTTAGTAATTTATCATTAGACAAAATTTTATTGTTGCACAGTGAAACCTCTCATAGCGGACACCTCTAATAAGCGGACATCTCTATTAAGCGGACATTTTTTCATAGTCCGGAACTAGGTTTAGGTTAGGTTTATTTGTGAGTTGTAAAGTTAGAATCGTAAACAATGGCATAAAAATGTCGCGTTTTGAGTCTGAAAGAGAATATTGATGTTGTGGAAGTTTGTAATTTGATAACAATGATTTGGGCGAGTTCATTAACATTGATAGCAATGTGCTATTAGAAGATGATAATGATCCCATTCCTACCGATTATGTAGTCTAAACTGAAACCACATCACTATCTGACGACTCTGATGAAGTAATCAAACAAATGTCACCAATTATCAATAAGCCATTAGTATGGTAAAGGAATTATTAGAGTATGCAAAGAATAGAGGTGACTCTACAGCAATGGAATAACAATTCCAAAAATCCAATTCCAAAATGTAATTCCAAGTCTGATAACATCAGACTTGGAATTACATTTTCTAGATTGCAAGTATAAAACGCAAACACGTCAAACTACGTTATTAGATTTTTTTTAGTACTACGTCCTAACTAAAACTAGTGTATTATTGTTATGTTATGTTTATTTGTACATACATATACGTAGTAATAATTTTGCCTTTACATGTTACCTAATAACAAATTTCCCATGGGCGGGCACCTCTATTTGGCGGGCACATTTAGACGGTCCCGTAGGTGTCCGCCTAAGGGAGGTTTCACTCTAGTTGGAAATTGATATAAATACAGGGTGTTCCATTTAAAAAAGCTAAGTTATATTCGTCACGTGTTTGTGGACCACCCTGTATATTTCAATATAATTTTAGAATGTGCACCTTAATGACCTCTACAACATTTGTATTTCGAACTTTTATCTAATTCTTAACTTAAAGGAAAAAATGAACTTTACTATAAATAGCCCTATATAATGCATGGTGTAACCCCTAAGTATGTGCCCACAACGGCGCACCACCCCTCGCCCATAGCCTTGTACCATAGCACCGCACAGCCTCGCTTGAGCTTCGCACAGTAGTCCCTCGACATCGAGATATAAACATGGACTGTGCGTTGTTATCTTCTTCCGATGAAGAAGATAACAACATTGTTTTAGACTCTAATATAACAAAGTGGTATTTATATGCTTAAACAAAAATCTAGTATTTATATGCATTCTCATATATTCAGAAAAGCGTTTGGATCTTTCCTTAGATCTTTATAAAGGTGATAAAATTCTCCATAGAATCTTCGCTTTGCGTTAATAGGATGCGAGATCTTGATTTCTGTTTGAACATATACCACTTGGTTATATTAGCGTCTAAAACAATATCTTCTTCATCGGAAGAAGATGACAACGTACAGTCCATGTTTACATCTCGATGTCGAGAGACAAACTGATCGACAGGCAAGGCAATGAGCGAGGGCGTAAGCCAATAATGGTCTTCAACCGTTTATTCCGACGGGCCGGTATATATGTAATTAATACTTTTCTACAGACCGCTTACACTAAAGAAGAAAATAAAAACGTTATTCTATTTGTATGGGTATATTAAGAAACGTGAAAACAAGTTTCTATTAGTGTTATGATCGCTCGAGCGAAAAACCGAGTATAGTCGATTATTGAAATAAGCTACATCGCTCGATTATTAAAAAACTGCTCGAGTTCTAAATTCAAGGGAAAATCGTCGTATTTACGTATATTAATTTCATAGAAATATAACAGACATTATAGCTAAAATGCCACTAAAATAAGGAAAGATTCCGACAAACTTTTAAAACTTCCGCCACGCAATTTGAACCGGTCGACGATAACCGAAGGTGCTCGGCCACTCCCGCTGGTAGCCACCAGCGTTCTCAGTCTTTTACAATTATTGTAATACATCCATAATAATAATATATTTTAACAATTTTTGAGATGTTCATTCTTGTTGTGGCGCTCCCCAAATGCAATTTATGTTCAATCTGGAGGTGGCCCCCATATCATAGGAAAGTAACGACCTTCTTCGTACTTTTCTTACTCTGACACCGTTTTTTACTATTCTATTAGGTTTCGAACCGTCAACCTATTACTTTTGATCGAAGATTTCTGGCAACACTGGTCGCCACGTGGTGAGTGCCGTAGTTTTCCATGGAAATTTTGAAAGTACGTACACCAGAACTGTTTCTTATTTAGTCGTGTGTGTTTATTAAAATAAATATCTGAATTTTCAAATGACGTTGTGATGTAGATAACCAGGCAAAGAAACTTGACAGAAATATAAGGTGTTTCCGCTTTACTAAGGATGAAAACAAAAAATTAGAATGGATACGGTTTTATTTATTTTATTAACATTTGCTTTTTAAGTTATTTCCACTGAAGCTGATGAGGCTAGGCTATATGCTGAAACTGATCGACCCCGGGTGTGTTATTCACCTAATGGAATCCATCACTCTGGCTGTAATCGTCTAATTTTGTGGTACGACCCTGTATACGTTGTGTTTACTTTGCAGGTTCTTTTAAAGTTTGGGACAACGGTAAGGTTGTCAGGTTTTACGATTTATTAGCTTTATTCTTAGTATGACGTTTTTCCCTAAGTACTGATGGGATTCCGCTGCCAGGAATTTGAATCAAAGAGAGTTTAACCATTCACTTATTTATTACAAATTAATAAATTATCAAAATACAAAGGTTTTACATTATTATAATAATAATTATATGACCTGTTTCAGAATGTTTGTCTCCCATAATTTGGCCGGTTATTATTCACCAATATCTGTCTGCGACAGAATGGTGATGATTTACCCCCTTTACCACAATACTATGTATTATATGTCTGCGACAATAATAGTAGATATCCGATATTTATATCTCGCTTCTTACATGAAGCTTTGGTCTGCGACCATTTTATTTACATTACTCCCCTGATAATCTGAAATCTAGTTTGTTACATATGACCCCATTTTCGTGTACGTATTTTTTATTTAATTTACTTATCGTTTTGTTATGTAATACCACCTCAGATTACGTACACGTTTGGTATAATGGTACTACGTAGTATAGTGAAAAGCCGAAAGACAACTGTAGTGGTGTCCTACTGTCGAACATTTCAAACATATAACTCATAAAAGTGCAATAAAAATTAGGAGCCTGCTCGCTTTACGCATGTGTCACTTTGCTTCTCAAGCGAGCATTGTTTTTCATGTACTAGAAAGTCGAAAGACACTGTCCGGTTGTGGTGTCCTACCGTCGAACATTCATTCCTAAGAAAAACCCATCACGCCTTTTTATTTACACCTGTTATAAATTAACGTTCTACAGGCAACATCATACCAAATGATTTTAACCCTTTTTGGTAACAGTGATAACCTGCGGTTACCCTGTTATACATCATAGATAACCCTTTTTAGCACCCTCCCCCATTTCTTTGCCGCGGATTGCAGATATTATTCGAGGAAGGCTTTATTACTGCGTAATAAACACCTACCTTTGTTTTCAAGAACACACTCTAAAACTCACCCTGGATAGACAAACATCTGTTTCTGAAAATGACCTGCTAAATAACGACCGTTTAACGAAAGCAAAAGTGTATATTGATTTACACCAACAAGTGGTACCGTTATTCGTTTTTCACTTTTAAAATAATGTTTAATTTATTTTTGTCTTGCAGACATTTTAGATTAAACAGAACCGTTAATCCCGAATTAGCCTTTGTAGTTTTTTTTTACTAGAAACATGCCATTTTTGTCCTGCAGACAATTTATTTGGCAGACCGACAGACAGACTGAACTTGTAGGATATTTATTTACCGAAATAGATTTTAATGAGATTTGTATTAATAAAACAAAACAGACGATAAGAAAGAGAGCGGCCATTTTGTTTTTAAATTTAGTTGATTTTGTGCGCGTGATTTGATTCCGTTGTTAAAGCTTCCTGGCACACCGTCCATCGGCAAAGGCCGACGTGTGCAGCTAGAAAAATATTAACAAGTAGAGAAAATTCATTAAATGCATCTAAGAACGAATAATGACTTAAATTATACGACACTGAATTTAACTTCGTTGTTAAAGATTCCTGGCACACCGTCCATCGACAAAAGCCGACGTGTGCAGCTAGAAAAATGTAAAAAAGTAGAGAAAATTCATTAAATGCGTCTAAACAAAGAATAATACACTGAACACTAAATGGCCGCACTTTAATTTGTGAATGGGAAAAATTTGATTGTTGAAATTAAATAGATTATGATGTATTGAAAGAGAACTGGCAGCGAAATGACTTGATTTGAGAACGGAACATTTTGACTCTGAATCGGGCAGCGTAACGTCTTGTATTTGTGAAAGTCAAAAATTGAATCCCTTAGGAGCGTCGCGTCTCTCGCTTTTATAGGCGCATCCCTGTCTTTGGTCTGTTACGTCACTTTATGCACCCCTATTTTATTTTTAGCCTAAAGTATGTGACCTCTTGAGATCCCTTGGTTGGTAAATCGCTAATATGTTAGACTTTTTGCTGTTTTAAGCTCTTTTAAAATACATGTAGGTTATGCATGTATTACTGGACCTAAATATATTGGCTATTTTATTTTCTACATCGACTTTTTTTAAAGCGAAAAATAGACCCGGGTCCGGGCCGTTTCAATGCCTTCGAAACATGTATGAAAGTTAAAATATTGTTTATTTAACTGGTGAAGCAGACTATGAGTTTCTTTACCCTTTCATAAGTTCACTCCACTGAGAGAAGGACCATTTAAAAAATAGTTTAATTTGTTTATAACTAGGTTGTATTTTAGCTTTAATCTTTGTATGTTCATGAAATAAATATACCTAAATACCATGACATTATTCTTTCATTTCACATACCATTAAATGCGTAAAACCATTTAATGCCTTTAAAAGAAAGTTAAAAACACTGACAGCAGTACGTATAAATTTCCATAAAATCACTCGTCACGTCACTTCACAAGCCACGCCTCCATCGGTGTAGAATCATACCTCTTCGATCTTTATACCATGCGCGAATATCAATATCGACTTTGAATCCAACATTAAAAATTATTCCACTAACATCGATGTTTTGCTATCGCTCAGCACTAATCCTCAGTTATTTATTAATCAGTTTTACTCTTGAGAAGTTTAATAACTGATTTGAATTTAAAACACTAAAAATTCGGTCGGCAGTGCAAAACTTAGGCAGTAAATTTTGCAGACGAACGTACTGCGGTTTATCTCAGTATCGGGTTTGTTCGGCGCCCTACCCCCCACGATTCAATAAAGTCATGTCGATGTTGAAGCTGAACAAACGCATTTTCATACATTTTTGTTGTTCGTCTTGGTGTATGGATTAAAGTTCGAAGACAGTTATTTGACTTTGTCGTTAGATCACAAAATGATAGGAAGGACTTATAAGTACGATTTTGTAGCGGAGAGAGAAGAAGAAACAACAAAACTACCTAAGGATGGAAACGTTGGTATTGTCAATGACTCGCAGGAGCTCACTGGTGCCAGTAATCGGAGCAGCAGGACGTTTCTATATGTAGCCGCTTGCACAGGTTGTTATTGAACGACAAGAATTTTGGGTTCAATTTTTCATTTTATACAGGGTGTCCGCTAATTAATGGTACATGGAAAAACCGCAGACTCCTTACGTAAAAATATTAGGATTTAATTATACTTACCTGTATCCGAAAGTTTATATTAACTGAGATACAGGGTGTTAAAGTTAAAACTTCATTTTTGTTTTTCTCTAATAACTTTGCGAGAAACTAACGTTTTTTTACAAAATTTGGCAATTATAGTTTTTTAGGACGAGAAATAGTTTTTTAGGACGAGAAATTAATTTTTAATATATAGCGGCATGCGGCATTATTAGCACATTTATTAGGTCATAACCTTTTTGTGCCTCAGTGTATTAAAGTTTTTATCGAAAATAATACTTTTCTCTTATTTATTAGGTAAAAAAGGTATACTAAGTTCAGGTCGCCCAGAGTTACCGTTTCGGAGATATTTGCATTTAAATTGTTTAATGCGTTAGCTCAGGCAATCAAATAATATTTTCTTACTTCTTACCAATTAACTTTTACTTGATAATTAATGTTCTAGTAATGATAATTGGGAATAATAATTACAACAATTGGATTGTTCTTTAACTTACTTTAATTAAAATAACTTTGACAATAGAAAATATCGTGTCGAAAGAAACCAACAGCAATGAAAACACAAACTTATTATAACCTCACCTGCCCAATTATTATTAATTTGTAAACAAATTTCTTTTCTTAAAGTAACCTATGAAAAAACAAATGAAATTTAGAGATGCAGTTGCCATGAAACCTCCATGTTGTTATTTGTTTGTTGATTATTGTAAGATAGCTTTTAGTTTATCGTAACTTTGTGTTTTCATTGCTATTGGTTCTTTGGTTTTTCTAGACTCAAAGTTATTTTAATTAAAGCAAGTTAAAGAACAATCCAATTGTTGTATTTATTATTCCCAATTACCATTACTAGAACATTAATTATTATCATGTAAAAGTTAATTGGTAAGAAGTAACAAAATATTATTTGGTTGTCTGAGCTAACCATTGAAATGAAATACAAATAAATGTGTATTCATTTCAGTGGAGCTAACACACTAAACAATTTAAATGCAAATATCTCCGAAACGGTAACTCTGGGCTACCTGAACTTAGTATACCTTTTTCCCGTGGTAAATATGGGAAAAAAATTATTTTTATTAAAAATTTAAATACACTGAGGTACAAAAAAGTTATGATCTAATAAATGTGCGAAAAATACCGCAGCAGCATTAAAATTTCACAAAGAAATCAATTTCACGTTATAAAAAATCATAATTGCCAAATTTTGTAACAGAACGTTGATTTCTCTCAAAGTTATTGGAGAAAAACAAAAATGAGGTTTTAACTTTAATACCCTGTATCTCAGTTAATATCAACTTTTGGTATAAGTATAATTAAATCCCAATATTTTTACGTAAGGAGTCTATGGGTCTTCCATGTACCATTAATTAGCGAACACCCTGTAGATGCGCCCGTGTTATAGTGAAAGACTTTTTTCAGAGGCCGGCGATGTCTACGAAAAAAGAAAGAAATAGCCTCTCTGCAAGCAACGGGGAAAAATTTATTTTTCTGTACCATGTATGGAATAAAATATTTTTTTAGAGTAGATCTAAATTTAATAATTATTTAAATAAACAAGGAATTCAAACTTCGACATCTTTAAAATTTAAATACCTTATCTTAGGATTCGCTTGCCGGTGCATTTTATTCTATAAATATAAAAAATATATCCACATTAATAATTTAAAAGTATTACTTAAAATCGCAAATCTAAAAGACAATACATTATCACTTAATTTTTAACAGTCATCTGCTGATTCAGAAAATCATCCACATTCCTAATTTTGAAATAATGGATTTTTAGAATAAATTTAAAAATGGTTTAAATTTTTTTTTAATTTCCATAGATGACGGTGCGACGTCACGATGGGCATGAAAGTGACAATTTAAAAGCCGTTCTGAAGTAAAACAATGTTTCAGGGTTTTAGCCAGTCAAAGTAACAATTTCTTCTTAGGAAAATCTGAATTTGACTTTCAATGCGCATGCACCTTGTATCGTGTATAAAGTTATATATTTAAAAACAAAAGTTTATTAGTGAAGTGAGGAGGGGCATGCAGGAAATGCGAGGAACGTATGAGATATTTACCATTCAGAATAAATATAAATCAACCAAACCAAGCAGCAACCATTTTAGATCAGTAACAAATAGTCTTGCTTGAAAATTTTACACTTTCCGAAAAAGTTATCCTTTTTTTGCTCGAAAACGGTAAATTCAACAGTTATTTTTTCGGAGGTACAAGGTGTCCATTTTTGGGTAGTTTTACGGGGTATCTCCGTTATTAGTAAAGATAGAATGATGCGGTTTTCGCAACATTTTGCTAGTTTTTTGTCAAACAGAAGATCCCGTAATCAGAATTTTTCTAGACCGCCTTGTTTTTGATATACGGGATGTTTTTGAGAATTGTTCATTTTGGGACACCCACCATATCTCGGTTACCCCGTAACGTATCAAAAATAAATAAAATGTTCTTTTTGTAGTTATTTACGTTGAATCCAGTGACGTAATAAGATTTTTTCTACATTCAATAGTTTTCAAGGAAAATAAACAAATTTGCTTTTTTAAATGGGTCACCCTATATATTTTTCAATAATATAATTTAGTTTGTAACAAGCTTCTCAAAAATATATAACACTTTATTTTTAGTCTTAGTATTAGGCCCGAAATATACGTTTTTTAAAAAGTATACCATTTTTTTTTAGTAGGCCATGACGGATATTAAAAACAAACAAAAGAACACAGTCCTATGTGTCATAAAAATAAAATCTTCTAATTCTGTCAGAGCATTCAGGTTCTCTAAGTTGTTTTAAAAGTTCTAATTAATAGTGAAAAATCAGTTTGTCCTAATTATGGCAGAGCATGTAAACTTTGAGAAGTACGACATGCTCGTTTGTTATATCCCGTGTAACGAAAATACAGATGGAGCATTAGAAGTGTATTTGAATAGGTAAATATAACCCCTTATGTAGTAATTCTATGAAATTTATAATTTTTCTTAAATTACTTGTGGATATCCCGAAAGACGACAACCGGATAAACGAATTTTTTCAAGAATAAAATCAAATTTAATTGAACACGGTTCATTTTCTAAACCTCGCCCTAAAATCTACCACAAGGATAATCGCGAGAAAGATGAAATAAATGTGTTAGCTTCAATTGAAACATATTCAAGTAGTTCTTGCAGAAAAGTTGAAGGTTCGGTCGGAATAATTAAATAAAGAGTGAAAACAATCTTAAAAAACACAATTTTAAGCCATATAAATTCCACCGTGTACAAAACTTACATCCTGGCGATGCACAGCGCCGTATAGAGTTTTGCAATTGGTATTTACAAAATTTGAACAGGGAAAACAATTTGGAAAACCCCGTTGTATGGTCTGATGAGGCTCATGTTACCAGTGCTGGCATGTTTAATCGACAGAATACTAGGTTTTGGTCTCAGGAAAATCAGCATGTAATATTTCCAATCGAACGGCAAGGCAGATTTGGTGTTAGCGTTTCATGCTTTATACTGAATAGCAAAATAGTTTATAATATATTTGAAGGAAGCCTTAATGCTAATAAATATTTGGAAATTCTGGAAAACGTTGTGCCAGAAATAATAGAAGATGTGCCCTTAGCTGGTCTCAATAACTTGCATCTTCAACAGGATGGAGCGCCCGCTCACAAGGCCCAAATTGTAAGGGCCTACCTAGATAATAACTTCCCAGGTCGCTGGATTGGAACTAATGGACCTGTAAGATTGCCACCAAGGTCACCCGACTTGTCGGTTTTGGATTTCTTCTTATGGGGATACCTTCAAAATAAAATTTATTCCATTCAGTACCAAACAATGGCAGATTTAAGAATTGCCATTGACAGAGCTTTTAGGGAGTTACAAAAGCGGCCGTTTATTATTTTTATTAAGGCGAATAAGAACCATTTGTCAAACATGTCTAAGGCATAATGGAGAACAATTTGAGCAATATTTATGAGGGAGTTCAATAATTTTTCAATTTCTGTGCCTAATATTTAATCACACCAGTATTTTTTTAATATCCGTCATGGCCTACTAAAAAAGTTTTATTTTTGAAAAACGTATATTTCGGGCCTAATACTAGGACTAAAAATAAAGTGTTATATATTTTTGAGAAGCTTGTTATAAACTAAATTATATTATTAAAAATATATAGGGTGACCCATTTAAAAGAAGCAAATTTGTTTATTTTCCTTGACAACTATTGAATGTAGAACAAATCTGAGTACGTCACTGGATTCTACGTAAAAAACTACAAAAAATATTTTATTTCTTTTTGAGACGTTACGGGGTAACCGAGATATGGGGGGTGTCCCAAAATGCACAATTCTCAAAAACATCCCGTATATCAAAAACAAGGCGGCCTAGAAAAATTCTGATTACGGCATCTTCTGTTTGACAAAAAAAGTAGCAAAGTGCTGCGAAAACCGCATCCTTCTATCGTTACTAACAACGGAGATACCCCGTAAAACTACCCAAAAATGGACACCCTGTATAGTTTTAAGGTTTATTTTAATATTTTCTTTAGTAAGTATACTTTGTCCCTTATACTTTACTTTATATTGGAATGCTATTTTAAAACCTTTATCTATAATACCACATCTCCCACAATCGGGATCGAAAATATTCTATACTCGAAGTCCACAATTGTAGACTGTGACTCATTTCATAGTCCGAACAACAATGCAGCAAATGCGGTTGATAATATCTTGTACATTTACCCGCTATTGTCTATTTAAAATTACCTAAAAAGCCGCTTCCTCGCACTTATTTGGTCGCAAACGCGCGGCGTAGCCAAACCGTAGTTTTCTCGAGCTTTATATTATTTATAGTAATAGGATTTGCACGGGGAACGGATCAGCGGACAAACGTTTAAATATAGCATACACATGGCAACAGTGTTTGATATTATTGTATCAGTTGCAAACTGTTGAGAGAGGCGTAACCAGCTGGTTTTACTGTATTTTCATAGATAATTTGAATTCGGGTATATTGTTATTGTGTATTGTTGTTGTTGAGTATTGTTGTTTGCTGAGTATTGTTGTTGCCGAGTATTGTTGTTGCTGAGTATTGTTGTTGTTATTGTGGATAGTTGTTACTGTATATAATTGTAGTTGTTGCTGTTTTTCTATTATTGACTAATAGTGTTATTTGTGCTAGTGGTAAAAATACAAACTACTGCATCAACTAGCGGTCCACCTTCAAAAAAAAGACGACCTAATTTGACACAGAAGGAACACGACATAATAAAATCTGTGTATGAAGGTGTTCGGACCCGAAATTCGTATTGATCTGTGCTAGATGCAACGGAACTATGTGCTTCTTTAACGAAAGGATCGGCTAGTACAGGGGTCGGCAACCTGCGGCTCTTTGGATGTGAAGCTGCGGCTCTTTAGTTCCATACGCAAATATTATTTATTTTATCGAGAAAAAGAAATTCGTTCTGAATCGATTAACGAGGATTAAGCACAGATTCTATCTCTAAGCCACTTGTACTCACTTTTCACCGCACCCCTCCCCCGTGACACGCGACGTTACTGTCGTCAGTCCGTCGAAAGCTCTCGAATGACGCCGTCGTCGGATGTTTCTATGTAGGTTTTAGTTCGTTTTCCACGCAAGACAATTTGGCGTCTTCAGCATTGCTTTTGCTGTGACCAGGGGTCGGCAACCTACGGCTCGCGAGCCGCATGCGGCTCATCCGTCTCAAAAGGTTGCCGACCCCTGGGCTAGTACAGTACTCAGGACTTTAAAAATAAGAAGAACAAGAATAACTACAAAGTTCAGAATCATGTAGGCCGAAAAAAATCGTACTTGATAATGCGACAAAATATGCAATTCGTCGTAAAGTACGGTTTTTATTTTAAGAATGAAATTCCCACATACAAAAAAATTATGTCGGAAATAAAAAACGACTCATTGCCAAAAATATCGCTAAGTGAATTCAGTAATTTCCTGAAATTTTGCGAATTTTCAATAATGGGTACTTATATAAATTTTTAATTTTACGCGCCACTGGAAGTTTATTTCCTTCTCGCTCAAATGCAGTTGTCGTTTCATTTTGTCATAGATGAATCACTGTCTACAATTGTGGTCTCCGAGTATATAATGGTTCTTTTTTTAGTTAACATGGCAAGCGTTACAAGCGGTATTGTTGGTGGATGGACATCACCCACTCTACCTAAACTACAACAACTAGAAGACAATCCATTGGGAAGAATTCTAACCCCTTACGAATTGGGCTGGGTTGGATCCCTACTACAACTAGGAGCCGGCTTGGGTCCTTTTATTGCTGGTGCATTATCGGACAGGATAGGAAGAAAAAAAACCCTCCTACTAGGCAACATTCCATTTATTATCGGATTTATATTAACCATTATGGCGAACAACGTCTACTACATCTTTGTATCGAGGTTCATTGGCGGACTTTGTGTCGGTATAACGTTCACGGTACTGCCCATGTATATAGGAGAAATCGCGGAGGACGAAGTACGAAGTGCGATAGGGACCTTTACACAATTTTACTATACTGTAGGCCTGCTGTTTTCATACATACTTGGCCCCTATTTGTCCATTGAAATGTTCAACTCAGTATGCATCATCGTCCCTACCACATTCGTAATAACATTTGGCTTATTTATACCGGAAAGTCCTTATTATTACCTTCAAAAAAATGACAAATCAGCAGCTGAAACTGCTTTAATGAAGCTTCGATGTAGCAAGTCATCGAATAGCGTTAAAAAAGAACTGGAAAATATGAAATCGGCCGTCGACAAGGCTATAGCAAATAAACGTTCGATTTTCCATATCTTTAAATCAAAAGGTTTAGCTAAAGGTTATATTCTCTGCAACAGTTTAGTCGTTTTTCAGCAATTTTCGGGGATCAATGTGTTACTAACTTTTGCGCAAAGTATTTTTCAAGGAGCGGGGGTATTGTTAGCCCCTGAAATTTGCACGATTATTATCGGAATCGTACAAGTTATTTCAAGTGTATGTGCACCGGCCTTAATAGAAAACAAAGGTAAGAGGTTCTTGCTGATGATTTCAGCCGTCGGTATGGCCCTTTCGCAAGGAAGCTTGGCTTATTTCTTTTATTTAAAAGACGATCCAGACCGGGACCTATCCAGTTATTCATGGATCCCGATCGCATGCCTTGTATCATTTATTATAACCTATTGTGTCGGGTTCGGGCCGGTGCCTTTTGCGGTTCGGGGAGAAATTTTTCCTACAAACATAAAAGCCGCAGCGACCACAGCAACTTCATCGGGTAGTTCTCTATTAAGTTTTATTTTGATCAAATATTTTCTGGTTGCAATAGACAGCATCGGAAAATCTGGTTGTTTTGCAATATTTAGCATTTCTTCTGTTATGGGGTTGGCTTTCGTTTATATCTTCTTGCCGGAAACTACTGGGAAGAGTCTTCAGGAAATTCAAGATATTCTTAATGGACATTCATCCAAAAGTGACATAAGACGTCGGAATGACAGTATTAGACTAGAAGAAAAGACAACTCTAAATCTAGAGCCCTAGTTATTAACACAGATGTATTAGACCAAATGTTATTATTTACAACTATGCATATAATAATGACATTTCATCTATCTGTGAAAGGTGGAAAGTTGACTTTTTTACTTTTACTTTCGAACAAACCCGGGTGGAAAGTAAATTATTTTTGTATATATAAACACACCAACATACAACTCATTACACAAATTTAACGACAATTTTTATTTTTTAAAATAAGCCTAATGACATTTATAAAAAATAAAAAAATAACAGGGTTTTTGTTTTACTTATTTACATTAAATATTACATTGTCATTATTGCACTGAAATGTTAAACCTTGCTGAAAATATTGTTTTCAAAGGTTTAGTTCATGATTATTTGAAGTTAAAGTACGTCGAAAAAACAATAAGTGCTGTATACCACTGAACGTAGATTTCGGCAATCTTTCATAATTTAAACAAAAAGATCCAGGACCGTATTTAAAAAAATTAAGTTGATGATGCTGACCTAAAGACGAAACGTCGCATGAAAGATCTGATCATGCCATCTTGTGAAGAATAAAAAGTAGCAATGAGAAAGTGAAATTTATTTTTGAACATCTCTTCGAACAAAGTCAGAAAAAAATAAAAACCGAAACGCAAAATTTTAAATATTTCCAAATATTTTGAAAGCCAATGTATTTATTTTCGATTTTTTGCGGCATATTTGGGCTCATAATTACGCAACTTTGCCAAAAATTAAACCGATGTAACTATAACCGTTTCCTAAATCCCAATGGTGAAGTCCGAATTTGTAACACCCTGTATATTTAAAATAATCACGTTGACACCGACTTCCGGTATAACCGGAAGGGAATGAGAATATTTTAGCCGAGTAGATGGAGGGTTGTCTACGTCTCCGTCGAGTTTTCAGGGAAAAAATTTATTGCCAGGAATTGAGGATGTTATCCGGAATTTCTGTCAGGTTACTATAATTTACAAAAAAACGGTGATATAATTGATACAAAATTCCGGGATTATACAAAAGCAATTCGGAACCCGGAAACTATTCCGGGGAAATCTCGTCCATTCCCGACCATCTGGCAACCCTAAGTAGACCCAGCATTAATATTAGCATACTTATCTAATTTTCAAAATTTTCCGAACTATAGTATTCCATATATAGATCGAATTGATTCCCGGTGGGACACCTGTAATTAGCGCAGTTCAATACCTCTAATATAATAATATGTGTGTTAATTTGAATATTTTGGTCTCTCTGTATATTAGATAAGTATGCTAATGGCCTGACTGGGCTAATTCGTGAAAAAAAGTGCGTTTATATTTGGTATATTTTTTAGAATCAAGGACTAACGATTCGATATCAATCAATCCACTTAAATTTTATTACTTGTATATAAATCGCTACTAAAAGTGGTAATTTAGTGACAATGACGTAATTACATTCTCGGCAAAATAAATTAAGCTTAGAACGTACACCGTACTACCAGCTGAACTATCGGTCCTAACCATAAACATATAATATAAAAGGAGAGATAAAACATTCCATTCATAAAACACCATTTATTTACAATCATTCACAGTTCTACAGTTTCAAATTAGAAGAAAATAGCTAAAAAAAATGGTAACGCTGTAATAAGGTAAAGTACATTTTACGAAATTTGGATACGACTTAATGATTTCCTGGGTCGGTCCCATTGTGTCGACAAGAGCTTGGCAATAAACAAGTGAAGTATGAAGGGACGGACTAAGGCAAACAAGTAATGATATGATTATATTAATGTAATCAAATGAAATAACATTTTTTTTAAATATTACTAGTCATATTTATTTACATTTATAATGTCATTCTATAGATAGTTCTGTTCCGCTTTCGCTATCGCTATCCTCATCAAAATTAATTATAATTGGATTAATTATACGATCCAGACTAATATACGAATTTTCTACAGTTATTACGTGACGGACTCAATTTTTCCAACTACCTGGGGGAATATCATTAAAGCATTTTCGTATTAATTCTACAACACTAGAACTTAAAGTCGGAGAAATATTTTCAGACCTAACCAGTGATTTTAACTGGTGCCAAATATGCTCTATGGGGTTAAAAATGCAATAATAGGGTGGGAGTCGTAGCACTGTATGTCCAATTTCTTCTGCCAATGTGTCACAAACATTTTATAAACAAAATGTCATTAAAATTTCTAAAAGATTACTTTTTTTATAACTTTCTTCAAAATATATATCATTCGCCGCCATATTTAAATATAAATTAAGCAACCTAACCTACCTGATGTGCCTATATTTAATTATAATTATTACAATCCGGTCCTTTCCACATAATAATAATAAACGGTCATAAATAATGGGATCGCCCCAGGTACTTTTACTGCAGTCATTAAGTTATATCCATTTTTCGTGGAACAACCTTTACACGTTTAGATAATTTCGATCTAAGATTAGTCATAAATAGGTAATCGTTGTAGGTGTTTTTTACAGAGACATTCAGATAATATAAAGAAATAATCCATATTTTTGCAATACTTACTTAAAATATAGAATTAGCTACGCCACTGCTTTACCTGAAAAAAAAAACATAACCTCATTATTCTCAGTTACCGACCAAATATTAATCCGGGGTTAGAATAGTCGAATTTCTTACACACCACGCACTGACGAAGATGGCTAATAAATAGCTCTAAATATTTTTAGTTCGAAAAACACTAAAAATTAATCAAAAAACACAATAGTCACAAACAATCACAATAGCAGGGTAATTTTTATACTAACAGGTGAAAATGAGCATACAGCGTTGCCACTGTGATTTCCTTAAAACATTGCAATTTGATGTTCTTGGGATATACAGGGTGTCCGGGAACATGTGGGAAATCTCCCGGATATGAAGAAAACACGTGAAAAGAATACTATAGGTTCATATAAACTTCTTTCGTATCGGCCTCCTCTTCGGAGATATGGGCTCCCAAAGAGCACCAATGGAATCAAGTTTTTCACACATAATTATTGAACCACCTGGTATATTTCAATTATTTTTTAATATGATGTATACCAGGTAAGACCCGTCAAATTACTACCCAAGAAACTGTTGTGAATTACTCACAGCTGCAGGGACGGACTAGCTGTAACACTCATGGGCCCATTTATTTTTTTTACGCCCTGTATGATGAGAACTTTGGACAATGTTTTTTACATACCTTTAACTATTGGCTAAAAATTAAGTACTCTTCATTCATGTCGCTAATCCTAACCGTTTTCGAGAAAACGTCATTTTATTGACACTGGGTTCCCTAACTTCTCACGGATTAAATATGAAAATGCGGAATTTTGAGGTTCAATATTTCATAGGAACAAAGATGTATCTCTTACAGAGATACGCCAAATACATGAAGTAATTAAAATGCCATTTTTTTGAAAACGGTTAGGATTAGAGACATGAATGAAGAGTACTTAATTTTTAGCTAATAGTTAAAGGTATGTAAAAAACATTGTCCAAAGTTCTCATCATACAGGGCGTAAAAAAAATGGGCCCATGAGTGTTACAGCTAGTCCGTCCCTGCAACTGTGACACAACAGTTTCTTAGATAGTAATTTGACGGGTCTTACCTGGTATACATCATATTAAAAAATAATTGAAATATACCAGGTGGTTCAATAATTATGTGTAAAAAACTTGATTCCATTGGTGCTCTTTGGGAGCCCATATCTCCGAAGAGGAGGCCGATACGAAAGAAGTTTATATGAACCTATAGTATTCTTTTCACGTGTTTTCATCATATACGGGAGATTTCCCACATGTTCCCGGACACCCTGTATATAAATAATTTTACGAGTAGAAAATTTAAAAAATACACATTTAGTACAATATTTTTACTTAATAGATACACAAAACTTTGTATGATTCTGACAGCATAAATACAATTTTGTCTATTTATTAATTAAATATTTTTGATTTACCACGTGCGCAAGAAAAAGTCCCTATTTAGGGACTAGTAATGAAATATGTACAGGGTGTCCCACTAAGGTCGGCCAAGTACGATATTATGGAACGCATAAAACTTATGTATTTGGGGAAAAAAATTCATTGACTAAATCGGCCACGATAAATTGATGGAAAATATTTTCACGTTTCTGAAATGACCGCTAGGGGGCGCAATTACTATTATATAACTAAAAATTTAAATTTCTTCGAATTATCACCGTTATTTAAGGTTTTCATTAATTTTTGCGAAAGTTCGTTCGCAAAACTTTTTCGTGTCGCCGAAAATGAGGGTGGGTGAAGCGTGTAAAAAAATGTTTTTAAAATTGCTGTATCTTCCATACCCTTTATCGAAATTTAATCAACATAGGCTCGTTTTAAAGATAATTTTACACTTAAATATTCTGCTTTGACCGTGATGGCTAGTTCAAGCTGCAAGTTATAGAGGGTGCTGTTTACCCACGATTCTGTTTTTTACAATTTCTTAATAAAATTAAATAGCATGATATATTATTCTATTATCGGGCTTAAATAGCACAAAAATGTCTACATTTTGGTGCAAACTGAAATTCGATATCTTTTTTTCCTTCTCGAGTTATTTACAAACTACTATTTTATTCAAAAAAATAGGTACCTGCTTATCGTGATATCCATGGAAACAAAATTTTCTCCACCCTGTTAGGCGGTAGGCAACTTTATTGTTAAGTTAATTTGACATTATTTGTGTATTTAAAAGTTCGTTTAATAATTCAAAAATAACAAAGTTAGTCTTATTGTCTTAAAATTTTTGTCTTTCAATTTCATTTTTTTTTAGTTTCGTTGTTAAGTTTTAGGTATTTCTTGCTTTTGATGTTACCTTTGTAACAACTTATTTCTATTTTGGACAAAGTTTGAGAATAAACCAACGAATAAACCCGAACAAAAGGCTAAACATTTTAATAAATAAAACGTATATTTAAGTGTCAGGTGGTATTAATATCAGGAATGTGGAAAAATTATTATTTCCTAGACCACCCGATGATACCTTATACAATAAGAGCGTATTTAGTCTACACAGTAGCACTTTAAAATACTAATCAGATTGAATGGTACTATCAAGTAAAGCAAGACTTTTCCATTGATAGGATGTCACCACTAGCAGACCGGTTTCGAACTCTTCTGTTCTCGTCAGTACAGGTTAGGTGTCCATACCTATCATCAGAGAAGCCTCTATACTTCACGCCGTATTATCAACGGTAGTCGAGAAAATACAACGTGTAGTGCCATGTCTTAGCAGTCCCACACAATCTGAACAGACGTTATTTGAATAAATCAAAAATAAAAAGTCTATTTACTTTTCAGGTGGTATTGATATCAGATACCAATGTATGGAAAAATTATTATTACCCCATAGAATATCTTATACAATAAGGGCGTACTTTTGTCTACACGTTATTAAAGGAAAAACTTAACCTTGATAACTCGAACAAACCCGAACAAACCCTACGGAGATACGGGCCCATAACGCAAATCCCTGGAAATCGTTGTTTATTAAATAATTTATTAAGTACTAGCTGTAATTTAATAATTTTTTGTATAATGGTTAGTAGATGAGTCTCCTTAAAATTCGCCCATTCAAACACATTTGGCTTATTTAGTTTGCCAGGGACGGACTAGACGTAATACAAAAATGCTTCTTTTCTACACCCTGTATGATAAAGGATCGACAATAATATTTTTGAATACTTTAAACCTTAAGCTGAAAAAAGGTACTCTTGATCAAGGTTGATAAAATGAACTGTTTTCGAAAAAAATATATTTTTGTTCAATATTGGTTGTTATTTTATGTTGATAAAATTTCCTCATTGTTGCTATGGATTTTTTCACATGTACCGATTTAAATAAGAATATTTATGCCAGTGTCAGTTTATGGTAGTGTCTTGAAATTTGCGGTTTTTCTCGAAAACAGTTCATTTTATCGACATTGATCAGTGCCTTTTCTTCAGCTTAAGGTTTAGAGTATCCAAAAATATTATTGTCGTTCGTTCACCATACAGGGTGTACAAAAAAAAAACATTTGTGTTATGTCTAATCCGTCCCTGGCAAACTAAATAAGCCAAATGTGTTTAAAGGGGCAAATTTTAAAGAGACTCATCTAGTAACCATTATACTAAAAAATTATTAAATTACACCTAGTACTTAAATTTTTTTTTTAAAAACAACGATTTTCAGGGACGTCACCCGTTATGGGCCCGTATCTCCGTAGGGGAGGCCGTAGGAAGAAAAATTTATGAAAACTTCTCCTATTATTTTTAATTGTTCTATCTGAATCCGGGAGATTGCCCACATATTCTGGGACACCCTGTATAATAGTAATTGTGCTTCCTAGCGGTCATTTTCAAAAAGTGAACATATTTTCCATCAATTTTTTCTTGGTGGCTTTAGTCAATGAGATTTTTTTTTCAAAGATGTAAGGTCGATGGGATCCATAATATCGTACCTCGCCGACCTTAGTGGGACACCCGGTATATTATTTCCATAAATATTTAAATGAATACTAGTACTAATAGCAGCACGTGTGCGAATATTAAATCTTTGAGATAGTGTCCAGCACTAAAAGCCATTTAACGTGTATAAACAACCTTAAAGCAATTTTGCATATACTGAGATGTCACGTCAGTGGCGTAACAAAACACAAAAACTATACTGTAATATACTGTTCTCGCAATATTTTACTATGGTAGTGTGATTTACGTTTTATTAAGTGTCAAAATGCCAAAGTAAAAAGTAGTGTTGGGGAAAACCGATGATTTTAACAATCGAGTACTTGATACCCGAGCGATTTTAAGAATTGAGTGAATCTCTCGAGCGATTAATCACTTTTAAAAAAAAAATGAAATCCTTTTTAAAAATTACAATCGCCGCTGGCTAGCCAGTCACAGTCAAAACGAAACCCATACGCGATGAATCCACTAAGGGATTTGGCATACTTTTTTGTATGCACCTTATCGTTTATGTGCCTTTAACAAAGACGTATGTCGTGTCAGTTTTTCGAGTAGCGCTCGGCATCGTACGTACGAATTATTAATGAAAAATTTAATTTTTAGTATATTTTATGCTATAATCGTACAATAAAATCATTACTATAATAAATTAAATTAAATATATATTTTTTTTATAATCATACACAAGCACTATAGAAAAAATCCTTTAGGGTACTCTGGGAGTGGTGCGTGTGCGCAAAAAGCGATTCACGTTGGTATTGAATCGTTGGAGGTTATATTCGTTGGGAAAAACGACCTTGAAAAGGTCGTTCCACAAGGATGAAGTCCTCCAGATGAAAGAATTCTTAAATAATGAAGTTCGAGGAGTACTGAGCTTAACCACATATGGATGGGCGGCAGTGGTTCGTATTATAAAAATTCAGTAAAATTCTCAGTGATCATTTTAGTTTGGCTGGATTGAATTTAGGATCCGTTTATTTGTCAGCAGATAAATGTTAAATTGCAGTTTTTCCTTTGGTCGCTTTCAGGTAAGTCGTTTGCCAGAATAAAGGTTTCTTTTCTTCTAAATTACTCATTTATAAAGATATTAATCATCGAGTAGTGAATTTATGATTGATAGTGGCAATAAAATTTCGTTAAAGTATAGTTCCAGATCGACCTAGGCAATATCGTCTTGGAGAGAGTTGTTGGAAAAAACAGCCTAAAGCAAAAAAAAACAATCGCAAAATGAAAAAAAATTCTGATATGCCACTGAAATAGCAATATTACACAGTATATTTGGAAAATAGTTTTTCTTTTACAATTACCTAATATATTCTTAATTGGTGATAAAAAAACCCGATTATTGTATTTTGATTTAAAAAATAAAAACCAATAAGTCAGGGTCTCGTCTGCTTTTAGTGCTGGGTTATTGATATGAATATCGATATTGCTGCAATAAAAATTAGAAATAAATATGTGTTATGGAAATGACGTATTATATTTAAATGGGCGACTCCTTGGGTATCCTAGAGAAGCGCAACATATTTTATTTTTTTTAAATCGACCGTTTTAAAAGTGGGGTAACAAACACTTTTACTCACAGGTAAGTCCGCGCTACTGTACAACATTTCATCGAGACCCAATGACAATATTGCCAAACCTAATGTAAAACTGAAATTGCATATAAAATTATAAAAATAAATTATTTATCTACCTACTTACTTATCTTTATAATAAGTTTTTTTTTCTTCTTCATGGGAACACTCCTGGAAACACTTTATGTACACACAGTAATAGTGAAACAGAACCGATAGTTAGCTTTTGAAAATACAATAATACAGATTATTAGATTTTATTACAATTACATTTACACGCAACGATATTTGACGTCCAGAAGAAACGCGTCAATAAAAACAATATTCAAAGAATATTTATGTACGGGCAAGATACACGCGTAAACCGAAAAAACAGAGCGGATTGCTGAGAGTGTGTTGGTGATCGACGAGACACAACGTACTCGGCCGCTGGTTGGTCTGCAACTAACAGCCCGCAAGCGTGCGGCGTTATATGAAACTACACTTTGCTTAGCCGATGTAAGCCGTCAAGAGGTCATTGGCATATGACCTAGTTACGTACGTGCCTATTTCAAACTTATTTAATTGTTCTGTTGTTCTTCAATTAATTGTACAAAACGGTATTACAGAATGGAAAAGTGTTTAAATTATTTTATTTTGTCTAAAGAGTTTAAGGTGTACATATGAGAACACCGGCCAGAATTCCTTGATTGCTTACATGTATCGCAGTGTCACACAGGTGTTTTTCTGATTTAACGTCAGGTCACTTTTACCGCTGAATGAATTGAAAGCGCCATTTACGGGTATTTTTCTTCAATTTGTCTTAATCTCAGGAATTGCCGTTTAAATATAATACGTCATTTCCATAACACCTTGTATACAACATGAGTCAAAGCTAATTTAAGGAAATTTTTTCCTAAAAGTTCGAGTGTTTTGTATTTTTCGTTGTATTTTTTGATTACCTCTTAACTAAAATTTTGAGATTTCCGGCTATACCGGAAGTAGCTGTCAGTTTAATATTTTAAATAGAATATGGCTGTTTTAGTGGTATATGTGGATGTTACTCAAGATTCTAAACATATTTTGTTTAACAGCTAACATGTCAAAACTGAATAGTTTGTGGTATTAAAAAAGTACGTTTACGGACCCTTAATGGTGCAATTTAGGTAAAACTATTCATGTCATCGATTTTCATCGATTTTCATTATTTAACTGAAAAGTGAACTTCCAATATCCAGTTAAATCGAATATTTTCCGTTTTTTGTGAAAGAAATCTCTAGAAAATGAAAATTTAAGATATATGTAAATGTGCAAGGAGTTTTTTTTAAGATGATTACGATGCACATTTGTCAGAAAGAAAAAACGTAATTTCTCAAATGCCAAAATCCGAACAAACGAAGAAGTGTTATCATTTTAGATTTCAATTCAGAATTATATGTTAAAAAATTATATATATTTTGAAAACGCATATAAAAATCGTGATCAAGAAATGATAAAAACATTTAATATTATAAATAAATATTTAAAAATAAGAAGTCTATACTTTTTAGGTGGTATTAATATCAAATACCAATGTATGGAAAATTATTATTTTTCCAGACCACCCGATGATACCTTATACAATAAGGGCGTATTTAGTCGACACAGTAGCACTTTAAAATACTATTTCAGATTGAATGGTACTACCAAGAAAAGGTAGCCTTTTCCATTGATAGGATGTAACCACCTGCAGATCGGTTTCGAACTCTTTTGTTCTCGTCAGTACAGGCTAGGTGTACATACCCGTCATCAGGGAAGACTCTAACACTTCACGCTGCATTATAAGCAGTAGTCGAGAGAATACAGTCCGCAGCGCCATCTCCTAGCAGTCCCACACAATCTGAATAGACGTTAATTTGAATAAATCAAAATTTTAAAAATCTATTTAAAAAATTGGAGTGGGACTGCTAGGAGATGGCGCTGCGCGCTGTACGCTCTCAACTACCGTTGATAATGCAGCGTGAAGTGTTCTCTGATGATGGATATGTAAACCTACCCTGTACTGACGAGAACAAAAGAGTTCGAAACCGGTCTGCAGGTGGTTACACTTACATCCTATCAATGGAAAAAGGCTTGCTTTTCTTGGTAGTACATTCAATCTGAATTAGTATTTTAAATTGCTACTGTGTAGACTAAATACGCCCCTATTGTATAAGGTATCATCGAGTGGTCTGGAAAAATAATAATTTTTCCATACATTGGTGTTAAATAAATACTAAAGTTATTTCATGTTATTCGATACGACATATTATAGCTAAATTATTTGTTTCGGATAAAAAAAAATCAAGTTTGTTCGATGGTGAGTAGCTTTTTTGGCTTGCACCGAACAAACCTGATACACATGTAAAGATAAGGTTTAATTGTTAAAATCGCGAAATTAATTTACTAACCTTAGCACCCTCGTCATTTTCTATAGAGATTTAAAAATACCTCTCTTGGTCTGAAGAGAAAGATCGGCTCTTTATCTAATTGCATCAAACGAGTAATGACAGCCACTGGCCAACATGCGAACATAAATCGGGAATCTTTCTTTACATCGCGACTGAAATCGACGACCATGGCTCAGCACTATATTTTATATTAGTTTAGTAAATGTTGTTAAATTTGAAATGCTAAAAAATCGATCGGAAGTGGAAAAATCAGGCAGTATATTTTACAGATGAACGGATTTCGGTTGATCTCAGTATCGATACAATCATTGAAGTCATATCGATGTCATTTCAGTTTTTCGTTTTTGTGTAGGGACTAAATTTCGAAGCTATACCAATTAAATAGTAATTTGACCTTGTTAGTAGATGACAAAATGGAAAAAAAGACCAAAAATTACAAGTACGATAGTGTGACGGAGGGAGAAAAAAAACTACCCAAGGATGTAAATGGAAGAATTGTCAAAGACTCGCACGAACTGACTGATGTGAGTACGCGGAGTAGCAGGACATTTCTATATGTTGCCGCTTGCACAGGTTAATATAAATTCTAGATAATTTGTTTCGAAAATCGAACGTAAAAAACTAAAAACAGCAATAAAATTTGGTTTTCTTGAAGTACTCCATCTCAAAGTGGAGTGAAGTTATAAGGAGGTAAAGAAACTCACAGTCTGCTGCTCACAAGCTTTTCATCTTAGAACCTCGTGTAGCGATGAACATACTTTTCAAAATGAACGAGTTCTATATTAAATTCAAAATTAAAAACTTTTAAAAAAATTTTTATTAAAAATTTTTTATTATGCATTCGTTTTCCTAAGAATAAAAGAAACCTTTAGTTTTTTACCTTTTTATTTTCTATACTTTAATTTTTTACATAATCAAAAAGTTTTTCTTTTCCTGCTTGCTAGTTACCTCAATGTCATAGGTATCCTTTGATGTTTTACGTTTCACTGAAGATGAAGGCTTAAGCCTTCGAAACATGTATGGTTTTTAGTTTTATTTATTGCTATTAAACTAGTGGAGCAGACGGTGAGTTTCTTTACCTCCTTAATAAAATTTGGGTTATAACAGTTTTCTTTAAAAGCATGTAAAATATCTATTATTATTTCTGACGAGCTTTCCTATATCCTATATCACTAAAAAAAATTTTTTATAGTTATAATTGAATTTTATTCTCTGATCGAATTCCAGTCCAAATAAAAATTCTCTCTTAATATTATACAGGGTGTGCGCTAATTAATGGTACATGGAAAAACAACAGACTCCTTACGTAAAAATATTAGGATTTAATTATACTTACCTATATCCGAAAGTTGAATTAATTGAGATATAGGTTGTTAAAGTTAAAACTTCATTTTTATTTCTCTCTAATAACTTTGAGACAAGCCGACGGTTTTAACAAAATTTGGCAATTATGTTTTTTTAGGACGAGAAATTGATTTTTTTATGAAAATTTATTGTACTGTCTGCGGCATTTTTCGCACATGTATTAGGTCATCACTCTTTTGTGCCTTAGTGTATTTAAGTTTTTATTGAACATAATATTTTTCTCATATTTATTACGTAAAAAAGGTATACTAAGTTGAGGTCGCCCAGAGTTACTGTTTCGGAGATACAGTGATGGGCTAAATATCGAACAAATTCATTTAAAAATCAGGTATTAATTTTTTGTAAAAACGCTCGGACACGTCGATTATAATTTTTTCTTCCGGATTTTTTGCCTCAAAAAGAAATTATACTGTGTGTGTCGTCAAAAAGTAGATGTAGGTATAATTTTGAAAAATTATTTTATTAAGTGTTGAAAATGCAAACCATTAACTTCTTGACAATATGTCAATCTACTTAAAAACCCTTCTAAAACATTATTTACAGTATTTTCATTAATTTGCCTAATTTCATATCTAATTTTAAATTTTAGGTCTTCCAAATTTTGTGGTTTATCCTTATACACTTTTGATTTCAAATAACCCCAAAGAAAGAAATCCATTGGTGTAAGATCGGGAGATCTTGCAGGCCATTCTATGGGTCCTCTTCTACCTATCCATCGTTCGGGAAAAATAGTATTCAAATACTACGAAAGGTACATGTACCTTTTTTTAAAGAAATTTCTTTTTTAAGATGTAATTTTTCTCTAAAACCGTTAGAGATAAGGATAGAGTATGCTACATGAATTATGCTCAGAATTTGACGTAGAATTTATGTGATAAGTAAAAATAGGGTGGTTCTATTTGAAATAAAAAAAAATATTACAACATCTACTTTTTGACACACCCAGTATAATTTCTTTTTGAGGCAAAAAATCCGGAAGAAAAAATTATAATCGACGTGTCCGAGCGTTTTTACAAAAAAATAAAACCTGATTTTTAAATGAATTTGTTCCATATTTTAGCCCATCACTGTATATGAATTTGAATGAACCCTGCCCAATTACAATTAATGTTTTTTCTTAAATTAAAATATGAGAAATCAAATTAAATTTAGAGATTCAGTTGCTATGAAACCTCTATGTTGTTATTTGCTTGTTGATTATCGTAAGATATATGTGTGAGAAAATGTTTCAATTTTGAGTTTATCGTAAGTTAAGTAACAATGCCGAGACACAATTTGTTTTCAAACGCAGAAATACGGGAATGTTGTGTGTATACGTGCAGGAAAATTTTAATGGACCAGGTTCCCAGAGACGATATTCGGAACTCTATCCAACAACCTGATATTAAGATCTTGAAAAATATTTACCAATTAGGCGTCCTAAACGAAATTCCAAAAAACTCACACAGCTCTTACAATAACCACCAAACACAAATAACAACATGAAGGTTTCTTAGCAACTGCATCTATAAATCTCACTCGTTTTCTCATAGGTTACTTTAAGAAACAAAATGGTTGCAAATTAATAGTAATTCGGCAGGGTGAGCTAAACAATTTAAATGCAAATATCTCTGAAACGGTAACTCTGAGCGACCTCAACTTAGTATGCCTTTTTTACGTAATAATCATGAGAAAAGAATTATTTTCATTAAAAACTAAATACACTAAAGCACAAAAAAGTTATGACCTAATAAATGTGCGAAAAATGCCGCAGAAAGTGCCCCCTATATTCTACATTAAAATTTCAAAAAAATCAATTTCTCGTCCTAAAAAAACATAATTGGCAAATTTTGTAAAAAAACGTTGGTTTCTCTCGGAGTTATTAGAGAAAAACAACAATGAAGTTTTAACTTTAACAACCTATATCTCAATTAATTCAACTTTCGAATATAGGTAAGTATAATTAAATCCTAATATTTTTACGTAAGGAGTCTGTGGTTTTTCCATGTACCATTAATTAGCGGACACCCTGTATATTATTTTTTGCGAACAGATATAAAGGATCCGACCCCGTCTCGTAAAATAATTATACCGATGCCGCCGTGGCGGTGTGGGACTGTAAAGAAGCCGTCGGAGTAACCGTAATAACATAGTAAAACCTTTCTCTCTCTTTATATTTTTAATTCTATTGGAATTCGATCACAGAATAAAATATCAACTATATTAAAGTATTTATTTGTTCTTGGTAATTTATTAATTGATTATAAATAAATAAATTATTATTTCGTAAAATAAAAATGATTTTTTATATTTTTATATTAATTATTTCGGGTGATATTGTATGCTGTAATTTTATACTCAATTCTTAATTATATTTAAGTTGTATACTTTATTGGATGGTATTTGAAAGTTATCAAATAAAATGTAATTTATTGTAAAGAGATTAACTGCTCAAACAATTTATATAATTTACTGAAAGTTTATATAGAGTATGCTGTAATACCGCTCTAATATTTGAGAGTGTGATTGTTTACTTCTTCTTATGAAGAAAAATTGCCATAAACAGGGTGTCCCATTTTCGAGACATTCTGGGGTATGAGAGTTACGTCTAAAAAAGTGTACTCAAAGTAAATTGCCGCCCCCGTAAAGTTTGCCTCCCGAAACTTGGTAAGAATGTCGGATTTATAACGGGACAAAAGTAAGTTGCATCGCCCCCCTCCTCCCCTAAAGTGTGCCCAGGCCAGGGCCTTGTCGGCCTAAGCGTTAATCCGGCACTGCCGACAGAGTGATTTTGAAAATCTTCGCTTTTCAGACACCCCTCGTAATTCCTTTACGCGTTAACTTATCAAAAAGGCAAAAACTGATTTTGTTAGAGATTTTTATGTTCTTTAAGGTCAGTGGCGTAGCCAGTTTTTCTCTAGAAAGGTTATTTTTTGAGATATGAACAAAAATAAAAATTTTTGAATGAGATACCCCTCGTGATACCCTAAATATAATTTTTTTAAATGAATTAAGCATACTTTGAGCTTTTCAAAAATGTATATTTGTTTGTCTTTATATTTAAAAATAACCTAAAAATGCGATATTTTTAATAATTTACCTTACTTATAACATGGTCAATTTATTTGAAATAAATGCAAATGCTCACAACTTGACAGATCTCTCATATTACTTATGATTATTTATGAAATACCCATCAAATACCTATCACGTAAGTATAATATGATTTTAATTTAATTACCCTTAACAATGGCCCTTTATGATAAGAATTATGAAAAGTATATGTTGGCATTTCTTATATAATCCAATTTAATATCTAGAATACCTGATACAAAATTTTGAATTTGTTTCTAATAAATTGAACATAGCCTACTGTTATAGATAACGAAAATTTTTGAATGTCTTGAAAATGGGACACATTTTTTCCTATACGGTGAAACATTTTTTTTTATCGTTATTTTTCAATTTCTTATCTTTCGATATGATTTTAATTTTTGGTATGTGTATAGGATATAGAACCACATATTTCAGTCAGAGACGTTCTATCGATCCATGTTCTTTGATATTTTCTATAATAAAAGTGATACGCCACTGATATTTTTCCATGTGGTAAACGGTCTCTTGGGTTTTTCTCGATTAAATTCACAATGCTCAGAAATTTTACATTTGTTCTAAAAGTAAAGATTTTATATAGTTCATACCCAAGTAGCATTTTTAGACACATTATGGTAAATGTATCGTAACTATCGTTTCTGTTTTCGATCAAAATTAGAAACTGTTGGCAACAAAAATTGAAATATTTTCCAAACGTATGCATTCTAAATGGCACATTTGCACGTGTTTCCAAGTGGTTGGTAAAGATTGTTTCACGAAAAATGGATATAACTTAATGGCTGCAGTAAAAGTACCTGTGGCCATCCCATTATTTATGACCGTTTGTTATTATTATGTGGAAAGGACCAGATTGTAATAATTATAATTAAATATAGGCACATCAGGTAGGTTAGGTTGCTTAATTTATATTTAAATATCTTTTTGTGGTAAAATTTGTTAGTTTTTGAGGAATGGTTCAAGAATTATCATTTACCAAACATTCCTCAGAATAGCGTGATAGTAATGGACAATGCGAGCTATCACAGTCGCCAATTACATAAAGCTCCAAGCTCAAATAATATAAAATTGGAGATTCAGAACTACATGGCGGCGAATGATATATATTTTGAAGAAAGTTATAAAAGAAGTGATCTTTTAGAAGTTTTAATTCAGAACTACATGGCGGCGAATGATATATATTTTGAAGAAAGTTATAAAAGAAGTGATCTTTTAGAAGTTTTAAAGACATTTTGTATAAAAAAAGTATATGTTTGTGACACATTGGCAGAAGAAATTGGACATACAGTGCTACGGCTCCCACCCTATTATTGCATTTTTAACCCCATAGAGCATATGTGGCACCAGTTAAAATCACTGGTTAGGTCTGAAAATATTTCTCCGACTTTAAGTTCTAGTGTTGTAGAATTAATACGAAAATGCTTTAATGATATTCCCCCAGGTAGTTGGAAAAATTCAGTCAGTCACGTAATAACTGTAGAAAATTCGTATATTAGTCTGGATCGTATAATGAATCCAATTATAATTAATTTTGATGAGGATAGCGATAGCGAAACAGAACTATCTATAGAATGACATTATAAATGTAAATAAATAAGACTAGTAATATTTAAAAAAAATGTTATTTCATTTGATTACATTAATTAATATATTTCATATATTCATACTTCACTTGTTTATTGCCAAGCTCTTGTCGACACAATGGGATCGACCCAGGAAATCATTAAGTCGTATCCATTTTTCGTGAAACAATCTTTACAAGCCGTGGCTTTCGCTGTTTCGATGCAAAATCGAAACTTTTATCGAAAATGTTTCGGAAATGTTCGAAAATATTTCGAAACTGTTACTTTATTAAAAAATCACAGTAATAAGGGGCGGGACTCTGTTAAAGCATGCGCAACAAAATTGTTTCCAAGTATGGCTGATATTGTATGTGAATGGACAAAATAAGGAAACAAATAATTAGGATACCTTCACTGTTGTAAAATAAAAGAGAAACAATAATTTCGCCATGATGAATTCTTTATAAGTATATTTTATTTCATATACCTAGTTATTGCACATAAGAACGAAAAAATCATTGTTGCAGTAAATTTTTTTATTTTTTTTTTTCATTTTCAGAAAAAAAACATGCTTTGCCAAAAAAATAAAAATAAAATATTTTCAAAATTTTATTTATTTCTTTTATAAATCGACTTATCTAGGAACTTATGTAACAACTTTTGGCTTTTCATAAGATGCAGGAATTACCATTAAAATTCATTTTACCAAAATAAAAATTCATTTCACAAAATGGCCGCTAGAAACCAATAAATTATTCTGGACTCAACACACAATTTCTAGTCTTTGGCTTCTATAATGTTTCGTACATCATTTAGCTATAATTTATAGAAAATGTGTCGAAACATAAACACTGTTTCGATAATGTATCGACCGAATGCGAAGCAAACGTAGCTAAAGTAAATTTTACCGTCACGTTTCTTCGGTGTACATACATACATAACCTAAAACCAAAATTCATATATTTTTTAACTGTTTCTGTTCTGAATCTAAAAAATGCTACTTGGATACAGTTCTCTTATATTTTACTTAAAATCATTATAATATTTTAATTTTGTTTATTTATAGTTATACCACAGCCTCTAATCGACAATGTATCATTCTGTAATGGTTCTTTTTTAGCTAACCTCGCAACATTTACTAGTGGTATCATTGGTGGATGGACGTCCCCTACTGCACCAAAACTACAAAAACTAGAAGAAAATCCTTTGGGAAGAATTCTAACCCCCTACGAAATAGGATGGGTTGGATCCCTCCTACAACTAGGAGCCGTTTTGGGTCCATTTATTGCTGGTGCATTATCCGACAGAATAGGAAGAAAGAAAACCCTCCTCCTTGGAAACATTCCATTTATTATCGGATTTATATTAACTATTACGGCGAACAACGTGTACTATATCTTTGTATCAAGGTTCATTGGGGGGTTTTGTGTTGGATTAACTTTTACGATAGTGCCCATGTATATAGGAGAAATCGCGGAAGATGAAGTAAGGGGTGCCCTAGGGACCCTGCCACAACTTTATTATACGTTGGGACTTCTGTTTTCATATATACTTGGCCCCTATTTGTCGATTAAAATGTTCAACGCAGTATGCATTCTGGTGCCTGCTATATTTCTTGTAACATTTGGTTTATTTATTCCAGAAAGTCCTTATTATTATCTTCAAAAAAATTACAAAGAAGCAGCTCAATCTGCTTTAATGATGCTGCGAAGTAAAAAAACATCGAAGAGCGTTAAAAAAGAACTTGACATGATGAAAACGTTCGTCGACCAAGATATAGCAAATAAACGGTCGCTTATTGATATATTTAAGTCAAAAGGTGTAGCAAAAGGTTATATACTCTGCAACAGCTTAGTAGTTGTTCAACAATTGTCAGGAATTAATGTATTAATAACTTTTGCGCAAAGTATATTTCAAGGTGCCGGGGTGTTATTAGCACCTGAAATTTGCACGATTATTATCGGAATAGTTCAAGTCATATCAAGTGCAAGTGCAGCTGCTTTAATAGAAAATAAGGGCAAGAGGTTCTTGCTGATGATTTCAGCCGTCGGTATGGCTCTTTCGCAAGGCAGCTTAGCTTATTACTTCTATTTAAAAGATTATACAGACTATGATCTATCCAGTTATTTATGGATACCTATCGCATGCCTTATATCGTTTATTATAACGCATTGTATAGGGTTCGGGCCCGTGCCCTTGGCAATTCGAGGAGAAATTTTTCCTACAAACATAAAGGCAGCGGCAACTACAGCAACTGCAGCTGGTAGTTCCTTGTTAGGTTTCATTTTGATTAAATATTTTCTGGTTGCAACAGATTATATCGGAAAATCCGGATGCTTTGCAATATTTAGCATTTCGTCTGTAATGGGGTTGGTTTTCGTTTATATTTTTTTACCGGAAACTACTGGGAAGAGTCTTCAGGAAATTCAAGACATTCTTAACGGACATGATTTAGCCAAAAGTAACATAAGACGATATGATGATTATATTGGTCTAGAGGATAGAAGAAAAGACGACTCTAAATTTAAAGCATTAGTTTAGAAAGCTTCATTGTACATGTACAAGTCAGCGTTAAAAAACATAGGGGTGTCGGCGGAGGGAGCCCCCAAGAGGGAAGAAATCTTTATTATTGATTTTACGACTAACAGTCAATCTCTATAAAAAAATTCGGTTTGTTGCAAAAATGAATTTATAATATAAAAATATTAGATAAAATACACAGGGTGTTAATAAATTAGGAAAGTATGAAAATGTTCCAAGAGAGAAGTAAACAGTGGCATAGCTAGAGCGTTGATTGTTATTTTTTAGTATCACTGTAATTAAAGCGTTTTATAACTGTTAACCGAAGGATACAATTTATTTTAGGTTTAATACATATTTGATTTATATGACGTGTATTTGTTCATTATTTTAAAATTGTTTATTTTTTTAAAATTCATATGTATTAAGATATTGTAAATATAAACTAATATAAATTTTTTTTCGTATCTCAATATACACATAGATTCATAGGTTTTGCATCACTCTGATTCTCGAATAAGTAATTACGTCATGGTGAAAATAGACTAAATATTAGTTCATTGATAAGTTTAAAATAAGAATCAATGAGTTTTAAAAATATTTATTTTACCACAACATTTTAAACCTTCCAAAAAAGAAACTTAACAAAAGTAAAATTTATTTATATTGGGGTTTGTGAAATTTAAAAAACTTAGCTTCTAATAAAGTGTATTTCCTCCTCGGACCTCAATGCAAGCTTGAAGACGTCGCCGTATGCAGTGCGTAAGGTTAGCAATCCGTTCTTGTGGAATAGCCTGCCATTCTTCGGAAGCAGCGATGACAAGCTCCTGGATAGTTCTAGGGGGATTTCTTCTAACGTGAACTGCCCTAGAGGGCATGTTGCAAGCATGTTCTATCGGATTCATGTCAGGGGACAAAGCAGGCCACTCCAAGCGATTTATTCCCTCACTTTCTAGGTAATGATTCACAGCTCTAGTACGATGGGGCCGGGCATTGTCGTCAATAAACGCAAAATTGTTATCAACAGCCCCTCTCCACGTTATAATATAAGGAGGTAGAATATCCCTAATGTACCTGTCGCCAGTCATTGTGCCTTGAACGTGAACTAACTCAGTAAGCTCGTCAGATCTAATACCTGCCCATAACAGGGCGCTTCCTCCCGCAAATGGAGGCAAGGGGCGAGCATGGGCAAGTTGAACGGCTCTTGTCGGTTCTCTCCAAACACGAATCCAGCGACTATCGTTTACCAGACAAATCCTGGTCTCGTCGGAAAATAGGACAGAATTCCAAAATTCTTCGGGTAAGCGAACGTGTGTTTCAGTCCACTGCAGTCGACGAACTCGATGGTCATATTGTAGTTGTAGAACTCTTACTGGTCGCTGACATTTTAAACCGGATTCAAGAATTCGTCTTCTTAGTGTAGAGACGTATACGCGAACTCCAATTGCATGCGTAACATCTCTCTGAAGTTGTGGGACTGGCATAGTATGATTTCTCCGAATTATTAACGTAATATAGCGGTTCTACTGTTCGTTAGTAACACCCTTTCTACAACTTCGTTGTCTGTCTCGCACAGAATTGGTCTCTAGATAGCGATTCCATATGAGAGAGACATCACTTTGAAAACCCCCTATTGTTTCAGCAACAAACCTTTGGGAATGACCTTCTTCCTATTCTTGCATGATCAATTTCAGATATTACGCGGCGATTCATTTTTACACACTGAACCGAACATTTTAACTGGCCAGCGCCAACAAAATACAACAATAAAAATGTTATCTTAAACAAATGTATTAATCATATTTTTCTTGCTACAAAAAAGGGTATCGTTTTAACTGATAAACATAAATAAACATTTAGAAAAAAAAATCTTTCCTGAAATTATCTTAACATGCCAAAATCAGAGTGATGCAAAACTTTTGAATCTATGTGTATTAACTTTTCCGATCCTAGGGTGCATATTTCTATCGATTAAAAGATGAGTTAACTCTTTGGCGTAAGGATTTATAAGGTTTTTAAAATAATAATTATACCTTTAGGGAATTATTTTATTGCAGGACTAATATCAGAAGTCGACTTTGCATCCCGTACAAAGACCAAATACAAAATTTCAATAAATTAACACAACTGGCGTGCATATGACCAATTTTATTTTTATTTCCTTTTAAAACTATTTACATCCATGGATACGCGCGATAAGGAACGAGGAAATTACCATAAATGTTGAAGGTTTAACTGTTTCATCTAAAAAAATACTATGTGTTAAAAGCAGTGGCGTACTGTATTTTCTGCTATAAAATTTAATTTGCAATGTGATAAATTAGAAAATAATCGACTACGCATTATTTCATGGAAACGCCAGTGACAAAAAATATAAAACTCATAACATTTTGTTTGCATGGCCAATTGATTCGATTTTTTTTTAATTGTCTCTGTTTGATCCTTTTCTAATTTTTCACTTGCAAGAATACATTAGATGTCCTATGTACAAAATGTATAGCAAAAAATACCGTAGGTACGCCACTGTCAATATTTTTGGTAATTAGCTTGTTCCTTATCGCGCGTATTTTAGATGTGTAAATATTTTTAAAAAGAAATAAAAATAAAATTGGCAATACGCACCCCACTGGTTGAGTCAATTTATTCAAATTTTGTTATTGATCATTTAGCGAGATGCCAAATCGATTTCTGATATTAGTTTTGAAATAAAATAATTGTTAAAGGTACTTTACTAATTCGATTATTATTTTATGTCATACCAGTGCATTATTGTGTTTTTATACCCGCACGGGCATAAAGTACACATGGGGCGTTCTTAGCCGCCCTGTGATAGTGGACTGTAATTTTTAGGGTTCCGCTGATCCCTAATAATTCCGACTTTCCTCGATTCTCAAATCTGCCTGTTTCAGCCTAGCAACTTCTAGTGAAGCGCAAACTGTGTTTATGAATGAAATTAAATGCCTTCGACTTACCTTAAAGGAAACTAAAGGGAGGCTTGGATCCCTTGGAATGCGTTGACAACAGTTAACGGCTATCTTCCCCGAATGGTCGGGTGGAAAAATTGTATATGTGCACTGTCGAGAGGTCGACGAATGAGTGTTTTTCTCCGTCTAGCCCGTACGTCACATCGGGTGACACCGTACCGCCGTGATACTGCAGGACTATATGGAAAGGATAGGAAAAGGTATGGTACGAGGGCTAGTAAGAAAGTCGAATAGCATGGTATCAAAATATGTAAAAAAAAACTGTAATTAAAAACCGTGTAATTTTGAATGCAACTGAATTATAATTAAGAAATGTATAAAATGTAATTACTCATTGATATTTGACATAATGTGAGGACGAAACAACACATTATGGCCCGCGCAGGCATTAAGACGTAAAAAACAGTTTTCGATTAACTTATTCCTTATTAACGAAATAACAAAATATAAATTTACGTTTATATATTATTTGGTTGTATTTACATAGTAGAACTGGCAATTCTGGAAGGTTCCGCTGATAGCTAAATTTCCTGCCGCAAAGGTTGACTCATGATAGATTTTCTGGGTATCTAGTTTCTGTAAGGAAATGCGAGATCCAGATGGTACGCCTGCCAACATACTTGAAACCTGTTTTTTTGAGGATATGCTGTCCTCTAAATATCCCTCAGCAACTGTGGTACTCCTCCATCTACCATGGCGCTTCATCCTGACATCCACTTCAAAAAGTGGTCATATTCTTTGTCGTATGAGTCTCTGGATTTTCTAGGTAACAGGTTTTGCGTTGCCCTTTCAGCCCTTTTTGCAATTTCGTCGGGAACTTGAAAACCTTGTTCCATTTTTGATTTTTGACTATGACACATTAAACATTTGAATACTTATCTCCCTAGCAACAAAACGCAGGCTATAATAATGTCAAGGTAATGTCGCAGGTAAAAATAAAAAATTGGTAAATCTAATTAATTTTAACATAATATTTATTATTTAAAACGAACTGGTATGACATAAAAGTTTGTATGCACCACTGATACAAATAGATATACATATACCCTCGGGCGACTTAATAACCCTCGGCCCAGAGGCCGTCGGCTTTGTAAGACTCTCGCTCTCAGAACATAATCATCTACTAAGTACCTGTTGTGAAACAGTACCCGTATCCCACTAACAACACGCTTAATAATTCGCTTATTATATTCAAGAACGTACAAAACATGTCCATGCAATTTATAACACGTCAGAATAGGCACGGATCGATAATAGCCAAATAATCTATCAGTTTAACCATCAACAATAACTCCGTTCATGTAATTTGCGCTATATACCCATCATAAACATACGTTCAGAGCCCAATATTTGCATAATCAAGGAATATTTAATATATAAATGCCCAAAGCAGAATAAAACCATATTTGCATGTTTTGACACAACTGTACATTCATACAACTTCTAACAGGCAAATTCTCTAAGTATCAAAACTACCCTCTAGTTACTTCCTTTGTTGTCTGGAAATAACTTATATATAAACACCCAAGGATTCGCGGGTAAAATGACAAAATTACCTTCCGTGTTTGTCCAAAAATGCATAAACATATTATTCTAAAAACTCAAACTAGCTAAATTAAATCAATAAAGACCATAATCGCCTAACACGCTACCTACAAAACGCCAGACAAATGTACCACATTCCTAATCCAAGTGAGACACTAACTACCCTCTTCCTCACACCCATACCGTGAAAATAATTAAATATAATATTCCGTATTTAAAAACCGCAAAAATCGATATCAGCATCTACCCCTTCCGTCGTAGGCGGGTCGTGTGATTGGTTGTGACATCAGGTACGTCACCGGCCTCCAAGACATTGCGAATAATCTCGCCACTGTTGATCTAGTTTTCAGACGAAATAGGTTGTCCTTTAGCGATCGGAAATTGGTGATTTCTTACGTAAAGTGGGTCAACAAGTCAGTGCGGTGACAGAAAAGCCGTACTTTAGATAATACAAAACTTGACCCGGGTTCGAATTAACGGAGTTTGATACGGTGCCGCGAGCGAGTTTTCGGTATTCAGTAAGATAAGGTATTGAAATAACCTTTTCTTTCTTTAGTTACACTCAGGAGTAAAGGTATTGAAATAACCTTTGCTTCTTTAGCTACCCGTCGGAGTGAACCGAATTATTAGATGAAGTATTGCAATAACTTTGTCGTTCTTTAGTTACCCGTCGGAGTAAACCGAAGTATTAATAGACTACCAGTGCATAACAGGGTGTGTAGAGGTTATTCGCAACCTATATGTAGTGATATTAGATATGGTATTGAAATAACCGTTTTATCCTTCAGTGTGACTAGACAGTGAGTCTAGTCCCCACAGTTTTATTGTTATACTACCAGAAATACTACCGTTTTGACCAGAATATGGTTATAGTTAGTGATTACAGGCAAGGCTGTGCAGAGAAGTAGTCAACGCTGTTTGTAATAACCCCCATTCTACCGAAGAAAATAGATTCAGTTTATTTTATTAACTAAAAACCTGTGTTTGACTTCTACTATCTTAAAACCAACCAGCGACCCCAAACCTATGGAAACCAGTAGTACCCAAACTGAGCCGTGAATAGCAAATTGAACCTGCACGGAATTGTTCATGGTCCATCACAGCCGGATTGTGGATTGTCAGACGGGAAGCAGGAAAGTAAAATAAACAAAAATCACGAGGAGGAAATTAGTAGAACTGCAAAAATAGTTCAAGAAGAAGAAAGCAAAAATATCTAAGTCAAGGAGAATAGATATTTCCAAGGAAAACTAACAGAACTCGAGGAAAATAGTAAGAAGAAATAAAGAAAGGTGATAGAACATTCCGCAGCGGAAAAACTTTCAGTATTGACAAAGGTCAGAACCAAGTGAAACAGTTAAGTGTGCCGAAAGAGACTTTCTAGTACCCAGGATCCCTAGGGTAACCCTGCAAAACGACTAGAGCGATAGTGATCAATCGAAGTGCAGCCTAGACAGCATTCCAGCCGGAGCAGTAATTGGTATAAAGTGGTAGCACCAGGTACCTAGAGTAATAGAAATAGTTTGAACAATAAATAACATTGATTAAGAAAGTTTTAGTAAAAAAGAAACTAAAGGTACAAAAAGTTGATAAATTTATTTCGGGAAAATAGTAGCTATAAGCAGATTTATTTCAGGCATTGTTGATAAAACAAATATTAGTGTTTTTATAGATATATAAAAAGTAGAATCAGTGATAAATTTATTTCAGGAAATTTATTAACTATTTATTGATTTTTTGGTAATATTAAAAGAGAGTAACGTTTCAGTGCATATTGTTGTTGATATTTTTTACAGCAGTCAAACAATAAAACCATTTTTTAAGCGTACAGTGACAGTACTATTTTCAATCTCAGCACGGTAAAGTAAACTTTTTATTCAAAAATGGAAGGATACGATCTGGATACGTTAATAAAATTACGCGGTAGAGCGAAAGGCTCACTAACGAGAGTTCAACATTGGGTTGAACAAAATAACCAAGACACAGACAAAATTCTACAAGTCCCATACAGGGAAGAGCTGTTGAAAAAAGCCTTCAAGGCCTACTCTGACGCACAAGACGTGATCGAAGAATTAGACGCGGACGATGTAGACAGAATTGAAGTTGAGGATAAGTACTGTCATATAATGGCGGAATTTGATAAGATTAAAGATAGTAGCGCAGCGCCAATCATAATATCACATAAAGTATCGCCCCAAATAGTGTCCAATGTCAAGTTGCCCGAGTTAAAGGTACCCTTTTTTGACGGTAGTATCGCAGAATGGCGGTCTTTTGCAGAAGTTTTTAATGCTCTGATCATTCAGAACTCGACCCTCGGAAATGTTCAAAAGTTAATTTATTTAAAATCGGCCTTAAAGGGGGAAGCCTTTAAATTGGTAGACTCGCTTGAACTTATAGCAGACAATTTTGATTTGGCATGGGATATTTTAACAAATAGATACGAGAACCTAACCTGTGTGCTAAATAGTTATTTAATTCAATTGTTGGACGCCCCTGTTATGACAAGGTCAAATTCAAGTAATTTACGGGATTTTGTAGCGACAAATAAAAAGACAATTGAATCTTTCAAAAAACTAAAATTAACGGAGACACAGCTATTCGAATACATGTTAGTTTACATACTGGAAAACAAGTTAGACTTTGCGACAAAACGAGCATTTGAACAAGACAGGGACTTAAACGAATTACCAATGCTGCAAGACCTTTTTGAGTTTTTGGAAAAACGATGCATAATTTTTGAAAACTTGTCAAGTACCAATAGTAGTCCAAAGTATAAAAGCGAAAAAGTTTCTTTATTTACTAGTAACCGTCAAAACGCAGTTCAGTGTTATATTTGTGGCACTGTGGACCACAGATTGTTTAAATGTCAAAGATTTCTGGAATTGTCCGTTAATCAGCGCACCGATTTGATAAAAAGTAAAAATTTATGCTTAAAGTGTTTCGGCAGACATTCCGGAGTTCAGTGCTTGTCAAACAGTAAATGCTTGTATTGCAACAACCCTCATAATACTTTATTGCATAAGCAACAGTTTCAGTCTAATTTCAATACTCCGCGACAGAATCAAAACCCGAACTACGCAGGTGAGCATCACTCATTAACAAACAGAAATAATCAACCGTTAAGATCGCAACCGCGCGCGACTCCTACAAACTTAAATAGACAACGCGTTTTTCCAGCTACACAGAGACAAGAACCACACTTACCACCTGGTTTAACACGTGACGTAACGACGCATCCGAGGCGTGAACGCGATGGCTCTAGTGAAAATACCGAACAGGAAGCAGTAGCTTTGTCAGCAACAGTTAATAAACAAAGTACAGTGTTATTGTCGACTGCGCAAGTAAACTTAATTAACGCAAAAACCGGAAAAATAATATCTGCCAAAGCGCTCCTCGACAACGGAAGTCAAAGTTCTTTTATAACCCAGAGATTGGTAAATAAGATAGGAAGTGACGTATACAGACACAATTTAAACATTTCAGGTATCGCTCAACACGGGTTCCCTTCAAATAAAATGACAGATGTCACTGTTCATTCAAAAATACAGGAAGAAAGTTATTCCGTGTCATGCGTGATTTTAGATCACATAACTTATAAGCTACCGCAGGTGGCAGTAGAAGTGAGCGCATTAGATATCCCTGAAGATTTAAAAAGTAATTTAGCAGACGCGACTTTCCATGTACCATCACAATTAGATTTACTTATAGGTGCCGATGTGTACAGCGACATTTTACAGAACGGACTTCATTCATTAGGGAAAGGCAAGCCGACATTAGTTTGTACCTCGTTAGGTTGGATAATAGGAGGAAACATTCCGAAAAATAACACGGTTAAAAACTCGGAAAACAGGGCGTCATTTTTTACACAAACAAGAGAGAGAGACAAGAGTAAAGAGGACTGTCCGCCTCTTAAAACATTGAGACATCCCAAGTCAAGGTTTTGCCGACGTCTATACAGTGGCGTACGAAGCAGACAATATTTTCCAAAATTAAATTAAATAATTTTACATCAACGAATTTTATAAACACTTTTATCACGGGTTAACATTAACATCAGTCTTAAACAACAATTTCAAATTTTTGGTTTCACGGTCCTAAGTTCTTACATAATTTTGATGTAGTTTTGGATTCTTTTGATAAAGAAGTAAAGATAGAGAACATTCCCGAACAAAAGAAAATCTCACTTATTTCAGTTCAACAACCAAAGGCGTACGAATTTTGGGTGGAATATTTTTCACATTTTTCAATATTTTCTCGACTTACACGCTCATTGGCGTACGTGTTAAGGTTTATTCATAATGCAAAAAATAAACATAATAAAATTACAGATTCAATCATTACAGTTAATGAGATAACAAAGGCTCAAACATTCATAGTGAACATTTTACAGACTCAATCTTTTTCAAAAGAAATCTCAGAATTAAAAAAGAATGAAATAATTTCACACCATCAGTTAAAAATGCTCAAATTATTCTTAGATGAAGACAAGTTAGTCAGAGTTGGAGGTAGGCTAGAGAACGCTGACATTTCATTCGATCAGAAACATCCTTATTTGCTACCATCTCACAACGCCACTGTCAGAATCATGCTGAAGCAAGAACATTTAAGGTTAGGACACGCAGGTGCACAATCAGTGTTGTCAAATTTTAGGTTACGGTACTGGCCTTTGAACGGTTTGAAAGAAGTTAAAAACGTTATACGGAACTGCATAGTATGCAGTAGATTTCGAGCTCTTCCAGCACAACAAATTATGGCAGATTTGCCAGGAGACAGAGTTCAAATTTCACGTCCATTTCAGAAAGTAGGTATCGATTACGGAGGCCCGTTCCTAATAAAATCATCACGGTTAAAGAAAGCACCAAAAATCAAAGCTTACATTGCCATCTTTGTTTGTATGACTACAAAAGCAGTTCACATAGAATTAGTTACAAGTTTATCGTCTGAAGCTTTTATCATGACCCTGAAACGTTTCATTTCACGGAGAGGTAACCCTACAATTATTTATAGCGACAACGGTACCAATTTTCAGGGTGCTAACAACCAGCTGCACGACGTATATACTTTTTTCAATAATTCGACAGCTTGTGAAACTTTTATAAATTATCTTTTACAAAATGAAATTCAATGGAAATTTATTCCACCGAGATCTCCACATTGGGGCGGTCTATGGGAGGCTGCAGTGAAAAGCACTAAACATCATATTTATAGAATAATCGGAAATTTAACTTTTACGTTTGAGGAATTTTACACGATCCTAACGCAAATAGAAGCAATCTTAAATTCACGACCTTTATGTCCAATGACAAATGATCCTTCAGATTTCAGTTACCTTTCCCCAGGACATTTTTTGATTGGTGAAAATTTAACGGCTTATCCGGAAAAAGATGTAAGTGAAATTTCAGATAACAGATTAAAGTTTTGGCAGCAATGTACTAAGATCCAACAAATATTCTGGAAACGATGGTCTGTAGACTACTTGAGTCGTCTTCAAAATTGCCCAAAATGGTTGAAGAACACCGCGAACATTAAAACAAACGACATCGTGTTACTACTAGAAGACAACGTACCTCCGTTACAGTGGCCTTTAGCCCGAGTGTTAGAAACATATCCCGGTAAAGACGGTAAAGTTCGTGTTATTAAATTAAAAACTCCCACTAGTACGTTCACTAGAGCTATCACTAAAGTATCCCCGATTCTATATAATGACTTAAATATAAATGTTGACTAAAAATTATGCAGCAACGAAAATTGCGTATACTTTTCTTGCGTTGAAATACAATAAATGATATTGTGTTTATGTTACATTCTACTTACTACATTTGGGTTTGGTAGCGTACCCTTAAACGTTACTGGGAGATACGGCCTACCTCCCTGGGAAACCTAAACAAGTCAATGATCTTTGCTTTTTTTGTTTGGCCCTTTGTTTCAAACTGAAACATCGTACGAGTTAATCTAAGTATAATCCTTCAACAACTCTTTTAGCCTACTGCTTGTGGAAACGTATCTCAGCTTTACGACCTGGTCTACGATTTTCATAAGTATTCCTACCCAGTATCTGCCAAGAGGGCAAAAGTATTTTTCTATGGTTCGTGCCAAGAGAGCACAAAGAAAGTTATGTAAAGGTTAACCTGAGGTTCGGTGCGGAAGAGAATTCCCGTAGTCGGCACAGGCGTGGTATCGGAGAATCCGGTGGCCATTAGCGGATGGAATCCCGTGGCGTACAGAAGTTGTATTAATACAAGTTAATTACTACAAGTGTAACATTCAAGCAAGTTTTTCTTCCCAATCACTTTTCTATGCATTACTCAACCATTACTTCGGTTTGGTATCGTACCATAAACGTTACTGGGAGCTACGGCCTGTCTCCCTGGGAAACCTAAACAAGTCATTGATCTTTGCTTTTTATTTGGCCCTTTGTTTCAAGGTGAAACATCGTACCGAGTTTGCTTAAGCTTAACCGCCTAACAGCTCTTTAATCTATATTCTTTTTCTACACTAGATACGCTCCTAGTGGCTAAACTTAATAGCGTGTTTTCACGGCAGATTTTTCTTCTGCACTTTCGTTGTATGTTACAGTTTACCTGTCCGCAACACCGGCTAGACTCTCTAGCACGCTCTCAGAGCATTTTTGTTTCTACCTTTCTCACTGGGGCATTACAGTGTCTATCAAACCAAAAATGTCAGTGTTCAGGAACAAGGCACCCTTCTTTCCTTCTACCTGTCTATCCTTCTAGGCAGCAAGTTCTTTTTAGGAGAGTATTCCTAAAAAATAAGTTTCTACCCGTTGCCAAGTGTGCAAAATAAGTTTCTACCCGTTGCCAAAAGGGCATAAGTTTCTACCCGTTGCCAAGTGTGCAAAACAAGTTTCTACCCGTTGCCAAGTGTGCAAAACAAGTTTCTACCCGTTGCCAAGTGTGCAAAACAAGTTTCTACCCGTTGCCAAGTGTGCAAAACAAGTTTCTACCCGTTGCCAAGTGTGCAAAACAAGTTTCTACCCGTTGCCAAGAGGGCACAATTTTCTATTCATTACTTTCTACCTTCACTACTTGTGAAACCCATAGTTCAGCCTTACAACCTGTGCGGTGGTGTTCATGAGTACTGATGTCTACCATGGTAAGAGGTTACCATTACTACGCTCGGATTGAGCTTTCTACCCTTTATTTAGTTATTATCTTGTTCGGTGAAACCTAGGTGGATTTACAACCTATCTGGAGCTTTCATTCATATTTACACTTTATCTAATAGTTATTTTCGTTAACGCCAGAGTGGCATTATTATTTATATTCTCTTCAGTCGTATTAGCTTAATAATACTGGTCCTTCGAGCATAACTTCATTTACTTCGAGCATAACTTCATTTACTTCGAGCTTAACTCATCAGATCGATTTTTCATTTAAAGTTCAAAATATTGTGAGTCAGTTTAGTTGAATCGCAGGAGGATTCAACAGGGGGGAGAATGTTGTGAAACAGTACCCGTATCCCACTAACAACACGCTTAATAATTCGCTTATTATATTCAAGAACGTACAAAACATGTCCATGCAATTTATAACACGTCAGAATAGGCACGGATCGATAATAGCCAAATAATCTATCAGTTTAACCATCAACAATAACTCCGTTCATGTAATTTGCGCTATATACCCATCATAAACATACGTTCAGAGCCCAATATTTGCATAATCAAGGAATATTTAATATATAAATGCCCAAAGCAGAATAAAACCATATTTGCATGTTTTGACACAACTGTACATTCATACAACTTCTAACAGGCAAATTCTCTAAGTATCAAAACTACCCTCTAGTTACTTCCTTTGTTGTCTGGAAATAACTTATATATAAACACCCAAGGATTCGCGGGTAAAATGACAAAATTACCTTCCGTGTTTGTCCAAAAATGCATAAACATATTATTCTAAAAACTCAAACTAGCTAAATTAAATCAATAAAGACCATAATCGCCTAACACGCTACCTACAAAACGCCAGACAAATGTACCACATTCCTAATCCAAGTGAGACACTAACTACCCTCTTCCTCACACCCATACCGTGAAAATAATTAAATATAATATTCCGTATTTAAAAACCGCAAAAATCGATATCAGCATCTACCCCTTCCGTCGTAGGCGGGTCGTGTGATTGGTTGTGACATCAGGTACGTCACCGGCCTCCAAGACATTGCGAATAATCTCGCCACTGTTGATCTAGTTTTCAGACGAAATAGGTTGTCCTTTAGCGATCGGAAATTGGTGATTTCTTACGTAAAGTGGGTCAACAAGTCAGTGCGGTGACAGAAAAGCCGTACTTTAGATAATACAAAACTTGACCCGGGTTCGAATTAACGGAGTTTGATACGGTGCCGCGAGCGAGTTTTCGGTATTCAGTAAGATAAGGTATTGAAATAACCTTTTCTTTCTTTAGTTACACTCAGGAGTAAAGGTATTGAAATAACCTTTGCTTCTTTAGCTACCCGTCGGAGTGAACCGAATTATTAGATGAAGTATTGCAATAACTTTGTCGTTCTTTAGTTACCCGTCGGAGTAAACCGAAGTATTAATAGACTACCAGTGCATAACAGGGTGTGTAGAGGTTATTCGTAACCTATATGTAGTGATATTAGATATGGTATTGAAATAACCGTTTTATCCTTCAGTGTGACTAGACAGTGAGTCTAGTCCCCACAGTTTTATTGTTATACTACCAGAAATACTACCGTTTTGACCAGAATATGGTTATAGTTAGTGATTACAGGCAAGGCTGTGCAGAGAAGTAGTCAACGCTGTTTGTAATAACCCCCATTCTACCGAAGAAAATAGATTCAGTTTATTTTATTAACTAAAAACCTGTGTTTGACTTCTACTATCTTAAAACCAACCAGCGACCCCAAACCTATGGAAACCAGTAGTACCCAAACTGAGCCGTGAATAGCAAATTGAACCTGCACGGAATTGTTCAGTACCCTTGATACATAAATAACTATTAAAACCCCTGTAAATCCGTAGATCAATGAGTTAACTAAAATTATGGAAACAAGAGTGTTTTCATTATAAGTGGATTCTGCATATTTTCCTGTATTTCTAATTTTTCAATTAGTTCCATTTGTTTCAACCCATTGCGTAATATAAACGACTCTTAACTAATCCACAATATAATATTCCCAAGGGTCTTTATATCCAAGCAACTTTTTACATTTTTAAAAAACGGTAGTAAACTTCTCCATTTATTCTGTATTCGATTTAATTTTCCAATTTAAATTTCGGTTTAACGGGAAGTGAACAAATAGACTCCGCCATGTCATAAAATGCAAAATAATATCACATATACAGGGTGTCCCAGAATATGTCGGCAATCTCCCGGATTCAGATAGAACACTTAAAAATAATAGGAGAAGTTCTTATAAATTTTTCTTCCTACGGCCTCCCCTACGGACATACAGGCCCATAACGGACGTCCATGGATATCGTTGTTTTTTAAGTAATTTCTTAAGTACTAGCTGTAATTTAATAATTTTTTAGTATAATGGTTACTAGATGAGTCTCCTTAAAATTCGCCCTTTTAAGCCCATTTGGCTTGTTTAATTTGCCAGGGACGGACTAGACGTAACATAAAAAGGGTTTTTCTTTACACCCTGTATGATGAAGGAACGATAATAATATTTTTGGATACTCTAAACCTTAAGCTGAAGAAAAGGCACTGATCAATGTCGATAAAATGAACTGTTTTCGAGAAAAAAATATTTTTGTCCATACATTAAATGCATGTCGGCATATTCAGTATACGTAAATTCCATTACTAAGTTAGTAACTAATAAGACAAAGGAGAAAACCGCAAATTTCAAGACACTACCATAAACTGACACTGGCATAAATATTCTTATTTAAATCGGTGATGTGAAATGTGAAAAAATCTATAGCAACAATGAGGGAATTTTATGAACATAAAACAACAACCAATATTGAACACCATTTTTGTGTTACCTCTAGTCCGTCCCTGGCAAATTAAATAAGCCAAATGTGCTTAAAAGGGCGAATTTTAAGGAGACTCATCTAGTAACCATTATACTAAAAAATTATTAAATTACAGCTAGTACTTAATAAATTATTTAAATAACGACGATTTCCAGGGACGGCCGTTATGGGCCCGTATTTCCGTAGGGGAGGCCGTATGAAGAAAAATTTATAGGAACTTCTCCTATTATTATTAAGTGTTCTATCTGAATCCGGGAGATTGCCCACATATTCTGGGACACCATGTATATCATCATATCATGCATATTTCTAGTTTGCATTAAAGAATATTTTTTTCTTTGACATTATTTACAATAATATAAATTATTTTTCATTTTCAAAAACTCATCATTTTCGAACACAAATATAATAATAATAATAATAATAAATAAATAGGTGTGATATACCGTTGGAATCAGAATATAAAGTTCATAAAGCATAAAATCAAATATTCATCCATCTGAATATAAATAAGTGAATAAGATTTCATAAATTTAACACTTTCTTCAATTATATACAGAGTCACCCTTAAAGTTGGAACCATATGGGAGAAATCCCCGTATTGTTCATTTTAGGTGAAATTTTACTTCACCATAAATGTTTGCTTCAATAGACCAAAAATGGCATAACTAAATGGGACTATGCGGCTTTTGTTAACTGTGAAATTTCACACTTTCTGCACAAAATGTCGAAAAATGGTCGAAAAATTGATCGAATTAAAAAAAAAAAAAATATATATATTTGACAAAATTGTATTGTAATTTTATGTTCACTTGCCAAAGTTTAATCACTTGTGATAATTCTTGTTTTCTATCTATTTTTGACCAATATCATTGAAAACGGAAGAACAAATCCGAACAAACCCAATCACCGTAAATATATTTATTTATTTATACAATACTCATCGTCTAAATTCATTCATTATACTAAAAATTGTACCAAAATATTTATTTTCCTCAAAAAATTAAATTGCAAAGCGCAACCTTCTCCTAACTTTAAAGATTTAACCGACGAATAAGAAATGCGTTGAAAAAAAATGGAAATATTAGAATAAAAGTAGCATTGTTTATAATTAGGTAAATAAATAATAGATATCGCGTGGTAGGGTCTTAACTTCCATTTTCAATGAAAATAGATAAATAGATAACTATTATTAGACAAAAATAGATAGAAAACAAAAATTATTATAAGTGATTCAAATTTGGTATATGTGCATACTGTAGTCCCGGAAATATAAAAAAACTAATATTTCTTGTTCTCCCTCTAAATTACTGTAAAATTCCCCCGTTGAAAATGAATATAACTGATGAATATCGTTAATAATATTCAAATATTGTTTTGGCAAACGCTGTACATAAAGAATCTGCGAGTCGTATAATTCAGTGTTATGCAAACAGAAATGCATAAATGTCATAAGGGCGTGATATAGAGGTGTAGAAATAATAAAAACAGGAAAAATATTAAAGCTATAAATTATATGATTTAGTCTAGTGGTAGTCTTGAATATTTTTTGATGTCGTGATATAGTTTTTTATTTAAACAATTTTAATACAAAAATGTATGAAAGTAAAGAATAATAGGTGCACGGAACGAGAAACCTTAGTTAACTTATAAAAACAGTAGAACCAACCATAATTTATAACTTTCATTAGGAACTGTTTATATTTTTGTAACATTTACTAAAATCTTTTGTAATATTTATTAAAATCATTTGTAAAAATTTTGACACATGATATCCCCAAGCGGTCACCCATCCAAGTGCTAGCCGTGGCCAGCGTCGCTTGACTTCTCGATTGACGGGATTTGTTCCCTGTTAACTTCGCCACTATTATTTGTTGTCAATAACGACATCCTGGGAACCGATTGCTGATCTATGCCTTTGTGAGAACAACAATAAAAAATACAGTTTTAGTCGTCAGTGCCATACATTTTAAAATATTTAACTACTTAATTGTTATAAAAAAATTATTTTCACTTACATTCGTTTGAAAATTTACAATATACAGGGTGATTCACGGTGGATAGAACGTTAGACGTTTCTGAAGAACGGAAGATCAGTTTGTTTTGAAAATTTGGTTTTCCAGATAACCGACCATGGTCTACAGTTCTAAAATATTTTCAACAATGCGGCGTTGCCGCTTCTACCTAAAACCGGTGGCAACATCGTTATTTTAAATGGAACTCCCTATATATTTATACATTTTCAGGTTCTACATCTATTTCTGAGCAACTTTTATTAATACTTTTCTATACCTATCTGTTGCCGTTTTTTAGTTATTAATTAATTTTCATTTTTTTAAAGAAAACATAACTTCTAATAAATATGGTTTTCTCCAAACTCTAAAACATTCCTAAGTTGAAATGTTGCGTACGGTTTAAAAATGCCTTTGGGTATCTGCTTTTTTGGTCATATCTGAAAATATGCCCGAAACTGGATTTTTTCAAATGGGTCATCCTGTATATCAATACTGATTTGGAAAGATGATAAAAGTAGCTTTCTAAAAATATATACTTATACATATTTAACTCTTCAAGTTTTTGATTTATAAGCATTTCTTTGCGAAATTTTGCAAAACATGTAAATTTCAACGACTTTAGTAGTAGGAGGCAATGAAAACAATTGTTCGTCTCCAGACAACTATATTTTTAGCGGAAGTGTCATTCCTTCATTTGTAATTTTAAGTTGGCGGTACAATGGGAGCCATTAATAGTTACTCAAATGCAATTATTTTATGAATTTATTTATTATACATGGACAGTGTGATAAGATTATAGGCAAAACATTTAATGAAATATATCCAGATTTATCAAAAATGAATATCAGGAAATTTAATCGAATCCAGAACAATTTCAGAGATTTTGGTTCAACATTAAAAGCACCAAGAAAAATACACTTAAAATAATTAAAGGTTTTAAGAATGTCATTATAAAGATATAACTCAGATATGACCAAAAAAGCAAATACCCAAAGGCATTTTTAAACCGTACGCAACATTTCAACTTAGGAATTTTTAGAGTTTGGAGAAAACCATATTTATTAGAAGTCATGTTTTCTTTAAAAAAAATGCAAATTAATTAATAACTAAAAAACAGCAACAGATAGGTATAGAAAAGTATTAATAAAAGTTCCTCAGAAATAGATGTAGAACCTGAAAATGTATAAATATATAGGGAGTTCTATTTAAAATAACGATGTTGCCACCGGTTTTAGGTAGAAGCGGCAACGCCGCATTGTTCAAAATATTTTAGAACTGTAGACCATGGTCGGTTATCTGGAAAACCAAATTTTCAAAACAAACTGATCTCCCGTTCTCCAGAAACGTCTAACGTTCCATCCACCGTGAATCACCCTGTATTTTACTTGATTTTACTAAGTTTATTAGAAATTCTAAATATACTTTTTATAAGTTATGCGTGTCTACAATATTATTTTGTAATTAATATTATATTTTATAGCAAATCGTACAATAAAATAGTTACTATAATAATTTTACTATAGTGTTTGTTCTGTGCGATCAGGTACTTAAGAGGGCAGCTAGAAAAATATAGAAACGTTAAAAAAATACCTTATAATCCGGAGAGTGGAATAAATTAAATGATTTTACATCTCCGAGTCAAATGTTTTTTTAAGTTGGACCAAATATTTGTGTAGCGCTTAAATTTAAAAGGAATATTGGAAAATGAGAGGAAAGACGTTTTTTTGTAAATATAATTTTTTGCTTTTATAAAATCTTATAAGCGTGTTTCTTACACATTGTTCTTATTTTTGGCGACAATCAAATTTGATTTGCAATCTTATATTCAGACGCACTATATATTTTGTCTATGACTAGACAGGGTAGCAACTAGTTAATTGATAACTATGGGTATCCTTTGAATGGTAATTCCTACTAAGTTGATTAAATTAGAGAAAATGTGCATTTTTTAAAACTCTTTAGAATCCAATATCAACGTTGCCGAATTGTTTTTGATTCATGGTATACTGAATTTTCCTGATGATGTATAATTTGTGCCGAAACTAAGGTAATTAGAATTAAGTGATACATCATTATATTTTTGGCAAAAAATAAATTAAAAAAATTTAGGTTCATATTTAATAAATTTAAGTTGACCATGATATCTAGGTTAGAGAAAATTGACAAAAAAACTGACGTTATTTTATAGAAAAGAAAAAATATAAAATTTTTATTTAATAGGCGTTCAAAACGTTTCGAGTTATTAAAGAAATTAATTTTAGACGTTTTCCACAAATCGCCCTGTACCTCCTGAATCAAAAACAGTTCGGCAACGTCGATACTGGATTCTAATTTGTTTTTATTCTGTCAGAATCATACAACGTTTTAAACAGTAATCCATGATGCCAAGTCTGTACTGAGGGTCCTAAATCTGCCGCCTGCGTTTGAAACCGAAAAGTATAATATTAAATATATTGAATGCATTTCTCATGTGTATCCCTACCTATTAAGTAAAAATAAGTGTACTAAATGTGTGTATTTTTGAAATTTTCTACTCGTAAAGTTATTTATACAACGTGTCCATGATAAAGACGGCCAGTACAGGGATCTCGGAAACTGTAAGAGATACGAAGTTGGTTAAAGTTGCGCATTTACGAGCATAATAATATGCCGTTTAGAAAGTTTTAAAATTCCGAGTAGTTCCGTAGATATCCGGAAAAAACGAAATTCTGAAAAATCGTTTTATTGTTTTCCTGGATTTTTTTTAGATCGAATTATAAAGTAAATTGCATCTTTACGTTGCCACTTTTTCCGCTCTATCTAATAGCGTTAATTGTTTTGTAATCCGACGAGTCGTCTTCGAAGGGCCATTATCACCTTTCTTTTTTTAAATACGGTCCCATTTTTCTGATATTGGAATTTCATAGCTTTTTTCTTCCGAATCAATGAAAAAAATAAGGAACTACGTAATCAGGTGTTCAAAATGATTTTCGTTATTCTCGAAGCACAAATAACATCTTCTAACTGCCACATAACAGTTTTTTGAGATAAAATAAAACATGCGATAGAATATCAAACTTTTCAGCATTTGTAAATTTATGTTCTATATTTTCTAGAAAATAGAAAACCTCTTAAAACGCTCTCAAATGATCACAATGGAAATATCAAGTGAAACAAATCACGCGTCACCATCTGAATTTTTTTGTTTAAAGCGCCTACTTTTCTTTTAAATCCCGAATCAACAGAAGTTTGAAATAATGTTTCTGTATTTTGTTCACTTATTTGTGGTTTATTATTAAATTATTTGTTATTTATTGAACTAGTCGAACATAAGTAAAAATTTAGAGCATACTTATGAGATATTATTTATAAAATTAGGAGAAATACAAGACAGTATTCCAAAATTTCCTGATGTTGTTCAAAAAACCCTCGAAACGTCATTAAACCACAATGTGTCATACATCGTTGCATTCGGAAGAAAAAGCTATCAGAAAAACAGGCCCATTAAAAAAAAAATAAAGTTGATAATGGCCATTCGAAGACGACTGGTAGGATTACAAAACAATTAACGCTGTTAGATAGATGGGAAAAAGTGGCAATGCAAAAGTGCAATTTACTTTAGAATTCAATCTTAAAAAAATTCATGAAAACAATAGAACGATTTTTCAGAATTTCGTTTTTTTCCGGATATCTCCGGAACTACTCTAAAACTTTCTAAACGGCATATTATTAGGCACATAAATGTGCAACTTTTCCTCAATTTAACCGACTTCGTATCTCTTACGGTTTCCGAGAACCCTGTACTGGCCCTCCTTATCTTGGACACGTTGTATATCCCAAGAACATCATATTGCAATGTTTCAAGGAAATCACAGTGGCAACGCTGTATGCTCATTTTTACCTGCTAGTGTAAAAATGATCCTAAAGTTTACTAATTTTATTCATTTCATGCTATTGTGATTGTTTGTGATCTGTTGTGTTTTTGGATTAATGTTTTGTGTTTTTTCGAATTAAAACTATGTACAGCTATTTATTAGCCATCTACAATGGTTCGTCAGTGCGTGGTGTGTAAGAAACTCGACAATTCTAACCCCGGATTAATATTTCGTCGGTAAGTGAGAATAATGAGGTTATGTTTTTTTAGGTAAGGCAGTAGAGTAGCTAATTAATTTAGTAAATATTCCAAAAATATTCTATACCTACAACGATTATCCATTTATGACTAATGTTAGATCCAATTTATCTAAACGTGTACCTTATAACAGCGTTGTCATTTTTTAAAGCCACCTTCTTCTAACTTATTTGAAATTGTAGAACTGTGCATGATTGTAAATAAATGGTGTTTTATGAATGGAACGTTTTGTCTCTCCTTTTATAATATAATTTGACTGTATTCTTTGAATGTCGTCGGGCCATCTCGTCTCGTAAAAATACATTAGTTTAAATTTGTCTCTTTTAGAGAAAAACGCACCCGAATCAACCCCCTTCCAAATCGACACCCACCCGAATAAGCGCTGATTCAATATTGATAAAAAGAATTTCATCTCGTCGAACTTCCTAGGGATTTGGGCTCCTACACAAATATTTGGCCCAATTTATAATGTCCCTTGACACGGGGACGTTCGATTGTTAAAACAACTTTTTGGTCGGTGTTAGCTTAGTTATAGGCAATTCAAGCCGCGGTTTACACTGAATGCTGCAAAATTTTCTTTCCAAGAGCTTATTGAACGAAGGTGAAAATTATTTAAAAAATGGTCGTATAGGGTGACCCATTTTCGACGCTCTCTGGGTGTATTACAGTTACAGTGAAACCTCTCATAACGGACACCTCTCAGACCGGAACTAGGTGTATGAAATTCCATGAAAATCAATCTCTCTTGGGCGGACTCTCCTTTGGGCGGACGCGGATAGGCTGTTTTCAAACAAAGAGTGCGTAGACCCTCCTTTAAACAGACAAAAAATGTTTTTAAGTATTTGGGAGACGAATAAGTACGGTGCAAAAACTCTCTGAAGACAGATCGACAACCAATCGCGTATGGGTGGCATGCCGAAAGGACTTCGCCGAATGAAAGTATCTGTGATTCCCCGATAGCAGTCCGCCGTTTATTTGTGAGTTGTAAGGTTAAAATCGTAAATAATGGCACAAAAATGTCGCGTTTTGAGTCTGAAAGAGAATACTGATGTTGTGGAAGTTTGTAATTTGGGCGAATTCATTAACATTGATAGCAATGTGCTATTAGAAGATGATAGTGACCCCATTCCTACCGATTACCTATGTAGTCCAAACTGAAACCACATCACGATCTGACGACTCTGATGAATTATAAGAGTATGCAAAGAATAGAGGTGACTCTACAGCAATGGAATTGTTATCAGACTTGGAATTAGATTTTCTAGATTGCAAGTTTAAAACGCAAACACGTCTAACTACGTTATTTAATTTTTTTAGTATTACATCCTAAATAAACCTAGTGTATTTTTGTTATGTTATGTTTACTTCTACATACATATACATAGTAATAATTTGTCATTTACATATTATCTAATAACAAATTTCCCATGGGCGGACACCTCTATTAGGCGGACACATTTAGACGTTCCCGTAGGTGTCCGCCTAAGAGAGGTTTCACTTTATTAGCAACGATAGAATATTGAGTTTTCAATGTAGTTTCCCATTTTCTAACGAATCAAAAGATTCCGGTGTCAAACTTGGCATAGCTATCTTAGTTTTTAAATTGCATGGTGCATTTGATAATCGTCGCTTTCTAGACACTATGCGTTAACTTATCAAAAAGGCAAAAACTGATCTAGTTAGAGAATTTTAAGTAAAGTTCTGTGGGGTAGCCAGTTTCCCTCTAAAAAGTTCCGTTCTTGAGATATTAACAAATATAAAAATTCTAAATGAGATACCATATATATTATTTTTTTAATTAATTAAGCATACTTTAGGCTTTACAAAAATATATAGTTGCTTATATTTATATTCAAAAATAACCTAAGAATTCGATATTTTTAATAATTTACGTTACTTGTATTAAATTTTTTTATCATATTTTTTGATCACTCTGTATTGATAGTTAATTATTATTTTAAGGTCCGCAAATTTAAGACATAAAGGTATTGCAAAAAAACTGCAAATAAAATTTAACTTTAACACCCTGTAACTCCGTTAATAGATAATCAATTTTCGAAAAAATCTTATAGGAAGAGGAGAGAGATAGGAGATTTATTTTCGGTTTACAATTATTATCCCCCAGACTTTTTGCTCAGCATTTCCGGATACTCTGTATATTGTATAACACATATTCAATAAAACACTAAAAGAGTTATCAGTTGGTTTTTTCTGGGCGTAGGAAAAGAGTTACCAGTTGGATACCATCTACATAATGGATTACTTTATGCCCGTGCGGGCATAAAGTACACATTAAGGCCCGCGCTGGCATTAAGACGCAAAAAACAGTTTTCTATTAACTTATTCTTTATTAACAAAATATAAATTTACGATTATATATTATTTGGTTGTATTTACATAGAACTGGCAATTTTGGAAGGTTCCGTTGATAGCTAAAATTCCTGCAGCAAAGGTTGACTCATGATTCATTGTCTACGTCTCTAGTTTCTGTGAAATGCCTGATCCAGATGGTACGCCTGCCAACATCCTTAATACCTCATTTTTTGAGGATATGCTAGCCTCTAAATATCCTTCAGCAACTGTGCTACTGTTCCATTAACTATGGCGCTTCAGCGTAGGTTTACTTGCTCCAGCTTCTGCTAAAAGAGTTGCCGATGTTCGACGTAAACAATGGCCAGTGTACTTTTCGGGGTTGTTCAAACCCAAATATTTTGCAATAATACAGGGAATTTTCCCAAATGTGTTTTTCCAACAGGTTTTACAGTACAGCGGCCTTGTCTGTAGGGTTTGCGTTTCTTTTTCAGACTTTTTTTTCAATTTCGTCGAGAATTTCAAAACCTTGTTCCATTTTTGATTTTTGACACATTAAACATTTAAACAAACCCGAACAAACCCTAACAATAAAACGCAGGCTATAATAATGTCAAGGTAAAATCGCAGGAAAAATAAAAAATTGGTAAATCAAATTACATTTTAAAAAAATACTTATTATTTAAAACGAACTGGTATGACATAAAAGTTTGTATGCACCACGGGTACTAATAGATATATACCCTCGGGCGACTTACGAACCCTCGGGCCAGAGGCCCTCGGCTTTGTAAGACTGTCGCCCTCAGGGCATAATCATCTACTTAGTACCCTTGATACATAAATAACTATTTGCTATCGTGGTTAAAAAAGGGTAGTAAAAATCTCTCAGTGTACAAAGAAATGAACCAAAGATCTAAACTTGATACTGGAATTGATCTTTGAAACGGCTATTTCGTTGGACTCGGATCATTTGAAACTAATCCACAACATTTCTGTATTCACCCGAAACATAAATGTAATAAAAAATAAAAGAAGCATATAAAAAAATATTTCAAGAAAGTCACTTTCTTATTCTATTTTTGACCCTTATTGTTACTCCGTTACAATAAAAATAAAACCAAAGTTCGGTAAATCACCGAAAATTTATTTTCATACTTGGGAAAAAGTTTTATGGGCACGTTCCATAGGGTATATTACGGGGAACACAATCTTTCCTTCGGTAAAAGTTATAAAAAAGTTACGGAGTTTTTAGATTAATGTTAGAATTAGGGTTGAGAATAAGTATTGGGTGGACGTGTGCGAATTTTTATTTATGTTTGATCATAAAACAGCCATCAAAGTTGCCGTAGAGGCCATTTCTTTGTATAACTTTTTCTACCAGTCATATACCGCAGACTTATGTATATACGTAAGTAAAATATTAGATATCCTTATAAATTTCGTTCGTATAACCATAAAGAAAGAAATTATCATGATATCAATTAAATTGTTAGTATCGCCGACTAAAGTTTTTTGTACACGAAAAGAAGAATTTAGTTATTTATATTGTTGTAAAATTTTCTAAAATCTTTTGTAACATTTACTAAATTATTTTGTAAAATTTAATAAACTCTGTTATAAAATTTACTAAAATATTTTGAAAAATTTACTAAAATACAATCGCCGGCACCTCTCATAACGGCACCTCTAAAAAGCGGACATCTCTATTCAGCGGACATTTTTTCATAGTCCGGAACTAGGTATATGAAATTCCATGAAAATCAACCTCTCTTGTTGTTTTCATACAAAGAGTGCGAAAACAATCTTTTAAACGAACAAAAAAAACAAAAGTATTTGGGAGGCGAAGAAGTACGGTGCAAAAACTCTCTGAAGACAGACCGGCATCCAATCGCATATGCGTGGCAGCGCGAATGGACTTCGCCGAATGAAAACATGTGTGATTCCCCGACAGCAGTCCGCCGTTTATTTGCGAATTATAAGGTTAAAATCGTAAAGAATGGCACAAAAATGTCAAGTTTTGAGTCTGAAAGAGAATATTGATGTTGTGGAAGTTTGTAATTTGATAACAATGATTTGGGCGAGTTCATTAACATTGATAACAATGTGCTATTAGAAGATGATAGTGACCCCACTTCTACCGATTATGTAGCCCAAACTGAAACCACATCAATATCTGACGCCTCTGATGAAGAAGTTGAATGCAGTAATCAAACAAATGTCACCAATTATCAACAAGCCATTAGTATGGTAAAGGAATTACAAGAGTATGCAAAGAATAGAGGTGACTCTACAGCAACGGAATTGTTATCAGACTTGGAATTACATTTTCTAGATTGCAAGTTTAAAACGCAAACACGTCAAACTACGTTATTAGATTTTTTTAGTACTACATCCTAACTAAAACTAGTGTATTTTTGTTATGTTATGTTTATTTGTACATACATATACATAGTAATAATTTTGCAGTTACATATTAACTAATAAAAAATTTCCCATGGGCGGAAACCTCTATTATGCGAACACATTTAGACGGTCCCGTAGGTGTCCTGAGAGGAGGAGGAGAGGTGCCTAAGAGAGGTTTCACTGTATTTCAGTTCAAAGTTTGCTTTTCTAGTGCGATGTCTCAATAAATTGTTCCAAAAAATCAGTGTGATTAGTTCTGTTTTTCCGCTAAGCTGAAAATTTTGAAAAAAAACTATCATGTAGCTTATAGTATTTTTTAATTCATATATTTTGTTAAATTAGATAAAATATACCGAATACATATCATACTGGGGGGGGGGGGGGGGGGGTTGTTCGGGTTTGTTCGGGGGGGGAATTTGCATCGAAATGGAAACAGTAAAGTGAAGGCAAGGGAAGGTCAAGTTTACCGGAATCGTAAAATGAAATGAGATGCAGATGGCGATGCCAGTACCTCTCGCAGGAAACACAGCTATCTACGACACTGGGCTATTATTGCTCAACATTAACCTACTGACGACTAGGATTCCTTAAAGATCGATGATAAAAGTTCCGTAAGTCGCCAACTGTATGGAGGCCACTGATATACATAAGCCGTTTTTCCAACTTTATCCTGTTTATAAATTAAACATGGAAGATCCCTCCTATAACAGATTAAAACTTGCTAACTTAATTAAAAGTATATTTCTTCGAAATAAGGTTAATTTGCCGATCTAGGTAACGTAATTAAACCATTTATATTTTGCTAAATAAGTTAGTTAAACTTAATTTGAAATAAAATCATTTTGCCCTCTGAAATTACTGTCTTAATTAGTGGCACTATATTAAAGATTACACCAGTTTCATTCAAAATTAAGTGCGTGTTATAGTAGTTAAAATACTAATTTCCAATTTACGATAAGTATTTGTGTCTCATGCGCGGAAAAATGACTAGGTATAAGTATAGTAAAAATTTTATTGTAAAATTGCCTATACAATACAGGGTGTTATGGAAATGACGTATTATATTTAAGTCGGCAATTCCTGAGATGAAGACAAATTGAAGAAAAATATCCAAAAATGGCGCTTTAATTTAATATGCCCTGTACATGACCTTATGTCAAACCAAAAATGACCACGTGGTGCCCCTGTCAGGAAGGTAAACAAAGCAACATATGTCAACAGTGTTGTCATATCTTCACGGTAAACTCTTTAGGAAGTCAATAACCGGTTGACAGATTGCAAGTTGTTTATTTTTCAGGGTACATTATTATAAACTTTTACGTTCAGTTCAGTTCGCTGGGAAACAATCTCTGATTTATAAACTTGAACTGACTCGAACGAACCGCCGTGGAATTTATAAATGGTCAGGTATGTTCTTAATTGTTCAATTCGAATGACACCCGTCAGATCTGCAGAACTTAAAAGTTTATAAATGCCACTTACCCTTTAGAAAAAAAAAATGCAATTTTATTTACTTTTTCGGACTTATTTAAAACCAACTTAATTTATAAAAAACACCAAGTACTCACACCACAAAATTACATTAGTTTTCGCGTCACAACACATCTAAGTACCGTTCAATCTGAATTAGTATTTAAAGTGCTACTGTGTAGACAAAAGTACGCCCTTATTGTCTAAATAACACGTTGGTTCCGTCGATCGATATTGAGATTGAGATTGCGAAAAGAACAAATAACTTAATAATTTAAACTCGGGTTTAAGTATTAACATACAATTTAACACACAAATTTGCTTGAAAAAACAATAGGAAACCGGCCGGCTAATTTTAAACAGCTGATCTTGGACAAACGGGTTGCCTATTCTTCACGCGACTGCAGCGGCTGGGGTTATTAATACTTAAAAATACAGCGTTGCAACTTTCGATGTTTTATAAAGTTGTATTCATAAAATGCAGAATTTCCTTCTCTATATGATAGTCTAGGGATGTCTATAAACATTATTATTTCATCATTCTTCTTCAGTAAAGGATTACTAAATTTGATTAGCCCATTAGAAATTAGCGTTTTTATTATTTCTGAATTTCTATTGCGAAATAATTTGTATCCTATAGTGCTGTTGTTTTATGTGTACGGTAGGTTATTGTAAAGTGTAATTATGAGTTAGTATTTATTGCTTTTGTGTAATCTAATAATAAGTGCATATCTTCACAAAAAATAATTGGAAACTCGTGGGTGTCTGTGTGTTTCTTTAAGTGATTTAGTGCAAATGTTCCGAGAGATTGGAAATAAAAGGCCGAATGGGGTTTAGTGGGTATAAGCTTAGTACGCAGTTCCACTTTATCATCAGGGTATGCGATGAGCATAAAGCTTTTCCCATAGAAAAAAGAACCTGAAGATGTATGTGCCCTGGATTCACTTCTATTTGGATACTAGGTAAACTAAATATTATTTTTATAAGAATCTAAAGTTTTACATTTTTTACACAGTTGGCAACATTGGGCTTGAACATCTGTTGATTACACAACTTGGCAATGTAATATGATCATATATGAATGTGCGAGGAGTAACCGGGTGGGTTTAGGGGTGAATTACCCCACTTTTTAAACGTTCGATTTAAAAAAATATGTAGCGCTTCTCTAGGACACCCCAGGAGTCATCAATTTCAATATAATACGTCATTTCCATAACACCCTGTATAGTATTAATTACATTTTATATTAGTATTCTGTACCAAAATAGTATTGTAAACATAATTTCTAAAAAAGGTACAATTTCTAATAAATTTGATAAAATCAAGTAAATACTAAAATAAATAGTAAATTTTAATAATCACTATAGTAAAATTATTATAGTAAAGATTTTATTCTACGATTTACCATAAAATATTGTAATAATTACAATTTGCATATTAATCCGTACCAAAATAACATAATTTGCAAAAAGCTGTTGCTACTTACTACTAGTTAGGATTTCTAATAAATTTTGTAAAATCAAGTAAAATATATTGTTAATTTTACAACGACTGTAAGTAAAACTAATTCCAAATATTTATATCTGCAGCAGTTAAATAGTTTTAAATGTATGGTTCATTTTACTGTAGACTATTATTGTACTTTAAGTGTTTTTAATTATAATAAGGGGGGTGGGTTACTGAGGGGCAGTACCTCCTCCCCCCCAGAACCGGGAATTTGCCTCGAAATGGAGACCTGAAGTGAAGGTTGCCATAACCCCTCGCCCAGGAAACAAACCCGAACAATGCTCTCTACGGCACTGAAATGATCACGTTTACATAGTGTTGTAAAAAAATGATTTTTTACAAAAATTAAGAGCTTAAATCAGGTGCAACGGATCAATCATAACTCGCTCTTCGTTACGAGAACAGTGGGGAGCTTAAGAGGAATCGAGGAAATCGATCACCGAAGTTAACACGGTTAGTACTTGGATGGGTGACCGCCTGGGAATACCATGTGTCGAAATTTTTACAAAAGTTTTTAGTAAGTTTTACAGAAATTTTAGTAAATTTTACAAGAGGTTTTATTAAATTTTACAAAAGATTTTAGTTTACTAACATTTTTTTGTTCAAATTTTGCTATAATTCAATGGCAGCTCTTACTGAAAGTTATTCCAGTCACATACAGGGTGTTAAGTAAGTATGTGCAGTAATTTTAAGAGAGCATTCTTTGGATAATTCTAAGACGAAAAGTGCATATAAACATGGGTCCGCAAATGCTTCGTTTTCTCGATACAGGGTGTTAAAAAAAAATTTTAATCGGGTTTTCGTAAATATCTTAAATATCATTTGTCGATATTGTTGAAATTTGTCAGTTTTATTTGTAGTGTTAAGGGGCTAATTTAGCCCTAAGTAGATTACATTTATTGAGTCCAGTGGCGTCCCCAGCGGCACCTTAACGAATATTATTGAAAAAAGTAAGCCACTAGCTTTTTTGGAATTTTTATATTTTTCTCGGATTAAGCCACTTAAAATACAACATTTTGTCCCTTGAATTTTTTCCGTATCCCTGTTTATATGAATTTTTCGTCTTAGAATCACCCAAAGAATCTCTTAAAATTACTGCACATACTTAATTAACACCCTGTATAGAGCCATAAATTATGGTTAGTTTTGATATTTTTAGAGTAAAGTTTTTCGTTTCGTGCATAGATATAACTAAAACACATCGCATATCAAGTCGTCGAATTGAAAACATTTATTAAGTGAGCGATATTATTTTAATAATAAGGTTTTTTGTCGTCTTACTTATTGGTGCACTTAGTATAAAGGCGACTTTTTTAAAGTAGTGTTTAAAAAATCTTCCTAGACATAACCAACGATTTACGAATTAATTTCCATAACAGCTAAAACCTCTGGTCTGCATCTTAAAGATTTTCCTTAAATTAGACGGAAATTTCAAAATAAACGACTTCTATAATGAAAAACTTCCTCCCTAAACCTAATCTTCGGCTATTCTAAAGCGGATACATTTTCAAAGTGGCTGGTGTAAGCAACGATAAATTTCAACCCAGCCTCGATAAAAGGGATCGCGATCTTCCAATAGCTTTCTTTAGTAAAAAAGCACGGCAGAGGTGGAAGCAAAAGTATTTTCTTATTTCGCTTCGCTTCGCATCTTTTTGCTGCAGGATTACATTATTGCAGCAGATTGTACCTGCAACTTCGCCTGTGTTGCCAATTTAGTCTACAGTCTTCTGTGAGAAATTAAAAGTAAGTAAATATTTATTTTATTCCACAAATTAATTGACTATTTTTATATCAGTGTACGCAATAAAGTGGAATTTCTTGCTAGGACCAGTGGCGGTTCTTCCACAGGAGCACATGCGCACGTGAACCCCCAAAACAAAACGAATAAAAAATATTAATTTATATTCATTGAATATTGTTTATCGTATAAAGTCCGACCCTCCCTAATATTTTATCGTACCGTCAAACTAAAAAAGTCCGACCCTCTCTAATATTTTATCGTACCGTCAAACTAAAAAAGCCCGACGCTCCCAAATATTTTATCATCCCGTCAAACTACGAGGACTATTTAAGGAATAACTTTAGCTCTTTGAGTTTGGAGTGAAGAATGCGGGAAGACCTAAACCCGAAATTAATTTAACGCAGACCACAAAGGGTAAATCTAGGGACTTTATTAGAAAGTTTAAAAATTAAATATATGAAAAAAAAAATTGAGTGTAGGGTCCATAAATATTGTGTATTTCGATAAATGATACTCGATATGATTTTAAACCATTTTATTTAAGGATTTAAACTAAAAAACATTGAAAATATGAAGAATGCCAACTTGTCAGTCTCGTGGCTCGATTCGTTCTCGTCATAAAACAGTTAACTATTGTTCTCGTCTTGGTTGCACCTAATGACGTCGTAGATGGCGTAGTGGTATTAACCATCATTCGGTTTTCTTGATAACTCGTAGCTGGCAGTAGTAGTATTGGACATCAATCGGTTTTCTTGATAGCTCGTAGATGGCTTTAGTAGTATTAGTAGTGGACTGTATAAATATTGTTACGAGGGCTGCATGGGACGACGTTAAGATCCGACAGCTATACACACTAAGAAAATCTTTCTTATTTTCCAAAAGTTGTATTTCCTTGTGTAAAATTAAAAAATAAATAAAAATATGTTTTACCTAACGCATTTTCTTATTACTTTTTTTCTTTCTACATTTAAAACGCCTAGAAAGTAATTGTTTGGTCGTTACACAAAAATAAAATTTTAAAAATAATTTCACCATACTTCTGAACCCCCTCTATCATAGGTCACGAGCCGCCACTGTATAGGACACTCTGTAATAAGGAAGGATATTTTTAATATTAATATAATAATTCAGCCAGTTGATTATTCCGGCCAATTTACTTCTGCCAATTAACTTTCGATCAATTGACGTAATCCCGTATTGTCTCATATTTTGCTGAAATTCAAAAACTCTCCTATGGAATATTTTTCAAAAATTAGAAATAGAAAACCACACAGACGCAATTTCGGTGGCAAAATGTTTTCCCTTTAAACGTCCTTTCCTCCGTTTTATTTTCCTTTGTTTCTGTTGTACGTTTGTACATGAGGTAGGATAGCGTAGGGGAAAGTAGAGTCGTAAAGGACATAAATTAGTTAATTAAAGAAATTTAAAAAATTTCAGTGTTAGATTATAAAGTAGATTTTTCTAAAGAACAACAAAATAAGACATGTGTTGTCTTCGTATTCCACTGTAGATTACCCATCACCCAACATTCCTGTAGTTCAATCGGAAATGACCGAAATCGTGTTCAGTCAGCGTCAAACGGATGCTGAAAGGGCTCGACGTCAAAAAAGCTTCTGGTCCATGCGAAATTCCTGTTATAGTTCTCAAGAGATGCGGTGATGAACTAACACCAGTATTTTGTAGATTTTTTAACTTATCCTACAAACAAATAATATTTCCATCGTGCTGGAAGACGGCGCTAGTCCAGCCTATACCAAAGGAAGGTAAGCGAACCCTGTCTAATAACTATCGAACAGTCGCATTGCTTTCAGTTATATCAAAAGTAATGGAGAACGCTACTAACCAACAACTTCTAAAGTACCAAGTAGGTACCTTATAAGCGATCATCAATATGGTTTTCGGAAGTCCAGATCAACAGGAGATCTTCTAGCCTATGTCACCCAAATTTGGAACAGCGCAATCGAACATCATGGGGAGTCTCGGGCTGTTGCACTGGATATTTCTAAAGCCGTTGATCATGTTTGGCATGAGGGACTTCTAAGTAAACTGCGATCTTATGGTATGCCCAGTCGATTCTGTGCATGGTTGTCTAGCTTTCTTAAGGACCGCTGTCTGCAAGTGGCGATTGACGAATTCCCCCAGATACGTTCAGTATCAATGACGGTGTTCCTTAGGAGTCCATATTGTCTCTCTCCTTACTCTACATTTAATTCTAGTGAAAACTAAAAACCCGATATTTAGCTTTGCTGATGATAGCACACTTGTCTCATCTTTCTCAATACTAAAACATCGGCTGCCAACGTACATCTTCGCAGACAGCATGAAGTATCACGCTTTAACACAGACCTGGAAGAAATTTTGGCTTGGGGTGACAGTAACCAAGTCGAATTTAACGCTAAGAAATCCCAGGTAGCAGTTTTCTCTAAAAAGGTTAACATTGCAGAACCGGATATAGTCATGGACGGACACACAATCCCACTGGCTTCATCTATTAATTTGCTGGGCATCAATCTGGGAGGAAATATTGACGTTGTGGTTGGCAGACACTTGATGTACTCTTCCGGAACAGCAAGTTGTGCACACCTCACCACCATTTTAATCTTAAGCACCATGAAATATGCAAGAAAGTATAGATCTCTGAACCCTACTACACCATGCCAAGTTGTATTTAATTTTCTAAGACGGCAAATGAAATAATGGATAATAAAAAAATAATAATTATGCAATTTTTAAAACGCAGACATATTGTTTTCGTTGCGAATAGAGAAATAATATTTCGGGCGTCGTAAAGTACTCGATAGTACCTTCAAAATGATGTATCGCAAGACCCCTCTTCTTATTTAATTTGCTTCACCAAGATGGCGCCCATCCGCCATTTTAACAGTTAGAACTGTCATTCTTCCGCCAAAAAGTAATTTACCTATAGGCCACATCCAAATTTTGTAAAAGAAAAATTTGCGGGTTTGTTCGGGTTTGTTCCATCTCTTTGACACGGCGCGATGCCATGCGTATTTTAACGAATAGCAGCCAACTCTAGTAAACATTTGTATTAATTTTTAGCAAACTTGAATTCTCTAGAGAGCTCTAGACGCTTATTTAATAAATTTTCAAAACTTTCTATGGACATCCGAAAGTAATTAAAAGCCTTTTCTTAATCTCATTCTTAACTTTTCGTTTAAATTTTCAAATATATGATTTCGCACTGCTTCTTGATTTACAGGATAAACCCAAAATCTTCTGTTTAGTAATGGGAATGCTAGTACATTTACGTGAACTAGTTCATTCATTCTAGTTCAGAAAAAAGATTAGTTCATTTAACTAGTTCACTCGTTCACAAAGGACCCCGCACGGAACATATGGGAATCAGCCCTCGGTTAAAAACTTTGATACTCGGGGATATTATCCAAAAATCTATGATGATCAAAAGTGTTCATGGGCCCGAGGTCCGAAAATATACAGGGTGGCCCAAAAAAGTGTGACAACATAAGTAAAACTGCATTTTTTTAAATGGGACACCCAGTATTTTGCATATTTAGTGTTCTTTATAATTGCCTAAAGCTTTATTTCATTTGGTTATGCAGTTGAAGAGTAATAAATTTTTAAAGTTTTGCAATTTTAGAAACAAATTCAAAAAAACTACCTAAAATAACTTTTTTAACCAAGGAATTGGGTGGAATTTAAGACAAGAGGTCTAGAGATACTGTGAATATAATAGCGTTTAACTATTTTATACAGGGTGTTCATCATTAGGTTTCAAACAAGACACTTTTCAAAATAATTTTTCTTCAGATTTTCAAATGGAACACGCTGTATATCATTTGGCTATTGGATGTATAATTCATAAGCAGTCTTTTTTTTGTAATGGAAGCTTATAACACGTGATCTCACGCTTTTATTATTTATTGATAATTAACTAGCAAGAAAAACTGCACTTTTCTCTCGTATGTATGTGTTAGGCTGTTAGTCCTAAATAAAAACAATACTAAATTAAAGAACTGTCAAACTATAATAAACAAACGAATTCTTATTTGGTTTCAAAGCCTATCGTGGTTTTTAGGCATGCATACCATGACTAATGAGCCGTCTTGATAGTATTTCATCTGAAATGTTGAGGAATGTAAATAGATCATTTGAAGAGCGTATTAACTTGTACTCAGATCAACATGGTAGGCATTTTGAACATTTACTCTAGTTTATAATTATTAATCTAGTCGCCTATGCTTAAGTTTAAAAATAAAAACTGTACTTATTTAAACAACATAATTTATGAAAGCAATTATGTCGAGAGCGGCTAGAAATAACTTATATGCTTCCATTACAAAAAAAGAATGCTTATGAATTCTACATCCAATAGCCAAATGAGTGTGTCTTGTTTGAAACCTAATGATGAAGACCCTGTATAAAATAGTTAAACGCTATTATATTCACAGTATCTCTAGACCTCTTGTCTTAAATTCCACCCAATGCCTTGGTTAAAAAAGTTATTTTAGGTAGTGTTTTTGAATTTTTTTCTAAAACTGCAAAATTTTTATTTTTAATTTTTAATTTATTACTCTTCAACTACATAACCAAATGAAATAAAACTTTAGGCAATTTTAAAGAACACTAATACGAACCTAAATATGCAATAAAATACTGGGTGTCCCATTTAAAAAATACAGCATTACTTATGTTGTCACACTTTTTTGGGCCGCCCTGTATATTTTCGGACCTCGGGCCCATGGAGACTTTTGATCAGCATCGATTTTTAGATAATATCCCCGAGTATCAAAGTTTTTAACCGAGGGCTGATTCCCATAATATGTTCCGTGCGGGGTGGGGTCTTTTGTTTTGCAAAATATCATAATTTCACTATCGTAAAAAATAAAAGACTGTAAAATAAATGGGAATAATTTTTTATAGCAAATATTAAAAAATCACCTTATGAAAGCTTTATCAATGAAAAATAAAGTAAAAGCAAAAATTACTGTTCAAAAATAATAGGTATTTGCGATACTTCCTTAGATTTTAATCGTATTTATATTTTACAACGAGAAATATGCAATTTTAAATCACAACAAAAAATATATACTGTTAAAACTTCTTTACTTTATTCAAGGATCATCTATTTACCGCATATTAAAAGAAATTTGCCGATGCCGCGCGGCATACTCAGTATCCGGAATCCCGAAACTCAGTCCTCGAATCGGATGCATGATACAAGTCGGGAGAAACTAAAGGAACGAGAACACAGAACAATACAAATTTGTTACGGATCCGTATTTGAAAACCCTTTTGCAATAAGGAACCAACTGACAAAACCAAAAATGGGAGAAAAACGGTAGAACGGAAGAACTGTCTTTAAAAAAAATTGGTCGTGAATATAAAAAGCTGTAAGTTGTTTCTTAACTGGTATTTATTATCAAAACTATTAAATGTAGTTCATCATCTAAAAAAACTATTTTTTTGTCGTATATTCTTAAAGAAAAATCACTTGGTCCTCCTTTAAAAAATGCAATTTATTGAAAAACGCATAACGGAAACATAATGAAAAGCACGATATAAAAACACAACAAATGTATTATTAGTATTCTATTAAATTTGGTCTTCTAAATCAATCAATGAATATCTCCATTCAAACCCTCAGTATCTTCCTGTAATGTTTCATCGCCCATAAGATTAATATAAAAATGTTGATCCGCAGCGGGAATCAGGTCCATGTAAGATTTTATATCGTTCAATTTAAGTGTTGGTATTGCTTTACCATGAGGCACTCTTCTAAGCTATTACAAAATACTAAGCCTAAAGTTGGTATCCTTCCCTTTCCTTTTTTAATGTTTATCCAGTTTAAGTCGCTCTCGTAATCTATTTTTATAAAAATGCTGTAATTTATTTTTGACAATTTTAATTTTTTTATATGTAACCAGTTAATCTTTTCATCTAAAACGTATTTTTTCTATTTGTATTCATTTTTTAATACTCTAAAATAAACAAAAATTGACTAAATAAATTACTTTATTTTATAAAATTAGTCTTACCGACGAGGCATTATCGTCTGTGTTTGCCGCAATGTTTAATAAATCAATATTTAACAAATTAACTTTATTGTTAACATCTTGACAGGTCTAAAATTTAAAAAATAGGTTAGCCTAGAAGGAACCCACCACTGTCCAGTAGTTTATTGCGAAACTTGAATACAGGTTTCTCCAATAATTTGCAATTAGATCATATTGCTCATAAATGGCATCCATAGGTATTTTATGACGGATCTTAATTTAAATAGATAAAACACCTTTTTGTGATTCTAAAGAACAAGCAAACTAATTTTAGCAACAAATGTTAGTTGGTTCCTTATTGCAGAAGGGGGTCCAATTCGTTCTCGGGTCTCGGTCTCCCAATCTCTCGGTCACCGTGTCGCCGTCGCTGATCGGTGGATCGTTTTATGGGATCAGAATAGGTCTAGTTCACTCGTGAACTAGTCTTTTGCGAAGTCGTGAACTAGTCATGTCGTGAAGCGGACTATGAGTTTCTTTACATCTTCATAATTTCACTCCACTGAGAGGTGGACTATTTAAAAAAATAATTTAATTTGTTTATAACTACTTAGGTCGTATTTTGAGCTTTAATCTTTGTTGTATGTTCATGAAATGAATATACCTAAATACAACGATATTATTCTTTGATTTCACATACTATCAAATGCGTAAAACCTTTTAATACCTTTAAAAGAGAGTTAAAAACGCTGACAGCAGCTTAGTTATTTATGTCCATGGTATTGTCGTCAGAACCCAGTTTAAGATGCTATACTCTTTCAATGTTTCATAAACGAAATTTTGTAATGTCAATGGAACTAAACTCCTGGACAAAATTAACGCAACATCATAAATTTGCCATATTTTTTCTGCTATTTTTTTTTCTGAATTTATGATCCGATTTGTATGATTTTTTTGCATTGTAGGTTGGTTCCTTGACAATATCATACTTTTCGCTGTTTATGATAAAAATTTAATTTTCGATTTATACTGGGTTTACTAAAAATGCTATGTTTTTTCCGACAATTCGGATCACCCTGTGGAGTATATTAGCAACCGAAGCATATTGCAGTTAACATTAAACGGTAGGTCCATCTTTCCCCAACATTTTCTTTTTTGGCTTACTTCATTATCTCTGTTATTAAAAGAGATACACCGTTTTATATCAACATGTTTTTATAGACTTTAATATTCAATACATTCATTGTTAAATGATTTCAAGTAGGTTTCAAGATTAAAATATTCGTCCGGCATCTGGGCATACGAAACGAGCGTTTAATAAGCAGTTTCCGAACAGTTTTTATCAGTATGGCGAATTTTATTTGACCTTTGTAACTTTAAAACACAAAATCTGCTGACACATCGCTTGCAATGTCAGAAAAAGTCCATAGTTTACTTGAAAATATTTAACAATGAATGTGTTGAATATTAAAGTCTATAAAAACATGTTATGCTATAAAATGATGTATCTCCTTTATTAACAGATATAATAAAGTAAACCAAAAAAGAAAATGTTGGGGAAAGATGGACCTACCGTTTAATGTCAATTGCAATATGTTTCGGTTGCTAATATACTCCACAGGGTGATGCGAATTTTCGGGAAAAAACATAGCATATTTAGTACACCCAGTCTAAATTAAATTTTTATCATAAACAGCGAAAACTATGACATTGTCAAGGAACCAAGCTACAATGCAAAAAATCATTCAAATCGGATCATAAATTCAGAAAAAAAATAGCATCAAAAATATGGCAAATTTATGATGTTGCGTTAATTTTGTCCAGGAGTGTATTTAGCTTAGACATAGTAAGAAAATGTATTTTGTAGTTCTCGTAAAGGTTCTAACGAACCCTTGTAGTGAGACACACGTATAATCCTAGTTTTCATAAAATAACCATTTTTACTACCTACTTAGTGTTCCGCAAGAGTCGACTTTCCCGTATATGATCGAGGAAAACCCTTATATGAGGATTTAAAAAGAAAGTAATGCTGATACCTGGAATTTTTATTTAAAGTGGGGAATAAAAGAACGTTTTGGAGCTTTTAAAAGGTAGTTTGGTGTTATTGTACGTATTTACTTGGAAATTTATATTAAGGGGTTTTTTTTTTGGATTTTATTAGTTCCTTTTATTTGAAATGGCTAAATCCTGGTTCGAAGCTTTCATACTTGATGGCAACATTTTATTTTTGAAATTTTATAAATTTCTTCTTACCATTTCCGATATACAACGTGTCTGCGTAAGAGATACGAAGTCGGTTAAATGGAGGTAAAGTTGCGAATTTACGTGCCTAATAATATGCCGTTTAGAAAGTCTTAAAATTCCGAGTAGTTCCGGAGATATCCGGAAAAAACCGAAATTCTGAAAAATCGTTTTATTGTTTTCCTGGGTTTTTTTGCGATCGAATTCTAAAGTAAATTGCACTTTTACATTGCTACTTTTGCTGCTCTATCTAATAGCGTTAATTGTTTTGTAATCCAACGAGTCGTCTACGAAGGGCCAACATCAACTTTCTTTTTTTAAATACGTCCTGTTTTTCTGATATTGGAATTTGAAAGCTTTTTTCTTCCGAATGCAATGATGTATAACACATTGTGGTTTAGTGATGTTTCGAGGGTTTTTTGAACAACATCAGGAAACTTTGGGATACGGTCCTGTATTTCCACTAATTTTATAAATCCTATCTCATAAGTAAGCTTTAAATTTTTACTTATGTTGGAGTAGTTCAATAAATATCAAATCATTTATTTTCCTGATGCTGTTCAAAAAACCATCGAAACGTCATTAAACCACAATGTGTCATACATCGTAGCATTCGGAAGAAAAAAGCTATCAAATTCCAATATCAGAAAAACAGGACCGTATTTAAAAAAAGAAAGTTGATTCGAAGACGACTCGTCGGATTATAAAACAATTAACGCTGTTAGATAGAGCGGAAAAAGTGGCAATGTAAAAGTGCAATTTACTTTAGAATTCGATCTCAAAAAAACCCAGGAAAACAATAAAAGCATTTTTCAGAATTTAGTTTTTTCTCCGGATATCTCCGGAACTACTAGGAATTTTAAAACTTTCTAAACGGCATATTATTAGGCACGTAAATGCCCAACTTTACTTCCATTTAACCGACTTCGTATCTCTTACGGTTTCCGAGGTCCCTGTACTGGCCCTCCTAATCTTGGACAACTTGTAGTTGTGTAAGTGTTTTGAACCATATATCCCTCGCATTTGATGATTACCTGAAAAAGAAAGTAATTAATAGTTACTTATGCTAAAAAGGGTGACTAGAAATATGCCGATAGGAAAAAGCGTACTTATTTTTAGAACTGCATGACATTTAGTTGAATGGTTTCCTTCAAACACATTTAATTAATAAATAGACAGAAGTATTTTAAACAGTAATCATTCATACCAAGTTTGTACTGAGAGTATTCAAAATACCGCCGCCTGCGTTTGAAACCGAGAAATATAATATTATCCCAAGAACATCAAATTGCAATGTTTTAAGGAAATCACAGTGGCAGCGCTGTATGCTCATTTTTACCTGCAAGTGTAAAAATGACCCTGAAGTTTACTAATTTCATTTATTTTCGCCGGCGATGTTGTTACCGGTTTATCGCTGCTGCTCTTCTGATTTTTTTTGATCGATTGTGTGTTTGGATTAATTTTTAGTGTTTCGAATTAAAACTATTAGGTATTTAGGTAATTAGCAATCTACAATGGTTCGCCCGTGTGGGCATAATGTACACATTATGGCCCGCGCTGGCATTAAGACGCAAAAAACAGTTTTCGATTAACTTATTCTTTATTAACAAAATAACAAAATATAAATTTACGTTTATATATTATTTGGTTGCATTTAAATAGAACTGGCAATTCTGGAAGGTTCCGCTGATAGCTAAATTTCCTGCAGCAAAGGTTGACTCATGATTCATTGTCTGGGTCTCTAGTTTCTGTAAGGAAATGCGAGATCCAGATGGTACGCCTGCCAATATCCTTGAAACCTCATGTTTTGAGAATATGCTATCCTCTAAATATCCTTCAGCAACTGTGGTACTCCTCCATCCACCATGGCGCTTCAACGTAGTCATACTTGTTCCAGCTTCCGCTAAAAGAGTTGCCGCCGTTCGACGTAAACAATGACCAGTGTACTTTTCGGGGTTGTTAAAATTTTTCAGATAGATCATTAAAGTACCCCAGCACAGTTTCGTTACTGTTTTCTACAGCATTTTCTGACATACACCTCAAAAATTGGACATATTCTTCGTCGTATGAGTCTCTGGATTTTCTCGGTAACAGGTTTTGCGTTGCGTTTTCAGCCTTTTTTTCAATTTCGTCGGGAATTTCAAACCCTTGTTCCATATTTGATTTTTGACTTTGACACATTAAATATTTGAATACTTATCTCCGTAACAACAAACGCATATTGTGAAGGTAATGTCGCAGGTAAAAATACATAATTGGTAAATCAAATTAAATTTTAAAAAAATATTTATTATTTAAAACGAACCGGTATGACATAAAAGATTGTATGCACCACGGGTACTAATAGGTATATACCCTCGGGCGACTTACGAACCCTCGGGCCAGAGGCCCTCGGCTTTATAAGACTGTCGCCCTCAGGGCATAATCATCTACTTAGTACCCTTGATACATAAATAACTATTAAATTCAAGACCTATGTCATATGTATCAAGATATCTCTGATAATATAGAAAGAGTTTTGAAAATATGAGAAAAATTAAATTGTTTCAGGAAACATAAAAAACGGTCTCCGGCTTTCAAGTATTATCTTTCTGTCGAATAACAAGAAGAGTATTTTTCATGCTTAGAAGACCATATCCTAGGAAAATAATAAACTTTTTACGGAAAAAGGTGGGTACACTTATTTTGAATGAATCTCCCAGTTAACAAAATAAATACAGGAATGTTATTTAAGCCGTTTTTTTTTGGTTTGTTGTTATAATTAATATGCTATATTCTATCAAATTATGTAAAACAGGTTTTGCATTGAACTTGGTTGGTTTCTAGAATTCAAGAATGCTATAAAATAGACTACCCCTATTAATGATCGAATATTCAGAAATTCACGTCCTAATTGTCTTAACTCCAATCTTGTTACTAATGGACCAATTTTAATATATTTTTTTTAACTTATAGAACATAGCAATGTATGGAAAAATTATTATTTCCCAGACCACCCGATGATACCTTATACAATAAGGGCACATTTAGTCTACAAGTAGCACTCAAAATTCTAATTCAGATTGATTGGTACTATCAAGAAAAGGAAGCATTTTCCATTGATAGGATGTCATCACCTGCAGACAGGTTTCGAACTCTTTTGTTCTCGTCAGTACAGGGTAGGTGTACATACCTATCATCAGAGAAGCATCTATACTTCAAGCCGTATTATCAACGGTAGTCGAGAAAATACAACGCGTAGTGCCATCTCTTAGCCATCACACACAATATGAACAGACGTTATTTGAATAAATCAAGAATAAAAAGTCTATTTACTTTTCAGGTGGTATTATTACCTTATTATTACCAATGTATGGAAAAAATATTATTTCTCAGACCACCCGATGGATGATACCTTATAAAATAAGGGCGTATTTTGGTCTTACCATTCAATCTGAAATAGTATTTTAAAGTGCTACTGTGTAGACAAAAATACGCCCTTGAAATATTATATTTCAGTGCATATAATACCCGAATAAACCCGAACAACCTCTAGGAGTAAATTGGGATGTTGGATGGGGTAAAGGACACCAGAGCAATACTGGCCATTTAAAAAAATACATATTTCGTCTTCTTTTTTAACTGTGGGAGTCCTTTTAGGTTTTTTATGGTGAACGTAACAGATAATTGTTAGGCAACCCATTAAACATAATCAGTGCTTGGGTAAAGGAGTAATGAAATACGTACCGATTTATTTCCGATTTTTACAATTATCAAAGATAGAATATCCATTTAGGGTAAGCTGAGTATTATTTTAAGAAAATCTGTAAAACTTTCATAATTGACAAATTAACGGCATCTAACTGCATTTCTATAAATATTGAGGTTATGTTATGAGTTTTATTATTTTCTTGGAATTATAGGTTTAAGATTAGTTTAATTTTCTTTTTATAGGGTATTTGTAATAAATTGAAAAATAAACAGTTATAATATGGGACGGTTCGGCTCTCTATGAACTTTAATAGTCTAGCATAGTTTTAGGGTGACATACGACGGCTATAGTAGAAATAGGACTGGCAGCAGAAATCATACATTCATTTTGTTTGTTTAAGTACATCAATAAATGAAAGGTTTTAAAATATAAACAACTTCTTATGATTATACACTTATACAGTCCACTACGCCGAAGAGGTGAAACAACGTCTGAACGGTATTAATATAATTAAAAAATCAGAAATTATTAAAGTTTTATATACAGTACATAATAATTAGCGTAAGCAAATAGGAGAGTAGCTATTTATTTTTATTTACAACCAGGTAAGTAAGCTAAAATGTTCAAATAAATGGGAATTGTATTGTGATCGTCGGAAAAATTGTGTACATTATTTGTGTGAAAGTGGCACCTCGTGCTAAATACCTCTTCTTTTGAAATACACCACTTTCAACACTCGTTATATAATATACTATTTCTTGTTAACTATAACAGGGTTATTTTATTATACAGGGTGTATGCGAAATGCGAAGTCGGTTAAATTGGAGGAAAATTGCGAAATTATCTGGCCAATAATAACTCGCAAAAATAAAAAATAAATACAGGGACTTTGAAAATATTTGAAAGAATCTAAAATGTTGCGTTTCGGTTTTTATTCTTTCCCGACTTTGTTCGAAGAGATGTACAAACATAAATTTCACTTTCTCATTGCTAACTTTTATTCTCCGCAATACTGCATCATCACATGTTTAATGCGACGTCTTGTCTTGGGGTCACCATCATCAACTTATTTTTTTTTAATACGGGCCTGGACTTTTTGGTTTAAATTATGAAAGAGGACCGAAATCTACGTTCGGAGGTTTAAAACACTTCTGATTTTCTGACGTTTTGTTCCCTAAATTGAGTATCTTCATTAACATATCCCTAGTATGTTCCTGGCATTTACTTTTGTTTCCAAAAATTCGGTTTAATTAGAAACTGTAAATCTCAATGCCTTTTTAAAAAATGCTGGCTTTAAGAGTCAAATTTTATTTGTATTGATATAATAAATGGCAGGTACTTTAAAAAGAATTGATAAAACGATAACTTTGAAATAAAAATAAACAGTAGTAGTACGTAATAATAATAACTAAGAACAGAAATAGCAATAATAATCTAAAAAAATCTAACTAAAATTTACCCATTTAAAGTAAATTGTCATAAGTATATAAGAAACTAATATTCTATTATAGTAATCTTAAAACTTTCTTTTCATACTATTTATTTTAATATTTAAATGCAAAATAATATATTTATTAAAATACTTATAATCTAAAAATAGGGTAACATGGTGCAATATCAACGGTGACCATGGGTAACCGGTGGCTAGAGCTAATTTGATAGGTTATATCCCAGACAGAGGATGACGTCACGCGTCTGGTGACACGCATATTGTGCCAGCGTTGTTATTCAGCGATGTCCAATATGCTTCATCCAGTTGCGTAGTGATATGGTTTGTTTTAAAACTGTGATAATGAATGAATATACCTGGTAAAACCCTTCATAGTCAAACCCGTGAAGGGATTGCCAATGTGTACAGGGTGTGTGAAGAGGAATCACAAATTAATACATTTAAATTGCCACTTAAGCGAAAGCTAGGAAGGGTCGCAATGTATACGGGAGTAAGCGTGGGTGCAGTAAAAAACATTCACAAAGAAGATACTGAAAGGAAAGAAAACAACCCGGATCAATCAAACTCCTGTAAAAAAGGGCCTGTCTCTCTGCTGTCGGAAAAATCGAAGGCTTCGACTTTAGCATTGATAGGAGAACAATATAAAAGTTTTATTTGGAACTAAAAGTGGTTCCAACCTTAAAAAAAGTTGCTACAATAGCTGAGAAGTGACATAAACTTTCCGTTTTCCCGTGAAACTTTGAAGTGCATTTTGAAATCAAATGGAATGTATTGGCGAAAATGCCAAAATAAGCGAAAAATATTAATGGAAAGGCTGGTGATACAAATATATTCACGCCATGAAAAAATATATATTATTACATTATTAAGATAATTATAGCACGCCCATGACTCGGTCATATTTTAAAAGATATTGCTTCCCCCTTACCGATACCGCGTAGCTATAGACTCGCTTGTCGAACTGTAGATTTAGTTCCTATTTCATAATTTGAACAAAAAATTCAGGACCGTATTTAAAAAATTAAGTCAATGATGGTGACCCACAGACGGAACGTCGCATTAAAGATCTGATGATGCCATCTTATACATTTATTTTTAGACATCTTCGAACTAAGTCAGGAAAAAAGATTTTTCCAAATATTTTGAAAGCCCCAGTATTTATTTTTGATCTTTTCGCGGCATATTATTGGGCCCATAATTATGCAACTTTGCCCCAATTTAACCGACATCGTTTTTGTTCCCGTTTCCGAATTCCCAATGGTGAAGGACGAATTTGTTACACCCTGTACGTATACAAATAGGATTTCATCAACAAGACAAAAGAGCAAAAAGTATTTCTTGAAAACAACAAGTTAACGTACCTACCTAAACCATTTAAACTTGAAATTACTTCATTAAAGAATAGAGTCGAAACAATTTTCAGTTTGCAAAGAACATTGTTAGAGCGGTGAAAAGTTGGGAAAGCAGTCGACATAATTTTTTTACCATTTATAAAAGCTGCCAAACTTTTATGAATATCTTTATTCAATTTTATTTTTTATACAGGGTATTGTAATAGTGCGACAAGCTTCCATAGCTCCTAAACGAAAAGTTAGAAGTTTCATTCATATGCTGACACATAAAGTATATTTGAGGAAATTATTTTCCTATCGACAGAATGGCTCAGAGAAGTGTGATTAGTGTTGTGATCGCTCGAGCGAAAAACCGCTTGATCACTCGATTATTGAAATAACCGATATCGTTCGATTATTAAAAAAACCGCTCGAGTTATCTATTCAGGCGAAAACCGTCGCCCGTCACTTATTATCTTTCACTCGATACCCGAGCTTCGCTTGACGCCGACGGAAATATATCGCTGTAGTGTGATCGAGTTAAAAAACTGCTCGTATATTCGAACAGTTTTTCGCTCGATAGGAAATACTCTAGTTATAAATTCAGGCGAAAAACCGAAAAATATCGCCGGTTATTTGATAGACGACCTTCGGTCTACCCGCCGCGCCATCCGTTTGGCGACGTTCGAGTTTGACGCTGAGCAAGTACACGACATACGTCTTTCTTAAAGGCACATAAACGAGAAGGTGCATATAAAAAAGTATGCCGAATCCCTTAGCGGAGTCATCGCGACATACATTTGTAAAGTTTTGTTTTAACTCGCTAGCCAGCGGAGTAGTTTAGGTCTCCGATTGTAAATATTAAAAAATTAAAGGATATAATTTTAAAATTTTTAATTACTATAAAGACGAGAAAACTTCTCAAAAATAACATAATAATAGAAATTGTTAATAAAAATACCAAAACGAACAAAATGGTTAACAAGATATATAGAAAAATTCGTTGGTAATCTTATAGTAAACATTTTTAAATCTAAACAGGAACTTTTTATTAATAAACTCTAGAAGACTTCTTAAAAATAACATACATTTTAGGTAACTATGAATCCATGAGTACATGAATTTAAAAAATAATAACCATTTTTCTTATTTTCCCAGTCGCGTAACTAAGCCTAAATTTTTGAAGTGCACACAGTGGGCACCTGATAATTTAAAGTGGAAGAATTTGACAAGCTATTTTAAATATCTACTTATTTTATGCTCGTAGATTGAGGAAGATGAAGAAAAATAACTCTTGGTAATACTTTTTGTTCGGGTTAAAAACGCACAATAATAAACCCGAACAATAAATACATTTTTGTGTGATTTTTTGCAGTTTTTTTGTTTGGTATCGAGACACGTGGTAAAAATTCATTATTCACAAATAAATAAATTTCTGGAATTTTTTGATGGTTACTTCAATTTTTTAGCTAAACCTGTGCCCACCCGTAATTACGTGCCTGCTAAATACCCTACCTGGTCACATGTAAACGGCTAGGCTGCCGGTGGAGCAGTTGGTGACGTCATCGCTTGGTGAATTGGAATTTCAAGCGATTCACTCGATTATTAAAATCGCTCGAGTATCAAGTACTCGATTATTAAAATCATTGGTTTTTCCCAACACTAAGTGTGATAACGTAAAGTGGTATTTTTTTAAATGGAACACATTCTTAGGTAGGTTATCCAAGACGTATTAAACCGATGAGCTGTAAGAATGAAAACAGAAACGGACAGAAGATAAAAGAGACGGGGATTCTACAGATCCCCGTCTCCTTTTTGTTGTATTTATCTTCCTAATAACAGGCGTTACATTGACATACAAAATCCCGTTAAAGTTGTAATCAAATGAAAAGATGTCTATACAGGTCGACAAGTTTATCTGTAGCTACGACAGGAATGCGAGAAAAAAATAAGGGGTTAACAATGTTGTCATATAAAGGGTGCCCCAAGTAAAGTGGCCTATTAGAAGTATCTCGAGAACTAAATGAGATTTTATTTTGAAAATTTTGCTGTGGCTATAAGAGATGGATTTCTACGTTTATAAAATATTATCGATGGTGCGGTGTTGCCGGATCATACCAAAAGTGGTAGCAACTTCGGAATTTTAAATGAATTACCCCATATATTATAATTTTTTTGGAATCTAGGTTAAAATCTAGAACAGTTTTCTGTATAATATCATATATCTATCTTTAAGAGTTTTTGAATTATAAATAATTTTGGGACCTGAAAAGAAAATCGTATCTTTTTAGCGGTTACAAAATTTGACAATAGTTTCACAAGACCATCGCAATTTTATAATTTCGAACAGTATTTAATTAGTTTTATGCTCTCCATAACAATATTTCTGAATTATTTCAAAAATCTTCTTTTTTTAAATAGGACACCCTGTATTTGATATGTTTTGCTAATGGAGGAATTTTCTATCTAATGATATTAAGTATTCCTATACCTATCTTCAGTATTTTCGGACTTATAGCGAAATTGAAAAATTATCTTATAAAAATATACTTTTTGGTAGTTGGCTGTGGATTCATAGGAACAAAATAATGAAAAATCCATGTGACGTTATGTCTGTGTTGTTTGTAAAAAAATGGTTAACAAATAAGGAATTTATTAATAAATAAATAAACAAAATGAAAATTACTCAACAACACCAATAAAATAACTAATAACTATATTGTTTAAAATGCTTGGCTCTTAAACATTCATAAATTGTTCGGGTTTGTTATAACATGCTCATTTGTCACCTTTTTCATTTCTTTCCCTTCTAGAGACCTCAAAGCTGTTCGTACTCGATTTTCTAAATCTTCCCTTGTTGTGATGGGTGTCTTGTATACTATTTCTTTAATCCTACCCCATAGATATAAATCTAGGGGGGTAAGATCCGTAGACCTTGGGACCAATTCCATGGACCGCCTAGTCCAATCGACTTTTTTGGAGTCATAGGAGCTGCATCAGGATGCAGTTCATTAAATTTTCTGCAAGTTCTAGATAGAACTCTACCACACTCCCAATGAACATAAAATAAACTTAAAATATCTAAGCTCGAATAATGTGAATTAGCCATTTTTATTACAATAACTCAGACATGGATTTTTCATTGTTTTGTTTCTATGAATCCATTCCACAGCCAACCACACTATCAAAAAATATATTTTTAAAAGATAATTTTTAAATTTCGCTATAAGTCCGAAAATACTGAAGATAGGTATAGGAACACTTAATATCATTAGATAGAAAATTCGATCCTCCATTAGCAAAACATATCAAATACAGGGTGTCCCATTTAAAAAAAGAAGATTTTTGGAATAATTCATCTGCCTCAGAAATATTATTATATAACTAATTAAGTACTGTTCAAAATTATAAAATTGTGATGGTCTTGTGAAACTATTGTCAAACTTTCAGCTTTCTAACTGTAACCGCTAAAAAGATACGATTTTCTTTTCAGGTCCCGATATGGCGTTAAAAAATCACAAAATTATTTATAATTCAAAAACTCTTAAAGATAGGTATATGATATTATACAGAAAACTGTTCTAGATTTTCACCTAGATTCCAAAAAAAATATAATATATAGGGTAATTCATTTAAAATTCCGAAGTTGCTACCACTTTCGGTATGATCCGGCAACACCGCACCATTTTATAAATGTAGAAAACCATCTCTTATAGCCACAGCCAAATTTTCAAAGTAAAATCTCATTTAGTTCTCGAGATACTTCTAATAGGCCACTTTACTTTGGGCACCCTGTATATTAAATTTTAATTTAATAATATCATACCGAGAAAACCCTAAGTTTACATTTATGCATTTAAAATCAATTTTAATAGGTATACGAGTATAAGAAACTATTATAGTTTCAATATTATTAAAACTTTCTTTCATATTGTTTATTTTAATATTTAAATGCAAAATAATGTATTTTTTTTTGATTATAGTGCTTTTAATGTAAAAATATGGCAGCATAGTCCGTTGTCAATGATTACAGGAAGCTAGCGCTAATTTGATTGGTTATATCCCAGACAGTTGATAGAGCATGCGTCTCGTCAGATGCCCGATGGGCCATCGGGCTTGTTCGGCGATGTCCGATATTTGATGGATGTACCCACCCAGTGGTGTAGTGATAGAAAGGGCAATAGATATTATATTGTGTTAAGTTGTATCGTCTTTTGGAGTGTTATTTTAAAATCTTGAACTTTGTAATAATGAATGAGTATACTATTGGTAAAAACCTACACAGTCAGATCCGTGAAGCGATTGCAAATGTTTATAGGGTATGTGAAGAGGAATCACAAATCAATATATTTAAATTGCCACATAAGAGAAAGCTAAAAAGCGACATTAATACGACCAAAACTGAAAAATAATCATTAATCAATTAATTATGTAGCTGTTTCTTCCATGTTTAAAAATTAAATCTTGAAAAAAGTAATTTTTTAAACCTTGATAAAAATAGTTGCCTACCTTCAAACAGAAAATGCAATTACTGAAGAATTTCCTATTTGAATTACATTATTTAAAATAATAATAGTACGCCCATGACTCTATCATGGTCTACCATGACGATATTCCCCTTTGCCGATACGTCGGAGACACAGATCCACTGTCTAACAATGATAATGTTTGATGTCGTTTTTCTTTTTTTTTTTGATAATTATTAACATTTATATCAATGCGGATAATAAAACTGCACCGTTATCATTCAATCTAATAAATGCAGTTGCTATTGAACGTGCAATTCCATTTTTGGTCCCATGGGAATCGACACCTTTATCCACCATATCAATAATATTTTTATTACGCCATTGGCCCCGACCTGCATATTAGCCAGTAAAACGATTTACCTTATCAGAAAGGGCTGAGCTGACATATCGAAATTTTATAGTGCAGACAGGACGAATTTAAAACATTAAATATAGTTAACAGGATTTAGCACCTTATTATACACTTACGTACCGATTTTAAATTCGATCCATCCAAAATTTTGTTCAATTTTTATAGGTTTTTTGTTTTCCCATAGTCCGATTAAATGAATTATTTTTAATTATAGATAAATATTTTAGTTTTAATTAACTCTCTCAATTTTCTTAAAAAGCTGTATACATGTTGAAGTATACTAGAAAAAAAAATGTTTTTTCCTAAAGTTTGTAACACCATGTAGAGTAATTTTGCAATCTAAACTCTAATGAAGACGATTTTTTGAGAAGCTTAATCAATTCTTAACAGTTTACTTATTTATTTGTCTCGATATCTTTTACGGTTCAAGAGATACGAATTTCAAAAGAAAACGCTACATTGCATCGAAAGATTTTAATTTTAAGACTTTCTGCAAAATAATTTTATTTTAGAAAAATATTATAGAGGTAAAGAACAAAACAATATAAAAAAACAAAAATAACGGGTATTAACGTATATTGCTAATACCATCTGCAATTATGTCCCCGCTATGGGCATCGAAGGGGTAATAGTGAGTTTGCGCAGTTCGGAAATTTCCTTGTGAAAGTAAACATTCGACAGGACGGGATTTCAACTTTTTTAATGTAAATTTCACTGGTTAGTTAGGAAAAATATTCCAATCAAAATTTCGATTAGTTCGATTTAAGACGGCGCTATTCATACGATTTCTGACGATATGATGATCCAACGGTGCCCTGATTGGTGTAAGTGTAAACTTTTGGTGCCAAATGCTGTCCGAATATTTGTAACAATCGACACGATGAGCTTTATTTTAATTTTCATCCGACGTCGTATGTTTCTTAACCTCACTTTTTTCTAAACCAAAAATTAAGAATGAATGACTATATTGACTATTTTGGGAATTATTATCAGCTACTAATGCACCAAATTAAAAATACATAAATTTTAAGGATAGGTAGTGACCACATATATATTATATTGTATACGAGTGACTTCTTTTTACAAGCTTTTTAGTGAAATTCGGTTCCGAAGATCGGATAATATGATAAGCAAAATATTTTGGTATATACAGGGTGGCCAATTAGTGCAACAAAGCTCAATATCTCTTTACTGCTAGGGATAGCGGAAAACTTTTTTCACGAAAGTTATTAAGCGTTAAGAGGTGCAGCTTTTAAAATTATTTTGCTCCAAAAAGGCGGTGTGATAAAAATTTTATATTTTTTAAATGGGACACCATGTATATTTTTACATATTTGAATTCACCGTAAAATTCTGTACATAGCACCGTAATTATTTTCATACATTTTTGCAACGTTGCCAAATAGATTGGAAAATTCCTAAAATTTGTGCAAAAACATGGTTCAATGAAATGTGTAATATTTCTTAACTTATAATAATTTGAAATAAAATATTTTTATGTCGGAAAGAGGAATGTTGACATGATAACATATATCAATATTTTTATACAGGGTATTTTCTATGGATATGCCATGCTATATGGAAATTAAAATATTGTTTATTTAACTAGGTACTGAAACAGACTATGAGTTTTTTTACCTCTTCATAATTTCACCCAACTGAGAGATGGACTATTCAAAAAATAGTTTAGTTTGTTCATAACTAGGTCGTAGTTTAGCTTTAATCTTTATTGTATGTTCATGAAATAAATATACCTAAATACCATGATATTATTCTTTCATTTCACATACCATTAAATGCGTAAAACCTTTTAATACCTTTAAAAGAGAATGAAAACGCTGTGAGCAGTAAAAATATCCATAAGAGATTTAAAAATCACTCGCCCGTTGACGTCACAAGCCACGCCTCCATCGCCGTGGAATCATACCTCTTAGATCTTTATACCATGAGACTTTAGTCCATTGTGCATAGATTCATTTGAATTTAAATCACTTCATAACATTCTTTGTGAATGAATCAATAAATAAATAAATGGGGTAGTCTATTAACCTTTACGGTTAATGCACTAATTAGGAAAAAGGAAGCTAAGTTGGCAATTCAAATAGAGACCAGTTATTAATCAAAGATTTTAATAAATAACCCTTTCCATGTAAAACATTAACGAACTTCCCTCTAGTCAAGTTTGATATACCGAGTTCCATGTCCACTTCTGGACCCTGCATATCGATACTGCCGCCCATTCCTTTCCAGGACAAATTGAAAGCACCTATGATATGATTATATGGGGACCGCGTCATATCGTTTCCCATCATCCATTCAATTTCAGGAAAATGATTTAACTCGACGTTGTTGAGTGCGAGTACAAACGATCAGCAATTTCGGGAGCGATCTTGACGGGTTATTGTCAAAAAAGAGACGATAATGTTGACGATTTCGTTTAGGACGTTTTAATGGAACTGTCGTGAGATTAGTTCAGCTTGTCTGTTTGTTTTTTTTATCGACATATACCTGGTGAAGGCAACACTTATTACATGTTATAAATAATAGTTACACGGAAAGAAAGACTTAGTTAAATTTACTATAAAAATAATAAAACTAACCTTAATTCATGGCTGTATATAGGGAATCCAATCCCGCAGCCAAATTTTAATCCCGCAAACCTGCGGGATTGAGCCCATCGATCCCGCGAATCCGCAAGATTTGCGGGATAGCAAGAAATGAACTGCGATATTTTTGGTCGACGCGTCGGGGATTCCCCGCCATGCTAGGCTATTAAAAATACCTTAAACAGCCAGTTTTCTTGCGTACGTGCGAAAGTAAGGGCGTTATTCTACTAGTATCTAGTTACATTTATCAAGTGGTTGAATACAATACATGGAATTTAAACAGCAATCACAAAAATGAGTGTCAGTGTAGTTTACAAAGACAATAAAGGTTCAAGTTTAGTTTGGAATTATTTTTTAAAGTCTGAAGATGGTCCTACAGCTAAATGTAAGTTATGCCCTAGCATTATCAAAATCTCTGCTTCCACCAAAGGTCTTCACACTCACTTACAAACAAAGCATAATATTAATTTGAACGTCCAGAGCAGCAGCGGTAGTGTTGATATTGATAAAATAACACAGGAAATGGAAGCTAGTACCAGCAGTTCGAATAGTTCGTTTAGTTCTATTGCTAAGCGCTCAGATGTTAGTGGTTCTTCTGTGCTAACCAAGAAGATGAAAATTATAGATTTTTTCATCTGAAAAAAACTTTTGATGGAGGAAAGAGTGTCTCGAATGGTAGCTAAAGATAGCCTTTGGAAAGTTTATCACATCGACCGATATGCGCCAACTATTGGAATCAGAGGGCCACAAATTGTGTAAAATCTATTCCGCCGACAAGTATCGAAGCTGAACGTGCGTTTTCAGCCGCAGGATACATGTGCAATAAAATAAGATCAAATCTAAAAGAAGAAACATTAAACATGTTATCTTTTCTCCGAAAATACTTAAAAAATCAATGTAACATGTAACCGTTAAACTAGTCGTACTATTGTATTGTACCTATATGCAATAAATATTTTCCTGTTACTCTACTCTGTTTCTAATTGCATAAAACAACTTTTTATTGACATACAGCACCCACATCGAGTCCAGCAAATCCCGCATGTTTAATCCCGCAATGTCGATCCCGCGAAACCACCGCGGGATCCAGCATTTGCGGGATTGGATTCCCTAGCTGTATATGTGACTGGAATAACTTTTATTTAGAAATGCCATTAAATTATAGCAAAATGTTACCCTAAATTTTTAGTAATAATTACAAAACATCTACTACAATTTACTAAAAAGGTTCGACACATGGTAGTACCCAGCGGTCACCCATCCAAGTACTAATGATCGATAACTTCCCCAACTGTTCTCCTTACGAAGAACGAGTTCTGATTGATCAGTTGCATCCGATTTAAGCTTTTCATTCTTATGAAAAAGCATTTTTACCACACATTATTTAAAGTTGGTCATTTTTACAATAAAAAATACTTTTAATAATAGTCATCAGTAAAATGTACCATACATTTAACAATATTTTATTTATAATCATGCATGTAATAATGACATTTCATCTATCTTTGAAAGGTGGAAAGTTGACATTTTTTTATTTTTACTTTCCAGCCGGGTGGAAAGTAAATTATATTTTTGTAATTTAAAAAAAAAATCGATATCTCAAAATAATATACGAACACACTTTTTTAAAAATGCTAATAGCTTTGCGTGTTTAGATATGTCTACTTTTTCCCTAATTAATAGAGTGGTCTTCAGCATTGAATATTGTGATCAAATCGTTGATATCTTCTTTGTCTTGGCATTTTCACTGAAATAAGCTAGTAGCGCCGACTCAGAACCAGTATTCTAAACTTTGTTTCCCGTACACCATTCTTTGAAACAGGTTATATGCCTTGTCATATCTCGGGCGGCTTTTAGTTGGCAGAAGATCTTCTTCTACTATTTTTGCTGCTTCTCGAATTTCTGGTGGAGTAGCAGCAAAATCAAATTCCTCATTTAATAGCATTTTTCTGTAGTTAAAAAATAATATATTGTTTAGTGACATGGAAACCATATTCAAAAAATTATATTTTCCATCTTGATGTGAATTATTACCTACGTTATTTTACCACCTGCGGTTATTTGAAATTTCTGTCTAATTTTTCAATGGAAAAGTCAAAATGACATTTATCTTTTATTAATAGTTTTAATTCAAAATAATAAGAAGTGGATGTTAGATGTGGTTGTAAATAAAATAGTATACAAATCTCGGTGAAAAGTTTCATTACTGTCGAGAGAGTCGGTAGTTAACCGAAGCGGGTTTGTTCGGGTTTGTTCGCGAAGCAGTGAGGTTAACTAAATCCCGAACAAACCCGAACAAACACTTTCCACCTCGGTACGTACTATACTAATAACTACGGGAGTTATAAATAAATTATTTTTACTTACATTTGTTGTAAAATATACAATATATTTTACTGGATTTTACTAAATTTATTAGAAATCGTAACTATTCTTATTTAGAATTTATGTTTACAATATTATTTTGGTACTTATTCATTCCACCTATCATATCCTATCCATTTTCAGAGAAACGCATTGTAGATATGGTTGGTTGGTCGGTTGGTTAAATGCGGGGGTCGGGTGTGTGGCTTAAACTTCTATCACTGCAGCTTTCTGGCTTATTGTGTACCCCGATCTTGTTAGAAAATATTTCTTCCTTCCAAGAGGTCCAATAAGCTTCTGCCAAGTCTGTCATGCGGGAGGTTGTTGCCCCGTTAGATGTTCCAATTCTACAAGTCAGTGCCTCGCAACTGTATATTATATGGGAGTCAGTTCCATCCTCTTCGCCGCAGTGTCTGCCTTCAATGGGTCCATTGTAGATTCCCATAGGTTGAAGGTGTCTTCGTAAGTGACAGAGGCCTGTTAGCAATCAGTCACCTGTTTTAACTGAGGCCGCGTTAGGATTAGTATCGTATTCGATACCATCTTCGATAGTTTCCCAATTGCGGCCCGTGCGTGTATTTGACCAGGAAAACCTTGCCATCGAGAAAGATCTTGTATTTGTGCCCATCTTACTAATATTGTTTCGGCAGGTTCAGGGCCTCTGAAATTTTGAGTGGTTTCAGCTCTCTCTCTAGTTCGTCCGCTTTCTCATTACCTATTATCCCAGAGAGACCAGAAACCCACAAGAGTTCCTCCTGGCCGCCAGTTCTTTTAGGTTAATAAGGCACTCCAGTGCACTGAAATGAATACACAAACTTTCAATGCTCCAGTGTGAGTGTTGAAGTAAATCGATCGAAGTTCAGAGCCTCCAGAGGAGCTTGGCTGTCCGATAGGATGTATATCTTTTGGTTGAGGTAGCCAGCCCCTTCCAAGATTCTGTTGTACGCACGCTTGTATGGCAGAAACTACCGCTTGGTATACTGTGGCGTAGTTACCCAGTGGGATGCTTATGTCTAGTGTTGGAAAAAACCGATGATTTTAATAATCGAGTACTTGATACTCGAGCGATTTTAATAATCGAGTGAATCGCTCGAGTGAATAGCTTGAAATTCCAATTTACCAAGCGATGACGTCACCGACTGCTCGAAAGGCAGCCTAGCCGTTCATATGTGATCAGGTACGGTATTTAGCAGGTACGTAACTACGGGTGGGCACAGGTTTAGCTAAAAAATTGTAGTAGCCACCAAAAAAATTCAAGAAATTTATTTATTTGTGAATAATAAATTTTTACCACGTGTCTCGATAACAAACAAAAAACTGCAAAAAATCACCCAAATATGTATTTATTGTTTGGGTTTATTCTTGTGCTTTTTTAAAACAAAATGTATTACCAAGAGTTATTTTTCTGCACATCTTTCTCAATCTACGAGCATAAAATAAGTAGATATTTAAAATGGCTTGTCAAATTCTTCCACTTTAAATTATCAGGTGCCCACTGTGTGCCCTTCAAAAATGTAGTTACACGACTGGCAAAATAAGAAAATAGGTGATTCTTTTTTTACAGTTACCTAAAGTTCCTGTTTAAATTTAAGAATGTTTACTTTTGGTTACCAAATATCGTACCTATGTATTTTGCTCGTTTTCTTATTTTCCATTAACATTTCTATAATGTATGTTATTTTTAAGAAGTCTTCTTGAGTTTAATAATAAAAAATTCCTGTTTAGATTTAAAAATGTTTACTATAAGATTACCAACGAATTTTTCTATATATTTTCTTCGTTTTGTTATTTTTATTACAATTTCTATTATGATATTTTTGAGAAGTTTTCTTGAGTTTATAGTAAATAAAAATTTAAAAATTATATCCTTTAATTTTTTAATATTTACAATCGGAAACCTAAACTACGCCGCTGGCTAGGCAGTTAAAACAAACTTTACAAAACCCATGTCGCGATGACTCCGCGACGTATGTCGCGTACCTGCTCAGCGTCAAACTCGAACGTCGCCAATCGGATGGCGCGGCGCGTAGACCGAAGGTCGTATATCGAGTGACAGGCGATATTTTTCGGTTTTTCGCCTGAATTTATAACTAGAGTAGTATTTCCTATCGAGCGAAAAACTGTTCGAATATACGAGCAGTTTTTTAACTCGATCACACTACAGCGGTACAATTCCGTCCGAAAGATAATAAGTGACGAGCGACGGTTTTCGCCGCGGTTTTTTTAATAATCGAGCGATGTCGGTTATTTCAATAATCGAGCGATCAAGCGGTTTTTCGCTCGAGCGATCACAACACTACTTATGGCCATTCTGGGTATTTCTTCAAATACAGCTGCGCCCACACCGTTGGCGGTTTTTGATCCATCGGTGTACCAAACTGGACCTTTGTCGAACGACGGGGGTGTACTCTTAGTCCATTTATCAGAGTCACAGCTAATCTTGTATGGTTTCGTGAAATCGTAGATCGTTTTCATATGATCGGTTTGAATTTTCAAGAGCTCGTCGTTGATTCGCACCGTGGCTTTGTGTGTACAATTTTCCGGGGTTCTGTGTCCATTCCCCATTTGTGTTCATCCTTGAGGCGCTGCAGCCTTCATTCTGATGTGAATATCCAAGTATGACTTCCATTGCTGAATTGTAGATATAGTAACGGTACCGAAAATTTTAAAAGGTGTTTTTTTTGGCGAAAAATTTATTACAGGTTCAACTAAAGATATAGCCATACAAAAATATAAACCTGAAAAATATTTGTCAAAAACTAAGCACAAGAAATTGTAAGTCAAAATTTACTTACAAAACTTATCTCATAAAAATCTGTTATCTGAAATTCGTAATATTGTTTTATATCTTTGATTGTTCCACAGCTGCTTAAAACTTTCCGAAAATATTTATTCGATTATAAACCCTTGTTTTCAACTTAAACTGCTCTTACCGAATTTTAAAACTAATATTATACAAAAATATTCAGACAGGAAACTTCTTAAGCAGTTCGAATGCCGAAAAGTTTTATCGAATTTGATTCCAAAGTTTTTACCACTTTTACCATTCCTTTTGGAACCCAAAGTTACTTGTATTATGTTCTTTAACAAAGCAATTTCACTTTTCCTATTCTAAATAAAATTTGAAAAAATGTATTAAAAAGAAATCAATTAAATACTTTTGAATACAGAAAGAAAAATCCGATTTTTTAAAAAATATTTTATTGGATTTGCACACAAGTTTTTTAAAATATTTATTTTATGAATGTTAGTGATGCAATTATACAGGGTGATTCACGACGAGCGTGCATTAGAACTTTATGGAGAACTACTGAATATATGTTCCTGAAACTTTGGGGATTTGGGTTTATCGATATCTTTAACTAAAATATTGACATGTGTCTGTCATTTCCGGTTATACCGGAAGTAGCTGCCAACTTTCGTTTTTTAAATACAACATGGTAATTTTTATTACATTTTTCGATTAAGCATTAAATACTAAGCACATTTTATAGAAAATGTTTTTGTCAGACTCTATTAGTTTTTGAGATATCTGGACTTTTTGTAATTATTTGGCAAATGCATGACGATGAAATAATCCATATAATTTTTTTACCTTAGCGCTTGGACTAAAAAATTTTTCTCACCGAATTGCTAGAAGATCATCAAGTCTCAAAAACATTTCAAATTCGGCATAAAATGTACAGGGTGGTCACAATTCAAGCCTCATTGTGAAAGAATCCAACCATTAAAAACTTTCTTATTTTAAATGGAACACCCTGTATATTTTTATTTAATTTAATGGCAAATTTGTTGTTCTTTATAAATAGTATTTACTGTCCTATACCTATATCAAAGCGTTTTCTCAAAAAATCCAATTTTATTCCGAAAATACTATTTGTTCAAGTGTGCTATGAAAACAATTTGTACTTAGGGGCTGATGTCTATACGGCGGAAAAGTAATTGGTATCAAAACGATGGGGCTCCAGCACACAACGTCCAAGTTGTTAAGACTGTCCTAAACAGACTTTTTCATGACCAGTGGATCGCAAACCAAGGTCCCTTCCACTGGCCAGCTCGTTCGCCAGACTTAATTCCACTCGACTTTTCATCTGGGGAACCATTAAAGATAAAGTTTACGCGCGTCCCATCACCACGAAGAATAATCTAATTGAAAGGGTGAAGGCAGCATTTCAATCTCTCACAAGAAATTAGGAACGCTACAAGAAATAACATGATGAAAATAATACATAAATGCTTGGAAGTAAATGGCAATCATTTCGAACATATTTTAAAAATATAATCAAAAGATATTAGGTATAATTTTCAAACACATTTTTAATTAAAGAATTTAAAGTTTATACACTTGTTTCCTTGCTATTTTTAAAAAAATAATATTTAAACCATTAAATTTAAAACAATCAACTGCATTTTATTTATAAATTATTAAGAAACACTTTAGAATATTGTATTTTCCAGCAATCAATCACTTTTCCTCCGTATAGACATCAGTATACAGCCTCTAAGTACAATTGTTTTCATAACACACTTGACCAAATAGTATTTTCGGAATAAAATTGGATTTTTTGAGAAAACGATATGATATAGGTATAGGACAGTAAATACTATTTATAAAGAACAACTAATTTGCCATCAAATTAAATAAAAATATACACGGTGTTTCATTTAAAATAAGAAAGTTTTTAATGGTTGAATTCTTTCACAATGAGGCTTGAATTGTGACCACCCTGTACATTTTATGCCGAATTTGAAACGTTTTTGAGACTTGATGATCTTCTAGCTATTCGGTGAGAAAAAATTATATGGATTATTTCATCGTCCAGATATCTCAAAAACTAATAGAGTCTGACAAAAACATTTTCTATAAAATGTGCTTAGTATTTAATGCTTAATCGAAAAATGTAATAAAAATTACCATGTTGTATTTAAAAAACGAAAGTTGGCAGCTACTTCCGGTAAAACCGGAAATGACAGAAACATGTCAATATTTTAGTTAAAGAGAGCATATCGATAAACCCAAATCCCCAAAGTTTCAGGAAGATATATTCAGTAGTTCTCCATAAAGTTCTAATGCACGCTCGTCGTGAATCACCCTGTATAAGAAAACCCAGCAAAATATCCATAAATAATGATATAAAAGAAGAATACGTCTAAGTAAGATAACCACTATTACCTGAGTGTACTTTAAGTAGACATAATAAAGAATATAAATATTTATGGCAAATCATTTCCTAATAAAAGTACAGGGTGTCCCATTTTCGACACTTTTATAAGATATCTCCGTAATTGTTATTGCTATCATAAAAGTAATGGGTGCTCTTTTTGGGTCAAACAAAAAATGGTAAAATCAAAATTTTCGCTCGCTTAAAAGATACGGGGGAAAATAAAAAAATAGACAATTTCAAAATTGCCCTGTATTTTCTTAGTTAAAAGAGATACAGGAAACTAGATGAAAATAAAAAAATACATAAGAATAAAAATTATTTTAAGTGTCAAAAACTGACGTTTGAATTTGGAATGGTTTCTGAATCGATGTAGCCAAAAATATATTAAGTGTTGCATTTAAAAATCAGAAGTTGACGTCATTTCCGGTTAAACCGGAAGTGATAAAATGGATTCCGTCATGTCGTAAAATGCAAAATAATATCACATACAACTCCACCAAATTTTATTTTTGAAATTTAAACATGAAAAGGTTATAGGGATGAGCGTTCATCCTGAAACACCCTGTATACATACTAAGTCTCCCTAATGGTTTTTTTTATGACCAATCACTAGCACTATAAGAAGAATCCTTTAGAAGAATCTTTTAAGGCACGGGAAGGTCATTCCACAAGGATGACGTCCTCCAGATTAAAGACTTCTTAAATAATGAAGTTCGAGGAGTACCTACTAAGCTGAACCACATATTAATGTCGCTCTAGATGGAATTAAATGTGCAAGGTGACTCGAACATGTTCCATAGAAATATCCGGAAATCGTAGCCAAATCACCAACCTGGCTTCCATGGTCAGCGCGTAGTCTCCAATCAGACGAATGGCTCTCCTTTTGATGGAAACCAGTAGCCGAAGAGTATGCTTGGGTCCAGTGCTCCAGACATGAGCGTTGTCGATTCTGGGCTGTGTAGAGTGTCAAAAGTTGTAGAGGTCTATACAACTTTTTGGTCCGGTTTCCATTATAAGTGGGACACCGTGTATATTTAAATTGAACTCAAACACACAAAAAATTTTATAACCGATTTATTTCTATATTATATTCGCAGAGAGACATCTGTGATGGCAACAAAAAGACCTTCACCATGTATTTATGGCAATTTTATAGGTAATTTTGTTTTATACGACCGACCGGTCGTAAAATTTGAATTTCAGGCCTAAGCACCGTGTCCTGGGCTTCAATTTAGTTAATAAATTTCAGAAGTTACAGAGCTATAAAGTGCAATATTTGGAAAGAGTATCACGAAGGCGGCAAACGGTGAAGTTACAATGCTAAAATATTTAAAAAAATACTTCCCGCTCACCCAGTTTTTCATTTTTGAATTTGTAATGGGCCGGTGGATTTTAATGGTATTATCAGTACTTTGATAGCCACAAGAAGCTTTAGTTTTATTTCGCCATGCCGAGCTTCAAAAATAACTGGTGGAACGCCCTTCTTACCTTGGCAATAGTTCCACCAATGTGAATGTGAGTCACCTAGGTAAACACTATAATATGAGACGAGACATACATTAAAAATACCTTCAAGTGTTTTTTTCTAAATCGACCATAAAATAGTGATAAATTAAAATTATTTGCATATACAGTGAAACCTCTCTTAGGCGGACACCTACCGGGCCGTCTAAATGTGTCTGCCTAATAGAGGTGTCCGCCCGTGGGAAATTTGTTATTAGGTAATATGTAAATGCAAAATTATTACTATGATATGTATGTACAAATAAACATAACACAAAAATACACTAGTTTTAGTAAGATGTAGTACTAAAAAAATCTAATAACGTAGTTTGACGTAATGTAATTCCAAGTCTAATAACAATTCCATTGCTGTAGAGTCACCTATATTCTTTGCATACTCTTATAATTCCTTTACCATACTAATGGCTTGTTGATAATTGGTGACATTTGTTTGATTACTGCATTCAACTTCTTCATCAGAGTCGTCAGATAGTGATGTAGTTTCAGTTTGGACTGCATAATCGGTAGGAATGGGGTCACTATCATTTTCTAATAGCACATTGCTATTAATGTTAATGAACTCGTGCAAATCATTGCTATCAAATTACAAACTTCCACAACATCAAATATTCTCTTTCAGATGCAAAACGCGACATTTTTGTGCCATTGTTTACGATTTTAACCTTACAACTCACAAATAAACGGTGGACTGCTGTCGGGGAATCACACACACTTTCGTTCGGTGAAGTTCTTTCGCTCTGCCACGCATACGTGATAGGTTGCCGGTCAGTCAGTCACATTTTCAACTGTTTTCAAAGTATTACTCGGCAAATGTGTAGAAACATTCTTTTGAAAAACGTATTGAATATGTGTTAAAGTTAATGGGGGGTCACTATGAACAAATAATTAGGCAATACTTTGAAAACAGTTCCAAATGTGTAGAAACAGGACTCATTCTTTTGAAAAACGTATTGAATTATGTGTTCAAGTTAGTGGGGGTCACTATATGAACAAATAATTAGCTAATAATTTACTTTAGAAATTGTCCACAAGCTTGAATCGCTAAAATATTTTTGTGTCGTATGAACAAATATTTTTTTTTAAATTACAACATTTTGTTTTTATTTTGTCATAGGTAACTAGAAAAAGAACAATGGTAAAATACATCCAGTTTTTTTTGCTACAGTTTAAATAATAAGTGAAATACCACCAAGATTGGTAGAGATAGGCATAGAAGGACCTTAATAAAAATTAGAGAGGATTAAAATATCTACAAGATAAAGTAATCATATACAGGGTGTTTCATTTAAAAAACGTACGAAACTCAGGTTTCAAGTTCGTAATGTTGGCATATCCATAGAAAATACCCTGTATAAAACTATTGATATGTGTTATCATAGGGGACTTCTGTCAGCATTCCTCTTTCCGACATAAAAATATTTTATTTCAAATTATTATAAGTTAAGAAATATTACACATTTCATTGAACCATGTTTTTGCACAAATTTTAGGAATTTTCCAATCTATTTGGCAACGTTGCAAAAATGTATACAAATAATTACGGTGCTATGTACAGAATTTTACGGTGAATTCAAATATGTAAAAATATACATAGTGTCCCATTTAAAAAATATGAAATTTTTATCACACCGCCTTTTTGGAGCACGCTGAATAGTCGAAAATAATTTTAAAAGCTGCACCTCTTAACGCTTAATAACTTTTGTAAAACAGTTTTCCGCTATCCCTAGCGGTAAAAGAGATATTGAGCTTTGTCGCACTAATTAGCCACCCTGTACGTACTTATTTTTCCAAGAAACTATCTATTTGGCAACGTTGCAAAAATGTATACAAATAATTACGGTGCTATGTACAGAATTTTACGGTGAATTCAAATATGTAAAAATATACATAGTGTCCCATTTAAAAAATATGAAATTTTTCTCACACCGCCCTTTTGGAGCACGCTGTATAGTCGAAAATAATTTTAAAAGCTGCACCTCTTAACGCTTAATAACTTTCGTGAAAACAGTTTTCCGCTATCCCTAGCGGTAAAAGATATATTGAGCTTTGTCGCACTAATTAGCCAAACCGTATGTACTTATTTTTCCAAGAAACTGAAGAAGTTACTATTTTGTAATTCTGTCCTTAACTATTATTATAACGTACTACTACTGTTTTTTTTTTATTTCAAACTAATAGTTTTATCACATTTCTACAAGGAGTAAGTAACTAATTTATTTTATTACTACTAAAAAAATTTGGCTCTTAAAGGTAGCACTTTTTTAAGGCTTTTTAAAAAGGGCATTGAGCTTTACATTTTCGAATTATACCGACTTTTTTTAAACAAAAGTAAATTACAGGAATGTGATCGAATTCCCACGGAAATAGAAATTCTCTCTTAAATTATTTATTTTAAATATTACTTTTTGCTGGCGACGGCATGTTTGGAGTCCGATACTGGTAGGCCCGACTAGGCCGGCATGGGTCCAATTACTTCAGCCGGTCGGCTTCGTTATATCTACTCGGAGAAAATATTATTTATTATATAAATACATAATTCAAGAGAGAATTTTTAATTCCGTGGCGAATTCCATCACAGATTTGAATATCAACTATACTGGGATTTGTTTAATGATGATCTATTTAAGGTACAAAACGTATGAAAACCAGTGTTGTATACCTACTGCTGAACGTAAATTTAGGTCATCTTTCATAATTTAAACAGAAAAATCAATAAATTGATGATGGCGACCTAAGAACGAAACGTGGCATTAAAGATCTGATGATACCATCTTGTGGAGAATAAAAAGTAGCAATGAGGAATTTAAATTTATTCTTGGGCATCTCTTCGAACAAAGTCAGGAAAAATAAGAACAAAATGCATAATGTTAGATTTTTTGAAATATTTTGAAAGCCCTTGTATTTATTTTTGATTTTTTGCCGCATTCTATTGGGCCTATAATTACTCAACTTTGCACCAATTTGAAGAGACAACGCCGACTTAGTGTTTTTTGATTTTTGTAATATTGTAAAACGAAATCATATTTGTGGTTATTTTAAAATGATGGCATTTCTATCTGGATCAATCAATATCACCATAAAAAAAAACAAGCTTCAATATCTAAGTCATGGTTGGTTGGTTGGATAAAGGCAGGGGGTCGGTTTAAAGGCCCGAACTTCAAATCACTGCAGCCTTTCGGCTTATTGTGTACCCCGATCTTGTTAGACGATGTTTGTTCCTTCAATGAGGACCAGTAACCTTCTACCAAGCTTGTCATGTGGGAGGTTGTCACCACGTTGTATGTTCCCGAAGATATTTTGTCTTGTCTTCTACGGGACAGCGCTACGCAGCGGTATATTATGTGTGAGGCGGTTTCATCCTCTTCGCCGCAGAGTCTACATTCAATGGATCCGAACAAACCCTATCCGTTGAAGGTGTTTTCGCAAGTGGCAGTGACCTGTTATCAGACCCATCACTTGTTTCAACTTTGACCGCGTCAGGCTTAGCATCACATTCGATAGCATTTTCGATGGTTTTACAATTACGGCCCGTGCGTGTATTTGACCAGGTAACTCTTGCCATCGAGATAGGTGTTGGTTTTTCGACCTATCTAATGTTGTTTTTGTTGCCTGTTTTGATATTCCAAAGGCCGGTTCGGGGCCCCTGAGACTATGATGAACGGCTCTCGCTAGTTCATCCGCTTTTCATTTCCTAGTATCCCGCAATGACCAACAAGAGTTCCACCTTATTCCCCCTGGCCGCCAGTACTTTTAGGTTGGTATTGCAATCCAGTGTAAGTTTTGAAGTAAACCGATTGGAGTTCAGAGCCCAAGAGCAGCTTGGCTGTCCGAAAGGATGTAAGTCTTTTGATTGTGGTAGCCCTTTTCAAGATTATGTAGTACGCATGCTTGTATGGCATGAACTTCCGCTTGGTATACTGTAGCGTAGGTCACCAGAAGAATGCTCATGTCCATCCCGAGCCTTTCCCCACCTTTGGCGATTTTTGATCCATCAGTGTACCAAATAGACCCTTGTCAAACGACGGGGATGCACTGTTTGTCCATTTATCAGTTCAGTTCCAGTCAATCTTGAAAGGCTTTGTGAAATCGTATGTTGCTTTCATACGATCAGTTTACATAATGAGAGGACAGAAATACACACTTCTACAACTAATCGTCCAGGGAAAGGCGGAACATTGGCAGACGCCGTGTATCCTAGAGTACCTACATCCTACCTACATCCTAGGGAAGAAGCATAAAACATATCCCCAGTTTCACGTTTCTAGGCGACAGGGCTTCATTCTGCAAAAAGTACTAACCATTTTTCATGGACGAATTTATTTTTTATATATTATATTAGCGAGTGTTAAGCCATTCGACCTTATTAGTAACCCCTAAAATATAAAGACTTTTCCAAAATTTACCATACCTTCCAAGATAAATAAAAATAGGAAAGTGCGCCCTCCACAATCGCACTAAAAGGGTTACCTAATTATTTACCATGCACTCTATCGCACTTCCTGCATAAAGCCCCATCTCCATTATATCCAGCCGCGACAGTTTCCCATTAATGGAGGACGTGTAATGGATAAAATTGGCAACTTATTTCCGGCAAATTGTTGCATATAGAGCATCTATTAACCCTACGCTACTTTGCCGAGGTAATTTAATAAGGATGATGTGATACTTTGTTAAAAAAAATAAAATAGACGTACGGGGTGGCACGTGGCAGGTTCTGGGGTGGAACGTCGGTACCTCGTACTTAAGTTCATCAGCGCTTATTGTTATGAATTTAGGTTGAAATAAATAATAAAAATATACAGGGTGTTTCATTTAAAATAACAAAGTTTTTAATGGTTGAATTATTTCACAATGAACATTTTTCTTAGATTTGCTGATGTTCTAGCTATTCGGTAAGAAAAATTGTTTAGTCCAAGAGCTAAGGTAAAAAAATTATATGGATTATTTCATCACCATACATTTAACAAATAATTACAAAAAGTCCATATACAGGGTGTTATGGAAATGACGTATTATATTTAAATCGGCAATTCCTGAGATGAAAACACATTGAAGAAAAATATCCAAAAATGGCGCTTTAATTTAATATGCCCTGTACATGACCTTATGTCAAACCAAAAATGACCACGTGCTGCCCCTGTCAGGAAGGTAAACAAAGCAACATATGTCAACAGTGTTGTCATATCTTCAGGGTAAACTCTTTAGAAAGTCAATAACCGTTTGACAGATTGCAAGTTGTTTACTTTTCAGGGTATATATTATAAACTTTTACGTTCAGTTCAGTTCGCTAGGAAACAATGTCCGATTTATAAACTTGAACTGACTCGAACGAACCGCCGCGGAGTTTTTAAATGGTCAGGTATGTTCTCATTTGTTCAATTCGAACGACACCCGTCAGATCTGGACAACTTAAAAGTTTATAAATGCCACTTACCCTTTAGAAAAAAAAATGCAATTTTATTTAGCTTTTCGAACTTATTTAACACCAACTTAATTTATAAAAAACACCAAGTACCTAGGTAACTTGAACAAAAACAAACCGGCACAATAAAATCACATAACACATCTAAGTACCATTCAATCTGAATTAGTATTTTAAAGTGCTACTGTGTAGACAAAAATACGCCCTTATTGTCTGAGCGATCTGGGAAATAATGTATTTAACATCTAAAAATTTTAAAAATAAATAACACGTTTCTATTTTCTTTAAACAGCTGATTGTGGACATCGGGTAATATTTAAAAATACAGCGTTGTCACTTTCGATGTTTTATAAGCGACTATTACAAATTGCCGAATTTCCTTATAATATTACTTTCCTGTATAATTATAGTTTCGGAAATGGCAACCGCGCTGGCTCTAGATAGCGGAGATTTCTTGGAAAGGAAAGTTTGACGACTTGTCCGAAGACAGACTAGACCATTATTTCAGAGGGTAGTTCCTGTCAATTGTTTCATTTTATCTTTAGTAAGGGGTTAATGGCCCATAGAAATTAGCGTTTTGATTATTTCTACTGCGAAATGATTAAGTGCTCTTGTTCTATGTGTGTTATTGTAAAGTGTAAAGGGGTTTAGTGATAAGCTTATTATGCACTCCCACACTATCATCAGGACACGTGTTGAGCATAAAGTTTTTCCTATAGAAAAAAGAACTGAAAGTGTCTGTGCCCTGGATTCCTTAATCGCGTCCTGGATTTACTTTCTAAGTAAGCTAAATATTTATTTTTATAAGAAACTAAAGTTTTACAGTTTTAAACATTTTGGCAACATTCTGCTTGAACATCTGTTGATTAATCAGCTGGGCAATGTAATATCTTCATATATGAATGTGCCGAGGAGTTGTGTGTGGGTTTAGGGGTGAATTACCCCACTTTTTAAACGCTCGATTAAAAAAAAATATATGTAGCGCTTCTCTAGGACACCTCAGGAGTCACCCATTTAAATATAATACGTCATTTCCATAACACCCTGTATGTAAAAAACTGGCAAAGTCAGACAAAAATATGTTGTATAAAACTTGATCAAAATTTAATGATTAATCGAAAAATATAATACAATTTATCATGTTGTATTTAAAATACGAAAATTGACATCTACTTCCGACATAACCGGAAACAACAGGAACATGTGAAATTAAAAAAATATTTCAAACTTTCATTAGAGGTGATGCACAAAAAATTATATATGCCACATTTGATAGACATTTGAGAAAATAACATTAACTCCATATCAAATCTGCTACAACATGAAAATAATAGCGCTAACTTATTAGAATAATTTTCAACTTTAAAGAAACTTAATCCTGTGTAAAATGTTAAAAATTATTTCAGTATAGTTTATTTTTTCCTAATTAATTAATTACGACCCTGTTTCAACATATTTTTTAATATGACATCCTGTATATCAACTGATTTTCCAATTTCACGTCAAATTCTAAACGTAATTTATGTAATATAGCCTTCATCGGAATAATATGACAATGCACAGTCCATGTTCATATCTCGATGTCGGGAGACAACCTGATAGACAGGAAAGGCAATGATCGAGAGTCGTTGCGCCGTTGTGGACACTACTGTGCGGTGCTATGGTATCAGACTATGAGCGAGGGCAGACTATGAGCGAGGGCGCTGTGCGGTGCGCCGTTGTGGCCATACACTAAGCCCGCGAAGAAGAAAGTTTGGCGGTAACAAACGAACTTTAACAGGTAAGCCAAAGTGCGAATCTACCTTTTTATTGTTGGTTTTAGTGTTGTGATCGCTCACAACAAGTGTTACCAATTATCAACAAGCCATTAGTATGGTAAAGGAATTATAAGAGTACGCAAAGAATAGAGGTGACTACAGCAATGGAATTGTTATCAGACTTAGAATTACGTGTTCTAGATTGCAAGTATAGAAGGCAAACACGTCAAACTACGTTATTAGATTTTTTTAGTACTATATCCTAACTGAAACTAGTGTATTTTTGTTATGTTATGTTTATTTGTACATACATATACATAGTAATAATTTTGCAGTTACATATTACCTAATAACAAATTTCCCATGGGCGGACACCTCTATTGGGCGTACACCTCTATTAGGCGGACACATTTAGACGGTCCCGTAGGTGTCCGCCTAAGCGAGGTTTCACTGTATATTCCCCTATTAAAAATCGGAAAGATTTAGACATAACAACTTTATTGTTGCAATAATTTATTTTAATAATAACCTAAAAACCATAAATCTAATTAGGTCCATTCTTGGAACGCGATTTCCTGGAAATTACTACTCAAAAATAATAAATGATCCCCACATCCCATTAAAGGTTTTAAGGGTAACATGTATCCCTGTCAAGGGGGTTAAACCACGAAAGCAATATTCATCTAATTGACGTGTCTTTCCGATCTTTCATATTCAATTAAACAGGGTGTAACAAAATTCGTCCTTCTCCTTTGGGATTTAGGGGCCCAATAATATGCCAAAAAAATCGAAGATAAATACAGGGTTCTTCAAAATATTTGGAAAAATTTTTGTGTTTCGGATTTTAGTTTTACATGACTTTGTTCGAAGAGATGTCTAAAAATAAATTTCACTTTCTCATTGCCACTTTCTATTCCCCATGAGATGAGATCATCAGATATTTAATGCGACGTTTCGTCACCTTCATCAACTTAATTTTTTAAATACGGACCTGGATTTCTTTGTTTAAGTTAAATAAGAGGAACTGAATCTACGTTCAGCGGTATACAATACTGGGTTTTCGACGTTTTGTTCCTTAAATTGACTCATTAAAATACCCTAGTACGTTCCAGTATTTATTTTTTTTCGAAGGTTTTTAAATTATTATTTCTGTCCTTAAATTATTATTACGTACTCTGTTTTTTTTATTTCAAACTAATAGTTTTATCAAATTTCTACTTAGGGTAAGTACCTACCTTACAAATAATTTATTTTATTAGAACAAATAAAATTCGACTCTTAAGCCAGTACATTTTTAAAACTTTTTAAAAATGTCATTGAGTGTTACAGTTGCGAATTAAACCGATTTTTTTTAATCAAGAATAAATTACAGGAACGTACTAGGGGTATTTTAATGAATATGGTCAATTTAAGGAACGAAATGTCGGAAATCCAGTAAGTGTTGTCACATAGATTTAGTTCCTTTCATAATTGAAACAAAAAATCGAAGCCCCCATTTAAAAAAAATTACTATGATGATGGTGATCCAAGACGAAACGTTGCATGAAAGGTCTGATGATACCATCTTGTGGAGAATAATAGCAATGAGGAAGTGAAATTTATTTTTGGACATCTCTTCGAACAAGGTCGGGTAAAATAAAAACCAAAACGCAAAATATTTGAGTTTTCCAAATATTTTGAAAGCCCCTGTATTTATTTTTGATGTTTTTGCGGCATATTATTTTACCGACTTATCATACTATCACATCAGATCTTTTACCGTTACGAAAATCCCAATGGTGAAGGACGAATTAATTACACCCTGTATAATATAAAAACTATATTAATAAATTAATTTGGCTAATATTAACCGATATACCATTAAAATACAATATGCAATCTCACATTCACAAAACCATATTATCCCCTTAGATATAGAAGTTTAATCGTATTCCCAAACAAACCCGAACAAACCCAAACTGGCATATAAACTAAACCAGTGTTTAAAAGACATTAAAAGCGATAGAAGCTGAGCATGAATAATAGTATCATGTTGTATTATCTTACGAATAACGACATCTGCGTCACAAGAAGTTCACCAATAAATTAATAAATTCTGAAATGAGCAATATGGATGCACTGATGTAAATGAGATATCATTTCCATTCGCAGCGAACAGTATGAGAGCCGTGGCATTTGGCCCTCGTGCTGGGATGTCATAATACAGGGTGTTCTGAACCTTTAAACAAGCAAATCATGAAAATAAAATAAATTTCATAGAAATAACCATAAATGGCGCTTCGAGTTAGAAACCGCGGAAAATGCCCATATCTCATTATCATAACCAGCTGCGTAAACAAACTCATCCCTCATCAACAATTCTTTTCTCGTGCAATTTCCATAAAGATAACAACAACAAAAATTGTATCTTTTACCAACAATATAACGCGTATGGAAGCAAATAATTTCACAACAACATATCTTTACCGTAGAAAATGAGACGAGTTTATATTGTAAGTAAGTAAGTGTTGTATACCACTGAACGTAGATTTCGGTGATCTTTCATAATGTAAACAAAAAGATCTAGGCCCGTATTTAAAAAAATTAAATTGATGATGTTGACCCAAAGACGAAACGTCACATGAAAGATCTAATAATGCCATCTTGTGCAGAATAAAAAGTAGCAATGAGAAAGTGAAATGTATTTTTGGAAATTTCAAAGTCAGGAAAAAATAAAAAACGAAACTCAAAATTTTCTATTTTTCCAAATATCTTGATAGTCCCTGTATTTATTTTCGATTTTTTGCGGCATATTGTTGGACCCATAATTCCGCAACTTTGCCCCAATTTAACCGACGTCGTATCTCTTACCGTTTCCGACATCCCAATGGTGAAGCACGAATTTGCAACACCCTGTATAAAAGGATATTCAACAAATTTCAATTTAGATTTTTAATCTTGGGCAACTAAAGAAATATTGACCACATTTATTTTTAAATGGACATTTTGGCTTAGTATGGTAACGGAGCCCAGACCACGGAGTTGAAGATTTTTGACTTTTTATTAAACAATATTTTGATTGGTGATTATTAGTAATTTCAAGATAATGTTTACAATTCTGTTTGGAATATTACGTGTAAAAATAATTAAAGCATTCGGAGAAGAGAAAAATGAATAAGAAACATAAAGCCATGCCATCGTAGAACCACTGCCATAAAATGCTATAACGCACAAACATGTATTTTGTCGTGTATATGGGTGTCCCATTTTCGACACTTTTATAGGGTATCTCCGTAATTGGCAGTGCTATCAAAAAAGTAATGTAGGTGCCATGTGCTCTTTTTGGGTCAAATTTAAAATGGTAAAATCAAAATTTGAAAGATTTCGCTCGGGTTTGTCGGTATGTACCTATATTTTCTTAGTTAGTTGTTGGGAGCAAGTAATAATAAAAATGTTAAGAAATAAAAAAAGTGACAGGTACGTATTATAGATAATTAAAAAACAAATGAAAAATTGTTGTTATCTAAGCTGTCAATTGTCAAAATTGACATCTGTCATAACACCAACTTTCTTATGAGTAGAGATATTGAAATTCTGACAACGGCATAGAGACCCTAGATGTCAATATTGACACTTGACGTTAAAATATTTTATACGGGGTGCATCAAAATTTAATAATCTTGAAAAAACGGAAAATTTTAAAGATATCGAAAAATCGAGTTGGCAGTCTTGTAAACAATGAAAAATTGAATAATAATGACAAGTGACATTGGCTGTCAATCTCAAAATTGACAATTGTAATCCTACTAAAACTATGATTTGACGTTTGATTTCACTCTTCAAAAGGTCGGATTTCCCTCCTTCATAGGTAGACATATAACCACAAAAAATATTAAATATACAGGGTGCACCGTTTCGATTTGTAAGGGCGCCGATTAGTTTTGATTGTACATTAGAGCAAATAACTCGGCGTGTATTTATAGGGAAGATGGGAAATTTTAGCCACAACTACAACATCCCATTCTAATAATTTTTCATATAAAACATTTTTATACAGGGTGTATGGGAAAGTAGTTAAAAATCATTCGTTCATATTCAGCATTTGTAGAATTGTAGAGAATTGGAAGACGTAAAATACTTGTTAAAGAAATTTTTTGATACAATAAACGACAACGAAGTTATGAATTAATTTCCTTTCACAGCAGGTGGCATATTGATGGGAGTAAGTAATAATTAAAAAAAAAATTACAATTTTCTAGCAAATTTAAAACAAACTAAAATTTATTTATTTTTATACTATTAATGTCAATATTTGACAATTGTCATAACACAAAATTTCTTATGGGTAGAGATATTGAAATTCTGACATCGGCATACAGACACACTCGATGTCATTATTGACACTTGACGTTAAAATATTGTATACGGGGTGCATCAAAACTTAATAATCTCGAAAAAACCGATTTATTGAACGATATCGAAAAATCGAGATAGCAGTATTCTAGCTGTTGAAAAATCCGACAAAAAATCCAAATGAATCGACCGCGTACCATTTACCGTTCGAAAGTTATGAACGCACGAAAATTTGACATATGTCACTCGAACGCATAAAAATTAATTATTTTCAATAATTTGCACTTATAAGATGTAGAAAATGGATAAAATCGATCAATTAATTAGGTTTACATATACGGTCAAAATGACAACTATTTTTTTTTAAACACAATAAAAAATTAACTAAAACAATCACCTTATTTCAAAAATTTATTTAAATTATTTTATTTAATAAAATATTTGGGAAATATGACTTTGACATATAAATTAAATTATTATTTTGTTTATTTTTTTAAAAAAATAATCATTAAATTAAATATTTGTAGTAAAATGAATTTAAAATTTTTGTTTTATTTTGACACAATATTCCTTTACTATACTCTGTATACTACTATACTTCGTTTAAATCATATAATATCCTGTACTTTACTTCTTTAATGTATATTATTTATAATACTTTCGTCAATCATGGTACTATGTTCCTGTTATACCTTTGAAAATAGGTAAAATACCTATAACCTGTTAACCAAAAATTGTATTTTGATTAGTATGTCAGATTTGGTCTAAATCTTGACAACTTGTCCGTCTTCTTATATCATTTTCTCGCGTTATAAGTGTCCTATGATAGTGTGGTTTGGCTGAAACGGTGTAGAAAAATTCCTACAAGATTTACTGGTATAAGGAGATTTGGAACTTCGCGATAGAATACTGTTATTTCATCGAAAAAGTAAGTACTTATTGCATTGTATTACTAGCATATATTGACTGATTTTATTAGGGATTTTTTATTGAATAATTGTTAATATCGTTTCGCAAATATGTCGCAAATTTCCGAGGGCTCTTCTCATTCAGGGATAATACGTCGTCCTCGATTAAGCAGTACACTTACTACAAAAGCTATCAGAAACAAACGAAAAGACAGAAGGGCTCTTTCTCAACGATCGCAACAGTTAAACATGATGCGTGAATTGACAGTAGATTCGCATGCTTTGCCGCGTAGTATTATTGATGAAGGTAACTGTTCATTGTCGGTAGAATCGAACGAACAACATTCTCAACAGTTAGCTCCTGAATTAAATAATTTGCGTGTTGTAATTGAGCGCATGAATCTAAATGTTCCTGCATCAACATCTAGAGAACTGCCCGCATTAAGATTAAATGTTGCTGCGCCTCAAATTGTTGCTAAAGATTTGCGCGTAAATCTTACGTGTATGCATGTGCCAATAAGCGCACCTAATCAATCAATCGTAAATGTAATCCGACCAGTACAATCTGAGGCGGCTGTTGGTCCCGATTCATTAACGACACAAAATGAATTTGTTAACTTAAATGATAATAATAATAGTCAAGTAAATCCGATTTTTGGCAATGAATTACGCGTTGTTATTTCGCCAATGAACGTGGGAATGCCGGCATTACTACAACAAAATTTATCTCAGCACTCTGCAAATGATTATTTTCCAAATTTAAATAATGCCGATTTGATGGCAATTGATGATATTTTGAATCAAAATGATAATATTGCGCCCGTTATTGTTCAACCGCCACCTCAACGACGACGTGTCTGGGGTGATAATGTTGCAAGAAAGCGAACATGGAAACATGCAGTCAATATGCCACATGCGGAACTTGAGCAATTGTGTCTTGAGCCTTATGCGCTTGGACGCCTATTTATATCGTGTGTCGCTTGCCATGCGCTATTTTTTAGGAACGAATTTGTCATTCGCAACGGCTCAGCGCACAATTGTTGCAAGATCGTCCTACCGAGATTAGGTGTCACTCCCAATGAATTGGTCAATTTGTTTACCGGCAATGGTGCACAAAATGATCAGTTTCGCGAAAAAATTCGCGCTCTTAACAATCTCATGGCGATGGCATCGTTTCAAACAAACGTTCCCGGGGGTGATCGCGTGCAAAACGCAGGTAGGTATTTTGCAATCACCGGTGAAATATATCACTATTATAACGGAATCCCTACCAGTCAAGATTTGGCAGCTCCGCGATTAAATCATTACTATTTTATTGACGTAAACGAAGCCATGGCCCATAGACAGCACGTATTTAGGGAAGATGCGGGCGTTGATCACGTTCTATTGGAAACAATTGAACGTGTTCTCAGACGCGTCAATCCATATATACGTGCATATAATATAATGGGGGAACAGTTAATCGCAGAGAGAGCGAGGCGTCCTCAGGGGGAACCATTAGATAACGTGTTCGTAGGATTTTTGAATCATATGAACCAAACCTTGAGGAATTATAACCTACCTGAAAGTCGTAGCGATATCGCCGCGGTTTTCTTAGGAACCGAACCACCATTTCGGGTAGACCTTGTACTTTGCCCAAGGAATGGACCAAACGGAAGGGAACATCATAAGATCAATAATTTAAATCGACTCGCCGATCCAATGGTTTATCCCCTATTGTTTCCTTGCGGCGATGACGGACGATCTCTGGAAGTTAAGACGACCGGAAATAAAAATATATCTGCACGGCAATATTACAGATATAGATTACAAATTAGGGACGGGTTTAGCGCCATACATTACGGACAGAAACTGTTTCAACAGTACATAGTTGACGCGTGGTGTAAAGCTGAAGCAGACACTCTTTGGTTTTTAATACAAAATCAAACGAAGTTTCGTTTAGCGGCTGAGGAGGCTTTGTCGCGATACAATAGACGAAGGGAAGCGATCGCCGCGGACGGGGGTGCCCCGGCGATCTTTAATCAATTAAATAACGGCCCAGATCAAATCGGTCGGCCAGTAATTTTGCCCGTATCGTTCGAGGGTGGCGAGAGGAATCTTGAAAGGAGATTCGCGGAAGCCATGGTCGTCATTGCACGGCATGGCAAACCGGATCTCTTAATAACTTTTACCTGTAATCCTACTTGGCCGGAAATTTCTGAAAATTTGCTTCGTCATCAACGATGGGAACACCGGCCCGATTTAGTATGTCGTGTGTTCTCCGCAAAACTAAAGGAGTTCATGAACGACATTGTTCAAAAGCAATTATATGGTGTGGTGCTCAATTATCATTATGTAATTGAGTTCCAGAAGCGTGGCCTACCTCATGCGCATATTGTTGTTACTTTTGTACAGGACGACAAGATTCGCAACGATGCTGATGTAAATGGTATCGTTAGCGCATGTATTCCCGATGAACGTGTTCAGCCGGAAATATATGCGCGCGTTGCTCGCCATCAGGTTCACTCTGCGTGTGCGATACGTGGCGCCGAAGCGGCATGTATTGTGGATGGAAAATGTCGTTTCGGTTTTCCTGAAGAATTTGCGGCACAAACGATCGTAAATCGTGGCGGTAACCAAACAACGTCCAAGGGATGGTCGAACCATCCGTTTGATGAACCATGCGGTGCCCTACGACAACAGGCGTATCGTTCCCTACAACGCACACGCCTTGGCAAGATACAATTGCCATATTAATTTCGAAGTTATCGGGTCAATTAAGACAATGAAGTATTTACATAAGTACTTGACCAAGGGCGGCGATTCCATCAGAATCGACGTAGACGCGGACAATGATTTAGATGAAGTACAAAGATACCTCAATTGTCGCTACGTATCGTCAATCGAGGCGGCTTGGAAACTATTCGAGTTCAAAATGCACGATAGATCCCATTCAGTGCTGCTTTTGCCCGTTCATTTGCCAGGCTTTAGAGAGATTGTTTATAACGAGTATGATGATGTCGAACAAGTCCAGGCCGCTATTAATAAACCCTCCAAGCTAGAGGCATTCTTTACACTAAACGCAATAAATCCCCAAGCCAGAGATTTACTCTACGTTCAAATTCCGGAATACTATAATTGGATTAGCAATAACACATGGGTTCCCCGTCAACTTGTAAGTAAGATGATCGGAACAGTTTACGAGGTCAGTCCCAATGATCCTCAGATAGAGAAATTATATTTGAGAGTTCCTTTGCTGCACGTTCGAGGGCCGACCTCTTTCGAACACTTACGTACTGTGGACGGCGAGCTACTCGCAGACTTTAAAACGGCCTGCGAACGTAGGAATTTGTTATTGGACGGGGCCGAATACGATCGCTGTATGGCAGAGGCGGTCAATAGACAATTTCCGTGCAGACTGCGACGCCTATTTGCGACCATATGTGCGGTAGTAAGAGGTCCAGAACTTGCGCAAATTCTTACGCTGTGGCGTAAGTATAAACTTGACCTGATCGAGGATTATCGTCGAAGGGGATTAAATTATGGGGACTCGATTAGACGGTGTATTGAGGTTGTGGATAGGATTTTGGCGCGAAGTCGTGAAGGAGTAAACCTAGCGGCTTTAGGTGTTATTCTCGAAGCCGATGATTTACGGGTAATCGGCGATGAGCATAACCTTGTACACGGGCAATTGGAGGTTGAGGACTTGGATAGGGAGAGAGTGGACAATGAACGTCCGATTTACCATCTTGATCGATTAAACGCCGACCAAAAGTTGGCGTTTATTCAAGTAATCAATGTTATAAGATTGATTACCGATCACGGACCATTGCCGCTGGACACCTACGTAGCCCTCATGGACGAGGTACCTGCAAGCGTTTTGGCGGATCATAGACGATTCATTCCGAATGTCTTTTATTTGGATGGGCCGGGTGGTACAGGGAAAACGTATTTATATAATACGATCCTCGATTATGTGATTCGAGTAATGAGAAAGAAGACGGTGGCTCTTGCGTGGACCGGTATTGCAGCCAATCTTTTGACTGGCGGCAAGACCGTTCACAATACTTTCAAGTTGCCTTTAACGTTACACGATCAAATTGTCGAAGGATATCCGTTAGAGCACGAGAGATCTGAGTATATACGAAATGCGGCTTTAATCGTAGGGGATGAGGCGCCGATGAGTAACCGTCAGGCTATCGAAGCGATAGACAGATATCTTCAAAATGTCATGGGTAACCATAAGTTACCATTTGGCGGTAAGTGTGTTGTGTTTGGTGGAGATTTTCGCCAGATTTTGCCCGTCGTTAAGACGCCGGGTGATTCTCGGGCGGCAATCGTAGGTGCTTGCCTAAAAAGCTCGCATCCATGGCAGAATATAACTAAATTATCGTTAAAAATAAATATGCGTGCGTCCATGGCACCAACGACAAATGACAATAGAATAAACGGCATGAACGAATCTATTGTGTTCGGCTGTCCATTTGTCGAGTGGTTATTGAGGTTGGGCGACGGTCGTATACCGTACGCCGATTTTTCTGATCTACCACATATACCAACCAACCTCATCCAAATACCCCCTCGACTAATGGTAGGCTCATTGGAATTGCTAATAGACTTTGTCTACGGCAATTTGAATGGCACAATCGACGGAAAGCGAGCAATATTGTGTCCGACTAATAGTTCCGTCAACGCGATTAATGCACAGATTCTGGATCGGTTGCATGGTCAGGTTACGTCCTATTTCAGCATTGACACATACGATGGGGGACATGATGACAACTTTCACGTTCCCCAGGATATGGTCAATGCGTTAGAGGTACCAGCGCTGCCGCCCCATGAGCTCAAGCTCAAACCTGGGGCGATAGTTATGTTGCTTCGAAATATCGACGTGACCGCTGGACAATGCAACGGAACCAGACTCAGAGTTATTTCGTTGGGTGAGCATTTAATTGAATGCGAAATTCTTGTGGGAATATCGAGAGGTCGGGTGGCGTGGATTCCTAAGATTAAAATGCAAGCTCAGGACACCACGATGCCACGAAAGGTTGAGCGCTTCCAGTTTCCGTTGCGTTTGGCTTTTTGTATGACGATTAATAAGTCGCAGGGGCAAACGTTCGAACGTGTCGGGATCTACTTGAAAATGCCATGTTTTACGCATGGGCAGCTTTATGTGGCATTTTCGAGAGTTGGACGACCTGACGATTTGCGATGTTACATCGAATGCAACAATAAACATGGGGGAATTCGGCATAAATCAACAAAACGATTTACAAGCAACGTCATCTACTATGAAATACTTGAGGCAAACGATCGCCGCGCAACAAGAATTTTTCAATTAGACACTGATGACGTTGCTGAATCACAATTATCAGGGAGGGCGCCCTCTGTATTGCCGCAAATGATTGGTTCAGCGTTAAATAACCGTCATATAACGCCCGCCATTGATGACGAAGATATGGAATTAGGTGAAGATTCATTCGACTTGCATCGTCGGATAAGCACATCACCTAGACGACTTACATCACCTATTTTATTTCAATCACCATTGTCATTATCATCATCAAATCCGATACAACAACGGAAAGCGGCTAATAATATAATAATTAGGACACAATCACCGACACGACGCCCGCACACTGGATACTCCGACTTATCCGATGATGACGTTAATGAACCGGCAAATGAATTTTTGCCATACCTTACCACTTCCCAGTTGGAGAGGCGAGCGGCTAAGTATGATCGGGCGGGAACTTCTCGGATGCCTAGATAATTTAAAACGAAAAATATTATATATTACATAGGTGCGTATTATAAGTACAATTACTAACTGACATATACATACTGCACCCTCCATAATTATGCAAAAATAAACTATAACCGTCACAAACGACTGACACAAAAACTTATTACGTACTTATAAATAATAATAATAGGTTTTAATATTACTTAGAAAAGCTTACAGGGTTTTTTTTTCTGGGTTGGATTTTTTTTTTAAATTGAGACAACTATCATATACAAGTAATTGTTAAAATAGTATTCAAAAATGCTATATTTTACAAAAGCTTATATTTAAAATTTATTTTTATTTATTATATTTTACTAATTTATTTTTATTAATTATATTTTACTAAAACGAACGGAGATATGTATGTTCATATTTTTACATCAAAATAAATGTAATGTATATTACAATCGAAAGTTCGAAAAAGTAAATATTAATGTTTTATTATTATAATAATAATAATGACTTTATTATTATTACTACTTATTATTATTAGTAACGATTATACTAATAATTATGCATGTTTTTATATTATACACGTATTATACAATTTTAAATTATAAATTTATTATACAATAAAATCTATAAGTAAAGCAAAATAATTCGGTGTAACATTATGCTTCGTCAGCCTAAAATTTTCATTAATACGTTAGCGTTCCTTTCAATATTCCAATACATTTTTTAGTGAAACTATTTTACGGTCCTTTGTAGGAGTAAGATCAAAGATAAACGTGGGATTTCAAGTGTTTGTAAATTTAGGGTGTTCGCATCCTATCTATATATATATATATATAATTGTTAACTAAATTAACATAATAAAATATACAACATATTATCAATGAATGTTCTTTTCAAGCTAAATGATGAAACTAAGTGAATATTATTTACTTTAATCATACATATCTTGATTGCGTTATGATCTATTACAGAACTCCTGTTTATTGTAAAAATTATTAAAGTATGTTTGTATATTTACTTTAATCATACATATCTTGATTGCGTTATGATCTATTACAGAACTCCTGTTTATTGTAAAAATTATTAAAGTATGTTTGTATATTTTTAAAAAATAAATACAACTAATATCATCATCATCATCAATACTGTCATGTGATATGCTTGGCATAATCATTGGTGCTCGCCTCATGAATAATATTATATTTATTATACATTTTTCATCAGGAATTTGCACATTTTTACACCAAAAATTTTTTTTTTGGTGTGTTTTATATTTACATCACTGATTTTATCATCCTCACACGATTAATAGTCTATTGTTAACGCGCCACAGCATCGTCAGATCGTATCGATAAAAGCTCGGATATATATCACGAATATCGGCAAATATACTTGGGGTATCGTTTGCATTGTTATTAAAAAAAAAACTTAAAAAAATACAAAAAAAAATTAAAATACAAAATCCTAAAAAAAAATTTTTAAAAATAAAAATGTTCACAAAAAAACCACACGCAGCCGACTGCTTACTATTGTCTTTGACTTTTTTTAGGTGACGTATTACAATTTTTATTGTATTACTACATGACCAAAAACGCGCAAAAAAAAAACAAACCAATCACAAACCTTTAAATTATATAAAATTAATTAAAATTTTAAACAACTAAACCTATTTATGTGATTTTATTTAAACATTATAACATCATCACGTATGTTTTAAATATTGATAATCTTTATGATTATGAAACTGAAATCATTGGTGTCATTGATGCCATAAATACAAAATGTGCGATTAAAGATCGCATCGTCGTCAGTATTTAATAATATTAACAATCAATATTGTTATTATATTATAAATATTATCACGGGAAATGGATTTTTTTTTATATTGGTCGGCTTTTTTTCCATTTCTTTTATAAATTTAGGTTAAGTTGTTATTATTATTGTTCACACCTAGAGCGTACAAGGTCGAAACATTTCTGTTCATAATGTCACTGACAATGAATCTGGATCGTCCTTATAATATCATACTCAATTATGCGAATAATATAATAATAAGTAATTCGGTGAACTGAGAGTCCGAGACTTTATTACGCTCCAGTCCAGCGATGCTTTGTTCTCTCCCTGAAATAGCGGGGTACCCCTCGTAAATGGCTGAATGAGTTTACGAGATGGCACAAAGTAACTATTCTTGGAGTACACTACACAACACCAATGCTACATACAAATCTACTATTAGAGCACACTGACAAAAATAAAGTCTCTCAAAATTTTAAAACATTTCGAATTAATATACCTTCATTGAATCGAAATGTTTTGGCAATTGATTATAATTTGGCAAATAAGGTAATCAATTGTCCGTTATTGTCTTTAATATTTAATTTTTCTTAAATAATTGTCGATTAGTCGATAATTATTTAATTTAAATTAATATTATTAATAGGCCGTATGACGCCGATGAGTCTATGGAAGGACGAAACAATCGATTACAATATTAGGTATTTTTAAAAATTAAAATATATCGACTAATTTTTATTTTTGTTTTTAGATCATTTATGAAAGCAGGAAATACCGATGACATATTAGGTGGAACGCACAATGAATAGGATGAGGACATATTTTCATAAATAAATAGTGTCAATATTCAACATCTGATACAATAGTAACTATTTTATTTGATTAAAATATGAAATTATGAGATAGCCAAAGTGTCCGGCTGGACTAATAAGATAACTTTGCGTCGAAATCATTTTTACTGGGTCGATCGAAAGTGTGTTTGTGTATTTCGTTGATTGTCTTGAAAAAGACGATAACCATATTTTATGAAATAGTTTGATTTGCACTTGACCGCCTTCTTGTACATGACCATTATTGAATTCGAGATATTCAGAAAATTTCACCCCAGTTTGAGTGGTCCACCATCTTCGTAGCTTATGTTTTTACAGAGTTTCAATAGACGAAAAAAATTAGTCGTTATTTTTCATTTATTTTTTATTAATTTAAATTTATTACGAAACGCCGATGTGAGTGTGCCTTCAACCTCCGTAGAAGCCAGACGTTCGATCGCCCCAGCTGTCCCTCTGTGGCAGAGATCTGAACTTCTACCCGCCAATTTTCAACATCACGCCGTGTTCAATATACGAAGATACGACAGTCAGTCTGACGAGTACGATGAGTAATACTGGAAACAGGACCCTTAATCAGAACCTATCAGTCTGACGAGTTCGACGTGGAATACAGAATACAGGACCACAAAAACCTCGGAGACTATCAGTCTGACGAGTACGACGAGGAATACAGGATACAGGACCATGTTCTCGGATATTTCGGTTCTGCCTTCATGAAGGCATTTACCGGAGATTTAGAGAGCTAATACACTTCACTAATTAATTTGACTTTTTTAGCGCTGCTAGAGCCAGCACGACCTGGACAGCAGTGCAGAGAATCCACCAACACCCACGAAAAAAATTAGTCGTTATTTTTCATTTATTTTTTATTAATTTAAATTCATTACGAAACGCCGATGGAGGATTATCTACCGTATATGTATACTGAAAATTTCAATGGGCAATATCTCTGTAAAAACATAAGCTACGAAGATGGTGAACCACTCAAATTGGGGTGAAATTTTCTGAATATCTCGAATTCAATAATAAAATTCAGTTATAAAAATACGGTCAAGTGCAAATCGAACTATTTCATGAATTATATTTTAAAAATATGCTATATTTCTATGAGAAGGATGTGTATATATGTCTTTTTTATAAAGCATTTATTTGTGCATTTAATCCTTCATTACGTTTCTCTACAAACTTATCCGTTCACGAGATATTAGCATATTTTTAAAAAATAATTCATGAAATAGCTCAATTTGCACTTGACCTGCTCTTTGCAATTGAATATTATTATTGAAATCGAGATATTGAGAAAATTTCACCCCTCTTTAAGGGGTCTATGTTCTTCGTATCTTATGTTTTTACAGTATAGAGTAAATTTAATTATTAAATGTTGTTATAAAATCGCTGTGATAAAAAATAAATAATATTTCTTATAAAACAATATTTTGTCTAACCATAGTTTTTACAATAAAATAATAATCATGCAATTTTATTACCGAATCGCGTCTTTAAATAAAAATAATACTTCTTTATATATCCGCATAGAAATTAAATATGGGTTACATCAGTTATTATTTCTTAGAAAACGAGCTGACGTAACAAACGGGGATTCACGGTAGTAAAAATATCTATCGAAAACACAAAGAAATGTTATTCTAATACCTGCCTTTCTCCCATTGGTCAAAACGCAAAAACCGCTTGGACCGTCCGTCCGCTGAGATATAGTCTGCAGGCAGTTGGACCGTCCGTCCGCTGAGATATAGTCTGCAGGCAGAGAAATCAGTCTGCTTGGCGGGAGCGTCGTCGATGCTTCACGATCTTAAAATGAATTTATTTCTAAAATAATATTGTCGATTGCGGAGCGAATAATTTTCGATAGGCTAAAAGAGAATTCTTTTATCCGTCTTTTAAAGCATAGTATGCATTTTTAGGATTGATAGTTTCGCCTTACTTTCAATTTAAATATTACAATGCAAATAGAAATTTTATTCGGGGAAAAGTCAATTAAAGAACATATAATAATCCAAGGAGTTTTTTTCTTATGTTAAAAAAGTAAAAAAACCGATTGATTTTTAAAAAAGTTAAAGGTATTATCATAATAGTTGTAAAATACAAAAACATTCGACTGAAAACAAGCACGGATTTGTCTTGGAATTTTTAAAAGTCGTTAGTTAGAAAGTGGAGTGGGCGGAGCTTGCTAAGAGAGTTGTTTGTGTAATAAAAAGAAGCAGCATTAAACGGCGAAATTTAGTCTTGATACAACGACGTTACTGTCAACCAAAGGGACCAAAGCTTTTACAAAATACAGAAGTTCGCAGTAGTTAATTATTGGAAGAACATAATAATTAATTAATCGGCTCTTTTCAGAGCCATAAAATTAATTAAAAAGAAATTTTGTAATTCATTTATTTCGAGAATAAAATTACAAATACACAATTAAAATTTGTTTAAATTCTCTAAAGCGACAAATCTTGTCGAAAAATTGTTTTTTTGTATTTTTTCTATCAAAATGAATCATATAGGTCTGGTGTGGTAAATATTTAGTTTAATTGATATCCATCTGGATCGAACATGCACGAATAATTTTTTTTTAAAAAGAAATTTTGTAATTCATTTATTTCGAAAAACAAATTACTAAATTATTTAGAAATATATTAAAATTAATTATCATAAACATATGGAACGGTTTTCTTTTAAATGTATTTAAATTTTTAAAAGTCGTTAGTTAACCTTTAAAAATAAAATAAATAATACAATTTTATATGGTAAAATGTTATATTATATCCTATGTAATTTGGTAAATTGTAAGAAACCTTGCACATTTCTTTCAGTAATGTTACTTCCTATTTAGATTGGATATTATTGTTATTTTAATTTTTGAAAAGCTAAAAATATTACCACGTTCTAATATCAGTATCCTAAAAAAATTGTATATAGAGTATACCTAAATAAGAAATAAACGCAGTTTATCATGCAGAACATTTAAATAATCATCTATTGTGCAATACTTATTGAAACTTTTTTTAGATTCCAACTAGAAGACTTCTAAAAAGAAAAAAAAACAAATTTAAAATGTGAGTAAAAAAAACATTTAACGTTCAATTTAATTATATTTCTATAGATATAAATAATGAGTAATTTCAAATTTTGAATATTTGAGATAGACAAAAAATAATAGTCAAATTCCGAAATAGTTCGATTTGTAGTTGACCACTTTCTTGTACCTGAACATTATTATTGAATTCGAGAAATTTATATTTTGTTCGCTATCCGGAAAGACGGCAACCATTTAAGGACATGTTCCGACGACTGGAACATAATTTCAAAATATACGGCTTATAGACTTATAATAAATAAAACAAGGAAAATGAAGAAACATTTAAATAAATCGCCTAGGAAACAAATATCATCCATGGTGTGTTATATGTTTGAAAAGAGAATTTAAAATGCTATCTTTTAAATTAAAAAAATTAGGTTAGGTCCGATAACGCTTTAACCTAACCCTGTATACTTATTTAGAAAACGGCAGATTATTCAACAATTATTATAAATAAACTTCTGTAAACATTTTTCTGTATCTCTTTTAACTAAGAAAATATAGGGTAATTTAGATATTTTCCATTTTTTGATTTTCCCCCGTATCTCTTAAGCGAGCCAAAATTTTCAAATTTTGATTTTACCATTTTAAGTTTGGCCCGAAAGAGCACATGACACCTACAATTTTTTGATAGCACTAACAATTATGGAGATACCCTATAAAAGTGTCGAAACTAGGACACCATGTATGTACATGCTAGAGGCAATTGTTACTCTACTGGATTTTATAAGCGATTAAAATTATATGCACGTAGCTGAGACAAATATTGAAGACATGGAGTTTTAGTAACATATTGATGATGTTTCAATAGTATTTTTTTTAAATTCCTTGTGTAGTTATTCACATTCCCAATAGAAATTTCTGAAGGTTCCGGAAGTAACAAGTTGTTAATTGAGATTGCTGTTCTTTCTTTTGTAAAAATCGTGACGATAGTTTCAATCTGTGGGTCGTCACTCTATTTTTTGACAATCAAAAAACCTTGGTACTACTTTTGGCCTAAGTCTGATTTTTCCGTTCTTCATTGTCATCATCTAAAATAAATAGCGGCGAAGCGTGGACGGAAGATTAAATCGTTATCGAAGAACTTATCAACAATACTGAAACAGCTTGAGATATTGGATTAAAAGCGACATGTTTTAAAATTATTTTACATTATACAGGGTGGCCCAAAAAAGTGTGACAGCATAATGTTATATTTTTTTAAATGGGACACCCAGTATTTTAGTGCATATTTAGGTTCGTATTACTGTCGTTTATAAGTGCCTCAAATTTTATTAAATTTGGTTTTTCGGAGAAATAAATTAAAAACTAAAAAAAAAAGGTTTTGCAGTCCTGAATATAAAAATAAAAAAATACAATCCAGAAATATTTTTTTAACCTCGGCATATATATATATATAAGTTATGTCCAGCCGTTTTCGAAATAATTATAAATATCATAAATTATGTTGTTTAAATAGAGTTTTTATTAGGAAATTTTGTTATAGGCGACTAGACTAATAATTGTAAACTAAAGTAAAAGTTGAAAATAGCTTCCATTTACTCTTAGAGTTTACCGTATTTTAGTTATTTCGATATAAATTTTAAAAGCATTTTGCTACTCTTATTATTTAATTTTATTTTTTATTCTTAATCGAGTTGCCATGATTTATTTTTGTTTAGATTGTCACTATGACAGTTAAATAAAATTATTTACATTTGTTCAGTCGTCGAAATTAAGTACTACCTTAGACAAAATGTCGAATTTTAGATATGGTAAATATGATTTTTATACTGGGTGAATGTGCAAGAAATTGCCTCCTCGCGAGCCGAGTGTATGCTGAAAGATATCCAGATATTGAGAGAAAGCCGAGACCAAAAACCTTCGAGAAGATGTTGCAAAGATTTGTAGCAACAGGAAGCACTGCTTACACAAAAAGGATGATAATCAATAAACCCGTTATTAATGAAGAAAATGAATTAAGAGTTCTGTTGGCAGTAGAGGAAAATCATTAAATTAAGTAAAAGGAAGCTATTTTGAACATTTACTTTAGTTCACCATTATTAGTCTAGTTGCCTATAACAAAATTTCCCATTAAAACTCTATTTAAACAACATAATTTATGATATTTACAATTACTTCGAAAACGGCTGGATATAACTTATATGCTTGTATTACAAAAAAAAATTGTCTATGAATTCTACGTCAAATAGCCAAATAATATACAGGGTGTTCCATTTGAAAAACTTGAGAAAAATTATTTTAAAGTGTGGGGTTTTTGAAAGCTTATTAGAGCACCCTGTATAAAATAAATAAACGCGATTACATTCATAGTATCTCTAGACCTCTTGTCATAAATTTTACTTAATGTCAAGGTTAAAACACAATAGTTCTGGATTGTTTTTTTTTGATTTTTATATTCAGGACTGCAAGACTTTTTTTTTAGTTTTTAATTTATTTCTCCGAAACTACAAAACCAAATTAAATCAAATTTGAGACACTTATAAACGATAGTAATACGAACCTAAATATGCAATAAAATACTGGGTGTCCCATTTAAAAAAATATAACATTATGCTGTCACACTTTTTTGGGCCACCCTGTATAATGTAAAATAATTTTAAAACATGCCGCTTTTAATCCAATATCTCAAGCTGTTTCAGTATTGTTGATGAATTCTTCGATAACGATTTAATCTTCCGTCCACGCTTCGTTTGCGGACCCTGTATATGTATATCATATATTTTGTAGTCTGCTTTCACATTCACATATCTAAACTTCCGTTAAAGCATCGGTTTTTCTAATATTTACTATAAATAATTATTGACCAAATTTAGCAATATTTGGGCGTGGTCCTAAAAAAAAAAATGTACCCTCCGAAGGTTTCTACTGCGGGGGGCTTTTTTCTCAACTTTTCCCATCTTTCTATTAAATCCTGTATCCGCGATTGAATGACGCTGGAAGTGTTAAGGCACTCGGGAACCACACAATATAAATAAATATTTATTACAATCACTCATTGTAATCCGGCAAGAAGATTAAAAAGATACAATTTAACAATCAAATGACGTTTTCATACAGAAACACGCGCTATACGCTTCGAAATCTCAACTGTCTTCCGACCAGCATACAGGGTGTTATGGAAATGACGTATTATATTTAAACCGGCAATTACTGAGATAAAGACAAATTGAAGAAAAATACCCATAAACGGCGCTTTCAATTCATTCAGCGGTAAAAGTGACCTGACGTCAAACCAGAAAAACACCTATGTGGCACTGCGGTACATGTAAGCAATCAAGGAATTCTGGCCGGTGTTGTCATATGTAGGTACACCTTAAACTCTTTAGAAAAAATAAAATAATTTAAACACATTTCCATTCTGTAATACGTTTTTGTACAATTAATTGAAGAACATTTACGACGGACTATGTTTTAAACAACCCGAAAAAACATATCGAATAGTAATAGCCACGTACGTCACTAGATCAAAAGCCAATGACCTCTTGATGCCTTACATCGCCTGAGCGAAGTAGTTTCATATAGCGCCACACGCTTGCGGTGTGTTAGTTGAAGACCAACCAGCGGCCGGATACGTTGTGTCTCGTCGATCACCAACACACTCTCAGCAATCCGCCCTGTTTTTTCGGTTTACGCGTGTATCTTGCCCGTCTATAAATAATCTTTGAATATGTTTTTATTGACTCGTTTCTTTTGGACGTCAAATTTCGTCGCGTGTAATAAAATCTAATAATCTCTAGTATAATCTGTATTATTGTATTTTCAAAAGCTAACTATCGGTTCTGTTTCACTATTACTGTGTGTACATAAAGTGTTTCCAGGAGTGTTCCCATGAAAAAGAAAAAAAACTGATTGTGTTTGTGCCTGGATTTCCTCGTTCTTTAGGTACAAAGATAAATACAAGTAGGTAGAAAATAATTTATTTTTATAATTTTATATGGAATTTCAATTTTACATTAAGTTTGGCAACATTGCCATTGGCTCTGGGTGAAATGTTGTACAGTAGTGCGGACTGACCTGTGAGTAAGAGTGTTTGTTATCCCATTTGTAAAACGGTCGATTTAAAAAAAAATAAAATATGTAGCGCTTCTCTAGGACACCCAAGGAGTCACCCATTTAAATATAATATGTAATCATTTATTTAAGGGCTTAAAAGGCCGAACAAAAATCTAAAAATTTGGAAATTGCCTTAAAAAGTGTTCTACTTTCGGTAATACTTAGTTTACAAAAATTATTTCAGATTATTGGGATATTTAGTGGGAAACGTAATACTCCGGTTTGAATAGAATAACCTATATGCAAGAGAAAATATTTCCTAATAACCTGAAGGAAAATAATGACTAAACATAATTGGCTGTATATATTAATATGCTAAAACAGCCATTCTCAGGGCTATTAATAGACTCCGTCAAGCGCTGAATTATTAATAATGTTTGGTGCCTATAGTCAGGCGACTAGCATTCTTTGCTTATTTCCTTAATAAGGGCTTTCTTTTCCCTGTAATTCTTATGTTCGATACAAAAGAACTCTAAAGGCGGCGACTGACTTGTAACAAAACGGCGTAATGTAACATGTTACGAAGCTCGCTGCGAATGTTACATTACAGCAACCCGTTCAGGTCATTTTTATATCGTAGCGAATGCTCGCGTTTGAATGCTCGATTCGCGAGTGATCCACCATTCGTCTTCACGAGGATGACGAGGATCTCAAAGATTTGCATTTTCTCTATAGTTCTCAATAAAAAGCAGGATTTTCTCACGATCCCAGTGCATCCCGATTCACACAAAATGCAAAACCTCAGAAAATGAATTTTATTTACATAATAAAATGAGAAAAAGCGCCACTTTCCCATAAGCTCGCAACGAACAAATTAATCCAGCGACTGACTAGAGCCGAACACTTCAGAGGGATTCGCGAAAAAACCTACAACCCGCTGGAGCAGCGGCGAGCGCGAGCTGCGAGCCAAGAATAGCTCGGCGCGCCGTTTTGTTACAAGTCAGTCGCCGGCTTTATGTGTATTTTCTGCTCTTGTTCCGATACTGTCAAATTTTAGACATTTTATGAAAATGCAAGGAAATGTAAAAAATGTGCAGTATATTAACCACCATAAGACAACTTTGTGCAAATTCTCTAGCCTTATTAGTTATAAAACTATAGGAACGAGAAGAACAGGTTCATTGTTGGTAATTACAACAAGAGACCGATTTATCATTTCATACAGTGTCGCATAATAAGTATAGTTGTTGCAGAATTATACCGTTGACTCTTACTGCCATAAATAAACTACCTGATTAAACCCTATTGTATACGCCTGAACCTCTTCAAAGCTCAATAAATGGGATCAGGGCCGGCTTGAAAATGTTTACCACACCACATGATTTATTTTTATAATTTAAAATAAATAGATAGGTATTTTTAGTTTTAGGTAGGTACCTATAATAAATGTAAAATAATGATAACAATTAATGATAATTGAAAATAATATAATTTAAAAGTATAACTATTGGGATAACAAGTACAATAAAAATGAATTAAATTCTAAGAAACTATTGATAATTTATTCAAAATTTACCTCTGTATCACTTTCACTATCTTCATCTAAGCCTAAACTTATAATTAAGGGTTGAACATTTGTAATCATACAATTGTAAGAATTTTCCACCTTAAGTACAATGCTGTACACAGTTTTTCCAGCTGTCTGCAGAAATTTTTCTTACTTCGTTTTTAATTAATTCTACTACAGATGCATTTAATGTAGGAGAAATATTATTTCTCCTAATATTGGATTTTAATTGGTGCCATATTAGCTCAATAGGATTGAATATACAATAGCACGGAGGAAGACGCAACACTGTATGTCCATTTTCTGCTGCAAGTTTGTCACACTCGTATTCATTATTTTTTTTAAAAGCTTTTAATACTTCTAGCAGTTCTCGTTTTTCGCAAGTTTCTTCAAAATATAAATCATTTCCAATCATAAAATTTTGAATTTCTGCTTTTGTATTATTAGAATTGCTTCCTTTTAAAAATGACACTTGAAGATGCCCCCCTATCAGCACAATTCCAAGGACGCCACATTCTACCACTAATAAGCCTAACTAAAAATTACTCGCCGGAAAACCACTAAAGATTAAAATTATTAAAAATCACTTTGTATTTGTATATGCATCTGGCATAGGTATAAATTGAATTTGTATACCTGGTCCGGCTCTGCTCGAAAAGGTTTTAAAATTTGGGATTTCCTTATTTATTTTATGGTCGAGGGGATAATGAGGTTTTATTGCAGTCAAAAGATCAACGGTATAATTCTGCAAATACTATATCTGTATTGTATGACTGCAAATTGGGTAATATTTTATAACAAATTAAAATGGAAAAAATTTGTGAAACTGTGAAAAAAGGATCAGGTACTTTATCAGGTAATTTATTTTATTAATACAAATAAAATTTGACTCTTAAAGCCAGCACTTTTAAAAGAGACATTGAGTTTTACATTTTCTAAGTATACCGAATTTAAAAAAGTTAATTACAGCAACGTATACTATACGTATACTAGGGGTATTTGAATGAAGATGGGCAATTTAAGGCACAAAACGTCAGAAAACCAAGTGTGTTATAAAAATATCCAGGCATAATGGAAACAAAAAAACATCCATTCCTTTAGCCCATTCAGTGACAATGATAGAAACGTATGATAACTTAGCAATCATATTAAATCGTGCTAAATATGAACAGTATCAGTGGGATATCTGTGGAGATTTAAAAGTGATAGGTATATTGTTAGGGGTTTGCGGGGGTTTTACAAAGTATTGCTGTTTTTTGTGTTTGTGGGACAGTACGGCAACAAAAGAACACTACAGTAAAAAGGATTGGCCTCATAGAACTGCTTTTGAACCTGGTACTTCAAACATTAAATATGTCCCCCTTTTTAAACCCAAAAAAGGTGCTGCTACCGCCTCTCCATATTAAGCTTGGACTAATGAAAAACTTGTCATGGACAAAGAAGGTAGTGGTTTCCAGTACCCAAGAGAAATATTTCCTCGCCTAAGTGATGCAAAATTAAAAGAAGGCATATTTACGGATAAGGAAGCTCCTAGATAATCTCTGGTGTCAAGAACAATTAAATGAAAAGAAATTGGCAGCTTTTACGTGTTTTGTACGTGTAGTGAAAGGATTTCTGGGCAACAAGAAAGATGAAGACCATAAAAGACTCATAACTGTTGAAACTTATGAATTATTAGGGTGTCGCATGTCTCTAAAAATACATTTTTTGCACTCCCATTTGAATTTTTCCCGGAAAATTTGGGTGCAGTAAGCGATGAACAAGGAGAGAGGTTTCACCAGGACATCAGGACGATGGAAACAAGATACCAGGGACGCTGGAACCCATCTATGTTGGGCCACCACTGTTGGTGTTTAAAACGGGATGATGCTACAGAACACAAAAGGAAAAGGGAAACGTTTTTGTCGCTGTATCATATCTTGTGCAATATATTTTTTATTAACATAACAACCAATCCTCAGTAATGTTTTTGCATAGATGCCACATGTTTTATATGTTTATATTAAATAAATATATTAGATTGTAAAAATATGTCGTCTCTTCTTATTTCTCCACCACCCACCCCTTATAACAAAAAAACTGTACGTGTTACAGTAATTAGCTTATCATTTTCAGATTTAGGACTCTAAAATACTACAGACAAACCTATTTTCATCAATGTTACTTTACAAAAATTTAAATTTGTCGACTTGTGTTATTATGGTCTCAAAATGTCTCTTTAACTCAAAATAAAAATAAATCAATATATATTTTCAAACCGACCCTATACCCATTGATAGGGGTTTAAGGATTTAGGGGTAAACCCAATAAGGATTAATCAGGTAGTTGATGTATTGCAGTTACAAAGTCAACGGTATATCTTGAACCACAATATACCTTTAAACCACCGTTCTGATACTTGCGATAGAGAGAACTTGCAATATTCCCCGAGAAGTTTAGCTCTACATGGCGGACATCCAAATGGTCATTTAGTTACGTCATTAAAACGTCGTAAAAGTAAAGTTGTGGAGTGTTGGTCAGAAAGTGTGGCGATTTTCTGATAAACAAACGAAGCGTGCATGGTCGGTCACAAATGAAGCGCGGAGAAGGATGTCGGAAAAGGGTTTGTAAGAATGATGCGATTTAGGGAGCTGATTTTTTTCTTTTGCTCGACTGATTCATTGTACCAATTTAAATGAACAAGATTCGCCAAAGAAAAGTTTTTGTAATGTATTACGATTTTTTTAATTCAAAATGACATAAATTGTAGTCGTTAATATTGACATTTCCATCGATTAGGTACTCTTTGTAAGATGGATGGGACTGCAGACTGGTTCCGTATTCTTTTTTTCTCGGTAGTAAAGGGTAGACGTTCATATCTGACCATCAGAAAATACTTTTGCTTCAACTCTACACGGAAAGAAAAAGTTAAATTTACTAACCGTATATGTGACTCGAATAACTTTATTAAGAAATACCATTAAATTATAGCAAAATTATAACCAAAATTTCAACAAAATTTTTTGTAAAATTACTAAAAAGTTTTTGTAAAATTTACTTAAACCTTTTGTAAAAAATTTGAAGATGCACGTTAATTCCCAAGTGGTCACCCATCCAAGTGGTCACCTAGCGTTGTTTCGCTTGACTTCTTCGAACGATGGTATATTTGCTGTATGAGTTCTCCACCTATCATCAGTTGCGAAGATCGAAATTATTAAGGATTTGTTTCAATTGAAGTAAGAGCACATTATTTCATCAGTCTCGCGATTTTCCTTATGGTAGATTTTAGGCCGAAGTTTAGAAATGAACTGTGCTCAATTAAAATTGATTTTATCCTTGGAGAAATTATTTTATATCGTGTTTCGAAATATCGATAAATAATTTAAGAAATTTTATAAATTGCATAGAATTACATACTACAAAAGGGCTTATATTTACCATTGAAATACACTTCTAATGCACATTTTCGTTACACTTGATAGACCAGCATGTCATATTTTAACTTACGTTGGCTGTAATAATTAGGACAACCTGATTTTTTACCATTAATTAGAAATTATAAAAAAACTTCGAGAACCTGAATATTTTGACTGAAACACACGACTGACTGTGTTCCTTTTGGTTTTTTTTTCAATACCCGTCAGTTTTTTTTTTTACAAACACAAGCACTATAGGAAAAATCCTTTAGGGCAATCTGGGAGTGGTGCGTGTGCGCAAAAAGCGATTCACGTTGGTTTTAAATCATTGGAGGTTATATTCGTTGGGAAAAACGACCTTGGGAAGGTCGTTCCATAAAGTTGAAGTCCTCCAGATGAAAGAATTCTTAAATATAGAAGTTCGAGGAGTACTAAGCTTAACCACATATGGATGGGCGGCAGTAGTTCGTCGTGTATTTCTGCTATTCGCCGCTCTGGACGAAATTAAGAGGGCAAGGTCAGCCGAGCACTTTCCATGAAAATATCTGTAAAAGGGAGTCAAATGCCCAACCTGTCTTCGATGTCGAGGTTCTTCTTCAGCTCGTGGTCTTCGATCAGACGAATGGTCCTGCTTTCGATGGAATCCAGTAGCCGAAGAGTACGTTTGCGTGCACAGCTCTAGACATGAGAGCAGTACTCTAGTGATGGTCGAATCTGGGCTTTGTATAGTGTCAAAAGTTGTTGAGATGTGTACAACTTTTTGGTTCGGAAGACTACACCAAGTTTCTGAGAAGCTATCTTGGCGATTGTCACAACCTGACTTATGACCTACTAAAAAACTCTATATTTTTTAAAAAACCTCGACTAAAATGTTGATACTAAAAATAGAGTATGATATATTTCTTAGGATCTTGTTAAAAACTGAATTATATTATTAAAAAAAATATAGGGTGATATCCATTCACAAGAAAACTATTGAACGTAGAACAAATCGGAGGATCACTAGATTCAACGGGTGGGGGGGTAATCCCAGAATATAAAATTTTCAAAAACATTCCGCATATCAAAAACGAGGAGGTCTAGAAAAATTCTAATTGGAGCATCATCTGTTTTACAAAAACGTAGCACAGGGCTGCGGGAACCGCATCCTTCTATCTTTACTAATAATGGAGTTACAAAACCACCGAAAAATGGACAGCCTGTACGGATCGGAGGTCATCGATAACACAGGCCAACAAAATAAAAAAAAATTTTGGTGCCTGATATTTGAGAACTGATTTTAGATATACTTAATGTGCTGATTCTAAAACTGGCATCAGCTCTAGTTTTTGAGATAGAGACTAATTGAATTTAGTTCTAATAAAAGGCAAAAATAACTAAATCTACATCTCTTTAAAATTCAAAATAGAAATTTGGTATTCAAAACTAGGATCTAATTAGCCTAATATACCTGAAATTGTCAGTAAACCAATATTCCTACTTAATCCTATTAATTTTATTCCCTATTTTATATTTGGAATTCCCTATGATCCGATCTCCCCATACCTGCTCAACCCCGACTAATTGGTTTTGGAAACATAGTACCTTTTGTCTACCTTTATCTTTCTCGACTTAGTATATTGTGTAGTTTTTGCAAATAAAGTTGTGTCATAATTTTGTGTACATTTTCGTCGTTTTATAGTGTTAAAACTAAAACAATGGCATCCTCCAGCAGGCGTAGCTGTGTAAACTATCCAGATGTTTTTTGTTATGTATGTGGCGAATACACTTTGAAAGAAAGTAGAAAAACTATTTCTGAATTTGTGAAAAGGTCTTATCTTGCCTATTTTGGCGTTCATTTAGGAGATCAAGATAAATCCTGGGCTCCACATGTGGTGTGTAAAACATGTGTTGAACATTTGCGACAGTGGACAAGCAGTCTTCCTGAAATCCCGGAAGATGATACAGAAACATCAACGTCTGATGAAGTTCAAAGAATGCAATCAGAAAACGACAGCGAATTTGAAGCAGATTTAACAACTCCTGAGTGTTTTAATCAACAAGAACTGAACGATCTCGTTAGATACCTATACCTCTCAAAGGAGTGTGCTGAATTACTTGCATCCAGACTAAAAGAAAAGAACCTTCTTTATCCAGGCACTAATGTTACATTTTATCGTAAGAGAGAAAAGGATCTGCTGCCTTTTTTCACTCAGGAAAATAAGCTGGTATTCTGTAACGATATAAAAGGACTCCTATAAAAAATGGGTTTGCCAGAATACACTTCAGACGATTGGCGCCTTTTCATTGACAGTTCAAACCGTAGTTTAAATTGTGTCCTTTTACATAACGGTAACAAATATGCCTCAATTCCTATTGGACATTCTACTACCATGAAAGAGGAGTATAAAACAATATCATAAGTTTTGAAACAAATTAAATACGAAGAACATCAGTGGGCAATTTGTGTTGATTTGAAAATGGTGAACTTTCTCCTTGGACAGCAAAGTGGATATACAAAATACCCCTGTTTTTTATGTCTTTGGGACAGCAGAGCTAAAGATCAGCACTGGGTTAAGAGAAAATGGCCTTTAAGAGATACTATCGTTCAAGGAAAACAAAACGTAGTGAATGAACCTTTGGTTACGAGAGAAAAAATCTTACTACCACCCTTGCATATCAAATTGGGGCTTATGAAGCAGTTTGTGAAAGCGTTAGATCGAGATGGAAATTGTTTTGGGTACTTGTCAAGTAGGTTTTCTAGGATTAGCACGGAAAAACTAAAAGCTGGTATATTTGATGGTCCTCAAATAAGGCAACTTATGAAAGATCCACAGTTCACCACATCAATGAATGAGGCTGAATCTAACGCTTGGGTTTCATTTGTTCAAGTAGTTAAAAATTTTCTTGGAAATCACAAAGCAGACAATTACTTAGAATTAGTGAAAACTATGCTTGCAAATTTTCATATTCTCGGTTGTAGCATGAGTATAAATGTTCACTACCTCTATAGCCACTTAGGTCGCTTTCCAGAAAATTTAGGTGACGGTAGTGAAGAACAGGGAGAAAGATTCCATCAGGATATTAAAACTATGGAAGATCGATATCAAGGACGATGGGATAGCCACATGATGGCCGACTTCTGTTGGAGCCTTCAGCGAGACTACACCGGTAAACTCCATGCTAGAAAGTCGTATAAAAGAAAATTTGTAGGTGATAGTGACTAATATGAGTATGAATGTATGTTAAGCTACTTTTCATAATAAATATTTAATTATATATGTTTTTGTTTTGTTACTGGCAATAGTCATAGTTGTAACGTAAAATATATAATAGAGGTTAAAAAAAGTAAATAATTCCTATTTTAAAAACTAGATCTGATAGACAAAATCTGATGGCTATTTCGGATTCTCCCAGGAACAATTAAAAAATCGCCGGCACCAAAATGTGTGTTGGCCAGTATAATCAATGAATGATGAGATAATTATTCGTCATTAGTTGCTTATAGGTGGACAATGATGATGCTCCACAGTAGGGTATAAAATAATGTCGTTCGCCCTTCTTCTGGTATATATTTTCTATGCTTTTACCGTCATATCACTAATAGTCCCTAATTTAAAAATTCGCTCCTAAAAAGCGCACCGCGGCAACGGCGTCTTAAATTAAACATTACGTGACATTTATTGGGCGGCCGGAATGTCAAAAATGCTTCCTAATAGAGATTAATGACAACGCGAGCTTCCCGCGCAGACTTAATTTTTAATAAAGATTTATGGCATATTAAATGATTTGTTTTAATTTTAAATTAAAGGGAAAGAAGTGACACGACTTTTACAAGTAAAACATGAATTTTTTTTATTGTCGGGGCAATGACAGGGAATTAGCTTACAAGGTTGCCATTCTTATAAGAAAAAATGTCAAGTTATTATTTTTTATTTGTCGTGTTCACATTTAAAAAATGTTCAAGTTAAACTGCCATGGAACTGTTAAATTGCAAATTGAAGATGTTTGCCCGCCCGGTGAGATAGGCGACGTGAAGGTTGCTCTTTGTGTTGACGCTTCGTCACTGTGCCGATGTTTCCGGTTAACAGGGTGGGGGCCCAAAAATAGCATGATGGTAGCTCCAAGGCTAAAATACTCCGAAGGTAAACTCGCCCCCCTATCGGATCTCCGGGCTGGGGCTGATTTTGGGGCCCCATCAAGCGAAGTTGATCAAACAACTACCATTTCCGACAATTTGTTGGGTTCCTCCAACAAAACTCGACGAAGAAATGGTGTGGCACCTGAAGTTGCTAATCAACCCAGAATTAGCAACTTCAAAATTGATTTCTGCAATATTAGAGGGCTTAACACGACCATCAATTCAGTTCACCAGCACTTACAATCTTCTAAGCCTCACGTGCTCGCACTGACCGCGACGAAGGTCAAATCGTCAACAAACATCGTCTGCTATTTATACCCTGGATAAAATTTTCATTTCCGATTTCGACGCAACCTCGGGGTCTTTTTATTCAATATTATATCTGCTGCCAACGTGAACTCACACTTGAACCGAAAGACTTTGATGTAGTGGTTTAAAATATCAACGCAGAAAATCACCAAGTTGTGGCAATCGCCAAGATTAGTTGCGCAGAAACTTGATGTAATCTTCCGAATCAAACAGTTGTACACACCTCAACAACTTTTGATACTATACAAAGCCCAGATTCGACCATCACTGGAGTACTGCTCTCATGTCTGGAGCTCTGCAAACAAACATACTCTTCGACTACTGGATTCCATCGAAAGGAGACCACGAGCTAACAAAGCGCCTCAACAGCTTAGAACATCGGAGACAAGTTGGTGATTTGACTCTCTTTGACAGATATTTCAATGGAAAATGCTCGGTTGACCTTGCCCTCTTAATTCCGCCCAGAACGACGAATAGCATAAATACACGACGAACCACTGCCGCCCATCCATATCTGGTACAGCTTAGAACTTCATTACTTAAGAATGTTTTCATCTGAAGGACTTCATCCTTATGGAACGACCTTACCGAGGACGTGTTTCCCAACGAATATAACCCCCAACGATTCAAATACAACGTAAATCGCTTTACTCGCACACGCGCCACTCCCAGAGTGTCTTAAAGGATTTTCCTATAGTGATTGTGTTTGAGCAAAAAAAACCATAACCTACATTTAGTGTTTTTTTTTTATTAACGATGGAAAAAAATAAAATTGGAAATAATAAATTTGTTTTTTTTTAAATTACTCAAAACTTAAAAATCTTACTAATACTTTTTGTATGGCATATTGACAGCCCTTTAATTGCGATATGGGTTTGTTCGTTGGGGTTTGTTCAGGTTTATTCATTTTCCCCATTTAATCGTTGTATCTGTTACCATTAACGAGATCCCATAGAGTTCCTCCTTATCTTGGGCGCCCTATATTTTGGAATATTTATTTATATATTATTAGGCTCCAAATACAGGCGGTAAATCTAGGGCAATCAGCACAGACTTGGCATCATTGGTTTCTGTAAAAACGATTTCTGTACAGAATGTAAACAATTTTGTCTCCCTTATATTCAATGTTCTTGGGAGAAACAGTATTTCATCTTTATACAATACAAAATTACCTCGTTTAAATTAAGGTATACTACATGACCATACAAATTATTTTCTTTCATAAATATTTATTGAATATTATTCTAATTCTGCTAAGCTAATCAAATATATAAAGTTATTGTGCGTGTAAAATATAATTATTATAAAATTATAATTATTATTTGGTTTCCATATGTAAATACTCCAATAATATAAACTGGTCGTGCCAAAAGGAAATTTATTTACTATAATTTATTATTTCCAATATCAACTGAAAACGTATTTAATCATGATTTTATTACAACAATAAATTATTTAAGCGAAATATATTTAGGGCTAAATTTAATAATCATAAAATATCATTAGTGGTTTTTATCCGAAAACCGATACGGTAGCTTGACGCGGTTAGGGTATAAATTAAATCATTTGTTGTCTTCCACGCATGCAGAAAGTATCACATTTCCCCACACATTTCCATGAAACGAAACAAATAAATGCGGAAATGTGCATTTTCCGTAGACTCGCTCGGTGGAAATGTGCAACTTTCTGCCTTTGTTAGATAAATAATATTTCACAGGGTAACTCCTTAAGGATGTCATTTTGTAATTATTATTACAATATTTTATAGGAAATGGTACAATAAAATCTTTGCTATAATGATTTACTATAGCGCTTGTTAAAATGAACTATATATTATAGTATTTACTTGATTTTACTAAATTTATTAGAAATTCTAACTATACTTTTTTAGAAGTTATGTTTACAATACGTTTATAATAAAATTAAAAATAATCTATTAGTATATTGGGATATATTAAAAATTAATAATTTAAAAACTACCGTACGTCATTAAGTCATAATAATACAACAAGGGCGTACTCTAATAGCACATTTTTTTTCTGTTCCGGATTTACTATATTCCCATATTTTACAATATACAAATTTTTACCACGTCTTCAACCTTTTGCATTATACAGGGTGTTCCTTAATGACGTGCTAATATTTCAGGGTGTGATTCCTTAGGTCATATTATAAAGAAAAGTTCATATGAACATATGTCCGCAACGGCTTAAATTTTTTGCTACAGGTTGATGAATTTTTATGTTTTAAATGGTTATTTTTTAATATCTCCGAAAGTACTTTAGATATAATTTTAAATTTTGGTAGGTGTTAATAGGATATAGAACAACAAATTTTAGTTAGAAAAGTTATTCAATTGTTCCACCAGTGGCGTCCCTGCAAACATATCCTCTGATATTTTTTACAAAAAAGATGGTACGCCTCTGACATTTTTCAATGTGGTTATTTTTTCTGATTAGCCTGTTCAATTCTACATGAAAACGGTCTCTTGAGTTTTTCTCGTCAGACTTGATTAAAACCACTAAATTCATATTTAAAATTCATTATTATTAACATTGATAAAATAATTAATGATAAATTTTGTTCCATAAAAATTGTTGGAAATGGCCACCTTCACTTAAAAGGCATGCTTCTGTCCGTCTTCGAATCGAATTGCCTACTCCAACAATTTTTATAAAACAAAATTTATCATGTGTCATTTATCAAATTATTTTATCATGTTAATAATAATGAGTTTCAATATGAATTTAGTGGTTTTAATTAAGAACGGTGCGTCTGACGAGAACAACTGAATAGACCGTTTTTATGTAGAATTGACCAGGCTAATCAGAAAAATATTCATATGGAAAAATATCACTGGCGTACCATCTTTTTTGTAAAAAATATCAGAGGACATATTTGCAGGGAAGTCATTGGTGGAACAATTGAATAACCTTTCTAACTAAAATTTGTGTTTCTATATTCTATTAACACTTACCAAAATTTAAAATAATATCTAAAGTACTTTCGGAGATATTAAAAATTAACCATTTAAAAAATAAAAATTCAACACCCTGCAGCAAAAAATGTAAGCCGTTGCGGACATATACATGCATCGAATAACATTGTAAGTGACAAATCGTATTCTTAGGGGAGAAGACATGAAAGTTTCGGTATATTGTTTTTCTATGATACTACAGGCAAAATACCAAAATAATCAGATACAAATAGGATGAAAGAGGCATTTAAAAAAAAAATTAAGCTAAAAACCAAATTTTAGGCTTTAAACATTGAAATTTATTTTGAACTCTGAGATTGGTCAAAATGCCACTTACAATGTTATTCGATTCATTTATCGATATGTTCATCTAAACTTTTCTTTATAAAATGTCTAAGGAATCACATCGTGATATATTAGCATGTCATTAAGGAACACCCTGTATACTCGCTTACTCGTAATAATTTCCACATAAAAATACTTCGTAAATTATAAAGATATTATTAGTCCCCATATATTTATCGGTCTCATTGAGTCCACAGTTATTTACCCTGAATTTATCTCCATTTGGCTTTTTTGTTCCTGATATAGGAATAGGACATGGCCTTTGTTATAAGCTTTGTGAGCGACATCCTCCTAAATGTTTTATGGGAACATCAAAGTTTATGTTCCGTCGCAATGTCAACGAGATCTTACACAGAGATCAACAGAAGAGAGCTAGTCACCTTCGATTTTAATGAAAATTTGTTTAAAAGAATGCCAAAAATGTACTAGGATAGGAAATAATTTTCTCCATACTTTGAAGTTATGAAGGGGGGCGAAGGAAAGTAGTTGGGGGAAATCAGACATTGCTCAAAATATTATTAAAGAAATACTGGTACAAGGAAAGAAAAATTTAGTTTAATTTACTATAAAAATAGTAAAACTAGCCATCATTTATGGCTATATGTGTGACTGGAAAAACTTTTATTAAGAACTGCACTGACAAAAATGCATTTACCAATGTCGGGGGTTACAAAATTGGAGCTACCTCAACCCACCTCTCTATGGTGTTCTAACTGAGCCTAAGAATTATCACAAATTATTTAAAAACGCTACAGTAATTCAGGTTCTTTGGTTCGCCTCAACCCAGAAAGAGATTTTTTTAACAACATTTTAAACATATTTGGGATTAGCACACTTGTAACTATTTTATGAGTTACCTGAACTCAGTTTCTGGATTGGGAAAACTGACTAATTGATTATAAAGTGTCGTTTTAACTCGGACGTACATTATTTTAACTCATTACTATGTGTAAATTATTTTGAGTTGGAATAATTCAGGAAACGTGCTCCAAAACCCCATATCGAGGGTAAAACGCAAGATCCTAAGGTCACAGAAAGTTCCGAATTCGTGCTCGTGCAGGTTTGGCGCGATTCATTCCATTGTTATTCGTCAATTCTCCTTCGATCGCGCGTATAGACGCCTGTTGGCCGTTGCGTCGTTTGCGGGATTTTTCATCTTTGTTCTCTGTGCGTGAAAATTTGTGTTTTGCATAATTTTCGTCAGTTGGGGTAAAATGGAGGGACAGGAGGGAGATGCATACAAATTGTTATTATGGGAGTGGAGCCTTATGATTTATAAGCAATCGTCATCACTTCGTCCGCATGGTTTCTTAGCCGTAGTATGCTCTCCTGTACCATCGTAAGCTAGAACAACTTAAATATCAAGTTTTGATAGCCCGAATGATGAATTAATTTAGCCCGACTAGTAATGCATCACAATTCACATACAGGTAGCTACGGTAGCCCATCAATAATTTAAGACGGTGGGGCGTGAGCTATTCCAACGCATAAAATAACCCATATTCGGTGCTATCATAACTTATGAATAGTTAGTTGATGCAATTTCTTCGATTTGGTTGCCCTAATTCAGAGGTCTGTTATATCAACTCGAACTTTCGCTCAGTGTGTCATTAAATTATAGCAAAATTTAACCCAAATTTTTAGTTAAAATTATAAAAATATTTAGTATAATTTTTGTATAATTTAATAAAAAAATTTTGTATAATTACTAAAACCTTTCGTAAAATCTACTAAAATCTTTTGCAAAATTTACTAAACATTTTTGTAAAAATTTTGAACCATGGTATTCCCAAGCGGTCACCGTACTAACCGTGCCCAATGTCGCTTGACTTCATAAATCGATGTATGGTCCCTATTAAGTTCTCGTTGTATTATTTATCACGAAAAACGAAATCCTAGGAATCCGTTATATCTCATTTATGCCTTTTATTCTTGTAAGAATATTTTTATAACACTACATTTATAAACTTCATTTCATTTTTACAATAAATACTTAATTATAGCTTATAGCCAGTGAAATATGCCATACCTTTTAAAATATTGAACTACTGGAGTTATGAATCAATAAAGATAATTTCACTATACTATAATTTACAATATATATACTTTAGTAATTACTTGAATTTAGTAAATTTATTAGAAATTCTAACTATACTTTATTAGAAATTATGTGTATCTACCATATTATGTTGGTACGGATTAATAATGAAAATTGCCATTAATACAATATTTCATAGGAAATCCTAAAATAAAATCTTTATTCCTAATAATTGTACTATAGTGTTCGTCCCATGCACATACATTCGTTGTAAAATTTACAATATATTTTAGTAATTACTTGAATTTGCTAAAATTATTAGAAATCCTAAATACAGCTTTTTATAAATTATGTTTACAATTATTTTGAAGGAAATTTTATTTACTATAATAATTTTACTATACAGGGTGTTATGGAAATGACTTATTATAATTAAACCGGCAAATCCCGAGATGAAAACATTTACGTGGCCGTTCCTGAGGACCTTCGAAATCAATAGTTTATTAAGGCTGGAACTTTGATAAATGGACAAACAGTGCATCCCCGTCGTTTGACAATGGTCTAGTTTGGTACACCGATGGATCAAAAACCGCCAACGATGTGGGCGCAGATATATTTGGTTAAAGGCCCAGGATGGACATGAGCATTCCTCTCAGGACCTACGCCACAGTATACCAAGCGGAAGTTCATGCCATACAAGCATGTGTACTACAAAATTTTGAAAAGGGCTACCACGACCAAAAGATTTACATCTTTCGGACAGCCAAGCTGCTCTTAAGGGTCTGAACTCCAATCGGTTTACTTCAAAACTTACACTGGAGTGCCATACCAACCTAAAAGTACTGGCGGCCAGGGGGAACAAGGTGGAACTCTTGTGGGTCCCTGGTCACTCCGGGATATTAGGAAATGAAAAAAAAAAAAGCGGATAAACTAGCGAGAGCCGGATCTTCTCAAAGTCTCAGGGGCCCCGAACCGGCCTTTGGAATATCAAAACAGGCAACAAAAACAACATTAGATAGGTCGAAAAACCAACACCTATCTCGATGGCAAGAGTTACCTGGTCAAATACACGCACGGGCCGTAATTGGAAAACCATCGAAAATACTATCGAATGTGATACTAACCCTGACGCGGTCAAAGTTGAAACAAGTGATGGGTCTGATAACAGGTCACTGCCACTTGCGAAAACACCTTCAACGGATAGGGATAAACAACGGATCCATTGAATGTACACTCTGCGGCGAAGAGGATGAAACCGCCTCACACATAATATACCGCTGCGTAGCGCTGTCTCGTAGAAGACAAAATATCTTCGGGAACATACAACGTGGTGACAACCTCCCACATGATAAGCTTGGTAGAAGGTTACTGGACCTCATAGAAGGAACAAACATCTTCTAACAAGATCGGGGTACACAATAAACCGGTAGGCTGTAGTGATTTGAAGTTCGGGAATTTAAACCGACCCCCGCCTTTAACCAACCAACCAACCAAGGCAGTATCGAGGTTCAAAAGAGGTTATCGCATTATAGGCGGTGTTGTCATATTGCAACACAGAACACGTGTTCAGTTTTTGACGGCAAGACGTCTTTGACACGCTATATCACTTCTTTTTCAAACTTTTTAGAAAAATGAAACTACAATTTTAAGATACATACTCTCTGACCTTCGATCTTATTTGAAAATATTCCGTTTTATAATTAAATTCCATAAAAAAATAAAACATAAAAAGTATGTTTTTCAACAGCTCAACAGTAGATAATATCACACAAATTTGAAATCACATCACAACATTTATTATTATGAATTATTTCACAATAGAAAAAAATCGAGTACTGCTACAAGTAACAAAAAGTTTAAAATTCGTATACGTCAAGCACGTGGAACCCTAAACAGCGTCACTTCACGCCCGAGTCTCGAAACATAACACACAAACAACGATAGTGGCGCGCGGCCGGTATTCAAGCAAGGGCGAGACACGCGGTGTGATTTGACAATACGGTTAGTATACTCTAGTGACCCACATTGTTGCTAAGTGAATCCAGATGGAACGGCGCGACAGTATGTGGGTAAAAAGGGTTTTTACCTTAGTATTTAGATATTCGATTTAAAAAAAAAATTTTTTAAATTTCTCTAGGTCACCCAAGGAGTTACCCATTTAAATATAATAAGTCACCACTGTATAGTAAAATTATTATAATAATTTAATATAAAATTATAATAATTCAAAAGTTCGGAATTGTCATGATATCAAATGACTTAAAACCGAGGGGTAAACCACCACCTAAAATTTGTAGAATAAAATACCTCTTATTTAAAAAAATACTTATAAATACCTACAAAGGTGTGCATTAAATATCTCAAAGAACTCAAATAGTAAAAATAACCTAAAAATTCCCAAACAGCTCAAAAATACCCTTCAATACATAAGGAAATATAAAACAATACCTCAAAAGCAAAAAATGCCAAAAAATACCAGAAAAACGCCAAAAACACCTCAAAGGCAAAAAAATCCCAAAAATACCCCATAAATACCTAAAATATTATGTTTTATCATTGACTTTTGGCCATACATACGACTTTAACTCATGTTTTAAAAATCTTCTTCATACAAAACAGCGTAATATTCGAGGTCATACTGTTCTGGTATTGAAAATATCATTATTTTCTTGGCTCAGTTCTTACCTCCAGATATTCGCGCAAGAGCAATTATTATATTCAAATACCAATATGGAAAATTATTATTTCCAGACCACCCGATGATCCTTATACAATAAGGGCGTATTTTTGTCTACCCAGTAGCACTTTAAAATACTATTTCAGATTGAATGGTACTACCAAGAAAAGGAAGCCCTCTCCATTGATAGGATGCAACCACCTGTAGACCGGTTTCGAACTTATTTGTTCTCGTCAGTACAGGGTAGGTGTACATACCAATCATCAGAGAGGACTTTAACTTAACGCCGTACTATCGACGACAGTCGACAAAATACAGCGCGCAGCGCCATCACTTAGTAGTCCCACACAATCTGACCAGACGTTATTTGATTAAATCAAATTTTAAAAATCCATCTAAGAAATAAAAAGAGTCTATGCTTGTCAGTTGGTATTAATATCAAATACCAATATGGAAAATTTTTATTTCCAGACTACCCGATGATCCTTATACAATAACACAATACGTATTTTGTCTACACAGTAGCACTTTAAAATACTATTTCAGATTGAATGGTTATATTCGTCATGATTTCATCTGCAATATTTAAAAAAATACCTCTAAATTATCCAATAAATACCCATATACATATATCCCAGAAAACATCTAAAAAGTTCCATAAAACAACAACATATTTAAGAGAAATTCCTAAAAAATACCCTTCATACATAAAAACAAAACCCTTCACTAGTACAATAATATACCCTGGTAGGTTACCACTCGCTTAAAACAATATTAGTTAATTGGGTAGAAAATGTGACTAATACAGGCGTATTGACTCTATGATTGGTTTCATGTGATTTTTCATAAACACATACAAAGTACTCTCCTGATCTTTTTATCATATTTTGCAATTTAGAGATTGGATTCCGATAGGTTTTATTATTTTTCTCGTCGTCTAACAATAGACGAATATAAATCTAACATGCATAAATGATTTTTATTATAGTATCTAGCTAAAGACATAAAAACTTGATTGAATCCATCACTACAATAAGGGAGCAATACTTTTCTGGATGGATTATGCTTTATAGTTTTGGTTTCAGCAACGGTCGTTGAAATATATTCTAAGATATAAATAAATACTTTATATCACATTGTATTCTGGGTTTTATTATCATTTTTAATAATCTATATTATCTTTATAATAAAAGACTGTTGCAACACACAAATAGAACAGCCAGTGGCGTATCTAGAGGGAGAGGGGTTGTCTATCTGTAGAATCTTCATCTCTTTTTAACTTAACTTAACTTCTGTCTGTTTCTGTCTTCATTCTAATCTCTGATCGGTTTGATATGTTTTGGTTAGGAAAAACAAACAATCGACGGATGTGACTCAAAGTCTATATTTTTCTCCAGTTTACGGCAGATTTGGAACAGTCTTACCATATTGAGTTAAGGATTACTATTTTTTCCACAAACAATACTTAAATTTAACACATAAACACTGGAAAACAACAACGAATTTTGTTTAACAACAACGATAAATATGACAGTTGTTAATCCGGTAGTGTCAAACGTTAAAGCAGGTATGAAATACGGTCGTTCCAATAAGGGCTTTATAAAAAGTACGTTCCGAACGCTCGAAGGCGGTGGTAAGAGATACGAAGTCGGTTAAATTGGGAGAAAGTTGCGTAATTATGGCCACAATAATATGCCAAAAAATAAATACAGGGGCTTTCAAAATATTTCGAAAAATCTAAAATTTTGCGTTTCGGTTTTTAGTTTTTCCCGAGTTTGTTTGAAGAAACGTCCAAAAATAAATTTCACTTTCTCTATGCTACTTTTTATTCTCCAGAAGATGGCATCAGATCTTTCATGCGACGTACACAAGCGAATTTCAGGTAAAAGCTGGCCAAAATAGATAAAACCGAAGTTATAATTATGTCGTAAAATCATTAGCACTTAATTAAGAAACAACCAGGGTATCATCATTGTCTGTTATATTTATATTATGGCCAACCTTAAAGTTATTTCAGTTCAAAGTTTGTTTTTCTAATGTGGTGTGTCAATTAAATTAGAGTGGTTGAAACAAATCAGTGTATTTAGTTCTGTTATTCCGCTAAGTTTTTGTAGAAATTTTGAAAAACCATCATGGAGCCTATTGCTGGTGGTAAGTACAATCCTATAAATCATACATTTGGTTAACATAAGTTAAAATAAATTAAACAATTTTTTTTTTAATTTAGTATCAGGCAAAATGTAAAAAATGGCGCGTTGGAATGCGACCAAACTATTTTTATGTCTGTAATTTTTATTGTTACTACGTACTACTGTTTTTTTTTTAATTTCAAATTACTAGTTATAATTAATTTTATTAATACAAATAAAATTTGATTCTTAAAGTCAGAGCCTTCTTAAGACTTTTAAACGATACATTGAGTTTTATATTTTCAAATTATACGGAATTAAAAAAAAAAGTAAATTACAGGAACGTACTAGGGGTATTTTACTGAAGATGGTCAACTTAAGGAACGAAACGTCCGAAAATCAGCAAGTGTGATATACCACTGAACGATTTTGGTCATCTTTCATAATTTAAACAAAAAGATCCAGGCCCGTATTTAAAAAAATTAAGTTGATTCTGTTCACCAAAAGACTAGGGTTGGGAAAAACCGATGATTTTAATAATCGAGTACTTGATACTCGAGCGATTCTAATAATCGAGTGAATCGCTCGAACGATTAATCACTTGAAATTTTTATGACTAAGAAGAATGATCAAACACGAGGGGTTGTTTTTGTAAGTTTTAGAAGTTTAGTCTAGAGTTTCTATTAAGGAAGAACAGTTGATTCTGATTTTTAAAAAAATTATATCCTTTAATTTTTGAAAAATTTATAATCACCGCTGGCTAGCCAGTCAAAACAAAACCAATGTCGTGATGAATCCACTAATGCACCTTCTCGTTTATGTGCCTTTGACAAAGACGTATGTCGTGTCAGTCTTCTGAGCGTCAATCTTGAATGTCGCTAATCGGCCCATTTCGGGTGGCGCGCGGTGTCGAGCGAAAATGGGGTATCAAGTGAAAGGCAACGATTTTCGATTTTTCGCTTAAATTTATAACTCTAGTAGTATTTCCTATAGAGCGAAAAACTGCTCGAATATATGAGCAGTTTTTCACTCGAGCGCTCACACTACCAAGCAGCACATTTCGGTTGGCGTCAAGCGAAGCTGGGGTATCGAGTGAAAGGTAATAAGTAACAAGCGACGATATTCGCTTAAATTTATAACTCGAGCAGTTTCTTTAATAATCGAGCGATGGCGGTTATTTCAATAAACACTACAATAGACGAAATGTCGCATGAAAGATCTAATACTGCCATCTTATGGAGAATTAAAAGTAGCAAAGAGAAAGTGAAATTGGTTTTTGGACCTCTTCGAGCAAAGCCAGGAAAAAATAAAAACCGAAACGTAAAATTTTAGATTTTTCCAAATATTTTGAAAGCCCCTGACTTTATTTTTGATTTTTTTGCAGCATATTATTGGGCTCACAATTACTCAACTTTACCGTTCCGGAAATCCCAATAGTGAAGGACGAATTTGTAACACCCTGTATGGGTCAAAATTTGTTTACAGGCAACTTTCAGTCCTTAGCATAATATAACTTACTAAAATAAACTATTTGCCTGTAGAAACGATTATAATTTGCGAAATATATGTTACTTTTAGAAAGCCATTTTAAAAGTATTTTTTTAGATTATAGCTGCAGTATTAAAATTTGAATTTAAAAATGTATCGCCGGTCACGTGTCCTCAGTCAATAATTTCGACTTTACCCTTTTATATTTCACGTCATCATTTTATTAAAGTTAGTTTTATATATAAATAATTTACACTCCTACTACAATTTGTATTGAAAAAATAATGTTCAAAGATCAACAGTTTAGTTTCTCTAACGCAATTATTAACCAAAAGTTCCGTCCCCGTAGCTGCATGTATCGCCGGTCACGGCAGAAATTGCTTATAAATAACGCGACTTCAGGTGGGCCTAATAGTTTTACAAATATGGCGGTATGTGTTGGAATTTGTATAAAGCGTACCCCTGTTTAGGTAAGTTCCTTATTGCCAGTTGTATGTTTTTATGTTGTATGGTCGGTCACAGTGTTAACTCAGACCTAGTAGTCTTAATTAAGGGAAAAATACTACACGAACTTATTCTCTTGAGTACAGATACTCATTTCAGCCCAAAAAAAGTTTAAGAAATAGCTTGTATAGCTGTTATCCACGAATTTGTGCATTTTTTGTATCGCCGGTCACGCATGAAAATGTTACCGGAGATACATTGATGTGACGGTTTGTTACCCGAAGCTATATACAATATTTTTTTATTAACCATTTATAAACCATTAAGGAAAAATATATTTTGATGTGCAAGTCTCGTTTACACCGTAGGTAGATTAAAATTATAACAAATTTTCTTAGAATTTTAACATTCTATAAGGAACATTCCAAAACTTTAAACCAAGGAAAATGGTTATTAGTGACTGATTAAAATTACGCAGTTCCAAATATTGGCGTTATATGATTCAGAAGAGTAAAATTAGCCATGTGACGGGCGTTAAATTATTAAAAAATCGATGCTATAGACCAAAATCTTTGTGACGATGATGTTTTGCGCGGACATATATTATTCCTCTAATTAGATAGATGTTTTTGAGATTATTTATTTTCAAAATCCGATTTAGGTACTGAAAGTTGCATGTAAAAAAATTTTGCCCCGTATACCTATAGTATACGCGATGAAAACGATTGTGCAATTTTCAGTATTCCCTTGGAACAGTGCTACGCGAGGTAACGATGTTTTGAATATTCGGCTTATAGTGGTCAAGCTTGTAGTCTAGAACTAAATAATTACTAACTTTCTATTTACAATCTAAATGTTCGCGCATAATTGAAATATGTATGCGCTTGCCACGATCTTTTTTCATTTTTGATTCGATATTTCCCATAATTTATTCAAAAAACTAAAAAAGAAATATTTGGGTACATATTTCGCCAAAGTATATCCCCTTTGAGATGTGTCAAAAATTGTGTTATAACGAAGTGTGTATACAGGGTTTTATTAAAAGATCTCGGAAACTAAAAAAGAAATTTGTTTAAAATATTGGTACCTACTCGGTATAGAAGATGAACAAGTAAAGATTGTCTCAAGAAAAATGGATATAACTTAATGACTGCCGTAAAAGTACCTGGGCCATCCCATTATTTATGACCTTTTATTATTATTATGTGGAAAGGACCGGATTGTAATAATTATAATTAAATATAGGCACATCAGGTAGGTTAGGTTGCTTAATTTATATTTAAATATCTTTTTGTGGTAAAATTTTTTAGTTTTTGAGGAATGGTTCAAGATACTTTACCAAACATTCCTCAGAATAGCGTGATAGTAATGGACAATGCGAGCTATCACAGTCGCCAATTACATAAAGCTCCAAGCTCAAATAATAATACAAAATTTGAGATTCAGAACTACATGGCGGCGAATGATATATATTTTGAAGAAAGTTATAAAAAAGTGATTTTTTATAAGTTTTAAAGACATTTTGTATAAAAAAAGTATATGTTTGTGACACATTGGCAGAAGAAATTGGACATACAGTGCTACGGCTCCCACCCTATTATTGCATTTTTAACCCCATAGAGCATATGTGGCACCAGTTAAAATCACTGGTTAGGTCTGAAAATATTTCTCCGACTTTAAGTTCTAGTGTTGTAGAATTAATACGAAAATGCTTTAATGATATTTTCCCAGGTCGTTGGAAAAATTCAGTCCGTCACGTAATAACTGTAGAAAATTCGTATATTAGTCTGGATCGTATAATTAATCCAATTATAATTAATTTTGATGAGGATAGCGATAGCGAAACAGAACTATCTATAGAATGACATTATAAATGTAAATAAATATGACCAGTAATATTTAAAAAAAATGTTATTTCATTTGATTACATTAATATAATCATATCATTACTTGTTTTCCTTAGTCCGTCTCTTCATACTTCACTTGTTTATTGCCAAGCTCTTATCGACACAATGGGACCTACCCAGGAAATCATTAAGTCGTATCCAATTTTCGTGAAACGTACTGTACCATTTTATGATTATTAGGGTAATATACAGGAAGGGATACTCATGTGTTAAAGGAATGTACTTGACTTGTTTGTCCAGACTGCCTAGTCGATTCTGTGCATGGCTGTCTAGCTTTCTTAAGGACCGCTCTCTGCAAGTGGGGATTGACGGATTTCTCTCATGCACCTTCACCATCAATGCCGGTGTTCCTCAAGAGTCCATATTGTCTCCCACTCTCTTCTTACTCTACATTAACGACCTTCTAGGGAAAGCTGATGATAGCACACTTGTCTCATCTTTCTCTTTGAATGCACAAACATCGGCTGCCGACGCACATCTTCGTATACATCATGAAGTATTACGGCTGAACAAACACCTGGAGAAGTGACAGTAACCAAGTCGAACTTAACGCTAAGCAAACCCAGGCAGCAGTTTTCTCGAAAATGGTTACCATTACAGAACCGGATATAGTCATGGCAGGACACGCAATTCCACTGGCTTCATCTATTAATTTGCTGGGCGTCAATCTGGGAGAAAATATGTCTTGGCATAACCACGTTGTGGCAATCGCCTAGATAGCTTCTCAGAAACTTGGTGTACTCTTCCGAACCAAAAAGTTGTACACACCTCAACAACTTTTGATACTATACAAACCCCAGATTCGACCATCACTAGATTATCGCTTTCATGTCTGGAGCTCTGCACAAAAACATACCCTTCGGCTACTGGATTATATCGAAAGGAAGACCATTCGTCTGATCGGAGACCGCGAGCTGACGAAGAACCTCGACATCCTAGAACATCGAAGACAGGTTGGGGATTTGACTTTCTTTTATAGATATTTCCATGGAAAGTGCTCGGCTGACCTAGCCAATTCAGCCGCCCATCCATATGTTAAGCTTATTACTCCTCGAACTTCATTATTTAAGAATTCATTCATCCTTATGAAACGGCCTTCCCGAGGTCGTTATTCCCACACCTCCTTATATACTTTTAATATGCACGTGAAAAATATCAATTTAAATTATAGAAATATAAATCCTGCTTTTGAAAAATACGAAACAAATTTAAAAAATACCAGAACTATTCGCCGCACGGAAAATGTCAGTTACTATTTCCATCTCCTCAAAAACATCACTCTGAGTCAAAAAATAAAAAGAACGGACGAGGCGCGATAACTATTACGATTACTTTTGTTTTACATATGTAAAAATGATTCTCAATGATTTCGCAACGTTGCCAATGTCCGTTCTTGTTAATTTTCTTATAAAGTCCTTATTAAATCACCAAAAAACTCAAAACACTTTAGGTCGTGATCAGTCTGAAATCCTGGTAACGGACTGCTGTACTATACCGATTTGCATTATCGCATGTTTTCTATTTTTTTTCTATTTCATTTGAACCCGAGTGTCTACAATCTCGAAGGCGTAATTTCAGGGCTTAGCCACTCTATTAATATATCCGTTGGCCAGAAATGTATATCTGTACGCAATGTACATATTTCTTGCCAATTAACCTCAACCCGTGTGAATAGATGATGTCGCGAGAGAGGAAGTCATAATAATTACAAGCCTAACGAATATTTTAATTCCTGCAATTGCGTATGACGCGCCGCATAAATGCAAATTGGGACCTAAATAGATGTGCATGTGCAGTGACTGGAGGACCACATGCACATTCTACAGTAGCAGTGAATATGAATAATACTCGGGGACGCGACGGTTTCATGAATGTATATATCTTGAAAATATAGGTAGGTACTACAGATCCCATAGTCCATTCATAAAACTCTTGGAAAGTGAAGCTGTGATTGTGTGAAATGTTATTGAAAATCAGTAATGGGTGGAAGAGAGACCTACATGTTTGTTGGCTGAAAGGCAACAATGTTGAAGTCTGGTTATATCAGATGGTTAAACATTAAAACATAACCATACTTACCGATGGAAAGATAAACTCTTATTTAAATGATAAACTTTTTTACAAACTACACAGGAATCAGTGGCGGCTCGTGACCTATGATAGAGGGGGTTAACAAGTATCATGAAATTATTTTTAAAATTTAATTTTTGTGTAACGACGAAACAATTACTTTCTTAGGCGTTTTAAACGTAGTGTATTGAAACATACACGCTCGAATTTCTACATACATGCACGAATAAACAGACAACGGCACACACCAAAATTGTGTGACTTTCCCATGTTACATCGCCATAGCCCCGCTATCCCCCGCCACCTAATACTACAGAGAAACTGCATTATGCCCATACGGGGCAGCGTCATGGTGCACACTGAGTAGACCTGACTTAAAGAAGATACAAGTAATGCAGAATAAGGTACTTAAAATAATACTGAATACACCTAGATATATTAGAAATGACATTATACATCGAGATCCCCAAATTGATACAATTTCGGAGTTTCTCGACAAACTAATCACAAAATACTATACTAAGGCGAATCTGACCAATAACGAGAAGATAGCCGCTTCGCACATTCCTAAACTACCACACCACAAACACAAAATGCCTATAGACTGGATCACTCACTAAAATCCAAACTCAAAATTATTTAAGAACTTGTTCTGCATACAACCATACGATACACAAAACACTACACTATTGTAAAAATACACCGTCTACCACACACCTACCGCCAACATGTTAGGAGCTCTTATATCTTGCTCATTTGATTAAATTCAAATTAGAAAGATACTAGAGCTGACACCAAACATCATCAACAACGCCTAAAGGCATAACCCAAAAATCATACTTATCATAGACAAAAGTAACACGTCGAGTGAAAGGAGTTAAAGGTTTTATACCTGACTCACACGGTGAGTTTAGTCGGTCGGCTCGCCTCTCAGAGGCAAACCAGAAAAGATGATGTTGATGGAGGTATAATCCTCACAAGTTGCTAAACCCGACACTACCTTGCAGCCGCGTCTGTAAGGTGTCTGTGTGCAGATTTTCATCGGCTCTCCAAAAAAAAAATGCATTATGCCCAGACACTGAGTAAACCTGACTTAAAGAAGATACAAGTAATGCAGAACAAGGTACTTAAAATAATACTGAATACACCTAGATACACTAGAAACGACATCATCCACCGAGATCTCCAAATTGAAACAATTTCGGAGTTTCTCGACAAAACAATCACTAAATACTACACTAAGGCTAACATAGCCAACAATGACAAGATATTTGTATCGCATATACATAAACAGCCACACCACAAGTATAAATTACCTAAAGACTGGATCACTTACTAAATCCATACCCAAAATTATTTAAGAACTTGTTCTGCATACAAACCACACGAAACACAAACACTATACGATTATTGTAAAAATACACCGCCTACCCTACACCTACCGCCAATATGTTACGGAGCTCCCATATTTTGCTCATTTGATTAAGTTCAAGCTGGCACCAAACATCATCAACAACGCTTAAAGGCTTAACCTAAAAATCATACTTATGATAGACAAAAATAACACGTCGAGTGAAAAGGAGTTAAAGGTTTTATACCTGACTCACACGGGGAGTTTAGTCGGTCGGAGCTTTTCATTCAGAAAAGTTATGTCCATCCCGACACTACCTTACAGCCGCGTCTGTAAGGTGGTCTGTAAGCAGACTCTCCTCGGCTGTCCAAAAAAAAAATTATGCCCTGCCTACTTATTCGCATGTGCGTGCATTTTTCGTCATAATCGTCATTAACCTGGCGTGCCTGCCGGATCGAGAGCCTATAATATACAGTTTGGTTTGACGGTACGATAAAATATTAGGGAGGGTCGGACTTTATACGATAAATAATATTCAATGAATATAAATTAATATGTTTTTATTCGTTTTGGGGGTGCACGTGCGCATGTGCTCCTGTGGAAGAACCGCCACTGACAGGAATGCATCATAATTGTTTATAATAACGACGATTTTTCACCAATAATCACAAAAAAAACACAAATCAATCAAACTAAAAAATCAAATCGCCAACGTCGTAATCTTTACGAGGTTAGTAATTGCCAAATTGACAAATTTTTAATTGGGATTTTACAAGGTACCTTTGCGATAAATATGTCAATCTGGCTATGCTGCAATAATGACCGAAAGAGGTGGGAAAGACTGTTTGCATTCGTTGCGTAGGCTAGAAATGTACATTTTTCTATCTGTAGTTTGTAATATCTTTGGTAGGTATAGTTTTTAAACAGATTATAAACGTATTTAAAAAAATATTTTTTAACAACCATCACAAACGTGACATTTTATATGTATCTATATGACTTGGGTTCGTCTATTCAAAATGGAGTTGGATTGGAGTAGGAGTCGATTTTCGTCACGTGATCTTGAAGTGAAACGTGTATAGCGAAATGTTACTAGAACCGCCGGAACGAAGAAAAGTCAGAATTATCAATGTCAATCAGCTGATTTTCACTTCTGGTTTGTTCGGGTTTGTTCTGAGACTAACTGCCACTATTTGGTTTATCAAATTATTAATTTAAAAAAAAATATATTTTTTTCCTTGTAATATAAATTGTATATGTGTGATATGCATAATATACTTTACGAACCTATATCTAAGTACTTAATTTTGTAAAAGAAATGCAATTTGAAGATGCTGACGACCTTTTTAATTAATCAATTAAAATTAATGTGATAAGACATCGGCTGCCGACGCCTCAACAAAGACCTGAAAGAAATTTCGGATTGGAGTGAGTCGAATTTAACGCTAAGAAAACCCAGGCAGCAGTTTTCTCTAAAAAGGTTAACATTACAGAACCGGATATAGTCATAGAAGGACACGCAATCCCACTGGCTTCATCTATTAAATTGCTGGGCGTCAATCTGGGAGAAGATATGTATTGGCATAACCACGTTGTGACAATCGCCAAGATAGCTTCGCAGAAACTTCTACCGAACCTAAAAGTTGTACACACCTCAACAAATTTTGATTTGATACTATACAAATCCCAGATTCGACCATCCTAGATGCTGCGCTCATGTCTGGAGCTCTGCACCCAAACATACTCTTCGGCTACTGGATTCCATCGAAAGCAGGGCCAACCATCTGATTGGATACCAGGAGCTGACGAAGAGCCTCGACAGCCTAGAACATCGAATACAGGTTGAAAGTGGTCGGCTGACCTTGCCCACTTAAGTCCGCCCAGAGCGGCGAATAGCAGAAACACACGACGAGCCACTGCCGCCCATCCATATGTGGTTAAGCTTAGTACTCCTCGAACTTCATTATTTAAGAATTCTTTCATCTGGAGGACTTCATCCTTATGAAACGGCCTTCCCGAGGTCGTTATTCCCACACCTCCTAATACACTTTTAATATCCACGTGAAAAATATCAATTTAAATTATAGAAATATAAATCCTGCTTTTGAAAAATACGAAAATAATTTTAAAAATACCCGTTTAATTGTAAAAAATGCTATTACTTCGATTAGGAAGCAAAAATAATTCGTCTGTAATAATAACATATTTATTTTTGGTTTCGGTTATGACACAACATCCTCCATTACTTTCCTGTTATTATTATTTTTTCATATTGTAGGTAAGGAAGGGAAAACTTTTTGTCAATTTGAACGCTACTGCGCAAGCTCACAACAAGAACTCGCCTTCTCGAGATGCAACTTTTGGAGCGAACTCGATTTACACCACTCTACACACAGTAGTCGAACGCAAAGGAAGTCACTCTCTGCACAAAAAAACCATACCCGAACGCCTGAAGCACTTAGGGAGTGATCGGAGTGAACTGAACGCAATTGACGAACCTAGTTATGGGTGTTTCATTAAGGCCAGCCACCGGCCATATCTCGGTAACTACTGGGCATAGAAATCATTATTAAAGTGACTATGAGAAAATCCTGGAAATTATATTTCCGCGTTCCGCGGGGCACAATTAAAAAGTAAATATTAAAATTCTAAATTTCTCCGAATATTCCCAAATTAAGGAGTACCTTTGGTAGCATCGTGGGAGAAGCTATTGATAGTGTAACAATTTAAATCCCTTTAACTTCAAAACTACATATTTAACTTTAGGAGACCTTAGCTTGTTTGGAAGAGAAATGTAAATACATTTTATTGTCATATCCAATCGTACACACTTTTGAATATTTTGTAACAAGATAATATTATATTCCTTTATTCTTTCTGAATATGAACGAGTAAATCTCATACCTAACTTTGTTATAGTTTTTGCAGAATTATATCGTTGATCTCTTGACTGCAATAAAATCTCATTATCTACTCGACCATAAAATAAATAAGGAAATCCCTAATTTTAAAACCTTTTCGAGCAGAGCCGGACCAGGTATACAAATTCAATTTATACCTATGCCTGATGCATATATAAATACAAAGTGATTTTTAATAATTTTAATCTTTAGTGGTTTTCCGGCGAGTAATTTTTAGTTAGGCTTATTAGTGGTAGAATGTGGCGTCCTTGGAATTGTGCTGATAGGGGGGCATCTTCAAGTGTCGGGAATGGAGACTTAAATATTTAACAGCTGTTAAACAATTTAGAGAAGAAAATCGTCCAATTATTTACCTTGACGAAACATGGTTCGATACCCATGACACTCCAAGAAAAGGTTGGGAAGATTCTTCCAAAAAATGTCAAACCAAGGCACCATCAAATAAAGGCAAAAGAATCACAATATTACATGCTGGTTCAGAGGACGGGGTTGTTCCAAATTGTCTGTTGCTGTCAGATAAAAACATAGCAGATTCTTCTTTAGATTACCATCAAGATACCGACGCACAACTTTTTGAAGATTGGTTAAAACATAGACTACTTAAAACCTGAAAATAGCGTCATTGTAATGGACAATGCTAGTTATCATAGTCGGAAAGCAAAAATCATTCCCAATTCTAATAATACAAAAGCAGAAATTCAAAATTTTATGATTGAAAATGATTTATATTTTGAAGAAACTTACAAATAACGAGAACTGCTAGAAGTATTAAAAGCTTTTAAAATAAATAAGGAATACGAGTGTGACAAACTTGCAGCAGAAAATGGACATACAGTGTTGCGTCTTCCTCCGTACTATTGTATATTCAATCCTATAGAGCTAATATGGCACCAATTAAAATCCATTATTAGGAGAAATAATATTTCTCCTACATTAAATGCATCAGGTAGAATTAATTAAAAACGAAGTAAGAAAAATTTCTGCAGACAGCTGGAAAAACTGTGTACAGCATGTATTTAAGGTGAAAAATTCTTACAATTGTATGATTACAGATGTTTAACCCTTAATTATAAGTTTAGGCTTAGATGAAGATAGTGATAGTGATACAGAATTTTGAATAAATTATCAATAGTTTCTTAGAATTTAATTAATTTTTATTGTACTTGTTATCCTAATAGTTATACTTTTAAATTATATTATTTTCAATTATCATTATTTTACATTTATTATAGGTACCTAAAACTAAAAATACCTATCTATTTATTTTAAATTATAAAAATAAATCATGTGGTGTGGTATACATTTTCAAGCCGGCCTTGATCCCATTTATTTAGCTTTGAAGAGGTTCAGCCGTATACAATAGGGTTTAATCAGGTAGTTTATTTATGGCAGTAAGAATCAACGGTATAATTCTGCAACAACTATACGTGAATTTAGCCAGAAATAATAAGGAAACACGTCACACCACAATTCCGAACATTGTAAGGTTCATTAGCCAAAGTCCTTTACTCTCCTATCCCAATAACGGGATTTTTTCAATTCACTTAGAGAAAAAACAACTAGAGCAATTATTTAACTCATCCCTTAAGACTCACGTCTCCATTTACTGTGCCGGCCATTTGTCAGAGGCGGCCGGATGTCGAAACAAAACAAATGACTGGCCAACCGCATTCGGCAATTAGCGACGTTTGTCTTTTCTTCTCGGATATTTCGAACAGTATGTCTTATTCGCACAGTGCAATGCTATGTTAAAATTATAACGTTTTCCATTCGACAAACGGGAACTGCACTAAAACACCCCAATGTCCGTTTGAGCCACCTATATTTTTAAATAAATACATATTTTCTCATATATTGTTTTTTTTTATTGCACATTCAGTCACAAATTAATAAACAAGTAAGGCATGGTCATGGTATTGCAATAAACGAGAGAATTGTTTAAAAAGAACGTTTTCATTTTGAAACCGGCATTTACAGACCTTGTAAATTGAGGGCGGGGGCGATCGCTTCCCTTCTGTGGCTACTCCTCTGGATACAATAGAGTATAAGAAAAATTGGTGATACAGTGGAGCATAAGAAAAATGAGTGGTATAATGGAACTTAATAAAAATGGGAGATGCAAGTGACTATAAGAAAAATTACTAATACAATAAGGAAACAAGGCCATAGTAAAATTATTATAGTAAGATTTTATTGTAAAATTTCCTATATATACAATATAGAATTAATTGCATTTTTTATAAGTAAACTGTACCAAAATAATATTTTAAACATAATTTCTAAAAAAGTATAGTTAGAATTTCTAATAAATTTAGTAAAATCAAATAAATACTAAAATATATAGTAAATTTTAACAAACACTATAGTAAAATTATTACATTTATTGTACGATACATGACATGTTTTACAAAAAACTATAGTTAGGATTTCTAACAAATGTAGTAATATCATGTAAAATATATTGTAAATTTTTCAACGAATGTAAATGAAAATTATTTATTTATAACTCCAGTAGTTAAATATTTTAAATTGTATGGTACATTGTAAAATTTACAATGTATTTTACTTCATTTTACTAAATTTATTAGAATTACTAACATTATTAACTCTACTACATTTTTTTAGAAATCCTAACTTTAGTTTTTGTAAATTATGTTTCAAATATAATAATATATAATATAATATATATAATATAATATATTATATTATATTATAATATTCATATTATATTATAATATAAAAGATAAATTTTGGTACGGATTACTAATAAAAAACTGTAATCAATACTATATTTTATAGGAAATTCTATAATAATTGTACCATAGTGTTTGTTCCGTGCACATTTATATTTTTTGTAAAATTTACAGTATATTTTAGTAATTACTTGATTTTAGTAAATTTCTTAGAAATCCTAACTTTAGTTTTTGTTATTTTGGTACGGATTATTAATAAAAAATATAATTAATATTTTATTTTATAGGAAATTTAACTAAAATTTTTACTATAACAATTTTACTACTCTTTTTTCCGTATATGCTTGGTCGTAGGAAAAATGGTGTATAGTTGTTGCAGAATTATACCGCTGGCTCTTACTGCCATAAATAAACTACCTGATTAAACCCTATTATATACGCCTCAACCTCTTCAAAGCTCAATAAATGGGATCAGGGCCGGCTTGAAAATGTATACCACACCACATGATTTATTTTTATAATTTAAAATAAATAGATAGGTGTTTTTAGTTTTAGGTACCTATAATAAATGTAAAATAATGATAACAATTAATGATAATTGAAAATAATATAATTTAAAAGTACAACTATTAGGATAACAAGTACTATAAAAATTAATTAAATTCTAAGAAACTATTGATAATTTATTCAAAATTTAACTCTATATCACTATCACTATCTTCATCTAAGCCTAAACTTATAATTAAGGGTTGAACATTTGTAATCATACAATTGTAAGAATTTTCCACCTTAAGTACATGCTGTACACAGTTTTTCCAGCTGTCTGCAGAAATTAATTGGTGCCATATTAGCTCAATTATATTGAATATACAATAGTACGGAGGAAGACGCAACACTGTATGTCCATTTTCTGCTGCAAGTGTGTCACACTCGTATTCCTTATTTATTTTAAAGGCTTTTAATACTAGTTCTCGTTTATTGTAAGTTTCTTCAAAATATAAATCATTTTCAATCATAAAATTTTGAATTTCTGCTTTTGTATTATTAGAATTAAGAATTTTTTTGCTTGCGGACTATGATAACTAGCATTGTCCATTACGATGACGCTATTTTCAGGTATATTTTTAAGGAGTTTATGTTTAAACCAATCTTCAAAAAGTTGTGCGTCGGTATCTTGATGGTAGTCTAAAAAAGAATCTGCTATGTTTTTAGCTGAAAGCAACAGACAATTTGGAACAAACCCGTTCTCTGAACCAGCATGTAATATTGTGATTATTTTGCCTTTATTTGATGGTGCCTTGGTTTGACATTTTTTGGAAGAATCATCCCAACCTATTCTTGGAGTGTCATGGGTATCGAACCATGTTTCGTCAAGGTAAATAATTGGACGATTTTCTTATCTAAATTGTTTAACAGCTGTTAAATATTTAAGTCTCCATTCCCGTAAACGTTGAGATTCCATTAATGGTTGTCTATTATCAATGCTACGGTATTTAAAATTTTACGCAATATTTTCCTAAGGCTTGAAAGGTTACAAGAGAGCCGCTCTTTGAGGGAAATCCAAGTGGGTACAATTTGTGCTTCATACATTTGGTAAATCTTTCTTCTAAATAAATCCATGCCATTTTCGTCAATGCTTCTAAATGTGCCAGAATCACTCCGATTTTTTCTTGGATTAACAGGTTTAAGAACTATGTCTCTTACCGAAGATAAAGGAGTTTTTGTCAAAGTAGACGTATCTGCTAAAGCATCCATCGAATTAAAATTTCTACTCAACAACGATTGATACACATTTTTAATTATTAGTTTGGCTTCGGTAGATAAATGATTTCTTTTAAAAATGACACTTAAAGATGCCCCCCTATCAGCACAATTCCAAGGACGCCACATTCTACCACTAATAAGCCTAACTAAAAATTACTCGCCGGAAAACGACTAAAGAATGAAATTATTAAAAATCACTTTGTATTTATATATGCATCAGGCATAGGTATAAATTGAATTTGTATACCTGGTCCGGCTCTGCTCGAAAAGGTTTTAAAATTTGTGATTTCCTTATTTATTTTATGGTCGAAGGGATAATGAGGCTTAATTGCAGTCAAAAGATCAACGGTATAATTCTGCAAATACTATACCTTATTTCTTTTTTTTTTAATAATCGGGTCAACTTTGTTTTTGTCCGGCAGTTTTGCATTAAACGACACACTGTGCAGTTCGGTCAGCGTAGCGATGTCAAAGGAATTTTTAAATTGATGTCTGTGTTGACATTTGTCATTTATATTGCATTGAAGTCAGAGTTGAACTCAAATTGAGCTCTATGCATTTTATTGGCAGATTTTACAAAGTGTTACAAATTCGTTTCCTATTGTCAGTTTTAGTTTACGGGTTTCCTGGCCTGTTGACGAAATTTGAAAATCACCTCAGGGGGACTTCATTTTGCCGATGATACCTAATTAAAAGAGGACACTTTGGTTTCGTTACACTATTCGGACACACTAATTACTTGTATTTTTAACGTTTTTTTTGTTAAATTGTGTAATATGAATACTTTTAAGTAAAATTAGATGCGGAAAACACACATTAATTCATAAAATTTGAGTTTAAATGCAAAAATGGTCGTAAAATTGTTGATTCTTAAAATTTACGCTGCGAACATGTCATATTTGCAAAATTCGGTATTTTAACAGTGTTGCCACATAGAAAAGCTTTCTGCAATAATACAGTTTTTAGGTTGTTCGGGTTTGTTTATATCGATATAAGACCGCAGTTTATTGTCAATGTAGTTATGTCACGACTAAGCAATATCTTTTAAGAGGGTTAGCTGCGATAGAAAGGCCCAAAAATATCCGTTTTTGTGCAATATTTTTTTCCTATGTAGCTAATAAAAGACAACTGGCAACTCTGTTGAAGATGTCACTTTTAAGTCGAACACAAATTTGACATTACATAACACTGTTGCCAAGAGCAGTTATACTTTGGCGTTCAAGGAAAAGGAAAGAACAAATCAAAATAAAATGGAAATAGCAAATATAGATAATGTTGACGCAATTACAAACAAGCATGATGTGGATTTTGCAAAATATTTACAATACAATACAATACATAGGATTGATTAGAGATAATTTCAGATACAAAACCAGAAATTGTCGTCTCGTATGCACTATTAGGCAGGAAGTTAATGCAAATGCCTTGAATTCCTGCTTTTATTGTTGCAAATGCCGGAAAGATTATCCTTTGTTTTCGGGATCTTTTTTTTCAAAATATGAATATTCCTGTTAGGCAGATATTTAAACTACACCGGTGGCGACCACAAAGTGGTTGTGTTTGCGACCAGCCTTGCTGGTCGCAAACACAGCCACTCCGCCGGTGGCCGCTACACGCTGCGGGCACTATGTTGTACACAGTTCTTATGGGCCGAGGGATGGCGTTTTCAGTGGCTCGGTTGAGCTGCACTGAGTCCATAAGAGGCGCGTGGCGGAATAAGACTCCAAAAGCTGTAGCGGGGCGGATTTTCACTTGTTAGGACATTATCAATTTATGTAACTTTCTTGTGTTTTCTTTTCCCGAATACAGAAGGAAATCGGCTACAAAAGGTGTAGCGGGGGCGGGTTTTCAGCGGTTTTCCCAGGGCACTGTCAATTTATGTAACTTTCTTATGTTTTCTTTTGCCGAATACAAAAATAAATCGGCTACAAACGATGTAGCGGGGGCGGGTTTTCACTTGTTTTCCCAGGGCACTGTCAATTTTTGTAACTTTCTTGTGTTTTCTTTAGTCGAATACACAAACAAATCGGCTACAAAAGGTGTAGCGGGGGCGGGTTTTCACTTGTTTTCCCAGGGCACTGTCAATTTATGTAACATTCTTATGTTTCCTGTTTCCGAATAGGAAATCGGCTACAAAAGGTGTCGCGGGGGCGGGTTCTCACTTGTTTTCCCAGGGCACTGTCAATTTATGTGACTTTCTTATGTTTTCTTTTTCCGAGTACAGAAGGAAAGGGTACAAAAGGTGTAGCGGGGGCGGGTTTTCACTTGTTTTCTCAGGGTACTGTCAATTTATGTAACTTTCGTGTGTTTTTTTGCCGAATACAAAAACAAATCGGCTACAAAAGGTGTAGCGGGGGCGGGTTTTCAGTGGTTTTCCCAGGGCAGTGTCAATTTATGTAACTTACCCTAACTTTCTTATGTTTTCTTTTTCTACAACCATATCTTTCCATTACATTTTCAAAAATTGTTAAATTCCGTGGGTGCTCAAGTGTAGTCATTACACAGAACCTTTACTTTTTATTTTTGTTATAAAATTATAAATCCGGCAACATCGCTAAAAATGTTGGGGTCAGAACCTTGTCAAATCACTCAAAAACCATAAAATTAGGATTTTTATTAATTAATTTCTTAAAAATTACTGAGTATTCCGCAAATTTTTTTATTGAATATTACTACTAAAAATGTATACTTTTAGAAAAAAATAGTAAAAATTTAAAATTCGTGTGTCCGAATAGTGTAACGGACCCGACACTTTTGCCGGCGAATTTTTTCTGGCTGGCTACTTTTTTTTTGTGATAGAATAAAGTTGTTGCATTGGAGCAAAGGAAGATTATATTTAGTGTTGGGAAAAAAAGAAGATTTTGATAATCGAGCACTTGATACTCGAGCGATTTTAATAATCGAGTGAATCGCATGAAATTCCAATTGACCAAGCGATGACGTCACCGACTGCTCGACGGCAGCCTAGCCGTTTACATGTGATCAGGTAGGGTATTTAGCAGGCACGTAACTACGGGTGGGCACAGGTGTAGCTAAAATATTGTAGTAGCCACCAAAAAAATTTCGAAATTTATTTATTTGTGAATAATGAATTTTTACCACGTGTCTCGATACCAAACAAAAAAACTGCAAGAAATCACCCAATATGTATTTATTGTTCGGGTTTATTATTGTGCTTTTTTAACCCGAACAAAAAGTATTACCAAGAGTTATTTTTCTTCACATCTTTCTCAATCTACGAGCATAAAATAAGTAGATATTTAAAATAGCTTGTCAAATTTTAAATTATCAGGTGCCTTTCAAAAATGTAGGCTTAGTTACGCGACTGGCAAAATAAGAAAATATGGGTTATTATTTTTTTATGTTTTTAAATTCATTTATAGTTTATAGTTACCTTTACTATAAGATTACCAACGAATTTTTCTATATATTTTGTTAACCATTTTGTTCGTTTTGCCATTTTTTAACAATTTCTATTATTATGTTATTTTTCAGAAGTTTTCTCGAGTTTATAGTAAATAAAAATTTTAAAATGATATCCTTTAATTTTTTAATATTTACAATCGGAGAACTAAACTACTCCGCTGGCTAGCCAGTTCCGCTAAGGGATTTCGCATATTTTTTTATATGCACCTTCTCGTTTATGTTCCTTTAAGAAAGACGTATGTCGTATTACCTGCTCAACGTCAAACTCGAACGTCGCCAATCGGTTATCGAAGAACGGTTATCAACAGGCGATATTTTTCGGTTTTTCGCTTGAATTTATAACTAGAGTATTTCCTATCGAGCGAAAAACTGTTCGAATATACGAGCAGTTTTTTAACCCGATCACACTACAGCGGTACATTTCTGTCAGCGTCAAGCGATGCGCGGGTATCGAGTGAAAGATAATAAGTGACGAGCGACGGTTTTCGCCTGAATAGATAACTCGATCGGTTTTTTTAATAATCGAGCGATGTCGGTTATTTCAATAATCGAGTAATCAAGCGGTTTTTCGCTCGAGCGATCACAACCCTAATTGTAAGTATATTGCTTAATTTTTAGGAAGAATTTGTTAATTTCTTTTATAACATTTACCGTTTTTCAGAACTAGTAACCAGCATAAATACATATTTAATTTTTTTATTTTCTACCGACTTGCGGTACGCCTTAAACTAAATACCTAAAAGATAATCGTCCTTTCCATAATAACTGACATAACAAAAAGCAAAGAGTGCATTTCCGCTCTGAAATAAGCATACATGCACCTGGCTCTCAGCAGAAGTAAAATAAGTAATTAAAAGCCGACATACGAAACTCAGTGGCGTGGTAACTAAATATTATCCTTTTTAAGTTTAACGTTTTAAAATAGCTGCCACAATTGATATCATGTTTTAGCTGTAGCTACACGGAGCGACCTAAAATAGTATATTACATAACGAGTGTTGAAAGGCGTAGATTTCAAATGAGGAAGTATTTAGCGCTAGGCGGCGCCACACACAGGCGAATTTCGACAGAATCGTGGCCAAAAAGATTATCGGAGGTAATTACACTAGTGCCTAAAAATTTTCGATAATTTTGCATGAAAGCGTATTGCCTAAAAACAACAAGTTCATTTTCATATTTTACAAAATTTGAAAATGAACGAATGTTGTTTTTCAAAGGAAATACGCTTAAATGCAAAATTTTTTCACTAGAGATAAAAATTGGAATGTAGAGAAATTTGCATAAATTTCATATAAATAAGTTTTTGAAACCCTAAACAACGTCAAAGTCATCAGATGGCATGTAAGATTTAACTTTTTTTTCCAAATATTTATGTAGTTCTTTAGCGCTTTTGGATGGACAGTCTCTTAACCATTCCACGAGCTCGATCCTTGCGAAAGATACTGATTTTGCTGTGGATCCTGCAAGAACAACAAAAAATTGACAAAGCGTATGATTTTTTCTAAAAATTTATATACCTACTTAGAAAAAAATAGCCACCATTTTGAAAAATATCGGAAATTTTTTTCCGCCTGTTTAAAAGTATATTTAATTCTCCATGAAACTATGTACGTTTTATCGGAATCGGTTTAGTAATAATAAAGTTATTCAAAATTGGTTCGATGTCTTAATCACATATTTGTAAAAATGTACCTAACAATTTTTTTTTTAAATTCAATTTCCGGCAAGGTCGCAAATTGTCGCAGCAGGACCTTATTCAGAACCCTTCAAAGAATAGTCAACAAATAGTTTGGTCGCGTTCCAGCGCCATTTTGCCTGATACAAAATTTAAAAAAAAATGTTTAATTTATTTTAACTTATGTTAACAAAATGTATGAAAACAAACGTACTAGTGTAAATATTTTAACTTTGAAAAATTTATAGGATTGTACTTACCACCAGCAATAGGCTCCACGATGGTTTTTCAAAATTTTTACAAAAACTTAGCGGAATAACAGAACTAAATATACTGATTTTTTTCAACCACTCTAATTTAATTGACACACCGCACTAGAAAAAGAAACTTTGAACTGAAATAATTTTAAGTTTGGCCATAATATAAATATAACAGGGGTGATTTATGACACCCTGGCTGTTTCTTAATTAAGTGCTAATGATTTTACGACATACTTATAACTTTGGTTTTATCTATTTTGAAAAGCTTTTACCTGAAATTCGCTTGTGTGCGCCAGTCGAGTGCGGGAATCCTCCAAGTTTGAGAAAATCATACAAGTATAATATTTGCAGAATTATACCGTTGATCTATTGACTCCAATAAAACCTCATTATCCCTTCGACCATAAAATAAATAAGGAAATCCCAAATTTTAAATCCTTTTCGAGCAGAGCCGGACCAAGTATACAAATTCAATTTATACCTATGCCTGATGCATATATAAATACAAAATGATTTTTAATAATTTTAATCTTTAGTGGTTTTCCAGCGAATAATTTTTAGTTAGGCTTATTAGTGGCAGAATGTGGCGTCCTTGGAATTGTGCTGATAGGGGGGCATCTTCAAGTGTTATTTTTAAAAGAAAGCATTTATCTACCGATGCCAAACTAATCATTCCCAATTCTAATAATACAAAAGCAGAAATTTAAAATTTTATGATTGAAAATGATTTATATTTTGAAGAAACTTACAAAAAACGAGAACTGCTAGAAGTATCAAAGGCTTTTAAAATAAATACGGAATACGAGTGTGACAACCTTGCAGCAGAAAATGGACATACAGTGTTGCGTCTTCCTCCGTACTATTGTCTATTCAATCCTATTGAGCTAATATGGCACCAATTAAAATCCAATATCAGGAGAAATAATATTTCTCCTACATTAAATTCATCTGTAGTAGAATTTATTAAAAACGAAGTAAGAAAAATTTCTTCAGACAGCTGGAAAAACTGTGTATTTAAGGTGGAAAATGCTTACAATTTTATGATTACAAATGTTCAACCCTTAATTATAAGTTTAGGCTTAGATGAAGATAGCGATAGTGATACAGAGTTAAATTTTGAATAAATTATCAATAGTTTCTTAGAATTTAATTAATTTTTATTGTACTTGTAACAGTTATACTTTTAAATTATATTATTTTCAATTATCATTAATTGTTATCATTATTGTACATTTACACTAAAAATATATATCTATTTACTTTAAATTATAAAAATAAATCATGTGGTGTGGTATACATTTTCAAGCCGGCCCTGATCCCATTTAGTGAGCTTTGAAGAGGTTGGGGCGTATAGAATAGGGGTTAATCAGTTAGTTTATTTACGGCAGTAAGAGTCAATGGTATAATTCTGCAACAACTATACAAGAAGTTGTCCATATTCTCAGTGGTTAAATTATATCAAGGGAAGAATAAGAGACGGTACGAACCACAAAAATGTTAAATATAAAAATCCAAGTAACAATTGTAAGACGCTTTTGATTTATTTATGGTTTAAAAGTGCTTTAATATGTTGTATAAAAAGATGTTGGTTCTAAAGTTAAAATAAACTACAAGTTCTTAAAGACCACTTATTCTTATGCAAATAATTTAATGTAATTTTTAAATTAAAATAAAAAAGCTATTTGCTCCCGATGCCCTATTAATCTTATACTGGTTCTATAATACTCGTGACATTGACTATTTTAAAATAATTTGCTTTTTTAAAGGATTAATTGACAAGTTGGTTTTAAAGCAATCAATTTTGGAACAACTATTTTTAATGTAGATTTATGAAGTACCCTTCAAGTCGTTTACCGCGCGCGGTCGCCTGTGGCGCCTTCATCGAATATGCGAGAATCATTATCACACATGTTCGACCCGCGTACCTCGTCGGTAAGATCCGCTGTTCCAAATTTTTTACTCTTGCTGAGTCATCGAACTACCATGAGCTTACTGTGAGCTTTTCCTTAATTGAGGTAGGTCCCCGTTTATCGGCTTCCTCCAGAGGGCTCAGACCTCACCTAGAGATTTTTACTGACGTTATAGTCAACTTTAAAAAGAGAAAGCAGCTCGAGAATTTTTGATTTCCAAAAAGTTTGTATTTTGGGAAGTCCCTAAATTATTACCATTATGTTTTCTAAATGGCTACGATTTGCCATTATTCGATTATCAGGGATGCCAGGCATGATTGCCGATACCGAACTGACGCGCACTTGTCAATCCGCTTAAGTGAGAGCGTTAGCAGTCCACCAAATGTGAAAAAAGATGAGGGCAAAATATTGTCTGAATGAATTTAATTGGGTATAGTTATTTTTGAACCTAGCACGATGCAAATATTATATTTGATCACGGAGAGCTGTTTTTAATTTAATTTTAATGTCCTTGTCTATTTAAGGGTTAATTTATCTATTAGTCCTTTCTCGTCTGTCGAGTCTCACGATAGGGTTATTTTACTTTTATTCACAATAAAAATCTCAACTAAAGAGATATTATCTAACCTGGACATTATAAAGATACCAGAAGCACAAGGTTCAGATATTTAAATTTACACTTTAACGAAATTTCTTTCGACATGAAGCATGGAACTTTCCACTGATGAGACCGATTTAGTAAAATTCTGAATGAATTCTGAACCGAAAATCGACTAATTATTGCCGAAGAAAGTACCAGCTTAAAAATCTCGTTCCTATTTTGCTAATGCTAGTGAACTGTCACCGGGATGACGAAATATCGAAGCGGTCGTCAGCATATTTGAATAAACTATAATTTTCTTGTAAAATTATTTTCGTGAAAAATTGAATTTCACGACAATGTGTGAAGCTACGATAAAAAGTAATTAGTTAAAGTGGTTGGGGAAAACCTAAGCCTTAACACACAATTTTGACTCATTGTCTAAATGTACAGGGACTGGCAAAAAGATCCACCACTTAGCACTTAGTTTTGTTCGTCTGTTGTGATTTTAGTAAAAATGTCGCGCTTTTTAAATTAACTATAACGATAATTCGTCAAAATTTCTGTCAAGTTATCTGAATTCACATCTTATAGCATCGGTTTTTCTAGTATTTACCATAAATTATTCGTGGGGCGTGGTTCATAAAAGATTTCGCCCGCAGCGTGCCTTTTGTCGTGTTTTGCTACCACTGGGTCCTGGATTTTCAGTTTATAAAATTAAACATTTTATCATTGATACCCCCTACAAAACTTTCTATCGACGCCCATGCTACCGCCCTATTTATTTCTGGGGCGTGCATTAAGGAGTCCACTGTATACAAGGTGTCCAAGATAAGGAGGGCCAGTACAGGGATCTCGGAAACCGCAAGAGATACGAAGTCGGTTAAATGGAGGTAAAGTTGCGCATTTACGTGCCTAATAATATGCCGTTTAGAAAGTTATAAAATTCCGAGTAGTTCCGGAGATATCCGAAAAAAACCGAAATTCTGAAAAATCGTTTTATTGTTGTCCTGGGTTTTTTTGAGATCGAATTCTAAAGAAAATTGCACTTTTACATTGCCACTTTGTCTGCTCTATCTAATAGCGTTAATTGTTTTGAAATCCGACTAGTCGTCTTCGAAGGGCCATTATCAACTTTCTTTTTTTAAATACAGTCCTGTTTTTCTGATATTGGAATTTTAGAGCTTTTTTTCTTCCGAATTCAACGATGTATGACACATTGTGGTTTAATGACGTTTCGAGGTTTTTTTGAACAACATCAGGAAATCTTGAGATACGGTCCTGTATTTCTCCTAATTTTATAAATAATATCTCATAAGTAAGCTCTAAATTTTTACTTGTGTTGGACTAGATCAATAAATAACAAATAATTTAATAATAAACCACAAATAAGTGAACAAAATACAGGAACATTATTTCAAACTTCTGTTGATTCGCGATTTAAAAGAAAAGTAGGCGTTTGAAACAAGAAAATTAAGATGGTGGCGCGTGATTTGTTTCACTTGACATTCCCATTGTGATCGTTTTGAAAGCGCTTTAAGAGGTTTTCTATTTTCCAGAAAATATGGAACATAATTTTACACATGCTGAAAAGTGTGATATTCTATCGCATGTTTAATTTTATCTCAAAAAAACTGTTATGTGGCAGTTAGAAGATGTTATTTGTGCTTAGGGAATAACGGAAATCACTTTGAACACCTGATTATGTAGTTCCTTACTTTTTTCGTTGTTCGTTTTATTACTGTTTTTGGTATGATTTTTGTTCACTTATTTGTGGTTTATTATTAAATTATTTGTTATTTTTCAACTAGTCCGACATAAATAAAAAATGTAGAGCTTACTTATGAGATATTATTTATAAAATTAGGAGAAATACAGGACCGTATCTCAAAATTTCCTGATGATGTTCAAAAAACCCTCGAAATGTCATTAAACCACAATGTGGCATACATCTCAGATTCCAATATGAGGAAAACGGGACCGTATTTAAAAAAAGAAAGTTGATAATGGCCCTTCGAAGGCGACATTTTTTTTTTTTTTATGATCAAACACAAGCACTATAGGAAAAATCCTTTAGGGCACTCTGGGAGTGGTGCGTGTGCGCAAAAAGCGATTCACGTTAGGTTTGAATCGTTGGAGGTTATATTCGTTGGGAAAAACGACCTCGGGAAGGTCGTTCCACCAAGATGTAGTCCTCCAGATGAAAGAATTCTTAAATAATGAAGTTCGAGGAGTACTAAGGTTAACCACATATGGATGGGCGGCAGTGGTTTGTCGTGTATTTCTGCTAATCGTCGCTCTGGGCGGAATTAAGAGGGCAAGGTCAGCCGAGCACTTTCCATGAAAATATCTGTAAAAGAGAGTCAAATCCCCAACCTGTCTTCGATGTTCTAGGCTGTCGAGGTTCTTCGTCAGCTCGTGGTCTCCGATCAGACGAATAGCCCTCCTCTCGTCGGATTACAAAACAATTAACGCTGTTAGATAGAGCGGGAAAAGTGGCAATGTAAAAGTGCAATTTACTTTTTCAGAATTTCGTTTTTTTTCCGGATATCTCCGGAACTAGTCGGAATTTTAAAACTTTCTAAACAGCATATTATTAGGCACGTAAATGTGCAACTTTACCATTTAACCGAATTCGTATCTCTTATGGTTTCCGAGATCCCTGTACTGGCCCTTCTTATCTTGGACACGTTGTATAAGTTAAGTTATTTTGTGCTTGAAGGTTTTGTTGTATCCATCTATTATGTCCTCGATTTACAGTGCTCCGCGTCATGGTAAGAAATAATTTTACAGACTTTTTTCATGTCTGAGGAAATTGAAATATGGACCTACGAATATATGAAGTTTATGTTGACTGCGGGCTATCGTCATCAAAGGGTTTAAAATGAAAAGTTATTTCAAATTAATTTTGATGAAAATCCTATGCCAATTCTACTAAAATATTATGTGCTAAAGCAGTGACTCGAGCCAAAAAAATGTTCTTTGGGGGATAACTGATAATGTTGATATATTTACCTATGATCACTACAGTAAATAGTAAAAAACATAATACTTACCATCTAAGTAAGTTAAATTTTAAGTACGGGAAGAAAAACTTAGTTAAATTTACTATAAAAATAGTAAAACTAACCATAATTCATGGCTCTATATGTGACTGGAATAACTTTTATTAAGAACTGCCATTAAATTATAATTTTTAACATTTTCTGCATTTTTAGTAACAATTACATTTTTGTAAAATTCACGAAGATTTTTTGTAAAATTTAATAAAAACTTTTAAAAATTTACTAAAATCTTTTGTAAAAATTTTAACACTTTTCTAGGCCGCCTTGTTTTTGATATACGGGATGTTTTTGAGAATTGTGCATTTTGGGACACCCCCATATATCGGTTACCCCGTAATGTATCAAAAAGAAATTAAATGTTCGTTTTGTAGTTTTTTACGTAGAATTCAGTGACTCAGATTTTTTCTACATTCAATAGTTTTCAAGGAAAATAAACTAATTTGCTTTTTTGAAATGGGTCACCTATATATTTTTTAATAATATAATTTAGTTTGTATCAAGCTTCTCAAAAATATATCACACTTTATTCTTAATCTTAGTATTAGGCCCGAACTATACGTTTTTCAAAAATATACCATTTTTTTTTAGTAGGCCATGACGGATATTAAAAACAAACAAAAGAACACAGTCCAATGTGTCTAATAAAATATTCTAATTCTGTCAGAGCATTCAGGTTCTCTAAGTTGTTTCTAATTAATAGTAAAAAATCAGTTTGTCCTAATTATGACAGAGCATGTAAACTTTGAGAAGTACGACATGCTCGTTTCTTATATCCAGTGTAACGAAAATGCAGATGGAGCATTAGAAGTGTATTTGAATAGGTAAATATAAGCCCTTATGTAGTAATTCTATGAAATTTATAAATTTTCTTAAGTTACTTGTAGATATCCCGAAAGACGACAACCGGATTAACAATTTTTTTCAAGAATAAAATCAAATTTAATTGAACACGGTTCATTTTCTAAACCTCGCCTTAAAATCTACCACAAGGATAATCCCGAGACTGATGAAATAATATGTTAGCTTCAATTGAAACAAATTCAAGTAGTTCTTGCAGAAAAGTTGAAGGTTCGGTCGGAATTAAATCAAGCGTGCAAACAATCCTAAAAAACACAATTTTAAGCCATATATATTCCACCGTGTACAAAACTTACATCCTGGTGATGCACAGCGCAGTATAGAGTTTTGCAATTGGTATTTACAAAATCTGAACAGGGAAAACAATTTTGAAAAAAACCCGTTATATGGTCTGATGAGGGTCATGTTACCAGTGCTGGTATGTTCCAATCGAACGGCAAGGCAGATTTGGCGTTAGCGTTTCATGCTTTATACTGAATAGCAAAATAGTTTATAATATATTTGAAGGAAGCCTTAATGCAAATAAATATTTGGAAATTCTGGAAAACGTTGTGCCAGAAATAATAGAAGATGTGCCCTTAGCTGGTCTCAATAACTTGCATCTTCAACAGGATGGAGCGCCCGCTCACAATATTGTAAGGGCCTACTTAGATAAGAATTTCCCAGGTCGCTGGATTGGAACTAATGGACCTGTAAGATGGCCACCAAGGTCACCCGACTTGTCGGTTTTGGATTTCTTCTTATGGGGATACCTTCAAAATAAAATTTATTCCATTCAGTACCAAACAATGGCAGATTTAATAATTGCCATTGACAGAGCTTTTAGGGAGTTACCAGCGCGGCCGTTTATTATTTTTAATTCATTAAGGCGAATAAGAACCATGTGTGAAACATGTCTAAGGCATAATGGAGAACAATTTGAGCAATATTTATGAGGGGGTTTAATAAATTTTCAATTTTTTTGTCTAATATTTAATCACACCAGTATTTTTTAAGATCCGTCATGGCCTATTAAAAAAAATGGTATATTTTTGAAAAACGTATATTTCGGGCCTAATACTATGACTAAAAATAAAATGTTACATATTTTTGAGAAGCTTGTTACAAACTAAATTATATTATTAAAAAATATATAGGGTGACCCATTTAAAAAAAAGCAAATTTGTTTATTTTCCTTGAAAACTATGGAATGTAGAAAAAATCTGAGTACGTCACTGGATTCTACGTAGAAAACTACGAAAAGAACATTTTATTTATATATACGTTACGGGGTAACCGCGATATGGGGGGGTGTCCCAAAATGCACAATTCTCAAAAACATCCCGTATATCAAAAACAAGGCGGCCTAGTGCTGCGAAAACGGCATCCTTCTATCTTTACTAATAACGGAGATACTCCGTAAAACTACCTAAAAATGAACACCCTGTACTAACCGTTACCAAATCAATATATCACGAACGACGTTTGACTTTAACGTTTTACCATCACAGCGGCTTCGTCAGATATATTTAATTTTATCATGGATTTTCATCAGGTTAAGGTTGAAAATATCTGACTCTATGTCACCGCCTTCGGCGATATCACCTGCAGCGGATTTTTCATAGCCCCCCCCCCCCCCCTAGATCCGTCACTGCTATGTATAACTCTCATTACGTAATGTACTTTTAATATACAGTTTTGGCAACTCTTACAACTATTCTTTAACGTAAATTATAGGCAGAGGCATGTTTACCCCAAAATAGAGTATGTTGGCAACGTTGCGTTTGAAAATTTCATAAACCTGTCTAATGACCCGGTAGAACGATGGTCAATCGTTTCCCTTGTATTGTTTTAGATCGTATCGATAAAAATCGTGAAAGTTCGACGTGTGTAATATAATGACCGACAAGAACCGTTTTCCGCCAGAAATACCGAAAACAGGCGTTTTTCGCGTTTTTGTGTGTAATTGGACAAATTCCGATGTAACAATCGTATTAGGGGCGTTTTTTCCGTTTGGTTTGATCCCCAATTTCGTTGGAATTCCGGCGTTGGTCCCTAATAAACGCTTTTTCTATAGAGGGTTGCTTCCGAGGATACTATCCCTTCAAAACTAATACCCGTAATCCTTTTACGTTAAGCTTTTATTTTTATAGATGGTTTAGTATTGTTTCATCATGTCATCGACAAAATATGGCGAAAAAATCAGTGTTTTCTGTAAGGGAGACTAGACTTCTTTAAATGCAAATTTCTCGAAAACAACGGACTGGACTGCCCTCTAAAAAAATGGTCTAGTTTAGGATACCAAGATCTTAGTCTCAATAACAAGAAAATTTAGTGAAATTCGCGATAAGAGGAAATTTAGTATCGAAGGCCAAAGTTTATTGCTCCGATTATTCTAGTTGAAGTCACTAATAACTATTTTTAAGTCAACCAAGTACTTCTAGTATCCGAAAGAATAAATATTTCTGATAACGAATATATTGTTAGTTATTAGGAGCAACATCATATTGTTGTTTCAACAATTGTGTTTGTTAATTATTACCTATTTTATTGTCAAAAAAAGAGCAAAGAAATATTAAATATCAATATATGGAAAAATTATTATTTTTCCAGACCACCCGATGATACCTTATACAATAAGGGAGTATTTAGTCTACACATTAGCACTTTAAAATACCATTTCAGATTTAATGGTACTACCAAGAAAAGGAAGCCTTTTCCATTGATAGGATTTAGTTCTCGTCAGTACAGTCAAGGTGTACTATATCTAATACTTCACGCCGTATTATCAACGGTCGTCGAGAAAATACAGCGCGCAGCGCCATCTCCTAGCAGCAAATGGCGGCAGTTGGTGTGACGTCAGGTCTCACATTATTACTACTATATCTGGCCAATAACAATAACTAAGTAAATTAGTATAGGGAGCTAATTAATAAAAAAGTGTTGGTTTCAACATGATAATGTAGTTATGTTAACTAAGAAGTAGTTAAAAATAAGAGTTAGTTCTGTTAACTAGATCATCTTGTTCATCGTAATTCAGTTAAAACGAAAATTTGTTTTGCTAGTCTTAGATACCAATGCATTGTGTAGAGTGTGCTGAAACAATATTATCAGTTCGTGTATTCCCCTGACATGGAATATTTAATTATGAATATTTTCATCAGCTGTCAAATATACTGTTTCGACCAATCAAATTGTTTCATTTAGACCAATTACACAAAATTATTTTGATACATTTTTCATCTTCCTTACAAGTGATAAAACGGTGTCATTGGTCCAAAGCAGTTTTAAAAAGCGTTCTAAGTAGGCCGGGTACTTGGGATGACTTTTAATAAATGTCAAGTTTGAATGACTTTTTCTTTTAATATATGAATATTTTTTAGATTTTCATTATTATTTACCCATGACAAACGGAAAACTACCTTAAAGGTAGGATTTAAGTTAAAAAATATGTTTTCCGAAAATCGTTAAATATTGACATTTTTGATAACATGTTTGAAAGAAAAAGTCAATATATCCCTACACTTAGTCGTTGCTAGGCAACGGAAAACAACTGTTAGGAAATATTCATTTCCTTAACTGTAAGGAAATGATATTTTCTTACAGTTGTTTGAAAATGATTGAAAACACGTTGTTCATAAGGCATTAATTTATATTTTGAAAACGCAGAATACATTTTGAAATTAGTTTGTTATATTCACAGTTATTTGACAGTTAGTACAATTATTGAAAATTGGAGGAACATTATTAGAACTATGAGAAACATTTTGGATAACATGCGAGGTAGTAGGGTTATTTTGTTGAATATTTTGTACTGTGAAAATTTTATTTCCACCTCCACCTTATTGTTAAGAGAGCAACGTTTGACGACTTCCATCCGCCATGCCTCTTTAAACTACAGTTATGTTGCCACCAGAGTCAACCAATATTGTTGCAGACGACCGACGAAAGCAGTGACCAGTACATTCTGTCGGATTTACCAAGTTCAACGTATATATGCATATTCGTACTTTTCTCTTGACTTCTTTGGCAATATTTCTAATGAAGCAATATTTATTCACTGCCTCAACCAGCTCTAGAGGAGTCCCAGAAATGGAAAATTCATCATCACATCATTTTATACTGTTTTGTTTTCGGAAACACCAACAATTAAATTCATATGCGTCAAGTTTGATAATTCAAAATTAATACGTTTCCATAGTAACGCAATCAATTTTATTATATTTATATTTCAAAGCACCATTTATTTGTGAATAAAATTATTCGGGATTTTTTCAAAATTAATCAATATCTGTCGATTTTTAGACTATTTTCGGAAAAATAGTATGTTTACCTCGTAGGAAAAGCCACATTCCGAGACTCTGTGTTGCTAAGTCGAGGCTTGCGCCTGTATGATTATTTGCAATGTATTTTCTTATTTGCCGACATTGTTGACATCCTTTCTGTCGAAATTATAGTCACATAACCTTAAACTTACGAAACGTCAAAAGGTTTGAATGCGAGTAGAGTAGAGAGCATAAGCTAGTATCGATATCGAAGGTTCTGGAAATAATCTTATCAAATATAACTCCATCGTCGTTTTAATTATCGATTACATTTGTCATTGTAACACTCAAAGTTTTGTTTTTTTGGAAATTTTACGAAATGTCGTCCGCATGTTTATTCTAATCCCGAGAGCGAAGCTCGAGTGATTTAATCTTAAACACCGTCTTCAATCTTAAACAAAACTTCTCGTGTACATGAAAAATTTTATCGATAAAAAAACGAGCTCTAGTTATATTACCTTCGACAAAATTGCGTCTGTAGTTTCGAAGATGTAAAAGCCGTATTAGAGTCGGTAATTCTTCTCTTGCGCCTGCAATGGCAATTATAATTGCTAATTGCTATTATTCATGCACACTAAACCGTTCTCGATCAGCTGGCGCATTGCCAACAGTCAGAACAGCAGTTGGTACTGTCGAAATCCCTAAAATAAGCCCAAAACTAGAAATGGGCAAACAGGTTCGTTTTGATTACCAGCAGCTACTGCTACTTTAAATGGCAGTTCAATAAAGTTGCGACGAATTAGCAATAAATAATGTGAACTGCTAGTTTCAGTACCAGTTAGCTTAAATAGCCATTAGCTGTTCATAGCTGCTTCAACCAACTAATAAACAGTTAAAAAGAACAGAATAATCATCGCTACTCAGACTTGCAGCGGGTTTGTTCGGGTTAGCAATTAAAATAAAACTTGCCCCATTTCTGGCAATGAGAGCCAGCTGATCCGGAACTGTGTACTGCGTACCAATCCGTGCAATTTTAATTGCCAGCAGAGTAGAATTGCCGACTGTAATACGGATACCATTCTCGCATTGCGCCCGCAATGCGAGCAGTATTGGGCAAGCTGATCGAGGACGGTGTACTGCGCATGAATTCGTGCAATTATAATTGCCATTGCTGGTGCAAGAGACAAAAATTAAGGACTCTAATACGGCTTTGAGAAACGTTTAGAGTGTTTGCAAAACCTGTCTATTAATACCTACATATTTGTATCACAGTTCCAGAACTGACGATAAGTCGTCGTCGCATGCATCGTTGCTAAATTTAGAGAACATGCCCGTAAAAAATTCAGTAAAAACAGACCAAACTTCACTTTAAAGCGCTTTGTCGTAGGGAATCTGCTCAGCGACTACAGTAAAAATTACATAGACATCGCTTGTTGTGATAGATCAAGAAAAACCATTATAAATGGCACCAATTTTAATTTTTTCGGATACGACAATCCCGATATATTTTTTTTTCCAAATCGATGTTTGCCTTACCCCTACCACTTTATTTAAAGGGTTAAACAAAAAGTATGTAAGCACAGTTGCTCATCATTCATGTGAGATTTATTTGTATGTATCAATATACTTTATCTAATCCCTAATTGTAGAGAAATCCACTGTTAACTAATTACTATTAGTTTTATGCCTCCTAGCAACCGTCCTACAGCCGTGCAAATAATTGCCAGCCATTTCTCTAGGCAACTTTTCCAAAAAAATGTTTTTCTGGAAGCTGTAGGTACCGGGTGTCCCATTTTCGACAGTCTTATAGGGTATCTTCGTAATTGTTAGTGCTATCAAAAAAAGTAATGTAGGTGTCATATGTTCTTTTTGGGTCAAACTTAAAATGCTAAAATCAAAATTAAAAATTTTTGCTCGCTTAAGAAACGCAACACCTATCTCGATGGCAAGAGTTACCTGGTCTAATACACGCACGGGCCGTAATGGGAAAACCATCGAAAATACTATCGAATGGGATGCTAACCCTGACGCGGCCCCAGTTGAAACAAGTGATGGGTCTGTTAACAGGCCACTGCCACTTGCGAAAACACCTTCAACGGAGGAAGAGGATGAAACCGCCTCACACATAATATATCGCTGCGTAGCGCTGTCCCGTAGAAGACAAAATATCTTCGGGAACATACAACGTGGTGACAACCTCCCACATGACAAGCTTGGTAGAAGGTTACTGGACCTCATAGAAGGAACAAACATCTTCTAACAAGATCGGGGTACACAATAAGCCGAAAGGCTGCAGTGATTTGAAGTTCGGGCCTTTAAACCGACCCCCGCCTTTAACCAACCAACCAACCAACCAAGAGATTTTTGAATTACCCTATATTTTCTTAGTTAAAAGAGATATAGAAAAATGTTTTATACAGAAATTTCTTTATAATGATTGTTGAATAATCTGCCGTTTTCAGAGTAAGTATACGGGGTCAGGTAAAAAAGTTATCGGACCTAACATCATTTTTTTAAACGGAACACCCTGTATATTTTAATCTAAAAAGATAGCATTTTATATTATCTTTTCAAATATATAACACACTATTGATGATATTGGTTTCCTAGGCGATTTATTTAAACTTTTCTCGATTTTCCTTGTTTTCTTTATTGTTTAAGTTTTTGATCTCGATAGTAAAAGAGCCGTATATTTTTAAATTATATTCCAATCATAGGAATATGTCCTTAAACGTTTACCGTCTTTCCGGATAGCGAACAAAATATAAATTTTGAGACATTTCTTCGTATTTTTCCACTGTCAAAATATACTGATATCATATCAAATTTTTTAAAATGTGTGCACAAATGAATATGTAAAAATTAAATTGGCGTTAAATGTTAATAACAATTAGAATGTCAACATAGTTGTTTCTAGGATATTAGCTTTTGTTTCATGGCCTAGTGTGGTTTAAAGTAATAAAGTTTAATTTATCATGCTATCTATTTAGATTAAAATACACAGGGTGTTCGATTTAAAAAAATGAGGTTAGGTCCGATAACTTTTTACCTGACCCCGTATACTTATTCTGAAACCGGCAGATTATTCAACAATCATTATCATTTTTCTGTATCTCTTTTAACTAAGAAAATATAGGGTCATTTTAAAATTGTAATTTTTTTGATTTTCACCCGTATGTCTTAAGCGAGCGAAAATTTTCAAATTTTGATTTTACCATTTTAAGTTTGACCCAAAAAGAGCACATGACACGTACATTATTTTTTTGACAGCACTAACAATTACGGAGATATCCTATAAAAGTGTCGAAAATAGGACACCCTGTACCCTGGTTTCCAAGATACAGCCGCGCATCTCGCTTAGTTGCCAACCATCAAATTATTACTTAAATAAAATATTTAAAATGAAATTTAATAAGGACACTGAATATTATAAAAACAATATAAAAAAATCAAGCTTTGCTAAAACCGTTATAATCCCCCGAAAGCATGAAGCAAATGCAATAAAAGTCGAAATCTAAAAACGCCCAACAGAGTAGAAAAATCCATTAAAATTTATTATATTTATTTTGAACAAACTGCCCAAGAAAATGTAAAAGCACTTCGAAGAAAATAAACAAACCTCTGGTCTTTAAATGTCCACTCGATATAAAACGATAGGAAAATACATTCTAGGGGTTTCACTACATAATATTTTTTTATTTACATAGTTGTTTAAAGATTAGCCAATCTTAACGTAAGTATTGTCTGCCCAGTTTTATTTGAACGTTCGCGTTCAAGAGCGGGGGGAGAGAAATGTATAAGAACCATGCTAGAAAGCGTCGTACCATAGGCGTGCTGAAATAATATGTGGAAAATGAATAAATACACCTTGATTCTGCAGTTGGATTCTTTCTAAGAATTCAAAACTATAGTTTTTCCTCAAAATGTTCTTCTACATGACGGTATTATTATTTAATTCTCCTATACTTTACACACGTTACATACGTACAGTAAAACTTCTCATAACGGAGACCTCTGATAAGCGGACATCTTTATTAAGCGGAAATTTTTTCATAGACCGGAACTAGGTATATGAAATTTCATAAAATTCAACCTCTCTTGGGCGGACTCTCCTTTGCGCGGACGCGGACGCGGACAGGCTGTTTTCATACAAAGAGTGCATAAATTCTCCTTTAAACGGACACAAAATTTTTAAAAGTATTTAGGAGACAGCAGTCCGCCGTTTATTTGCGAGTTGTAAGGGGTTAAAATCGTAAACAATGGCACAAAAATGTCGCGTTTTGAGTTTGAAAGAGAATATTGACGTTGTGGAAGTTTGTAATTTGATAACAATGATTTGGGCGAGTTCATTAACATTGATAGCAATGTGCTATTAGAAGATGATAGTGGCCCTATTCCTACTGATAATGTAGTCCAAGTCCATACTGAAACCACATCACTATCTGACGACTCTGATGAAGAAGTTGAATGCAGTAATCAAACAAATGTCACCAATTATCAACAAGCCATTAGTATGGTAAAGGAATTATAAGAGTATGCAAAGAATAGAGGTGACTCTACAGCAATGGAATTGTTATCAGACTTGGAATTACATTTTCTAGATTGCAAGTATAAAACTCAAACACGTCAAACTACGTTATTAGATTTTTTTAGTACTATACATCCTAACTAAAACTAGTGTATTTTTGTTATGTTATGTTTATTTGTACATACATAAGATATAGTAATAATTTTGCATTTAGTTACATATTACCTAATAACAAATCTCCCACGAGCGGACACCTCTATTAGACGGACACATTTAGACGGTCCCGTATGTGTCCGCCTAAGAGAGGTTTCACTGTATTTTGTTTGACTCTTCAACTTTTTATTTCTAATTTTGTCTGGGCCATCACATAATTGATAGAAAATAAATATTAGCAAAACGCCAACGCCGGTATAACAAACAAACACAACATTTCCTCCCCGCCTTTCACGCCACTGTACAGACAAATTTCTGTGCATTTTAACGGCGCTACGAAGAGCGGAACTACGTAAGAAATAAAATTAAGTCAGATTAATAAATTATCTTGAATTAATTTACATTTCAGTCAATTTTGACCTAATTATTTTTTGTTAGCTTAATGAAAGGCTATGGAAAATTATTGTATGGTTTCCCCCCTTAGCAAAAAACAGACGGCGTCTAAAGCGTTCCCATATAACAATGAATGGACCTTTTTATTTTCTTCATTTAAATATTGTGGGAAATTATTTTGTTTCATATCTTCAGTTCTTCACGTTTGTCTAGTTTGATTTGATCACACTGTGCGAATTTGCGGTTCCGTTGAGCTGTCACCGAATAACCTACACTTGTTTTTTATTAGACTCAATACACACATAAAATATTAATTAATTAAAATACTACATGCAAAAGGTGTCCAACTGTTTTGTTGTATTGATTCTCCCGTGCTGACCGGGAGCCTGTTTCTCGGGATGTTTCTACCTCTTCGGGGAAGGGCATCTTGTTAAGCCCATGATACAATAACTAAAGGTAAGATATCTAACCGTTCCAATTTCTGTTGTAAAAATACCTTTTTTCCAATTCCAGAAAATTAATGAATTTTTCTTTTCCCGTCTAATTATTTTAAATAATTTAACGAATATTGGATCGAAGGTTGACGTAATCTTTCAATATGCATCGTCAACAGCTGTGGTTCCTACCTTCCGTTATCGAGGCGCTTTGTCAGCAGAAATTGCGGCAATGGCTTTTCGAAGTAGAGGCAGGGAGACGGAGAAGTTAGTGGGTTTTTGGGTCCTTTCAGGCACGCGACGGCCGTCGGCTTTAGGTTCCCCGAGACCTGGCTCGCCGCGATCTAATTTTTTTTTTCATTTTTTTTTTAAACGGGAGCTGCAACACTACAGGTTTTAGAGTGTTTTTAGCCGCGGATTTTCCCCGAGAAAATTTTTATTTGAAACACTCGTGTTTCCGGCGGGTATTAAAAATACTGGAACGTCATTAAACACTCGTGTTTCCGGCGAGAATAAAAAATACTGGACCGTTTATTAAACACTCGTAGTTTCCGTGCGAGTATAAAAAACGCTGGAATCCCTTCAAACACTCGTATGTTTCAGAGCGAGTATAAAAAACTCTGAAATATCTTCGATCCCTCGTGAATTTTGGTGCGAGGTTAAAAAATAGTAACCAAAATTGACCTTCGAACACTCGTTGCTGGCGCGAGTATAAATAAGTTTTCCAATAACAAACCCGATTGTGACAAAAAGAACAAAGACATTCTGAGTCCGGAATAGTGAGTAAGTGTGAATTAAAATATCTTAAGCTAGTATTAGTAGTCACTGCCGCGAGTCATAATTTTCCTTTCGGAAATTATTAGGGTAGTTTAGACTCTCTTTAGTTGAGAAACAAAATGCTTAGGTTTACTTTACATTGTAAATACTGTAAAAAACTAAATTTAAAATGAGAGTACGTGGTAGGAGGAATGATAGGTTGGGTTGAAAGAACAGAATGTTAGTGTAATTATTATTTGTGTGTTATTAGTGTATTTATTATTAATGTAAGCATTAATTATTTATTGTATAAAATGTAAATAATTACGAGTATTTCGGTTCGCGAGACTCGACCAACGTAAGACAAACCCCCCTAAATTCACCCTCATTGACAAGGACATAAAAATTAAATAAGCAAAAAGCCCTCCGTGTTCTAGTACAGAATTTGCATTGTGTTGTATTAACATTGGACGTGTCCGAGCCAATATTGAAAATGACAGTATAGTTTGAACATATCAGTTAGGCTTCGCCTAACGTTCTAATAACTATACTATAATAAATTAAAGTCATCCATCTTACTCTCAGACAAATTTTGCCCTCATTTCTTCATGTGCTCTGGTGGACTGCTGACAGCTTCCAGTTGGTGGGGAAAGGATGGTGGGACCACCCGACACCGACTGACACGTGCATGTCAAGTCGGCAAAGGCATTACGCCTGGCCTCCCTGGGCAACATAAAAATTGAGCGAAAAAATCGTAAGCCAAGAAAAATCGCGTCCGAAAATAGTTATTTAGGAACGGTTTATATTGCTATGGTTTTCCATTACTTGCTAAGACTGGCCACTTTACAGATAGTGTCGACCAGTCTTCACATCTTCAGAATTAAATGGTTCAATAGTTAGTTTGGCAATAATAATCAAATCCTGGGTGGGGGATTACACTGGTTAGAATCCAACAGGGGACCACATCAAAATTTCCATAAATTGCCATCTAACAGATCAAAGTAAATTTAAATTCAAAAATAAAGTCAAGGGGTAAATTGGTTATACGGGGGTTATCAAAAAACGTCCCAAGTAAAAACGCGCAGATAAGGAGAACGTTAGAGTTACCTATCATTTATTAAGCGCAAAACGGACGGACGTTTCGGGCTACGTACTCCACTCATATAGTATGATGTACGTACGCACTGATCCTTTCAAAATTTTCTTACAATTCGGCGACATTTCATCTGCCGAGCGCAGTGACGTCAAAGTGAGAGCGATTTTTAAAATTAAATTTCTTATGTTTATTTCTTATATTTATATTGCTCTCAGCGTTTTTAATTCTATTTTAAAGGTATTAAAAGGTTTTACGCATTTAATGGTATGTGAAAGAAAAGAATAATATATGACGTATAGTATTTACGTATATTAATTTCATAGAAATATGACACAAATTACTGCTAAAATACCACTAAAATAAGGAAATATTCCGACAAACTTTTAAAACATCTGCCACGCCATTCGAACCGGTCAACGATAGCCGAAGCTGCTCGGCCATCCCTGCTTGTTGCCACCAGCTTTGCCAGTTATTTACAATTGTAATATATCCATTACTATTTTAACAAGTTTGGAGATGTTCATTCTTGTTGTGGGGCTCCTCATATGAAATTTATGTTCAATCTGGAGGTGGCCACCATATCAAAGGAAAGTAACGACCTTTTTTTCGTACTCTTCTTACTCTGAAACCGTTTTTTACTATTCTATTAGGTTTCAAATCGTCAACCGATTACTTTTGATCAAAGATTTCTGGAAACACTGGTCGCCTCGTTGTGAGTGCCGTTTGCCGTAGTTTTCCATGGGAATTTTGAAAGTTCACCAGAACTGTTTCTTATTTAGTCTTGTATGTTTATTAAAATAAATATCTGAATTTGCATAATATGACGTGCGATGTGTTCGGTCGTGATATGGATAACCAGACGACAAAAAATTTGACATAAATATAAGATGTTTCCGCTTTCCTAAGAATAAAAACAAAAAATTAGAATGGATACGGTTTTATTTATTTTATTGACATTTACTTCTTAAGTATTTTGCACTGAAGCTGATGAGGGATATGCCTTCGAAACATGTATGGAAATTAAAATATTGTTTATTTAACTACGAAATAGACTATGAGTTTCTTTACCGCTTCATAATTTCACTCCACTGATAGATGGACTATTTAAAAAATAGTTTAATTTGTTTATAATTAGGTCGTATTTTAGCTTCAATCTTTGTTGTATGTTCATGAAATAAATATACCCAAATACCATGATATTATTCTTTCATTTTACATATTATTAAATGCGGAAAACCTGTTAATGCATTTAAAAGAGCGTAAAAACGCTGACAGGAGTATAAATGTCCATAAGAGATTTAACAATCACTCGCCCGTTGACGACACAAGCCACGCCTCCATCGGCGTGGAATCATACCTCTTAGATCTTTATACCATCATTGGCTACTGCTGCGGCGCTGCCAAAAAAATCGCTTCAATATCGCAACGCCATGTATTTACACAGAAAAGTCATCCTGCATTTGATTTTCTTGGCTGGAGGCGAACTTTGTTCTGAAATCTCTAGAAGAGTAGGGAGTTATTTGAATTATTAGTGCGAGTTAGTCCTTTGAACTTTTGGAGAAACGGATAAGGAGAGCTGTTGCGTAAGTAAATAACTTTATACCTTGCTGTTTAACAACATGTCCAATTTAAGTAGTATCGTTGATATTCTATTCTGTGATCGAATTCAAATACGAATAAAAATGATCTCTTAGTTAAATTATTTTTTGGGAGGAGATATAGAGAACTAACGCTGCCGGTCGGCCTAGTGGTATCGGTGTCAGACTTGAAACAAACCGGCGCAAGCACAAAATAACAACAAGCAAAAATACAAAATGTAACTAAAGTTAGTGTGTGAGAATTGTACAAGGTCATTTATATACTTTTTCATTTCATTCTATACATAGTTAATATTAACATAAAATAAGAAATGTGTCACGAACACCGTCAAAAATATTCTTTGTATTTTATTTATACGCTTTCTATTATTTATTAACAAATAGTTCTGACGATGGTTTAGTATAGTAAATCGAAACGTTAACCAAATACTGGAATTTCATTTGGACCCCCTTCTGCAATAAGGAACCAATTAACAATTTTTGCTAAAATTAGTTAGCTGGTTCTTTAGAATTACAAAAAGGTGTTTTATCTATATACAATAATCAAGATCCGCCTTAAAATACCTATGGACGCCATTTATGAGGAATATGATCTATTTGAAAATATTCAAGTTTCGCAATAAAGTACTGGGCAGTGCGCGTTATGCAAGACGGAACCAACAAGCAGTCGGTTTCTTCTTATATAACGTGTTGTGTCAGTTTTCATTAAGTTTTTAACATTTGTGGCTTTTATTCAGTTAAAAAAAAATTAAGGTCAACCCATTTTTTAAATTTGGCGATAATGCCTCGTCGGTAAGACTAATTTTATAAAATAAAGTAATGTGGATCTTTTTTGTTAAAATGTAATTCGGATCCTTTTTGCTAAATGTGTTTTAAATGTTGTCGATTTAGTTATTTAGTCAACTTTGTTTATTTTAGAGTATTAAAAAAAGGTACAAATAGAAAAAAGACGTTTTAGATGAAAAGATTAACTGGTTACATATAAAAAAAATTAAAATTGTGTAAAATAAATTACACCATTTTTATAAAAATAGATTACGAGAGCGACATAAACTGGATAAAAATTAAAAAAGGAAAGGGAAGGATACGAACATTAGGCTTAGTATTTTGTAACAGCTTAGAAGAGGCCCTCAAAGTAAAGCAATACCAACACTTAAACTGAATGATATAAAATCTTACATGGACCTGATTCCCGCTGCGGATCAACATTTTTATTCTAACCTTATGGGCGATGAAACCCTACAGGAAGATACTGTAGGCTTCAATGGAGATATTGATTAATTGATTTTGAAGACCAAAGTTAATAGAATACTAATAACACATTTGTTGTGTTTTTATATAATAATAATAATAATAATAATAAATTCCTTTTATTAAATAAGTGAAATACAAGTAAATACATATAAATAATATGGAGTCAATTCGAGGCGCAGTCTAGCCAAAGGCAACTCTACTGAACCCCAAACAACCCAAACGTTAAAGAATGAAGAAGAAAAAACCAGCTGAATACAATAAAAAAAATATATAGGAATAGTCAAAGTTAAGATCAAAGTTCTGATATACCCAAACAAATTAAAATCTGGCCCACATAGAGGCAAATACTGAACTAACGCAGATATCGCATAACGATAAAAAAAAGAAAAATAATAAAAAAAAAAGTAATAATACCATAAATCAATTAGGAATTTTGGAGATTGAGCATATATTTCTTATACAAAATTTTACATTTGTTAGAGTTGAGAGAAAGAACATAATCCGGTAAATTGTTATATAATTTAATAAAATTATAAGTGAATGTTCTCTGGAACATGACACTATAATAATGAGGAAGAGTAATTTTATTAGAAAATCTTTTGTTACGTGAATGTATATCATCGCGAAATTGGAACTTATTTTTTATATACAGAGGTAAAACAGGGTTACTCAAAATCCCATGGAGAGATCGGCGATTGTGCATTCTGAGCCATCCAAGATCTTTAAATGTATGTGAAACATTGTCAAATTTTCTTAGACCAAAAATAAGACGAGAACAAGTATTTTGAACTTTCTGTATCCTATTCCTATCCAAAATATCCAAACACGGACCATAAATAAAATCACAGTAAGATTAAGATTAAGACTCACAAAGCATTTACGCAAACCATAATTAAGAAAATGACGGTTGCTATACAAAATTTTTAAAGTCAAATAGGACATTTGAATTAATTGGTTTAATATGTTCCTTGAATCTTAATTCTGTATCAATAATAATTATACTCAAATTTTTTGCCGACTTAACACTAGGAGGATTAATACCATCAAGAGTTATATTAATATTTTCAATTAAGAAAGATATATTATTTTTGTTACCAAAAAACATCAAACATGACTTTAATGGGTTTAACTTCAAATTATGTCCTGAAGAAAGCTTTTTTAATGTAGACAAATCTTCATTAATTAAATTATACACGGCAAGATAATCATTATGGTCAAAATGGACGTAAACCTGCGTATCATCCGCGTAAGCCTGGACTTTACAAATTTTAAGATATCAGATGTATAAATTATAAAAAGAAGCGGTACAAGGATAGATCCCTGTGGTACATCTGAGAGAACTTGAACTTGATCTGAGAAATTATTATTGCAGGAAATTTTTTGATAATGGTTAGTGAAATATGATTTGATAAGGAGATGAGAATCCATAATATTTAAGTTTAGCGAATATAAGTTCATCGAAAGCCTTTGAAAAATCCAAAAGAATCAATAAATTGCATTTTTGAAAGAAGAACCAAGGGATTTTTCTTTACGAATATAAGACTAAAAATATTTTTTTTAGATGAAAAACTACATTCTAATGTTTTTGATAATAAATACCAGTTAAGAAACAACTTACAGCTTTTTTATCCATTACCATTTTTTTTAAATACAGTTCTTTTAATAACGGTTTTCTTCCATTTTTGGTTTTGTCAGTTGGTTCCTTATTGCAGAAGGAGGTCCATTTCAAAGTGACCGAAACCCAAAAACTAACTACCAACAAATTATTGAAATCGGTTTAGCCTCGTTCGAGCTTTAAAAATAAGGGTAAAAACCCAGTTTGCTGATCCTTTTGTTGCCAAGTTTATAATAAAGTAAAAAAATAAATAAATAAAAATATCTCAATTTTTGTTGAAAAAATAGTTGGAAATTGTTTAAAATTTCCCGGGGAAAAGTTTGCCGGTTGTAAGTAGATTTTAAATATTAAAAATAGTTGCTGGGTGGCGGATAAACTGAAAGTTTGCTTTTAGTTGCATTATTTCGAACATTTTTCATAAAACTGTTTAATTTTTAACATTCCAGTTACAAACCAAGTCCTTATACAAGGGACACTGAGAAAATATCTCCCGAAACAATATTTCTTCATAATTTTACTTTATTACTTCCATCCCTCGTAGTATAATTTTATGTATATTTTATATTGTATTGTTAAATTTTAAATTATGTCCCAACTAGCATCAAAATTATAGAAACTGTTACTGATTCACATTGCTACTATCCCTTTGTAAAAACCTGGTAATTGGCACCAAATTAATTACTATTAAGTTTAAACTACTACTAAGTTAAAACTATTCCTAGAGTTTACGTAACACTTACTTGGTATAGTGACTTTATAGTGTCATTACTTTATGGTCAGTATAAAGGTTACTAGATCTACAGCGCGTCAAATTTAGCTACCTATATAGGGTGTTGAAAAAAGATCGGTACCCCGGAATAACTCCGGTGCATCGCATTGCAGCGGAAAATGTCTGGAGAAAAAGTTGTTTGGGTTTGAAGGAGGAATAGTTTGCAATTTAAACCATCCCCCACCCCCTCAACCCCTGAGCGCGGGTGGGGGGCAAGTTAAGATTTTCAAATGGAACCCCATATTTTTGATTGGCGTATCGTGTTCTCCGACCAAAAATAAATATCTCTTCTCCGAAAATTTTTTTTATTCGGGCCCATCCTTCACCAATAATCAGGACCGTGCGAAAATCAAGTTTTATCCCGCAAATACTCTTTTTCTCTGTCTTGTACTAAAAAATGCCCTTGGAAAAAGTTGTTTGTATTCCACGGGCATTTTTTAGTACAAGACAGAGTATTTCAGGGATAAAAGTTGATTTTCGCACGGTTCTGATTATTGGTGAAGGATGGGCCCGAATAAAAAAATGTTACAAAAGATTTTAGTAGACTTTACAAAAAATTTTAGTCAAATTACAAAATTTTAGTAAATTTTGAAATTTACAAAAATATAAATGGTTTACTAAATATTTTGGCAATTTTTACTAAAAATTTTTGTTCAAATTTTGGGATAATTTTATGGCAGTTCTTAATAAAAATATTCCAGTGACATATAGAGCCATAAATTATGGTTTACCTTTTTCTATTTTTATAGTAAAGTTAACTAAGTTTTTTGTTCCGTGTAAGAGAAGGTTTACGTATGGTGTGATATTATTTTTATCGGATCGATTAGCGGGGCCGCACCAAATCCCTAATTTAGCGATTCACTTATGCGGAAACTGAAGAAATAATAGAGGTGTATTGCCTTTATGCTAGCGAATGCGAGCTTTTTAAACACTACTTCATTATGTGTATGATTTCAAAAGAAAAATAAATCCCGTCCCCTTGTTTTTTATTAAAAGAAGTGAGGAAGCGACTGATTGTTCAGCGTTGCCAATTTGCCAATAATTACTGGCATTTGTCAGAACTGAACTGTTACGGCCAAGGATTTTAAAGCAAGGATGATACGGCTTTGGTTCATCGACTTTGAAGACTTCTCAAATAATTCACATTCTTAGGTAGATTGTAAACAATTTGAAAAACAATAGGGAGTTCAGAACTATTGTCATTTTCTATTAATTTGACAAAGAGATTACGTCGCCTTGGAGCGAACAAACCCGAACGTAAATTTTATGAAGCCTTATTAGAACGACCGTATTTCATACCTGCTTTCACGTTTTATACTAACGGATTAAAAACTACCATATTTATCAGTATCATTAAATAAAATGCTTTGTTGTTTTTCAGTGTTTGTGTGCTAAATTAAATTAGCAGTTCTTAACTCACAACATGGTAATACTGTGCCAAGTATGCCGTAAACTGGATAAAAATATAGACTTTTGAGTCACGTCCGTCGACTGTTTGTTTTTCCTAACCAAGCCATATCAAACCGATCGACTGTCACAAAGGAAATAGACAGAAAATAAAAAGAGATGGTGATTCTACAAATAGTAGTATAGTTGTTGTGTTTATTTTTATAATAACAGGCGTCAATTTGTCATGGCTCTTTTAGTTTTTAATCTACAGGGTATACCAGTATTTTGTAGACTTTTTAACTTATCCTACAAACAAGGAATATTTCCGTCGTGCTGGAAGACGGCGCGAGTCCAGCCTATACCAAAGGAAGGTAAGAGATCCCTGCCTAACAACTATCGACCAGTCACATTGCTCTCAGTTATATCAAAAGTAATGGAGAAAGCTATTAACAAACATCTTCTAAAGTAGGTAGGTACTTGGAAGGCTTCAACATTATCAGCGATCATCAATATGGTTTTCGGAAGTCCAGATCAACTGGAGATCTTCTAGCCTATGTCACCCATCTTTGAAACAACGAAATCGAACATCATGGGGAGTCTCGGGCTGTTGTACTGGATATTTCTAAAGCCTTTGATCGTGTTTGGCATGAGGGACTTCTAAATAAACTGAGATCGTATGGTATGCCCAGTCGATTCTGTGCATGGTTGTCTAGCTTTCTTAAGGACCGCTCTCTGCAAGTGGCGATTGACGGATTTCTCTCAGACACCTTCACCATCAATGCCGGTGTTCCTGAAGGGTTCATATTGTCTCCCACTCTCTTTTTACTCTACCTTAACGACCTTCTAGTGAAAATGAAAAATCCGATATTTAGTTTTGCTGACGATAGCACACTTATCTCATATTTCTCTTTGAATGCACAAACATCGGCTGCCGACGCACATCCTCGCAGACAGCAGGAAGTATCACGCCTCAACAAAGACCTGGAAGAAATCTTGGCTTAGGGTGACAGTAACCAAGTCGAATTTAACGCTAAAAAACCCAGGCACCGGTTTTCTCTAAAAAGGTTAACATTATTATAGAACCGGATATAGTCATGGGCGGACACACAATCCCACTGGCTTCATCTATTAATTTGCTGGGCGTCAATCTGGGAGGAAATATGTCTTGGCATAACCACGTTGTGGCAATCGCCAAGATAGCTTCTCAGAAACTTGGTGTACTCTTCCGAATCCGAAAGTTGTACACACCTCAACAACTTTTGACACTATACAAAGCCCAGATTCGACCATCTGCTCTCATGTCTGGAGCTCTGCACCCAAACATACTCTTCGGCCACTGGATTCCATCGAAAGGAGGGCCATTCGTCTGATTGGAGACCACGACCTGACGAAGAACCTCGACAGCCTAGAACATCGAAGACAGGTTGGGAATTTGACCCTCTCATACAGATATTTTCATGGAAAGTGCTCGGCTGACCTTGCCCTCTTAATTCCGCCCAGAGCGGCGAATAGCAGAAATACACACGAACCACTGCCGCCCATCCATATGTGGTTAAGCTTAGTACTTCTCGAACTCCATTATTTAAGAATTCTTTCATCTGGAGGACTTCATCCTTATGGAACGACCTTCCCGAGGCCGTTTTTCCCAACGAATATAAGCTCCAACGAATCAAAACCAACGTGAATCGCTTTTTGCGCACACGCACCACTCCTAGAGTGTCCTAAAGGATTTTTCCTATAGTGCTTGTGTTTGATTTTAAAGATCTTCGCTTATTAGACACCCCTCTTATTTCCGTTACGCATTAACTTATCAAAAACGTAAAAACTGATCTTGTTAGAGAAATATAAGTAAAATTCAGTGGCGTAGCAAGTTCTTACTACAAAGTTAAGTTTTTGAAATATGTCAAAAGTAAACTTTTTGGAGAACAACTGGCTACGGCATTGCACTTTATGTAAAATTCCCTAACTCGACCAGTTTTTACCTTTTCGATAAGTTAACGCATAACGGAACTACGAGCGGTGTCTACGAAGCGAAGATTTTCAGAATCACCCTGTAGATTAAAAACTAAGAGAGCCATGACAAATTCGACAGCGCAATCTTCCGTTTCGTTAAAAAGTGGGACATTAACGTGAAAACCGACACATTCTATCTTTCATAATAACTCTAATACCCCCAGAAAGTGTCGAAAAGTGGACACCCTGTACAGCAGTGCGAGGAGAAGACACTCTTATTACCAACATCCCTATCAAATAAAACTTTTGAAAAAAAAATAGATATAGTATCTAATACACATACGAGTAGTTTAAAAACACATTCAATTACAAAAGACATATAGTATAGAAAACATAATAAAATACGTCAATCTGTTGGCAGCTTTTTAATAAAATAACAGAGGGGAACAAGCTAATTTCTCCTTTGAAATCACACACACAATGGAAAGTGTTTAAAAGGCTTTTACTGGCATCGGCTAATATAAAAACGATAAAGGCAATAAATCTCTATTGTTTCTTGATTTTTAAACGAAGTGAAAATCACAAGATTAGGGACTTCTTGCGACTACGCTATCCGTTAGTAAATACATTTTTTCTGGCTTTAAGAGTAAAATTTTGTTTGTATTAATAAAATTAATTACTTGTACTTACGCTAAGTAGAAATTTGATTCAACTATTAGGTTGAAATAAAAAAAAAACAGTAGTAGTTTCTTCAAAACTAAAAACTAAAAAACTAAATTACAGGAACGTATTAGGGGTATTTTAATGAAGATGGTCAATTTAAGGAACAAAACGTCGGAAAACCAGTAAGTGTTGTATACCACTGAACATAGATTTCGCTCCTCTTCCATAATTTAAACGAAAACATCCAGGCCCGTATTTAAAAAAATTAAGTTGATAATGGTGACACACGGACGAAACGTCGCATGGAAGGTCTGATGATGGCATCTCTTGGAGAATAAAAAGTAGCAATGAGAAAGTGAGAGTTATTTTTGGATATATCTGTGAACAAAGTCAGGAAAAACTAAAAACCGAAACGCAAAGTTTTTAGATTTTTCCAAATATTTTGAAAGCCTCTGTATTTATTTTTGATTTTTTTACGGCATATTATTGGGCCCATAATTATGTAACTTTGTCCCGATTTCGTATCTCTTACCGTTTCCGTAATCCCAATGGTGAAGGTCGAACCTTGTATACAGCGACCGGCCAACGGAAGTGGGAAACATATTTTTTTATTAAATAACTAGTAGTAATTGCAGTAATTACAATACTTCCCAAGCGATAATCAATAAAAAGGCCTATTAAGTCATTGTTTTAGCCTCAATCAGGGATAATACAATACACTGCACATAATAATCGCTCCATTCTGAAAGCGATGGATTCAACCCCTTTTCCAAGTGGAGGCAGGTAATGAAAAGTGCCCATTCACGAGATTAACTGCATTGCACTGGTGTAACTTCGAGAATGAATAAGTGGGTTTACGCCAGAGAGTTGAAGGACAAGGGAATATTTGATTAAATTGGTGCTACAGGACACAACCAGCAGGTATAATATGTATCCACAACTGTATTCTCCAGTGGCGGCTCGTGGTAAATCTCATGAGAAGGGGAGTCGATATGAAAGGCTTTATTTCTGGTTTTCTAATACGATACAAGAAACCTCTTTTTTTAAACTGTTTTAAATTTTAGAGAATTTTTTAATTTTTTTGCTGTGTTGGCAGCCCTCGACGTTGAAACCGCAACTGGAATAGAATTGCCGACTGTAAAACGACTTGTATGAGATATTGCTTGTAACTCTCATGCCAATAATTAAATTGCGACAACAAAATTGCAAAAGTATTGCAGACTCTCATGCCGCCTATATACAGCTAAAGTTAAGATAGAATAAATAAATTTATTTGAAATGCGTAAATATAATTTTAGGCTTTTTACGGCAAGAGATTATTAAATTAAAAGTTAATACAGGGTGTTATGGAAATGACGTATTATATTTAAATCGGCAAATCCTGAGATGAAAACAAATTGAAGAAAAATATCCAAAAATGGCGCTTTAATTTAATATGCCCTGTACATGACCTTATGTCAAACCAAAAATTACCACGTAGTGCCTCTGTCAGGAAGGTAAATAAAGCAACATATGTCAACAGTGTTGTCATATCTTCAGGGCAAACTCTTTAGAAAGTCAATAACCGTTTGACAGATTGCAAGTTGTTTATTTTTCAGGGTACATTATTATAAACTTTTACGTTCAGTTCAGTTCGCTAGGAAACAATCTCTGATTTATAAACTTGAACTGGCTCGAACGAACCGCCGCGGAGTTTTTAAATGGTCAGGTATGTTCTCATTTGTTCAATTCGAATGACACCCGTCAGATCTGGACAACTTAAAAGTTTATAAATGCCACTTACCCTTTAGAAAAAAAATGCTATTTTATTTACCTTTTCGGACTTATTTAAAACCAACTTAATTTATAAAAAACACCAAGTACTCACATCACAAAATCACATAGTTTTCGCGTCACAACACATAATATGTGTGTACTGTGTAGACAAAAGTACGCCCTTATTGTCTAAATAACACGTTGGTTCCGTCGATCAATATTGAACTGCTGGACTGGGGCACTGCCGTCGCGAAAAGAACAAATAACTTAAAAATTTAAACTCACAAATGTGCTTGAAACAGCAGTATGGAACCGGCCGGCTAATTTTGGAGGAACAGCAGAAACGGTTGCATATTCTTTACGCGACTGGGGTTGATACTTAAAAAAAATTTCCTTCTGTAATACTTTTCTTTATAATGATAGTCTCGGAAATGGCAACCACGCTGGTTAGACGAGACTATTTATTTTAAAGGGATGGAAGGGTTTATCAACATAATTATTTCATCATTCTTCTTCAGTAAAGGATTAATAAATTTCATTAGCCCATTAGAAATTAGCGTTTTTATTATTTCTGAATTTCTATTGCGAAATAATTTGTATCCTATAGTGCTGTTGTTTTATGTGTACGGTAGGTTATTGTATAGTGTAATTATGCGTTAATATCTATTGCTTTTGGGATATCTAATAATAAGTGCATATCTTCAAAAAAAAATAGTTGGAAACTCGTGGGTGTCTGTGTGTTTCTTTAAGTGATTTAGTGCAAATGTTCCGAGAGATTGGAAATAAGAGGCCGAATGGGGGTTTAGTGGGTATAAGTATATTATGCAGTTCCACATTATCATCAGGGTACGTGATGAGCATAAAGCTTTTCCCATAGAAAAAGAAACAAAAACCTGAAGATGTCTCTGTGCCCTGGATTACTTGCTAGTGTACTGGCACCTGGATTCACTTCTATTTGGATACTAGGTAAGCTAAATATTAATTTTATAAGAATCTAAAGTTATTTTCTACACAGTTGGCAAAATTGGGCTTGAACATCTGTTGATTACACAGCTTGGCAATGTAATGAATGTGCCGAGGAGTAACCGGGTGGGTTTAGGGGTGAATTACCCCACTTTTTAAACGTTCGATTAAAAAAAAAATATGTATCGCTTCTCTAGGACACCCCAGGAGTCACCCATTTAAATATAATACGTAATTTACATAACACCCTGTATACAGGGTGTCCCAGAATATGTGGGCAATCTTCCAGGTTCAGATAGAACACTTAAAAACAAAAGGAGTAATGCAAATAAATATTTGCAAATTCTGGAAAACGTTGTACCAGAAATAATAGAAGATGTGCCCTTAGCTGGTCTCAATAACTTGCATCTTCAACAGGATGGAGCGTCCGCTCACAATGCCCGAATTGTAAGGGCCTACCTAGATAATAACTTCCCAGGTCGCTGGATTGGAACTAATGGACCTGTAAGATGGCCACCAAGGTCACCCGACTTGTCGGTTTTGGATTTCTTCTTATGGGGATACCTTCAAAATAAAATTTATTCTATTCAGTACCAAACAATGGCAGATTTAAGAATTACCATTGACAGAGCTTTTAGGGACTTACAAACGCGGCCGTTTATTATTTTTAATTCATTAAGGCTAATAAGAACCATGTGTGAAACATGTCTAAGGCATAATGGAGAACAATTTGAGCAATATTTATGAGGGAGTTCAATAAATTTTAAATTTTTGTGTCTAATATTTAATCACTTTTTTTAATATCCATCATGGCCTACTAAAAAAAATGGTATATTTTTGAAAACGTATATTTAGGGCCTAATACTAAGACTAAAAATAAAGTGTTATATATTTTTGAGAAGCTTGTTATAAACTAAATCATATTATTAAAAAATATATAGGGTGACCCATTTAAAAAAAGCAAATTTGTTATTTTCCTTGAAAACTATTGAATGCGAAAACCGCATCCTTCTATCTTTTCTAATATCGTAAAACTACCCAAAAATGGACACCCTGCATATAAAAATTTTTAGACGATTCTAAAATGTCAAGGTTAAAAAGTGTGCAATTTATAAAAGTATGGCCCATATGTTGCAATAGGATTGCGAGCATACCTCCTATCCTGTATGATTTGTTTGATTTAAATTGAAGTATAGCCAAATTCATTTTATTTTAGTAAATACCTATTAGGTTGTATAATATATTATTAGTTCCTTTAAAACTCTTATAATATTATAATAAACATACTTCAACTTAAGTGTTGGGGTTGTTTTGACATCCCCTTGTGCTGAAATTACAATGATCAATCAAATCAAAAACGTGTTGCCTTTCATAATAACGCACGCAACGCTAAGCACCTTTTTTTTATTAAAAAGTGTATTTTTATGATGAATGATGTTTTTGTACGAAACAACCTGTTTCGGGATTCCGTATTGTCTTGAATATCTTTTTATTCAGGTAGAACGATGGCCAATTGCGCCAACAAATGTAAGCCGAGCATAACGATAAAGGATGATTTATATATTTTGTAACCAATCAGATTGGAGTAGTTAAGCTACATTGATATTTGCGGTGCAAACATGCAATCAATGTAGGTACAAGTAAATAAAATTTATGAAAGTACTTATGTGAAATGTTAAAAAGTTAAATGTATCGATAGATTTTTAATATCGTTACATCCCTACGACTGATTTCGGTTCTGGACGATCGTCGTTGGTTGGCAACCAAACCGGCAGCAATACAGCGGAGTTGCCTATATGACGGCGACAACATTGTGCGCAAGACAAACGACGAACAACCTTTACTTTTTCACTCATAAACTTTAACTTTTTAATGCGTATCCCATAAGTTGCATGTATCCATAGTTAAAGGTCGGTCATAAAACCTCAAAAAAAGGAAAAAAAACTCAACATCCTTAATTTTGCGTAATTCGTATAGAAGTAAAATAAGATCATGGTTGCTTATAAAATTCAGGAATAAGCATAATGCTTAAAATCCGGTCCCTAGTTATGAAGCATCAGCAATATCGACACAGTTAAAATATTAAGACTATAATATTAAAACCATTAACCGTAATAGTAAAGAATAAAACATAAAGAACGCACACAATACACGGAACCAATAGAAGACATTAATAATTTTTAAAGGGGTAAAACGAGGTTAATATCAACATCCATCAATAAATTGTTAATTATATTTATTGGAAAAACTGGCATAATAATAAAATAAACGCTATCTTGTAATTTTTCATTGCTGGTAAAAGGAAATTATGTGTTTATTTTTCAAATTTTCATTAGTTACAGAAGTTTAAAAATATATTTAAGAATGTTTATTTAAAATTTGTAATATTTCTTGAAACATTTATGATATTAGTTAAAATAAGATTGGGAACACGTTATTTAATTATATACACTGTAGGATGTATTACGTAGGATTATTTTTTACACTTTTCTAGATATTATAGCGAAATTTTAAATTTTTGAAATAATTATTAATAGGCGTATTTTATTTTTAATAGTTACTTATGTATCAAGGGTACTAAGTAGATGATTATACCCTGAGGGCGACAGTCTTACAAAGCCGAGGGCCTCCGGTTCGAGGGTTCGTAAGTCACCCGAGGGTATATATATCTATTAGTACCCGTGGTGCATACAAATTTTTATGTCATACCAGTTCGTTTTAAATAATAAATATTTTTTTTAAATTTAATTTGATTTACCAATTTTTTATTTTTACCTGCGACATTACCTTGACATTATTATAACCTGCGTTTTTGTTGCTAGGGAGATAAGAATTCAAATGTTCAATGTGTCAAAGTCAAAAATATAAAATGAAACAAGGTTTTCAAATTCTCGACGAAATTGAAAAAAAGGCTGGAATGGCAACGCAAAACCTGTTACCGAGAAAATCCAGAGACTCATACGACAAAGAATAATATATAAACGTAAATTTACATTTTGTTATTTTGTTAATAAAGAATAAGTTAATAATAATATAGTTTTTTGCGTCTTAATGCCAGCGCGGGCCATAATATGTACTTTATGCCCGCACTCTTCTCGTCACTAACCGTTTGACAGAATCGAAGTTGTTTATTTTTCAGGGTACATTATTATAAACTTTAACGTTCAGTTCAGTTCGCTGGGAAACAATTTCTGATTTATAAACTTGAACTGACTGGAACGAACCGCCGCGGAGTTTATAAATGGTCAGGTATGTTCTCATTTGTTCAATTCGAACGACACCCGTCAGATCTGGACAACTTAAAAGTTTATAAATGCCACCCTTTAGAAAAAAAGGATTTAAGGATTTAAAACCAACTTATAAACAAACACCAAGTAGGTAACCCGAACAAAAACCGGCAAAGTAACCACACAAAAACACATAAACTCACATTAGTTTTCGCGTAGATTTGCATGCGTCTCATGAATGCACCTCTTTAGAACAAAACATGCAATTTTATTTATCTTTTCGGACTATTCAAAACCAACTTAATTTATAAACAAACACTATCCCGAAGAAAAACCGGCCAAATAACCTCACAAAAACACATAAACTCACATTAGTTTTCGCGTAGATTTGTATGCGTCTCATGAACACATCTAAGTATCGTACCATTCAATCTGAATTAGTATTTTAAAGTGCTACTGTGTAGACAAAAATACGCCCTTATTGTATAAGGTTTCATCGGGTGGTCTGGTAAATAATATAGTTTTTACATACGTATTTGACTATTTGGAATCTAAAAATTTTTAAAGTGAAACACGTTTGAGTCTGGTTGACATGTTCGGGTTTACCCGGTCGATCGATATTGTGCTACCTTGGGTTAATATCTAAAAATACACGGTTGCCACTTTCGATGTTTTATAAGATTATATTCATATATTGGGGAATTTCCTTCTGTAATATTATTTCCTGTATAATTATAGTCTCGGAAATGGCAACCGCGCTAGTTAGTTAGATATTTTCCGAATATGAATGAAACATTCTACCCTGGACGCGTCTATAACCTATATGAAAGGGAGGTCCTGTCTGTCAAATTATGTCATCATTCTTCAGAACAGAAAAGGATTAAAAAATTTTATGTAGGCCCATCCATTAGAAAGTAGCGTTTTTATTATTTCTGAATTTCTATTGCGAAATAATTTGTATCCTATTCTAAGTGCTGTTGTTCTATGTGTACAGTGTTATTGTAAAATGTAATTATGCGTTAGTGTTTAGTGCTTTTGTGTAATCTGATAATAGGTACATATCTTCAAAAAAACTAATTTGAAACTCGTGGGTGTCTGTGTGTTTCTTTAAGTGATTTAGTGTAATGCAGTCCCACACTATCATCAGGGCACGTGATGAACATAAACCTCTTCCCATAGAAAAAAGAACTGAAGGTGTCTGCCCTGGATTCCTTACTCGTGTCAGCGACCTGAATTTAATTTCTTAGTAAGCTAAATATTTATTTTTATAAGAAACTAAAGTTATTACATTACATTTTTACACAGTTTGGCAACATTGCGCGTAACAGGTGTTTGTAATACACTGCCTCAAGGTGTTATGATTCATTACCGTGGAGTCACCTGTAAGTAAGAGGGTTTGTTACCCCACTTTTAAAACGGTCGATTTAAAAAAAAATATGTACCGCTTCTCTAGGACACCCAAGGAGTCACCCATTTAAATATAATACGTAATTTCCATAACACCCTGTATACTCGTATAATTCCCAATGAAGTAAGAGCACATTATTTCATCAGTCTCGTGATTTTCATTGTTCAAATTTTTATTCTGATTATTCTCTTTAAAAAGTCTTAATAAAAGTTTTCTTTAAAATCAATACGGAAATGAATATTTCAACACGTCGAAATTTACATCGGAAATCCGATGTGTCCTGTTCGGATGCACCACCCAGTATAAGACTCCTCTTTAAGTAAGCAATGATTAATAGGTTTTTAACACATAACCCCGTAATATAACAACCCTCTTGATCAGAGAGCGTGGCATGTCTAGCCCACATAACAATTAAAAAAAGTGGTAGCAAGAATTACATTTCTCTTGTGCGACCATTTATTAAATGAAACTTTCTTGTAGCTCATTACTAGTATTAGGGTATATTAGAGAGATCTAGTATACGTACACCCTTTGCATGCCCGCTAAATTAATTCTAAGCCTTATTTCCGTTTACGATAAATAATACTTATAACTTTTAAAAACTATGAAAAAATTTCACTTTTTTTAAGTCACTTGTGTACAATTTCGTCTTGAAACGGCAAGGGTTTGCTAAACGTAAACTTTTGTTCTTATGGAAATAGCCATTTTATACAGGGTGTTATGGAAATGGCTTGTTATACTTAATGGGTGACTACTTGTGTATCCTCGAGGAAGCCTATATATACAGGGTACATAAAGTAAAGTGGCCTACTAGAAGTATCTCGAGAACTAAATGAGATTTTATTTTGAAAATTTGGCTGTGGCTATAAGAGATGGTTTTCTACGTTTATAAATATTTTGGATGGTGCGGCGTTACCGGGTCATACCGAAAGTGGTAGTAACTTCGGAATTTTAAATGAATTACCAGATTATATATTTTTTGGAATCTAGGTAAAAATCTAGAACAGTTCTCTGTATAATATCATATACCTATTTTTAAGAGTTTTTGAATTATAGATAATCTTGTGATTTTTTTAACGCCGTATCGGGATCTGAAAAGAAAATCATATCTTTTTAGCGTTTACAGCTAGAAAGCTGAACCTTTAACAATAGTTTCACAAGACCATCCACATTTTATAATTTTGAGTATTAAAATTAGTTTTATACAGGGCGTCTCCATAACAATATTTTCGAGATGAATTATTGCAAAAATTTTCTTTTTTTAAATGGGACACCCTATATTTGATATGTTTTGCTAATGGAGGATTGAATTTTCTATCTGATGATATAAGTGTTCCTATACACTGAGAATAATTAAACCATTAGAAAGTTAGTAAATCCCTAATTCGCACCGGCAGCAAAATTCTCGCTTAACACTATTAACAAACCCGACAGCAGTCCGCCGTTTATTTGTGAGCTGTAAGGTTAAAATCGTTATGAGAGGTTTCACTGTATATAAAAATAACAGTCTGACTTAAATAACGTACAAATATCCCATTTTGCCATTTCGTAGCCGTGGACCCCAGAGTAGCCACCCATCAATTATTTTTCCCGATTTGTAAATTGGAAGATAGACATTTTATCTACAATAATCTTTTTCCGTTTTAATGGTAATTTTATTTAGCGAACCATTAAAGTTACCGTTTTCACGCAACATCTCTATTCTTACAAAGAATTTTTCCTTAAATTCGGTGCGTGTAAAATTACCGGAAGTACAGGATTACTGGGTTTGATTACTCACTTTTTACGTACAATATTCTGTAAATTAAGTTGTAAATTTTAAACGAAATTTGCGTAATTGTTGGTTATGCAGTATGATTGCACCTGTAAGAACTGTTAACAAAGTCATTTTATTATTAAAATTGGTGTGTTTTATTATTTATCAAAACGGATTTTTTTTAGTTATTTTAATTAATAATTTCGGTTGTTTAAGTAACTCATATTCATAAAGTATCATTTACATGTTTGAATACAAGCTATAAAGAGTATCCGGAAGTATAGTGAAATATGTCACCAGCATATAGGGGGAAGTCAAATAATACTAATGTTCATATAATAATTTGTCCTACTGTCTCTACTCTCCCCTAACAAATATATCGGGCCTCAAAGGGGCACCTGATTTTGGTTGTATTTCTCTCAATTTGGTTTGTTGTTGCTTCAGATAGATGAAATAAAAATATCATTCACTATATACAGGATGTCCGGGAAAATGTGGGAAATCTCCCGGATATGAAGGAAACAAGTACAAAGCCTACTACAAGTTCATATAAACTTTTTTCGTATAGGCCTCCTCTTCGGGGATATGAGCTCCCAAAGAGCTCCAATGAAATCAAGGTTTAAATACCAATGTATGAAAAAATTATTACTTCCCAGACCATCCGATGATACCTTATAAAATAAGGGCGTATTTAGTCTACACAGTAGCACTTAATATACTATTTCAGATTGAATGGTGCCAGCAAGAAAAGGAAGCCTTTTCCATTGATAGGATGTAACCACCTACAGACCGGCTTCGAACTCTTATGTTCTCGTCAGTACAGGGTAGGTGTACATACCTATCATCAGAGGAAACTCTAGTACTTTACGCTGTATTATCAACGGTAGTTGAGAAAATACAGCGCGAAGCGCCATCTCTTAGCAGTCTCACCGTTGATAATACGCGTAAAGTATTAGAGTCTTCTCTGATGATAGATATGTACATCTACCCTGTACTGACGAGAACATAAGAGTTCGAAATCGGTCTACAGGTGGGTACATCCTATGAATGCAAAAGGCTTCCTTTTCTTGGTAGTACCATTCAATCTGAAATAGTATATTAAGTGCTACTGTGTAGACTAAATACGCCCTTATTGTATAAGGTATCATCGGGTGGTCTGGGAAGTAATAATTTCTCCATACATTGGTATTTGATATTAATACCACCTGAAAAGTATAGACTTTTTATTTTTGATTTAAATCAAGGTTTTTACACATAATTATTGAACCACCAGGTATATTTAATTTTTTTTAACATGATGTATACCAGGTAAGACCCTTCAAATTACTATCCAAGAAAGTGAATTACTCACAGCTGTGACACTCACGGCCCCTTCTTTTTAACGCCCTGTATGATAAGATTTTTTGTAAACGTTATTTTACATACCTTTAACTATTGACTAAAAATTAAATACTTAGTGTAAATAAAATTACGTTTTCTCGAAAACGGATTACGTTTTCTCGAAAACGATTAGGATTAGCGACATGAACGAAGAGTACTTAATTTTTAGTCAATAGTTAAAGGTATGTAAAAACCGTTGTGCAAAGTTGTTATCGTACAAGGCGTTAAAAAAAAGGGGCCATGAGTAATTCACAAGACTTTCTTGAATAGTAATTTGAATGGTGGTTTAATAAGACCGACGAACATTTAAAAAAAAAAATTTTCCTCCCTGGAATGATTTTGGCTGGATTTGATATATTTTGGCCTGCTGAATCCGGATTTGGCCTCAGATTTTCGATATCAGTCTCCAATGATAAGGGAGGGACATATGCTTTGAACGATTAAAAACCTATAATATATTTTATTAACAGTTAGCTTAGATACATTATAAACATTTATAAATAATTTAAAATTTAATATTTACTTCCCTAACGTCTTTCTTTTATAAGAACTCCTGGATGTGTCTCGTATTAGGGTCCAGCAATAGTCGGCTAACATATTCGGGCTCCACTTTCCTGTATACCTATTCTCTATGGAGGCAATATCTTGGTGAAATCGTTCTCCATGCTCATCTGATACTGCTCCTAAATTTTCAGGAAAAAAGTCCAAATGAGAATGGAGAAAGTGAAGTTTTAGTGACATGTTGCATTCTAAAATATGATAGGCCGTGAGTAGTTCTTCCACGTGTTCACGATAATTTTCTGATTTATTATTTCCAAGAAAATTGTTGCAAACACTTTCAAATGCATTTCATGTCCGCCTTTCATTGTCACTTAAAATTTGCCTGAAGTTCGCATCTTTAAACAATTGCCTAATTTGGGGACCAACAAAAATTCCTTCTTTAATTTTGGCCTCACTGATACGTGGAAATTTGTCTTTTAAATACTTGAAAGCATTTCCTTCTCTATCCAGTGCTTTAACAAAATTTTTGATCAGACCCAGCTTAATGTGAAGTGGAGGTAAATATATTTTTTCTTTCTGAACTAATGGTTCTCGGGTCAAATTTTTAACGCCAACTTGTATTGTGTCACGTGGAGGCAAAACCTTAATTTTATAATGTTTGTCTCTTGCACGGCTGTCCCATTCACACAAAAAGCAACAGTATTTTGTATAGCCTGCTTGCAGCCCTGTCAGTAAAGAATTGGTTTAAATCTGCACATATGTTCCATTTGTGACCTTCGTACTTTACACATCTTAGTAACATCTTAAGATTGTCATATTATTATGTTTCTTTAATATTTACCGAATGACCTATAGGAACCGATGGATGCTCGTTTCCATTAAAAAGTAAAACAGCTTTTAGACTTGTTTTAGACGAATCTATGAATAGCCTCCCTTTATCGGGAGTATATGGTAAGTTCAGTTCGGTCATTAGGCCAGGTATGTCATGGAAAAATACTAAATCACCTTCCACTGCAAAAAAATTTCTGAGAGTAGATTGCCTTTTCCTGTAGATGGACACCTTCACTTCTTTTCCCAAGAGCTTCCACTGCTGCAGGCGGGATCCGAGAAGTTCAGCTTTTGTTTTCGGGAGGTCCAAGTCACGAACAAGGTCATTTAATTCACCTTGAGTGATTAAATGAGGTGTATCATGCAAATCATGAGAACTAGGGATGTAGCTTGGTCCGGCTTCTGGTGAAATACTTCCGGAGTCTGATTCGGAATCAAGCGTGTAACTCTCAGGTGGCTGGGGAATGGGTAATGAGTTGTCATGGGGCACTGGTCGCATTGCAGAGGTTCCCTCCAAACCATTGGAACTGCGAATGGCATAGATTTATGAGTACCTTTCAGCCATCCAGTCAATGTTCTCGAGCACGACTGCAACACATTTTTGGGGCCCATCCAAAGTACAGTTCATAAGCCTTTCTTACTAATGAAGATATCGGTTTTTGGTACGCTTTCGCGGTAACTTCGCCACAAATATAACAGAAGGTATCGGCTTTATTAACGCAAACACGCATCGACATTTTTGGTACCGTTTTACTACGCACGTAGATCTAAGCGAAAATATTAATAGATGTTTACTAAATGATTATATAGTAACGACTAAAGGGATATTTCAAGCATTGATCCAAATAAGCTGCAAATAACAATGGGGCGACCGTTTATTACCTATTAATGGGCCTATTCGACCCTTCCAAGAAATCTGAGGCCAATATAAACATTTGAGGGTCAGTTGTATATTAGTTTAAGTCCAAATGTTACAAAATACACGATATTTTTATAAAGAGGATTTTTGTGTTGATTAGTGTAATTAATTTAATTATACGTAAAATGATTCCATTGGAATCCGATTCCGAAGAGGAGGCCTATACGAAAAAAGGTTATATGAACTTGTAGTACTCTATTCACTTGTTTTCTTCATATCCGGGTGTGTTCGAACAAACCCGAACAAACCAGATTTGCCACATTTTCCCGGACACCCTGTATACAAGCATCCATTCCATTCCCGTACTTGCGTGACACCCCTGAAATTATTATGCGAGCAGAGAAATCACGTAAGAACTTGTAATGAAATATAATATTTTGGTGCTTTTAGTTCTTTTCAAAACTCCAGTTATGGATTCCATAATTATATGATCAAATAGGTTGATGTGGGTTTGTCACAGGCATACAAGATAAATGTAAATAAGAATTAATTAATTACTTTCGGGTTTACTCGGGTTGTTAGAAAGAAAATATGTATGCTATAATTATGCAGTTGAAAACACTGTTTAAAGCCGTCCGAGGTAGTTAAATATTTAGGCGTTTTTCTTCTCCAACTTGTGTTGGGGTACCATGTGAACAATATTATATATGTATTGAATAATTATTTCCACACCTCCTGAGACCTTATACGATAGAGATAAACAAATAATGCTTATAGTGCTTAAACAGCTCTCCTCCGAGCTATGGGCCTCGTCGGACGCTGAATTTCAAGCAAAACTTGTCGTATTTTATCTAACACAGTTAGATATGAAAATATTAATAATTCAGATTGAATGGTACTACCAAGAAAAAGAAGAATTTTCAATTGATAGGATGTCACCACCTGCATACTGGTTTATAATTATTTACGTCTCATCAGTAAGGGGTAGGTGTATACGGAGTACCCAAGATAAGGAAGGCCTGTATGGGGGTCTCTTTAATAGAAACAATACAAAGCACTAACGCAGATTCTAGTTATTTAAAAAAAAATTACATTTTGGATTTTGAATTTAATTTTATTCCGGAGTTAATATTAAAGTTCAAGCTGATAAAACATTCCAACAGCAACTTTTAATGAACCCAAAGATTACATCGCAGTTTTTTTTATACGACGTTCTAAAATCAATGATGTACCACCAAGTAATACTAATGCTCATATTGCGATCTTCAAGGTCGCTTTAAAACTATACTATAAATAAAATTTCGAATAAAACCAAATGAACTTCAAGACAGCCTTAGGACTACCATAAAGCAGCTTCTAGCCAAAAAGGACCCATCCTAAAAGGATATTCAAGACTAGATTTTAAAACTACATTAAAACCATTTATTTTAAAATTTATAGGCTTAAAGAATTCTTCAAGGCAACTTTAAATTTATGTATTAAAACTCATTGCATTTAAAATATACTTGCAGCAGAATAAATTACCTTGAGAATCATTACAATTACTCCTGAAAGAGTGTTTACTATAGTCGGACAACTTTTGTGAGCAAATGTAAGTGGTAATAATATGAAGCGGTCATAAATAATGTTCAAATGTAAACTATTCTCGTAAAGAATTTAGAAACGCATGACACTTTTCTGACAAAATATAATAAAGACATAACTCGAGTGCTAACAATTTTTTATTATTTAAAAAATATCGTCAAATATAATTTTGCATCTAAATGCACCGTTCTACAGTTATTTAAGAGGATGTAAGGCACATATATTTCAATAATAATATTGAAAATGTTCATAATGGCCGGTCTCTGTATTTTATATAAAACATGGCGCGATCTAGATTTAAAACTGATTTCAAGTTTATAGAACATCTCACAAGACTTAAAATTATTTACCACTTTAAGTACAACTACTCTCGCAGACGTCTATTTTCTCTTCATTTTAAACCCGAAGTTGCTTTAATATGTTCCGATTTAAACTAGGCTGGCGTGCGAATGAAATCTTAACCTTACAAATTGATAAGGGGTCCTCTAGGTCCTTACCAGTTGAACGGAATTGAGGGTGTTTCCATAGATCGTGGTCGGTTAAGGAAAAAATACTGCTTTGAAATGCTACAACTCATATTTTCTGTATACGGGATATAATGGTACATAATACACAGCCTAATCACAGTTCACCCTTTTTTCACAAAAAAAGTTAATTTAACTAACACTCATAACTGACTAACTATATTTACATTTGTAGAGCATGAATGTCCCAGAGGTACCTTATGATACGAGAAAGAAATCGAATGTTTGAGATACGCGGAGTACCGAACGCTGGAATTATAGGAAAAAGTAGTAAACGAAATATCTACTTCCCGATATACGGGCGAAAAATAGAAAATAGAAATTAGAAAAGTTATGAACTAAGAACCACCGACCGTCGGTTCTAAGCAAAGAAAAGGTACTGATGTTATTTTTGTTCTCAGCGTCATACCTGGTTTTACCAACATTTAATTAAGGGATAAGAATATGTAAATGCCATTAGAGAGCGGTCACTTAACAAAGGAAAAAGGGGAAAAGGATAAACTATTGTTTATGTAGACGTAGGATTAAAATTTGGAAAGCACGTTTACTTAGTAATTGAAATTATACAGACAGACATATTTTATGATGCTTTGTACAGATGCCGATAATTTGTTATTGTAAAAGATCAAAGGAATATTATTATACTTTACAACCCTGAACACAAATTGTACCGGTTTGTGATTGCTGAATTTTTTAAAATTATTACTTTGTTTTAATTTAAAATACTTGTTGCGAACATTTTCCATAAATTAAAAACATTAAATATGTAACCAAACTAAACCAAATTAACTAAATTTAAATCTTTGAGTTATAAAATATTCTTAATGTACTCTGTAAAAAGTAAAAATTATATTTTTGAATTTAATGTGGAATTTTATTGAGCAGAGCTTAAGATGAGTTTTCTTAATGGGTACATCAAGGGTACTCCATAAAACTACATTAAAACTATTTGTTCCAAAATTGATTGTTTTAAAACCTACTTGCTTATTAATCCTTTAAAAAAGCAAATTAGTTTTAAAATAGCCAATATCACGAGTATTATAAAGAAAGGAAAGAGGGTTATAATATCGGGCAAAACCAAAATTATGGTCACTGTGATTGAATAGAGTATAGTTGTTGCAGAATTATACCGTTGACTCTTACTGCCATAAATAAACCACCTGATTAAACCCTATTGTATACGCCTCAACCTCTTCAAAGCTCAATAGATGGGATCAGGGCCGGCTTGAAAATGTATACCACACCACATGATTTATTTTTATAATTTAAAATAAATAGATAGGTATTTTTAGTTTTAGGTACCTATAATAAATGTAAAATAATCATAACAATTAATGATAATTGAAAATAATATAATTTTAAAGTATAACTATTAGGATAACAAATACAATAAAAATTAATGAAATTCTAAGAAACTATTGATAATTTATTCAAAATTTAACTCTGTATCACTATCACTATCTTCATCTAAGCCTAAACTTATAATTAAGGGTTGAACATTTGTAATCATACAATTGTATGAATTTCCCACCTTAAGTACATGCTGTACACAGTTTTTCCAGCTGTCTGCAGAAATTTTTCTTACTTTCTACTGCAGATGCATTTAATGTAGGAGAAATATTATTTCTCCTAATATTGGATTTTAATTGGTGCCATATTAGCTCAATAGGATTGAATATACAATAGTACGGAGGAAGACGCAACACTGTATGTCCATTTTCTGCTGCAAGTTTGTCACACTCGTATTCCTTATTTATTTTAAAAGCTTTTAATACTTCTAGCAGTTCTCGTTTTTTGTAAGTTTCTTCAAAATATAAATCATTTTCAATCATAAAATTTTGAATTTTTGCTTTTGTATTATTAGAATTGGGAATGATTTTTGCTTGCCGACTATGATAACTAGCATTGTCCATTACAATGACGCTATTTTCAGGTATATTTTTAAGGAGTTTATGTTTAATCCAATCTTTAAAAAGTTGTGCGTCGGTATCTTGATGGTAATCTAAAGAAGAATCTGCTATGTTTTTAGCTTAAAGCATCAGACCATTTGGAACAAGGACGCCATATTCTACCACTAATAACCCTAACTAAAAATTACTCGCCAGAAAACCACTAAAGATTAAAATTATTAAAAATCACTTTATATTTATATATGCATCAGGCATAGGTATAAATTGAATTTGTATACCTGGTCCGGCTCTGCTCGAAAAGGTTTTAAAATTTGGGATTTCGTTATTTATTTTATGGTCGAAGGGATAATGAGATTTTATTGCAGTCAAAAGATCAACGGTATAATTCTGCAAATATACTATATCTGATGGGATTTTACAATGTGTAGGTCAAGAAAATAAATTTAACAAAAGGAGAACTAACAGGTCCGTATTTTTAAGTTTATTAATTTCCATAGACTCCAACAGATTGAGAGATTTTTTTTATGTTACTTTTAAACCAACATCTTTTTATTGAACATATTAAAGCTATTAAACCATTAAAAAAAAGTGTCTTACAATTGAAACTTGGGGTAATACACATTATCGATTAATGACCTTTTGAGCCTTGTTAATCATCTTTATGAAATTTTTAACAGCAGTTCAATGCAATAGGTACTAAAATGAATAGGCTTTAAAATTAGAAAATCAGGGCCTTATTAAAAAAATGATGTTGATTAAAATTGCTTGAAAATGAAACGTTGTATAAAATAATTGTTGTGTAATCTTTTGGTTCATTAAAAGTTGCTGGTGAATGTTGTATCAGTTTTGCCCGACCTTTAATATTAACGCCGAAAAAAAATTAAACAAAAATCCAAAATTTCAGTTTTTAACTAAGTTTTTTTTAATCCATATGTGATTTGATTATAAATACAAACGAATGAATGGGCAGATTGTCCAAATTGTAAATATTTTACTTCTAATACAACTATTACTTCCAATTTAACAACAAAAAGTCCACTTTCATTTTTTTTTATCAAACATTTCCGTAATCCCCTTTGCACGGAAAAGGCATTAAACCAAAATTAAAATTTCACTGCAGAATGGCATAATCTGGGATTAAAAGTTATCGCGCTTAATAATCTGAAATGTGTCAGAAGTGCAACACGCCGCGACATAAGTTCAAGTTACACCTTTTTATGGTAAAACCGACCGAACCCATTAAATCTATGAAATTTATTACTCGACTCGATGGCTTTATTTTCAGCAAATATTGGCTTAACGAAGATAAGAAAAAATTGGTACAAAATATGTTACATTCATATTTTCCTGATTATTTCCATCACCTATCAAATTTAATGTTTCGACCAATCGAATTGTTTCATTTACACCAATTACACGACATTATTTTGAAGAAATGTTCATCTCCCTTATAAGTCATAAAACGGGCTCATTGGTCCACAATATTTTAAAAAGCGTTTGTAGACATCTCCGGCCTCTGAAAAAAATATTTCATACATACTTGATCCAGACGCAGAAAAGTATTTTGTTGCCTTTTTGGATAAAAATGGAAAATTATCTTCGCGTTTGCGATTTTAAATTAAATAATATTTTTAAGTGCATTTTTGGTTATATTCCTTTTTTAAAAAGCAATAAAATTCTCAAACTTCAAAAAAATGTTTAATGTAATAATTACAATGATTCTATGGACCGAGCAAAATTAATTTTTATATGTATAGGTACGTATACAGGGTGTTATAGAAATGACGTATTATATTTAAACCGGCAATTCCTGAGATAAAGACAAATTGAAGAAAAATAGTCATAAATTCTTTCAATTCATTCAGCGGTAAAGGTGGCCTGACGTCAAACCAGAAAAACACCTGTGTGGCACTGCGATACATGTAAGCAATCAAGGAATTCTGGCCGGTGTTGTCATATGTACACATTAAACTCTTTAGACAAAATGAAATAATTTAAACACTTTTCCATTCAGTAATACCTTTTTGTACAATTAATTGAAGAACATTTACGACGGACTATGTTTTAAACAACCCGAAAAAACATATGAAATAGTAATAGCCACGTACGTCACTAGGTGAAATGCCAATGACCTCTTGACGCCTTACATCGGCTGAGCGAAGTAGTTTCATATACTCATAGCGCTTCACGCTTGCGTCTGTTAGTTGCAGACCAACCAGCGGCCGGATACCGATCACCAACATACTCCTAGCAATCCGATCTATTTTTTCGGTTTTTTTAATTTTATGAAGTTTTAAATTATTTTATCGTCGATGTTTAATTATGAAGTTTTAATACTATACTTGTTTATTTTGACAGGTTTTATAAGCTAGGTTGGCATCTTAAGGAAACAAATAAATATTTATCTATTTTTATTTTATTTTTTTATAATCAAACACAAGCACTATAGGAAAAATCCTTTAAGGCACTCTGGGAATGGTGCGTGTGCGAATAAAGCGATTCACGTTGGTTTTAAATCGTTGGAGGTTATATTCGTTGGGAAAAACGACCTCGGGAAGGCCGTTCCATAAGGATGAAGTCCTCCAGATGAAAGAATTCTTAAATAACGAAGTTCGAGGAGTACTAAGCTTAACCACATATGGATGGGCGGCAGTGGTTCGTCGTGGCTCTTTGTCAGCATGTGGTCTGCGATCAGACCAATGGCCATCCTCTCAATGGAATCCAGTAGCCGAAGAGCATGTTTGGGTGCAGAGCTCCAGACATGAGAGCAGTACTCTAGTGATGGTCGAATCTGGACTTTGTGTAGTATCAAAAGTTGTTGAGATGTGTACAATTTTTGGGTTAGAAAGAGTACACCAAGTTTCTGAGAAGCTATCTTGGCGATTGCCACAATATTACGGGTGCCCTTATGGGGGTTCACCTATAATTGCCCAGGCTAGCTCTCAGGATCGTAGATTCTCCTTCAGCCTCAAGTACTCTGTGCCTATCAATAGTAACTTTGGGCGCCACTGGTTTTTTGGGGAAACCAGAACCTTCTGAAGAAATTTATTGAAACAAAATTAAACATTTAATTACTGTGATTTTATTCTACACTTTAGATAAACGAATTTAATGACATAAACTGGTTATTCGAAATCAAAATTAATATTTTACTTATTTCATTTCCTTAAAATTATGTAGGTACATTTATTGATACACTTTACGGAACCTGAAAGAGAGTGAATCTAAGACGGTGGTATGTTTAACCGGAGTATGTCGAAATTGCAATACGCTGTATACTTTAAATACCCAGGGAAAATTCATGAACTTTGATACTGGTGCGTGTAGTCATATATATGTAAATTTAAACGAAACCATACCTTATTGTCTTTTACAATACCGTTACTTTAAGGTGAAATTATTATAGTTTCAAAAAAAATGTATATGGTCAATAATTAATAATAAATGTCATTATACCCGATAGTAGGAAGACTCATCCAATTATTGAGGGAAACCCATTCGTAGAAAAACTCCATTGTGGAAAACTCCATAGTAGAACCATTGCCGTGGACTTAACCTTGGACTTACGCTTGCCTCCAAGTGGAAGTGGAACGTTGCCTTGGACCTAACCTTAGACTTACACGTGCCTCCAAATGAAAGTGGAACTTCTAAGTGGATAGCTGAGAGAACCATTGCCTTGGACTTAACCTTGGACTTACGCTTGCCTCCATGTGGAATTGGAACGTTGCCTTGGACCTAACCGTAGACTTACACGTGCCTCCAAATGAAAGTGGAACTCTTGAATGGAAGTGGGACGTTGCCTTGGACCTAACCTCGGACTTACACTTGCTTCTAACCCAAAAACATCTTGAAGTAAAATGAAACCCAGTAGTAGAATGATACATCCAGACGTAGAATGGACCATCCAGAGGCAGAATGGACCATCCAGAGGTAGAAGAATGGATCATCCATAAGTAGGAAAATACCATCCCATAGAAGAACCCTAAAATAATTTTCTACCTTAATAATTGTTCCCTAACAAAATCGTCTGTAATCCTAGTCATCCTTCGTATTTCTGCACCCATAATAACTAAACGAACTTTAAAATATTAATTGCTACACAGCACCGTCCATCTTGCCGAAAACATATAGATCTTTACGAAGAATTATCGAATTTAGCACCTCATCTTCGGACTCCTTGACAGAAAGTCCCTTGCTTTCTTTTACTCTTTACCAGCAAGGTTCGGTCAAAAAATCCCTTCCTCTCGTCCGACTAACCTATAAAAAACCCGTTTCCGCTTTTACGCTGTCTCCAGCAGCGAAAACCTAACTAATAACTAAAAAATGTCCTTAGCCACTACCCATTAGTGACAAAGGCCTGAAATAAAAAGAAGGAATTGCACCTGTTCCTCTTCTGTGCTCGCTGCTCTTCTCATCATTTGACAAACACCTGATATCGATTTTTACGAATCTTAAAGTCATCGACTGCTAGCTGTCAGACAAGAAACAAACCAAAACACAACAATCCCCGCTTCACAAGGAAATTTCTATAATATAAGGTAATAAAATAGTTATAAAATTCTTTCATAATATATATTGGAGGTCAAGTATTACTTTTTATCACTTATATTGTTCTTTTAGGTTATTCGATGGAATCTCGATATGGCCCTCTGACATTTGCAACTATCTGGAATTAAGACTTTTATGGTTTGTTTTAATGAAAACCCTTCCAATGATTTGTCTACTATCCTACAATGTTTGAAGAACTTTTGTCGAGCTGTTATGAACCCAAATGACATTGGCTCACAACGGAATGTGTTTGTTTTTATTTATTAAAGTTTAAAATTAAAGTGAACAAGTGAACTAAAGTGTTTTGTATCCTTTTTAAATTATAAAGCAGTAGCATTTACCTCAAGATAGGTATCTTGGGATTTTTAAATGCTACAACAAGGTGATTATGCCAAGACATATTTCCTCCCAGATTGACGCCCAGCAAATTAATAGACGAAGCCAATGGGATTGCGTGTCCTGATGAGTATATCCGGTTCTGTGATGTTAACCTTTTTAGAGAAGACTGCTGCCTGGGTTTTCTTAGCGTTAAATTCGACTTGGTCACTGTCACCCCAAGCCAACATTTCTTCCAGGTGTTTGTTGAGGCGTGATACTTCATGCTGTCTGCGAAGATGTGCGTCGGCAGACGATGTTTGTGCATTCAAGGATAAAGATGAGACAAGTGTGCTATCGTCAGCAAAGCTAAATATCGGATTTTTAGTTTTCACTAGAAGCTCGTTAATGTAGAGAAAGAAGAGAGTGCGAGACAATATGCATCCTTGAGGAACACCGGCATTGATGGTGAAGGTGTTTGAAAGAAATCCGTCAATCGCCACTTGCATCTATTGATAAATATTCCCCTGTTAGAGCACAAACGCCAATATTTTCTAGTTCCAAGTTTTCTTGCCTACTACTTAGGAAAGGAAAATTTAATATGTTCTTCCATTTATTTTAAAATAAGGTGCTAAAATGCGTATTTTTTAAAAATTCTCTGAACGTTTTATATTTATAAGTAATAGTTAGGCAAAATAGAAATACCATCTACTCGAGGCATACAAATTCAGTTCTTTTACGATATTTTGCAAACCTTCTAGAAAAATTCTAGGTCCTTTAGAAATTGTAATCATTTTTCTAGGAGATTTGGAGAAAAAATCGCTTTATTGTAGAAAATATTCCCGTGCTTTCATGTATACCATTATCGAAAATCTACAAGAAAAATCAAACAGCGAAAAGATGCAACAAAAAGATAAAGCCCAATAAGGATCTTAAACTTAAAGAGCTTTGAGAGAATCGCGAAATCGCAAGGAAAGCTCATTCTTGGCAATTTCCATCGTTTTCCAAGAATAAAGGAAATTGGCAGAATTGCCGGTTTTTATCTTAAAACCGTTCGGATCCAGTCTCGTTCGGGACATGTGTGTGTGTCTTTATGGAAGCGTTAAGGAACTCTGTTGCAAAATGGAGTCGTTATAGTTATGTTTTTGTTAAAATGTATACAGTGTGTCTACGTAAGCCGGCACCTCATGGGAAACGTTTTTATTATTAATTTTACGAAAAAAGATATTCTTTATTTAAAGTTCTGCAAGGCCCAAAACCTAAACTGTAATGTTAAATTTTTTCGGTGGTATACGAGGTTTGTCAAAAAATATAAATTAGGCTCAAGAGTAAAGTACTTTTATTTGTGACACTATCGAAAACTGTAATTATGAAAAGTTGTTTGGTACGAAAAACTATGTTAATACTGATTACATTGTGTTCGGACGTATTTTTATTGAATGGTGTATTATTAAAATTTTTAGAAATAAATTTTGTTTTGAGTGATATTACTTATTATTTTCAGAACGGAACAGAAAGTTATGTTTTAACGTTTTTAATAAATAAAAGGCTTCTTTTATTATTTTTTATTAAATTCAGGAGAGGAGATTGATGAACACATGTTTGACATTTGTCCCTGTCTCTATTTTGAGGACGAGTAACTTAGGAATTATAAATATAACAATGTACTTTTGTTTAAAAAATCGACTCTACTCTCGAAGTGCGAGCCACACACTTTAATTTTGTGACGTTTTTGTTCGCCAGTTGTATTTCGTTCAGGTTATCTCTTTACGATTGTATTCTATTCAGTGTTGTAAAAATACCTTTTTTCCAATTCCAGAAAATTAATGAATTTTATTTTCCGTTAAATTATTTTAAATAATCCCACATGCAAAATTAGACGGGCTTTTATAGTTTTGCGGTGTCGGCAGTATTTGGTTCCTTATCTCTGTTGTCGCAACGGGTATGGCTTTACCGGTAGATAAATCGGCCAGGATGACGTAATGTAACGTTGAAAGAGACGGCTAAAGAAATTTCTGCAGGAGGCAGTTTTTTTCAGTGTTGTTCTTCTATTACAATTGTAATAGATCTATTACATTTCCAGAAAATCGCAAAAAATCTATTACCCTATTACAAATTTATATAATCTATTACATTTTTATTTAATGCGAGGAAATAAAGAAATCAAAGGAAAAAGGAGAAATATAATGAAATGGACCATTAAAAAAAATAAAAAAATTTTTTTTGACAATTAATAATAAGTATATAACGACATCTATGGACCAACTATGATCACAGAGGAGAGGATAGAGTGGAAAAACTGGAATTTCTCTTACAGTTAACTGCAAAATTTACACATACGGCATCTAGAACATTTTCCTAGAAAACTATTACAATTTTCTGTAAATTCTAGTACAATTAAACTTAGGCCGAGAACAACACTGGTTTTTTTTAGTGGGTTCTGGGTTTTTATCGTGGCCGGACGCCGCAGGACCTCACTCAAACGCGATCTTATTTTTTTCAAAACGGGAGCCGCAACACTACTAGGTTAGAGTGTTTTTAGCCGCGGATTTTCCCTGAGAAAATTTTTATTTGAAACACTCGTGTTTCCGGCGAGTATAAAAATACTGGACTATTTATTAAACACTCGTAGTTTCCGTGCGAGTATAAAAAACGCTGGAATCCCTTCAAACACTCGTTGCTGGCGCGAGTATAAATAAGTTTTCCAAGAACAAACCCGATTGTGACAAAAGGAAGAAAGACATTCTGAGTCCGGAATAGTGAGTAAGTGTGAAATAAAATATCTTAAGGCTAGTATTAGTAGTCACTGCCGCGAGTCATAATTTTTCTTTCGGAAATTATTAGGGTAGTTAGACTCTCTTTAGTTGAGAAACAAAATGCCAGCTTAGGTTTATTTTACATTGTAAATACTGTAAATAATTAAATTTTAAGTGGGAGTACGTGACAGAGGAATGATAGGTTGGTTTGAAACGCAGAATGTTAGTGTAGGATAATTTTTAATGTGAATATAAAATGTAAATAATTATCGGACTAGTAATTCGGGTCGCGTTACTCGACTGACGTAAGACAAACCTCCTTAAATTCACCCTCAAAGACAAGGACATAAAATTAAATAAAAATAGCCCTCCGTGTTCCAATATAACAAACTTGCATTGTTGTTATATTTAATTGGAGGCGCCCGAGCCAATAAATCAGAAGTATAGTATGAACATCAGTTAGGCCTCGTCCTACGTTCAACAAACTATACTTTTAAATTAAAATCATTCATTCTTTCTTATGACAAATTTGCCCTCATCTCTTCAATTGCGCTGGTGGACCGCTGACAGCTTCCAGTTAGCGGGGAAAGGTGGTGGGCCCACCCAAGACCGACTGACACGTATGTGTCAAGTCGGCAATGGCATTATGCCTGGCATCCCTGGACAATACAAGAATCGACTGAAAAATCGAAAATCAAATCGTGTCCGAAAATAATTAAGTAAGCACGCCTTCAGATTGCGGTGGATTTTTTCATTACTTGCTAAGACTGACCACTTTACAGATAGTGTCGTCCAGTTCTTACATCTTCCAAATTAAATTTCAATAGTTAGTTTGGCAATAATAATCAAATCCTGGGTGGGGGATTACACCTTCTGGTTAGAATCCAACAGGGGACAAAATTAAAATTCCATAAGCTCCATCTAGCTAATTATCAGATTAAATTAAATTCAAAAATAAAATCAAGGGGTAAATTGGTTATACGGGGGTTATCAACAAACGTCCCACGTAAAAACGCACAGATAAGGAGAACGTTAGAGTTACCTATCAATTACTAAGCGCAAAACGGACGGACGTTTCGGGCTACGTACTCCACTCATATCATAGTATGATGTACGTACGCACCGATCTTTCAAAATTTCCAAATTTCTTTTACAATTCGGCGACATCAGCTATACCAGCGCTTGATACAAATTATGGAGTACGGGGTAGTATACAGGGTGTTCCTTAATGACGTGCTAATATTTCAATATGTGATTCCTTAGGTTATTTTATAAAGAAAAGTTCATATGAACATATGTCCGCAACGGCTTAAATTTTTTGCTAAGACCGTTGAATTTTTATTTTTTTAATGGTTAATTTTTAATATCTCCGAAACTGCTTTACATATTATTTTCAATTTTGGTATGTGCTGATAGGATATAGAACCACACAATTCGGTTAGAAAAGTTATTCAATTGTTCTACCAGTGGCGTCCCTGCAAACATATCCTCTGATATTTTTTACAGAGAAGATGGTACGCCACTGACATTTTTCCATGTGAATATTTTTTCTGATTAGCCTGGTCAATTCTACATAAAAAAGGCCTATTGAGTTTTTCCCGTCAAACGTTTTTGATTAAGACCACTAATTTCATATTGAAACTCATTATTATTAACATTGATAAAATAATTAATGATAAATTTTGTTTTATAAAAATTGTTGAAGTTGGCAATTCGATGCGAAGACGGGCATGCCTTTTAAGTGAAGGTGGCCATTTCCAACAATTTCAATGAAGCAAAATTTATAATTAATTATTTTATCAATGTTAATAATAATGAGTTTCAATATGAATTTAGTGGTATTAATCAAGAACGAAGTCTGACGAGAATAACTCAAGGGAGCGTTTTCATGTAGAATTGAACAGGCTAATGAGAAACAATATCCACATGGAAACATGTCAGTGGCGTACCATCTTTTTTGTAAAATAAATCAGAGGATATGTTTGCAGGGACGCCACCGGTGGACCAATTGAATAACTTTTCTAACTGAATTTTGTGGTTCTATATCCTATTAACACATACCAAATTTCAAAATAATATCTAAAGTAGTTTCGGAGATATTAAATAATAACCATTTAAATAATAAATAGTCAACACCCTGTAGCCAAGTTAAGTGGTGGTAACTTACCGCATTCGTGTCATATTTTAAATGGTTATTATTTCATTTATTCCATATGAGTCCCATACCTGTAATAAAAAAAAACATAGTTAAGGTTTGTTGCATAATTTACAGTATAATATTTTTATTTATACAACTAGTGATCAAAATATGTATATAAAACCCGAACAACCAAGTGTTGCAAGACTTTTTGTCACTGACAATGGAGAAATTACATATTTCGGTATCAAAAGACTATAATAAATAGTTATTAAGTATACAAGGGAAAAAAGTATTAGATTGCAGCTCGAGGTTATGTTGACAAAATTCCGAGAGCTAAAATTTAATATTTTTAACGTGTACAATACACCCTTTTTTTCTGTGACGGGAAAAACATATTATTCCAATATATTAAAGTTAGAACATGTAAAATTGGAATTTTTAACCTAGTAGGCTGTTTTACTTATAGCGACATTTAGACCTGCGTTGCTAAGGAAACCTTTAAAATAATCAAATATCTGTCAATTTAATTCTGTGGTTTAATTTAAAAATTAAGAACTTAGTTGTTGTTTATTAGTTATTTTGAATATTATAAAGTTTAAAATGTCTGATTCCGAGTTTTCTTCCACCGGAATTGGTAGAAGCAGCGAAAGTAGCGTCAGCTAAATAACGCAAAATTTACGAAACCGCGTATTCAAGATTTATGGAGTGGAAGATGAAAAAAGACATGCAGTTCTTTGTCGGAGACGGTGTTATTGGTCTATTTTTCGGAATTGGCACAACAACAAAAGCCATCAACAGTGTGGCCGAATTATCCAATGATTAAAAGTATGTTACAATCTAATAATAATGTAGACATTTCAAAATATTTCGAACTAATTACATTTCTTAAACAAAATGGGAAAGGTTACACGCCCAAGAAAGCTGCTATTTTTACGATTACAGATATTAGTGATTTTTTAGATAATGCTCCCGATGAAGTATATTTAATGGCCAAGGTTGTTATTTTATTTGCGATTGCCGGAGCTTGTCGAATTTGTGAAATCATCCAGGTAGCATTAGATGATATTGAAGATTCGGGAACGTTATTAATTGTGAAAATTAAGCAAACTAAGAATGATGTAAACAGATGTAGTTACTGAAAAATATATTTAATTTTACCGAATGTACATAGCCCTTCGTCCAACAGCATCAAAGGATCGCCGCCTATTTAATGCATATCACAATTGTGGGTAAAAATCAGTTTTATATATAAGGTACCTCAAACAGTAGCTAATTTTCTTCAACTTCAAAATGTTACCTTATTTACGGGTCATTCATTTGGAAGATCGTCTGCTAGACTTTTAGTTGAATCTGGGGGAGACTTGATGACACTAAAGAAACATGGCGGTTGGAAGTCATCAACGGTCGCTGAAGGGTATGTTGATGAATCGGTAGCATACAGGACAGAAATAGCCAATAAAGTGTTTAGAACGTGTGGCAGTGCTGAAATAACACCCGATTTGGGACCAGGTACATCAACGGCAGTTGTGTCCATGGCAGAAAAAAATATAATTTCAACACCAGAAAATTCGACTATTGTACCGAGTAGTAAAAGGAACATGTCATTCCTGTAATGCACATTTAATAATTGTACGTTTGATATGAAGAAAATGTAAGTTTTTGAATAATAATAAAATATTCTAAAATTAACTATCTACCTTTTACTTATGTATATAAATAGGGTGTTGAAAAAAGGTCGGTACCCCGGAATAACTCCGGTGCATCGCATTGCAGCGGAAAATGTCTAGGGAAAAAGGTGTTTGGTTTTGAAGGAGGAATAGTTTGCAATTTAAACCGACCCCCCCCCCCCCCCTCAACCCCGGGTTGTTCGGGTTTGTTCGCGGGTGGGGGTAAGTTAAGATTTTCAAATGGAACCCCATATTTTTTTATTGGCGTATTGTGTTCTTCGACCAAAAATAAACATTTTTGTCCGAAAATTTTTTTATTCGGGCCCATCCTTCACCAATAATTACCATGAGAAAGACAAAATCAGAACCGTGCGAAAATCGAGTTTTATTCCGGAAATACTCTTGTTCTCTGTCTTGTACTAAAAAATGCCGTAAAAAAAGTTGTTTGTATTTCACGGGCATTTTTTAGTACAAGACAGAGAACAAGAGTATTTCCGGGATAAAACTTGATTTTCGCACGGTTCTATTTTGTCTTTCTCATTGTGATTATTGGTGAAGGATAGGCCCGAATAAAAAAATTTTTCGGACAAAATATGTTTAGTTATTTTTGGTTGGAGAACACGATACACCAATAAAAAATATGGGGTTCCATGTGAAAATCTGAACTTACCCCCACCCGATCCCGGGGGTTGAGGGCGTGGGTGGGGGGGGGGGGGGGGGGGTTAAATTGCAAAACGTTCAAAACCAAACAACTTTTTCCCCAGGCATTTTCCGCTGCAATGCGATGCACCGGAGTTATTCCGGGGTACCGACCTTTTTTCAACAACGTGTATATCCGGGAAAAAAGTAATTTCATAAACAGTGACATTTTGTTATCTGACAACAGAGATAAAATGTCAAACATTTTTCCCATCACAGAAAAAATAATTTTTAGGTTATTATTTAAAAAAATATTATTGTGTCTACTCTTCATTTTGTAGAATGATTAGGGAACCGTCACTCTGGGTGACAGACCAAAAGTTCTAATTACTTAGCTACATTTTTGGAACGCAATTTCTTGAAAACTACTTGTCAAAAAATAATAAATTATGGTATTATTGGAAAGGGATTTAAACGACCTTCTCATTTAAGATTTAGAGGGTAATATATACCCCTCCCAGGAGGTTAAACCGGGAAGGCTGCAAATAAGCGTTCCCCCATTGCCGTGTCTTTTCGATTTTTAATATTATTTACTGAAAGCGAGATATTAAATGTGGGAAGCTTTAAAATTGATACTCTGGATATTAACATTCTCATCAGGAGCTATTTAACAGGTAGGAAACAGGTGGTTGTTTTAAACGGTGGTAGGTCGGAAGAAAGATACCTTCGATATGGGGTTCCACAGGGGTCAATTCTGGGGCCTCTGTTTTTTACTATATACACTTCCCAACTTGTGACATACCTTAGACATTGCAAGGCACACTTTTATGCGGATGATACTCAGATCTACATATGTTTTAAACCTAGTGATATTGATAATGCCGTTGAGAAGATCAATGCGGATCTGAGGATTCTTCTGCAGGTGTCTAACTTCCACTGTCTTGCTATAAATCCAAGCAAATCACAGGGACTTATTTTTGGTAGGAAAAAGGATCAGTCCTTTTATCAAGATCGGGTAAGAGTTTTAATAAATAATGAGCCACTTAAACTGGTTAGTGCGGCAAGAAACCTGGGTCTGGTCATTGATACCGGCCTCAGATTCTCTGAGCACGTCAGTATATGTATTAAGAGGGCTTTTGCGAATCTTAAGTTAATATACGCTCAACGAAATATTTTAAATGAGAACCTTAAAAAAATGCTCTGTGATTCCATCGTATTGTCACATTTTAACTATGCTGATGTTGTGTACAGCCCATGTCTATTGGATGCTGATGCCCGAAGAATTCAGTTAATTCAAAATTGTTGTGTACGTTTAATAGGGGGTATAAGGAAGCGTGAAAGGGGAGTGTCTGCAAAGCTGAGAGAAATAAAATGGTTAAGAATGAATGAACGTAGGGTGCTCCATTCCTTAGTTCTTTTTAATGAAATTATTAGTAAAAAATGTCCGGACAACCTATATAGTAGTATTAAATTCCGTAGTGATGAGCACAATTTAGATTTCCGTCATAAATGTATTTTAACGACCCCAGCACATACATCTTCTTACTTTGAAAGATCATTTATTTTTAATATCGCTAAACTATACAAAATGGTTCCCTTCGATATCAGATACCTTTCTGGTTTGCAATTTAAATTATCAATTCAACATATATTACCTGTTTTTGTTTGAATCTGTCTTATTGCTTTAATGCAATTGTACTTCTAAATGAAAATTATTAAATTGAGTAACTAATGTAAATTATATTTTTTTATATAATGTTAGGTATTGTGTAGGTTAAGTGAGGAAGCGTAGTCTTCAACTTCGCCCTTTGTAGCTTTTAAATGTTAAAATAAAGACATACAGATAAAATGGTGTCACTCAAGGTCACCCAAGGAGTAAATATAAAATCATTTCCATAACACCCTGTCTATTTTTCGCCGACAAATAATGATCCTATGGGAAAATGTGTGGAATAAATTTGATATAAAAGCGGCTACAAAATTGCAACACAACTGACTTATCCATCATGATAAAATGCATTCTCTGAGCACACATACAAGTTTATGTCACTGGAGAGCAGTGGCGGTTCTTCCACAGGAGCACAGGCGCACGTGCACCCCCAAAACAAAACGAATAAAAAATAATAATTTATATTCATTGAATGTTGTTTATCGTATAAAGTCCGACCCTCCCTAATATTTTATCGTACCGTCAAATTAAAAAAGTCCGACCCTCCCTAATATTTTATCATTCCGTCAAACCAAACGGTATAGATCTGGCAAACCGTGCCTAGGTCGAGGTAAATGACGATTATGACGAGACTTGCTCGCACGTGCGATTAAGTAGTGCAGTTTCTCTGTAGTAACAAGTGGCGGGTGGCAGCGGGGGATAGCGGGGCTATGGCGATTTAACATGGAATAGGCGCACAGTTTTTGTGTGCACCGCGCTGTTGTCTGTTCGTGCATCTAGTTAGAAATTCAATTCAATTCAATTTAATATTATATATTTATTAAGTTAAAATGAATAGTTGACGGTGGATTATTTAAGAAATAACTTTAGCTCTTTGAGTTTGGAGCAAAAAATTGAAGTGAAGAAGGCGGGAACACCTAAACCCGTAATTAATTTAACGCAGACCACAAAGGGTAAATCTAGGGACTTTATTAGAAAGTTTAAAAATGAAATATGTGAAAAAAATTTATAGAGGGTTTTCCAAACTTAATGAGGCTGTTATTGATCAATTTTCTATAATTAAGAACCGAAGAATGGACTTTGCATTTAAGCACTATTGTGTAGGGTAGATAAATGTTGTGTATTTCGATAAACGATACTCGATTTGATTTTAAACCATTTTATTTAAGGATTTAAACTAAAAAACACTGAAAATATGAAGAATGCCAACTTGTCAGTCTCGTGGCTCGATTCATACTCGTCATAAAACAGTTAACTATTGTTCTCGTCTTGGTTGCGCCTAATGACGTAGCCGTAGATGGCGTAGTGGTATTAGACATCATTCGGTTTTCTTGATAGCTCGTAGATGGCTTTAGTAGTATTCGTAGTGGACTGTATAAATATTGTTACGAGGGTTGCATGCGACGACGTTAAGATCCGACAGCTATACACACTAAGACATTTTTCTTATTTCCAAAAGTTGTATTTCCTTGTGTAAAGTTAAAAAATAAATAAAAATATGTTTTACCTAACGCATTTTCTTATTACTTTTTTTCTTTCGGCATTTAAAACGCCTAGAAAGTAATTGTTTGGTCGTTACACAAGAATAAAATTTTAAAAATAATTTCACCATACACCACTGCTGGAGAGTGAGAGAGTTTATAGGTTGTATCGTTCCGTAAATGTAATTTTTGAAAAACCCTGTATGAAACCATTAAATTTGCCATCAAATGACATAAACTTATCCGTTTACTTCTCATAAGTAAATGCAGTATTCGAACAAATACGTGAACATGAACATCGACGGCCGTCCGTAATATCTAAGACCATAAAAATACAAATTTAAGGACATCCCGGAATGGGATTTTCTTGAATTTTACACGATTATTGCCAATATTTTATCATTTATGGGTTTTTGTTGAACATGGATCTGTACGGGGTGACTGAATCTTGAAAATTCTGTTAAATGAAAATTTTGATTTCACAATTTCATTATTATTACATTACATTTTTAATTAGTAATCTGCAACAAAATAATATTCTAAACATAATTACTAAAAAAGTATAGTAAGAATTTCTAATAAATTTAGTAAAATCACACATTCATTAAGAGTGACTTTTTTTCGTATCTTTCAAAATAAAGTATGTTTACTCTTAAGCAAAATAACATTTTTGCAGTTCTTACCCACCCTGTATATAAACCACCCTATATAAAAGAATTGAAGCAAAAACGTTTATTAAGAGTGACTTTTTTCGTAGCTTCCAATTTCCTCCTCTTGTAAACCCCATCCGTGGACATACTGTATACAGAGTGTTATGGAAATGACGTATTATATTTAAACCGGCAATTCCTGAGATGAAAACAAATTGAAGAAAAACATCCAAAAATGGTGCTTTAATTTAATATGCTCTGTACATGACCTTATGTCAAACCAAAAATTACCACGTGGTGCCCCTGTTCGGAAGGTAAGCACAGCAACATATGGCAGTGAATCTTGAACAGTGTTGTCATATCTTCAGGGTAAACTCTTTAGAAAGTCAATAACCGTTTGACAGATTTCAAGTTGTTTATTTTTCAGGGTACATTATTATAAACTTTTACGTTCAGTTCACTGGGAAACAATCTCTGATTTATAAACTTGAACTGACTCGAACGAACTGCCGCGGAGTTTATAAATGGTCAGGTATGTTCTCATTTGTTCAATTCGAACGACACCGGTCAGATCTGGACAACTTACAAGGTTATAAATGCCACTTACCCTTTAGAAAAAAAATGCAATTTTATTTACCTTTTTGGACTTATTTAAAACCAACGAAATTTATAAAAAGTACAAAGTACTCACTGAATTAGTATTTTAAAGTGCAACTGTGTAGACAAAAATACACCCTTATTGTCTGGGAAATAATGTATTTAACATCTAAAAATTTTAAAAATAAATAACACGTTTGTTCTCTCGATCGATATCGGCCGGCTTCTTTAAACAGCTGATTGTGGACAATCGGGCAAATATTTAAAAATACAGCGTTACCACTTTCGATGTTTTATAAGCGACTATCATAAATTGCCGAATTTCCTTCTATAATATTACTTTCCTGTATAATTATAGTCTCGGAAATGGCAACCGCGCTGGCTCTAGTAGCGGAGAGTTCTCGGAAAAAAAAGTTCGACGACTGGTCCGAAGATGGGACTAGACCATTATTTCAAAGGGTAGTTCCTGTCAATTAGAAATTAGCGTTTTTATTATTTCTATTGCGAAATGATTAAGTGCTCTTGTTCTATGTGTGTTATTGTAAAGTGCAATTATGCGTTAGTGTTGGGGTTTAGTGATAAGCTTATTATGCACTCCCACACTATCATCAGGACACGTGATGAGCATAAAGTTTTTCCCATAGAAAAAAGAACTGAAAGTGTCTGTGCCCTGGGTTCCTTAATCGCGTCCTGGATTTACTTTCTAAGTAAGCTAAATATTTATTTTTATAAGAAACTAAAGTTTTACACTTTTAAACATTTTGGCAACATTGTTCCTGAACATCTGTTTATTACCCAGCTAGGCAATGTAATATGTTCATATTATGAATGTGCCGAGGAGTTGTGTGTGGGTTTAGGGGTGAATAATCCAATTTTTTAAACGTTCGATTTAAAAAAAAAATATGTAGCGCTTCTCTAGGACACCCCGGGAGTCACCCATTTAAATATAATACGTCATTTCCATAACACCCTGTATAAGCAGTATATTTCCAATACGAACGTTCCAAAATACAAAAAGTATTTGCGCAGTAGGGTGGAAATTTTATCGATCGCGTCAGAGCCGGCACGACATTATTTGCTTGTGGATATTCGTCGCTATCTTTGGTTCTGGATGCTTTTTCAAATTACAGAATAAAAAGTGGTTCATCCACATTGTTGTCGGTATTATATTAGTGCTTATGAACTTTCATTACCTAACAACAATTTTTGTGAAGGAGTTTTTAATTTGTGGTGATTCGCTGTTTGATAGGTTAGTTGCTTGTTTTGTTTAATATGAAAGGACCCAAGTGCATGGTGCTTTTTTGCGTGTTTGTCGTGGATCAATACCAGGTATAAAGTATTTCAGGTATGTACATATATACGAAAATATTTTGCTTATCACACTATCCGATCTTCGGAACCGAATTTCACTAAAAAGCTTGTAAAAAAAGAAGAGAGTGTCACTCGTATACAATATAATATATATGTGGACACTATCTAACCTTAAAATTAATGTATTTTTAATTTGGTGCATTAGTAGCTGATAATAATTCCACAAATAGTCAATATAGTCATTCATTCTTAATTTTTGGTGTAGAAAAAAGTGAGGTTAAGAAACAGACGACGTCGGATGAAAGTTAAAATAAAGCTCATCGTGTCGATCATCATATCATCAGAAATCGTATGCATGGAACGCTGTCTTAAATCGAACTAATCGAAATTTTGATTGCAATATTTTTCCTAACTAACTAGTGAAATTTACATTAAAGAAGTGGATATCCGGCCCTGTCGAATGTTTACCTTCACAAGGAAATTTCTGAACTGCGCAAAACTCACAACGCCCCCTTCGATGCCTATAGCGGGTACATAATTGCAGATGGTATTAGTAATATACTGTTTATATATACACAGTGTTGAAAAAAGGTTGGTACCCCGGAATAACTCCGGTGCATCGCATTGCATCGGAAAATTTCTAGGGAAAAAGTTGTTTGGTTTGAAGGAGGAATAGTGTATGCAATTTAAACTACCCCCCACCCCCTAAACCCCCGGCGCTGGTGGGGGTAAGTTAAGATTTTCAAATGGAACCCCATATTTCTTTATAGGCGTATCGTGTTCTCCGACCAAAAATAAACATCTTTGTCGGAATTTTTTTTTTATTTGGGCCCATGCTTCACCAATAATCACCATGAGAAAGACAAAATCAGAACCGTGCGAAAATCAAGTTTTATCCCGGAAATACTCATTTTCTCTTTCTTGTACTAAAAAATGCCCGAGAAAAAGTTGTTTGTATTCCACGGGCATTTTTTAGTACAAAACAGAGAAAAATAGTATTTCCGGGATAAAACTTGATTTTCACACGGTTCTGATTTTATCTTTCTCATGGTGATTATTGGTGAAGCATGGGCCCAAATAAAAAAAATGTTCGGGCAGAGATGTTTATTTTTAGTCGTAGAACACGATACGCCAATAAAATATATCGGGTTCCATTTCTTAACTTACCCCCACCCGCGTCCGGTGTTTGAGGGGGTGGAGGGTGGTTTAAATTGCAAACTATTCCTCCTCCAAAACCAAACAACTTTTTCCCCAGACATTTTCCGCTGCAATGCAATGCACCGGAGTTATTCCGGGGTACCGACCTTTTTTCAACACCCTATATATGTGGTCTAAACCACAAATATAGAATTTTTACCATTCTTTTTTTGTCAAACTCAGACATGCTTCGCCGTATCATGGCTCGTCAGTAAGGTTAGAGTCTGATAATAGCAAAAAAAACGATAAATTTAACTAGAAGAAGGGGCCCAATATTCATCAGTATCATATTGTAGCTAATAGAGCAATAATTGGGCATAAATTGGTCATATGAAGCGCACGTACCCTATAATAAGCACGGAATGTCAGCAAATAAGGCGTTATAGTACATGCATCGATTACGCTGTTATAGACTATTAAAATTGATGGTTTCAGTAAATAGAGAGGCGCTTATAGACGGATAGATTTCCACATAATAAGCAAATTAAGCCGTTCAATTGCATATTGAGGGTTATTATTAAAATATTATTATAATTTATAATCCAAAAATCAGAACTGTACTTCATTGTAAATATTATCAGGTAATTTGTTGAATCATTCTATATTATTATTATTATTATGAATCAACATGTTTAAAGTAATTAAAGTAATCCGCGCAAATTAGGTACTAAAAATTACTTATGTAAGCAGGGTTATTCCAGAGCGTACTTTTGTACCGATTTTGGTACACTTTAGTTTTTTTTTTGATACAATCTTTTGAGTTTTTGGTATACTTTGATGCGGCCCGTAACAAGCTTTTTTTAATTGTCGTTTGGTGAATGTTGGTTCCAGGGTACAATTTTGACGATCCAGACGGTACAAAAATTTTAAGCTTCAGAACATGTTCATAAGTTCCAAGCCAACTAGATATGGAATATTTCTAGAATTCAAAAAGTAGAATTTTCGGACGGTTTTCCATACGCAGTTCTGCATGAAGCTCTGTCAATATATACTTAATGACTCTTACATATTAATTCCAGTCTGATCCGAGGCTTTCTCGTCGGTACTTTGAGCTATGGCCTATTTTTACCACGAGCAGGTTGCTAACCTTACCCGCAAACCCTCCTTCTTTATCCGGGATTGGGACCGGCGACATGATTGCTAAGTTACTCAGTTCACCAAGCAACCATGAAAGGCGAAGTACAGAAATGAGAACGTTAAGATCAATCACTGGAAATACACTCATCGATCAAAGACGAAGTGAGGAAATAAGGAACGAGTGCGGAATCCAGGACATCGTGAGATGGACCCTTGGCAGACGCAGAGAGTGGAGAGACCATGTGGAACGCATGGCGGAGGACCGCCTGGCAAGGATAGCTAGGACTGCAAAGCCCAATACCGGAAGACTACCCGGGAGGCCACCCAAACGCTGGTATGATAGCTGGAAATCCGCCTCTCAGGAGTAAGATATTCACGTCAAAGAAAACAGGACACCGTCCTATTTAAACGAAGAAGAAGAAGACATAGTAATTATAAAAATAATAGAAATATGTAATGAAAATAATTTCCCAACACCTGAAGATACCTTATACGGGGTCATGAAATAGTAGGTTCATTTGCCGATTCATACTGTATCATAGGGTGTATTTCCGGAAACTATTTTTCCATATACAGGGTGGCCCAAAAAAGAATGAGAACATAAAGTAGTATTTTTTTAATGAGGCACCCAGTATTTTATTGCATATTTAGGTTCGTACTAGTGTCTTCTATATTTACCCCCAATGTTATTTAATTTGCTTGGGTAGGTTAAGGGCAATAAATTAAAAACTAAAAAAAGTAGTTGTAGTCCTGGAAAGAGAAATAAAAAAACATTCTAAAATTATTTTCTTAACCACTGGATTAGGTGAGCTTTATAACAAAGTCTAATAGTGCTTATCTATTTTATATAGAGTGTTTATAATAAGGTTCCAAAAATGACACACCTCAAGATTTTCAAATGGAACACTCATATTATTCGACTATTGGATTAGATGTAGAATTCAACATTTTTTTGTAATACAAACATAATATAAGTTATTTCCAGCTGTATTCGAAATAATTCCAAAATTTATAAATTATGTTGTTGAAATACCATATACACCTAGACTTATAGTTGTAAACTACAGTAAATGTTCAAAATGTCTCAAGATCTGCTTACATCCCTCAACATTTTCAGTAAAAAATGTCCTTCATATTAATAGCAATTGTAGACGGATATTCATAACCAATTTGGTTACGTGTCCCCATAAAGAAAGTAAAGTTCTGGATAACGTGAGACAAAATCACTCTTTGCTAACAAACAATTTTTTTCGCTCCCACCAAGCACAAAGATCATATTGTCAAGGGCGCTACATGAGCAAGGGGAAACATTTTGGTTTTCGTTTCAATTACGGCAAAATTGTTTAAATTCGTTTTACATTGATTAAGCATCAGCATTTTACGATGGCGACATCGAAGTATAATTATAATATCCGTTAATTAAATGTAGTCAGCAGTTTCGAAAAATAGAAATAAAGTAGGACGTATGGGGACGTTCAACCAAAAAAGAAAAAGGTTGGGGCTTTTTGCGTTGGTCACGACGCGAGGCGGTCGAGGCCCGCTAGTGAGGTACCAGGGCTGTGTTTTATTTTTGTCATTTTGTTTGGGGGTTCGATCAGTTTTTTCTTTGTGAAGTTAGTGGTAGCCAACTCCCGAAGAAGAGTCCTCGCCCCAGTCATGTGGGTTGTTATGTAAGTATTAACCATTGTAATCTTTATTAAAAGTTAATCGGGTTTGGCAGCGGCCAACTCGCCCCTTTGTGTGCGTTACAATAGTACTCCCGTATTGTACCAAAGAGTAATCTAAACGTAAATAAATACTTTGTGTCTGGTGTTCCTTTTAAAATCTCTCTCTTTTATTTATAAAGACACCCCATCCCCTTTTCAGGTTAGAGAACATTTACTAGTGGCAGACTGTTGCACGTTACTGTGGAACTAGTTCCACAGGGCGAGCTAGCGCGGGGATCCTGTACCCCTCAGCACAGGGCGAATCCTGCCACGTGACAGGACAAAGGCGCGGGGATTTATATATTGTCGAGTAAACACTACCTATCGAGTGTGACAGTTTGAGTACTCAAAGATATCGAGTGTGACAATATCAACCAACCAATAAAATCCATTTTAATTTCTTATTATAACTTATTCGCTCTAAATAACAATTTGTTAGATAGAGAACTATAATTCACAAATGAATATCTATTTTATTTCAAAGCCTGACATGGTTTTCATACTTACCATTTGTCAAAGTTCCAGTCACTAATATGAACCTAAATATGTAATAAAACACTGTATCCCATTTACAAAAAATACGACTTTATGTTGTCACACTCTGGAAAAAACTTAACTTTTAAATATTTAACCAACTAAGAGGAGAGTCTTACTTTGTACATACGTTGAAAAAATGGAAATATTGGAATAAAAGGGCCGTTGTTTATAATTAAGTAAATAAATAGATTTGCAGTGACTGACGTTTCCAATAAAAATATGTTAGTGGCCAAAAATAAAAAGAAAACAAAAATTATCAGTGATTCAAATTTGGTATGTGAGCATAAAATTACGATACCAACTTTACCAGATAAACCAAAAATAGTTATTTATGTATCAAGGGTACTAAGTAGATGATTATGCCCTGAGGGCGACAGTCTTACAAAGCCCAGGGCCTCTGGCCCGAGGGTTCGTAAGTCGCTCGAGGGTATATATTATCTATTAGTACCCGTGGTGCATACAAACTTTTATGTCATACCAGTTCGTTTTAAATAATAAATATATTTTTAAAATTTAATTTGATTTACCTATTTTCTATTTCTACCTGCGACATTACCTTGACATTATAGCCTGCGTTTCTGTTGCTAGGGAGATAAGTATTTATATGTTTAATGTGTCAAAGTCAAAAATCAAAAATGGAACAAGGTTTTGAAATTCCCGACAAAATTGAAAAAAGGCTGAAAAGGCAACGCAAAACCTGTTACCGAGAAAATCCAGAGGCTCATACGACAAAGAATATGACCAATTTTTGAAGTGGATGTCAGAAAATGCTGTGGAAAACGTTAACGAAACTGTGCTGTTGGGGTACTTTAGTGATCTATCTGAAAAATTTTCCACGAGCTCTCTGTGGGCTAAATATTCGATGATAAAGAAGACTTTAATGGTAAATAAGATTTTTTTATGTAATTATATATGTAATTTTCACAAATTATGCGAGTATTTAAAGCAAAGGTTAAAAGGGTACCAACCAAAAAATCCAGTGTGTTATCGAGAAAAAATGTCCTAAAATTTATTCATGAGGCACAAAAGGAAACTTTTTAATGATCAAGGTCGCATTATTATTTGGTGTATTTGGTGGATGTCGTCGGCAAGAACTTGTAAATATGTTAGTCACACATGTAGAAGATAGAAAACTAGTCTTTGTTGTAACGGTGCCAGAAACCAAAACTGACGAAAAACGAGTTTTCACCATTATTGATGAAGACGAAATGGATAGTTTGAAACTTATAAGAGATTATATGTCTTTGCGGCCACATAGCTGCTCAGAAAAAAGACCATTTTTAAGCTACAGACAAGGCCGCTGTACTGTACAACCTGTTGGAAAAAACACATTTGGGAAAATTCCCTCTATTATTGCAAAATATTTGGGTTTGAACAACCCCGAAACGTACACTGGTCATTGCTTACGTCGAACGTCGGCAACTCTTTCAGTAGAAGCGGGAGCAAGTATGAGTACGCTGAAGCGCCATGGTGGATGGAAGAGTACCACAGTTGCTGAAGGATATTTAGAGGATAGCATATCCTCAAAAAATTAGGTTTCAAGGATGTTGGCAACCATCTGGATCACGCATTTCCTTACAGAAACTAGAGACCCAGACAATGAATCATGAGTCAACCTTTGCAACAGGAAATTTAGCGGAACCTTCCAGAATTTCCAGTTCTATGTGAATACAATCAAATAATATATAAATGTAAATTTATATTTTGTTAATAAAGAATAAGTTAATCGAAAACTGTTTTTTGCGTCTTAATGCCTGTGAGGGCCATAATGTGTACTTTATGCCCGCACGGGCATAAAGTAATCCGTTATGATGGTATCTAAGGTATAAAAACACAATAATGCACTGCTATGACACAAAAAAAGTAAACTTTAGTTTCATTTTATATATTTAAAATGTATTGGCACAAAATAACGGACGAGTCAATCAATTCTTACGATAAACATAAAATGTGTTCTTGATGAATAGCGTATAATCGGTTCAAACGATAAGATGTGAAATCTCCTCCAATAAATTCAAATACATTCGCATAATGGCCAGAACGGCCATTCCGTCATAATATTATAGTTTCTGTCAAATTTGTCACGAACAATGGTCATTCTCGGATATAGATTTACCATCTCCAAATGGACTGGAGAATTAAATTTAGATTTATAGATTGGGTGGGACTCCACAGCATAGATGTTGAAGTTATGAGGTCCTATAAAAGTACCGTAGTAATAGGAATTAGAGATGGGACATGCCGGCCTGTCGCGGTATGTACCGTCGCGTTACACAAAAATACCGCGACGAAATACCGCTATTAAAAATACCGTCAGGGGGAAAAGATGTACCTGAAGGCAAATATAGCGGTGTTCGTCACACTGAATGGCCATTTTTTTCAATATACCTTGAAGGAAAATACCGTTAGGTCGAAAATACTTAAATACCTTGAAGGAAAACGGTTAGGGACAAAAGTCAACAAGTACAAAAGTACAAAAAGTACTGTAGTAATAGCCTAGAGATGGGACATGCCGGCAACCGCCTGTCGCGATATGTACCGTCGCGCTACACAAAAATACCGCGACGAAATATCGTTACTAAAAATACCGTCAGGGGGAAAAATATGTACCTGAAGGCAAATATAGCGGTGTTCGTCACACTGAATGGCCATTTTTTTCAATATACCTTGAAGGAAAATACCGTTAGGTCGAAAATACAAATACCTTGAAGGAAAACCGTTAGGGACAAAAGTCAACAAGTACAAAAGTACTGTAGTAATAGCCTAGAGATGGGACATGCCGGCAACCGCCTGTCGCGATATGTACCGTCGCGCTACACAAAAATACCGCGACGAAATATCGTTACTAAAAATACCGTCAGGGGGAAAAATATGTACCTGAAGGCAAATATAGCGGTGTTCGTCACACTGAATGGCCATTTTTTTCAATATACCTTGAAGGAAAATACCGTTAGGTCGAAAATACTTAAATACCTTGAAGGAAAACCGTTAGGGACAAAAGTCAACAAGTACAAAAGTACAAAAAGTACTGTAGTAATAACCTAGAGATGGGACGTGCCGACAACCGCCTGTCGCGATGTGTACCGTCGCGCTACACAAAAATACCGCGACGAAATACCGCTACTAAAAATACCGTCAGGGGGAAAAATATGTACCTGAAGGCAAATATAGCGGTGTTCGTCACACTGAATGGCCATTTTTTTCAATATACCTTGAAGGAAAATACCGTTAGGTCGAGAATACTTAAATACCTTGAAGGAAAACCGTTAGGGACAAAAGTCAACAAGTACAAAAGTACAAAAAGTACTGTAGTAATAGCCTAGAGATGGGACATGCCGACAACCGCCTGTCGCGATTTGTACCGTCGCGCTACACAAAAATACCGCGACGAAATACCGCTACTATAAATACCGTCAGGGGGAAAAATATGTACCTGAAGGCAAATATAGCGGTGTTCGTCACACTGAATGGCCATTTTTTTCAATATACCTTGAAGGAAAATACCGTTAGGTCGAAAATACTTAAATACCTTGAAGGAAAACCGTTAGGGACAAAAGTAAAAAAGTACTATAGTAATAGCCTAGAGATGGGACATGTCGGCAACCGCCTGTCGCGATATCTACCGTCGTACACAAAAATACCGCGACGAAATATCGCTACTAAAAATACCGTCAGGGAGAAAAAATATGTACCTGAATGCAAATATAGCGGCGTTGGTCACACTGAATGACCTTTTTTTCAATATACCTTGAAGGAAAATACCGTTAGGTAGAAAATACTTATATACCTTGAAGGAAAACCGTTACGGACAAAAAATACCCACTACTACTTACCAGTGCGCCTGAATGACTTTTCTTTCTTTAGAACTTCCTATTGAACATACCTTAATTTATGTCCTTATGTAAACCGACCCATACAAAATAATAATATATACCTTGAAGAAAAATACCGTTAAGGAAAACATCCACTCCGAGCCAGAATACCGCGACACGACGATATTGAAAAATACCGCGAAAAAATAGGGATAGGCTGATACCGTCTCACCTCTAATAGGAATATGTATATTTAAAATTGTTGTGTCAATTGAGATTATTAGATTTTTTTTAGGCTTTAGAAATATCCCCATGATGTTCGATTGCCTTGTTCCGAAAACCTGACTTTTGGACTGAAAATAGTACAAAAAGGTCAATATTTTTGACGGTTGAAGAAAAATAAATTAAATTCAATTTGTATGTAAGGTATTAAATTTGCGAGCATGAGCCGAAGGCGCGTGCCTAAGATTCATATAATATTTTTTATGTGCTTTAGGGATTTAAAATACCCTTTAAATCCCTATTTTCAGGGGAAAAAGTGGTACTTTAAATCCCTAGGGATTTAAAGTAAATTTCTTTGCAAAAAAATATAAATTTCGAAATTTATTTTCAATAATTTTATTAGAAAATATAACATGACATGGATGCAACAAAAGTGTAACGTGTTTAGAAATATATTAAACTATAAAAAATAACTTCTATTGCAATTGTGGCCTTTATCATCGTATATACACTCCACAGTGACGATGCTTTAAGCTTTTTTGACTTTTCTAAGAAATATGCTAATAGTACCTTTTCTTCTGTAAATTCTTCTACGTTCCGTTCTTTGCACCATTTGATAAACTCAGATAACTGTTTTTTATATTGTTCTCCAGATTTTCTTGGTAATAATTGGCCTACAGCCTCTTGAACTGCCTTTTCGATTTGTTCCATCGCGATAAACGTCTTTCAGTGGATGTAGCGTGTTAGAATAATATTTATCGAGTAACTTTTGTTTTACTTAGTTACTTGTCATAACTTGTCATTTGGTCGTTGATATGGTAACATCAGCCGCTTCAATGATGGCATTTAATTTTTTTTAACGTTTTACCTATCCTAAAGTACATAAAATAGTATTAACATCTCAGGACCAAAGTGTTTTTAAATCCCTTGACAAATTATTATTAAATTATAAACTTTTTGTCTCGGGATTTAAAATACCACTTTAGTCCCTAGGTGTATAATGTACTATTTCTACGGACGTATCAGTTTCCTTTTTCAAAATTAAAAAGTATACATATATTGATGTATAACCAAGCTAATTGTCACAAATGCAATAAGTTTGGGATATTTGCTTATATCGACCGGATTATATGTTGGTTTGAGCTTAGGATAGTATGACCATAAGGTCGAACATTTAAAAATGTTTTACCTTTCTTGAAAAAACCTTAACAATACCCGTTCGCTGACACTCTTCGCTTACTCTTGGTCCAATGCAATTTAATAAACACTCCTTCCTTTTTATATGCTTCGTTCGATTTTTCAGGCAATAAATTTTGTGTTGCTCCATTGGCTTTATTATTTATTTCGTCTGGAGCGTCTAGAAATGAGTTTTGGTTTTCGGAATCGGAATTATTTCTTTCCATTTTTGATGTTTTGAAATATTATGACATTTGTAAGGTAACAATAACAATGCGGCGGCCAGGCAACGAACGATGCGCGTGCTGTTTTTATGGCAACTTGATATTATAAGTAATCAGAGAGAAGTGAAAAAATTACACGTTACGGCACTTTTATTAACGCTAAATTACTTTTTTTACTTCTTAAAAAAATAACAATTTTTATTCATTCATTTGCGTAAAGAAAATATAGTTTTTATAACGATCGTAGCAAAAATAGTATGAAGTATTCATAGGTCCTAAAGGTTTAAAAGGACAGAAGTCAAAAGCTAGTCGCACCCGCGGTATTCCCCCTAAAATGCATATAGTTACCTGCAATTATTCATCATTCTTATTGTTATGGTACCGTCCTTACCTAGAACAAAAAAAATATATTATTATAGTAACAATAATCCATATTTGATATCATAATGTCCGATTGCAAAAAAAATATTGTTCAATACTTTGTTAACCGGACAACTTTGATTGTGATTTTCTTTTAAGCAAACTGACTAAATTCAAAACTTTGAGTTTTAAAATATTCTTAATGTACTCTTTAAAAAGTAAAAATTATTTTGAATGTAATGTGGAATTTCATTGAGCATATAGGCTTAAGATGAAATATTTTTCTTAATGGGGTTTAATGAGTACATCAAGGGTATTCCATAATGTATTAAAACTATTTGTTCCAAAATTGATTGTTTTAAAACCAACTTCCTAATTAATCCCTTAAAAAAGCTAATTAGTTTTAAAATAGCCAATGTCAAGCGTATTATAAAATCAATAGGGCATGAGGAGGAAATAGTTTTTTTATTTTAATTTAAAAAGTACATTAAATTCTTTGCATAAGAATAATTGGTCTTTAAGAACCTTTCGTTTAGTTTAAGGTAACTTTAAAACCAACATATTTTTATTGGACATATTAAAGCACTTTTAAACCATAAATACTCGAAAGTGTCTTATTGTTACTTGGGCAAGCTCTTAGAGAAGAAATTTGTACTTGCCGATGAGACATTAGACACCCAGCACCTTTACAGGGTCCTGCAAACGAAGCGTGGACGGAAGATTAAATCGTTATCGAAGAACTTATCAACAATACTAAAACAGCTTGAGATATTGGATTAAAACCGGCATGTTTTAAAAATATTTTATTATACAGGGTGACAGCGTAAAGTTATATTTTCTTATATGGGACACCCAGTATTTTATTGCATATTTAGGTTCGTATTACTATCGTTTATAAGTGCCTCAAATTTTATTTAATTTGGTTTAGTAGTTTCGGAGAATAAATCAAAAACTAAAAAAAAAATTTTGCAGTCCTGAATAAAAAAATCAAAAAAACAATCCAGAACTATTTTTTTAACCTCGGCATTGAGGAAAATTTATAAGAGGAGGTTTAGAGATGCTATGAATGTAATTGCGTTTATTTATCTTATACAGGGTGTTCATAATAAGCTTTCAAAAACCCAATGTTTTAAAATAATTTTTCTCAAGTTTTTCAAATGGAACACCCTGTATATTATTTGGCTATTTAACGTAGAATTCATAGACAATTTTTTTTGTAATACAGGCATATAAGTTATATCCAGCCGTTTTCGAAATAATTATAATATCATAAATTATGTTGTTTAAATAGAGTTTTTATAGGGAAATTTTGTTATAGGCGACTAGACTAATAATTGTAAACTAAGGTAAATATTCAAAATAGCTTCCTTTTACTCTTAGAGTTTACCGTATTTTAGTTATTTCGATATAAGTTTTAAAAGCCTACATTTTTGCTACTTTTTCTTACAATCTAGCGGTCACTTTTTAATGATTTACATTTGTTATGTATAAGTTCATTTTCTTAATATTATTTTAATAACCGAGCATTCGATGATATTCCTTATTTTTTATTTTACTATAAACTAAATATAATTTAATTGATTTATTACGTGACATTTGTAATGGATTAAACAAAATAATGAAACACAATAAAAGTTTAAGAAAACAAAGGTTTTGACAAGGTGAAACTCAATAATCCCTTATGAGGCGGTAAATCGGAATTTATTGCATGGCTCTAATTATATGTTCAAAGGTCCTTCCTTGTTCTTGAAGGCATAGATGTAGCCTTCGATCAAAATTTATCTGGACATTTTGAAGAGTTCTTATTCTAATATTTCTAAATGCCACTCGTATGCGATCTTTCATATTTTCTCGATTAGTAGGAGCTATAGCATAGACTTGTTCTTTGACATATCCCCAGAGGTAGAAATCCAGGGGTGTTAAAAGCTATTGGTTCACCATGTCCTACCCACTGGTTACCTCGCCAATGATTTAAAAATGATCTTGCCGGCTCATAGTAATGAGGGGGAGCGCCGTCTTGCTGAAACCAGAAGTTTTGGAGAGTGTCGGCATCTACATTTGAAGTTTGCAGTAAAATGGGCAGATCATGATGAAGAAAATTAACGTAAACTTGCCCCGTTAAACGTTCTTCAAAAAATATGGCCCAATAATATATATAAGGCATCATCATCATCCTTTTGTGTACGCAACGCTTCCTGATGCTACAAATTAATATTTGCAACAACTTCTCGAAGGTTTCTGGTATCGGCATTCTCTCAATATCTGGATAACTTTCAGCATACACTCGGCTCGCGAGGAGGCAATTTCTTGCACATTCACCCAGTATAAAAATCATATTTACCATTTCTAAAGTTGTAAAATTCGACATTTTGTATAAGTTAGTACTTAATTTCGACGACTGAACAAATGTCAATAATTTTATTTGGCTGTCATAGTGACAATCTAAACAACAAAAAAATCATGGCAACTCGAATAAGAATAAAAATAAAATTAAATAAATAAAAGTAGCAAAAATGTAGGCTTTTAAAATTTATATCGAAATAACTAAAGTACGGTAAACTCTAAGAGTAAAAGGAAGCGATTTTGAACATTTACTTTAGTTTACAATTATTAGTCTAGTCGCCTATAACAAAATTTCCCAATAAAAACTCTATTTAAACAACATAATTTATGATATTTACAATTATTTCGAAAACGGCTGGATATAACTTATATGCTTGTATTACAAAAAAAAATTGTCTATGAATTCTACGTCAAATAGCCAAATAATATACAGGGTATTCCATTTGAAAAACTTGAGAAAAATTATTTTAAAATGTGGGGTTTTTGAAAGCTTATGATGAACACCCTGTATAAAATAAATATACGCAATTACATTCATAGTATCTGTAGACCTCTTGTCATAAATTTCACTCAATGCCGAGGTTAAGAAATAGTTCTGGATTGTTTTTTTTTGATTTTTTTATTCAGGACTGCAAAATTTTTTTTTATAGTTTTTAATTTATTTCTCCGAAACTACAAAACCAAATTAAATAAAATTTGAGGCACTTATAAACGATAGTAATACGAACCTGAATATCCAATAAAATACTTGGTGTCCCATTTAAAAAAAATATATCTTTATGCTGTCACACTTTTTTGGGCCACCCTGTATAATGTAAAATATTTTTAAAACATTCCGCTTTTAATCCAATATCTCAAGCTGTTTTAATATGGCTGATCAGTTCTTGGATAACGATTTAATCTTCCGTCCACGCTTCGTTTGCGGACCCTGTATAGATAAGTTTTATAAATAAAATCAAGTGTCTGTTTGAAGGTCGTAGACAATGGTGTTTCTTGAATAATAGAAAAGTTTTGGACTTGCATTGTCTTTATTTGTTATATATCACAACGTTTCAACTGGTAAGTATCTCCAGTCGTCTTCAGGTGAAAATCAAGTTAGGCGCAAGACCACCGAACTGCCACCAGAAGACCAGTAGAAGATATTGACAATAGTGTCAGAAAAATATTTAGTTGATAATTTGTAATATATACTTCTAATAAATCATATTAAAACCAGTGAAGCATTTATACAGTCCACAACAGTACCAGAAGGAACAAAATATACAATATTTAACACTACTTACAGAAAACGAAACACATTTGTAAATAATGACCCCGTACATTTGGACGTGTATTTTGAATATTCGATAATTAATTGGGGCAGTGTATTTAAATTAAAATATTTCGGCCGAAAATAAATGAAATCCAATTTTTTTAAATATTTCTTATCATATTTTTTGACAAGGACTTTACTATCATCTTGTAAGCGGAGAATAGATATCAAAGCGTATGAGATTGCTTCTCGCAGAGTCTAAACACGGCTTTAATAAAATGTTAAACTATAAGATAGTTTAGCAACACCAACAGATTTCAAACGCAATTATAAACTATACAGTTGGGGCTGTAAATTTTCTGTACAGGAACACTTAATCTTGAGGGATTTGAAAAGTTATTTAGTTTAGCCCTGGGAAAAGATTTCAAAGTTTCAGTGCATGGAGAACAAAATTTGTGTTGGGAGAAAATTGGGCTATTGTAGTACAGATTCCATTATTCATGTCAAAGCGTTACGCCGATCTATTACTGTATAGGCGTGGCCGAAAAAAGTAGAGTATATTTCACGTTTTACTGTTGCTTTTCGACAAAATAGTAATTACCTCAATAAATATTCTAACAAGGCAGTCCGATAGATTTAAATTCGGATTAATTATGGGAAAAATAAAATCATATTAAATTAGGGTATGATTAAAACATTGTTTATTAATTTATGTCATTTGATTTATGTAGATACAGAGTGTCCCATTTTCGACACTTTTATAGGGTATCTCAGTTATTGTTAGTGCTACCAAAAAAGTAATGTAGGTGTTATGTGCTCTTTTTGAGTCAATCTTAAAATGGTAAAATCAAAATTCGAAAATTTTCGCTCGCTTAAGATATACGGGGGAAAATCAACAAATTGACAATTTCTAAATTACCCTATATTTTCTTAGTTAAAAGAGATACAGAAAAATGTTTTATACGGAAGTTTCTTTATAATGATTGTTGAATAATCTGCCGTTTTCAGAATAAGTATACGGGGTCAGGTAAGAAAGTTATCGGACCTAACCTCATTGTTTTAAATGGAACACCATGTGTATTTTAATCTAAAAAGATAGCATTTTAAACTCTCTTTTCAAATTTATAACACACCATGGATGATAGATATCATATCAAATTTATCAAAATGTTGATACTTAAGTATGTCATTTTTACAAATGAATATGTAAAAATAAATTTGACGTTATATGTTAATAACAACTAGAATGTCAACATAGTTGTCTCTAGGATATTAGCTTTTGTTTCATGGCCCACTGTGGTTTAAAGTAATAAGGTTTAAATAAATCGCCTAGGAAACCAATATTATCCATGGTGTGTTATATATGTGAAAAGAGAATTTAAAATGGTATCTTCCTAAATTAAAATATACAGAGTGTTTCATTTAAAAAAATGAGATTAGGTCCGATAACTTTTTAGTTGACCGCGTATACTTATTCTAAATACGACAGATTATTAAAAAATCATTATAAAGAAACTTTTGTATAAAACATTTTTCTGTATCTCTTTTAACTAAGAAAGTATAGGGTAATTTTGAAATTGACAATTTTTTCATTTTCCCCCGTATCTCTTAAGCGAGAGAAAATTTTCAAATTTTGATTTTACCATTTTAAGTTTGACCCAAAAAGAGCACATGACACCTACATTACTTTTTTGATAGCACTAACAATTACGGAAATACCCTATAAAAGTGTCGAAAATGGGACACCCTGTACTAATAAAAAATTGGTACCAAATATACTTATACAGGACGTAACAAATTCGTCATTCACCATTGGGATTTCCGGAACGGTAAGAGATCCGAAATCGGTTAAATTGGGGCAAAGTTGCGTAATTCTGACCCAATAATATGCCGCAGAAAATCAAAAAATAAATACAGGGTCTTTGAAAATATTTGGGAAAACCTAAAATTTTGCATTTTGTTTTTACTTTCTCCTGACTTTGTTCGAAGAAATGCCTAAAAATAAATTTGACTTTCTCATTGCTACTTTTTATTCTCCATAAGGTGGAGTCATCAGATAAATTATCCGACGTTTCGTCTTTGGGTGACCATCATTAAGTAAATTTTTAAAAATACGGGCATTGATTTTTTTGTTTAAATTATGAAACAGGACGTTCTTCGGTATATAACAATTATTGGTTTTCCGACGATTTGTTCCTGATATTGACCATCTTCATTAAAATACCCCTAGTACGTTCCAGTAATTTAGTTTTGTGTCGAAGGAACTGAAAATCTTTAAATTATTGTTGCTCTTTCGGTCCTTAATTATTATTATTACTACATACTACTAGTGTTTCTTATTTCAAAATAATAGTGTTGTATCAAATTTATAGTTAGTGTAATACAAGAGTAATTAATTTTATTAATACAAATAAAATTTGACTCTTAAACTTAGCACTTTCTTAAGACTTTTAAAAAGGCAGATTTGCATTTTCGAATTATATCAAATTTAAAAAAAAAGTTAATTACAGAAACATCTAGAGGTATTTTAATGAAGATGGCCAATTTAAGGAACTAAACATCGGAAAACCAGTAAATATTGTATACCGCTGAACGTAGATTTAGTTTCTCTTCCATATTTATTTATTTATTTAGCGTATGGCTACACAACAAAATAACAAAAATTTCACAAACAAACATTAAGATTACAAATATATTCTATTGACTCTCTTGTCGCAATCAGGAAATCGGATGGATTGCCACTGTAGGAACTAATTGGGCAGTCCTCTACCAGATGTTTAATAGTCTGTCTTTCAGCGCCGCAGTCACAGTTTGGGGAAGGTATTTTTCCCCACCTGAAGAGTGAGTCGGAGCACCTGCCGCAATTCGTCCTTATTCTGTTAAGTGTTGTCCAGATTCGTCTTGGTCCATAATTTCCCCGTAATTAAAAAAAATTAAATTGATGATGGTGACCCAAGGACGAAACGTCGCATCTGATGATGATGTCTTGCGGAGGATAACAAGTATAGCAATGAGAGAACGAAATTTATCTTGACACCTCTTCGAACAAAGCCAGGAAAAAATTAAAACGGAACCGAAAAATTTTTGATTTTTCCAAATATTTTGAAATTTGGAATATTATTGGGAATATATTTACGGAAATTTGCACCGATTTAATCAACTTTTTTTGTAACACCCGATATATTGTGATTTATTAATTAATTATTCTTAAAATAAATTATAAATGATTAATTATATATGGATTTATTATTTATTATATGGATGGATTTTTCATGGATTAATTTGGAATTTTAATTTGCTATTTACTTAATAATATCAGTATTTTAATTAATTATGGCAATATATGGATTGATGTTAAAAATAATGTTATTTATTCTCTTTTTGTATGTAATTGAATTTTATGACGAGTTCCATGTGTGTGGTTAAGCAATGCACTTTCTGTCTTATTTTTAATAAACATGTAATAACAATTGTCAGATGTCCATTTTCCTACTTTGTTTACAGGGTGTCAATTTACCCACACCCTTCATATCTCGCTTACAGTAAATATTGAATATCGGAAAGACGCATTTATTTTATTGTGAAGGGAGACGTTTTTCAAGAATATTCGCAGCCCTCGTAGTTTAACCGCCTGGAACGGGTAGATGTTACCCTTAAAATCTTAAATGGGAAGGAGGGTCAAGTGGCATATAATTTTTGCGATCTCTTTCCAATAATATCATAATTTATTATTTTTTTACTACTTAGTAGTAATCTCGCGTTCCCAAAAATGATGTAATTAGAACTTACTTACACTGAGACTAATGGTTATTATTTAAAAAAATATATATTGTGTTCTTCTACTTCTCTTTTGGTAGACGGGTCCATATGTAGTCACTCCGGGTGACACCCTCTCCAATTTTTCACTTGGAAAGAGGTTTAAACGACCTTAAAAATAATGTGCCAGTTGACCCCTTTCCCATTTAAGATTTTAAGGGTAACATCTAACTCTCCCAGGGGGTTAAACCACGAAGGCAGCAAATATTCTATAAAAACGCCCCCGTTCATAATAAAATTGACGTCTCTTTCCGATTGTTAATATTATTTCCTAGAAGCGAAATATTAAGGGTTTTACAAAATGTTATCGCTTCCTTTTTGGAAAAATTGAGCTTCACTATTCCAGGTTCAGATTACACAAAAACTGAATATATTTGGCAAAACTTGATTTAAAAATGTATTCAAACGGCAAATTCTAAATCCTCCTCTTTCCTGATATACAGTGAAACCTCTCATAACGAACACCTCTCATAACGAACACCTCTCATAAGCGGACATCTCTATTAAGCGGACATTTTTCATAGTCCGGAACTAGGTATATCAAAACCCATAGAAATCAACCTATCTTGGGCGGACTCTCCTTTGGGCGAACGCGGACAAGCTGCTTTCATACAAAGAGTGCGAAGACCCTCCTTTAAACGGACAAAAAAATTTTTAAAGTATTTATGAGACGAATGAAAGCATGTGTGATTCCCCGACAGCAGTCCGCCGTTTATTGGTGAGTTGTAAACAATGGCACAAAAATGTCGCGTTTTGAGTCTGAAAGAGAATATTGATGTTGTGGAAGTTTGTAATTTGATAACAATAATTTGGGCGAGTTCATTAACATTGATAGCAATGTGCTATTAGAAGATGATAGTGACCCCATTCCTACCGATTATGTAAACTGAAACCACATCACTATCTGACGACTCTGATGAAGAAGTTGAATGCAGTAATCAAACAAATGTCACCAATTATCAACAAGCCATTAGTATGGCAAAGGAATTATAAGAGTATGCCAAGAATAGAGGTGAATCTAGAGCAATGGAATTGTTATCAGACTTGGAATTACATTTTCTAGATTGCAAGTATAAAACGCAAACACGTCATATCCTAACTAAAACTAGTATATTTTTGTTATGTTATGTTTATTTGTACATACATATACGTAGTAATAATTTTCCATTTATATATTACCTAATAACGAATTTCCCATGGGGGAACACCTCTATTAGGCGGCCACATTTAGACGGTCCCATATGTGTCCCCCTAAGAGAGGTTTCACTATAAACAAGTGAAGTATGAAGGGATGTACTAAGGAAAACAAGTAATGATATGATTATATTAATGTAATCAAATGAAATAACATTTTTTTTAAATATTACTAGTCATATTTATTTACATTTATAATGTCATTCTATAGATAGTTCTGTTTCGCTATCGCTATCCTTATCAAAATTAATTATAATTGGATTAATTATACGATCCAGACTAATATACGAATTTTCTACAGTTATTACGTGACGGACTGAATTTTTCCAACTACCTGGGGGAATATCATTAAAGCATTTTCGTATTAATTCTACAACACTAGAACTTAAAGTCGAAGAAATATTTTCAGACCTAACCAGTGATTTTAACTGGTGCCACATATGCTCTATGGGGTTAAAAATGCAATAATAGGGTGGGAGCCGTAGCACTGTATGTCCAATTTCTTCTGCCAATGTGTCACAAACATATACTTTTTTATACAAAATGTCTTTTAAAAGATCACTTTTTTTATAACTTTCTTCAAAATATATATCATTAGCCGCCATGTAGTTCCGAATCTCCAAATTTGTATTATTTGAGCTTGGAGCTTTATGTAATTGGCGACTGTGATAGCTCGCATTGTCCATTACTATCACGCTATTCTGAAGAATGTTTGGTAAAAGACAATTCTTGAACCATTCCTCAAAAACTAACCAATTTTACCACAAAAAGATATTTAAATATAAATTAAGCAACCTAACCTACCTGATGTGCCTATATTTAATTATAATTATTACAATCCGGTCCTTTCCACATAATAATAACAAACGGTCATAAATAATGGGATGGCCCAGGTACTTTTACTGCAGCCATTAGGTTATATCCATTTTTCGTGAAACAACCTTTACCTAAAACCTACCTGTACTGTTTCCGAAAATACGTTTATTTCGGGAATATTTTTACAACTTCCAAAGCTCATAAATTTAAAACGGTACGAGCCTCGTTAAAATCGAGTTAAATTGTCACAACATTTATTTCGGCTGTGATTTATTTTAGATTTTATGGGTTGTAATTGGGTGTCAACATTTTTAAGTAGCTAAATATTTTTGTTAAGATGTTTCTTGTAATTATTTACTTCTCTGGATTATCAAAACGACTAATGAATCTAATAATTGTATGCTTTGATGTTGATAGGTAAAAAATTGCTTAATAATTAAAATGTCCGGAAATTAAGAGGCATTACCAATGCAACAGAGTGTTGTGTTTTCGCAATAGATTTGCTGGAAATTTCATAGTAGATTAAGGTTCTCCGTAATATTTTTTTTTAATGTTGACGGAACAATACAGTTAATTAATGGCACATGGAATAATCACAAGACTCCTTACGTAAAAATATTAGGATTTAATTATACTCACCTATATCCGAAAGTTGATATTAACTGAGATACAGGGTGTTAAAGTTAAAACTTCATTTTTGTTGTTCTCTAACTACTTTGAAAGAAACTCACGTTTTTTTACAAAATTTGGCAATTATGGGTTTTTTAGGACGAGAAATTGATTATTTTGTGAAATTTTAATGTACAATGTAGGGGACGATGTCTGCGGCATTTTTCGCACATTTATTCGGTCATAACTTTTTTGTGCCTCGGTGTATTTAAGTTTCTAATGAAAATAATACTTTTCTCATATTTATTTAAAAAGGTATACTTTTTTACGTAATAAATATGAGAAAAATTAAATTGTTAAGTGCACCCTACCAATTAGTATTAATTTGCAAACAAAATTTTTTTCTTAAAGTATCCTATGAGAAAACAAATGAAATTTCCGAATGTCGTCGCTAGGCACCTCGTCCATTAAAATTTTACTGCGCGTATATACATAACATATCCTGCATTTCTGCGTTTGAAAACAAATAAAATTGTATCTAGGCATTGTTACTTAACTTACGATAAACTCAAAAATTAAACATTTTTTCACCCAGCTATCTTACAATAATCAACAAACAAATAGCAATATGGAGGTTTCATAGCAACTGCATCTCTAAATATCATTTGTTTTCTCAGGTTACTTTAAGAAAAAAAATTGTTTGCAAATTAATAGTAGGTAATTGCGCAGAGTGCACTAAACCATTTAAATGCAAATATCTCCGAAACGGTACTCTGGGCCAGTGGTGCGCAAACTGAGGGTCGCGACCCTCGGAGGGGTCGCGAAAAATTTTTGGGGGTCGCCAAATTCAAAGAAATTCACGCCTACTGTCTAGTCAGGGGCCGTGACAAATTTTACACAAAATAAGGGGTCGCAAATGAAAATAGTTTGCGCACCACTGCTCTGGGCGACCTGAACTTAGTATACCTTTTTTACGTAATAAATATGAGAAAAGTATTATTTTAATTAAAAACTTAAATACACTGAGGCACAAAAAAGTTATGACCTAATAAATATGCGAAAATGCCGCAGACATTGTACATTAAATTTTCACAAAAAAATCAAAAACGTTGGTTTCTCTCAAAGATATTAGAGAAAAACAAAAATAAAGTTTTAACTTTAACACCCTGTATCTCAGTTAATATCAACTTTCACATATAGATAAGTATAATTAATTCTACGGAAGGAGTCTGTGGTTTTTCCATGTACCAGCTGTCACCCTGTATAATGACTTTTTTTGGGTGTCTATTGCATATATTTTTCCTGACGGGGCCCCGAATGAAGTGACACCCTTTTTTCTCTTTTTTGGGTGTCGATTGTAATATTTTTAATTAGTGTGGGCCCCAGATGAAAGTGAGGACCTTTTTCGATGTCCATTGTTAAATAAGTCAGATTTTGTAAGGACTATCGATAATTTAGCAAAATTTCGCCGATAAATATCACCATTTTCAGATTAACTATTTTATTAATTTATTTTTTTAAGATTCTTCAGTAATAATTCTGAGCTATTTTGTTCTTTTGGTTCAAAAAATTCAAAAAGTTTCTCCCATCGTATTTTTATATGTATTGATACGACACGATCGTTATCTGAAGTAGCAATGTCCATGTACAGGGTGAGTCAATGATAGAATAAATTAATTTTCTCCGTACGTTAAGAATTAGATAAGAATTCCAAATATAAAAGTTGTAGATATCATTCAGGTGCATATTCTAAAATTATATTGGAGTATATAGAGTGGCCCACAAAAACGTGGCGAATATAACTTAGGTTTTTTTAAATGGAACACCCTGTATTTATATCAATTTTTGGATTATGCATAATGTTGGAAAATGGGCTATGGAAAATTAAAGAGAGATTCATGTTTTCAACCGTATACTTATCTTTTATATTAAGACCACTCGGAAAGCACGCCAGTATAAAACTAACATATAAAATCTTTCTAAAAGAAAGGTATAATCCCAACAGCGCCCTATGTGACTAAGTTATTGATACTTGACTTAAGGGTATATTTATGGGTATATATTTGGTTACACTTCACCTAACAAAGTACAAGTCAGACTACAGCATTCTCATTGATTAAGTTATTTTTGGCTTTATGCATTTTTCATGCATTATATTCCAACACATAAAATTCTGAATATTTTTTATATATAATATCATACATTTAAATCTATAGTTTTCCCAATATTTCCATTCTTTCAGAAAAATGCCAGTTTTCAGCGTTGGATTTAATTGTGAATACCTTCACTGCCTTTGCAAAATATAGATTCATTTGGTATGGAGTATAAAACTAAGGCAAATAATCTATGGAAATAAATTTACCTCAGTTTTTACAGGGTGTTCAAAATAAATTTTCGCACTTCAAAATATCCGTTTTTTAAAATAACACACCCTGTATATTTTTTTTTCTCTGATAGAATATTATACAACGTGTTCAAGATAAGGAGGGCCAGTACAGGTATCTCGGAAACCGTAAGAGATACGAAGTCGGTTAAATGGAGGTAAAGTTGCGCATTTACGTGCCTAATAATATGCAGTTTAGAAAGTTTTAAAATTTTGAGTAGTTCCGGAGATATCCGGAAAACCCCGAAATTCTGAAAAATCGTTTTATTTTTTTCCTTGTTTTTTTAGATCAAATTCTAAAGTAAATTGCACTGTTGCATTGCCACTTTTTCCGCTCTATCTAACAGCGTTACTTGTTTTGTAAACCGACGAGTCGTCTTCGAAGGGCCATTATCAACTTTATTTTTTTTAAATACGGTCCTGTTTTTCTGATATTGGAATTTGATAGATTTTTTTTTCTTCCGAATGCAACGATGTATGGCACATTGTGGTTTAATGACGTTTCGAGGGTTTTTTGAACAACATCAAGAAATTTTGGGATACGGTCTTGTATTTCTAATAATTTTATAAATAATATCTCATAAGTAAGCTCTAAATTTTTTACTTATGTTGGAATAGTTCAATAAATAACAAATAATTTAATAATAAACCACAAATAAGTGAACAAAAATCATTCCAAAACAGTAATAAAACGAACAACGAAAAAAGTAAGGAACTACATTATCAGATGTGAAATGATTGCCGTTATTCTCTAAGCACAAATAACATCTTCTAACTGCCGCATAACAGTTTTTTTCAGATAAAATAAAACATGCGATAGAATATCAAACTCTTCAGCAATTGTAAATTTATGTTCCATATTTTATGGAAAATAGAAAACCTCTTAAAACGCTCTCAAACGATCACAATGGGAATGTCAAGTGAAACAAATCACGCGTCACCATCTTAATTTTTTTGTTTCAAGCGCCTACTTTTCTTTTAAATCCCGAATCAACAGAAGTTTGAAATAAATTTCTGTATTTTGTTCACTTATTTGTGGTTTATTATTAAATTATTTGTTATTTATTGAACTAGTCCAACATAAGTAAAAATTTAGAGCTAACTTATGAGATATTATTTATAAAATTAGGAGAAATACAGACGACCGCATCCTAAAATTTCCTGATGTTGTTCAAAGAACGCTCGAAACGTTATTAAACCACAATGTGTCATACATCCTTGCATTCGGAAGAAAAAAAGCTATCAAGTTCCAATATCAGAAAAAAAGAAAGTTGATAATGGCCCTTCGAAGACGACTCGTCGGATTACAAAACAATTAACGCTGTTAGATAGAGCGGAAAAAGTGGAAATGTAAAAGTGCAATTTACTTTAGAATTCGATCTCAAAAAAACCCAGGAAAACCATAAAACGATTTTTCAGAATTTCGGTTTTTTCCGGATATCTCCGGAACTACTCGTAATTTTAAAACTTTCTAAACGGCATATTATTAGGAACGTAAATGCGCAACTTTACCTCCATTTAACCGACTTCGTATCTCTTACGGTTTCCGTTATCCCTGTACTGGCCGTCCACGTCCACGTTGTATAATATTAACTTTTGTTTACTATTTCATATGCTTATTTTTAATACTTTTCGACATATTTTAATTTTTTTGTATTTTTCATTGCTCATTTCCTACATTTATGTTATAACGTCATGGTTGCCATGAAAAAACAAATAAACATCTATAGTCCCCAAGACAAAATCAGAAGAGGTGTATTTCGAAACCTATCATATAATAAAATGGAAATAGAAATAAATAATAAATAATAACAAACTTGTGGCAAAAAATATTTACAATCATTATTTTTCTCATTTTTTAATTGTTTTGTTTAATCACTGTACAATTATATGTATTATTGTATTTCGTATTTTTATCTAATTCTTAACATAAAGGAGAAAATGAACTTTACTCTATCGTTGACTCACCCTGTACAATGTACTAATACTAATTCGATTCAAAAACGGAGCCAGTGCCGTAGATTGCTATATTACATCAGGTTTTATTTTGTTTCATGCGTTACTCGATAGAAATTGGATGCTGGGATCATCGTAGATTTCCTTGCTCTTTGTAACCATATCGAAATCAAAATTTAGAGAGAAAGCACTTATCATTAGACTTCTACGATTTCTTGACAAACGGCCAGAAGATTGTGTCGCAACTTGAAAATTCTCCTTCTGTTCGAAAAAGATTTATAGTCGGATTGTACGAATTTACTTTCCAGGTATAAAGCATAGAAATACTGCCATTTAAAACTTTTTCAATAAATTTTAGTTGTTACGGAACTAAAAAAGTTTTTATTCTTGGAAATAGGTACTTATATCATTCCAGATATTGTACAAAATGCAGCCATAGAGTATGATATAACACTGTACTTTTCCTATAAAAAATAGAAGCTAGTTAAAAAATACTTACAAACGGTTATAATATCAAATTTTTATACTGTGAGAATTTTGACATCATTACAATTACTTTCTCTAAGTATGTAGTTTATTTATTCCAAGCTTTTCCATAGCAACGCATTGCCAATCAATGCATATGAATTAACTAATGGAATTGCATCAAAAAGCTTGGAATAACCAAACTTGTAAAATCCTTAGGGTTAGGTTAGGTTAGGGTTAGTCCAAAACTGCAACCAGTACATACAATGTACTGGCTTGGGGGCCTTCAATTAACCAAGACTCAATAACTTTACGCGAAACTTCGATTTGGATACGCAAGTGACCAACGCGTCGGGCGTTTATATCAATAATTTCAATTAAGAAAGATCTCGTTGTAGAATTAAAAACCAATGAACTTCCTTACGATGAAATTACTGATTATTTTACACTACAACTGTAGATTACCATTAAAAACTGTTCCTTAAAATAAATATAGAGTTCATTTATGGTTTGTTTTCCGCTGTCTCTTTTCTCGAGAAAATCACTACTTTTACACTACCCTTTGGTAGATTCTCATCGAAAAAAAAAATTTCATGTTCTTCTGTTGTGACTTGTGACTGACTGTTGGTAAAAACGTCACGATTTTTGTGAAAGTTATGTAAATTCACACCTACCGCATTAGTTTTTCTAGTATTTACTATAAATTATTAACCAAATTTGTGTAATAATAAAATGTATTTTGGGCGTGGTAAAAAAAAAATTCTCCTGCGGTGCATTCGCCTGCAGCGAGCTTTGTTGTCCGATGCTGTCCTACATCTTAAGTTTAGAAAAATGGCCACCTTAGGACCTCTTAGAAAAAAAAGCTACTGAATTCTTAATCCTATTCGTCAGATAGTGATGTGGTTTCAGTTTGGACTACATAATCCACAACATCAATATTCTCTTCAGACTCAAAACGCGACATTTTTCTGCCATTGTTTACGATTTTAACCTTACAACTCACAAATACTAGTATTTACCATAAATTATTGACCAAATTTAGGTATATGTATTTTCGGCGTGCTCCAAGAAAAATTTCCCTGCTATTTACGGCACTGAATTCTTAATCCTAATCCAGTTTTAGAAAATAAAATATAGGTACTTTTGCTGATGATGGCGTATTTATCGCAGTACGAATTGGTAACGAAGATGCTACAGTGAAATTACAAATTAGTAAATGAAACAAAATTAGTAGATGTAAATAGTATTAATGAAATTAAACAATATATACTATTCATTGTACCAATTCAGGAGAATAAACAAACATCAGCGCGTATAAGTCACGTGCTCAATGCATAAACTTATTGCTATTGGTCAATCGGCGATAAAATTTCCAATGCCGGCGCGCTGCATTTCTGACAGGGTAGTTGTTCAGTGTAGGCTATTATTTAAGGCCTATTCATGCGTTGTCCGAGCGTGTACTGCTTAATATTGTTCTTAATGCGACCCTGTGTGCTGTTCACGGGCTGGTGGCGTGAATTTTTTTGTTCCTCTGAATTGGGAAAATGAATAGACTATACATATATATAATATATTCTACCAAATTGTGCTATCAAAATGTGACGTCAGTGTCGTATCTATTTATGTTCAAAAGTATAAGAGAGCATAATCGCACGCATGCATCTAGTAAACCTGTCACATGTCAAATTTCACTAAAATTACGTCGTTTCGGAAATATATTGAAAACACGAAAAAAATTTTTATTTTTAACTCCCTTTTTCAAGCAAAGATACCACATGGTTTTTGAAACACCCCGTATAATTTTTTCTGGAATTCCTCTCTACAGGTCGACAAGTGGATCTGTGTCTCCGACGTATCGGTAAAGGGGAAGAAGCAATGCGGTTTAAAACATGGTGTAGTCATGGGCGTGTTATTATTATTATTTTAAATAATTTAATAGAAATAGGAAATTCCTCAGTAATTGCATTTTATGTTTGAAGGTAATTATTTTTTATTAAGTTTTAAAAAATTACATTTTACAAAATGTAAATTTCTCAACATGTAAAAAAACAGCTACATGATTAATTGATTATAATGATTATTTTTCAGTTTTGGTCGTATCAATGTCCCTTTCTAGCTTTCGCTTAAGTGGTAATTTAAATATATTGATTTGTGATCCTCTTCACCTACTCTATAAACATTTGCAATCGCTTCACGGATCTGACTGTGTAGGTTATTACTAGTGTTGGGAAATGCCGATGATTTTAATAATCGAGTACTTGATACTCGAGCGATTTTAATAATAGAGTTAATCGCTCGAGTGAATTGCCTGGAATTCCAATTTACCAAGCGATGACGTCACCGACTGCTTAACGGGCTGCCTAGCCCTTTACATGTGATCAGGTAGGGTATTTAGCAGGCACGTAACTACGGGTGGGCACAGGTTTAGCTAAAAAATTATAGTGTCGCCAAAAAAATTCCAGAAATTTATTTATTTGTGAATAATGAATTTTTACCATGTGTCTCGATACCAAACAAAAAAACTGCAAAAAATCACCCAAATATGTATTTATTGCTCGGGTTTATTCTTGTGCTTTTTTAAAACAAAAAGTATTACCAAGAGTTATTTTTCTTCACATTTTTCTCAATCTACGAGCATAAAATATGTAGATATTTAAAATGGCTTGTCAAATTCTTCCACTGTAAATTATCAGGTGCCCACTGTGTGCCCTTCAAAAATGTAGGTTTAGTTACCCGACTGGCAAAATAAGAAAGTAGGTGATTATTTTTTTTAAATTCATGGTTATAGTTACCTAAAAGTTCCTGTTTAAATTTAAGAATGTTTACTTTTCGTTATCAAAAAATTTCTCGATACCTATGTTTTGTTAACTATTTTGCTCGTTTTCTTATTTTCCATTAACATTTTCTATAATGTATGTTATTTTTAAGAAGTCTTATTGAGTTTAATAATAAAAAGTTCCTGTTTCGATTTAAAAATGTTTATTATAAAATAACCAACGAATTTTTCTATATATGTTGTTAACAATTTTGTTCTTTTTGTTATTTTTCATTAAGAATTTGTATTATTATGTTATTTTTGAGAAGTTTTCTCGAGTTTATAGTAAATAAAAATATTCAAATTATATCCCTTAATTTTTTAATATTTACAATCGGAGACCTAAACTACGCCGCTGGCTAGCTAGCTTTCGGATCGCGCGGCGTGTAAAACGAAGGTCATTATAACAGTTGATATTTTTCGGTTTTTCGCCTGAATTTATAACTAGAGTATTTCCTATCGAGCGAAAAACTGTTTGAATATACGAGCAGTTTTTTAATTCGATCGCGATACAGCGGTACAATTCCGTCGGCGGCAAGCGAAGCGCGGGTATCGAGTGAAAGATAATAAGCTACGGGCGACGGTTTTCGCCTGAATAGATAATTCGAGCGGTTTTTTTAATAATCGAGCGATGTCGGTTATTTCAATAATCGAGTGATCGAAGTATACTCATTCATTATCACAAAGTTCAATTTTAAAATAACACCCTAAAACACGACACAATGAACACGTATTTATAAAACACAATTTAACACAATACAATAACTATTGCCCTTTCTATCACTACGCAACTGGGTGGGTACATCCATCAAAAATCGGTCATCGCCGCACAAGCCCGATGGCTCATCGGGTGTCTCACGAGAGACATGCGCTCTCAACTGTCCTGTCTGGGATATAACCTATCAATTTAGCCTTGCTACCTGTAACCATTGGCAATGTACGATTTTGCCATATTTTTAGATTAAAAGTACTTTAATCACGAAAATATGTTATATTGTATCTAAATATTAAAATAAATAGTATGAAAAGAAAGTTTTATTAATATTGAAAATATAATAGAATATTGATTACTTATATATTACAATTTATTTAAATGCATAAATGTAATTTTAGGGTTTTCTCGGCAAGTTATTATTAAATTAAAATTTAATATATACTTCGGCACAAAATTCCGCCACCCTGAAATTTTGGTCAAGTTTCATATTGTATAACTTTTTTATTTTTTTATGCGATTTTCAGTTTGTAGATCAATTTACTGTATTTTTCCTTAATTATTTTATAAAATAACATTTTTCAATTAGACTATATTATACAGGAGTAAATCAAATTCTTGTTTATTGTCGTAATTTCAAAACACCCTGTAGGATAATTGAGGTGGATAATTTTATTAACATACTGTTTCTTGTGATCTTTGATATATTCTAAACATTTCGTTTCTTGATTCATTGGATTATCTCATTTTTGCTGTGAGCGCAAAATTTTAAATGAAACGATGTTATTTTTAGAAAATGCATGTCGTGGGTATTTCTACCGAAGCACGCATCAATCTTGTATTTGTTGAGGTCTAATCACCCACTGTTACATTGAGGAAATCCTCCAAGAAGTTTTTGTTCCATTTGCTCCCTTCATTGGGAACCAATTTACATTAATGCATGATAATGCTAGACCTCAGGTCTAGTCCAGTACAACCATAAACCTTGCAAGACTTACGACTGGCGCTGACTGAAGAATATCAGGCTATGCCTGAAGAAAGGATATGTAACCTTATTCGTTCGATATCACGAAGACTGCAAGCTGTCATTGCTGCGAGAGGGGGAAATACACGATATTAAACTTGTTTTTGTTAATTAACTTTATGACATACCTAGTGTTTATGTTCTTAATGAAAATAGGTTTCATTTAAAATTTTGCAGCTCGCAGCAGAAATGAGATAATGGAATGAATCAAAAATCGAAATGTTTAGAATATATCAAAGATTACAAGAAACAGCATGTAAATAAAATTATCCACCTCAATTTTCCTACAGGGTGTTTTGAAATTTCGAAAAAAAAACAACAGTTTGATTTACTCCTGTATAATATAGCCTAATCGAAAAATGTTACTTTATAAAATAAATAAGGAAAAACATAATAAACGGATCTACAAACTGATAAAAAAATCATGAAAATCGCATAAAAAATAAAAAAGTTATAAAATATCACACTTGACCAAAATAAGAGAGTGGCGGAATTTTGTGCCGGCGAGTGTATATGACAACATTGTTAACCTCAGAAATTTTATTGCCCGTATTCCTTTCGTAGCTACAGATAAATTTGTCGACCTGTAGTATTCCTTCCATTCCGAGTGTGAAACTAAACCTTATTATTGAATATTAGAATATTAATCGGACAAATATTAGAATCTCCTAACATGACATATTGATTTATAAGTCTCTATTTCTCCTGTATATTATGTCGTGGATTACAATCGTAACACATCGTTTCCTAGTCTATTCTATATGCAAACTGCTGTATAACGTTGTTTAAAGCAAAATATGCAATATCAGTATTTACTGGTCATTTATCATTTTGATCATGTTTGTGTTTTATCGTCCATACGATAGGCCGGGAGCTCCGCTAAACCTTGAGCATTGAAAGGTAATGATCTTTGAAAATTTCAGACAATGGACGGGAGTATTTGCGCCCTATAAAGTTATCCCTCTGGCGGTTTGATAATTTACGTATATGGGTCATTGAGAGCTTATATGATATTCAAAGAAATCTACCGGGTCAACAGTAAAAGTTCATGCGTGTAAATTTATTTAATTTTAATACTAATAATAATTTAAATAAAAAATTATAAATATGTTTGGGCTCGTGATGGTTGTGTTGCTGTCCGAAAGGATGACCATCAGTCTCGCATTATTAGATTGTTTTCTGAGGATGATGTCAAAAACATGTAAGTTCCATTCATTCAAGACTAGTTTCATCATGATTTCATGACATTCTCTTTTCTATACCAAAATGATCGTGGAATAAAGGCAAAACTAAACAATAGTTATAAAAACTCCTTAAATTGTGATAATGACATCATATGTTTAACTGAAACGTGGCTTAATAAGGATATAAGGGTATACTTTGACTCTAAAATGTTGTTTGATCACCACATCCAATACATAACTACAAGGGCAAGAAAGTCTCTGGGTTTTATTATCAGAACCTGTAAAGGTTTTAAGCATATAGAATCGATACGTGCATTATATATGTCCTAGGTTAATAGTACGCTTTGTTTTGGATCGGTCATCTGGAACCCTCAATACGACGTATATACAGGGTGTTATGGAAATGACGTATTATATTTAAATGGGTGACTCCTGGGGTGTCCTAGAGAAGCGCTACATATTTTTTTTTTCAAATCGAACGTTTAAAAAGTGGGGTAATTCACCCATAAACCCACACACAACTCCTCGGCACAGTCACATTACACTGAGCAGCTGTGTAATAAACAGATGTTCTGGCGCAATGTTGCCAAATTGTTCGTGTAAAACTTTAGATTCTTATAAAAATAAATATTTAGCTACCTAGTATCCAAATAGAAGTGAATCCAGGTGCCAGTACACTAGCAAGTAATCCAGGGTACATAAATCTTCAGTTTTGTTGGTTTTAGTGGGTAAAGCTTATACCCCACTAAAACCCCTTCGGCGTTTTTCTTCCAATCTCAGAACATGACCCTGTATATCGTGAGAGACACAAAACAAATAGTGAAACACTGAACAAATTACCATAAATCACTTAAAGAAACACACATGTTTCAAATTATTATTTATCAAACACACAAATAGGACACAATTGGCACTTTATAAACTAAAACGTTCAGCAATTATTTTATCTGCTGCATCCAATATCTTATATCGCAACTGATATCTTGATCTTCGACTTTATCAACTATTTCTTTATTCATCGTACCCCATAGAAAAAAATTGCATGATGTAAGATCCGGTGACCTTGGGATTTCCAGTCTCTTACTAAAGGATCATTTTCTAATATGCCTTCGACTTGATTTTTCTGTATGTACTAAACATTTTCCCACTTATTCGCACTGTACAGTTGATTAAATATCCCGAAAAAACTCTTTCGCGCGAAGCCGCTTGTTGTCAAGCAAATGTCAATTGGTTTTAAAATCCCGCTGTGAAACGATCGATTTAATTTTTTTAAGCTTTTCGAATGAAATAAAGCACCAGAGCAGCGATTAACAAGTTTTTTAATCTTTATTGGTATCTACAGCAGTGAAGGAAAACAATAAATAAGTGCTGTAGATTATTATAATTATTTATTTCAACTTTTTTGGTCAATGCGCAGGAATCTACCGGAAAACATGCATTGCATTAATACATTTCTAGTTTTTGACAGTTCGTGTTTTAAATGTTTCAGTTCAGATGTCATTTTTAGTTCAAATAAATGTTATTTACATTTTACAATGCGTTTTATAATTAAAAACAAAAGTTCATACAAATCTAGGCGAGACAACCCAATGTTAATAAAAAACGATGTCTCCAAGTGAATTTTGTATGTGTTTTGGCCAGTGTTCATGTGAAGTTTTCCGATTATGGTTATGGGTTATGTGATGTGCCGGTTTCTTTACTAAAACGCTGTATAAGTTTTTATAGAAGTTGACATTAATTTTTAAATAAGACCGACAAGGTAAGTGTATGTGTGTGGCCTAAATAAAATTACATTAAAAATTCAATCAGCCAATCAAAAGTCAAAAGGTCATTGACATTTGACCTAGTTACGTAGTTGGGGTATTTCAAACTTAAAGAGTGTAAGGTGTAATTCTGACAACGCCGGTGAGAATTCGGATGTGCCGCAGTGCGGTACAGAGGTATTCCTGGTTTGACGTCAGGTCATTTTTACCGCTAAATAAATTGAAAGCGTCATTTAAGGATATTTTTCTTCAATTTGTATTCATCTCAGGAATTGCCGGTTTAAATATAATACGTCATTTCCATAACACCCTGTATTAATAAAATTGAAAGAGTACAGGATAAATTTATAAAATATTTAAACAATAAGTTCTTTGACCCTCTTCTTGACAACTCTTCTTTAATCAAAAAAAGATTAGCATTACTATCACTTCAAGATAGAAGACAAATGTATGACATAAAGTTTACACAAAAAAATCGTCAATAACATGATCGATTCAATGGCAGTTACTCACTTAATAGTTATAAACATTCCATCCTACAATACAAGACATAGCAATTTTTCCCGCACCACTAATTATCATTTAAACGTGCCTTTGCAGCGCTGCCTAAAATCTTACAATTCAATTTCAAATATGATAGATCTGGATGTTTGTTTCTTTTCCCTGACGAGTCTTGGTAGTGCGCTAAGACTTTTTGAACGTAAACCACTTAGTCTAACATTATACATGCGCTTGTTTGGTTTATAATTTAAAATAAATATATATAAATAATAAAAAGCATACTTTGTTAAAACCTTACTTAGGTGACATTATACTTATGTTAAAATTTGTTAGTGAATACTGTCTCTTGGTTAATAAATAAATGGTAAATAAATAAATAAATAAAAAAATAAATACGATTTATTAATATTATCATTCAAGAGCCGTTATAATAGTCAATATTCGTTGTCCAGTGCATTTGAACATTTCCGTATGAAGGGCGCGGGGAGAAAATGTATAAAAATCATGCCATAGGCGTGCTGAAACAATAATTTATTAAGTGGGAAATAAATAAATGCACTTTGTTGATTCCGCATTTGGATGCATCCTGAAAATTCAAAACTATATTTTTTTTTTTCAAAATATCCTTCTGACTGGTATTATTATTTAATTACTAGTCCCCTCTTCTTTACATACGTTGTAAATATTTGCAACGATTTATTTTGCTTCACTTTTCAAATATTTATTGTCTATACATATAAGCAAAACTTTACCAGTATATACAGGGTGTCAGCTAATTAATGGTACATGGAAAAACCACAGACTCCTTACGTAAAATATTAGGATTTAATTATACTTACCTATATCCGAAAGTTGATATTAACTGAGATACAGGGTGTTAAAGTTAAATCTTCATTTTTGTTTTTCTCTAATAACTTTGAGAGAAAGTAACGTTTTTTTTTTGCAAAATTTGGCAATAATGGTTTTTTAGGACGGGAAATTGATTTTCTTTTTGAAATTTTAATGTGCAATGTGGGGCGCTGTCTGCGGCATTTTTCGCACATATATGTCATAACTTTTTTGTGCCTTAGTGTATTTAAGTTTTTAATGAAAATAATACTTTTCTCATATTTATTACGTCAAAAAGTTATACTAAGTTGAGGTCGCCCATAGTTACCGTTTCGAAGATACAAAGCCTTTCAAGATTGACTGGAACTTTGATAAATGGACGAACAGTGCACCACGATGGATCAAAAACCGCCAACGGTGTGGGCGCAGGTGTATAAGCAGACATAAGCATTCTTCTGGGGACCTACGCCACAGTATACCAAGCGGAAGTTCATGCCATACAAGCACGCGTACTACAAAATCTTGAAAAGGGCTATACATCCTGTCGGACAGCCAAGCTGCTCTTAACTCCAATCGGTTTATTTCAAAACTTACACTGGAGTGCCACACCAACCTCAAAGAACTGGCGGCCAGGGGGAACAAGGTGGAACTCTTGTGGGTCCCTGATCACTCTGGGATATTAGATAATGGGAAAGCGGATGAACTAGCGAGAGCCGGATCCGCTTAAAGTCTCAGGGGCCCCGAACCGGCCTTTGGGTTATCATAACAGGCATCAAAATCAACATTAGATGGATGGTCGAAAAAACAACACCTATCTCGATGGCAAGGGCTACCTGATCAAATACACGATCAGGACGTAATTGGAAAACCATCGAAAATACTATCGAATAAGATGCTAACCCTGACGCGGCCACAGCTGAAACAGGTAATGGGTCTGCTAACAGGCCACTGCCACCTGCGAAAACACCTTCAACGGATAGATATAAACGACGGATCCGTTGAATGCAGACTCTGCGGCGAAGAGGATGAAACCGCCTCACACATAATATACCTCTGCGTAGCGCTGTCTCGTAGAAGACAAAACATCTGCCGCATGACAAGCTTGGTAGCAGGTTACTGGACCTCATAGAAGGAACAAACATCTTATAACAAGATCAGGGCACATAATAAGCCGGCAGGCTGCAGTGATAGAAGTTCGGGCCTTTAAACCGACCCCCGCTTTTAACCAACCAACCAACCAATGATATATTTTATGAAGCCAATGTCAAAATATTTTGATGATTTTTGCATTTTATCGAAGCTCCACGTATAACATTATATAAAACCCGTATGTTTATAATAATGAGCTGATAATATTTCTATTATGTTGTTCGATAAATCGAGAGCGTGCCATGGTTTCGATCTTTCGAACAACAGAATAGAAACATTAATGATTCATCCTGTAGTCAGCTAGATTGTAAGTTCTGACACGGTTCGACCCGTGGCGTGGCACACTGCGCGCTGAGATTGAATATATTTAATAACTTCCGAACTAAGCGAGGTGATATTTTCTCGTAAATTGAGTTTTGTAGATAAGAGGACAAAGAACAAAATAGTATTGTTTAAAATTAATTTAAGATGGGTTAACAGTATGTTAAAACTATTTAAATAATTAAATCAGTTGTTCATAATGACAATTTAAAAAAAAAAGAACCGACATTTCTCCGATCAGTAGAATTGAAGATATTAAATTTCAAACATGAGAAGATTGGAGAAAATCTAGCAAATTTTTAAAAATTTATGTGGATATTTGCAAAAAAAAAAAATTTCAGCAAAATCCTAAAATATGTGGCGACTAATTTTTTGCTTCGTGTAAAATCGGACGGTTCTAAAATGTCAAGGTACCCATATACAGGGTGTTATGGAAATTACTTATTATATTTAAATGGGTGACTCCTTGGATGTCCTAGAGAAAGTCTACATACTTTTTTTTTAATCGAATATCTAAAAACTAAGGTGAAATACCTTTTTGCCTACATGCTGTCGCGCCGTTCCATCTGGATTCACTTAGCAACAATGTGAGTCACTAAAGTATACTAACCGTGTTGTCAGATCACACCGCGTGTCTCGCCCTTGCTTGGATACCGGCTGCGCGCCAATATCGTTGCTTCAGTATGTTTCGAGACTCGGAGATGGAATGACGCTGTAGAGGGTTCCACGTGCTTGACGTATACGAATTTTGAACGTTTTGTTAGTTGTAGTAATACCCGATTTTTTTTCTGGTGTAAAATAATTCATAATAATAAATGTTGTGACGTGATTTCAAATTTGTGTGATATTATCTACTGTTGAGCTGTTGAAAAACATACTTTTGGTGTTTTATTTTTTTATGGAATTTAATTATAAAACAGATTATTTTATAATGAGATCGAAGGTAAGAGAGTATGTACCTTAAAATTGTAGTTTTTTTTTTTTTAAGTTTGAAAAAGAAGTGATAACACGTGTCAAAAACGACTTGTTGTAAAAAATTGAACACGTGTTCTGTGTTGCAATATAACAACACCGAATATAATGCACTAACCTCTTTTGAACCTCGAGACTGCCTCAATAAACTATTGATTGCGAAGGTCCTCAGGAGCGGCCACGCAAATTCTGAGATTTCATATAAAGTATATACAGGGTGTTATGGAAATGACGTATTATATTTAAATCGGCAATTCCTGAGATGAAAATAAATTGAAGAAAAATATCCAAAAATGGCGCTTTAATTTAATATGCCCTGTACATGACCTTATGTCAAACCAAAAATTACTACCTGCTACCTCTGTCAGGACGGTAAACAAAGCAACATATGTCAACAGTGTTGTGCCATATCTTCAGGGTAAACTCTTTAGAAAGTCAATAACCGTTTGACAGATTGCAAGTTGTTTATTTTTCAGGGTACATTATTATAAGCTTTTACGTTCAGTTCAGTTCGCTAGGAAACAATCTCTGATTTATAAACTTGAACTGACTCGAACGAACCGCCGCGGAGTTTTTAAATGGTCAGGTATGTTCTCATTTGTTCAATTCGAACGACACCCGTCAGATCTGGACAACTTAAAAGTTTATAAATGAAATGGAAAAAAAAATGCAATTTTATTTAGCTTTTCGAACTTATTTAAAACCAACTTAATTTATAAAAAACACCAAGTACCTAGGTAACTTGAACAAAAACAAACCGGCACAATAAAATCACATAACACATCTAAGTACCATTCAATCTGAATTAGTATTTTAAAGTGCTACTGTGTAGACAAAAATACGCCCTTATTGTCTAAGCGGTCTGGGAAATAATGTATTTAACATCTAAAAATTTTAAAAATAAATAACACGTTGTTTCTCTCATCGATATCGGCATGCTTCTTTAAACAGCTGATTGTGGACATCGGGCTAATATTTAAAAATACAGCGTTGCCGCTTTCAATGTTTTATAAGCGACTATCATAAATTGCCGATTTCCTTATAATATTACTTTCCTGTATAATTATAGTCTCGGAAATGGTAACCGCGCTGGCTCTAGAGAGCGGAGATTTCTCGGAAAGAAAGTTTGAGACGACTGGTTGGAAGACAGATTAGACCATTATTTCAGAGGGTAGTTCCTGTCAATTGTTTCATTTTATCTTTAGTAAGGGGTTAATGGCCCATAGAAATTAGCGTTTTTATTATTTCTATTGCGAAATGATTAAGTGCTCTTGTTCTATGTGTGTTATTGTAAAGTGTAATTATGCGTTTGTGTCGGGGTTTAGTGATAAGCTTATTATGCACTCCCACACTATCATCAGGACACGTGATGAGCATAAAGTTTTTCCTATAGAAATAAGAACTGAAAGTGTCTGTGCCCTGGATTCCTTAATCGCGTCCTGGATTTACTTTCTAAGTAAGCTAAATGTTTATTTTTATAAGAAACTAAAGTTTTACACTTTTAAACATTTTGGCAACATTCTGCTTGAACATCTGTTGATTAATCAGCTGGGCAATGTAATATCTTCATATATGAATGTGCCGAGGAGTTGTATGTGGGTTTAGGGGTGAATTACCCCACTTTTTAAACGTTCGATTTAAAAAAAAATATATGTAGCGGTTCTCTAGGACACCCCAGGAGTCACCCATTTAAATAAAATACGTCATTTCCATAACACCCTGTATTTATCGCTTAATAATTCAAAGCGCCATTTATGGTTATTTTTCTTCAATTTATTTTCATCTCAGGATTTGCCGGTTTAAATATAATAAGTCATTTCCATAACACCCTGTATTGCAAATTTATTATTTTTATAGTTAATTTAACTAATTTTTTTTTTCGGTGTACTGTTTTATTTTTAAAAGCTAAACAATCCATCAGGAAAGTATAATATTTGCCATACGGTCTACATTTTGAATTCTTTAAGAAAGTAAACTGCTATAATAAATTACGTATTTTTAAAGCTCACTTCCTTATTACACAACAATCTGTCAGCTTTGACAGGCGAAGCGCGGCCTGGTATATACATGAATATTTCAATATTTGATATTAAAATTTAAATTGAGCTCGAGTTTATTGAAATTTTACAACGAAGTTATGTAGATATATATTGGATATTGTTTTTTAAATTAGGCTGATGGTATTAGAATGTATTAGAAAATGGTGCCTTGCATTTTGTATGGAAATCCTTTTGTGCAATATTCCTTAAGATCTCGCGGATGACTTAGTCTCGTTTAAATTAATGGGTCACAATTGCGAGATAAAATAGCTACACACAAAAATAAATACTCACTTTATGTATTTTGTTCCTCGCTCAGAATTTTTCACTACATTTGAAAATTTGGTCGAAATCTGTTAAGGGCAATAATTTCATTTCCGAGAAGAGCAGCAAAACTCTTCGGGTTATTTTTATTTGGTTTCCTTATAATAGTTTCGTATCGTGATTTCCTGTATTCGTGGTTTTCTTGTCCTTTTTAACGGTTGTGTTGTTGGTTCGAAGTGGTGGTCAACCACGCATCAACCGAACAAACCCGAACAAACCCGAACAAACCAGATCTGATTAAAGTATTTCAAGGTGAGTTAGATTAAAAAAAAACTATAATAAATAATAATCAAAATATATATCTGTGCATCCTCTCAAACAAAGAATTCTTATACTTACCTAAAACATACAGGGTGTTACGGAAATGACTTATTATATTTAAATAGGTGACTCCTAGGGAGTCCTAGAGAAAGTCTACATACTTTTTTTTAATCGAATATCTAAATACTAAGGTAAAAGCCCTATTTACCCATATACTGTCACGCCGTTCCATCTGGATTCACTTGGCAACAATGTGGGTCACTAGAGTATACTAACAGTGATGTTAGATCACACATCGTGTCTCTCCCTTGCTTGGATACCCGCCGCGCGCAACTATTGTTGCTTCAGTATGTTTCGATACTCGGGGGTGGAATGACGCTGTGGACGTGCTTGACGTATACGAATTTTAAACGTTTTGTTAGTTGTAGCATTACCCGATACCACCTATAATGCGCTGACCTCTTTTGACACTCGAGTGTGCCTCAATAAACTATTGATTGCGAACGTCCTCAGTAGCGGCCACGTAAATTTTGAGATTTCATATAAAGTGTATATTTCGCTTAATAATTCAAAGCGCCATTTATGGTTATTTTTCTTAAATTTATTTTCATCTCAGGATTTGCCGATTTAAATATAATAAGCCATTTCCACAACACACTGTATGTTTGTTCGGGTTCGTTCGGGTTGCGGCAGATACATGCTTATTTTAATATTAAAAAGATAATATGCCTCTCGCCGTAAAAAATAGAACTTCGTTTTAATTAAGAATAATAATTAATATACAGGGTCATTCACGGTGAGTGGCCTATTAAACGATCTCGGGAACTAAAATATTGGTACTCGCTATAAAAAATGATGATCTTTGTAATGAAGATATTGATACGACTTGGAGTTGCTTTGGCGCAATAATTCTTTTAAGAGCTAGGGGTATTATGACGAATACCCCTAGGGCAACCGCTGTTGGTAAAATTACTGAAATATCAAAATTAAAATAAGAGAAACTGACAATGGACGACAGTCGTTCCAAGCTAAGGGGATGGTTAAGAGGCGCGCAGCAGCCAGCTAACTCTCTGCGGCAGAAGGTCCCTTTGCGCCACCAGCTTAAGCCAGATTTAAGCTGGAAATCTCCCGGATGATATGGGGATCCTCTTAACTTGGACCCACTGTTCGACACCACTGTATATTATTAAAAAAAAGTGCAGCGAACTAAATGAAACGCATTTTTGTAAATTGATTGACTCAGCATTTATTATTTTAAATAAAATTAAATCGTTAGGTTACAAAACCCAGTGCTACACGATATAGATCATGGTTAGTATATAAAGAAGAACAAAACTTATTGACTAAAACGATACCAGTCTTTGATGGTTAACAGGACCACTCCTGTTGGTGGTGAAAACTAAGTGGATGGCAATCCACTAAGTAGAATACAGGTTGATGGTACCCAGGTAGGTAGAATGGGTGACTTTTGACCCCGGTCGGTAGAATGGGTGACTTTTGACCCGGTAGGTAGACCCTTATCAGATGGTCAAGGGTTCTTCAGAGATGCCCAAAATGGCCTCCGTCAGAAATGGCGTCTTCCACGTCGAACAAAGCAAACCAACCCAGCAAATCCCCAATATGGGGAAAATAAGTGCTACTCCAAAACTAAAGGGAGAAAACTTGCACTAATTTTTTTTACACTTCTTCGGAGAACTAAATCGCCTCACAGGCAGGGAATATTTCCCATGTGTTCTCCGAAAAACTCGTGGCTTATGCCTCGTCGACACTTGACTTTTAGAAAAGGGCCGATTTCTACGATTTCTGCCCAATATATCTGGTTTCTTCGCACAAAAAAAAAGGAATGAAATGACAGGTTTCTCTATTACCGACACACCGATCAGGTGACACGAAGCGGAAAATAACCCAGCACCGGGCACATACTAGACTAAATAGAAAGCAACCGTGTTCATAGACACCCGATGTTGCGGATAAACTATAGTCGCAGCTATAACAAATTATCGATACTCTATCCATAAAAGAGAATAACATCGAAGGAGAATGAAATTGCAACAGTACTATACACTACACCAAAAACGAAAAACCCTCTCTTTTGTATGTACAACAAAATCACGATCTACTTTAGGCCGTACAGCACTTAAGAGCGGTGAAAGGAATGCAGCTAATCGGGTAGATAAAAATATCTAACCTCTGACCGCAATCAGCTGATTGTCATCTGAAATAAACAATGCACCCTGAGAGATGAAATTCCTAAAAACCAAAACAAGCAACACCAACCGCAGGCCGGAATCCCACGGAAAAGATACAGGTGAGTCTGGATTATAGTTGTGCAAAGGCCTACAGAGAGAAATGGCCGTTAAATCAGAGAAAGAATGCATACAGAACTAACGGTCCATTTTCAGAGATGGTTTTAAAGCTTTCAGATGCCTGTAACTGGGGAAATCAGTCCTGAGAACCCAAGACGAACTCAGAATCAAGTCCTAAAACTAGTGTAGACTCTTCCCAAAAAGTATTACGCTAAACACAGCATGTGAGAGATATCTATCGGGTTTTACGAGACATATTGGAGACAAAACCCCATAAAGTCAATGCATATCACATGGCAACGCCAGGATGTAAGGTTAGTACTGCAAGCCTGTCACTGTATATCTATAAAAATCAAAAGTTCAAGGCAAAATTACTACGAATAAATAACAAAGTATCTAGTGACTAAATCAAACCGTTACAATATTTTGACGCATCTACCATGTCCGGTTATGCCGGAAGTCGGTGTGAACTTGCTTACGAATGAAATATTGGTACAGTAATAATTTAAAATGCTAATTTAGAGAACATATTTCTTTGCGAAATATACAAAGCTAAAACTTATTCAGGCCGAGTATTTTACTTTTAAGATAAGTAACCCGTTTTTTATGTATGCGAATTATTTTTAGAATAATTTCATCACCATCGTTTAGTTGAACATAGGAAATCAAATGTAATTTTTGAGGAGGCTGTATATTGGCTTCCCTGTACATTTTTTTTATGATCAAACACAAGCCCTATAGGAAAGGAGGTTATATTCGTTGGGAAAAACGACCTCGGGAAGGTCGTTCCATAAGGATGAAGTCATCCAGATGAAAGAATTCTTAAATAATGAAGTTCGAGGAGTACTAAGCTTAACCACATATGGATGGGCGGCAGTGGTTCGTCGTGTATTTGTGCTATTCGCCGCTCTGGGCGGAATTAAGAGGGCAAGGTCAGCCGAGCACTTTCCATGAAAATATCTGTAAAAGAGAGTCAAATCCCCCACGTGTCTCCGATGTTCTAGGCTGTCGAGGTTCTTCGTCAGCTCGTAGTCTCCAATCAGAGGAATGGCCCTCCGTTCGATGGAATCCAGTAGCCGAAGAGTATGTTTGGGTGCAGAGCTCCAAACATGACAGCTGCAGTACTCTAGTGATGGTCGAATCTGGGCTTTGTATAGTGTCAAAAGTTGTTGAGGTGTGTACAACTTTCTGGTTCGGAAGAGTACACCAAGTTTCTGAGAAACTATCTTGGCGTTTGCCACGACGTGGTTATGTTTTATAAGAGAAGAGGCGCACATGGTAAACCTATATGCCGGGTTGGAATACATTTTGGTGAGCCAATCCTAAGCAATTCAATTAAACGTGATGGCAAAACCACGAACCTCTCATAGTTCAGATAATACAGCAAACACCACCACAAAACGAAAATTAGTGTCATTCATTATTCGTTATATATACGTCAATTTTGGCAAGAGCGTCATCGAAATCATTTGCTAATGTTTGCTGCATTACCCGAACAATGAGAGTTTCGTGGTTTTGCCATCACGTTTAATTGAATAGCTTAGTATTGGCTCATCAGAATGTATTCAAAATCGGTACATGGGTTTATCATATCGGCCTCTTCAAGAAATTATAATGCAGTTTTTCTATAAAATGTACAGGGGAGCCAATATTCAGCCACCTTTAAAATTACATGGGATTTCCTATGTTCAACTCAACGATGCATCACCCGATGTAAAATGTAGAACATAAATAGTTTACAAAATTACATGTGCTGTAACACTAAAATCAGTCATAATTTACATAACCCACATAAAAAATACAGTCGTAAATTGTTGAACTGTTTTTTTAAATTATAAATATCACCTAGTATATAAGCTTATCCAAATTAAGTGTTCGCAACAGTGTTATTATATACAAACTAGTACTAACAAAAATAGCACTTAATATTTTTAATACTCTTTAAGATAGAAGAATGCAAAAAACAGTTGATCGTCTTGTTTTTGAGTTCGGAAACCTCTAATTTTATAAATTTAGAAGAATATCAAAAAAATTAATCATACCCCAAAGATACATTCTGACCGTTGTCATTTTAAACCCCCAAGTGTCAATTTATGACAATTTTTAATTATCATGTTAATATTAAAAACGTAATTTTATTTTGTGAGAAGCAATTCCGCCGGCTGACACGCGCTCCAAAAGTAGCGTTCGCAACGATATCGAGAGCATCAGTGGATGACTGATTAGATTAGACAAAAAATTTAATTTTCGGTTTATAAGAAAACGGTAATTATTTTTCAAAGGTTCTTTTGATTAAAGGTGTTTCGATCCGGGAGTATACTGGTCCCGTCCGGAGTTCCCAAAAGGTCCCAAAGTCTATTTAATTTGTTTATTAACGACTTGGGGATGCAATTTGATTACTGTCAGTTCCTCCTGTTTGCCGATGATCTGAAACTGTTCATAAAAATCTCCCCGTTTGAGGATTGCTTAAAGCGCCAGTCGGACTTGAATAAATTGGTAGCATGGTGTAAGATAAACGGTATGGAGATTAAAGTCTCAAAGTGTCACTCGATAAATTTCATAGGTCGGAGTTTGAACAGCATTATTTAATTGAGTTATTCTTACTATTGTTCCCGAAGTTAAGGATTTGGGTCTGATCATGGATGCTAAGCTTACTTTCATTCCTCACATTCAGAACACCATATCCAAATCTCTCCAACTCCTAGGATTTATTAAGCGCATAACCAGTGACTTAACTAATACTAAAGCTATAAAACAATTATATTAATTTTTAAGAACCCATCTGGAATACTCCTCCTGTGTCTGGAATCCTTGCTCTCTAATATACATATCTTGAACATTGAAAGGGTTCAATATACATTTTTGAATTACCTGGCCTATAAACTTAATACACCGCAACTAAATTATTCTCAGCTTGAAGCAACTATCCAGATCAGAACCCTCGGGCTACGTCTGGATCATAGGGATCTTATAATGTTGTATAACCTATTACATAATAAATATAACTGTCCTTTGTTAGTTGACAGAATAGGATTGCATGTACCATCTAGGAAAACACGTCAGAGGAATACCTTATCTGTACCACCTCATAGAACTAACTATGGCCAAAATAGCTCTTTATATCACGATCATGCAGACTAGCTAATGAGTATTCCACGATTGATTTCTTTTTAAGTAGATCAGATTTTATGAGACAACTACTGATTTCTTCTTTCTTCTTTCAATTCATTTAATTTTTTATTTTTTATTTTACACTTATATATTTGTTAGTTTACTCTTGTCATTTTTGTAAAATTGGGCTTTGCCAGTTAATAAATAAATAAATATTGTTGATAAAAATAAGTGATTTAAATATATACATATAAATATATGATAAACTTGGTTGGTTAAAGGCGGGAGTTGGATGTGTGGCTAGGGTTGCCAGATTGGCTTCAGAGTTTCCCGGGAAACAAGAAGGTAATATAATTGCTGCTACAAAATTATCGGGATTTTACGAAGCAATCCAGGACCCGGGAAAATCCCGGTCATCTGGGAACCCTATGTGTGGCCCGAACTTATATCACTGCAGCTTTCTGGCTTATTGTGAGCCCCGATCTCGTTAGATAATATTTGTTCCTTCTATGAGGTCCAATATCAAGTTTTTCATGCGGGAGGTTGTCACCATCACCGCGAGTCCTTTGCGAGTCAGCGCTTCGCAGCTGTATATGATATAGGAAGTACCATACAATGGGTCCATTGTAGATTCCTATATGTTGAAGGTGCCTTCCTAAGTGACAGTCACCTGTTTCAAGGGGGGCCGCGTTGCGAGTAGCATCTCATTCGAAAGTTTCTTCGAGGGTTTCCTAACCCGTGCATTGACCAGATATCTCGTATCATCGAGAATGATGTTGTGTTTGCGCCCATCTATCCAATGTTGTGTTCGTTACCTGTTTTGATATCCCGAAGGCGGTTTCAGGATTTTGAGCAGATCCAACTCTGGCTAGTTTGTTGGCTTTTTCATTTCCTTTTATCCTTGAGTGACCAGGAACCGACAAGAGTTATATCTTGTTTCTCCTGGCCCCCAGTTCTTTCAGGTTATTAAAGCACTTCAGTGTGAGTTTTTACGGAAACCGACTGGAGTTCACAGCTTTAAGAGCAGCTTGGCTGTCCGATAGGACAGATTCTGTTGTATGCACGCCTATATAGCATGAACTTCCCCTTGGTATACTATGGCGTAGTTATAGGGTTTGTTCGGGGGATGCTTATGACCATCCTGGGCCATTCCCCAAATACACCTGAGCCCACATCGTTGGCAGTTCTTGATCCATCGGTAAACCAAGCCACCACCAGGCACGTGTCTCAAACGACGGGGATTTATTATTTCTACATGTATCAAAGTACCAGCTGATCTTGAATGGTTTTAAGAAGTTGTCGATCGTTTTCATATATCGGTTTGCACCTCCAAGAGTTCATTGTTGGTTAGAACCAAAGTTTTCTTCTGTCCAATTTTCATGGGGTGCTATATCCACTCCCCATTTGTGATCATCCTCCAATTAGTATCCATTCTCATATGAGTATCTAGGGATATTATTCCTTGTATGACTTCCATAGCGGTGGCGGTTTGTATATCGTTGTCATACTATCGGTTTGCATCCAAAAGCTCGTCGTTGGTTAGAACCGTGGCTTTTGTGTGACCAATTTTCATGGGGTGTTTGTATCCACTCCCCCAAATGTGCACATCCTTGAGTCACATTCTGCGGTGGGGGTACAATCAAAGAATCACCTTAATACTTTATTCGTTTCCCCATCAAAATTCAATTTCGTAATAGATTATCTGCTCATTGGTAAATTCATTCATAAATTAAAGATGAAAAACCTTACCCTAAAGCTCTCGAAGGCATATCAGGTAATCAGATCAGATTTCCTAAAAATTTGCAAGAAATCGGGTTCACTTCAACAACAGCGGATACCCAAATGAAGAGGAATCGCATCAGTTTTAACTTAGATGTTGTTAAATGAAATTCGTCTACTTACTATGTAAAGATGAATCGTTCGATGTAAACAAATGTTTTGTTAAAATTGTGTACTGTGGCTGGAAACCGGACTATAAACCCCTAAATACTAAAACTACAAGCCCGATTTTCTCGCAGAGAAACTGGTAAAACTAAATTATGGACTTATTTACGAGAATAGTAATAAAATAGACGCTGCATAAATCTTGGTCTGGGAGCCCTTCTAATTTATTTACCGCCATTTTGATAGATAACGGAGAACTTTAGCAGTTTCAGTTTAATATTCGAGTTAACAGCGGCTCTGAAGGTATTCCCGTACGTAAGGATTTCATTTTGCCGGAATGAATTTAGGTATTGTACACTATGGACAAAAGGGTAATTTTTTACATTTTTTAACCTTAACATTTTAGAATCGTCCGAAAAATTTTTAACAACCTATAAACATACAATTAATGGAAACGTATTTCAGGATTTTGCTGAAAAAAAAATTACCCCTCATAACGGACACCTCTAATAAGCGGCCATCTCTATTAAGCGGACATTTTTTCATAATCCGGAACTAGGTATATGAAATTCTATGAAAATCAACCTCTCTTGGGCGGACTCTCCTTTGTGCGGACGCGGACAGGCTGTTTTCATACAAAGTATGCGAAGACCCTCCTTTAAACGGACAAAAAATATTTTAAAGTATTTGGGAGACGAATAAGTACGGTGCAACAACTCTCTGAAGACAGACCGGAAACCAATCGCTTATGCGTGGCAGCGCGAAAGGACTTCGCCGAATGAAAGTATGTGTGATTCCCCGACAGCAGTCCGCCGTTTATTTCTGAGTTGTAAGGTTAAAATCGCAAACAAGGCACAAAAATGTCGCGTTTTGAGTCTAAAAGAGAATAATGATGTTGTGGAAGTTTGTAATTTGATAACAATGATTTGAGTGAGTTCATTAACATTTATAGCAATGTGCTATTAGAAGATGATAGTTACCCCATTCCTACCGATTATATAGTCCAAACTGAAACCACATCACTATCTGACGACTATGATGAAGAAGTTGAATGCAGTAATCAAACAAATGTCACCAATTATCAACAAGCCATTAGTATGGTAAAGGAATTACAAGAGTATGCAAACAATAGAGGTGACTCTACAGCAATGGAATTGTTATCAGACTTGGAATTACATTTTCTAGATTGCAAGTTATTAGATTTTTTAGTACTACATCCTAACTAAAACTAGTGTATTTTTGTTATGTTATGTTTATTTGTACATACATATACATAGTAATAATTTGGCATTTACATATTACCTAATAACAAATTTCCCATGGGCGGACACCTCTATTAGGCGGATCCATTTAGACGACCCAGTAGGTGTCCGCCTAAGGGAGGTTTCACTGTATTTTCCAAAATGAACACATGAATTTTTTGATAATTTGATGGATTTTCTCCAATTTTCTCATACTTGATATTTAATATCTCCAGTTGTACTGATCCTATCGACGTCCGTCTTTTTTTTATTTAACACTTTGTTATGTTGGCCGAATCATATTTGAAAAAAATATCATTGTGAACAAATACAAAATAATACCAATGTATTGTTTAAATAATTTTAACATGCTCGTCAAAATTACCGTTTGTTCTTTATCCTCTTATCTGCAAAACCCATTTTACGAAAAAGTGGCACCTCTATTAGATTGGTAGTAATTAAATATTCTCGATCGTAAGTCACGCAGAGCGCGGGAAATGCACCAGCGCGACTGGTCGAGGCATCTACAATTAAACTCGGTGCAGTGTGAATCATTAATATTTCCATCCCTTGCGTCGTTCGAAAGCGTAGTTCTGCTACGCCTCGAATCGACGTGCGCTTCGCTCTTCGCGCGCTGGGTGACTTGCGATCGAAAATATTTAATAACTACCGATCTAATAGAGGTGCCACTTTTTCGTAAAATGGGTTTTGTAGAATAGGATGAAGAACAAAGCGGTATTTTTTAAAATAAATTTAAGAGGGGGGATATTATTTTGTACTTGTTCGCGATGACAATGGAAAATAAATCTTTTCAGCAAAATCCGGAAATATGTGTCGACTAATTTTATGTAGAGTGACACCTCTCTTAGGCGGGACCGTCTAAATGTGTCTAATAGAGGTGTCCGGGAAATTTGTTATTAGGTAATATGTAAATGCAAAATTAATACTATGTATATGTATGTACAAATAAACATAATATAAAAATACACTAGATTTAGTTAGGATCTAGTAGTAGTAAAAAAATCTAATAACGTAGTTTGACGTGTTTGCATTTTATACTTGCAATCTAGAAAATGTAATTTAAAGTCTGATAACAATTCCATTGCTGTAGAGTCACCTCTATCCTTTGCATACTTTTATAATTCCTTTGCCATACTAATGGCTTGTTGATAATTGGTGACATTTGTTTGATTACTGCATTCAAGTTCTTCATCAGAGTCGTCAGATAGTGATGTGGTTTCAGTTTGTACTACATAATCGGAAGCAATGGGGTCACTATCATCTTCTAATAGCACATTGCTATTAATGATAATGAATACGCCCAAATCATTGTTATCAAATTACAAACTTCCACAACATCAATATTCTCTTTCAGTTTTTACGATTGTTGTTTACGATTTTAACTTTACAACTCACAAATAAACGGCGGACTGCTGTCGGGGAATTACACATACTTTCATTCGGCGAAGTCATTTCGCTCTGCAACGCACACGCGTATGGTTGCCAGTCTGTCTTCAGAGAGTTTTTGCACCGTACTTATTCGTCTCCCGAATACTAAAAATTTTTGTCCGTTTAAAGGAAGGTTTTCGCACTCTTTGTATGAAAACAGCCTGTCCCCGTGGGCCAAAAAGAGGTTGATTTTCATGGAATTTCATATACCTTGTTCTGGACTATGAAAAACTGTCCGCTTAATAGAGATGTCCGCTTATTAGAGGTTCCCGTTATGATAGGTTTCACTGTATATAAGTTGTGAAGAAACTTTCGTACACTTCTAAAATGAGGTTAAAAAGTGTGAGGTTTGTAAAAGCGAGTGAAGTACAGGAAAACAAAATGAAACTAAACAATAAATAGTAATTTTTGTATTAAGTGCACAAAATAAGTGTTTTTTTTTAATAGGACATGAGAACTTTTACATTAACGAAAATCTCGCTCCAATGTCCCCATTAAACACGAATCTCGTGCACGAAAATACAAACAATATCTTTTGTACGAATGTATGCATGACAAAATTAACAGCATTATTAAATTTCATACTTTTTTGTCATAACAGTCCGTCCATTATTTTTGTTATTATGGAAATGAATAATTTTGAAAGTTATCGTGTGAGATTTATATTTTCGCTTGTTTTGTGTTAGACATATTGCAGATTTGATTTAAATTTTTTAATTATCATGATTTTTGGTTTGTTCGGGTTTGTTCGGTGGTATTTGAACCTTTCCATATGAAACCCTCTTATAGACGTGCTGAAACAAAAATTTATGATTCCGCTGTTGGATTCTTCCTCAAAAATTGAAACAAAAGGCCCTTCTAACGAATATGATTGTTTAATTCCACTGTATTGACAAATTTCTGTGCGTTTTAACTGCGCTACGAAAAACGGAAGAATACGTAAAATTAAAACAATCCAGTTTTGTTTTAGTATATGATGACAAATTTGATAAGACGCATTTAATGATATACAGGGTGTTATGGAAATGACGTATTATATTTAAACCGGCAATTCCTGAGATAACGACATATTGAAGAAAAATACCCATAAATGGCGCTTGAAATTCATTCAGCGGTAAAAGTGACCTGACGTCAAACCAGAAAAACATCTGTGTGGCATTGCGATACATGTAAGCAATCAAGGAATTCTGGCCGGTGTTGTCATATGTACACCTTAAACTCTTTAGACAAAATAAAATAATTTAAACACTTTTCCATTCTGTAATACCTTTTTGTACAATTAATTGAAGAACATTTACGACGGACTATGTTTTTAACAACCCGAAAAAACATATGGAATAGTAATAGCCACGTACGTCACTAGGTCAAATGCCAATGACCTCTTGACGCCTTACATCGTCTGAGCGAAGTAGTTTCATATAGCGCCGCACGCTTGCAGTCTGTTAGTTGAAGACTAACCAGCGGCCGGATACGTTGTGTCTCGTCGATCACCAACACACTCTCAGCAATCCGCTCTGTTTTTACGGTTTACGCGTGTATCTTGCCCGTCCATAAATAATCTTTGAATATTGTTTTTATTGACGAGTTTCTTCTGGACGTCAAATTTCGTCGCGTGTAATAAAATCTATTAATGTGTAGTATAAATCTGTATTATTGTATTTTCAAAAGCTAACTATCGGTTCTGTTTCACCATTACTGTGTGTACATAAAGCGTTTCCAGGAGTGTTCCCATGAAAAAGAAAAAAATCTGATTGTGTTTGTACCTGGACAGGTGGCTATGGCTAATTCGATAGGTTATATCCCAGACACGCGGTTGTTCGGCGATGTCCAATATGTTTCATCCAGTTGCGTAGTGATAGGAAGGACAAGAGTTATTATATTGTGGTAAATTGTGTTTTTTAAAAAGTGTTCGTTGTTTTAAAACTGTCATAATGAATGAATATACTCGTGGTAAAACCCTTCATAGTCAAACCCGTAAAGTGATTGCCAATGAGTACAGGGTGTGTGAAGAGGAATCGCAAATTAATGCATTTAAATTGCCAACATGATCCAACATCTAGGACGTTTGAATTGTTTGAACTGGTCCAGCGTCATAAACCTCTCAATAATGAGAAAATGATGTGGTGGACAACATTATCAGGCAATACAGCCACACTCCTTTAAGAGCACCTCCGAATATATGCGAATTAAACCCTATTGGGCTCAAATTAAACATTTCATTAGAGATCGCAATACACCAGTGGATTTTAGTATCTCTAAACTAAGGGAGCTTCTGGATGAATCAATTGCCTCAGTGACAGCAGTCGATTGGGAAAAGTTTTGTCGACATGTCACCAATATAGAAAATAAGTTTTGGGAAACTGATTGTGAAGGAGATTGAACCCATTATAATACAAGTTGGGACTGATACTGATGATAGCGATACTGAATAGTGCAGTGAAGGGGAGGAAAGTGAAGATGATGAATAAAGTATGAAATGATTTGTTTTGTATATTTTGCTGATTTGTAGCAAAACTATATTTCATGTGTCTTTGGCACTAATACGACCAAAACTGAAAAATCGTCATTGATCGATTAACCATGTAGCTATTTTTTCTATGCCGAAAGAATGGCATCTTGTAAAACGTAATTATTTAAACCTTTATAAAAATAATTACCTACCTTCAAACATAAACTGCAATTATGGAAGAATTTCCTATTTTTATTTCATTATTAAAACAATAATAGCACGCCCATGACTCGGCCATGTTTTAAGAGATATTCATTTACCCTACGTATACGTCGGAGACATAGACTCACTTGTCGAGCTATAGTATTAACAAACAATGAACTTTTTTACGATGAAATTATTGCATATTTGACAATACAACATAACTGTAGAATACCATTAAAATACAAATAAGCATACTAATCGATGTTTCTTAAAATAAACATGGAGTTATTTTTTGGTTTGTTTTTGTACCTCTCCTCGAAAAAAAAAATTACTTTGTCTGTTGTGACTTAAGCAAAAATGTCGCGCTCTTTACATTAAGTATAACGACAATTCGTTAAAATTTCTGTCAAGTTATCTGAATTCATACCTTACCGCATCGGTTTTTCTAGCAGTTACTATAAATTATTGACAAAATTTAGGTGTGTATTTTGGGTTTGTTCGTGGGACGGGGTCTATAAAAAATTTCGCCTGCAGCGCTGGCTTCCTGATCTTTAATTTTATAAAAATACTCATTTTAAAGATTTTTTGGCTAGAGCTTTTATCAGCAATATTTATGAATAAAATTATTAAAAAAGAATTAAAATTATTTTGTTTAATTTTTTTTTATGATCAAATACAAGCACTATAGAAAAGATCCTTTGGGGCACTCTGGGAGTGGTGCGTGTGCGCAAAAAGCGATTCACGTTGGTTTTGAATCGTTGGAGGTTATATTGGTTGGGAAAAACGACCTCGGGAAGGTCGTTCCATAAGGATGAAGCCCTCCAGATGAAAGAATTCTTAAATAATAAAGTTCGAGGAGCACTGAGCTTAACCACATATGGATGGTCGGCAGTGGTTCGTCGTGTATTTCTGCTATTCGCCGCTCTGGGCGGACTTAAGAGGGCAAGGTCAGTCGAGCACTTTCCAAGAAAATATCTGTAGAAGAGAGTCAAATCCCCAACCTGTCTTCAATGTTCTAGGCTGTCGAGGTTCTTCGTCAGCTCGTGGTCTCCAATCAGACGAATGGTCCTCCTTTCGATGGAATCCAGTAGAAAGAGTATGTTTGGGTGCAGAGCTCCAAACATGAGAGCAGTACTCTAGTGATGGTCGAATCTGGGCTTTGTATAGTGTCAAAAGTTGTCGAGGTGTGTACAACTTTCTGGTTCGGAAGAGTACACCAAGTTTCTGAGAAGCTATCTTGGCGATTGCCACAACGTGGTTATGCCAAGACCGGCCAAGACACATTTCCTCCCAGATTGACGCCTAGCAAATTAATAGATGAAGCCAGTGGGATTGCGTGTCCGTCCATGACTATATTCTGTAATGTTAACCTTTTTAGAGAAAACTGCTGCCTGGTTTTCTTTAGCGTTATGGATACTGTCACCCAAACCAAAATTTCTTCCAGGTCTTTGTTGAGGCGTGATACTTTATGCGGTCTGCAAAGATGTGCGTCGGCAGCCGATGTTTGCACATTCAAAGAGAAAGGTGAGATAAGTGTGCTATCGTCAGCAAAACTAAATATCAGATTTTTCGTTTTCACTAGAAGGTCGTTAATGTTGAGTCAGAAGAGAGTGGGAGACAATATTGACCCTTGAGGAACACCGGCATTGATGGTGAAGGTGTGAGAGAAATCCGTCAATCGCCACTTGCAGAGAGCGGTCCTTAAGAAAGCTAGACAACCATGCACAGAATCGACTGGGCATACCATAGGATCGCAGTTTACTTAGAAGTCCCTCATGCCAAACACGATCCAAGGCTTTCGAAATATCCAGTGCAACAGCCCGAGACTCGCCATGATGTTCGATTCATTGAATGAGAACCTAGTTCCTCAGCTAGTTTCCTATATTCCTCATAGGTATATAATAGTAAAAGTTAAATATTGATTAATGTATTTTGTCGTAAAATTTGTAATAAAATTAAACATATTTTCAATAAAATTTTTTCGGTGCAAAATTTCCATAAAAATTACAAGAAACCATTGTAATTACATTACAATGTCTAATTAATTCAATATAACCTTACTTTTATTCCACATACACCAGTTCATCTTGAATTTTAATAGAGAAAAGGTAGGTAAGTACATCAAATATCTTGCTCCCTATTTTGCATATTTATAAATTCTAGCAAAACCCTGGATATACCTTGCCGGTGAAACTTTATTAAAGTTTCCAACTTCCACTCCTTTAATCCCGCGTCGGCTTTCGCCTTATTTAATTGTTTTAAAAAGTTTTCTCTGTGTAGCCATGTTGCGATGGGTCCGTTAGACGCAATCTTTAAATTAATAATCTTTGAGCCAGAATGTACGAAGCCGATAAAGAATACTTGGCAACGTAGTAAAGTATTACCTGGTGAGATGTTTTCACTTACAATCTCCCTAGAGAGCATGAATTATTTCCGGAAACTTTTTCGAGGTGCGAATTTTTTGAAATTTTTTTTTTAATTATAAAATTTGCAACTGAGAAACAATTTCCGAATTATTAATTTAAATACGTTGGAGATTCTGTAAGAAAATTTTATGCTATATAAAATTATTTGAAAATAGAATTAAATTGGTGGAAACTTACGTAAGGGACATCATAGTAGCCTGCATGGTATAAAGATCTAAGAGGTATGATTCCACGCCGATGGAGGCGTGGCTTGTGACGTCAACGGGCGAGTGATTTTTAAATCTCTTACGGAGATTTATGCTGCTGTCAGCGTCTTTAACTCTCTTTTAAAGATATTTAAAGGTTTTACGAATTTATAGCTGATCGAGAACGGTGTACTGCGCATGAATCCGTGCAATTTTAATTACCAGAAGACTAGAATTGCCGACTGTAATGCGGATTCCATTCTCGCATCATTCAGTATTGGGGTTGTCGGGTTTGTTCGCCGATCGAGAACGGTTTAGTGAGCATGAATACGTGAAATTATAATTGTCATTACCGGCGCAAGAGGCAAAAATTGCCGAATTTAATACGGCTTTTAGGATTTCTAATAAATTTAGCAAAATCAACTAAAATATAAGTAGTGTAAATTTTACAACAAATGTAAGTGAAGTGTTTTTTATTGCAAAAATCACCAAGATTAATAAAGTGTTGTAAAAATGCTTTTTTACAAGAATGAACAGCTTAAATCGGATGCAACGGATCAAACAGAACTCGCTCTTCGCCAGGAGAACAGATGGGCACACCCAGAGGAAGCGGTTCATCGATCACTGGAAGTCAAGCGACGGTGGGCACGGTTAGTACTTGGATGAGTGACCGCTTGGGAATACCCTGTGTCGAGAAATTTTTACAAAATAATTTAGTAAATTTTACAAAGGATTTTGGCTAATTTTACAAAAATATAAATGGTTTACTAAATATTTTGGTAATTTTTACTAAATGGCATCTGGTGGGACCGTAGAGAACCATTTTTTATAACAGAATGATAGAAGTCGTTAAGCGTAGTCCCAGTGCCAAATTTCAACCTGATAAAAATGACAAAAAAAAAATTCGACAAATATTGAGTTTTCGACTTTTTCTTATACAAACTTACTCCCTTTATTTTAACATGTAGAATCATCACCTCTCCTAGTATCCTGATGCATTACCCGAACACCCTGTATAAAAAATTGGCTCTTCAATGTTAAGTAGTTCTCGAGATTCTGATGCGACAGAGAGACAGACAGAAATATATACAGACAAACAGCTGTTTATGTTCTAGAAACCCTAAAACATTCAGATTTGATAAGATCTGGCAATGAATTTTTTTCGCGATTACAATAATAGGGGAGAAGTAATATTACAAATTATCGTGGCAGGCGAAACAAAACTGGAACAGCTCTCCTACAGTGAATTATATCCATTCGAAATAATATAAACCGCCCCAAAGAGGCATTATCTGCGACCTAATTTCCGAGGGGTTAAACATTACAAGATGTCCAAATATTCAAAACATCCCTCTCGGACTAATTATGGCTCTGCAGACCAAAATAATGGGCTTTAGTCAGATAAAATGTACCCTTATAGTTGTAGTGCTACCCCTTGCTCATTCTAGTCAACGAGAACCTAGAACTAGAGATTTTCTAAAATTAGTAACGCTAGCAACTAAACAGGGTGTTATGGAAATGAATTATTATATTTAAATGGGTGACTCCTTGGGTGTCCTAGAGAAAGTCTACATACCTTTTTTAATCGAATATCTAAATACTAAGGTAAAAAAAACCTTTTTACATATCACTTAGCAACAATGTAGGTCACTAGAGTATACATCGACAGTGATGTCAGCTTGGATACCCGTCACGCGCCACTATTGTTTCTGCAGTATGTTTCGAGACTCGGGGATGGAATGACGCTGTCGAGGATTCCACGTGCTTGACGTATACGAATTTTAAACGTTTTGTTAGTTGTAGAATTACTCGATTCTTTTTCTGTTGTGAAATAATTCATAATATTAAATGTTGTGATGTGCTTTCAAATTTGTGTGATATTATCTACTGTTTGTTCAGTTGCAAAACATACTTTTTTTAATTACAAAATGGATTATTTTAAAATAAGATCGAAGGTAAGAGAGTATTTACCTTAAAATTATAGTTTTTTTTTAAATTTGAAAAAGAAGTGATAACGTGCATCAAAGACGTCTTGTTGTCAAAAACTGAATACGTGCGTTTACAATTCTGTGTTCCAATATGACAACACCGCCTATAATGCTGACCTCTTTGAGACTCGAGACTGCCTCAATAAACTATTGGTTGCGAACGTCCTCAGCAGCGGCCACGTAAATTTTGAGATTTCATATAAAATGTATATTTCGCTTAATAATTCAAAGCGCCATTTATGATTATTTTTCTTCAATTTATTTTCATCTCAGGATTTGCCGGTTTAAATATAATAAGTCATTTCCATAACACCCTGTAGATTACTCGTAGACAAGGGCGCATCCAAAAATTCGGTTCGGGGGGTCAAAATTCGTCTTGGGGAGGGGGTCATATAATATAAGGGAAAGCTACGAAATGTAATATGCTGCCGCGTTAGTCCAACCGGTATATGTGTCATTTTTCGTGTTCCATTGTTGGTTTGGGTAAAATTAGTAAAATCAACTAAATTAAACTCCTGGGCAAAATTAACGAAACATTATAAATTTGCCATATTTTTGATGCTATTTTTTTCTGAATTTATGATCCGATTTGAATGATTTTTTTTGCATTGTCGGTTGGTTCCTTGATAATGTCACAGTTTTTGCTGTTTGTGATAAAAATTTTATTTTCGATTTATACTGGGCGTAATAAAAATGCTATGTTTTTTTCCGAAAATTCGTATCACCCTGTGGAGTATACTAGCAACTAAACCTTATAGCAGTTGACATTAAACGGTAGGTCCGTCTTTCCCCAACATTTTCTTTTTTGGTTTACTTCATTATCTCTGTTATTAAAGGAGATACACCGTTTTATAGCGCAAAATGTTTTTATAGACTTTATTATTCAACACATTCGTGGTTAAATTGCTATGGACCTTTTCTGACATTGCAAGCGATGTGTCAATATCGAATACATTATTTGTTATCTGCATAACTGTATAATTTCTGCTCGCTTTGATAAATGAAAACAAAATTAACAAGTTACTTTATTTAATAAAGTAATTACAATATTAAGATTAGGTTTATTAAACAATTTTTCTTTTTTTGGAAACGAGTGAAACATGAAAAGAACAAAAATTAATGGATTAATTAATCGCTTGCAATGCCAGAAAAGGTCCATAGTCTACTTGAAAACATTTAACAATGAATGGGTTGAATAATAAAGTCTATTGAAGCATGTTACGCTATAAAACGGTGTATCTCCTTTAATAACAGAGATAATGAAGTAAACTAAGAAAGAAAATGTTGGAGAAAGATGGACCTACCGTTTAATGTCAACTGAAATATGGTGGTTCGGTTACTAGTATATTCCACAGGGTGATACGAATTTTCGGAAAAAACAGAGCATTTTTATTACACCCAGTATAAATCGAAAATGAAATTTTTATCATAAACAGCAAAAACTATGGCATTATCAAGAAACCAACCTACAATGCAAAAAAAGATAATTCAAATCGGATCATAAATTCAGAAAAAAAATAGCATAAAAAATATGGCAATTTAAAATGTTGCGTTAATTTTGTCCAGGAGTTTATATTGTAAATTTTACAATGAATGTAAATGAAAATAATTTTTGCATAACTCCAGTAGTTAAATGTATGGTACTATTTAATGATGACTATTATTGTCAGTTATATATTTTTATGGTAAAAGTTACTTAATAAGTTTAAATAAAGTGTTGTATAAATACTTTCTTACAAGTATGAAGAGCTGAAATCAGATGCAACGTATCAATCAGAACTCGTTCGTCATAAGGAGAACATTTGGGGTGCTTAAGAGGAAGCATTCCATCGATCACCGAAGTCAGGCGACGTTGGGCACGGTTAGTACTTGGATGGGTGACCGCTTGGGACTAACATATGTCGAAATTTTTACAAAAGATTTTAGTAAATTTTACATAAGATTTTAGTAAATTTTACAAAAATGTAAATGGTTTACTACATATTTTTGTAATTTTTACTGAAAATTTTGCTATAATTTAATGACATTTCTTAATAAAAGTTATTCCATTATGGTTAGTTTTATTATTTTTATAGTAACTTTAATTAAATTTGTATTTCCGTGCGAGTTTTTTGCGTATTGTTCGACAAATTACCAAAATTAAGTTGAGATTTGTGATTGAAGTGACAGCCAATAAGGGTTGGGCGATGTTTAGCGATATTTCAAAAACAACGATGTTTCGTTATCGAGAGTCGATGTTTTGATATCGATGTCTATTATATGAAATATCGATATCAACATCGATGTTCAGATTTTAAGTTTCGATGTTATTTTCTACTGAAACATAGAACAAAAAAATATGTTTTATACACTTTACGTATATAATACATGGTAAAAAGAATATAGTAAAATTATTAAAGTAAAGATTTTATTGAACGATTTTTATTGTATTTTTTTTGTATCCGATTTAATATAAAATATAGTATTAATTAAAAGGTTACCACTAGGATGGGTAACCGCTTGGAAGACCACTTGGGAGACCGCGTGTGAATTTGTCCATACAGTGACGTGAAACGCGGAGAGGAAATTTTGTGTTTATTTATTATATGTACGCGTTGGCTTTTGGCTAATACTTTTTGTGTGTCAATTACGCGATGGATCAGAAAATAATTATAAATTGAATAGTCAAGCAAAACAAATCATAGAAAATATTTACAACATATACAGGGTGTTATGGAAATGACTTATTATATTTAAACCGGCAAATCCTGAGACGAAAATAAATTGAAGAAAAATATCCATAAATGGCGCTTTTAATAATTAAACGAAATATACACTTTATATGAAATCTCAAAATTTACGTGGCCGCTACTTAGGACTTTCACAATCAATAATTTATTGAGGCAGTCTCGAGTCACGAAAGAGGTCAACGCATTATAGGCGGTGTTGTCATATTGCAAAACAATTGTAAACGCACGTGTTTACTCTTTACCACTTCTTTTTCAAACTTTTTAGAAAAAAAAACTACAATTTTAAGGTACATACTCTCTTACCTTCGATCTTATTTTTAAATAATCCGTTTTATAATTAAATTCCAGAAAAAAATAAAACACAAAAAGTATGTTTTGCAACAGAACCAACAGTAGATAATATCACACAAATTTGAAATCACGTCACAACATTTATTATTATGAATTATTTCACAACAGAAAAAAAATCGGGTCATGCAACTAACAAAACGTTTAAAATACGTATACGCCAAGCACGTGGAACCCTCGATAGCGTCATTCCATCCCCGAGTCTCGAAACATACTGGAAACATACGGGTATCCAAGCAATGGTGAGACACGCGGTGTGATCTGACATCACTGTTAGTATACTCTAGCAGCCCATATTGTTGCTAAGTAAATCCAGATGGAATGGCGCGACAGTATGTGGGAAAAAAGGGTTTTTACCCTTAGTATTTAGATATTCAATTAAAAAAAAAGTATAAGTCATTTCCATAACACCCTGTATAAAGATGAAGGGACTAGTAATTAAAAAATAATACCAGTCAGAAGGACATTTTTGAGAAAAAAAAAACTATAGTTTTTATTCAGGAAGAACCCAACTGCGGAATCAACACAGTGCAGTGTATTTATTTATTTTCCACCTAATAAATTATTGATTGGGTACGCCTTTTTTAAGTAGCTTTCTAGCGTGGTTTTTATATAATTTTCCCTCGCTCTTCATACGTGAACGTTCAAATAAAACTGGGCAAACAATAGTAGTTCCGAAGTACAGAAAAAGGCATAGGTAAGAGAGACGGTTCAATTGTAAGGAAATGGGGGTAGTTCGATAAAGCATAGTACAGTTCGACACGCGAGTCTATAGCTACGGGGTATCAGTAAGGGGAAAGCAATATCTGTTAAAACATGGCCGACCCATAGGCGTGCTAATATTATTTTAATAATGTAATAAAAATAGGAAGTTCTTGTAGATAGGTAATTATTTTTATGAAGGTTTAAATAATTACGTTTTACAAGATGCCATTCTTTCAACATGGAAAAAACAGCTACATGGTTAATCGATTAATGACGATTTTTCAGCTTTGGTCGTATTAATGTCAAAGACACGTAAAATATAGTTTGCGACAAATCAGCGAAATATACAAAAAAAACAGTACATACTTTATTCGTCATCTTCATCTTCTTCGCCTTCACTGTCACTATCATCAGTATCACTATCATCAGTCCCAACCTGTATTATAATGGGTTCAATCTCCTCCATCATATAATCAGTTTCCCAAAACTTATTTTCTATATCGATGACATGTCGACAAAACTTTTCCCAATCGACTGCTGTCACCGAGGCAATTGCTTCGTCCAGAAGCTCCCTTAATTTAGAAATACTAAAATCCCCTGATGTATTACGATCTCTAATGAACTGTTTAATTTGAGCCCAAGACATCTCATGCGCCTCAAAGTTTCACGGGAAAACGGAAAGTTTATGTCACTTCTCAGCTGTTGTAGCAACTTTTTTAAGGTTGGGACCATTTTCAGTTCCAAATAAAACTTTTGTATTGTTCTCCTAACAATGCCAAAGTCGAAGCCTTCGATTTTTTCGACAGCAGAGAGACGGGCCCTTTTTTTGCCAGGAGATGACAACAATTGATCAGGGTTATTTTCTTTTCTTTCAGTATCTTCTTTGTGAATGTTTTTTACTGCACCCACGCTTACTCCCGTATACATTGCGACCCTTTCTAGCTTTCGCTTAAGTGGTAATTTTAATGTATTAGTTTGTGATTCATCTTCACACACCCTGTACACGTTGGCAATCACCTCACGGGTTTGACTATGAAGGGTTTTACCACGGGTATATTTATTCATCATTACAGTTTTAAAACAACGAACACTTTTTAAAAAACACAATAAAATAATAACATAAACTATAACACAATATAATATCTCTAGCCCTTTGTATCACTACGCAACTGCATGAGCATATCGGATATCGCCCAAGAACAGCGCAGGCAAATTGGGCGTGTCACCAGCCGTGTGTTGTCATGCTCTGTCTGGGATATCACCTATCAAATTAGCTCTAGCCACCGGTAACCCATGGTTACCGTTGATATTTTTTGATTAGAAGTACTTTAATAAAAAAATATTTAATTTTGCATTTAAATATTAAAATAAATAGTATGAAAAGAAAGTTTTAAGAACATTGAAACTATAATAGAATATTAGTTTCTTATATACTTATGACAATTTATTTTAAATGGGTAAATTTAATTTTAGGGTTTACTTGGTAACATGTTATTAAATTAAAATTTAATAGATGTGACAACATTGTTAACCCAAGAAATTTTTTTGCCTGCATTCCTTTTGTAGCTATAGATAAAGTTGTCGACCTGTAGTAAGTAAAATATCAAACAACTGTAATTAAAGACCGCGTAATTTTGAATAGAGCTAAGGTAATTCCGGGAGATATGCCCCACCGGGAAAGATGCCCCGCTATGTCTAGTTCATGAATTGTATGCAGGATTGCACTACGCGGTGTTTCAGTAAATTGATTCGGTCTAGATGTTCATAAATGTCCGAAAATATTATTTTGTTAGCGCGACGTTAAGTGTTTACAAACAATTTAAGGTAATTATCCTGAGTGAAAGATTAAGAAGGCGGATTTAAAATTGCTCACAAATTTTACCATTTACAGCTCGTCCGATTCTTCATGACAAGGTTGCGACACTGGTTTTTCCCTTTAACGGGAATTAAAGGAATTGAAATAAAATATGAATAAGAATCAAATATCTTAGGGAACGCTGGATTTATTTTAGTGTGAACCGACCCAGTGCTTCATCTAGTGTCACAAAATAACATGCCCGACGGGTGTGAGTCCGTATGCGCCACCGACTTTGGCTAAGAAGCCGGAAATTCCTGCTATTAATGGTGCAGACTGGCTCGGTCCCCACTAAGAAATAACAAACTAAATTTTATTAAAACAAAACATTATTTATTACTTGACTTTGAATGGTGAACTATAAGGTACAATTATAAAATAAAGAAAATATGTTCAATAGAAATTCACTGAAGGTAGGCCCGTACAATATGTCGATCGTACAAGAGGTTAAATGAATTAAAAATAAAAATAAGTTAGTACAACAGCGTGTGATCAACTCAATACAAAAGCAACTACAACAATAATAATAATGTCACCTATACCCGACTTCGGTATTTGATGACACCAAAAATAGTACACGGAAATCGCAAGCAATAATACCTTTATTAATTCAAATGCCTGAAGGGCTAAATAGGAAAATTGTAATCAGTTGACTTAATCGGAATAACTCCGCAAAAAAAAAATAAAACCTGAAAATAAGATATTTAACTCGAGTAACTCGAGTGGCAACAATATACTTATAACGTAACACCGCAAACCTAAAGATAGGGAAATTGATACTGCGTCCCAACACTAGTGATCACTTGGTTTACAAGACCAGATATACGGTGCGTACATTCAACATTAGGTAAAACCAAATATATAAAACACAATACTCGCTTATAGCACTGGTTCAAACAAGGTGAACTCAGTAAATTCAACTGTAATATATATAAATAAGCGCAATATTGTTACTATACTACAAAAGCAAATCAAAATTAATAAAATTAATAAGAGAAAGGTATACGCTTAACTCGGTTGCCCTCTGTCCTCGGACTTGCTAGAGCGGTGGAAGGTTTGCTCCTTACAGCTGTAGACTGCTTAGCCCCAAAAACTCTCTCGCAGGAAAAACTCCCCACAGAAAAAAAATCTCGCAGGACGACCCCACAGGAAGAACTTCCTACCGGAAACACTCCCTTCCGGAAAAACCCTAGAAATCCCAATACGAGCATTAAAATCCAATAAATGAAAAGAAAAGAAATAATCAAAACCCCAATTAATCGCTAACCCCCTCCTGAATATATAAAAACTATTAAAATCCCTTAAAAGAAAATAATCGAACCTCAGCATTAATCGCTACCCCTTACTGAATCAATAAAAATTCCCCCCTCAACACGATTAATACTCCAAAACAAATTAATTTATAACCAATGCAATATATGTAATTAACCCCCCCCCCTTAAATCTTTGATCAGGTAAAACTAATTCAAATAATCAAGTCTACTAAGCACTAAACAGAAAACATTCCAAATTTAACACGTTCTTAGAAATTATATATATATAGCATAAAATGAAAATATCAGAACTAAACCCCTTGACTTACAAAGGAAATATGGATTCCTCATCGCCGTTAAACCACCCTGTATAAAACAATAACTCCCCTTAAAGAAAAATACTAATTCCATGGCATCAAGCACACATTACGGGCCCCAATGATACTATAAATGTTTGAACGTATCTTAATAATTTGTATGTACTATAAGATGAATTTGATACACTTTAACGATGGCGGAAAATATTAAAATTAGTTAAGTATAGTTACCTCTAAGCAGAGGGTAATCTCTCTAGGTGATCTAGGAGCTCGAACAAAAACGAAGCTGAGTCTCCCCAGTGACAAGAACTGTAAAGAAGAAAGCAAGGTATCAAAAAAAACGATCCCTTCCGTAACACGTGGAAATCCACAACTTACCCAGCAAATAAAATCCAAAAGAATTGGTACAAGTAGGCCCACACTAACCAAATAACCAAACGACTCAAAATAGACACTACTTGTTAATTTTTTGGCACAACCGAAACGCCTTCTAGGGCAGGAAAAACTTTCCAAATGTTGTCTCCAAAAACGCTGGTAACTTCGTCGAAGTCACGAGTCAAAAGGAACGATTTTACATGCATTTCTACCAAATTTGCCAGTCGTAAAAAAAAACTAACCCCTTTTTTATAAATGTTTTTAACAAATATGAAATTCCTACCAGAAAATGAGATATCAAGTCGATAAGTGACTGATGGTCGATATCGATACGCTATGAAAGAAAATCTATTTAGTTAAGAAGGAAAGATTATCATCTGAAACAACCATAATGCATGAAACAAGTTACTAAATCTAAGTTACAAAAATCAAAACCCAGAATATACTCCCAAAACTTCATTCAACTTACGTCGTCGATACGTACGAATTGGATCGATTCAAACGCCAATAAACATCCTCCAGCTCCCGTCCTCTGCGCGGTAAAGTGGCTCCATCTGGAACGTTCGCGGCAGCGCACGCAAAGATTCTATGACCCGAGAAATGACAGCAGTCAGATTTAACCCCAAAATTTAATCAAAACAAACCCGGAATAAAACAAAATTTAAGGTAAGAGAATCAAACGTGAAGGTAATCAAATAATTATCCCCAATATACTAATCTGGGTAAAATATTAATCGTAGGACTTTGGTGTCATTTGATCGACCTGTTCAAAAGGTAAACAACCAAGTGAAATGGGAACCTCTGGCCGTGTCTCACCGAATAAATGCAAGGAAACCGGTCGAAACGCTCGAGAAAAACATACAGTAATCGCCGTAATGTCGAAGGCAATCAGGCACCAACTTGGCCTTCTCTATTCCGACAGAGAGCCCGGAATAAAGTTATAAAGTTTGCTACGAGTAACCCTACCAGGTACGCATGAAGTTATACCATCTCTGCATATTAACAAACAAACTGTGGCCCCTGTAATATCTACTAGAATCAGGTCGACAGGTAGAATTCAACAAAAATAAGAAAGTTATTAGCAAAATGATTCGGTTATATATAAGAACTATAGAAATAGACCTCTGCAACGCATTTTAAACAGGAGAAATAAAAATATAGGTATAAATCTATGGTATTTACTTGAAATAAAAACTAAACTGAAGGTAAAAATGACAAATTCCCGTAATGGCAAAAATGACCCGTTACAAACACCCCCTCTCCTTCAACAGGAGGGAAATTTTCTGAAAGAAAATTAACCGACGATGAGAAAAATTCAATCCAAAAAAAAAATACAAATTACGTAACGATATACGTCATAGATATGAACGCTCAAATAATCAGAAAAAAAAAAAAAACTATATATATAAATAATTGTAACCCAAATGTTCCACCAATCAAAAGAACACACACACACTAAGCTAAAAGATACACCCGTGTTTAAAACAACAAAGTGCAACATCAAAGACACAATCGGTAAGGTAGTCAAAATCGGTAAGTCATCTAGTAATGGGAAACTCCCAAACTAAGACACAATCGGTAATAGCGACATAATCGGTAAGTAAATACTAGTAGCGGGCAATTCCCGAACTAAGACACAATCAGTAAACGCAAAATAAACGACTACGAGACCAAGTCAACTAAGCTCAAGTCTCTAGCCAAAATACACTCCGTGTTCGTTTTCTGGACTGAACGTGGAAATAAATTACCAAAAAGGTTTATCTATCTCTAACCAAAACTAAATCAACCAAGCAAACTCAATCAACGAAGCAAAACCAACAAAATGTAGAGATAGAAATTTTAGTTTTCCTCGTACAAATTCCGTCACACGGCCTATAAATATATGACAAGGAAAACTTACCCACTAGACCCAGAATGAAACAACGAAGGTAGTCACAATAAATTATTAAGATCCAAAGACCAAAAAAAAAATACGTAACGATAAGTTACGATAAGTAAAAGTAAAAGTAAAAGATAAGTCACAATAGATAAGAAATAGATCCAAAATGATCGTAATAGGCAAGTAAAAGATAAGTCACAATAGATAAGAAATAGATCCAAAATGATCGTAATAGGTAAGTAAAAGGTAAGTCACAATAGATAAGAAATAGATCCAAAATGATCGTAATAGGTAAGTAAAAGATAAGTCACAATAGATAAGAAATAGATCCAAAATGATCGTAATAGGTAAGTAAAAGGTAAGTCACAATAGATAAGAAATAGATCCAAAATGATCGTAATAGGTAAGTAAAAGGTAAGTCACAATAGATAAATAATGTTTCAAACAGTAAGAGACAGATACGGTAGGTAAATGAATAAAAAAAAAGGAAACCACAAAAAAAAATAAAAGTAACGCGTAACGCAAGAAAAAAAAACTAAGGTAAACTAATAAGCTGAATAAGCTGAAGGCTGAAGTTTCATTAAAAAAATACATTATACAAAGTTTTAACGTTACCGAAACAACTAACATGCTGAAGGCTGATTAACTAACCAAGAGGTAATGTAACCACTGAAGGTGAACCACACTCCTCGTACAAGTAAAAAGATAAGCTAACTGAAGGTCTAACTTATCATCCCAAAAGTAGCGACCCGCAGAAGGCGAAATCTACTACACAAGAAATAGACCTGCTGAAGGCTGATAGTCTATGACTGCACTTGCTAGACTTCTACTAACGCCTAGTTCACGGCACGGAGTTTTTCTAACCGACTAGACCCGAAATTGTCACGTTTCGCGCCGAACAATATCGAGCTTCATCGGAAACCCACTTCCGTTGGATGTAAAAAAAAAAAAATAAAGTACGGAATAAGGGAAAAGTATAAGAAAAAAAAATTCAATGAAGTGAATCACGGAATATCAAAGCTAACTGAAATAACAAGAGAGAATAAGGTAAAAAGTAGAAAAACGAAAATCAATTAATTAAAACACAAAATTTAAGAGAGGATAAAATAGTACTAAACAAATCGTGTAACTTAATGAGCAGTTGGTTTGACAATCATGGAATTACTGGTTTAAGGTTTTCTACATGCCATACTCCTTTAAACTGTCCCTGCAGGTCTTCCAATTCATAGGTGCAAGTTCCAGTTTTTCTTCTAATTTTAAAAGGTCCTAGATATTCGGGAGCTAGTTTTGCACTGTAGTACTTCGCTGCATCGGAAATAGCTTTGTTCTTACGCCAAACTTCTTGTCCTACTACGAATTGATAACCAGGTCGTCGACGAAGGTTATAAGTATGTCGATTCCTTTCTTGTGTAGTCCGAATTCTTTTCCGAACGTCATCGTAAACCTTTTGAAATGTTTCAATTTTGTTTTGGACATGGTCAACTATATTGCTATTTCGCCCTCCTATCATAGTAGAGTAATCCTGACCGTAAAGTTTATGTTCTTTGCCGAAATTTACAAAGTAAGGTGTATATCCGGTAGTTTCATGCTTGGCAGTTCGAATGGCACACGCGATGGATGCTAGGTTCTCATCCCAAGTTCTATGATCACTTTGTTTGATGTAAGACTTAATCATAGTCTTAACTACTCGGTTGACTCTTTCGACAGGGTCGGCTCTAGGATTATACGAGGCGGTGTAGAAAATTTTAACTTTATATTTCTCACACAGGTTTTGAAATTCTTTGGACTTCATGGGCGTTCCGTTGTCACACATCAGGTACTGAGGAGCTCCATACGTCAAAAATACTCCTTCTTCCACGTGCTTAACGAGGGTCTTGGCATTTGCAGCTCTACAAGGAAATATCAATACATATTTGCTGAAATAATCGGAAATGACCAGCGCTTGAGTGTTTCCGCTTTTCGAGCGTGGCATCGGTCCTATAAAATCGAGACTTATAGCTTGAAAAGGTTCCTGAATGTCGGGTCGGTTACCCATATTCCCAGCTGGTCTCTTCTGTTCTACCTTATGCTGTGCGCACGTTCTACAGGATCTGACATAATTGGCTACATAAGATCTCATCTTCGGCCAGTAGAAAGACTCATGCACTCTCCAAAATGTTTTATAAACGCCTACGTGTCCTGATGCAGGGATATCATGGCTACGTTCTAGAATGCCTTTTCTTCTATCGCTCGGGACTACTATCTTCCAGTCATTCGTCGCCGACTCGGGGAGTGAACTTTTTACGTATTTATATAGGATATTGTTTTCTGCTCTCCACACAGGGTACTTCTTCGGGTTTTGTTCTAATCGGATAAACATCTGGTGATACCATTTATCAGTTGAATTAATGAACGACGTAGGGTCACATGCGTCAATAGTTTCTATAGTTACCGGCACTGAACGTGATAAAAAAATCAGGGACTATATGTTCTTTGCCCTTTCGATGTATCAACTCGAAATCATACGGTTGGAGTCTCAATGCCCATCGAGCTAAACGTCCTTGAGGATCTTTCAATCGGTGAAGCCATAGTAACGAATGATGGTCAGTTATTACTTTAAAGTGAGTATGCTCTAAATAGTGCCGTAGCTTCTCTACACTCCAAATGACGGCTAAGCATTCCTTCTCCGTTACCGTTAGTTTTTGTTCTTGTTTTGTTAGTGAGCGTGACAAATAGCTAATAACTCTTTCACCATCCTCAAATTCTTGAGTCAAGACAGAGCCTATTCCATAGGAAGATGCGTCGGTCTGCAAAGTGAATGTTCGGTTAAAATCAGGACAGGATAAAACAGGGGCAGTTACTAAATGTTCTTTTATTTTCGTGAACGACTGTTCACATTCTTCGGTCCAACACCATTTGGAACTTTTCTTAATTAAGTTGGTCAGAGGAGCCATTATTGACGAAAAATTGGGAACGAATCTTCTATACCAGGATGCGGTTCCAGTAAATCTTCGAATTTCATGTACATTTCGCGGTCTTCCAATATTTACAATTGCTTCCACTTTTTCTGGATCTGGTCTGAGGCCAGCGCGATCCACGACATATCCAAGATATTTAAGCTGTGGGAGGCAAAATTTACACTTGTCCAAAGAAACTAGTAAGCCAGCTTCTCGTAGTCTATCAAACACCAAACCCAGTAGACGGAGATGTTCTTCAAAGCTTTCACTTATCAAAATAATATCGTCCAGGTACACTAACACATTGGGCTGCAAGTCTGCTCCTAGGGCTGTGTCGATAATTCGTTGCCATGTAGCTGGGGCGTTGGTCAATCCGAAAGGCATACGTCTGAATTGAAAAAGGCCTCTTCCAGGTACGGTGAATGCTGTTAATTCCTTAGAACTTTCACTTAAAGGTACTTGCCAAAATGCCGATTTGATGTCGATGCTGCTCAAATATTTGGCGTTGCGAAGATTGCTCAAAATAGCCGAAATGTACGGAATTGGGTAGCTGTCTTTCTTGGTAAGCTTGTTTAAAAGGCGAAAGTCACAACAGAAGCGATAAGTGTCGTCCTTTTTGCGTGCCAAACAAACTGGGCTAGACCAAGGACTCTTCGAAGGTTCAATGACACCCAATGCTAACATTTCGTTCAATGCCTCATCGATGATTTTCTGTTTGAACGGGCAAACTGGATAATATCGTTGTTTGACGGGCTTAGTACCAGCCTCTACTTCAATATCATGCTCTGCTGTGTTACAACATCCTAAACCATCTCCCATCCGTGACAGTTTTTCTTTCACTAACAGGTCCAATCGTTCTTGTTGATTAGGTGACAAGGTAGTTTCATCTTGAATGCTACAAATGGTAGGAAGCTCATCATTGTCAGAAAACTGCCATACGTCTTGTCTTAGGTCAGGAACAATTCCCATAGCTAACCAGAAATCCACTCCCAGAATTAATTTATGTGATAGTTCTGGTAGAACTAAAATATCTATTATTCGGGTTTTATCTTTTAAAGTGATAGGGACTTGAATGTAACCCGTGCTGACACAAGATTGACCGTTGGCCACAGTACAATGAACGGTTTGTCTCTGAAGCTTCAATCCTAAACTCTGCAACATTTCGTAGCCTGGTAATCCTACCAAGGTTCTGGATGCTCCGCTGTCTAATAATCCGAGGACAGACATTCCTAAGATCGATAGCTTGATATAAGGTCGCTGATCGCCAGTAGCATGAGAGAGAATGAAATCCAAAACAGCCTTACTATCCAAATTAGATGCGGGTGCCGTATCAGTAGTAATGGAGGATATCCGACGGCCTAACAAGGATTCCTCCGCGCTCCGTTTCCCGAAGGCGAACATTTGGGACAGCTGCGTATTGTGACATTGGGATGGCCACATTTGAAGCAATGCATTTTGCGTGGTCTAGTGCAATCTTTGTTCATATGTCCAGCACCTTGACAATTCCAACACACCAAATTCACTCTTCGATTGCCAGTTGTCTGCGACACTTCCATAACTGAAGGGCGTTCTCGGTCTGTGAAGGTTTCAACAAAGGCAAAGTCCGGTTCCACTAGATTTACTTTACGGCGAGCAGGCGCCACGTAATGTTCAGCTCTATACTTTTTCTGCTCTAGCTTTAAACATTCATGCTCCAATTCTTCTATGGTTTTTACCACTGGTAGCTGCGTGGTGTAAAACGGTGCCAAATTTCGTGTTAAAATGTCCAGCTGTGCTTGAGTTGGGACATTACCATATCGTCTAAATAACGCGTTCATCGTGGACAAATAGTCTACTATAGACTCTGACGGATCCTGTGTACGATCTAATAATTCACGGAATAACCTGGCTTTGTAATCCGGTGGCTCGTAATGTTCTCGTAAGAGTTCCGAAAGCTCGTACCAATCATTGCATCTGGTTCTATTCGCACGATACCAGTTCAAGGCTTTGCCGGTAAACAAATCAATAGCTGAGTCGTATAGGTCCTTCTCGGTAGCATGTCGTGCTATCCGAAGTTCTTCAGCTCGTTCTAAAAAAGCATGGACGGTCATCTGTTTGAACTCTCCTGAAAATGTTAAACCCCATTTTTGTACTGGCACAAATCTAGAAGGTCCAGCCATAGATGAAGAAACTCTGGGAGTTGCAGAAGTCACTGGAGGTAAATTATTAGCCTGTTGAGAATGAACTGAGTTGAGGTCCTCATCAATTGGGTCCACACGAGTGTTTTCCAACAGCATACTTAAATTCGGGTCTATTTTCGAAATAGTTTCCAGCCGGCTCAAGGCAGTGAGGATCTCTGTTAATAAATTCGATTTAATTTGTTTCCCTTCCTCAATCAAGCTGTGAGCAGGAATACGATCTACTCTTCTCAACAAGTGAACTAGTCTGGACTGATGACGCGCAAACTTCTTCAAGGCATCTCCTGCGCCAATCGTTCCAAAAGTGGAGGTAATTTGCTCGAGGGTCGTAGTAATGAAGTCGAACTCCTCCTTCGTATCTCTGTCGTAATCGGGATAAGTAAGGCTTTTACCTTGCTTCTCCAGCTTGAGGAGTGGTCTCAAGGTACTACGGAGGTCTTCTACTGTTCTTGTGTCATCCGCCGTTATACCTCGTACTTCGAGTTCGTACATAAGCATGTCCTTTCTCAAGTAGTTAATCTCCATTTTGTAATCCATGATGGTCAAATTACAATCAACACTTAAATAAAAGTTACACACAAAAAAAAACTAAAAGTCACTAAGTTATGCACACGGCACTCCAAAAAAAAAATTGAATCAAAAGGGTGCAGTGCACGTAAGCACTAAAATCACCAATAAACTCGATAAAAAAAAAATACGCACCTACTCCGTACCGTATCAGTCCAAACTTACTTTTACTTTACTCAAAAATCAAAAATAAGAAAAAAAAATATTCAAAATATACGTAGTCAAGTATTTCCAAAATATAAAAACAAATAGATAAATAATCAAATAATGCCCTGTATTAGGTTGATCACCTTTACACTTAACCTCTTTTGCCTAAAACTGGCCCTTACACGTTAGGCGCCAAATTTGCGACACTGGTTTTTCCCTTTAACGGGAATTAAAGGAATTGAAATAAAATATGAATAAGAATCAAATATCTTAGGGAACGCTGGATTTATTTTAGTGTGAACCGACCCAGTGCTTCATCTAGTGTCACAAAATAACATGCCCGACGGGTGTGAGTCCGTATGCGCCACCGACTTTGGCTAAGAAGCCGGAAATTCCTGCTATTAATGGTGCAGACTGGCTCGGTCCCCACTAAGAAATAACAAACTAAATTTTATTAAAACAAAACATTATTTATTACTTGACTTTGAATGGTGAACTATAAGGTACAATTATAAAATAAAGAAAATATGTTCAATAGAAATTCACTGAAGGTAGGCCCGTACAATATGTCGATCGTACAAGAGGTTAAATGAATTAAAAATAAAAATAAGTTAGTACAACAGCGTGTGATCAACTCAATACAAAAGCAACTACAACAATAATAATAATGTCACCTATACCCGACTTCGGTATTTGATGACACCAAAAATAGTACACGGAAATCGCAAGCAATAATACCTTTATTAATTCAAATGCCTGAAGGGCTAAATAGGAAAATTGTAATCAGTTGACTTAATCGGAATAACTCCGCAAAAAAAAAAATAAAACCTGAAAATAAGATATTTAACTCGAGTAACTCGAGTGGCAACAATATACTTATAACGTAACACCGCAAACCTAAAGATAGGGAAATTGATACTGCGTCCCAACACTAGTGATCACTTGGTTTACAAGACCAGATATACGGTGCGTACATTCAACATTAGGTAAAACCAAATATATAAAACACAATACTCGCTTATAGCACTGGTTCAAACAAGGTGAACTCAGTAAATTCAACTGTAATATATATAAATAAGCGCAATATTGTTACTATACTACAAAAGCAAATCAAAATTAATAAAATTAATAAGAGAAAGGTATACGCTTAACTCGGTTGCCCTCTGTCCTCGGACTTGCTAGAGCGGTGGAAGGTTTGCTCCTTACAGCTGTAGACTGCTTAGCCCCAAAAACTCTCTCGCAGGAAAAACTCCCCACAGAAAAAAAATCTCGCAGGACGACCCCACAGGAAGAACTTCCTACCGGAAACACTCCCTTCCGGAAAAACCCTAGAAATCCCAATACGAGCATTAAAATCCAATAAATGAAAAGAAAAGAAATAATCAAAACCCCAATTAATCGCTAACCCCCTCCTGAATATATAAAAACTATTAAAATCCCTTAAAAGAAAATAATCGAACCTCAGCATTAATCGCTACCCCTTACTGAATCAATAAAAATTCCCCCCTCAACACGATTAATACTCCAAAACAAATTAATTTATAACCAATGCAATATATGTAATTAACCCCCCCCCCTTAAATCTTTGATCAGGTAAAACTAATTCAAATAATCAAGTCTACTAAGCACTAAACAGAAAACATTCCAAATTTAACACGTTCTTAGAAATTATATATATATAGCATAAAATGAAAATATCAGAACTAAACCCCTTGACTTACAAAGGAAATATGGATTCCTCATCGCCGTTAAACCACCCTGTATAAAACAATAACTCCCCTTAAAGAAAAATACTAATTCCATGGCATCAAGCACACATTACGGGCCCCAATGATACTATAAATGTTTGAACGTATCTTAATAATTTGTATGTACTATAAGATGAATTTGATACACTTTAACGATGGCGGAAAATATTAAAATTAGTTAAGTATAGTTACCTCTAAGCAGAGGGTAATCTCTCTAGGTGATCTAGGAGCTCGAACAAAAACGAAGCTGAGTCTCCCCAGTGACAAGAACTGTAAAGAAGAAAGCAAGGTATCAAAAAAAACGATCCCTTCCGTAACACGTGGAAATCCACAACTTACCCAGCAAATAAAATCCAAAAGAATTGGTACAAGTAGGCCCACACTAACCAAATAACCAAACGACTCAAAATAGACACTACTTGTTAATTTTTTGGCACAACCGAAACGCCTTCTAGGGCAGGAAAAACTTTCCAAATGTTGTCTCCAAAAACGCTGGTAACTTCGTCGAAGTCACGAGTCAAAAGGAACGATTTTACATGCATTTCTACCAAATTTGCCAGTCGTAAAAAAAAACTAACCCCTTTTTTATAAATGTTTTTAACAAATATGAAATTCCTACCAGAAAATGAGATATCAAGTCGATAAGTGACTGATGGTCGATATCGATACGCTATGAAAGAAAATCTATTTAGTTAAGAAGGAAAGATTATCATCTGAAACAACCATAATGCATGAAACAAGTTACTAAATCTAAGTTACAAAAATCAAAACCCAGAATATACTCCCAAAACTTCATTCAACTTACGTCGTCGATACGTACGAATTGGATCGATTCAAACGCCAATAAACATCCTCCAGCTCCCGTCCTCTGCGCGGTAAAGTGGCTCCATCTGGAACGTTCGCGGCAGCGCACGCAAAGATTCTATGACCCGAGAAATGACAGCAGTCAGATTTAACCCCAAAATTTAATCAAAACAAACCCGGAATAAAACAAAATTTAAGGTAAGAGAATCAAACGTGAAGGTAATCAAATAATTATCCCCAATATACTAATCTGGGTAAAATATTAATCGTAGGACTTTGGTGTCATTTGATCGACCTGTTCAAAAGGTAAACAACCAAGTGAAATGGGAACCTCTGGCCGTGTCTCACCGAATAAATGCAAGGAAACCGGTCGAAACGCTCGAGAAAAACATACAGTAATCGCCGTAATGTCGAAGGCAATCAGGCACCAACTTGGCCTTCTCTATTCCGACAGAGAGCCCGGAATAAAGTTATAAAGTTTGCTACGAGTAACCCTACCAGGTACGCATGAAGTTATACCATCTCTGCATATTAACAAACAAACTGTGGCCCCTGTAATATCTACTAGAATCAGGTCGACAGGTAGAATTCAACAAAAATAAGAAAGTTATTAGCAAAATGATTCGGTTATATATAAGAACTATAGAAATAGACCTCTGCAACGCATTTTAAACAGGAGAAATAAAAATATAGGTATAAATCTATGGTATTTACTTGAAATAAAAACTAAACTGAAGGTAAAAATGACAAATTCCCGTAATGGCAAAAATGACCCGTTACAAGGTGTCTGATGTATTCAGGAAAATGTAATTTTTTATAGAAGAGGGGGAAAGCTACACAAAAAGCGAAAACAGTTCAAAAACGTCTCAATCTAAGTTTTCATTGCTTATGTTTGATGGGGCATCACTCTCTACTGATGGGGGCATCTCATCCGGATCAGCGGGAGAGATGACCAAATTATTTTGAGTTTTTTATGTACGGCGTACGAACGGCGTTTATATTTTGTACTTAGTGAAACTTCAGAATGTTGTTTTATATTTGTTTTAATGATAAAAACAAAACTGTATTTTCTAGAGACTTTTCATTTTATGTAGGGCAACAGTCCCGGAATTACGATATAATAGTACGTTACGTATCAAGGGCCGAAAAGAGGCTTTTACGAACGAGATGCAGAGATGGCCGAGCCGAAGGTGAGGGAGGCCACCGCACGAGTCCGGAAAAGCCTCCGACGGCCCGAGATATGTACCGTATTTTTTTTACAGGTGCTCTGAAGCTTTGATGCCAAATAAATAAAGAAATTCTTCAGACAGTTTTCCTGTCTACATGACATAAAACACTCGCGCATGGAGAATGTAAATATCTATTTATTATTTTTGACAAATAGGCTCGGTGGCCTAGTGGTATAGCGTACGCCTTGTGATCTGGGAGTCGCGGGTTCAAATCCCGCACTCGGCATCTCTGGTTTTATTTATTTTTTTACAAGTACCCGAGTCTTTGAGGCCATATAAATAAAGAAATTCTTCAGACATTTTTCTAAAACATCTTTGAAAAATTAACTGCCAATTTAATTTATATATAATCCGCTATTTATTATCGCTTGTAGTTTGGCTCGGTAGGTATAGTGTCCGCCTGGCGATCAGAGGGTCGCGGGTTCAAATCCCGCACCGACAATTCTGGTTTTATTTATTTATGAGCACATGGTGACTCGATACTTTCCCGCCCGCTCTCTTGGAAAACGCAAATTTCGGTGAAGAGAGCATGCATGAAAAGAGGCACTTTCGGGGCACATGTAAAAAAATAAATAGTACATTACGTATCAAGGGACAAAAAGAGGCTTTTACGGACGGCCCGAGACATGTACCGTACTTTTCTTTACAAGTGCTCCGAGTCTTCGAGGCCAAATAAATAAAGAAATTCTTCAGATATTTTTCTAAAACGTCTTTGAAAAATTAACTGCAAATTCAATTTATATATACAGGATGTCTTTTTAAAACCCGAACTCGCGATTTCGAAGCGTTACATTTTTCGATTTGTCGGAGTTCAGGATTAATTCGAATAAAAAAATGTTTAGGACGAAAGTTGCTTGTTTTTTAATGAAGGTTCGGAACCTGCGAGGAGAAAAAAAATCGGGTACCCATTTTAAAAAAAGTTCACCTGCGCAGGACACCACCTGAACCCCGCAGGTGAAAAAAACCTACGCCATTCGATTGCCCCCCCCCCCCCAAAAAAAAAACTACGAAAATTATCTGAGGAGGTCGAAATCAAAAAAATGCAATCTGAGCGAGAAAAAAGGATGTTCGGGTTTTAAAAAGACACCCGGTATATAATCCGCTATTTATTATCGTTGGTATGTATAGCTCGGTGGCCTAGTGGCAGAGTGTACGCCTGGCGATCTGAGAGTCGCGGGTTCAAATCCCGTACTCGACATCTCTGGTTTTATTTATCAGTTAAAAAAAACTATGAGGAGCGGGCAGTACATGTTGATACGAAGCGGGCGGGAAAATCTTTCCTGCCCGCTTCGATACTTTCCCGCCCGCTCTCACGAAAAGGTCTGGAAATCGCAAAAGAGGCACTTTGGCGGCCCTTGTAAAAAAAAAATAAAGTTTTAACCTAATTGCAATTAGTAACCTTTTAGAATACCAGGAAACACATAATAGGTACAGCAAAATTATATTTTTACAAAACTATATTATTGTACTAGTGCAGTAATGTGAACTTGACCGCATTTCTACGGGAACAATCTAACTGTTGATGTTGTAGGAAACACTCTTTTAGTCTAACCTTATCAGCCCAAAAATCAAGCCAGTGACACGTACGGTCCGCGGTATGCGTTCTCCCCTTTATTATCGATTGCGAGTCGTCTAGCCCTTTCGAAAAGGGTGTTTTTGGTTACCCTTCGTGCCCTTTAAGGTCCGCTCGTCCTCTTGTTAACTTATACCTTGTAAAATACCCTGCTACAGAAAAAGCGATTTTGCTGGTGAATACATAATGCAAGAGAAAAAAACTCATGATATTTTACTGATTTATTTGATAGAATAGACTATTTCGTATAAAAAGAACGCTAAATTATAAATTGTAAAGTCGTAAGGGCAATTTGCAGTAACATTTGTAATGATAAGTTGGGACAAATTATTAATTTATAGGTAGTTAGTTTTGGGTTTCGGTCACTTTGAAATGAAATTCAAGTATTTGGTTTACGTTTCGGTTTATTGTACTAAACCATCTTCAGAACTTTTCCCCTTCCGTTTTGCGCTTAATAAATTATAGGTAACTCTAAACGTTCTTCTTATCAGCGCGTTTCACGTAAGACGTTTTTGATAACCCCCGTATAACCAAGTTTCCCCTTAAGTTTTATTTGAATTTAATTTAATCAGATTATTAAGTAGACGGCTATTTTTTGGAAATTTAATTTTGTCCCCATTTTTGAATTCTATCCAGAGGTGAATTTCCCACCCAGGAATTATTTATTTAGAGCCAATCTAACTTTCTTAATCATTAAATTTTGAATATATGTGTGAGTGCTGGTCGACACTATCAGTAATGTCGCCAGTCTTGATAAGTAATGAAAAAATCCACCGCAATCTAAAGGCTTACTTAATTAGTTTTTACGAACACTGTTCTTTACGATTACGATTTCGATTATTTTTGTAATGTCAGGGATGCCAGGCGTAATGCCATTGCCGACTTGACACGCACGTGTCAGTCGGTCTTGGTTGGGCCCACCATCCTTTCCCCGCTAACTGGAAGCTGTCAGCAGTCCACCAGAGCGCATGAAGAAATGAGGCCAATAATTTTGTCTAAGACAGAATGAATGATTTTAATTTGAAGTATAGTTGTTTGAACGTAGGCCTAACTTTTGTTCAAGCTATACTTATTGTTGTATTGGCTCGGGCATGTCCAATGGATACAAGAACAATGCAAGTTATTATATTGAACACGGAGGGCTTTTACTTATTTAATTTTATTGTCTGTTGTCATTGAGGATTATTTAAGGGTTAGTCCTTTCGTCAGTTGAGTAACGCGACCCGAAGTACTCGTAGTTAATTATTTACATTTTTTTGTACAATAGAAAACTACCCTAAGCTAATATTTTTTCTCAACTAAAGAGATCTCAACTACCCTATAGTGTCCAAAACTTTTTGAACTGTGGTAGAGGCTTATTAATACTAACTTAAGATATTTCATTGTTTTAGGACTAATAATAATTTTAGTTACCGTCATTTCTTGTAGAACTTATTCCGGACTCAGAATGTTACAATCGGGTGAATTGTATTTCCAGTTCAGACTTATTTATACTCGCACGGACGGCTACGAGTTTTCGCAGATCAATTTTGGTTTATTTATACTCGCCCCTAAATACACGAGTGTTCGAAGATATTTAGGTTTTTATTTATACTCGCACCAAATCACGAGTGTTTGAAGATATTCCGGAGTTCTTTATACTCGCACTGAAACATTTGAGTGTTGGAAGAGATTAAAGCGTTATTTATACTCGCACGAAACTACGAGTGTTTGAAATTAAATTTTACTGAGGGAAAGATCCGCGGGTGACTATTCTCGGAATTTTTGGTGACGGACACTCTAAAACCTGTAGCCGAAATACGGATCCCCTTCTTACGTAAAAAGCCAGTTTTACAACAAACTATTCATTAGAAATCAAGAAAAAAAGCATATAAATAAAATAGAAAGAAACAACATTTTTGATGGCGTTTGTTCGGGTTTGTTCGAAACCCAAAACTAACTAAGTACCTATAATTTGAAGAACCGGCAAAGAAAACAAAACAGTAATTATCATTAATAGTAAAAGATAATTCATTTTTTTTAATAATCTGTTTTCAACGCGTTACTAAGCCATAAGTATATTTTACATCGACAGCCTCAAATTATCCTGGATAAGCATTAAGTATAGTGATAAAATTAGGACATATACAGGATGTCACATTAAGGATAAGGTAAGGTCCAGACGGGTTTCTGATCAGATTGTACAGGACTATTAATAGATTAATAGATGGCGCTTGACAAAACTTCTTCTCTGATGGTATAGAAAGGATGTATACCATTCCTATACCTTGAATTTCCTTGTGTTTGTATACGGATTCTAAACGTTGAGCTATTTCCTGTTTAATAATAAGGTGATAAATTTAACAGATTGGCGTTTTTCTCTGTGTGTTGTGATGTGATTTCAAATTTGTGTCATATTACTATTGATTGTGTTGCAAAACATACATTTTTCGCCGTCATGTGGGAAGAATTGTTCAGAAAGACACAACGAAAAAGTGTTAAATAGTATTTTGTCTAAAGTGTTTGCCGTTTAATTATGACAACACCGGACAACATTCACTGACGTCTTTTGAGACGTGATCTACCCCAGTGTTTGTTGACATCTCTGGCCAGTGCTTGCCAGATTACTAATGAAAAATGTAATTAATACAATACTTTATAGGAAATCGTACAATGAAATCTCTAATCTCTAATAATTTTACTATAGCGTTTGTTGAATTTAATATACAACATGTCCAAGATAAGGAGGGCCACTACAGGAATCTCGGAAACCGTAAGAGATACGAAGTCGGTTAAATGGAGGTAAAGTTGCGCATTTACGTGCCTAATAATATGCCGTTTAGAAAGTTTTAAAATTCCGAGTAGTTCCGGAGATATCCGGAAAAAAACGAAATTCTGAAAAACGTTTTATGGTTTTCCTGGGTTTTTTTGAGATCGAATTCTAAAGTAAATTGCACTTATACATTTCGACTTTTTCCGCTCTATCTAACAGGGTTAATTATTTTGTAATCCGACGAGTCGTCTTCGAAGGGCCATTATCAACTTTCTTTTTTGTAAACACGGTTTTTCTGATATTGAAATTTAAGAGCTTTTTTTCCTCCGAATGCAACAATACATCAGGAAATTTTGGGATACGGTCCTGTATTTCTTCTAATTTTATATATAATATCTCATAAGTAAGATCTAAATTTTTTACTTATGTTGGACTAGTTCAATAAATAACAAATAATTTAATAATAAACCATTTACATTACTAATTACCACGATCGGAATTTTGGCTTAATTTAGAAACAAAAGATAAATAATTAACAAAACGCATGTATACATTATATTTCGAAGGCGTATTCGTTAGAATAATCAAACGATGAGAAAATATTTATCAAGCATTTTACAAAATATAATTAGTATGAAAACATGTTATAAAATCAGTATATCATAAATCAACACCTATAGAAGAAAAATTTGTTTTTCCCGATCGTCTGATAAGTGTTTTTCACTCAAAATATTGTCGAGTATTTTCCGATATCGAGATATCACCGATCTGTCAAACACACCGCCATGTTTTAATGGGCCTGTTGTTGTATTCCGAGTTATTATGAAAAATTAATAAAGCACTTTTAATATTTTCAATATTCGTATTGCGTAGGTACACACTGCGAAAGTTTTCATAAAACAGGAACAGGGGCAACAATTTGGAAAAATACTGTTAGTCGGTTGCCGAGAGCGATGCCATCAAGAATTGACAAGACTGACAGAATATCGAGAAAATTTGACCTGGATTTTTTGTGATACAACAAAAGTTCACGTGGGTGTTGTTTTCGCTAAATTAAAAATTTACAAATTTAAACTATGTACAAAAATAATATATTGTTTTGCAGTGATGAAAATAACATCTTTTTGCGAGTGCGATACAGTTCGATAAGCGAGTCTATAGCTACGCGGTATCGGTAAGGGGAAGCAATATCTTTTAAAACATGGCCGAGTCATGGGCGTGCTATTATTATCTTAATAATGTAATAATATATATATGTTTCATGGCATGAATATATTTGTATCACCAGTGCAATATATTAGGCCTTTTATTAATATTCCTCGCTTATTTTGGCATTTTCGCCAATAAATTCCATTTGATTTCAAAATGTACTTCAAAGTTTCACGGGAAAACGGAGAGTTTATGTCCCTTCTCAGCTATTGTAGCAACTTTTTTAAGGTTGGAACCACATTTAGTTCCAAATAAAACTTTTATATTGTTCTCCTATCAATGCTAAAGTCGAAGCCTTCGATTTTTCCGACAGCAGAGAGACAGGCCCTTTTTTTACAGGAGATAGCAACAATTGATCCGGGTTGTTTTCTTTCCATTCAGTATCTTCTTTGTGAATGTTTTTTACTGCACCCACGCTTACTTCCGTATACATTGCGACCCTTCCTAGCTTACGCTTAAGTGGCAATTTATATGTATTAATTTGTGATTCTCTTCACACACCCTGTACACATTGGCAATCCCTTCACGGGTTTGACTATGAAGGGTTTTACCAGGGTATATTCATTCATTATCACAGTTTTAAAACAAACCCTATCACTACGTAACTGGATGAAGCATATTGGACATCGCCGAATAACAACGCTGGCACAATATGCGTGTCACCAGACGCGTGATGTCATCCTCTGTCTGGGATATAACCTATCAAATTAGCTCTAGCCACCGGTTACCCATGGTTATCGTTGATATTGCACCATGTTGCCCTATTTTTAGATTAGAAGTATTTTAATAAAAAAATATTTTATTTTGCATTTAACTATTAAAATAAATAGTATGAAAAGAAAGTTTTAAGAACATTGAAACTATAATAGAATATTAGTTTCTTATACATGGTGCACCAAGTAAAGTGGCCTATTAGAAGTATCTCGAGAACTGAATGAGATTTTATTTTGAAAATTTGGTTGTAGCTATAAGAGATGGTTATAAGAGATGGAATTTGAAATGAATTACCCTATAAATTATATATTTTTTGGAATTTAGGTAAAAATCTAAAACAGTTTTATGTATAATATCATATACCTATCTTTAAGAGTTTTTGAATTTTAAATAATCTTGTGATTTTTAACGCCATATCGAGACCTGAAAAGAAAATCATATCTTTTTAGCGGTTACAGCTAGAAAGCTAAAGTGACAATAGTTTCACAAGACCATCAAAATTTTATTATTTTGAACAGTATTTAATTAGCTTTATACAGGGCGTCTCCATCACAATATTTCTGAGGGAGATGAATTATTGCAAGAATTTTCTTTTTTTTAAATGCATATCTATATAATTAGCAAAACATATCAAATACAGGGTGTATTTGATATGTTTTGCTAATGGAGGAGAATTTTCTATCTAATGCTATTAAATATTTTTATACCTATCTTCAATATTTACTTATAGCGAAATTTAAAAATTATCTTATAAAAATATATTTTTTGGGACATTCATGAACTGTATAAAACTAATTAAATACTGTTCAAAATAATACATTTTTGATGGTCTTGTGAAACTATTGTCAAAATTTCAGCTTTCTAGCTGTAACCGCTAAAAAGATATGATTTTCTTTTCAGGTCCCAATACGGCGTTAAAAAATCACAAGATTATTTATAATTCAAAAACTCTTAAAGATAGGTATATGATATTATACATAAAACTGTTCTAGATTTTTACCTAGATTCCAAAAAAAAATTATATATAGGGTAATTCATTTCAAATTCCGAAGTTGCTATCACTTTCGGTATGATCCCGCAACACCGCATCATCGAAAATATTTTAGAAACGTAGAAAACCATCTCTTATAGCTACAACCAAATTTTCAAAATGAAATCTCATTCAGTTCTCGAGATACTTCTAATAGGCCACTTTACTTGGTGCACCCTGTATACTTATGACAATTTACTTTAAATGGGTTTACTTGGTAACATGTTATTAAATAAAAATTTAATATATGTGACAACATTGTTATCCCAAGAAATTTTTTTGCCCGCATTGCAAAAAAATTTCTACACGGAAAAAAGACTATAGTAAAGATTTTATTGTACGATTTCCTATGAAATATTGTATTAATTACAATTCATCAGCGATCATCAATGTGGTTTTCGGAAGTCCAGATCAACTGGAGATCTTCTAGCCTATGTCACCCATCTTTGGAACAACGCAATCGAACATCATGGGGAGTCTCGGGTGGTTGCACACTGCGATCCTATGGTATGCCCAGTCGATTCTGTGCATGGTTGTCTAGCTTTCTTAAGGACCCCTCTTTGCAAGTGGCGATTGACGGATTTCTCTCAGACACCTTCACCATCAATGCCGGTGTTCCTCAAGGGTCCATATTGTCTCCCACTCTCTTCTTACTCTACATTAACGACCTTCTAGTGAAAACTAAAAATCCGATATTTAGTTTTGCTGACGATAGCACACTTATCTCATCTTTCTCTTTGAATGCGCAAACATCGGCTGCCGACGCACATCTTCGCAGACAGCATGAAGTATCACGCCTCAACAAAGACCTGGAAGAAATTTTGGCTTGGGGCGACAGTAACCAAGTCGAATTTAACTCTAAAAAAACCCAGGCAGCAGTTTTCTCTACGAAAATAGTCATGGCCGGACACGCAATCCCACTGGCTTCATCTATTAATTTGCTGGGCGTCAATCTGGGAAGAAATATATGTTGTGGCAATCGCCAAGATAGCTTCTCAGAAGCTTGGTGTGCTCTTCGGAACCAGAAAGTTGTACACACCTCAACAACTTTTGACACTATACAAAGCCCAGATTCGACCATCACTAGAATACTGCTCTCATGTCTGGAGCTCTGCACGCAAACATACTCTTCGGCTACTGGATTCCATCGAAAGGAGGGCCATTCGTCTGATTGGAGGATTGGAGACCAGGAGCTGCCGAAGAACCTCGACAGCCTAGAACATCGAAGACAGGTTGGAGATTTGACTCTCTTTTACAGATATTTTCATGGAAAGTGCTCGGATGACCTTGCCCTCTTAATTCCACCCAGAGCGGTGAATAGCAGAAATACACGACGAACCACTGCCGGTCATCCATATGTTGTTAAGCTTAGTACTCCTCGAACTTTATTATTTAAGAATTCTTTCATCTGGAGGACTTCATCCTTATGGAACGACCTTCCCGAGGTCGTTTTTTCCAACTAATATAACCTCCAACGATTCAAAACCAACGTGAATCGCTTTTTGCGCACACGAACCACTCCCAGAGTGCCCTAAAGGATTTTTTCTGTAGTGCTTGTGTTTCATCATAAAAATAAAAATAAAAAATTATGAAGTTTACGTGATCCAAAAAATTTTTCGAAGGCGATTTCGCCTGCAGAGGGCTTAGCTTAACAAACCCGAACAAACCCCCCCACACAATCTATTCCTAGCACCGTCATTGGTTGGCGGTATACTGTCACCAAAGACTGGCGTGGCTACTGAAAAACAGCTTACATCGAGCTAAAGTAAGTAGCTATTTCATACAACATACCAAAATATTAATTAGACATACCTTGTATGCATTACCCAGGGTATAAAGTAACATATTATGTCCTATTACGGAGAGTGGAAACGTTAAAGCATCCTTAGCAATTAAGTTGGAAATTTCATTCTTATGCTGTATTATGGAGCGTATTTCAGGAAAATATTTGTCCATATACAGGGTGGCCCAAAAAAGTGTGACAACATAAAGTAGTATTTTTTTTAAATGGGATACCCACCCAGGCTTTTATTCCATATTTAGGTTCGTATTAGTGTCCTCTATTATTACATAAAATATTATTTGATTTGCTTGGGTAGTTTAAGAGCAATAAATTAAAAACTAAAAAAAAAGTTTTGGAGTCCTGGAGAGAAAAATCAAAAAAAAAAACATTCTAAAAATATGTTTTTAACCACAGCATTAGGTGAGATTTATGACAATTTATCTAAAGATAGTATGAAAGTAATAGTATTTATCTATTTTATACACAGTGTTCATAATAAGGTTTCGAAAACGACGCATTTCAAAATCATTTTCTTCAAGATTTTCAAACGGAACACCCTGTATATTATTTGGGTATTGGAGTAAAATTCATAACCACTAAGCTATTTCCAGCCGATTTCGAAATAATTCCAAATTTCATAAATGATGTTGTTTAAATGCCATAGCCGCTTTGACTAATAACTGTAAACTACAGTAAATGTTCCTACTCTGTAATTGGTTCTGCCGTAGAGTTTGTAAATAAATAAATAAATGTCTTATATTTTGATCTATGTACGAGGAAGCACGTTCTTGAAAAGATCTGTCTACACCTCTTATTATCATTTCAGATGAAATACCAGAACAACGGTAATGGTCAATCATAAAAACCATCTCAGGCATTGAAATAAAATAGGGATTCTTATGTTAATTATAGTTCGACTAGTCCTTTAACTAACAAATTGTTATTCAGGGCGAATAAATTATAATGAGAAATCAAAATGAATTTTATTGGTTGGTTGAAATGATCTTTGTGCTTGGTGGGAACGAAAAAAAATGTTTCTTAGGAAGGAGTCATGTTACGTCACGTTATCCAGAACATGACATTTTTATAGGGACGCTAGTTTTTTGCCTGCAGTGTTGTGGGATGTAAACAGATATTTTCAAGAAGGTATTTACTTGTGGACAGATCAAAGTGGAAGACATTTTGAATATTTATTCAGTTTACACTTATTAGTCAAGGCGTCTATTGTATTTAAACAACATAATTTATGAATTTTGCAATTTTTTCGAAAACAGCTGGAAATAAGTTATATGCTGCTATCGTTATATCGAACTTCGATCGATAGTTTTCCACCTCTTTCTCATCGTAATTTTTTTGGGATTAGTCCCGGGATCCAGGGATTGGATTAGATACTCTTTATCCCGAGAATCCCGGGATTGGAGCAAAGCTTCGGGGCTGGCACCCCTCCTAGAAAGATAACGTGACTATACAGGGTGTTCTTTAATGACGTGCTAATAATTCAGGGTGTGATTCCTTAGGTTATTTTATAAAGAAAAGTTCATATGAACATATGTCCGCAACGGCTTAAATATTTTGCTACAGGGTGTTGAATTTTTATTTCTTAAATGGTTATTTTTTAATATCTCCGAAAGTACTATAGACATTACTTTCAATTTTGGTATGTGTTAATAGGATATAGAACCACAAATTTTAGTTAGAAAAGTTATTCAATTGTTCCACCAGTGGCGTCCCTGCAAACATGTCCTCTGATATTTTTTGCAAAAAAATGGTACGCCACTGACATTTTTCCTAGTTGATATTTTTTCTGATTAGCCTGGTTAATTCTACATGAAAACGGTCTCTTGAGTTTTTCTCGTCAGACACACCGTTCTTGATTAAAACCACTAAAATCATATAAAAACTTATTATTATTAATATTGATAAAATAATTAATGATAAATTTTGTTTTATAAAAATTGTTGGAGTGGGCAATTCGATGACACGGGCGGAAGTATGCCTTTTAAGGGAAGGTGGCCATTTCCAACAAATTTTATAAAACAAATTTTATCATTAATTATTTTATCAATGTTAATAATAGTGAGTTTCAATATGAATTTAGTGGTTTTAATTAAGAACGGTGCGTCTGACGAGAAAAACTCAAGAGACCGTTTTCATGTAGAACTGACAAGGCTAATCGGAAAAAATATCCACATGGAAAAATGTCAGTGGCGTACCATCTTTTTTGTAAAAAATATCAGAGGACATGTTCGCAGGGACGTCACTGGTGGAACAATTGAATATCTTTTCTAACTAAAATTTGTGGTTTTATATCCTATTAACACATACCATAATTGAAAATAATATCTATAGCACTTTCGGAGATATTAAAATATAACCATTTAAAAAATAAAAATTCAACACCCTGTAGCAAAAAATTTAAGCCGTTGCGGACATAATGTTCATATGAACTTTTCTTTATAAAATGACCTAAGGAATCACACCCTGAAATATTAGCACGTCATTAAGGAACACCCTGTATAACTGAGAAACCTGCGCGCTTGGCGTGTGGTAGCAAGCAATCCTGGTATTGGAACTTCCCTTTGTGTATTTTGTACCTTTTAAATGTTAAGAATACAGGGTGTTATGGAAATGACGTATTATATTTAAACCGGCAATTCCTGAGATAAAGACTAATTGAAGAAAAATAGCCATAAATGGCGCTTACAATTCATTCAGCGGTAAAAGTGACCTGACGTCAAACCAGAAAAACACCTGTGTGGCACTGCGATACATGTAAGCAATCAAGGAATTCTGGCCGGTGTTGTCATATGTACACCTTAAACTCTTTAGACAAAATAAAATAATTGAAACACTTTTCCATTCTCCACACTCTCAGCAATCCGCTCTGTTTTTTCGGTTTACGCGTGTATCTTGCCCATCCATAAATAATCTTTGAATATTGTTTTTATTGACTCGTTTCTTCTGGACGTCAAATTTCGTCGCGTGTAATAAAATCTAATAATCTGTATTATTGTATTTTCAAAAGCTAACTATCGGTTCTGTTTCACTATTACTGTGTGTACATAAAGTATTTCCAGGAGTGTTCCCATGAAAAAGAAAAAAAACTGATTGTGTTTGTGCCTCGATTTCCTCGCTCTTTAGGTATAAGGATAAATACAAGTAGGTAGAAAATAATTTATTTTTATAATTTTATATGGAATTTCAGTTATACATTAAGTTTGGCAACATTGCCATTGGCTCTGGGTGAAATGTTGTACAGTAGCGCGGACTTACCTGTGAGTAAGAGTGTTTGTTATCCCACTTTTAAAACCGTCGATTTAAAAAAAAATAAAATATTAGCGCTTCTCTAGGACACCCAAGGAGTCACCCATTTAAATATAATACGTCATTTCCATAACACCCTGTATATATTTCAATAAATAATATTTGGTTTGAATAGACAGTACATCCCATCTACATTCCCCGCCGTACTCTTCATATGTATTAAAGTAACCAGCAAAGCAAATAAAAACATAATTTTTCTCACGACATGATATTGTCATTAGCGGCATCCAAATTACAAATAGCACCCCTCCAACACACTAATCAGAATTAATTACGCCAGTGCTAAAACACTAATTAACGGGCCATCAAAAGCCGGTGGATCACACTCGGTGCCTGTGACAATAATTAACGCGCCCCCCCTTCGCACTAATAGTAGTTTTGCAGTCTCAACTGTGTCGCTCAGGTAACAAATGTTCAATTTAATCCTTAGGAATTAGATCCGGATCTGAATACGTTGCGAAATTGATTCCTTAAATTGGAATTATTTATATGCCATTTATTGTGAATGCAAAGTGGTTTTCGAAATTAAAGATCCATTTTCTTGTAACAATTTAAATTTTAAATTGGGAAAAACACAAACTTTGCCTTATAGTCGAACTTGAAAATCACTTTACTTACTTTTTTAATATCTTCAGTAATTCCGCGAATAAAAAATGATTCAGAATAGATTACCATATTTTTTACAGAATCTCAGATGACAATTGCTAATTAAATAACAAAAATTAGAACTAATTTATTATATAAAACACAAAGTCTTTTACTAGGATTAACAATTAAACGAGGTTATTGGCTTAAATCGTTTCTTAAATTTTGGCATTAGCTGAACATCTGTTAGGTGCAACCAGGTTTGGTGATGACTAGCCAACATAAGAAGACATTCCACGCTCTTGTTTCTCAGTGACGCAGTTTGAAGGCGCAACATCATACGGGTACATATTGCTCCGTTGTCGAATCCCGAAAGAAATGGTACTAAACCTCCGCTGCTGACATTCCCTAGAAGTTATTTTGGTCTGGTAATCATATTTCTCGATTGTGTGTATTATCGTCAGATTGGGTTTTCGGAAGTGAAGAAATGTTCGATGTAAGTTTGTTGTTCCATGGAAATTTTTCGTACTCTCGTATCTAGCCTCATCTTTCTAATAAAGTTCCAGCTCGCGCACGCCTTGACAGAGCCGTGACAGCTGACTATATAAGCAGGTGATTCGAAATTTGTATCTCCCTTTTTGCTGTGAAGTGTTCTAGAAGTAATACCGAACAAGAAAAGCCAGTATCAGCGTACAGTATCTCAACCTTACTTAGCAATAAAGAAACCATGAGGCCACGCAAAACTCAAGGTAATAGAAAATTGATCTTTTTCTTTCATTACTTCCTGTTATGAAGCTTTCTGTCCCAAGTTTTGTGAACATTAAGGAGTACAGGCACTGAGAATCGTTTTATTTTTTCTCCTTTGCAGGCTTCACCGCTTCACCTTCTCGCTTTCTCATTTCAAACCCGAACAAACACAAAATATAGCTGTTCCAGGGATGTGTGCTGTCCTAATGTGACGTCCGTCTCCTGACAAACTACTTTTGAATCCTACGTAGAAGCCCAAGACTGTATCCTGCAAGTTTGGATGCATCTCGTATGAGTATCAAGCACCATACTGGGCATGAGACAAGGAAGTCTCAGCGGTAACTAGAAAGAGTTTTTTTATTGGTCTATTTTTCTTATACATTATAATAAGCGTATAAATTCTATAATATTGAGTAATTTTACACAAATTCCCCTTTTATTAAATCTCATATATATAACGATGTAAAGTCACATCATGGTCTCGTGTTACCATCATTTCCTTTCAGCATTAGGTCACCCCGAATAAATACATTTATCCCAAGGTACCCCTATAGTCTGTTATATATTTTTTTTCATATACATTGCGACAATTAAGGCGACTTATGTGACCCCATACATATTATAATTTTTTTATATAATTTTAAATGGCTTTAATTAATTTAATCAACGTTAAAATTTAATTCATTCCACAATTAACAGTGATACTTTAGTTAGTAAGAATATGTGTGTTTATAAAAAAAAATAGAAAAATCTTTCTTTTTTCGAGTATTAAAATAAATCTGGTCCAACTCGAAATTTTCTGTTATACTTTGTTTCCTTTCGTCCAGTTTTACTAAGTCTGCTGAAGACGATTTAATACCTTCTCATTTGAATAAATAAAATTAATTAATAAGTAGGAAGAATTAGTTGGCGCCCAAAATCATATACAGGGTGGCCAATTAGTGCGACAAAGCTCAATATCTCTTTTACCGCTAGGGATAGCGAAAACATTTTTCACGAAAGTTATTAAGCGTTAAGAGGTGCAGATTTTAAAATTATTTTCGACTATACAGAGTGCTCCAAAAAGGCGGTGTGATAAAAATTTCATATTTTTTAAATGGGACACTATGTATATGTTTACATATTTGAATTCACCGTAAAATTCTGTACATAGCACCGTAATTATTTGTACACATTTTTGCAACGTTGCCAAATAGATTGGAAAATTCCTAAAATTTGTGCAAAAACATGGTTCAATGAAATGTGTAATATTTCTTAACTTATAATAATTTGAAATAAAATATTTTTATATCGGAAAGAGGAATGTTGACAGAAGTCCCCTATGATAACACATATCAATATTTTTATACAGGGTATTTTCTATGGATATGCCAACATTACGAACTTGAAACCTGAGTTTCGTAAGTTTTTTAAATGGAACACCCTGTATATGATTACTTTATCTTGTAGATATTTTAATCCTCTCTAATTTTTATTAAGGTCTTTCTATGCCTATATCTACCAATCTTGGTGGTACATATTTCAATTTTTATTTAAACTCGAGCAAAAAAAGTGGATGCATTTTACCATTGTTCTTTTTCTAGTTACCTATGACAAAATAAAAACAAAATGTTGTAATTTAAAAAAAAAAAATTATTCATACGGGAGGATACGACACAAAAATATTTTAACGATTCAAGCTTGTGGACAATTTCTAAAGTAAATTATTACCTAAGTATATTTTGTTCATATAGTGACCCCCACTAACTTGAACACATAATTCAATACGTTTTTCAAAAGAATGTTTCTAGACATTTGCCGAGTAATACTTTGAAAACAGTTGAAAATGTGTAGAGACATGACTCATTCTTTTAAAAAACGTATTGAATTATGTGTTCAAGGTATTGGGGCTCTATATGAACAAATAATTAGGTAATAATTTACTTTAGAAATTGTCCACAAGCTTGAATCGCTAAAATATTTTTGTGTCGTATCCTCCCGTATGAATAAATATTTTTTTTTTTAAATTACAACATTTTGTTTTTATTTTATCATAGGTGACTAGAAAAAGGACAATGGTAAAATACATCCACTTTTTTTGCTCGAGTTTAAATAAAAATTGAAATACCACCACGATTGGTAGAGATAGGCATAGAAGGACCTGAATAAAAATTAGAGAGGATTAAAATAACTACAAGATAAAGTAATCATATAAAGGGTGTTTTATTTAAAAAACTTACAAAATTCAGGTTTCAAGTTCGTAATGTTGGCATATCCATAGAAAATACCCTGTATAATAATATTGATATGTGTTATCATAGGGGACTTCTGTCAACATTCCTCTTTTCGACATAAAAATATTTTATTTCAAATTATTATAAGTTAAGAAATATTACACATTTCATTGAACCATGTTATTGCACAAATTTTAGGAATTTTCCAATCTATTTGGCAACGTTGCAAAAATGTGTACAAATAATTACGGTGCTATGTACAGAATTTTACGGTGAATTCAAATATGTAAAAATATACATAGCACCCTGTATGGTCGAAAATAATTTTAAAAGCTGCACCTCTTAACGCTTAATAATTATCGTGAAAAAAGTTTTCCGCTATCCCTAGCGGTAAAAGAGATATTGAGCTTTGTCGCACTAATTGGCCACCCTGTATAGGTAAGAGAAAGTTATATCCACGACCCAAAGTCTCCCTCAGCTAGCTGGGCGTTAACACACATGTAACCTACCCCAATTTAGGGCATATTCTTGCGCGCAATTTGTTAACACTCGAAACAAGTTTACGTGGCGTCCATACCTAAGGTTTTACCTGACGTTTTAGGTAGTCAAGTTAGACTGCAGACACCAGAAATCGGGCTTTTTTAAAAAGTTTTTCACCAATCATCAGATTATTCATAAAATTACCAGATCTGGTCAAATTTCACCAGAATTAGTAACACCGTTAGACTTTCAGATAAAACGTCAGGTAAGATGTCAGGTAAAATCTTATTTGTGGACGCCGCTCTATATCCAACGATAATACCATGTTAGTCAATGATTGTGCGGAGTAATCGTATGCGGGTCAATTAACAATTTAGGGAACCTGAATATTCTGACAGAAACAGAAGAATTTTTCATTATTACACAACTGACAGTGTTCTTTTGTTTTTATTTAATATCCAGCCATGGTCTACTCAAAAAAATTGTATATTTAAAAAAAAACGTAAATTAAAAAATATATATGGTGACTCATTTAAAAAGAAACAAATCTGAATACGCCACTGGATTCTACCTAGAAAACTGAAAAGACAACATTTTATTTCTTTTTGAAAAATGGACAGCGTATAGAAATTGGATAAATTAAACTTGGCGACTATTAATTCCTAAACACTTTATTGTTAATGCTAATAGTGGAAATTTGCATGAAAATTAGCGAATATTAGTTTTGACAGTTTGCGGTGGTACAATATAAATAGACATTAATATCGGTCCTTTATGAAGTTACACTCGATTCACACGGCGCGGCGTGCATTGAGCTATTGCAAAATTGCCATTTGATCAGTGGCGATTCGTGATCTATGATAGAGGAGGTTCACTAGTATCGTGAAATAATTAAAATACAAATTTTTGGTGTACGGAACAAACACTTTTTCTTAAGCGTTCTAAACGTATAAATAAAGAAGAAGTAATAAGAAAAGCATCAGATAAAACATATTTTTATTTATTTTTTAATTTTAAATAAGAAAAGTTTTAGAAATCAAAAAGGTTTTTATAGTGTGTACCGGGTGTCCCACTAAGAATGGCTCTCGGCCGTATCTAAGAAATTGCCTGGAAATTATTTTCAAGTTTCTCAGTCGAGCGCTAGAGGGCGCAACCGTAACGGTAAATCCTTAAAGCTCAGTTTTTTCAAAAGTTACCGCGTTAAGGTATGTTGAAAATAGCATTTTCGTATACTTTAAGGTTTTATGAAGAAAATTTACTTATGACATATTTTTGTCACTTTTAAAATAAAGTAGTGGGGGAAGGTTCAACATTATTTTAAATAAATGCCTACAACTCCGGGTTGGTTCAACAGAATTTAGTGTACTTTGTTTTGTTAAAAAGAGGTTCCCTTACTCTATACTTTACTCTATAAACTATGACAATATGACTTTTAAAGTAGGCGCTAGAGGGAGCTATTTTACAACTTAACAAACATTGCGCATTTTTTCAAAAATTTTAAATACAACAGTATATTTAATTTTACTTCATCACAAAGATTAATAAAAGTTTAAAAAACTGGCGAAAACCACAACTTGATATCTTTTTTCAAACCGGAGATATTAACAAGAACAAAAATAAAGACGGAAAAATATGATTATATTTAAGTTTCAACGGTACAGGTTTTTTCAAAAGTCAAATAGGCATTGGAAAAACAAAATATAATTTAAAATTAGATGCTTTAACGTCAAGGTTTTTATTACGTCAAAATTTTCATCGTGTTCAAAGTATTGTGCCATTGTATTTATTGTTGTGCCGTTGTATTAATTTTTGAACATGCCTATTTTACTTGAAGAAGCGGTTGATATATCATCGCGGTGTATTTTGAATGTTTAAGCAATTCAAGTATTGCTGCAAGGGTTTATGCAATGCGATACCCCCAAAGGCGTCGATATGACAGTAGAATGTTTAATCGTTTAGCCCAACGTTTTCGTACTACGGGAAGTATTCTTCGCCATATATATCGCAGACGAAGTCGAGGCCGAACCGAAGAGAACATAATTAACGTTTTGGCATATGTGGAACTTAATCCACAAATTAGTATCAGGGGAATTGTCCGAGAATTGGGAGTTACTCGCACTACTGTGAATAGGATTTTACTAGAAGAAAAGTAAGAATAACTAGGTATTAACTTTCAAATAATTTAGAAAAATGCCAATATAGCTTATACTAGTAGCTCTCAAGTCAAAATAATGGGTATTTTGTTTTTCTTTAGGCTACATCCCTACCATGTTGAGCTCCATCAGGCTTTGACAGTACCGTTGAAACTTAAATATAATCATATTTTCCGTGTTTATTTTTGGTCTTGTTAATATCTCCGGTTTGAAAAAAGAGATCAAGTTGTGGTTTCCGCCAGTTTTTTAGGCTTTTATTAATCTTTGTGATGAAGTAAAATTAAACATACTGTTGTATTTAAAATTTTTGAAAAAATGCGCAATGTTTGTTAAGTTGTAAAAGAGTTCCCTCTAGCGCCTACTTTAAAAGTCATATTGTCATAGTTTATAGAGTAAAGTATAGAGTAAGGGAACCTCTTTTTAACAAAACAAAGTTCACTAAATTCTGTTGAGCCAACCCGGAGTTGTAGGCATTTATTTAAAATAATGTTGAACCTTCCCCCACCACTTTATTTTAAAAGTGACAAAAATATGTCATAAGTAAATTTTCTTCATAAAACCTTAAAGTATACGAAAATGCTATTTTCAATATACCTTAACGCGGTAACTTTTGAAAAAACTGAGCTTTAAGGATTTACCGTTACGGTTGCGCCCTCTAGCGCTCAACTGAGAAACTTGAAAATAATTTCCAGCAATTTCTTATGATCACTTTTCTTATTAAAAAATTTTTCCGCGAGCCATACGACTAACGCTTTCAGAGATACGGCCGAGAGCCATTCTTAGTGGGACACCCGGTACATTGCTTAAATGTAAAGTTCACTCTTCTGTTCTTATTGAAAAATTGAAAATGTATCAATCCAACAAATAGCCTTTTTTACTTCAATATTTTGCTCCAAACTCAAAAGTGCTAAAGTTATTTTTAAATATTTCACCATAATATATTGGTGCAAACAAAGGCACGTCGAATTACTGAATATATGCACAGCGTTGCCAGTATCATTACGTTCATAACAGATTTGTTACGGAAGACGATGATTTATTATGTTATTATGACGCTCACGAATCTATTACGTTTATGTAATTATCGTTAGATTTATACATTTAACAGTTGACTTCAAAAAAATAAAGAAAGGTCAATCACTGGAGTCAGGCCCCTCACCAGACAAGATCTAAAGATAAATTTAAAAAAAAAAGCAGGTCACTTACTTTATGCTGAGTACAATAATATAAGATGGCTGATTTAAAAAAAAATTATTACGGAACCTTAATCTATTACGAAATTTCAATCCAATATATTACGAAAAAAGTTCCTGCTGGCCACCCTGTATACAGGGTGTTATGGAAATGACGTATTATATTTAAATCGACAATTCCTGAGATGAAAACAAATTGAAGAAAAATATCCAAAAATGGTGCTTTAATTTAATATGCCCTGTACATGACCATATGTCAAACCAAAAATGACCATGTGATGCCCCTGTCAGAAAGATAAACAATGCAACATATGTCAACAGTGTTGTCATATCCAGGGTAAACTCTTTAGAAAGTCAATAACCGTTTGACAGATTGCAAGTTGTATATTTTTCAGGGTATATTATTATAAGCTTTTACGTTCAGTTCAGTTCGCTAGGAAACAATCTCTGATTTATAAACTTGAACTGACTCGAACGAACCGCCGCGGAGTTTTTAAATGGTCAGGTATGTTCTCATTTGTTCAATTCGAACGACACCCGTCAGATCTGGACAACTTAAAAGTTTATAAATGCCACTTACCCTTTAGAAAAAAAAAGCAATTTTATTTACCTTTTCGGACTTATTTAAAACCAACTTAATTTATAAAAAAACACCAAGTACTCACATCACAAAATCACATACTTTTCGCGTCACAACACATCTAAGTACCGTTCAATCTGAATCAGTATTTTAAAGTGCTACTGTGTAGACAAAAGTACGTCCTTATTGTCTAAATAACACGTTGGTTCCGTCGATCAATATTGAACTGCTGGACTGGGGCACTGCCGTCGTGAAAAGAACAAATAACTTAATAATTTAAACTCGGGTTTAAGTATTAACATACAATTTAACAAACAAATCTGCTTGAAACAGCACTAGGAAACCGGACGGCTAATTTTGGAGGAACAGCCGATCTTGGAGAAACGGGTTGCATATTCTTTACGCGACTGGGGTTGATACTTAAAAATATAGCGTTGCCACTTTCGATGTTTTATAAGATTATATTCATAAAATGAAGAATTTCCTTCTGTAATACTTTTCTTTATAATGATAGTCTCGGAAATGGCAACCGCGCTAAATAGACGAGACTATTTATTTTAAAGGGATGGAAGGGTCTATCAACATAATTATTTCAATCATTCTTCTTCAGTAAAGGATTAATAAATTTTATTAGGCCATTAGAAATTAGCGTTTTTATTATTTCTGAATTTTTTTTATGTGTATGGTAGGTTATTGTAAAGTGTAATTATGCGTTAGTATTTATTGCTTTTGTGTAGTCTAATAATAAGTGCTTATCTTCAAAAAAATAATTGGAAACTCGTAGGTGTCTGTGTGTTTCTTTAAGTGATTTAGTGCAAATGTTCCTAGAGATTGGAAATAAGAGACCGAATGGTTTAGTGGGTATAAGCTTATTATGCAGTTCCACATTATCATCAGGGTACGTGATGAGCATAAAGCTTTTCCCATAGAAAAAGAAACAAAAACCTGAAGATGTCTGTGCCCTGGATTACTTGCTAGTTTACTGGCACCTGGATTCACTTCTATTTGGATACTAGGTAAACTAAATATTATTTTTAGAAGAATCTATATTATTTTCTACACAGTTGGCAACATTGGGCTTGAACATCTGTTGATTACACAGCTTATCAATGTAATATGATCATATATGAATGTGCCGAGGAGTAACCGGGTGGGTTTAGGGGTGAATTACCCCACTTTTTAAACGTTCGAAAAAAATATGCAGCGCTTCTCTAGGACACCCCAGGAGTCACCCATTTAAATATAATACGTCATTTCCATAACACCCTGTATATACGTGCAAACGGGCAAAGCTGCACTCCAAAAGTGTGCGCCTTTTCCATTATATCCCCGGTATCCCCCGCCGCCTGATAGTAAAGGGAAACTACATTACGTCCCGTCTACATGAGCGTCATCAATCTAACGACCGGCGCACTGATCACGCCGCAGTGAGAGCTAATACGTATAAGTTTAGTTTGACGGTACGATAAAATATTAGGAAGGTTCGGACTTTATACGATAAATAACATTAAATGAAAATAAATTACCATTTCATTAATTTTTATTATTTTCAGGGGTGCACCTGCTCATGTGCTCCTATGGACGAATCACCGCTGCTGGAGATACTAAACATCAAACTAGACCGATTAACGAATAAGTTTTTTCGGAATGTTTCTGGTTCTAGAAATACAGGGTGTTTACAATGAAAGTGTTTACATCAATATTCTCTTTCAGAGTGTCTCTTCAGAGAGTTTTTGCACCGTACTTATTCGTCTACTCAAATTATTGTCAGTTTAAAGGAGGGTTTTCGCACTCTTTGTATGAAAACAGCCTGTCCGCGTGCGCCCAAAGGAGAGTCCGCCCAAGAGAGGTTGATTTTCATGGAATTTCATATACCTAGTTCCGGACTATGAAAAAATGTTCGCTTAATAAAGATATCCGCTTATTGGAGGTTGTTGTAAAATTATATTTTTTCAGTTAAAAAATAAATAATATTTTTTGATGGATGTGAGTCTTTGATATAAAATCAGACTGGCCGCTTATAATTTTGCAGTGTCGGCAGTATTTGGTTCCTTATCTCTCTAGCCGCAACAGGCATGGCGTTACCGGTAGATTAAATCGGTCAGGATGACGCAATGTAACGTTAAAACAGACGGATAAAGAAATTCTGCAGGAGGCACTAATTTTAGTCGGTTTTCTGGTGTCCACAGAAGCTGCACTCGCCCGCGATTCGATTTTTTCAATACGGGGGTCCGCAAAAGTTGGGTACAGGTTTCGGAGTGTCTTTATACCAAGTAATTCCGAGAATACTGTGGATTTCCCCTGAGAAATTTTGAAGACTCGTTTCTGGCGCGAGTATAAATAAGTTTTTACAGGAAAGTTATGTGACATTCTGAGTTCGGAATCAGTAGTAAGTGTGAAATAAAATATCTTAAGTTATTATTAGTATTCACTACCGCGTTTTCTAAATATTGTGAAAATTACAGGATAGTTGAGTTCCCTTTAGTTGGGGAAATACTAGCTTAGGATAATTTTCTAATGTATCTAATAAATACCAAAATTTAAGTTGCAAGTTCGTGATAGGATGAATGTTAGGATGGTTGAATTCTCTATGAGAGAAAACATGTTAGTATAGGTTAAATTATTCTTGTACATAAAAATAATTAACCCCGAGGTTTCCGGTTCGCCAGACTCGACTAACGAAAGGACTAACTCCTTCATTACCCTCAATGACAACAGACATTAAAATTAAATAAAGAAAAGCCCTCCGTGTTCAATATAAGTAATAACTTTCATTGTTATTGTATCCATTGGACATGCCCGAGCCAATACCAAAATACAAAGTATAGTTTGAACAAAAAGTTAGGCCTCGTCGTACGTTCAAACAACTACACTTCAAATTAAAATCAGTCATGTCATTTTACATTCTTAGACAAAATTCTTGCCCTCGTCTTCTTCAATTGCGCTGGTGGACTGCTGGCAGCTTCCAGTTAGCGGGGAAAGGTGGCGGGCCCACCCAAGACCGACTGACACTTGCGTGTCAAGTCGGCAATGGCATTATGCCTGGCATCCCTGACCAATAAACAACGAGAAATCGTAATCGACCAAGATAAGCGTCCGTAAAACTAATTAAGTAGGAACGTCTTCGGTTGCGATGAATTTTTCATTAATTATCAAGACTGGCGACATAACTGATAGTGTCAACCAGCAATCATACATTTTCAAAATTTAAAAAGATTAAGAAAGTAGATTGGCTCTAAATACATAATTCCTGGGTGGGGGAATTCACCTCTGGATAGAATTCAAAAATGGGGACAAAATTAAATTTCCAAAAATAGCCGTCTACTTAATAATCTGATAAAATTAAATTCTTGGTTATACGGGGGTTATCAAAAAACGTCTTATGTGAAACGCGCAGATAAGGAGAACGTTTAGAGTTACCTATCATTTATTAAGCGCACGACGGACGGACGTTTCGGGCTACGTACTCCACTCATATCATGGTATAATGTACGTACGTTCCGCTTGAAAAAAATTCCTTCGTGTTTTTTTGTTCCAATTCGGCGACAAGATGTCCGTTATGAGAGATTTCACTGTATATTGTACGTGTATTCTATGGTAGTGTGCACACACAGACTTTAGTCCATTGTGCATACATTCATTTGAATTTAAATAACTTCATAACATTCTGTGTAAATGAATAAATAAATAAATAAATGTCCACATCAGTGTATTTCTTAGAACGTTTCGGTGTAGAGATATGTACGTCACATCACTGCTGTACAATATCGTTAGTCATGCATATCTTCTGTAAGTACTTTACTTCAAAGAGTTCAAAAATGTTTGACGCATGTCGCTCGGTGTAAAAAAGCGCGGCGTTTTCCAAACACATTGTTCTAAATGTGCGCTTTTTCAACGATAGCGTTAATCGTGTATTGAGAAAACACCGTGATTTTTTAGACCGAGCGACAGGCGTTGAAAAACGCGTGCTTAAAAGTCTACAGGTACAGTACGTTTCACGAAAATTGGATACGACTTAATGATTTCCTGGGTCGGTCCCATTGTGTCGATAAGAGCTTGGCAATAAACATGTGAAGTATGAAGGGACGGACTAAGGAAAACAAGTAATGATATGATTATATTAATGTAATCAAATGAAATAACATTTTTTTTAAATATTACTAGTCATATTTATTTACATTTATAATGATATTCTATAGATAGTTCTGTTTCGCTATCGCAATCCTCATCAAAATTAATTATAATTGGATTAATTATACGATTCAGACTAATATACGAATTTTCTACAGTTATTACGTGACGGACTGAATTTTTCCAACTACCTGGGGGAATATCATTAAAGCATTTTCGTATTAATTCTACAACACTAGAACTTAAAGTCGGAGAAATATTTTCAGACCTAACCAGTGATTTTAACTGGTGCCACATATACCCTATGGGGTTAAAAATGCAATAATAGGGTGGGAGCCGTAGCACTGTATGTCCAATTTCTTCTGCCAATGTGTCACAAACATATACTTTTTTTAAACAAAATGTCTTTAAAACTTCTAAAAGATCGCTTTTTATAACTTTCTTCAATTCGCCGCCATGTAGTTCTGAATCTCCAATTTTGTATTATTTGAGCTTGGAGCTTTATGTAATTGGCGACTGTGATAGCTCGCATTATCCATTACTATCACGCTATTCTGAGGAATGTTTGGTAAAAGACAATTCTTGAACCATTCCTCAAAAACTAACAAAATTTACCAGAAAAATATATTTAAATATAAATTAAGCAACCTAACCTACCTGATGTGCCTATATTTAATTATAATTATTACAATCCGGTCCTTTCCTCATAATAATAACAAACGGTCATAAATAATGGGATGCCTAGGTACTTTTACCGCAGTCATTAAGTTATATCCATTTTTCATGAAACAATTTTTAACTATATTATCTGGTACCCACCACATATATATAACCAATATATTGCTAATACCATCTGCAATTATGTCCCCGCTATGGGCATCGAACGGGTAATAGTGAGTTTGCGCAGTTCGGAAATTTCCTTGTGAAAGTAAACATTCGACAGGACCGGATTTCAATTTTTTTAATGTAAATTTCACTGCTAAGTTAGGAAAAATATTGTAAGCAAAATTTCGATTAGTTTGATTTAACACAGCGTTCCACGCATACGATTTCTGACGATATGATGATCCGACGGTGCCCTGATTGGTCTAAACGTTTGGTACCAAATTCCGTCCGAATATTTGTAACAATCGACACGATGAGCTTTATTTTAACTTTCATCCGACGTCGTATGTTTCTTAACCTCACTTTTCCAAACCAAAAATTAAGAATGAATGACTATATTGACTTTTTTTTTACAAATACATTAATTTTAAGGTTAGGTAGTGACCACATAAGATCGGATAATGTGATACGCTAAATATTTTCGTATATATACCTGAAATATTTTATACCAACAACTATGTGGATGAACCACTTTTTATTCTGTAATTTGAAAAAGTATCCAGAACCAAAGATGGCGACGAATAACAACAAACAAATCATGTCGGGCCGGCTCTGACGCGATTGCTAAAATTTCCACCCTACTGCGCAAACTCAATTGGCCCGCGCCATCTCCCATAGCGGGGACACTTTTTGTATTTTGGAACGTTCGTATTGGTAATATAATGGTTATATATATGTAGTACCCACACACTTTGGGTTATCATAATGGTCGGTGTACGAAACGAGAAGATGACAATGGATTAATTAATTCGGTGTACCAAACAAGAATATTTCAGGTAAATTTTTGAAATGTACGAAACGCGAGTGTACGAAACAAGAAAACACCCTAACGATTTGGAAACCTCAGGTGAAAGATAAATATAAACAAAACTATTCAGCCATAAGATAAGGCGGCTTTTGTTTTGCTAAAACTGTTTGAATTACGTTCGAAGCGCATTTGTAACGTAAATCCCCTCCTATTGAGGGGAATCATGAAAGGGTAAACAGCGGAGGCTTTTATGAAACCGAATGTTTACGTTAACCAAATACTTTCAAGTTGGCAAGCGGGATCACAGAATAAGACAATGATTCTTAAAATCAAAATCATCATATTTAATTATCTGAGACCCAGTGGATTCCCAAGTAACAATAATGCTCTTATTGCGATCTCCAAAGTCGCTTTAAAACTATACAATGAAATTTCGAATAAAATCAAATGAGCTTCAAAACATCCTGAGGACTACCATAAAGCAACTTCTAGCCAAAAATTGCCAATCCTAAAAAGGTCAACAATAAGTCCTACTTTGTATCGGTCTGAATACGATAATAACGCAAGCCGCATTGTTTATATTCTAATTTAATGAATGAACATTTTTATTCTTTAGCCAAATTACACTTCAAATTTGTTCTTGAAATAAAGGCCGCGTAATATAGACAAATGTTTTTTAAGTCCCATATTATGTTCAAGATGTACACCGTAAGTACCTACATAAAACAAATAACGTCAAGGATTCTGGTTTACGGTATATTAGAGAGTTTTTGCACAAACTATCGCCGGTTCTTTAAAAACAATTAACACGGAAACACCAAACAAAATTTTACGCTCGCTGAAAGGAGAACTGTTCACTCCTAAATAAGAAATTTCATACCGGGTGTCAATTTGAAAACTTCCCACCCTTAATATCTTTCTTGCAGTTAAAAATATGAAAAATCGGAAAGACACGTCAATTTTATTTGTAAGGGGGACACTTGAAATTAATATTTTTAGCCTTGTTGTTTCAAGCCCCTAGGAGGGGTAGATGTCACCCTTAGAATCTGAAATGGGAATGGGGGTCAAGTGGCACATCGTTTGAAAGGGCGTTCAATTCTCGTTTCAGTGGTATCCTACTTTGTTGCGTTTTGTCCACAGGTTTCCGAATAATCGCGTTTCAAAGTTGCAGAAACAATTAAACTTGCCTGCATTGAGATTTTGGTTTTCAGGTTGGTGTTTACAAAAAAATTACTGCATTGGGTCTCCTTGTAGTACAAATGATTAGAAGATTAGGTGGCACCATGGGCGAAGCCAGACATTTTCCTAGGGGAGGGCAAAATACTAATAACCACAAAACATCGTAAACATTAATGTTTTTTTTATCAAATTCCAATTCCAGTGGCAACTTCCAGAGGGAGCATGACCCTCCCCTGCCTCCCCCACGCTACGCCCCTGGGTGGCACTGTTTTAAACTTTATGTGGGGATTGGCAAAGTAACTTCGACAAATTTACATCAAAAGTAATGTAATAAAATTTCGATGGCACTACGAGTACCTGCCTAGTTAATTTGGGTTCATTCGATTCCTTATCACTGAAATGCCACAAAAGGCCTTACTATTCCATCAACACATTCTTAAAATACGTTGTTTTTTAACCCAAAAAAATGGTCAGCAAATTTAATGGATGTAGCCAACACATGAATATTATTGTTAATTCGCTTTTGCTTGTTGGGCTGTTCACTGATAGCTTTTATTAAGTGCATAGAGTGTGAGAATGGTTTATTCTCTTCAAGAAAGAACTGCAATTATTTTCATTTATGGAGAGGTTGGAAAGTGCGCACGAAGGACGGCATTGGTTTTCAATGAAAGAAATCGAAATCGTGATGTAAGTCACACCCTGTACGAGGAAGCTCCTGCATATCAGGTCGGATGAACGGATAAAATTAACAACGTCGCTGACGGAACTTGGCTAATCATATGGGTTAGTTTATCAATTTTCAATGTACAAGCGGTTTTTGCGCCAATGACATACAGGGTGTTATGAAATTGATATTATATTTAAACCGGCAATTCCTGAGATAACGACAAATTGAAGAAAAATACCCATAAATAGCGCTTTCAATTCATTCAGCGGCAAAAGTAAGAAATCAAGGAATTCTGGCCGGTGTTGTCATATGTACACCTTAAACTATTTAGACAAAATAAAATAATTTAAACACTTTTCCATTCTGTAATACCTTTTTGTACAATTAATTGAAGAACATTTACGACGGACAATGTTTTAAACAACCCGAAAAAACATATGGAATAGTATTAAATTGAAATTTTCACATAACTGACAGTGTTCTTTTGTTTGTTTCTTTTAAATATCCGTCATAGCCTACTAAAAAAAAATTTAAAAATATTTTTTAAAAAACGTATCTAAATTTCGGGCATAATATTAAGACTAAAATAAAGTCACTAGGTCAAATGCCAATGACCTCTTGACGTCTTACATCGGCTGTGTTCATATAGATCCGCACGCTTGCGGGCTGTTAGTTGAAGACCAACCAGCGGCCGGATACGTTGTGTCTCGTCGATCACCAACGCACTCGCAGCAATCCGCTCTGTTTTTTCGGTTTACGCGTGTATCTTGCTCTTCCATAAATAATCTTTGAATATTGTTTCCATTGACGCGTTTCTTCAGGACGTCATATTTTGTCGCGTGTAATTAAATCTAAATCTGTAGTATAATCTGTATTATTGTATTTTCAGAAGCTAACTATCGGTTCTGTTTCACTATTACTGTGTGTACATAAAGTGTTTCCAGGAGTATTCCCATGAAAAAAAAACTGATTGTATTTGTGCCTGGATTTCCTCGCTCTTTAGGTATAAAGATAAATACAAGTAGGTAGAAAATAATTTATTTTTATAATTTTATATGGAATTTCAGTTTTACATTAAGTTTGGCAACATTGCCATTGGCTCTGGGTAAAATGTTGTACAGTAGGACTGACCTGTGAGTAAGAGTGTTTATTACCCCACTTTTAAAACGGTCGATTAAAAAAAAATAAAATATGTAGCGCTTCTCTAGGACGCCCAATGAGTCACCCATTTAAATATAATACGCCATTTCCATAATACCCTGTATAATTTAAAAAATAGATGAGGTCTAAAAAGAAAATTGGTGCCTTTGGAAAATAAGACCAAGAAACCATAACACCCTGTATACCGGGTGTTATGGAAATGACGTATTATATTTAAATAGGCGACTCCTTGGGTGTCCTAGAGAAACGCTACATTTTTTTTAGTCGACCGTTTTAAAAGTGGGGTCCAGCCCCATCAGCCCACTGCTTATCGCGCGTCACTGTAATACATCACCCTGTGGTGGCATGTCAGAAAACAGGTGTTACGTGGAATGTTGCCAAACTGAATGCAAAACTGAAATTCCATATAAAATTATAAAAATAAATTATTTTCTACCTACTTGCATTTATCTTTATCCCTAAAGAGCGAGGAAATCCACGCACAAACACCACAAGTGTTTTGTCTTTTTCATGGGAACACTCCTGGAAATACTTTATGCTCGAAACATTCCATCAAGTCAAACGTCCAAAACAAACTACCCGTTTTAGGTTCGTCAATAAAAACAATATAAAATTATATACAAAGTTTGGACGCGTAGCCCGAAATTCATTACAAAACAATTATTATACGCGTACCTTCTGAAAACAAAGCGGATAGCCGAGAGTGTAAATGGTAAGCAACAGAACCGACCGTATTCTAACGCGTATCTCTTGCAAGACGCACTCTTGTACGCCTAGACTTACGTTGCCCCGGCCCCGCCTAGTGGATTGTGTGAAAGAGATGGAGAGATGACAGTGTGAGAAAGAAAATTAAATCTTCGTCGGTCTTGTCATTTGGAGTAGAGCTGAACTAATTTAATTTTTTGAGCTTCACAAGTACAGTCGCAGTATTATCCCTTACCTTAATTGATGGATATATCACTACTATCATTTTATTCAATTCAGGGAAGAATCTCGTTTATCACCATAAGAAACGCATTTAAGCGATCTTAGTCCGTCCCGTAACGCCTAGTATTAGGATTCAATTACCGTGACCATGAAATATCAAACTGTCAAATATTGCCCATCTCTATTCCGAGTTTTGTACGTACCATTTCGTTCGTTCGTAGATAAACTGTCATGCTTAAATTGAAAGAATTGTATTTAAAGTGTGTTTTTTAAATTAGTTAAATAAATAAATCTAAGCGAGAAAAAAGGACCAAAATGAAAACAGTTTTCCCGTGTATTCTTTCCATGTGAATAGCTGCTATTTGTGATGTTATATTAGAGGTATTTTCCTAAATTCTATGTGGTTTCTGTGAAATTATGAAACTAATAATTGTATTTAAATAAGTTAAAGTAAGAAAGCACGGGTCTTAAATAAAATTGCATTTTTTTAAAGAGTTTGAAAAATAATAGAAAGATCAATGACGTTTGACCTATTTACTTTCCTGTGCTTGTGACGAATTTGAAATTTGTATGTAATATTACCATTATTTGTTTTGCAAAACATCTTTCGCCGTCGGTTTTCTGGAATCATATTTGTTCATAAATGAAAATGAAAAATTGTTAAAATTATAATTTGTTTTCTAAAGAGTTTGCCTGGCGACACCGACCGTCGTCAGTAGCGGCCATGTAAATTTTCAGATTTCATATAAAGTGTATAATTTCGCTTAAGACGGCCGTTTAATCAAAGATCGCCAAGCAGGCACTACTTTTATCACAGTTTTAGCCAAATATACTTAATTTTCTTCTAATCTGAAACATTATTTGTACAGTTAAAGGATTGGAGAAGGAAATGAGAAAATAGCGTTAAAATACATAATGTAATAAGAATAATAATAACAATTAGAAATATGAATAATTTGCAAGTTTTTGTCACAGATATTCTCGAAACTTGCTTAATGCCTAACTAAAATGTCAGACAATCTAAATATCAACAAATTAAATAAATACATTTATTAATAACGGCTAAAACTCCGATAAATAATAATAAAATAAATATTGATCAGCTGTTTACATAAACTGTCAATGATAACTTCGTTAGAGACGTAATTGTGTCGTAACCCAAGCACGTCTAAAGTTTGGACATTCTCTTCCAGGGTGCATCACTAGTTTTCATAAAAGATACCTGTAACAAACCGCAGCAGAATAAAAGATACCTGTAATATAGGTACCGGCTAGCAGAATAAAATATCAGGAAGGGAGTTTTTGTTACAACGGTGTTCATACTCCCCTACATTCCTCAATGTAGGGGTATTTGTCTCCATTTTATAAACCTAATGTATTTTTGACCAAAGTCTTTAACAGGGTTGCCGATATATCAGAAATTACTGGAAATTGTCAGGATTATCGGTCCGGTCAGTTATATCGGTCCGGTCAGTTATTTAGCCAGGAATGACAAATTACATAATGCTTCATATATTAATTGTCTCTTTTGTGTTAAAAACTATTAACACTACAATTTCTCCGTTGTGGGCTTTCTATTTAATTAGGTTGTGCCATAACCATGGTCATTGGGAAGTAGAAAAAAAAATCTACCTGTCAGTGCACACATTAAATTGACATAATGAGTACAGTATATTTTTCAGACTTAAAAATATCTATTGCTAATAAATTTGGTTATTTTAGCAAAAATATTTTTTCTGATTTTCGAACAAATCCCGTTTAATATATTTTGTAAGTATTGACAGAAGACACAATTTGTTAATAATTTCTTGAGACGAGGTACATTTTATACCTAAACAGTGGCATCGGGTATGACGTGCGAACTTTTACGAGCAGGAATTATGACGTACTTATTGGTAATAAGCCATAGGTAATAACTAAGGAAATTTAGCATTTTACCGCTCCAAACCGATCGAATAATCTTCATGTAAAATTTGGTTATTTTGTTATCATGTTCCCGCGGCAACACTGTTTCAAACATCAAGAAATAGAACGCCACGCCGCGCCGGCGCCGGCCACATACAAATTAGTACAGAATTAGTAGTTATATGATCAAATTTATTTTATCACCACTGCTGAATATATGTAATTCCTAACTCGAAGCAGAAGAAATAAATGTTCTGTAAGTATTATTTGTGTTAGGTATTACACAAAAAAAGGTTTTTTGTATGTGTATTTTATTTTTCATTGCAATACCAATGTTAACATTTTAGTTCGCATTGTTAAGTACAAAATGATTTTTATAAAATAATTTCAACAATTCTTATAAATTTTAGAAATAGGAGCATTGCAAATATAATAAAATAATAATAAAATACCCCTAGCCTACGTTCCTGTAATTAACTATTTTTTTTAATTTGCTATAATTTAAAAATGTAAACTCGATGATTTTTCTAAAAGTTTTAAGAAAGTGCTGACTTAAGAGTAAAATTTTATTTGTATTATTAAAATAAATTACTAGTACTGGCACTAAGTAGAATATACCTAAAATATACCTTTATTGTCACAAATACTTTTTATTAGGTCATTAATCGGCTACAGAAAAAGTAAAACACGATTACTGTTAAAATTCACTAGTCATAGTAGTCTACCGTACAAATATAAGAAAATAATTAATAAATAATTTATCGAATTTTTAAATAATATGTTATGCTTTGAAATACAACAGAGCCTGTTAGAAAGTTAATACCTAATGTGAATAGTAATAACCCTGAAAATGACATCACCTTTCCTTTAAACTCATTCCTTCTTACCCCCTCCCTTTTTTTTAAATGTATTTTTCTAAATTATGTTTTTTATTCCAAGAATATTAGATACGACTCAACACTTTTAACAAAAATTTGTTGTCGTTCGATTTCATCGACTACCGTCTAATTAATTGTTAACCGTATTTTTTAAAGTCTATTATGTTTATAAGTTCCAAGTCATGATATAGTCATAGCCAATAAAAGTTTATATTTTTTATATTTATTTATTTCTTTTATTTCGACTTTACTGTATAACATTTATTTGACCACCATACCACCAACGTTTTCACATACACTCGTAGGCAAATAGTCCTTGTAAAAATTAAAACACAAATCCAAGCTTTCGTCGTTCAAAATAAAATAATTATGTTGCGCCATCTATTGCTAGACTTACTACATGAACTTGGAGGGATAACATTATGCGGAATAGTGATACCACAAACTAACTTGTTCAAAATTATATATGTGTTTGGTATAAGGACGATATAAAATATATTCATTATAATGCGCCGTTAACGCCATCGGTGGTTGCTATGGATTTAGGCTCATTAAACGGCCGTCTTAATAATTCAAAGCGCCATTTATGGATATTTTTCATGAATTTATTTTCATCTCAGGATTTGCGGGTTTAAATATAATAAGTCATTTCCATAACACCCTGTATAGTAATTTTTATCGCTTAATAACTTATTGCCCCATTTGTGGTTATTTTGCTGTAATTTGTTTCCATCTCAGGATTTGCGGGTTTACATAATATAATAACGCAATTCCATAAATACCCTGTACATAACTGTGTATATATATAAAACTTATTTAATCAGATCAGTAGACCTAGATAAGTGTTCTTCATATTAATTATTGTACCTGCAATTAGTTTATTATCGTAAATATCACCACCTGTCAAATCCACTGGTGTTTGAATATTGATATCAGCTTCAGTACAAATTACAAGCCTATTGGTTGTTCAAAATTCACATTTAAATACGCACAAGAAGCAATACATGTTTTATACGGGACGGTATAAAATACCAGAAAAAACTAATGTAGGGTGTCTCATTTTCGACACTTTTATAGGGTATCTCCGTAATTGTTAGTGCTATCAAAAAAGTAATGTAGGTGGAGCTCTTTTTGGGTCAAACTTAAAATGGTAATCAAAATTTGAAAATTTTCGCTCGCTTAAGAGATACGGAGAAAAATCGAAAAACTTGACAATTTCAAATTTACCCTATATTTTCTGTTAAAAAAGATACAGAAAAAAGTTTTATACAGAAGTTTCTTTACATTGATTGTTTAATAATCTGCCGTTTTTAAAATAAGTATACGGGATCAGATAAAAAAGTTATCGGACCTACCTAATCTTTTAAAATGGAACACCCTGTATATTTTATGCTATTTTAAATTCTCCTTTCACATGTATAACACACCATGGATGATATTGGTTTCCTAGGCGATTTATTTAAACTTTATTACTTTGCAACGAAATAAAATATTCAGATTAAGTTAAAAAATAACGGGAATCATCGCAAATGTTCAAATATGTCCTTAAATGGTTACCGTCTTTCCGGATAGCGAACACAATATACATTTTGCGCCATGTCTTCGTTTTTTCCACTTTCAATATAAACTGATATAACATCAAATTTTTCAAAATGTTGATATGTCATTTTCGCAAATGAATATGTAAAAATGAATTTAACGTTAAATGTTAATAGTCAAGTCAACATAATTGTTTCTAGGATATTAGCTTTTGTTTCATGGTCTACTGTGGTTTAAAGTATTAAAGTTTAATAAATCGCCTAGAAAACCAATATCGTCCATGGTGTGTTATATATTTGAAAGGAGAATTTAAAATAGTATCTTTTAAGATTAAAATATACAGGGTATTCCCCATTTTAAAAAAATGAGGCTGGGTCCGATAACTTTTTTACCTGACCCCGTATACTTATTGTGAAAACGGCAGATCATTCAACAATCAATATAAAGAAACTTCTCTATAAAATATTTTTATGTATCTCTTTTAACTAAGAAAATATGGGGGTAATTTTGAAATTGTCAATTTTTTGATTTTCCTCCGTATCTCTTAAGCGAGCGAAAATTTTCAAATTTTGATTTTACCATTTTAAGTTTGACCCAAAAAGAGCATATTACACCTACATAACTTTTTTGATAGCACTAAAAATGACGAAGATACCCTATAAAAGTATCGAAAATGGGACACCCTGTACACGGAAAAAATACTATAGTAAAATTATTACAGTAACATTTCATTGTAAAATTTCTTATAAAATATTGTATTAATTACAATTATCATTATAAATCCGTACCAAAATAATATTGTAGATACACATCATTTCTAAAAAAGTACAGTTAGAATTTCTAATCAATTTAGTAAAATTAAGTAATTACTAAAATATATTGTAAATTCTCCAACAAATGTATAGTGAAAATAATTTATTTATAACTCTAGTAGTTAAGTATTTTAAAAGTCTTGTAAAATTATTTTTTAGAATAAAAGGCATAAATGAGATGATTCTTGGAATCAAAATTCTCGTAACAAATAATAGGTGGATAACTTAACAGGAAATATACCATCGATCGATGAAGTCAAGCGACGTTGGACATGGTAAGCACTTGGATGGGTGACTGCTTGGGAATATCATGTGTCAAGATTTTTACAAAAGATTTTAGTAAATACTAAAACTATAAATGGTTCAAATATTTTTGTAATTTTTGCTAAAAATTTTGCTATAATGTAATGGCAGTTCTTAATAAAAGTTATCTGACGCCATTAGACTTCTTCTTATGGGGTTATGTCAAAAATATTGAATACAAAACTAAACCCCTGGATTTAGCTGACTTAAGAACAGGAATAAGTCTATGGCCACAACGGCGCACCGCACAGCGCCCTCTCACATAGCCTGGTACCATAGCATCGCACAGTAGTGTCCACAACGGCGCACCGAGCCTAGCTCATTGCCTTGCCTGTCGATCAGTTTGTCTCTCGACATCGAGATATAAACATGGACTGTACGTTGTCATCTTCTTCCGATGAAGAAGATATTATTTTAGACGTTAATATAATCAAGTAGTACATGTTTAAACAGAAATAAAGATTACCAGTGCATCCTATTAACGAAAAAATAACAACGCACAGTCCATGTTTATATCTCGATGTCGAGGGACTACTGTGCGAATATCAAGCGAGGCTCTGCGGTGCTATGGTACAAGGCTACGAACGAGGGGCGGTGCGCCGTTGTGGACACCGACTTACGATTGCAATTAGATCGGTTACGCCTGAGATGTTCAGTAACGTAAGAAGAAATTTCTATTTAAGATTAGGATGTTGCCAAGACGTTCGCGGCGAACAGTTTCAACGTCTCCTACATTAACAGTATTACTTATTAGTTTTTGAGTGTGTTGTTAATTTTTGCAATAAATCTGAAAACACTTAATGTTGTCTGAGGGATTAAAATATTGAATAATATGTAGGGTGTTGCATTTAAAATATGAAAGTTGATATTGGCCACTGTTACATGACACACCCTGTATGAAAAGTTTTTATTGAAAAAAATGCTCACCCAGAAATACCAATCGACGTGTCCGAGCGTTTTTTGGCACACGCCCCTCGTTATTTATTATAGAATTTATTCAATTTGGCTGATACACACTGTATATCTAAATACAATGCATAACGTTATATTAAAGTTTATTATACAGAGTGTTATGGAAATTACTTATTATATTTAAATGGGTGACTCCTTGGGTGTCCTACAGAAAGTCTACATACTTTTTTTTTAAATCGAATATCTAAATACTAAGATAAAACCTCTTTTTACCCACATACTGTCGCGCCGTTCCATCTGGATTCACTTAGCAACAATGTGGGTCACTAGAGTATACTAACAGTGATTTCAGATCACACCGCGTGTCTCGCCCTTGCTTGGATACCGGCCGCGCGCCACTATCGTTGCTTTAGTATATTTCGAGACTCGGGGGTGGAATGACGTCGAGGGATCCACGTGCTTGACGTATACGAATTTTAAACGTTTTGTTAGTTGTAGCATTAGCCGATTTTTTCTATTGAATTCTGTGAAATAATTCATAATAATAAATGTTGCGATGCGATTTAAAATTTGTGTGAAATTATCTACTGTTCGTTCTGTTGAAAAACATACTATTTGTGTTTTATTTTTTTATGGAATTTAAGATCGAAAGTCAGAGAGTATGTAAGTACCTTAAAATTGTAGTTTTTTTTCTAAAAGGCTTGAAAAAGAAGTGATAACGCGCGTCAAAGACGTCTTGTTGTCAAAACCTGAACGCGTGCGTTTAGAATTCTGTGTTGCAATATGACAACATCGCCTATAATGCGCTAACCTCTTTTGAACCTCGAGACTGCCTCAATAAACTATTGATTGCGAAGGTTCTCAGGAGCGGCCACGTATATTTTCAGATTTCATATAAAGTGAATATTTCGCTTAATAATTATTTATGGTTATTTTTCTTCAATTTATTTTCATATCAGGATTTGCCGGTTTAAATATAATAAGTCATTTCCATACCACCCTGTATTGCTGGTAAGTTCAGTTGTTCTAATTGGAAATGATTCTTTTCTGTTAAAGATTTTCACAATACAACTATCGTTAGCATAGCTTAATTTTTTGATAGCATTCCTTCCGATGTTGAGAAACGGCTGGACATACAATACTACAGGTTGACAACTTTATCTGTAGCTACAAAAGGAATGCGGGCAAGAAAATTTCTTGGGTTAACAATGTTGTCACATATATTAAATTTTAATTTAATAACATGTTACCAAGTAAACCATAAAATTAAATTTACCCATTTAAAGTAAATTCATAAGTATATAAGAAACTAATATTCGATTATAGTTTCAATGTTCTTAAAACTTTCTTTTCATGCTATTTATTTTAATATTTAAATGCAAAATAAAAATTTTTTTTATTAAGGTACTTCTGATCTAAAAATAGGGCAACATGGTCCAATATCAACGGTAACCATGGGTAACCGGTGGCTAGAGCTAATTTGATAGGTTATATCCCAGACAGAGGATGACAGCACGCGTCTGGTGACACGCCTCTTATGCCGGCGTGGTTATTCGGCGATGTCCAATATGCTTCATCCAGTTGCGTAGTGATAGGGTTTGTTTTAAAACTGTGATAATGAATGAATATACCCTGGTAAAACCCTTCATAGTCAAACCCGTGATGTGATTGCCAATGTGTACACTGTACAGGGTGTGCGAAGAGGAATCACTAATTAATACATTTAAATTGCCACTTAAGCGAAAGCTAGAAAGGGTCGCAATACGGGAATAAGCGTGGGTGCATTGATCCTCCCCAAACCGAAGTTCTGGATCCGCCCTCGCGTGGGTGCAGTAAAAAACATTCACATTTGGAACTAAAAGTGGTTCCAACCTTAAAGAAGTTGCTACAACAGCTGAGAAGTAACATAAACTTTCCGTTTTCCCGTGAAACTTTGAAGTGCATGTTAAAATCAAATGGATTTTATTGGCGAAAATTACATTATTAAGATAATAATAGCACGCCCATGACTCGGCCATATTTTAAAAGATATTCCTTTGCCCTTACCGCGTAGCAATAGACTCGCTTGTCGAGCTGTACTTTCGTGAGCGTAGTGTGTCCTCACTGTCAAATGCAACTTGTCCTTCCATTTATAATAGTTGGCATTCGCGAAAAATTATTTACAATGCAGCTACAAGACCATGTCAGTTAAAAACATGGCTTAATCATAATTAGTATTATTATTTATTATAGGTGAAACTCGCTCTCTATCACGAATGAGGAATCCATCTAAAGGTACCTACTATAAAACTGTAAAAACCACGCATCGTTGCGGATTGTGTGTGGTCCTTCCTCTCAGCATTAAACGCCCCCTCGTGGTCTTAATTGTTTCTATAAGATATTTCGCAGGATATAGTTCGTTCACCAAAACTCGACTTGAAGGGGAAATTATTCGCTAAAAATTATTTTCCTACAACGGCCTACGAAAATCAGACAAAAGAATTGCTTGGTTAGAATGTGTCTTATATCATACGCTTGTTTTCAGCACAAGCGTTGAAAAATACTTTTCAAGCAACTTTATTTAAACAGATTTTACAGTAAAATCGTTTATTTAAAATACTTTGATGGTCGATGGCCTATTAAACGTTTTTTTTTTTAAATTTTTGTTTATGATCAAACACAAGCACTATAGGAAAAATCCTTTAGGACACTCTGGGAGTGGTGCGTGTACGCAAAAAGAGATTCACGTTGGTTTTGAATCGTTGGAGGTTATATTCGTTGGATAAAACGACCTCGGGAAGGTCGTTTTATAAGGATGACGTCCTCCAGATGAAAGAATTCTTAAGAAGAACAAGCCAACGGATCACATTGAAAATTTGGTAGCTTAAGTGGGACAAGCTCTCTTTTTTTTTAATATTTTTAACTGTACAGTGCTGCTGCTCTACTAGAAAGTATTAGCAACTTTGATCATTTAAATGCATATTATTATCTTTTTAGAATCTTTATTAATTTCTTAATAACTTTCCTTACAATTTTTAAATGAATTTATTATTGTGCAAGCGAGCTGTAGAATTAAAATTAATTTCATTTTTTTTTTGAAAAATATGTCCTTAAAAAAAAACATGCAAACAAACATACCAGCAAGACTAAATTCAGAAGGGTGTTTTAGCCTTCCTGCAAATCGACCTTCTAGAACTTTTAGAAAGTGTTCCTTTAGCTCGGATAAGGGACATGTGGCTTCTGCACGATGGTGCTCCTCGCCATAGTTCCCGGATTATCACTGAATATTTGGACGAAAATTTCCCTCACAGATGGATTGGACGAAACCGCCGCCAAAACGGAGAAGAAAGTGGACACATTGCTTGCCCCAGAAGGTTCCCAGATCTTACAACGTGTGATTTTTTTTTATGGGGTACCATGAAAGAAATAGTTTATAAAGAGCCAATTGAAGATGTGGATCAGTTACGACATAAAATTCTGGATGCAGCTGACCGAATAAGAGAAATACCAAACATTTTTCAACGAGTACGAGATCATATGCTTCGGAGCGCCCATGATTGTATTGAAGCGGAAGGGGGTCATTTTCAACATCTTCCATTCTAAGAGTAAAGGGTAAATGGAATAATAAATTTGATGTTAAACCTTGTGTTGAAATAATTTGTATCCTATCTCCTATGTGCTTTTGTTCTATGTGTACGTTAGTGTTGTATAGTGTAATTATGCATTAGTGTTTAGTGATTTTGTGTAATCTGATAAGTGTCTATCTTCAAAAAAACTAATTTAAAACCGCTATGTGTTTCTTTAAGTGATTGAGTTTCATTTGGTATGTTTCACTATGTGTTCTGAAGATGTCTGTGCCCTGGATTACTTGCTAGTGTACTGGCACCTGGATTCACTTCTATTTGGATACTAGGGAAGCTAAGTATATATTTTTATAAGAATCTAAAGTTTTACATTTTTTACACAGTTTGGCAACATTGTGCCTGAACATCTGTTGATTACGCAGCTGGGCACTATAATATGATTGTGCCGAGGAGTGACATGTGGGTTTATGGGTGAATTACCGTACTTTTTAAACGTTCGATTTAAAAAAAATATATGTAGCGCTTCTCTAGGACACCCCAGGAGTCACCCATTTAAATATAATCGTCATTTCCATAACACCCTGTGTAATATAAACTGAGCGAATGAACTATAAACGCGAAGCTCACCCAGCAATGATTTATTTGCTCGATGATTCGGGCATTTGTTTCTTGGCGCAGTGTGGGACAAGCTATGGTAATCAATTGGGCAGGCGGGACAGGAACTTGACTAACTAATGTTATTTTATGTCATATACCGCCAACGGTAATAGATTGTTTATACAGTGTGTTCGAAATTCGCTTTTCTATATCGGGATCTCGGTTATTATAGGATGGTGGTTCTGAATAGAGTCAGCGAGCAATACTAAGTATATGACACTACAGGGTCATTCACGGTGAGTGGCCTATTAAAAGATATCGGGAACTAAAAACGATATTTATGTGAAATGTTGGTACTCGCTCTAAAAGATCCCGATCTTTTTTATGTAGATATTTTGACGTATCTATCACTTCCGGTCATACCGGAAGTCGGTGTCAACTTCCTTATTTTAAACGGAAGGCCCTACAGTATATCTCCGTATTCTTATATATTTATATATAGTATGTTATATTTTATATACAGTGTGTCTGCGTACGTTGGAACCATATCGAAAACTTTTTTAATATCAATTTTACGAAAAAAAGTTATTCTTCATAAAAAGTTCTGGATGGTCTAAAACCTAAAATGCAACTATAAATATTAAATTCTTCTACGAGGTTTGTCAAAAAATATGAATTTTGCCCAAGAGTAGTATACAATATTGTTATTAAAAAAGTTGGGGTTTGTTCGGGTTTATTCGGGTTTGTTCGGTACTTTGGTTTTAGGCAAAATTCATATTTTTTGACAAACCTCGTATACGCCTAGAAGAATTTAATTTCTGATAGTTGCATTTTAGGTTTTAGACAATGCAGAACTTTTTAAGAAGAATAGCTTCTTTTCGTTAAACTAATAATAAAAAGTTTTCCAACTTTTTTTTTTATGATCAAACACAAGCACTATAGGAAAAATCCTTTAGGGCACTCTGGGAGTGGTGCGTGTGCGCAAAAAGCGATTCACGTTGGTTTTGAATCGTTGGAGGTTATATTCGTTGGGAAAACGACCTCGGGAACGGGTCGTTCCACAAGGATAAAGTCCTCCAGATGAAAGAATTCTTAAATAATGAAGTCCGAGGAGTACTAAGCTTAACCATATATGGATGGGCGGCAGTGGTTCATCGTGTATTTCTGCTATTCGTCGCTCTGGGCGGAATTAAGAGGGCAAGGTGAGCCGAGCACCTTCCATGAAAATATCTGTAAAAGAGAGTCAAATCCCCAACCTGTCTTCGATGTTCTAGGCTGTCGAGGTTCTTCGTCAGCTCGTGGTCTCCGATCAGACGAATAGCCCTCCTTTCGATGAAATCCAGTAGCCGAAGAGTATGTTTGGGTGCAGAGCTCCAGACATGAGAGCAGTATTCTAGTGATGGTCGAATCTGGGCTTTATATAGTGTCAAAAGTTGTTGAGGTGTGTACAACTTTCTGGTTCGGAAGAGTACACCAAGTTTCTGAGAAGCTATCTTGGCGATTGCCACAACGTGGTTATGCCAAGACATATTTCCTCCCAGATTGACGCCCAGCGAATTAATAGATGAAGCCAGTGGGATTGCGTGCCCGTCCATGACTATATCCGGTTCTGTAATGTTAACCTTTTTAGAGAAAACTGCTGCCTGGGTTTTTCTGCGTTAAATTCGACTTGGTTACTGTCACCCTAATCCAAAATTTCTTCCAGGTCTTTGTTGAGGCGTGATACTTCATGCTGTCTGCGAAAATGTGCGTCGGCAGCCGATGTTTGCGCATTCAAAGAGAAAGATGAGATAAGTGTGATATCGTCAACAAAACTAAATATAGGATTTTTAGTTTTCACTAGAAGGTCGTTAATGTAGACTAAGAAGAGAGTGGGAGAAAATATTTACCCTTGAGGAACATCGGCATTGATGTGGTCTGAGAGAAATCCGTCAATCGCTACTTGCAGGGAGCGGTCCTTAAACAACCATGCACAGAATCGACTGGGCATACCATAGGATCGCAGTTTACTTAGAAGCCCCTCATGCCAAACACAATCAAAAGCTTTAGAAATATCCAGTGCAATAGCCCTTACGGAGACATACTGTATATATATTACGTAACGGTCATTACTTAAGAGTAGACACTGCGTAAGTAGGTTCTTACTAATATAGGAGTAGAACAAGCCTTTTAATACCAAACCTGAACTAATAACGTGAACCTCCGTTAAACCATGCCATTATTGCCCGCTCCAAACGAAATTGGAACGGCTAGATACCATGCCTGGTGTTTATATTATCATGGGTGATTGCGGAGATCATTGCATTTTAAAGACGGCAGTTGCGATTAACAACAGCTCCCTATTATACGGTGAAGCTCGGTCAATAGGCATTCATATCAGCGTGTGTACGTAAGTAATAAAATAAAGACATAACTCTTATGTTTAAACTAAATATAGCACAATGCAAGGCGGCGCACAGAGTAGTATCGACTCACAAACTTGTTTATAGTCGAATTTTTGGAGATTATTTTAATTTATCCGATGATGCATAGTTAAGTAGAACCGGATATAGTCATGGCAGGACACGCAATTCCACTGGCTTCATCTATTAAATTACTGGGCGTCAATCTGGGAGGAAACATATCTTGGCATAACCACGTTGTGGCAATGGCCAAGAGAGCTTCGCAAGAACTTGGTGTATACTCTCAACAACTTTTGACACTATACAAAGCCCAGATTCGGCCATCACTAGAGTACTGCTCTCATGTCTGGAGCTCTGCACCCAAACATACTCTTCGGCTACTGGATTCCATCGAAAGGAGGACCATTCGTCTGATCGGAGACCACGAGCGGACGAAGAACCTCGACAGCCTAGAACATCGAAACAGGTTGGGGATTTGACTCTCTTTTACAGATATTTTCATGGAAAGTGCTCGGCTGACCTTGCCCTCTTAATTCCCCCCAGAGCGGCGAATAGCAGAAATACACGACGAACCACTGCCGTCCATCTATATGTGGTTAAGCTTAGTACTCCTCGAACGGCATTATTTAAGAATTCTATCATCTGGAGGACTTCATCCTAATGGAACGTCCTTCCTGAGGTCGTTTTACCCAACGAATATAACCTCCAACGATTCAAAACCAACGTGAATCGCTTTTTGCGCACACGCACCACTCCCAGAGTGCCCTAAAGGATTTTTCCTATAGTGCTTGTGTTGAATCATTAAAAAAAAATGTTTTTGTAACAAATATATTTGTGTCCTGGCTCGAATAGGAACAAATCGAACTCTCATTCTTCTATTTGTTGACCATGTATCACATATGGCCTTGCATCGATCTATTGATGTGATTGTATCCTAAGTTTAGCTTAATTTTAAGTTATTATAATAATATATAAATATACAGGGTGTTCATTTGAAAACTTCCCACCACGGATTTATCGAAAACCACTGATTAAAATAAAAAACGCCGAGACACGTCAAAAGATTTGCCAAAGGGGACAACTTTTTAACCAGAAACTACTTCACCCCCTTTTACCCTCTGGCCCCCGGCGTCATCCCCTTAAAAATTTGAAATGACAAGGGGTAGCAAGTAATAGCTTGTTTGAAAGGTCTTTCAAGGTGCTTGATTTTGACGTCTGATTTTTTAAAATCGGTCGATTCGTTTTCGAAAAAATTAGAAAAAATTTTACAGCCTTCTTTTTATCAACACAGATAACATGGGCGAACTGTTTTTATTCTTATACCTGTTTAGTTTTTTTATACCTGTTTAGTTTTTTATAGTTGCTAAGGAAAAGAAACAATTTAATTTGCTGTCAGTTACCTTTGTGACAATCTTGAGATAGTGAAAATTAATTTATTGATTCAGATTTTACTTTCAAAATGGTTTACACACTAGCTGAAAGAGTGGAAATGATTCTAATTTATGATGCCCAAAATCAATGTGCTCGGCAAACTGCCGTTACATTTAACGCCAGACATCCGGAAAAGATAACTTTGCATAGGTATGTTTTGGACCTTGTTACTAAATTTACTCAAACTGGATCTGGTGCAAATAAAAAACGTAATCATCGTAGAGTTTTGGATCAAGCCGCTCAAGTTGAAGTTTTGGGTCATTTTGCCATAAATCCTAATACTTCATTACGCAAAATTGTTGATGCGACTGGTATTTCATTAGGCTCTGTAACCACAGTTACTAAATTACATAAATTTCATCCATTCGAAATGAAAATATTGCAAGAGTTAACCGAAGATGATTGCGATAGGCGAGTTGAGTTTTGTGAACAAATGACTGCAGCGATTAATGATAATACCATTCATGTAAAGAATATCTGCTTCAGTGATGAATGCACATTTTATCTAAATGCTTTTGTAGAAGGGCATACTCAGTACCCCCAAAAAATTAATGTATGGGCAGACATTTTAGGAAACAAAGTGATTGGGCCATTGCTTATTAATGGGAATTTAAATGGAGGCATTTATTTAGATATGTTGGAAAATACCATCAATCCGCTTATCACTGAAACCATTGAAAACCAAATCGAAGACGATGGAAACCCTATACTTGATGAGGCTGAAATATATTTCCAGCAAGACGGCGCTCCTCCTCACTATGTTCTTCCGGTTCGGCAATGGCTAGACGGCGAGTTTCCAGATAAATGGATAGGGCGAAGAGGGCCTATAGAATGGCCTGCTAGATCTCCTGACTTGACGCCATTAGACTTTTTTCTATGGGTCCATTTGAAAACTATTGTGTTCACTCCCCAACCTAACAGTTTGGATGAACTTCGTCAACGCATCACCGAAAGCTGCCATGATCTCCCACAACATGTTTTTGAAAATGTTCGTCAGGAATTTGAAAATCGCCTATATCATTGTTTGGCCAATAACGGGCAACATTTTGAACACTTATTGAAATAAAAAGTGATATTTTCGAGTGCTTTTTTTTCTATCTGTACAAATTAATATAAATAAAGATTTTTCTAATTTTCTCGAAAACGAATCGACCGATTTAAAAAAATCAAACGTCAAAATAAAGCACTTTGAAAGACCTTTCAAACAAGCTATTACTTGCTACCCCTTGTAATTTAAAATTTTTAAGGGGATGACCCCAGGGGCCAGAGGGTAAAAAGGGGTGAAGTAGTTTTTGGTTAAAAAGTTGTCCCCTTTGGCAAATCTTTTGATGTGTCTCGGCGTTTTTTCTTTTAATCAGTGGTTTTCGATAAATCCATGGTGGGAAGTTTTCAAATGAACACCCTGTATAAAAAACATCAATCACTGGATTTTATCACAAATTACTGTATATATCTATTACTGAGCTCTAAAACCTTACTAATAATAAAAAAATATTTTGTAGGTATTAAAAATACTTTTTTCATTAATCTTATGGATAAATTTATTCAAGAGAAGCCCAAAAAATGTTGATTCGTTTCAACATTGGTTAATTATTTTTCTTGTAATTGTCGGAAGAACATTATTATTTATCCAAAATCGGCTCTAAAGCTATCAATAACTGGTCGCTTTACCTTAAATAGTCTGAACGCTAATAAGGCTGTGAAATTATTTTGACCACAATTTGGGCCGAATACTCCTCTGTGCGCCGTGTAAATATTTACACATTTTAAATTTACTGTCAAATCAAATGCAACGGCGAGTCGCCGCGCCGTCTATACGGAGAGAGTAACGATATTTAAAATAGACACGTTTCAAAATAAACAGATGCATTATTTTGAAAACCATTATTCACTAGACTGAGTAGGAAATTCATTCTCGTTTAGCGTATAAACAAATATTATAGGACCGCAACATACATACTCAAAGGAAATATTGTTCTAATCTATTTTTAAGTGTTATGTTAAATCCGTCAAACTAGTTCCACAAATTTTACAGAGATATACCGGAAACTGACACTTTAGGTGGGCAAAAGACCGATATTTGAATGTTACCTTAAGTTCGACCTTAGCTAAAGTAGCCTTAACGTTACGGCATTAATTTTCTTGAAGTAGTCCATCTCAAAGTGGAGTGAAGTTATAAGGAGGTAAAGAAACTCACAGTCTGCTACACTAGTTTAATAGAAATATATAAAAAACTATAATCCAAACATGTTTCGAAGACTTCAGTGGAAGGTAAAACATCAACAAAGGGGGGTACCTATGACATTGAAGTAACTAGTTAAGCAGGAAAAGAAAAACTTTTAAATATGTAAAAAATTACAAGTGAAGAAATTAAAGCATGGAAAGTAAAGTTTATTTTATTCTAGGTAGAAACATAATGAAAAAATTTCATTTTAATTAAAAAATTTTTTTCATTATGTTTCTTCACTTGTAATTTTTTACATATTTAAAAGTTTTTCTTTTCCTGTTTAACTAGTTACTTCAATGTCATAGGTACCCCCCTTTGTTGATGTTTTACCTTCCACTGAAGATGAAGACATAAGTCTTCGAAACATGTTTGGATTATAGTTTTTTATATATTTCTATTAAACTAGTGGAGCAGACTGTGAGTTTCTTTACCTCCTCTTAATTGATTAGTTAAGTCTAAGATTACTACGTTCTTAAAGGCCTATTCCTATGTAAATCAAGCTAGCAGACACACAACGGATTCATACATTTTTTTTTATGCCGTAATTTTTGGCTATTTTATTGCAAATTTATTACCCTATTTTAAATTCTATTGTTGGTCGTTTTAAAAAAAAAATTTACCAAATAAAGATTTAGTCTGGGGGGGTTAGGGTATATGGAAGGAACTAGACAACTTACCTATTATTTAGTATTTATTCAAACGATGTTGAATTCCTCTGGCGTTACTTATTGAGAAGCTTACCTGAAACAAAATAATAGTGTAATTTCTAAATTTTCAAAAAAAAGATTCTCAACAGTGGCGTAGCAAGACTTTGTCAGCTACGTAAGCAAATAATCCATCCCCCCAATAACGGCGAACCCTTACGGGCACTGTAAGCGTTGTTTACTATCATTTTTAGTATCCCTGGATCTGCCGCCCCCGCATATCATCCATCCCTTGTTGCTTTTAGTAGTAGTATTTAAAATAAAACTTCGCGCCCATGCTCCCGCGCCTTTCGACCCGATTGGGCTATACAGGGTGTCCCAGAAAATGTGAGCAATCTCCCGAGTTCAGATAGAATACTTAAAAATAACAGGAGACGTTCATATAAATTTCTCTTCCTACGCCCCCCCCCCCCCCCCCCCCCCCTACGGAGATACGGGCCCATAACGAACGTCCCTGAAAATCGTTTATTTTTAAATAATCTTTTAAGTACTAGGTGTAATTTAATATTTTTTTAGTAAAATGGTTACTAGATGAGTCTCCTTAAAATTCTCCCTTTTAAACACATTTGGTTTATTTGGTTTGACAGGGACGGACTAGACCTAACACAAAAATGCTTTTTTTTACACCCTGTATGATGAAGGAACGACAATAATTTTTTTTTGGTTACTCTAAACCTTAAGCTGAAAAAAGGTACTCTTGATCAATGTCGATAAAATGAACTGTTTTCGAAAAAAAAATATTTTTGTTCATACATTAAATGCATGTCGGCATATTCAGTATACATATGTAAATTTCATTACTAAGTTAGTAACTAATAAGACAAAGGAGAAAAACCGCAACATAAAACAACAACCAATGCAAGAAACCATATTGAACAAAAATATTTTTTTCTCGAAAACAGTTAACTTTATCGACATTGATCAAGAGTACCTTTTTTTCCGCTTAAGGTATCCAAAAATATTATTGTCGTTCCTTCATCATACAAGGTGTACAAAAAAAACACATTTTTGTGTTACGTCTAGTCCATCCCTGTCAAACTAAATAAGCCAAATGTGTTTAAAAGGGCAAATTTTAAAGAGACTCATTTAGTAAACATTATACTAAAAAATTATTAAATTACACCTAGTACTTAAAAAATTATTCAAAAATCAACGATTTAAAGGGACGTCCCATATGGGCCCATATCTTCGTATCTTCTCCTGTTATTTTTAAGTGTTCTATCTGAACCCGGGAGATTGCCCACATATTCTGGGACACCCTGTATACAGGTTATCCCAAAACTAATAGTACACAATAAAACTGCAGATTCATTGTGTAAAAATATTGCGATTTGGTTAAACATTGCTTGCTCAATAGTTGATAATAACCGAGTGAAAATTTTATTTTCTATAATTTCCTGATTAACTTACTTTTTTTACCACCGTTTTTGCATACAATTATGTGTTGGAGGCTTTTAGGGGTTTGTTCGGGTTTTAGGGGTTAATTATTTTATTTTTATGTAGATTGTAAAGGACGCTCGCTGCGGCACTCCGGGTACATAAAACCAAGTGAAACTTTCTTGCGCTTTAGTGTATTTATTATATGTTCCTATTACAAATATCAATTTTCTCATCACTTTTACCCAAAAATGGGAGTACCTTTTCAATGTCGCTCCGAGCACCTGCTTTCGCTCGATTATTGAAATAACCGAAATCGCTTGATTATTAAAAAAACCGCTCGAGTTATAAACTCAAGCGGAATCATCGCTTGTTACTAATTACATTTCACTCGATACCCGAACCTCGCTTGACGCCGACGTATATTCGAGCAGTTTTTTGCTCGATAGGAAATACTACTCTATAGTAGAAATAAACGTCATTTTATTTACACTGAGTCCCCTAACTGCTCATGGGCTAAATATGAAAAAGCGGAATCTTGAAGGTTGAACATTGGATCGGAACAAAGAAGTATCTTTTATTGAAATACCCGAAGCACATGATGTATATGAAATGCCGTTTTTTCGAAAACGGTTAGGATTGGCGACATGAATGAAGAGTACTTAATTTTTAGTCAATAGTTAAAGGTATGTAAAAAACGTCGTCCAAAGTTCTTATCATACAGGGCGTAAAAAAAATGGGCCCATGAGTGTTACAGCTAGTCCGTCCCTGCAGCTGTGAATAATTCACAACAGTTTCTTGGGTAGTAATTTGACGGGTCTTACCTGGTATACATCATATTAAAAAATAATTGAAATATACCATGTGGTTCAATAATTGTGTGTTTTCTTCATATCCGGGAGATTTCCCACATGTTCCCGGACACCCTGTATATATCTTAGCTCTAATTAAGAAGCGTTTTCCGTTATTTTCATTGTAAATATGTCGTTACTCTATGGCGTATTCATTACATAGTGTTGTATCCACCATACACCCTGTATTTTCCTAAATTAATAATCATGCAACACAACTAAAAGCTTAAAACTTAAATCTCAGGAAGCTCACGTTTTCCAATAATTACCTTCTTTCAAATTACTATTTTTCTATCTTGAATAATCAATAAGATGAGGATCTCATTATTAATTCCATGATGCATTTTTCCCTAATAGTATACTTTCTAAGGTTTTGTTTTAACGACTCTTATTCAAAATAAACAGTTTATTTGTCACGTATGAATGTCCCATTCACACGTTCAAGCTTCTTAATAAAACTGATTGGCCCAACGCAGGATTAATCATTATTCTTTTTCACTTAGTTCGACTCTATACTCAAACGTCTCTTGTCTATTTTTTTGTTCTTATTTTTGTTAATTATAAATAGACATGAAATAAACATCTTAACGACAATACGACTTACTAGTGACAGTTTTTGCAAATAAACCAGTATCCCAACATAAAATTGGCGCAGTTCGGTAAGGGTGTGCAGAAATCCACAATTCTGCAACAAGTCACGGTTTGTGTCGGGAAAGGCAACTGATAACCAAACAAATCGGCGAGTCTCAACTCCTTAGACTTCGGGACCAGTTCGCAACACGGGGAAGATCTTCAGCCAAGGCAAGCAGATCAATAATCCGAGAAGACGAACAATTTGCAAGGACCACTAGAGTAAGTCGTACTTTTCCTTTCTTTTTCCTATCCCACCATTTATAATTTTTGCTGATAAAGTTCTCTACATATTTTTATATCTTATTTTTGTTTCTCTTTTTGATATTTTTTCTTTTTCGTTTCGACACTTGTACCTCTACTTTGTACTTTAATTTATATATATACATAATTATAAAAGAAAAATGGCAACTTCGTCAACCAGTACTGCAAATAGTACAACTAATATATTAACTGATAATAATGACCGTACCCCTGCTACTCCAGCAGAAGTTATTTACAAATTATCATTTTTGTGTTCACTAATTTCAAAATCTTTTGATGGCACTCGCACCGAGTTACACGAATTTATTTCAAATTGTAATAATGCGTTTCGATTTGCAAATGATCAACAAAAGGATGCATTAATAGCATTTGTAATTTCTAAAATCACGGGTAGCGCTAAAGCACAATTAAGGGATAAAACTATTCAAAGTTGGGCTCAATTAAAAGGGTTGTTGTTACAATTATATTCAGACAAAAAACACTATACTCAATTAATGGAAGAACTTAACACCATTAGACAGAACACTAACGAGACAGTAAATTCTTTTTATAATAGAGTAGATAAACTTTGCACACGTTTATTGAATTGTCTAACATGTCAAAACGAAAACGAACGTGTAGGACGAGTCGAAACTATTAAAGAATTGTCATTACAAAGATTTATTTTGCATAGCAATCCCGATATCTCTAGATTTTTACGAGCCAAAGAACTAAAAACCTTATCCGATGCTTTTAATTCTGCTATTGAAGAAGAAAGAGCACTTCAAATTTCAAAATCTAGCTCATCTTCTTCTTCTTCTTATACACACAAATATTGTAATCACTGCAAAACGAAAAGCCACTTTACGAAAGATTGTTTTAAGAAAAGAAATGTACCAAAGGAAGTTCATTTTAATAAACCATTTTCGAATGACACCAAAGGTCATAAAGTTTGTAATTATTGTAAGAAACAAGGGCATATTATTTCAGAATGTTTTAAAAGGAAACGAAACAACGAAAATAAAAATAATTCTAATAATTCTGGTAACACTCTACACGAGGGGTTAAATCGCGTAAATTTAAACGAAGTAACGTCCGGGAACAGCGTCGTTTCCACGGACTGGGAATAAACGAATCCGACGTTCAATCACAAAATTCGCGAAATAAAAATATCTTTACACTCCACAAGCGTGACCTTAATAGTAAATACGACTCTCGCTCTGTTTATTCACCGCGTGGATCTAATGCAAAGGTTTCAAATAAATTCTCTAAAGAAACTTGTCAAAATTTTGCGAATCTAAACTCTTTAAAAGAATATAAAATATATCTAAATAATAATGATAAAAATCCTTATCTGGAATGTCATTGTCAAAATAATTCGTTTAAATTTCTAATTGATACTGGAGCATCAGTATCTCTCCTAAAAAATCAAGAAAAATTAAATAATCTCGTTTATAATCTGAATACAAACGATAAAATTACTTTAACAGGCCTAAGTGCCAACGCACCTGTCGAGACATCAGGTAGCTGTATTTTAAATTTAAATTTCTCCTCTCAAAAACTCTCCGCTAAATTTCATTTAGTGACCGAAAATCATAATTTGCCACACGATGGTATCTTAGGTAACGATTTTCTTTTATCAAACGGAGCCGTGATAAATTTAAATAAGTCACAATTGTTTCTTGCATCTCTCGAAACACCGATTAAACTATTTTGTAAAAATGAAAATAGTTCTAAAGCTTTTACATTAGAGCCCCGATCAGAAACTGTCATTGAAGTTGATATTTTAAACCAAAATATAACCGAAGGCATCTGTCCTCAAATAAATATCGCGGAAGGCGTATATTTAGCAAAGTCTCTTGTAAAAGTAAATAATGGTAAAGCTTTAACGACCATCTTAAATACTGCAAATAGAAAATTAAGAATTAATAAAATACAATTAGAGCTCGAACCATTTCTAGAGAATACTTCTCGAATTTTAAATTATAATGAAAATAATTCAATTAATATTCAAGACAGGCTTAAACTCTTACACGAGAACTTACGCCTGACTCATTTAAATTCTGAGGAAAAACGGTCAGTCCTTAATATATGTGACGAATATAATGATATATTTTTGTTACCGCATGATAAATTAACATGTACAGAAGTCCTTAAACACGAAATTAGAGTAACTGATAACACACCGATCTCTTCTAAAATATATCGATTCCCAGAAGTTCATAAAAAAGAACTAGATAAACAAATTAATAAAATGCTTAAACAGGGTATTATCAGAAACTCGGTTTCCCCATACAATAGCCCTCTCTGGATTGTTCCGAAGAAACGGGATGCATCTGGAGAACAAAAATGGCGCATTGTAGTAGATTTTCGCAAATTAAATAACGTGACGGTAGGTGACTCATTCCCCCTTCCAAACATTGAGGATATCCTCGATCAACTAGGGCACTCAAAATATTTCACCACCTTAGATTTAGCATCAGGTTTTCACCAACTCCAAATGCACAAGGATGATGTTTGCAAAACGGCTTTCTCCACTCCTTCAGGGCATTACGAATATTTAAGAATGCCTTTCGGATTAAAGAATGCCCCTAGTACTTTCCAAAGGTTGATGACAATCGCCCTTTCTGGTCTTCAGGGTCTTCAATGCTTCACCTATTTGGACGATGTTGTTATTTTTGCTAGTTCTTTGGAGGAACACTCCGATAAACTCCGTAATGTCTTTGATCGTTTGAGAACAAATTCTCTCCTCCTTCAACCTGATAAGTGCGAATTTATGCATCAAGAAGTTGCTTACTTGGGTCATGTCATTAGCGATAAAGGAATATCGCCTAACCCTGATAAAATAAAGGCAATTAAAAATTACCCAACTCCTCAAAATCCAAAACAAATCAAACAATTTCTTGGCCTCATTGGCTACTATCGTCGTTTTATAAAAGACTTCTCGAAATTTGCAAAACCACTTACTTCCCTATTAAAAAAGGATGTACCTTTTATTTGGAATAAAGAACAAGACTCTTCTCTTGACTATTTTAAAGACATCCTTACGAAGGAGCCCATCCTTCAATATCCTGTTTTTTCTGAAGATTTTCTGCTGACGACCGACGCATCTAACTATGCAATCGGCGCAATCCTTTCACAGGGAGAAATTGGCAAAGACCTCCCTATTGCATACGCATCACGCACCCTGAATAAAGCTGAATGTAATTACTCCACAATTGAACGAGAGCTACTAGCCATTGTGTGGGCTGTCCAACACTTCCGCCCATATCTTTATGGTAGAAAATTCACTATTCTTACTGACCATCGACCGTTAACCTGGCTCTTCAATTGCAAAGATCCCAGTAGTCGTCTTATTCGTTGGAGACTAAAGCTCGAGGAATATTCCTATGAGATTCGTTACAAACCGGGTAGAATTAATTCAAACGTTGATGCTCTTTCTAGAAACCCAATACAATTAAACTCGTTAATAAAAAATGAAAAATATTCAGAACGATATAGCGAATTTATTAAGTATCATTACGAGAATCAAAGTATTCCCGACATAAAAATAATCAAAGATAACTTATTTTCTAAATTTCCTAACGCTTTAATTTATTCGAAAGATCTTGACGATAATAATACGTATTCTGAAAATCTATCAGTACTTTATGACTTCACTAGTCTACAAGGTGATCAAATAGAACAGTATGATTCTCTCCTATTAAACTTTGAGAATAAAACTACTTTCCTTTTGATTGCAAAATTAAACCATTTCGACAAATTAACATATAATGATTTATTCCATTCTTTGTTAAATCTAAGAAATTCTTTACAACAAAATAAAATAACCGAGATATATCTAAAAAACCCAGTGGAAGAAATTCCGCATCTAAAACAAAACATGTTTAATGAAATGTTAGAATTTTTGTTCTCGAAAACAAATATAACAATTATATTAGTAAATAGACCACGTTTTATGCCCAAAACTCGCGAAGAAATAAAACAAATTTTTAGAGATAACCACGAATCTTCTCTAGCCGGTCATGCAGGCTTCTTACGAACTTATAAACGCATAAAAGAAAACTATAAATGGCCTAACATGAAAGGCGACATAAAATATTTTTTAAAACTATGTCAATCGTGTCAAAGAAATAAACACGAAAATAAAGCCGCACGCGCACCTATGGAGATTACTACTACAAGCGAACGCCCCTTCCAAAGGTTAGCATTAGATGTAGTAGGTCCTTTAGATCTAACAGAAAACGGTAATAAATTTATAATTACTATGCAAGACGATCTTACAAAATATTCTTATGCAGTTCCCGTCCCTAACCATGAAGCGAAAACAATCGCAAATGAATTAGTGAAATTTATTACTATATTTGGAATTCCAGAAAGCATCTTATCAGATCAGGGCACAGATTTTACATCAAACACAATAAAAGAAGTAAATAAACTTTTCAAAATAAAACACATTCTCTCAAGTCCTTATCATCCACAAACTAATGGAGCATTAGAAAGATCACATCTTACTTTAAAAGAATACCTAAAACACTACATTAACGAAAAACATACCGATTGGGACGAATACGTTCCATTAGCCATGTTTACCTATAATACACATTTTCACAAATCTACAAATTTCAAACCTCATGAGCTCTTATTCGGACACAAAATTGTTATACCTAATACTTTAAACGCTAAACCAGAATTCAAATACACTTATGACGATTATCACTCCAATTTAAAACTAAAGTTACAAAAATCCTTTGAAATTGCAAGGGACAATATTCTTAAATCAAAAGAAACCTCAAAGGTTAATTACGATAAGAAAATAAACATTTATAAATATAAAGTAGGCGATCAAGTTTTAATTCAAAATAAAAATCTTAAACCAGGCATTAGCAAAAAGTTGCAACCAACCTATAAAGGACCTTATAAAATATTAAAAGTTTTTCCAAATCAAACTGTTAAATTGCAAATAAAAAGAAATAAATCCGCAGTTTATCATCATAACTTACTTAAGCCGTTCTTTTCAGATGACAATGATACTGACAACCATCATACTCTTGACTAACCTATTGACCTCTACATATGCAAATGATTTACCATACCACATTAATCCCATCGATAGCAAAACAGGTATTTTCTTCCATCACATTGGACAAGTAAAAATATCACACGATTATTTTACACTTTTATCTTATACTAATATTAGTATCTACGAAACAAAACTAAAACTCATTCATAATATCTATAAAAAATCTACTCCTTTATGTAACAATAAAAATTTAACTTTTCAAAGTAAATTTTTATGTAAAGAACGCGTTGAATTATTTCAAAATTCACAGAACACTTTAAACGAAAAATTTGATTCTTTAAGTCACTTAACAGGACACGGAATACAATTAGATGCTAAGCGCTCCAAAAGAGGGTTATTCGACGGAGTTTCATATGCATTTAAATGGCTTTTTGGCACACCTGACGCAGAAGACGCGAAATATTATAATGATGCAATCGAATCTATTGCACAACAAAACCGCGATATGCAAATATTAGTTAAACAACAAATTCATATAATCTCCGATGCAATTTCAGACTATAACAAAAGCGCACAAGCTCTTCGTTTAAACGAACAAAAGTTGAACGATAACATAATTAAATTTAATAAATTTTCTGAAGGTACAGTAACCACTATAAATTCTCTTACTTATTTACAAACTATTGTCGATCATTTTAATTTATTATCTCATCTCATAAATGAACTAAATGAAGAATTTGACGTAATTATATCATCTATATTATTTTCAAAACAAAATGTTTTGCACCCATCTATTATTACGCCTAGACATTTATTAAATGAACTTTCAAAAATTAGAATTAATGCCAATTTCGAATTTCCAATAAACAATAACAACATTGAAAATGCTTATAAATATTTCGAAATTTGTGAACTTTCAGTAATTTACGTGAACAAAATTTTAATTTATGCAATAAAAATTCCTTTAGTTACAAATGAACTTTATCAACTGTATAATCTTATTCCACTTCCTATACAGTCCTTTAACACTACCATATACTCATATATAAATCCTTCTTTTCCTTACCTCTTGTTAAGTACGACACGAACATTTTATGGGCACCTTAAAGACCTATCATCCTGTAAGAAGTCACCGCCCTCCGATTATATCTGCTCGCACGTGACCATTCACCTAGTCAAGGAGAGACCTACCTGCGAGACCGATTTGAAATTACGACAACCGCAAAGTATACCTAAAAGCTGTACGACGAAGACAATCAAATCCGAAATTGAAATATGGCACCCATTGTCGCCAAATCAATGGCTGTATATCCTAACTGAACCAGTGGCGGGTACAGTTAGCTGCGATGATTCCACGCCTGTGCTGGATTTCGTACTACACGGCACCGGACTTTTCACCTTAAAAGCAAAATGCAAATGTTATACTCTGTCTACGTTATTGGTAGCCACATCAAATTTGTCTGCCAATTATAGCAATTTCATCCCATCAGTCGATATAACTAACGACGACTGTTGCGTCCAGGAACAAAAGTTTTTACAAAGTGAAAAAATGGACACCATCAAGCTTAACAATCTTAATCTAAACGAACTTCGTCATGCACAACATAAATTACAACAATTCGACGACCAGCTTCGACAAAACATTAATCAACCCTTTATAGTTCATCACTCTAAATGGTACAATGTATTCTTGGGAATAATAGCAACCGCCATCCTAATTATCTTATTCTGTTGCGGATGCTGTCGATGTTGTCACTGGAGACGTTTCCCATGGTTGAGACGACTTTTCAACTCTGATCGATGCCAATACCTAGTTTGTATAAACAGTCATAACACCATAAGTAACAATGACGTACACTCCATGGATTGGGAGCCTCAGCAAACTTTACGCAGACTCACCTCCAATGATGTATTCTCCAACCTTCAAATGGACGTTGTATCGCTGAATGAACCAGATTCACAAAACGGCGATCCAAAAACTTCAAAGGACAGACGCAAAGAACGGAAAATGTTCAAAATTTAAAAAACTTTTCTATCTTATCCGATTTATTTTATTAATATGAATAACTTTGGTTAATTATTATTATTACAATGCTTTTGTATTTTATATCATACATACTCTATATATATTTACACTATACTTTATAAAATATAATTTTATCATATTTTAATTAATATTGAATAATTAGGAACAGAATATCTTACGTTTAGAATCTAGATCGCTAACAACGATTATTTCATCTATCTATATTTAAATACCTAGGATAAATATTTCCAAATATTTAAGTTATTATTGTATTATAATATGCGAAACTGTATTAATTTTACAGATATAATATATCTTAAGGGTTAAATATTTAAGAGAAAAGACAGAGACAATTTGCAAATTAATATTCATATGTCAACTTTTACTTAACTTATTGGAACAAACAGTTTTATGTTTTGATAGCGTGATTGCACCCTTATCAAAACACTTAACGAGGGAGGATTGTTGTATCCACCATACACCCTGTATTTTCCTAAATTAATAATCATGCAACACAACTAAAAGCTTAAAACTTAAATCTCAGGAAGCTCACGTTTTCCAATAATTACCTTCTTTCAAATTACTATTTTTCTATCTTGAATAATCAATAAGATGAGGATCTCATTATTAATTCCATGATGCATTTTTCCCTAATAGTATACTTTCTAAGGTTTTGTTTTAACGACTCTTATTCAAAATAAACAGTTTATTTGTCACGTATGAATGTCCCATTCACACGTTCAAGCTTCTTAATAAAACTGATTGGCCCAACGCAGGATTAATCATTATTCTTTTTCACTTAGTTCGACTCTATACTCAAACGTCTCTTGTCTATTTTTTTGTTCTTATTTTTGTTAATTATAAATAGACATGAAATAAACATCTTAACGACAATACGACTTACTAGTGACAGTTTTTGCAAATAAACCAGTATCCCAACAATAGTAAAGAAGCTATTTTACTTTCCTATACACTGCAACGAAAAATATGGCAACCCATTTTACTCTTAGTTGGAGTCGTTGGGAGGAGTTGAATTCCCTCCTGACTTATTCGTTTAAACCGATTCTATATTATCGACTATTGCCGAAAACACAGCGCCAAAGTATTCGCCTCCAGACGTGCTCTTGATCGTAATTAACGCGTATGTGCAGCGCGCAATATCAGTTGAAACTTTCTGATAATTTATGTATTTTGGTTGAATCAATTATTCGGAAACTTATTAGTTTTAGTTCTAACGTCACGTCGTTGGAAATTTGTCAAGCATTCGACTAAAATAACAAGGATATGATTTAACGAATCCTGAGTAGAAAAAAGATATATATATATTATTATTTATTATACAGGGTGTATGGAAATGGCTTATGATATTTAAATGGGTGACTATACGGAAAAAAATACTATAGTAAAATTATTAATTTTGTTGTATTGGCGAAATTATACAGAGGCTCAAGGTTGATTCTGCACCAGATCATGATCAAATATCTGTTTTCAATATTAATAACTTAAAAGCATATATAAGTAGCACCAGTGGCGGTTCTTCCACAGGAGCACGTACACTCCCCAAACGAATAAAAAAAATATTAATTTGTATTCATTTAATATTATTTATCGTATAAAGTCCGACCATCCTTAATATTTTATCGTACAGTCAAACTAAATTGTATATAAGCGGTTCTCACCGTGGTGCGCTCCGGCCGGCACGCCAGTCGTTAGATTGATGACGAGAAATGCTCGCATATGCGCTCAAATAGACGGGACATAATGCAGTTTCTCTTTAGTATCAGGTGGCGGGGTATAGCGGGGATAGGTCGCACAGTTTTGAAATGCGCCTGTGTCTGCTTGTTCGCGCATGTATGTTGTAATTCGAGCGTGGATGTTTCAATATTTTAATATTACATATTTATTAAGTTAAAATGAATAGTTTGACGGTGGACTATTTAAAAAATAACTTGAAGTGACGAATGCGGGAAGACCTAAACCCGAAATTAATTTAACGCAGACCACAAAGGGCAAATTTAGGGACTTTATTAGAAAGATTAAAAATTAAAAGATGTGAAAAAAATATCTGGATTTGGGGATGCAGCACAACTAACCGTTTGTTTTGTTTTTCCTCTTTGTTGTTTGATCGCGGCGTTGCGGAGCCTGCCTGGACAAAAAATGGAATAGAAAATAACCTTCAGAGCACCACCTTTCCACCTTTATACTTTTAAAAATAATTCTTACAATACCAATGACCGCGGCCGAAGGTGAACGATGTTTTTCAATAATAAAACGAATAAAAACATTTTTGCGAAGTTCTATAAATGAAGAAGGCTTACAGCCCTAGCAATGCTATCTATTGAAACAAATGTGTAGAGGGTATTCCAAACTTCAATGAGGCTGTTATTGATAAATGTTTTACAATTAAGAACCGAAGAATGGGCTTTACTACGTTTAAGCACTAGGTATACAGGGTGCCCATTTTTGGGTAGTTTTACGGGGTATCTCCGTTATTGGTTTTCGCAGCACTTTGCTACTTTTTTGTCAAACAGAAGATGCCGTAATCAGAATTTTTCTAGGCCGCCTTGTTTTTGATATACGGGATGTTTTTGAGAATTGTGCATTTTGGGACACCCCCCCCATATCTCGGTTACCCCGTAACGTATCAAAAATAAATAAAATGTTATTTTTGTAGCTTTTTACGTAGAAACCAGTGATGTACTCAGATTTTTTTCTATATTCAATAGTTTTCAAGGAAAATAAACAAATTTGCTTCTTTTAAATGGGTCATCCTACTTATATATTATTCAATAATATAATTTAGTTCGTAACAAGCTTCTCAAAAATATATATCACTTCATTTTTAGTCTTAGTATTAGGCCCGAAATATACGTTTTTCAAAAATATACCTTTTTTTAGTAGGCCTTGACGGATATTAAAAAAATATTGGTGTGATTAAATATTAGACACAAAAATTGAAAATAATATTGAACTCCCTCAGAAATATTGCTCAAATTGTTCTCCATTATGCCTTAGACATGTGGTTCTTATTCGCCTTAATGAATTAAAAATAATGAATGGCCGCGTTTGTAACTCCCTAAAAGCTCTGTCAATGGTAATTCTTAAATCTGCCATTGTTTGGTACTGAATGGAATAAATTTTATTTTGAAGGTATCCTCATAAGAAGAAATCGAAAACCGACAAGTCGGGTGACCTCGGTGGCCATCTTACAGGTCCATTAGTTCCAATCCAGCGACCTGGGAAGTTATTATTTAGATAGGCCCTTACAATTTGGGCATTGTGAGCGGGCGGTCCATCCTGTTGAACATGCAAGTTATTGAGACCAGCTAAGGGCACATATTCCTATTATTTCTGGCACAACGTTTTCCAGAATTTCGAAATATTTATTTCATTAAGGCTTCCTTCAAATATATTATAAACTATTTTGCTATTCAGTATAAAGCATGAAACGCTAACGCCAAATCTGCCTTGCCGTTCGATTGGAAATATTACATGCTGATTTTCCTGAGACAAAAACATCGTATTCTGTCGATTAAACATGCCAGCACTGGTAAAATGAGCCTCATTAGACCATATAACGGTTTTTTCAAAATTCTTTTCCTTTTGTGTTTTGAGTTTGTAAATACCAATTGCAAAACTCTATACGGCGCTGTGCATCACCAGGATGAAGGTTTTGTACACGGTGGAATTTATATGGCTTAAAATTGTGTTTTTTAGGATTGTTTGAACTCTTGATTTAATTATTCCGACCGAACCTTCAACTTTTCTGCAAGAACTACTTGAATTTGTTTCAATTGAAGCTAACACATTTATTTCATCAGTCTTAGAAAATGAACCGTGTTCAATTAAATTTGATTTTATTCTTGAAAAAATTCGTTTATCCGGTTGTCGTCTTTCGGGATATCTACCAGTAATTTAAGAAAATTTATAAATTTCATAGAATTACTACATAAGGGCTTATATTTACCTATTCAAATACACTTCGAATGCTCCATCTGCATTTTCATTACACTGGATATAACAAACGAGCATGTCGTACTTCTCAAAGTTTACATGCTCTGCCATAATTAGGACAAACTGATTTTTCACTATTAATTAGAAATTTGAGAACAACTTAGAGAACGTGAATACTCTGACAGAATTAGAAGATTTTATTATTATGACACATATAACTGTGTTCTTTTGTTTGTTTTTAATATCCGTCATGGCCTACTAAAAAAATGGTATATTTTTGAAAAACGTATATTTCGGGCCTAATACTAAGACTAAAATTAAAGTGTTATATATTTTTGAGAAGCTTGTTACAAACTAAATTATATTATTAAAAAATATATAGGGTGGTCCATTTAAAAAAGCTAATTTGTTTATTTTCCTTGAAAACTATTGAATTTAGAATAAATCTGAGTACGTCACTGGATTCTACGTAAAAAACTACAAAAAGAACATTTTATTTCTTTTTGATACGTTACGGGGTAACCGAGATATGGTGGGTGTCCCAAAATGCACAATTCTCAAAAACATCCCGTATATAAAAAAAAAGGCGGCCTAGAAAAATTCTGATTACGGCATCTTCTGTTTGATAAAAAAAAGTAGCACAGTGCTACGAAAACCGCATTTTTCAAAACGCCATCTACAGTTTTATTTTTCAAGTTATTATAATGTCAGGAATTGCGGGTTTAAATATAATAAGTCGTTTCGATAACAACCTGTATATTTATTTACATTTTGGGGCATATGCAGTAGTCCGCACCATGTGTTATCGATGCCAATGGGTGCTGTCGATGTCGCCTCATTACTATTTAATTATATCATTCATATTATAACCCATTTACTTAAACTTTGTTCTTTTTTCAAAAGGAGGCCTGCGGCTTATTTTGCCCGACGACGATCATGGCTTCATTCAGGTGTTCCTTGCGGTCGTGATGGTTTATTTTTCTTTTTTCCCCACATACTTCTGTACCGGTGCACTTAAACATTAAATACAGTGTTGCCAAAATGGATAATTTTCCTAAGTATACCCAGCGCAATGCCTTTTGGTGTAAAATTGGTAGAGAGAAAAAGCTTTGAAGCAAGTACAGGGTTACTACCAATTGGCTGTACGCAGTTCCTTATCAGCACAAATACATGTGCATCGAACTTTTATAGCATTTATTTATAGGTTTCGGTAAAATGCTATTAAGAAGAGGTCGCAATTAGTGTTGGAAAAAACCGATGATTTTAATAATCGAGTACTTGATACTCGAGCGATTTTAATAATCGAGTTAATCTCGACTGAATCGCCTCTATTCCAATTTACCAAGCGATGACGTCACCGACTGCTTAACGGGCTGCCTAGCCCTTTACATGTGATCAGGTAGGGTATTTAGCAGGCACGTAACTACGGGTGGGCACAGGATTAGCTAAAAAATTATAGTGTCACCAAAAAATTCCAGAAATTTATTTATTTGTGAATAATGAATTTTTACCACGTGTCTCGATACCAAACAAAAAAACTGCAAAAAATCATCCAAATATGTATTTATTGCTCGGGTTTATTCTTGTGCTTTTTTAAAACAAAAAGTATTACCAAGAGTTATTTTTCTTCACATCTTTCTCAATCTACGCGCATAAAATAAATAGATATTTAAAATGGCCGTCAAATTCTTCCACTTTAAATTATCAGGTGCCCACTGTGTGCCCTTCCCTTTAAAAATGTAGGCTTAGTTACGCGACTGGCAAAATAAGAAAGTGTTTTTTTTTTAAATTCATGGTTATAGTTACCTAAAAGTTCCTGTTTAAATTTAAGAATGTTTACTTTTGGTTACCAAAAAATTTCTCGATACCTATGTTTTGTTAACTATTTTGCTCGTTTTCTTATTTTCCCATTAACATTTTCTATAATGTATGTTATTTTTAAGAAGTCTTTCGATTTAAAAATGTTTACTATAACATAACCAACGAATTTTTCTATATATGTTGTTAACAATTTTGTTCGTTTTGTTATTTTTCATTAAGAATTTGTATTATTATGTTATTTTTGAGAAGTTTTCTCGAGTTTATAGTAAATAAAAATTTTCAAATTATATCCCTTAATTTTTTAATATTTACAATCGGAGACCTAAACTACGCCGCTGACTAGCCAGCTTTCGGATCGCGCGTCGTGTAAAACGAAGGTCATTATAACAGTTGATATTTTTCGGTTTTTCGCCTGAATCTTTAACTAGAGTATTTCCTATCGAGCGAAAAACTGTTTGAATATACGAGCAGTTTTTTAATTCGATCACGCTACAGCGGTAAAACTCCGTCGGAGGCAAGCGAAGCGCGGATATCGAGTGAAAGATAATAAGTTACGGGCGACGGTTTTCGCCTGAATAGATAATTCGAGCGGTTTAATTAATAACAGAGCGATGTCGGTTATTTTAATAATCGAGTGATCAAGCGGTTTTTCGCTCGAGTGATCACAACACTAGTCGCAATCATCACTGTTATGGTTTAAAGTTTAATGGCTAATTAAACTTGATTAGGGCCAATGCCAATGGTCTGTGTAAATAACAAAATATATATTACGTAACAAACAGATTAGAAGAAATCGTAGAAACAAATATAGGGTCGACCTCATCGGCAGAACAACACAAATAATTCAATAACGAAAAAACAGTTTAATCGACTTTTTCATTTCGTTTTTCACATGACTAGAGGCATTTAAAAATGCTGAGAATATTCGGAACTATTCGCGTATTTTTCTATTTCTTTAGGAAAGGAAATAAATTCTTACAACAAACCCGAACAAACCATACACCTCTTACGTAAAAATATTAGGATTTAATTATACTTACCTATATCCGCAAGTTGATATTAACTGAGATACAGGGTGTTAAAAGTTAAAACTTCATTTTTGTTTTTCTCTAAGAACTTTGCGAGAAACTAACGTTTTTTGGCAAAATTTGGCAATTATGATTTTCTAGGACGATAAATTGATTTTTTATGGAATTTTAATGTACAATCTAGGGGACGCTGTCTGCGGCATTATTTGCACATTTATTAGGTCATAACTTTTCTATGCCACAGTGTATTTAAGTTTTTAATGAAAATAATACTGTTCTCATATTTACTACGTGAAAAAGCTATACTAAGTTCAGGTCGCCAAGAGTTACCGTTTCGAAGATATTTGCATTTAAATTGTTTAGTGCACCCTTAGAGCACGATTATTATTAATTTGCAAACAAACTTTTCTTCTTTAAATAACCTATGAGAAAACATATGAGATTCAGAGATAGTTACTATGAAACCTCCATGTTGTTATTTGTTTGTTGATTATTGTAAGATAGCTTTGTGTTTTCATTGCTGTTGGTTTCTTCCGACACGATATTTTCTACGGTCAAAGTTATTTTAATTAAAGCAAGTTAAAGAACAGTCCAATTGTTGTATTTATTAATTCCAATTACCATTAGTAGAACATTAATTATCATGTAAAAGTTAATTGGTAAGAAGTAACAAAATATTATTTGCTTGCCTGAGCTAACGTACTAAACAATTTAAATGCAAATATCTCTGAAACGGTAACTCTGAGCGACCTGAACTTAGTATCCCTTTTTTACGTAATAAATATGAGAAAAGTATTATTTTCATTAAAAACTTAAATACACTGAGCACAAAAAAAGTTATGACCTAATAAATGTGCGAAAAATGCTGCAGACAGCGCCTCCTAAATTGCACATTCAAATTTAAAAAAGAAATTTATCATCCTAAATAAACCATAATTGCCTTATTTTGTATAAAAACGTTAGTTTCTCTCAAAGTTATCAGAGAAAAATAAAAATGAAGTTTTAACTTTAACACCCTGTATCTCAGTTAATATCAACTATCGGATATAGGTAAGTATAATTAAATACTAATATTTATACGTAAGGAGTCTGTGTTTTTTCCATGTGCCATTAATTAACGGACACCCTGAATATAAAAATAAAATTGTAAAGTTTTGAACTTTAGATGGCTATTCCTTTTGCCAAATTTACTGGAGAGTGTCTGTAAAAGGTCTTTACAGAAACCGACCACATATTCTTCAGACCGCAATTAGCCGATTTAAGTAAACTTACCTTTGTTTAGTTAAAATCGTTTTTCTGGATTAATTCAAAAACTGCTCATACTATTTTGCCGAAATTTGGTACGTTGGCATAGCTTTATCGGGCAAAAAAACGCATGTCATAATTCTGAATAATATCAATCCATGGGCGTAGAACCTGGGTTTTTTACTAATTGCTTGTTTCAGATTTCTACGCCAATGGAACAAGCGGGGTTTGGGCACAAAATTCAGATCAACCAACTCATTTGCTACAAGAAAGGTACTCTTGATAAGACTCGATTCCTCTGACGGTTTTCGAGAAATTTGCATTTTAAAAATTTGCAGTAGTTTTTACCAAAAAATCAAGTGACTCTCTAAAGCAGCGTTTCTCAAACTGGGGTCCACGGAACCCTTGGGGGTCCGCGAGCAGTTACTTAGGGCTCCGCGAACAGCTAAGTGAGAATAAAATGTCACAAAAACAAAATATCGGGTTTGTTCGAAAATTCTAGTATCAAAAGGGGTCCGTGGTCAAAAAAGATTGAGAAACGCTGCTCTAAAGGGTCTTTAAAAAAGCTCATTACATCATTCCTTAGCCCAATTGAGCAAACTATTCTTAGTATTTTCCTTAATTTGGTACGTTGGCATAGCTTTATTATATTTATATTAATCAAGATGATTATTGAAATCAATACATGGGCGTAGTACTTGAGTTTTATAGAATTTTTCTGTTTTTGATTTCTAGAAACTGCAAATTATTTAAATGCAAAATTCTCGAAAACCGTCAGAGGAATCGAGTCTTATCAAGAGGACCTTATTTGTAGCAAGATCTTAATTTTGTGTCCAAAACCCTCTTGTTCCATTGGCGTCGAAATCTGAAACAAGCAATTAGTAAAAAAGAGTTCTACGCCCATGGATTGATATTATTCAGAATTGTAACATGGGTTTTTTGCCTCATAAAGCTATGCCAACGTACCAAATTTCGGCAAAATAGTATGAACAGTTTTTGAATTAATCCAGAAAAATGATTTTAAAATTGTCACTTCAGCGCCGCCGTCTAGTGTCCAAACTAAGCAACTTTGTACTAAGGTAAGTTTACTTAAATCGGCTAATTGTGGTCTGAAGAATACGTGGTAGGTATTTAAAGACCTTTTACAGACACCCTGTATATTTTCCGTTGAAGGATTGTCAATTAAGATGTGATCAGTTACTTTAATTACGCCTTTTTTACATAGTAGGCGAGAAAACTTTACTTAGGGTCGATATTTCAAAGTTACCTTAAGGTACAGAATGACATAAGTCGTCCTTAACACAAGTTTGACCGTATATTAAAGTTCTCTTTCACTTTTATTCTGAAGGAATAGGTCTCTAATGAGTAATGTAATCTTCAACTTACTTAACACGTCAATTGACCCTCAAATTAATTTAAAATATAGTTTTTAAGGTTCACCTTAACCTTAAGGCAAACCTTAGCGAAGGTGTAACTTAAGGTAACATTCAAATATCGGCCCTTACTTATGCTAACTTTAACAGCGCTTCTATACAGGGTGTTACAAATTCGGCCTTCACCATTGGGATTTAGGAAACGGTAAGAGATACGAAGTCGGTTAAATTGGGACAAAGTGACGTAATTATGGGCCCAATAATTTGCCGTAAAAAAATCAAAAAAAATATTTGGAAAAATCTAAAATTCTTCCTTTCGGTTTTTATTTTTTCCTTTGTTCGAGAGATGTCCAAAAATAAATGTCACTTTCTCATTGCTACTTTTTATTCTCCATAAGATGGTATCAGATCTTTCATGCGATGTTTCGTCTTTAGGTCACCGCGAGGGGCGCCTCACTCACGAAATACGTGTACCTTTTCTCGCGAAATCCTGTGAAATCATCCGAAATCCTCCAAAATCTTGGAGCCGAAATCGCGAAATCTATGAAATCCCTACTGATTTCGGCGAAATCCCTATATTTCAACCGAAATCCATTGGAGATTTCGCCGAAATCACAATATCCGTACAATAAAGATGGCGCGTGAAAACTTAATTTTTGTGCAATGTTGCCATTTAGTTCAATTTTTCTTTGTACTTCAGTATAATGTTAAATATTTGCCTTAAACTATTTGTCAAACGCTGGATCAAAAGCTCGGTCAAAAGTCAACAACCAATTTTTATCTATCACTTATTTACATTAAACCGAGAGCTGAGATGTGCCGAACGTATTCAATAAGTATAGTAAAGCAAAAACACATCCCGTCCGAGATCCCGTCGAAAGATATGAACGATCTGGCAACAGAGCAACGGGGCACGCGGAACGCCATTTCGGACGAAATTTTCCGTTTGTTGCGGGGTGTCTTGGTACCTAAGAGTAAACTGTTTTTTTTTTATTGTGAAGGTGTTTAGTAAGGCCGGTAAGTTATAATACAGTCATCTTATGTAGGTTTATTCGAAGATCTAGGTACACGGTGATCATTTATAATGTGCCCCCCTCCTAACTTTTTTGTTTTTAGCATTAGATAAAATTGTTAAATACAAAAGTTGTACAGAACAATGTAAGCTATTTGCAGAATAATATATTTATATACAGGGTATTGCAGAAATTAGTCACAGGTTAATTTTTTATTTTTTTTAAATGGCACACCCTATATATTATTATTTTTTTAGAATCTCCTAAAACTTCGAAACATTTATCTTATAACATGTCATATACCTAAATATAATAGTTTTCGAAATAATCGAATTTTAACTTAGCGCGGCTACATGCATTCAAAAATATATAATATTCTAGATTTCAGTTCTTAAGCCACCTAATTAATTAGCCAGCTACTACAATAATACGAGACCACTATTTATGAACTTTTCGATGATATAAATATATATGCTCTTATTTTAAAGTGAAATGCAAAATCGTAAATAAGTTTTATATTTTACATGTAGAAAAATAGGTAAACTTGTGGTAATTACAAATTAAATTGTTCAACTGGGCCACCGTTTTGTTGAATACATTTCCTACACGTTCTTCGTAACCTTTGTAATGCGGCAGTGATAGATTGGGAGTAATCTTCATTCAGAATTAGAATTTCTGTTCTAATAAGTTCTTTTAAACGTTCAGTGTTTTCAATGGTATTTGCATTCACTCGATCTTTTAGCGTTCCCCATAAAAATGCATCCATCGGCGTCAAATCAGGACTGTTAGGTGGCCATTTTATTGGTGCATTCCTTCCAATCCATTCATTGAACCTTTGATTAAGGTAGTTTGTAACAGCTACTACACTGTGGGGTGGAGCGCCATCTTGTTGGAAGACGATGTTTCTCTCTTGTTCCAACGGAAGCTCATCAAAATAGTCCTCTAGTTCTTGCTGAAGAAAATTCCGATAACGTTCTCCATTTAAAGTAACGTTAAAGAAATGGGGGCCTATTATTTTGTTGTTTAAAATAGCACACCATACATTGACAGATTGACGACCTTGAAATTTAAATTCCCTGTAGCAGTGGGGATTTACTGTTGCCCACTGTCTGGTATTTTTTCTGTTTATCATGCCACTAGTTGAAAATGATGACTCGTCGGTCCAAAATATATTTTTGAAATAACTAGGATTTAAATTAATTTTTTCCAACATAGTTTGGCAAAATTCAACTCTTTTTTCTCGTTGTCTCTGCGTTAATTTTGTAACAGACCTAATTTTGAAAGGTTTATATCCAGATCTTTTAAGAGTGTTTTGAACTCTCCCATAAGAGCTATTTTTTGAATTATCAAGCTCTTCCTTTAAACTTGTCGATATTGTTCTTAAAGAAATGTTTGGATTTTCTTCAACTTTTAGTAGTATATTTAAATCACTATTTTCGTCTCTTTCCATTGTTCTCTTCTTTCTCGCCAAGCTGGATGTTTCTTGAAACTTTTCATAGATTCGATGAAATGTGTTTTTGTGTGGAACGTGCATCCGGGGATTAATTCTGAGCAGTTCCCTTTTAGCTAATTTCACGCTATTGTTTGCTTTAATAAATGTTTGCAAAATTAATTGTTTTTCCCTTTCTGAATAAGGCATTTTTATCGCAAAAATGTTATATTTACTAAATATGTCAGTAACTGTCAGTAACAAACAACGTTTTTGTTTCTCCGTCACCGCCATTAGGCAATTAGCACGGCCACCTAAGAACTGAAATCTAGAATATTATATATTTTTGAATGCATGTAGCCGCGCTAAGTTAAAATTCGATTATTTCGAAAACTATTATATTTAGGTATATGACATGTTATAAGATAAATGTTTCGAAGTTTTAGGAGATTCTAAAAAAATAATAATATATAGGGTGTGCCATTTAAAAAAAATAAAAAATTAACCTGTGACTAATTTCTGCAATACCCTGTATATAAATATATTATTCTGCAAATAGCTTACATTGTTCTGTACAACTTTTGTATTTAACAATTTTATCTAATGCTAAAAACAAAAAAGTTAGGAGGGGGGCACATTATAAATGATCACCGTGTACCTACTAGATGTTTATCAGTAAGAAGTAGAAATTAACTTCGAAATTAATTTAATTTATAACCGAGTTTATGGCTGCGTGGAAACATTAACTTCTATCTATGGATTGTTGTTAAAATGGAAAATTTAGGTCCCCCGGATTTGAGTAGGCCCACTGTATTGGTGGTTATGTTCGTTTTTCGATGTGAAGCAATGGACAGGACCGGACTTATCTATAGCGCGATGCGATCCTCGAGTTTTTTGGGAATCCCCGGTTCTTAGGTCGCACAAACTCAAAAATTATATGTGAAAAAGATTTTATTTAGTATTTTTGCTCTGCAATTTGTATAATTTGTATGCAAATATTTAACCTCGTATTTAACAATTGGTCTTATTTTTATGTATTTTTCTCGGTATTTCTATTTAAATAAATATTTAAACAAAAATTTGTAGTGAAGAAAGAAGAAAAATAATATTCTCCGCGTAGAATATATGTACAGGGTTGCAACTATTTATTGTCCACTATTGGTATATTTTGGAAACTGTAATTTTTACGAAGCAAAAAGAAGTGAAATTCAAATTAAATTAGAACAATACTATGCAGTAATATACGATACATGGTATATTGGAAGGATTGTTATAGTCAAAAAATTACAGCGGGAACCAGGATCAGAAATAGTTTAAATTTTTCTAATATTATCTATACTTATAACGAGACTTACAATAAAATTTGAGATTTTGTATTATTTTATTGCACTAAATAGACTGTTTTTTAAGTAAACTAAAACCATAATAAATAAAATATTATATGTATATACATACCTATACCTACTTACAGATTAACTTTTACCGAATTATTCACTAAATATGGAACCCATAAAACTTCGAAATTCATCAAAAAATATCGAAATCCCTAAAGAAATCACAAAATCATAAGAAAAAATGTTGAAATACCAGAAAACATTCCGAAATCCTTACGAACATCCCGAAATCGCCTTAAAAAATGCGAAATCCCTCCATAAATTCGGAAATCTCATTAAAAACTTCGAAATCCCTACAAAAATGCCGAAATCACTAGGATTTCCGAAATACATGTCCTTTTTTTCAGGAGTGAGACGCCCCTCGGGTCACCGTCATCAATTTAATTTTTTTAAATACGGGCCTGGATTTTTGTTTATTGTGAAATCGTCAAATTATGAAAGAGGACCTAAATCTACGTTTAGTTGCACTTACTGGCTTTCCGTCGCTTTGTTCCTTAAATTGACCATCTTCATTACAATACCCCAAGTACAGGGTGTCCCATCCCGACACTTTTATAGGTTATCTCCGTTAGTGCTATCAAAAAAGTAATTTAGGTGTCATGTGCTCTATTTGGGTCAAACTTAAAATGGTAGAATCAAATTTTGAAAATTTTCGCTCTCTTAAGAGAAACGGGGGAAAATCAAAAAATTTACAATTTCAAAATTACCCTATATTTTCTTAGTTACTAGAGATACAGAAAAATATTTTATACAGAAATTTATTTATATTGATTATTGAATAATTGGCAGTTTTGGGAATAAGTATACGGGGTCAGTCACCCTGTATATTTTAATCTAAAAAGATACTATTTTAAATTCTCCTTTCAAATATATAACACACCATGGATGATATTGCTTTCCTAGGCGATTTATTAAACTTTATTACAGTAGACCATAAAACAAAATCTAATATCATAGAAACGACTATTAACATTTAACGTCAATTTCATTTTTACATATTCATTTACGAAAATGATCTATCAACATTTTGAAAAATTTGATATGATATCAGTTTATATTGAAAGTGAAAAAAACGAAGAAATGGCACAAAATGTATATTTTGTTTGCTATCCCGAAAGACCGTAACCATTTAAGGACATAGTCCGAACATTTGCGATGATTCCCGTTATTTTTTACCTTAATCTGAATCTTGTATCTTGTTTGAACGTAATAAAGTTTAAATAAATCGCCTAGGAAACCTATATCATCAATGGTGTGTTATATATTTGAAAGGAGAATTTAAAATAGTATATGTTTAGATTAAAATATACACGGTGTTCTGTTTAAAAAAATTAGGTTAGGTCCGATAACTTTTTTTACCTGGCCCCGTATACTTATTCTGAAAACGGCAGATTATTCAACAATCAGTATAAAGAAACTTCTGTATAAAACTTGTTTCTGTATCTCTTTTAACTAAGAAAATATAGGGTAATTTAGAAACTGTCAATATGTTGATTTTTTTCCCGTATCTTTTAAGCAAGCGAAAATTTTCTAATTTTGATTTTACCATTTTAAGTTTGACCCAAAAAGAGCAAATGACACCTACATTAATTTTTTGATAGCGCTAACAATTGCGGAGATATCCGATAAAAGTGTCGAAAATGGGACACCCTGTACGTTACAGTAAAATAAAATAAATTTTTTACTTGTAACTCGGTTATTATCAACTTTTGAGCAATCAATGTTTGACCAAATTGCAATATTTTTATCCAAAGAATCTACCGGTTTACTGGGTGCTGGGGACATCCCGTATATAGCCCAATCTGATTGAAATGCGCTGGAGCACGGGCGCGAAGTTTCTTTTTAAATAGAACTACTAAAAACAACAAGGGTTGGATGATATGCGAGGGCGACAGTTTTAAATTTTTGCCCCGCCTCGAAAACAATAAAGATACGGGGCTGAACACCCTGTACGTAACTTGGTTGACTTATTCTTGCAGTTGTCATTATAAACCCGAACAAACCCCAGCTGTCAATTTAGAACAGTTTTATATTTAAAACCCTTTAATTAATACGGCTATTCGTTTTTATTCGAGAGTAAACGTCCTTCTCTGCAATAAACCGCAGACTGGAAATATTTTTTCAGTAACTCGCCGATACCGCGTAATTTACGTTTACAGAATCAGTTAGCGGACCTGCAAGAAGTCTAAAAAAACCTCGTCCTCTTTAATCATCAAGAGCCCGTACCCTAACCCAGTTAGTTAGGCTTTTTTCGTTTTTACGAAAGACATTCGCGGCTGATTTTGCCCATCATGCGTCAGGTGTACCATCGTGGTCGTCGTGGTTTATTTTTCCTTCTCTCCACATCCTTCTACACCGGTGCACTTGCGGATGAATTAGAGCGCGGTGTTGTCAATGTGCGTTTTTTTAGGGTCTTAAACAGAGAGTCGGTCACGTTAGCCTCTCTCACTTCATATTTCATAGTACAGTGAAACCTCTATTGGGCGGACATCTACGGGACGTTATAAGTATTCGTTGTACGGGACCGTCTAAATATGTCCGCCTAATAGAGGTGTCCGCCCTTGGGAAATTTGTTATTAGGTAATATGTAAATGCAAAATTATTACTATGAATATGTATGTACACATAAACATAACATAACAAAAATACACTAGTTTTAGTTTTAAAAAAATGTAATAACGTAGTTTGACGTGTTTGCGTTTTAAACTTGCAATCTAGAAAATGTAATTCCAAGTCTGCCAACAATTCCATGGCTGTAAGTCACCTCTATTCTTTGCATACTCTTATAATTCCTTTACCATACTAATGGCTTGTTGATAATTGGTGACATTTGTTTGATTACTGCATTCAATTTCTTCATCAGAGTCGTCAGATAGTGATGTTGTTTCAGTTTGGACTACATAATCGGTAGGAATGGGGTCACTATCATCTTCTAATAGCACATTGCTATCAATGTTAATGAACTTGCCCAAATCATTGCTATCAAATTAGAAACTTCCACAACATCAATATTCTCTTTCAGACTCAAAGCGCGACATTTTTGTGCCATCGTTAACGATTTTAACCTTACAACTCACAAACAAACGGCGGACTGCTGTTGGGGAATCACACTACTTTTATTCGGCGAAGTATTTTCGCATTGCCACGCATACGCGATTGGTTATCGGTCTTGGTCGCCAGAGAGTTTTGCACCGTACTTATTCGTCTCCCAAATAAATATTTTTGTCCGTTTAAGGAAGGTTTTCGCACTCTTTGTATGAAAACAGCCTGTCCGCCCAAAGGAGAGTCCGCCCAAGAGAGGTTGATTTTCATGGAATTTCATATACCTAGTTCCGGACTATGAAAAAATGTCCGCATAATAGAGATGTCCGCTTATTAGAGGTGTCCGTTATGAGAGGTTTCATTGTATCAGGATATTTGGAGAGGTGATTCTACATGTTAAAATAACGGAAGTCACTAAGTCATATAGCTAAGAGTCGAGACTCGATATTTTTTTCTTCTTCCATTTGAAAAACTGATTTTATTTTAATGTCAGTGGCCTCTGGTGGCACAGTATAGAAACATGCTTATAGCAGAATGATCGAAATTGTTAAGCATAGTCTCTGTGCCAAATGTAAACTTGATAGTTTAAAAAAAATAAAAATAAAATTTAATTCAGGAATCGTTTTTTTTTTATGGTCAAACACAAGCACTATAATAGGAGTTGCACTCTGGAAGTGGTGCGTGTGCGAATAAATAGATTCACGTTGGTTTTGAATCGTTGGAGGATATATAGGTTGGGAAAAACCACCTCTGGAAGGTCGTTCCATAAGGATGAAGTCGTCCAGATGAAAGAATTCTTAAATAATGAAGTTCGAGGAGTACTAAGCTTAACCACATATGGATAGGCGGCAGTGGTTCGTCGTGTATTTCTGCTATTCACCGCACCGCGATGTTCTAGGCTGTCCAGGTTCTTCGTCAGCTCGTGGCCTCCGATCAGACGAATGGCGCTCCTTTCGATGGAATCCAGTAGCCGAAGAGTATGTTTGGGTGCAGAGCTCCAGATATGAGAGCAGTACTCTAGTGATGGTCGAATCTGGGCTTTGTATAGTGTCAAAAGTTGTTGAGGTGTGCACAACTTTTTGGTTCGGAAGAGTACACCAAGTTTCTGAGAAGCTATCTTGGCGATTGCTTCAACGTGGTTATGCCAAGACATATTTCCTCCCAGATTGATGCCCAGCAAATTAATAGATGAAGCCAGTGGGATTACGTGTCCTGCCATGACTATATCCAGTTCTGTAATGTTAACCTTTTTAGAAAAAATTGCTGCCTGGGTTTTCTTAGCGTTAAATTCACCCCAAGCCAATTTATGCCAACGTTTGAATAAAAGAATTTATTACAAAATCAATCTAGGAAAATTGCTGGATATTATTTTCAAATTCCTAAATTTACCGCTAGATGGCGTTCAACCTATGACTAAGAAGATTATCGGTTATTTATCGATAATATGCCCAATAAAGTAATATCAAAAAATGTTGTATTCGTTAAAATATACGGTAGCTCTATTGAAAGAAAACCCCCGGATTGAACAAACTTGGTCTTGTTGAAAGAGTTTATCCCATAGTAGTATTTCAAAAAGTTCAAATGGAACCATATATAAATATTTATTTGTATACAAAATAGATTAAAAATGAAGAAAAGTGGTAAAAACCGCATTTCGATATCTTAATTTGAGCCAGAGATACAGGAGTTTAGTAGGAGTATCTTAGTTCACATGGGCTGTAGAGGGTGTCCCATTTTCGACACATTTATAGGGTATCTCCGTAATTGTTAGCGCTATCAAAAATGTAATGTAGGTGTCATGTGCACGGTAAAATCAAAATTCTAAAATTTTCGCTCGCTTAAGAGATACGGGGGAAAATCAAAAATTCACAATTTCTAAATTACCCTATATTTTCTTAGTTAAAAGAGATACAGAAAAACGTTTTATACAGAAGTTTCTTTATATTGATTGTTGAATAATCTGCCGTTTTCAGATGAAGTATACGGGGTCAGGTAAAAAGTTATCGGACCTAACCTCATTTTTTTAAATGGAACACCCTGTATACTTTAATCTAAAAAGATACCATTTTAAATTCTCCTTTCAAATATATAACACAACATGGATGATATTGGTTTCCTAGGCGATTTATTTAAACTTTAGTATTTTGAAACGAAATAAAAGATTCAGATTAAGGTAAAACTAACGGGAATCATTGCAAAAGTTCGGACTATGTCCTTAAATGGTTACCGCCTTTCCGGATAGCGAACAAAATATACATTATGCGCTATTTCTTCGTTTTTTCCATTTTCAATATAAACTGATATCATATCAAATGTTTCAAAGTGTTGATAGGTCAGTTTCGTAAATGAATATGTAAAAATGAAATTGCTGTTAAATGTTAATAGTCAACATAGTTGTTTCTAGGATATAAGCTTTTGTTTCATGGTCTACTGTGGTTTAAAGTAATAAAGTTTAATAAATCGCCTAGGAAACCAATATCATCCATGGTGTGTTATATATTTGACAGGAGAATTTTAAATAGTATTCTTTTAGATTAAAATGTGTGGTGTTCCATTTCAAAAAATGAGGTTAGGTCCGATAACTTTTTACCTGACCCCATATACTTATTCTGGAAACGGCAGATTATTCAACAATCAATATCATGAAACTTCTGTATAAAACATTTTTCTGTATCTCTTTAAACTAAGCACATTTAGGGTAATTTTGAAATTGTCAATTTTTTGATTTTCCCCCGTATCTCTTAAGCGAGCGAAAATTTTCAAATTTTGATTTTGCTATTTCCGCCGTATATCTTAAGCGAGCGAAAATTTTCAAATTTTGATTTTACTATTTTAAGTTTGGCCCCAAAAAGAGCACATGACACCTACATTACTTTTTTGATAGCACTAAAAATTACGGAGATACCCTATAAAAGTGTCGAAAATGGGACACCCTGCCTGTACAAACTTACAAAATTACATAGAAATATACAGGGTGGCTTAAAAGTTATAATCGAAAATATAATTCTTCAGGTGCTGTTTTAGGGCCGGATATCTTTGTTAGGTTAAACTATTATACATACATATGAACTACTCGAATTATTTTAATATCCCCTGTACGCTGACGAAATATTGTTCTATACTTATCGGACCCCCTTTATATCACCATAATGTTAATTTTATTATCTTATATAAGGATCAATAATAATCATTAAAATAAATGGTATATATAAATATGTCCATGTCTGGAGGCACTGCTGTCAGTTCTGCCACATCCCTAAGGCCGGGACTGATGATACAGATCATCGTACGAGCTAGACTAGCATTTGACAGTTTTTAATTGCCGACTTGCACTTGACCGCTCACAGATTTAACACCTAATACCAGGACGCAGATTATAATTTAAACTAGCTATGATTTATAGGCTAGGTCTTCTAAAAAAATCCATTTAAAATTATCCATGAAACAAGTCAAATCAAAACAGATCAATAAATCATTTAGCACCACTTGATTTCGACCATAAAACATTGATACGAACGGCAATAATTATGAAAGGTCAATCAGGCAGGCCACAGGCCCTCAAAGAACACTCGTTTAGTCCAGGAGACAGTGACAAAAAAAATGATGTATGATGATCGTGGTCTTGCAATAAATGTTTTATCAAATATACTCATATTCCCCTGAACCGATAAAGTAGCCCAATAATGGCGTTGAATCGAGTTTTATACGAAAATCAATTAAAAAGTGACGAGATATCGCTTAGACCACAATCCACGATGCAAAAAATACAGAACATGCGTCGACGGTCGAGGTACATTGGCAAAGATTTCTCCTTAATAATGAAACAAAACAATCACCACCTGTGCCTACTTCATTAAAAATAGTATATTACCTATCGAGATGGAAACTGTTTCATTTCTGTCGAGAGAGTCGGTAGTTAACTAAATCTCGAGACAGTAATGAAACTTGTCACCGACGTTTGTATACTATTTTATTTACAACCACATCTAACATCCACTTCTTATTATTTTGAATTAAAATTATTAATTAAAGATAAATGTAATTTTAACTTTTCCATTGAAAAATTAGACAGAGAAAAAGTATCCGCAGGTGGTAAAATAACATAGGTAATAATACACATCCAGATGGCAAATACAGGGTGGTCCAGCGAAAACTTAACACCTCGATTTCCCTGCTTTAAAACGAAAATGTAAAGTCCGTTTTGTTGCAGTTGATAGCTCATATCGAGGGTTGAAGCCATAAAACAACCGTAAACCATAGGCGTTGCCAATAGTAATTACCGTATTTAATAAGAAAATTGGCCTCTGTCCATTGTTAAGTAGGATTAGGGTTAAAGTAGGTACAACAGGGGTAATTAATTTACCTATTTTTGCCTGCTTTAGGATGTTATTACGCCATTTGATGTGCGTTTGTCAAACTATGTATTTAGTTGTATTTAGATACTGCATTATCTCAAAGTTGAATTATTTCCTATACTTGTAACAATGGCTTCAAGTTTTTCGCCAACGTATCTTCGTCAAATTAGCAAGAGTGCATATTCTCTCCGAGAAAAGACATTAATATTAAACGTGCATGATGCTCTAGTGTACCAGAAACCTGCAAGTGATGTTCGTAGCATCATTGCAGAGTGTGCCAATATGGTAGGAGTTGGAGAGGCTACTATATATAGGTTCTTGCGTGAAAGAAAATCTAAGAACCTCAGTGAGCCAAAACCACTCCCAGGAAAGAAACCGTTAGAAATTGACAATTTCATTAAAAATGGTATTAGAAGAAAAGTACATAGTTTTTATTTTGCCAAGGAAATACCAACTATAGACAAAATTTTACAAGCCATTAACTACGACGAGGACTTACCACAGCTATCACGAACGAAACTATGGAAAATACTTCATGATATGAACTTTCGATGGGAGAAGCAAAACAGAAAATCTTTTCTTATTGATAGAGCAGATATTATTTGCTGGAGACGTCAATACTTAAGGTCCATCCGAAAATACCGCAGCGAAGGCAAAAACATTTTCTATTTGGATGAAACTTGGCTGAACGAAGGGCACACCGTATCTAAAGTTTGGCAAGATAAAAATGTCCTAAGTTCTCGACAAGCTCTCATGGAAGGCTGGTCAACAGGACTTAGACCACCATCTGGAAAGGGACGCAGACTTATTATAACTCATATAGGAAGTTCAAATGGCTTTTTGGATCAAGGATTATTACAATTCCAGTCGAATTCTACTAAAGACTATCATGAAGAAATGACTGCTGATGTTTTCGAGGAATATTTTAAGCAAATGATAGAATACATTCCCGCTAATTCTGTAATAGTGATGGATAATGCCAGCTATCACTCTAGGCTAAAAGAGAATCTTCCCACAACTTCATGGAAAAAGGCGGAAATCGTAAACTGGTTACAACGAAAGGAATTGAGTTACGATAATACCATGGTAAAAAAAGAACTTTTGGATATTGTTAGGCTACATAAATCACAGTATAAAAAGTATGTTATTGACGAGATGGCAAGAGATCGAGGTATTATAGTGCTCCGTTTACCACCTTACCATTGTGAGCTAAATCCTATCGAATTAATATGGGCTCAAGTAAAAGGATATGTTGCTAGAAATAACAAAACTTTTAAAATGCAAGAAGTGCGACACCTCTTGCTTCATTCTTTAGCAAATGTGTCATCAGAAAATTGGCAAAACGCCATAAAACATGCTATAGTAGAGGAACAAAAAATGTGGGAACTTGACAACGTAATTGACACAACTATGGAAATTGAGCCTTTAGTAATAAGCGTAGGACATGATGACTCTTCAGATTCTTCTGAGGACCATTTTATCGAGTTATAATTATTGAAATTGTCAATATTTTTTGATCTGTAAATAAATTAGTTTTCTTGTAAATAAATTCATAAAATCATAAAATCTATTACATTTAAATAAAATAATAAGCGGTTACATTAAAACCCAACTCTCCGACCATGATGGGCCGTTTTAATCATTATCCTTTCATTTCATTTTATGGCTCTATTGTTACTTTATCTGTTACCCGGTGGAATAGGTCAAAATTTCTTCATCTTTATGCTAGATGTACGTAAAAAGACCATTTTATAGGTAAAATATTTTAGGCCACCGGGCCCTTGTTTTGAATCTTTAATGAGGGTATCGAGCTATCAACGGCAACGAAACAGACTTTAGAAAATCGCTCGGACCCGTCGATTTCTGATTCGAGGAGGAATAACTTTTCCGCTTTTTTCATCTCCGTAACTTCAACCCCCTAACGGGGGTGAACACAACCCCCTGATTTTGAATAGGGATGAGGGGTGTTGCGATCCCTCATTTTGAAAATCTTATCGAGTACTATCTGACTAAAATTTCGCTTCAAAATCTTCATCTTTAACGTAATGACAGCTAAAATAGTGGAAGACTACTTACTTTTGTGATTAGTAAATACAATACTATAGCACAGATACTAACCAAGTAAATATATGCACCATCATTATGATTATGGGCTTCCAATTTGTTTGTTTCGTAGCATACTCCTGATTTTGAATATACAATAGTACGGAGGAAGACGCAACACTGTATGTCCATTTTCTGCTGCAAGTTTGTCACACTCGTATTCCTTATGGTAATCTAAAGAAGAATCTGCTATATTTTTAGCTGAAAGCAACATACAATTTGGAACAAACCCGTTCTCTGAATTCTCATGTAATATTGTGATTCTTTTGCCTTTATTTGATGGTGCCTTGGTTTGACATTTTTTGGAAGAATCATCCCAACCTTTTCTTGGAGTGTCATGGGTATCGAACCATGTTTCGTCAAGGTAAATAATTGGACGATTTTCTTCTCTAAGTTGTTTAATAGCTGTTAAATATTTAAGTCTCCATTCCCGTAAACGTTGAGATTCCATTAATGTTTGTCTTTTATCAATGCTTCGGTATTTAAAACCCATTTTACCCAATATTTTCCTAAGGCTTGAAAGGCTACAAGAGATATTTGTATCGTCTTTAATCAGCCGCTATTTGAGGGAAATCAAAGTGGGTACAGTTTGTGCCTCATACATTTGGTAAATCTTTCTTCTTAATAAATCCATGTCATTTTCGTCAATGCTTCTAAATGTGCCAGAATCACTCCGATTTTTTCTAGGATTAACAGGTTTAAGTACTATGTCTCTTACCGAAGATAAGGAGTTTTTGTCAAAGTAGACGTCTCTGCTAAAGCATCCATCGAATTAAAATTTCTACTCAACAACGATTGATACACATTTTTAGTTATTAGTTTGGCATCGGTAGATAAATGCTTTCTTGTAAAAATGACACTTGAAGATGCCCCCTATCAGCACAATTCCAATGACGCCACATTCTACCACTAACAAGCCTAACTAAAAATTACTCGCCGGAAAACCACTAAAGATTAAAATTATTAAAAATCACTTTATATTTATATATGCATCAGGCATAGATATAAATTGAATTTGTATACCTGATCCGCCTCTGCTCGAAAAGGTTTTGAAATTTAGGATTTCCTTATTTATTTTATGGTCGAATAGATGATGAGGTTTTATTGCAGTCAAGAGATCAACGATATAATTCTGCAAAAACTATACCTAGCCTATTTTTTCAGGTACAATTCGGTTTTCCACCAATATTATATTTCATTATTATTTTAAATTTTCTTCCGGACTACAAATAAGTCACAGGATAAAATTCTAATACCGTGAGAAACAACAAGATGTTTAACAATACTCATTTTATGGTTACCAAGTTGAGATAGTTGTCATGCAATTTTGAATAACTTAACGGAATGGCATATGTTGTGTCATTTACTATTATTACGTTTATTTTTTGCTTAGCATGTAAACGTGTGACAAATTTTAAAACGTTACTTCAAGTTAGAAAAAAGGAAAGATTCGAAGGGAAAAAATGATTTTTATTTTAAAAACGGTTCGAGATGGATATAGGAAATTGTTAACAAAAGTTACTTGGATTGTTGCATAATATAATGCCAAAATACACAAGGTATTTTTAAAAAAACAATATTAAGTCTAACTTCCGGTCAAGAGTGGGAAAAATCATTAATCAACTATTTTTTTAATTAAAGAAATCTGATTTTTTCATTTAAATCTGATTTTTTCCATTTGAATCAGATTTTTTTATTGAAATCAGAATTTTTGGATTTTATTTAGATTTAAGTATTATTTCATTATTGTAGTACTACAACAGTAAATAATTAAAATGTAGTTAATATTAAAACAATGGAGTATGAAAATATAAATTTGTATTTTTTTTATTTATGACATTATTAATATAAACTTGAACAAACGAAACAGGAACCGTTTATGGTAGATAATAAAAATTAATTCAAAATAGGCGAATATATCTGAAATTTTGAAAAATGATTTAAATTATTGATTCTTTTCAAAAAAACATTTGATTTAATCATGATTATTTTATTCGTTTAAAAACATTTGTTCAAAAAAAATAATATACAGTGTGTCCACTTAAGTTCGCACCATATTGAAAACTTTTTTATTATTAAGTTTACGAAAAAAAATTATTCTTTATGAAAAGTTCTGCTTGGCCCAAAACCTAGAATGCAACCATCAGATATAAAAAATTTTTAGTCGTATACAAGGTATGTCAGAAAATATGAATCTGGCTTAAGAGTAAAGGGCCTTTTATTTTGGACAATATCGAAAACTTTAATCAGTTATCTCTTTATTCGTTAAACATTTGATCACCTTTACGTCTCTTAACCACTATGTTGCATTAAAATAATTGATAAATAACAAAATTATTGATATTGTGGTTTTACCAATTTTATCTGGAAGCGAAGATGCCCTTTTTCGAAAAGACAATTTAGGGTTTTCCACAGATAGCATTACATTCAACTTCATCTCTTCACTTGTAACGGGTTTTTGACGCTTGTTTCTGAATTTATTATTAACATCTCCACATGATTCGAATTTTTCCATAATTCCCATTACTGATGTATGTATATTTTTCCCTGGATGTCTGTTGTTAAATATTTTAGCTGCTTCACCATAAGTTTTATAATTACCACCAACGATTAACACAATTTCTATTTTTTCTTCCACACTAAATATCACCGGCATGTTAACAAATTTTATTTGACGTTCACTGTCAAACAATTCTTGCTATCAAGAAATCATTTGTTTATCAGTGCATCCTAGATTTCACGTAACTACAGTTACATTTGCATTGTTATTGTAGTTAAAAAAAAAAAAGTTTTTTTTCTGATATACCTCGTATACGACTGGAAAAGATTAATATCTGATGGTTGCATTTTAGGTTTTGGACCAAGCAGAACTTTTTATGAAGAATAATTTTTTTTTGTAAAATTAATAATAAATAATAATAAGACATTTTGAAGGAAGAAAAACACACAACCAAAAAAAAATGGATAACTAACGAAATTCTTAACCTCATGGATAAGAGAAGAAGCTATAATGGAAAAAATGAACAACAATATAAAGAAACAAAAGCAAAGGAAGACTATTACAGACAAAAATGTGGAAGGAATATATCATTAAGGACATGTTAATCTTCCACCGAACGCGCAAATTAATTTAAAACATTGTTTTTTAAGGTTTGCCAAGACTACCTTAACTAAGGTCTAACTTAAGGTAACAATATCGGCCCTTAGTCAAGCTCGGTACGTCATCAAAATATACAATAGTGAAGTTGTCAATGAATAAATCTCAAATCATATCCTGACTTTTGCCCAACCCTGTAGATCTAGTTATCCAATGGTAAAAAAAGTCGTCTAGCTCCGGTACTCGATGGCATACCGACGATGGCCAATCAACTTTGCTTCTTCTTTTTCTTGCCGTATCCACGGATTGCACGGCCTTCTTCTTGTGACACTCGCGAACAAGTGAAGAATATACGCAATGTTGCCAAGATGTTATAATATTCTTTGTACTTTTACCTCGATGCTGATCGCAGCAAGAAATATTTCGCGTTATAAGAGATTTACTTGATGCACACGAATCTATGACATCCTACATGTACAGGGCAGGACGAAGGTATGGAACTTTAATCAGTTTTCCGGTGCATACAGTGGGGATAGCGGCGATGTTGCCAGATTGCTTAAAATTTTACATGTGGCTATTTTTTGTAATTAGCGCAGTTTCCAAATAATTTTTGTTAAATATTGACGTAAGAAAAATAATATTAAATTTGTCACATGTTTACATGCTAAGCAAAACATTTTGCATCAATGAAACTAAATTCGGTTAATTTTATTAACCCAAACTGAAGTTATCAACATTTAATCAATAAATGTTTCCCTCCCCCACCACTTTTGGTGAGCTAGAGGAAAATATTCGGAACTGAAATTACGTAGAATTTTCTAAAAATTTCAATTTCATTCCTTTCAAACAGTTATAATATAGACTACTTATCAATTATTATTCCACGTGATAAATAATCATGTGTAGATGAAAAAGCCAGTGGTTCTAGATAAAACTTTTGAAGTTCTATTTCGACGTTGACGTTGAAATAAGAAAGATAACTTGTTCATCTTCGTAATTGTTTGTTATGATTATTTCCGTCACCTGTCAAATTTACTGTCTGGACCAATCAAATTGTTTCATTTACATCAATTACAAGAATTTTTTTTGATAAAATTTTTATCTTCCTTATAAGTGATAAAACGGCCTCATTGGTCCACAATATGTTAAAAAGCGTTTCTAAGTAGGCCGAGTGCTAGTGAATGACTTTTAATTAATGTCAAGTTTGAATGCGTTTTTCTTTTAGATTTTCATTATTGTTTATTCATGATAAACGGAAAACTTCTTTAAAGGTAGGATTGAAGTCAAAAAATATGTATTTACTGTTCATTTGCAATGTATTTTCTTATTTACCGACATTGTTAACATATTTTCTTTTGAAATCTTCACATAACCTTAAACTTACGAAACGTGAAACGGTTTGAAGTCTAGAGTAGAGAGCATAAGCTAGTATCGATATCGACGACTATCGATATTGCACTTTTAAAAGTATTTCTCGAATTATTATAATAATAATCTTATCAAATATAATTCGAGCTTCGTTTTAATTATCGATGAAATTTTCCATTGTAACACTCAAAGTTTTGTTTATATGGAAATTACTCAATGATCGTTTGGGAATGTTTATTCATAGATTAGCTCAAGCTTCGCTCTCAGGGTTTAATCAGGATAGACACACCAACGACATTTCGTTAAATTTGCAAAACAAGACTTTGTGAACATGAAAAATTGTATCGATAAAAAAACGAGCTCTATTACCTTGGATAATATCCCTCTACTTTCCAGTAATGATAGGACAATCAATTAATTTATATTGTACTCTTAAGATAGCTAATGATATTGGTACTCTTAATTGAGTAATAATACCGATGGGCTCTTATATTTATCAAGCAGGCAGTATCAAAATCCAAAAAGATATGATGTAGGTTCGACAATCATTGGTCTGCGTGAGAAATAATGATAATTATATGTCGACAAGAACGTCAATGGTAGTTTTTAAGGTTCAGTATAGAGGTGGAAAACAATCGATAACGCTGAACTTCGATATATCGATAGTAAAATTGCTAAGCTATCGATATTATTAATAGTCCTACAAAATGTTAATTCCGGTGAAACCTCCCTTAGGCGGACTCCTACCGGACCGTTTAAATGTGTCCGCCCATGGGAAATTTGTTATTAGGTAATATGTAAATGAAAAATTATTACTATGTATATGTATGTACAAATAATCATAACATAACAAAAATACACTAGTTTTAGTTAGGATGTAGTACCTACTAAAAAAATCTAATAAAGTAGTTTGACGTGTTTGCGTTTTATACTTGCAATCCAGAAAATGTAATTTCAAGTCTGATAACAAATCCATTGCTGTAGAGTCACCTCTATTATTTGCACACTCTTATAATTCCTTTACCATACTAATGGCTTGTTGATAATTGGTGACATTTGTTTGATTAATGCATTAAACTTCTTCATCGCAGTCTTGAGATAGTGATGTGGTTTCAGTTTGGACTACATAATCGGTAGGAATGGGGTCACTATCATCTTCTAATGACACATTGCTATCAATGTTAATGAACTCGCCCAAATCATTATTTTTAAATTAAAATGTTCCACAACATCAATTTTCTCTTTCAGACTAAAAACGCGACATTTTGGTGGCAGTGTCATTGTTTACGATTTTAACCTTACAACTCACAAATAAGCGGCGGACTGCTGTCGGGGAATCACACATATTTTCATGCGGCGAGGTCCTTTCGCGCTGCCACGCATACGCGATTGGTTGCCGGTCTGGCTTCAGCGAGTTTTTGCACCGTACTTATTCGAACAAACCCAAATACTTTTTTTGCCCGTTTAAAGGATGGTTTCGCACTCTTTGTAGGACAACAGCCTGTCCGCGTCCGCCCAAAGGAGAGTCCGCCCAAGAGAGGTTGATTTCCATGGAATTTCATATACATACCTAGTTCCGGACGAGGAAAAAATGTCCGCTTAAAGGTATGAACACACCGAAAAAATATACAAGAACAAACATTCGTTCTTGTTCACCTTGTTTGTTTGTATTCTTTGTTCATTGTTTGCTTTTCTGTCTAAATAGACGCAGGCAAACATTTGTTCACTCTTGTTCCACTAGGTAGATCTCTGTACGAATAGACAATAGTAATTATGGACGACCATGAACAAAATCTATTTGCGAATGCGGCGTTTATTATCTTGTGTGGCTTACTGAAAATAATAAAAATAGAAGAAAAAGGCGTTGGTGGCAAACATCTTTATTCAGAAGTAGAGATATATACAGTGGAAGTCATATGTCCATTCCATCTTCAAAAACTTATAAAAACAAGACCCAATTAACAGTTATTTCAAATTAAATAATAATTTTAGAATTTTTAATACAATAATTGTATGTAATATTCTTTACATGAATGGTATTATCATTAATCGCTGCAGTCATTTGTTCACAAAACTTAACTAGCCTATCGAAATCATCTCCGGTTAACTCTTGCAATATTTTCATTTTGAATGGATGAAATTTATGTAATTTAGTAACTGTGTGTACAGAGCCTAATGAAATACCAGTCGCATCGACAATTTTGCGTAATGAAGTATTAGGATTTATGGCAAAATGACCCAAAACTTCAACTTGAGCGGCTTCATCCAAAACTCTACGATGATTACGTTTTTTATTTGCAACAGATCCAGTTTGAGTAAATTTAGTAACTAGGTCCAAAACATGCCTATGCGAAGTTATCTTTTCCGGATGTCTGGCGTTAAATGTAACGGCAGTTTGCCGAGCACATTGATTTTGGGCACCATAAATCAGAATCATTTCCACTCTTTCCGCTAGTGTGTAAACCATTTTGGAAGTAAAATCTGAATCAATAAATTAATTTCCACTATCCCAAGATTGTCACAAAGGTAACTGACAGCAAATTAAATTGTTTCTTTCCCTTAGCAACTATAAAAAACTAAACAGGTATAAAGAACTAAACAGGTATAAGAATAAAAACAGTTCGCCCATGTTACCTGTGTTGATAAAAAGAAGGCGGTAAAAAACTTTCTAATTTTCTCGAAAACGAATCGACCGATTTTAAAAAATCAAACGTCAAACTAAAGCACTATGAAATACCTTTCAAACAAGCTATTACTTGCTACCCCTTGTCATTTAAAATTTTTAAGGGGATGACCCCGGGGGCCAGAGGGTAAAAGGGGGTGAAGTAGTTTTTGGTTAAAAAGTTGTCCCCTTTGGCAAATCTTTTGACGTGTCTCGGCGTTTTTTCTTTTAATCAGTGGTTTTCGATAAATCCGTGGTGGGAAGTTTTCAAATGAACACGCTGTATAGAGCTTTACCATTAGTAGCACAAACTTAAACTAAAAGAACATTCCGCCGAACAAATATCCCGTACACACCAAAACTAGATAAACGAAATTTCTCTTTGATGTACTGACGTCTCCTCGAACATGTGCGAACAAGAACAAACAAACGTTTGTTCGCTATATTTGCCGTCCACACAGAACAAAAACATTTGTTCGCTGATGTTTGCTCTTATATGTTCGCAATAGCTTCTATAGAAATATCGATAGTCGCTATCGATAGTTTTCCACCTCTAGTTTAGTATACAGTTTCGAGTTTGTATCGAATTTAAATTTTTAGTCAATAAATGGTCGTGTAAAATTGGGCGATTTTACTACATCATTACTGCCGTCATTACTCAATAATTGAACAATCATTATATTATCAGTAATATGGATTAGTACTCATGATCATTTAGAGTCTGGGTCTGTTCTATGTTCTATGTATATTTCCCACCATTAACATTGAAAAAAAAAATAAAAGCCCAATAAAAGTTATCAAAGTAAACTTGTTGCCGGGTCTAGTCAGCAAAAATACTCGGTTTCTTATGGGAAGTAAACAGATAACTTTTTGCAACGCAGCAACGGGAAACCAGTTATTGTGAAACTGCTGAATCATTTTCTAACTATTGGGTTTCTTTCTGTTGAAATCTCTATTTTAGCTACTGAAATTTTGTATTATTTGGATGTATAGTGGAATAAATTAAGCACTAGTAGCATTAATATAGATTTTACGGTTACAAGGGCTTGTCAAAAAATATTATACCGGTTACGTCAAGCAGTAGGCTTTCTATTTTATTTTGACCAGAATATTTTACATTTAACTACCATAATAATATATAACCCATCGGCTTGAAACAAACATGGATCCGGTGTTTCGATCTGCTTTGTAAACGTCAATGTGACTGTTATTACAAAAATAAACACAACAAAAAAGATTGGGAACAGATAAATAGATGGGGATTCTATCTGTAGAATCCCCATCTCATCTCGTTTCATTGTGACAGTTGATGGGTTTGATATGTCTTGGTTTGGAAAAACAAATAAACGACGGGCGTGACTCAAAAGTTTATATTTTTATCCAGTTTACGGCAGACTTGGCACAGTCTTGCCATATTGAGTTAGGAATTACTAGTTTTTCTATAAACAACACGCGGCGTCGAGCGAAAATCGGGTATTAAGTGAAAGACAACGATTTTCGATTGTTCGCTTGAATTTATAACTAGCATTTCCTATCGAGCGAAAAACTGCTCGAATATACGAGCAGTTTTTTACCTCGAGCGATCACACTACCCAGCAGTCCATTTCGGTAAGTAACAAGCGACGATTTTCGCTTGAATTTAAAACTCGAGCGGTTTTTTTAATAATAAAGCGATGTCGGTTATTTCACTTATACAGGGACCGCAAACGAGGCGGGGACGGAAGATTAAATCGTTATCGAAGAACTTATCAACAATACTAAAACAGCTTGAGATATTGGATTAAAAGTTTCAGTGCAGTTTCAGTTTGAAGCTAGGTAATTTGTTAATAACTTTTGATGATCGACGTTAATAAAAATTTTTCTTACGGAATAAATTTCTAATTAATTGTTAAAAAATTATCCCATAGGTATTTTTGGGACGGTCTAAAAAGTTGGGTGCAGCTTCCAGGTACCAAATAAATTAAAAACTAAGCAGTCCTCAATAAAAAATAAAAAAAAAACAATCCAGAACTATTTTCTTAACCTCGGCATTGGGTGAAATTTATGACAAGAGGTCTAGAGATACTATGAATCTAATTGCGTTTTATACAGGGTGTTCATGATAGACTTTCAAAAACACCACATTTTAAAATAATTTTTCTCAAATTTTTCAAATGGAACATCCTGTATATTATTTGGCTATTTGACGTAGAATTCATAGACAATTTTTTTTTGTAATACAAGCATATAAATTATATCCAGCCATTTTCGAAATAATTGTAAATATCATAAATTATGTTGTTTAAATGGAGTTTTTATTGGGAAATCTTGTTATAGGCGACTAGACTAATAATTGTAAACTAAAGTAAATGTTGAAAATAGCTTCCTTTTACTTTATTTAATGATTTTCCTCTACTGCCAACAGATCTCTTAATTCATTTTCTTCATTAATAACGGGTTTATTGATTATCATCATTTTTGTGTACGCAGTGCTTCCTGTTGATATAAATCTTTGCAACAATAACTCGAAGGCTTCTGGTCTCGGCTTTCTCTCAATATCTGGATATCTTTCAGCATACACTCGGCTCGCGACGAAGCAATTTCTTGCACACGTTTCTAAAGTTGTAAAATTCGACATTTGGTGTAAGTTAGTACTTAATTTCAACGACTGAACAAATGTAAATAATTTTATTTAACTGTCATAGTGACAATCTAAACAAAAAAAATCATGGCATGGCAAATAACTAAAATACGGTAAACTTTAAGAGTAAAAAGCTATTTTGAACATTTGCTTTAGTTTACAATTATTAGTCTAGTCGCCTATAACAAAATTTCCCAATAAAAACAACATAATTTATGATATTTACAATTATATCAAAAACGGCTGGATATAACGTATATGCTTGTATTTAAAAAAAAAGTGTCTATGAATTCTACGTCAAATAGCTAAATAATATACAGGGTCTTCCATTTGAAAAACTTGAGAAAAATTATTTTAAAATGTGGCGTTCTGAAAGCTTATTATGAACACCCTGTATAAAATAGATAAACGCAATTAGATTCATAGTGTCTCTAGACCTCTTATCATAATTTTCACCCAATGCCGAGGTAAAAAAAAATAGTTCTGGATTGATTTTTTTGATTTTTTTATTCAGGACTGCTTAGTTTTTAATTTATTTCTCCGAAACTACAAATCCAAATTAAATAAAATTTGAGACACTTATAAACGATACTAATACGAACCTAAATATGCAATAAAATACTGGGTTTCCCATTTAAAAAAATATAACTTTATGCTGTCACACTTTTTTGGGCCACATTGTATAATGTAAAATATTTTTACATGATGCCGCTTTTAATCCAATATCTCAAGCTGTTTAAGTATTGTTGATAAGTTCTTCGATAACGATTTAATCTTCCGTCCCCGCTTCGTTTGCGGACCCGGTATAGAGTACTCAAGCCGTTTTTCGCTAGAGCGATCACAATTTGATTGATTTGATAATTTGACTTAATAGACTTTTTTTCTGTGCACATGTTCATAAATAAACTTTCCTTCATAAAATGACCTAAGGAATCCCAATATAAAATATTCGCACGGCATTAAGGAACTGTCTAATAAAATAAATTATAAAGAATGTTACGTACTCAAATTATACTAAATCCCTTTATCAAAACCTTAAGCTACTTTGTATTCGCTTCGATTGGACCTTAATAAGGGTCAAGTCTGGCCCAATCCTATTTATCGGGGTGTCTTACTCGAGTCCCACCCCTTCTAAAGGGCTATCAATGTACATAAATTGGTTGCTTTGCCTCCAGTTCCCAAATTCGACAGAGATTAATGGCGAACGAAATCGGAGGAACAGAGTTACGTACATGGATATTTTTGGACGATATAATAGGGTTATCGTATCTATAACTAATATTCGTAGATTATGGGCTGAATACTCAAGGCTGAAAGCTAGCATTATTTTTATATAATTCCATTGATAGTTCTAAGTTTTTCAAGTTAAATACATAATTTAAACAACGTTGGATGTAACCGAATATGACTAGCGTTAGCGCTAGATGTGATACTAGAAGGGTCAGATGATTTTTTTGTATACAATAAAATTTAAAATACAGTGTATCAGGGTTTAAAAAACTTACTTGGTATTATACACCGTGTCCAAGATAAGGAGGGCCAGTACAGGGATCTCGGAAACCTTAAGAGATACGAAGTCGGTTGGAGGTAATGTTGCGCATTTACGTGCCTAATAATATGCCGTTTAAGAAAGTTTTAAAATTCCGAGTAGTTCCGGAGATATCCGGAAAAAAAAAACGAAATTTGTTGTTGTTGATGTTGTTGAAAGAAACCCTCGAAACGTCATTAAACCACAATGTGTCATACATCGTTGCATTCGGAAGAAAAAAATCTCTCAAATTCCAATATCAAGAAAACAGGACCGTATTTTAAAAAAGAAAGTTGATCATGGCCCTTCGAAGACGACTCGTCGGATTACAAAACGATTAACGCTGTTAGATAGAGCGGAAAAAGTGGCAATGCAAAAGTGCAATTTACTTTAGAATTCGATTTCAAATAAACCCAGGAAAAAAATACAACGATTTTTCAGAATTTCGTTCTTTTTCGGATATCTCCGGAACTACTCAGAATTTTAAACCTTTCTAAACGGCATATTATTAGGCACGTAAATGCGCAACTTTGCCTCTATTGAACTGACTTCGTATCTCTTAAGGTTTCCGAGATCCCTGTACTGGCCGTCCTTATCTTGGACACGGTGTATAAGTACCAGAAAGGTATAATTTTTAAAATACCCTGTATGAAAAAATCTTAGCATTTTTATGAAATAAAAAGACCCATAATTCTTTTATATTTTTCAAATTTTGAAATGTTTAACTGCATTAAGTAGTTACAAAGTAAGGTCAAATTAAATTTGATATGTTTTTTCATAACAAATTCCTTTGGTGTATTTTGTCGCAGGAATGGTTGGACTAATACGGAAGGCTTTTCGTAACTGATGCTCTCTCTTTATGACATCAGTGGCAAACGGTACTCTCGGAGACCCGCACCAGCCGGCGAAATCGCTAGAAATTTATTATAACTACTGTAAATGCGGGTACCTACCGAATCCTCTTAAAAATTAAAGAAATTAAAACCTTAGCAATGGTAACTTTAGATTAAAAAGTTATCAAAGTGAGTATCCATTAAAAAAAAATGGAAAAGTTGAAAAGTGGAAGTGGAAAAAATGTAATATTGGGATGTAGTATACTTAGTATCTTGTAGTATAAATAAATACGTGCCGCCCTATAATTTTTTTTATATTCTAAACTCTCCAACTATCGAACCTCGATAACATACCTTGCTATCAACGCATATCCTGTTGTCAGAATCCTGCTTGGAATCCTGTTTTCGACTAAGGACCTTTACAGGACAATCGCCCTTCATCAAAGAAAACGCTTACAGCTGCAGGATTTTCTCAAACAAGGACTTTTAACAGTATCCTGTTTTAAGCACTTTTACTTTGTTGCTATTTAAAAGTGTTGTGTACAGGGACATTATTTTAAGTGTCTGACCGGATTAGCAAGTTAACTTGACAGACTTAACAGACAATCATAAAAAAACAACCAGCGTAATTCAATATAATTTTTCGTACAGAATTTAAATTTTATATCATTATTTCTGTCTAATATTGCGTTAATTGACCTGAATTGAATACTTGTAAATTAGTGGTGTCAATTCATGGAAAGATAAAAGTTTGATGATAGTTTAATGAAACCCTATAGAAAATTCATTTCTATATCATACATGGGAGGTTGAAATGGTGTTTATTTCCGTTAGTTCTAAAGCGGTCGATGGCTGTTTTTTTTTAAATGTAATATTTTGAGGTTTTTCATGGGTAGCAATGGTATTTAAGTATTATGACAGTTTAAAAAATTTGAAGCACAACTGTTAAATTCTTATTATATACAGGGTGTCGACTAAGTAATGGGACATGGAAAAACCACAGACTCCTTACGTAAAAATATTAGGAATTAATTATACTTACCTATATCTGAAAGTTGATATTAACTGAGATACAGGGTGTTAAAGTTGAAACTTCATTTTTGTTTTTTTCTAATAACTTTGACAGAAACCAACTGTTTTTTACCAAATTTGGCAATTATGGTTTTTTTAGGATGAGGAACTGATTTTTTGGTGAAATTTTAATGTACAATGAAGGGGGCGCTGCCTGCGGCATCTTTTGCACATTTATTAGGTCATAACTTTTTTGTGCCTCCGTGTATTTAAGTTTTTAATGAAAATAATACTTTTCTCATATTTATTACGTAAAAAAGGTACACTAATTTAAGGTCGCTCAGAGTTACCGTTTCGGAGATATATGCATTTATATTGTTTAGTGCCTATTATTAATTTGCAAACAATTTTTTTCTTTTATAGTAACCTATGAGAAAACAAATGAAATTTAGAGATGTAGTTGCTATGCAACCTCTATGTTGTTATTTGCTTGTTGATTATTGTAAAATAGCTGTGTAAAAAAATGTTTCATTTTTGAGTTTATCCTAAGTTAAGTAACAATGCCGAAACACAATAATCAACAAACAAATAACAACATGGAGGTTGCATAGCAACTGTATCTATAAATGTCATTTGTTTTCTTTAAAAAAGGTTACTTTAAAAAAAAATTTTGTTTGCAAATTAATAATAGGCACTAAACAATATAAATGCATATATCTCCGAAACGGTAACTCTGGGCGACCTGAAATTAGTGTACCTTTTTTGCGTAATAAATATGAAAAAAGCATTATTTTCATTAAAAACTTAAATAAACGGAGGCACAAAAAAGTTATGACCTAATAAATGTGCAAATGCCCCCTACATTGTACATTAAAATTTCACCAAAAAATCAGTTCTTTATCCTAAAAAAACCATAATTGCCAAATTTTGTAAAAAATCGTTGGTTTCTGTCAAAGTTATTAGAGAAAAACAAAAATGAAGTTTTAACTTTAACACCCTGTATCTCAGTTAATATCAACTTTCGAATATAGGTAAGTATAATTAAATCCTAATATTTTTACGAAAGGAGTCTATTGGTTTTTCCATGTCCCATTACTTAGCGGACACCATGTATATCGGATTTAAAACGTCCTGCAACGTCTTCCGATTCCCAATCTCCATTGTTCCCTGTCATCCCACAGGTCCTCGTCCAGTCCTCTCTCTCTGACCTCGTTGTCTTCTCTCCAACTCCTCCTCGGTCTTCCCCTCTTCATTCTTCCGGTTGATGTCCAGGTGAGTATTTGTTTAGGAAGTCGTTGTTCCTCCATCCTTTGAACATACCCGAACCATCTTAGTTGTTTTGTTCTTATTTGGTCGGTTATTGTGTGGCCCACTTTCATGGTTGTGCGGATTGTTTCATTGCGAACTCTTTCCATTTTTGATTTTCCTGTCGCTCTTCTCCAGAAATCCATCTCCGTTGCCTCCAGCATTCTTATGGTATTTTCTTTTAGTTTCCAAACTTCGGAGCTATATGTTATTATGCTTTTTATGATAGTATTATACAGGGTGTTATGGAACTGGCGTATTATATTTAAACCGGCAATTCCTGAGATGAAAACAAATTGAAGAAAAATATCCAAAAATGGTGCTTTAATTTAATATGCCCTGTACATGGCCTTATGTCAAACCAAAAATTACCACGTGGTGCCCCTGTTCGGAAGGTAAACACAGCAACATATGGCAGTGAATCTTGAACAGTGTTGTCATATCTTCAGGATAAACTCTTTAGAAAGTCAATAACCGTTTGACAGATTGCAAGTTGTTTATTTTTCAGGGTACATTATTATAAACTTTTACGTTCAGTTCAGTTCGCTAGGAAACAATCTCTGATTTATAAACTTGAACTGACTCGAACGAACCGTCGCGGAGTTTATAAATGGTCAGGTATGTTCTCATTTGTTCAATTCGAACGACACTCGTCAGATCTGGACAACTTAAAAGTTTATAAATGCCACTTACCCTTTAGAAAAAAATGCAATTTTATTTACCTTTTCGGACTTATTTAAAACCAACTTAATTTATAAATTTTTTTTCGGACTTATTTAAAACCAACTTAATTTATAAAAAAACACCAAGTACTCACATCACAAAATCACATTAGTTTTCGCGTCACAACACATCTAAGTACCGTTCAATCTGAATTAGTATTTTAAAGTGCTACTGTGTATACAAAAATACGCCCTTATTGCCTGAGAAATAATGTATTTAACATCTAAAAATTTTAAAAATAAATAAGACGTTGGTGCTCTCGATCGATATCGGCCGGTTTCTTTAAACAGCTGATTTGGACAATCGGGCTAATGTTTAAAAATACAGCGTTGCCACTTTTGATGTTTTATAAGCGACTATCATAAATTGCCGAATTTCCTTCTATAATATTACTTTCCTGTATAATTATAGTCTCGGAAATGGCAACCGCGCTGGCTCTAGTAGCGGAGAGTTCTCGGAAAGAAAGTTCGACTGGTCCGAAGATGGACTAGACCATTGTTATTATTGTAAACATAATTGTTTCATTTTATCTTTAGTAAAGGGTTAATGGCCCATAGAAATTAGCTTTTTATTATTTCTATTGCGAAATGATTAAGTGCTCTTGTTCTATGTGTATTATTGTGAAGTGTAATTATGCGTTAGTGTTGGGGTTTAGTGATAAGCTTATTATGCACTCCCACACTATCATCAGGACACGTGATGAGTATAAAGTTTTTCCCATAGAAAAAACAACTGAAAGTGTCTGTACCCTGGATTCCTTAATCGCGTCCTGAATTTACTGTCTAAGTAAGCTAAACAGTTATTTTTATAAGAAACTAAAGTTTTACACTTTTAAACATTTTGGCAACATTGTGCTTGAACATCTGTTGATTAATCAGCTGGGCAATGTAATATGTTCATATATGAATGTGCCGAGGAGTTGTGTGTGGGTTTAGGGGTGAATTACCCCACTTTTTAAAAGTGAATAAATAAAATAAAAAAAATATATGTAGCGCTTCTCTAGGACACCCCAGGAGTCACCCATTTAAATTAAATACGTCATTTCCATAACACCCTGTATATTAGGTGTTTGTTTCGGTTTGTGATTTTTTGATCCCATAAGATACTATTTAGCAAAGCAATAGCCTTTCTGCCTTGGTTATTCATGTCTTTAATTGTATAATCTATCGTTCCACTGTCTGAAATATTTATTCCCAAGTAGTTGAATTCTTATTAAAGCTTCCGAAAATTAAAGAATGTAGCTCGGAAAATAGTTACACAAACGAAGTTCTTGACTTGGCACAAATATGAACCAGATATTTCTATCTGCTTTGTACATATCTACGTGACGCCTGTTATTTTTTATCTTCCGTATGCAAATACTAAAAAAGGTCAAATTAAACACAAATAGAAAACGGTAGATTGACACATAAAAACGGTAAGCGGTATACGGCCTGGCCTGTCTTGTTTGTTCGGGTTTGTTCGAATATGAATTTTGTTTCACAAATTACTTTTTAAAAAAATGGGTAATATAATGATAATTTGAAAGGGAAAAACCTGCTAAAGTCAGTTTTAATACCAGTCTATCTGTTTTTAATTTTTACGGTAGATTTAGGTGTCTAGCGCAAAAGCGGTAGATCTGCCAACCAGTGGCGGTTCTTCCACAGGAGCACATGCGCACGTGCACCCCCGAAACAAAACGAATAAAAAATATTAATTTATATTCATTGAATATTATTTATCGTATATAAAGTCCGACCCTACCTAACCTTTTATCGTACCGTCAAACTAAAAAAGTCCTACCCTCCCTAATATTTTATCATCCCGTCAAACCAAACTGTATAGATCCGGCAACCGTGCCTCGGTCGCGGTAAATGACGATTATGACGAGACTTGCTCGCACGTGCGATTAAGTAGTGCAGTTTCTCTGTAGTAACAGGTGGCGGGTGGCAGCGGGGGATAGCGGGGCTATGGCGATTTAACATGGAAAAGGCGAACAGTTTTTGTGTTGTTGTTGAATAGTTGACGGTGGACTATTTAAGAAATAACTTTAGCTCTTTGAGTTTGGAGCAAAAAATTTAAGTGAAGAATGCGGGAACACCTAAACCCGAAATTAATTTAACGCAGACCACAAAGGGTAAATCTAGGGACTTTATTAGAAAGTTTAAAAATAAAAATATATGAAAAATTTTTTATAGAGGGTATTCCAAACTTAATGAGGCTGTTATTGATCAATTTTCTACAATTAAGAACCGAAAAATGGACTTTACGTTTATGCACTATTGTGTGGGGTCGATAAATGTTGTGTATTTCGATAAATGATACTCGATATGATTTTAAACCATTTTATTTAAGGATTTAAACTAAAAAACACTGAAAATATGAAGAATGCCAACTTGTCAGTCTCGTGGCTCGATTCGTTCTCGTCATAAAACAGTTAACTATTGTTCTCGTCTTGGTTGCGCCTAATGACGTAGCCGTAGATGGCGTAGTGGTATTAGACATCATTCGGTTTTCTTGATAACTCGTAAATGGCGGTAGTAGTATTGGACATCATTCGGTTTTCTTGATAGCTCATAGATGGCTTTAGTAGTATTAGTAGTGGACTGTATAAATATTGTTACGAGGGTTGCATGCGACGACATTAAGATCCGATAGCTATACACACTAAGAAAACATTTCTTATTTTCCAAAAGTTGTATTTCCTTGTGTAAAATTAAAAAATAAATAAAAATATGTTTTAGCTAACGCATTTTCTTATTACTTTTTTTCTTTCTACATTTAAAACGCCTAGAAAGAAATTGTTTGGGCGTTACACAAAAATAAAATTTTAAAAGTAATTTCACTATACTTGTGAACCCCTCTATCATAGGTCACGAGCCGCCACTGCTGGCAATACTGGTGATTACTGGTATTTTCATTTAAACCTGAATTAAAATTAAACAGGATCGTTCTCCAGATTTAAGCTAGTTTGAAGACGGAATTTTCTTAATATGGGTCCTGTTTGGACGCACCACCTGGTATTAGTGTCTATTGATTATACATGTCCATTTAAAGCGAAAATTCAAACAAAAGGGCGTTAATGCCGAAACCCTTCAACTATTATACTCAGACGTATTGTTTACCGTTAATGCGATATTGGACGTCTGGATAAATGGAAAAACCACACCAACAGTTTTTTCCACTTACTTTTATTTAATAAAGCTGACATAAGTACATTTATTACCAAAAGGATTAATACGCCTTCATAGCATAAAAATTTATTTTAAAAAAACTATTCTAGACATATTCTTGTAACGCTGAAGAGATCAATTTACAAATACTGCTTCGCTCGCTTCCTCGCCTTAGAGGCAGTGGCGGATCGTGACTTTTCACAAGTATCATGAAATTATTTTTAAAATTTTATTTTTCTGTAACGACCAAATGATTATATTCTTCGGCGTTTTAAACGTAGGAAGAAAAAAAAACAATAAGAAAATGCGTTTGGTAAAACATATTTTTATTAATTTTTTTAATTTTAGACAAATTTTTGGAAAATAAGAAAGGTTTTTTTTTAATGTCAATCAAGCTAGCAGACACACAACGGATTTATACTTTTCTTTTTATGCCATAATTTTTGGCTATTTTATTGCTAATTTATTACCCTATTTTTGATTTTATTGCTCGTCGTTTTTAAAAAAAAACCATGTGTCTGCTAGCTTGATCTCAAGCTAGCAGACACACTTCATCTTTTTGAACTTTTTCTTGCGCCATTTTTCTTGGCTATTTTATTGCTAATTTATTACCCAATTTTAAATTTTATTGCTCGTCGCTTTTTAAAAAAAAAAACCATATGTCTGCTAGCTTGATCTCAAGCTAGCAGACACACTTCATCTTTTTGAACTTTTTCTTGCGCCATTTTTCGTGGCTATTTTATTGCTAATTTATTACCCTATTTTAAATTTTATGGCTGGTCGTTTTTTAAAAAAAAACCATGTGTCTGCTAGCTTGATCTCAAGCTAGCAGACACACTTCATCTTTTTGAACTTTTTCTTGCGCCATTTTTCTAGGCTATTTTATTGCTAATTTATTACCCTATTTTAAATTTTATTGCTCGTCATTTTAAAAAAAAAAAACATGTGTCGGCTAGCTTGATCTCAAGCTAGCAGTCACACTTCATCTTTTTGAACTTTTTCTTGCGCCATTTTTCTAGACTATTTTATTGCTAATTTATTACCCTATTTTAAATTTTATTGCTCGTCGTTTTTTTAAAAAAAAACATGTGTCTACTAGCTTGATCTCAAGCTAGCAGACACACTTCATCTTTTTGAACTTTTTCTTGCGCCATTTTTAACGCGGAAAAGTCGCACAATTTTTGTGTGCGCCGTTGTCTGTTTCTTCGTGCATGTATGTAGAAATTCGAGCGTGTATGTTTTTATATGTTAATATTTTTTTTATGATCAAACACAAGCACCATAGGAAAAATTCTTTAGGGAGTGGTGCGTGTCCGCAAAAAGAGATTCACGTTAGTTTTGAATCGTTGGAGGTTATATTCGTTCGAAAAAACGACCTCGGGAAGGTCGTTCCATAAGGATGAAGTCCTCCAGATGAAAGTATTCTTAAGTAGTGAAGTTCGAGGAGTCCTAAGCTTAACCACATATGGATGGGCGGCAGTGGTTCGTCGTGTATTTCTGATATTCGCCGCTCTGGGCGGAATTAAGAGGGCAAGGTCAGCCGAGCACTTTCCATGAAAATATCTGTAAGAGAGAGTCAAATCCCCAACCTGTCTCCGATGTTCTAGGCTGTCGAGGTTCTTCGTCAGCTCGTGGTTTCCAACCAGACGAATGGCCCTGCTTTCGATGGAATCCAGTAGCCGAACAGTATGTTTGGGCGCAGAGCTCCAGACATGAGAGCAGTACTCTAGTGATGGTCGAATCTTGGCTTTGTATAGTGTCAAAAGTTGTTGAGGTGTGTACAACTTTCTGGTTCGGAAGAGTACACCAAGGTTCTGAGAAGCCATCTTGGCGATTGCCACAACGTGTTTATGCCAAGACATATTTCCTCCCAGATTGACGCCCAGCAAATTAATAGATGAAGCCAGTGGGGTTGCGTGTCCGTCCATGACTATATCCGGTTCTGTAATGTTAACCTCTTTAGAGAAAACCGCTGCCTGGGTTTTTTTAGCGTTAAATTCGACTTGGTTACTGTCACCCCAAGCCAAAATCTCTTCCAGGTATTTTTTGAGGCGTGATACTTCATGCTGTCTGCGAAGATGTGCGTCGGCAGCCGATGTTTGTGCATTTAAAGAGAAAGATGAGATTGTGTGCTATCATCAGCAAAACTAAATATCGGATTTTTAGTTTTCACTAGAAGATCGTTAATGTAGAGTAAGAAGAGAGTGGGAGACAATATGGACCCTTGAGGAACACCGGCATTGATGGTGAATGTGTCTGAGAGAAATCCGTCAATCGCCACTTGCAGAGAGCGGTCCTTAAGAAAGCTAGACAACCATGCACAGAATCGACTGGGCATACCATAGGATCGCAGTTTACTTAGAAGTCCCTCATGCCAACCACGATCAAAGCCTTTAGAAATATCCAGTGCAACAGCCCGAGACTCCCAATGATGTTCGATTGCGTTGTTCCAAATATGGGTGACATAGGCTAGAAGATCTCCAGTTGATCTGGACTTCCGAAAACCATATTGATGATCGCTGATAATGTTGAAGCCTTCCAGGTACTTTAGAAGATGTTGGTTAATAGCTTTCTCCATTACTTTTGATATAACTGAAAGCAATGCGACTGGTCGATAGTTGCTAGGCAGGGTTCTCTTACCTTTCTTTGGTATATATAATATTATATATTTATTAAGTTAAAATGAATAGTTTGACGGTGGACTATTTAAAAAATAGCTTTAGCTCTTTCAGTTTGGAGCAAAAAATTGAAGTGTAGAATGCGGGAAGACCTAAACCCGAAATAAATTTAACGCACACCACAAAGGGTAAATCTAGGGACTTAATTAGAAAGTTTAAAAATGAAATATACCAAAAAAATAACTGGATTTGTGGATGCAGCACAACTAACCGTTTGTGTTTCCTGTCTGTTGTTTGGTCTCGGTGTTGCGGAGCCTGCCCCAAAAAATGGAATAGAAAATAATCTTTAGAGCATATTTTCTGCCATCTTTACACTTTTACAAATAATTGTTACCATACCAATGACCACGGCCGAAGGTGAACGATATTTGTCAACATTAAAAGGAATAAAAACATTTTTGCGAAGTTCGAATGAAGAAAGGCTATCAGCTCTAGCAATGCTATCTATTGAAAAAAGAAATGTATAGAGGGTATTCCAAACTTTAATGACTGTTATTGATAAATTTTCAACAATTAAGAACCGAAGAATGGGCTTTACGTTTAAGCACTATACACTAAAAAAAAATGTCAATCAAGCTAGCAGACACACAACGGATTTATACTTTTTTTTTTATGCCATAATTTTTGGCTATTTTATTGCTAATTTATTACCCTATTTTAAATTTTATTGCTCGTCGTTTTTTAAAAAAAAACCATGTGTCTGCTAGCTTGATCTCAAGCTAGCAGACACACTTCATCTTTTTGAACTTTTTCTTGCGCCATTTTTCTTGGCTATTTTATTGTTAATTTATTACCCTATTTTAAATTTTATTTCTCGTCGTTTTTTTTTAAAAAAACCCATGTGTCTGCTAGCTTGATCTCAAGCTAGCAGACACACTTCATCTTTTAGAACTTTTTCGTGCGCCATTTTTCTTGGCTATTTTATTGCTAATTTATTACCCTATTTTAAATTTTATTGCTCGTCGTTTTTTAAAAAAAAAACCATGTGTCTGCTAGCTTGATCTCAAGCTAGCAGACACACTTCATCTTTTTGAACTTTTTCTTGCGCCATTTTTCTTGGCTATTTTATTGCTAATTTATTACCCTATTTTAAATTTTATTGCTCGTCGTTTTTTAAAAAAAAAAACCATGTGTCTGCTAGCTTGATCTCAAGCTAGCAGACACACTTCATCTTTTTGAACTTTTTCTTGCGCCATTTTTCTTGGCTATTTTATTGCTAATTTATTACCCTATTTTAAATTTTATTGCTCGTCGTTTTTTAAAAAAAAAAACCATGTGTCTGCTAGCTTGATCTCAAGCTAGCAGACACACTTCATCTTTTTGAACTTTTTCTTGCGCCATTTTTCTTGGCTATTTTATTGCTAATTTATTAACCTATTTTAAATTTTATTGCTCGTCGTTTTTTAAAAAAAAACCATGTGTCTGCTAGCTTGATCTCAAGCTAGCAGACACACTTCATCTTTTAGAACTTTTTCGTGCGCCATTTTTCTTGGCTATTTTATTGCTAATTTATTACCCTATTTTAAATTTTATTGTTCGTCGTTTTTTAAAAAAAAAAACCATGTGTCTGCTAGCTCTTCATCTTTTTGAACTTTTTCTTGCGCCATTTTTCTTGGCTATTTTATTGCTAATTTATTACCCTATTTTAAATTTTATTGCTCGTCGTTTTTTAAAAAAAAAAACCATGTGTCTGCTAGCTTGATCTCAAGCTAGCAGACACACTTCATCTTTTTGAACTTTTTCTTGCGCCATTTTTCTTGGCTATTTTATTGCTAATTTATTACCCTATTTTGAATTAAAAAAAAATGTGTCTGCTAGCTTGATATTAAACCAGCTGACATACTTCGCCTGTTGAACTTTTTCTTGTGCAATTTCTCTTGGCTATTTTATTGCTAATTTATTACCCTATTTTGAAAGTTATTTTATTGCTAATTTATTACCGAGGCGTCATCCACTATTCGAAAATGTGTATCAGTAATACAGATTTTCTGTAAATTTTTCGTCATGCAGAATACTGCAGAGAGAATAAAATTACATCCAGCATTTTGTTCAGTTTACTAGGAAGGTCGGTTTCTAATTTGCCAGAAAGTCCCTATGTTTTAAAAAATGATTTCAGATATTTTCCAGTATTTTAATTACATTTGCCCAAATTTTAATTTATTTACTACAACAATTTCACAAATATGTTTTTATACTGTCAACCTTCGAGATTAAACTTGATTAAAATCGGGAATTTGCTATATTATCCTTTATACCCCTTATAGTTCCAATGCAGAATGATTTGATAAGTTTAGCAATTGCTTTTGTAACCGACCAGGAAATCAGTTCTTTCCATTCTGGCCAGATTCGGATTTTACCAGACTAGACCAGAAAATGACCACTACTTAAAGAAGGAAATGAACAAAAGATGAACGATAAAAGATTAAAAAATGAAGCTGCTAGCTTGAGATCAAGCTAGCACACACACATGGTTTTTTTTTTTAAACGACGAGCAATAAAATTTGAAATAGAGTAATAAATTAGCAATAAAATAACCTAGAAAAATGGCACAAGAAAAAGTTCAAAAATACCAAGTATGTCAGCTGGTTTGATATCAAGTTAGCAGACACACGGATTTTTTTTTAAAAACGACGAGCAATAAAATTTAAAATGGGTAATAAATAACAATAAAATAGCAAAAAAAAATTGCACAAGAAAATGTTCAATAGGCGAGGTATGTCGGTGGTTGATATCAAGCTAGCACACACATGTGTTTTTTTTAAAAATGGCGAGCACTAAAATTCGAAATAGGGTAATAAATTAGCAATAAAATAGCCAAGAAAAATGGCACAAGAAAAAGTTCAAAAAGATGAAGTGTGTCTGCTAGCTTGAGATCAAGCTAGCAGACACATGGGTTTTTTTTAAAAAAAACGACGAGAAATAAAATTTAAAATAGGGTAATAAATTAGCAATAAAATAGCCAAGAAAAATGGCGCAAGAAAAAGTTCAAAAAGATGAAGTGTGTCTGCTAGCTTGAGATCAAGCTAGCAGACACATGGTTTTTTTTTTAAAAACGACGAGCAATAAAATTTAAAATAGGGTAATAAATTAGCAATAAAATAGCCAAAAATTATGGCATAAAAAAAAAAGTATAAATCCGTTGTGTGTCTGCTAGCTTGATTGACATTTTTTTTTAGTGTATAGTGCTTAAACGTAAAGCCCATTCTTCGGTTCTTAATTGTTGAAAATTTATCAATAACAGTCATTAAAGTTTGGAATACCCTCTATACATTTCTTTTTTCAATAGATAGCATTGCTAGAGCTGATAGCCTTTCTTCATTCGAACTTCGCAAAAATGTTTTTATTCCTTTTAATGTTGACAAATATCGTTCACCTTCGGCCGTGGTCATTGGTATGGTAACAATTATTTGTAAAAGTGTAAAGATGGCAGAAAATATGCTCTAAAGATTATTTTCTATTCCATTTTTTGGGGCAGGCTCCGCAACACCGAGACCAAACAACAGACAGGAAACACAAACGGTTAGTTGTGCTGCATCCACAAATCCAGTTATTTTTTTGGTATATTTCATTTTTAAACTTTCTAATTAAGTCCCTAGATTTACCCTTTGTGGTGTGCGTTAAATTTATTTCGGGTTTAGGTCTTCCCGCATTCTACACTTCAATTTTTTGCTCCAAACTGAAAGAGCTAAAGCTATTTTTTAAATAGTCCACCGTCAAACTATTCATTTTAACTTAATAAATATATAATATTATATATACCAAAGAAAGGTAAGAAAACCCTGCCTAGCAACTATCGACCAGTCGCATTGCTTTCAGTTATATCAAAAGTAATGGAGAAAGCTATTAACCAACATCTTCTAAAGTACCTGGAAGGCTTCAACATTATCAGCGATCATCAATATGGTTTTCGGAAGTCCAGATCAACTGGAGATCTTCTAGCCTATGTCACCCATATTTGGAACAACGCAATCGAACATCATTGGGAGTCTCGGGCTGTTGCACTGGATATTTCTAAAGGCTTTGATCGTGGTTGGCATGAGGGACTTCTAAGTAAACTGCGATCCTATGGTATGCCCAGTCGATTCTGTGCATGGTTGTCTAGCTTTCTTAAGGACCGCTCTCTGCAAGTGGCGATTGACGGATTTCTCTCAGACACATTCACCATCAATGCCGGTGTTCCTCAAGGGTCCATATTGTCTCCCACTCTCTTCTTACTCTACATTAACGATCTTCTAGTGAAAACTAAAAATCCGATATTTAGTTTTGCTGATGATAGCACACAATCTCATCTTTCTCTTTAAATGCACAAACATCGGCTGCCGACGCACATCTTCGCAGACAGCATGAAGTATCACGCCTCAAAAAATACCTGGAAGAGATTTTGGCTTGGGGTGACAGTAACCAAGTCGAATTTAACGCTAAAAAAAACCCAGGCAGCGGTTTTCTCTAAAAAGGTTAACATTACAGAACCGGATATAGTCATGGACGGACACGCAACCCCACTGGCTTCATCTATTAATTTGCTGGGCGTCAATCTGGGAGGAAATATGTCTTGGCATAAACACGTTGTGGCAATCGCCAAGATGGCTTCTCAGAACCTTGGTGTACTCTTCCGAACCAGAAAGTTGTACACACCTCAACAACTTTTGACACTATACAAAGCCAAGATTCGACCATCACTAGAGTACTGCTCTCATGTCTGGAGCTCTGCGCCCAAACATACTGTTCGGCTACTGGATTCCATCGAAAGCAGGGCCATTCGTCTGGTTGGAAACCACGAGCTGACGAAGAACCTCGACAGCCTAGAACATCGGAGACAGGTTGGGGATTTGACTCTCTCTTGCAGATATTTTCATGGAAAGTGCTCGGCTGACCTTGCCCTCTTAATTCCGCCCAGAGCGGCGAATATCAGAAATACACGACGAACCACTGCCGCCCATCCATATGTGGTTAAGCTTAGGACTCCTCGAACTTCACTTCTTAAGAATACTTTCATCTGGAGAACTTCATCCTTATGGAACGACCTTCCCGAGGTCGTTTTTTCGAACGAATATAACCTCCAACGATTCAAAACTAACGTGAATCGCTTTTTGCGGACACGCACCACTCCCTAAAGAATTTTTCCTATGGTGCTTGTGTTTGATCATAAAAAAAAATATTAACATATAAAAACATACACGCTCGAATTTCTACATACATGCACGAAGAAACAGACAACGGCGCACACTAAAATTGTGCGACTTTTCCGCGTTAAATCGCAATAGCCCCGCCAGGGCTGTCCCCCGCCACCTGTTACTACAGAGAAACTGCATTATGCCCCGCCCATTTATTCGCATATGCGAGCATCTCGCGTCATCATCCTTGCCGGCAGAATCGAGAGTTTATAATATACAGTTTGGTTTGATGGTACGATAAAATTAGGGAGGGTTGGCCTTTACACGACAAATAATATTCAATGAATATAAATTAATATTTTTTATTCGTTTTGGGGGTGCACGTGCGCGTGTGCTCCTGTGGAAGAACCGGCACTGCCTAGGCGTGAATTATATTGACGCGTAACGATAGTCTGTGTGTTTAACAATATTTTTCCTTGGCTCTTCCTCTATATTTTCGCCCATGAGCCGTCACTGGACATACTTGACATAATGTAAAAATCATCAACATTTCTGTTATTTATATGAATTCACACCTGACCGTATCAGTTTTTCTAGTACTATTTGCTATAAATTATTTATAAAATTTTACGATATTTTGACGTGGTCAGAGAGAAAATTTTTCGTCTGGGCCCCGCTTAAATGTAATCCTAGATTCGCCACTGAAAATGACTATGGATGGTTTCGATCAATTAACTACTTACCGGAAACATATTGTTTTAAACATATTGGTGGTCATTTCGACACAAACGTATCGGTTTGTATTGAACTGGGTAATGTTTATTTTACGTGCCTCTCGGCCCATTCGCATCGTGACGTGTCCACAACATTTTATTAAACAAATAATAAATTACTGCAGTATCTATACTGCAGCAATACAGGGATGAGCAAAAGTGCGGACCGAAGAACTGTTTTCAGCGCTACCCCAACTAGGTATTGTTTGGCCCATTAGTCTGAAACAGTGAAAATTCGGGCTAAAAGTAGCGAGATTGTCTGGTTGTCTTATTAAATTTATTTAAAAAATTTCATTCCTCTTTATTAATACCAAATTTAAATTACCTCATAAATGAAGACTTGGATCACAACGTATATTTTTTGATCAAACACAGGCACTATAGGAACAATCCTTTAGGGCACTCTGGGAGTGGTGCGTGTGCGCAAAAAGCGATTCACGTTGGTTTTGAATCGCTGGAGGTTATATTCGTTGGGAAAAACGACCTCGGGAAGGTCGTTACACAAGGATGAAGTCCTCCAGATGAAAGAATTCTTAAATAATGAAGTTCGAGGAGTACTAAGCTTAACCACATATGGATGGGCGGCAGTGGTTCGTCGTGTATTTCTGCTATTCGTCGCTCTGGGCGGAATTAAGAGGGAAAGGTCAGCCGAGCACCTTCCATGAAAATATCTGTAAAAGAGAGTAAAATCCCCAACCTGCCTTCAATGTCCTAGGCTGTCGAGGCTCTTCGTCAGCTCGTGGTCTCCGATCAGACGAATCGTATTAATTTTTTAATTATTATGCATACTTAATGAATATTTAGTAGAAAGACTATACTAGATTTATTATAGTAAACATTTTATTGTAAAATTTCCTGTTGACCAGGGACAGGCCTCGCAAACTATGCTTTCCTGCTTCAATTCTTTCTTCAGTGATACAATCTTTTTTTGTATGTAACATTTTATTTGTTTGATTACTCAACAATTTCGTTTACAAACAACAATTCTTCGTTTAAAAATTCTAAACACTAATACTAAATTTCCCTTCAGAACATGCCTAATAAATATTTTCTTTCCTATATGGTCTTTTTTAAGGGAAAAAGAATTGTCTCAAAAAAACTGTGAACAAAAATCATTCCAAAACAGTATTAAAACGAACAACGAAAAAAGTTAGGAACTAAATAATCAGGTGTTCCAAATGATTTCCGTTATTCTCTAAGCGCAAATAATATCTTCTAACTGCCACATAACAGTTTTTTTGAGATAAAATAAAACATGCGATAGAATATCAAACTTTTCAGCATTTGTAAATTTATGTTCCATATTTTCTGGAAAATAGAAAACCTTCTAAAACGCTCTCACACGATCACAATGGGAATGTCAAGTGAAACAGATCACGCGTCGCCATCTTAATATTTTTGTTTCAAACGCCTACTTTTCTTTTAAATCCCGAATCAACAGAAGTTTGAAATAATGTTTCTGTATTTTGTTCACTTATTTATGGTTTATTATTAAATTATTTGTTATTTATTGAACTAGTCCAACATAAGTAAAAATTTAGAGCTTAGTTATGAGATATTATTTATAAAATTAGGAGAAATACAGAACGGTATCCCAAAATTTCCTGATCTTGTTCATTGTCTTTGACAACAACTAGTGTCCATCTGACGAGTATACAGGGTTAAAAATAAAAATTACTAGCGACCAGGCAGTTGGTCACAACGCTACCTGCGATCATTTCTGGATAGTAGGAAAAAAAAAGTAATAAAAAATTAATACATTAATTACTGAATATAATTCAACATGTGAAATGTATTTGATCATAAAAAAAATTTAAAAAAAGTATGAATTGCATTTTATATTAGTAATTCGTACCAAATTAATATTGTAAACATAACTTCTAAATAGTATATTTGTCTAATAAATTTAGTAAAATCAAATAAATACTAAAATATGCATATAGTAAATCTTAACAAACACGATAGTACAATTATTATAGTAAATATTTTCTTGTACGATTTCCTATAAAATATTGTAAAAATTACAATTCTCATTATTAATTCGTACCAAAATATAATATTGTAAACATAATTTAGAAAAAACTATAGTTAAGATTTCTAATAAATTTAGTAAAATCAAATAAAATATACTTATTGCAAATTTTACAACGAATGTAAGTGAAAATTATTTATTTATTATAACTCCAGTACTTAGTTACATATTTTTAAATGTATGGTAGGTACATTTTACTGACTATTATTATGGGAATACCATGCTTCTTCGAAATTTTTACAAAAATATAAATGGTTTAGTAATTTTGGTAATTTTTAGTAAAAATTTTTGTTAAAATTTTGCTATACTTTTTTGGCAGACAATTCTCACATACAGTATGTCCGCGGATGGGGTTAACAAGAGGACAAATGGACTAAAAATTGAAAGATACGAAAAAAGTCACTCTTAATGAATGTGTTTTCTACACAACAAACCGAAGTAGAACAATTCATTAAAAGGTTTACCTATGTAAAAATTATTTCCCAAAAAGTATTTTCTGACTGGTGAACCTAGTTAAAATAATAATGACACTTAAGGTGATAGGTACTTGTTGTCAATGCCTTTATTTAATGAAGTTATTATTTAAGTAGAAATGCTATCTACTGAACAAAGAGTTTTTATAATACAATGTTATGGGGATGGTCAAGTTTCATACCGCTACGTCATGGAACAATTTACCGAGAAATTTGTAGGAATCCCAATAACTAGGATGGGAATCTGCAAGTTAATAAAAAAGTTCAAAAGAACTGGTTTCTGCTACCGTCTTAGTTCTTCATTCCGTTGAAGAAAATCCTATAACGTCACTTAGAAATCGTGTTACTCAGTTGGAAGTTGTGAAAAAAGTCAAATTCAGAAGATCCTTAAGCAAATAAATTGTATCCCTATAAAACGCACTTTAATCAAAGATTGGAAGAGGGAAACGACGCGAAACGACTTAATTTTTGCCTGTGGATAGGAGACAAAATTTTAAGTGGAAATATTGATTTTTATAAATGTATCATGTTTTCTGATGAAAGTACATTTTCAACAAATGGAACAATTGCAACCCAGCACGTTAGGTACTGGTCTTTAGAAAATGGCGAATTCAGAATTATGACGAGAAGACAATATTTCACAAAAGTGAACGTGTGGTGTGCGATATCCATCCATGGCAGTATAGGGCCATATTTTTTTGATAACACGTGCAATAGATTATCATATTTAGAAATGCTGGATACATTTTTCAATGATGAACTCAAAAATCTACCATTAAATTTTCGACAAAATATGTATTTTCACCAAGATGGTTGTCCAGCCCATTTCGCTCGTGAGGTTAGAGAATGGCTTGACCGCAGATTTGGTCCAAGGTGGATTGGCAGGAATGATATTGAATTGCTGAAGGGCAGAATTATCCAGGCTGTCCAATCGATAGCTCAGGAAGAAATCAGAAATTCTTTCACTTATTTGAGGAAGCAATTAAAAAAATGTGTCGAGTATGGGGGTGGAGTTTTTGAATTATGAAATCGTAATCGTATTCTTTTCATATTAATAAAAATGTTCGTATTATTATTATTATTATAATTACTTCATTAACTAAAGACATTGAAAACAAGTATCACCTATTCATTATTCAAGTAAAAACGTTTATTAAGAGTGACTTTTTTTCGTATCTTTCAAAATAAAGTATGTTTACTCTTAAGCAAAATAACATTTTTGCAGTTTTTACCCACCCTGTATAAAAAAACTGAAGTTTCTTATGATGAATCGTATTTTCTAGGCAAGCAAAAACGTTTATTAAGATTGACTTTTTTTCGTATCTTTCAATTTTTAGTCCATTTGTCCTCTTGTAAACCCCATCCGTGGTCATACTGTATAATACTATAAAAGTACTAAATTGCAAAGAAAAATTATTTAATTTAGTAGAAATATGTAGTATTCTAAAGCCTACGATGCGCACGCCTATGGATGGCAACGAAAATTCCCAGCTCTAGTAATTAAGCATAAACATTGAACTGCTCAATAACAAATAAAAATGTCAAAAACCAGTAAATTTTTCAAATTATTCCTATCCCCAGTGTATTACGACGTCATTATTGCCGCGTCTGGACCGAGCGGTCATCAAGGGAGACCACCATTCATCATTTTAGTAATTCGGCCATTCAGCAGTTTTTCAAAACAAATGACACACGGGAATGATGAAAGAGTAGCCGGGATGAGTTAGAAAAATAACAGTTGTAATTCGGATATGTTTTCTTGCTTACTGGAACAAATTACTTGGAAATGGGGTTTATTTAGGGAGAGATTTATCGGTCGCAACGAGTTTCAGAGTATTCATTCGGGGGGGATTATTTTTGTGTGTTTCGATTCGGCTTTAAATATTTCAATTCTTGTTTGATTCTGTACGTTCTCTTGGATTTTACACATTATGGTCAATGTATCGTAACTATCGTTTCTGTTTCCGATCAAAATTGGAAATTGTTGGCAACAAAAATGGAAATATTTTCGAAACGTATACATTTTAAATGGCACATTTACACGTGTTTCCAAATGGTTGGTACTAGCTGTGACTTTCGCTGTTTCGATGCACAATCGATACTTTTATCGAAAATGTTTTGAAAATGTTCGAAAATACTTCTAAACTGTTACTTCTGTTTATTCAAAAATGACAGTATCAAGGGGCGGGGCTATGTTAAACCATGCGCAAAACAATTAGGATACCTTCACTATTGTAAAATAAAAGAAAAACAATATGAAACAATAATTTCGCCATGATGAATTCGTTATAAGTATATTTCCTATGAGTTATTTTATTTCATATACCTGTCATAAAAACCAAAAAATCATTGTCGCAGTAAATTTTATCGTGCAGTTTAGTAATTTGGCTTCATATTTTTAACGTGCCCTCGATTTATTTGCATTAACAGAAAAAAATATACTTTGTCAAAAAAAATTAAAATTAAAATATTTTCAAAATTCTATTTATTTCTTCTATAAATCGACTTAGTTAGGAACATGGAACTTATGTAACAACTTTTGGCTTTTCAAAAGATGCAGGAATTTCATTAAAACTAATTTTAACAAAATAAAAATTTATTTCACAAAAAAATAAATAAATTATTCTGGTTCTAAATGGACTCAACACACAATTTCTAGTCTTTGGATTCTATAAGGTTTCGTATGATGCACAGAAAAACAGAAGGTGTATTAGGGGTGAATGCCACAGAAAAAAGGTTTTCTTGTATGCACAGGAAACAAAGTTTGGGTATGGACAGCCTAAGTCTGACGTCACGAGTGGAAAAAACCTTTCCAAACAAACTAGAATCCCATAAGAATTTTTGAAACTATCGGTAATCGTTGATAAGGGATAAATAAGCAATTTTCTGATATTATTTTTATATTAGATGTTATTATTGATTCATTTTCAGAAACAGATTGACGTAAGTGTTTTTTGAAGATTTTTAATTAGCATCTTGTTTGAGGTTATGTTATTATTGTTTGCATAGGGAGATTTAAATTGTTATTTTTCTGTTAAAAACAGCTTATTTCACTGTATTTATCAACATAGACTATACCCACCCTATAGCTTCGAATATTTTTCTATTATAGATTGAAAATCTGCAAAAATAATTGTGTTTCGTACCCGATTGTAACCATTTTTGCTATATGGCATACTTTATGTTGATAAATACAGTACAGTATGCTTTTTTACAGAAAAATAACAATTTAAGTCACGCTAAACAATAACATAACCTCACACTTGTTCAGATGGTGATTAAAAATCTACGTTAAACACTTACCTCAATCTGTGGTTGAAAATGCATCAATAATAACACCTAAAATATAAATAATATCAAGAAATTGCTTATTTATCGCTAATAAGCGTGCACCGATGCTGTAAAAAATCTCTTATGGGAAATTCAATACAATCTTGTGTCTTACCAAAACTTTATAATTTTAACTAAAAATGTTTGGAAAAATATTTATCTACGCGTGTCGTTAATGTATCGTCACTATGGTTTGTAAAATATTTCGAAACAAACACGTCTTTAAGTGTTTCTAGTAACTGGATTCGAAAATGTGTCGCACAAGTTTCGTAACACATGTGTCTCGATACAACTTTATAATTTTAATCGAAAATGCTTCGAAACGTTTCTCTCAGCAAAGAATGTGTGTCCAATTTGTGTCTAAAAATGCTACTTGGGATATTATATACGCTTAGTCTGAGTTCACTCTCGTGTGAGCGTCTTAAAGATGTAGTTGTACTACGAAACGGCCGTAACGTCAAATCTATTTTAATATAGTGACAAATAACAAAGTAAACTTCAGTTTCATTTTATATATTCAAATTATTATAGTAAAGATTTTATTGTACGATTTCCTAGAAAATATTGTATTAATTACAATTTTCATTATTAATCCTTTCTTAAATATATTGTAAATTTTACAACGACTAGTATAGTCGAAATGGTATATTTATATCTCCAATAGTTAGTTAAATATTTTAAAATGTATGGCAGATTTGACTGGCTATTATTTAAGTACTTTTAATTGTAAAAATTATTTTTACAAAAATAAAAGGTATAAATGAGATGTAACGGGTGCAACAAATAATAGGTGAATAACTTAACAGGGAACATAAAATCGATCGATGAAGTCAAGCGACATTGGGCACGGTTAGTACTTGGATGGGTGACCCCTTGGTAATAACATGTGTAAAAAATTTTACAAAAGATTTTAGTGAATTTTACAAAAGATTTTAGTAAATTTTACGAAAGATTTTATTAAATTTTACAAAAGATTTTAATACGGTACGGTCAAAAACAGTTGAAATGGCTGCGTTAATAGACTCTCATAAGACTTGTCTTTTCGGGGGATTTTTGTATTGGAACGTTGGCTTTCTGCTTCGCGCATCAGAAGATGTCAATATCAAACCATAGCCATATTTTAGGTTAAACATGCGGAACAAACCACAATCATATTTTAGGTTCTGTATTATTAAATAACACGAGCACAATTAAACAATATTTTTGCGATCCTAAAGTGAAAGATTATTTTAAAAAAGAAAACAAAGTTCAGGGTCAGGGTTGTTTCGTTTTAAACATTTTGTATAAAACACTTGTTTTAAACATGTTTTAAACAATCGTTTGAGTTTAAAACAATGGTTTGTTAAAAATGTTTTAAACAGGTAAACACATTTAACAGGAGTAAGTATAGGTACTTACTAAATTTATGCAATAACTTGGTGTGAAAAATATTTATTGATAAATAGTAATAAAACTACTTACTAAAACAGTAATTTCCATTCAAATTAACAAAATAATAAAAGTTAGGTACCTAATGAAGATCAGGCACAGAACTTTGGCATGTTCAAAAAACTACAAATAAGTGTATAACCCGTAAGAAAAAAAAGAAATAAGGTAAAGATGTATAATAATCACTGATCGGAAGTGATATCAGTTAGCACCGTAATTGGGTGCATTAGAATTTAGTTCTTTAAAAATTGTAACCAACTTAGCTGCTCTGACATTGCCTAGCTTATTGCTGAGTTTGGAACGAACTAAACCAAAAGTCGAAGAAGTCTTTCTATGTTGGCGGACGAAGCATTAGCTGTATGTTGCTGTTAGACAAGTTCCATTGCTCTTGTATTTAAATGTTTAATAGACCCCCACCATGCTAATGGTTTTACATATTCAAGTATCTGTTGAGAAAACATATATGGCAGCGGTACAAAATAAAAACCATGAAATAACATGCAAATATCACGATAACTATAATAACTCTTCCTAAATATCACTATAACTGTATAACTATAATAACTTTTCCTCGCAAACTCGCAACATAAATTTATGAACATGAATCTATCTGTGTAGTTCCCCGACTTCGTTTTACGGGATTCACAGTTCGCCCTAATCATGGTGGTTTTGCCACAAAAGAAAAAGGGTTTGTTTGTTTCGCTTTGATGTCTACTCGAAAACTGTTTAATAGCGCCGCCGCCATCTATCATCTAACAAACTAAGCATCTTGACAATCTCATGATTCTCGGCAAAAATCCTAAATGCCGTAAAACTCTATGAATAGAAAACATTCTGAGATGTCCACTGGGAAAGGAGTATAAGTTATCATTTAAATTCTACTAAAAACATTGAAAACATGTTTTAAACTATGTTTTTAATAAGGTTTTATTTGTTTAAAACATGAACTTAAAAAAAAACGTTTAACACAAAAAAAAAACACTTGTTTTGTTTAAAATTAAAAAATACATGTTTTTTGCAACCCTGAGCTGGGTACGTGGAATGAGGTTGCGTCAGTCGTCGAGAAATCTGTAGAGACGACAAAGAAAAAAATGTCGAGTTTATTGGTGACTTACCATCGCCAAATTTGTGGTTTTTATTCACTAAACTTGATAGAAATAAAGCACCAGTACACATAACAAATAAAGCAGCCGTCTGTTCTTCGTCCTCAGACATGGCCTACCTCCTTTGGCTCACCGTGTACAACTAAAAATAAAATAGGTTCCTGGGAAACTCGTGGCGAGGCTCGCGGCAGGCTCGTGGCAAGTTCATTGAAAAAAAGCTCGACTAAAGCGCGGCTCAGACATATTTATACGCACCTTAATATTAATAATAATTTTTGCTATACATGCCAGAAACAATTGTATTGAAACATCCAGTTCGCGGGAAAAAAAAAACAAGAAACGAACGGCTAAACGATGACGTCGTCGTAGCCGCGCAATGGCTCCCGCTGATCGCGTGACTCCCGGCCATATCTCAGGAATTAAGAATGCCGTTATGATATGCAGTCTTCAGGAAATGAATTTATTATTTCGATGGGTCTATATTTTTTTAATTATGTGATTTGCTCGCGGGACGATAGCGTGTTAATGTAGATTTTTCAGGTATAGTTCTCCCTAGTCTCATTTCTCCATTTAAGGCAGTCTAAATTACAGCGGACAGCTTTGTTCGGGCTTCGAACCAAAAATTATATTTTGCTATACTTACCTACTTTTCTTGATAAAACAAAATTATCTCACATATTATGACATAATCTTTTCTTTTTAAATATATGTCACATTATAGCAATAAACTAAATCTCATCAATCATTAAATTACTCCGTTTCTTAAATTTCTGTATACAGGGTGTCCCATAACTAATGGTACACAGGAAAACTGCAGATTCCTTGGGTAAAAATACTGCTATTTGGCAATACTTAATTTAGTTCAATAGCTGGTAATAACCGAGATACAGGGTGTCCCAGTAAAAATTTAATTTTCAATTTTCCTAAATAACTTATTTCTGAATCAATATTCTTGCACAAAATTTTGTGACTAGGGTTTTTTTGGGGAAAGGAATTTGAATTTATAAATAATTTTGATGTAGATTATAGGGGGCGCTCTCTGCGGTACTCTGGATACATAAAAATAAATGTAATTTTTTGTGCCTTAGTATAATTATATTTTTATTAAAAATATTAGGTTTTCCGTCATTTTTAAGCAATAAAGGTATACTTTGTAAATGTCGCTCCGACTAACCGTTTTCGAGATATTTTCAATTACAATTTCTAATGCGCCCGTTTAAATTTTGATTTATAAATGTGAAATTTGTCACAGTAGGTTTGGTAAAAACAAATACAATGAAAGCACTTTGAAACCTCATTTTTGTCAAAGTTTGTTTTCATTTGTCAGCATTGTGGGTGTTTTTAAGGAGTTTTTGAAGATACTGTTATCAAAAATTAAACTAAATATGCCGCGACATAACTGTTTTCTAACGGAGAAATGCGAGACATCGTATGTTTATACGCACAAGAAAATTTTGACAGAGCGGGGCACATCGGCGCTATTTGGAAATGTATCCAAATAGAAGGCAGCCAGATTTTAAAATTTTTAGAAGCCTATACGACAGACTGAGAGGAACAGGATCCTCTACTATTACGTTTTGGACACAAGGATCCTGTTTCTCCCAGTCTGTCGTATAGGCTTCTAAAAAATTTTAAATGATACATTTCCAAATACCGCCGATGTGCCCCGCGGCTTCAAAAACTCCTTAAAAATACCAACAATGCTGACAAATGAAAATAAACTTTGACAAAAATGAAGTTTCAAAGTGCTTTCATTGTATTTGTTTTTACCAAAGCCTACTGTGACAAATTTCACATTTACAAATCAAAATTTAAACAGGCGCATTAGAAATTGTAATTAAAAATATCTCGAAAACGGTTAGTCGGAGCGACATTTACAAAGTATACCTTTATTGCTTAAAAATGACGAAAAAACTGATATTTTTAATAAAAATATAATTATACTAAGGCACAAAAAAGTTACATTTCTTTTTATGTATCCAGAGTACTACAGAGAGCGCCCCCTATAATTTACATCAAAATTATTAACAAATTCAAATTCCTTTCCCCCAAAAACCCCTAGTCACAAAATTTTGTGCAAAAATATTGATTCAGAAATAAGTTATTTAGGAAAATTGAAAATTAAATTTTTACTTGGACACCCTGTATCTCGGTTATTACCAGCTATTGAACTAAACTAAGTATGGCCAAATAGCAGTATTTTTACCCATGGAATCTGCAGTTTTCCTGTGTACCATTAGTTATGGGACACCCTGTATAATAACCTTTTACATTCGCTTTATTCAATTTATGATCACTGGGTTTCACACTTTTTATAAGTACACAGTCAATATGTGGCGACAGGCCGTAATACTGTGCCAAGTCTGTCGTAAACTGGATAACAATATAGACTATTCAGTCACGTCCGTAGATTGTTTGTTTTTATTAACCAAGACATATCAAACCGAACAGCTGTTAGAACGAAAACAGAAAGACCGAAGATTAAAACGAAACGGATATTCTAGCTATAGAATTTTGTTGTTTTTAGTTTCGTAATAAAAGGCGTCACAAGATAGAATTATTATTTGAATTTTTTACGTTTTAAAAAATTTTAAAATATTAGTGTGTATCCACAACGGCGCACCGCCCCTCGCACTTAGCCTGGCACCATAGCACCGCACAGCCTCGCTCGATCTTCGCATAGTAGTCCGTCGACATCGAGATATAAACATGGACTGTGCGTATAGGAGAATGCATTACTTGGATTTTATGTAGGATAACACTATTTAAAATAACAATTAAAATGTTAAAAATGATTCCAGTATACCTTATTTTTTTCTAATTAATTAATTACGACCCTGTTTAAACATATTTTTTAATATGACATCCTGTATATTAACTGATTTTCCAATTTCACGTCAAATTCTGAACATATACCAATTTGTTATATTAGCGTCTAAAATAATATCTTCTTCATCGGAAGAAGATGACAACGCACAGTCCATGTTTATATCTCGATGTCGAGAGACAAACTGATCGACAGGCAAGGCAATGAGCTAGGCTCGGAGCGCCGTTGTGGACACTACTGTGCGGTGCTATGGTACCAGGCTATGGTCGAGGGCGATGTGCGGTGCTCCGTTGTGGCCATAGTGCATTTGCGGTTACTCTATGAGAGCATCTGCAGACCTAATGGATAAAATCTAATTAAAATCTACAAGAGAGAGAGAGAGCAAATAAAATTATCTTATGAAAAATCAATTCAAATGAATAGTTTTTTTGAAAATTTTTTTCGTATTTTTTATTTTTCCGCGTTTATTCACAAATACTTGTCTACTACACAGGGTGTTACAAATTCGGCCTTCATCATTGGGATTTCGGAAAAGGTAAGAAATACGAGGTCGGTTAATTTGGGCCAAAGTTGCGCAACTATGGGCCCAATAATATGCCGCAAGAAAATCAACAATAAATACAGAGGCTTTCAAAATATTTGGAAAAATGTAAAATTTTGCGTTTCGGTTTTTAGTTTTTCCTTATTTTGTTCGAGTGTCCAAAAATAAATTTTACGTTCTCATTACTACTTTTTATTCTCCACAAGATGGCCATCATCAGATCTTCCATGCGACGTTCCGTCTTTAGGTCATCGTCAACTTAATTTTTCATTGCACACTTGAAAAAATTGTATTTTCGGAATAAATTTGATTTTTTGAGGAAACGCTTTGATATAGATATAGAACAGTAATTTGTCATCAAATTAAATAAAAATATACAGGGTGTTCCATTTAAAATACCTAAAATTTTTAATGGTTGAATTCTTTCACAATGAACCTTGAATTGTTACCACCCTGTACATTTTCTGGAAAGCAAAGCAAATAATTACAAAAATTCCAGATATCTCAAAAACTGGCAGTCAGATAGAGGTACTGTAAAATTTGCTTAAAATTTAATGGTTAATCGAAAAATATTATATAAATTACCATGAATAATAGAAAGGTTTTGGACTTGCATTGTCTTTATTTGTTATATATCACAACGTTTCAACTGGTAAGTATCTCCAGTCGTCTTCAGGTGAATACTGAAAGGTAAAAACAGTATTCACCTGAAGACGACTGGAGATACTTACCAGTTGAAACGTTGTGATATATAACAAATAAAGACAATGCAAGTCCAAAACCTTTCTATTATTCAAGAAACACCATTGTCTACAACCTTCATAAATTACCATGTTGTATTTAAAAAACGAAAGTTGACAGCTATTTCCGGTACAACCGGAAATGACAGGAACATGTGACTATTTTAGTTAAAGCGAGCGTATCGCTAAACCTAAATCCCCAAAGTTTCAGAAACATATGTTCTAATGCAAGTTCGTCGTGAATCACCCAGTATATTGGTCACTCCCATATAATGAGGAAATTAATTCCGAAATTATGATTATTTATGATCGAAAAGCACGCGAATGTAAAGTGGCGTTTGACCTGTGTCCACTACCAATTCTTAGCCGGGGCCAATGATGATGTAAATTGCTTGGGCACACATTTTTTACGATTCGTGAGAAAATGAACACCGTGTGTGTGTATAATCGATATTTTTTCTATTATACAGGGTGTCCCACTAAAGTCGGCGAGATACGATATTATGGAAGCCATAAACCTTATGGCTTTGAGAAAAAATTTCATTGACTAAATCGACCAATAAAAATTGGCGAAAAACATGTTTACTTTCCAAAATGACCGCTAGGGGACGTAATTACTATTATTTAACTAAAAAGTCGAATTATTTCGCATTATCACCGTTAAGGTTTTCATTTATAACGGATATAAAAAGATAATTAATTTTTCCGAACGTTTTTTCGTAAAACTTTTTTCATATCGCCAATAAGAAGCGTGTAAAAAAATGTTTTTAAAATTGCTGTATCTTCCATACCCTTTATCGAAATTTAATCAACTTAGGCTCGTTGTAAAGATAACTGGTCATGATAGCTAGTCCACACTGCATCTTCTAGAGCAGTGATTCCCAAAGTGGTCTATATCGACCCCCAAGGGTCTATGACAACCTGCAAGGGGTGTACGTCAGCGAAAAAAAAATTTGGGGTCCAAGAAATGAAAATGGGTGTCCACGATAGTGGATCTCAACATACATTGATAGTACCTAACTACTTACATTATACTACTTTATAATATAGACATATACATTATTTATAACGTTTCAACCTACGTTCAACATTTAAATGCCACCTATTCAGATTTTGAAACTAGGTTTGAGGATGTTTCGTCTATGGTAATACCACCGTGGATAATTAACCCATATGGTGACATAGAAGAAACGAATGTCATAATACAAGAGGAACTGACTGAAATAAGTACAAACGAAGAACTTAAGGGTCAGTTTAAGCACGGATATTAGCACTTCTGGCTGCAAAAGAACATACCCGTTACTTATCCCGTATTATGGAATATAGCGAGGAAATTATTAATTTCCTTTCCATCGTCATACCTAGTGGAAAGGGGGTTAAGCGCTGTTACCAATCTCCTAACGAAAAAAAGAAACAGACTGAACATTATTAGCCGAGGAGATTTAAGCCTTAAAAAATTGACGCCAAATGTTGATAATTTATTATTATTAAAGCATCAGGTTCATCCTTCCCACTAAAAACATTTACTTATTGCTTCGTTTATTTTATATAACAGATAAAAAAATTTTATTTTGAGTAGTTTTAATTTAAATTCAATTAATAATTAAAAACTTAAAGTAAAAACACATGTTAAGTTTTATACATTTATGATATTATTATTATAAATGTATAAAACATGTGTTTTTACTTTAAGTTTTTAACACTAAACTTCACTACAGTTAGAAATTTACAAAAAATCAATATCGGGTAAGTAGGGGTCTATCAAAAACCGAAAAACATGGCAAGGGGTTTACGACACAAAAAAGTTTGGGAACCTCTGTTCTAGAGGGTGCTGTTTACCCATGCTTCTGTTCTTTTAAATTTTCTTAATCAAATTACGTAAATAGCATGATATATTATTATATTAATGTGTTTAAAGAGAACAAGGTACCTGCTTATATACAAAATTTCGCCAACCCTGCTAGATACTCTGGTATCTTTGATATAAGTTAATTTGTGTGTGTATTTAAAAGTTCGTTTATAAATTCAAAAATATCAAAGTTAGTTTCGTTGCCTCAAAATTTTCAATTTCATTTCTTTAATAAGCTTTTTTAGGTACTTTTTGCTTTCGATGTTGCCTTTGTATCAACTTATTTCTATTTTGGACAAAGTGTGAGAATAGACCAACACAACACTAATACAACAAACGTTAAACATTTTAATAATATACATTTTTTTATTATTTGATATTGTTACTAAATAGATGAAAAAATATGGCAAAACAATATTTATATTGTATTGATTAATAGTAAAAAATAAGACATTCATGCCTAAAGGGAAAGAAAGGCAATCAAACTAACTTTGTTATGTTTTAAATAATACACGAAGTTTTAAATACACAAATGTCAAACTAACTTAACAATGCCAGAGTATCTAGCAGGGTTGGCAACATGTTGTTCTCATGGATATCATGATTAGTGTTGTGATCGCTCGAGCGAAAAACCGCTTGAGTACTCGATTATTGAAATAACCGACATCGCTCGATTATTAAAAAAACTGTCGTCGCTTATTACTTATTACCTTTCACTCGATACACTAGCTTCTCTTGACGTCTATCGGAATGTGCTGCTTGGTAGGTGTGATGTGTAGGTGTGGTCGAGGTAAAAAAACTGCTCGTATAGTCGAGCAGTTTTCGCACGATAGGAAATACGACTCTAGTTATAAATTCGAGCGAAAAATCGAATCGTTGCCTTTCACTTGATATCAGATCTCGTGCGCCTCCCGTACCTCACGACATTCGAGTTTGACGCTCAGAAGGCTGACACGACAGACGTCTTTCTTAGGCACATAAACGAGAAGGTGCATATAAAAAAGTATGCCAAATCCCTTAGTGTATGTCCACAACGGAGCGCCGACCCTCGCCCTCGACCATAGCCTTGTACCATAGTAGGGTCCACAACGGCGCTCCGACCTTCGCTCCTTGCCTTGCCTGTCGATCAGTTTGTCTCTCGACATCGAGATATAAACATGGACTGTGCGTAATTTGTCAATTTAAAATCGTATTTTTATTTTAAACTTTGTTATTTTTTGGTTCTTTTCGAAGCCCCTTTAAATACGAGGCCCTAGGCTAGCTCCTAGTAATAAATCCGACCCTGTTTAAAGGTTGTTTTTTTTATGTGACGTCCTGTATATTAATTGATTTCCCAATTTTACGTCAAATGCTCAACGTAATTTATGTAATATACCCTAAAGTAATACCACTTTGTTATATTAGAGTCTAAAATAATATCTTCTTGATTGGAAGAAGATAACAACGCACAGTCCATGTTTATATCTCGATGTCGAGGGACTAGTGTGCGAAGCTCAAGCGATGGCTGTGCCGTGCTATGGTCCAGGGCGATGAGCGAGGGTCGGAGCCCCGTTGTGGACACGGACATAGTGGATTCATCGCGACATCGGTTCTGTTTTGACTGGCTAGCCAGCGGCGACGAAATTAAAGGAAGTATGGCTCGAGGTAAAAAACTGCTCGTATATCGATCAGTTTTTCGCTCGATAGGAAATACTACTCGAGTTATAAATTGAAGCGAAAAATCGTTGCCTTTCACTTGATACCCGATCTTCGACGCCGCGCCCAACCCGAAATGTGCCGATTGGCGACGTTCGAGTTTGACGCTCAGAAAGCTGACACGACATACGTCTTTGTTAAAGGCGCATAAACGACAAAGTGCATACAAGAAAGTATGTTTAGTGGATTCATCGCGACATGGGTTTTATTTTGACTGGGATTGTAAATTCTTTAAAAATTGAAAGATGTAGAATCGACTGTTCTTCCTTAATAAAAACTCTAGACCAGGGATCGGCAACCTGCGGCTCGCGAGCCACATGCGGTTATTTGGATGTGAAGCCTCTTTAGTTCCATACGCAAATATTATTTATTTTATCGAAAAAAAACATCAAAAATTCGTTCTGAATCGATTAACGAGGATTAGGCACCGATTCTATCTCTCAGCCACTTGTACTCGCTTTTCACCGCATCCCTCCCCCGTGTTCGACGCAAGACAATTTGGCGTCTTCACCAGTGCTTTGGCTGTGACCAGGGTCGGCAACCTTTGGCTCGCGAGCCGCATGCGGCTCTTTCGATGTCAAGTTGTGTCTCTTTCGATATCAAATTGCGGCCGTTAGTGGCTCTTTAAAAATTAAGAAATTGTGCAAATTATAACTTTTGGCTTTTCCGTCTCAAAAGGTTGCCGACCCCTGCTCTAGACTAAACTTTTAAAACTTCCAGAAACAGCCCCCTTGTGTTTTATCAACACATTCTTCCTCGCATTCTTCTTAGTCATAAAAATTTCAAGTGATTAATCGCTCGACCGATTCACTCGATTATTAAAATCGCTCGAGTATCAAGTACTCGATTATTAAAATCATCGGGTTTTCCCAACACTAATCGTGATAAGCATATGTACTTAGTATCTAACATTAATTTTCTTAAATAAAATTGTTATTTATATAAATAACTCGAGAAGACGCAGTGTGAACTAGCTCTCACGAGCAACGCCGGATATAATGTGTAAAACTATCTTTAAAACGAGCCTAAGTTGATTAGATTTGGATAAAGGGTATGCAAGATACAGCAATTTTTTAAATATTTTTTACACGGTTCCCCCATCCTTATTATCGGCGATACGAAAAAAGTCTTACGAACAAACTTTCGCAAAAATTAATGATCTTCTTATATCCGTTATTAAACGAACCCCTTAACAGTGATAATTCAAAGAAATTTGAATTTTTAGTTACATAATAGTAATTGCGGAAAATGTAGGGAACCCAGGGCCGAGCCCCAAGTGCCCCGTCATAAATTCGGTACTGATCTGATCAGTCAGTGCGAAATAAGACTAATAAGTATGTGTGGGCGCAAAAAAAAATAGAAATGAACAAACCTGATTTGAATACGGCTGAAGACTCAGCGTCACACCGTCCTGGACCAACTTCTCCCTCAGCAACACCTTCAATTGCACCCTAGGAATCTTCACCAACTCCGCCTTTCCCTCCTCGTACTCATCCAGGTATCTGGTGGACAATTCCTCTATTGGCGGCGCACTAGGTCCTTTGTCACTACCGGAAGTCCGCGAACACGTACTATGTCGATCAGTTTCACTATTGTTAGTCGACGAACTTAAAAAGGCCGGATCCTGGAGGCTGAAATCCTCGCAGCCGGTGCTCTTTTCGGCTTCTTCAAGGCTGAAGTATACGCTGGCGGCGCCTTCTTCGCGTAGGGTACGGACGCTTTGAAGCAGGCGATTTCGATGGGCCGGATTAAATACGCCTATCGCGTCCAGATCGGGATCGCCGATTTGTTTGCAGATTTCGAGATCGTCGTAACCGTTGTCGATGAAACTCTCGGCGTACTGGCCTAAGCGCAAGGAGATCAGCCACTCGGTAACTATATTTGCCTCCATGGCGGAGGAAAGGTTCTTGCAAAACTTAGTTTAGATGTCCATATAGACGTTGTAAATATGTAGATATGGTTCTGGTGGCATCACCACCTTGCAATGAGGAATGATCTTCTTAACCCAAGGTAATTTATGGAGATGAGTTCTTCTTTTATTTATTATAGTTAACTACATACGTCCAGCTTTTTGGAACAACAATGTTAGTTTCTAAACCATATAGGATAACTATTTTATCTTAGAAGTTCACTGATAACAGCTCACTATTATAACACTGAAATATTTTTTCGCCTTTAAGAGAGGTTCGGAACGAGTTACCCGCTTTACCGTCATATTTTTCAAACTTTTTCCTGTCCACTTTGCTTTTAAAAGATCTATTCGTAATAATATTCAATATACAGGGTGTTCCTTGATGACGTGCTAATATTTCAGAGTGCGAGTTCATTTTATGAAGAAACGTTCACATGAACATAATAATCGTTATTTTTTTAATATTGAAAGTACTTTAGATATTATTTTCATTTTTCGTATACAACGTGTCCAAGATAAGGAGGGCCAGTACAGGGATCTCGGAAACCGTAAGAGATACGAAGTCGGTTAAATGGAGGTAAAGTTGCGCATTTACGTGCCTAATAATATGCCGTTTAGAAAGTTGTAAAATTCCGAGTAGTTCCGGAGATATCCGGAAAAAAACCGAAATTCTGAAAAATCATTTTATTTTTTTCCTGGGTTTATTTGAGATCGAATTCTAAAGTAAATTGCACTTTTACATTGCCACTTTTTCCGCTCTATATAACAGCGTTAATTGTTTTGTAGGGCCATTATCAACTTTCTTTTTTAAATACGGTCCTGTTTTTCTGATATTGGAATTTGATAGCTTTTTTCTTCCGAATGCAACGATGTATGACACATTGTGGTTTAATGACGTTTCGAGGATTTGTTGAACAACATCAGGAAATTTTGGGATACGGTCCTGTATTTCTCCTAATTTTATAAATGATATCTCATAAGTAAGCTCTAAATTTTTACTTATGTTGGACTAGTTCAATAAATAACAAATAATTTAATAATAAACCACAAATAAGTGAACAAAATACAGAAACATTATTTCTCAAACTTCTGTTGATTCGGGATTTAAAAGAAAAGTAGGAGCTTGAAACAAAATAAATTAAAATGGTGACGCGTGATTTGTTTCACTAGACATTCCCATTGTGATCGTTTGAGAGCGTTTTAAGAGGTTTTCTATTTTCCAGAAAATATGGAACATAAATTTACAAATGCTGAAAAGTTTGATATTCTATCGCATGTTTCATTTTATCTCAAAAAACTGTTATGTGGCAGTTAGAAGATGTTATTTGTGCTTAGAGAATAACGGAAATCATTTTGAACACCTGATTATGTAGTTCCGTACTTTTTTCGTTGTTCGTTTTATTACTGTTTTGGAATGATTTTTGTTCACTTAATATTTGTGGTTTATTAGTAAATTATTTGTTATTTATTGAACTAGTCCAACATAAGTAAAAAATTTAGAGCATACTTATGAGATATTATTTGTAAAGTTAGGAGAAATACAGGACCGTATCCCAAAATTTCCTGATGTTGTTCAAAAAACCCTCGAAACGTCATTAAACCACAATGTGTCATACATCGTTGCATTCGGAAGAAAAAAAGCTATCAAATTCCAACATCAGACAAATAGGACTGTATTTAAAAAAGAAAATTTATAATGGCCCTTCGAAGACGACTCGTCAGTTTACAAATCAATTAATCCTGTTAGATAGAGCGGAAAAAGTGGCAATGTAAAAGTACAATTTACTTTAGAATTCGATCTCAAATAAATCCAGGAATAAAATAAAACAATTTTTCAGAATTTCGGATATCTCCGGAACTATTCGGAATTTTAAAACTTTCTAAATGGCATATTATTAGGCACGTAAATGCGCAACTTTACCTCCATTTAACCGACTTCGTATCGCTCACGGTTTCCGAGATCCCTGTACTGGCCCTCTTTATCTTGCACACGTTGTATGTTAATATGATATAAAACCATATACCTACAGTGTGTGTATACAGGGTGTTACGGAAATGACTTGTTACATTTAAATCGGTGACGCCTTGGGTGTCCTAGAGAAAGTCTACATACTTTTTTTTATCGAATATCTAAATTCTAAGGTAAAAACCATTTTTGCCTACGTGTTGTCGCGCCGCTTCATCCGGTTTCAGCTAGCAACTGTATGTAGGTCACTAGGGTGAACTACAGTGATGCCAGACCCCACCGCAAGTCTCGCCCTTGCTTGGATAATCGCCGCGCGTGCATTGATATGTTTAACCCTCAGTATCGTTGCGTCAGTATGTTTCGATACGACGTTGCCGAGGGTTCCACGTGCTTGTTGTATACGAATTTAAAACTTTTTGTTAGTTGTAGCATTACCCGATTTTTCCTGTTGTGAAATAATTCATAATAATAAATGTTGTGATGTAATTTCAAAGTTGTGTGACATGTCTATTGTTGGTTCTATTGCAAAACATACTTTTTGTGTTTTATTTTTTTATGGATTTTAATTCTAAAACGGAATATTTTAAAATAAGATCGATGGTAAGGGAGTATGTACCTTAAAATTGTAGTTTTTTTCTCTGTCTTTTCTTTGTCATTTCCATAACACCCTGTATAACTATTTTCTTTTACAAAATTTAGATGTGGCTCATAGGGTAGGTAAACTACTTGTTGACGGAAGAATTACAGTACTAACTGTCCAAATGGCGGACGGACGTCATCTTGGTAAAGAAAATTGAATAGGAAGAAGGGTATAATCGAGTATTTTACGATGCCAGATATTATTTCTCTATTCGCAACGAAAACAAAATAGCGGCGTTTTAAAAATTGCATAGTTATTATTATTTATTATCCTTTGTTTCATTTACCGTATTAGAAAAATATATACAACTTCCCATAGTCTAGTAGAAATGGCGGATGGGTGCCATCTTGTTAAAAATTGAATAGAAAGTGGGGTATTGCGATACATCATTTTAAAGGTCCTATCGAGTACTTTACGATCCCAAAATATTGTGTCCCTATTCGTACCCAAGACAAAATGGCGGCTTTTTAAAAACTAATATTTACTATTTTTTTCTTTTGCTATTTTAGTTTAAATTTTACAACTTTGTAGAAAGTCAATTTAACAGCTGGCTGATACTCACTATCACTGTCACTATTATTATTAAATCCGATTATATCTAAAATACCTGCTTTCGGAGATAAACCAAAATTAAAGCCGTTGCGTTCATATTATGAACTTTTCTTTATATAATGACCTAAAGATCCATACTCTGAAATATTAGTACGTTAATAAGTTATGTTGAGATAGAGAAACAACTTCATATACCTAGTATACTTCTCAAATCAAAAAATGTGAAAAAAATCTTTTCCTAAGTATTGGTTTAGTTATTGCTTCTTCAGCCTTATATTATGGAGAAATCTACGAGACTGAGTATTATTGTGAATGCGTATGTGTTTTCAAATAGGAAAAGAAAAAAAAGCTTAAAAATGCAGGCGATAAAACTGTAAGTAACTCTCTCCGAAGCAGTCTTAAAAGATTTCTCTGTCGGTTTATAACTAACTATGAAACATAAATACATACAAACAGCAAAGTTAAATAAACAGAATTTTTTTTAATGGTTAATTTTTTTTAGGCTCATCACCAGCAATTAAAACCTTTGCATTTTAAAATAAAGAAAGATGCAAGGACGAATCTAAAAACTTATGGAAAGGCAGGCGTTAAAGTAAATTAGTTTAATCTAAATTACTTTCATCAACCCCCCTGGAAGTTGTCAACTTTATATAACAATAATCTTTTATTTCGTTAGCGGAAAAGATAGTTTTTAAAGTCTAAAATAAATTCGATATTCACGGCGGTGTATGGTGGGATAGTGTCTTCGAAAATATCGAAGCGGTAGCCGATCCGAAGTTGTTATTTAAAACAAATTTATAAAGAAATTTTAGGCATCCTTATTAATTAAGTTAAAACTAGATTTTCGGACATCAGTGAATTAAATTTCTTCGATTTATTGACCAAAAATAATTTTTATTCCTATTCAAAATTGTTTCCGCCTAAACTATTTGACAATTTATTGAAGCAATGAACTTAAAACCCCATTACTTCCGTCTCAGAGTGGTGAGAAGCTTTTTTGGTTTAAAATAAATCAAAACTTATACGAACGAAAATACGAAATACAACTGGCCAGGACACTCAGAAGATTTCGTTGAATCAACTTTTTTACGATGAAATTATTGCATATTTGGCATTACAACCCTTGAACACAATTAAAATACAAATACGCATGCTAATCAATGTTTCTTAAAATAAGTATGGAGATATTTTTGGGTTTGGTTTCGGCTATCTCTTTTGTATATAGGTCGTAAAACAGGGATCGTTTTAAACGTCTTGAAAATTCTTCAGAAAATGGAAAACTCTCTTGGAAAAAAAAATTACTGTTGTTTATCTGTTGTGACTTTTTTTAGGTGTGTATTTTGGGTTTGTCCGTGGGGCGTGGTTCATAAAAATGTTGTGTTCAATCTGTAGTTAATAACTCTTTCAGTAACTGACGGAAATTAAGTAACTTTTTGGCCACATCTGTATCTATCGCTTAAATATCAGTTATATTTATTTTTGGCTAATTTAAACTGTAGTATTATCTCATACGTCATACAGAAAGAAAACAAAGGAACTGCCATTCAAATTTCGTAATAATATCTTGTTCCCTTTAATATGAAATTAAAATTGACCATTTTTAAAAAGGATAATTATTTCGTACCTATCGCGATTCAGTTTACCTCCATAAACCTAGCAGAACAAGGTGCTCAAAATCGAAAATTTTGTATGGAAAATTAGGTGCTCTTTAGGTGTTAATTAGGTGCCAACTTTAAAATTTAGGTGCTCTCATGCTTTTTGAAAAAAATATTTATTTGTGTTGTCCTGCTAGATTCACGTTAAGCTAGCAGAACATCACTGTTAAATAAGCTAATTAAGAACAAGATGTCGTATTAAAATTAGGTGCTTTTTTGGTGCTTAACAAATATCTAAAAAAAAATTTAATTCGTTAAGTTATTTCTGCAAGCAGAACACTTTTATTTTAGGGATTAACCAATAATATCTTATTTTTCCGAAATTAGGTGCTATTTAGGTGCCTTAAAATTATTATACTTCTATATCAAAAAAAAAATTCCAAAGCTAGAAAAATCGAAATACTTATACATAAAAAAAATTTCCTTGATAAAACAGTAATTCTTTCAAAGAATTTTCATGAAACTTGTAGCACTTAGGTCTATACGATTTAGGTGCTCCCGAAAAATAAAATTTTAGCAAACAAATAGGAGTGGCGGAGAAAATTACTATTATAAAAAAATCGTTTTTTCTTAATAAATCACTTGATTTTTGAAGAAATTGCTTAAACTCGTAGAATTGTCTATACGATTTAGGTGCTACAATTCTTAGAAAAATGACTGTTTGACCTCGTATTGAGGAAAAATTAATAAATAAAGATGCGGTCGGCCTCTCCGACCCTGGAAATATTTATTTTTTGGCAAAATTACATTTTTCAGGAGCACCTAAATCGTATAGACAGTGCTACAAGTTTCATGAAGATTCTTTCAAAAATGACTGTTTTATTAAGGAAAAATTGATAAATAAAGGTGTGCTCGGCCTCTCCGACCCTGGAAATATTATTTTTTTGGCAAAATTACATTTTTCGGGAGCAACTAAAACGTATAGACAATTCTACGAGTTTCAAGAAAATTCTTTGAAAAATGACTCATTTATTAAGAAAAAACGTTTTTTTATAATAGTAATCTTCTCCGGCACTGCTATTATTTTGCTAAAATTTTATTTTTCGGGAGCACCTAAATCGTATAGACAGTGCTACAAGTTTCATGAAGATTCTTTAAAATTTGAAAAAAATGAATCAAGGAAAATTTTTTTATGTATATTTTGAATTTTCTAGCTTTGGAATTTTTTTTTTTGATATAGAAGTATAATAATTTTAAAGCACCTAAATAGTTAATCCCTAAAATAAAAGTGTTCTGCTAGCGCGGCGTCAACTTAGCAGAACATGGCGGTATTTTTTAAATAACTTAAAAAATTTAAAAAAAATTTGTACCTATTCGTTAAGCACCAAAAAGCACCTAATTTTAATACGACATCTTGTTCTTAATTAACTTATTTAACAGTGATGTTCTGCTAGCTTAACGTGAATCTAGCAGGACAACACAAAAATATAATTTTTTCAAAAAGCATGAGAGCACCTACATTTTAAAGTTGGCACCTAATTAGCACCTAAAGAGCACCTAATTTTCCATACAAAAATTGACCACCTTTGAGGTATTCAGACCTCCTTTTTAAATGGACGGATTCGGATGTAAAATGTTGACTAATTATCGAACAATTACTCATTTATTAATTATCAGTAGGTAATTATGCTATCTTTATCGAGCAGACAAACATACCCAATCTTCATCAAACAAATGAACGATTGCGAATGTTTCGTATGACTGACTATGTTGACCGAGATGTTGACACACGGAACAAAAGAACTGTGTTAATGATGTGATTTATTTGACCTGCTCACTCAACATCAAACACTTTCGATTATTATTATTGAATTAAAAAATGTTTGCACTGTTGTCAAGAAAACTAAACATAAGCAGGCTTTCAATTAATTCTTAAGTCTTCCGCGATGCATATTGCCGGAGATTATTAGCAAAATCAATGCACCCTCAATGACCTCAAATGAATTGTCCTTTTTAGCCGAGCATTTAAAACTAATTACCTAACTGCCCATGACTTTATGGTTTTGACAAATAATAAGGATCTAAAAATATAAATTCGTGATGCCAGTTTTTTTAAAAGAATAGTTGCAGAAATTCTTTAAACAATAATTAACTAAACCAGAAAACTTTAGCTGTGACATAAATCATGAGCATTGTTGGTTTGGTTTTGTTGAGTTAATTGTTTTCTTAAATATATTTCGGCAACCCAACTTTAATGAATGGAATGATAATATTAGATCTCTACTAAACATCAAGAAAGAATGTCTGTTACAATTACAAAGACAATGAACAAGTCATTCAGTAATAATTTTTGAATTAATCTTAAACTTTAACTTATAAAAATGAAGGCTGTTCAATCAGCTGGTTAAAGGACATCGAGCCGAGAACAAATTTAAGAGACATGCTGGCGAACATTGACCTTTCATTATTTTTATTTCTTGAGCGCCAGTCGCAGGTATTTATTTTCTAATAGTTAGTTACAAACTACCTGTAGTAAGTTTAGCAGTTTTGTCAATGTCAAATGTATCCAATGAAGAGATGAATTCAACTGTATTTTTAACACTACCGGCTTTTTAACGCCAATAACAGAATACTTTAAAAAACACCTTAGTTATGCTTTAATCTCGAGCCGATTTTTTTCACTGGGCACCCTTAATTCAACCGTATATCCAACTTACGGTCGCCAAAACTTAATTCTAAGACAATGTTTACATATTGTTAACACATCGCGATGCGCCGGTTGTACGTGAGGTTTGACGTAAAAACGGCTCTAACGTCATATACACACCCGCGGCGGTTGTCGCAAGACTGGACGGGATTCCAATCCGATTGCGAGAAACCGGCTCGAAGCTCGCGAAGACAAGAGACATGCGGGACGCAAGCTCCGCGCGGCGTTGCCGTGTGGTGCTGGAGGAAAATCCCTTTTCTGGAAAAATTTAAGGCCGCATTACAATCGGCAAGTGTTTCAGCAATTGCAATAAACTTGAAAGAAGGTATGCGCATTAAGCCCGCATTAGAATCGGTAATACTTTTGCAAATTTGTTGTCGCAAGGTAGTTTTTGGCATTAGAGTTGCAAGCAATATGTCATGGAAGTCGTTTTGCATGTCCGGCAATTCTAGTGCAGTTGCGGTTTCAAGAACGCCAATCCAGCAAAAAGAAGTAACGAGAAACTATCGATAATAAGACGCTTAAACTCCGTAAAACACAACTAAAAACTGAATAAGAATATAAATAAACACTATACACGATTATCAATAACACACGAGACGTATTATTTATAGGTATATTATATTTAGTAACTTGTATTGTTTGTTGGTAATGTAAAAATAACTATGTTTTCCACCATACTTGTAGCAGAAACTGAAACAAGACTCGAGCAGACCCGTTTATTGGCAAGTCTTGCAAGTTGCAAAAAGAAATCAGCAGACTCCTTAATGCGCATGCCTTCCCAAACCCGAACAAACCCCAACAAACCTGAATTGTAGCTTTGTTCTTTGGTCATCGCACTGTGATAGAATTTTTTATTCAGATTGCAGTTTTAGACTTATACAGGGTGCAAAAATGAGAATAGTTTTTTTTACGTTAAATTTAAGACACCCTGTAAGGACCATTAGCAACAACAACGGATGTATGATGAAATCATGCTGTAGCCTCATGTTTTCTAAACATTTTGTTCCTTTAATTTCTCTGATATCTGTAATATCACAGAAAATACAGAGTTTTATACCAGAACATGTTACGCACAGTGAAACAACTTTATTTAATGGAGACTCTGTGATGTTTTGAGCTGGAATTTCCTTAATAGCACGGGAGTATATCGTACCTTCACGTATAGCGAGAGCTATATCAGTGACATTTTGTCTGACCACGTTGTCCCTTTCGCTCTGTACATTGGGAATAATTGTTTACTAATGCACGATAACGCAAGAACTCATGTTGTGCGCATCGTCAATGAATATTTACATCAAAGAAATATTCTAAATTGGCCACCGCGCAGTCCCGATTTGAATCCTATAGAGCACTTATGGCATATTATTGGTAGGGAACTGAGACAGCATCAACCCCCTCCTGTCAACCTGCATGATGTTCAAATAATGGTTACCGATATTTGGAATGGACTTGACCAAAATAAAATATCCAATTATGCCGAGGCAATATGAAGCAGTCATTAGAAGTAGAGTTGGGAACCAAAAAACAAAGCTACAGTTCAAAAGAAAAATTAGCGAAATCGATTTATGGGTTTGCGAGAAAATCAAGTTTGAAATTGAGCATAATCTTTGGTTGTGCGTTATTTTTGCTGCTAAGTGTATTAACCTTAAAATACATTTCGTGTGTTTATTGTTGATAACGTTGTAATTCGTTTTTATTTATATCCTTATGCAGTTTTTAGTTGTGTTTTGCGGAATTTAACAGTAATACTTTGATAGTTTAAGGGTACCTACCTTATTTTGCTGGGTTATAACTAATTTAAATTTGTGTCTCAAAAAATATTCATTTTAGGCGGAAAAAATGCAGTGCAGTGCCGGATTAACGCTTAGACCAACAAGGGTCTGGCCTGGGGCGGCAAACTTTTCGGGGGCGGCAATTTTCGTTGATGACCTTCTTTTCTTAGACGTCGATTGTTGTTGGGGACAAAGTCCGCCACTGTTACCAAGTTTCGGGCGGAAATTATTGAATGGCAAATTTCTTATTCCGCCAAAAATTCTCTATAAATTATTTATTCACGAAAAATTATTTTTTTGCGATAAACTTGAAAGGGCAGAAGCCGCCAATGCATTTAAAATAGAAAATGGACAGGTGCTGGCTGGATAATACGGTGGACTGATCTACGGTAAAAATTTGGCCATCTGCAATGAGTGCAATTTAAACTAATTCTAGCATTAATCTTATTTTAAGTTATACTTAACAGAACTTAAAGAGAGAAATTATTGTTTCTAGAGTTATTAACTGTTATTTAATTCGTAACGAGCATTTAAAGCGCATTACATGTAAGGTTACAGTGAGATTTTACAGGGTGTTATTTAGTGATATGTACTTCCTTTAATGGGTGATTCCTGGATTCATTTTAGGTCGAAAAGTTCATAATATACACTATACAACATATGTCATAAAATCCCTTGTTTTCCATATAGATGGTGTTAAATTTTTTTTTGTTTTTATCAAAAATCTTGAATACAGTTTAAAATATTAAACTAAATTTTGGTATAGACTATTATAATATACAACTATACATTTTTTCCACAAAAGTATCTTAAGTCAGTAGCGAAGGTACAGCTACAGCTATTTCTTTAAGTGCTAAATACTAGATAATAACAAGAAACGTTAATAAAAAAATAATACAAACGCTTGCTTAGCAACGAATAATAAGAAAAATATGAAAGTTTACAGTTGAATGATAATTAATAATAAAATAATTGTTTGAACAATCTCAGTGGCTTAACGGTATCTTTTATTTAAAATTACTTATTTTGAAGGGTAGGTAGCTGTACTTACGCCACTGGCTTAAAAAAGAACTGTTATGATTTGTTGCAGTTAAAAGAAGTCATAGCCTACTACTTCATACTCGAAAATTTTATTCCCTGTAATGGAAATATCCTCAGAAATTAAATAATAGTAAATATTTATTAACTGTGATAATTTCATTTTTCTTCGCGTTTTAACTAACATTAAATTATGTTAAACAATTACTTTTTAAAATTTTATATTATATGGTATTTGATATGGACCGCTGTCCAGCATGCGCCAGGCGTTTATATTTGTGGTAAAATAGTTTTTATTTTCAGAAAGAATTATTTTATTTTAATTTGGATTGAAATCCGATCAGAGAACGAAATATCAACTGTAAAAAATCCCCACGAGTGGAAAGCATGGTTCAGTAAAAATTTTCGATACAATCCGCACACCTTTTAACCTTGACATTTTAGAATCGTCCGAATTTTTTTACAACTTATATACACATAAATAAAGTTCGTATTTCAGAATTTTGACGAAAGAAAATTTTTTTTTCGAAAATATCACACACACATAAATTTTTGATAATTTGCTGGATTTTCTCCAATCATTTCATGTTTGAATTTAATATCTTCAGTTGTACTGATCGGATCAATGTCGGTCTTTTTTATTTTGCACTTTATTTTTGTTTTTGTTTAAATGGCTTTAACATGCTGTTAACCCATCTTAAATTAATTTTAAAATTCCGTTTTGTTCTTTAACTTCTTATCTACAAAACCCATTTTACGAGAAAGTAGCACCTCTTTTAGTTCGGAAGTTATTAAAGCGCAGCGTAACAACGCACGGGTCGAAGCGTGTCAGAACTTACCATCGAGCCCTCTACAGTGTGAATCATTAATATTTCTGTTGTGTTGTTCGAAAGATTGAGAGCGTGCCATGCTCATCTCATTATTATAAGCATTTTGTTTTTATATAAAGTTATTCGTGGAGTTTAGATAAAATGCGATAAAAATTTTTGAGTGATTCAAAACAGATAGATCTTTTAATCCTTTCGATCTGTCTCGTCGTAGGTGTTAGACAAGTTTTGAAGCATTATTGAGTACCTCTTAAGCCCTTAAAGAAAGAATCTCTAGTTATTGCCCTATTAAAGTTTCTGAACTACACTGATTGTGAGAAAAGGTAAATTTTACTGTAAATAATGCTTTTTAAGCAAATTGATGGAGTCTGTGCAATAACCGTTTAGGCGAGGTTGCATAACATAATTTGTGCCTTTTTCAATGTTCTATTGACTCATATTCTTGTCCTTTATTGGAATGAAAATATTAATGATTCACAGTGGAGGGAGATCGATTGTAAGTTCTGGTACGCTTCGACTCGTCGCACGCTGCGCGCTTGGACAATTCGTGCGCTGCGTGACTTGCGCTCGAAAACATTTAATAACTTCCGAACTAAGGGAGGTGCCCCTTTCTCGTAAAATGGGCTTTGTAGATAAATAGCAAAATGCTTAAAATTAATTTAAAATGTGTTAACAGCATGTGAAAATTATTTAAACAATAAAATTTTTATTGAGAAGTAATTAAATGGTTTGCAGTTATTAACAGTCGAGCTGCGAAATGATTACTTGGTCAGCAAGAGTTTACAATTAGTAGCAGTTAAATGATACCCATTTTTAATATTTTTTATTTGTTCACAAAGGCAATTTTTTTTAATACATTTCAAAAGCTAACGTAACAAAGTGTAAAATAGAAAAGACCGATATGGATCTGATCAGTACAACCATGAGAAGATTTGAGAAAATCTAGCAAATTATCAGAAATTTATGTGTGGATATTTTCTAAAAAAAATTCTTCTAGCAAAATCCTGAAATAAATGTCGACTAAAAAAAATCCATAGTTATTTAATTGGTCCTTTCATTTTGGAAGATGGGAGAGAACTGCTTAATTTTTTTAGAAAATGAATTGCTAAGAGGATGTTCCTATAAACATCAGAATGTAACTGTATTATCAAGACGATTGAGATCCTGCATAATTCGATCATCAGGTTAAACAACATTTGGTTTCCAGGGCTTTGAATTGGTCGCGGTGGTCTTTTAGTTGGCATCCAAGATCTCCAGACCACTAGACTTTTGTTAATGGGGCTGGTTCAACAATGAAGTTCATACAGTAAGAGTCAACACTCGGGATGCACTAATTCGACGTTATTAAAAATCCTGCAGCTGATATTAAAGAAAGACAAGCATCAGTAGAGCAACAGGCGCCATTCGTAGACGAAATGGAAAATGTTTATACAGGGTGTAACAAATTCGTTGGAATTTCGGAAACGGTAAGAGATACGAAGTCGGTTAAATTGAGACAAAGTGAAAAAATCGAACATTTTGTGTTTCCGATTTAATTTTTCCTGACTTTGTTCGAGGAGATGTCCAAAAATAAATTTCACTTTGTCATTGCTACTTTTTATTCTCCACAATATGGCATTTTGGATTACCATTATCAACTTAATTTTTTTTAATGCAGGCCTGGATTTTTCAAAGAGGAACTAAATCTACGTTCAGCGGTATATACTGGTAAGCCCACGTTTCGTTTCTTAAATTGACCATCTTCTTTAAAATACCCATTTACTTAGAAGTGCTGGCTTTAGAGTCTAATTTTATTTGTATTAATTACTTTTAGGTACCTACATTAAGTAGAAATTTGATAAAAAGACAGAAATAGTAATAATAATTTTAAAATATTCAGTTTCTTCGAAAAAAAAAATAAATTACATGAACGTACTAGGGCTATTTTAATAAAGATGGTCAATTTAAGGAACAAAACGTCGGAAAACCAGTAAGTATTGTATACCGCTGAACGTAGATTTAGTTCCTCTTTCATAATTTAAACAAAAAATCACGTCCCATATTTAAAAAAATTAAGTTGATGATGGTGACTCAAAGACGAAACGTCGCATTAAAGATCTGATGATGCCATCTTATGGAGAATAAAAAGTATCAATGAGAAACTGATATTTATTTTTGAACATCTCGTCGAACAAAGCCAGGAAAAAATAAAAACCGAAATGCAAAATTTAAAACTTTTCCAAATATTTTGAAAGCTTATGTATTTATTTTAGATTTTTTGCGGCATATTGCTGGCTCCATAATTACGCAACTTTGCCCCAATTTAACGGACTTCGTATCTCTTACCTTTCCCGAAACCCCAAAGGTAAAGGACGAATTTGTTACAACCTGTATACCTACATATATCCATTTCGACAGTCTCCACAACCTACCAAAGCAATCCAGTTCCCCCACTGGTAGGTAACAAAATCTTTACGTTTTGAAATCTACGTTAGGTTACAAGACGTCCCTAATAGTGCAACCAGCGGACCGTGTGCCTTTGTTCCAGCTTGTGAAATTTAATACGAATAGGGTGACTAATTTTACAAGTACTTGTTCTATGTACCGTAATGTTCTGTGTCGGAATGGCAAGCGGGTCCGTGCAAAAAAATTATTTTAATATGTACTAATATTTTTTAAACTTTGCATTTATTATATAAATTCAAATTTATTATACGTATATTTATTCTGCAGTGTATGTTTGGTTCATCGACGTAAATCCGGTAGGATAAATAAATAAAATAAAAATAAAATAAAATGGCTTTAATTATCTAACAGTACAGAAACATACCATTTATAAGACAATTTAACTTAACCTAACTAGAACAGCATACAGCTCAATTTAATTTTGTGTTGCTTATATTAACATTACTCAACACAGCTCTTTTAATTTCATTTTTATTTGTAAAAAATAAATCTACTTTGTCATGCAAGGAGTCAAAGCTTGCACACATGCTGTATATTGGGGATTTATGAAGTATATTTGTATTTGGGGTATGCAGGTAGAACAGATTGGTTTTTGGTCTTAGATGTAGTATTGGAGCATAAAAGTTAATTTGACCAAGTAAATATGATGACTCACCGTTGTTATTACATATTTTATATAATGTATGTATTTGGTGATATCTATGTCTGTCTTCAATGGTGTTTATTTTAAATCTTTGAAGTAGTATTTTGCTGTCATAACCCCTTGCAGGATAAATGTTGTCCACTTTATATGCAAGGTATTTTATTAATTTACGCTGCACTGACTCCAACTCAACCATGTATTTGTCATAGTAGGAGTCCAGACAACACAGCAATACTCAAGCTTTGAGCTTACATAAGCAAAATACAGAGTTCTAATGGCTTCCACATTGGTGAAATGTTTGCAAACACGAAATATAAATCCTAGCATCCTTATGGCAGGGTTACAGATATTTTCTATATGCTCCGCAAATGACAGTGTTGTGTCAAAAACCATTGTCTTACATTTGTCTATGTTAAGTTATAATCGGTTGTTCAGGCACCACTCCACTATTCTGTCAATGGCACGTTGCAGCGCATAACAATCATTAATGGTCGAGATTTTACGATATATTTTTGCATCATCTGCATATAACAGCATATTGCTTAGCACAACCTGCCATATGTCATTGACAAACAGAGCAAATAGCAGTGGAGCCAGAACTCCCCCCTGTGGCAGACCACTAGTTTGTACAAATGTTTTTGATTTATGCCCATTACACTCTACAAATAAATTTCTATTATATAGATATGATTTTAGTAGACTCAATACTTAATTGATTACTAAATCCCAACATTTGAAGTTTAGTTAGGATAGTCTCGATGTCGAATTTCCTCATTGCATTTACACCAGTTCCTTCGTTCGTCCCCAGATAATGATAGTCGATATATTTCATATAGTATTAACCTATAAATTTTTCGTCAAGTAATTAGTACTTACTGCGATACACTAGATACACAAACGACGCAATATGTACTTAATCAAACTTTTAAAACCAAAATAAACTATACTATACAGGGTGTTATGGAAATGACTTATTATATTTAAAGGGGTGACTCCTTGGGTGTCCTAGAGAAAGTCTACATACTTTTTTTTTAAATCGAATATCTAAATACTAAGGTAAAAACCCTTTTTACTCGCATACTGTCGCGCCGTTCCATCTGGATTCACTTAGCAACAATGTGGGTCACTAGAATATACTAACCGTGTTGTCAGATCATACCGCGTGTCTCGCCCTTGCTTGGATACCGGCCGCGCGCCACTATCGTTGCTTCAGTATGTTTCGAGACGCGGAGGTGGAGTGACGCTGTTGAGGATTCCACGTGCTTGACGTATACGAATTTTAAACGTTTTGTTAGTTGTAGCAGTGCCCGATTTTTTTTCTGTTGTGAAATAATTCATAATAATAAATGTTGTGATGTGATTTCAAATTTGTGTGATATTATCTACTGTTCAGTCTCAGGGGCCCTGAACCGGCCTTTGGGATATCAAAACAGGCAACCAAAACAACATTAGATAGATGGTCGAAAAAGCAACACCTATCTCGATGGCAAGAGTTAACTGGTCTAATACACGCACGTGCCGTAATGGGAAAACCATCGAAAATACTATCGAATGGGATGCTAACCCTGACGCGGCCCCAGTTGAAGCAAGTGATGGGTCTGCTAACAGGCCACTGCCACTTGCGAAAACACCTTCAACGGATAGGGATACACAACGGATCCATTGAATGTAGACTCTGCGGCGAAGAGGATGAAACTGCCTCACACATAAACCCCCGTACACACGAACAGGCATGCCTTCGCACCTACCTGAACGCTTCAAGCTCGCGAGTAAGTGCGATCGTGTATATGCTGAACTGATGGTGCGTTCAGGCCACTTTGCGCGGAGCGAAGCAATCTGGTGATTCTTGATTTTCTGGTTAGGCTCGCAGGCAGGTTTTAACGTGTGTACACTTCGGCGCGTGCGAAGCCTTCATTTTCAACAAGTTACAAAGTATTAGCTCTGAGCTTATTGTTGTTTTGTGTCTAATTAATAATTTGTAATAAATATCTATGGCTACTACAAGAGAGAAAAATGTAATAACTGAATTTATAGAACTATGTCGAGAAAATACATGTTTATGGAAAGTAAAAGGCAAGGAGTACCTTGACAGAAATAAAAAGGATACTGTGTATAAAGTTTTGTTGCCAAAACTAAAAGAACTCAATCCAGATGCTGTCGCAGAAGATGTTAAAAAAAAATCAACTCGCTGAGAAGCTGTTTTAGAAAGAATACAAAAAAACATTAAATTCTATGAAATCTGGAGCTGGAACAGAGGAAATTTATCGACCGCAACTGTGGTATTATGATTTACTAATGTTTTTAAAAGACCACGAAATACCTAGATCCAGTGTGGGTACGAGTAACCCATACTAATATTTAAGCGGATCGTTTTAAAATGAAGTGATGTCTCTCAGTCGAACTGAAACGTGTGTAGGAATGTTATAGTATCAGACTTACTTTTCAGGTAGGTGCGAAGGCATGCCTGTTCGTGTGTACGTTTGAAGTTCGGGCCTTTAAACCGACCCCCGCATTTAACCAACAAACCAACTAACTGTTGAGCTGTTGAAAAACATACTTTTTGTGTTTTATTTTTTTATGGAATTTAATTATAGAACGGATTATTTTAAAATAAGATCGATGATACGAGAGTATGTACCTTAAAATTATAGTTTTTTTTTCTAAAAAGTTTGAAAAAGAAGTGATAATGCGTGCAAGGTGTCTTGTTGTCAAAAACTGAACACGTGTTCTGTGTTGCTATATGATAGCACCGCCTATAATGCGCTAACCTCTTTTGAACCGCGAGACTGCCTCAATAAACTATTGATTGCGAACGTCGTCAGTAGCGGCCACGTAAATTTTGAGATTTTATATAAAGTATATATTTCGCTCAATAATTCAAAGCGCCATTTATGGTTATTTTTCTTCAATTTATTTTCATCTCAGGATTTGCCGGTTTAAATATAATAAGTAATTTCCATAACACCCTGTATAACCGATGGAAATACACTTCTAAAACTTATTAGAACCAATTTAACTTTAAAAATACAACACGTGGGCTTAGTGCAGCTCACCACTAAACTGGGGAATTTAATTGAATTTCCCAAACAGCTGATCGATGACATAGTGCTGGTGTCAACTGTCGAAAAACGAGACGGTCCGCTGGCATATCTATATCATCGACCTATTATATACAGAGTGTCCAACTTATATTGGAAACAAGCTTATATTTTCGGTATTTGTGAATTGATTGTTTTGAATTTTGATTTAGTTACGTATGATACTAAAGCGCACATTTCTGTTTCTTAATATTTAGGTTAACTCATGGACGTACGAATTCATATGGGTTGTAAAATAATCATTTAAAAAGTAAAGTACCTTTTGCGATTATTTTATTTAAACACTAAATCAGAAGTTGATTTGGCCTCCCTCAAAACTAACAAATACAAAATTTCAATTAATTGACACAAACAGTGGCGTGCGTATAACCAATTTTATTCTATTCATTTTTAAACATACAGGGTGTTATGGAAATGACGTATTATATTTAATTCGGCAATTCCTGAGATGAAAACAAATTGAAGAAAAATATCCAAAAATGGCGCTTTAATTTAATATGCCCTGTACATGACCTTATGTCAAACCAAAAATAACCACGTGCTGCCTCTGTCAGGAAGGTAAACAAAGCAGCATATGTCAACAGTGTTGTCATATCTTTAGGGTAAACACTCTTTACAAAGTCAATAACCGTTTGACAGCTTGCAAGTTGTTTATTTTTCAGGGTACATTATTATAAACTTTTACGTTCAGTTCAGTTCGCTAGGAAACAATCTCTGATTTATAAACTTGAACTGACTCGAACGAACCGCCGCGGAGTTTTTAAATGGTCAGGTATGTTCTCATTTGTTCAATTCGAACGACACCCGTCAGATCTGGACAACTTAAAAGTTTATAAATGCCACTTACCCTTTAGAAAAAAAAATGCAATTTTATTTAGCTTTTCGAACAACACCAACTGAATTTATAAAAAACACCAAGTACCTATAACTTGAACAAAAACAAACCGGCACAATAAAATCACATAACACATCTAAGTACCATTCAATCTGAATTAGTATTTTAAAGTGCTACTATGTAGACCAAAATACGCCCTTATTGTCTGAGCGGTCTGGGAAATAATGTATTTAACATCTAAAAATTTTAAAAATAAATAACACGTTTCTCTTTTCTTTAAACAGCTGATTGTGGACATCGGGTAATATTTAAAAATACAGCGTTGTCACTTTCGATGTTTTATAAGCGACTATCATAAATTGCCGAATTTCCTTATTATATTACATTCCTGTATAATTATAGTCTCGGAAATGGCAACCGCGCTCTAGACAGCGGAGATTTCTCGGAACGGTTTGATGTCCGAAGTCAGACTAGCCCATTATTTCAGAGGGTAGTTCCTGTCAATTGTTAACATAATTGTTTCATTTTATCTTTAGTAAGGGGTTAATGGCCCATAGAAATTAACGTTTTTATTATTTCTATTGCGAAATGATTAAGTGCTCTTGTTCTATGTGTGTTATTGTAAAGTGTAATTATGCGTTAGTGTTGGGGTTTAGTGATAAGCTTATTATGCACTCCCACACTATCATCAGGACACGTGATGAGCATAAAGTTTTTCCTATAGAAAAAAGAACTGAAAGTGTCTGTGTCCTGGATTCCTTAATCGCGTCCTGGATTTACTTTCTAAGTAAGCTAAATATTTATTTTTATAAGAAACTAAAGTTTTACACTTTTAAACATTTTGGCAACATTCTGCTTGAACATCTGTTGATTAATCAGCTGGGCAATGTAATATCTTCATATATGAATGTGCCGAGGAGTTGTGTGTGGGATTAGGGGTGAATTACCCCACTTTTTAAACGTTCGATTTAAAAAAAAATATATGTAGCGCTTCTCTAGGGCACCCCAGGAGTCACCCATTTAAATATAATACGTCATTTCCATAACACCCTGTATATACATCTAAATCACGATAAGGAATGAGCTACTTATCAAAAATGTTGAATGTTTAATTGCTTATCATGTAAAAAAAGAGTACTAGACGTTAAAAGCAATGGCGTACTGTATTTTCTATAATAGGTTATTCTTGCAATCTGGAAAATTAGAAAATAATCAAACGACTTTTCCAACCCTTAAACCCTCCTTAAACACGTTAACGAGAAAATCATTGTTTTATGTTAAAGTTAAATTGTTATAATGTATTTATAAAAAAAAAATAATAAAATAATGCACATTTCTGACATTATCCCAGAGGGTTTAGAATATGGGCCCCCACAAAAACTATAATAGAAATGTTTTATATTATGGCGACAAATGAATAAATAAATACTCCACAAAATAAAAAACAATCCTCTCAAAAAAAAAATAAACAGAAGGAAAAACTATCGGCAAAAATCGCACACGTAGGCATCCTTCTCCGCCCCAGAGCACTGTTCATGTGCCCATAAAAGACACATAATACACTGGACCCAGAGTTATACTCTAGTGTCTTGAGAAAAGTTTTGACCACAAAATAAGCATTTTGTGTCATTATTTTCAGGGGCGAATTGTCCAATTTGGTCCATGCCAAGGTCAACGTCTGCAGGCGCAAATTCGTGTTCTTCATCCTCTTCCAAACTTGATTCTTGGTCTTTAACTCTAGTTTTATTTTTGGCCTTCTTCTGAATTTCACTCGATTCTACTGAAACTAGTCTCCTCTTTCCCTTTCCGTTCTTTGTTTTGGTTAATTTGTCCATTGATATTTCGAGGTCTGCTTTGTAAGGAGATGAAGTTATAATTTGGGATTTGAAAGACTTTCGTCCGCTTGTAGTCACTCGCTTTCTAACCAGTGGTACAGGTGAAATGTCAAATGGAATGAAAAAGGTTCTCGGACAGTCATCTGATTCCACATGCCTTGATTCCAGCGTTTCTGGAGCCTCCGACTCTTCTCTCAATCTTGGGTTAGAATCTAGGTCTTTCAAACAACCTCGTTGAGGATCCAGGTCTTTTGAACAACTTGGTGTGGGATCCAGGCCTTTGAAATAGTCTGGTTGGCAACCTAGATCTTTTGAGCAACATGGTTCAGAAGCCAGATTTTTTGAACACTTTTGTGTGAGTCCTGAACCAACAGCAGTAACGGTGGATTGAGATCGTGGTTCTTGCAGCTGATTTTCTGATCCTTAACTACATGATTTTTCAGCTTCAATTTTTTCGGCAATAAAATCAGCACCCAAATCAGCAAAAAAGTTGAAATAATAGTTTGGTCCGAATATGGGCCTCAGCCCATAAGGGGCCCATCTTGCACGCAGTACAACTCACTATAAAATTACTGGTTAGGAAAAACCTGTAATTTTTAGAATAAGACTGAATACTGAAATGCAATGTTAAGCTTTCCCTCTATTGCATACAGCATAAGCAAACACAAAATAATATGAAGAAATATGAAAATTACTCGAATTAAACTTACATCAAAAAATTATGGGAAACAGCGGAACATATCAATCGCAACCGTTTAATAACAACATGTGAGATCAAGCCGGGAGTTGGTAAAAATTAGTGTTGTGATCGCTAGAGCGAAAAACCGCTTGATCACTCGATTATTGAAATAACCGACATCACTCGATTATTAAAAAAACCGCTCGAGTTATCTAATCAGGCGAAAACCGTCGCCCGTCACTTATTATCTTTCACTCGATACCCGAGCTTCGCTTGACGCCGACGGAAATATACCGCTGTAGTGTGATCGAGTTAAAAAACTGCTCGTATATTCGAACAGTTTTTCGCTCGATAGGAAATAATCTAGTTAAAAATCAGGCGAAAAACCGAAAAATATCGCCGGTTACCTGATAGACGACCTCCGGTCTAAGCACCGCGCGATCCGATTGGCGACGTTCGAGATTGACGCTGAGCAAGTACACGACATACGTCTTTCTTAAAGGCACATAAACGAGAAGGTGCATATAAAAAAGTATGCTGAATCCCTTAGCGGAGTCATCGCGACATGGTTTGGTAAAGTTTTGTTTTAACTGGCTAGCCAGCGGAGTAGTTTAGGTCTCCAATTGTAAATATTAAAAAATTAAAGGATATAATTTTTAAATTTTTAATTACTATAAAGACGAGAAAACTTCTCAAAAATAACATAATAATAGAAATTGTTAATGAAAAATAACAAAACGAACAAATTGGTTAACAAAATATATAGAAAAATTCGTTGGTAATCTTATAGTAAACATTTTTAAATCTAAACAGGCACTTTTTATTATTAAACTCAAGAAGACTTCTCAAAAATAACATACATTATAGAAAATGTTAATGGAAAATAAGAAAACGAGCAAAATAGTTAACAAAACATAGGTATCGATAAATTTTTTGGTAATTAAAAGTAAGCATCCTTAAATTTAAACAGGAACTTTTAGGTAACTCTGAATACATGAGTACAAGAATTTAAAAAAATAATAACCAATTTTCTTATTTTGCCAGTCGCGTAACTAAGCCTAAATTTTTGAAGTGCACGCAGTGGGCACCTGATAATTTAAAGTGGAAGAATTTGACAAGCTATTTTAAATAATATCTACTTATTTTATGCTCGTAGATTGAGAAAGATGTAAAGAAAAATAACTCTTGGTAATACTTTTTGTTCGGGTTAAAAACGCACAATAATAAACCCGAACAATAAATACATATTTGTGTGATTTTTTGCAGTTTTTTGTTTGTTATCGAGACACGTGGTAAAAATTCATTATTCACAAATAAATAAATTCCTGGAATTTTTTTGGTGACACTATAATTTTTTAGCTAAACCTGTGCCCACCCGTAGTTACGTGCCTGCTAAATACCCGACCTGATCACATGTAAAGGGCTAGGCAGCCCGTTAAGCAGTCGGTGACGTCATCGCTTGGTAAATTGGAATTTCAGAAGTTTACGCTTCACCTGGCAGATAGAGTTACTTGGTTTTTAGATGGACAGGGGGGCCATATTAAGTGCCTAGCACATATTCGGACCAGTTCCTCTACGCAACTGTAACGTATTTAGATGAAGCGATTGAACTATCAATATTCTTGTTAATTAGCTTGTTCCTTATGACGCGTAATGTAAATATTTCATTATATGCACGTCACTAGTGGTCATAATTTATTGAAATTTTGTATTTGTTGGTGTTGAGGGATGCCAAATCGACGGCCCCCAAATTTATTATAAAATTTTTTATTAAAAATATTACAATTGTTGCCTTCGTTGCACAGAAGACAATGACAATATATTGATAGTTATAAAACAAAATAACACAATATACACAGTTAAATAATGTGTTTTTTTTTATGATCAAAACACAAGCACTATAGGAAAAGTCCTTTAGGGCACTCTGGGAGTGGTGCGTGTGCGCAAAAAGCGATTCACGTTGGTTTTGAATCGTTGGAGGTTATATTCGTTGGGAAAAACGACCTCGGGAAGGTCGCTCCACAAGGATGAAGTCCTCCAGATGAAATAATTCTTAAATAATGAAGTTCGAGGATTACTAAGCTTAACCACATATAGATGGGCGCCAGTGGTTCGTCGTGTATTTCTGCTATTCGTCGCTCTGGGCGGAATTAAGAGGGCAAGGTCAGCCGAGCACCTTCCATGAAAATATCTGTAAAAGAGAGTCAAATCCCCAACCTGTCTTCGATGTTCAAGGCTGTCGATGTTCTTCGTCAGCTCGTGGTCTCCGATCAGACGAATAGCCCTCCTTTCGATGGAATCCAGTAGCCGAAGAGTATATTTGGGTGCAGAGCTCCAGACATGAGAGCAGTACTCTAGTGATAGTCGAATCTGGGCTTTGTATAGTGTCAAAAGTTGTTGAGATGTATACAACTTTCTGGTTCGGAAGAGTACCCCAAGCTTCCAAGAAGCCACGATTGCCACAAAACGTGGTTATGCCTAGACATATTTCCTCCCAGATTGACGCCAGTGGGATTGCGTGCCCTTCCATGACTATATCCGGTTCTGTAATGTTAACCTTTTTAGAGAATACTGCTCCCTGGGTTATTTTAGCGTTAAATTCGACTTGGTTACTGTCACCCCAAGCCAAAATTTCTTCCAGGTCTTTGTTGAGGCGTGATACTTCATGCTGTCTGCGAAGATGTTTGCGCATTCAAAGAGAAAGATGAGGTAAGTGTGCTATCGTCAGCAAAACTAAATATCGGATTTTTAGTTTTCACTAGAAGGTCCTTAATGTAGAGTAAGAAGAGAGTGAGAGACAATATGGACCCTTGAGGAACACCGGCATTGATGGTGAAGGTGTCTGAGAGAAATCCGTCAATCGCCACTTGTAGAGAGCGGTCCTTAAGAAAGTTAGACAACCATGCGCAGAATCGACTAGGCATACCATAGGATCGCAGTTTACTTAGAAGCCCCTCATGCCAAACACGATCAAAGGCTTTAGAAATATCCAGTGCAACAGCCCGAGACTCCCCATGATGTTCGATTGTGCTGTTCCAAATATGGGTGACATAGGCTAGAAGATCTCCAGTTGATCTGGACTGTCGAAAACCATATTGATGGTCGCTGATAATGTTGAAGTCTTCCAGGTACTTTAGAAGATGTTGGTTAATAGCTTTCTCCATTACTTTTGATATAACTGAAAGCAATGCGACTGGTCGATAGTTGTTAGGCAGGGTTCTCTTATTTTTCTTTGGAATAGGCTAGACTCGCGCCGTCTTCCAGCAAGATGGAAATATTCCTTTTTTGTAGAATAAGTTGAAAAGTCTACAAAATACTGGTGTTAGTTCATCGGCGCATGTCTTGAGAACTATAATAGGAATTTCGTCTGGATCAGTAGCTTTTTTGACGTCGAGTCATTTCAGGATTCGTTTGAAGGGACGCTGACGGAACACGATTTCGGTCATTTCGGATTGAACTGCAGGAATGTCGGGTGGTCTTCTTCCCTGGAAATCTACAGTGGAATGTGAAGAAAATAGTTCAGCAAGTAAGTTTGCTTTGTCTCCTTCAGTGGATGCTATTGTATCATCGGAACGTGTTAGGGGTGGAATAGATAATTCGTAAAATTCTTGATGACGGCCTTAACGACTGATCAAAAGGACCTTTATTCGTTTGAACTGTCAAGTTTTTAATCCTCACGTTATGAGCTTCTTTGCTTTGATCTATTGTTAGCTTACATTGGTTTCGAGTGGTAACGAAGATGGTACGATTCTCAGCGGTAAGGTTTTTTCGCCACTGTCGATAAGCCAATTTTTTTTGATCTGACAGCAAGCTCACAAACCTTGCTAAACCAAGCCTTGCATGAAGGGCGTTTTTTGGTGGAGGGGATCAATGCTTCCATGCTAGGTAGAATGACGTCGGAGACCTCCCTAGCGGCCTAGAACCGACGGATGAACCATCAAAAGAGAACCATACGCTCATCCAAGGAAAGGTGCGAAAATGGTCTTTCACGTCTTCACACTTGGCCGATATGTGTAATGCCATATCTTGGGAAGTTTAGGAAGTTGTTCAGAATTAATTGGTAGTCCGCTTAGAGTTGAAATAAGTTTGAGATCGGAGGTTTGACAGACTCTCCGAAACGAGGGACATAATCCTTAAACTGTGACAAAGAGAACAAAACTGAGGTTGTGAATGGAAAGCCTTGACTTATTAAGAAGCCGTGAAAGGAATACAACTAATTATACGGAAATAATTTATTCGGTTAGATGTCCGACTTTCGAGAGTATATTGACTGACCTTTTGTAATGTTTGTAAATAAGATAATATATAGGTAAATAAGTTTAGTGAAATGAAAAATTACTCCAGAAAGAAATGAAATAAATTGTAGGCTCGACGTTCTTTTAATGAAGCATATTTAAATAGAACAAAATTTGCACTGGAAATGGACAAAACCGTTCATAAAAGTACATTGACCTCAACATCACAGGAAATTGCCAATCTTCATAGAAATGCAGAGAAGGTTAATATAACTGAAGAATTATCGGAACTCGTTAAAAATGAGGAAATTTGCAATTTTTTCAGTGTGCAAGTAAAAGAGGAGCCAGAAGATATGCCATGGACTTCTGCAATGAAAACCAGAATTACAAATACATCTGAAATAAAGATTGAGGCAGAGAAGAATCAATCTGAAATAATGCCATTTTTAGGAGATCATGAACAGGAAACAAAATTAATTGATGACATTAAAAATAAAATGTTTGATAAAAATCAAGTTTGTTTGGATCCAGGTTTCACTTTAAACCGGTGAGTTAATATTGCTAAAAATATACACTAGGTATGTAAAATACTGTGTTCCATTATATATAGAATAAGGGCTGAGTATAGCAATTGTAATAAAATGATAGATAGAGTGCCTACCTACATGATATTCACCCCACATTTATTAAAAACATCTAAATTTAGATAATGAAAATATTTAGATGTTGTATTCACCCAGTTGTGTTTACCCATGACTTTGTTTACATATGCCATAATATGTTGCCTTCAGTTGAATTTTTGCAGATAATGTTTTAAGTTTACTAATGATAATAAGTAGCTCATCCTGAAATAATTTTTTCTTGATAAATTTGAAAAAAGGCAAAAACTTGTTAGATTTATTCTTAGAGTTGTCATTTTAAAACCGCGTCGGTTTAGGACCCTTTTAAATTGAAAACACATTTTTTTCAGATATGAAGACTTCTCTCCTAAACAAGTTGAGGCACAAGTAAAAACTGAAACCGGTAAAGCAGTAGACGAAATTAAAGGAAGCAATAAGATTATCTTTGATGAACGGAGAAGTCAGCATGAAAGAGCTGATCCAGAACATGAGTACATAGAGCAAAGCCGCAACATGTAAGTACCTCTTGTTTTAATTATTCATACATACAGATTAATATATTATTGAATAGGTTGATCATCTTTTAGTTAGTTACTCCAGTATAATAATAAATAGGACATTTTTGTTACAACCATAGCAATAGCCAAACATTTATAGATTTGGTTACATAGAGGAAGGGTTTCTCATGCAGGAAAGTGTTACACATATCAAATATTTATAGTTTTTGCAGAATTATACCGTTGATCTTTTGACTGCAATGAAACCTCATTATCCCTTCGACCATAAAATAAATAAGGAAATCCCAGATTTTAAAACCTTTTCGAGGAGAGCCGGACCAGGTATACAAATTCAATTTATACCTATGCCTGATGCATATATAAATACAAAGTGATTTTGAATTAGGCTTATTAGTGGTAGAATGTGGCGTCCTTGGAATTGTGCTGATAGGGGGGCATCTTCAAGTGTCATTTTTAAAAGAAAGCATTTATCTACCGATGCCAAACTAATAATTAAAAATGTGTATCAATCGTTGTTGAGTAGAAATTTTAATTCGATGGATGCTTTAGCAGAGACGTCTACTTTGACAAAAACTCCTTTATCTTCGGTAAGAGACATAGTACTTAAACCTGTTAATCCTAGAAAAAATCGGAGTGATTCTGGCACATTTAGAAGCATTGACGAAAATGACATGGATTTATTAAGAAGAAAGATTTACCAAATGTATGAGGCACAAACTGTACCCACTTTGATTTCCCTCAAAGAGCGGCTGATTAAAGACGAAACAAATATCTCTTGTAGCCTTTCAAGCCTTAGGAAAATATTGCGTAAAATGGGTTTTAAATACCAAAGCATTGATAAAAGACAAACATTAATGGCATCTCAACGTTTATGAGAATGGCGACTTAAATATTTAACAGCTGTTAAACAATTTAGAGAAGAAAATCGTCCAATTATTTACCTTGACGAAACATGGTTCAATACCCATGACACTCCAAGAAAAGATTGGGATGATTCTTCCAAAAAATGTCAAACCAAGGCACCATCAAATAAAGGCAAAAGAATAATTAAATTAAAAGCTTTTAAAATAAATAAGGAATACGAGTGTGACAAACTTGAAGCAGAAAATGGACATACAGTGTTGCGTCTTCCTCCGTACTATTGAATATTCAATCCTATTGAGCTAATATGGCACCAATTAAAATCCAATATTAGGAGAAATAATATTTCTCCTACATTAAATGCATCTGTAGTAGAATTAATTAAAAACGAAGTAAGAAAAATTTCTGCAGACAGCTGGAAAAACTGTGTACAGCATGTACTTAAGGTGGAAAATTCTCACAATTGTATGATTACAAATGTTCAACCCTTAATTATAAGTTTAGGCTTAGATGAAGATAGTGATAGTGACACAGAGTTAAATTTTGAATAAATTATCAATAGTTTCTTAGAATTTAATTAATTTTTATTGTACTTGTTATCCTAATAGTTATACTTTTAAATTATACTATTTTCAATTATCATTAATTGTTATCATTATTTTACATTTATTATAGGTACCTAAAACTAAAAACACCTACTTATCTATTTATTTTAAATTATAAAAATAATTCATTTGGTGTGGTATACATTTTCAAGCCGGCCCTGATCCCATTTATTGAGCTTTGAAGAGGTTCAGGCGTATACAATAGGGTTTAATCAGGTAGTTTATTTATGGCAGTATGAGTAAACGGTATAATTCTGCAACAACTATACTTGTTATTTTAAAATAACAACTAATTGTTACCTATGTCCTTTTGTTAACCATAGTTCTTTAAAAACTTTTTTCATCATGATGTATGAAATTTTTGAAATTTGGACAGTAAGCTAATCTTGATGTGGCCAACTCGGCTAAAATATTTTCATTATGGTGACACTTCCGGTTACACCGGAAGTCGGTGTTAACTTGCTTATTTTAAACAGGACACCCCTACATATTATTGTATTTTTGGATTCTACGCAAAATTCTAGGCAGCTTTCATATATCATGTCTTATAACTAAGTCTAAGCATGTTTGACACATTTAAGGTTTTATGTCTGAAATGACGCTTGCAGAATTCGAATATGGTATTGTCGTAATATTTAATTATATTTATTTGTTAAACTAATATCATTTATAAATTGGTGAACCAGGGTTATTTTCATTTTCAACTGCCGCTGAATTCTCAATGCTTTATGCAACATAATATATGCGGAATTAATAGCTGTTTCTGTGTTTTTATTCTTCTTCCATTCATTCCTGTCAAAGTACAGGGTGTCCCATTTTCGACACTTTTATAGGGTATCTCCGTAATTGTTAGTGCTATCAAAAAAATAATTTAGGTGTCATGTGCTCTTTTTGGGTCAAACTTAAAATGATGAAATCAAAATTTGAAAATTTTCGCCTGAGATATGGGGGAACATCAAAAAATTGACAATTACCATTTATTTTCTTAGTTAAAAGAGATACAGAAAAATGTTTTATACAGGAGCTTCTTTATATTGATTGTTGAATAATCTGCCGTTTTCAGAATAAGTATACGGGGTCAGGTAAAAAAGTTATCGAACCTAAGCCTCATTTTTTAAATGGAACACCTTGTATATTTTAATCTAAAAAGATATTATTTTTAATTCTCCTTTCAAATATATAACACACCATGGATGATATTGGTTTCCTAGGCGATTTATTAAACTTATTAGTTTGAAACAAAATAAAAGATTCAGATAAAGGTTAAAAATAACGGGAATCATCTCAAATGTTCGGAATATGTCCTTAAATGGTTACCGTCTTTCCGGATAGCGTACAAAATATACATTTTGCGCCATTTCTTCGTTTTTTTCCACTTTGAATATAAACTGAATCCTCACTGATATCATATCAAATTTTTCAAAATGTTGATAGGTCATTTTCGCAAATGAATATGTAAAAATGAAATTGACGTTAAATGTTAATAGTCAACATTTCTAGGATATTAGCTTTTGTTTCATGGTCTACTGTGGTTTGTGTGGCACATCATTTTAAAGGAAGTTTAAGTCTCTTTCCAATAATACTATAATTTATTATATTTTTAGTAGTACACTCACAGTCAAAATAATCGATCCTCGCAATATTTAGATGGATTTTGATCATGAATAAATTGTCTTATTCTAAGTCCAATTTTTATTATTCTTTTTTATATTGTACCTGGGTAAATTGATCGAAAATCTCGCACATGTGTGAGATTATAAGAAATTTAAGAATACGCCCATAATATACAGGTTGAAACAAGAAGTGCTTTTTAACTCAAACTTTAAATCACTCTGTAGAGTGATGGAGATGTCAAACTTTTTATTTTGTAATTTATCTATCAAGTGACATCTATTCTTAACGTTTTCGTTTCTGATTCATTTCAATACATTAATTTTTGCAGCAGATACGATTCTTTGAAAGAAACATTCCAATTTCTATTTCTTTTCCCGTAGAAAAAGAACTAAAGTGATGAAAACATTAGAGATGTTTTAAAGCCACAGGTTGTTCCTTTTGTGTTATTTATCCGAACAAATTTTATGCTGATACAGAATTATCCACATGTTCCAAGATTTAATAGGCCCCCTGCGTAAACCCAATAGAGCATGTCTGCGATATACTGGGAAAAAATACGATCTCTGATACCTGCTCCTGCAAATTTACATGAGTTCAGTGCAGCTTTTGTTGAATAGAATTAGCAATATTACTCAGTATATGGCAGAAAATCTAGACAATAAAAACCAAATTGATGTGATATACACTGAATTTGCGAAGGCTTTTGATAGAGTGCCCCATAACATACTTATAGAAAAGTTAAAAAATGAATTTGGGTTCCATCTAAGTTTGATTAATTTTTTTCAATCTTATCTCAATAATAGGCAACGACGATTTATTATTACTTTATTGCTACATCAGAAATCCCGCAGGGATCTAACGTAGAACCTTTGCTGTTTATTGTATTTATTAATGATATCGTTAACGAGGTGAGCGAGTGTGAAACATTGATAGTTGCTGATGATTTTTATATGTAAGAATTCGTGACAAGGCGGACTGCAAAAATTCGCAGAAAACCCTTGATAAATTACATGGATGGTTACAGTTAACGGTTTGCACGTATCAATAAGTGTTATGTTTTTAGTTTTAGTAAGAGAAGGAACATCCTAAACTATAATTATATAGTTGATGGATCAGTACTATCCCGGGTTAGTAAAATGCGTGATCTTGGAGTAATTTTTGATTACCAACTGTTGTTCAAAGAACACATTACTGAAATAATAAACAAGGCTTCTAGAATACACCGTGTCCAAGATAAGGAGGGCCAGTACAGGGATCTCGGAAACCGTAAGAGATACAAAGTTGGTGAAATGGAGGTAAAGTTGCGCATTTACGTGCCTAATAATATGCCGTTTAGAAAGTTTTAAAATTCCGAGTAGTTCCGGAGATATCCGGAAAAAACCGAAATTCTGAAAAATCGTTTCATTTATTCCTGGGTTTTTTTGAGATCGAATTTTAAAGTAAATTGCACTTTTGCATTGCCACTTTTTCCGCTCTATCTAACAGCGTTAATTGTTTTGTAATCCGACGAGTCGTCTTCGAAGGGCCGTTTTCAACTTTATATTTTTAAATACGGTCCTGTTTTCCTGATATTGGAAATTGGAGAGCTTTTTTTCTTCCGAATGCAACGATGACACGTTGTGGTTTAGTGACGTTTTTAGGGTTTTTGAACAACATCAGGAAATTTTGGGATACGGTCCTGTATTTTTCCTAATTTTATAAATAATATCTCATAAGTAAGCTCTAAATTTTTACTTATGTTGGACTAGTTCACTAAATAACAAATAATTTAATAATAAACCGCAAATAAGTCAACAAAAAATAATTCAATAATAAACACCAATAAGTGAACAAAAACATACCAAAACAGTAATAAAACGAACAACGCAAAAAGGAAGGAACTACATAATCAGGTGTTCAAAATGATTTCCGTTATTTTCTAAGCACAAATAACATCTTCTAACTGTCGATTCTAAAACATTTGACAACATTTCTGGCGTAATACTTTGAAAGGCTTCAAGCAACAACCTCCTAAGTTCGCCTTCTGTTTGGAAATTGTGTTTATAAACATAATTTTCGACATACCCCCCAGAGGAAAAAGTCTAACGGTGTCATATCAGGCGAACGTGCTGGCCATGGTATTTCAGAACACCTGATTATGTAGTTCCTTGCTTTTTTCGTTATTCGTTTTATTTCTGTTTCGGTATATTTTTTTTGTTCACTTATTTGCGGTTTATTATTAAACTATTTATTATTGATTGAACTAGTCCAACATAAGTAAAAATTTAGAGCTTACTTATGAGATAGTATTTATGAAATTAGGAGAAATACAGGACCGTATCCCAAAATTTCCTGATGTTGTTCAGAAAACCCTCGAATCGTCATTAAACCACAATGTGTCATACATCGTTGCATTCGGAAGAAAAAAGCTATCAAATTCCAATATCAGGACTGTATTTAAAAAAAGAAAGTTGATGGCCCTTCAAAGACGACTCGTCGGACTACAAAACAATTAACACTGTTAGATAGAGCGGAAACGATTTTTCATAATTTCGTTTTTTTCCGGATATCTTCGGAACTACTCGGAATTTTAAAACTTTGTATAATATTAGGCACGTAAATGCGCAACTTTACTTCCATTTAACCGACTTCGTATCTCTTACGGTTTCCGAGATCCCTGTACTGGCCCTCCTTATCTTGGACACGGTGTATATGGATTTGTAGTCGGAAATTGTAGATTATTTATGAATCTTCAGTGTATCAGAATATGGTAGTTATATATTGTATGTTAAAAGTGTATTAGAATATTGTTCTTTAGTATGGAGTCCTCCATATTATCAGAACCAAAAATATGCAATTGAGAAAGTTCAAAATAAATTTTTAAGATACATTTATTATAAAGAAACAGGCACATATTAGTTGCATATACCCAAAGCAAACGTTATGAAGACATATAATCTTAATAGTTTGGAGAATCGTAAAGTTATTAGATCTTTGCTATTTTTATATAAATTGTTGCATAATATGATTTATGGCTCAAAACTTCTTGACTTTGATTAATTTTTGTATATCACCATATAGAACTAGAAATCCGCTTACCTTTTATGTTGACAGTGCTAGAACTATTACAGTAATTCCCCCATTAGTGTTATATGTAATTTGTAAAACCAAATTCGAGATCAATGTGATTTCTCATCATAGACATACAATCTTTTAAAATACTTCTAAACGTATATGTGTGATTAGTTAAGGCTGTTTTTAATGAAGACTAATTTTTTTCCTACTGTATAATTGGATTTAAATGTGTAGAGTTTGTAATAAATAAATAAATCGTCTTCGCAATACCTATCATTGATAGTTCATATTTTAAATCGTTAGTGAAATCGTAACGTGAAATTCGATGCAGAATCGTCAGATCTTACACCCCTGTATTTAACTACTAAATAACATATTTTTTTTGTCCGCAGTAAGCCGCCTGGTAGCATCCCTCAAGAAAAGTATAACGAATACAACAAATACAAATGTGATGTATGCAATTATCAAACTAACTGGAAAATAGGTTTAAATCGACATCTCGTGAAACATAAGGATCCACAGGACGTAGAAAAATACAAATGTAGTAAATGCGATTTTACAACAATTTACAAATCTAACCTCAAAATACACAACATAAACCTGCATCAACTTCCTAGAGAAATCGATATGTTGAAATGCAATCATCATCAATGCGAATATAAGACATCGCGAAAGTCGCACTTAAAGGAGCATATGATGCGACACGGAAATATAGAGGAAGTTGATATTTTTAAATATGTTGAAATGCAGGATGCGGATCTAAAAACACGTATTCTACAGCGTAAAGCCCCCAAGGAAGTTCACATGTTTGAGTGTGAACTTTGCGATTATCAGTCACTTCGGGAAGATCATTTAAAGAGGCACTTTCTAAGACATAAGAATATGGAAGAAGTTGATACGTACAAATGTAATCAATGCAGCTATCAAACCATTTACAAGGGATATATTGAACAACATCTTCGTATCCACAAAGATCCCAAGACGGTCGAAACGTTTACGTGCGAAAAATGTGATTTTAAAACGATTCACCGAACCAGTCTAAGAACGCACATTCTTAGACACGGAAACCCGGAAAGTAAATTTTTGAATTGCAACTATTGTGATTATCAAACACTGACGAAAGCCACTTTGAAGGTGCACCTCCTACGACATAAAAATTTAGAAGAACCTGATACATATCAATGTTATCATTGCGGGTATAGAACTATTGTGCAAAAAAAATTTCAAAAACATTTACTCCACCATAAAATTCGCACGGAAGTTAATATGTTAAGATGCAATGAATGCGACTTTAAAACGATTAACATTATTAATTTTAAAACACACCTTGTTACACATCAGAATCCTAGAAAAGTTGATTTATTTAAATGCAACCAATGTTCTTATGATACACAGATCAAAAGTAATTTAAAGAGACATCTACTCCGTCATCAAGATCGCCATTACGATGGTTTATTTCGATGTGAAAAATGCGATTTTAAAGCGCTGTGTAAGCAAACATTAAATACACACTTTTTCAAATGTAAAAAATCCTGAGTGACTAAAATACAGCCAAAGTAAATTTTTTAAATAAATTATTTTATTTTCCATGTTTCCGTATCAATAAAGACCGGAATTAATCTATTGTATTAAAATTTTAATTATAATAGTTACGCACCTAACGTTCCTATCATGTCAAGCTGTGTTTTTGCTTTATATTGTCTAAAACTAATCACACAGCTTCATATTTCTTCTCTTATCTACACTATATAGATCAGTGGCGGTTCTTCCACATGAGCACATGCACTCCCCAGACAACGTATCGTATCGTACCGGCAACCGTGCCTCGGTCGAGGTAAATGACGATTATAACGAGACTTGCTCGCACGTGTGATTAAGTAGTGCAATTTCTCTGTAGTAACAGGTAGCGGGGGATAGCGGGGCTATGGCGATTTAACATGGAAAAGGCGCACAGTTTTTGTGTGCACCGCGCTGTTGTCTGTTCGTGCATCTAGTTAGAAATTCGAGCGTGTATGTTTTAATATTTTAATATTATATATTTATTAAGTTAAAATGAATTGTTGACGGTGGACTATTTAAGAAATAACTTTAGCTCGTTGAGTTTGGAGCAAAAAATTGACGTGAAGAATGCGGGAACACCTAAACCCGAAATTAATTTAACGCAAACCACAAAGGGTAAATCTAGGGACTTTTTTAGAAAGTTTAAAAATGAAATATATGAAAAAAAATTTATAGAGGGTAACCCAAACTTAATGAGGCTGTTATTGATCAATTTTCTACAATTAAGAACCGAAGAATGGACTTTACGTTTAAGCACTATTGTGTAGGGTCGATAAATGTTGTGTATTTCGATAAATGATACTCGATATGATATTTTTTTAAGCGTTATTAATATATCTCTATAACAAATCAAACTATGAATTTCACTAAAACGTAAACGTTCTGTGGCAAACCTAAATAAAATCGGGAATGTTTTTCTATAATTTCGACGGTGGTATCACATCGTCTTTTCAGTATCGACGCGCTACAGGCCTTGGTAACATCTTCACTAATTGCGGATGTGGTGGAAGACGAATCGGTAATATTTTTTAAATGTTTGGTCATTCCAGAAATACTAAGCGGGTATTTTTCTTGTTCCTCACTTTCACGCCTTAATTTCGGGACTCTCGCTGGGGAGACAAAAGCATCTAGTTGCACGTCCCCTGGGAGCACAAGTCCGTCCTCTTGAACTTCCCCTAGTATGTTTTTGTGTGGCAGAACATGTTCTTTCAATCGAAGCATTTAACCGGGAACCATTCGAAACTCTAGCCAATTTTTAGTATCCTCAGGGAGCTGTAAATAAAAAGATCCAAATTATACACTACACCAGCGTTTCTCAAACTGGGACCCCTTGGGGGTCCGCGGGCAACTACTTAGGGGCCGCAAACCACTAAGTGGAAATAAAATGTCACAATAACAAAATATCGCAATCGACTTATGCCGAACTAGATGGATATACAGGGTGATTCACGACGAGCTTGCATTAGAGTTTTATGGAGAACTACTGAATATGAAACTTGGGGGATTTAGGTTTATTGATATGCTCTCTTTAACTTAAATATTCACATCTTCCTGTCATTTCTGGTTATACCAGAAGTACCTATCAACTTTCGTTTTTTAAATAGAACATGGTAATTTTTATTACATTTTTCGATTAAGCGTTAAATACTAAGCACATTTTATAGAACATGTTTTTGTCAGACTCTGTTAGTTTGTGAGATATCTGGACTTTTTGTAATTATTTTGCAAATCCATGATGATGAAATAATCCATATAATTTTTTTACCTTAGCTCTTGGACTAAAAATTTTTTCTCACCGAATAGCTAGAAGATCAAAAATATTTCAAATTCGGCAGAATGGTCACAATTCAAGGTTCATTGTGAAAGAATTCAACCATTAAAAACTTTCTTATTTAAAATGAAACACCCTGTATATTTTTGTTTAATTTGATGGCAAATTAGTTGTTCTTTATAAATAGTATTTACTGTCCTACACCTATCAAAGCGTTTTCTCAAAAAATCCAATTTTGCTGTGAAAACAATTGTACATAGGGGCTGTATACTGATGTCTATACGGAGGAAAAGTGATTGATTGCTTGAAAATACAACGTTCTAATGCGCTTCTTAATTGAATTTATAAATAAAATGCAGTTGATTGTTTTATATTGTTTTAAATTTAATGGTGTAAATATTATTCTCTTAAAAAATAGCAAGGAAACAAGTTTATAAACTTTAAATTATTTAATTAAAAATGTATTTGAAAATTATACCTAATATCTTTTGATTATATTTTTAAAATATGTTCGAAATGATTGCCATTTACTTCTGAGCATTTATGTATTCTTTTCATCGTAAGTACTATTTCTTGTAGCATTCCTAATTTCTTGTGCAGTGAGAGATTGAAATGCTGCCCTCGCCCTTTCAATTAGATTTTCCTTCAGTATCTCTTCAATACATAAGTATACACTAGTATACAGCCCCTAACTACAATTGTTTTCATAGCACACTTGAACAAATAGTATTTTCGGAATAAAATTGGATTTTTTGAGGAAACGCTTTGAAGGACAGTAAATACTATTTATAAAGAATAACTAATTTGCCATCAAATTAAATAAAAATATACAGGGTGTTCCATTTAAAATAAGAAAGTTTTTAATGGTTGAATTCTTTCACAATGAAGCTTGAATTGTGACCACCAGTACATTTTCTGCCGAATTAGAAACATTTTTGAGACTTGATGATCTTCTAGCTATTCGGTGAGAAAAAAATTTTTAGTCCAAGAGCTAAGGTAAAAAAATTATATGGATTATTTCATTGTCATGGATTTGCAAAATAATTACAAAAAGTCCAGATATATCACAAACTAGCAGAGTCTGACAAAAATATGTTCCATAAAATGTGCTTAGTATTTAACGCTTAATCGAAAAATGTAATAAAAATTACCATGTTGTATTTAAAAAAACGAAAGTTGACAGCTACTTCCGTTATAACCGGAAATGACAAAAACATGTGAATATTTTAGTTAAAGAGAGCATATCGATAAACCTTAATCCCCAAAATTTCAGAAACATATATTCAGTATTTCTCCTTAAAGTTCTAATGCAAGCTCGTCGTGAATCAACCTGTAAATGGCTGCAGCTTAATTCAAATCAAGCCAAACATAACGAACAATTTATTTCTGAACTAAAAACAGTACATAATGTCTTATGACTGGTAACAAGTCCTAATAATAAATATATTATATATAAATCTTACAATCTTGTTCTGAGATGAAAACAATTAATTATTTTACACCCACACAGACCCGACAATCATTGCCAAAGTAAGGAAAGGTGAACAATATATAATTCGTCATAGAGCATCGAATCTTCAATCCTAAAACTGCACTTTTTGTTGAATAAGCAGTTGCTTTATTTTTTTGCAAAAACTTTAGCGTTTGTAGTATTCCTTACGTTTACTGGAAGCGAGTTATATGACTTCAGCATCTTTATTGTAATTTTGTTTTGATGGTTGTTCATTCTTGATCTCGGCACATATAAGTTGTCACGGGCTCTCGTGTTGTGTTGATGCAGATCACTGTTTCTTATCGGGTTTATGTTAGTTTTTATTTGTTTTTTAATGATTTTATGAACCAGTTTACATTCTTCTAGCTTTATTATGTCTCTAACATTAATAAGTTTATAGTTTTTATATATTTGTTTGGTTGGATATAGTCTCGGTAGTCTATATTTTGATATCTTTGGAGTTTTTGTATATTGCATTGTTTGAAAATGTCCAAACAGCACACATATATTGTAGATGCGACTTGAACAAAGCCTCATAAATTGTCATTTTCATTATGTTTGGTATATAATTTACACACTTTCTTATAACACCAAAGGCAGAAGCCAATTTCTTGGTGAAATGGTCCATATGTTTTTTAAAATTTAAATCTGCATCTATATTTAGCACTTTAATATTATTGGTCGTTACTTGGTGGAAGTCCATAATAATTTGGTTATATTATTGTAAGTAAAACACTTTTTTACTTAAATTTCCACTTTTTATTTGACAATACGACATGTTTCACTGCACTGCAGTTTCGTCAGGTAATGTACATTTTATTTCAAAGTTATGCCTTATAAGTGTCTCTATTAACAAAAGAAAGATTATTTTATGATATGAAGGTTGGGTATTTCCTATTTCGTTCAAATTATTCTAAGTTGTGGTATTTAACAAACGGGGAGAAATATTTAGCCTAAAGTATGTTATAAGTTTGGGTTTTTTTTCCTATTATAATTTAATATGATAATGAGGGTCTTTTACATTTTCAAGGTATTTTATTGAACTATTGTGATGGATATTTAAATAAGTTTAATAGGGGTGAATTGTTCAAGTCTATTTGATTATTTAATAACACATTTGCATTTTTAAGTTTGTTTATTTCTAGCGATTCAAGATGATTTAATTTTGAACCTTTGTTTTCTATATGTAGTATTTTGAAATCTTGATTAAAGGAATGGTTCGATTCGATAAGATGATTGGCGTAATTGGAGTCACTTTTGCCGTTTATGAAGCTGTTGTGATGCTCTTTTATTCTTTTTGAGAAACTTCTACCTGTTTGGCCAATATAAGTTTTTGGGCAATCCCCGCACTTTAATTTGTATACTCCTGATTTATCTTTTTGGTGGGTTTTTGTTTTACTGTTTTTTATGAGTTTTCCAATGGTATTTTGAGTCTTAAATGCTGCATTAATATTAAGATTTTTTATGAATTTACTGATTTTTGTGCTAATATTTCCTATATAATATAAGTTATTATCCGATATGAACTAGGCTTTTCAATTTCTATTGGATATATCATTTTTAGGGCTTTATTGTACATTTTTTGTTTTAATATTTTATCTATCATTTCAACTTGGTATCCATTATTTGTTGCGATTTGTTTAATGAGGTCTAGTTCTTTTTGAAAATCTATTGGAAGGAGGGGAATTGAAATCAATCTGTGGACCATGCTGTGAAATGCTGACATCTTGTGTTGGGTTGGATGGCAAGAGGTGTTGTGTATGTATGTGTATCGGTATGTGTAGGCTTATGAAAAACTGAGAAAGTGTGTTTGTTATTTTCTTTTTTTTATGGTAAGATCTAAAAAATTGATTGAGTTGGCTACTTCTTTTTGGTGAATTTAATATTTGGGTGAAGATTATTGATAAATTCTATGAACTGGTTTAATTGTCGTTCTGTACCGACAAAACATGTTAGCACGTCATCCACATACCTTTACCAATAAAGAAATTTCTTGAAGAGAGGATGATTACTAATAGTGGACTCTAGCGAATCCATAAAAATTTCAGCTAAAAAGGGGCTTAGCGGGTTTCCCATTATTCAATTCCCCTCCTTCCAATAGATTTTCAAAAAGAACTAGACCTCATTAAACAAATCGCAACAAATAATGGATACCAAGTTGAAATGATAGATAAAATATTAAAACAAAAAATGTACAATAAAGCCCTAAAAATGATATATCCAATAGAAATTGAAAAGCCTAGTTCATATCGGATAATAACTTATATAGGAAACATTAGCACAAAAATCAGTAAATTCATAAAAATCTTAATATTAATGCAGCATTTAAGACTCAAAATACCATTGGAAAACTCATAAAAAACAGTAAAACAAAAACCCACCAAAAAGATAAATCAGGAGTATACAAATTAAAGTGCGGGGATTGCCCAAAAACTTATATTGGCCAAACAGGTAGAAGTTTCTCAAAAAGAATAAAAGAGCATCACAACAGCTTCATAAACGGCAAAAGTGACTCCAATTACGCCAATCATCTTATCGAATCGAACCATTCCTTTAATCAAGATTTCAAAATACTACATATAGAAAACAAAGGTTCAAAATTAAATCATCTTGAATCGCTAGAAATAAACAAACTTAAAAATGCAAATGTGTTATTAAATAATCAAATAGACTTGAACAATTCACCCCTATTAAACTTATTTAAATATCCATCACAATAGTTCAATAAAATACCTTGAAAATGTAAAAGACCCTCATTATCATATTAAATTATAATAGGAAAAAAAACCCAAACTTATAACATAGGCTAAATATTTCTCCCCGTTTGTTAAATACCACAACTTAGAATAATTTGAAGGAAATAGGAAATACCCAACCTTCATATCATAAAATAATCTTTCTTTTGTTAATAGAGACACTTATAAGGCATAACTTTGAAATAAAATGTACATTACCTGACGAAACTGCAGTGCAGTGAAACATGTCGTATTGTCAAATAAAAAGTGGAAATTTAAGTAAAAAAGTGTTTTACTTACAATAATCTATATTTAGTCCTAGATATTTGTAGCAGTTCACCATTGTTATTTGTTCCTTGTTTATTTTTATATTGAATGGTGCACTTTTTTTATTTTTATGTTTAAAAATCATAAACATAGTTTTTTTTTATGTTGATCTTCAAATTATTTTTTAATAACCACTTATAGTACACTGTTACGGTCTTATTTGCTTTCTCTTCTGATTTGTTAAAAACAATAACATTTGAGTAAGAATTATTTCTTCACAAAAGGTAATAATTACACATAAATCTAAAATCAAAAGAGGTCAGTGGTCAAAAAAGTTTGAGGAATGCTGCACTACGCCAATTAATTATCGAATATTCAAAAATTCACGTCCTAATTTTATTAATACACTGTTTCGTTAATAATAAACCAATTTTGAGTTTTAACTAATAACGTAGTGCATAAAATCGAGGTGAATGTAAATTACCTAAAATTTAATTTTGACATTTTATATAAAAATTTAATTTAATTCATTTTTTAAACTAAGTCAATTAGATATATATCTGGGTTACTGGCCACTTTGCCATGACACTCTAGGTAACAAAGAAATTATCATTTCCTTTAGATACGTTATATTTTTATTCCATTTGGCTTTTAGTAAATTAAAAATCATTTCAACAAATAAAATCTATAAGACAGAGTGCTACGCATTTATCTATTCATTTATTTAACATAAATTCCAAATCATTAGATATACAGGGTGTTTCCTAACCTCTCTGAAAAAATGAAGGAGGTGATTCCTCACCTTATTTTAAGACGAGAATGTGGTATAAAAGTTTTTCGCTTCCGAAATACAGGGTGTTAAAAGAAATATTGTATTTTTCATATTAATTAATGCCAAACGATATTTATTTATTTATTCAGAAAAATATCTACATAACATAAATACATATATCAAAAGAATACACAAAACAATTCAAGCGTTTTTAATCTGGCACCTAGGCGAGGGCACCTAATATTCTAATGATATTTGTTAAACATAAAGGATTAGAGCACTTTACTTTGGGTCAATTTTAAATTTATTTCATTAGCGGGGATCTGGGTAAAAGAGTACCTTAATCTTTTAGTTATTATCGTATTTTTATCATCAAATTATACAAGTAGGCTTTGCTTCGTTCCATGGCAACCACATTTGTTATCTCTGAACCTTTGTCTCCTGTTTAAGTTCATCATTCAAAGTTTTTAAATCATATGCATTATCAAATCATTGGCATTAATTAATAAAATGAAAAATACAATATTTTTTTAACATCCTGTAGTGAGGTTAGGAAACAACCTGTATAAGCCTTATCTGTTTTTATTTTGTTAAATAAATTAATTAGATGAATGACTCGTGGGAAAAAATATAGAGGAAGAGTCAAGCAAAAATATTCTTAAATACACAGACCAACGTTACATGTCCATAGAATTCTCGCCAATGGCAAAGAAGTGACACTTCCCCTACTTCCTCTGATAGCCACCAGGGATCCTTAGATAGTTAAATTTACAGCACTCACATTAAAATGATCCTCACAGCAGTAGTAGGCATGATGTCCTTTAGGTCCCTTTTCCAATTCTAAAATGGTAAACCAAGCGGTTCTTTTCATCAGTGGTTGAGGAACAGGAAAAAATATTTTTTTCGATTGTGCAAGTGGATTTCTATTGGTGTTGCAAGATGGAACTATGCACTTCCTCATTCTTTTCCACGTTAATTTTGCTAGAAAAAATTTACATCATTTTTAATAACTGAAAAAATGAACTGAAGTATGTAAGTTATGTATTATACATATGTTTGAAGTTGTGTGAGAGTATTTACCTTGTTTGGGAAAAATGTGTTGCCTAGATAAATAGATACAGGGCGATTCATTGTACCTAAGTGGACTAGTTGACTTTATCAAGATTTATCTGGTAGTTAATCTTTTCTTCCAAAAATTGGATATCTATATATACATACTTCTACTTTTCATTAAAATTTTGGTGTTTATTCGACCTACGAACGTAAAATAGTAAGCACCCATAGCAATATTTAGGACAGCGGGACAATCTTTATTACTATACTAAATAAAATACCTAAAATAGTAATTGCGTACACCTAAATTTTAATTTTTTATACCTACCCAATTACATTATAACAGGAGATAGTTTAGTTCACTAATAATTATAAATAATGATAATATAACAAGAAAATGTTTTCGGTTTGTTTACAAATAAACACGATAATTAGTTAGGTTAGGATCGTTCTGATTTAGAGTCACAGAGAAATATAATAGGTCGCTTTCGCGATAACACTTTAAGGTCGGCTAATCGGGAACTCTAAATTTTTTTCTAATAATCTCACAAGAAATTAACTTTCCCTTCAATTCTCGAACTTAAGAGAACGATCATATCGAGAGAAGTGATTATTCCTCTCTATAAGGAACGCAGAAATTAATACTTCATATGATCGTTCTCCTAGTCAAGAATACGACTGCTGGTGTGATTATATTTATCGAAATCATTGATCGAAATACAACTATTTTTTTTAAATTTAACTATATCTTTTGACATTATGCTGATTTTAAGGTCTTAATTTTTTTCTACACTAGCAACTCTTGGTTTGATATTTCCATAATAAGGCCTTGGTCAAGCGAATGCTTCCAGAAGGGTGGTAAATAAGCAAAATTTACACTAATAGAATCATGGAGTTTTATTAAAAGAAGAACTAAATTACAATGCATAAATATGCACCGTCTATTGACTTAATGACTATGATATCCTCCAATCTATCGTTTCTGTCAGAGGTAAGTGTCGACCTTCAGTCCTCTGTGCATGCGGCGGCTTGGTAAATAAATCGTGGCATTAATAAAAATTTAAAAACACGATCCACGGCACTAGAGTCGCACCAGTAAACTGAAACCAATAGCTACAATTTAAATTTTATGGTCGTATTTAAAGTAATTCGTTGCAAATATTCCGCACCCGGTTAGGTATTAATTAAAACTTCTTCTGTTCTGTTGAAGTATCATATTTAGAATAACGAACACAAATCTCCGCTATGGAAGACAGCTACGATAAAAGTACGTTGACCTCGACGGTAAAGCAAATAACAGAAAATAGCCATGAACTATTTAATTTAAACAGTTCCCTTGAAAATGCAGAACAAATTGATAGCATAGATTCATCAGCAGCTTTTGTTCGAGATGAAAAAGGTAGTAATTGCCCCTTATTAGTAGAAGTAAAAAAGGAAGTAGACCTGCCCGAGGATCAATCATTGGCTGGTTCAGTTGAAAATATGATTACCAGCACCCTCGACATGAAAGTAGAGTCAGAATGGAATCAATTTGAAACGAAACAGGTTCCAGATTATGTCTTGGTACATAACCAGGACATAATTGTGCCAAGAATAATTGATGAAGTGAAAAGTGAACCATTTGACCAAATTGAAGAATATCTTTCAGATCAAATTTTAAACAACACATATACGTAAGTTCATAATGAAAGTATCTAAACATTAAATGTATACAAGCCTAATTAAAACATAAACTCAGTGGTTTTTTCTTTTGAGGTTAGTCACGATTTAGTAAGTAGACATTTAAAAACGGGGTTGCATAAAAACATGTATTTTTTAATATTAAACAAAACGAGCGGTTTTTTTTGTTTTTAACATGTTTTTAACATGTTTTTTTTGCTTTTAAAGTTCATGTTTTAAACAAATAAAACCTTATGAAAAACATAGTTTAAAACATGTTTTCAATGTTTTAAGTAGAATTTAAAAGATAACTTAAACTACTTTCACAGTGGACATGTCAGGATGCTTTCTATTAATAGAGTTTTACGACATTTAGGATGTTTGCCTAGAATCGTGACATTCTCAAGATGCTTAGTTTGTTAGATGATAGAACTCTGCTCTCGAAATCGTCTACCTACTGGTTCAGTATCAAGTAGCAGCATGTCAAGTTTTGAGCGAATCAGACAAGAAAAAGATGGATATACAAATAGACAGATATTTATATGCGACAAACACACCATTTTGTGCAGTAGAACATCGTGAGTTTAAGCTGTTGATTAATTTGCTACATCCTGGATATTCACCACCAAAGAGAAATGTTGTTTCCAACAATTTGCTTGATACGGTTTATAACTCAGTACAAACAACAATGAAAGACAATTTGTGTCAGAAGAAAGTTTGTCCAGCCCTTGTAACATCCATAATGCCCAACTTACTAATTTCCAAGTTGAGGCATATTATGTATGTTCCTAATAAATATTAATAAAAAGGATATTTATCTATTTCATATTATTGTAGATCGGAAAATGTATTTCCTGAACAAATAGAGGTTCGAGGAAAACCTGACGACCATGACACAGAAACAAGGCCTAAAATTGTTTTTGATGACTTAAAAACTGAACATGAAGACCTTAAAGTAGAAGAGTTTGTACACAACCAAATCCTGTAAGTTTCTATATAATATTTAAGGGAGTTTTGTGTGTTCCGAAAACATTTTAGGCTCGTTAATTCTCTTTATAATGATGCAAGACATCATGCGAGCTGGCAAACACAATAAACTATGTAATGCAGAGATCTCATATTTAGGGATGGACCGAACCGGGTATTTTCAGTAAAATCCGGCCTATGGCCAGAGCGAACCGCCTGAATTCCTGCCACCAGATCGAATTGTCTCATATAGACATCTAACAATGCTTGAAAGTAATGCAGTTCGCGTTTATGACGCTAGGTGTTATTTCATTAAAAACCAGAACGGGGAAGTCTGTAAGTAATATTCTGTGATGTGATACCCATTTCAGTGTGGTCTGGTGTGCCCTATAATTATTTATTAGTTTAGAACTAAAGGCCAAGTCTCACTATCGTGCAAGGCACGTGCTTGGCATACTCAAGGCACTGGTTTGGCACAATATATTATCATTGAATCTTATGAATTTTGCGGGGCCGTCGCTTGCCAAGACTTTGCGCGCATGAATTTACCCCACAAAATCGAAGTACATAAATAGGAGAAAAATAAAACAATTAGCAATTTTTGTAAAAGGATTGTTTCGAAATGAGGTTGTTTATACCCACTAAGCAAAAATACCCATCTTCCCCTAGATCGTCCTTTTTCCCATTGACTTATATGGTACCGTTGTTAAAAGTATAAATCTGTTAAAATCATAAAAATATTGTAGGTATACAGGGTGATTCACGACGAGCGTGCATTAGAACTTTATGGAGAACTACTGAATATATGTTCCTGAAACTTTGGGGATTTGGGTTTATCGATTTGCTCTCTTTAACTAAAATATTGACATGTTTCTGTCATTTCCGGTTATACCGGAAGTAGCTGCCAACTTTCGTTTTTTAAATACAACATGGTAATTTTTATTACATTTTTCGATTAAGCATTAAATACTAAGCACATTTTATAGAAAATGTTTTTGTCAGACTCTATTAGTTTTTGAGATATCTGGACTTTTTGTAATTATTTGGCAAATGCATGACGATGAAATAATCCATATAATTTTTTTACCTTAGCGCTTGGACTAAAAATTTTTTCTCACCGAATAGCTAGAAGATCATGAAGTCTGAAAAACATTTCAAATTCGGCATAAAATGTACAGGGTGGTCACAATTCAAGCCTCATTGTGAAAGAATTAAAAACTTTTTTATTTTAAATGGAACACCCTGTATATTTTAATTTAATTTGATGGCAAATTAGTTGTTCTTTATAAATAGTATTTACTGTCCTATACCTATATCAAAGCGTTTTCTCAAAAAATCCAATTTTATTCCGAAAATACTATTTGTTCAAGTGTGTTATGAAAACAATAATTGTACTGAGAGGCTGTATACTGATGTCTCTACGGAGGAAAAGTGATTGATTGCTGGAAAATACAATATTCTAATCTAAAGCGTTTCTTAATAATTTATAAATAAAATGCAGTTGATTGTTTTAAATTTAATGGTTTAAATATTATTTTTTTAAAAATAGCAAGGAAACAAGTTTATAAATTTTAAATTCTTTACTTAAAAATGTGTTTGAAAATTATACCTAATATCTTTTGATTATAATTTTAAAATATGTTCGAAATGATTGCCATTTACTTCCAAGCATTTATGTATTCTTTTCATCATGTTATTTCTTGTAGCATTCCTAATTTCTTGTGAGAGATTGAAATGCTGCCTTCACCCTTTCAAATAGATTTTCCTTCGTGGTGATGGGACGCGCGTAAACTTTATCTTTAATGGTTCCCCAGATGAAAAGTCCAGTGGAGTTAAGTCTGGCGAACGAGCTGGCCAGTGAAAGGGACCTTGGTTTGCGATCCACTGGTCATGAAAAAGTCTGTTTAGGGCAGTCTTAACAACTTGGGCGTTGTGTGCTGGAGCCCCATCGTTTTGATACCAATCACTTTTCCTCCGTATAGACATCAGTATACAGCCCCTAAGTACAATTATTGTTTTCATAGCACACTTGAACAAATAGTATTTTCGGAATAAAATTGGATTTTGTTAGAAAACGCTTTGATATAGGTATAGGACAGTAAATACTATTTATAAAGAACAACTAATTTGCCATCAAATTAAATAAAAATATACAGGGTGTTCCATTTGAAATAAGAAAGTTTTTAATGGTTGAATTCTTTCACAATGAGGCTTGAATTGTGACCACCCTGTAAATTTTATGCCGAATTTGAAATGTTTTAGAGACTTGATGATCTTCTAGCTATTCGGTGAGAAAAATTTTTTAGTCCAAGCGCTAAGGTAAAAAAATTATATGGATTATTTCATCGTCATGCATTTGCCAAATAATTACAAAAAGTCCAGATATCTCAAAAACTAATAGAGTCTGACAAAAACATTTTCTATAAAATGTGCTTAATATTTAATGCTTAATCGAAAAATGTAATAAAAATTACCATGTTGTATTTAAAAAACGAAAGTTGGCAGCTATTTCCGGTATAACCGAAAATGACAGGAACATGTCAATATTTTAGTTAAAGAGAGCATATCGATAAACCCAAATCCCCAAAGTTTCAGGAACATATATTCAGTAGTTCTCCATAAAGTTCTAATGCACGCTCGTCGTGAATCACCCTGTATAAGAAGTCATGGAAAATATCGAATTAAATGAAATTTATCAAAAATTATAAATTATTGGTTTCAATATTGCTCTTTTTGTAAAAACACCATGATCTTGGCTCTTCAATTAGTTTATTAATCGTCCCGTGGATACGTTTGGTCCGCATTTCTGTAATCTTACTGGTATTTTATTTATTTTTCTAAGGCCCAATTTTGTGATCTTGGATTTAAATTAACACTTTAAACGGAAGAATAATCAGGGGATTAACTTACAGGTAAATTATGACAATTTTATAATAGATGGTTATTACTAGGATGATTATAACTAAATGTATTATAATATATTGTATATACTCACCGGTTTGTTGGACGCTCTAAAATATGATTTAGGAGGCCTAACAATTGTTCCACAATTTCAAAAATATCCATTATTCAAATAATTGGTGCAGCCAGAAACAATAAAAAACAAACTCCAATATTAGAGTTATAATACTAAGTCCTGTACCTTAAATCGTGTTTTTGTGTTTAAGCGGTACTCTTTCTACCGATTAACTTATTACCAGGATGGTTGCTCTTAAGTTGAGCCTCGCTGTCAATCCTAGTTTATAAAACAGTTCTCAATAATCTGAGATTTAAACTGTACAGTTCGATTTAAACCCACTTTATAAAATTGGCCCAAAATAACATTTTATCTTTGACATGTTATGAAACTATTCTTTGGTTAGAAGATGTAATGCCAGTATCGGCATCACATTTTTACAAGATCTGTAACTATTCAATATACATTGATATAAGTAAAAATTGTCAATAGTGTAAGTCAAATACTGGTATTTCTCGACCATCCGCCCGCCTGTCCGTGTCCAAAAAGCTGCAACGATTCCCAGTTTTGTTACTCAGTTTTTGAATCGAATTAGTACCTACATTGTACAGGGTGTCCCATTTTCGACACTTTTATAGGGTATCTCCGTAATTGTTAGTGCTATCAAAAAAGTAATGTAGGTGTCATGTGCTCTTTTTGGATCACACTTAAAATGGTAAAATCAAAATTTGAAAATTTTCGCTTGTTTAAGAGAGACGGGAGAAAATCAAAAAATTGTCAATTTCAAAATTATCCGATATTACCTTAGTTAAAAGAGATACAGAAAAATGTTTTATATAGAAGTTTCTTTATGATGATTGTTGAATAATCTGCCGTTTTCAGAATAAGTATACGGGGTTAGGTAAAAAAGTTATCGAACCTAACCTAAATTTTTAAAATGGAACACCCATTCTCTTCACAAATATATAACACACCATGGATGACATTAGTTTCCTAGGCGATTTATTTAAAGTTTATGACTTTAAACCACAGTAGACCACGAAACAAAAGCTAATACCATAACTATGTTGACATTCTAGTTGTTATTAACATTTAACGTCAATTTCGTTTTTACATATTCATATGTGAAAATGACTTATCAACATTTTGAAAAATTTGATATGATATCCAGTGGAAGTGGAAAAAACGACACCATTTAAGGACATAACCTGAACATTTGCGATAATTCCCGTTATTTTTTGCCTTAATCTGAATCTTTTATTTCGTTTCAAAGTAATAAAGTTTAAATAAATCGCCTAGGAAACCAATATGTGTTATATAATTGAAAGGACAAGTTAAAATGCTATCTTTTTAGATTAAAATATACAGGGTGTTCCATCATCATAAAGAAACTTCTGTATAAAACATTTTTCTGTATCTCTTTTAACAAAGAAAATATAGGGTTATTTAAAAATTGTCAATTTCTTGATTTTCCCCCGTATGTCTTAAGCGAGTGAAAATTTTCAAATGTTGATTTTCTATTTTAAGTTTAATCCAAAAAGAGCACATAACACTTACATTACTTTTTTGATAGCACTAACAATTACGGAGATATCCTATTAAACTGTCGAAAATGGGACACCCTGTACATTGCTACTTAAGTAAGTAAAAATACGATGGGAGAAAATAGCGAAAATCAATGTGTATTTTTTAAACCAAAACAACAAAATAATTCAGAATTACAAGATAAATAAGTTATTCCCAATGCCGCTGGAGATTCTTAAAAATAGGTTTTTATTTGCAAATTAATAAAATAGTTAATCTTAACTTTACCGATACGATACCGACGGCCCACCACTACTAATAAACAAAGTATGCATTTTTAACGATTAGAAATAGGCATTTGTCGCATAGAAACAATAGAATCTGCAAAATACACGTTGGAGTGTTGGAGAAGGTAAGTTTTACTTTATTTTGTAAAGGCCATCTAATAACTGAAAAAGTTGTCTTAAAATTTACAGTTTGCTTACTTTGGTAGTAAAAAATACACTCACGCAAGGGCTCTGACAAAATTGTTTGACACCGACCAAGTTTCTATCAGTATTTTGTTATGCTTTCCTGATAACTCAAAATACAGGATTTGAGGTTAATTTATCATGCAAACACAAGGAACACAAAGGTTTTTAAAACAACCCGAACAGACCCTAACAAACTGCTTAAGTATCCACCTAATAAAGATTCACCAAATCAGCGACAGGAACCGATCCATAACAGACAGTTCGGCTTCTGCGAACGCCCGATTTTCTAGCAGCAATTTGAAATTTGCCATGTGCGAAAGCTTTTAAATACATGCGCATACGTTGTCAGTTTGTTGACGGTTTCTGACCGCTGCTGTAGGAACAAAGCGAATAGTAGGTAACTGAGATAATTGACTTTGTACACATCGCAAAGAGAATATTCATCTTAAAAGACAAAGATAAAAAATATGATGAAAAATTATTTAACAGCCCCATTGCACGTTTATTAATACCATAATAGCACAAATTGGCCCCGCCAAATAATTAACCACTTCAGTAATCTACAAACTCTAATTCTATATGATAAGAATAATGGTCCACAATAACAATCATTATTGTCAAACCGAGGTTAAAGGTTCATGAAAGGTAATAGGTGAAAAATGTACAGTACGTTTCACGAAATTTGGATACGACTTAATAATTTCCTGGGTCGGTCCCATTGTGTCGACAAGAGCTTGGCAATAAACAAGTGAAGTATGAAGGAACGGACTAAGGAAAACAAGTAATGATATGATTATATTAATGTAATCAAATGAAATAACATTTTTTTAAAAATATTACTAGTCATATTTATTTACATTTATAATGTCATTCTATAGATAGTTCTGTTTCGCTATCGCTATCCTCATCAAAATTAATTATAATTGGATTTATTATACGATCCAGACTAATATACGAATTTTCTACAGTTATTACGTGACGGACTGAATTTTTCCAACTACCTGGGGAATATCATTAAAGCATTTTCTTTAATTCTACAACACTAGAACTTAAAGTCGGAGAAATATTTTCAGACCTAACCAGTGATTTTAACTGGTGCCACATATGCTCTATGGGGTTAAAAATGCAATAATAGGGTGGGAGCCGTAGCATTGTATGTCCAATTTCTTCTGCCAATGTGTCACAAACATATACTTTTTTATACAAAATGTCTTTAAAACTTCTAAAAGATCACTTTTTTATAACTTTTTTCAAAATATATATCATTCGCCGCCATGTAGTCCTGAATCTCCAATTTTGTATTATTTGAGCTTGGAGCTTTATGTAATTGGCGACTGTGATAGCTCGCATTGTCCCTTACTATCACGCTATTCTGAGGAATGTTTGGTAAAAGACAATTCTTGAACCATTCCTCAAAAACTAACAAATTTTACCACAAAAAGATATTTAAATATAAATTAAGCAACCTAACCTACCTGATGTGCCTATATTTAATTATAATTATTACAATCCCGTCCATTCCACATAATAATAACAAACGGTCATAAATAATGGGATGGCCCCAGGTACTTTTACTGCAGTCATTAAGTTATATCCACTTTTCGTGAAACAATCTTTACCTACGTTCTTAGAAATAATGAGTGCGGCTGTCGATTTAAGCCCCTAAAATGTAATATTATGATTCTGCTATTTTTACCTTTCGTGGTAGTGTGTAACATACAGAATCTAACAAATTCGTGCTTCACCATTGGGAATTCGCGAGATACGAAGTCGGTTAAACTATGGCAAAGTTTCGTAATTATGGGCAAAATAATATGCCGTAAAAAAAATCAAGACTAAATACAGGGGCTTGCAAAATTGTTGGAAAAATCTAAAATTTTGTGTTTCGGTTTTTATTTTCTCCTGAATTTGTTCGAAGAGATGCCCAAAAATGAATTTGACCTCCTCATTGCCACTTTTTTATTCTCCACAAGATGGCATCATCAGATCTTTAATGCTACATTTCGTCTTTGGGTCACCATCATCAACTTACATTTTTTTAATTACGGGCCTGGATTTCTGTGTTTAAATTATGAAAGAAGAACTAAATCTAGGTTCAGCGGTATGCAACACTTGTTTTCCAGCGGTTTGTTCCTTACATGGAGCTTCTTCATTAAAATACTCCTAGTGCGTTCCTGTAATTTACCTTTGTTTCGAAGAAACTATAGATTTTAAAATTATTATTAAAGCCGTATTAGAGTCGGCAATTTTTGTCTCTTGCGCCTACAATGGCAATTATAATTGCACGTATTCATGCGCTCTCAATCATCTCATCCGTTCTCAATCAGCTGGCCCAATACTGCTCGCATTGCCGGCGCAATGCTAGAATGGAATCCGTATTACAGTAAGAAATTCAAGTCTTATGGTAATTAAAATTGCACGGATTCATGCGCAGTACACCGTTCTCGATCAGCTGTCGTGCATTGCCAGAAATGGGGTACGCGCCATTTTTATTGCCATTGCCGGTGCAAGTCTGGGTAGAGATCTTATTCTGTTATTTTTAAATGTTTATTAGTTGGTCGAAGCACCTATGAACAGCTAATCGTAATTTAAACTAACTGGTACTTAAATTAACAGTTCACATTCTTTATTAAGCATATGTACTGCTAATTCGTAGCAACTTTTTTGAACTGCCATTTGTAAGTAGCAGTAGCTGCTTTAACTGCTAATCAAAACGAGGTATTTTAGGCATTTCGACATTAATAACTGCTGTTCTGATTGTTGGCAATGCGCCAGCTGACCGAGAACGGTTTACTGCGCATGAAATCGTGCAATTATAATTGCCATTGCGTCGGAAATTTTTATTGCCGACTGTAATACGGCTTTTACTATTTTTGTCCTTAATTATTATTATTACGTACTACTAATGTTTTTTTTTTATTTCAAACTTGTAGTTGGCAGTACGAGTAATTTATTTTATTAATTCAAATAAAATTTGACTTTTAAATCTAGCACATTCTTAAGACTTTTAAGTTGAGTTTTACCTTTTCGAATTATACCGAATTAAAAAAAAAGTAAATTATAGGAACGTACTAGGAGTGTTTTAATGAAGATGGTCAATTCATTCATGGTCAAATCATAAGCGAAATTTATTTTTGGACATCTCTTCGAACAACGCCAGGAAAAAATAATAACCGAACAGCAAAATTTTAGATTTTTTAAATATTTTGAGAGCCTCTGATTTATTTTTGAGTTTTTTTTTTGTGGGATATCAACTACGCCACTTTGCCCCAATTTAACCAACTTTGTAGCTCTTACCTTTACACCCTGTATAATTAAATTGTTTAAATTGCTTGTGTGGACTAGGTGGCGATTTTCAGGTATTATTTTGTCATATTTCCCCCTTGCAGCAGTAAAGTTAAGATTGTGTTTATTGTTAGACTTTATATTATTTTACGCATAGTAATTACTCTGTGATAGACCTTTTTAGTGTGTCAACTTATGTGTCTTTTAAAAATGTTTCTTCTAAAATAGAATGCTTGCATAAATAATAAATTATTGTTATAAATAATATTTCCAAAATATTCTCACTTGTAATCTCCCTAGTGCTTGGAGTATTCCGGAAACATTCGTAAGCGAGAAAAAATGTCCGGTTATTAATTCAAGCACGTGAGGGATTCAGTAAGAAAATTACACACCCAAAACGTCAATTTTCATCATTATTTTGACATAAAAATTTCCCCTTATTAATATCGTCCAGGTATATACAACGTGTCCAAGATAAGGAGGGCCAGTACATGGATCTCGGAAACCGTAAGAGATACGAAGTCGGTTAAATGGAGGTAAAGTTGCGCCTTTACGTGCCTAATAATATGCCGTTTAGAAAGTTTTAAAATTCCGAGTAGTTCCGGAGATATCAGGAAAAAAACGAAATTCTGAAAAATCGTTTTATTGTTTTCCTGGGTTTTTTTGAGATCGAAATTCTAAAGTAAATTGCACTTTTGCATTGCCACTTTCTCCGCTGTATCTAACAGCGTTAATTGTTTTGTAATCCGACGAGTAGTCTTCGAAGGGCCATTATCAACTTTCTTTTTTTAAATACGGTCCTGTTTTCCTGATATTGGAATTTGAGAGCTTTTTTTCTCCCGAATGCAACGATGTATAACACATTGTAGTTTAATGACGTTTCGAGGGTTTTTTGTACAACATCAGGAAATTTTGGGATACGGCCCTGTATGTTTCCTAATTTTTGTAAATAATATTAAGCTCTAAATTTTTTACTTAATATGTTGGACTAGTTCAATAAATAACAAATAATTTAATAATAAACCACAAATAAGTGAACAAAAATCATTCCAAAACAGTAATAAAACGAACAACGAAAAAAGTAAGGAACTACATAATAATCAGGTGTTCCAAATGATTTCCGTTATTCTCTAAGCACAAATAACATCTTCTAACTGCTACATAACAGTTTTTTTGAGATAAAATAAAACATGCGATAGAATATCAAACTTTTCAGCATTTGTAAATTTATGTTCCATATTTTCTGGAAAATAGAAAACCTCTTAAAACGCTCTCAAACAATCACAATGGGAATGTCAAGTGAAACAATTCACGCGTCACGAACTTAATTTTTTTGTTTCAAGCGCCTACTTTTCTTTTAAATCCCGAATCAACAGAAGTTTGAAATAATGTTTCTGTATTTTGTTCACTTATTTGTGGTTTATTATTAAATTATTTGTTATTTATTGAACTAGTCCAACATAAGTAAAAATTTAGAGCTTATGAGATATTATTTATAAAATTAGGAGAAATACAGGACCGTATCCCAAAATTTCCTGATGTTGTTCAAAAACCCCTCGAAACGTCATTAAACCACAATGTGTCATACATCGTTGCATTCGGGAGAAAAAAGCTCTCAAATTCCAATATCAGGAAAACAGGACAGGACAGGACAGGATTTTAAAAAAGAAATTGATAATGGCCCTTCGAAGACGACTCGTCGGATTACGAAACAATTAACGCTGTTATAGAGCGGAAAAAGTGGCAATCTTAAAAAACCCAGGGAAACAATAAAACGATTTTTCAGATTTTCGGGGTTTTCCGGATATCTCCGGAACTACTCGGAATTTTAAAACTTTCTAAACGGCATATTATTAGGCACGTAAATGCGCAACTTTGCCTCAATTTAACCGACTTCGTATCTCTTACGGTTTCCGAGAGCCCTGTACTCGCCCTCCTTATCTTGGACACGTTTTATACCCTGGAGGATGAATATTTTCGGAAATATTTTGGGTTTCCATGGTAACCAAACAAAAAACAATTCTCTGATTGGCTTAAAACGCCGGGTGTGACATTTTCTATGAAAACAAATATTCCGAATGTTTTATCACTAATCGAACCGAGCCAAAGCCTAGCCAAAAAGAACAAAATGTTAATTGAACACCTTTTTGCAAATTTCCGGCATTACTCATTTGTAAAAAGTGGGGCTCAAAAAGGCTTTAAATGACACATAAGCCCGTTGTATAATGAATTATTAGTGCCATTTTTTTGTGTACATATTTGCCTCTTTCTATTTTAGTATCCCTCCAGTGGGAGAAAAATGTGCCCAATATAAAGAGCACAAATGCCACACGTGTGGATATGAAACGGAGAAGAAACTGAATTTAAATAAGCATCTTTTGCGGCACAAAAATTATTTTTTTAAGTGCCCCTCATGTGATTACCAGACACGTAGGAAGGACTCGTTGACGTCACATATGTTACGGCATAAAAATAAAGAAGAAACTGAGGTGTTTAAGTGCGACAAATGTGACTTTGAAACAATTCACAAAAGAAGCATACAGAGACACCTCGTTCGACACGGGAATCACGAAAAGCTTAATTTCTATAAATATAATTTTAATTACTCAACCAATCAGAAGGCAACTTTAAATCGACACAAGCTTCCTCATAAAGATCTGAAGAAAATTGAAATTGTTAACCGCGATAAATTGGATTCCGGGACAAGTTGCAGTGCAAGTTTAAAAGGCAATTACCGAAATAACAAACCTGAAGATGATAATTTACTTAAATGTAACGAATGTAAATATCAAACACGTAAAAAAGACTTATTAACGTCACATCTGTTACGGCATAAAAACAAAGAAGGCTTTAAGGTCTTTAAGTGCAATAAATGTAACTTTGAAACGGTTTACAGGAGAAGTATACAGAGACATATGCTTCGACACGGGAATCTTGAAAAGGCTAAGTTCTTTAAATGCAATGAATGTGACTATGTAACACGTAAAGAAGACTTATTAAGGTCGCATCTGTTGCGGCATAAAAATAAGCAAGACACTAACGTGTTCAAGTGCGATCAATGCGATTTTGACACAATTCACAGAAGAAGTATGCGTAGACACCTCCTTCGACACGAGAATTATGATAAAGTTAAATTCTTCAAATGTAATGAATGCCCTTACAAAATTATTCACAAAGGAAGTTTAAACAGACACAAACTCGTTCATAAAGATCTTGAAAGGTTTCAATGTGACAAATCTGAGTTTAAAACTTTTTACAGTTCGTGTTTGAAAGGACAGCGACTTAAATCCGAAGAAGAAGTTAGCGTACTTAAATGTAATCCTAAAAAAGTCGATGTTTTTAAATGTAATGATTGTTCTTACAAAACTAATAGGAAGGGAAGTTTAAATAGACACAATCTCCTTCATAAAGATCTTAAGGAAGTCGAAATATTTAATTGCGATAAATGCGACTTTAAAACGGTTCACAAAAGAAGTATACAGAGGCACATTCTTCGACATGGGAACCAAGTTCATTTATTTAAATGTAATTTGAATGACCAGACTAGTTTAAATGGAGACGAGCATGAAGATCTTAAGGAGGTGGAAATGTTCAGTTGCATTAAATGTGAGTTTAAAACAGTACACAAAAGAAGTATACAGAGACATCTCCTCCGACACGGAAGTCCTGAAAAAGTTCATTTCTTTAAATGTAATGAATGTTCTTACAAAACCAATCAGAAGGGAAGTTTAAATAGACACAAACTACTTCATATAGATCCAACTGAAGTAGACATGTTCCAATGTGATAAATGTGATTTTAAAACAATCCACACTAAAAGTGTGAAACGTCACCTCAACCGGCATAAAAATCCGGAAGAACTTATTTTATTTAAATGCAACAAATGTGAATATCAAACGCATAGGAAGTACGACTTAAAAAGGCACCAGCTAGTGCACCAGCAACCCACCAACGTCCCGTAGTGATAAATGTGACTATTAAATTATTCACAATAAGAGTATCAAAAGACACTAGTGTAAAAAATAAGAACAACATTTCTTAGTTTAGATAAGTATTAATTAGTATACAGGGTGTTATGGAAATGACGTATTATATTTAAACCGGCAATTCCTGAGATGAAAACAATTTGAAGAGAAATATCCAAAAATGGCGCTTTAATTTAATATGCCCTGTACATGACCTTATGTCAAACCAAAAATTACCACGTGGTGCCCCTGCCAGGAAGGTAAACAAAAGGACATATGGCAAAAAACGTAAGTGAATCTTGAACAGTGTTGTCATATCTTCAGGGTAAACTCTTTAGAAAATCAACAAACGATTGACAGATTTCAAGTTGTTTATTTTTCAGGATACATTATTATAAATTTTTACGTTCAGTTCAGTTCACTGGGAAACAATCTCCGATTTATAAACTTGAACTGACTCGAACAAACCACCGCGGAGTTTATAATGGTCAGGTATGTTCTCACTTGTTCAATTCGAACCACACCCGTCGGATCTGAACAAATGCCACTTTACCCTTTAGAAGAAAAAAATGCAATTTTATTTACCTTTTCGGCCTTATTTAAAACCAACTTAATTTATAAAAAAAACACCAAGTAACCGAACAATAACCGTCACAAAACGCCAAAACAAAGTCACATAAAGTCACATCGCGCATCTGGTGACCACTAAATACCATTCAATCTGAATTAATATTTTAAAGTGCTATCGTGTAGACAGAAATACGCCCTTATTGTATAAAATTTTATCAGCTGGTAGTCTCGGAAATAATATAATTCTTTCATACAATGGTATTCGACATCTCAAAATGTTGAAACTAACCTTTGAACCTGTTCCTTCACGTGTCTGTTGTCTATCTAAAAATACAGCGTTGCCACTTTCGATGTTTTATAAGGTTATATTCATAAACTGCCTAATTTCCTTCTATAATATTATTTTCCTGTATAATTTATTATAGTCTCGGAAATGGCAACCGCGCTGGCTCTACTATCGGAGAGTTCTCGGAACGAAAATCTAGTGGTGGACTAGACCGACTAGACCATTTATTTGAAAGGGTAGTTCCTGTCAATTGTTAACATAATTGTTTCATTTTATCTTTAGTAAAGGGTTAATGGCCCATAGAAATTAGCGTTTTTATTATTTCTATTGCGAAATGATTAAGTGCTCTTGTTCTGTGTATGCGGTAGTGTTATTTTAAAGTGTAATTAGACGTTAGTGTTTAGTGCCTTCGCGTAATCTGATAATAGGTGCATATCTTCAAAAAAACTAATTTGTAACTCGTGGTTTCTTTAAGTGATCTAGTGCAATTTGTTCTGTTTCACTGTGTTTTTTTTTTCTTTCGACTTTATGCCGGTTATATTCCGAGATTGGAAATAAGAGGCCGAATGCGATTTAGTGATAAGCTTATTATGCACTCCCACACTATCATCAGGACACGTGATGAGCATAAAGTTTTTCTCATAGAAAAAAGAACTGAAGGTGTCTGTGCCCTGGATTCCTTAATCGCGTTCTGGACTTACATTCTAAGTAAGCTAAATATTTATTTTTATAAGAAACTAAAGTTTTACACTTTTAAACAGTGTGGCAACATTGTGCCCGAACATCTGTTGCTTACCCAGGTGGGCAATGTAATATGTTCATATATGAATGTGCCGAGGAGTTGTGTGTGGGTTTAGGGGAGAATTACCCCACTTTTTAAACGTTCGATTTAAAAAAAAAATATGTAGCGCCCATTTAAATATAATACGTCATTTCCATAACACCCTGTATACAGGGTGATTCACAGTCTATGGTATATGGAAATCGCTATTTTCTCCAATATTTTCAGCAGTGCGGCGTTTTTCTGTATCTTCGGCACCATTTATCCAAATTCAATCAACTTAGGATTGGTTGAAAGATAATTTTACACTTTTACACTTATTAAATATCCGACTTTGATCGTGATTGCTAGTACACACTTCGTCTTGTAGAGAGCGCTGTTTACCCATGATTTTGTTTTTTACATTTTCTTAATAAAATTAAATAGCATAATATATTGTTTTATTACTGCGTTTATAGAGGACAAAAATGGTTACATTTTGGCGCAAACCGTAATTCGATATCTTTATTCCTTCTCGAGTTATTTACAAATAACCGTTTTATTCTAAAAAAAATAATGTTAGGTTTGTGGTGTGGTGTGGTGATAAGCAGGCTTATCATGATATCCATGGAAACATAATTAAGTTAATTTGATATTATTTGAGTATTTAAAAGTTTGTTTATTATTTAAAAAATAACAAAGTTAGTTTGATTACCTTTAAAATTTTCAATTTAATTTTTTTTTAGTTTTGATGTTGCTTTGCATCAACTTATTTCTATTTTGGACAAGGTGTGAGAATAGACCAACGAGCAAACCTTAACAAATAATACAACAAAAAATTATATCCTAGCTAGTATTCAAATGCTTGCCAACTATTGCGCGTTACTTGAAGCTCTATCAGTCTAATTTTTTTTTAAATGAAATTTAAAAAAAAATAAAAATTTGTAGTATCCAAAAATAAAATAAAAGATTACAATTGAAATGTCATATCAAATTTTTTTTTGAGTCGCCCTGTATAAATGAAAATAGTTTTTAAAAATGCAATTCTAAAAATTAAAGTCGACGGTCCGAGTCTTTTTTCGAAAAAGTAAAGGTTGAATATATTCAAACCTATTTCTCCTCACTATATAAAACACACCGTAGTTTATTGGTATTCAGTTTGACAATGTAGTAGTAGGTACTAGGAAACTGCAGTCAATTCCGCGTCTACACCAAATCAACAAAATCATCCAACAAAACAGAAACACAACAAAGTTTTTCTTTCTGGAAACAAAACAAAACGTCCACACTGGCGATACAAAATGTCAATAAAAGTCTATGTCAAGGCATCTTTTAACGTACTTTTGGGTATCCATTTGGATACGCACTCCGCATGCCTTTTATTTGGATACCCAGTAAACATCAAATGGATCAGAAATTTTTGAATTACAGTACGTTTCACGAAATTTGGATACGACTTAATGATTTCCGGGGTCGGTCCCATTGTGTCGACAAGAGCTTGGCAAGAAACAAGTGAAGTATGAAGGGGCGGACTAAGGAAAACAAGTAATGATATGATTATATTAATGTAATCAAATGAAATAACTTTTTTTTAAATATTACTAGTCATATTTATTTACATTTATAATGTCATTATATAGATAGTTCTGTTTCGCTATCGCTATCCTCATCAAAATTAATTATAATTTGATTTATTATACGATCCAGAGTAATATACGAATTTTCTACAGTTATTACGTGACGGACTGAATTTTTCCAACTACCTGGGGGAATATCATTAAAGCATTTTCGTATTAATTCTACAACGCTAGAACTTAAAGTCGGAGAAATATTTTCAGACCTAACCAGTGATTTTAACTGGTGCCACATAATATGCTCTATGGGGTTAAAAATGCAATAATAGGGTGGGAGCCGTAGCACTGTATGTCCAATTTCTTCTGCCAATGTGTCTCAAGCATATAATTTTTTATACAAAATGTCTTTAGAACTTCTAAAAGATCACTTTTTTTATAACTTTCTTCAAAATATATATCATTCGCCGCCATGTAGTTCTGAATCTCCAATTTTGTATTATTTGAGCTTGGAGCTTTATGTAATTGGCGACTGTGATAGCTCGCATTGTCCATTACTATCACGCTATTCTGAGGAATGTTTGGTAAAAGACAATTCTTGAACCATTCCTCAAAAACTAACAAATTTTACCACAAAAAGATATTTAAATATAAATTAAGCAACCTAACCTACCTGATGTGCCTATATTTAATTATAATTATTACAATCCGGTCCTTTCCACATAATAATAACAAATGTATTGTTATAAATAATGGGATGGCCCCAGGTACTTTTACTGCAGTCATTAAGTTATATCCACTTTTCGTGAAACAATCTTTACCTAAAATTCCAACCCACATATTAAATCCAAACCGATGTTGGTGTCTGGACTCTTTGTATAAATGCAGATTTTCTTTGGACCAATAACGAACATCAACAGAAGTTTGAAATAATGTATCTGTATTTTGTTCACTTATTTGTGGTTTATTATTAAATTATTTGTTATTTATTGAACTAGTCCAACATAAGTAAAAATTTAGAGCTTACTTATTACATATTATTTATAAAATTAGGAGAAATACAGGACCGTATCCCAAAATCTCCTGATGTTGTTCAAAAAACCATCGAAACGTCATTAAACCACAATGTGTCATACATCGTTGCATTCGGAAGAAAAAGGGCTCTCAAATTCCAATATCAGGGAAACAGGACCGTATTAAAAAAAATAAAGTTGATAACGGCCCTTCGAAGACGACTCGTCGGATTACAACACAAGTAACGCTGTGAGATAGAGCGGAAAAAGTGGCAATGTAAAAGTGCAATTTACTTTAGAATTCCATCTCAAAAAAACCCAGGAAAAAATAAAACGATTTTTCAGAATTTCTGTGTTTTCCGGATATCTCCGGAATTAGGTACTCGGAATTTTAAAACTTTCTAAACGGCATATTAGTAGGCACGTAAATGCGCAACTTCACCTCCATTTAACCGACTTCGTATCTCTTACGGCTTCCGAGATCCCTGTACTGGCCCTCCTTATCTTGGACACGGTGTATATGAAATATTTTCACTGTACTCGACCATGAAGTCATTATTTTGTGATTTTCATGTCTCTAACAGATCATTTCCTTTTTGGCCGTTTTTTTTTTAATCTGCCTCACCGTGCACTGTAGTGATATTGTCGAAAGTATCGCCACTGTAGGAACAACTCTCATTGTTTTGGGTACTCGGAGATAATAATGATCTAGTAAATAAATCCTATAAACTACATATTGATATATTTGTCTCTTTTTATTTTAGTATGTCCCCAGTGAGAAAACAATATGGCGAATATAAAAGGTGCAAGTGTCACGTGTGTGGATATCAAACGAATTCGAAAAGTAATTTGAACAAACACGTTTTGCGGCATAAAAATCCGGAAGAAATCGATTGTTTCCGATGTCATCAATGCGAATATCAATCTCGTCGGAAAGACCACCTAAAAAGACACCTCGTAAGACATAAAAACATAGAGGAAGACAATACTTATAAATGTAGTGAATGTTCCTATCAAACCATTGACAAGGAGCAATTGAAAAGGCATCAACTCTGCCATAAATATTATCTACCTAGAATCGAAGTAAATGTGTTAAAGTGCACTAAATGCGATTTCACGACAATTAGCGACGAATCTTTAAGGGACCACCGTAAACAGCATAAAAATCCTGATAGAAGAAAGTATACTAAATGTAATCAATGCGAATATCGAACGCGTAGAAAAATTGATTTGAAGAGACATCAGTTACGGCATATTAATAAAGAAGAAGCGGATTTATTTATGTGTGATAAATGTGACTTTAATACAATTCACAAAAGAAGTCTTGATAGGCATCTCCTTCGGCACGAGAATCCTGATGCTTTGATTACATGATCATAGGCGCCGGCAGAATATTTTTCAAGGGGTGACGTAGTAGCCTAAGTCCGTGTCCACAACGGCGCTCCGACCCTCGCTCATCGCTTTGGACCATAGCACGGCACAGCCGTCGCTTGAGCTTCGCACACTAGTCCCTCGACATCGGCCCGGTATGGTAGCTCAGTAAACAGAACTACCGCATTCGGCCGTGGCGACCCGGGTTCGATTCCCGATTGGTGTACGTCAGTACACAAAATTTTAGTAGGCAAGAATGCAGCATGTTGCTAGTTTAGTTCTGAATAAGACCCACTGCCTAGAGCGGATAATCGTACTCCTTTGGGGACTGATGGACAGACTGGGGGCATGCGCGTGGTTCGGATCCCACGTCAAAAGCTGATATTTCCCAGACGTTAAACAAAAGGGATACAACAAGCCGTTCGGCTGCAGTATAATGGCAACATGTCAGCCCTCATTCAACCAACCAACCAACCCTCGACATCGAGATATAAACATGGACTGTGCATTGTTATCTTCTTCCGATGAAGACGATATTATTTTAGACTATAATATAACAAAGTGGTATTACTTTAGGGTATATTACATAAATTACGTTGAGCATTTGACGTAAAATGGGGAATTCAATTAATATACAGGACGTCACATGAAAAAAAAACCTTTAAACATGGTCGGATTTATCACTAGGAGCTAGCCTAGGGCCTCGTATTTAAAGGGGCTTCGAAAATAACAAAAAAATAACAAAGTTTAAAATAAAAAATACGATTTTAAATTGACAAATTATATCTCGATGTCGAGAGACAAACTGACCGACAGGCAAGGCAATGAGCGAAGGTCGGAGCGCCGTTGTGGACACTACTGTGCGGTGCTATGGTACCAGGCTATAAGCGAGGGCGAGGGTCGGCGCTCCATTGAGGACATACACTAAGATAGCTCGGTCCAACACCTGTTATCTGTCAGTTTGTTAGGAGATTTTAATTTGTGCTCACAGGTAAAATTTTTAGCTTTGCTTTCGGTGAATACTAGCTGACCCTCTTAAACTGCGTTCCAGGCATGAAGGCCTATTGCCTTGCCCTAGCTACGGTGCTGTGGACACCTACGACAGTGTTCAATTTAAATATTACCGACTAGGATGCCCTCGGGTAGAAATTGGATTGGCCCTATTGTTAAACGTTCACCTTAGTTTATTATTAATAGAGACTTGATTGATGCCATCAGCGTCAACGTATACATATAAATTGACATTTGCTCAATTTTGTTACTTTTTATCGAAAATTTGTTGTTTCCTTTAATATATTAATATCCTGTGTAGTGTTGGGAAAATTCGATGATTTTAATAATCGAGTACTTGATTCTCGAGCGATTTTAATAATCGAGTGAATCGCTTGAAATTCCAATTCACCATGAACACCATGACGTCACCGACTGCTCCACCGGCAGCTTAGCCCTTTACATGTGATCAGGTAGAGTATTTAGCAGGCACGTAACTACGGGTGGGCACAGGTTTAGCTAAAAAATTGTAGTAGCCACCAAAATAATTCCAGAAATTTATTTATTTGTGAATAATGAATTTTTACCACGTGTCTCGATACCAAACAAAAAAAACTGCAAAAAATCACCCAAATATATATTTATTGTTCGGGTTTATATGGTGCTTTTTTAACCCGAACAAAAAGTATTACCAAGAGTTATTTTTCTTCACATCTTTCTCAATCTACGAGCATAATAAGTAGATATTTAAAATGTTTGTCAAATTCTTTCACTTTAAATTATCAGGTGCCCACTGTGTGCCCTTCAAAAATTTAGGCTTAGTTACGCGACTGGCAAAATAAGAAAATTGGTTATTATTTTTTTAAATTCATGTTTATAGTTACCTAAAAGTTCCTGTTTAAATTTAAAAATGTTTACTTTTGGTTACCAAAAAATTTGTCGATACCTATGTTTTCTTAACTATTTTGCTCGTTTTCTTATTTTCCATTAACATTTTCTATAATGTATGTTATTTTTAAGAAGTCTTCTTGAGTTTAATAATAAAAAGTTCCTGTTTAGATTTAAAAATGTTTACTATAAGTTTACCAACGAATTTTTCTATACCAGGTGTCAATTTAAAAACTTCCCACCCTTAATATCTTTCTTGCAGTTAAAAATATGAAAAATCGGAAAGACACGTCAATGTTATTTGTAAGGGGGACACTTGAAATGAATATTTTTAGCCTTGTTGTTTCAAGCCCCTAGGAGAACCCTATGCAGATTCTGTGAAGAGGAAAAGGAAACGCCAGTCCATGTCTTATGCCAATGTGAAGGCCTGACAAGACTAAGATTCCTATGTTTAGGCGAAGAAAAGCCAAATGCATCCAACTATATGCAGGAGCCATTGTCAAAAAGCTAATGAGTCTAATAAAAAAAGACACTCTAATCAAACGGAGTCTCCACAATAGATCTGAAAAGGTCGCGGTGGACAAGGTCGGACGACCAGCTCCAGTATAATCTAATCTAATCTAATCTAGCCCCTAGGAGGGGTAGATGTCACCCTTAGAATCTGAAATGGGAATGGGGGTCAAGTGGCACATCGTTTGAATCAATCAATTCTCGTTTCTGTGGTATCCTACTTTGTTGCGTTTTGTCCACAGGTTTCCGAATAATCGCGTTTCAAAGTTGCAGAAACAATTAAACTTGCCTGCATTGAGATTTTGGTTTTCAGGTTAGTGTTTACAAAAAAATTACTGCATTGGGTCTCCTTGTAGTACAAATGATTAGAAGATTAGGTGGCACCGTTAAAATCGTTGAATGACCGGAAGAGAATGTAGTTTCCACAATTGATTTCTTATTTATTGATTATTTTACTTCGACATAAATAACTTTTTATTGGCGGAAGAGAAATTTCCACAATAAAACATGGGATCTACTTACGCACTATCTTATAAGTTGTTCAAAATGTTGTCCATTTTCTTGTAAACAATAATAAAGTCTATTCTCGAACTCGTCCCTAACATTTCGGAAAACTTCACCGGGAATTGACCGGCATTCTGCTGCAATTCGCCTTTTAAGATCATCAATATCAGCAGGTTGTGTTTTATAAACAATGTATTTGAGATGTCCCCAAAGAAAGAAGTCTAAGGGTGTTAAATCCGGTGATCTTGGAGCCCATTCAATTGGTCCCCTTCTGCCAATTCACCTATCCGGGAATCTCTCGTTTAACCACTGTCGGACCGGAAGAAAATAATGAGGTGGAGCACCGTCCTGCTGGAATGTTAACAAATCCTCCTGTAAAACTGAATTACCCTCTGCATCAATTTGAGTTTCTAGCTCATGGGTGATAAGACGATCAATAGTCTCTTCAAGCATATTAAGGTACAGATCACCTGTCAAGTTTCCATCAATAAATAAAGGACCAATAATGGCATTTCCAAGAATACCAGCCCAAACATTAACTTTTTGGGGATATTGTGTATGTCCTTCTCGAAAAATATGCGGGTTTTGGTCACTCCAATATCGACACTTTTGTTTGTTAACATTTCCATTTAGAAAAAATGAACATTCATCATATTCGGCAGAATATTAGGGATGGCGTTGACTTGGCGACTCATGAATTCACAAAACTCTATTATTCTATCAAAATCATCGTCATATAGTTCTTGAAGTATCTGCATTTTGTATGGATGGAGTTTATGCATTTTCAGTGCTTTTCTTAGTCTCGTGTGATATTCCTGTCTCTTCTGCTACTGTCCGCAAGGTCCTGGTGGGCTCTGCAGCAAATAATCCCAAAACCTCAATTTGAGCTCCCTCATTTATCACTCGTAGGTTATTCCTTTTTCTATTACTCACCGAACCAGTTTCGGAGAACTTTGCCACCAAATCCAGCACATATCTGTGACTTACATCACGATTTCGATTTCTTTCATTGAAAACCAATGCCGTCCTTCGTGCGCACTTTCCAACCTCTCCATAAATGAAAATAATTGCAGTTCTTTCTTGAAGAGAATAAACCATTCTCACACTCTATGCACTTAATAAAAGCTATCAGTGAACAGCCCAACAAGCAAAAGCGAATTAACAATAATATTCATGTGTTGGCTACATCCATTAAATTTGTTGACCATTTTTTTTGGGTTAAAAAACAACGTATTTTAAGAATGTGTTGATGGAATAGCAAGGCCTTTTGTGGCATTTCAGTGATAAGGAATCGAATGAACCCAAATTAACTAGACAGGTACTCGTAGTGCCATCGAAATTTTATTACATTACTTTTGATGTAAATTTGTCGAAGTTACTTTGCCAATCCCCACATAAAGTTTAAAACCGTGCCACCCAGGGCGTAGCGTGGGGGAGGCAAGGGAGGGTCATGCTCCCTCTGGAAGTTGCCACTTATTGGAATTTGATAAAAAAACATTAATGTTTACGATGTTTTGTGGTTATTAGTATTTCGCCCTCCCCTAGGAAAATGTCTGGCTTCACCCATGGTGCCATCTAATCTTCTAATCATTTGTACTACAAGGAGACCCAATGCAGTAATTTTTTTGTAAATACTAACCTGAAAACCTAAATCTCAATGCAGGCAAGTTTAATTGTTTCTGCAACTTTGAAACGCGATTATTCGGAAACCTGTGGACAAAACGCAACAAAGTAGGATACCACAGAAACGAGAATTGAACGCCCCTTCAAACGATGTGCCACTTGACCCCATTCCCATTTCAGATTCTAAGGGTTACATCTACCCCTCCTAGGGGCTTGAAACAACAAGGCTAAAAATATTCATTTCAAGTGTCCCCCTTACAAATAAAATTGACGTGTCTTTCCGATTTTTCATATTTTTTTTTAACTGCAAGAAAGATATTAAGGGTGGGAAGTTTTCAAATTGACACCCGGTATATTTTGTTAACCATTTTGTTCGTTTTGCTATTTTTCATTAACAATTTCTATTATTATGTTATTTTTGAGAAGTTTACTCTTGTTTATAGGAAATAAAAATTTTAAAATTATATCCTTTAATTTTTTAATATTTATAATCAGAGACCTAAACTACTCCGCTAGCTAGCCAGTTAAAACAAAACTTTACAAAATGCATGTCGCGATGACTCCGCTAAGGGATTCGGCATACTTTTTTTATATGCACCTTCTCGTTTATGTGCCTTTAAGAAATACGTATGTCGTGTACTTGCTCAGCGTCAAACTCGAACGTCGCCAATCAGATGGCGCGGCGCGTAGTCCGAAGTCGTCTATTAAGTAACCGGCAACATTTTTCGGTTTTTCGCCTGAATTTATAACTAGAGTATTTCCTATCGAGCGAAAAACTGTTCGAATATACGAGCAGTTTTTTAACTCGATCACACTACAGCGGTATATTTCCGCCGGCGTCAAGCGAAGCTCGGGTAACGAGTGAAAGATAATAAGTGACGGCGACGGTTTTCGCCTGAATAGATAACTCGAGCGGTTTTTTTAATAATCGAGCGATGTCGGTTATTTCAATAATCGAGTGATCAAGCGGTTTTTCGCTCGAGCGATCACGCGTATATTGGAAATTACTTTTAATCTATACCAGTTACAACAGTGTCTTGTGAAGTATTTTTAATTTTTATGGCTTAGACAATTATTTCGAAAAAGATTTGATGTAATATATTGACTTACCTTACAACGACACAGCATTTATATCACGAAATCTTGCAACCGCAGTACAACATTTTCCACGTTAGCGTTACATGCAGTGGCGGTTCTTCCACAGGAGCATATGCGCACGTGCACCCCCAAAACGAATAAAAAAATATTAATTTATATTCATTGAATATTATTTATCGTATAAAGTCCGACCCTCCCTAACATTTTATCGTACCGTCAATTATCGTATAAAGTCCGACCCTCCCTAATATTTTATCTTACCGTCAACCAAACTGTACATTATAGGCTCTCGGTCCGGCAACCGTGCTGCGGTCGAGGTTAATGACGATTATGACGAGACTTGCTCGCATGTGCGATTAAGTAGGCGAGCAGTTTCGCTGTAGTAGCGGGGGATAGCGGGGCTATGGCGATTTAACATGGGAAAGGCGCACAATTTAAGTGTGCGCCGTTGTCTGTTCGTGCATCAAGTTAGAAATTCGAGCGTGTATGTTTTAATATTTTAATATTATATACTTATTAAGTTAAAATGAATAGTTTGACGGTGGACTATTTAAAAAATAATTTTAGCTCTTTGAGTTTGGAGCAAAAAATTGAAGTGAAGAATGCGCGAAAACCTAAACCCGAAATTAATTTAACGCAGACCACAAAGGGTAAATATAGGAACTTTAGTAGAAAGTTTAAAAATTAAACATATGAAAAAAAAAATTATAGAGGATATTCCAAACTTTAATGAGGCTGTTATTGATCAATTTTCTACAATTAAGAACCGAAGAACGGACTTTACGTTTAAGCACTATACACTAGGGTGGAGTGAAAAATTAAAATTTCGATTTTTGGATCGCCTATATCGCTTGCTGAGAACCATAGTGGCGAAAGTGGAAATAAGTGCTTTCGAGATAATCGCCAACGAAGTTTTGATCAAAATTGGAAGTAGAAAAGTAGGTATTAAATTGGACTTTATAAAAGGAAAATTGTTTCTTAAAACTGTATCTTTGTGCTCCGAGTTTTATTCATCAATATGAAAGTACAAAAGTGGATGGGACAAATTTTGAGTATGTTTTTTCGCCATTGTGGCACAAAGATAGCATATTTTTCGTCTCAAATGTTAGTTCAACAGTGACTTAAGTAGGGAATAAAAACAAAATTATTGTTTAATAAACACTAGAAAATATTTATTTAAATAATATTCAGTCTCTTATAAAAATAATGAACAAAGTTGTCAATAACACATCGCGTCTTGTCGGATTGTCGGGTCTAAGAAATAGAGTAGTAGGTACATGCCCAGCATTTTAGTTTTTCTCGTGATTCAGATTTTCGTAGAAAGGTGCATGAACGCGGGGGATGGATCTATTTTTGACAAGAGATTGGAGGTCATCGAATTTTTTTTTTCCAATGGGTATGCTTTGAGAATAAGCGGGCAATAATTCAAAACCCTTGACGATTTTTAGAGCCGATTTCCTAGTCTTCGTCTCATTACTGACAATCACACATCGAAACTGTGTGTCGCTGTAGGAAGTTTTAAAGAAGAAGCGATCCAGGTGGTCCTTTTCAAAACGAATAATAGAAATGTTGTTGAAGTTAAATTTGTCACCATTTGAGTCCCGGTTAAATTCGTTGTTCACGGTTCCTTGATGCAAGTTTTTGAGGTCATAAAAATCACCGTGTGCCAATTCATTAACAACAAACCTTGCACCCTTTTTTTTTGCATTGTTAATAACGGTTGCATATTGGGCGGGCAAGTAAATAGGACCATTTTTAAGGGTTTTCTTGACTGCCTTTTCTATGACGGAATGACTTGCATCCCCTTCATTCTGTCCATGCCCCACCACAAGAAATTTGTGAGTAATGCTGCTGATGCTTAAATTGGCAACAGCATACAAGAAAGCGGAAATTATGAATTTGTTTTTTCCTTGTCCTCCGCAATTATCAGAATATAATACGATATCCAGTTTTTGAGAATCAGCAGCCTCCGAAATGTTTCGCAAAAAATCCAAAAGGCAGGAGCCAATTTCATTAGAACCACGTTTTCCTTCCCCTTCGTGCCAAAAGTAGCATTGAACTGGTCCCAATCCTTTTTTTTCAAGTTGGCAAACCGTAAAGTTATACGAATTCAAACGTGATTTGTAGTAAAAAGAATTGACGTCACCTTTTGGAGTTGGTAAAGCAGCTTGCAAGTCAAAGCAAACAACTTTATAATCATCGCTGATCAATGTTTTATCTAAGGTTTTTTCTTCTCTGGAAAGTTCTTTCTCTTTTATATGGGTTTTATAACTGTCATCTAAGGCTGTTTTTTCGTCCGGGTTTGAATTTTTGAATGTTTCGCAAGTTTGACATTGGTCTTTTTTGGGTGAGTGAAAAGACATGTTAAACTCAAAGAGAAAAATATGGCGGTACATGGAATATTTTCCAGTAGGAGTGTTACTTGCAGTGCACATTTGCACGTAATCTCTGTACAGATCAGAAAGATTTTTTCCTCCATCAATAAATTTTCTCTGTGTGTTTGCCCTAACATAATGGCTTTCGACTGCTGGAATTAAAGCCAGATGCTTTCTCATGCCATTTGTTATTTCTTGTGGAAGCTTATTACTGGGTTTCAGCCCACGTTTCTCCCCATCTAGAAATCCGTTGGCATTTTTAAATTTTACAGTTCTTACAAACCTTTCAGACACGCCCAAAGTACTTCTAAAAAATTTGAAGCAAACGGGAACCTGTTTATCATTTTTTTGGAAAAAATATGAGTAATTCAAGGTGCGGTTTTTTTTTCGATTTAACACCAAGCGGCGAGATAATGGCTGTATACTCTGCATGTGTCCTAAAACGTAGTTTCTCTGATCTTGCAAATCCCCCAACGCCCAAAATCTTTCAAAGAAAATTTGTCTGTCCTCTTCAGAAAATTTAGCAAGGCATTTGAACCGACATGTTTCTTCGTTGCATGCTTCAAGCATTTTTTTAGCCGCCTGCAATTTCCCAGTTTTTAGAGAACAGTATTCTTTACCTGAATTTCGAAGTTTCTTAGCCAAAGACTTTTTCCATTTAATTGGATTTCTCTTCCTTTTCTTTGAGTTTAATGTTTCGTCATCAGGTACGGTAGATTCATCGCTTGCGGAGCTCTCAGCAGAAGGACAATCCTCAGTCACGTTAAACGTGGGATCAGCATCATCGTCGTCTGTGGGATCCTCCGTGCTGTTCCTGTTTGAAGCAGAGGAACTGCTTTCAGAGCATGTGCTACAAGATGAACTGCTTGATGATGATAATGAATAATGAGAAACCGGCTGTCGATCATCTTCATAAGTTTTGACCTCTGAAAAAATGAAATATTGAAATAGAATGTCAAACATGAACTCAATGAGCCAGGCTTATAAGATTTGAGACATACTAACCATTTGCTCCAGGGTAATTATTAATAGGTTTGGTTGTTTCTTCATCGGGTTTTTCTTCGTCATAAAATTTGCTAATAGTAAAGCTAATTGTGCTTCCTTCGGTTGGGTTTTGTTCAGTTTCAGAATTCTTTTCTTCTTCTTTACTCTGGTTAGGTTTGTAAAGATTCCTTACATGGGCACTATCAATTTCCAGCTGGGGAAAGGTGGCTAGTGGAGCAACATAGGTAGATGATTTGGCAATTGTGGTAATCACGTCAAAATCTTCTTGGACATCTTGGAATTTTGCCACCTCGGAGCTGCTGCTTTCACTAATACCCACTTCATTGTGACTGGGTTGAGTAGCTTGTGACCCCAGTTCTGGATTTTTGTTACGGAATTGTTGAATTTCGTTTTGCCCAGGTACGGGTGGTCTAATGCCTAATGCAGCAAAGATTTTCTTTGAGCGTTCATTCATGTTCCTGCTACGCTTTATATCTTAAACAAATATTTCACCGAATGTTACTAGAATTGAGCTATCATAGTTTGCGTCTATACTATTACTTGGAATAGAGCAGAACAAATTATAGTCAACTTACTGTAATAAAAACTAAATTCGTAAGTAATTATAGTATTTAATTATTGTTGTAAAGATTTGAACTAATTTTCTCGAAAAAGAATCTCGTCGTCATTTTGAATTAACTAAAGCACTCATCTTTCTTAGGTATCACGGTTTCTGTTAACTTGATTGGAAATTAAATCGTATTTTAGTTTTTATCAGAGTAAAGTTGACTATAATTGAAATTTTACTTGGTGCATTTGATGGTCAATAGTGACGCTTTAATGTAATGTGAAATTCGATTTTAGAGCAATAATGGCGAATAATATTTACCGTCATTAATGCAACACTTGTGAAGAAGAAACTTAGAATAATAAGGACGAAACAGTATATTCACTAAAATTGAAATACGTTTTGTTAAAGTAGTTTAAAGCAATAATGACGAAAAATTCACCTTCGCCACCACTGTACAAAATATGAATAGAAAAAAATCATATCAATTCGTAGTAACTTACCTTTCGTCAGTAGTTTTCGTTATTATGCATTCAAATTTTATGCAACAACGACGAATCATGCGTTTCGCCACTTCACCATAAAAACCGGCTAACGTTTCACTCTAACACTTGGCACAACACTGGATTCGCCGCTAATGCGCGCAATTGTTTGAGCATTCTCTACACTGCGATAACGACGGATGGCGCCCACTGGTGACCACTTAAAGAGTTATCGTTTCGTCGATATTGTACTTAAATAAAGGCGTAATTTAGAATATTTTAGTGGTATTTTCTCATTTTTGGAATTTTTGCAGTTTCGCCACTATGGTTCTCACTGAACGATATGTTCAATAGTTGACAAGGAGGAAACTAAAATGATCCTGAAAAGATTTTTGATTAACAAAAAAATCTTCAGGTGGCGCATTGTGTTTAAAGTTTTAAGTTAAGTCAAAAATTAAAGTTTTGATTTTTTCCTCGCTTACATGTTCAATAGGTGACGAGAAGCATGCTAAAAATATCCATTAAGGGATTTTGAATAAAACAATTATTTTCAGGTGGCACATCGTGCTTAAAATTTTAAGTTCGAAGTTAAAAAATGATAAATAAACAATAATTTCTAACTAAATTTACAGTGACTTTATACAATCTTGTATAAAGTCATTGTAACTAAATCCTACTTATCGCGCCCTCTAGTATAGATGCAGCAAAATATATGTGAAACAGCTGAGCATGATCAAAGTCAGGTTTTCCCGCGATTTGCGCCGAATTAGATGCCTACTGCCTAACATAAAATTTCGTGTCGGGCTGCTAATCGTGTTTGTTCACAGTTGAGGTGGTGTTTATCTCATTTTCTTAATAATAAATATGAAAATAAGAAGCGAAACCAATTATGCTGTATTTTGTGCTCCGGAAAGGCTTAAAGACAATATGTTACCGACATACGCCGACGTTATGAGACATTATTTGTGGGTGAGAAGCGATCTTGTATGGAAATTAAACAACAAAGATCCCGCTATCGGTGAAATTTGTCAAATAGTTACCCAAGATATTGAAACTATTTGGAGGAAGGCTTCAATTCCAATAATATCTCATCAACAGGTAATTTGGTTCTTTATTTTGATCGATCTTGCTTGCTCGGTATATTACATAGTTATTTTGTATTTAATTTATTGTAGGTGATCCATTTATTGAAGACTTACTATATTAAGTATAAGAACGTCAAAAAATGCCCAAAGTCTCGAAATAACGAAAAGAAGACCGAAGAGTTTCTTGGAGTAGCAGTACAAAAACTTTTTGATATATCAGTTTGTAAATGTTATGATTATTGTAAAAGTCAATGTAAAACTAAAATTCCAATAAGTGAACGCGATTTTTTAATGGACCAAAGGAAAGAAAGAACTATGGTTATCGGAACACTGGATGTGAAAACAAATAAAATGCTAGAACAGAGACTGGAAAGAAAACGAAAGCATGTTGACAGAGAGAAGCAAAAAATGGATTAGAACTGAAAACAACTACAAATACCGAGGTTTTTGAAGATGGATCCACTTCTGAAGAGGAAAATGCTTATGCCGAAGCCTACTTTTTAGACAAGCATTCGACTTCAAAGACTAACCAGATGAGAGTTCGCTTACCTAATTTAGCTGTTGCGTACGACAGAACAGCTGTGTCCGATATGGCAGCAGCTATTATTGTTTCTGCAGTCCTTCAAGACATTGGCGTCGTAACTCCAGATAACCAAACAAAAATTATCGACAGGAGTAAATTGAGAAGGGAACGGAAGAAAACGAGAGAAAATTTACAGAACACTTCGCTACCCTTAGAACCCTTGAGTATCTTTTTTGATGATAGAAAAGATACTACTATAGTTCAAGAGAAGAAAGGAGACCGCTTCCATAGGAAAATTATAAAGGAGGAACACGTGGTTATTTTAGCGGAACCCAGTTCACTATATATGGGCCACGTGACACCAGACAGCAGTTCTGCGGAAAATATTCGAAAATGTAGGGTGAATTTTTTCAAAACAAATAACATAAACCTTAATAAACTAGTTGCAATTGGTTCGGATGGCACAGTTGTCAATACAGGGACAAAAAATGGTGTGATATCACAGTTAGAACATTTCGTAAGTCGACCATTACATTGGTTTATCTGTTTACTTCATTGCAACGAATTGCCGCTCCGTAATTTATTTCAAGAGCTGGATGGAAACACATCGGTCCCTAAGCAGTTTTCTGGCATAATTGGTCACAATCTTCAATCTTGTGAGCGCCTAAAAATTGTTGCTTTCGATGCAGTCCAACAACTCCTAGAAAACAAGGACACAGCGCTTAAGAAATATTTGCTGATGACGTCACTGCCTGTAGGCCGATGCTATCGGACCGTGCTGTTTGTCTCGAAATGCCAATTCGTATTTCCCGCTTTGTCTTGACCGCAACATTGTCAGATTGGTCCATAATTCCCGATTATTATAATTGGCATGAATTAAGTTGTATTTTTTGTTAATAATTACGCAAACTTGGTTATTAGCATAGGCCAACTATAATGTTACAGCAGAATTATTTCATTGGAAGTACTTTGAAATTAAATAAAAACATAGAATAACAATTTTTAATAAATGGGCCAGTAGACAAGCGAATCGCTAAAGTCGATCTGGCAACGTTGCACTAATCATGCACTAATTTGGCTGTCATTTGGCGGTAGTATAATTTGTTGTCGTTTCGAGGGAGTGTTTTTATAGTTCAATTAGTGCAAAATTCGAGTTTATTGCCGGTTTAAATTGTATTTTAAATAATTTGAAAATGCCGTACAAATGCTCTGTAGTTGGTTGTAAAGGTAATTACGTAAATGGGCCATCAGTGCGGGTATTTCGTTTCCCCAAAAGTGCGGCAGGACGCTTAAAATGGCAAACCGCTATTCATCGTGATAATTTTATTCCTAATTCAAACAGCAGAGTATGTGAGTGTCATTTTACAGAGCAGGATTTTATTTGGCAGATTTCTCAACAAGACACGAAAACGGGTGAGATCGTTTCATTAAAATTAAATATACCCAGATTAAAGGAAAATAGCGTACCTAGTAAATTTCCCAATTGTCCAAAATATCTTACAAAAACTTTAACGCATCGAAAAAGGAGAGAAGAAAAGCTTAGAGAACTAGATGAAATGCAATTTCAAAAAGGTATTGACGAAAGCAAACGTGAAATTTTAACACATAAACAACTTACGAATTATTACACTTTTGAAGAATTTAATAATTTGTTTATAACATTTAATTTAAAGGAAGGATGGTTTATCATCGATGAAAAAACTTGCAAGACTCTCTTTAAGATTAAGCATAATCCGGGGCCTTCTATTACATGGGCCGTTAAAATAAATAATAATTTAGAAATAAGTACATATTTATATGGGCAACCAGTAAGCGTAAAAATTGATCAACAAAAGACACCTTTTTTTTCATGTAGTTTGGATGAATTGCGAAATTTACTAGATATTATTGATTGTTCGATGAATATTCTTCCTTTAGATACTGAACAAGACAATAACTCCAATCATGACCCTAATCCCGAATGTGACAATGTTAAAAATAACACCGATATGTCAAACATTAATGAAGTTTTAAACTTTGTTTCTGATTTGCTTAAAAACTTAAAAGTAGACAATGATAGTTTAGCGCAAGCACTGCAATTTCTCTCCGAACAAGTAAAATTAAGAACTTTGCCAAAAGAACGATACAGATATTCCACTACAACTATGGTATTTTGTTCAATAGTATATACAATCAGTCCTCATGCATACAGATATTTAAGAAATCACTGGCCAATAATTTTACCCCATCCTGAAACCATCAAAGGTGTTTGTAATAATTTTTTAACGGATCCTCATATTGATGAAAAAAAAATGTTTTTGACATATGCGAGGAATATTTTCAAATATTTGAATGATCAAGACAAATATGTTTGTCTGCTAATGGACGAAATTCATATTAACCCTTATTTAGACTATAAAGGAGGAAATGTAGTGGGGGCATCAGTAAATAATAACGAATTGTTAGCAACGACTGCATACACTTTTATGATTACAAGTATTGGTTCAGATTTAAAAGAAGTTGTTCACATTGCCCCTATATCTAAAATTAACCATGAATTACTTTTCAACTTTGTGAAAACAATCATAACTCGTTTAGAGGCTATCGGATATAAAGTTTTTTGTGTTCTGAGTGACAACAATGCAATTAATGGAAAAGCCATGTCACATTTTTCACCAAAAAAGGAACTTAATATAGTGTTCCCACATCCGGTTGATGCTAAAAGACCTTTATTTTACTTGTTCGATTCTGTCCATCTGTTAAAATGTATTTTTAATGCTTGGCTAAACTCAAAACCTGATCAGACATTTACATATCCCGACTTTTTTACTGGAGAAGAAAAAGTAGCATATTTTGCCTCTCTTAAAAAACTGCATGACTTTGAACAAACCATGTTACTAAAATTTGGCTTTTCTTTAAATTTAAAAGCTCTGTATCCATCTAGCATGGAAAGACAAAATGTAAAACTGGCATTGAAAATTTTTAATCCTTTTGTAATTGAAGGCTTACAAAATTTTGATAAAGCTATTCCCAACGCGCAAGACACAGCCGATTTTTTAAAAATAATAGTAAAGTGGTGGAACATAATAAACGTCAAAACCCCATTAAAAGGAAAGCGTTTGCGTGATATTTTCCAGGAACCTATTGTAAAAGGTAAAATAGTAAACGATCCAAAACTTGACTTTTTGAAACAAATGTTGATCTGGTTAGATAACTGGAAATCAGAAACTTTTAAAAAAAAATTAACACGGCAAACTCATACAGCTTTGTCCCATACAATTTATGGCATGCTGGAAATTGTGACGTATTGTTTTCAGGAATTAAATTTAAACTATATTTTGTTAGGCAAGTTGCAAACTGATCCCTTGGAAAATCGCTTTGGAAGGTACAGACAGTTAGCCGGGGGACATTATCACATCTCAATTCGACAACTTTACGAATCTGAAAAACGGCTACGAATTCAATCAATACTGACATTAAAATCCCATAATTTTGGAGAGCTAAAAATTGAAAAATTCTATGAATCTCCTGAATGTGACGAACAGGACAGTGCTGAAGACTGTTCTAAAGAAATTGACGAAATACTAAATAATATATTGATTCTAGAATCTGATATAGACAATCTAAAACCAGAAATGCCTGTTATAACGTATTTGGGAGGATATTGCAGCCATATTGCTTTAAAGAAGCTCAAATGCAATTATTGTAAAACTTCTTTGATATGCAATAAAGAACTTATTGTTGAAGATCATTTTAATCTTATAACTAACTTAAGCAGAGGTGCTCTGCAATATCCTAGAGATCATGTAGTTGAAATGGTTATTGTTTCATATATTTTATTCCAGAAATTACTTAATGACCATGAAAATAAATTCTTAAATATTTTCTCCCAGAAGTCATTTCTGACTAAACTCGTATATCAATATATCCTTACACAAGAATTTTTAATATACTTTGATGGATGCAATACACATTCCGCAAAAATGGTCATTCATATTTTACTTAGTAGTGTTACCAACACTTTGCTCAAAAATTACTGCGGCAAAAAAAATAATCAATTAGGTAAAGGTCATAAAAGGAAATTAAATACATATTCAAAATAATTCGACATACTTACCTACAATGTTACTTTTTAACTTTAAATCTATATGTACTTAGTAATCCAATGATGAATTTCAATGAATTTTTCTCAAAATTTACTCATAAATCCTTGAGTATCTAAAGTTTTGAATAATTTGTTATCTGAGGATACACACATCCAAGACAAACTTTTTAGGATTTGGTAGTTTAATATTTGTATTATTACATATTTATCGAGATATTTATACAAAAACAACTACCTACCTACAGTGGCTAAATCATTTTACACAAAATACTTAGTTATTTTTAAAATAAATATGCCCAGATGCACTAATTTTTTTTTCTCACTTACGTTATTAACCTTTAACGCATAATTTACTTAAATACAAGTTTAAAAATTTAAATAACGATCGTCTGAAGTGTATATAAGTAATTTTAGAAGTCACGCAAAATATAAATCCCCCACAGAAGGCATATAATATTATATTGCATATTGCAATCATAGGACCACGGATGATGACGTCACAAGACAGCGCTTTGTCCTTGTTTTCTAGGAGTTGTTGTGCAGTCCCCGTAGAATTGCCCGCTGTTGATTTAAAGGGCTTAAGTAGCGATCAAAAATATCTTTGCGAGATTTGTCGCGCTATTTCAGAAGGTCAGTTACCAACGGACCTTGTAAACAGAGAACCAGGTAAGATGGCTCACTCTAGGTGGCTAACTACTGCCAATAGAATACTTCGACTTTATGTATCCACTGAAAATCCAACGGAAAATTTAATAATTTTAACAAATTTTGTAATGAAAGTTTATGCTCCTACCTGGTTTGAAGTTAAGACTTCTCCACACGTCAGAGATGCTCCAAAGCACTTGCTTGGCATGATAGAAAAGTCCGCATACTTACCGGAACATCTTAAAGAGATTGTGCACAAAGTCATTCAGAGAAATGGGTTTTACGCACATTCTGAAAATATTATAATTATCCAAGACGAAAGAAAACACATTCGAGAGCTAGCACTAAGGCGCATTATAAAGGTGAGAAAACAAACTCAGTGTCCGAAGATACGTAAATTTGAAGTACCAAAATTGAATTTCAATGCAGAAGAATACTTCAATTTAATTAGTTGGTCGGATAAATGTTTGAGTGAGCCTCCAATTACTCAACATCTGACGAATGACGAACTTGAAACGATGATAGAAACGGGCTCTGTGATGGAACTTGCCAAGTTTCCCTGTCACTCTCAAGTAGTTGAGAGACATATTAAGTTGGTAACTGAGCCTCAGCTAGCGTTTGTGGTGAAAAAGCTAGAGATGGATTTATAAGAAGTCGTCTGAAGTCGCGTTGTGATATGCCCCAATTTGAGACAAAAGGACACTTTTTTTCGAAATCTCGTGCTTCCGCGCCACCTGAAGATGATGCATAGAAAAGCTAAAACGTCGCAGATGACATTTCTTAGCCCAACGGCTTTCAATATAGATATAGGCATTAATAATATAAGAAAAAAATATATATTTTTTTATCTCTTAAGTTTTCAAGATTTTTATTAAGTTTACCGATGTGGCGCCACCTGAAGATGTAACTTAAACAAGCCCATATTTTGCAAAAAAGTTTGTCTAACCAATAGGCAGTTATTGTAAATATAGGCGCTAATAAATATTGTAAAAAATTTTTTTTGCCTTATTTCACTCCACCCTACTATACACACTAAGAAAATCTTTTCCAAAAGTTGTATTTCCTTGTGTAAAATTAAAAAATACATAAAAATATGTTTTATCTAACGCATTTTCTTATTACTTATTTACTTCTTTTCTTTCTACATTTAAAACGCCTAGAAAGTAATTGTTTGGTCGTTACACAAAAATAAAATTTTAAAAATATTTTCATCCTACTTGTGAACCCCTTCTATCATAGGTCACGAGCCGCCACTGGTTACATGCACTACGTACGCTTGCGTTCTCCCAAGGCTCCGAGCCGACTCGATCCGATGAATATCAGACTGTATCGAGACGAGATGGCTTCATCTATCCTACTGTTCAACTATCCTAATGTTCATCTGTCCTACAACCCGGGTGATGTTCGCTTAAGCTTGTATGACCTAATCCGTTGGGAACGCCTTTTCCCCCTGTTTATATGCATTTTTACTGACATGCTGTGAATTATTGTTGGATAGAGATTTAAAATATTGCTCTTAGCATCGAACGATTGAATGGTTATGTCATATTTATTTTCATATTAGAACTGTAATATTTTTGGGATTTCCTGCACCCTACCTATATAATTTTTTTTTATATAAATAGGCGGCCGGTAGTTTGGTCCACGTTTCTAACATTTTCACACAGGATTTCTTTGCCTCCATCGTTAGTTTGTTCTTCTTAAAGCCCCAACCTCATTTTTTTCCAATAAAATTTGCGATTTCTGTTCATCGAGAAACCGTCTTATGTCGCCTGACATTTGAATTAGTTAAATTTAAGTATAAAATCTTATTTAAAATGGTTAAAGCATAAAATACAGCTTCTTAAACATCAATGTGTTTCTTAACGTTTTCGTATTTTTTAACCAATTGTGAATGAGTAATGTGTAATTTCAAAATGGCGTTATTTTGAATGAGGATCGATTGTTGTGTACCGACATAACTGACAAAGTAGGAAATAAAGTGTTGTGTATTCTTTACAGTGGCGGCTCGTGACCTATGATAGAGGGGGTTCACAAGTATGGTGAAATTTTTCTAGGCGTTTTAAATGTAGAAAGAAAAAAAGTAATAACAAAATACATTAGGTAAACCATATTTTTATTTATTTTTTTATTTTACACAAGGAAATACAACTTGGAAAAAAGAAAGGTTTTCTTAGTATAGCTGTTGGATCTTAACGTCGTCGCATGCAACCCTCGTAACAATATTTATACAGTCCACTACTAATACTAGTAAAGCCATCTACGAGCTATCAAGAAATCCGAATGATGTCCAATACTACTACCGCCATTTACGAGTTATCAAGAAAACTGAATAATGTCTAATACCACTACGCCATCTACGGGCTACCAACCAGCGCAACCAAGACGAGAACACTAGTTAACTATTTTATGACGAGAACGAATCGAGCCACGAGACTGACAAGTTGCATTCTTCATATTTTCAGTATTTTTTAGTTTAAATCCTTAAATAAAATGATTTAAAATCATATCGAGTATCATTTATCGAAATACACAACATTTATCGACCCTACACAATAGTGCTTGAACGTAAAGTTCATTCTTCAGTTCTTAATTGTAGAAAATTGATCAATAACAGCCTCATTAAGTTTGGAATACCCTCTATAATTTTTTTTCCATATATTTCATTTTTAAACTTTCTTATAAAGTCCCTAGATTTATCCTTTGTGGTCTGCGTTAAATTAATTTCGGGTTTAGGTGTTCCCGTATTCTTCACTTCAATTCTTTGCTCCAAACTCAAAGAGCTAAAGTTATTTCTTAAATAATCCACCGTCAACTATTCATTTTAACTTAATAAATATATAATATTAAAATATTAGAACATACACGCTCGAATTTCTAGCTAGATGCACGAACAGCCTTTTCCATGTTAAATCGCAATAGCCCCGCTATCCCCCGCCACCTGTTACCACAGAGAAACTGCACTACTTAAAGTAATGCAGAACAAGGTGCTTAAAATAATACTGAATACACCTAGATACACTAGAAATGACACTATACACCGAGATCTCCAAATTGATACAATTTCGGAGTTTCTCGACAAACTAATCACAAAATACCATAATAAGGCGAATCTGACCAATGACGAGAAGATAGCCGCATCGCACATTCCTAAACTACCACACCACAAACACAAAATGCCTAAAGACTGGATCACTCATTAAAATCCAAACTCAAAATTATTTAAGAACTTGTTCTGCATACAATCACACGATACACAAAACACTACACTATTGTAAAAATACACCGTCTACCACACACCTACCGCCAACATGTTAGGAGCCCTTATATCTTGCTCATTTGATTAAATTGAAATGAGAAAGATACTAGAACTGACACCAAACATCATCAACAACGCCTAAAGGCTTAACCCAAAAATCATACTTATGATAGACAAAAATAACACGTCGAGTGAAAAGGAGTTAAAGGTTTCATACCTGACTCACACGGTGAGTTTAGTCGGTCGGCTCGCCTCTTGAGGCGGATCTTTTCCCTCAGAAAAGATGATGTTGGTGGAGGTATAATTTCCTCAAGTTGCTAACCCCGACACTACCTTGCAGCCGAGTCTGTATGCAGATTCTCACTGGCTGTCCAAAAAAAAATGCACTACTTAATCGCACGTGCGAGCAAGTCTCGTCTTAATCGTCATTTACCTCGACCGAGGCACGGTTGCCGGATCTATACAGAATGGTTTGACGGGATTAGGGAGGGTCGGACTTTTTTAGTTTGACGGTACGATAAAATATGAGGGAGGGTCGGACTTTATACGATAAATAATATTCAATGAATATAAATTAATATTTTTTATTCGTTTTGTTTTCGGGGTGCACGTGCGCATGTGCTCCTGTGGAAGAACCGCCACTGACTCTTTAAATTATTTCCTTTAATGATAGATATTTGTTGTAAACCAATGTTGAAAACCAGTAATTTAGAATAGGTAAATAAAATGTCAATGTCAATCGATATTTTAGAACGGATTTTAATTTTTAAGTTTTTCCGAAAAATAAAATAAAAGAAGAATAAAATACCCGAAGTTGCCGGGGAATTTAGAATTCCCAAAGTTCGAATCTAGTTTAGGCCGGGAAAGCGGGTAGCGGACCAGCAGTGAGACAAAACAATATTTCTTATTGTTACAGTAGTGAAATGGGTCGCGCACAATGGGAAACAGTTTTAGTCGAGTGGGTATGTATATTATTCATGGTTTTCTATACAAAAATGTTTCTGGCATTTAGGCTTGGTTGTACACCATTCAGTTTTCATCAAATTTACGATTATATCTATAAAATATTCATATTATTACCCATTTTCAGGTAAATTGCCTAAAATTAAACGAACCAGTGCCCGTTAATTTGAAAGTCTGGCCAACAAACTCCTAATCTTTGCCCTAAAATCGTTAAAACCTTTAACTGTCAATAATTACACAGGTCACTACTTGACTTCAGTGGCGGTTCTTCCACAGGAGCACATGCGCACGTTGACCCGCAAAACAAAATATTAATTTATATTCCCTAATATTTTATCGTACCGGCAAACCAAACTCTATATAGGCTCTCACCGTGTCGCGATCTGGCCGGCTCGCCAATCATTAAATTGATGACGAGAAATGCTCGCATATGCACTCATATAGGCGGGACATAATGCAGTTTCTCTTTAGTATCAGGTGGCGGAAGAGACAAACAGAGAGAGAAACAAAAATTAAGTTTTAACTTTAACACCCTGTATCTCAGTTAATATCAACTTTCGGATATAGGTAAGTATTATTAAATTCTAATATTTTTACGTAAGGAGTCTGTGGTTTTTCCATGTACCATTTATTAGCGGACACCCTGTATAGAGGGTGTTTCTTAATAATATGCTAATATTTAAGGAGGTTATTCTTAAGCCCATTTTCAGGAAAAAAGTTCATATGTGTTAAAGATTTTCAAAAAGTCTCCTTTTTTATTAATATCTGTGATACTGCTCTTGGTACATTGGTACACACTCTATTCATCAAGAGACATTTTGTGATGTATAACATGTTTTTTTTTTCAATTCCGACCACTGGCGTTCGTGCGGGAATTTCCCTCGGTATTTTTGAAGAAAATATGGTACGCCACTTCTTTTTTTAATAACAATTATTTTTGAAATTCTCAATCCTTGCTGAGCAAATGTCGTCTCTTGATTTTTTGTCGGTTGCGTGGATATGGCGATTTTATATGGAAAAGTCGCACAATTTTGGAGTGCGGCTTTGTCTGTTTCTTCGTGAATGTGTAGTAATTCGAGCATGGATGTTTTAATATTTTAATATTAAGTATATATTTATTCAGTTAAAATGAATAGTTGACGGTGGACTATTTAAGAAATATCTTTAGCTCTTTGAGTTTGGAGCAAAAAATTGAAGTGAAGAATGCGGAAAGACCTAAAGCCGAATCTAATTTAACGCAGACCACAAAGGGTAAATCTAGGGACTTATTAGAAAGTTTAAAAACGAAATATACGAAAAAAACTAACTGGATTTGTGGATACAGCACAACTAACCGCTTATTTTTTTTTCGTGTTCGTTGCGGAGCCTGCATGGACAAAAAATGGAATAGCCGACTCGAGGCATTTAACACAAAAAATTAAAAAACATGAAAACACTCAAACTCATAGCACTGCTCAGTTGGAGATACAGCTATTATTTAAAATAATTTCACGATACTTGTGAACCCCCTCTGTAATAGGTCACGAGCCGCCACTGCTCGACTTTTACATGGGCACTAATTATCAAGAAAATATTTAAAAATCACGTAAGAATGAGTGAACACATTTATTGAAACTTTTACAAGAACAAAATAACTGAGGAAATTATTCTGATTTTCAATCTCCAGAATTTTTGAGAACTTGGAAATAAATGCATAATTTTTATGGTTTGTCTTTTTTTCCTTAGTAAGAAATCAACAGACCCTACTCCATATGATGATCTTACCTTCATTTTTGACCTAATTTCTGAACACTACCGTTACTACTCCAACATTGAAATAAAGGACATGGCAAGTATTCACATAATTGGCCTGCCTTATCCAGACCTCATTCATTTGACTTCGTTGTTGATGCATTTGGCAATTTTCTCACTCTGTTCCCTCAATTGAGATTCATCTGAATGGCTGTACTTAAATTGAGAAACACATTGGCGAGGTAAAAACATCTCTTCGGTATGAATGCAAGTGTAGTGCATCAACAACGAAGTCAAATGAATGAGGTCTGGAGAGAGAGAAAAGAGTGAGAAAATTGGCAAATTTAACAATTTTCTCACTCTGTTCCCTCAATTCATCAGCCAGATCAGCTTTGTCGAACTTCTCCATTTCCAGTTCTCTCCTGAGTTTTTTAATTTCCTTATCTTTCTCCTGAAGCTTGGACGCCGGCGTCCGCAATATATCCTGCAAGGGACTCTTTTTGGTCGATGGGCTGTTCACAACAGTCAATGGACGACAAGATAGCGAATTTTTTTTACAGGATATATTGCGGACGCCGGCGTTCAAGCTTCAGGAGAAAGATGAGGAAATTGAACAACTGAGGAGAGAACTGGAAATGAAGAAGTTCGACAAGGCCGATCTGGCTGAATTGAGGGAGCAGAGTGAGAAAATTGCCAAATTGCCAAATTTGGAATATTTTCTCACTCTGTTCCCTCAATTGAGATTCATCTGAATGGCTGTACTTAAATTGGAACACATTGGCGAGGTAAAAACATCTCTTCGGTCATGAATACAAGTGTAGTGCATCAACAACGAATGAGGTCTGGATAAGGCAGGTCAATTATGTGAATACTTGAAATGTCCTTTATTTCAATGTTGGGGTAGTGTTCCGAAATTAGGTCAAAAATGAAGGTAAGATCATCATATGGAGTAGGGTCTGTTGATTTCGTACTAAGCAGGCAAAAAAAAGCAAAAAAAAACATAAAAATTATGCATTTATTTCCAAGTTCTCAAAAATTCTAGAGACTGAAAATCAAAATATTTTCCTCAGTTATTTTGGTCTCTTAAAAGTTTCAATAAATGTGTTTCCCTCATTCTTACGTGATTTTTAAATATTTTCTTTATAATTAGTGCCCATATAAAAGCAAAGTTTTTATCTAGATTTTATGCGCTACCTCGTACGCTTTGCTAACAATTTCACCAAGATCGGAAAGCACTTTAAAAAGTGACACCTGATTAATATTATATCTTTGTTCGGAATTTATTGGCGGCGAGTGTAATTTAGTAAATGATTAATTTTTTTTTGCTTAAACAAGTAATTTTGCTTGTCCAGCTACCTAGCAAAAATGCGTTAGAGAGTTTCTTGGCACTCTTTCAATCAAAAGACCATGCCATAATTTGTATTGAAGTACTTACAGGAAAATGATAGAGGAACGTAACTCCCAAATCCACCAACTGGGCAACCTTAAGGAAGCATACGAAAAATTCTTGGAAGAAAATAGTAAATATATGACTGAAGTGGAGACGCTCAAGTACAAAAGATCCCGAGATCACGAGGAGTTCCTGGGCCTCCTGAAGAAAGATAGAGAGGAGGCTGAGGCTAGGAAGGTAAGAAGGTTCAGGAAGTAAGAGCGGAGTATGAAGGCAGCAGCCGCCTCTCTATCTTTCTTCAGGAGGCCCAGGAACTCCTCGCGACCTCTGGATCTTTTGTACTTGAGCGTCTCCACTTCAGTAATGTATTTACTCCTTATAGAGAGAAGAGATATTATCAAAGAGAGAAATGAAATCTACGATATGCTGCAGAGGTCTGTAGAGGAAAAGAAGAAAATTCATATTGAAAAAGATAGATTACAGGTAAAGTTTGGAAATTGATTAATTTAATCAATTTACATATATTCTTTAAATTTTTAGGGAGAAAACCAGGTTTTAACTGGAGAAAGAGACGACATGTTCCGAAAACTACAGACGGATGTCGAAGAGAAAGAGAAGATCCTTCTATCGATGGTACTGAGCCAGAAAGAGACTCACAAAATTAAAAAAGAGAGGCATGAAATTCTTCAATCCCAGACGGATATAATGAAGGAAACTGAGTCGAATATTTTAAGGGCACATGAGGTAGATGTTGAATAGAAGAATAATCTGTTGAAGAGGATAGAAGATACTGAAAAAGAGAGAGATAGGATGAGAGAGGCTTATTCGACGGTGGGGGGAACGAATTCTAAATACGAGCTGGATAATATTACTTTAAGGTCAGTATCGGTAACTTTCCAGTAATATGTTCCCCGACAATAAATTCCAGTCAAAGATAATGTTAGTCAAGTTTGTAGTCCTGTAACTTTTTAAACTGTTGTCCGAACTTGGTGAAATTTTTAGCAAACTGTAGACTGGTGTCTCGGAATGTTAGCCTGGATTTTAGTTTTCCAAAAATACTGATGTTTTGATCATTATACAAGCAGAAACAAAAGTTACTTTCTACCCTTAGTTTCTTGACGCTCTGCGGAAAAATTGAGCGGTAGAATTTAGCTTCATTATGTTTTGTCTTGAAGTGTGGCCTTTTCTTAACACGATGTTTGTTAGTTCACGTCATGATCTGCTTTTTAAAAGAAGGTAAAATTTTTTAAAGAAAGTATTGCGGTTTTTCAATTTTATTCACAATTCAGAACATTACATTATTTTATCGAGTAGCATAATAGTGGAGTCGTTCCGGTTTACGAAAATCCCTTGACGAAATCGAGTATTTTTTTTCCCCAATCGATACAGTAGGATCCCCTCGACATTCTGACATGATTTGTAGGGGGCGCCGCATGCGGGGGGAGGGGGACACGCCCCGTAAATCTAACCGACAACGGATTTTCCTTGGAAATGGAAAATAACTCGGCCGGATTTGATGCTACAAAAAAAATGTGAAGGGCAAAATTAAAGAGCTTGACAGAGCGCGTAAGCTCGATATCTCAATGAGTTCGCGAGTTATCGCGATTTTCAACGGCAAAAACAATAAAATTTAATTAAACATATCTCGAGAAGGGGCGGAGTTGGGGCCTCAATTTTTCGCGAATCAACGGGTGATACCGAGTACTTTAATGGGCCCGAGGCTGGGGTTGGTGGGGCAATTAGGAGGGGAGTAATTGGAGGAAAAAATATTACATAAATGCTAATAAGTAGTTTATTCATCGAGCTACGGGGATCAGGCCGGATTCAATTTATTAATTTTTTTATCAGCTATGAGGGGGGGATTGGCGAATAATTTTTATGTTCAGAAATGCGCGCTCGGTACAAGAAATAGCCACTTTTTAATATCGCCGAAAATACTTTAAATATTATGTTCAATTTTGGTATGTGTTAATAGGATATAGAACCACAAATTTTAGTTACAAAAGTTGTTCAATTGTTCCGCCAGTGGCGTCCCTGCAAACATGTCCTCTGATATATTTTACGAAAAAGATGGTACGCCACTGACATTTTTCCATGTGGATATTTTTTCCGATTAGCCTGGTCAATTCGACATGAAAACGGTATCTTGAGTTTTTCTCGTCAGGCGCTCTTGATTAAAACCACTAAATTCATATTGAAACTCATCATTATTAACATTGATAAAATAATTAATTATAAATGTGTTTCATAAAAATTGTTGGAGTGGGCAATTCGATGCAAAGAGCATGCCCTTTAAGTAAAGGTGGCCATTTCCAAAAATTTTTATGAAACAAAATGTATAATTAATTATTTTATCAATGATGATTTTCAATATGAGTTTAGTGGTGTTAATCAAGAACGGTGCGTCTGACGAGAAAAACTCAAGAGACCGTTTTCATGTCGAATTGACCAGGCTAATCAGAAAAAATTTCCACATGGAAAAATGTCAGTAATCAAAATCAAAATTTTTCGCCAATCCCCCCTCGTAGCTGATAAAAAAATTAATAAATTGAATCCGGCCTGATCCCCGTAGCTCGATTAATAAACTACTTATTAGCATTTATGTAATATTCTTTTCCCCCAATTACTCCCCTCCTAATTGCCCCACCAACCCCAGCCTCCGGCCCATTAAAGTACTCGGTGTCACCCGTTGATTCGCGAAAAATTGATGCCCCAACTCCGCCCCTTCTCGAGATATAATTAATTAAATTTTATTGTTTTTGCAGTTGAAAATCGCGATAATTCGCGAACTCATTGAGATATCGGGATTAAGTTTGTTTGAGCTTACGCGCCCTGTCGAGCTCTTCAATTTTACCATTTACATTTTTTTGTAGCATCAAAACCGGCTGAGTTATTTTCCATTTCCCGTTGTAGGTTAGATTTACGAGGCATGCCCCCCTCCCCCCGCATGCGGCGCCCCCTACATATCATGCCAGAATGTCGAGGGGATCCTACTGTATCGATTGAAAAAAAAAATTACTCGATCTTGTCAAGGGATTTTCGTAAACCGGAACGACTCCGCTATTAGTTACATTTATATTTATCCACTGCCCCAGAACTTTTGTGTTGAAACTGATGCACATGTATTAGAGTAGGTATTTTTCAAATTACCTTAGTGTATCGGTTAAAATTGACGTTTATTTGATGACGCAGCTGGTGAGGTTTTAAACTTTTCTTGTACATCGTTTTAAAACTGCACAGCTCGCAATTAAACCAAACAACCTCTTTGGGGTCTTGATGAAGTTGTTGGTGACTTTTTAAACTTTTTTCATAAACCGATTTAAAATTACATTTATCACAGCAGAACATATCGACCTCCTGGGGATCTTTGTGACGCAGCCTGTGAGTTTCTAAACTTTTGCCGTAAAACGTTACAAAATCGCACTCGTCACATTTCAATACATTCACAGCTTCACTTTTATGTTTATTTAAAATGTGCCTGTTTATATGACATTTGTGAAAGGTCGTAAAATCACATCTGTCGCAATTAAACGTTTCAACCACTTTGGAACTTTTGTGACGCAATTGGTGCCTTGTGAGATTACTTTTTTCGATTGTTGTATACTCGCAGTCACTACATTTAAAAACGGTAATTTTTTTAACATTCTTATGTCGTAGAGCGTGTCGGTCTAAGTCACGCCTGTTACGGGCACAATAGGAACACTGTCGGCACTGCAACGAATCGGAATCGGAACAAACCCGTCCTATTTCTAAAACTTCCTGTTCAATAATAGTTTCATCCGCTTCAATTTCTCCCATATGTTTATTTTGCAATTTTCTTTTAATGTGCCGATAGAGGTGTTTTTTTAAACTACCACTGTGAACCGTTGTAAAAGAACATTTGTCGCATTTCAACGTTTCAATTTCTTTCGGGTCTTTGTGTCGTAGTTTATGCAATTTTAAACTTTTATTGTAAACGCTTTTAAAATCACATTGTTCACAGTTGAACGTTTTTAAATCCTCTCGATTTCTATGTCGCAATAGATGTACATTTAGATCGCCTTTATTTTTTGTTTGATAGTCGCAGACGTGGCATTGGTGCTTCTTATATTTGTCGCGCTTTCCTTGAGATGTGCCCCCAGACGTGCTAAAAACAAACAAAAATGTAAAAACATTAGCTTAAAGTATCATGATACAATAAACATAAGGCAAGATATCGCGCGGGGAGAGGTGTCTCTTAGCCACATCATTATGTTCACGCTTCCTCGGTTCCCCTATAATTTAAACGGCTATTTTGAAGGTTTACCGGAATCTTTTCATATTTTAGTGGTATTTGCTCAGGTATTTGTGTATTTATTAAAATAAATATCCTAATAGTCATAATATAAGGCGCTGGGTTCAGTTGTGGTGTGGGTTTAATTAATTATTAATAAAACTAATTTTCATATACAGGGTGTCCCATAACTAATGGTACACAGGAAAACTGCAGATTCCTTCGGTAAAAATACTGCAATTTGGCCATACTTAGTTTAGTTCAATAGCTGGTAATAACCGAGATCCAAGTAAAAATTTAATTTTCAATTTTCCTAAATAACTTATTTCTGAATCAATATTTTTGCACAAAATTTTGTGACTAGGGTTTTTTGGGGGAAAGGAATTTGAATTTGTTAATAATTTTCATGTAGATTATAGGGGGCGCTCTCTGCGGTACTCTGGATACATAAAAAGAAGTGTAACTTTCTTGGGCCTTAGTATAATTATGGTTTTATTTAAAAATATCAGTTTTTCCGTCATTTTTAAGCAATAAAGGTATACTTTGTAAATGCCGCTCCGACTAACCGTTTTCGAGATATTTTCAATTACAATTTCTAATGCGCCCGTTTAAATTTTGATTTTTTTGCTCCTAGTTGGCTATGACGGCATTGAAAATCAGTCAAATTCTAAAGAAATTAATGTTCTTCACATTATTTTATCATTTCCTCTATAAATAAAAATTAGTTTAAATAATCTTCGTTTGTATAATTTAAGCGCCCCTGAATGAGTATTAATAATTTTCAAATGGTAAGTGATTAAGAGTACAACTTCATACATTTCTTTAGCACTTGACCATTTTTCAATGCCGTCATAGCCAACTAGGAGTAACAACTTAAAATCCGGAGCAAAATAAAAGATCATCAATATTTCTAAAACTACAAATTTTCGGAATAGATAACCTTATACAAGCTTACCCTTGTTTTTAATGCTAAATAGAATAAATACCTACGCAATATTAAAAATAATAAAATATTATAAAAAATCTATTAAAGCAGGCTCTTTTCAACAGAGAATTCACCAAATTAAACAATAAAAGCTTCCTTATAGGAAACATTATTTTAAAGTCTGCAAACGTAATTCTTAACATAAAAACTTAAATATGTCAAACACACTTAGGTATAGGACATAATAATATATGTAATCAGCCTAGAATCTTGCATAGAATCCAAAAAGGTGATAATATACAGGGTGTTTAAGTCAAAATGAGCAAATTGACAGCGACGTCCGGTATAACCGGAAGTACCGCCATATTGAAAATATTTTAGCAGAGTTGCCCCCATCAGCATTAGCTTAATGTCCAATTTTAAAAAAATTCCTATGTATAGTATTCCATATAAGGCTTGCGGTGGTTCCCGGTGGGTCACCCTGTATGTTTTATGAACTTTCGCGCTTTAAATTGGCTCAAGACGAAACACTTATGTAAGTTTCATCATTGAATTATTTGGCCTATACTTAATACTCCGCAACTAACTTATTTTCGGCTTGAAGAGCAAATATACAGATCAGTACCCTCAGGCTACGTCTGGATCTTTTAATGTTTATAAATATAACAAATATAACTGTCCTTTGTTATTTGACAGAATAGGATTACACGTGTCATCTAGGGAAACATGTCGGAGGAATACCTTTTCTATACCAGCTTATAGAACTAACTATCCCCAAATTGCTTTATATCAAGATCATGCAGGCTATAGATTGACTTGTCGATTTTAGTAAATATCACTGAATTCACATTTTAAGCTTTCAATTCATCATAATATTTTACTCTGCGATATAAATTTCTTAGCTTACTCTTCTAATTTTCTAATTGTTATAAAATTGGACTTTGCCCGGTAATAGATAAATAAAAATATAAAATAATTTTATTATTTTACTATGTAGTGTTTTTAGTGTTGTGATTGCTCGAGCGAAAAACCGCTTGAGTACACGTTTATTGAAGTACTCGATTATTGAAATAACCGTCATCGCTCGATTATTAAAAAAACCGCTCGGGTTATAAATTCAACCGAAAATCGTCGCTTGTTACTTATTACCTATCACTCGATACCCGAGCTTCACTTGACGCCGATCGAAATTACTGCTTGGTAAAATACTGCTTGAATATTCGAGCAGTTTTTCGCTGGATAGGAAATATTATTCTAGTTATACATTCAAGCGACTAATCGAAAATCGTTGCCTTTCACTTGAAACCCTTCTCGCTCTCGATGCCGGCGCCACCCGAAATGTGCTGATTGGCGACGTTCGAGTTTGACGCTCAGAAGGCTGACACGACATACGTCTTTGTTAAAGACACATAAAGGAGAAGGTGCATGCAAAAAAATATGTCAAATCCGTTAGTGGATTCATAGCGACATGGGTTTTGTTTTGACTGGCGTCAACGGCGATTGTAAATTAAAAAAAAAATAAAGGATATAATTTTTTTAAAAATCAGAATTAACTTGTTCATCCTAAATAAAAACTCTAGACTAAACTTCTGAAACTTACAAAAACAACGCCTGGTGTTTTATCAACACATTCTTCTTAGTCATAAAATTTCAAGTGATTAATCGCTCGAGTATCAAGTACTCGATTATGGAAATCATCGATTTTTCCCAACACTAAGTATTTTAGCTTGAATCTATGTTGTATACTTATGACAGTAGTAGACGTGATACGATACGGACGCGTTTAAAAGTCTCCGGAGTTTAAAACAGTTTGACCTGCGTTTTAAAGTTTTAATTTCTCTAAATTAAGTATGGATGATAATGATGAGAAAGGAAAGCCGTCAGTAAAATTGAAAATACAAAATAGGCACACGAAAACGGAAAAACAAAGAAGCATTTCTCTAACAGGTTTAGCAAATATTTCTAAATCGGAGATAAACGAAATAATAGGTGTAAAGGCAAAACCATTGTCATCGAAGAAAGAGATAAGCACGGCAAGTAAACAAACAGTGATAGGGAGTTTTAGCGACAGTGGCGTTAGCGGCGACGTTAACTCTATCGTTAACGATGAAAACGCGTCAGTGGAAACTTATGGATTAGTATTTACACCAAAAAAATCTGTCACCAGAACTCCCCCTAATACTAACAAGACAACAAAAAACACTATTGTAAATAAAGATGACGAACAAAAAAGCAAAAGACCCCGATCCGAAGCAACACCGGAAAATGAATCGGCACACAAGCGGCAGTGCGAGGAGAATAAAACTCAAAAAATGGTGGAACAAAAGGGAGCTTCAATTACAGATGAGGACAAAAATACTCATGACTTTCAGAATGACATACCACAGTCCCAGACCTCAACCATTTCACAAAAAATTATTGAATCTTTCTTTGAAGCGTTAGATGAAATCAAAGGAGTTGTAAATAAGGCTGAGGGCGAACATAACTTCTTGTCAAAAAATAATATTACATGTCTCGAAAAATCACAGTCGGAACTATGTAAACTTTTCACGCAAATAGTTTTTAAAACTGGTGAAATAGAAAAAGAAAACCTCATCTTAAAAAATAAACTAAGGCGAAATACACACGAAAATATAACAAAGGATAGGGGAACAAACAAAACATATGCAGAAATAATGGGCGATAAAGTGATACAAAACGACATAGGCACGGAAAAATTAAGTAGAAATACTGAAAGGGAATGGACAACACCAAAAACTGAAAAGAAACTGGAAACAGTGATTAGAATTGATAATGTCGACGATCCCAAGGAAGCAATGAAAACATTTAAGCAAAAAATTGACATCAAAGATGCTGGAATGAGGTCCTTTAGAAATGTGAGGCAGACAAAAAACGGGGCTATTATTGTTGAAAGCTATGACAAAAACCAGCAAGATAAACTGAAAAATGTACTAACGAATGCTGAAAAAATAAATTTCAAAGAAAATGAAAATTTGGATCCCATGTTCATGATAACTGGAATCGAAAAAGGGTTCGCAGACAATGAATTTGTGGAGGAACTAGTAAGAATCAACTATGAAATAAGCGAGGAGCTGCAGATGTCTATTACTGAAAATATTAAAGTTATTACTAGAAGACGGTGTAGAAACCCGGCTAAGGAAAATTGGATCCTGCAAGCACCTCCGAAAAATTACAAAATGGTTCCTGAAAAGAGGGAAAGTCTTCTTCGATTTAAAGACAGTATATGTTCAAGAACACATAAATTTGGCTATATGTTTTAAGTGTGCTGGATTCGATCATGTAGCAAAGTATTGTACACAACAAGATTGCTGTTATAAATGCGCTGAAAACCATGTAGCTGCCTCATGCACCGAAGAAAACAAAAAATGTGCAAACTGCAAGAGAATGAAGTTTCAGAATATAGAGCACTCCGCTAGGGACACAAATTGCCCGGTGTATAGGCAAAAACTAAACAGATTTAGAAACAACATAAACTACGGAGAGGATTTTCAGGCAAACAACAGGTAACGAAAGAAAATTTCGAAAGTAACATTCATAATAACTCAAATACCAGCTTATTACTGCCGAGAAAGTGGTGAACATGGAGGAAGTGCAGTGTATGTACACAAAAAAATTAACTTTAGAACAAGAAACAAAATAAACAAACTTTCAGTAAAAAATGAATTTGAGTATGCGGCAATAGAATGTGACCTAAATGATTATCATATTATAGTAATATCCGTATATAGACCACCTTCTGGGAATATAAACAATTTTTTAGAAAGCATTGAAGGATTACTATCAATTTTAATTAGCGAGAATAAAAAAATTATAATTGCAGGTGACTTTAACATAGAAATGCTAAAAGAAAATAGTAATAAAACAAATTTGGTATCTTTGTTAAAGTCATTCAACTTGAAACAATCAATTTTTGAAAATACTAGAATCACACATGACTCATCTTCCTGTATTGATAACATTTTTTTAGACATAGATTATATAGAAGGTAGAGTTATAGACACATTTGTTTCCGACCATACAGCACAAAAAGTCACTTTTACGGTAGAAAATCCCAACAAAAATGAATTTTATTATAAAAGAATTTTTTCAGAGGAAAACAAATTGTTGTTCCTAAATTTACTTAAAGAACAGGACTGGGTTGAAGTGTACGACGCTGAGAGACAGGGGATAGATGCACAGTGGAATATTTTTATAACCAATTTTACTAACATTTTTAATCATTGTTTCCCAGTAACCTTAATTAAAACAGATAGGAAACGAACAGTGGTGGTGGATGAAAATGTTCGAGAGTGCAAAAACCGGTTAGATACATTGTTAATTTTGTCTAGAGCAGATATTAGTTTTAAAGAACAGTATAAAATAACCAAAAAAGAATATGATAATTTGCTAAGGGATGTAAGGTCAGAAAAGTATGAAAAACGACTAAGATCAGCGGATAATAAAAATAAATGTATGTGGAATATATGTAAGGAAATAACTGGCCTGTCTGACAAGAACTTTGATACTGGTTTTAAGGGTAATCCTGACGAAATAGCGGATCAATACAATGGCTACTGTCCATAGTTCCGGACTTATTAAAAGAATTAGAACATCGACAAATAAACTGTAAAATCAAAGAAAACAATCAGTCATTGTTTTTAAAACCAGTATCAACCAGTGAACTGTGTGAGCTTGCACATAAAATAAAAAACAAACACAGCTCCGGAATAGATGAAATACCTACTAGTATTGTAAAATCAGCAATTCCCATAAGTAAAGACGTCCTGTGTCATCTTATTAACAACTCTTTTAGGCAGGGCACTTTTCCAGAGTTACTCAAAATTGCTTTATTAAAACCTATATTTAAAAAAGGAGATCCTGAACTTATGGAAAACTATAGACCGATAAGCCTTTTGCCATCTTTTTCTAAATTGTTTGAACTAGCAATGTGTCATCGTCTATTAGATTTTATGAATAAATGTAACTTGCTCAATGGCATACAGCACGGATATCTGCCTGGCAAGTCGACACAGACTGCTATTTTTAATTTCACTAAGAAAATATTAGATTTTATTGAGAAAGGTGATCTGGCTATGGGGGTATGTTTGGATTTGTCTAGAGCATATGACTGTGTTGATCCAATATTGTTACTTAAAAAATTAGAACTGTATGGTATTAGAGGAAATGCCCTCGACTTATTTAGATCATATTTGACAGATAGACAACAGAAGGTTAAGATGACAAAGAATGGACAAACTTATTTTTCAAACTTGAGGAAGAATAAATTGGGAATTGCGCAGGGTAGTATTGCAGGTCCAGTTTTATTTATAATATTTCTCAATGACTTAAACTCCATAACCAAGACACCCAATGAAAATATAACGTGCTATGCTGATGATACCAATCTTGTTACAGGTGGGAAAAATATTGAAGAATTAAAAACAATGGGGACAGTGCTATTCAGAAACACTAACACATGGTTTATAGAAAACAAATTAATATTAAACAAGAACAAAACTAAAGTATTGCTTTTTAGGACAAGGTTATCGAATGTGGATAAACCAACTAGTATATCTTTTGGGGATTCGGATGCAGAATTTGTTGAACAAACAAAATTTTTGGGACTTCATTTAGACGAGTTTTTAAATTGGTCAAATCATATAAATTTATTAGTGCAGAGGCTAAATTCAATTTGTTATGGAATGAGAGTTGTTGGGAGATATATCAATGAAAAAAGTCTAAAAGTAATTTATTACGCAAATTTTGAATCGGTTATGAAGTATGGAATAATTTTCTGGGGTAGTAATAGTTTAACAGAAAAAGTATTTGTAGCTCAAAAAAGGGCATTAAGGGTATGGAAAAAAATGGGTTTTATTGAGAGTTGTAGGAATATTTTTAAAGACTGTGGGATTTTAACGGTATATGGATTATATATTTATGAATGTTTGATGTTTTTCGTGAAGAATAGAAGTATGTTTCAGCTTCAAACATTTCATGAATACAACACAAGGAGTTTAAACGTAAATTATCCAATACATAGGTTAACCCTAACAGAAAAAAATCCATGTTATATGTGCCTAAAATTGTTTAACAATTTGCCTAATCATATTAAAAGTATAAATAGTATAAAGTTATTTAAAATTAGAGTTAAACAGTTACTTATTACCCTGGAACCCTATTCGATTAGAGATTATTTAGTTGGGTAGTAATGGTAAATATTGTGACTTGAAATTGACGCCAGTTCTTTTTATGTGTTTATGTTTTTTTTGTACTTAGTGCAGAGGATGTATGTGACATGATTAGAAATAAAGATTATTATTATTATTATTATTATTATTATTATTATTATTATTATGAAATAGATATGTACTTACTTAAATACTTACCATTACCATGATATTATCTTCCATTTCAACTACTATCATATGCATAAAACCTTTTAAGAGCTACGTTTAATCACATGTTTAGCAAAGCAGGCACTATTTTATGTGAAAGTTTAGCCAAATATACTTTTTTCTAATCTAAAACTGGATTTGTAAAGTTAAAGGATTAGAAACGGTATGATAAAATTCCGTTAAAAAATATACTTTAATAAGAATAATAGTAATAACAATTTCAATATGAACAATTTTCAAATTTTTGCCAACATGGCAGACAATAAATAACTAAAAAACTTTATTATTAACGGCTAAAAAATAAATATTGATCAGCTGATGACTTTGATCTCTTTCTAACATGCCAAGAAGCGGCATATTTTTGAATTGAATTGGTGCAACTTAGATGGCTCTAATTGCTAATTTGGGATACTCATCTTAATACATTTGTAACAGAATTAAGAATGCTAACAACAACGTGAATCTCCATAAGCAATTTAAAAATAACTCACATCATGATGTGACAAGTAAAATTGGACTGGCTTGATATCATAGCCTCTGTTTATTGTATCATGCTAAGGTACCTAGTAAAACATATGACTTTAAACACATTCCATAATAAGTACTTATACAATTAATGAACTGTCTTTTTTGCAAAAAAAATATATATGACAACAGGTACTTACACAACTTGTTCTTGTTCCTTGTATTCTTGTTTAATGTTGACTTGTTCAAAAATAAATGCAGACCCTGTCTCAACTTCATCACCTATGCTATCAAAATTTTCACTTTTTACTAGTATTTCCTTTTGTTCTGGAAAAGTATTGTTGGATCTATAACCATATAAAAAGTGTGTTATATGGCACTTAACTAATACTTAGACATATTTAATAATAATTATAATAATAACGAAAATGAGTAGTAATTAATTTCATATTGCCATGGTACCAGAAAATGGCATTTAGGTACTTTCAATCTAGTTTATTTTAAAAGAAATTTATCAATTTCACTTACCCATTTAAAGTAGGGCCCAATATAGGCTCTGGTTTGTCTTGTTCATATGTAAAATTTTCTTCCATAAACTGCTTTTCAGATTGGCCCCAATCCGGTTCAATTTTAATCTGTCGTGTGCTCATAGTTGTATTTCCAATTGAGGCAGTCATCGGCAGATCTTTGTATTTTTCAGTCAATTCAACAAGTAAAATAGGCTCTGGTTTGTCCTGTTCATATGTAATGGTATCTTCTACATATTGCTTCTCAAATTGGACCCAATCATGTTCCATTTTTATCCCAGAGGTGTTAGTAGTTGTATTCTCAATTGAAGCAGCCATTGGCAGACCTGTGTATTCCTTTTTTCCTTCTGGACAGAACAATTTTATTACTGATTTGATCTTTAAGAAGATGTGTCATTTAATTCTCTAATGTTATTGATTTTCCCTGCTTTGCTATGATTATTGTTCAACTTTAGAATCTCTGTCGATATCCAGGTTAAGGTCTTTTATCAGAACAGTTTTCCATTACAAACTTTTCATCTAATTCTTAATAAGAATACAAATATAATTTTTTAAAACTCAAATAATTAAAGTTTGGTTTGTTGTGACAGGAGGGTTGTAGCGATTTTGAGCGGTCGAATTTGCTCAGCACGCATGACCAACGATTACTTATATAACCAGCTTATACCAGGCTCATGACCCTGATATAAGTATTCGTTGCTCATGATATTTCGAATGGCAGCAAGAAAGTAATAGGCCACGAATACTTATAAACAGTAATAGGGGTCGTTGAGTGGCGAAGAAGGAGCCGTGTCAGGGTAGCCGTCTTAAAATTTGTAAATGGGAGTTAAAGTGTATTCTTGTATTTATAAAGTATGGGACGACCACAAGACCCGGTACGGTATCGGGCCATCAATGTCACCCCCGGATTGGCCGCTTTGGACATTAGAGAACAACCACAGCCTGGAGTGTGGAGCTATTCCCGGAGGACAGTATTGATGGGGGTGTATCAGGTCAGCCCATGACATAGGCGAGTGCGGCAAAAATGGACACTGGGCGGGTAGGCGGACAACCTAACGTCGAAACTTCGTAAGCCGGACGGATCAAAATGGCATGAATTTGAGGCGAATTTGAACATCTGTTTGATTTAACGCAAAGTCCTACGGCGATGCAACCGACCCAATTTTAATTCTCCCCGTTAATATTATGAAATATTTTTATAAATAGTTGTAAGTCATAACGTAGTCCAAAGATTGAAATCTGATCCACCCAAAATTGTAATGGAAACATCATAAATAAATAAAGCTTGAGAATATAAAAATCGAAACAACTCCAAATTTCTTGAAAAGTACCTGGCTGGTCGTCATGATTACAAAGATCCACTTGATTCAAGGAGAGTTCCGATCATTCCTCGTCTAAGGTGCCGACACAACCGACCTATCACTCCTCTGAGTCCTCTGTCCCTCTGTGTGCTTTCTATTCTCTCCTTTGTGTTGAGGTGTTTTTAACCTCGCTTATTATTTTTGAATTTTCGCATTATTTTTGCCGTTTTGTGTGTAAGGTAACCTTTTTATTTGTACAAGTTTATGAGCACATTCAGAGTGTTTCCACGATCTCCGGAGAAGCAACATCCCAGTCAAAAAACCACGTGTTCAGAAAACACGTGTTCAGGATCCAGCGTGGTTTCGTCTTATGCAGCAAAAGCGATTTGGTTCAGATTACGCAAATTTTCCGCCCCAAAAAGGGCACTAGGTTTACTGGCAGTATTTTCAAAGCTGCACAGTGACTTAGCAGTGTAATTTGCGAAAAAACCAATTAAAGCCGTTGCAGTTTTGTGCTCTGTGTGACAAGTTCGATTTGCAAAAATCGGGCTTTGATCACAGAGGTGAAAGCTCAACGGTTGCGAGCAGCCAGCGCCCCCTGCCGCCCCCACACCCCAGCCGCCCCATACGCCCCCCCCCCCCCCCCCCCCGCCTCCACCGGACGTCAAAGTCACGAAATATTTTGAAAAAATTATTTTTGTGACTTCCTGGGAAGACGGGAAAAAAAGCATCACCAAAAAATTTATTTTCGCTAAAAATCATAAAATTTCAGATTTCGCCGAGATTTTCGAACATCAGAACGTCGAACATCAAAGCAGAGATCTCAAAAGCACTTCAACAAAGCTGAACACTCCACAGGCCCGGAACGCGTCCGGACCCGACCCCCTTGCGCTTCTAGCATCATTTCAGGTAAATACACTGGAACAGTAGTGTAAAATTAACTCACTACACACACACTCATTACAAGTTTTCGACACAATGTCGCCCCCAAACCCATCCCCCCCACCAGGTTTTGTTCTGCAGAAGAAAAAAAGCCACAAAACTGCCCCCCCCCTCCCCTCACGCCTTCACCAAGAAAGGTGAAGGAAAACAGAGCACCCCCCGTATCACGGCCCCACTCACAAAAAGAGAACGTTCACCGCTACAAAATGACAAAACAAACGATGACCTCCCTGAAAAGGAAAGGGACTTCCTTGTTAGACAACACGCGTCAGAGATGAGAGCGGCTGATGAAAAAAATAGGCTCCTGGAGCTTCAGATAGCCACACTCAATCAAAAAATCGACAATCAAAATGCCACGCTCCAAGAAATGTCCTCCACGCTGAGTAAGCTCACTCAGCAGCTGGACGAGCAAGCAAAAACCAAAAATCCCACCGCCTCCCCCCACAAAGCAGGGAAAAAACAAAAGCGATCCCCCTCCCCTCAGGAGGAGGACGTAATCATCTCGGAGTCAGACTCTGGCAGCGAAATGGAGCTCGACTCGTTCGCTGACAAGGAATTCCCTCCCCTAACCCCAAAGAAGCAGAGCCCACTCACCACCGCCCTCCCGTCTCTGGCATTACCTCCAAAAATGCCAAAGACTACAAAAACGGCTCTTCAAGCACATCTCAATCAAATATCACCCAAAAATGCCCTGATCTACAAAGATCCGGCATTTCAGCCACCGAAAATCCCCTCCTTGACTGACATAAAAATCACCAAGCCAGACCTGAAAACCCCAAAACCCGCCCAACCACAAAGCCCTCCATCGGGGGATTCAACCCCGATGGACAAGAACAACCATCGCCCCCCCAAAAGATACTGTTCCGATCATCATCCGATCGGAGAGTATGCCAAAATGGGCATCCCTCACCGCCGCCATGAAAGCTCAAAATCTGAGCTTCCACAAGGCAATCTCCACCGGTGCAGGGACCCAAATCACTCCCCTCACCCCAAAAGACCACAGAGGAATCACGAGGCTCTTCGAAGAACTAGGTGTAAAATACCACACCTACTTCTTAGAAGAAGAACGCCAACTGAACGTAATCATAAGGGGCCTCGACAGGCATATCCCCATTGAAGACGTTAAGAAAGATCTCCAAAGCCAGGGCTTCACCCCCACCCAAATTTACCGGATCAAGTTGGGCTTCAACAAAAGGGAATGCCCCTTGATCAAGGTACTGATCCCCAAGGATCAATCAAAAATCTATGATGTTCAATACATCACCTCCATGAGGGTTCAGGTCGAAACCCAAAACCCGACGAACAAAAGACGTATCAATCAATGCCACAAGGGCCAGAGGTTTGGCCATTCGGCGGTGAAGTGCTTCGCCAGTCCGGTGTGCCATAAGTGCGCAGGCGCACACTTCTACACCGAGTGCACGAAGCCTCGTGACACTCCAGCGAAGTGCGCAAACTGCGGCGGTCCCCATCCAGCCAGCAATGGCAACTGTCCGCGAAATCCAGGAAATAAAGCGCACAATCAACAGGAAAGGCAGGAGATCCGATCCCGAATAACCCCCCCCCCCCCCCCCCCCAGACAAGACCTCTCAGGCTACAGACAGGTAGCTACAGGGGTATCATACGCCAAAGCGGCGGCGCCCGCTCGACAGAAACCCCAAGCCCCCCCACAAAAAGCCACAGCGCCACAGACGCAAAACGTAACACTTGACGACAGACTAATCCCTTGGTCTGACACCATCAAGTATCTAGGCATCACCATAGACAAAAAGTTGACGTGGCAGACCCATATCCAAAACAAAATCACCCAGGCAAATAGCGCATTCGGCGCTATGTACCCTCTCCTTGGAAGAAAAAGCAAACTTTCGCTCAAAAACAAAGTTTTGCTTTACAAACAGGTCATTCGCCCAAAAATGCTATATGGAAATATAGCATGGTGTCAAGCGGCAAAATCCTCCAAACAGCGACTCCAAGTCGTTCAAAACAAAATCCTCAGGTCTGTTACACAAGCCCCAAGGTACATCAGGGCAGCGGCAATCCAGCGCGACCTTGGTGTACAACCCATGCACGAATACCTCAGTGCCAGACACACGGAGTTTCTGAGAAAACTGCGGTTCCACCCAAACACCCTGATTCGGGATCACTTCCCCAAAAATCCAACCCCCCGACCTCAACAGGAAACGTCACAGGAGCCTCAACGCTCCTCCGACATAAAAAGAAGCTCGAAGAAGATCACCAACCCTGCACACCACCCACACACACCTACCTCCTGAGCATCGGAAACTCAGAAATGATTTTCTGATGCTCTCATAACACAAACAAAACCGCGCATCGTTGCCAAGTAAAGAGACTTTATTTACGCTCCAAGTCCAGCGATGCATTGTTCTCGCCCTGAAATAGTGGGATTAAACCGTCTCGTAAAGGGCCAATGGAAGTTATGAGAGGCAACAATTGTAACTACTCTTGGAGCTCAAAAACACTAAACACAGTAAAACACACTCACACATACAAGCACACTACACCCAAAATGGAGTCTCTAAACTAGCTAAAAAAACTCGTATAAAAAACGCACACACCAACCTCCCGAGCATCAGAAACTCAGAAATGACTTTCTGATGTTCACACTAACCAAACATAAGCGTGCAAGGATGCCTAACGGCATCAGCACAATATCATAGTGAGTTTTAGTCGGTAGGCGGCAGTCCATTCGGACTGTCATTAGCCAGCCCGACACTACTTCTGCACTCTGCAGTCGTGTCTGTCAACAGATTTCTCATCATATGTCCAAAAAAAAAAAAAAAAAAAGTTTATGAGCCAGGAAAGCTAAATGTTATTATATAAAGTTCTCTGGTTCCTGGAAAATAATTGTACCTACCTAATATTTAAGAAGAAAGCGGTTAAGGATTCAAATGGAAAATATCAAATCTTCATCGTCTTCGACATCAAAAAATGATCTGAACGATTTAGATCATCAAAGAAAATTCATGCATAAGAGGACAATTATAGCATCCCCGGTTATTAAAAATGATATTGATAACTATTGTTCCATTCAAGCACAAGTCAAACAGGAATTTGGTGATCTATCATGGACTGCCATAAAATGGAGAATGTTGCAAGCACCTCGATGATGAAGAGAGCCAACGATCCTGAGAATACTTTATATGAACAAGATAAACCTGAGTTTGTTCAGTTGGAACGGCATGATGCATTAACTTTGAGTTCTTCTGATACCATTTTAGGCACTGCTATTGATGGGTACCTATATTGATATGACAATTGAAAATTTAAAAACATAAATTTTTATGTGCGAATTTTCACTTTAACCCTAACCTTATAGAGACATTTTCTATCCAATGAAGTGGGGAATATATATCCATTTTAGTTATTAATCAGTTGCTGGGGCAACAAGTTTATCACAAATGTGTTGGAAAATTTTCCTCATTATATCTCGCAATTAAGAATTAAACTAAACTAAAAAATTAAAAGTTTTTATGTGTACTTCTAAATTAAAAATTAACCTAAACTAGACAGTTGATCAACTTAAGGCCAATGTTTTGTGCTAGCTCGCAATAATTGGTTCATATTTGGACTGCGGTGACAAATTTAGCAAGTCACAGTCAAATCTTTTTCTTGCAAAAAATTTTGGAGGTATAAATTAGGAACATTTCTTAGTTTAGTTTATTTATTTTTTTTAGATATTAATAGATATTTTTTTTATAGATATTAATTATGCATACTTTGGCCTTTACAAAAATGAATAGTTGTTTATATTTATATTCAAAAATAACCAAAAAATGCCATATTTTTAATAATTTACGTTCTCACCAAAGCAACTGCAACCGCAACGCGACCCCAACTTCAGTTGAGTTGCTCGCTTGTTCTCACCAAAGCAACTGGCAACCAACGCAACTTCAATGCAACCGCAACTTCAGATGAGTTGCTCTTGCGTTCCCACTGGGATCAACTGGTTTGAAGTCTCTTTTGACGTGAGCAAAATATCGTCTTCGTCAGATGAAGATATAGCCGCAACATACTTGCTCGTTAAAAAGCTTAAAAAAAAAACTGACTGACAATTTTGGGTTAACCCTTTTTATACCATAGTTCGTATATAGTAGCACAGGAATTAAATAATGATCCGGTTAAATTCCATGGGTTTTACCGAATGAGCCACAAAAGTTAAATATTTTGCTGTCTCGTCAGCCATGACACCGCGATTGGAAGTAACTGACAATGGCGACGCGGTATGCCGTGCAACTCATAAGCAACTAGTTGCGTTGCAGTTGAGTTGCCGTAAGTCAGTGGGAACAGACGTATTTAAACATTAGTGCTGAGTCGCGTTGATGTTGCGTTGCGGTTGCCAGTTGCTTTGGTGAGAACAGGCACTAATACTCCCAGAAATTGCCGAACAAACCCGTTCTTTGTTTTTATTGACTAATAAATAAAATGTATTTATTGACTAAAAAATAAAATAATCGTCTTAGTTTTATTGACATTAAGTTCCAATTTGTTTTCATTTAAACATTTTTTAATTTTGTTCAGGTTTAAATCTTTTGTAAAAAAATATATAAGCGAATTATTTGCAATAAGATTTAAGAAATTGCGGTTAATAAAATTACAGATGTTGGTTAGTTAGTAAAACATTACACATATTTACTTTTATATTGTTGTTTTAACTTATTTTCTTATTCTTTTAGTTTCAACGATTTCCCTACCGAACAACGGAAAATTGTGAAAGCCTAGGGGAAAAATTATTCTTGATGAGTGGAACATTGAACCTGAAGAAGCTAAAGACTTGAAGCAAATTGAAATCAGGTAATATTTTATTAAAATTTTCTTGTTTTCATGCAAATACATGCATGACAGATAGCGTGAGATCACGATAACCCAAAAACGAATTTGCAATAGTAGTTCGTAACAAGGTCGTCTGGGAAAGAATAGATGCAACTTGCATATTATGGGAAAGTGGGTTATCAACAAGACAGTAAGAACTTGGTTATTTTGAGATGTGAAAAGTGGGAAACCTAAAGGCAAACATTTTTAAGTATGATTCGATTTAAGTCGATTCTTGAGTCTGTAGATCATCTTAAAATTTCATGGTTCCCATGTCCGTCGTTCGTTCTGTCGCGCCTGGGTCCTGTTATTTTGTCCAGGGAGGCCAGGACGAAATTTGACATGTAAATATTAATTTTCCCTGCTGGAAATCGGATTTGATTTCGATTTGATATATGCATGGTCAGTGCTAACAGGAAGACCGACATAAGTGGCACGTACCGATTGTAATGAAATTTGGTTCGCATTAAAAAATAAAGTGTTTTCAAAAAAAAAAAAAAAAAAAAGTAGACCATTAAAATGTATAGAGCTGGATTTATTTTCGGTTGTACTTATTTTCTTATAATAATCTCGAGTAGTTTAACAAACAAATTGAGGCATACAAGTTGTCGGGTGAGTATAGAGCAATATATCACCAGCATACAAGGGAGGTCAAAATAATACTAGTAGTTCATATAGTAATCATTTTTCCTAATGTCCCTCCTAATATACGTGTCCAAGATAAGGAGGGCCAGTACAGGGATCTCGGAAACCGGTTAAATGGAGGTAAAGTTGCGCATTTACGTGCCTAATAATATGCCGTTTAGAAAGTTTTAAAATTGCGAGTATTTCCGGAGATATCTGGAAAAAACCGAAATTCTGAAAAATCGTTTTATTGTTTTCCTGGATTTGTTTGAGATCGAATTCTAAAGTAAATTGCACTTTTGCATTGCCACTTTTTCCGCTCTATCTAACGGCGTTTAATTGTTTTGTAATCCGACGAGTCGTCTTCGAAGGGCCATTATCAACTTTCTTTTTTAGTCCTGTTTTCCTGATATTTGAATTTGAAATCTTTTTTTCTCCCGAATGCAACGATGTATGACACATTGTGGTTTAATGACGTTTCGAGGGTTTTTTGAACAACATCAGGAAATTTTGGGATACGGTCCTGTATTTCTCCTAATTTTATAAATAATATCTCAAAAGTAAGCTCTAAATTTTTACTTATGTTGCACTAGTTCAATAAATATCAAATAATTTAATAATAAGCCACAAATAAGTGAACAAAATACAGAAACATTATTTCAAACTTCTGTTGATTTGGTATTTAAAAGAAAAGTAGGCGTTTGAAACAAAAAAATTATGATGGTGACGCGTGATTTGTTTCACTTGACATTCCCATTATGATCGTTTGAAAGCGTTTTAAGAGGTTTTCTATTTTCCAGAAAATATGGAACATAATTTTACAAATGCTGAAAAGTTTGATATTCTATCGCATGTTTTATTTTATCTCAAAAAAACTGTTATGTGGCAATTAGAAAATGTTTTTTGTGCTTAGAGAATAACGAAAATCATTTTGAACACCTAAATAAATAAGTAAATAAATAAAATAGCTTTAATTATCTAACAGTACAGAAACATACCATTTATAAGACAATTTAACTTAACCTAACTACAACAACATACAGCTCAATTTAATTTTGTGTTGCTTATATTAACATTATTATACATATTAACCTGATTATGTAGTTCCTTACTTTTTTCGTTGTTCGTTTTATTACTGTTTTGGTATGATTTTTGTTCACTTATTTGTGGTTTATTATTAAATTATTTGTTATTTACTGAACTAGTCCAACATAAATAAAACTTTAGAGCTTACTTATGAGATATTATTTATAAAATTAGGAGAAATACAGGACCGTATTCCAAAATTGCGTGATGTTGTTCAAAAAACCCTCGCAACGTCATTAAGCCACAATGTGTCTTACATCGTTGCATTCGGAAGAAAAAAGCTCTCATATTCCAATAGCAGGAAAACAGGACCTTATTTAAAAAAATAAAGCTGATAATGGCCCTTCGAAGACGACTCGTCGGATTACAAAACAATTAACGCTGTTAGATAGAGCGGAAAAAGTGGCAATGTAAAAGTGCAATTTACTTTAGAATTCGATCTCAAAAAAACCTAGGAAGACATAAAACGATTTTTCAGAATTTCGTTTTTTTCCGGATATCTCCGGAACTACTCGGAATTTTAAAACTTTCTAAACGGTACAATGTTGCCCGCTTCCGAGAAAACTTGCTCAGAAAACACTGAGCCTGCAGGTATAGACAAATATATAATGGCCATTTTGCTGAGTGTAAGAAATCTGTTATTATTTTTCCAGTATGGTAAGAGGATTCAGTTCCAACGGTTCGGTGGGCTCATTTAGATAAATTTCAGTTTCTTTATCTAAATCAGGTACATACTATTTTTGTTCTTCGTATTTTGCAAGAGACGTTAAGTAATCTAGAAAAGACAATCAATATGTTATTAAAAATACTAAACATTTCAAAGATTCAAATTACGAAATTGTAATTTTTTTTATTATACCTCAGTTAAGTTGAAATTATAACTTTCGGGACGTGTTTCCTTTGAAGAGGGTGTATGATTTTGGTTGAGTTGTTTCGAAACATACTTTATAAACGAGTTGTTAATAGACGTTTCGCGCCACTGCAATCATATGCGCACGAGACCAGAAGCGGAAGATGACTACCTACTAAAGGAGATTACGAATCCCCACCACTGAACCATTCAAAGAGAAGAGCGACAAGAAATCTGAAATTTAAAGTATCGGCATATATCTGAAATATGCGAGTATCGGCAGATACTCAGATACTGAGTATCGGTATCGGCCCAAGCCTATTATTTTCCAATAATGGTTTACAAAAATAAGTCTATGAATTTATACATGTATAACTTAGAACAGACTATATCCTATACGCTGAATAAAAGTAAACTATCTTGTTTTTTTTTTTTAGTACTTTCCTTCCGGATGGTGAGAATAGTGAATCTAAATGAGAAGTCATTGTTTCGCCCAACTTATCTCCGATCCTCGTAAATACATTGAATCCAATTGAGGATACACCCGATTTATCTTCGATGCCTATACGCAAATAATTGGATCTGAAGGACGTATGTATGACAATGCGAAAACATCACCACCGCGTTAAATCTTATTGCATCACTACTTTTTTCCTTGTTTGCAAGGAAATGTTAGTTCTAAAATATAAAAACTGTATAAAAAAACGTATTGTTTGCCCAGTTTTATTTTAACGTTGACTGACTGGTATTATTATTTAATTACTAGTCACCTCTTCTTTACATACGTTGGAAATATTTGCTACGATTTATTTTGCTCGACTCTTCAAATGTTTATTTCTAATTATTGTCGGATCCATCACGTAATTGATAGAAACGCATCATTAGCAATACACCACCGTAGAGAATAATTTCTGTGCGTTCAGTCAAATTTGATAAAACACATTTAATGATATATTTTATGAAACATATACAGTGAAACCTCTCATAACGGACATCTCTGATAAGCGGACATCTCTATTATGCGGACATCTGTTCATAGTCCGGAACTAGGTATATGAAGTTCCATGAAAATCAACCTCTCTTGGGCTCTCCTTTGGGCGGACGCGGACAGGCAGTACGAAAGGGTTTCGCCGAATGAAAGTATGTGTGATTTCCCGACAGCAGTCCGCCGTTTATTTGTGAGTAGTTGTATGGTTAAAATCGTAAACAATGGCAGAAAAATGTCGCGATTTGAGTCTGAAAGAGAATATTTTCCTACCGATTATGTAACCCAAACTGAAACCAAATCAATATTTGACGACTCTGATGAAGAAATTGAATGCAGTAATCAAACAAATGTCACCAATTATCAACAAGCCATTAGTATGGTAAAGGAATTAAAAGAGTATGCAAATAATAGAGGCGACTCTACAGCAATGGAATTTTTATCAAACTATGAATTACGTTTTCTAGATAGCAAGTTTAAAACGCAAATATGCCATACTACGTTATTAGATTTTGTTAGTACTAAATCCTAATCAAAAACTAGTGTATTTTTGTTATGTTATGTTTATTTGTACATACATACATATACATAGTAATAATTTTGCATTTACATATTACCTAATAACAAATTTCCCACGGGCGGACACCTCTATTAGGCGGCCACATTTAGACAGTCCCGTAGGTGTCCGCCTAAGAGAGATTTCACTCTAATTAGTCAGTTTTTCAGTTATTTCTTCTTAACTTAATAAAAGGCTATTGAAAAATCTTGCATTGTTTCGCCCATTATCAAAAAATAGCCCGCGGCTACAGCGTTGCCATATATCTGAAGACAATGAATAGAGATTCTTTATTCATTTAAATATCCTCTAGGTTGATTTGATAACACGGTGCATAACATTATATTAAAATTTATTATATTACTGGTAAATTTAGTGCTTCTAATTGGAAATTACATGATGTTTTCGATTTTTACAACATAATTAACGGTAGCATTAGTCTAATTTCTTGCTCGCATTCCTTCCGATTTTCAGAAACCGCTGGGCATTGTCGGAAAACGACCAACGGCAAAGAAGAATGAGATGGAGAGAAAATAAATCGAAATTTAACTGGAGAAAGAAAGGAGATCTGAGCCCAAAATAGTTGCTAAAGATAATTCTCCTTCTTCTAAGATTTCCTTAAGAAAAGTGAGATATTATTAACGCGGAACTATTATACAGGGTGTTATGGAAATGACTTATTATAATATTTAAACCGGCAATTCCTGAGATAAAGACAAATTGAAGAAAAATAGCCATAAATGGCGCTTTCAATTCATTCAGCGGTAAAAGTGACCTGACGTCAAACTAAAAAACACCTGTGTGGTACTGCGATACATGTAAGCAATCAAGGAATTCTGGCCGGTGTTGTCATATGTACACCTTAAACTCTTTAGACAAAATAAAATAATTTAAACACTTTTCCATTCTGTAATACCTTTTTGTACAATTAGTTGAAAAACATTTACGACGGACTATGTTTTAAAGAACCCGAAAAAACATATGGAATAGTAATGGCCACGTACGTCACTAGGTCAAATGCCAATGAGCTCTTGCCGCCTTACATCGGCTGAGCGTAGTAGTTTTATATAGCGCCGGACGCGTGCGTCTGTAGGTTCAAGACCAACCCGAGGCCGGATACGTTGTGTCTCTGGTCGGTCACCAACACACTCTCAGCGATCCGCTCTGTTTTTTCGGTTTACGCGTGTATCCTGCCCGTACATAAATTCTCTTTGAATATTGTTTTTTGACGCGTTTTTTCTGGACGTCAAATTTCTCGCATGTAATAAAATCTAATAATCTGTAGTATAATCTGTATTATTGTATTTTCAAAAGCTGACTATCGGTTCTGTTTCACTATTACTATGTGTACATAAAGTGTTTCCAGGAGTGTTCCCATGAAAAAGAAAAAAAAACTGATTGTGTTTGTGCCTGGATTTCTTCGCTCTTTAGGTATAAGGATAAATACAAGCAGGTAGAAAATAATTTATTTTTATAATTTTATACGAAATTTCAGTTTTACATTAACTTTGGCAACATTGCAATTCGCTCTGGGTGAAATGTTGTACAGTGGCGTGCACTGACCTGTGAGTAAGAGTGTTTATTAGCCCACTTTTAAAACGGTCGATTTAAAAAAAAATAAATATGTAGCGCTTCTCTAGGATGCCAAGGAGTCACCCATTTAAATATAATGCGTCATTTCCATAACACCCTGTATAGACGGTAACATGTATATAGGTTATTAAAATAACTAGAAAAATTACAAGTGGGACATATTTATCAATATTCTAACTATAACAAGGCAAAATAGCGACGAAAAAGCCCATATATAGAAAATTAAAAAGACAATTAGATATATTGTATGTTTACAATAATGTAAATAATTAGAATATAAGTTGTTCGGGAAAATGTGAGAAATCTACCGGATATGAAAAAACAAGTAAAAAGAGTACTCTACAAGTTCATATAAACTTTTTTCGTATAGTCCTCCTTTTCGGAGATATGATCTCCAATGGATACAAGATTTTGACACATAATTATTGAATGACCAGTCCAGGGGTCGGCAACCTTTTGAGACGGAAGAGCCAAAAGTTAAAATTTACACAATTTCTCAGTTTTTAAAGAGTCACTAACGGCCGCAATTTGATATCGAAAGAGACACAACTTGACATCGAAAGAGCCGCAGGTTGCCGACCCCTGTGTTAGACCCTTCAAATTACTATCCAAGAAAGTTTTGTGTGTCACAGCTGCAGGGATGGAATAGCTGTGACACTGATGCTTTTTTAATTATGATAAGAACTTTGGGCAACTTTTTTTGCATACCTTTAACTATTGACTAGAAATTAAGTACCTACTCTTCATTCATGTCGCTAATCCTAACCTCTTTGGAAAAAACGTCATTTTATTTACATTGTTGGTCTCCTAATTATATCATAAAGTTGAAGATTTGATAGGAACAAAGATGTTATTTTATAGAAATTCGCCGAATACTTGATATAATAAATACAGCCTTTGGCATAGTAATTAATATTTTTCCATATGAAAAAAAATAAAATCCTAAAATTAAGAGATATTCTAAAAATAATTGTACATTTGTTTTCCTCCGATAGACTATTCAAAATACATAAGATAGGTTTCGCGCTTAATTTTAAACAGGTAAAGAATATAACAATTAGTGGAGTCGTTCCGGTATTCGAAAATCCCTTGACGAAATCGAGTAATTTTTTTTCCCCAATCGATACAGTAGGATCCCCTAGACATTCTGAAATGATTTGTGAATCTAACCTACAACGGGAAATTGAAAATAACTCGGCCGGTTTTGATGCTACAAAAAAAATGTGTGAAGCAAAATTGAAGCGCTTGACAGAGCGCGAAAGCTCGAACTAACTCGATCCCGATATCTCAATGAGTTTGCGAATTAACGCGATTTTCAACTGCAAGCACAATAAAATTTAATTAATTATATCTCGAGAAGCGGCGGAGTTGGGGCATCATTTTTTCGCGAATTCGGCTGGGGTTGGTGGGGCAATTAGGAGGGGAGTAAGGAGGATTGGGAATTTTTTACATAAATGCTAATAAGTAGTTTATTAATCGAGCTACGGGGATCAGGCCGGATTCAATTTGTTCATTTTTTTATCAGCTACGAGGTGGGATTGGCGAAAAAATTTCATTTTCCCAAATGCGCGCTGGGCGCGGCATACAAGTATGGGCCTACTCCGAAAATACTTTAGATATTATGTTTAATTTTGGTATGTGTTAATAGGATATAGAACCTCAAATTTTAGTTAGAGAAGTTATTCAATTGTTCCACCAGTGGCGTCGCTGCAAACATGTCCTTTGATATTTTTTACAAAAAAGGTGGTACGCCACTGATATTTTTCCATGTGGATATTTTTTGATTGGCCTGTTCAATTCTCCATGTAAACGGTCTCTTGAGTTTTTCTCGACTAAAACCACTAAATTCATATTTAATCTCATTATTTTTAACATTGATAAAATAATTAATAATAATTTTTTTTATAAAAAAAAAATGTTTGAGTGGGCAATTCGATGCGAAGACGGGGAAACATGTATTTTAACTTTTATTTTCGCAAATGAAATGAAAAAAAATTATCATTAATTATTTTATCAATATTAAAAATAATTAGTTTCAATATGAATTTAGTGGTTTTAATCAAGAACGAGAATCTGACGAGAAAAGCTCAAGAGACCATTTTCATGGAGAATTGAACAGGCTATCCACATGGAAAAATATCAGTGGCGTACCATCTTTTTTGTAAAAAATATCAAAGGACATGTTTGCAGCGACGCCACTAGTGGAACAATTGAATAACTTTTCTAACTAAAATGTGTGGTTCTATATCCTATTTACACATACCAAAATTTCTTGTATGCCGCGCCCAGCGCGCATTTGGGAAAATAATTTTCGCCAATCCCACCTCGTAGCTGATAAAAAAATTAACAAATTGAATCTGGCCTGATCCCCGTAGCTCGATTAATAAACTACTTATTAGCATTTATGTAAAACAGTTCCAATCCCCCTTACTCACCGCCTAATTGCCCCACCAACCCCAGCCTCCGGCCTATTAAAGTACTCGGTATCACCCGTTAATTCGCGAAAAATGATGTCCCAACTCCGCCCCTTCTCGAGATAGAGTTAATTAAATTTTTATTGTTTTTTCAGTTGAAAATCGCGTTAACTCGCGAACTCATTGAGATATCGGGATCGGGTTTGTTCGAGCTTACGTGCTCTGTCAACCTCTTCAATTTTGCTTCTCACATTTTTTTTGTAGAATCAAAACCGGCTGAGTTATTGTCAATTTCCCGTTGTAGGTTAGATTTACGGGGCGTGCCCACTCCCCCCATGCGGCGCCCTGCACAAATTATTTCAGAATGGCGAGGGGATCCACTCCACTAAATGGGTATTTTGAATATCAAGAATTGAACTACACAAAAAAGGGTCTAAAACGTATTAAGTTAAAGTGGTCAATTTTTAAACATAATTTTAATATAAACAACGATATTAAACACATTGGGTAAAAAATATAATTTCAATTATATTATGAAGAAAGGAACAGAAAATCTATAATATATAAATTAAAATATAATTTCACCTAGAAATAATATGAATTGATAAAAATCCATCAAAAACACATGAATATGGAAGTCAAACGTTCCTCATAGCTTTTTTCTTATTATCAACGGGATCCAAAAAAAAAAATTCTTCTACCATTAGACCATGCTTTTACTTTACCATACTTATTTTTTGCCGCTATCAATAAGTCGGATCTTTTTTTTCTTAGGTCTTCAAAAACGAAGTACTGTGTATTCTTTGACTTTGTTTAAATGTGATTCTAAAAATCTTCGCAATACTGATTTAGAAAGACACCTTCTGAAACATAAGACTATTATTGTATGTTTGTATAGTTTTCAATAAATCGATCGCGGTGGTTCCCGGTAGGAACCAAGCAAAAAGTCCCAAGAAATCAGGAAATCTAATTTCTAAATGGGCTAAATCAGCTATTTTTCTGTCTGCCATGTAGCAGTAAGTGACTTCTTAAAGCGATCGGGTAACGGGATTCATAATCGCATCGAGTACATTTAAACGTACGAATTTTCTTAGGTTGGGTATGACCCAGTAAGTGTCTTTTCAAATCCGCCTTTCTAATAGATTTATAATCACAAAAATCACAGTTAAACACATCAACTTGTGAGGAATCACTATGTTTCTCCAAACTGCGTCTCCAGAAAGTCTGAAATTCACATTGACCACATTTAAACAATTTTTTCTGATTTTGATGTCCGAGAAAGTGCGTTTTTAATGCCGATTTAAAAACGGTCTCAAAATCGCATTTTTCACATTTTAATTTGGTTAATTTCCTTTCCTTTCGTTGTTGCTTCTGATTGTTTTGCCGGAGTAAGTGTCTATGAATGTGTCTATTCATACATCCTTTCTCAAATGTCTGATAGTCGCATTGGTTACACTTCAATGTCACAATTTCCGATAGATCTTTGTGGCGCAAGACGTGGTTCTTTAAGTCGTTTTTCTGAGGCGTTTGATAACAACATTGATCGCATTTAAACAAATCAATTTCTCCCGGTTTGGCATGTCGGAGGAGGTGTCTTCTCAAACTATGTTTGCGAATCGATTTAAAATCACATTTACCACATTGAAATATTTCAGCCCCATCGGGATCTGTATGACAGACTAAATGTTGTTTTAAATTTCTTTTGTGAATGGACGTATGGGCGCACTGGCCGCACTGAAAAGTAACTATCTCGTCGGATTTTTTATGCTTGTAAATGTGTCGCTTTAAATTAAATTCCTTAAGAGTTTGATAATCGCATTGGTCGCATTTAAATAAGTCCTCCTCTTGATGCTCATGCTGAAGGAGGTGCGTTTTTAACTTAAATTTATATTCTGTGTTAAAATCACACTTATCGCACCTATACGTCATGTCCATTCTTTTGGAATATCTATGCTGGAACAAGTGATTTTTCAGCTTTCCCTTTTCAATTGTTTTATAGTCACATTCATGACATTTAAATGTGTCAACTTCTTTGGGATTGGCGTGTCGAAGGAGGTGTATTTTTAAATTCGATTTGTAAATAGTTTGGAAGTCGCACTGATCACATTGGTGAGTTTTAGATTCATCTAGCTTTTCTGGATTGGAGCTACTGGAAGACATACTGAAACCAAATGTAATATGTTAATACAGGGTGTTATGGAAATAGCGTATTATATTTAAATGGGCGACTCCTTGGGTGTCCTAGAGAAGCGCTACATATTTTATTTTTTTTTAAACCGACCGTTTTAAAAGTGGGGCAACAAACACTCTTACTCACAGGTCAGTCTCAGTACTTGTATTTATCTTTATACATAAAGAGCGAGGAAATCCAGGCTCAAATACAAGTTTTTTTTCCTTTTTCATGGGAACACTCCTGGAAACACATTATGTACAGACAGTAATAGTGAAACAGAACCGCTAGTTAGCTTTTGAAAATACAATAATACAGATTATACTACAGATTATTAGATTTTATTACACGCGACGAAATTTGACGTCCAGGAGAAACGCGTCAATAAAAACAATATTCAAAGATTATACAATAATACAGATTATACTACAGATTATTAGATTTTATTACACGCGACGAAATTTGACGTCCAGGAGAAACGCGTCAATAAAAACAATATTCAAAGATTATTTATGCACGGGCAAGATACACGCGTAAACCGAAAAAACAGAGCGGATTGCTGAGAGTGTGTTGGTGATCGACGAGACACAACGTATCCGGCCGCTGGTTGGTCTTCAACTAACAGACGCAAGCGTGCGGCGCTATATGAAACTACTTCGCTCAGCCGATGTAAGGCGTCAAGAGGTCATTGGCATTTGACCTAGTGACGTACGTGGCTATTACTATTCCATATGTTTTTTCGGGTTGTTTAAAACATAGTCCGTCGTAAATGTTCTTCAACTAATTGTACAAAAAGGTATTACAGAATGGAAAAGTGATTCAATTATTTTATTTTGTCTAAAGAGTTTAAGGTGTACATATGACAACACCGGCCACAATTCCTTGATTGCTTACATGTATCGCAGTGCCACACAGGTGTTTTTCTGGTTTGACGTCAGGTCACTTTTACCGCTGAATGAATTGAAAGCGCCATTTATGGCTCTTTTTCTTCAATTTGTCTTTATCTCAGGAATTGCCGGTTTAAATATAATACGTCATTTCCATAACACCCTGTATAATAGCGGGTGAAAAAATCTCAGTTCAGGATTCCTGTGTAAAATTTTTTGATTTCTTTGGGAAACCGGTTTACCTATATTTTTTTAAACTTTAAAATTATATACCGGGTGTATCGCTAAGGTCGATGGGCGGTGGTATATCGATAACTATTTTTCTACAGCTTTCGGGAACAAAAATTTATTACAAAAGTTACTCCTAGAAGTATACTAAAATTATTATCAACTTTTAAATTTTACCGCTAGATGGCGTATTTTCAATTCAAAATTAAAACATGAAAGTATTTCTTAAAATCAATAGTGAAGGTATATCACATGGAACTGTTTCTGGACTCTCCAATTACCACTCTACAAATTTCATATTTTGGTATATCTCCTAAAATAAGGGGTGGGGAATGTTTGATTCGTGTTGAAGAAAATATTCGATAACTTTCGAATGAAGTTCTTCATGTCATGTTCTAAGCACTTAGTACTCTTCGAACTTCATTATTTAAGAATTCTTTCATCTGGAGGACGTCATCCTTATGAAACGACCTTCTCGAGGTCGTTTTTCCCTCCATATATACATAACCTCCAACGATTCAAAACCAACGTGAATCGCTTTATTCGCACACGCACCACTCCCAGAGTGCCTTAAGGGATTTCTCCTATGGTGCTTGTGTTTGATAATAAAAAAGCTATTTGATAGCCGAACTATAGTCTATAATAATAATAATAATAATAATAATTAAGTTTTAGTTTAAGACTGAACCGCTAGATGGCTATTTTGATCGCTTTAGTAATTTACTCCATTTTCCATGAAAAATTAAAGAAGAACCCTAACTTGGTGGCGCAAACCGGAAGTCGACATCGCTTTTCATACTTAAGTTATGAGCAAAAATCTATTTTATTTTACATTGTTAAACATAACATCAAATATTCGTTAATAATAAGTAAGCCATGAAAATCCGAACAACAAAATTGACAATTAGTTGTCATTAGTTTCACCGTAATTTGTTATTTTGAATTCTAAAATTGTGCTTTTGTTGTTAAAAACAGATTAAACAATTTGAAAGTTGTCTTATTCTATTGCTGAAGCGTATGACATACTGGCCGTGTATTTTCAAAATTTTGAAAATACCGTTCATGCCTATCAGGAGTACACTATAAGATATCGGTATATACAACATTTTTTGTCGGATGAAGTCAACGCTATCATCGTAAATCTATTTATTTATACAATACTCATCGCCTAAATTCATTCTGTATTCCAAAAACCCTACCAAATGTTAATCTTCCTCAAAAATTAAAAAAATTAACAGTACAGGGTGTCCCATTTTCGTCACTTTATATAGGGTATCTCCGTAATTGTTAGTGTTATCAAAAAAGTCATGTGCTCTTTTTGGGTCAAACTTAAAATGGTAAAATCAAAATTTTAAAATTTTCGCTCGCTTTAGAGATAGGTACGAGGGAAAATCAAAAAATTGACAATTTCAAAATTACCCTATATTTTCTTAGTTAAAAGTTAAAATACAAAAAAATGTTTTATACAGAAGTTTCTTTATATTGATTGTTGAATAATCTGCCGTTTTCAGAATAACTATACGGGGTCAGGTAAAAAAGGTATCGGAGGTAACCTCATTTTTTTAAATGAAACACCCTGTATATTTTAATCTAAAAAGATAGCATTTTAAATTCTCTTTTCAAATATATAACACACCAAGGATGATATTGGTTTCCTAGGCGATTTATTTAAACGTTTGTTCATTTTCCTTGTTTTCTATTATAAGTTTTTGATCTCGGCATAGTAAAAGAGCCCTATATTTTAAAATTATGTTCGTCGTCGGAATATGTCCTTAAATGGTTGCCGTCTTTCCGGATAGCGAACAAAATATAAATTTTGAGCCATTTCTTCGTTTTTTCCACTGTCAATATAAATTGATATATCAAATTTTTCAAAATGTTGATAAGTCATTTTCACAAATGAATATGTAAAAGTGGAATTGACGTTAAATGTTAATAACAACTAGAATGTCAACATAGTTGTTTCAAGGATATTAGCTTTTGTTTCATGGCCTACTGCGGTTTAAAGTAACCAATATTATCCATGGTGTGTATGAATAGTATGAATGAGATGAAATAAGAATGAAAGGAGAACGAATGAGGAAGAATGAATGGAGAAAACTGTAAATATGTAAATAAAAGTAAAAATGCAAATAAATGTAAAAGCAAACAAATGTACAAATATGTACATATCTGACTGAACCCACGTAAATTATCATGAAACCACCGCATGTTCCTCTCTTTAAAACTGTTTTTTTGATTAAACGATAAAACGACAGGGTTTTGACTCCCAAAAGCCTCCAAAGGGCACTGACTTGAAAAAGGCTTAAATAAAACAAACAAAAATGTAAAAACTACACCTAGGGCCACCATCAACCCCGGGCAGGTCTCCCCCTGGCTGCATGTCCTGAGCGGGAAACCGACAAGGAAGTATATATATTTTTTGTATTATACAGGGTGTCCGGGAACATGTGGGAAATCTCCCGGATATGAAGAAAACACGTGAAAAGAATACTATAGGTTCATATAAACTTCTTTCGTATCGGCCTCCTCTTCGGAGATATGGGCTCCCAAAGAGCACCAATGGAATCAAGTTTTTTACACATAATTATTGAACCACCTGGTATATTTCAATTATTTTTTAATATGATGTATACCAGGTAAGACCCGTCAAATTACTACCCAAGAAACTGTTGTGAATTACTCACAGCTGCAGGGACGGACTAGTTGTAACACTCATGGGCCCATTTTTGACTAATGAAACTTTGGACAATGTTTTTTACATACCTTTAACTATTGGCTAAAAATTAAGTACTCTTCATTCATGTTGCTAAGCCTAACCGAAAAAACGGCATTTCATATACATCATGTGCTTCGGGTATTTCAATAAAAGATACATCTTTGTTCAGATCCAATGTTCAACCTTCAAGATTCCACTTTTTCATATTTAGCCCATAAACAGTTAGGGGACTCAGTGTAAATAAAATGACGTTGTCTCGAAAACGGTTAGGATTAGCGACATGAATGAAGAGTACTTAATTTTTAGCCAATAGTTAAAGGTATGTAAAAAACATTGTCCAAAGTTCTCATCATACAGGGAGTAAAAAAATGGGCCCATGAGTGTTACAGCTAGTCCGTCCCTGCAGCTGTGAGTAATTCACAACAGTTTCTTGGATAGTAGTTTGACGGGTCTTACCTGGTATACATCATATTAAAAAATAATTGAAATATACCAGGTGGTTCAATAATTATGTGTAAAAAACTTGATTCCATTGGTGCTCTTTGGGAGCCCATATCTCCGAAGAGGAGGCCGATACGAAAGAAGTTTATATGAACCTATGGTATTCTTTTCACGTGTTTTCTTCATATCCGGGAGATTTCCCACATGTTCCCGGACACCCTGTATATTGTATATACTAAAAAATAACTGTGTAGATATAAGATGTATTGTAAATATAAATATTGAAATAAAAAAAAATTAAGTAAGTAAGTAAGGTGTGTAATACACGAGGGTTTGCCCACAGAGATCTTCCATTGGTCGGGAAAATAGTTTGACTCCAAACAACAGTTGATAATATGAGTGACTTACTTATCTACATAAGGACTACAATATTTTAATATTCTAGAAGATATTCCATCTACTCCGGAGGAATTAGTTTGAATAGAATGGATTATTTTATGAATTTCATCAATACTTGCCAATTTAAAAGAAAAGTTTAAATTAATGTTGAAACTATTATTTTTATAAGAATTAACTTCAGTGCTACAATCTGCAATATTTTGTGAAAACATGCCAAAAAATCGCTAATGTCATTAGCATTGCATAAGTTCTCCGGAATGTAAATTTTTAATTGAACCTATATTAAACGACTTTAAAGGTGTGTTTTCCTAGGATTATTTTCGGTACAAATTGAATTTAAGTAATTTCTTTTTTTTCTACAAACCTTAGAAAGAGTAAAATTTCTCAAACGCTTATAGTTCTCAAAATGGAGTCAATGCTCTAGTACCCTTAAACTTCTGCAAAGCCAGATCCCTCTCCTTCATAAAAATTTTCAAATTTGGAGAAAGCCAACATCTCGGTTTTGTAATTATTTATTCAATAAAGGGAGCATGAGCATCAAAAAGTGAAAGAAGGAAATAATTAAATAAAGTTATTTTATTATCTACAGTATGTCCACGGATGGGGTTTACAAGAGGACAAATGGACTAAAAATTGCAAGATACGAAAAAAAGTCACTCTTAATAAACGTTTTGCTTGTCTAGAAAATACGATTCATCATAAGAAACTTCAATTTTTTTATACAGGGTGTATAAAAACTGCAAAAATGTTATTTTGCTTAAAGCAAACATACTTTATTTTAAAGATACGAAAAAAAGTCACTCTTAATAAATGTTTTTACTTGAATAATGAATAGGTGATACTTGTTGTCAATGTCTTTATTTAATGAAGTAATTATAATAATAATAATACAAACATTTTTAGTAACATGAAAAGAATACGATAACGATTTCATAATTCAAAAACTTCATCCCCATACTCGACACATTTTTCTAATTGCTTTCTCAAATAAGTGAAAGAATTTCTAATTTCTTCCTGAGATATCGATTGGAGAGCCTGAATAATTCTTGCCTTCAGCACTTCAATATCATTTGGTATTGCGGTTGCAAAAACAATTTGTTTTAAACGGCCCCATAAAAACATATCGGCCAAGGTTAAGTCGGGACTTCTTGGGGGCCACAAAACTGGGCCATTCCTGCCAATCCACCTTGGACTAAATCTGCGGTCAAGCCATTCTCTAACCTCACGAGAGAAATGGGCTGGACAACCATCTTGCTGAAAATACATATTTTGTCGAAAATTTAATCGTATATTTTCGAGTTCATCATTGAAAAACGTATCCAGCCTTTCTAAATATGATAATCTATTGCACGTGTTACCAAAAAAATATGGCCCTATAATGCCATGGATGGATATCCCACACCACACGTTCACTTTTGTGAAATATTGTCTTCTCGTCATAATTCTGAATTCGGGATTTTCTAAAGACCAGTACCTAACGTGCTGGGTTGCAACGGTTCCATTTGTTGAAAATATACTTTCATCAGAAAACATGATACATTTATAAAAATTAACATTTCCACGGTTTGTTGTGTAGAAAACACATTCATCAAGAGTGACTTTTTTTCGTATCTTTCAAACTGAAGTATGTTTACTCTTAAGCAAAATAACATGTTTGCAGTTTTTACCCACCCTGTATAAAAAAATTGAAGTTTCTTATGATGAATCGTATTTTCTAGACAAGCAAAAACGTTTATTAAGAGTGACTTTTTTTCGTTTCTTTCAATTTTTAGTCCATTTGTCCTCCTGTAAACGCCATCCTTGGACATACTGTATATTCTGTTCATAAAAAATGCCATTCCATTGAAGAGCTTGGATCTTCTTATCTAATCAAGTAGTGTCATTATTTATTGGCTCAGCTTCAATAGAAAATAACATCGAAACATTTTAAACCTGAACATCGATGTTGATGTAGATGATATTTCAGACCGCAGACATCAATATAGGTAACGTAAATCGATGTTTTGAAACATCGCTCACACTACGCTAGGTTACTCTGTAGTACTGCTCACTGCAGTATTCTGATGTAAGACGATGCATGTATTGGTATAGTTATTTTTTATTTATAACTGTTATAGGTATACCTACCTACACTGACAAAAATGCATTTACCAATGTCGTGGGTTACAAAATTGGAGCTACCTCAACCTACCTATCTATGTTGTTCTAACTGAGCCTACGAATTATCACAAATTATTTAAAGACGCTACAGTAATTCAGGTTCTTTTGGTTCGCCTCAACCCAGAAAGAGATTTTTTTATTAACATTTTAAACATATTTGGGATCACCGCAATTTCTCATCTTGTAACTATTTTATGAGTTACCTGAACTCATCAGTTTCTGGGTTGGGAAAACTTACTAATTGATTATGAAGTGTCTTTTTAACCCGGACGTGCATTATTCTAACTCATTACCATGTGTAAATTATTTTGAGTTGGAATAATTCAGGAAACATGCTCCAAAACCCCATATCGATGATAAAACGCAAGACCGTAAGGTCACGGAAAGTTCCGAATTCGTGTTCGTGCAGGTTTGGCGCGGTTCATTCCATTGTTATTCGTCAAACACGCGTATATACACCTGTTGGCCGTTTGCGGGATTTTTCATCTTTGTTCTCTGTGCGTGAAAATTTGTGTTTTGCATAATTTTGGTCAGTTGGCGTAAAATGGAGGGACAGAAGGGAGATGCATACAAATTGTTATTATTGGAATGGAGCCTTGTTATTTATAAGCAATCGTCATCACTTCGTCCGCATGGTTTCTTAGCCGTAGTGTGTCTATAATTCATTTTAATTTTTTTTTTAAATATACAACAATATCTTGAAAAACAAAAGGCAATTGAAGTCCACAATATGTAGGCGTTAAATCAAAGAAATATTTTGAGTTCCGATAGTCCACAATTTAGGTACTGGTAGTCCAAAATTTGGACTCTGGTAGCCCAAAGAGTGAGTTATTTGAGCCATCATCGTAAGCTAGAACAACTTAAATGTCAAGTTTTCATAGCTCGAATCATGAATTAATCTCGCCTGACTAGTAATGAATCACAATTCACATACTGGTAGCTACAGTAGCCTATCAATAATTTAAGACGTTGCGGTGTGAGCTATTCCAACGCATAAAATAAGCCATCTTCTGTGCTATCATAATTTATGAATAGTGAGTTGATGCAATTTCTTAGATTTGGTTGCCGTAATTTAGAGGTCTGGGCTGTCCCCTATTAGCAACACATTTCGGTCTAGGACAACCATAGGCGTAACTAGAGGGGGGGCCAGGTGGGCCGTGCCCACCCCAGATTGCTCTGGTGTCCACCCCAGTGTTTCCGAAGTTCGAAGCCATAGATACGTCATAGTGACACTTGCCATTAAAATCCTACTAGACTAGGGGCCAGGCCCCCCCCTACAAAATCATTCTAGTTACGCCAATGAGGACAACTCATATTTGAGTTTTTTCAAATCGAAATTTCGCTCAGTGTAGTGATAATAGCTGAAAATATGACTTTTTTTATGCAAGCTTTTAAATTTGAAAAAAGTTTCATATCTTCGCCAAGGAATCCCAGTCAAATCTTCTTTCCATTCAAAGACGTCACTAATACTTATGCTACAGATATTTCTGAATTCTTTTAATGAACTTCGGCACATAACTTCGCACATCCCGTTCAAAACTGTATTATCTCAAAAAAAATATATTTTGACATTATTTCAAAAACAGACCCCTTTCAACCTAATTTATTCCCCTACAAAACCGTATTATTGTAAATTAGAGGAAACTCCTAAAGATGGCACCACCCGAGGCGACACATTTTGGCAACTCGCATGCACATCCCGCCAAAAACAGTATCAACCCAACTTGATACATGTACACCTGCGACAGTTCCGTTCAAAAGTGTATTAACTTTAATTTAGTGATTGAAAACGTTGGTCTTGGCAGTTTTATTACGAGAAATAGTGTATTAAGTCAAATTAGAGTAAGTAAGTAAGATTAAGGTTATAAAAATACAAAAAGAGGTACCGTTTTCATTTTTTTACAAATATTCCTACTCGGAGAATGACGATGAGTGGAAGATGGTTGATATCAGGCGCCCAAAAAAAATCTACCAGAACTTTGGGATCTGCAAATACTGGACTTTCTGATGCCTTACCTACTATAGAAAAAGCTTATAAAACGAAACTTCAATTAAATGACAACAAAAAAAAAGATCTTAAATTTCTTTTGGAAAAAAATTTCATACCCAATTATTATCATAATTTCTACAACTCTTTGTTTTAACTTTTATAAGTGGAACCTATCTGGTTAGGTTTTTTTTAGTTGCCATTTTATTTATTATGGCCTTTTCTTTTATTTACAAGAATATAGTAGTTATGTTCTGTTTAGTGTTCAAAATTTTAGTTTGAGTACTTACGTTATTAAAGTTAATAAAAAAAATCATGTAAGAACAACTAAAGTGTAAAGTATTATTTAATTCCTTAAACAAGACCAAATAACATCATGATAATAATTACAATTTGTAATAGTATCATGACCAAATATTAACCGGGAATTTCCGGGAAAAGCTGTATTATCTCACATCAAATTCCGATTTTGGGCACATATTCGAAAGACAATTAATTTTTTCCATACATATTTCAAAGAATACCAATAATATTCTAAAAAACCCCAACTAAAATATTATTTGGCTAATAATAACCAAAAAGTAGCATATTGTATTAACATAAATTTTCTTTTGCATCTCCTGAAAAGTTTTCGTATTTTGAGTTGCTACAGTTTTGAACGGGATGTGCGACTTATTCAATTTCAATGTTGGTAAGCAATTAATAAGCAAACTTTGACTGCCAATAATCATATTTTCAGTTATTATTTAACAAAGTAACGTCAAATACAGGAGACGTGTTTAAGGCTTAAAAAATACTTACGAGGATTCATTCTGTAGTGAGTTTTTCTCTTTACGATCTACATCATTGAGTCTCAATTCATTGGTTTCAGCTTTTATTGACATCTCTGTAATTTCTAAATGCATAGATCTGAAAAGTAAAATATTTATAGGTACCTACTCAAGAGTATTCATTTATTTACTTACATATTCAACATTTTTCATTCAATAATGTGGTCTCTACAAACTTGTTTCAAAAAAACTTATTTAAGTATAATAAAAGTAATTGATGGAAAATCCTGCAATTGTTTTTAAATTTCTAAATTTATCGCCAGAGATACTACTGACACTCAGAAAAAGGTTATTACCTGATGGTCGGCTACCCAGCCAGACTTCATAGCCGGGTATCCTGGTGAATTCTTAGCTAGGGTTCCTCGGTAATTTTGAAATAATGAAAAATAACATAGAACTCTAAACTATTTTTCATTGAAATTAAACAGCAACAGATAGAATCCAAAGATAGTATGTATTTGGGTTTGTACATACAACCTTACTACAGACCAAACAGCTAACATTATTTGCATGAGTTAAGTATAGGTATGTCACCCCAACTAAGGAATATCACGTCTCGACATAATATGCTCACAGTGTAAGCAAAGCAGCATCTTCTTGTTTAATCTTTGTACTTAACTATTTCACATTTTAGAGTCAGACTATTGTTAAATTAAGTTAGTTTTTAAAAAATGTACTGCTTTTTTCAAACTCATGATACTTTAATATTGATCGATGTTGTATTGACCTACCCAGTGCCAGAAATATTTGAAACATCTAAATCATACTCCACACTTTTTTTATAGACTGTTCCTTCCAATGAAAACAAGTTAGTTTCATCCTGTTCATACTTTAACGTGTTTTCTGAAATGTATTCGAACTGGTTCCATGCTGGCTCAGTTTTTAATGGTTGGGTGATCGAAACTATATTTTCATTTAAATGTGCGTGTGGCAAGTCATGTTCTTCATTTCGCTGAACTTGAGAGAAATAATTACTTAAAACTTCGTCTTTAATAACGATAGATGCGGGAATATTATGTATTTCTGTTATATTTGGTAAACTGTTTAAGTCATTGGGGTTTCGTTACACTATTCGGACACAATAATTACTTGTATTTTTACCTTTTTTTTTTGTTTGATTGTGTAATATTAATACCCCTTAAGGGTTTCGTTACACTATTCGGACACAATAATTACTTGTATTTTTACCTTTTTTTTTGTTTGATTGTGTAATATTAATACTTTTGGGTCCGTTACACTATTCGGACACACGAATTTTAAATTTTTACTATTTTTTTCTAAAAGTATACATTTTTAGTAGTAATATTCAATAAAAAAATTTGCGGAATACTCAGTAATTTTTTAGAAATTAATTAATAAAAATCCTGATTTTATGGTTTTTGAGTGATTTGACAAGGTTCTGACCCCAACAATTTTAGCGATGTTGCCGGATTTATAATTTTATAACAAATAAAATTAAAGGTTCTGTGTAATGACTACACTTGAGCACCCACGGAATTTAACAATTTTTGAAAATGTAATGAAAAGATATGGTTGTAGAAAAAGAAAACATAAGAAAGTTAGGGTAAGTTACATAAATTGACACTGCCCTGGGAAAACCACTGAAAAACTGAAAACCCGCCCCCGCTACACCTTTTGTAGCCGATTTGTTTTTGTATTCGGCAAAAAAAAACACAAGAAAGTTACATAAATTGACAGTAGGTACCCTGGGAAAACAAGTGAAAACCCGCCCCCGCTACACCTTTTGTACCCGATTTCCTTCTGGATTCGGAAAAGGAAAACATAAGAAAGTTACATAAATTGACAGTGCCCTGGGAAAACAAGTGAGAACCCGCCCCCGCTACATCGTTTGTAGCCGATTTCCTTCTGTATTCGGAAAAAGAAAACATAAGAAAGTTACATAAATTGACAGTGCCCTGGGAAAACAAGTGAGAACCCGCCCCCGCTACACCGTTTGTAGACGATTTCCTATTCGGAAACAGGAAACATAAGAATGTTACATAAATTGACAGTGCCCTGGGAAAACAAGTGAAAACCCGCCCCCGCTACACCTTTTGTAGCCGATTTCCTTCTGTATTCGGCAAAAGAAAACACAAGAAAGTTACAAAAATTGACAGTGCCCTGGGAAAACAAGTGAAAACCCGCCCCCGCTACACCTTTTGTAGCCGATTTTCTTCTGTATTCAGCAGAAGAAAACACAAGAAAGTTACAAAAATTGACAGTGCCCTGGGAAAACAAGTGAAAACCCGCCCCCGCTACACCTTTTGTAGCCGATTTATTTTTGTATTCGGCAAAAGAAAACATAAGAAAATAACATAAATTGACAGTGCCCTGGGAAAACCATTGAAAACCCGCTCCCGCTACACCTTTTGTAGCCGATTTCCTTCTGTATTCGGGAAAAGAAAACACAAGAAAGTTACATAAATTGATAGTGTCCTGGTAAAACAAGTGAAAATCCGCCCCGCTACAGCTTTTGGAACCTCATTCCGCCACGCGCCTCTTATGGACTCAGTGCAGCTCAACCGAGCCACTGAAAACGCCATCTCTCGGCCCATAAGAACTGTGTACAACATAGTGCCCGCAGCGTGTAGCGGCCACAGGCGGCTTGGCTGTGTTTGCGACCAGCCAGGCTGGTCGCAAACACAACCACTTTGTGGTCGCCACCGGTGTAGTTTAAATATCTGCCTAACAGGAATATTCATATTTTGAAAAAAAGATCCCGAAAACAAAGGATAATCTTTCCGGCATTTGCAACAATAAAAGCAGGAATTCAAGGCATTTGCATTAACTTTCTGCCTAATAGTGCATACGAGACGACAATTTCTGGTTTTGCATCTGAAATTATCTCTAATCAATCCTATGTATTGTATTGTAAATATTTTGCAAAATCCACATCATACTTGCTTGTAATTGCTTCAACATTATCTATATTTGCTATTTCCATTTTAATTTGATTTGTTCTTCCCTTTTCCTTCAACGCCAAAGTATAGCTGCTCTTGGCAACAGTGTTATGCAATGTCAAATTTGTGTTCGACTTAAAAGTGACATCTTCAACGGAGTTGCCAGTTGTCTTTTATTAGCTACATAGGAAAAAAATATTGCACAAAAACGGATATTTTTGGGCCTTTCTATCGCAGTTAACCCTCTTAAAAGATATTGCTTAGTCGTCACATAACTACATTGACAATAAACTGCGGTCTTATATCGATATAAACAAACCCGAACAACCTAAAAACTGTATTATTGCAGAAAGCTTTTCTATGTGGCAACACTGTTAAAATACCGAATTTTGCAAATATACATGTTCGCAGCATAAATTTTAAGAATCAACAATTTTACGACCATTTTTGCCTTTAAACTCAAATTTTATGAATTAATGTGTGTTTTCCGCATCTAATTTTACTTAAAAGTATTAATATTACACAATCAAACAAAAAAAAAGGTAAAAATACAAGTAATTATTGTGTCCGAATAGTGTAACGAAACCATACTTTTAAGTAAAATTAGATGCGGAAAACACACATTAAGGTTTCGTTACACTATTCGGACACAATAATTACTTGTATTTTTACCTTTTTTTTTGTTTGATTGTGTAATATTAATACTTTTAAGTAAAATTAGATGCGGAAAACACACATTAATTCATAAAATTTGAGTTTAAAGGCAAAAATGGTCGTAAAATTGTTGATTCTTAAAATTTATGCTGCGAACATGTATATTTGCAAAATTCGGTATTTTAACAGTGTTGCCACATAGAAAAGCTTTCTGCAATAATACAGTTTTTAGGTTGTTCGGGTTTGTTTATATCGATATAAGACCGCAGTTTATTGTCAATGTAGTTATGTGACGACTAAGCAATATCTTTTAAGAGGGTTAACTGCGATAGAAAGGCCCAAAAATATCCGTTTTTGTGCAATATTTTTTTCCTATGTAGCTAATAAAAGACAACTGGCAACTCCGTTGAAGATGTCACTTTTAAGTCGAACACAAATTTGACATTGCATAACACTGTTGCCAAGAGCAGCTATACTTTGGCGTTGAAGGAAAAGGGAAGAACAAATCAAATTAAAATGGAAATAGCAAATATAGATAATGTTGAAGCAATTACAAGCAAGTATGATGTGGATTTTGCAAAATATTTACAATACAATACATAGGATTGATTAGAGATAATTTCAGATGCAAAACCAGAAATTGTCGTCTCGTATGCACTATTAGGCAGAAAGTTAATGCAAATGCCTTGAATTCCTGCTTTTATTGTTGCAAATGCCGGAAAGATTATCCTTTGTTTTCGGGATCTTTTTTTCAAAATATGAATATTCCTGTTAGGCAGATATTTAAACTACACCGGTGGCGACCACAAAGTGGTTGTGTTTGCGACCAGCCTGGCTGGTCGCAAACACAGCCAAGCCGCCTGTGGCCGCTACACGCTGCGGGCACTATGTTGTACACAGTTCTTATGGGCCGAGAGATGGCGTTTTCAGTGGCTCGGTTGAGCTGCACTGAGTCCATAAGAGGCGCGTGGCGGAATGAGGTTCCAAAAGCTGTAGCGGGGCGGATTTTCACTTGTTTTACCAGGACACTATCAATTTATGTAACTTTCTTGTGTTTTCTTTTCCCGAATACAGAAGGAAATCGGCTACAAAAGGTGTAGCGGGAGCGGGTTTTCAATGGTTTTCCCAGGGCACTGTCAATTTATGTTATTTTCTTATGTTTTCTTTTGCCGAATACAAAAATAAATCGGCTACAAAAGGTGTAGCGGGGGCGGGTTTTCACTTGTTTTCCCAGGGCACTGTCAATTTTTGTAACTTTCTTGTGTTTTCTTCTGCTGAATACAGAAGGAAATCGGCTACAAAAGGTGTAGCGGGGGCGGGTTTTCACTTGTTTTCCCAGGGCACTGTCAATTTTTGTAACTTTCTTGTGTTTTCTTTTGCCGAATACAGAAGGAAATCGGCTACAAAAGGTGTAGCGGGGGCGGGTTTTCACTTGTTTTCCCAGGGCACTGTCAATTTATGTAACATTCTTATGTTTCCTGTTTCCGAATAGGAAATCGTCTACAAACGGTGTAGCGGGGGCGGGTTCTCACTTGTTTTCCCAGGGCACTGTCAATTTATGTAACTTTCTTATGTTTTCTTTTTCCGAATACAGAAGGAAATCGGCTACAAACGATGTAGCGGGGGCGGGTTCTCACTTGTTTTCCCAGGGCACTGTCAATTTATGTAACTTTCTTATGTTTTCCTTTTCCGAATCCAGAAGGAAATCGGGTACAAAAGGTGTAGCGGGGGCGGGTTTTCACTTGTTTTCCCAGGGTACCTACTGTCAATTTATGTAACTTTCTTGTGTTTTTTTTTGCCGAATACAAAAACAAATCGGCTACAAAAGGTGTAGCGGGGGCGGGTTTTCAGTTTTTCAGTGGTTTTCCCAGGGCAGTGTCAATTTATGTAACTTACCCTAACTTTCTTATGTTTTCTTTTTCTACAACCATATCTTTTCATTACATTTTCAAAAATTGTTAAATTCCGTGGGTGCTCAAGTGTAGTCATTACACAGAACCTTTAATTTTATTTGTTATAAAATTATAAATCCGGCAACATCGCTAAAATTGTTGGGGTCAGAACCTTGTCAAATCACTCAAAAACCATAAAATCAGGATTTTTATTAATTAATTTCTAAAAAATTACTGAGTATTCCGCAAATTTTTTTATTGAATATTACTACTAAAAATGTATACTTTTAGAAAAAAATAGTAAAAATTTAAAATTCGTGTGTCCGAATAGTGTAACGGACCCGTCATTGGTTCCAGAGACTAACGAGTTTTCCCAATTTTCCATTGTCTTAATTTTAATGCACAGATGTTCCTTGTAAATGAATTACTTAATTCCAAATGAAATCAAAAATAAAAATAATCGAATATTGCCTAAACGTTTAGTTCACTTCCTGCTTCTTCTTCCTCCTTTTAGTTTGCAGGCTTGCGGCTTCTTTCTCTTCTGTAGTACTTTCCATTGGAAGAAAAACAATGTTATTGGTGTATTTGTTTTCTGTGGTAATTTAAAGGGACAAGAACGCGCAAGTAGAGGTTCGTGTTTTATTTTTTTTTGGACAAACGAGGAGAATCTGTATATAGACACGATGCACCTGAAGTGCAAAATAGTGTCGAGATGGTTGACGCTCTGAAGGAACGACACCTACCGACTGAACTCCCCGAGATTGTTGTGTTAGCTCCATTAGGAGCTCTTACACGCTTATGTGTGAAGTGTTTTCGCGTACACTAGTGTCCTCGCATTGAAGTTTGGCTGTGTGTGCATGAGCTTAGTTTGGTGTTTATGTTTTGAGCCGAGTGTAGTTTGTTGGTAATTTTGAATGTGTTTTGTAGTGTTTTTTTGAGAATTCGTGTTTTTGGATTTTGTGTGCTGTGAGTGTTGCGTCTGTTTTGTCTTGCTTTTATTGCTTGATCAATTCCAGCAAGACGTTGTTGTTTTGCAGTGCCGAGGAAAAGAGCGTGATTCTTTCCTGCGACACTTTAGTGTCTAGCAAGAGCAAGTCAAACAGTCGACTGTTTGTTGCTCCTGCCAGAAGTGTTTCTGTGAAATAAAGCTGATTGTCTCGAAAAAAATGGTACGGTCATATTTTGCAATCATAGAGTGTGAATCGAACACATTTCAGCGAATAGCATGTGGAGGAGATAATAGGCTATTCCTTGGATGCAGGTCATGTAGATGTTTTGAATATATAACTGTATTCCGGTGCTACAACTGCAATCAGTATAACCATACTGCAAAAGAATGCAAGGAGCAGAGATCATGTGGAACCTGTGGGAAAACGAATCACGAAACCAAAGACTGCAACATAAAAAGCCCAGAGTGTTCAAATTGTAAGTTAACCAACCATAAATATAAACTGAACCTGGAGATCAAACATGGAGTGTATGACATCACGTGTCCGACGTATCAGTGGCTACAAAAGCAAGAAAAGTTAAAGATCCAGTACACTCACTTGGAAGAGTAGCAATCCCAGTGTGCTGAGTATGATAATTCTGAGAAAGGGTGTACGTTCACAGTTATGCATCAAAATATACAGTCTCTCAGACATAAAACCCTGGAAATTGACTATTTTTTGTCAGGAATGACTTGCAAACCGCAGGTATTACTCTTCAGTGAGCATTGGCTAGAGCGTGACGAGGCTCCGTTCATAAAGATCGAGGGCTATCGACTTGTTTCGCTATATGCTAGGAAAGATTTAAAGCATGGTGGCGTTTGTGTCTACTGTGACCAGAACTATGACTTTAAGAATGAGAGTACCATTGGTGACATGAGCATTGAGGGTGACATAGAGCTTGCTGCGGCATATAGTGAAGAGCTGAGGACTATGGTTGTGTGTCTGTACCGTAGAGGAGTGGGGTCATATGAGGTATTTTTGGAGGAGCTCGAGCGAATGCTGTGCGAGTTTATAATCCATAACTACTCTAAGTATCATGTAATCTTGGCTGGTGATTTTAACCTGGATTTTTTTGACCATAGGCACAACCGAGTTAAGTATCTGCTAGATTTGTTTAATGTTCATAACTTAAATCAATGTATCTTTAAAGCCACTCGTGAAACAGAGAGCTCATCTACTCTCTTGGACAATATTTTCTATAATGTGCAGCGGAACTTCTCGAGTTATGTGTTGAACTCGGCACTCTCCGACCACCATGCTCAAATAATTAATATTAGAGGTTTAAATAATAATAGGAATAGAATAGAATATGTATATAGGAGGGTTTTTTCAAGAAATAAGATAGTATCATTTAAACAAGAAGTTAGTAAAATAGACTGGTCGCCTGTGTACAGGGCAGCGATGGTTAACGATGCATACTCTGCTTTTCTAAATTTAATTCACAATTACTTTAACATAATTTTTCCTGTTAAAAATGTTCTTTACAAAAGAAGAATTACTGGATTACAACTGGTATAAAGATCTCATGTAGGCATAAGCATATACTGTACTTTAAAAAAATTAGAGGCATCATATCTAATAATGTGTTTAATAACTATTGTAAAATTCTCAAGCAAGTGATTAAGGAGGCTAAAAGATTATCAAACAGACAGTTTTTGAATAAATTCGACAATAAGGTGAAGGCAACATGGCAGCTCGTCAAAAATATTACCGACATATTTTCAAAAAAGTATGATAGCCCATTTAAGATTGTAAATAACTTGAACAAGTTTTTTGTGAATTCTTGTCCTGCTATAAATTCTTTAAAGGGGGATGTTGTTACTTCTGATAGCTCTGTACAATCGGTGTATCTCAGTCCAACGACCCCTGATGAAATCTCTAAAATAATAAGTGGTCTAAAAAGTAAGAGATCGGTTGGTGATGATGGCATCCCGGTCAGTGTCCTTAAGGAGATTGCAGGGATTATTTCAGAACCATTATCTTTTATTATTAACCTATGTTATAAAACTGGTATATATCCTGATCTCTTGAAGAACGCAATAGTTAAGCCAATTCATAAAAAGGGTGAAGTCGATGATGTGAAGAATTACAGACCCATATCTCTATTGTGTAACATAGGCAAAATCTTCGAAAAAACAATCTATAACCGTCTGTCGGATTTCTTGGAGAAGCACTCATTGATTTCGGATAATCAGAATGGATTTAGAAGAGGGAGGTCTACCATAAGAGCTATCTATCAGGCACTGTCTAGAATTTTAGATTCACTCAACAACAAAAAACTTACTATGGCCATGTGTATGGATCTGTCAAAGGCATTTGACAGTGTCAATCATAAAACTTTAAGTATGAAAATAGAGAATTTTGGTATCAGAGGAAATGCTTTGAATTTAATTAAATCCTACCTTTCTAATCGCACTCAACAAGTAATTGATAGCGACAATTATGGTAGACCTATAGCCTCAGATAGAGTAGGAGTCAGTAGGGGAGTGCCTCAGGGTTCCATTCTGGGTCCGTTGCTTTATATTCTATATACCAATGAACTTTCCGATATAGCGGATGAATACACGGTGCTGTATGCGGATGACACCACCCTAATTTTTAGCGAAAATGACTCTGATGCGATATTGATTGGGGTGCAGGAGGCCTGTGACGTTCTCGACAGGTATTTCTCAGCCCATGATCTTCTGTTGAATGTATCTAAGACGCAATGTATTGTGTTTGGCAGTAGATCAGACAATGCTCTGACTTTCCAGTATAGGAATAATAAAATTCAAACAACGGAAGAGATTTCGTTTCTGGGTGTGAAAATCGATAGAAGACTGGACTGGAGAGCGCATGTTGAGAGCGTGGCTGTATGCATTTCTAGGTACTGCTATGCATTGAGGGTCATTGCAGGGAATGTGGGAGTTGACGCGGCGCTGTCTGCTTATCACGCTTTCATTCAGTCTAGAATACGGTATGGTCTTATCTTTTGGGGTAATTCCACAGAAATAGAAAGAATTATGATACTACAAAAGAAATGTATAAGAGCGGTTTTTGGAATGAAACAGCGTGATAGCTGCAGGGAGATTTTTGTTGGTAGAGGAATATTGACGCTTTGTGATATGTATATACTGGACTCTTTTATGTTTGTGTGCAATAATATAGACTTATTTGAAGACTCCATTATTAAGCACAATTATGTAACTAGAAATAAGACTAACTTGTTGCCGGAAAGATGTAATTTCACTTACATACAAAAAAATGTCACTCACTCAATAATTAAAATATATAATAGTTTTCCGGAGAGTGTACGGATCCTACCGCATCGCCAGGCCAAGAATATAATATCCAGATATTTAGTTAGGAAAGCATTCTATTCCTTGAATGCATTTTTGACTGACTGTGATAGAGCTGGTCTTGGACTGACGTAGGTGGGATTTTCTGAATTTTTCTTTTCTATATTTTTCTTTTTTGTTTATCTATTTATTATTTATGTTTCTTTCTTCTTTATTTATTTTTTGTCTATTTGATGTGGTTTATTTTGTAGTTATTTTTTCACTTGTTTATTATCATATAATCATTTTGTACTCTGTTTACATTGTTCTATGCCTTAAGTGGCTTTCTTGAATAAAAAAATTGTTATGACTATGACTATGACTATGATTTGAGGTGTGATTTCAGTGTTTATTTGTTTTTGTTTGGCTGGCGCCTTTTCTTCCGAAGAAAAGGCGCGATCTAATGCGCTTCTAATATATAGAGTGTCCCATTTAAAAAATTATAATAATTGCTTTTCGGTGTGACATATAACACCTACTGTCGTTTTTGACAATACTCATAAAAACTTGGCGAAAAATGCTACATCTTGGGTTTTGAATGAACTCGCTAACTCAAAATACAAAAAAGTTACAGGCTCTTAAAAGTGGGACCAACTAAATTGATAACCCTGTATATAAACTTTTTAAAAATTATAATAAGAAAGATGCCCTTGTTCAATTTAAGGCACATTTCTGTCAGTATATACACCAGCAAATAAATGATAAAAAATTTGTCAAAGTCATTTTATGTCAATGTTAATACTATTTTATGTTATAGATATACTATTTCCGCCGTAGTACCATTATTCTATGGTACCATTTAATCATTGTAACTTCGTCCTCAGCGGAATAGTCATTCCGATATTTTCTTTGATTCCGATTAGAAATATTCAACGCGAAAATTAATTGAAAAAATTAGTTAAAATGTTCAAATAATTGGGCATTCTGTTTGTGGTCGCGTAGGAAAAATTGTGTGCATTACTTGTGAAAGTAATTTTCTCAAACTCATTGGATTTCCGCACTCGGCTGGCGCTTCGTGCTCGTATGAAATCAACCACTTTCAACACTCGTTATGTAATATATACTATTTCCGACCCGAGAATTAAGATTCCCTGCAAGCTTCAAGCTTCTGGTCTGACAGTCTGTACAAAAAAACGATCACTGATATCTTTTGACTCACCTACCACATTGATTGTTTACATCCCTCGCCAGTGACTACCACGTGGTTTTGCGAGTTAGACATAAGGTGGCTTATCTCGCTTATTAATTCAAAGCGCCAATTATGGCTATTTCTTATTCCAATTGTTTACATCTCAGGATTTCTAGGATCAAATATAAATCATTTCCATAACACTTTGTATTTATTGTACTTAATAATCCATCGACCGTAAAATAATAAAATATAAAAATGGTGTGCTATAATGTTATGTTCTTTACAACTCATCTCTGCTGTTGGTATAAAGATTAGCGTTTTCTTTAAAGGGCAAGCTATGCCAGAAACTTCGGTGACCTGTTTCATTTTTAAACTCCAGCTCAAGTTCTGTGGGGCCTGAAATTTTGAGTTGAACGTAAGGCCCATTTAGGTTCTTTGTAACTGGTTGCCACTCTGAGGTTATGTTGGGTTTCCTAAAATATAAATTATTTTCTTTTTGAGAGTTGTGAGATGTGGTGAATAGGGGATGATGCCATCCGAAGCCAAAAATACACTATTCGGTCCTGGTATCTCGCCTTCTATACTACGAGTTACGCAACACCAATCTATTATGATTTAATAATATCATAAAGAATATAAATTAAGTTGCTCGTGTTACTACAAATACAATAATAATTATTGACAGTCTAGAAAACAGTAAACAGACTTAAATAATGTAAGCATAGGAACATAAAGAAGGCGTTTAGCATATCACTTATGCAAATAAAGTACTAAGTTTTTGTCTTATAACTAGTTGCATAAGTATAGTGTCGCAAAGACTGAGCGCGGGGCTCCTCTGAAAGTGGGCCCCAGACCCGAGCATATTGGGAAAATAAGCCCCGGCAACAACATAATTAATTAAGGTTATAAAAATGAACAGGAAGATGAACCACTAATAACTAGTTTTTATTTATATACCTACAACGTGGATCAATCCCTAGGCTTAAATATGCATGACGAATAAAATAAAATAATATCTACTAATTAATTGTAAAATTTTTTTTCTTTCATTACGTTTTTATGTTACCTACCATTATTTCAAATTTGTGCACTTTGCACTTTTACCGAAAATTTGCCCTGATTCGAGGTACCTATATCGGACCGGGTCTAGGACTATTCGCAGTCGCCGTTTCGCCGTCGCCGTCGCCGTTTTCCCGTCACCGGTTCGCAGGCGGGACAGTTCGCCGGCAGCCGATTCGCCATGGGCCGTTTCGCCGTCAAGTAGAAATTAATAAAACACGTAATAAAGGGTGATGATATACAGGGTGTTATGGAAATGACATGACGTATTATATTTAAACCCGCAAATCCCGAGATGAAAATAAATTGAAGAAAAATAACCATAAATGGCGCTTTGAATTATTTAGCGAAATATACACTTTAGAAATCTCAAAATTTACGTGGCCGCTCCTGAGGCCCTTCGCAATCAATATTTTATTGAGGCAGTCTCCAGGTTCAAAAGAGGTTAACGCATTAAATGCGATGTTGTCATATTGCAACACATTGCACGTGTTCAGTTTTTGACAACAAGACGTCTTTGACGCACGCTATCACTTCTTTTTCAAACTTTTTAGACAAAGAAAACTACAATTTTAAGGGACATACTCTCTTACCTTCGATCTTATTTTAAAATAATCCGTTTTATAATTAAATTCCTTAAAAAAATAAAACACAAAAAGTCTGCTTTTCACGAGAACCAACAGTAGATAATATCACACGAATTTGAAATCACATCACAACATTTATTATTATGAATTATTTCACAACAACAAAAAAAACGGGCAATACAACTAACCAAACGTTTAAAATTCGTATACGTCAAGCACGTGGCACCCTCGACCTCGTGGAACCAACGTGCTTTCACTCCCGAATCGCGAAGCCTCGCGAGACACTCGGTGTGATCTGACAACACTGTTAGTATACTCTAGTGACTCACGTTGTTGCTAAGTGAATCCAGATGTAACGGCGCGACAGTATGTGGGTAATAAGGGTTTTTACCTTAGTATTTAGATATTCGATTTAAAAAGAAAAGTATGTAGACTTTCTCTAGGACTCCCTAGGAGTCACCCATTTAAATATAATACGTCATTTCCATAACACCCTGTATATTGCTAAATTATTTCAAAAAGCAAAATAATATAAACCTCTAACAAACCCGAACAAACCCCATTCTATGATATAGTACTGTAATAAAATTAGGGTTCTTGGAATTCAACTTCAATATATCGCCAGCTTAATTAGTAAATCACATAAGTCCAAATAGCAAAACAAAAGAATTTTATCGTTTGTAAACAATTTTAGAAACGATATAATATAACAGCATATCTCAAAGGTTTAACCCATAATTATGAAATGTAATAATTTTGTTTCATATATTTATAGTATAATATCTTAGAGGTTTATATTATTTTACTTTTTCAAATAATTTAGCAATGTATATCATAAACATCCTTTATTATGTATTTTATTAATTTCTACTTGACGGCGAAACGGCCCATGGCGAATCGGCTGCCGGCGAACTGTCCCGCCGGCGAACCGGCGACGGCAAAACGACGACGGCGAAACGGCGACGGCGAATAGTCCCATTCCCAATCGGACCACCTTGCTACCAGGTGCTTCTTTGATGTTAATCGCAAAACAAGATAATATTATAAAAATAATTATTTCAAAACCCAATTTTTATTTCTTTTAAAGATAAAGAATGAAATATGACGTTTACCTATTTTGCATAAATGAAATAACCATATCCAATAAGACTTTGCTCATTTGTCTATCCTTTTCTGTTTGAAGATTATTCAACTCTGTCTTGCAAATATACATGGTATCGTCTCCATGGGAAACGCCTAAAATAATTATATATTCAATAAATGTATAGTGATGCAATGGCCATTGTGTTTTTTTTTTTTTATCAATATTTCATTATTTTGTTAAATAAATGAATTAAATGAATAGACAATTGCGTAGCACTCTGTATTATACTGACAAAAATGCATTTACCAATGTCGTGGGTTACAAAATTGGAGCTACTTCAACCCACCTCTCTATGTTGTTCTAACTGAACCTACGAAATATCACAAATTATTTAAAAACGCTACAGTAATTCAGGTTCCTTTGGTTCGCCTTAACCCAGGAACAGATTTTTTATCAACATTTTAAACATATTTGGGATCACCACAATTCCTCATCTTGTAACTATTTTATGAGTTACCTGAACTCAGTTTTTGGGTTGGGAAAACTTACTAGATAATTGATTATAAAGTGCGTTTTAACCCCGACGTGCATTATTTTAACTCATTACCATGTGTAAATTATTTTGAGTTGGAATAATTCAGGAAACGTGCCCCAAAATCCCATATCGATCACAAGATCGTAAGGCCACGGAAAGTTCCGAATTCGTGCTCGTGCAGGGCGGTTCATTCCATTGTTATTCGTCAATTCTCCTTCGATCGCGCGTGTAGACACCTGTTGGCCGTTGCGCCGTTTGTGGAATTTTTCATCTTTGTTCTCTGTGCGTGAAAATTTTTGTTTTGCATAATTTTGGTCAGTTGGCGTAAAATGTAGGGACAGGAGGGAGATGCATACAATTTTTTTTTAAATATACAACCAATATATCATATCTTCAAAACACAAAAGGCAATTGAAGTCCACAATATGCAGGCGTTAAATCAAAGAAATATTTTGAGTTCCGATAGTCCACAATTTAGGTACTGGTAGTTTAAAATTTGGGGTCTGGTAGCCCAAATAGTGAGTTATTCCAGCCCCCATCGTAAGCTAGAACAACTTAAATGTCAAGTTTTGATAGCTCGAATCATGAATTAATCTAGCCCGACTAGTAACGCATCACAATTCACATACTGGTAGCTACGGTAGCCTATCAATAATTTAAGACGGTGGGGCGTGAGCTATTCCAACGCATAAAATAACCCATCTTCTGTGCCAGCATAACTTATGAATAGTGAGTTGATGCAATTTCTTCGATTTGGTTGCCGTAATTCAGAGGTCTTGGCTGTCCCCTATTAGCAACACGCTTCGGTCTAGGACAACTCATATTTGAGTTATATCAACTCGAAATTTCGCTCAGTGTACTTATGTTACAATAGAAATACATTTATTTTTTGTTCAATTGTACATGTTTTCCTCGTTCTTTATCAAGACTGTCATCAGGACCATCAAACCTTCATTTTCCGATGCTCTGGGGGAGGATACTTTTACCCAAGCCCCCCCCCCCAAATCTTTGGCGGTGTCTCATTCAGCTTGGAGATAGGTACACTTGGTCGATCCTGACTAACGTCACACATGTCAATTATTTTTCAACATTGGCCGTAATATATGTAACTAATCGCTTACCTATATTTACATTGGATTTAGTTCTACCATTGGATTTGCTTACAGATCCTCTGTACAAAAAGGTGTAACTGTATACCTCAGATTTGACAACGACACTGTGTAGTCTAGCTGACATTTCAATATCTGCTACGAACAGTCTGTCACCGATCATCTGGAATGAAGAAAAAATTATACTTCTAAATTAACTTTTGGATCATTTTGTTATTATGAAACCTGCCCGCACTTTCTAAATGGAAACTGGGTCCCCGGTCAAATTTTATAAAGTCTGTATACAGGGTGTTTCATTAAAGCCGGCCACCGGTTATATATCAGTAACTTGGGCATAGAACCAACGAATACTTATAAACAGGAAGAAGACAAACAGCCGTGTTAACACATCGAAGCAAGTATGAACAAACGAACAAACCCGAACAAACCCGAACAAACCCGAACAAACCAGGCATCCATTCCGTCTGGAATCAGCTGACAAACGCACGTGCTTTTCAAATGTCACTTTTGCCAAAATTTTTATTACTGTCAATATTTTAAAGTGACATTTAACCAACAAAAAACATTCAAACCCTTTTATTTGATTTACTTAAGTAGTGAAAATCAAATATTAGGATTCTGACATGTTTTAAGCTGTAAATATCACTTTAAAATAATCCTTACACACTCTTATATCATTTTTTAAAACTAATAACGTAACTACAAATGAAAAATTAAACTTCAGAAATAAGCTTGTAAGTAGTTTTATTAAAAAATAGGAAGTAAATCATAATTTACATAAAATATTTTACCATCTTCAAGTGGGCTCTAGGTCCTAGCAAATATTTCAAGCTTCAAGTCCAAGCATATTTTTGGGCCCCATATTATTATTGAAGTTTACTCTCAGTAAAGATGACTAAATGAATGTTTCAATTACAAATTACTCACTTGCACCAAAAAGGAAACGACGTTTTTCATGAAAGATTAGAATATTAAAAATTATTTTAAAATTTAAAGATGCGTCTTCTCCACTTCTCCACCATTTTAAATCATATCAGATGTTGCTTGATATCCATGCCCGCCAGACGAAGGAAGTTAGCTTGTTAAACTATTTCACAATTCGTGCTGTTCGCATTCTATGCCTGTCTCTGTCTGCAGCAACCTTCCCTAATTCAGTAAAGTGAGACAAATATGACCAGGATCAAGTCGCCTGCATAAACACTCACTTTTGGGCTTTCCATATTAACTCTACGTAAGTCTGATATTGACGCTTAAATGATGATGATGATGAGTGAAACAGATAGATAAAAGTAGGTTACATGTGAGCGTATGGAGCAGAGTAGGCTTAGCATCACTTCCAAGGCCTTCTTACGTGTTTCGACCCACCCCATAAGCAGTCTCACCGGGCTGCATAGAACTGCAGGGGAAAAAATCATTATTAAAGTGGCTATGAGAAAATCATGTAAATTATTTTTAAGTTCCGCATTTCGCCTCAATGGGACACAATTGAAAATATTAGTATTCTAAATTTCTCCGAATATTATTACATTAAGATTTTTGGATGCATCGTTAGAAAGCTTAGACCATTCTGTGTCATTTTTGTCTAAAGCTCATTGGCGTACCGACCTTGATAGGAGTGGGGGAAGCTCCCCCATAGATTGAACACCTAAAAAAAGGAAGGTCGCACTCTACAGCTCACGGCGCCTTTAATGCGCATCCCTAGCTATACCTTCTAAACGATTTATTCAATTTTAGTAAACCCTAGCTTGTTTGAAAGAGAAATGTAAGTAGTTTTAATTGTGGTGGTATACGATAGTTCACAATAAAATTGTTGTGAGGAAGTAATTTGCAATAATAACAGTATTTTTGATTTTATTTCGAAAACTTAAATCATACGGTATAATTGTCATAATCGCAAAGTAGGTTAAATTTATGAGATAAAACGACGTGAAAATAGTATAGCTCTATATCTTCTTTCATTACAGAGTTATTGCCAGATTAATAATTAACACTTTAATTGTCATGTTAAATAGAACGTTCTACAATATAGTTAAAATCACAGAATAATTTATGCCGTTTGATTCCTGCCAAACTTAGAGAATAACCCGAACCTCACCGGTTGGTGACAGTGAGAAGGCGACCAATGGAACAGGACTGGAGAATCGGTGGGATTTTAACTAATCTTTGACAGCGAGAACAGTCAAGTTTTGACAAGAGAGGATCCGCGGAAAGAATTGTGCTGTTACTATTGTTTTATATTAATAAAGTATAAGAAGTAATATTCTGGGATCGTAAAGTACTCGATATTATCTTCAAAATGATGTACCGCAAGACCCCCCTTCCTATTTAATTTTTTTCCCGAAAATGGCGCCCATCAGCCATTTTGACAGTTAGTACTGTCATTATTCCTCCAAAATGAAGTTTACATTCCCCCATAAACCACTCCCAAATTTTATAAAAGAAAATTAGCGGTTCAAAAGTTATTAAGTCGTTTCGACTATATAGGTACACACACTGTATATGTTAATATGCAAGCAAGTGTTTTTAGATCTAAAAGTTAAAAGTAAAACTAATAGTAATGCCTTATAAAATTAATACAGATATTATGTGGTTGGCACTGACAATACAAAAACACATACAATTTAGCCCTATTTTCTAACCTATATATTTCTCTCAGTGCAGCATAATCCTGTACCGTGATAGCTTGTTTCACATCTACCGACAATAAATAATGCTGGACATAGGCAACTTCTAATACATTTCACCAAAATGTATCTAAAACATGCTTCGTGCGCTGCAAAATTACTCGCTTAGAACGAAATTGTACTATCTCAATTTTTGGAATTGTAAAGTTAAGACATGAAAGTTCTAAGGTGCATCGCTACTTTTTTCAAAAAAAAAAAAATATCAGCGACGATATTAACCTTGAAAAATGCCTAAAAATACGCATTTTTGGTCCGATTTTAAAAAAAATTTTACATACTTTTTCAAAAAAGGGCCTTAGAAATAGAAACATTTATTTACTAAAATTTAACTTCTCCCGTCAGGTAGTTCAAATAGCCTTTCCAGAATCCTGCAGTAGCGAAACGTTGTTAATCATCCTATAAATTTGCGCATTGTACGCCCCTAAAGGCGTTCCATAGTATAAACCAGACACTCGGAGAGCGGTAATAGAATATTACAGACCAAGGGTGGTAAGAAGCCTATTACACACGATTTCGAAACTCCAGTGGCGTTCCATCGATCTGAATATCGTAGTCAATCATACTTTACTAATATACCAAGAAATAATATACGAATTAGTAATGTTGACGTTGAAAATTGTAAATTGACATTTACGTTGTCAAGGCGACGTGATGTACACAGCCAACTTTGAGCAAAATCTATTGGAAATATTCACGGGTTTGAGTTTACATATCGTGGCTAATGTGATTTGTGGATAACTGTTACGTAATATATACTTATTACGTGACAGTCATTACGTAACAGCGCTTGGCTTCTAACATTACACTCTTACTGATAAAGTAGATCATGCGTAAGTAGTTGCTTACTCATATAGGAGTAGAAAAAATATGCATTATACTCGCACAGCCTTATCACTAAATAAAACGACTGGTATTTGCATTACTTAATTATTAACCATATAATCATAGCAAATAGATTGACCTTGTCCCTTAACTTTCAAAAAAGTTCATTGAATATTTCCCTCATGTATAAAAATTCTCAAAAGAGGAATGCAATTTTTGAAAAATTACAGCGATAATTGCACGTTAGCTATCGATAATTGCCCGGGAGGTACCAATAAGTGCTCGACAGGTCTTATTTTGATTGATTAGACAGACATATTGCAAGCTATGTCAAACCAAGAAAAAATACCCCTGTTAACTGTGTATTTAATTGTAATTATTGCAATTTTTAAATATATTGTTGTGTTTGTTCTGACGAAAAATTTACATAGCCGCGCCCACAATTCGTCAAGAATTGACAGAAATCACTATTTGACTTCGTTAATTAAATAAATTAATCTTTGATGTTTTTATTTCTTTTTTTATTTTAAAAAAGAGGTAAGAAACTCGTAGCTCCACTTATTTAATAAACACCAGCTAAATATTTAAATTTCATACATGTTTCGAAGGCAAGCGCGGATTCAGAGGAGGGGTCGTGGGGGTCATGACCCCCCCCCCCCCAACCATCAATTTAACACGTAAGATACCATATATACCGGTTTGACTAACGCGGCAGGGTATTACTTTTCGTAACTTTTCCATGCATGACGCGCCCCCCCCCCCCCCCCCAAACCGAAGTTCTGGATCCGCACTTGTTCTAAGGCACCCTCGCTTTCAGTGGAAAAATATATGTATATGCCGAAAACTTATAACATAACACTATCAAAGTTAACTTCAAAAGAGGAGTATTTTTTAAAAAGAATAAATTTTGATTTTCGGAAAACTATTTTCAAGAAAGGATGAAGAAAAGAATTTAAAAATAATTTAACTTTTGTTTATTGAACTAGTGGAACACTACGAGTTTTTTTACCTCTTCATATTCACTCCATTGGGAGATGGACTACTGCAAAAAAATTTAAGATTCTGGGGGTGGCTCGTTAATTTTAAAATTGAAGCAAGTACCTAATATACTATTTTTAAGCTTTCATTGTTTAAAAGATTACAAATATGGAATCCAGCGTGGATTTAAATTTCAAAATCATGTTCCTTGGCGTCTTTGACACCTCTTCTAACACAAGTTTTTCTTTACAGGGGGAAGGGGTCCAGACCCCCCTCCCTCTAATTATGCCACTGGTGCAACATAAGCGCAAAGTGTTTTGCCGCTCTCAACTAATTAACGTGTTCTACTCCGCTTCAACTTTTATATTATGGCGACAACGAATCACTTTACGTAATGCTTATAGTAAAACGATTTATTTATTTTCTTTTCCTTACATTGAATATAGAAATAGTAATTACATGAAAGAAAGTCTTAGCAGATATTTTTCATAATAGAGTAATCTTTTTTCTTTACATGTTCGTTGGAAATATTAGAATGCAGATTTCTATAATTCATCTTTAACGGCAATCAAGTTCTCGTTCTCGTGGAAAGAAAGGCTGTCCCAAAATTCCCTTTGGCCCACGCTTTCCTCTTCCATCGGGGACAAGTCGTCAAAATTGTTGATTCGCAATAGTCGGTATGGATCATTGAGATTTTTTGATACAGGCTTCCATAAACTGGTTATGTTGGGTGATCTAAAAATAGATAAATAACTATACTATATCCAACGAACAAACGGAGGGCGTCACAACAATATCACACAACCTATAAACGTTAAAATGTTTGTGCAGAGTTCCATTAAGGGTCGACTAGAACTTTATTAAATTTTTAAAAATATATAGCTGTATAATTGCTTATTACAGTGAAACATCTCTTAACGGATACCTCTAATAAGAGGACATCTCTATTAAGCGGACATTTTTTTTAGTCTGGAACTAGGTATATGAAATTCCATGAAAATCAACTTCTTTTGGGCGGACTCTCCTTTTTGCGGATGCGGACAGGATGTTTTCATACAAAGAGTGCGGAAACCCTCCTTTAAACGGACAAAAAATATTTTAAAGCATTTGGTAGACGAATAAGTACGGTGCAAAAACTCTCTGAAGACAGACCGGCAACCAATGGCGTATGCGTGGCAGAGCGAAAAGACTTCGCCGAATGAAAGTATGTGTGATTCCCCGACAGCAGTCCGCAGTTTATTTGTGAGTTGTAATGTTAAAATCGCAAACAATGGCACAAAAATGTTGCGTCTTGAGTCTGAAAGAGAATATTGATGTTGTGGAAGTTTGTAATTTGATAACAATGATTTGGGCGAGTTCATTAGCATTGATAGCAATGTGCTATTAGAAGATGATAGTGACCCCATTCCCACCGATTATGTAGTCCAAACTGAAACCACATCACTATCTGACGACTCTGGTGAAGAAGTTGAATGCAGTAATCAATTATCAACAAGCCATTAGTATGGCAAAGGAATTATAAGGGTATGCAAAGAATAGAGGTGACTCTACAGCAATGGAATTGTTATCAGACTTGGAATTACATTTTCTAGATTGCAAGTATAAAACGCAAACACGTCAAACTACGTTATTCGATTTTTTTAGTACTACATCCTAAATAAAATTAGTGTATTTTTATTATTATGTTTATTTGTACATACATATACATAGTAATAATTTTGCATTTACATATTACCTAATAACAAATTTCCCATGGGCGGACACCTCTATTAGGCGGACACATTTAGACGGTCCCGTAGGTTTCCGCCTACGAGAGGTTTCACTGAATATAACTTTGGTGTATTTTTATGAAAATAGGAACATAAACAACATGCAAGTATGTAAGCATTAATGAAAATTTGAGTAACAAATAAGGAAACAAATGACTTTTACGTCGGTAGCATTCAACCTTGTCTAAATACCGCTCTTGTACTGCATAGAAGAGCACATCTTCTGTGAATTACAGGAGCGGTATTTAGACAGGTTTGAACGCTCTCGAAGTAAAAGTCCAGTTTGTTTTCTTATCCGTGAATTATTTTTAAATGTATGGTACATTTTACTGACGACTATTATTGTAGTTTAAGTATTTTTAGGACACCAAGGAGTCGCCCATTTAAATATAATAAGCTATTTCCATAACACCCTGTATAATAATGATTTCAATTTAAATATTTGCTAAAAAACGTGTAACTAGTATATAACTTACCCCTTATTCATAAATGATGTAGTTAGGTCTACTATTAATTTAGAAACTTGCTTGTCTGCTTCGGTTGTTAGTTCGTTTATGGGAAAATCATATGTCATTTTTAGAATTAGCATTGTATCATCTCCATGGCATACTCCTGAAAAATATTACATTTTTACTCTATTCTTACACTATAAATGTACTTTAATAGGTAAAGAAGTTAAAGAACTTAAGGACCAAGACTGTCATTATTTTTCTGCTGCATCGTATTTCTACCCTTTTCCCTCCCCTCCCAGTACAAACTTTCCCAGATGCCCCAACAAGATTTCATCATCTTTATGGGTTATACAGCCAGCTGGTAGAAAATTCCATATCAAAATATGTATAATCAATCAAAGCAAGTTTTATGCTTTATTCCTTCACTATTTCTGTGAACTTTGTATTTAGACGTTTAGAAACCATTTTCTTACCAATATTATCAGCTGATCCGGAACCTAAATCTGAAAGACTGGTGGATCCCCTGTAGTTGTATAAATAGCTATAGATGGGAGATTTAACAACAGCGCTTTGCAATCTAGCTGCCTTTTCTATATCGGCTACAAAGAGTCTATCACCTACAATCTATAAAGGAAACATATTTAAAGAATTCACTCATAATTTATATGATAAATTGAAATGATTAAACTGTCTTACATAATTCAACTCATGCACTTTCCATAATCTCCACCGTGTCCACTATATACTTACTGCAACCATATATGATGTAGGGGTATGCGATCCATGGAATAATGGAATGGAATGGAATAATAGCATTTATGACACTGGGTACCAAGAAATTAACTTAATAATCGCCACGCTCCAGCACTACCTTTGATTCCTATACGATACAGCAGCATATTCGTTGCTTCGTAGTTAGTTATAAATGTGCTTTTTGGGACAATCGCATTTTTGTTTGTCCTAGTTTGAATATACTACATAGAGCTTAGGTGGAATATCCGTTCCGTATTAGTCCCTAGCACCTCGGTTGGTGGGTTATAGAGTCAATTTCTGATTGGGTAGAAGACCTGTTGTGATGTTTGCTGGCAAGCGAGAATCAGCACACTATATAGAACTTGTTCGATGGAAATCCAATGACCGTAATCGAGGAAGCTTAAAATTTCTGTTCTTGATATGTTTCCGTTAATTCGCACAATGTAGTCATGTGATGGACATGTTTAATATGCGGGTAATGGAGTAGGCGTAGTCTACTTTACCAAGGGCGAAAAGCTACAAAATCTCACTGAACTAAGATAGATAACGCTGTACTAGTTTTTAATAAAAGGGAATTTAATAAAGGGAATCCGTTTATAAATTAACGCTTTTATCGCCTTGTCGCAGTTATGGTCCTCCAAATGGACCATACGGTTCGTACATCAGTGCTCAACGACTGTGCTTTTTATTACTTAGCTTACACACGTTTATCGGTTGACCTAAGGAAAAATAACTAAAAGAAATCCAGCTACCCAACTTTATGAGATACACACAAATGCGTTACGAGTGCGATGACGTAAAGTGCAATCAAGCCTGATACAGTAACTTCCTATTTATAGTGAACCAGACGTATAAAAGAAAGGGATTTTTGACATATACAGGGTGTTAAGGAAATGACTTATTATATTTAAACCAGCAAATCCAGAGATGAAAATAAATCGAAGAAAAATAACCGTAAATGGCGCTTTGATTAATAAGCGAATTATACACTTTATATGAAATTTGAAAATTTACGTGGCCGCTACTGGCGACTTCACAATCAATAATCTATTGAGACAGTCTCAAGTCTCAAAGGAGGTCAGTGCATTGTAGGCGGTGTTGTCACATTACAGTACAGAATTGTAAACGCACGTGATCAGTTTTTAACAACAAGACGTCTTTGACCCAAGTTATCACTTCTTTTTCAAACAAAAATACAATTTTAAGGTCTTACCTTCGATCTTATTTTAAAATAATCCGTTTCATAATTAAATTACATAAAAAAATTAAACACAAAAAGTACGATTTGCAACAGAACAAACAGTAGATAATATCACACAAATTTGAAATCACATCACAACATTTATTATTATGAATTATTTCACATCAGAAAAAAAATCGGGTAATGCTACAACTAACACGTTTAAAATTCGTATACATCAAGCACGTGGAACCCTCGGCAACGTCGTTCCAACACCGAGAATCGAAACCGACTGAAGCAACGATACTGAAGGTTAAACATATCCATACGCGCGCGGCGGTTATCCAAGCAAAGGCGAGACACGCGGTGTGATCTGGCATCACTGTAGTTTACTCTAATGACCTACATACAGTTGCTGACTGAAACCAGATGGAGCGGCGCGATAGCATGTAGACAAAAAGGGTTTTTACCTTAGTATTTAGATATTCGATTTAAAAAAGTATATAGGCTTTCTTTAGGACACCCAAGGAGTCATCCTGTTAAATATAATAATTCATTTCCATAACACCCTGTATGATATTAATGCGACTAGCACCTAATCTAGAATATTTTCGAAACAAATTTGCCAGAGGAATTTAAAATTTATAATACTTACTAACTACATTCGGTAGGTAGCTACAAGCTCATTTCTATTGATTGTATAAATTTGTAACCTTTACCTTAAAAACTAACCAAATTATTATCGCTGGTGAATTATAAAATGAATATAATTTTTCAAACTCAGCGATTAAAATTTGTGAAATATACAGGGTGATTCACGACGAGCGTGCATTAGAACTTTATGGAGAACTACTGAATATATGTTCCTGAAACTTTGGGGATTTGGGTTTATCGATATGCTCTCTTTAACTAAAATATTGACATGTTCCTGTCATTTCCGGTTATACCGGAAGTAGCTGCCAACTTTCGTTTTTTAAATACAACATGGTAATTTTTATTACATTTTTCGATTAAGCATTAAATACTAAGCACATTTTATAGAAAATGTTTTTGTCAGACTCTATTAGTTTTTGAGATATCTGGACTTTTTGTAATTATTTGGCAAATGCATGACGATGAAATAATCCATATAATTTTTTTACCTTAGCGCTTGGACTAAAATTTTTTTCTCACCGAATAGCTAGAAAATCATCAAGTCTCAAAAACATTTCAAATTCGGCATAAAATGTACAGGGTGGTCACAATTCAAGCCTCATTGTGAAAGAATTCAACCATTAAAAACTTTCTTATTTTAAATGGAACACCCTGTATATTTTTATTTAATTTGATAGCAAATTAGTTGTTCTTTATAAATAGTATTTACTGTCCTATACCTATATCAAAGCGTTTTCTCAAAAAATCTAATTTTATTCCGAAAATACTATTTGTTCAAGTGTGCTATGAAAACAATTATTGTACTTAGGGGCTGTATACTGATGTCCATACGGAGGAAAAGTGATTGATTGCTTGAAAATACAATATTCTAAAGTGTTTCTTAATAATTTATAAATAAAATGCAGTTGATTGTTTTAAATTTAATGGTTTAAATATTATTTTTTTTAAAATAGCAAGGAAACAAGTTTATAAACTTTAAATTCTTTAATTAAAAATGTCTTTGAAAATTATACCTAATATCTTTTGATCATATTTTTAAAATATGTTCAAAATTATTGCCATTTACTTCCAAGCATTTATGTATTCTTTTCATCATGTTATTTCTTGTAGCATTCCTAATTTCGTTTGCGATCCACTGGTCATGAAAAAGTCTGTTTAGGGCAGTCTTAACAACTCGGACGTTGTGTGCTGGAGCCCCATCGTTTTGATACCAATCACTTTTCCTCCGTATAGACATCAGTATACAGCCCCTAAGTACAATTTGTTTTCATAGCACACTTGAACAAATAGTATTTTCGGAATGAAATTGGATTTTTTGAGAAAACGCTTTGATATAGGTATAGGACAGTAAATACTATTTATAAAGAACAACTAATTTGCCATCAAATTAAATAAAAATATACAGGGTGTTCCATTTAAAATAAGAAAGTTTTTAATGGTTGAATTCTTTCACAATGAGGCTTGAATTGTGACCACCCTGTACATTTAATGCCGAATTTGAAATGTTTTTGAGACTTGACGATCTTCTAGCTATTCGGTGAGAAAAAATTTTTAGTCCAAGCGCTTAGGTAAAAAATTTATATGGATTATTTCATCGTCATGCATTTGCCAAATAATTACAAAAAGTCCAGATATCTCAAAAACTAATAGAGTCTAACAAAAACATTTTCTATAAAATGTGCTTAGTATTTAATGCTTAATCGAAAAATGTAATAAAAATTACCATGTTGTATTTAAAAAACGAAAGTTGGCAGCTACTTCCGGTATAACCGGAAATGACAGGAACATGTCAATATTTTAGTTAAAGAGAGCATATCGATAAACCCAAATCCCCAAAGTTTCAGGAACATATTTTATATTCAGTAGTTCTCCATAAAGTTCTAATGCACGCTCGTCGTGAATCACCCTGTATTAAAAGTACTAGGTAAAGAGAAATAGGGGGTCCGAGAAGTGGACTATCAGTAATTTGGTTTCCCGTGGAGTTTAGGTCCCCTTCTACAACTTTTGTATCTGATGAAATGCCGTAGAGCGTTGCTGAGAGGCGCTGTACCGATGATGTTTAGATAGGAAATTCTCAATAAATTCAAAATTATATCGAGCCATATCTGAAAAAGAATTTACAGCATCTGCGTGACCCCAAAGTCACGGGAAACACATTTTCTGACAAGTAAACCCTTGCATATACTTTTCCGAGCGTGTAAAAAAGAAGATGAAAATTTAAAAAAAAGAAAAAAAGCGAATTTGAAGTTGAAACTTTCTAGAATTTTTTGTCTGTGTGTGTCTCACCATTTCATTATTGGGCTGTTTTAAAAATCTCCTCGGAGGAAATTCCGAAAACGATCGTGACATGTCAGAAAATTGTTAAACTACATTCTTTGACACCCAAATTTTGTGAAAAAAAATTTCAGAAGAATCGCACCTAGCTAGGCGGAATTCTGACAATATTACGCAGAGATGCCGGAAGGCAGGTATCGTTCAGTTGCACGTCGGGAATAATGATAACTGGTGTTTAAGACAAGCAAGAGACGACTCACCAAAGTTTTTTCGTCCTCTGAATTGATGGGATGGGTTTCAAACCCCCTCCTCCATACCGTGTTATTGTAAAATTTAAGAAAATATTACAATTCTGAGGTTGTTTCGCGCACGCGCGAACTTTTCGATAAAATACCGCACTTTCGCAATATTCTTTTTATCAGAAAATTGTTTACGAGTCATCTCCATGTGAATACAAATCGATTAAGCCCACTTGGACCCATGTCACTTGAGACTTTATAATTTTTCCATTCATTTTTTTTTTAACACGCTCGGAAAAGTATATGCAAGGGTTGACTTGTCAGAAAATGCATTTCCCGTGACTTTGGGGTCGCGCAGATGCTGTAATAGTACATTATGTATCAAGGGCCGAAAAGAGGCTTTTACGCACGAGTCCGGAAAAGCCTCCGACGGCCCGAGATATGTACCGTATTTTTTTTAAAAGAGCTACGAAGCTATGCCAAATAAATAAAGAAATGGTTCAGACAGTTTTCCTGTCTACATGACATGAAAACACTCGCGCATGGAGAATGTAAATATCTATTTATTATTTTTGACAAATAGGCTCGGTGGCCTAGTGGTTAGCGTAGGCCTTGTGATCTGAGAGTCGCGGGTTCAAATTCCGCACTTGGCATCTCTGGTTTTATTTATTTTTTACAAGTGCCCGAGTCTTTGAGGCCATATAAATAAAGAAATTCTTCAGACATTTTTCTAAACATCTTTGAAAAATTAACTTCCAATTTAATTTATATATAATCCGCTATTTATTATCCCTTGTAGTATTGCTAGGTAGGTAGAGTGTCCGCCTGGCAATCTGAGGGTCGCGGGTTCAAATCCCGCACCGACAATTCTGGTTTTATTTATTTATGAGCGAAGCTGTCGGGAAAAATCTTTCCCGCCCGCTTCGATACTTTCCCGCCCGCTCTCTTGGAAAACGCCACTTTCGGTGAAGAGAACATGCATGAAAAGAGACACTATCGAAGCACTTGTAAAAAAAAAACATTTTCAGACATTGCTCGATATAATTTTGAATTTATTGTGAATTTCCTATCTAAAGCGGTACAGCGCCTCTCAGCAACGCTCTACAGCATTTCATCAGATTTAAAAGTTGTAGATTTGGACCTAAACTCCACGAAAAACCAAATTACTGATATTCCACTTCACGGACCCCCTATTGCCACCATCTCTCTAACTATAAAGACCTTATGGTTGCCTGTGTCTTAATCCATATATTTTCATTTTTAATAATTTTTTAATCCTCAGTTTCATTGACTGGACATTGCTGAAAATATCATTAACTTGTGAAATGATGTTTCGGGCGGAGGAGACGATTGTTACCATGTTACCCTATGCTTTTAACAACCGATTAAACTTCCACTTAATTGAACATAATAATAATACATACTGACAGTGTAACGATCAAAAAGCCAGCAGGATGTAGACAGACCGCCACCTTCAACGCGAGGATTATAAATTACGACAGGTGTCTGAAGATTAAAGTGTTGCTGTTACTTACGTCAATTAAAGTAGAATAAGTCTCCCTGTTGACAGGCTTGTCTTTCAGATAATGTTGCCTGATATTTTGCGATATTTCATCCCGTCGAGCAGGATCTACGCTGTCATTGTAGTGCAGAATAAAAGGCATTATCTCGTTCCATTTGGTGTCGATATCAATGAGATATTGGTCGTCGGCATAAAAGTCTAGAACGCAAGTATATAGAATGTTTACTAAGAAATTTATTTATATACCGATACTTTCCGTTGGGGATGCCGCTTTGGAATAGGACCTGTTCTATTCGAAACAGGTTTTTATGTGAAACAGGCCGGAATAGGTTTGGGCCGATAGGTTTTCCTGTTCCTCTGGAACAGTCTGTTTCGCTCTTCGCTGGAGCCGTCTAGTTCGCTGAACCTGTCTGTTTCGCCGGAACAACTTGTTTCGCCGGAGTGCCAAAAGAACCTGTTTCGATGAAACAATTTCGAATGCTCGGACACTGTCTGTTGCAACGGAGCAGAAGCAGGTAGCAGCGAAAAGCGGTAGAGAATGAATTGAGCGGTGTTGTCGATGTTGACACTAAATATTTATCAAAAATTCTTTTTATAACACAAATAATTCTAAACTATATGAAATAAAACCTGTTTGGCAATGTATAAAGATATAGTTTATGTCCACAGTTATCTCTATGCAGTATCGTAGAAATATTTATTTAAAAAAAATTATAGGTAAACACCTATTATTAGTATCATCTAAATGAAGAAAGATAGTCCTCTGTGCACATTTGGGTGTTTTCTTTCAATATGTCTTTTTAAGTTTGTTATAGAAGATGTATACGATATTTGTAACTTGAATATATTACACGTTGGGTTTGTTTATCTATTATTGTATAAAGTTCCAAAGCGGATTACGTCCAGAATGTCTGACGATGACTGAAAATCATATACAAATTACTATTTTGATTTACCTGCACCAGGGTAGAGACCTTCAGCACTAGTGAAAGAAACAATCCAAGGAAGATCGTGTACTTTTCCTTGTTTAAGAAGATTGTAAGGATGATCTGGCAATGCTGGATTTTTAGACCAATGGCCATCTACTACTGCACCGAATGGTGAATATGGATTGTATAGCCATGGCTGCAATGAATAGAAAAATAATATATAAACCTTAAGATAAATTATTCAATAGTTTTTGAGATATTTGAGGATTGACTGTTGCTATAGAAAAACGGATGCAGTTCTTAGAAACGTTTCGTTTAATTAGTTAACCGGGTTAAACATGTTGTTATAATGTTAACGCGATTGTATCATTTACATAAATGTATAACATTAATATTTTTACATGAGGATACTTAATTGATCAACTCAAAACGACTCATTGTTCTAAAATTGATCTGATTCTCTGGAAAGCTGCATTACTTGGCACTTGCACCCGATACATAGGAAGGTTAACTGAAGGAATTTACCTCTAAGCAGTAATAAAGCACAAAACTTTAGAAAACTAATTTAATAATGACGTTAAGGACATTAAGGAAAATTATTTATTTTTTGTTCCAAAGCAATCTTAACTAAATTATGTAATCAGAACTTCCCATTTTTACCTCAGTTTAGACAAATCCCAAAATATTAAAAAAATTATAACATTGAGGGATAGGACATATTTAACAACAAATGAAGGTATTCGGAAGATACATCCATATGCCTAAAAATACACATAGATTCAAAAGTTTTGCATCACTCTGATATTGGCATGTTAAGATAATTTCAGGAATGATTTTTTTTTCTAAATGTTAATTTATGTTTATCAGTTAAAACGATACCATTTTTTGTAGCAAAAAAATTTTATTAAGACATTTTTTAAGATAACATTTTCAGTGTTGTATTTTGTTGGCGCTGGCCAGTTAAATTTTTCGGTTTCAAATGAATCGTCGAGTAATATCTGAAATTGATCGTGCAAGAATAGTAGCTTTAGTTAAGGAAGGTCATTCCCAAAGATTTGTTGCTGAAAGAATAGGGGTTTTTTAAAGTGATGTATCTCGCATATGAAATCGCTATCTAGAGACCAATTCCATGCGAGACAGACCACGAAGTGGTAGAAGGCGTGTTACTAACGAACAACAGAACCGCTATATTATGTTAACAATTCGGAGAAATCGTACTATGCCAGTCTCACAACTTCAGAGAGATGTTACGCATGCAATTGGAGTTCGCGTATCCGTCTCTGCACTGAGAAGACGCATTCTTGAATCCGGTTTAAGATGTCGGCGGCCAGTAAGAGTTCCCAACTACAATATGACCACCGAGTTCGTCGACTGCAGTGGGCTGAAACGCACGTTCGCTTACCCGAAGAATTTTGGAATTCTGTCCTATTTTCCGACGAGACCAAAATTTAGCTGGTAAACGATAGTCGCCGAATTCGTGTTTGGAGAGAACCAACAAGAGCCACCCAACTTGCCCATGCTTGCCCATTACCTCCATTCGCGGGAGGAAGCGCCATGTGTCCACGTTCAAGGCATAATGACTGGCGACAGGTATATTAGGGATATTCTAGATCCTTATGTTAGGACGTGGAGAGGGGCTGTTGGTAACAATTTCGTGTTTATGGATGACAATGCCCGGCCACATCGTACTAGAGCTGTGGATGAATACCTAGAAAGTGAGGGAATAAATCACTTGGAGTGGCGCTATGTCCCCTCACATGAACCCGATAGAACATGCTTGGGATATGCTCTCTAGGGCAATTCGCGTTAGAAGAAATCCCCCTAGAACTATCCAGGAGCTTGTCGTCGCTGCTACCGAGGAATGACAGGCTATTCCACAAGAACGGATTTCTAACCCTACGCACAGCATGCGGCGTCGTCTTCAAGCTTGCATGGAGGCCAGAGGAGGAAATGCACTTTATTAGAAGCTATATTTTTTTAAAGTTCACAAATTATACAATATAAATAAATTTTACTTTTGTTTTTTTTTGGAAGGTTTAAAATGTTGTGGTAAAATAAAAATTTTTAAAACTCATTGATTTTTATTTTAACCTTATCAATAAACTAATATTTAGTCTATTTTCGCGATGACGTAATTACTTCAGAGTTATGCGCAACTTTTGAATCTATGTGTATATAGGGTGTCCTATCTAAAAAAATTATTAAATCATATTTAAAATCGTTGAGTTGTAACGGAGGCTTTGTATAAGAGATTTAAAAAACATTAGCATAGATCAATATTACGTACTTTAGGGTAGCCTACAATGTAAATTGTATTTGTTCAGGTTGTATCGACATGATGCTATGATTTTTAAATCGTACCCTTAAAAATTACTAGAATTTCAGAAGAAAATTAATTACTTGACAACGCTGCATTTCACTTTTTAGGGCCACCTTGTAGGTTGTAAAACATTTTTGGGTTATGCATTTTACTGGACCCGCAACTTTTTTTCGATTTTTAATAGTTTAGGCGCTATCGAAACCAGCCACCTCACTGACACACCATGTATAAATACAACTGCAAAGTAATTTTTTTTTCTGTTGTCCTATGTTTAAGAATTACCTGGAATTCCTTAACAGCTTTAACAATATGTGAAGCCGGTTTTGTTTTTAAGCAGTCCAATATTTCTTGTGAACTACTCGTTGGGCAGCCTACTAGATCAGCAAGTTGTTTAGTTTTTTCTCCGACGTTTTCCATAAAGACCCATGAGTTCAGCGTACATCCGCTTTGAGAGATTCCTTGATTAAATAGCCCTGAAAATTTTATTGCAAAGAAATGAAAAATGAAACCGTTTCATACCTCAAAAGTGGTGTGTCCACTGGAACAGTTATCGAGGTCGAGTTAAAGTACCTATGCCCGTCAAGATAGAACAATAAAATGTTACTAAGCATTTAAATGCCTCAATCAATAATAAAAGAAGATAAATAAATAAGTACAGTTCTTTTGCGACGTCATAAAATTCGAATAGAGAGTCACAACTATTTATAGTTTTGTTCATAGGACTGCTGTACAACATTTTTCTCTAATGTAATACAAATTCAAATAGTTTATTAGTACTATCATTCCACAGTATTTGCACTAGTCAGCCTATAAGAGTTATGAAGTTTAAATTAAATTAAATAACATCAATCATGTGAGAAAAAGTTAATTCAGATTGGGTTGAAATTAAGTTAAAATTAAAATTAAAATTAATACAAATATGATGATTAAAAGAATAATCAATTACAAAGAGAGTACCTACTGATTAAAAAAGAACGTATATAAAAAAACAATACAAATTAAAAATTATATAGAAATATCATCATTACTCATAGCTTTAGAAAGCCTGACTGATTAGAAACCTCTCTACATTTTTTAAATCCATTGATAGGCAGTTCCCTGATAATATCTGGAAGCTTGTTAAAAAAATGTATTGATAGACAACCGGGGCTGTCCCTGCACCTTTCGAGACGCTGGGTAGCTTCGAATTAAGTTACGACGTATCTTGTAACTGTGCAGGATGGCGGGTGAAGTTGTCCTTTATATAGATATGGTTTTCGAAGATGAAAAGTGCCGATAGAGTAAGAATATTGATGTTGCACAGTCAGCCCTATATGACAAGCCGGTCAGAATGCGGACCGCTTTTCGTTGCAAACGAAAAACTCGGAACTCGCAACGGAACTATGGCCCAAAGCAATAACTGCATACGTTAAATGAGAGTGAATATCATGACTGTTTCAGCACCCTCAAAGACACACAGTCAGTTAGACCACGAAGTAAAAATATGTTTGATGCCAGCCTTGAACAGCATGCATACCAGCGTAGGCCCACGTTAAGATGTACACACAGGAACTTAGTAGATCCGGGGTTGGTCTAGTGGAGAAGACAAGTAACTATGTCTGGGTGGCATTAAGGAATAATTTGTTATTAGTGAACCACTGCTCAGTCATCCCCAGTGCCGCACCAGACCTCTTCAAAGAATCGTGCAGTTTCTCATCGAAGCAAGAGATTGTGGTATCATCAGCATAAATGGTATGATTCGATGCAAATATCTCTCTTCGCAGACTCAACCATAGCTATCCTCACTACCTGGTGTGGACCTGAGATATAGCTTCTTAGTAAGTTATTGTCAAAGTTATAACACTGAAGGAGAATCTTTTGAGACACACAATCGAAGGTCTTACTCAGGTCACAGAAACGGCTGGAAAGCTAACCAGCGCCTCAAAGTTCTCATAAATCTGGGAAGCCAGATCCAATAGCTACAAGGTTCAGGTTCTTACGGAAGATGAATTGATAATCATAGAAAGCCATTTGTATAAAAAAAACTGTGATATTCTAATGTAAACCTGTGTATCCATCTAAATATATTTTTGACTTGGTTAGAACAATATTTGCCATTTAGCTTTAATATTTGAATATTGCTAGTTGTACTCTATGTTTTCTTGTCAAAGAATATGAATTAGTCACGTATTGGTCACTGCTTCTAGTTATTTGAGCAATAACATTTTTAATTTGATGCAAATTAATTCTAATGTGCACAATTTAAGAACAGTTTTATGAGCACAATTTTATGGTATGGATTTTTGAATACCCACTAGTTTCAACTCTTATCAGAAAATTAATAAATTCCTTACCTTTAGACGCCGGTAGGAAATAATGGAAATGTACGCTAGCTCCCCCTGCCGACAAACCATGGATAGTTACAGAATTGGGATTTCCCCCGAAATATTTAATATTATTCTTGATCCATTTAAGCGCTTGTACTTGGTCCCTCAAGCCGATGTTTCCTGGCAAAACGTCATCTTCAGTACTGAGAAATCCTAGAATATATCAGTTAAAGATGAAATTACTATTAATTAATGCACTTTGCGATTGGTATTATTTTTCCACATAAGCATTTCAATTAAGTTTGGAAATACTATAAACACATGTTATCTTTGCATATTTGTCATTGGCCGGCTGAAAATGGCTTATGACTGAAATAGCATTTTTTGAGAGCTTCATGGCGAATTATAGTATGATTTTTTATCGTATAATTAGTAGCACTCCAAAGCGCATCATACAGGGTGTAACATATTCGTCCTTCATAGCAAATTGGGGTGACGTTGCGTAATTATGGGCCTAATAATATGCCGTAACAAGAAGCAAAAATTAAAACAGGTTCTTCCAAAATATTTGGAAAAATCTAAAATTTTGTGTTTTGGTTCTTATTTTTTCCTGACCTTGTTCGAATAGATGTCCAAAATAAATTTGACTTTCTCATTACTACTTTTTATTCTCCATAAGCAGATCTTTAATGCGACGTGTCTTTGGGTCACCATTATCAACTTAATTTTTTTTAATACGGTTCTGGATTTTTTGTTTAAATTATGAAAGAGGAACTAATCTACATTCAGGAGTATAAAACACTTATTGGTTTTCCAGCGGTTTGTTCCTTACATGGACCTTCTTCATTAAAATACCCCTAGTTCGTTCCTGTAATTTACTTTTGTAAAAACGACGGAAATGCAAGATTTTTGATTTTTCTGTATGTATTTTGGATGTTCTCGGGGCATATTATTCGGCCCATAATTACGTAACTTTTCCCCAATAAACCGATTTCGCATCTCTTATCGTAAATCCCAATGGTAAAGGACGAATTTGTTACACCTTGTATGTATGTAACTCAAAAACTATAATTTAGGAACTCGCCTCTAAGGGATGATATTTGAATGTTACCTTAAGTTAGACCTTAGCTAAGGTAACTTTAACGATATGGATTATGGAAGATTACCACATCCTTAAAGATATATTCCTTTAGATGAGAGTTCAAAATAACATTAATATACTGTCAAACTTGTGTTAAGGATGACTTATGTCATTCTGTACCTTAAGGTGACTTCGAGATATCGGCCCTAAGGGTCCAATGGCCACAATTGAAATGTTTCTTTGAAGCTTCCGAAAGATCTTTCGATAATTAACTTTGTACAGAATCTGCTGCGCTTGTTTATGGCTGGGTAGAAGAATCGCGTTCTTCAACTAGTACATCTGGTTCTATTTCCTTCAGTTCGGCCTTTGATATTTTTTTTTCTTTCAATTGGTTGTAACATAGTTCCGCTTCAGCGAAAAATCCAATTAATTAAAGAAATTTTTCAAAACAACCTCATATGAGGGTGAAATATAACCAGTGAGAATGCGGGTAAGTTCTCAGAAAAACACTGTTTCATATATTACATATTAATGAAACTCTATACAGAAAATATGAAAAGATATAAAGTTTGAATTACGTACTTAGTCTATTATAAATTTTATACTCGTACATGTTTTGTATTATAAGCCAGACCGAGGGGGGGGGGGGGGGAGCGCCCTACCCCACCGTAGTTTCCCTCATAAAACACCCTGTATATACGGATATCCGATATCCCCTTGCAAACCATTTTTCCTTATATCCGCTCTTTAACGGTTGAACTTCATGTCAAGTTCAATTTTAAACACAACAGTCCCTGAAAAGCGAGGATAAATAGAAAACTGACGAAGTATCGCTCAGCCCTTCCCGAATTTTAGTTTCTGGCAACCATTTTTTTTTGTTCAAACACAGGCACTATAGGTAAAATCCTTTAAGACCATGAAGTGCTGTCTACACCTAGCACCGACGCTTTACCTGTTCTAATAAAACGTATCAGTCAACACATTATGTTTGGACAGGGTCTGCTCAGAAGGTTTTACCTTATGTTTTACTTGTTCAAGTAAAACGTATCAGCTAAAACATTAGGTGTGGACAGAGTATGCATATAAGGTTGTACTTTACGTTTTACTTGTTCAAGTATTGTATTCGGGTTTCGTTTTGCCTGAGAGTCTTACTTTGATGACCTAAACCGCCAGGAAAAGCCTCATGTGTAGACCAGGCTAATTATAAGAGTTTTGCCTGACAGTCTTACTTGAAGATCTAAAAGGTCATGTGTAGACCAGGCTATTAAAACAGTGTTGCAGTCTTACTTGAAGATCTAACACGTCAGGTAAAACCTCATGTGTAGACCACCGGGCTACTATAATAGTTTTACCTGCAATCTTACTTGAAGACCTAAGACGTCAGCTAAAGCCTCATGTGTGGACCGGGCTATTATAAGAGTTTTGCCGAACAGTTTTACTTGAAGACCATAAGGTAAAACCTTATGGGTAGACGGTGCTTTAGGCCTTATAAAGTCGACACTTACCTAGGGGGCCCAATCTATAATTAAAGTTAACGAAAACAATTTTCCTGTCCATAATAATCTCAGATCCGTAGTTAGCACCCCTGCCGAACATAAACGCTCCGCCATGAATATGAACCAAGACGTCCATATTGGCAGTTTCACTCAGTGAGTGTGTGTAGATGTTAACATGAAGGCAGTCTTCGTCTCCTACAATAATACGAGATAAAAATAAATAATAGGATAAGTGTGAGTCAAGCGCGAACCAAAATTCGAATCAGAAAGTTCATATTTATTTAAAAACCCTATGTGTAATAAGATTTGTGTAACGCAATCTGCTAGAACACAGTTTAAGTAGGTTGAGACGCCGAAAATCGAAAAGCACTTAAAATCTAGATGCGTGTAAATTTCCAAAAATTTAAATTTGTCCTATCTTAAAGTCGAAAAATGTTTCGCAAACAATGTATACGGCATTTTATCATGTTGACTTTTAATTTCATTCATTTGCTTAACATTAACAATACAAAATTATTAGACACATACCTAGTTTGTATATTTAACGTTAAGTAAATCAATTAAATGAATATACAGGGTGTCCGCTAATTAATGGTACATGGAAAAAACCACAGACTCCTTACGTAAATATAGTAGGATTTAATTATACTTACCTATATCCGAAAGTTGATATTAACTAAGATACAGGGTGTTAAAGTTAAAACTTCATTTTTGTTTCCTCTATTAACTTTGAGAGAACCTAACGTTTTTTTACAAAATGTGACAATTATGGTTTTTCTACGACGAGAAATTGATTTTTTTATGAAATTTTAATGTACAATGTAGGGGGCGGCTGTCTTTTGCATTATTTGAACCTTTATTAGGTCATAACTTTTTAGTGCCTCAGTGTGTTTAAGTTTTTAATGAAAATAATACTTTTCTCATATTTATTACGTAAAAAAGTTATACTTCAGATCGCTCAGAGTTACCGTTTCGGAGATATTTGCATTTAAATTGTTTAGTGCACCCTGCGCAATTATTATTAATTTGCAAACGAATTTTTTTTCTTAAAGTAACCTATGAGTAAACAAATAAAATTTAGTGATGCAGTTGCTATGAACCCTCCATGTTGTTATTTGTTTGCTATTAGAGAGCTTTGTCAGAAAATTTCTGAGTTTATCGTAAGTTTGTGTTTTCATTGCTGTTGGTTTCTTTCGACACGATATTTTCTAGGGTCAAAGTTATTTTAATTAAAGTAAGTTAAAGACCAATCTAATTGTTGTATTTATTATTTCCAATTACCATTACCAGAACATTAATTATCATGTAAAAGTTAATTGGTAAGCAGTAACAAAATATTATTTGCTTGCCTGAGTTACGCACTAAACAATTTAAATGCAAATATCTCCGAAACGGTAACTTTGGGGGACCTGAACTTAGTATACTATAATATTATATTATTTTTATTAAAAACTTAAATACATTTAGGCACAAAAATAACCTTATGAATGTGCGAAAAATATCACAGACAGTTGTACATTAAAATTTCACAAAGAAATCAGTTTCTCGTCCTAAAAAAACCATAATTGCTAAATTTTGTAAAAAAACGTTAGTAGCTCTCTAAGTTATTAGAGAAAAACAAAAATGAAGTTTTAACTATCAACTTTCGGATATATTTAAGTACTATATAATTAAATCCTAATATTTTTACGTAAGGAGTCTGTGGTTTTTCCATGTACCATTAATTAGCGGACACCCTGTATAGCACTCTGTATTATGGATTATTTGTTTAAATGTTTTTAATTTATCAAAAATATTCAAAAACAAAATCCAAAAGTGATAAAATGCGTGGTGTTTACGATAATATAACATATTTAGAAGAAATTGCCTTTTTTTGTTTGTTTCAGATGAATGGCGATACTTTTGGGTCAGTGCCCGAACAAACCCCTAGCTGATCTAATGACAGAGAATACTTCTAGAACGAGCTTCAAGAAGGCCTTTTAAATGTAGTTTTAGAAATAAGGGTATTTTATTCTTAGATCAATTTCAAATTTTATTAGTCACTCTGCACAATATTTCGGATATTCTACTACCGAAGGAGGTTTTCTACCAACCAAAAATTCTTGTCAAAAGTGACCTTTTTCGACAAACTGGAGGATAAATAGTTTCCCATTTGTTACACTTTCTATATTGTTTTCTTCCCGCATTTTGGAGCCACTTTGCACAATCAAAAATAGTGCAAAACTTTCGATGGAGCTCTTACTAGTGTTGATGTGATATTTTTGGTCTTATGTTATATAACAATAGCGCTATTGTCAACACTAAATATTACCAATAAGCTATTTTGGATTTATTAATGCAGTTGAAATGTCTGAAAGCTTCATAAGTAATTAGGGATGTGCGATACTTCCAAAAGTACCGGTATTTATGGATCGAAATATATTGTAAAGTACTGGTACTGTAAGTACCGGTTCATTGTTTTATATTAAATGATATAGAATATCAAAAATGAACAAAAATATTTTTTGAAATTGCTCTTGGAGATAATTTCTGAAAAGCTACTAAAAATTTTTAGTTAGAAGAAGAGCCAGATTAGTCCAATTTCCCAGCCAATAATTATCCGCGAAATTAAAATTAATAAATAGTTGAATGATTAAATAACACACTATACATCGTGATTCACGACGAGCTTGCATTAGAACATTATGGAGAACTACTTAATATATCTTTCTGAAACTTTGAGGATTCAGGTTTATCGATATGCTCTCTTGAACTAAAATATTCACATATTTTTGTCATTTCCGGTTATACCGGAAGTAGCTGCCAACTTTTGTTTTTTAAATACAATATCGTAATTTTTATAACATTTTTCGATTAAGCCTTAAATACTAAGCCCATTTTATAGAACAAGTTTTTGTCAGACTCTGTTAGTTATTGAGATATCTGGACTTTTTGTAATTATTTGGCAAATGCATGACGATCAAATAATCCATATAATTTTTTTACCTTAGCACTTGGACTAAAAATTTTTTATTCACCGAATAGCTAGAAGATCAGAAGTCTCAAAAATATTTTAAATTCGGCAGAAAATGTACAGGGTGGTCACAACTCAAGCTTCATTGTGAAAGAATTCAACCATTAAAAACTTTCTTATTTTAACTGGACCACCCTGTATATTTTTGTTTAATTTGATGGCAAATTAGTTGTTCTTTATAAATAGTATTTATTGTCCTATACCTATATCAAAGCGTTTTCTCAAAAAATCCAATTTTATTCCGAAAATACTATTTGCTCAAGAAGTGTGCTATGAAAAAAATTGCACTTAGGGGCTGTATACTGATGTCTATACGGAGGAAAAGTGATTGATCTTTGAACATACAACGTTTTAAAACGTTTCTTAATTGAATTTATAAATAAAATCAGTTGATTGTTTTAAATTGTTTTAAATTTAATGGTTTAAATATTATTTTTTTAAAAATAGCAAGGAAACAAGTTTATAAACTTTAAATTATTTAATTAAAAATGAGTTTGAAAATTATACCTAATATCTTTTGATTTCATTTTTAAAATATGTTCGAAATAATTGCCATTTACTTCCAAGCACTTTTCATCATACTATTTCTTGTAGAATTCTTAATTTCTTGTGCAGTAAGAGATCGAAATGCTGCCCTCACCCTTTCAATTAAGTATCTCGTCAGTACATTAGGATACAGCAACTAAGTACAATTTTATTGTCTTCATAGCACACTTGAACAAATAGTATTTTCGGAATAAAATTGGACTTTTTGAGAGAACGCTTTGATATAGGCATTGGACAATAAATACTATTTATAAAGAACAACTAATTTGCCATCAAATTAAATAAAAATATACAGGGTGTTCCATTTACAATAAGAAAGTTTTTAATGGTTGAATTCTTTCACAAAGAACCTTGAATTGTTACCACCCTGTACACTTTCTACCAAATTTGAAATATTTTTGAGCCTTGATGATCTAGCTATTCGGTGAGAAAATTTTTTTAGTCCAAGAGTTAAGGTAAAAAAAATATATGGATTATTGGCGTTATTGCCAAATAATTACAAAAAGTCCAGATATCTCAAAAACTAACAGAGTCTGACAAAATCATGTTCTATAAAATGTGCTTAGTATTTAACGCTTAATCGAAAAATATAATAAAAATTACCATGTTGTATTTAAAAAACTAAAGTTGGCAGCTACTTCCGGGATAATCGGTAATGACAGAAACATGTGAATATTTCAGTTCAAGAGAGCATATCGATAAACCTAAATTCCCAAAGTTTCAGAAACATATATTCAGTAGTTCTCCATAAAGTTCTAATGCAAGCTCGTCGTGAATCACCCTGTTGAGTAGGAATTAATTAAACACACATCAGACTACCATTACGCGTCAATATAATTTACGCCTAAGGCGAGCAAGTGGCGGCACTTCCCCTACTTCCTCTAGTTGTCACTGTTTTTAGCATAACAAAATTAATTACCCAATTATTGTTCAATACAAAAAATATAAACGATAAATATGAAACATTCTTATTTTAAATACAAAACACATGGGTCTATAATTATTTTGTCAGGTTGCCTGATAAACCTAAATAATGATATATTAATATATTATATCAGAACACCTATAAATGTAATCGATTACACTATCCACTTATATCCTATTTAATATTTTGAGCATGATTTTCCTTGGAGAATAATGGATTGCACATAAAATTATTGTGCATGAAATTATGTGTCAAAATGCACATACACACATATACGATATGTAGTGGGTAAAAACTCTTTGTATCGGATCGTATCGTACAGTAAAATACCGGTACAAAATATCGAGTCACGGTAAAAAAATACCGATGCACAAACCGCACATCCCTAAAAGTAATCAACTAATATATTTAGCTAATTGGGTCATGTTATATGCACATTTGAGTTATGTTTTTCTCTCAAAGTAATTAATTTTTAGTGGAATACTATATAAATTCGTACCGTGAACAATATAATTTTTCTGAAAATCTTTCGTAAAATGGTCGTATTGCATGCATCTCGTCAAAACATTTGCTTTCCAGATTCCGGTCCATGGTTCTGGATCCTCTGGGTTCTAAAAAAATGCGATAACTTGGCATTTTTGTACTACCTGGCCTGGAAATAACACTTTTCCAGGCCACCTGACAAGTGGATATATTTTAACCTCATTAGCTATAAATGACATATGAACAATGCAATTATCAATTACATGTCATTTTTTTAAATTTTCTTGAAAAAGAATACAAAATTGTATACAGTGTGTATAAGCGAACCATAGGTGTAAATGACGAAAAATTTTCGAATTGAAATTTGACCATTTTGGATCTAGGCCTGCTTGATTAAATAATAAAATTTAATTTTGATTTTTAGGAAATTAAGCAAGCCTTGATCGGAGCATTATTTTTATTTTCTGACTAGGTCACAAAATATCGAAAACTCTTATTAAGAAAAATTGGTCGGAATTCAAGATCATGATCATTTTTGATGCTATTTTTTTCTGAATTTATGATCCGATTTGAATGATTTTTTTTGCATTGTAGGTTGGTTCCTTGACAATGTCATAGTATTATCTGTTTATGATAAAAATTTAATTTTCGATTTATACTGGGTGTATTAAAAATGCTATGTTTTTTTCCAAAAATTCGTATCACCCTGTGGAGTATATTAGCAACCGAAGCATATTGCAGTTGACATTAAACGGTAGGTTCATCTTTCCCCAACATTTTCTTTTTTGGTTTACTTCATTATCTCTGTTATTAAAGGAGATACACCGTTTTATAGCGTAACATGTTTTTATAGACTTTAATAATCAACACATTCATTATTAAATGTTTTCAAGTAGGTTTCAAGATTAAAATATTCGTCGGGCAACTGGGCATACGAAACGAACGTTTAATAAGCAGTTTCCGAACAGTTTTTTTTATCAGTATGGCGAATTTTATTTGACCTTTGTAACTTTAAAACACAATATCTGCTGACACATCGATGCAATGTATATAAATTAAAAATCAGTATACTAATTCATGCAATTATTAATAAAAATAAAAAATCTTGTATAAAATTTGTAAAATTAACTGATATACACAATCATAATACCAGAAATATTGACCATTTAAAAAAAAATCAAATTAAAAGTAGAATAGGGATGAAATCTATTTTATTTGATGGAATAAATATTTATAATACATTACCTAAAGTATTAACAAAAAATTTTAATTTAAAAATGTTTAAAAAAAATGCAAAGAAATTTTTTCTGGAAAACATACAAATTACTTAAAAAAAACAATTATAATAATTTTTATTTTGAATTTTTATATTGATTAATTACTTATTTATGTTCTATTTTATAATATTCCCTGTAATGGACTACAATAGCTCGTTGGGAATAAACATTATTATTATTATTATTATTATTATTAAAAATGTCAGAAAAAATCCATAGTCTACTTGAAAACATTTAACAATGAATGTGTTGAATATTAAAGTCTATAAAAATATATTAATCTATAAAAAGGGTGTATCTCCTTTAATAACAGAGATAATGAAGTAAACCAAAAAAGAAAATGTTGGGGAAAGATAGACGTACCGTTTAATGTCAACTGCAATATGTTTCGGTTGCTAATATACTCCACAGGGTGATGCGAATTTTCGGAAAAAAACATAGCATTTTTAATACACCCAGTATAAATCGGAAATTAAATTTTTATCATAAACAGCGAAAACTATGACATTGTCAACGAACCAACCTACAATGCAAAAAAAAATCATTCAAATCGGATCATAAATTCAGAAAAAAAAATAGCATCAAAAATATGGCAAATTTATGATGTTGCGTTAATTTTGTCCAGGAGTTTATTTTATTGAAAATTTTTTAACTTTTTATAGGGATCCATCATCTGCTTACCTCGAATCTTAATTCCCCTACTGGAGGTTTGGCGTATGGAACACCTTCAAATTTATAGAAAGGGTTTTGGTTGACTGTTAGCCCAACATATCCTTCTATTTGACCTAATGGGGTTGTTACGGTAGGCCGAAATTTCTCCTCGTCTCCAAGAATTGCTAAAAGATAAAAATATAAATTGAATATCGAATTTTCGACTTAGCTTGTCGAAAGTCATCCCTCCTTCCATTGTCCATCAATTGAAGCTATTGTCTTCCGCTCGCGTTTTCTTAACAACGCATTCGAAAATAATATATGCTACCATGATACAATTAGTAAAGGTAAGATATCGTTCCAATTTCGTCTGCGGCGCGCAGTGACGTCAAATGGAGAGAGATTTTTAAATTTCCTATGTAGAATTATACGGTGTTGGCGTCTTTAATTCTATTTTGAAATGAAAGAATAATATATGTTCAGTATTTACGTATATTAATTTCATAGAAATATAACACATATTACAGCAACAATACCACTAAAATAAGAAAAGATTCCCACAAACTTTTAAAACAACCGCCGCGCCATCCGAGCCGGTCGACGATAGCCGAAGCTGCTCGGCGACCCCTGCTGGTTGCCACCAGCGTTGTCAGTCTTTTACAATTGTAAAATATTCATTACTATTTTAACAATTTTTTAGATATTCATTCTTGTTGTGAGGCTCCCCATATGAAATTTATGTTCAATCTGGAGATGCCCCCCATATCATAGGAAAGTAACAACCTTTTTTTCGTACTCTTCTTACTCACGCCGTTTTTTGCTATTCTATTACGTTTCGAACCGCCAGCCTCTGGCGCCACGCAGTACCGTTTGCCGTAGTTTTCTAGTTTAATTTTGAAAGTTCATCAGAATTTTTTCCTATTTAGTCGTGTGTTTATTAAAATATGTATCTGAATTTTCATAAAATGAGGTGCGTTGTGTTCGGTTGTGATATGGATAACCAGGCAAAGAAATTTGATAGAAATATAAGGTGTTTCCGCTTTCCTAAGGATCAAAACAGAAATTTAGAATGGATACGGTTTTATTTATTTACTTCTTAAGTATTTTCCACTGAAGCTGATGAGGATATGAGCCCTCGAAACATGTGTGGAAAATAAAATATTGTTTATTTAACTACTGAAGCAGACTCTGAGTTTATTTACCTCTTCATAATTTCACTCCACTGAGAGATGGACTATTTAAGAAAAATAGTTCAATTTATAATTCTTTAGGTCGTATTTTTGCTCTAATCTTTGTTGTATGTTCATGAAATAAATATACCTAAATACCATGATATTATTTTTTCATTTCATATACCATTAAATGCGTAAAATATTTTAATATCTTTAAAAGAGAGTTAATAACGATGACAGCAATATAAATCTCCATAAATGATTTTCGCCCGTTGACGTCACCGTGGAATCATACCTCTTAATTATTTATATAGTTGTTGCATAATTATACCGTTGATTCTTACTGCCATAAATAAACTACCTGATTAAACCATATTGTATACTCCTGAACTTCTTCAAAGCTCAATAAATGGGATCAGGGCCGGCTTGAAAATGTATACCACACCACATGATTTATTTTTATAATTTAAAATAAATAGATAGGTATTTTTAGTTTCGGGTACCTATAATAAATATAAAATAATGATAACAATTAATGATGATTGAAAATAATATAATTTAAAGGTATAACTATTAGGATAACAAGTACAATAAAAATTAATTAAAATGAAGAAACTATTGATAATTTATTCAAAATTTAACTCTGTATCACTGTCACTATCTTCTTCTAAGCCTAAACTTATAATTAAGGGTTGAACATTTGTAATCATACAATTGTAAGAATTTTCCACCTTAAGTACATGCTGTACACAGTTTTACCAGCTGCCTGCCGAAATTTTTCTTACTTCGTTTTTAATTAATTCTACTACAGATGCATTTAATGTATATTTCTAGTAATATTGGATTTTAATTGGTGCCATATTAGCTCAATAGGATTGAATATACAATAGTACGGAGGAAGACGCAACACTGTATGTCCATTTTCTGCTGCAAGTTTGTCACACTCGTATTCCTCATTTATTTTAAAAGCTTTTAATACTTCTAGCAGTTGTCGTTTTTTGTAAGTTTCTTCAAAATACAAATCATTTTCAATCATAAAATTTTGAATTTCTGCTTTTGTATTATTAGAATTGGGAATGATTTTTGCTTGCCGACTATAATAACTAGCATTGTCCATTACAATGACGCTATTTTCAGGTATATTTTTAAGGAGTTTATGTTTAAACCAATCTTCAAAAAGTTGTGCGTCGGTATCTTGATGGTAATCTAAAGAAGAATCTGCTATGATTTTAGCTGAAAGCAACAGACAATTTGAGACAAACTCGTTCTCTGAACCAGCATGTAATATTGTGATTCTTTTGCCTTTATTTGACGGTGCCTTGGTTTAACATTGTTTGGAAGAATCATCCCAACCTTTTCTTGGAGTGTCATGGGTATCGAACCATGTTTCGTCAAGGTAAATAATTGGACGATTTTCTTCTCTAAATTGTTTAACAGCTGTTAAATATTTAAGTGTCCATTCCCGACAATTGAAGATGCCCCCCTATCAGCACAATTCCAAGGACGCCACATTCTACCACTAATAAGCCTAACTAAAAGTTACTCGTCGGAAAACCACTAAAGATTAAAATTATTAAAAATCACTTTGTACTTATATATATATCAGGCATAGGCAGTGGCGGCTCGTGGTCAATCTCATTGGGGGGTCATTACGCTATATGCGATACAAGAATACTATATTAAAGTACAAGTACTTTATAGGTACTATTTTTTCTATTTTAAGTTTTCTTAATAAGAAAAATCCATATTAAAAAAATACATGCTATACTTATATAACTTTCGTAAATATTTATGTGAAAATTTTATGTTGGTAATATGTACTATCAAATTATGATTTTATAGCATTTGATAAATTATCCATGTCTATCATTTTTTCGCAAAACTGAAAATTTTCTTAAATAATTAAACAATATGAACCAAGATGATTTTAATCCTCCTGAGTTAACGGAAATTGCAAAGCTTTAAATTTGTAAAATATTGTAGTTCTGTGTTCAGCTTTACAAAGAAAGTAAACTTGACAGGTGTGACGTTACTTTAGAAATTATTTCTGCAAACAAACATAAAATATATGACCTCAAATTACCAACCTTTAAAAAAGAAAAAAAAATGATTTCGAGACAAGCTCAGTTCGATACTAAAAACGGCATCGAATTAGCTTGGAGTTGATAACAATATAGAAAAAATTATTTTTTTAAACTATTTTAAATTTTAGATCAACCCTTCGGTCTTTAACATTTGCAAAATGAGTTATAACACGCTCATTAAAATTAGCAATACTATTTATAAATGGTTTTTCTATTCGTATTAAGACAAATTATTACAACCAAAATTAATGTAGACTAAATGTTGCGCGACCTACGACCTACGTCCAACCTGGAACCTGCCATCTCTTTTCCAAGCATTTAATAATTACTAATGATGAGACGACATAGGTTCATAGGTACATCTTATTCAGATTTTCAATAAACCGGGCTGTTGACCCAGCGGCGGTAAACTTCGCGTATGTTTCTCCCGCTTGCCGGAATCGTCAGAGCTCGGCTAAATTCGTTTCCATTTAAGCTATCGTGGTCAATTACTGGCTCCAGCCGAGTTTGTAAGATCTTTGCTCCAGCCCGTTTTGAATCGCACTACACGTTTGCGTTTACGGGGGCGTTTCAAATATTATAGGTAAATTATTATAGTAGGTACATTTGTAGTAAATTCTAATTTAAAAAAAAGTTTTATTTCCTAAATTTTTATAGGGAGGTCATTGACCCAATGACCTAATGGAGGAGCCGCCGCTGGGCATAGGTATAAATTGAATTTGTATACCTGGTCCGGCTCTGCTCGAAAAGGTTTTAAAATTTGGGATTTCCTTATTTATTTTATGGTCGAAATTGCAGTCAAAAGATCAACGATATAATTCTGCAAAAACTACACCATAATATGCTACCAATGCCCAGCCCCGGATCTTGATTGTTTTCGAGACGGGACAAAAATTTAAAACTGCCGCCCTCGCATATCCTCCATCTCTTGTTGTTTTAGTAGTTGTATTTGAAAAAACTTCGCGCCCGTGCTCTCACGCATTTCGACCAGATTGGGCTATATACAGGATGTCCCAAAACTAATAATACACAGTAAAACTGCCGATTCTTTGGGTAAAAATATTGCTTGCTCAAAAGTTGATAATAACCGAACAAGTGAAAGTTTTATTTTCTATAATTTCCTGATTAACTTACTTTTTACCAACTTTTTGCTTATGATTATGTGATTGCAGGTTTTTAGGGGCGAGAAATTTGAAATTGCTAATTTATTTATTCCGGGTACATAGAAGTGCAACTTTCGTGAGCTTTAATGTAATTATGTTAATTATATCAATTTTCTCATCACTCTTACCCAAAAATGATATGTGTACCTTGTCAATGACGTTGCGAGCAACTACTTTCGAGATTTTTGTATTTATAGTGTTCAGTACGCTTCGTAAAATATTGAAATAACACATTATGTTAGATATTAATAATTATTACATTCTAGGTAATAGAAGCTACAAATAAATCAGATTACAACAAAAGATCTAACTTAACCTATATTTTTTAAAGTATTAGTAATTTATTAATATTTAAAATATTCTAAAAAGCCCAGACTACAAAGAAATTGAAAGGCCAGTAATGAAAATATTTATAAGTTAAACAAAAATGTTTTTGTTATATAACTAAACTATCAAGAAAAGATCTGTTTTTGACAATAATTGCTGTAATATTTTTAACAGCGCACTGAGCACTATAAATGCAAAAATATCGGAAACAATTGCTCGCAGCGACATTGACAAGATACACACATAATTTGTGGGTAAATGTGATGAGAAAATTGACATTTTTAATAAAAACATAAATACACTAAAGCGCAAAAGAGTTGCACTTGTTGCTATATGTACCTAGAGTGCTGCAGCGAGCTCCCTCTAGAATCTAAATATAGAAGAAAAATAGAATAATTAACAAATTCTCGCACCTAAAAATCCCCAAACCAAAAATTGTATACTAAAATATTAGTTAAAAGTATGTTAATTAGGAAATTAGAAAATAAAATTTTCACTTGGGCACCCTGTATCTCGGTTATTATTAACTTTTGAACAAAGTCAAGGTTGACTAAATCGCAATATTTTTACCCAACGAATCTGCCGTTTTACTGTGTATTCTATTAATTTTGAGACACTCTGTATAAGATCTTTAACAAAACCGCAATTTGGCCGATATTATGAATAGTTGGGCACTGATAAAAGTTTCTAATCGATTAATAATCGGTTACGGCTTGACGCCCCTGAGTGCTACAACTGCCATACTTGAATTTGACGCCCACTGAAGTTGTTGCCCGGGAATTGAAAAATCTTATATTTGAAAGGAAAAATATTTTCTATTTTTAAAGCTAATATAAGTAGTAGGGTTATTTAGTTTTTAAATTAGCTGGAGTTTATGGAATTTTATTATTTCTATATTTTCCTATAATTCAGAAGTCATACTTACCAATTATGTTAAAACTAACTAAAAATAACAATATTAATAAATTTTTCATCGTGTACGGCTGCCTGAAAAATTGTTAATTATACAATGTCCCTTTAGAACAAGAAACATTAACTGAAAACCCTCTGTTGGTATCGGAAAGTTCTCGCAGACTAGTTTTTACGAGAACCGTCTTTTAAATACTCGCTTTCATAAAATTCTATTTATTACTTAATTAGGTGCACACTTTATCTTTTAATGTTTTGAGGATTTGTTGTGAAACTTGAACTATATCCAGACTTCAATATAAATACATGTAGCTAATTTACGCTGTGATTTTATAGGGGACGGGCAAGTAAAGTGTACCGCCACAACAGAATAGCTCACGTACAAAGCCGAATATAGGGTATTTGGATAATGCATTAGAATCAATGGCGGCTCGTGACCTATGATAGAGGGGGTTGACAAGTATGGTGAAATTATTTTTAAAACTTTATCTTTGTGTAACGACCAAACAATTACTTTCTAAGCATTTTAAATGTAGAAAGAAAAGAAGTAATAAGAAAATACGTTAGGTAAAACATATTTTTATTTATTTTTTAATTTTACACAAGGAAATACAACTTTTGGAAAATAAAAGGTTTTCTTAGCGTGTATAGTGCTTAAACGTAAAGTCCGTTCTTCGGTTCTTAATTGTAGAAAATTGATCAATAACAGCCTCATTAAAGTTTGGAATACCATCTATAAATTTTTTTTCATATATTTAATTTTTTAACTTTCTAATAAACCCCCTAGATTTACCCTTTGTGGTCTGCGTTAAATTAATTTCGGCTTTAGGTCTTCCCGCATTCTCCACTTCAATTCTTTGCTTCAAACTCAAAGAGCTAAAGTTATTTTTTAAATAGTCCACCGTCAAAGTATTCATTTTAACTTAATAAATATATAATATTAAAATATTAAAACATACACGCTCGAATTTCTAACTAGATCCACGAACAGACAACGGCGCGGCGCACACTAAAATCGTGTGCCGTTCCCATGTTAAATCGCCATAGTCCCGCTATCCCCCGCTGTCTCCCGCCACCTGTTACTACAGAGAAACTGCATTACTTAATCGCACATACGAGCAAGTCTCGTCATAATCGTCATTAACCTCGACCGAGGCACAGTTGCTGGATCGAGAGCCTATAATATACAGTTTGGTTGACGGTACGATAAAATATTAGAAAGGGTCGGACTTTATACGATAGTTGACGGTACGATAAAATGTTAGGGAGGTCGGCCTTTATACGATAAATAATATTCAATGAATATAAATTAATATTTTTTTTATTCGTTTTGAAGGATGAATTCTACATGTCAAAAGAGAGGTATAGTAAGTCATGTCAAAATAAAGGTAGCAAGTCGTATAATAAAAAGTCGAAAACTGAATGCTTTCGTTTTGCTTCCATTTGAAAACATGATTTTACTGCTAACAAAAACTTTAATTTCAGTTTATGCCTAAACGGTGTGGTTTATCGAGATAGTAGGTACTTTTTTTTGTAGAATGCGCAAACATCGGCTGCCGACGCACATCTTCGCAGACAGCATGAAGTATCACGCCTCAACAGAGACCTGGAAGAAATTTTGGCTTGGGGTGACAGTAACCAAGTCGAATTTAACGCTAAAAAAACCCAGGCAGCAGTTTTCTCTAAAAAGGTTAACATTACAGAACCGGAAATAGTCATGGACGGACACGCAATCCCACTGGCTTCATCTATTAATTTGCTGGGTGTCAATCTGGGAGGAAATATGTCTTGGCATAACCACGTTGTGGCAATCGCCAAGATAGCTTCTCAGAAGCTTGGGGTACTCTTCCGAACCAGAAAGTTGTACACACCTCTACAACTTTTGACACTATACAAAGCCCAGATTCGACCATCACTTTAGAATACTGCTCTCATGTCTGGAGCTCTGCACCCAAACATACTCTTCGGCTACTGGATTCCATCGAAAGGAGGGCTATTCGTCTAATCGGAGACCACGAGCTGACGAAGAACCTCGACAGCCTGGAACATCGAAGACAGGTTGGGGATTTGACTCTCTTTTACAGATATTTTCATGGAAGGTGCTCGGCTGACCTTGCCTTCTTAATTCCGCCCAGAGCAACGAATAGCAGAAATACACGATGAACCACTGCCGCCCATCCATATGTGGTTAAGCTTAGTACTCCTCGAACTTCATTATTTAAGAATTCTTTCATCTGGAGGACTTCATCCTTGTGGAACGACCTTCCCGAGGTCGTTTTTCCCAACGAATATAACCTCCAACGATTCAAAACCAACGTGAATCGCTTTTTGCGCACACGCACCACTCCCAGAGTGCCCTAAAGGATTTTTCCTATAGTGCTTGTGTTTGATTATAAAAAAAAAAAAAAAAAAAAAAAAAAAAAAAAAAAAAAGAAGAAAATATTTCATATAAAAGTGTCATAGTGTGCTAACTAGAATAGAATTGCATCTAGTGTGTGGGACACCCTCTATATTTTTAGCCAAAAAATATGCATTTGTATTTCTCTTTATAAATATATAGAACACAATATATTTTAGTATCCAAAAATTGAACGATTTCAATTTTTCTATTAAATCTGTAGTAGGCCGTGCATTACGACGTAAGGAAACAAAATAAATATTCACATTTTTCACTAAAGGGTTTATGCTTCTCAGAGTAATAGGCAAATTATAAGGTTATATATAGCTTATATTAATGTTATTTTGGTTTACTAAACCTACCATTATTTTGCAGATTGATTTCTAGTATTTTAAAAATATCACTGAAGGGTTTCTGCTTCTCAGCATAACGTTTAAAATACAAGTTTAAGACATTTTCTCCGTTTGCTTGACAATCAAAATAGGCGATTACCTATCATATTTTTCATAATTTTCCGTAAGACATCTTATTTAATAGTTAAAGACACACGAAACGCGTTGCGATTTGTCATTAAATAAAATTAATTATCCTTTTTCGATGTCTGCTAAATTTCATCCATAGCTTACTAGTAAATTATATTATTTAAATACGTATTCTTCTTATGCATCCGTATGATAATGCAGAAAATGCTTTAAACTTATGATTTGCCTATAACTCTGAGAAGCAGCAACCCTTAAGCGAAAAATGGGAGGGAATATTTATTTCGGTTTTTCTTCGTACGTCTTAATGCACGGCCTACTACAGATTTAATAGAAAAATTGAATCTGTTCAATTATTTGAATAATAAAATATATTTATGAAGAGAAATACAAATGCATATATACAGGGTGTCCCAGTTAAAATAAGAAAGTCAGGTTCGATAACTTTGTGACCTGACCCGGTAGATGCGATTTTTAGGTGGCATCCTATTCTATTTAGCACACTATGAAACTACTATATGAATCATTTCTTGTATTATTATTAATAAAATATATAAACTGGATAATTTTTCAACTTACCCTAGTATTATATTAAACCAACGAATATGTTTAAGATCTGCATTTATTTTTAGTTTCTCCCAAATACATCTCATGACATGTCCTTGAGTTTTTTGATAAGTTCAATAATTACCGAGGTACCAAGCAAAAATGACAAAAATGGACAACCCTGCACAATAAAATTACTAAATAGAAGTTTCTTGAATCAAAAGCTTTCTACTCTGTAGCGGAATACCTTGATGTTGTTCCAACATTTAATTTTTAATATTTGTTAGTTTATTTTTTTTTGTATGTATTTATAACTTGCTACAATTTGTATTATATAAAAATGTGGTCAAATAAAAATATGTTTATTACAAAAGTACAAATTAATAAAACATCGTTTTATGTCATCAAACCGAAACTATTTGTCAAAACTTCGCTAACGAAGGAAACTAACAACAGAAGAGTGAATATGGGTATATTATTCTGAAGATTCCAAGGTATGTAAAAATGTGTGTTAGCAGGACAAGAAAGTGTTCTTGTGACCCCATATCCTTATTATCCCAGTTATTTTATTTAATATTATGTTTCGAGATCATTCGATATAAGTATCCATCGTATATAAGTCATTATATTTAATTTTTAAAATAATAATTAGTGTTTTACATAAGTAATCATGAAATAATATACATACGTATAATTATATCAAAAAACCGTTCTAATTAGAGTCAAAGTATAGAAAGTCTATTTCTAATCATTCCTAACAACATAAAAAATATTGTTGAAAATAATAGGAAATTAAAATGGAACATAAAAAATTATTACACAGCCCAACAAAAAAAATGCTCGTCTTGGTGCCAAGAAAAAATAACTGACTGATTTTAGTTATTTTGAATGCGGTGATTCCAAAAACACTTAGCTTTTCTTCGTATCAGCTCTAGTTTTTTAGATAGAGCTTACTCATAATAAATTGTAATATTAATACATTTAACAATTATAATGGTTATAAATTTTATCAAAAATTTAACTAATTCCTACTACTACTTCTAATTAATGCCTTTTTAAATTCATTCATAAATGACTGGAAATACCTAATCTATGGCAAAAGGCCATATAATTATTACAGATAAGAAATAATTTATCCTTGAGTTTTTTTGCACCTGCAGATTTCTTATTTTCGTATTTGCAATTAGCACAAAATATAAATTAGAAGGCAATAAAAGAGAATGAAATGATAGATCAAAAACCTCATAAATTAATTCGTTAACTTGGCTTGTGTCCTAGGGTATTAGTGCTTATATAATCCCCAGAATATTGCCTGCATGCATTTACAAATTTTAGTTGAAGAATGTGTTTTGAATACTTTCCAGTAAATTTCCTGCACGCAGCAAGAAGAAATTGAAAGCAAGAATATTTGATGGACCTCAGATCAGAGAGCTCATAAAAGATTCACATTTTACAGAATCGACGACCGAAACTGAATTTAATACATGGTGCTCTTTTGTTGAAGTTTTGCAAAATTTTGTCTCAAACAATAAATCGGAAAATTAACGAGAGATAGTGGAAGATATGCTCAACATCTTTAATAAACATGGGTGTAATATGAGCATTAAGATTCATTGTCTCCACAGCCGCTTGGAACCATTCCCAGAAAATCTTGACGACCTCAGTAAAGAACAGGGGAAACGATTCCACCAGGATATAAAAACTATGGAAGAGAGATATCAGGGTAGATGGGACATTCACATGATGGCCGATTACTGCTGTAGTCTTCAACGAGACTGTCCTTTTCAATCTCATGCGAGAAAATCTTATAAAAGGAAGTTTTTGGCTGATGCAGATTAGCTCATTTTTATTTATTAGTTCAAGTTAATTTAAATTAATAACTTAAGTTAATATTGTTAAGGTTATTGACAGATGATTTTTGTATTTGATGTGGTGTTCCATAAACATTTTTCTTCCATTCATGAGTTGTTTTTTGGTGGTAGCAGTAATACATAGGGTGTCCCATAACTAATGGTACATAGGAAAACTACAGATTCCTTAGGTAAAAATACTGCGATTTGGCCATACTTAGTTTAGTTCAATAGCTGGTAATAACCGAGATATAGGGTGTCCAAGTAAAAATTCAATTTTCAATTTTCCTAAATAACTTATTTCTGAATCAATATTTTTGCACAAAATTTTGTGACCAGGGTTTTTTTGGGGAACGGAATTTGATTAGTCATTTTGATGTAGATTGTAGGGGGCGCTCTCTGCGGTACTCTGGATACATAAAAAGAAATGTAACTTTTTTGTGCCTTAGTATAATTAAATTTTTATTAAAAATATCAGTTTTTCCGTCATTTCTAAGCAATAAAGGTATACTTTGTAAATGTCGCTCCGACTAACCGTTTTCGAGATATTTTCAATTACAATTTCTAATGCGCCCGTTTAAATTTTGATTTGTAAATGTGAAATTTGTCACAGTAGGCTTTGGTAAAAACAAATACAATGAAAACACTTTGAAACCTCATTTCTGTCAAAGTTTATTTTCATTTGTCAGCATTGTGGGTGTTTTTAAGGATTTTTTGAAGATACTGTTATCAAAAATTACACTAAAAATGCCGCGACATAACTGTTTTCTAACGGAGAAATGCGAGACATGGTATGTTTATACCAACAAGAAAATTTTAACAGACGCGGGCCACATCGGCGGTATTTGGAAATGTATCCAAATACCGCCGTTAAAATTTTCTTGTGCGTATAAACATACCATGTCTCGCATTTCTCCGTTAGAAAACAGTTATGTCGCGGCATTTTTAGTTTAATTTTTGATAACAGTATCTTCAAAAACCCCTTAAAAACACCCACAATACTGACAAATGGAAATAACCTTTGACAGAAATGAGGTTTCAAAGTGCTTTCATTGTATTTGTTTTTACCAAAGCTTACTGTGACAAATGTCACATTTACAAATCAAAATTTAACCGGGCGCATTAGAAATTGTAATTGAAAATATCTCGAGCGACATTTACAAAGTATACCTTTATTACTTAAAAATGACGGCAAAACTGATATTTTTAATAAAAATTTAATTACACTAAGGCACGAAAAAGTTACATTTCTTTTTATGTACCCAGAGTACCGCAGAGAGCGCCCCCTATAATCTACATCAAAATGATTAACAAATTCAAATTCCTTTCCCCAAAAAAACCCTAGTCACAACAAAATTTTGTGCGAAAATATTGATTCAGAAATAAGTTATTTAGGAAAATTGAAAATTAAATTTTTACTTCGACACCCTGTATCTCGGTTATTACCAGCTATTGAACTAAACTAAGTATGGCCAAAATATTTTTACCCAAGGAATCTGTAGTTTTCCTGTGTACCATTAGTTATGGGACACCCTGTATAATTATGCGATATAAAATAACCTTAATCTCAAGAATATAGCTTAAGGCCCTAGTTTTTGAAAACGATCTAATGGAGCAAATCTGAGGTTATTTTTAGGTTTAGACGACACAAATTACTTAGAAAGAGTAACAAAATTGCCGGTACCAAATTATGTGTCGATCAGTGTTATAGAAGAGACGGAAAATGTTTTAAAAATACGCATTTTAATGCACTATTATTTATTTATTTAGTATATGCAATAATATTGTAGTAATTATTGCAAAACAACTATCTTTGAAGGTTAAAAGCTTTATTGAATATTAAAAAATGAGATAAGCTATAATATACTTTTAAAAATATTTATAATAAAACGGTACAAGGTATGCCTTGTATCTCGTTTAGTTGTTCACCATACAGCTTTCGGAAAAAAATATTTATAGAAAAGTTGCCAAGAGAAATGGCTGGAAATTATTTGCAAGCTTCTAGGAACTAACACTACTAACACGGGTTGCTCTAGAATTTGCTTATACAGGGTGTCAGAGAAAAAGCTGTAAATCTCCCGAATACGAACAAAAAACAAATGAAAAGGATCCTACAAGTTCATATAAACTTTTATCGTATATGCCTCCTCTACGGAGATATGGGCTCTCAAAGTGCTCCAACGGAATCAAGTTTTTTACACATAATTATTGAACCACTAGGTATATTTCAATTTTTTTTTAATATGATAGATAATAGGTAAGACCCTTCAAATTACTAGCCAAGAAAGTATTGTGAATTACTCACAGCTGCAGGCACGGACTAGCTGTGACACTTATGGCCCTTTTTTTAACACCCTGTCGATTTTTCGAAAACGGTTAGGATTAGCGACATGAATAAAGAGTATTTAACTTTTAGTCAATAGTTAAAGGTATGTAAAAAACGTTGTCCAAAGTTCTTATCATACAGGGCATTAAAAAAAGGGACCATAAGTGTCACAGCTAGTCCATCTCTGCAGCTGCAAGTAATTCACAAGACTTTCTTAGATAGTAATTTTAAGGGCCTTACCTGGTATATATTATATTAAAAAGAAATTTAAATATATCTGGTGGTTCAACAATTATCAGCTGTAAAAAACTTTATTCCATTGGAGCACTTTGGAAGCCCATATCTCTGAAGAGGAGGCCTATACGATAAAAGTTTATATGAACTTGTAGTATCCTTTTCACTTGTTTTTTTCATATTAGGGAGATATCCCACATTTTCCAGGACAGCCTTTATAAGGTATATTGAAAATAATTACAGATAAATCTCACATGTATCATGAACAACTTTACTTATACACTTTTTCCTCTAACCCTTCAGATAAAGTAGTGGGGGTAACGCAAACATTGATTTGGAAAAAATTAAATATCTCAGGAACGCCTTATCGGAAAATATTACAATTAGTGCCGTCTAAAATAGTTTTCCTTACCAATCGATGTCAGTGTAATTTTTACTGTAGTCGCTAGATGGCGCTTCCTACAGATTTAAAATATTTATGTTTTGTCTCGAAAATCTTAAATGTAAGTAACTATAGGTGTAGAAGCCCTGGCTGGTATTTTCTTCTATTTTCTCCTCGAGCTGCCTATGGTTCCCTTCAGTGGACTGTATCTGATATATGAAGCTTCAGATCGTTATAACTAAAACTCCATCCTTTCCTTCAATGTGGTTTATTATTTTTAACATCGACAAACTACTACTACTATTTCTATGGCATCAAAATCGCCCTGAACTGACAAAAAACTTAACTTAATTATTTGACACCTTGTCAAAATCTAACTTTGTTTATTCGTCTCGACAAAAGATATTATTTATTACCTAGCAACGACAACGACGACGACTATTACCTAATACAGGTAATAGCGTTATGCTGTGGAGCAGGTATTTTTATGAATCTTCAACATCCTCCCCCCCAGCTGATAAGCTACAAAATGGCAAAGGACATAACTTGGTAATTGGTCTTGTAAAGAGACCGTGTTGCGTACGAATTTTAGCTACTCGCACGTTACCGTCTTTGCCTGGAAAGGTCTCGATTACACGAGCTAATCGCCACTCTAATGGAGACGTATTGTCTTCACGCAACAAGATCAAATCATTTTCTTTTATATTGTCGTACCCTGTCGTCCATTTAGGACGGTGTTGAAGCCTATTTAAATATTCTGTAGACCAACGATTCCAGAATATTTGTCGCATTTTTTCGCAATGTTTCCAGAGATCAAGTCGATTATCTGATACTGTACTATAATCTTTCTCAGGAAATGAAGTTAACATTTCGCCTATTAAAAAATGACTGGGAGAAAGACATGTATAATCTGATGGATCAGACGATAAAGCTGATAAAGGCCTTGAATTCAAAATAGCTTCAATTTGACAAAGTAGCGTTGAAAGTTGCTCGTAAGTCAAAAGATGATTGCCGATTACCCGTTTTAAGTGAAACTTTGTCGACTTAATACCGGCTTCCCATAAGCCACCCCAATGTGGACTATTTGGAGGGATAAATTTCCAGCGTATTTCTGTAGAGGACAAAAATTCTTTAATCTGAGTTTCAGATTCCTTAAAAAACCTATAAATATCCTTTAAAGTATTATTTGCACCTTGAAAATTAGTGCCGTTATCACTAAATATTGTTTGAGGATGACCTCGTCTAGCTATAAAACGTTTCAGTGTAGATAAAAATGCATCTGATGATAAACTTGTGACCAATTCTAGATGAATGGCTTTTGTCACCATACAAATGAATAATGCAATATATGACTTAAAAGTTCTAGCTTTTCGAAGCTTTGATTCCTTAATGAGGATGGGACCACCAAAATCTATTCCCACTTTCAGAAAAGGTCGAGCAATTGATGTACGATCTGCTGGTAATGGCGCCATAATTTGCTTGGCATTGATAGCACGAAACCTATAACAAACTAAGCAATTCTTAATTTCCTTTTTTATTGAACGTAGCCCATTAATTGGCCAAAATCTCAATCTAAGGTGAGCTAATACTGTTTGAGGACCTGCATGCTGTAAATCAGCATGTTCCTGCATGTAAAGCAATTTAACAACATGATCTTTCGGTGGCAAAATAATAGGAAACCTTTGGGCAAAAGATAATTCAGAATGAGACAAACGACCGTTTACTCTAAGAATATTATTTTCATCGAGGAACGGCGCAAGCTGTGCCAAAGGTCCTGACTTAATTGAAACATTATATTTCACATTTTGGATTTCCTTCTCAAAGTAATGACATTGAATACATCTAACAATAACATTTAACGATGACAACAATTCATCAACTGACAAGGGACCATTTAATTTTGTTTTATTTTTTGAACAATTATTACGAAATCGCAAACAATAAGCTATTGTTCTATGCAGCCGACGAAATCTAGAAAATTTTTCAAAAATTTCTATTTCAACTGGAGACCTTACAAAGTGAACATAACTGGTAAGTTTTTTCTCAGGTAGATCTACATCATCTATCTGGAAATGACTGCTAAACTCGCATTTTGAATTATATAAAAATTGTGGACCATTCCACCATTGTTCACATTGAAATAAAGAAATTGGATCTAAACCTCGTGAGATATGATCTGCTGGATTTTCAGCAGATGAAACATGATTCCATTTAAAATTTGATGTTAATTCTTGAATTTCTGCAACGCGATTTGACACAAATGTTGTCCATTTATTGGAATTTCCATTCACCCAACATAAAACTATCTCAGAATCTGTCCAAAGAACAACTTTTGACAACAAGATTCTATTAAAAATTGAGACTAACTTATGACATAATCGGGATAATAACAAAAATCCACACAATTCTAACCTTGGCAATGTGACCACCTTGAGTGGTGCCACTCTAGATTTAGAACATATGAGCCTACAAGTGACTTGGCCATTAGTATAAATGGTTCGTAAGTAAATACACGCGCCATATGCTTTAATTGAAGCATCCGAAAATCCGTGTATCTCAAAGGATTCTACCTTTTTTGTTGAGTCGTAAAGCAATCTAGGAACATGTAGATCTTTCAAATTAGAAATATTTAAAGCAAACTCATTCCAATCATTAACAAGATTTTCAGTTAATCTTGTATCCCAATCCAGTTTTTCAGCCCATATTTTTTGCATCAAGATTTTTCCTAAAATAACTATTGGTCCTATGAATCCTAACGGATCGAATAACTTAGCTATATTTGAAAGAACGTTTCTTTTAGTTGGAATGATATTTTCTTCATGAGGAAGCCCACAAATACAAAAATTATCAGATTGAGCTTTCCATGAAATACCTAATACCTTATTTAACTTCTCATCCACACGAATATCAAATTCTTCATTTTCCATATTATAAACCTCATTAACCACATTACACTTTATGTTGAAAACCCATTTATGAAGTGAGAACCCTGCTGAACCTAGCAATTTAACCAATTCTTCCTGAAGATCATAAAATTCTCCAAGATCGTTCGAACCACCTAAAACATCATCAACATAAGTTTGTTCTATTAAACATTGAGAAGCTAGTGGATGAGACAAGGTATTCTCATTTGCCAATTGAATTAAGCACCTGGTTGCTAAAAATGGGGCACAATTCGTGCCGTAGGTTACAGTATCCAACTGAATACACTTAAGCTCTTGGTCTGGATTATCTCTCCACAAAATATTTTGGAAATGTCTTTGATCAGGATTTATAAAAATTTGACGATACATTTTAACGATGTCTGCTGTGAAAACAAACTTAAATGTTCTAAATCTGCATACTATATCAAATAAATCTGCCTGTACAGTAGGCCCTTTATACATCACATCATTCAGTGAAACACCTGAAGACGTTTTCATACTTGCGTCAAATACAACTCGTAACTTAGTACTCACTGCCTCTGTACGGATTACACAGTGGTGTGGTAGAAAACATTTTCTCAAAGAGTCCTTAGTTTCTACAGATAAGTCTGTATATGAAGCATGTTTTAAATAGATATATTCGTCAATAAAAGCCTTATATTCAGTGAGCAAACTATTATCCTTTTGTAGTCTCCTTTCTAAAGATAGAAATCTACACCTTGCCTGCTCAAAAGAATGACCTAACAACAAAGTTTCTGCGTCCTTTTTAAGAGGAAGATTTACTATAAATTTTCCCTCAATGTCACGTTTAGTGGTACTAGAAAATATATTTTCAACTATTTTATCTTCCGGAGATAATGTGCGTTTGTTAGAAATTTCTTCCAATTGCCAAAACTTGGGTATTAACTGATTAATATTGTCATCAACTCGTGAAAAAAGAACGACATTAAGATTTGAAGTTACACTTGTTGATCGAGAATTTATCGATCCTCCTAAAACCCACCCCAATTTACTATTTTGTAAAACAGGTAAATTTAAACCTAGCTTTATTAACCCTGGTTCGATTAAATCAAAGTATAAGTCTGCTCCGATAAGCATGTCTATTTTTTCGGGAATATAATAATCTCTATCAGCTAGATCAATTCCTGGGGGAATGATAAAATTAGAGTTGTCAATTTTTTCTTGTGGAAGATTACATGTAATTTTTTCTAGTACCCCACAAGTAACTGTAAACTTTTCTTTTCTCGCGCGCTTTGATTCTATTTTTAAATTTATCATTTTTGAAACGGTACTGTTTGTTTGCGCAATTCCTGAAATTTTTAACTCTGTTTTAAAAGGTTTTTCTTTTAATTTATTCACGATTGAGCAAGTAACAAAAGATGATTGTGAAGCGGAGTCTAGTAAACCTCGAACTTCTAACTTATTACCGTTTTCAGAAATTAAAATAAATTTAGCCGTTGCCAGTAACACTAACCTTTTGGTACATGAAATTAGAGTTTGACTTTCTATTACTTCTGAGTTCTTCGTTGTGGATTCTGTCAATGTACTCGTGCATGTTTGAGAACTGTTGTTCTCTTCACTTTGTACTGAAAAATTAGTGTTCTGTGACCCGCCTTCATTTTTATCTAGTGCGTTTCTCTGATTGTCATGAAGTAAATAATGATGTTTACCTGAACACAATTTGCATTTTTCTTTATAACACTGATATACCCCATGACCTTTACCAAAACAATTAAAACAAAGGTGATTTTTTGCTATAAAATCCCTTTTTTGTGCTAGATCCAAAGATCTAAATTTTGTACACTTAAATATATTATGTTCCTTGATTTTACAAAAAATACATTCAACAACATTTTTAGTAACTGAGTAACTTGAAATTCTACTATTCGGATTACCGTACGAGTTACTATTTGAGTTACCGTACGAGTTACCATTTGAGTTACCATACTTTAATTTTTGATCATTTTTTGCATTCATAATTTGAGATGACGATTCCCAAGCAACTATTCTTTTGTCCAAAAATTCAAAAAAATCTTTTAAGTTTGGCAACACCGATTGATCTCTTGATAATTCAAACTCGTTCCTTAAATTTCTATCAATCTTACTAGAAAAAATATTTATCAACAGTAAATCCCATTGACCCATTACTTTTACACTTAGTGCTTCCAGAGCATTGATATGCTGTTTTATTTGACTTAGAAAGTCCCTTAACCCGTTATTACCTTTTACAATCGTAGCTTGCATAAGCCCATTAATGTGATAAGTAATAACTGGCATTTTCTTATCATACCTGGCCTTTAAAATATCTAATGCCTTGTTATAATTTTGATCTGAAATATTTAGCTCATTGATCAATGCCAAAGGTTCATTTTTTAAAAATGATTTTAAATAGACAAACTTTTGTGAATCTGCTAATCCTGTATCATTATGAACGGCTGCATTGAACAAATCGATAAATGTGCGCCAATCACCATAATTACCTGTGAAGATTGGAATCTTCATACTTGGCAAATTAACTTTTACAGCTGGGATGTGAGGTCGCTGCGTATTTCCAATATGACCCTGCGTTGGGCCACCACTGGTAGATGCTGCTTGACGATTTAATTGCGCGTAAATAAGTGTTTTAATTTTACTATGACACCCAATGTACTTAGTTTCCGCGTCCTCCCGCTCCACAGCATGCGCCTCTAGATCGGTATCGCTCGTTGCTAAATCTTCAATATCATCCTGAATCTTACAAAAATCATTATATGTTTTTAGTAATAAAGATTCCCTTACTATCAGATCATTTACTTCAATTATTGAGTCCGAATCGTATCTATTTAAATAATTTTGATTTCGCGTTAGATCACCCTTAGCGCGAGTCCTTTTGCGTATTAACGCGTCCATGCTCTGTCAGTTCAGTACGCTTGAGAAAATCAATAATTATCTAAACGAAACCTAAACTATGTATGATGAATATTACAATATTATTTTGGTATTAAAACCACCTTATTTTTAAATACAATGTATTTAGTTATATCTAGGTTACTGTCCTATTATTGTAACAATAAAGGTAACAATATCCCAACAATCACTGCAAAATCACTCTCAAGTACTGCAATTGTTTTTGTCAATAATCAACTTGTTACAAACAACCTCAAATTTTCTGTTACAATAACAATTTTAAGGTTTGTTCATATAAAACTACAAATTCTAGTCATGCAAGACACAATTTTTTCTCATACAAGAGACCTTAATTTGAACCTTTTTCTCATTCAAGAGACCTTGGGGTGATCTTTTTCTCATTCAAGAGACCTTAAAAATATTCTCCTAACCAAATTATTCAAAATTTGTTGAAAACTTTATCCTTTGAAAGTCAATATTGAAAACATAAACCTGATTCATCCGGTGCGATGATGACCATGTAGAAGCCCTGGCTGGTATTTTCTTCTATTTTCTCCTCGAGCTGCCTATGGTTCCCTTCAGTGGACTGTATCTGATATATGAAGCTTCAGATCGTTATAACTAAAACTCCATCCTTTCCTTCAATGTGGTTTATTATTTTTAACATCGACAAACTACTACTACTATTTCTATGGCATCAAAATCGCCCTGAACTGACAAAAAACTTAACTTAATTATTTGACACCTTGTCAAAATCTAACTTTGTTTATTCGTCTCGACAAAAGATATTATTTATTACCTAGCAACGACAACGACGACGACTATTACCTAATACAGGTAATAGCGTTATGCTGTGGAGCAGGTATTTTTATGAATCTTCAACAATAGGTATTATTGCACGCCGATGATCACGTGGCTTGTGACGTCACTGGCGAGCAAGTTTTAAATCTCTTATGGAGGTTTACATTGCTGTCATCGTTTTTAACTCTTTTTTGAATGTATTAAACGTTTTATGCATATAATGGTATATGAAATGAAAGAATAATATATCACGAGTATTTACGTATATTAATTTCATAGAAATATAACACACAAATACCACTAAAAAAAGAAAAGATATCAGACAAATTTTTCGCGCCATTTGAGCCGGCGACAATAGCCGAAGCATGCCGAAAGCTGCTCCCGACTGGTTTTGAAACAGTGTTGCCAAACTTTTACAATTGTAATAGATCCACTACTATTTTAACATTCTTGTTGTGGGGCTCCCCATATGAAAGTAACGACCCTTTTTTTTCGTACTATTTTTACTCTAACACCGTTTTTTACTATTCCTATTAGGTTTCGAACCGGCACTATATTTCTTTCGATCACGGATTTCTGGCAACACTGCTGCATGGTTGCCGTAGTTTTTGGTGGATATTTTGTAAGTTTACCAGAACGTTTTCTTATAGTCTTGTGTTTGTTAAAAAAATATATCTGAATTTTCATAAAATGAGGTGCGCTATGTTCGGTTGTGATATGGATAACCAGGCAAAGACATTTAATAGAAATATAAGGTTTTTCCGCTTTCCTAAAGATAAAAACAAACAATTAAAATGGATACAGTTGTGTAAGCGGAAAGATAATTAGGTCGTATTTTAGCTTTAATCTTTGTTGTATGTTCATGAAATAAATATTCCTAAATACCATGATATTATTTTTTCATTTCACATACCACTAAATGTAAAAACTTTTAATTAAAACGGCGTCAGAGTAATAATAGTACGAAAAAAAGGTCGTTACTTTCCTATTAGATGGGGGACCACCTCCAGATTGAACATAAATTTCATATGGGGAGCCCCACAACAAGAATGTTAAAATAGTAATGGATCTATTACAATTGTAAAAGTCTGGCAACACTGTTTCAAAACCAGCAGTGGTCGGCGAGCAGCTTTCGGCCGTCTAAATGGCGCGAAGAATTTGTCTAATATCTTTTCTTTTTTTAGTGGTATTTGTGTGTTATATTTCTATGAAATTAATATACGTAAATACTCGTCATATATTATTCTTTTATTTCATATACCATTACATGCTTAAAACGTTTTAATACATTCAAAAAAGAGTTAAAAACGATGACAGCAATGTAAACCTCCATAAGAGATTTAAAACTTACTCGCCAGTGACGTCACTGCGCACGGCAGACGAAATTGGGACGGTTAGATATCCTACCTTGCTTAAATGCGATGGTAATGATGTTATTACACCGGCACGAAGAGAAATAAAGGCCAAGCAATTACATATTATATTGTAAAATATAAGAAAAATATCAAGAATAGTTGGATTATGCAGGGTGTTCGGAAAATGCATAATGTTACTTGGATAGGTGATTCTACATTCTACATTAAAATAAAGGTAGTAAGAATACTTTTTCTTGCCTCCATTTGAATAACTGATTTTACTACTAACAAAAACTCTAAATGCAGTTTTGCGCCTTAATGGTGTAATTTACCGACTCAAACAAAGAGTACCTTTTTTTATTAATTACTCTTTTGCCTTTAAAATGCCAAAACAAGGACATTAAATTTAAAAAACACCAGGGGCGCCGCAAGCTGATGAGAGAGAGAGAGAGAGAGAGAGAGAGATTTTCTGGTGGAGGCGCGGTGCGGCCCCATATGAAAGTAACGGCCTTTCTTAGGCCTGTAAGTACTCTATGGGTCTCTGTTACCCTGGCGACTTTATTTCGCACTCTCTCCTGGTGTCCACCAGTGGCGGTTCTTCCACAGGAGCACATGCGCACGTCCAGCCCCAAAACAAAACGAATAAAAAATATTAATTTATATTCATTGAATATTATTTATCGTATAAAGTCCGACCCTCCCTAATATTTTATCGTACCGTCAAACTAAAAAAGTCCGACCCTCCCTAATATTTTATCATCCCGTCAAATCAAACTGCATAGATCCAGCAACCGTGCCTCGGTCGAGCTAAATGAGAGACTTGCTCGCACGTGCGATTAAGTAGTGCAGTTTCTCTGTAGTAACGGGTGGCGGGTGGCAGCGGGGGATAGCGGGGCTATGGCGATTTAACATGGAAAAGACGCATAGTTTTTGTGTGCACCGCGCTGTTGTCTGTTCGTGTATCTAGTTAGCAATTCTAGCGTGTATGTTTTAATATTATATATTTATTAAGTTAAAATGAATAGTTGACGGTGGACTATTTAAGAAATAACTTTAGCTCTTTGAGTTTGGAGCAAAAAATTGAAGTGGAGAATGCGGGAACACCTAAACCCGAAATTAATTTAACGCAGACCACGAAGGTTAAAACTAGGGACTTTATTAGAAAGTTAGAAAATGAAATATAATATATTCCAAACTTAATGAGGCTGTTATTGATCAATGTTCTACAATTAAGAACCGAAGAATGGACATTACGTTTAAGCACTATTGTGTAGGGTCGGGTTTGTTGTAAATGTTGTGTATTTCGATAAATGATACTCGATATGATTTTAAACCATTTTATTTAAGGATTTAAACTAAAAAACACTGAAAATATGAAGAATGCCAACTTGTCAGTCTCGTGGCTCGATTCGTTCTCGTCATAAAACTGTTAACTATTGTTCTCGTCTTGGTTGCGCCTAATGACGTAGCCGTAGATGGGGTAGTGGTATTAGACATTATTCGGTTTTCTTGATAACTCGTAGATGGCGGTAGTTGTATTGGACATTATTCGGTTTTCTTGATAGCTCGTAGATGGCTTTAGTAGTATTAGTAGTGGACTGTATAAATATTGTTACGAGGGTTGCATGCGACGACGTTAAGATCCGACAGCTATACACACTAAGAAAACCTTCCTTATTTTCCAAAAGTTGTTTCTTGTGTAAAATTAAAAAATAAATAAAAACATGTTCTACCTAACGCATTTTCTTAGTACTTTTTTTTATTCTACATTTAAAACGCCTAGAAAGTAATTGTATGGTCGTTACACAAAAATAAAGTTTCAAAAATAATTTCTTCATACCTCTATCATAGGTCACGAGTCGCCACTGGTGTCCACTGAAAGTAGGATCGGAACCCCAGCTCTAGAACTTTGCATGCCGTAACTCGAAAAGTATTGAGTTCTTGGCTTGTTATATGAGTTAAAACCTTATTTTAAGATATAGAATCACCACTTCAGGTATCATGACGCATTATCCGAACACCCTGTATACAAAATCAACACAGGAATATTAAATGTGCAATATATTTGTAAAACAATATTAAATTATTTTATTCAATTTTTTGACATATTTGATGCCACAATTGCTACGCATAAATCTTGAATGCATTATGGTTGTTGTTTCTGAAAGTTATTGGTTGCGAGCAACTTTTTAATGATTGTTGCGGTTTTCTGTCATTATCTAATTTGCTGACATGCTTTACGCTTTTGAAGTATTGAGCAAGAATGAATTTGTTTTGAGCGTAAATCCAGAACAATGTATCAACACAGCAGCTGTATCAAATCATCAAAAAAAAAAGAATTAAATCAATGATCAAATCTACTTCTAATCCTACGACAGTAACCAAGTCGAATTTAACGCTAAGAAAACCCAGGCAGCAGTCTTCTCTAAAAAGGTTAACATCACAGAATCGGATATTGTATATAGTCATGGCAAGGGACACGCAATTCCACTGGCTTGATCTATTAATTTGCTGGGCGTCAATCTGGGAGGAAATATGTCTTGGCATAAGTACGTTGGGGCAATCGCCAAGATAGCTTATCAGAAACTTGGGGTACCTACTCTTCCGAACCAAAAAGTTGTAGACACCTCAACAACTTTTGATACTATACAAAGCCCAGATTCGACCATTACTAGAGGTGCTGCTCTCAGGTCTGGGGCTCTGCACCCAAACATACTCTTCGGCTACTGGATTCCATCGAAAGGAGGGCCATTTGTCTGATCGGAGACCACGAGCTGACGAAGAGCCTCGACAGCCTAGAACATCGAAGACAGGTTGGGGATTTGCCTCTCTACATATATTTCCATGGAAAATGCTCGCCCAGAGCGGCGAACAGCAGAAATATATAACGAACTACTGCCTCACATCCATATGTGGTTAACCTTAATACTCCTCGAACTTCATTATTTAAGAATTCTTTCATCTGGAGGACGTAAAACCTTTTGGAACGACCTGAATCGCTTTATTCGCACACGCACCACAAATGATTCTAATCAAAGATCGTTTTCTATATGAGGAAAGATTCAGATGACAAATCGTTTTCATATTTAAATATTTTTTTAGGTTTAGGAAGGATTTAATAAATCTTATAAGATGCTAATAATTTTAAAAGTATTTAAATTACCATGTGGGACGATTTTTAATGTACTGCGCTGAAAAATAATAAAGTATATTTTATTTTTGATTTATTAAATAATGGTTCAAAACATATTATATCTTGCTGCAGCACCATGAAACTTTGGAATATAAATTAAATATTATTTGATCAGAACTGAACAAGGTTGTCAGAGTTTTTGTCTTTTGTAAATTTACTCGTTTGATTATTTCATCATGACGACAACGTGAGCTTATGTCGAATAAATGTTCGGATTAGACGGTATGTGACTGGTTACAATTATTCTAATTATTAAAGGTTTAAATCATTTCATAAAGATTTAAATAAACTATTTTTTTCTAAAATCACTATTTAAATATTTGAAAAATGTTCAAAATAATTTTATAAAAATTGAAATCATTCTGAATAAATAGAAAAATCAAAGGTACTTTTTAGAAAGAGTTTAATCAAAAATCATTTTCAGGAAAAAGATTTACAATCAAATTAGTTAAGTCAAAAAATGTATTTAAATCAAAAAAAAAAAGATTTAAATGTCACTAATTGTGACAGCTCTGGTAGACAGCAGTTACAGTGTTTTTTTAAAATTGACAATAATTTTTTGTAAAATTTACTAAGATCTTTTGTAAAATTTACTAAAAGCTTTTGTCACCTCTTCTCTCCTTGCGTTCCTTGACTTCTTCCATTGATGGTATGTTCCCTGTATAAGTTCTCCACCCATTATTTGTTACAAAAACAGCTTCAGTGGAGAATACTTAAGAAGTAAATGTTAACAAAATAAATAAAATTGTATCCATTCTAATTTCTTGTTTTTGTCCATAGGAAACCGGAAAAACCTTATATTTCTATCAAATTTCTTTGCCTCGTTATCCATATCACAACCGAACACAGCGCACGTCATATGAAAATTCAGATATTCATTTTAATAAACACGCACGACTAACTAATAGAAAATTCTGGTTCAAAATTTCCATGGAAATCTACGCCAAACGGCACTCACTACGTGGCGACCAGTGTTGCCAGAAATCTTTGATCAAAAGTAATAGGTTAACGGTTCGAAACCTAATAGAATAGTAAAAAACGGTGTCAGAGTAAGAAGAGTATGAAAAAAAGGTCGTTACTTTCCTATGATATGGGGGCCACCTTCAGATTAAACATAAATTTCATGTGCGGAGCCCCACAACAAGAATGAACATCTCAAAAAATTGTTAAAATAGTAATGGATATAAAACAATTGTAAAAGACTGACCACGCTGGTGGCAACAAGCAAGGGTCGCCGAGCATCGTCGAGTGGTTCCGATGGCGCGGCGGTTGTTTCAAAAGTTTGTCGGAATCTTTTCTTATTTTAGTGGTATTTTACCTTTAAAATAGAATTAAAAACGCTAACACCGTATAAATCTCCATAAGAAAAATCACCCTGTGCCGTCATTGCGCGCAGCAGGCTAAATTTGAATGGTTAGATATCTTACCTTTAGTTATTGTATCATGCTACCTATCTGTATACCTCGGTATAAATCCTATGGGGGCATAGGTACCGAAATGGGATACCTACCTTCTTTAATGACTTGATTACTTTGTGAATAAATATAGGATTACTAAAAAGAAGTAAGAGGAATTAAAGTTTCTGTCAACTTAATACGCAAATAAATGCAAATTATTCCACAATTACCAAAAAATTACATTAAAATACAATTTGCATATTATCCGTCCTTTACAAGGGATGTAAAATATTTAAATTCTATTTTCCTCAGTGTTTCCCTCTTCGCTCGCTGCCAGGACCATTCCCTAGGGAACCTACAACTTACCGTGGGCTACTTACCACGATCCTCGGTCATTCGTTGCGCCTAAAGGCTATATAGCCTTGGTTTCTCGCATTGCGATATGGTCTACCGATTGGGGAATGCGTACCTTACTCCGTATCCCACGAGATATCCGATCTCATCCTGCCTGGTTACCGGCGTAAATGGGGTGATCATACATTTTTTACTCTTCCCTATGATATTTAATTTAAAACATACATAATAGGTGCAACCTATTTCGGTTTTAAAAAATATCAGTTTCAAGAAAGCTGTTCCAGTTCCAAATGGCTCGCTGCTCTTCTATTATATCGCAATGCCCCTTCGGCGTTGCATTCTGATAAAGCGGTGTTGCCGGTTGTTCCATTAACAGAAGAGATAGCTTTTAGTGACTTTTCCCAGTTCTATTTTTATTTTAATAAAAAATTTAACACGAAATAAAGGAACCCGCTTTGGAACTTTATACAATAATAGATGAAACAAACCCAAAGTGCAAGTTACAAATGTCATATACATCTATAACAAACTTAAAAATACAATGACATATTGAAAGAAAACACCCGACTGTGCAAACAGGACGATATTTCTTTATTTATGTGTTTACCTATAATTTTTTTAAAATACATATTTCTATGATACTGCATGGAGGCATACTGATAGTGTAGATACAAACTTTATCTTCATACATTGCCAAGAGTTTTTATTTCATATATTTTATATTTATTTTTGTGTTATAAAAATAATTTTTGATAATTAGTTAGAAATTTTTTCCGTATTTCCGAAAAATATTGAACATCGACAATACCTCGCAATTCATTTCCCAATCGCCTTTCGTTGCTATCTGCTCCGTTGCAAAGTGTCTGAGCATTCGAAACTGTTTCATCGAGACCGTTTGTGCCGGCCGCTCAGGCGAAACAGGTCGTTCCGGCGAAGAGACTGCTTCCCTGAGAAAATTTTCATCGTCGCATACTCGTGGTTCCGACGAGTTTAAACGATACTAGAATTTCCCCCAAACACTCGTAAATTTCAGTGCGAGTATAAAAAATTCTGGAATATCTTCGTTCCCTCGTGTATTTTGGTGCGAGGTTAAATAATAACCGAAATTGACCTTCGAACACTCGTTTCCGACGCGAGTATAAATAAGTTCTTACAGGAAAATTCACCCGATTGTGATATAAAAAACATTCCGAGTCCGGAATAAGAAGTAAGTACTAAAATATATTCAGTTAGTATTAGTGGTCACTACCGCGAGTTATAATTTTTCTTTTGGAAATTATTAGGGTAGTTGGGATCCCTTTAGTTGGAAAAACAAAATGCTGTTTATTTTAGATTGTAAATAACTAAATTTAAAAATGAGAGTACGTGTAGGAGGACTGATAGGTTGGATTGAAAAGAACAGAATGCTAGTATAGGTTAATTATTTATTGTATAAAATGTACATACTTAATTACGAGTGTTTCGGTTCGCGAGACTCGACCTACGTAAGACTAACCCCTTAAATTCATCCTCATTGACAACAGACATTAAAATTAACATGAATAAAAGCCCTCCGTGTTCAATACAATAACTTGCATTGTTATTGAATTCATTGGACATGCCCGAGCCAATACCAAAATACAAAGTATAGTTTGAACAAAAGGTAGGCCTCGTCCTACGTTCAAACAACTCTACCTCAAATGAAAATCAGTCATTTGCTTCTTAGACAAAATTTTTGCCCTCATCTTCTTCCTTTGCGCTGGTGGACTGCTGACAGCTTCCAGTTAGCGGGGAAAGGATGGTGGGCCCACCCAAGACCGACTGACACGTGCGTGTCAAGTCGGCAATGGCATTACGCCTGACATCCCTGACCATAAACAACGAAAAATCGTAATCGACCAAGACAAGCGTCCGTAAAACTAGTTAAGTAGGCCGGTTTACGATGAATTTTTCATTACCTACGATTGGCGACATTACTGATAGTGTCGACCAGTCTTCATATCTTCAAAATTTAAGATGTTACTAAAAGTTAGATTGGCCTTAATAACTAATTCCTGGGTGGGGAATTCACCTTTGGATGGGAACCAAAAAATGGGGACAAAATTAAAATTCATAAAATAGCCATCTACTTAATAATCTGATTAAATTCAAATCAAACTTAAGGGGTAAATTGATTATACAGGGGTTATCGAAGAACCTCTTACGTAAAACGCGCCGTAGGAGAACGTTAGAGTTGTCTACCTTTGAGCGAGCGCAAAATGGACGGACGTTAAGAGTTACGTACGCCACTCTACGTACGTACCCTTAAAATCTTAAATGGTACAATTCAAATATTTTACAAAGTCGGCGACACCTGTTCCACATAAAACATGTTTCGACAAGAACAGATCCTGTTCCAAAGCGGCATCCCTAAAACATACATTTGAATCTAAAAACAGAATCAGATTATTGATTTTAAACTTGTTAAATTATTCTAACAAACATCCAGACACTTATGTACATTAAGCTTAGATAAGACATTCACCATTCGTAAAATATAACCAAATATTATTAACAAAATACTGAGTTTTTTTTATTATGTTCAACCTCTATATTTGTTTAAGTTAAACTCAAAAGCAAATAAGAAATTTAACAACAATGGTTATAATGATCCGAAATAAAATATTAAGTCTATTTATATCTTTGATTTTTATAAATGTAGTGTTTCTAACCCACCTTTAAAGAAATTTATATTTTTAAGGCACAATATAAAAATAGGATAGCGAACCGGGGGGGTCGGGAGGGGCGGAGAGTCAGACAGTAGGTATTTGTTGAATAAATTATATCCTTTACTTCTACTTAATAAGTGCAAAGTGGTATATGTACAGTACAGGGATCTCGGAAACCGTAAGAGATACGAGGTCGGTTAAATGGCGGTAAAGTTGTGCATTTACGTGCCTAATAATATGCCGTTTAGAAAATTCCGAGTAGTTCTGGAGATATCCGGAAAAGAACGAAATTCTGAAAAATCGTTTTATTTGTTTCCTGGGTTTTTTTTAGATCAAATTCTAAAGTAAATTGCACTTTTACATTGCCGCCTCTTCCGCTCTATCTATCAGCGTTAACTGTTTTGTAATCTTAAACTTTCTTTTTTTAAATACGGTCCTATTTTTCTGATATTGGAATTTGAGAGCTTCTTTCTTCCGAATGCAACAATGTATGACACATAGTGGTTTAATGGCGTTTTGAGGGTTCTTTCAACAACATCAGAAGATTTTGGGATGCGGTCCTGTATTTCTCCTAATTTTATAAATAATATCTCATAAATAAGCTCTAAATTTTTACTTATGTTAGACTAGTTTAATAAAAAACAAATAATTTAATAATAAACGACAAATAAGTAAACAAAAAATAATGTAATAATAAACAACAATAAGTGAACAATAAACACACCAAAACAGCAATAAAACGAAGAACGAAAAAAGAAGGAACTACATAATCAAGTGTTCAAAATGATTCCCGTTATTTTCTAAGAACAAATAACTATCGATTCCAAAAGAGAAGCAATTAAATGGTTTGTCGTTATTAACAGTCGAGCTGCGAAATGATTTCTTAATCAGCAATATTTTACAATTGGTCAGTAGAGGAAAACATGTCTAGAAGCAGTTTACTTCAGAGGTCCCAGGGGAACTGTCAATTTATGTAATTTTCTTGTGTTTTCTTTTGCCGAATATAGAAGGAAATCGGCTACAAAAGGTGTAGCGGGGGCGGGTTTTCACTTGTTGTCCCGGGGTGCTGTCCATAAGTTGCTGACCAACTAGCCATTTTGGCTGACTGATTACATTTTTCTGTTCGCAAAAATATGAATATTTTGCTAACTAGTTAAATGATTCCCATTCTAAAACATTTGACAACATTTCTGGCGTAATACTTTGAAAGGCTTCAAGCACCAACCTCCTAAGTTCGTCTTCTGTTTCGAAGTTGTGTTTATAAACATGATTTTCGACATACCCCCAGAAAAAAAATCCAACGGTGTCATATCAGGCGAGCGTGCTGGCCATGGTATTTCAGAATACTTGCCAATCAGTTTTCCAGTAAATCACGAATCAACAGAAGTTTGAAATAATGTTTCTGTATTTTGTTCACTTATTTATGGCTTATTATTAAATTATTTGTTATTTATTGAACTAGTCCAACATAAGTAAAAATTTATAGCTTACTTATGAGATATTATTTATAAAATTAGGAGAAATACAGGACCGTATCCCAAAATCTCCTGATGTTGTTCAAAAACCCGCGAAACGTCATTAAACCACTATGTGTCATACATCATTGCGGAAGAAAAATAACTCTCAAATTCAAATATCAGGAAAACAGGACCGTATTTAAAAAATGAAAGTTGATATTGGCCCTTGGAAGACGACTCGTCCCTCTTTAGATATAATGAACATTTGGAAACCCCTGTTAAGCAAATGTAATCTTAGTTTAGGTACGTCCTCTAGTATTGACGCATGACTGCACCCTCCTCGGTCATACTCGACTAACTTTCTCACCCCCCTTATTAGTATAAATACTCTCGTAGTTTAGTAACTTGCTCAGTATTCACCTGAAGACGACTGGAGATACTTACCAGTTGAAACGTTGTGATTTAAACGAAATAAAGACAATGGAAGTCCAAAACACGTCTATCACTAATGATACAGCATTGTCTCTAACCTTCAAAGAAATACTGAACATATGTTTCTGAAATTTTGGAGATTTAGGTTTATCGATACGCTTTAAGACACATAAAATATTCACATGTTCTTGTCATTTCCGATTATACCGGAAGAGCTGTCAACTTTCGTTTTTTAAGTACAACATGGTAATTTTTATTACATTTTTCGATTAATCATTAAATTTGAAGCAAATTTTATAGAACATCTTTTGTAATTATTTGCCAAATTGGACTTTTTGTAATTATTTGCCAAATGCATTGTGATGAAATAATCCACATAATTTTAATACCTAAGCTGTTGGACTACCAAATAGCTCGAAGATCATGAAGTCTCAAGAAAATTTCAAGCTTGGCAGAAAATGTACAGGGTGGTCACAATTCAAGCTTCATTGTGAACGAATACAACAATTAAAAACTTTCTTATTTTAAATATTTTGAATATTTTTATTTAATTTGATGACAAATTAGTTGTTCTTTAAAATGAGTATTTACTGCGATTCCTCAAAAAATCAAATTTATTCCGAAAATACTATTTTTTCAAGTGTGGTAAAACAATTGAACATAGCTACTGTATACTGATGTCTATACGGAGTCTAAATTGATTGATTGCTTAAAAAAACAACTTACTAAAGCGTTTATTTAGAAAATTTATAAATAAAATGCAGATAATAATTTAAAATTTTGCGAATTTGATGGTTTAATATTATTTTTTAAAAAGGAACAAGTTTATAAATTTTAGTGAAATTAAAAATGCATTTAGAAATTATAATATTAAAATTATAAATGCAAAATAATGAACTGCGTTTTATTTATAACAGTACAATTGTGTTCATAGCACACTTGAAAAAATAGTATTTTCGGAATAACTTTGATTGTTTGAGGAAACATATAGAACAGTAAATACTATTAAAAAAGAACAGCTATTTTGTCATCAAACTAAATAAAAATATACAGGGTGTTCCATTTAAAATAAGAAAGTTATTAATTTAATGGTTGAATTCTTTCACAATGAACCTTAAATTGTTTCCACCCCGTACATTTTCTGCCAAGTTTAAAATATTTTTTGAGTCTTGATGATCTTCTAGCCATTCGGTAAATAAGGTATTTTTTTTAGTCCAAGAGGTAAGGTAAAAAAATTATGTGGCTTATTTCATTACCAAATAATTACAAAAATTTCAGTCTTCTCAAAAACTGGCAAAGTCATATAAAAGGATGTTCTATAGAATTTGCTTAGAATTTGATGGATAATCGAAAAATATAATAAAAATTTCCATGTTATATTCAAAAAATGAAAGTTGACAGCTACTTCCGGTATAACCGGCAATGACAGAAACATGTGAATATCTAGTTGAAGAGAGCGTATTGATAAACCTAAATACCCAAAGTTTCAGATCAGAGACATATGTTCAGTAGTTCTTCAGAAAGTTCTAGTGCAAGCTCGTCGTAAATCACCCTGAATCATCACCATTAACACATACCAAAATTGAAAATAATATCTAAAGTAGGTAGGCTATCGGTAGGTACTTTCAGAAATATTAAAAAATAATAATTTAAAAACAGTACCTACCTAGGTATCTATATTTCATAACCAGTCCGGACATAAGAACTTTTCAGTGTAAATGAGACAAATTCTCGTGTGAGGCGCAGTCGAACACGGAAAGTTATTTAATGAACAATATTTTTTTATTATACTTACCTGGAAACAACATGAACAAAAAGTATAGGATTAATAAGTGAATTATTAACATTTTTATTTTTTAAAAGTTGTTTTTATGATCAAACACAAGCACTATAGGAAAATCCTTTAAAGCACTCTGAGAGTGGTGCGTGTGCAAATAAAGCGATTCACCTTGGTTTTGAATCGTTGAAGGTTAACACGACCTCGACCTCGGTTTTACGTCCTCCAGATGAAAGAATACTTAAATAATGAAGTTCGTGGAGTACTAAGCTTAACCACATGTGGATGGGCGGCAGTGGTTCGTCATGTATTTCTGCTATTCACCGCTCTGGACGGAATTAAGAGGGCAAGGTCAGCCGAGCATTTTCCATGGAAATATCCGTAAAAGAGAGTCAAATCACCCACCTGTCTTCGATGTTCCAGGCTGCCGAGGCTCTCTGTCAGCTCGTGGTCTCCTATCAGACGAATGGCTTTCCTTTCGATAGAATTCAGTTGCCGAAGAGTATGTTTGGGCGCAGAGCTCCAGACATGAGAGCAGTACTCTAGTGATGGTCGAATCTGGGCTTTGTATTGTGTCAAAAGTTGTTGATGTATGTACAACTTTCTGGTTCGGAAGAGTACCCCAAGCTTCTGAGAAGCTACCTTGGCGATTGCCACAACGTGGTAATACCAAGACATATTTCCTCCCAGATTGACGCCCAGTAATTAATAGAAGCCAGTGGGATTGCGTGTCCTGCCATGACAGTTCTGTAATGTTAACCTGTTTAGAGAAAACTGAGTTTTAGTGAAAAAGTACTAATTACTGAAAGTTATAATTCAAAATCAATTTTCCTTGGAAGGCTAATTAAAAAGACCTTTATTGTACAATTCGTATTTTCGTTGAAGCTTAGTCCCTTTCCCATTTCATTTTGTAGAGCTAAAGATAACTTATTTCATTTATTTATTTGTTTTATTTATTTATTCATTCACAAAGAATGTTATGAAGTTAGTTAAATTTAAATGAATGTATGCACAAAGACTAGAGTCTGTGTGTGCACACTACCATATAGTAAACATACAATGTACTTATTAATAAGTCCATATTTCATATTATTATTTAATCACGTTAAATTCTCATGTACAGACTAATTCTATTCTATTAATTAACATGGTGTTATTTCCAATCCATTTGTTTAAATATTTCTTATGGATTGGAATTTTTTTCTTTTGAAATGCTCTGGTAATACCTATGTTTAAAATTTTAGCAGCCACATAAGAAACTGATTTCTGTGTGGCATTAAAGTGCATGTTAGGCAAAACCAAATGACATTTGCTCCCGTGTAATTCTGAAAAATATTTGTGGTAAAAGAAAATCTAAGCATATTCTTTATATACAGTTCAGTAATCAGACACCAGACTGCTGGAATAAGAGTTACGAAGAAAATGTCTTGTCTTAAAGAAAACTATCTTTAAAATATATTTTTGAGCAGTGCTGACATTACTTAAAATATTTTTGTTAGCCGCCTAATAAATTATTTCATAATTAATACACGATTCTGCTAATGATTTATAGACATTAAGCAAAATATCTCTGCTTAGAATATTACGCAGTTCATAGAACTGCTGAAACTAATTTTCTTAATTTATTTTTAACGTATTCTGAATGAAAATTCAATTTTAAAAACCGATCGAAATACACACCCAAATATTTTGTGTTATCGGCCGATTTGACTATGCCAGTACATACACAATCCTCAGAAAAATTACAATTAATGGAATGTAAAGATTGTTTCACGAAAAATGGATATAACTTAAAGACTGCAGTAAAAGTACCTGTGGCCATCCCATTATTTATGACCGTTTGTTATTATTATGTGGAAAGGACCGAATTATAATTAAATATAGGCACATCAGGTAGGTTAGGTTGCTTAATTTATAATTAAATATCTTTTTGTGGTAAAATTTGTTAGTTTTTGAGGAATGGTTCAAGAATTGTCTTTTACCAAACATTCCTCAGAATAGCGTGATAGTAATAGACAATGCGAGCTATCACAGTCGCCAATTACATAAAGCTCCAAGCTCAAATAATACAAAATTGGAGATTCAGAACTACATGGCGGCGAATGATATATATTTTGAAGAAAGTTATAAAAAAAGTGATCTTTTAGAAGTTTTAAAGACATTTTGTTTAAAAAAAGTATATGTTTGTGACACATTGGCAGAAGAAATTGGACATACAGTGCTACGGCTCCCACCTTATTATTGCAATTTTAACCCCTTAGAGTCTTAGAGCATATGTGGCACCAGTTAAAATCACTGGTTAGGTCTGAAAATATTTCTCCGACTTTAAGTTCTAGTGTTGTAGAATTAATATGAAAATGCTTTAATGATATTCCCCCAGGTAGTTGGAAAAATTCAGTCCGTCACGTAATAACTGTAGAAATTTCGTATATTAGTCTGGATCGTATAATTAATCCAATTATAATTAATTTTGATGAGGATAGCGATAGCGAAACAGAACTATCTATAGAATGACATTATAAATGTAAATAAATATGACTAGTAATATTTAAAAAAAAAATGTTAGTACATTTGATTACATTAATATAATCATATCATTACTTGTTTTCCTTAGTCCGTCCCTTCATACTTCATTTGTTTATTACCAAGCTCTTGTCGACACAATGGGACCGACCCAGGAAATCATTAAGTCGTATCCATTTTTCATGAAACAATCTTTACCTTAATTTTATTTTTACTTGGCAAAACAATTTTATTCATTGTATGAAACTTGCTTTATTAATTATATTAACTTTAGCGTTAAAAGTTATAATCCATCCAAATTTTAACATAGGTAACCGCCCGTTCAGCACTAATAAAACATCATTCTACGATAATCCCTTAACAAGCAGAACTGTATCGTCAGCAACGCAAATTAACGCCGGGTGTTGCTCTCGCCAGACTCTTAATATACAGGGTGTCTCTAAAAGGTCTGTACAAGAACCTACCACATATTCGTCAGACCACAATTAGCCGATTTAAGTAAATTTACCTTAGTACCAAATTGCTTAGTTTGGGCACTAGACGGCGCTGAAGTGACAATTTTAAAATCGTTTTTCTGGATTAATTCAAAATATTATTTTGCCGAAATTTGGTACGTTGGCATAGCTTTATGAGGCAATAATATCATCCATTGGCGTAGAATCTCGGTTTTTTACTAATTGCTTATTTCAGATTTCTACGCCAACATAACAAGAGGGGTTTAGGCATAAAATTCAGAGCAACCAACTCATTTGCTACAAAAAAGGTCCTCTTGATAAGACTCGATTCCCGAACAAACCCGATGGTTTTCGAGAAATTTACATTTTAAAAATTTGCAGTAGTTTTTACCAAAAAAGCAAGTGACACAATAGCTCTAAAACGTATTTAAAAGGCTTTACATAATTCCTGAGTAGACTAAAATTAGCCCAATCGAACAAACTTATCTTAGTACAAAGTTTCTTAGTTTGGACACTAGACGGCACTGAAGTGACAATCTTTAAATGACTCTTTTCGATTAAATTTCAAACGTCTAGTGCCCAAACTAAGCAACTTTGTACTAAGATAAGTTTGGTCAATTGGGCTAATTTTGGTCTAAGGAATTACGTAATGAGCTTTTTAAAGAGCTTTTAGAGCTATGCTGTCACTTGATTTTTTGGTAAAAACTACTGCTAATTTTTAAAATGCAAATTTATCGAAAACCATCGGAGGAATCGAGTTTTATCAAGAGGGCCTTTTTTGGCAAATGAGTTGGTTGGTCTGAATTTTATGCCCAAACCCCTCTTGTTCCGTTCCGATTTTAAAATTGTCACTTCAGCGCCGTCTAGTGCCCAAACTAAGCAACTTTGTACTAAGGTCAATTTACTTAAATCGGCTTATTGTGGTCTGACGAATATGTGGTAGGTTTTTGTACAGACCTTTTAGATACACCCTGTATATAGAGAATAAAATCGGGCCAAGTACTGTGCCCTGAGGAACAACACACTCTACCCCATTTAAAGAGCTACATGTTGAATTAAGTTTAACTTATATTGAAGCGGAGTGTTCGTAAATGAAATGATTTGGTTTTCCAGATTCGATGGTTGAGATAATTTTTAATTCTATTTAAATTCGATTAGAAAATAACAACTGTTTCTATAAGAATTTAATCACTTCAAATTATTCGTTTGCCATTACTAAAGAAAAGAGATATTTTTATAAAATTAAATTCAAGTAGGTAGAAAGATTTTCTTCACAGTTTCTGCAAAACTTTTATATTATATTTTGTAATTATCTAAGAATAGCAATATTTCTTGACTTGATGGCGAACAAGAGGTGCTTACTCGAAATGTTTTTCTTTGAATACTGGATTGAGTAGGCCGTTACTTACTTTGTGATATTCCACATTAACAATAAGAATAAGAAATTACTTTGTTTTGAATATCACTGTATTTTTTCTCTTAGTGACTGCAGTTTCGTAGTATTACTACATTTTCAAACTGTTCCGTTTGTTCAGGTTTGTTCGACTGTTCAGTCTTATTTATAAACTTTAATTAAAATAAAAAATTTTTAACCTATAAATCAGGTATGAGCAACCTTTTGGGCTAAAGGGCCACATAATAAATGTAAAATGGGTAGCGGGCCACACGGGATTATTTCTGTGGCACACCATACACCCTCCGCAGGCGAGCGAAGCGTGCCGTTTCCAATTAGCGCCATAGGCGAATTTTTTTCAAATTGTCAAGGTCAAGCACTCTAATGAAAAGTTAGAAAATTGCGATACAAAAATATTTTCTCCGAAAAAGAGGTTTCATCCAGCAAACTTTCTGAAAAACATATTGTTATATTGCGATACAAAAATATTTAATTTTATTTATTAAAATAAATAGATAAATATAAAAGAAACATAAATATATTATAAAAAAATATATAATGTTAAATAGCGACACCGAAATCAATGAGACACTTGAGCTTGAACTTGGGAAACTAATCCATCGATGTTTGGATTAATTCCACTGATACAAAGACGTAAGGAATTTTCCAAATTATCGTCCAGTCAGCCTTGTACGATGTTTTGACTTATTAACTTTCATCATTGAAAAGAACTGTTCGCATTTGTAAGTACTGCCAAAGGCACAAATCAATCTTCTTGCGAATTTTCTAAGCTGCGGAAAATGGTCTTCTTCGAGGTATTTTTTGTAGAAATGGCACAACTCCACGTCTTCAAATTTAGATTTTAGGAGTGAGTTTTCTTGAATCTCGATCAACTCCATTTGCAAGTGTATTGGAGCATTTTGTACATTACTTTTTGTTGCAGTAGCAAATAAATTGAAACAGTCTTCCATGTTTTTGAAATCGCTAAATCTGTTCGAAAATTGCTCCGCCACTCGGCTTGCTCGTTCACTTGCTTCCGTGAGTATGAGTAAGTCGTGTAATATTTTTAATTTTATTTTTTAATTTTTTAATATAATTTTTAAGATTTTTCAAAATGTCTCGCGGGCCGGATCAAATCATACAGCGGGCCGGACGTTGCCCACCCATGCTATAAATCATCAACAAACCAGTGGTAGCAAAAAGGGGGAAATCCCGTTGTAGACGAAAGCGCAGCAGGCGAAATTATGAATGGACGACGCCCAATATCACACCTAAATTTGGTCAATAATTTATAGTAGAGAATAAAAAAACCGATGCGGTAAGGTATAAATTAGGATAACTTGACAGAAATTTTGACGAATTCTCGTTATAGTTAATTTAAAATGCGCGACATTTTTATTTAAGTCACAACAGACGAACAAAATAATTTTTTTTTTCGAGGAGAGTTTTCCATGGCCTTATTTTCTGAAGACTAAGGACTTAGGAAACGATCCCAATTTTACGACATATATACAAAAAGAGACGGCAGAAAACATCCCCAAAAAATAACTCCATATTTATTTTAAGAAACATTGATTTGTATGCCTATTTGAAGTTTAATGGTATTCTACGGTTGTAATGCCAAATATGCAATAATTTCATCGTAAAAAAGTTCATTGTGTGTTAATACTACAACGAGATCTCCTAAGTGTCCTGGCCAGTTGTATTTCGCATTTCCCATATGATAGGTCCGGGTGGTTCAATCCTCGAACTTACTAGGTTACCACTGTATCTCCTTAGGTATTGGTCGCTGATTCGTTTTAAGTAAAATGTAAGGTTAAACAATTTGTAGGTTAAAATATATCTATTTTCTTCGGGTAAGTAAAGAATACAGAAAGTACAACTTCTACTGTGTATACAAACTGTGATGTTGGGCTTACTTACATGGTAGTCTTAGTACTAATTATCTTTAACACATTGTTCACTAATCTGTTGTGTGAGACGACCTGTAATGACTCGGTACTTAGACGTTAAAACTGGTAGTAAAATGGTAGTTGACCTCAATGTCGGTAGTAAGAAAGTATTTGACCTCAATGTCGGTAGATAAGAAAAGTATGTCACTTTAATGATTGCAAAACTCCATCGCATTTGTCCGACAACCTGGTTGTTCCGTACCGCACACTCTGAAGTATATCTTTACAATGGTAATAAAACGCGCGTCTTGGCCCGAAAAGGTTTGCACGTAGGCATTAGCTGGCCAATAGAAATGCGAGATTTCCGTTGGAACCCGCCGGTTGCCTCGTTGGTAATATAGATGGAACGCTAAACAATCATTAGCCATAGGTTAAATGTGGGTGAAAAATAGACAGGTCGACTGGACCACGTGATTGAGAATAATCGATAATTCATTTTTAGGGTTTTTAAAATGCATTTAAATATTCTTCGCTAGCAGGTGTGACAAAGAACGAATATATTGTGTGTCACTTCTATACATGCATGTATTTATTACGACGGAAGATGTTTTGTTTGTCGTGTCTGAAGTTGAAAAGTAGTACAGTTGTGTCAAAATATGCAAATATGGTTTTATGTTGATTTGGGCATTTATATATTAAATATTCCTTGATTATGCAAATATTAGGCTCTGAAAGTATGGTTATGATTGATATATAGCGCAAATTACATGAAAGGAGTTATTGTTAATGGTTAAACTGATAGATTATTTGGCTATTATCGATCCGTGCCTATTCTGACGTGTTATAAATTGCATGGACATGTTTTGTAAGTTCTTGAATATAATAAGCGAATTATTAAGCGTGTTGTTAGTGGGATACGGGTACTGTTTCACAACATTCTCCCCCCTGTTGAATCCTCCTGCGATTCAACTAAACTGACTCACAATATTTTGAACTTTAAATGAAAAATCGATCTGATGAGTTAAGCTCGAAGTAAATGAAGTTATGCTTGAAGTACATGAATTTATGCTCGAAGGACCAGTATTATTAAGCTAATACGACTGAAGAGAATATAACTAATAATGCCACTCTGGCGTTAACGAAAATAACTATTAGATAAAGTGTAAATATGAATGAAAGCTCCAGATAGGTTGTAAATCTACCTAGGTTTCATCGAACGAGATAATAACTAAATAAAGGGTAGAAAGCTCAATTCGAGTGTAGTAATGGTAACATCTTACCATGGTAGACATCAGTACTCATGAACACCACCGCACAGGTTGTAAGGCTGAACTATGGGTTTCACAAGTAGTGAAGGTAGAAAGTAATGGATAGAAAATTGTGCCCTCTTGGCAACGGGTAGAAACTTGTTTTGCACACTTGGCAACGGGTAGAAACTTTTTTGCACACTTGGCAACGGGTAGAAACTTTTTTGCACACTTGGCAACGGGTAGAAACTTGTTTTGCACACTTGGCAACGGGTAGAAACTTTTTTGCACACTTGGCAACGGGTAGAAACTTGTTTTGCACACTTGGCAACGGGTAGAAACTTATCTTGCACACTTGGCAACGGGTAGAAACTTATTTTGCACACTTGGCAACGGGTAGAAACTTTTTTGCACACTTGGCAACGGGTAGAAACTTGTTTTGCACACTTGGCAAAGGGTAGAAACTTGTGTTGCACACTTGGCAACTGGTAGAAACTTGTGTTGCACACTTGGCAACGGGTAGAAACTTATTTTTTAGGAATACTCTCCTAAAAAAGAACTTGCTGCCTAGAAGAATAGACAGGTAGAATGAAAGAAGGGTGCCTTGTTCCTGAACACTGACATTTTTGATTTGATAGACACTGTAATGCCCCAGTGAGAAAGGTAGAAACAAAAATGCTCTGAGCGCGTGCTAGAGAGTCTAGCTGGTGTTGCGGACAGGTAAACTGTAACATACAACGAAAGTGCAGAAGAAAAATCTGCCGTGAAAACACGCTATTAAGTTTAGCCACTAGGAGCGTATCTAGTGTAGAAAAAGAATATAGATTAAAGAGCTGTTAGGCGGTTAAGCTTAAGCAAACTCGGTACGATGTTTCACCTTGAAACAAAGGGCCAAATAAAAAGCAAAGATCAATGACTTGTTTAGGTTTCCCAGGGAGACAGGCCGTAGCTCCCAGTAACGTTTATGGTACGATACCAAACCGAAATGTAGTAAGTAAAATGTAATATAAACACAATATCATTTATTGTATTTCAACGCAAGAAAAGTATACGCAATTTTCGTTGCTGCATAATTTTTAGTCAACATTTATATTTAAGTCATTATATAGAATCGGGGATACTTTAGTGATAGCTCTAGTGAACGTACTAGTGGGAGTTTTTAATTTAAGAACACGAACTTTACCGTCTTTACCGGGATATGTTTCTAACACTCGGGCTAAAGGCCACTGTAACGGAGGTACGTTGTCTTCTAGTAGTAACACGATGTCGTTTATTTTAATGTTCGCGGTGTTCTTCAACCATTTTGGGCAATTTTGAAGACGACTCAAGTAGTCTACAGACCATCGTTTCCAAAATATTTGTTGGATCTTAGTACATTGTTGCCAAAATTTTAATCTGTTATCTGAAATTTCACTTACATCTTTTTCCGGATAAGCCGTTAAATTTTCACCAATCAAAAAATGTCCTGGGGAAAGGTAACTGAAATCTGAAGGATCATTTGTCATTGGACATAAAGGTCGTGAATTTAAGATTGCTTCTATTTGCGTTAGGATCGTGTAAAATTCCTCAAAAGTGAAAGTTAAATTTCCGATTATTCTATAAATATGATGTTTAGTGCTTTTCACTGCAGCTTCCCATAGACCGCCCCAATGTGGAGATCTCGGTGGAATAAATTTCCATTGAATTTCATTTTGTAAAAGATAATTTATAAAAGTATCACAAGCTGGCGAATTTTTGAAAAAAGTATACACGTCGTGTAGCTGGTTGTTAGCACCCTGAAAATTGGTACCGTTGTCGCTATAAATAATTGTAGGGTTACCTCTCCGTGAAATGAAACGTTTCAGGGTCATAATAAAAGCTTCAGACGATAAACTTGTCACTAATTCTATGTGAACTGCTTTTGTAGTCATACAAACAAAGATGGCAATGTAAGCTTTGATTTTTGGTGCTTTCTTTAACCGTGATGATTTTATTAGGAACGGGCCTCCGTAATCGATACCTACTTTCTGAAATGGGCGTGAAATTTGAACTCTATCTCCTGGCAAATCTGCCATAATTTGTTGTGCTGGAAGAGCTCGAAATCTACTGCATACTATGCAGTTCCGTATGACGTTTTTAACTTCTTTCAAACCGTTCAAAGGCCAGTACCGTAACCTAAAATTTGACAACACTGATTGAGCACCTGCGTGTCCTAACCTTAAATGTTCTTGCTTCAGCATGATTCTGACAGTGGCGTTGTGAGATGGTAGTAAATAAGGATGTTTCTGATCGAATGAAATGTCAGCGTTCTCTAGCCTACCTCCAACTCTGACTAACTTGTCTTCATCTAAGAATAATTTGAGCATTTTTAACTGATGGTGTGAAATTATTTCATTCTTTTTTAATTCTGAGATTTCTTTTGAAAAACATTGAGTCTGTAAAATGTTCACTATGAATGTTTGAGCCTTTGTTATCTCATTAACTGTAATGATTGAATCTGTAATTTTATTATTTTTATTTTTTGCATTATGAATAAACCTTAACACGTACGCCAATGAGCGTGTAAGTCGAGAAAATATTGAAAAATGTGAAAAATATTCCACCCAAAATTCGTACGCCTTTGGTTGTTGAACTGAAATAAGTGAGATTTTCTTTTGTTCGGGAATGTTCTCTATCTTTACTTCTTTATCAAAAGAATCCAAAATTACATCAAAATTATGTAAGAACTTAGGACCGTGAAACCAAAAATTTGAAATTGTTGTGTCGGTAGAAAAGTTTCCTCTTGATAACAGATCAGCTGGGTTGTCTGCAGATTTGACATATCTCAGTTTACTATTTTGAGTAAGAGTTTGAACTTGAGACACTCGGTGTGACACAAATGTGGACCATCTGTTAGGTAAGTCACTACACCAGGCTATAGTAATTTTAGAATCTGACCATAGGTTTATTGAGTCATGCGTGAAAGTATCTTTAAAGATGTCTAAAATTCTACTTGTTAGCTTCGATAAAATTACCAAGGCACAGAGTTCAAGTCTCGGTAGGGTTATTGTCTTTATAGGGGCTACTCTCGATTTTGAAGAGATTAAATTCATCGCTACTGTTTTATTCTCATATAACACTCTGATATATATGCAAGCTCCGTACGCTAATGTGCTTGCGTCCGCAAATCCGTGAAATTCAATTTTTGAAATATTTTTATTGTCGCAAATCATTCTGGGAATTTTTAAAGATTTCAAAAAAGAAACAGTATTTAGAAAAGCGTGCCACTCGGTTAGTAAGTCTGTGTTTGTTACTACTGTGTCCCATCCTATTTTAATAATCCATAACTTTTGCATTAAAATTTTACCTTTTACTATGACGGGGTTGATGAGACCTAAAGGGTCGAAACATTGAGCTATGGTGGACAACATGATTCTTTTTGTCGGTTGTTTATGTGACGTGTCTATTGGAATCGCGATTTTTAAAACATCCTCTTCAGGGAGCCATTTTAGACCTAATACTTTATTTGGAGCGCTATCAAAATTTAAATCGAATTCACTAAGCTGAGTTTGTGATATTGACTTTAAAAAATCTTGTGAATTTGAACACCACTTGTGTAATGAAAAACCTGACTTGTTGAGCAGTGTATTTAGCTGTGAGTGTAACTGCGGTAACTGTTCTATGTTGTTACAACCTGCTAAAATGTCATCGACATAGCACTGTGAGCTGAGGGCCTGAGACGCCTCTGGATAGGTTTCCAAATTGTTATTAGCTATTTCTTGTATTGTCCTTGTCGCTGCAAATGGTGCAAAGTTTGTCCCGTATGTTACCGTTTGGAGTTCTATGCATTTTAAAGTGTCCTGCGGACTTTCTCTCCAAAGTATATTCTGTAAAAACGTGTGATCTGGATTTATTTTGATCTGTCGGTACATTTTCTGGATATCTGATGTCAAAACAAACTGATAATAACGAAATCTACACAAAATGTCAAAAAGTTCAGGCTGCACCTGGTACCCTTTCAAAGTTACATCATTCAGAGAATGACCCGATGAAGACTTCGCGGACGCGTCAAATACTACTCGTAATTTTGTCGTAACACTGTCCTCTCGTAAGACACATAAGTGAGGAATAAAATACTTATTGTCATTATTAATGTTAGTCAAGGTTAAAGGAACATACTTGGCGTGGCCTAGTTCTACATATTCATTTATAAAATTTTTATATTCCGCAAATAATTTTGAATCACCGTGTAATCTTTTTTCTAACGAAATAAACCTTCTTTCTGCCATTTTATAGGAATCACCCAACTTTTTGTGTTCGTCAATATTTTTAAAAGGCATATCTACTTGAAATGATCCGTCCTGTAAAATGTTTGTAGTGTTAGAAAATATTGTTTCTGTCAGTTGTTCGTCAGTCGTCAAAATGTTTTTTACTGGTGTTTCTTCTATGTTCCAAAACTTTGTTAACATGTCGTCTAGTTCGTTTGTTTGCGTAAAAAACGATGCTTTGTTTTCTGAATGTTTAACTGTTTTGTGGTTCGGAATGTTTCCTCCTATTATCCAACCTAACGAGGTACAAACTAATGTCGGCTTGCCCTTCCCTAATGAATGAAGTCCATTCTGTAAAATGTCGCTGTACACATCGGCACCTATAAGTAAATCTAATTCTGATGGTATATGGAAAGTCGCGTCTGCTAAATTACTTTTTAAATCTTCAGGGATATCTAATGCGCTTACTTCTACTGCCACCTGCGGTAGCTTATAAGTTATGTGATCTAAAATCACGCATGACACGGAATAACTTTCTTCCTGTATTTTTGAATGAACAGTGACATCTGTCATTTTATTTGAAGGGAACCCGTGTTGAGCGATACCTGAAATGTTTAAATTATGTCTGTATACGTCACTTCCTATCTTATTTACCAATCTCTGGGTTATAAAAGAACTTTGACTTCCGTTGTCGAGGAGCGCTTTGGCAGATATTATTTTTCCGGTTTTTGCGTTAATTAAGTTGACTTGCGCAGTCGACAATAACACTGTACTTTGTTTATTAACTGTCGCTGACAAAGCTACTGTTTCCGGTTCGGTATTTTCACTAGAGCCATCGCGTTCACGCCTCGGATGCGTCGTTACGTCACGTGTTAAACCAGGTGGTAAGTGTGGTTCTTTTGTCTGTGTAGCTGGAAGAACGCGTTGTCTATTTAAGTTTGTAGGAGTCGCGCGCGGTTGCGATCTTAACGGTTGATTGTTTCTGTTTGTTAATGAGTGATGCTCACCTGCGTAGTTCGGGTTTTGATTCTGTTGCGGAGTATTGAAATTAGACTGAAACTGTTGCTTATGCAATAAAGTGTTGTGTGGTTTGTTACAATACGAGCATGTACGTGTTGACAAGCAATGTGCTGCTGAATGTGCGCCAAAACAATTTAAACATAAATTTTTCCTTTTAATTGACTCTGTGCGTTGCTCCACTGATAAATCTAAAAATCTTTGACATCTGAATACTGTGTGGTCTGTCGAGCCACAGATATGACAATGACGGTTACTCTGATTGTTACTTGCAAATAAAGATATTCTGTCATTTTTAACTTTTGGACTACTACTTGTACTTGATAAGTTCTCAAATATAATGCAACGTTTTTCTAAAAATTCAAACAAGTCTTGTAGCATGGGTAGTTCGTTTAAGTCCCTGTCTTGTTCAAACGCTCGTCTTGTCGCAAAGTCTAACTTGTTTTCCAGTATGTAAACTAGCATGTACTCGAATAGTTGTGTCTCCGTTAATTTTAATTTTTTGAAAGATTCAATTGTCTTTTTATTTGTCGCTACAAAATCCCGTAAATTACTTGAATTTGACCTTGTCATAACAGGGGCGTCCAACAGCTGAATTAAATAACTATTTAGCACACAGGTTAGGTTCTCGTATCTATTTGTTAAAATATCCCATGCCAAATCAAAATTGTCTGCTATGAGTTCAAGCGAGTCTACCAATTTAAAGGCTTCCCCTTTTAAGGCCGATTTTAAATAAATTAACTTTTGAACATTTCCGAGGGTCGAGTTCTGAATGATCAGAGCGTTAAAAACTTCTGCAAAAGACCGCCATTCTGCGATACTACCGTCAAAAAAGGGTACCTTTAACTCGGGCAACTTGACATTGGACACTATTTGTGGCGATACTTTATGTGATATTATGATTGGCGCTGCACTATTATCCTTAATTTTTCCAAAATCCGCTAATAAAGAGTAGTACTTTTTTTCAACGTCAAACCTGTCTAAATCATCAGGATCTAAATCCTCAATGTCGTCCTGTAGTTCAGAATAACTAATAAAAGTTTTTTTTATAGAGTCCTCCCTGTAGGGGACCTGAGACATTTCATCTGGATCTTCTCTGTTTTGGTCAAACCAATTGCGTGCTCTCGTTATTGAGCCTTTCGCTCTACCGCGTAATTTTATTAACGTATCTATGTCGTGTCCTTCCATTTTTGAATAAAGAATTTAATTTAAAGCTCTGATGTTGAAAATAGTACTGTCACTGTACGCTTAAAAAATGGTTTTATTGTTTGACTGCTGTAAAAAGTATCAAAACCAATATACACTGAAACGTTACACTCTGTCAATATTACCAAAAAATCAATAAATGGTTAATAAATTTCCTGAAAAACAAATATCAAAACACTGTTTATGAAATACACTCTGTACGGTATCAGTAATCAAATAAATTCTCAATAAATTTCCTGCAAAAAATATATGACACTTTCCATGGAATACACTGTACTTGATTTTATAAATCAATAAAATAAATTTAAATTCTTTCCATGGAATACACTGTACTTTATTTCAACAATAATAGATTCCTGTAAAAAATGTATGATAACTGCCTGAAAGAAAACCTCTTTTTGTCACCTTCTGGTAAAGACACTAACCTGTGCTTATTTTTATACCTTTTGACTACTTTTAACTAACTTAAATTTGCTTCTTGGCTAGAATATTGTTGTTTTCCCTTGAAATCTATATTTATTTCTCACTGTTGAGCTTGTTTTTATTAATTACAACAATATTCTACCAATTAAAATCTCATAAAACCAGTTGAAAGTGTTTTATTGACCTTCCAACCTCGATACCTTGTACACTTGTTGTAAAATCCTGTTTTTAATCACTGGTCTCGTCTCTGACTGGAACCTGGAACTGGAAGTCTCTTTCACTGCACTTCTATCACGATCACTGCTTTCTGCACCTTGGCACTAATGACAGTTTATTTATTCCACTTCCACGGACCTTCTCTTGCTAATTTTCCACTTTATTTTTCTCCGTTTGAACTGCTCTGCTGAATTTTCACTATACTTGTCACTTTACTGCTCACTTTACTTCTTTTACTTTGTTAAACGTGTGTGTTACTGACGTTGGAGATTACTTTTATTTTGTTTTACTGCTGGTACTTTATTTTTTCCTTCTTCCTCTTTTTGGGACTGCTGGTATTTCTTTATTTTTTCCCTCCTTCTGGGACTGGTAGTGTTTTATTTTTTCCCTCCTTCTGGGACTGGTAGTGTTTTTATTTTTTCCCTCCTTCTGGGACTGGTAGTATTTTATTTTTTCCCTCCTTCTGGGACTGGTAGTATTTTATTTTTTCCCTCCTTCTGGGACTGGTAGTATTTTTCTATACTTTTTTCCTACAACTGTCTAACTTTTACAAATCCGGCTCTAATGGGCCATATGATAGAGACGGATTGATCTTCCACTTCCTTGGAACTTCTTGTTTTCCTTGCAAATGCTTACTTTTACGAATCCGGCTCGAAGGACCATATGATAGGTCCGGGTGGTTCAATCCTCGAACTTACTAGGTTACCACTATATCTCCTTAGGTATTGGTCGCTGATTCGTTTTAAGTAAAATGTAAGGTTAAACAATTTGTAGGTTAAAATATATCTATTTTCTTCGGGTAAGTAAAGAATACAGAAAGTACAACTTCTACTGTGTATACAAACTGTGATGTTGGGCTTACTTACATGGTAGTCTTAGTACTAATTATCTTTAACACATTGTTCACTAATCTGTTGTGTGAGACGACCTGTAATGACTCGGTACTTAGACGTTAAAACTGGTAGTAAAATGGTAGTTGACCTCAATGTCGGTAGTAAGAAAGTATTTGACCTCAATGTCGGTAGATAAGAAAAGTATGTCACTTTAATGATTGCAAAACTCCATCGCATTTGTCCGACAACCTGGTTGTTCCGTACCGCACACTCTGAAGTATATCTTTACAATGGTAATAAAACGCGCGTCTTGGCCCGAAAAGGTTTGCACGTAGGCATTAGCTGGCCAATAGAAATGCGAGATTTCCGTTGGAACCCGCCGGTTGCCTCGTTGGTAATATAGATGGAACGCTAAACAATCATTAGCCATAGGTTAAATGTGGGTGAAAAATAGACAGGTCGACTGGACCACGTGATTGAGAATAATCGATAATTCATTTTTAGGGTTTTTAAAATGCATTTAAATATTCTTCGCTAGCAGGTGTGACAAAGAACGAATATATTGTGTGTCACTTCTATACATGCATGTATTTATTACGACGGAAGATGTTTTGTTTGTCGTGTCTGAAGTTGAAAAGTAGTACAGTTGTGTCAAAATATGCAAATATGGTTTTATGTTGATTTGGGCATTTATATATTAAATATTCCTTGATTATGCAAATATTAGGCTCTGAAAGTATGGTTATGATTGATATATAGCGCAAATTACATGAAAGGAGTTATTGTTAATGGTTAAACTGATAGATTATTTGGCTATTATCGATCCGTGCCTATTCTGACGTGTTATAAATTGCATGGACATGTTTTGTAAGTTCTTGAATATAATAAGCGAATTATTAAGCGTGTTGTTAGTGGGATACGGGTACTGTTTCACAACACCATATATGTTTTGATTCATTTTAAACCAAAAAAAGCTTCTTCTACTGAGACGAAAGTGATGGGTTTGTTTTTAAGTTCATTTTTCAGTTAAACAGAATCAAACATTTTATATTGCTTCAATAAACTGTTAAATAATTCTTTCGGTAACAGTTTTGAATAGGATTAAAAATTAATTTTGGTCCTGCTTAAATCGAAACAATATAATTTAATTAATAACGGTGCCTAAAATTTCTGTATAAATTTGTTTATATAGCAGCTTCGGATCCCCTATAATAGAATTTTTCTTCATTTGGCTTCGCTTCGATTAAGAGAAATATTTTCGAAGACGCTACCAACCCCCTTTTCCTACAAGGTGTTTTGAAATTAAAACAAAATACAACAGTTTGATTTACTCCTGTATAATATAGCTTAATCGAAAATGTTACTTTATAAAATAATTAAGGAAAAACACAATAAACGAAACTACAAACTGATAACAAAATCATGAAAATTGCATAAAAAATAAAAAAAGTTATATTAAACTTGACCGAAATTTCAGGGTGGCGGAATTTTGTGCCGGCGAGTGTAGTTTAATAAAAGTTCAGTTCAGTTCAGTTCAGTAATTTCCATGTTTCGAACGCACATACCCTCATCTTCAGTGGAAGAATTATGCATAGAAACTTTTTACATTGTTAAGGCAAACTGTAAAAGAGGAAAAACATATTTAAGCATTTTTATGTAAAGAAGAAAATTATGATTTTGGAAATATTAAAAAGTTTAGTGAAAGTTCAGAAACTTATGGTAGAAGAAAAAGTACACAATATATTGCCTTTTGTAGCAGAAACGAAGAAAAAATTTTATATAAGGAAGTTATAAATTGCTGAAAAAACTTGAAAAAAGAATCCTAGAGAGAAATTTCATAGTTTTCAATTTGTTTTTTGTAAAATTTGGAAAGGGCCAAATTAAAGGGACGAGCCCCCTTCCATTTTGGGCTCGGTTCAATATGCGGACCCATCATATCCGTTTAAGTTTGCCCTTTTTGAAAAATATTTGTGACAATTTTCTAAAAATCAAAATTAAAAACTATGATATTTTTTCTTAGATTCTTTTTTCAAGTTTTATTCAGTTTTGCAACTTTCATACAAACAATTTTTTCCTCTTTTTCTGCTACAAATGGTATAATATTTCATACTTTTTTCTTCCACCTTAATTTTCCGAACCTTCAGTAAACCTTTTTAATGTTTCCAAAATCATAATTTTTTTTCTTTACATAAAAATGATTAAATCTGTTTTTCCTCTTTTACAGTATATCTAACGATGTCAAAAGTTTCTGCTTATGTATAATTTTTCCTCTGAAGATGAGGGTATGGGCCTTCGAAACATGTATGGAAATTAAAAACAGAACTTTTATTAACCTAGTAAAGCAGACTATGAGTTTCTTTTCCTCTTAATTATTCTATTTGATTTGGGGCTCGTCACTGGCCAAGCATATGATTTACTTTTCATTATTGTAATGGTAGTTTACAGCTTTAAAGGGATGGTTGGAACAGGAAATTTTAAATAACAGGTGCAACCTATTTCGGTTTTAAAAAATACCTGTTTCAAGAAACCTGTTCCAGTTGCCGATTGTTTTAAAAGGTACGCTGCTCTTCTGTTACATCGCAATGTCGCGTCGGCATTGCATTCTGGATAAAGCGGGGTTACCGGTTGTTCCATTAACATAAGAGTTAGCTTTTAGGGACTTTCCCCAGTTCTATTTTTATTTTAATCAAAAATTTATCAACACAACATAAAAGTTACCTGCTTTGGAACTTTATATAATAATAGATAAAATAAACCCAAATTGTAATATAGGATGCAAGTTACAAATTTAATGTCGTATACATTTTCTATAACAAACTTAAAAAGATATATTGGAAGAAATCCGACTATGCAACGAGGACGATCTTTCTTTATTTAGATGATACTGATAATAGGTGTTTGCTCATGGGTATTTCTACGATACTGCATAGAGGCATACTGATACTGTGGCCTTACAGTTTTTATTTCATATATTTTAGATTTGTTAACATTGACAACACCGCGCAATTCATTCCCTATCGCCTTGCTAACTGCTCCGTTGCAATCACAGGGCCAACACTCCATTCATGAATCTGTTGGAAAGTGAGTTTGTGATTGTTTGAAATGTTATTGAAAATCAGTAATGGGTGGAAGAGTGACAAAACATGTTGGTCTCGCTAATGGCAACAATGTTGAAGTCTGGTTAAATCAAAGATCTTACAAGGTTAAATCCAATAACGTTTAAAAGGTTATGGAGCGGTCTTCATAGTTTCGGAGCGGCGCTAGTCTGGGCAAAAAGCCCAACAAGGGCGTATAATTTACTTTGAGATTCTTTACGTTTAACTATATTATCTCTTCAAAAAGTGTAGTTTCGAATATTGGATATTTATAAAAAAGATAGAAATATTGATCCAGTTTTTATATACAGTGTATCCAAGGATGGATTTAACTATTTATGCTTAGCATCAATATTTTTGGTGTATTCATTACTGGATGATACTCTCCAGATATAAAAGTGTATATTTCTAGCCAGATTGTCATATTTATCACTAAGACATCTTGCAAAATCCCAATTAAAAATTTGTAAATTTGACAATTACAACTGGTTTAAGGTTAATCCGCAATTGCTCTTAAAATAAGTTGATTTCTAATAATTTTACTATAAACTGTGAAAAGGATGATTCTTTAAAATAATATTATTATACTTAAAGGTATCAAATAAATCGTGAAATAATCCAACTGCACTCTGGTCATCTATCTTTAGTTTATTACCTGCTCACATGCATTGGGTGTGGCCAATTAGCAAGGAGGGAGAAACGGAATGGGTGATGCAAACTCAAAATCAAATTTCTAAATATATTTACTAACCTGTGAAATTTTAATTTAACACTATTGCATCTTCTAGTGAAGTATTTTATGGCCGCACAAGACTCAACCATCTTGTAAATGCAAGATTTATATTAAGAAATAAACCAACTCGACTGCTTTTTGCCCGGACTAGCACCACGGACCGGTCCATAGCCTTTTAAACGTCAATGGTTAGTCAGAAATCATATCAATACAATCATATTAAAACATAACCATATTTACCGAAGAAAAGATAAATCCTTGCTTAAATGATCCACTCTTTTACAAACTATACATGAATGCACCATCATTGTTTATAATAAAGACGATTTTTCACCAATACTCACAAAAAAAAAATAAAAACAACCAAGTATATAAACACTCCCTTAAAATCGGTTAGCAGCGAGTAGCAACAGTGTATTCTTCTTCCATTGATAAAGTTTGATCGTTTGCCGTCGAGCGTAGTATCTTTTAACTTGATGTTGTCAGAGTACAGTCGGTTTATTTCAAACTTTTATGTGTAATAATAATATTTTTTTTCTAAATCTCTCAAGGCCTATTCACAATTTATATTAAAATTATTGGGAAATAAATTTATTTTAAAAGCAATTGCGGATTAACCTTAAACCAGTTGCAATTGTCAAATTAACAAATTTTTAATTGGGATTTTGCAGATACCTTAGCGATAAATAGGACTATCTGGCTATGCTGCAAGCATAACAGCAAGGTGGGGAGTGCACGTTTACAATGCTTACGTCGACTACACATGTAAACAATTCTATCTGGAGGTTGTAAGATCTTTGGTTGCAATAGACAGTGTCGGAGTATTCGAAACTGTTTCCTCGAAACAGGTTGTTCCGCCCGCTCCGGCGAAACAGGTTGCTCCGGCGAAACAGACTGGTTCAGTGAATTAGACAGCTCTAGCGAGGAGCGAAACATATATACTGTTTCAGCGGAACCGGAAAACCGATCGACACATACCTGTTTTGAAATGAACAGATCCTGTTCTAAAACGGCATCCCCACAGTTTTAGTTAGAGTCGAAATGTCGAATCAAGCAGTCAATATTATTAAACTGTCTATATTAAAATGATCATCAGCTCTATGCCAATCGTTTGGGACAATAATATACAGAGTGTTCCGTTTAAAAAATACATTACTTACTTCGCCACATATTTTCATGCCGCCATGTATAATGTAGATTATTTTTGTGCCTTTTTAATTCCAGACCTCATGCTGTCTTTTTCTATTTTCGACAACTTTCTCGATAAGGATATAATCTTTCGTCCCTGCTTTGTTGGCGCACCTTGTATACTACAATAGTATATTTATAATAGTTTACGTAAATTTTCGACAACTTTCTCGATAAGGATATAATCTTTCGTCCCTGCTTTGTTTGCGCACCCTGTGTACTACAATAGTATATTTATAATATTTTACGTAATTTATATATATTTGATATATATACAGGGTCTCCTAACCTCTTTGAAAAAATGAAGGAGGTGAATCCTCACCGTATTTTAATATAAAATATTTTCGCATGTCGAAATACAGGGTGTTAAAAAATATATTGTATTTTTCATTTTATTAATTAATGCCAAACGATATTCTAATTATATTTGTTAAACATAAAGGATTAGAGCACTTTAATGTGGTTCATGTACGACGGCGCTCCCCCTCACTTTGCAATACGTGTTAGAAACTATTTAGACCAACAGTATCCTGCTCGGTGGATAGGTGAGAAGGAATGGCCACCCCGTTCGCCGGATCTGAATCCAATTGATTTTTATTTCTGCGGTCACCTTAAGCAACTCGTTTATAATACTCGTATTGAAACTGAAGAAGACCTTCGACTCCGTATTATTGATGGTTTTAAAACGATTCGCGCCAGTCCCAAAAATTTCCAACACGTAAGAGATAATTTAGCACGTCATGTACATGGGTGTTTACTGGCTCATGGAGGACATTTGCAGCAATTTATTTGACTTTTGGTGATATGAGTTCATTATTCAAAGTTTTTAATTCGTACGCATTATCAAATCATTGGCATTAATTAATAAAATGAAAAATACAATATTTTAATTTAACACCCTGTATTTCGAAACTTTGGAAACACCCTGTATATGATATGATGATTTAATTCTGCAATGTAAATTGCAGTCACATAGTCTATGTAGTTTTGTAAAATAGACAATGTGTAAAATAAAAAATATATAGATCATCCCTTATTTATTCAGTGTGAAGTGAGCGGAGATTGGTTGGTATAAAAGCACATTTGGGTATTATTTAAAAAATAAGACGATGTTCTCACGTTATTTTAATTTAAATTATTCTGAAATTCCAAATTAATAGTGAAAACAAAAACACGGCCATCTTAATTTTCAAGGAATTGATACTTAATTATTTGGATGTTTTAATTATTTATATTTTATTATTGTATCACTAATCTAGTCGTTAAAATATTGCTCAAAGGTCACGAATGTATACAATTCTTTAAGTCTTTTGAAAAATAGCTCATTTGAGATTAATTAATTTATTTATTTATTTCCTTGGGACACAAACAGGATATACCCAACAGTAGGCCCACAATTTACATTTTAGTTTAAGTTATTCAACTAACAATAACATGAAAGGTTTCAAAACACATTTAATGTACTATTAGAATCATACATGAGAAAAATCTTTTATTGAATTACACAAAAAAAATAATTATATTTCCAGAAAAACAGATTTAAGTGATTTTTTAACGGCATCAAGGGACATGAAAAATACATCTATATTATTGCAGTACATATTTGTGAGTTTTAGCATTCTATTCGAAAGTTAATTTGCACTACTATTAGTATGGCTAAACAGCACATTAAATGTCTGTGTAAGTCTTAAAGTCCTTGGTGGCACAGTCACAGGTATTAACATTAAAAATTCCATAGAGTCAACCTTCGAGCTAACAGTCTTATATAAAAATAATAATAATAAAAATAATAATAATAATAAAACTAATAATTTATCATAAAGTTAACTTAGAAAGAACTGGTCATATGCGATTGGGACTAGCATGTCCACGTCCTTCCTTTTCGCTTGGTCCATCCTTAGACGGATGTCGCCATATCATAACTCATCACAGTATGTGACACAAGAAAGGAAAATACTAAGCGTAGTAAGAATCATACGTAGCTAGCAGCAAGATGCACCTTGCTGCGACATATAGTGGTGTCAACCAGCTACAGAGCAGAGCTGCACCTCTAACATAAAGTTATTAAAATAAGGGCCCATATTTCAAAGTCAGCTTAAGGTACAGAATTAACTAAGTCATCCTTAACACAAGTTTTACAGTATATTAAGGTTATTTTTAACTCTCATCTAAAGGAATAGATCTGTAAAAACGAGGTAATCTTCCACCTAACGCATCTATTGCTTTTCAAATGAACTTAAAACATAGTTTTTTAAGGTTTACCATAGCGTTAAGGCTACCTTAGCTAAGGTCTAACTTAAGGTAAACTATCGGCCCTAAGAATCATATATAAGTGCATTAACCAGCGAACCAGCTGAACGTGTTCAGCACTGCCTATGACTTCTGGCATTGTGACGTGAGTCCTTATAGTTAATTTAGCTTTGACATTCGATACTGTGCATGGTTGTCTAGCTTTCTTAAGTACCGCTCTCTGCAAGTGGCGATTGACGGATTTCTCTCAGACGCCATCACCATCAATGCCGGTGTTCCTCAAGGGTCCATATTGTCTCCCACTCCCTTCTTACTCTACATTAACGACCTTCTAGTGAAAACGAAAAACCCGACAGTTAGTTTTGCTGATGATAGCACACTTTTATCATGTTTCTCTTTGAATGCATAAACATCGGCTGCCGACGCGCATCTTCGCAGACAGCATGAAGTATCACGCCTCAACAAAGACCTTGAAGAAATTTTGGCTTAAGGTGACAGTAACCAAGTCGAATTTAACGTTAAAAAAACCCAGACAGCAGTTTTCTCTAAAAAGGTTAACATTGCAGAACCGGATATAGTCATGGACGGACACGCAATCCCACTGGCTTCATCTATTAGTTTGCTGGGCGTCAATCTGGGAGGAAATATGTCTTGGCATAACCACGTTGTGGCAATCGCCAAGATAGCTTCTCAGAAACTTGGTGTACTCTTCCGAACCAGAAAGTTGTACAAACCTCAACAACTTTTGACACTATACAAAGCCCAGATTCGACCATCACTAGAGTACTGCTCTCATGTCTGGAGCTCTGCACCCAAACATACTCTTCGGCTACTGGATTCCATCGAAAGGAGGGCCATTCGTCTGATAGGAGACCACGAGCTGACAGAGAGCCTCGACAGAACATCGAAGACAGGTTGGTGATTTGACTCTCTTTTACGGATATTTACATGGAAAATGCTCGGCTGACCTTGCCCGCTTAATTCCGCCCAGATCGGCGAATATCAGAAATACACGACGAACCACTGCCGCCCATCCATATGTGGTTAAGCTTAGTACTCCTCGAACTTCATTATTTAAGAACTCTTTCATCTGGAGGACTTCATCCTTGTGAAACGATCTTCCCGAGGTCGTTTTTCCCAACGAATATAACCTCCAACGATTCAAAACAAACGTGAATCGCTTTTTGCGCACACGCACCACTCCCAGAGTTCCCTAAAGGATTTTTCCTATAGTGCTTGTGTTTGATCATAAAAAAAACAAAAAAAAACTTTGAATTTCTCACGGTGGCTGCCATGCGATGTAAAGCACACACGATGGCTTGTTTGACTCCTAAGAGCCACCCCTTTTTTGTATTCTATCTGATTCACCACTAACCTATGCCAAATCTCAACATTCTACGGCAAGCGGTGTCTGAAAAAATGGATTGTGACCGATAGACTGGTAGATATTATGTTGAATATGTGCTTCATCTTTTCTATAGAGTACTAAAAAATTACAGTAATCTGAGGTTCAGTTTAAGATTATTGTATACGTTTACGAAAGTGTGTAATTCCGAGCGAAGCGTACGCTTGTTTATAAGAAATAAATTTATATAATAATTATTCAAATGTCAAGGAAGGATGAATTTAAAACTAATTTTTTTATCAGTTTAAAACGTTTGTCGTGCCAAAGAATTTATATAATAATTATTCAAATGTCAAGGAAGGATGAATTTAAAACTAATTTTTTTATCAGTTTAAAACGTTTGTCGTGCCAAAGATGTTAAAATTTTAAAATGCCTCTAATTAATAAATGTTTGACATTGTGCTGTATGTATCTCACGGTACAATCGGTATATCCGCTATCATGTGATTACGTTAAAAATTTCCGTGTATTTTTTAAAAATGATGACTCTTCCGACTGGAGGAAAGCGATAGTTAACGGATGTATTAACGAAAAAGCTATAGGCAATTCAGACGTCAAACAACTCAGCATTAAATGTACGAACACACAACAACTCACTCAAATAGGAGAGAATTCTGTAAATGGCCTAAAATCATTGAAGAAACTTTGGATCAGCGGATGCAACTTTGGAACGATCAATCCGGGTGCATTTTCAAACCTGCCTAAATTAACTGAATTCTCAGTGGGACAAACTTCCCTCAAAGAAATCAAGAAAGGCGTTTTCGATGGCTTTCGTAGACTAAAAGCTATTCATCTTCAATCAAATCAAGTATCTAATGTTGAGGATCATGCATTCGCCAATCTACCCAAGCTAAGATTCTTTAATTTTAATAAGAACCGATGTAAATTAATACGAAAAGAATGGTTCACAAATACAACAGGCATTGTTACTTTTAATATGACGGAGAATTTTTTGCGAGAGATCCCTCCGAGGATGTTCGAGAACTGGAACAACTTGGAGTTGGTCAGTTTGTCTTCGAACGAAATATCGATGGTTCACGATGGAGCATTTAGAAACACTGCCCCTTTAATAAAGAATTCGGATTTTCATTTGAACCGTTTAACAAATCTATCGATCCGTATCTTTTCCGATGGAGAAGTAAACATCGAGGTTCTTCGCCTAAGTGCTAATTTGTTTAATTACCTTTCGGACGAGTTCATCAGGAAAATTAACGTAAACTATTTGTATATCCATGGAAATCCTCAAGTGTCCTTGTCTCGAGAGACTTCGTTTGGTGCTACATGAAGAAGGTGGAATAACTGTCGACAAAGCAACCGATCCATATTTCTATAAGTGTTATTCGGCTTCCGCACCTATTTGTGTGGTGCCTTCGAATGTCAGACACTGTCAAGATACTGTTGAACCGGAAGTTACCAGGACTTATCTTAGTTATTTAAAAAACATTGTATATGACCATAGGGAAGCATTAGAAGTGCAGTGTGCGAAATTTAGTGCGCTAACTATATAATTAAGAGAGGGATAAGGACAATCTACCGGGTGATGCAAGTTGAACATAGGCAATCCCATGTAGTTCTTGAGGCGGTTGAATATTGGCTCCCCTGTACATTTTATGAACAAACTTATAAACCCATGTGTCCAGTTTGAATACATTTTGGTAAGTCTCTAATAGTTGGAGAGACGGTGACAATAGGGGGTCCGTGAAGTGGAATATCAGCAATTTGGGTTTTCGTGGAGTTCAGGTCCCCCTCTACAACTTTTATATCTGATGAAATGCCGTAGAGCGTCGGTGAGAGGCGCTGTACCGCTTTAGATAGAAATTCTCAATACATTCAAAATTATATCGAGCCATGTCTGAAAATGAATTTACAGCATCTGCGTGACCCCAAAGTCACGGGAAACACATTTTCTCACAAGTCAACCCTTGCATATACTTTTCCGAGCGTGTCAAAAAAAATTAAAGTCTCAAGTGACATGGGTCCAAGTGGGCTTAATCGATTTGTATTCCCATGGAGATGAGTCGTAAACAATTTTCTGGTAAAAAGAATATTGGGACAGTGCGGTATTTTTCTCAAAATTTTTTTTATTAAAAGTCTGGTTTATTCTGCAATATTTTCTAAAATATTCCCCTTGGAAAATTATTTCTAGGTTAATCTTTTCCGAACATTTTGATATACATATATAAAGTTACCAGAAACATGTTCCATCTTGGAGAAAATTAAGAGATTTCGTAACGGTGATAGCAAAATTTCTAAACTCGAAATGCATGAAAGGCGTGGCTTTTACTGTAATTAGTGAAAAGTAGACAAGGGCAAATGTTTAAATTCATCAGATTTGAATAAATCATACACACCTTATGGAAAAATAGGCTTAATTTGGTAATATTGCGAATATAATATCCCGTCATACAACTGAACGAGCCTTCCGGTATCTCTACGTAATATGGTCAGAATTCCGCCTAGCTAGGTGTGATTCGTCTGAAATTTTTTTTTCCCACAATATTTGGGTGCCAAGAAATGTAGCGTGACAATTTTCTGACATGTCACGATCGTTTTCCGAATTTCCTCCAAGGAGATTTAAAAAAAATTCCAATAATGAAATGGCGAGACCTGGATCGATAAAATTTTTTTCACATAATCTTTAACATATAATGTTCCATTCTAGAAAGTTTCAACATTTTTTTTTTAATTTTAATTTTTTTGACATGCTCGGAAAAGTATATGCAAGGGTTGACTTGTCAGAAAATCTGATTCCCGTGACTTTGGGGGTCACGCAGATGCTGTAAATTCATTTTCAGACATGGATCGAGTATCGATATAATTTTGAATTTATTGAGAATTTCCTATCTAAAGCGGTACAGCGCGATATCCGAAAAAGTATCTGTTGCTGATAAAACTTATGTCGAAAAAATATGAAACTTTCGGAAAAACTTGGAAAGTTCCAATTTCTATCGAGTATTTACATAATTTCTTTAGTGACCACCTTGTGGTGAAATGCGTCACTTAAAAATAATTTCCAGGAATTTTTCATAGCCTAATAATGATTTTTTGTTTAATTCTATGCTCAGAAGTTACCGGCATATGGCCGCTGGCCAGCCTTTAACGAAACATCCTGTATATTGAAGCGGTTCCCGTCCGGACACCGTATATATAATATGATAATAATATTATTTCTTTAAATAAAGCAACAAGATTTTTTATTAACATATTCTTTTTCTTCCTGTTAAAATAGGCAGTGATACCGCCGGACCTCCGTTATTAAAATGCCGGATACCGGAACTAACGGCAACATTTTTGGCAGGATCCCAGACTGGATCTTGAGCCTAACGTAAAAATTATTGTTTTTTAATCCGTCCTTGCTGCTGATGGTTTATTATAATTGTGTACATATGTATAATTGTATATATATGTGCTAACAAAAAAGTAATGTAAGTGTCATGTGTTCTTTTTGGGTCAACCTTAAAATGGTAAAATGAAAATTTTCGCTCGCTTAAGAGATACGGGGGAAAATAAAAAAAATTGACAATTTCAAAATGACCCTATAGTTTCTTAGTTAAAAGAGATACAGAAAAATGTTTTATACATAAGTTTCTTTATATTGATTGTTGAATAATCTGCCGTTTTCGGAATAAGTATACGGGGTCAGGTAAAAAAGTTATCGGACTTAACCCCATTTTTTAAATGGAACATCCTGTATATTTTAATCTAAAAATATACTATTTTAAGTTCTCCTTTCAATTATATAACACACCATGGATGATATTGGTTTCCTAGGCGATTTATTTAAACTTTATTACTTTGAAACGAAATTAAAGATTCAGATTAAGGTAAAAAATAACGGAAATCATCGCAAATGTTCGGAATATGTCTTTAAATAGTTACCGTCTTTCCGGATAGCGAGCAAAATATATATATTTTGCGCCATTTCTTCGTTTTTTCCACTTTTAATATAAACTGATATCATATCCAAATGTTCAAAATGTTGATAGGCCATTTTCGCAAATGAATATGTAAAAATTAAATAGAAGTTAAATGTTAACTAGTATATTGGCTTTTGGTTCATGGTCTACTGTGGTTCAAAGTAATAAAGTTTAATAAATCGCCTGGTGTGTTATATATTTGAAAGGAGAATTTAAAATAGTATATTTTCACATTTAAAAATACAGTGTTTTTTACCTGACCCCGTATACTTATTCTGAAAATGGCAGATTATTCAACAATCAGTATAAAGAAACTTCTGTATAAAACATTTTTCTGTATCTCTTTTAACTAATAAAATATTGGGTAATTTTGAAATTGTCAATTTGTTGATTTCCCCCCGTATCTGTCAAGCGAGCGAAAATTTTCGAATTTTGATTTTACCATTTTAAGTTTGACCCATAAAGGGCACATGACACCTACATTACTTTTTTGCTAGCATGCAGTAACAATTACGGAGATACCCTATAAATGTGTCGAAAATGGGACACCCTGTACAACAACAAAACGTTTTAAAAATATATCAAAATCAATTTGACTGGTGGAAAAAAACGAAGAAAATTTTCCAATTTTATCAAAAAACGCTAAAAATACTTGGGGCTGCAACAATAATTGTGTATAAATGCCTTTTTTCGGAGGCCGGGCCACGATGTCTACGACAAAAGAAGAAATAGACTCTCAGGAAGCAAGGGATCCTGTACAAAATTAAAAAAGAAGGCAGGATAACCGATCTAGATCCGGCTCCGATGGCATCTATAATAATAAGAATTTTGACCGCCAAAAGGACCATCATTTTGAATATGTCAATGTAAAAATATTATTACTCCTTCTTAGTAACCTGAAGACTCAAAAATTATATTTTTTTTATAAATTTTATTAAGTAGCGTGTTAATTACACTGACGAACATTTTAAATTTTTTTTTCCTCCCTGGAATGATTTTGGCTGCTGAATCCGGATCTGGCCTCAGATTTTCGATATCAGCCTCCAATGATAAGGGAGGGACATATGCTTTGAACAATTAAAAACCTATAATATATTTTATTAACAGTTAGCTTAGGTACATTATAAGCATTTATAAATAATTTAAAATTTAATATTTACTTTCCTAACGTCTTTCTTTTATAAGAACTCCTGGATGTGTCTCGTATTAGGGTCCAGCAATAGTCGGCTAACATATTCGGGCTCCACTTTCCTGTATACCTTTTCTCTATGGACATGCAATATCTTGGTGAAATCGTTCTCCATTCTCATCTGATACTGCTCCTAAAATTTTAGGAAAAAAATCCAAATGAGAATGGAGAAAGTGAAGTTTTAGTGACATGTTGCATTCTAAAATATGATAGGCCGTGAGTAGTTCTTCCACGAGTTCACGATAATTTTCTGATTTATTATTTCCAAGAAAATTGTTGCAAACACTTTCAAATGCATTCCATGCCCGCCTTTCATTGTCACTTAAAATTTGCCTGAAGTTCGCATCTTTAAACAATTGCCTAATTTGAGGACAAACAAAAATTCCTTCTTTAATTTTGGCCACACTGATACGTGGAAATTTGTCTTTTAAATACTTGAAAGCATTTCCGTCTCTATCCAGTGCTTTAACAAAATTTTTGATCAGACCCAGCTTAATGTGAAGTGGAGGTAAATATATTTTTTCTTTCTGAACTAATGGTTCTCGGGACAAATTTTTTACGAAAACTTGTATTGTGTCACGTGGAGGCCAAACCTTAATTTTATAATGTTTGTCTCTTGCACGGCTGTCCCATTCACACAAAAAGCAACAGTATTTTGTATAACCTGCTTGCAGTCCTGTCAGTAACGCCACCACTTTTAAATCTGCACATATGTTACATTTGTGATCTTCGTACTTTACACATCTTAGTAACATCTTAAGATTGTCATATGTTTCTTTCATATTTACCGAATGACCTATAGGAACCGATGGATGCTCGTTTCCATTAAAAAGTAAGACAGCTTTAGACGAATCTATGAATAGTCTCCATTTATCGGGAGTATATTTTAAGTTCAGTTCGGTCATTAAGCCAGGTATGTCATGGCAAAATACTACATCACCTTCCACTGCAAAAAAATTTGTGAGAGTAGATTGCCTTTTCCTGTAGATGGACACCTTCACTCCTTTTCCCAAGAGCTTCCACTGCTGCAGGCGGGATCCGAGAAGTTCAGCTATTGTTTTCGGGAGGTCCAAGTCACGAACAAGGTCATTTAATTAACCTTGAGTGATTAAATGAGGTGTATCAGGCAAATCATGAGAAATAGGGATGTAGCTTGGTCCGGCTTCTGGTGTACTTCCGGAGTCTGATTCGGAATCAAGCGTGTAACTCTCAGGTGGCTGGGAATGGCTAATGAGTTGTCATGGGGCACTGGTCGCATTGCAGAAGGAATATTGGGGTACTGAATGCTACGCTTGGTTTTGCTAGTAATTCCTTTAATATTCGTCATGCAAAAATCATCTACGTGATTACGAGGTTCCCTCCAAACCATTGGAACTGCGAATGGCATAGATTTATGAGTACCTTTCAGCCATCCAGTCAATGTTCTCGAGCACGAACTGCAACACATTTTTGGGGCCCAGGACCCATCTTCATCGCCAACTTTGCATCCAAAGTACAGTTGATAAGCCTTTTTTACTAATGAAGATATCGGTTTTTGGTGCGCTTTCGCGGTAACTTCGCCACAAATATTACAGAAGGTATCGGCTTTATTAACGCAAACACGCATCGATATTTTTGGTACCGTTTTACCACGCACGTAGATCTAAGCGAAAATATTAATAGATGCTTACTAAATGATTATATAGTAACGACTGAAGGGATATTTCAAGCATAGATCCAAATAAGCTGCAAATAACAATGGTGCGACCGTTTATTACCTATTAATGGGCCTATTCGACCCTTCCAAGAAATCTGAGGCCAATATAAACATTTGAGGGTCAGTTGTATATTAGTTTAAGTCCAAATGTTACAAAATATACGATATTTTTATAAAGAGGATTTTTGTGTTGATTAGTGTAATTAGTTAATATTTTCACCGAGACATTAAATGCGTCATCTTGAATTAAAAAACAAAGAACAACGTGATCGATTTAAATATCACTACTCTCGCGGGGATGTCACTGTGTTTTTTGTATCATGGGCCGGCTCTGACGACTCTGATGAAGAAGTTGAATGCAGTAATCAAACAAATGTCACCAATTATCACAAGCCATTAGTATGGTTAGTATTGTATAATTACAAGAGTATGCAAAGAATAGAGGTGACTCTTCAGCAATAGAATTGTTATCAGACTTGGAATTATATTTTATAGATTGCAAGTTACATATTACCTAATAACAAATTTCCCACGGGCGGGCACCTCTATTAAGCGGCCATATTTAGACAGTCCCGTAGGTGTCCGCCTAAGAGAGGTTACACTGTATAATGATACAGCTCCAATATGTACATTTAATCCTATTAAACCCCAATACGCATTTATATTATTTAGGCGACGCTTATGGTGAGCAGTTTAATGCTTTTGTCATCACTTCATCAGATTAACATTAGAAAAACTATACCTGATCAAAAACATGTTTGCTATTATTTTGAAAACTTCCTAGAGATAAGATAACCGAACCGTAAACACAACTACAACAAAGCTTAATCTTAGTCAGAATATAAAAATAAAATATTGCATTCTCTTTATTGTTATATCGAAACAAAAAAAGTTGTGTTTTAAAATTAGTGTTTTTGATAAGTTCCCTGTCCAAATTAAAGTAAGGTTGGTATTTTTATAATTTTTTCTGATTTTATTGGAAAAAGTAGATGTGGTTGGGTGGACGAGCAAACTTACCTAGGTATATCTCTTGTTTTGATAGTAGTTTCATTTGGCTAACTTTAGCAACAATATTCGGTCCCAATTTTGAAAATGAAACCTAAAATAAGAGTTAAAAGTAGTCTTATTAGCCCGATCCAAAGGTCATCTATGGTATAAATCTATTTTAAAATCATTCACCAACATGTTACTACCCAAGTAGCACTTTTAGACACAAATTGGACACACATTCTTTGCTGAGAAACGTTTCGAAGCATTTTCGATTAAGATTATAAAGTTGTATCGAGATCGACACATGTGTTACGAAACTTTTGCGACACTTTTTCGAATCCAGTTACTAGAAACAATTAAAGACGTATTTGTTTCGAAATATTTCACAAACCATCGTGATGTGGATACATTAACGACATGCGAATATAAATATTTTTCGAAATTTTTAGTTAAAATTATAAAGTCTTGGTAAAACACAAGATTGCATTAAATTTCCCATAAGATATTTTTTTATAGCAACTTCTTGATATTATTTATATTTTAGGTGTTTTTATTGATCCATTTTCAACCACAGATTGAGGTAAGTGTTTTAGGTAGATTCTTAATCACCATCTGAACAAGTTTGAGGTTATGTTATTGTTTAGCGAGATTTAAATTGTTATTTTTCTGTAAAAAAAGCTTACTGTACTGTATTTATCAACATAAAGTATGCCGACCACCATATAGCTTGAAATATTTTTATTATAGATTCGAAATCTGTAAAAATGGTTACAATCGGGTATGAAACACAATTATTTTTGCAGATTTTCAATCTATAATAAAAAAAATATTTCAAGCTATTGGGTGGGTATACTCTATGTTGATAAATACAGTGTAATTTTAACAGAAAAATAACAATTTAAATCTCCCTATGCAAACAATAATAACATAAACCCAAACAAGATGGTGATTAAAAATCTTCAAAAACACTTACGTCAATCTGTTTCTGAAAATGAATCAATAATAACATCTAATATAAAAATAATATCAGAAAATTGCTTATTTATCCCTTATAGACGTGTGCCGAAGCTTTAAAAAAATCTCTTATGGGATTCTAGTTTGTTTGGAAAGGTTTTTCCTCTCGTGGCGTCAGACTTAGGCTGTCCATACCCAAACTTTGTTTCCTGTGCATACAAGAAAACCTTTTTTCAGTGGCATTCACCCCTAATAAACCGTTTATTGTTCTGTGCATCATAGGAAACATTATAGAAGCCAAAGGCTAGAAATTGTGTGTTGAGTCCATTTTGGACCAGAATAATTTATTGTTTCCTAGCGGCCATTTTGTGATATGTATTTTTATTTTGTTAAAATTAGTTTTAATGAAATTCTTGCATCTTTTGAAAAGCCAAAAGTTGTTACATAAGTTCCGAGTCCTAGCTAAGTCGATTTATAAAAGAAATAATTAAAATTTTGAAAATATTTCAATTTTAATTTTTTTGTCAAAGTATACTTTTTTTGTAAATGCAAATAAATCGAGGACCTTGGACTGGACTTCTGTCAACATTCCTCGCCACGTTGTAAAAATGTATATAAATAATTGCTGGGCTATGTACAGAATTTCATGGTAAATTCAAATATGTAAAAATATACAATCCCATTTAAAAAATATGAAATTCTCAACGCGCGACCTTATTGGTGCACCTGTATAGTCGAAAATAATTTTAGAAGATGCACCTCTTCCCTTAATAACTTTCCCTAAGAAAGTTTTCTGCTCCTTAATAACTTTCCTAAAGAAAGTTTTCCGCTATCATTAATGGTACATGAGATATTGGCCTTTGCCGCACAAATTGGCTCTATTAACCGAATTTAATATTAAATTTAAAGATCTGTTGGATTTTTGGTTCTTAATGAGAATCGTTTGTAAATGCAAATAAATCGAGGGCACATTAAAAATATAAAGCCAAATTACTAAACTGCACGATAAAATTTACTGCGACAATGATTTTTTGGTTCTTATGTGAAATAACTAGGTATATGAAATAAAATACCTTATGGGACATATACTTATAACGAATTCATCATGGCGAAATTATTGTTTCATATTGTTTTTGTTTTATTTTATAATGGTGAAGGTATCCCAATTGTTTTGCGCATGGTTTAACATAGCCCCGCCCCTTTATACTGTCATTTTTGATTAAACAGAAGTGACAGTTTAGAAATATTTTCGAATATTTCCGAAGCATTTTCCATAAAAGTTTCGATTGTGCATCGAAACAGCGAAAGTCACAGCTAGTACCAACCACTTGGAAACACATGTAAATGTCCCATTTAAGATGTATACGTTTCGAAAATATTCCTATTTCAGTTTCCAATTTTAATCGGATACAGAAACGATAGTTACGATACATTGACCATAATGTGTCTAAAAATGCTACTTGGGTAAGTGTTCGTATATGTTACCGTAAAAACTCGATTTTAGTTAATACCCGATTTTTCTAGGAAAACTAGTTACTGTCCATCCTAGTCAATTCTAGATTTAACTAGTTAAAACTAGAATTTAAAAACATTATCAGTTTTGAACACATTTTAGGTAATTATAGATGTAACTAGTCAGCAGCCATGGAAACTGGTACAGTCTTATGCCCGCAAAGCCACTTACCACCGATTTAACTAGTTAAAACTAGAATTAACAAACTTTTTCAGTAAATTCTAGTTTTGACTAAATATATTTTAAGGAGGTAAAGAAACTCACAGTCTGCTCCACTAGTTTAATAACCGTTAATAAAAACCATACATGTTTCGAAGGTTTAAACCTTCATCCTCAGTGAAAAATACAACATCAGAAGAAACTTATGACATTGTTAAACTGTAAAGAAGAAAAAAGATGTTTAAATAAGTTGAGTTTAAGCAAAAATAGTTGAAGGAAATGGAATTGACTAAATAAAGTAAAAAGTATGAAAACTCTTTCTTACCTAACAAAGCAGGAAAAAGAAAAAACCCTTTATATGAAAACCTCTCTTCTTTTTCTGACACTTTAACCTAAGAAATTAAATAAAGTTTAATTATGCATTCTATTGATTCGTTTTTAAGAAGAAAACTTTAGTTTTTTATTTTTTTATTATTTTTGCATAATCATATAAAGGGTTTTTTCTTTTTCCTGCTTTGTTAGGTAAGAAAGAATTTTCATACTTTTTACGCTCCTTTAATTATACTACTTTATTTAGTCAATTCCATTTCTTTCAACTATTTTTGCTTAAACCCAACTTATTTAAACATCTTTTTTCTTCTTTACAGTTTAACAATGTAATAAGTTTCTGCTCATGTTGTATTTTTCACTGAGGATGAAGGTTTAAACCTTCGAAACATGTATGGTTTTTATTAACGGTTATTAAACTAGTGGAGCAGACTGTGAGTTTCTTTACCTCCTTACAACTTCACTCAACTTTGAGAAGGACTACTTCAAAAAATAAATAAATATATTTTAGTAAAAATTAGTTTTTACTAGCCCGGTAAAATCCTGCGCCAGTCTGTCTCTTCTTGAGCAAGTGTAACGATTGATTTTGCTGGGTTTGTTGTATATCATTGCTGTAGTAGTAAAGTTGCTTTATAAATATCATCCCGCAGTTAAAGCAATGAAATAAATATTCTTATGCAGTGCCGTAAATAGCTTTGTTTCCTGCGCGGGGGGGTTATTGGTGTGGCCCCCCTTCAAAGCCACCTCACCGATTGAAAATATAGAGCTGGTACAATAAAGATACTTCTTCTTCTTACACCCAGAAAAAAATATATAAATCATAGGTTGGTTTTAGTTCTATCAGTTCATATAGCACTTATCAAACCACATTTTGGCTAGAGCTTTTCTCAGTGTAGGAGGCTTTAACTGACTTACCTTAGTAAAAACTAGTTTCAACTAGTAAAACCCGTTTTCAATTAATCGAGTGAAATTTTTAGTTTTAACTAAATAGCAAAAGATAATTCCAGTTTTTACTAGTTAAATCTAGAATTGAGGAGGATAATTAAAGCTACTTTTTTCTAGGAAGATCAAGTTTTAACTGAAATTGGGGTTTTACGGAACATATACAAGGTGTAACAAATTCGTCTTTCACCATGGGGATTTCGGAAACAGTAAGAGATACGAAGTCGGTTAAATTAGGGCAAAGTTGAGTAATTATGGCAGTGCAAAAAAATCAAAAATAAATACGGGAAGCTTTCAAAATATTTGGAAAAATCTAAAATTTTTCGTTCCTGACTTTCTTCGAAGAAATATCTAAAAATACATTCCACTTTCTCATTGCTACTTTTTATTCTCTACAAGATGGCATCATATCTTTAATGCGACGTTTCGTTTTTGGATCACCATCATCAACTTATTTTTTTAAATACGGGCCGGGATCTTTTTGTTTATTTTATGAATGAGGAACTAAATCTACGTTTAGCGGTATACAACACTTACTTGGATTTCCGACGTCTCGTTCCTTAAATTAACCATCTTCATTAAAATGCTCCTAGTACGTTTTGTTTCGAAACTGTAAAACTAAATGCCATTTTTAAATGGTCTTAAAAAGTCCTAGTTTTAAGAGTCAAATTTTATTTGTATACCGTTGAACGTAAATTAAGTTCCTCTTTGATAATTTAAAAAAAAAATCCAGGCCCGTATTTAAAAAAAGTAAGTTGATGATAGTGACCCAAAGACGAAACGTCGCATTAAAGATCTGATGATACCATCTTGTGTAGATGAGAAAGTAGCAATGAGAAAGTGAAATTTATTTTTGGACATCTCAGGATAAAATAAAATACAATTCCAATAAAACTCTGAGAGTTAAACTGTTTTTACCATGTCCGTGTTATACCAAGGTTAGTTAGTTAACGCTTGAGGTTAATTAATACGAACTTGAAAATGCGTGTTTTGGAGTTAATCTTTGGGTTATTTTTAAAATTGGGGTTTCCTTTTTTTCCTCTGCCATGTCAATATAGTCTTATAAATAGTCTGTGATTCTCAACCAAACGCTGACCTTTATGAAATCAAAATTTGCTGGTTTATAAGAAACACTTGAATAAACACTTTTACTGGTAACACCAATTTTGACCCAGAGCTAACGGTAGCTCACTGCTAAAGATAACACTCAACTGAGCCGCAGAAAATTATCAACATATCTTTTTTGTGTATATGCAAAGTGCATAAATATATTTTAAATATTTCACGTAGGTATTATGTATTTACTGGGTTTAAACACATTTGATTGAAATATCACTAAAAAAGTTCGTGTTTTTTGAAAAGGCCGCCAAATATGACATACGATTCACGCATCTGGAACACCTTAACAAAACTTAAAGGGGATTAAACTCTCTTCAAGAGGAAGGATTCAAATAGGGGGTGTTTTATTTAAAAAAATTACGAAAATTAGGCTTGAAGTTCATAATATCGACATGTTCATAGAAAACACCCTGTACAAAATTTTTAATCTGTGTTACCTTGGACTGGACTTCTGTCAACATTCCTCGCCACGTTGTAAAAATGTATATAAATAATTGCTGGGCTATGTACAGAATTTCATGGTAAATTCAAATATGTAAAAATATACAATCCCATTTAAAAAATATGAAATTCTCAACGCGCGACCTTATTGGTGCACCTGTATAGTCGAAAATAATTTTAGAAGATGCACCTCTTCCCTTAATAACTTTCCTGAAGAAAGTTTTCTGCTCCTTAATAACTTTCCTAAAGAAAGTTTTCCGCTATCATTAATGGTACATGAGATATTGGATTTTGCCGCACAAATTGGCTCTATTAACCGAATTTAATATTAAATTTAAAGATCTGTGGGATTTTTGGTTCTTAATGAGAAACGTTTGTTGAAGTAATTTAAGGTTTCATGTACGCACTGGCCAATATATGATCACCAAATCTTAACAACTATTAGTTTTCATAAATTTAAACCCGAACAAACACATTTTAAATTATATAATCAAATTTTAAACATGCGCTATTATTGTTCCGCTATTCGCTCCTCAAGATAAAATTTCTGAACGCAGTCACCTCCGAAGCCATGATCATCTATCTAGAAATGTTCCTGTTAATTTTATTAAATTTTCAAAAATTTTTTAATAATTATGATTTAACTTTTTTATAGTTATTTAAGGTCAATGTCGTGGCACGCTGGACCTCCACCGCCCGGTCATTACCCTCCAGGAAGCTACCCTCTACCCCCTGGCTCTCAACACATCGGCCCACCTCCACCCCCTGGCTCTCAACACATCGGTCCCCCACCACCCCATATAGGACCACCACCCGGTAGCTACTATCCACCACCGCCTCATGGCGGTCCGACATTTAACCCCCCACCACCATGTGAGCCACCGCCTTGTTATGACTCCATTGACCCAGGATTTGGTATCAGTCCTGGATGGTATGCCCCACATTCTCCTCATCCATGGGGTCTCCCACCGTGCAACCATAGAATGAGCCAACCAGGTTGCGAACACTGTTTCGGATGGAAATGGGCATAGGATTTTCTTGGATTCATGGAATCGATTAGAAATATACATCATTATGTAATTTTAAAATGTACATTTACACCTAGATATTAACTATAAATATTTTTAATTATAGATTAGTTTTATTATAATAACTATTATAATTATATTGAAAAAACGATGTTTTTTTAACATTTAAATAAATAAATAAATAAATGATGTCTTTATTGTAACATTTACAAGCTTCAAAGGGCGAGGTCGAAGACTATGCTGCCTCACTCATTTCTTCTTTTTTTTAATACGTGTTAAGTATATGTTTTTTCTTGCTAAATTATTGTTCTGATATTGAACTTTTATGACGTGCCCTATACAGGGTGTAAAAAAATCGTTCTTTACCATTTGGATTTCCGAAACGGTAAGAGGTACGAGATTACGGTTAAATTGGGGCAAATTTACATAATAGGTCCAATAATATGCCGCCAAAAAAATCGAAAATAAATACAGGGCCTTTCAAAATATTTGGAAAAACCTAAAATTTGGCGTATTGTAATAGATGTTGATGGTTCGTAATAAAACATCAGCGGACATTAGCCATGCTAAAGGTATATTTTAAAAGAACTACATTTTAGATCAGTCTTAATATCAACAACCTACTCAAAAAAGGGCTGAGTATTGATTCTCTCTCTCCTGTTACAATCATCCTTATATTATCCTATTATAACCTTAACTACTTAATCTACAACCTTAACCCATAAGGTTCATGTCCTTGTTATTGTTATATTATTATAACTAATAACATCATTAGCACGTCTGACCATCGATCGTGATATTGAAATCAGAACCAATGTCAAATAATATTATAACAATAATAAACCAAACTGTTTTACAAGAAATGAGTAAAAATAGAATATGCCTCTATTTTTACCTCACACCTCCCTTGGGAAAGGAAAAAAAAATCAAAGGTCTAGAATTTTGATTTTTTTTTTGTTTTTTTTAGACCTATGTATACTATATACATACACAAATGCGCTGCACTAACTAAATGTGTGCGCTAAAACTCATTCTATAATTACACTTTTATAACTATAATTTCTATAAATATCGACTATAACTTCTATATCAACTATAACTTCTATAAATATCGACTATAACTTCTAAACCTACATTTCTATAATTACAATATATTATTACTCTTTTACTTTCTTGATGCCATTAAGTTATCATTACCATTACCACGTTACAAATTACTCGCTGAATATGCATTTTAATAAAATTTCTAAAGAATCAACTTACTTTGAAAAAAATAATAACAATAAATTCAATTGTTTCGTCTTCTATTGCAATTAATTTGCAAATATGTATATGTATAATATACATAAGTGATGAATCATCATCACATACGGATATCAGGTCTCTCAACGATGCACTTAAGGCTAACGCCGATCGAGAATTCTGATTTTTATATTCCGTATTTGAATCGCAGGTCTCACAACGATGCACTAAGCTAACTTCATTCAAGAATCCTGGTTCATAGAAAAATAAAAAAAATATATTAAATATTTCTTATTAAAGACGAAAATTTTTATATGGAGTCCTATTTTATCACACTTCAATAAAATTTTAATTACATAAAATTACTTCTTTCGGTTTAATTTTACTAAAAAAAAAAACAATCGCTTAACTCAATGCCATCAATCAGTCGCTGTCACATCCTCGGTGCCATACTCGAGAAGCCAAAAATTGCGCCCAGTATCAAATAATTTAAAAAAATTCGAGTCATCTTTAAAACAAAATTAAAAAAAAAAACAAACACGATATAAATACAAGGTATCATCTAACTTACAGTCCTTTAACACTTTCAAAATTTTATCAGATGCTTTGGGTCCCCTTTTCCATAACGTCATGTGCCATTAGTCCCACGTTGAGTACGAGCGGCTTTTTGCCTCACCTTTCTTCAACAAAGGCCTCACACGTACATTCGCCTTCGTGGACATGGTCTGGTCATTTGAAATCTGCTTTCTATCAAACTTTGGACGTATAGATGTATTAAAAGGTTTACCATTGAAGGGCTTGTGGTATGACCCCTTCATAAATAACTGCCTTCCACTTTTCATTTTTCACTAATTTCACTGAACTAAACTTTTTATTCACTAATATTGGACTTGCATGACTAAGTCCACTGGCAGGATCGCCATGTAATAGATGTTGCTGGTTCGTAATAAAACATCAGCGGACATTAGCCATGCTAAAGGTATATTTTAAAAGAACTACATTTTAGATCAGTCTTAATATCAACAACCTACTCAAAAAAGGGTTGAGTATTGATTCTCTCTCTCCTGTTACAATCATCCTTATATTATCCTATTATAACCTTAACTACTTAATCTACAACCTTAACCCATAAGGTTCATGTCCTTGTTATTGTTATATTATTATAACTAATAACATCATTAGCACGTCTGACCATCGATCGTGATATTGAAATCAGAACCAATGTCAAATAATATTATAACAATAATAAACCAAACTGTTTTACAAGAAATGAGTAAAAATAGAATATGCCTCTATTTTTACCTCACCTATAATAAACCTAATCTTTTTAAATACGGTCCTGGATCTTCTTATTTAAATTATGAAAGGCCCAAAATATACGTTCAGCAGTATACAACAATTAATGATTTTCCGACGTTTCGATTCTTAAATTGATCATCTTCATTAAAATTCCCCTAGTACGTTCCTGTAATTTACTCTCGTCTCTATAGTTCTGTCCTAAATTATTATTATTATTATTATTATACTATTTTTTTTTATTTCAAACTAATAATTATATTAAATTTCTACTTAGTGTAAGTCCAGGAGTAATTTATTTTATTAACACAAATAAAATTTGATTCATAAAGCCAGCACTTTCTTAAAACTTTTAAACAAATCATTAAGTTATATATTTGAAACGTCGCATTAAAGATCTGATGATGCCATCTTGTAGAGAAGATTTATTTTTGGACATCTCTTCGAACAAAGTGTGGAAAAAATAGAGATTTTCTTGCGGCATATTAATAGGCCCATAATTATGTAACTTTGCCCCAATTTAATCGACTGGGTATATCTTACCGTTTTCGAAATCCCAATGGTGAAGGACGAATGTGTTTCACCCTGTGTATTGGTATCTTATTTTGATTATTATGTACTCAACAGTTTATTACGTTTTTTTATGATCAAACACAAGCACTATAGGGCAAATCCTTTAGGACACTCTGGGAGTGGTGCGAGTGCACAAAAAGCGATTCACGTTGGTTTTGAATCGTTGGAGGTTATACTCGCTGGGAAAAACGACCTCGGGAAGGTCGTTCCATAAGGATGAAGTCCTCCAAATGAAAGACTTCTTGAATAATGAAGTTCGAGGAGTACTAACCTTAACCACCCATGGATGGGCGGCAGTGGTTCGTCGCATATTTCTGCTATTCGCTGCTCTGGGCGGAATCAAGAGGGCAAGGTCAGCCGATCACTTTCCATGAAAATATCTGTAAAAGAGAGTCAACTCCCCAACCTGTCTTCGATGTTCTAGGCTGTCGAGGCTCTTCGTCAGCTCGTGGTCTCCGATCCAACGAATGGCCCTCCTTTCAATGGAATCCAGTAGCCGAAGAGTATGTTTGGGTGCAGAGCTCCAGACATGAGAGCAGTACTCTTGTGATAATCGAATCTGGGCTTTCTATAGTAGGTATCAAAAGTTGTTGAGGTGTGTACAACTTTTTGGTTCGGAATAGTACATTAAGTTTCTGAGAAGCTATCTTGGCAATTGCCACCACGTGGTTATACCAAGACATATTTCCTCCCAGATTGACGCCCAGCAAATTAATAGATTAAGCCAGTGGGATTTCGTGTCCTGCCATGACTATATCCGGTTCTGTAATGTTAACCTTTTTAGAGAAAACTGCTGCTTAGGTTTTCTTAGCAATAAATTCGACTTGGTTACTGTCACCCCAATCCAAAATTTCTTCCAGGTCTTTGTTGAGGCGTGATACTTCGTGCTGTCTGCGAAGATGTGCGTCGACAGCCGATGTTTGTACATTCAAAGAGAAAGATGAGATAAGTGTGCTATCGTCAGCAAAACTAAATATCGGATTTTTCGTTTACACTAGAAGGTCGTTAATGTAGTAGGCATTGATGATGAAGGTGTCTGAGAGAAATCCGTCAATCGCTACTTGTAGAGAGCGGTCCTTAAGAAAGCTAGACAACCATGCACAGAATCGACTGGGCATACCATAGGATCGCAGTTTACTTAGAAGTCCCTCATGCCAAATACGATCAAAAGCTTGTGAAATATCCAGAGCAATAGCCCGAGACTCTCCATGATGCTCGATTGCGTTGTTCCAAAGATGGTTGACAGAGAATATCTCCAGGTGATCTGGAGTTACATAACAATAACGTTACATAATATGGGACATTTTCCCTACGACCATTTAAATAAAAATATATAATTTAAATATAATTTAAATTTAAAAAGTCGTTTTTGACCTTACAGATTCTAATATTGACACGTCGTGTCAAATGCATTTTTTGGGACAGGAGATATAATACCATCGGCTCTCGGCCCAGATGCAGGAAATGAGAAGACGCTTATGTGGAGGCGTACCAACGCAACAACGTCAAGCAGCCGTCCGGTCGTTATCGCTTTGTAGCTGGCTTAAGTCACATATCCAGTGTGTCCGCGGATGAGGGTACCCAATAGGAAAATAATCTTTATTAGTCATTTAAGGACCAAAAGTCATTCTTTATAAAAAGTTCTTCTTGTTGAGAAAATGAATTGACGATAAAAATTTTTTTAGATCCGATGTACAGGGTGTTAATAAATTAGGAAAATATGAAAATGCTTCAAGAGAGAACTACCATTATTTATTATTTTTTATAAAAATTTTATAAAACAAAGTTGTTGATAAACTAACGTAAAGTGTAAATACAAATTTTGAAATAAAAATTTGAATTTTTAAAAATAAAATAATAACAGTGGTGTTTATGTAATTATTTGCATTTTACCAAAAAAATCAAGATACGTTCATGTTACGTCAGCATCTTATTTACATCTGTCAGTATTCCGATTTCGTGAAGGCATTTTCGAAAATGTTAACCAAAAAAGAGCGTATTTCCAATACCGTAGCATTGTATTAAATAAATACGCTCTTCTTTGGTTAACATTTTCGAAAATGCCTTCACAAAATCTGAATACTGACCGATGTAAATAAGATGCTGACGTAACATGAACGTATCTTCATTTTTTTGTAAGATGCAAATAATTACATAAACACCACTGTTATTATTTTATTTTTAAAAATTCCCATTTTTATTTCAAAATTTGTATTTACACTTTACGTTAGTTTATCAACAACCTTGTTTTATAAAATTTTTGTAAAAAATAATAAATAATGGTAGTTCTCTCTTGAAGCATTTTCATATTTTCCTGATTTATTAACACCCTGTACATCGGATCTAAAATTTTTTTATCGTCAATTCATTTTCTCAACAAGCAGAACTTTTTATAAAGAATGACTTTAGGTCGTAAAATGACTAATAAAGATTATTTCCCTATTGGGTACCCTCATCCGCGGACACACTGTATAAGTCCAATATCAATCTAATATTATAGTTTATGCCTTAACAGGGACGTTTCAATATACGGCCGGCGTAAAGATAAACGGTTATATCTTTTACGTTCACAAAGTAGAACTGATGATGGACCTTTTAAATAAAATCATCCGACCAATCGATTTTGCGGAGCTTCTTAGTTAGCCTTCCCAGGGGAAGATAAATCTTATTTATCCGAAAATTATGGAATATTTTGAGAGATTATCAATTTGAGTGTGGAATTTCTTTAAAGTAAAAAAAATTGTGATAATATAAGTGCAATTTCTTATAATTACGATAATGTAAAAAGATGGAAAATTCAATATTACCCATGAACAAAATTCGAAGAACATGAAACAGCTTTCGCAATATTGACAACCAATAAATTATACAACGCAGATAAGATAGGAAGATAAAATTACTTAAATATTTATCCATGACACATGCAGGTACTTAAGCATAAAGGTGGCTCTTGGGGTGGGGCCACGGGCTTACCTGCGGCCTCAGCTCAGCTCTAAAAAGTTTTTGTTCAAAACCAATTCGACATTACCGCCACATTACTTTTATTCGCGTTAAACAGCAATGGCGGCCATTCGTGCAGGAAATGAGACTGATCGCGCATCACCGCAACAACGTTAAACGAACGTGTAGCCGGTCGATACCACTTCGTTCCCAGCTTGGTCACATATTTAAAGTCAAATTATTGCCTCGTCGAGCGTCGGAATCTTTCAGGAATCATCTTGTGTTCAGTTCGTAATATTTAATCAAGTGAATATTGGACAGGACCGGAGTCAAAATCGAATGCTTAACGGCAATAGAATCGAGTTTATTTTGAACTTAAACTATAATCTAAAGCTCTATACCCCTAGTGTATCGTACACTAAGCGTATCTAGGTGTAGTTTTCTTAAAAAATACTTAAAACATAAGAACTAAACAGAAGACAAATTGAACAAAGGAAATAAAGACTGAAATTAAACCCGAGACAACAACAGATTACTGTAACGTATAGTGTCTTTTTAATGAGAGAGCTGGTTTCTTTGGACAGTTGACACCCAGATATGTCAGGTTGGACAGACTACCAACAACAAGTTCCGAAGATTTGTAGGGCCGGACTCGGCCGCTTTTTTTGGTAGTTTTAAACTATTTTTCGGAAGATTTAAGTGCTGTACTGACCCTTATTTCTATTGACTATTTTGTTATTGGTATCATTACTAAATGGCGATATGAAAAATTAATTTTCTGCAAAAATTTGAGATTATAAACTTTTCATATTTTGTTTCAGACTTTAATTTATGGATCATTGAGAAGTTTTGGAGCAAAACCGAATAAATCCATTTTTTTATGAAAAATGAGTTACCCGTTTACTAAAATACATTGTATAAACCATCTAGTTTCGAGCAAAGCATATGTAAAGTATAGATTTTTCAGAAATAAATTTAAAGTTTTGTTCGTGTTTCTGGTTTTATTTTGGTGTTTTGTTAGTGAGACACATTATTTCTATGTTGTTTCAAGAATGTTTTTATGTAACAGTTTTTTCGATAAAAATAAAATAATTTTGTTTTTTGTTATAGTTTTTTTATAATTCTCATTTTTTTCAATTTTTGCTGATGGGCCTTATCTTATGATATTACAATGTTTACTTTCCAAACCTATGAAAAATCTATGTACTTTTTGAACTACAAAAAAAATTCGTCTCTTCCCAAAAAAATCATTATAGTGGATATGTTCGATTTCGCTAAAAAGCTTTAAAATGCCGAAGCTATTATTATCTTGCCATTGTGAGGCAATGCTGAAGGTAATAATAAGGCAATTTCAATTTTTTTCAAATTTATTTAATGCAAACGAGAGATGGTTTAGTACAATAAACCGAAACGTAAACCAAATACTTGAGTTTCATTTGAAAGGGACCGCAACCCAAAACTAACTACCCATAATTTGAAAAAAACGGTCAAGAAATCAAAACTCTACTTAATAAAAACATTTATTAAACATTATTATAAAAGCACAATGCGCCAATTGTGAAATGGAGGCCTAGACAAGGGGCAAACATTAACAGGGGTCGTCCACCGACTAGATGTGTGCACAAAAACTGGGTACAGGTGGCACAAGATAGGTGGAGGCAAAGAAGGGAGGCTTACGTCCAGCAGGACAGATATGGGCTGAATGATGATGATTATAAAAGCAATGTTATACTGTTTCGTTCAATTGAGGCACCCGTCATATTTGAGCTCCAAATGCTTCAAATAGGCACGAGTCGCCACTGATCAAGTATAGGTATAGCTATATAAGTAATGAGATAATCGAGATATTCATTATTAAAGTCTAAAAATGGTTCCACCACCACCTCCAGGTAAGTTCATAAATACTTACAATTAGAATAATATATACCTGCATACCTTTTTGCCAGTTGTAATGGATGCGAGTTGGACTTGAGTGATAAATGTTCCGTTCCATGCTCCGCTGATACATTTTTTTAGTTATCATCGTAGTCGTCGTTGTTTTATTGCAGAATTTTTATTTAGTTTTATTTTTGTGGATACATGACAGAACTAATATCATTTTTACGTTGATTAAAATCAAAAACTTTATTAAATAACCGTTTAACTTATAATTTAGAGTTATTTATCCAGTCTAAAAAATGTCAAATTCGAAGATTTTGTGTTTGATGAAATCTATTTTCTATGATATACAGAGTGTCAATTTCATTCATTGTCATATTACTATCGGTAATGATAGAATTGCTGAAGTAACCCACACAAAATATCTGGGTGTGCTGGTTGACCAGTTTATGAAATGGAGTCCACCTATTGACTATGTTTCTAATAAAATACGTAGATTCATATACTCATTTTATATATTAAGGGAATTCCTGAATGAAAAAACATTGGTGATGGTTTATAAGGTATTTGTGGAGTCGCTAATACGATATGCAATAATTGTCTGGGGTGGTGCCTGTGGCACAATACTTAATAAGTTAAATATAACACAAAAATTATATTAAAAAAAAAATAAAGATTTCCAACGAATTTCGTGTCTTCGGAGGATACTGTAAATATCGGAACTTCATATATTAGCTGTATACACTAGTATACAGTGAGGACGTAAAGTAAGGAATAAATTCATAATCTCGCAAACTACAATTTTTTAAAAAAATCGCTCGGACCCTTCGATTTTGTTTTTCGAACGCGCTTATTCTGACATAAAATGTAGATATACAGGGTGTTGCAAATAAAAGTGACACAAAAAATTTTTTTTTTCTTAAGTAGAACCGAATACATATATTATGCATGTACGGATTCTTCGGAAAATCCTAAACATTTTTCATGTAGCATGAGTGCTATACCTTAGCCCAAGCGTTTTGGAGTTATTCCCATTCAAAATTTGAAAAGTGGAAAAAGTCATGGAGAAAACAAAGAATAAAATTATTTAAAAAATGTCTTATTTATCGAAAAAACAGTTAGGTGAACTTAAAAATAATTTTTCCAAAGTAAATGTTCGAAGTGTCTTCCGTTGGTCAACTGACAATAGCCTAACCGATCTACAAATTCTCGCTGAACGTTTCGAACCATTTGGGGTGTAATTTGCCGAATTTCTTGCCGGATGCGATCTTTTAAATCATCTAAATTTGCAGGCTGGCTTTTGAATACTTTTCCCTTAAGGTAACCCCATAAAAAAAAGTCGAGTGGTGTTAAATCGGGTGACCTTGGCGGCCACTCGATAAAACCATCTCTTCCAATCCACCTGTTTGAAAAAGTATCGTCCAAATATGTACGAACTCCCACAGCGAAATGTGGGGGAGCACCATCTTGTTGCAACCAGATATTATCATGTGGCAAATCGGGACGTTCTAACTCAGGAAAAAGGGTGGCCAGGGCTGGAACAAGTTCTTGTTCAAAAAAACTCGAGTATCTCTCGCCTGTTAAATTTCCGTCAAAAAAGAAAGGCCCTATAACAATGTCATCGACAACGCCAGCCCATACATTGATCTTTTGATTAAATTGTGTGTGTCCTTCCCTCATCCAGTGTGGATTTACATCGGACCAATATCGATAATTTTGGGTATTTACGTCACCATTCAAGCAAAATGTGGACTCATCGGAACAAATTATATTTTTTACAAAATTTCTGTTTACGAAACACATATCCTGTAAACGCTTACAAAATTCAAGGCGCCTCTCAAAGTCCCTTTCCAAAAGTTCTTGGAGAACTTGCATTTTATAAGGATGGTATTTATTTGTATGCAGTATTTTAAGAACTGTTGTTTTTCCAATATCCACGTCACTTGCTACCTGCATAGATACCACATGCTGGTTATCTTGAACTGCCAGTAAGACTTCTAATTGTTGATTTTCATCAACTTGAGGACGACCAAATCTAGGGACATCTCTTACATGACCGAATTGCCTAAACTTGTACTCAATTTTGCTTACTGTTGATTGTGATATTGGCGGACGATTGGGGTATTTTTGATTAAATAACTCACAAGTTTCTTGCTGTGTTCTAACCCTATCACCGTAGCCCATCATCATCAAAACCTCTATGCGCTGTTTCTCAGTGAGCCGCATTTTAATTTAATTTAGTTATGAAAAAACGAAATGAGTCTTTTGAAAACTAGTAAAACGTTAGGAAAATACACATAAAACTGACAATAACAGTAACTATTGACATTAATTCTTTTGGTTCTTGCATCATAACTCCAAAGCCTACTTGACTTTTCTTGCGCTTCACGTATACTGACTACAGGTTTTCCTCAGCGTGCATGAATCAATGCAAGTCTTGATTGATTGCGAAATATCTGATTTTCAAATTTTGAATGAGAATAACTCCAAAACGCTTGTGCTAAGGTATAGCACATGCTACATGAAAAATGTTTAGGATTTTCCGAAGAATCCGTACATGCAATAATATACAGTGGGTTCTATTTAAGAAAAAACATTTTTTTGTGTCACTCTTATTATTATTAACCAAGCTAAACTATGTAGATCACACTATCGAAACAACGACTAAATCTAATAACAAATTTAAATTACCAACACATTTAAAACTGTCAATATAAAGTTTACTTAGCACCAAAATCATTTAATTTACTCCCAGATGAATAAATAACCAAAAATCTAATGATACATTTGGTATTTGAAAAAGTGAGAAACAGTGACAGTGAACCTAATTATCTAGGTGATTACTGGTATTTTCATTTTAACTTGAATTCAAATTAAACAGAACCGTATTCCAATCACAATTTTCTTAATATCTTTTTTATTCTCATTATTCTCTTTGAAAAGTCTTAATACATGTTTTCTTTAAAATCAAATGCGATATTCTATGTGTCCTATTCGGACACATCACCCGGTAATTTCAGCTTGATCAGTTTGGAAGTAATAAAATTATCTTATTTTGACTGAATATATACGGTGTTGAAAAATGGTCGGTACCCCGGAATAACTCCGGTGCATCACATTGAAGCGGAAAATGTCTAGGGACCACCCCCTCAACGTACGTTAAGATTTTCAAATGCAACCCCTTATTTTTTATTGGCGTATCGTGTTCTCCGACCAAAAATAAACATCTTTTGTCCTAAGAATTTTTTTGCTTGGGCCCATCCTTCACCAATAATCACGGGCATTTTTTAGTACAAGACAGAGAAAAAGAGTATTTCCGGGATAAAACTTGATTTTCGCACGGTTTTGGTTTTGTCTTTCTCATGGTGATTATTGGCGAAGGATGGGCCCAAATAAAATAATTTTTCGGACAAAAGATACATTTTCCGCTGCAATGCGATACACCGGAGATATTCCGGGGTACCGACCTTTTTTCAACACGGTGTATACTGCTCTGTTAGATCTGTTTAAGCTTAAATCATAATCCGCTTTTCAAGTAGTTTTGCATCAAAATTCAAAATAATAAGGAATTGATTTATGTCTTGCCACCAAATTGTCACAGGTGATATTATGTGTGATATAATAAATAGAAATACAATAAATGAAAAATATATCCTTTTTGTTATTTTTTTTTAAATTTGCCTTTTATTTTAGGCCCTCACGGACCCCATCATCCACCAGGCCCGCCCGGTCCACCAGGTCCTCCTGGACATCAAGGTCCACCACACCATGGCGGACCTCCTGGTCCACCACACCACGGAGGACCTCCTGGCCCACCACACCACGGCGGACCACCTGGCCCACCTGGACACCGTGGCCCAAGATGAAGATAAAGAACCTAATAAGACTGGGACATAATCAGGGATTTTTATAATACGTTCTTTATTTTGTAGTTGGCAAATACGCTTTCAAGTGCGGATTTGTATCAAAATTGTTTTCTTTATTTGTAATAATTTAAAAATAGAACACTTCAAATGGATTTATGGCTTTTTTTTAAAGTTACGATGTCGTTGATAAATATTTTAAGTATAATAAAACGGTATTTTTTATCCTATAGGAATGACACAAATATATCCAAGATAGTGTTACAATAAGAGTTAGATGTGTACCTTATTTTATTTATGATCATTAAATTTTAAAAAAATATTATTCTTTTATCGTCTTCAGTGTAGGGATATTTGATTTTTTAGAAATTTGGTTCCGGTAGATAATATCAAGAAATATCCAAATCCTATAGGATAAGTTGAAGTAGAATATTATCATCCCAAATTGAGAAAGCAGGCGTTTGGAAAGAGGAACAAGTTATGTTTTCTTTACCTCTTCATAATTTCACTCCAATAAGAGATGGACTATTTAAAAAAAATAGTTTAATTTGTTTATAATTAGGTCGTATTTTCGCTTTAATCTTTGTTGTATGTTCGTGAAATAAATATACCGAAATACCATGATATTATTCTTTCATTTCGCATACCAATAATTGCGTAAAACCTTTTAATACCTTTAAAAGATAGTTAAAAACTCTGATAGCAATATAAATAAGAGATTTAAAAATCACTCTCTGGTGACGTGACAAGCCACCTCTTAGTTATTTATACCATGATGAGAAGGTGCATCGTGTCTGTATGCAGATTCTCATCGGCTGTCCCAAAAAAAAAAAAAAAAAAAAAAAGGGTCTCTGTAGTTGGAGAAAGGAAAAGGCAGCAGGGTACTTGGTAATTTTCTGCGTTTATATGATGTTAAACCACATTACATCAAACACTGTGTGCTCTCGTTGGCCGCATAGCTGACGGTGTTCGTTGACGAACTGACCTTTTTCTCGGTCAGTGAGAGCACATGGGGCTTTAGTGGCGTCTGTGAATACAATGGCTGCGTCAGAATTTCTCTTTTGAGTTCGCAACCCCTTAACATGACCCAAAAACCACCCCCCAAATGGGTTAAACGCGCTTCAAGAGGTTTCCCTGCAGAGAAACACACTTTCCCCCCGTTTTCAAGGCGGCTGAGTACGGTGGTGGTGGATACGTGGATATCGCGTCTGACCCCTTCCAACCCCTCCACCGGCCAATAGTCGCCCTTGAAAGGGGTGATTTTTTTTTCAAGATTCAGCGGCAAATATATATTCCCTCCGTTATCGAGGATGCTGAGCACGTTGGTGGTGTTGGATATCGCGTCCGACCCTTTCCAACCCCTCCACCGACCAATACTCGCCCCCATTATGGAACGACATTTACTTTTAATAAAAAAAAAAATCGAAAAAAATTAAAAGTATTTAAAAATTTCTTTTATATTACTCTTTCTGTTTTATGATTTTTTTATTTAATTGAAATTTTAAAAAATTTTCTAAAAAGTTAATAATAGACTGACCACGCCTTGACGTTTTTTCGCGCAAACTATTTGATTATATTTTTTCATTTGGACCGGAATGAGAGACCATTAGAACCAAAAAGAGAAGTACAACTATTTTCCCCATTCTCAACATCCTCGGAAACGGTGGAGAGGGGGGAGGGGGTCGGGCCCGATATTCAACACCACCGTGCTCAGCATCCTCGTAAACGGGGGGAAAGTGTGTTTCTCTGCAGGGAAAACTCTTGAAGCGCGTTTAACCCCTCTGGGAGGTGGTTTTTGGCCGTTTTGAGGGGTTGCGCAACCAAATTCTGACGCCGCCATCATGTTCAGCATCCTCGAAAACGGCGGGGGGGGGAGAGGTACTCTTGTTCCGGCTAAAAATATTTCGATGTTCGTCCGACTCACAGGCGCCACTACTTGAAAGATTGTAACTGCTGGTGGACTGAATTGATGCCCTCTAATATTGCATAAAACAATTTTGAAGTTGCTAATTTTAGCATTTTCTGGGGCGACGCCGGGTTTATCAACATCTACCTACCATTTGCTTGGGATACGGTGTATGTCTGTCTGTATTAGGATTTTCTGGGAACTATTGTGTTCGTAATTCTTTATTTTAAGCGTAGTTTGGTTTAAGATAAGAGAGATAATACCATACCGAAATTTAAACTAATATAAGGAGATAATCAATCATTTTTTTTTGTCATTAGTTTCAATGATTAGTTGCTATACGATTTTGTATTTTTATTAGTAACATATAAGTTTATAATATAATGGCGTGGCGACCAGGTGAGTACTTTTGGTCGTTTTTACCATATTTGCATAATGAACCATAAATAAAATATATAACATACCTTTATAGTACCAGAACAAGCCTGAACAAATATAGACTTTTCTTTATCAAAGTGTAATTAAATGATAGACCGGTCGAATAGTAGCTCATTGTGAAAACCCCAATGTCTTGCCAATGACGCAAATATTTTCTGCATGAAATCTACTAGCGTGGACACGTTCGATACGTATACTTTGGATTGTTCGATTTAAATACCAAAAATTATATTATCAATTAAAGTATTGACTTCCGCAATATTGACACCATGTCACCGATACATTTAGCTTGGTCTGTAGGCTGCCTTATTTAACATTTTCAACAATTTCATAGTTTATCGTCTAGGGGAATAATGGGACTTAAAGCTTCATCGCTAATGGACGATTCAAATTAATATATAGAGGGTTAAAAATAAATTAGCCAATTTAAACCATTTGTCGCAAAATTTTTTAACTGGAGCAATTGACAATATTCTTAGCGAGAGTGTGAAGTTAAATTAACGATTTGAGATTGGAAATAGGCCTGAATGACTCATTTAGGAACTTATCTTTCGATAATGATATCAAACGTTACGCCAATTGGAAAAACTGGTGCCATTTTTTCCATTTCGAAAATAGTCTACAACGACCAATTTACATTGATCTTATGGGAGTTACCAAAATTCTTGAAAAACTAATTATTCATTTCATTCTAAAAGTTGGAGGAATGAAATTTTTTGGGCTATTTGGTACAGTATGTCCACGGATGGGGTTTACAAGAGGACAAATGGACTAAAAATTGAAAGATACGAAAAAAGTCACTCTTAATCAACGTTTTTGCTTGTCTAGAAAATACGATTAATCATAAGAAACTTCAATTTTTTATACAGGGTGGGTAAAAACTGCAAAAATGTTATTTTGCTTAAGAGTAAACATACTTTATTTCGAAAGATACGAAAAAAGTCACTCTTAATAAATGTGTTTTCTACACAACAAACCGAAGTAGAACCATTCATTAAAAGGTTTATCTCCCAAAAAGTATTATCTGGCACACCTCTGACTGGTGAACCTAGTCCCTTAGAAATCGTGTTACTCAGTTGGAAGTTGTGAAAAAAAGTCAAATTCAGAAGACCCTTAAAGCAAATAAATTGTATCCCTATACAATAAACCGCACTTTAATCAAATATTGGAAGAGGGAGACGACGCGAAACGACTTGATTTTTGCCTGTGGATAGGAGACAAAATTTTAAGTGGAAATGTTGATTTTTATAAATGTATCATGTTTTCTGATGAAAGTACATTTTCAACAAATGGAACCGTTGCAACCCAGCACGTTAGGTACTGGTCTTTAGAAAATCCCGAATTCAGAATTATGACGAGAAGACAATATTTCACAAAAGTCAACGTGTGGTGTGCGATATCCATCCATGGCATTATAGGGCCATATTTTTTTGATAACACGTGCAATAGATTATCATATTTAGAAATGCTGGATACATTTTTCAATGATGAACTCAAAAATTTACCATTAAATTTTCGACAAAATATGTATTTTCAGCAAGATGGTTGTCCAGCCTATTTCGCTTGTGAGGTTAGAGAATGGCTTGACCGCAGATTTGGTCCAAGGTGGATTGGCAGGAATGGCCCAGTTTTGTGGCCCCCAAGAAGTCCCGACTTAACCTTATAACCGATATGTTTTTATGGGGCCGTTTAAAACAAATTGTTTTTGCAACCCCCAACACCAAATGATATTGAAGTGCTGAAGGGCAGAATTATCCAGGCTGTCCAATCGATATCTTAAGAAGAAATCAGAAATTCTTTCACTTATTTGAGAAACCAATTAGAAAAATGTGTCGAGTATGGGGGTGGAATTTTTGAATTATGAAATCGTTATCGTATTCTTTTCATGTTAATAAAAATGTTCGTATTATTATAATTACTTCATTAAATAAAGACATTGACAACAAGTATCACCTATTCATTATTCAAGTAAAAACGTTTATTAAGAGTGACTTTTTTTCGTATCTTTCAAAATAAAGTATGTTTACTCTTAAGCAAAATAACATTTTTGCAGTTTTACCAACCCTGTATAAAAAAATTGAAGTTTCTTATGAAGAATCGTATTTTCTAGATAAGCAAAAACGTTTATTAAGAGTTACTTTTTTTCGTATCTTTCAATTTTTAGTCCATTTGTCCTCTTGTAAACTCCATCCGTGGACATACTGTATATGGAGTACCTGAATTCCATAATGATTGAATTAATTAAGTAAGATATTTGAACAAATATAAAGAGTTGTCTAAAAATTTGGAATATTCTGTCGCATATTTGGAATTTCCTAAAAAATTCATATTTTATACTTTAAAATGGAAGTTGATCGAAATATTACTTTACCGAAACTACTAGCGTGGATACGTTCGATACGTATACTTTGGTTTGTTCGATTTAAATACCAAAAATTATATTATTCCGCAAAATTTACACTATTCATTCCATATTTAATCATTTTTAATAACAGTCTCTGTGCTTATTACGGGTATCAATTCATTTCACTATTACCGATTGCTAAAAAATTGGAAAATACACGTGCAAATCTGTAAAATAGATTGTTGATTGTAAAATAAAATTAGTTTATAATCGCACCATTGTATGTACATTGTAGAAGTGGTAGGTAATACGCATATATTTTTTTGTGCAGAGTACAAACTTAGATATTCATTTGAACTTGCCCCAACAATTCTGATGTGTGTCTATAACACATTTCTTTAAAATCTTTCAGGTCCTCCACATCACCACGGTCCACCACCACCTCCTGGTCCGCACCATCATGGCCCACCGCATCATGGCCCACCACATCATGGCCCCCCACATCATCATGGTCCACCGCCACCACCTCATCATGGTCCACCACCACCTCCACATCACCATCACGGCCCACCACCGCCACCCCACCATGGTGGTCCACCACCTCCCCACCATCACGGACCACCTCGATGGTAGTTACTAAACGTCCTCGCCATTCATAGATGTTATAATGCATTGATGGATTCCAATACATTATTATAGTTATATATGGATAGGATAAAATATTTAACTTACATAGTATATGTAGAGAATTACATTTATTTATTAATTTTTATGTTATGCTTTTTGCAGTATTATTTAATTAATATATTTTTAAAGTATTGGTAGCTTGCTTAATTAAAGAGTAAGAACGAAAGATAATTTAAGTTTAAGTGAGATATCCTCAGCCAGATTTGTTGAGGTTGGAGTTTTTTATAATGCTTTACAATGATATGCCCTTGGCTGAATATCAAGAGAATTTTCTAAAGCTTTTGATCGTGTTTGGCATGAGGGGCTTCTAAGTAAACTGCGATCCTATGGTATGCCCAGTAGGTTCTGTACATGGTTGTCTAGCTTTCTTAAGGACCGCTCTCTGCAAATGGCGATTGACGGATTTCTCTCAGACACATTCACCATCAAGGGTGTTCCTCAAGGGTCTATATTGTCTCCCACTCTCTTCTCACTCTACATTAACGACCTTCTAGTGAAAACTAAAAATCCGATATTTAGCTTTGCTGACGATAGCACACTTATCTCATCTTTCTCTTTGAATGCACAAACATCGGTTGCCGACGCACATTTTCGCAGATCACGCCTTAACAAACAACTGTAAGAAATTTTGGCTTGGGGTGACAGTAACTAAGTCGAATTTAATGCTAAAAAACCCAGGCAACAGTTTTCTCTAAAAAGGTTAACATTACAGAACCGGATATAGTCATGGCAGGACACGCACTCCCACTGGCTTCATCTATTAATTTGCTGGGAGTGAATCTGGGAGGAAATATGTCTTGGCATGACCACGTTGAGGCAATCGCCAAGATAGCTTCTCAGACACTTGGTGTACTCTTTCGAACCAAGAAGTTGTACACATCTCAACAACTTTTAAGACTGTACAAAGCCCAGATTCGACCATCACTTGAGTACTGCTCTCATGTCTGGAGTTCTGCACCCAAACATTCTCTTCGGCTACTGGAGGGCCATTCGTCTGATCGGAGATCACGAGCTGACGAAGAACCTCAACAGCCTAGAACATCGAAGACAGGTTGGGATTTGCCTCTCTTTTACAGATATTTTCATGGAAAATGCTCGACTGACCTTGCCCTCTTAATTCCGCCCAGAGCGGCGAATAACAGAAATACACGACAAATCACTGCCGCCCATCCATATGTGGTTAAGCTTAGTACTCCTCGAACTTCATTATTTAAGAATTCTTTCCTCTGGAGGACTTCATCCTTATGGAACGACCTTCTCGGGGTCGTTTTTCCCAACGAATATAACCTCCAACGATTCAAAACCAACGTGAATTCCTTTTATCGCACACGCATCACTCTCAGAGTGGCATAAAGGATTTTTCCTATAGTGCTTGTGTTTCATCATAAAAAAAAGAATTAATTTCTTTTGGCGGATGACACCAGAGTATCACGATGTCACGGCATATGAGCATTTAAAGCAACTCATAGCACATATGTGCGAGATATAAGCCAGTTCTTTTTGCTAGATTTAAATAAATCAACTAATTGGCTTGTCAGGTGATAATATAGAAAAATTAATTCCTAGCAACCCGAAAAACCTGGTAACCTGGTATAATCCATCCATAATTAAACGTTATCGCGAAACCACGAAACTCTCTTAGTTCAGGTAATACATACCAGCAAATTAAACTTTGATATTGCGAAATGAAAATCTATTGTCTTTTATTTTTGATATGTTATGACCGGATTGATATGAAAATGTTTATAATATGAAACAATACAAAACTTTATTAGTTATGTTCAACTGTTCGTCAATTTTTCGGAATAGCGTCATATAAATTTTTTGCTGCTATTTGCTGAATTTGGTGAATAGCTTAGGATTGGCTAACCAAAATGTATTTCGAACATGGCATATGTGCTCTTGAAGAATATAAAATGCACAGGAGGGCCAATATTCAGCCACCAAAAATTACATGCGATTTCCTATGTTCAACTTAATGATGCATCACCCGGTATAATGAAGTATTTGCCTTTAAAGAACGTTTTTCTAAAGAGTTGGTGTGTATATATGACAACATCGGCCAACATTTAAACGGACACAGACGTCTTTTGAGACCCCTTTTATATTATTTTTGTTTGTTTTTCTAGTCTGGTGTGTTAATTAAATTGGAGAATTCCAAAAAATCTGTGTGTTTAGTTCTTTTTTTCGTTCTTTTTTTCAGAAAAATTTGGAATATTATTACTTTACTTTCTATTTTGATATATTTCTCTGCATTTTTTTATCTCCTTTGAACAATACCATATTAATCGACGTGGAGGTTGGGGAGGGGCATGATGAGGTTGGGGGAGATTTAGAAATTAATAACATAAAATAAATGCTTCTACAATGATAATATCGTAAAACCAAACCACCAAGGTCTATTAAAATTTTTATAATTTAATAATCATAAAAAGGAGTGGGGAGGGGACAGAAATATCAAATATTTAAAAAAAAATTGTTATCATATCTTTAATGGTTTATTACCAAGATGACCAAGATTTTGGCCACGATTCGACCGAAATTCACCTGTGTGGCATCCCTTCAAATGGACACGGGCCGCCACTGTCTAAGTATAGGTATCGGTATATAAGTAATGACATATATTGATTGAGTTTCTACGATATTTGTTAATAAAATCTGAAGATGGTTCCAACACCTGCCAGGGTTGTTTCGTTTTAAACAATGTTTTGTTAAAAATGTTTAAAACAGGTAAATTAAACACATGGTTTTTTTTTAGTAAATTGATTATTTAACAGGAGTATACTTAAATTATGCAACAACCTGGTGTGAAAAATATTTATTGATAAATAGTAATAAAACTACATACTAAAACAGTAATTTCGATTCAAATTAACAAAATAATAAAAGTTAGGTACAGTACGTTTCACCAAATTTGGATACGACTTAATGATTTCCTGGGTAGGTCCCATTGTGTCGACAAGAGCTTGGCAATAAACAAGTGAAGTATGAAGGGACGGACTAAGGTAAACAAGTAATGATATGGTTATACTATTAATGTAATCAAATGAAATAACATTTTTTAAAAATATTACTAGTCATATTTATTTACATTTATAATGTCATTCTATAGATAGTTCTGTTTCGCTATCGCTATCCTCATCAAAATTAATTAGAATTGGATTAATTATACGATCCGGACTAATATACGAATTTTCTAAAGTTATTACGTGACGGACTGAATTTTTTCAACTACCTGGGGGAATATCATTAAAGTATTTTCGTATTAATTCTACAACATTAGAACTTAAAGTCGGAGAAATATTTTCAGACCTAACCAGTGATTTTAACTGGTGCCACATATGCTCTATGGGGTTAAAAATGCAACAATAGGGTGGGAGCCGTAGCACTGTATGTCCAATTTCTTCTGCCAATGTGTCACAAACATATACTTTTTTATACAAAATGTCTTTAAAACTTCTAAAAGATCACTTTTTTTATAACTTTCTCCAAAATATATATCATTCGCCGCCATGTAGTTCTGAATCTCCAATTTTGTATTATTTGAGCTTGGAGCTTTATGTAATTGGCGACTGTGATAGCTCGCATTGTCCATTACTATCACGCTATTCTGAGGAATGTTTGGTAAAAGACAATTCTTGAACCATTCCTCAAAAACTAACAAATTTTACCACACAAAGATATTTAAATATAAATTAAACAACCTAACCTACCTGATGTGACTATATTTAATTATAATTATTACAATCCGGTCCTTTCCACATAATAATAACAAACGGTCATAAATAATGGGATGGCCCAGGTACTTTTACTGCAGTCATTAAGTTATATCCATTTTTCGTGAAACAATCTTTACTTAAGAACATCATGCACAGAACTTTGGTATGTTCAAAAAACTACAAATCACCCGTAAGAGAAAAAAAGGAATAAGGTGAAAATGTATAATAATCACTGATTGGAAGTGACATCAGTTAGCGCCTTAAGTGGGTGCATTAGAATTTAGTTCTTTAAAAATTGTAACCAACTTAACTGCTCTGACATTGCCTAGCTAGTTTGGAATGAACTAAACCATAAGACGAAAAAGTCTTTCTATGTTGGCGGACGAAGCAATGTAGCTGTTGGACAAGTTCCATTGCTCTTGTATTTAAATGTTTAATAGAACGCCACCATGCTAATGGTTTTACATTTTCAAGTATCTGTTGAGAAAACATATATGGTATAAATGGTGCACACCTACCCTGAAAATTAACAATCGTTGGCATTGCCTCTGAATGGTAGGTTTCTACATATTCCATGGCAATTTCTAATTGCCTTTGAGTTAGCCTATCTCCCCTAAAACGATGATCAAGCAAGTTTGCTAAAAAATGAACTGGAGTTAGGGCCATCTCCAAACGTTCTATGACCTTATTTACGTCACTCATTGAAAATTCCCCATTTGATTTTTTGTTTTCAAACGTCTCCAATAGTTCGAGCCATATTTCTGTCGCCTCTCCTATCATGCAAGAATTTTTTAACTTTATCTAGAGCCACTGAGCATCTTGAGAATGTCATGATTCTCGGCAAAAATCTTAAAATGTCGTAAAACTCTATGAATAGAAAACATTCTGAGATTTCCACTGGGAAAGGAGTTTAAGTTATCTTTTAAATTCTACTAAAAACATTGAAAATATGTTTTAAACTATGTTTTTAATAAGTTTTTATTTGTTTAAAATATGAACTTTAAATGCAAAAAAAAATATGTTTAAAACAAATAAAAGCCGTTTAAACCAAAAAAAAACACTTGATTTGTTTAAAATTTAAAAATACATGTTTTTTTGTAACCCTGCCACTGCAGTTGAGTTCCTTTGCAGTTATTATTATTAAGTATATACGGTTGTCCAGTTCATTATTCTCAAACAATTTGAACAAAATCTACGAGCTGTCAAGAAAACCGAATGATGTCCAATACTACTACCGCCATCTACGAGTTATCAAGAAAACCGAATGATGTCTAATACCACTACGCCATCTACGGCTACGTCATTAGGCGCAACCAAGACGAGAACAATAGTTAACTGTTTTATGACGAGAACGAATCGAGCCACGAGACTGATAAGTTGGTATTCTTCACATTTTCAGTGTTTTTTAGTTTAAATCCTTAAATAAAATGGTTTAAAATCATATCGAGTATCATTTATCAAAATACACAACATTTATCGACCCTACACAATAGTGCTTAAACGTAAAATCCAATCTTCGGTTCTTAATTGTAGAAAATTGATCAATAACAACCTCATTAAGTTTGGAATACCTCTATAAATTTTTTTTCATATATTTCATTTTTAAGCTTTCTAATAAAGTCCCTAGATTTACCCTTTGTGGTCTGCGTTAAATTAATTTCTCAAAGATCTAAAGTTATTTCTTAAATAGTCCACCGTCAACTATTCATTTTAACTTAATAAATATATAATATTAAAATATTAAAACATACACGCTCGAATTTCTAACTAGATGCACGAACAGACAACAGCGCGGTGCACACTAAAATTGTGCGCCTTTCCCATGTTAAATCGCCATAGCCCCGCTATCTCCCGCTGTCACCGGCCACCTATTACTGCAGAGAAACTGCACTACTTAATTGCATGTGCGAGCAAGTCTCGTCATAATCGTAATTTACCTCGACCGAGACACGGTTGCCGGATCTATACAGTTTGATTTGACGGGATGATAAAATATTAGGGAGGGTCGGACTTTTTTAGTTTGACGGTACGATAAAATATTAGGGAGGATCGGACTTTATACGATAAATAATATTCTATGAATATAAATTAATATTTTTTATTCGTTTTGATTTGAGAGTGCACGTGCGCATGTGCTCCTGTGGAAGAACCGCCACTGGTACTCTATTTCTAAAATAAAATTAGTCATTTCTTGGAAAAGGGGAGACATAAATATTTTTTAAATCATTTTCCCAAATATATAGTGTGGTCTATTTGAGAAACACTGTAAAATGTTGGTAGTTTAAATAGCCTCGTAGATGGGGTTATTTAGGAAACTTAAAATGTTAAAATAAATATGTATTCGGCTCTTCATGAATGGGGGTTAATAGGGAAATTAGGAACCAACCATCTTACGAATGAAACTTTCTTTTATTTATACAACTTATGATGAGAAATAACTCGAAAACTTTGAACAAGAACAATGTAGGTAATACATGTGCTTTTTGCTGCTTTTTATATTTATCAGCCTCAATTGTATGTCCCAAGTAACTGCACTCAGAGAAAACTATGCAAAAACTAAACACTTAATTATTTTGTGTTGCAAATACAAACCAAGAATATGAAGTTATGTATCAATTTATCCTTAATTGAGTACTTACCTCCAAATGGGCACAATTTCTCATACAGGCAACTTTCAGTAAATTTGTATTCAAAAATAAATACAGTGAAACGATAACGGACACCTCTAATACGCGGACATCTCTATTAAGCGGACATTTTTTCATAGTCCGGAACTAGGTGTATAAAATTCCATAAAAATCAACCTCTCTTGGGCGGACTCTCCTTTGAGCGGACGCGGACAGGCTGTTTTTATACAAAGAGTGCGAAAACCACCCTTTAAACGGACAAACAAATTTTTAAAGTATTTGGGAGACGAATAAGTACGGTGCAAAAACTCTGAAGACAGACCGGCAACCAATCTTCGCCGAATGAAAGTATGTGTGATTCCCCGACAGCAGTCCGCCGTTTATTTGTGAGTTGTAAGGTTCAAATCGTAAACAATGGCACAAAAACGTCGCGTTGTGAGTCTGAAAGAGAAAATTGATGTTGTAGAAGTTTGTAATTTGATAACAATGTGCTATTATAAGATGATAGTGACCCCATTCCTACCGATTATGTAGTTAAAACTGAAACCACATCACTATCTGACGACTCTGATGAAGAAGTTGAATGCAGTAATCAAACAAATGTCACCAATTATCAACAAGCCATTAGTATGGTAAAGAAATAATAAGAGTATGCAAAGAATAGAGGTGGCTCTATATTTCTACACGGGAATTGTTATCAGATTTGGAATTACATTTTCTAGATTGCAAGTATAAAACGCAAACACGTCAAACCACGTTAATAGATTTTTTTAGTACTACATCCTAAAACTAGTGTATTTTTGTTATGTTATGTTTATTTGTACATACATATCCATAGTACTAATTTTGCATTTACATATTACCTAATAACAAATTTCCCAAGGGCGGACACCTCTATTAGGCGAACACATTTAGATGGTCCCGTAAGTGTCCGCCTAAGGGAGGTTTCACTGTATTTTCAAAAACATCTGTTAACTTTTTAACACGTTTCGTATTGTATCTAATTATAGGAATTATATGTATATTATGTCCGCGCAAAAAATCATCGTCACAAATATCTTGGTCTATTTTTGTATAGCATCGAATTTTTATTAATTTAACGCCGGTCACATGACTAATTTTCCTATACTCAATCATATAACGTAAATATTTGGAACTCAGTTATTTTAATCAATCACTACAAACATTTTCCTATTATTTATAACAGTCCGGGCTTATATTGGCTTAATGTTTTGGAATGTTCCTTATAGAATATTAAAATAGTAGGAATCACTCATATTTTTGATCTACCTAAGGTGTAAACGAAATCAAAATATAATTTTTCCTTAATAATATCTATGTTGCCAATATCCTAAAACAGTAAAAATAAAACTATGGCTACTGTGGCAACAAAAATACAGGGTGTTATGGAAATGACGTATTATATTTAAACCGGCAATTCCTGAGATGAAAACAAATTGAAAAAAAATATCCAAAAATGCCGCTTTAATTTAATATGCCCTCTACATGACTTTATGTCAAACCAAAAATTACCACGTGGTGCCCCTGTCCGGAAGGTAAACACAGCAACATATGGGAGTGAATCTTGAACAGTGTTGTCATATCTTCAAGGTAAACTCTTTAGAAAGTCAATAACCGTTTGACAGATTCCAAGTTGTTTATCAGGGTACATTATTATAAACTTTTACGTTCAGTTCAGTTCGCTAGGAAACAATCTCTGATTTATAAACTTGAACTGACTCGAACGAACCGCCGCGGAGTTTTTAAATGGTCAGGTATGTTCTCATTTGTTCAATTCGAACGACACCCGTCAGATCTGGACAACTTAAAAGTTTATACATGCCACTGACCCTTTAGAAAAAAATGCCACACCAAGTACCTAGGTAAGTTGATCAAAAACAAACTGGCACAATAAAATCACATAACACATCTAAGTACCATTCAATCTGAATTAGTATTTTAAAGTTCTACTGTGTAGACAAAAATACTCCCTTATTGTCTGAGTGGTCTGGGAAATAATGTCGGTCGATATTGAACTGCTGGGCTGGGGCACTGCCGTCGCGAAAATAATAAATAACTTAATAATTTAAACGCGGGTTTAAGTGTTAACACACAAATCTGCTTGAAAATTGGTAAAAACAGTAGGAAACCCTTAGAAGGAAACCGATAACGCGTGTGAAAGTCAGCCGGCTTCCATAAATAGCTGATTATGGACAATAACGGGTTGCCTGTTCTTTTGCCGGCTGGGGTTAATATTTAAAAATACATCGTTGCCACTTTCGATGTTTTATAAACAAATTGCGGAATTTCCTTCTATAATATTACTTTCCTGTATAATTATAGTCTCGGAAATGGCAACCGCGCTATCTCAAGTTAGTTCTCTGAATGTGCACAAAGAAAGCACCATGGGCGAGCCCATTTATTTCAAAGGGTAGTTCCTGTCAACATGACCTGACCGGCGGATTTAGGGGTGAATTACCCCACTTTTTAAACGTTCGATTTAAAAAGAAAAAATTATGTAGCGCTTCTCTAGGACACCCCAGGAGTCACCCATTTAAATATAATACGTCATTTCCATTACACCCTGTATATTAACTGTGACCGGTGTTACAATAATTAAATAGGCCCATCGGTAATTGAAGTTAAATTTTAAACATCACAACTATTGGAACTTAAACTGCTTTAATGCGGAAATAATTAACAATTTAAACTTACTTTTATATTATTTTTTATTTTAAAACCTATTTTTTTGGTGTACAGCCTCTTTTTCTTCCTATTTCTTTTTAATTTTGTTTTTAACAGATTATATTTGCTTGAAATTAGGCATTTTTACGAATTTACGGTGCCTTCGGAGTGTTGTAAAGATGCAGAAATAAAAAAAACATTGTTTATAGGTTCGGATAACAAAAGTTGTATCGCCCGTCACATATTTATAGTTATTTATACCATTGCTTGAACCGGTCGCCGCATTCTCCTTGATCGTTTTTTAGCGAATGGTTACGAACGCGTCCGATCGTGAACGTTCAGGTTTAGAAGCCAGTGGTGGTGTGCCGGTGTGGCAAGGAAAAAAATGTGAACATGGACGAGGTTGCCAGATTACAGTCCCAAAGGGTTGGTGCATTTAATTTTTAGGTCAGATATACAGGGTGCCCCAAGTAAAGTGGCCTATTAGAAGTATCTCGAGAACTAAATGAGATTTTATTTTGAAAATTTGGTTGTGGCTATAAGAGATGGTTTTCTACGTTTCTAAAATATTTTCGATGGTACGGTGTTGCCGGATCATACCGAAAGTGATAGCAACTTCGAAATTTTAAAAAAGTAGGTACCCTATATATAATATTTTTTTGGAATCTAGGTAAAAATCTAGAGCAGTTTTCTGTATAATAATATACCTATCTTTAAGAGTTTTTGAATTATAAATAATTTTGTGATTTATCGGGACCTTGATAAGACCATCGAAATTTTATAATTTTGAACAGTATTTAATTGGTTTTATACAGGGCGTCTCCATAACAATATTTCTGAGGCAGATGAATTATTGCAAAAATCTTATTTTTTTTAAATGGAACACCCTGTATTTGATATGTTTTGCTAATGGAGGATCGAATTTTCTATCTAATGATATTAAGTGTTCCTATATCTATCTTCAGTATTTTCGGACTTATAGCGAAATTTAAAAATTATCTTATAAAAATATATTTTTTGATAGTTGGCTGTGCATTCATAGAAACAAAATAATGAAAAATCCCTGTGACATTATGTCTGTGTTGTTTTAATAAAAATGGCTAATTCACATTATTCAAGCTTAGATATTTTAAGTTTATTTTATATGCATGGGGAGTCTGGTAGAGTTTTATCTAGAACTTGCAAATTTTTCATCCTGATGCAGCTTCTATGACTACAAAAAAGTTGATTGGCCGAGCCGGTCCATGGAAATGGCCCCAAAGTCTCCGGATCTTACCCCAATAGATTTATATCTATGGGGTAGGATTAAAGAAATAGTATACAATACAGTCGTCACAACAAGGGAAGATTTAGAAAATCGAGTACGAACAGCTTTGTGGTCTCTAGAAGGGAAAGAAATGAAAAAGGTGACAAATGAACATGCTATAACCACAATTTATGAATGATTAAGAGCCAACCATTTTAAACAATTTAGTTATTAGTTATTTTATTGATGTTGTTGCGTAATTTTCATTTTGTTTATTTATTTATTAATAAATTCCTTATTGGTTAACCATTTTTTTACAACAACACAGACATAACGTTACATGGATTTTTCATTATTTTGTTTCTATGAATCCATTCCCAACTATCAAAAAATATATTTTTATAAGATAATTTTTAAATTTCGCTATAACTCCGAAAATACTGAAGATAGGTAGGTATAGGAACACTTAATATCATTAGATAGAAAACTCGATCCTCCATTAGCAAAACATATCAAAAAAAGAAGATTGTTGCAATAAGTCATCTGCCTCAGAAATATTGTTATGGTGACGCCCTGTATAAAGCTAATTAAATACTGGTCAAAATTATAAAATTTCGATGGTCCTGTGAAACTATTGTGAAAATTTCAGCTTTCTAGCTGTAACCGCTAAAAAGATACGATTTTCTTATCAAGTCCCGATAAGGCGTTAAAAAATCACAAAATGATTTATAATTCAAAAACTCTTAAAGATAGGTATATGATATTATACAGAAAACTGTTCTAGATTTTTACCTAGATTCAAAACAAAATATAATATATAGGGTACTTCATTTAAAATTCCGAAGTTGCTACCACTTTCGGTATGATCCGGCAACACCGCACCATCGAAATTATTTTATAAACGTAGAAAACCATCTCTTATAGCCACAGCCAAATTTTCAAAATAAAATCTCATTTAGTTCTCGAGATACTTCTAATAGGTCACTTTATTTGGGGCACCCTGTATAGATTTCTTAAATTATGGCAAGTTATAAAACATCAATCATTGGTTAAATGTCGATAATTGGTTGTTTTATCCTAACGGATATTGATTTTAGTCACATTTCCCGAGCAAACCCCATTATGCGGTACGTCAAGAAAGCAGAATCCTTTACCGAAAATTAAATCCCTGAAAGATTAATAGTACATTATACACCTAGGGACTAAAGTGGTATTTTAAATCCCGAGACAAAAAGTTTATAGCCCGACCAACGGGAGGGCTATAATTTGTCAAGGGATTTAAAAACACTTTGGTCCTGAGGTGCATATACTATTTTATGTACTTTAGGATAGGTAGGTAAAACGTTAAAAAAAATTAAATGCCATCATCGAAGCGGCTGATGTTGTTACCATATCAACGACCAAATGACAAGTTATGACAAGTAACTAAGTAAAACAAAAGTCACTCGATAAATATTAGTCAAACACGCTACATCCACTGAAAGACACGTTTATCGCGAAGGAACAAATCGAAAAGGCAGCTCAAGAGGCTGTAGGCCAATTATTACCAAGAAAATCTGGAGAACAATATAAAAAACAGTTATCTGAGTTTATCAAATGGTACAAAGAACGGAACGTAGAAGAATTTACAGAAGAAAAGGTACTTTTAGCATATTTCTTAGAAAAGTCAAAAAAGCTTAAAGCATCGTCGCTGTGGAGTGTATATTCGATGATAAAGGCCACAATTGCAATAGAAGTTATTTTTTATAGTTTAATATATTTCTAAACACGTTACACTTTTGTTGCATCCATGTCATGTTATATTTTCTAATAAAATTATTGAAAATAAATTTCGAAATTTATATTTTTTTGCAAAGAAATTTACTTTAAATTCCTAGGGATTTAAAGTACCACTTTTTTCCCTGAAAATGGGGATTTAAAGGGTATTTTAAATCCCTAAAGTACATAAATATTTTTTTTAACCCCTTAGGGACCAAATGTTTTTTAATTCCTCGTTTTGAGGGTTTAAATCTAGAAACTTCTTGCTTTTTAGAAATCTTTGTTTGTTTTATTTTTATTTTGTTAACGGTAGATATGATTTCTATTTAGTGTATTTAGTAAAGCCAAATAAACTGATATTTAACTTTTCATGTTAATTTTTTTGGAATTAATCCGGGGATTATATACTCTATATCCCCAAAAACCCGGGTTGGAACAATTCTTCGGGACTGACACCCCTCGCTGCTACTTATTAAATCACAGGTGGCATCGCGCCGTGTGAAAGACAAGGTGTATACTATACACTACTGCCAACGGCTTGCTTAACAGGGCGGCGAGTCTACTGTGGACGTCCTCAACCGTGTACGTTTATTTGGAGTGCAAACAATATGTAAACGGTTCAATATACTACTTACGCGGTAAGATTAGTCCTACAAAAAAACGGTACCATGTGAAGCCAGCTAGTCTTATATGTTCCTGAAATACTTGTGATTTATAAGTAAAAAAAAAATTGTGATAACATAAGTACAATTTCCTATAATTACGATAATGTAAAAAGATGGAAAATTCAATATTACCTACATATGAACAAAATTCGAAGATCATGAAACAGCTTTGCCAATATTGACAACCAATTAATTATATAACGTAGATAAGATAGGAAGATAAAATTACTTATAAAAATATTTATCCTTGACATTTATGCAGGTACTTAAGCACAAAGGTGGCTCCTGGCATCTAGCCACAGGCTTACCTGCGGCCTCAGCTGAGCTCTTAAAAAGTTTTTGTTCAAAACCAATTCGACATTACCGCCATATTAGTTTTATTCGCGTTAAACAGCCATTACGAAATGAGAGGATTTTATAGATGCTCATCACCGCAACAACGTTTAACATACGTGTAACCGGTCGATACCACTTCGTTGCCGGCTTGACCACATATTAAAGTCAAGTATATTGCCTCTCTAATGTTAAATTTTTGCCCTTACAGGGAGCGTAGGATTGTTTCAGTGATCATGCACAGTTCGAAACAGTTGGCATTCAAGTGAATATTGGACAGGACCGGAGTCAAAATTAAAAGCTTAACGGCAGTAGAAATGAGTTTATTCTAAGCTTAAACTATACACTAAAGCTCTATATCGCACACTAAACATATCAAAGTCAAATTGAAAATACACTTTATTGTTTAAAAGAAGATATTCCTATAAACAAAGCTGTAAGTCCTAAACATATTATAGTACGAAAATCAGTATAAAAAAGCAAAAATTTATACATAATAATAATAAATACAATATTACATACAATACCAAATACACATAATATATCACTCCCAAAAGCCAATTAAAATTATTTATCTACTGAGTAGTAAGCCCTCGAAAGTAGTAAAGATTTTACTTCTTTTCTAAATTTTTGTAACTATTAATTTGGCGAATATTAAATGGGAACTCATTAAATATTTTCTTACTGTTGTACATAATAGAATTATTAATTTAAGTAGAAATAGGTATAGGCAGATCTACATTGCATGTTTGGGATGTATTGTATGATGAAACTGAATTTATTGCATTTTGGAATTTTTGTAGACAATACAAGACGTCTCCAACAAAAATAAACATGGCAGTGTTTAATTTTTATTTAATAAAAATAGGGGCTTACTTGAGTCTCTAAAATTGGCGTTATACATATATTTTATGGCTCGTTTTTGCAAAAGGGTATACCATATCTCAGATGAGATTCTATTAGTGAATAGTAAGCATTTTTAACAGTTTGCATATCTAAACAATCTGCCATTACCCTAATTGCAAAACAATCAGATACCAGTTTTTTAGCCAAGTAATTTATATAGACCTCAAATTTTAACTTATTATCTATATATCCCTCAAAATTTGGTTACGGTTTCACCGCTTACAACCTGATTCCCTACACTAATGTCATTTAAAGAACACTTAAAGTAATTATATTTGTTTTAGAAATATTAAGTGCTAAGAGATTTGCGTCAGTCCATTCTTTTACTTTAGCGAGATCATTGTGGATATGGACCTCGAGTTCCTTTGTATTTTTACTCTTAAAATTATGATAGAATCGTCCGCAAAAAGCGTAAATTTAAACCCCTTATATCAACATAGGTCAGATCAATAATATAAATTAGGAAAATCTAAGGTCTTTGGACATATCCCTGTGGCACTCCAGATCGAATTTCCAATTATCCAGAACAACGGTTATTAAAATGTACCTTCTGAAAACGCGCTGTTAAGTAAAAATTAAACCATTCCAGAGATCTCCCCTTACCCCATCCTTCTCCAGCTTCCACAGCAGTATCCCATGATTGACACAGTCGAATGCATTTGACAAATCACAGAACACCACTGCAGTCAGCTCTCCATCATTGATACCCAAATACAATCCTTCGAGAAATGTAAAAATTGCATCATTTGTGCTTTTCGACTCACGAGAACCAAACTGCTCTGCGCAAAGTATGTTATGTTTGCTCCAATCTCAAAGAGCAGTCGTTATTTTACTAATTTTTCCATTATTTTAGCCAGATAGTCTGAAATTTGAAGCAGATTCGGAATTACAAAGGTACAACCTTTGCTAATTTCAAAAAAGAAGGGAAGACCCCTGATTCAAAATACGGTTAATACAATCAGCAAGTATCATCAACCCATCAAGCACTAAGGCAAATGTAGAATTATTTTCAGCAATATTTCATCCCAACCTGAGGAATTTTTATTGTGAATTTCATTAAAAATATCTTTAATTTCAAAAATGTTGGTGGAAATTTAAAAGAAAGATTCTGATACGTTAACGTTACTTGGATATTGACGAAAATCGCTCCTCGAAGCTGTATCATCACAAAATTTTCCAGCTATAGAGCAGTAAAATTCATTAATTTTGTTGCAATCTAAACTCGAAACAACAGATTTCGTATGTTTTTTTCCACTTAAAACGTTCACAATATTCCACGTCTCCTGTTGCTTGTTCAATTAAACATTCTATTCTTATAGTAAAACTGTTTAGTAGCCTCAAAGATCTTCTAAATATTCTGCGGTAATTGTTAAAGTAATTTACAAAATTATCATTGTCTAGACCAAATTTTCTAATATAATGCAAACAGCGCATATTCGTTGAAAAAATTTTCAAGCCTTTGGAAAACCATGGTTTTTTATGAGTGACTTTTGTTGTTCTTAACGGTAATGATTTATTATAAATATCTAACAATCATTTCCAGTGGTACAGCAGTGAACATTTTTCATAATTTGCTATAGTAAAAAGTCTTTTACGTTTCTTTATACACCCTCCCCTACTCAAATTGAGTGAGAATTTACACAGAACAGCTTCATGACAAACCCGCACTAACAGTACTACAGTATACATTGCTCTCGCCAATATTGGTACAAATGTAATCCAATGATGTAGATGAATTCCAGGAAATATGGGTAGGTGACTCCACATCATGATACACTTAGACTCTTTATACCATGACTCCACATGCATATTTAAGTTAGAAGAGTGCAAAAGTACCAATAATGACTGAAACGTCACTAAAAATGTTTCAAGAAAGTTCACATCGATCACTCGTCAATATAACTGATGCATGTATAGGTAGTAAGAGAAGAAGTTCCAACCTATACAAAAAATTTCTATATCACGTCTATAAATACACAAAATATAAAAGTTAAGAGTGGAACAACATACAATCGAAAATTCAAACTCCTTTTCTACAATGAAATAATCAAACTTATCAACATTTGACATATTGTAAGCCTTAAGCATTTTTGTATGAATAAGTATCATAGTGCCATCATGAACTGTTCTTGATCGTCAATCAGCCCAAGCGATACATAGTTCTCCAAAAATAAAGGTTCATTCTCCCTAAGCCAATGTTCAGTAAGGAGAATAAAATCTGGATACTGAATACCTATCATCTATAAACAAATTCAACTTTATTAGATTTTATAGATTAGATATTCAAGAACATTAAAGAGATTTTTATAAATTCAGACCTTCTAATATACATGCTATCTAACCCGGAATCTGCAATTGTTCCTGCAGGCAAAATTTTTTATCTAGGTAGTTTCCTTAACAAATACTTAAAACAGGAACAGAAAATAAGTGAACAAAGGAAATAAATAAATACCATGGAAAAATTATTATTTTTCCAGACCACCCGATGATACCTTATACAATAAGGGCGTATTTAGTCTACACAGTAGCACTTTAAAATACTATTTCAGATTGAATGGCACTACCAAGAAAAGGAAGCCCCCTCTATTGATAGGATGCAACCACCTGCAGACCGGTACCGTACTATCGGACCCGAGACAACAACAGATGACGACTTTCGCAGCTATTGCGCAAACGTATAGTATCTTTTTAATGAGAGAGCTTGTTTTTTCGACAGTTGACACCCAGATATGTCAGGTCGGACAGCCGACCAACCAACAAGTTTCAAGATTCCTCAGATTTGGAGGGTCCGGAGCCGCTTCTTTAGATATTTTTCGGAAGTATTAAGTGCTGTGCTGACCCTTATTTTTTATTGACTATTTTGTTATTGGTATTATTACAAAATTGGCGATAAAAAAAATTAATTTTATACAAAATATTTGAGATTATAAACTTTTGCTATTATGTTTTAGACTTTAATTTATGGATCATTGAGAAGTTTTGATTTTCAAAAGTCCAGATCAACGGGAGATCTTCTAGCCTATGTCACCAATCGCAATCGAACATAATGGAGAATCTCCGGCTATTGGACTGGATATTTCTAAAGCCCTTTATCGTGTTTGGCATGAGGGGCTTCTAAGTAAACTGCGATCTGATGGTATGCTACGTCGATTTTGGGCATTGTTGTCTCTCTTTCTTAAGGACCACTTTCTGCAAGTGGCGATTGACGGATTTCTCTCAGATTCCTTCACTATCAATGCCGGTATTCCTAAAGGGTACATATTGTCTCCCACCCTCTTCTTACTCTATATTAACGACCTTCTAGTGAAAACTAAGGACGCACGTCGACGCATATCTTCGCAAACAGCATGAAGTACCATGGCTCAACAAAGACCTGGAAGAAATTTTGGCTTGGGGTGACAGTAACCAAGTCGAATTTAACGTTAAGAAAACCCAGGCAGCAGTTTTCTATAAAAAGGTTAACATTACAGAACCGGATATATTCATGACAGGACACGCCATTCCACTGGCTTCATCTATTAATTTGATGGGCGTCAATCTGGGAGGGAATATCTCTTGGCATAACCACGTTGTGGCAATCGCCAAGATAGCTTCGCAGAAACTTGGTGTACTCATCCGGACCAAAAAGTTGTACACACCTCAACAACTTTTGACATTATACAAAGCCCAGATTCAACCATCACTAGAGTTCTGCATCCAAACATACTCTTCGGCTACTTGATTCCATCGAGCCATTCGTCTGATCGGAGACCACGAGCTGTCAAAGGGCCTCGACAGCCTGGAACATCGAAGACAGGTTCGTGATTTTACTCTCTATTACCTACAGATATTTACATGGAAAATGCTCGGCTGATCTTGCCCTATTAATTCCGCCCAGAGCGGTGAATAGCAGAACTACACGACGAACCACTGCTGCCCATCCATATGTGGTTACGCTTAGTACTCCTCGAACTTCATTATTTAAGAATTCTTTCATGTGGAGGACGTCCTATAATAAATTTGCTATGTTCGGGTTTGTTCAGCTTCCTGGTTTTATTTTGATGTTTTGTTAGTCAAACCCATTAGTTCTATGTTTGTACTAGTTTAAAGAATGTGTTTTTAATTTTTGGTAATAACGTTTTGAGCAAAACCAAATAAATTCAGTCATTTCGAACAAAATCCAATAAATCCATTTTTGTTTTTGTTATATTTTTGTATAATTATCATTTTTTTTTCAATATTGGACCTTATTTTATTCCCAATAATGTTTATGAACAAACCCGAGCAAACGAAAAAGCTAATCTAGTATTTTCTGAGCTACAATAGCAATATTATACTGTTCCGTTCTGTTGATGATAAATCTAGCACATCCGAAATTCAGGGAATATTTTAAGAACCTTAAGACAATTTTATTGTGGAATTAGACAAAACACATATTTTAGCTCCAAATGCTTTAAATAGGCACGAGCCGCCACTGACCATGTATTGGTATATAAGCAATGAGATAATCGAGACATTTATTATTAAAGTCTAAAAATGTTTCCACCACCACCACCTCCCGGTAAGTTCATAAATGCTTACAATTAGTAATAATGTATAGGAACTTACATACTTTTGGCCAGTTGTAATAGAAACGCATGCGAGTCGGACATGAATGATAAGTATTCCGTACCAAGCTCTGCTGATACATATTTTTAGTTATCATTATACCTACTCGTCAGTATCTTATGACATTACAAAGCTAATAGCATATTTTTTGGTTGATAAAAAAAGTCAAAAACTTTAAATAACTGTATTACTTATAATTTACAGTTCATGATCCAATATAAAAATGCCAAATTCGAAGATTTTGTGTTTGGTGAAATAGAATTAATATACTACCCAAGTAAAGTGGCCTATTAGAAGTATCTCGAGAACTAAATGAGATTTTATTTTGAAAATTTTGCTGTAGCTATAAGTGATGGTTTTCTACGTTTATAAAATATTTCGGATGGTGCGGTGTTGCCGGATCATACCGAAAGTGGTAGCAACTTCAGAATTTTAAATGAATTACCCTATATATTATATTTTTTTGGAATCTAAGTAAAAATCTAGAACAGTTTTCTGTATAAAATTTCATATACCTATCTTTAAGAGTTTTTGTATTATAAATAATTTTGTGATTTTTTAACGCCGTATCGGGACCTGAACAGAAAATCATATCTTTTTAGCGGTTAAAGCTAGAAAGCTGAAATTTTGACAATAGTTTCACAAGACCCTGGAAATTTTATAATTTTGAACAGTATTTAATTAGTTTTATACAGGTCGTCTACATAACAATATTTCTGAGAGAGAGCGAGAGGAATTATTGCAAAAATCATATTTTTTTTAAATGAGACATCCTATCTAAAATAATATTAAGTGTTCCTATACCTATCTTCAATATTTACGGACTTATAGCGAAATTTAAAATTATCTTATAGAAATATATTTTTTGGTAGTTGGTTGTGGAATGGATTCATAGAAACAAAATAATGAAAAATCCATCCATCCGTTATGTCTGTGTTATTGTAATAAAAATGGCTAATTCACATTATCAGAGCTTAGATATTTTAAGTTTATTTTATATTCATGAGGAGTGTGGTAGAGTTTTATCTAGAGCAGCAAATTTAATTAACTTCATCCTGATGCAGCTCCTATGACTCCCAAAAACTTAATTGGCCGAGGAGGTCCATGGAAATGGCTCCAAGGTCTCCGGATCTTAACCCCTAGATTTTTATCTATGGGGTAGGATTAAAGAAATAGTATACAAGACACCCGTCACAATAAGGGAAGATTTAGAAAATCGAGTAAGAACAGCTCTGGGGTCTCTAGAAGGGGAAGAAATGAAAAAGGTGACAAATGAACATGTTAATGAATGTTTAAGAGCCAACAATTTAGTTATTAGTTGTTTTATTAATAAATTGCTTATTTGCTAACTATTTTTTTTACAACAACACCGACATAACGTCAAATGGATTTTTCATTATTTTGTTTCTAAGAAAAATATATTTTTATAAGATAATTTTTAATTTTTAAAGTTAGAAAATATTGAAGATAGGTATAGGAATACAATATCATTAGATAGAAAATTCGATCCTCCATTAGCAAAACATATCAAATATAGGGTGTCCCATTTAAAAATAAGAAGATTTTTGCAATAATTCGTCTCCCTCAGAAATCGTGTTCCATATATTTAAAATTAAAAATGTAAATCAAGGTTAGGTAAATAAAGGTTGGAATTGGAAATGGTATCACCCGGAGCGACTACCCATGAATCCTTAATTATTCTACTAAAAGAGGAGCAAACGCAATAATGTTTTAAAAATAATAACCTATCCACATAGCAAAAATATATGAGGAGTAGAGAATCCAATCCCGCACCCAAACTTTAATCCCGCAAACCTGCGGGATTGAGCCCCTCGATCCCTCGGATCCGCGAGATTTGCGGAATAAGAAACAATGAACTGCGGAATTTTTGTTCGACACGTCGGGGATTCCCCGCTATGCTGGGCTATTTGAATATAATACATGAAATTTAAACAGCAATCACAAAAATGAGTGTCAGTGTAGTTTACAAAGATAATAAAGGTTCAAGTTTAGTTTGGAATTATTTTTTAAAGTCTGAAGATGGTCTTACAGCTAAATGTAAGTTATGCCCTAGCATTATCAAAATCTCTACTCCACCAATAGTCTTCACACCCACTTACAAGCAAAGTATAATATTAATTTGAAAGTCGAATGCAGCAGCGGTAGTGTTGATATTAATAAAATAACACAGGAAATGAAAGCTAGTACCAGCAGTTCGAGTAGTTCTATTGCTAAGCGCTCAGATGTTAGTGGTTCTTCTGTGCTACCTAAGAAATTTAAAATTACAGATTTTTTTTCCTCAAATTTCCACAAATCACTTTTTGTTTAAAATTTATTCCCATGGGGTTGACTTGTTGTAACACCATTAGAAATACATTTGCCATAATCGGCCTTATTGTGTTAAAATAATAAAGGCCATTTTCGCATATCATCGTTAAAACAGCATGGATGATATGGGACTATCGAGAAATTGCTTTTTGCTGGATTTTCTCAAATCACATCTCATACAGACCTATTATTTAAAATGTGATTCCGTGAAGTTGCCAGGTCGTTACTTGGTACTTGACCGTGTCCTCTGAATCTTGAACTTTAAACCGTGAAATGAAAATGAGTAGTAATATTCGAAAGACTAGCGAGCTCTGGGCATTGTTCAAAGAAACAGGCTAAGTAATATGAAAACTCAAACGATTAACGATTCTATTCTTAAATGATGATATACCATATGCACAAAATGCGCATGAACAAATAGTTTGTTGTAAGGTACACAGTGTTTAGTTCATCATAGTTTCTTTAAAAGGCATAATTCTACTTTAATCTAGGTAGAAATAACGTTTTCTTTTGTTTGTTTCAATGTTGTGTAAGTTGTTACACGTTATTACAGTTCTTTTAGTATTAAAGTAGTATATTATTTACTATCTATATTATCTAGTTAATATCTCGCTTAGCAGTGATAAAAATTTATAAACCGTGATCACGTCACGGTTTAATTTCACTGATAACAAAAAATAACAATCACGTTTCACAACGTGATTGAAAAATCACGATATCGCTCAACACTAATTGTAACGGATTGATGCTGGATATGCTGCTCACAGCCACGTAATATGCAAGGTGTAGATAAAAATTTGGTCAAGTCTAAAAAATACACTGACGAACATTTTAAAATCTTCTTTTCTTCCCTGGAATGATTTTGGCTGGATTTTATATATTTTGGCCTGCTGAATCCGGATGTGGCCTCAGATTTTCGATATCAGCCTCCAATGATAAGGGAGGGATATATGCTTTGAACAATTAAAAACCTATAATATATTTTATTAACAGTTAGCTTAGGTACATTATAAACATTTATAAATAATTTAAAATTTAATATTTACTTCCCTAACGTCTTTCTTTTATAAGAACTCCTGGATGTGTCTCGTATTAGGGTCCAGCAATAGTCGGCTAACATATTCGGGCTCCACTTTCCTGTACACCTTTTCTCTATGGAGGCAATATCTTGGTGAAATCGTTCTCCATGCTCATCTGATACTGCTCCTAAATTTTCAGGAAAAAAGTCCAAATGAGAATGGAGAAAGTGAAGTTTTAGTGACATGTTGCATTCTAAAATATGATAGGCCGTGAGTAGTTCTTCCACGAGTTCACGATAATTTTCTGATTTATTATTTCCAAGAAAATTGTTGCAAACACTTTCAAATGCATTCCATGCCCGCCTTTGTTCTTTCCTTCTTTAATTTTGGCCTCACTGATACGTGGAAATTTGTCTTTTAAATACTTGAAAGCATTTCCTTCTCTATCCAGTGCTTTAACAAAATTTTTGATCAGACCCAGCTTAATGTGAAGTGGAGGTAAATATATTTTTTCTTTCTGAACTAATGGTTCTCGGGTCAAATTTTTAACGCCAACTTGTATTGTGTCACGTGGAGGCCAAACCTTAATTTTATAATGTTTGTCTCTTGCACGGCTGTCCCATTCACACAAAAAGCAAATGCAAAAGCAAAAAAAAACAGTATTTTGTATAGCCTGCTTGCAGTCCTGTCAGTAACGCCACCACTTTTAAATCTGCACATATGTTCCATTTGTGATCTTCGTACTTTACACATCTTAGTAACATCTTAAAAGAGGTCATTTAATTCACCTTGAGTGATTAAATGAGGTGTATCAGGCAAATCATGAGAACTAGGGATGTAGCTTGGTCCGGCTTCTGGTGAAATAATTCCGGAGTCTGATTCGGAATCAAGCGTGTAACTCTCAGGTGGCTGGGGAATGGGTAATGAGTTGTCATGGGGCACTGGTCGCATTGCAGAAGGAATATTGGGGTACTGAATGCTACGTTTGGTTTTGCTAGTAATTCCTTTAATATTCGTCATGCAAAAATAACAATCATCTACGTGATTACGAGGTTCCCTCCAAACCATTGGAACTGCGAATGGCATAGATTTATGAGTATCTTTCAGCCATCCAGTAAATGTTCTCGAGCACGAACTGCAACATATTTTTTGGGCCCAGGACCTATCTTCATCGCCAACTTTGCATTCAAAGTACAGTTCATAAGCCTTTTTTACTAATGAAGATATCGGCTTTTGGTACGCTTTCGCGGTAACTTCGCCACAAATATAACAGAAGGTATCGGCTTTATTAACGTAAACACGCATCGACATTTTTGGTACCGTTTTACCACGCACGTAGATCTAAGCGAAAATATTAATAGATGTTTACTAAATGATTATATAGTAACGACTAAAGGGATATTTCAAGCATAGATCCAAATAAGCTGCAAATAACAATGGGGTGACCGTTTATTACCTATTAATGGGCCTATTCGACCCTTCCAAGAAATCTGAGGCCAATATAAACATTTGATGGTCAGTTGTATATTAGTTTAAGTCCAAATGTTACAAAATACACGATATTTTTATAAAGAGGATTTTTGTGTTGATTAGTGATATCTTAGCAGTGGAAGTAATGATTTGGCTTAAATTTTGTGATCATGATACAGCTAAATTCATTTTAAAAAATATGTAAATTAAGTGATAGACGTATTTTCTACTTGCATTGTCTTTATTTATTTAATGTCACAACGTTTCAACTGGTAAACATATCCAGTCGTCTTCAGGTGAATACTGCTATATTTCACCTAAAGGATGACTGGAGATCTTTGTATTTGAAACGTTGTTAAATAAATGATGGTCCAAAACAAGACTATTTGCGTCATCAGTAATTTTATATATATTTTTTAATTTATTTAACTCTATCTTAATCTCAAAATTTAAGCCAAATCATATACTTCCATTGCTAAGATATTTAGACATGACCAAATTTTTACTATATACATACCTTGCATATTACTGATATATTCGCCTGATTTCACCATCTATCACTCATGTTACAGTATTGTCTCGAAACCTTCAAACAAACAAGATCTATACAAAATAGTTTCACACAACATACCTTTTGTTGGACCTGACAAACATCTCAATGGTACACCCTGAAATTTTTTTAGGTTCGTATACAAAATTTTTACATTACAAGTCATTTTTCGCTTTTGTTTGGTGACAAACATATTTGGAAAAATGCTGTGAGAGCAATAGAAAATTATTCAATTCATATGGAATACTATAGGATTTTTGGAAAAGTCTCTAGAGCTTTTATTTTTTGACAATAGAAAGGACAGTCTTATACTATACTGCTCTTTATTATTTAGAAATGATATTGTTATATTATAAGGAGGTCAGCTCTTCATATGCATCAGCAGACCTAAAACAAAAAATTTTTTATAACCCGACATAATCTAATATTTCCAAATTACATGATGTATCTCACCGTACAACCATAAATACTGTTGTAATTTTTACTTACTTGTTCAGTTTCTTTCATTTATTTACAATCCTCTCTCTTTTAAATATATAAAATGAAACAAAAGTTTACTTTGTTATTTGTCACTATATTAAAAGCGATTTGGAGGTTACGGCCGTTTCGTAGTACAACTACATCTTCAAGACGCTCACACGAGAATGATCCCAAACTAACCTAATATAGGTAGTAGTAAAAATTTTAGGTAGTAGTAAATAATAAAAACTATTAATTTGGTATAATAAATAATGTTTGGCACAGTAATGTGATAAACTTAAATTAACGACAAACGGGTCAGTATTCAGAGAATCCACATGCCAGATGGGATTTTTACAATAGTTTTAATAGCGGGGAGCTGCCGAGATCTAACTGCGTATTTAAAAGGTTAATATTACTGTCTTTTTATGTTTATACATTTCAATGTTTTCTAGTAAATTCAATTTATGGCCTTCCTGTTCAGTGTGTAAGATTTGTCGGTTACTTATATTTGAAAATGTGTGGTTTGTATCTAAAAAGTGATTCGCAAAATTAGATGATCTTTTATTAAGTCTAAAGCATGCATTGTGTTCTTTAATCTCGTTTCAAAATTTCGTCCCGTTTGTCATATATAGCAGCATATATATTGCTCAAATATTGTTAAGTCAATGTCACCATCTCTAATTAAAGAAAGAATTTCCAACCCTATCTTATACATTACTACATGATTCCTCAAATTTTTTAATTACTCCAAATTTCTTCATGCTGTGATAATTTGGCACTAATGATGTCTAGCTTATGTAAAGTGTTTGAAAATCTCTTTAGTACTTACCTATATTTTCTTTTTGTTTGGCATATTGTTAGTTCTAGATCCCCATAGAGGCCCTCCTTATCTTGGTTGCCCTGTATATGAACCTGTATAGGGGGGGGGGCCCCAATGCTTCCCCCCCCCCCCTGTTTACGCTACTGATAGTGACAAGAAGTGTAAACCTAATTATAAAGGTGATTACGGGTATTATTTTTATTTAACCTGAATTAAAAATATACACAACTGTACTCCTGATTTCATCTAGTTTGTGGACAGAATTTTCTTTATATCTTTTTATTCTCACTATTTCCTTTAAAAAGTTTTCTTTAAAATCAATACGAGGTTTTTTCTAAAGGCCACAAGTAAAATGGAAACCGAATTATGTTGAGTTTTATTCTAGGCCCACTTGGTCCACCAGGACCACTAGGCCCACCAGGTCCAATTGGCCCACCAGGTCCAATTGGCCCACCAGGTCCAATTGGCCCACCAGGTCCACCTGGTCCTCCAGGACCACCAGGTCCACCTGGTCCTCCAGGACCACCAGGTCCATCAGGCCCAGCAGGTCCACCAGGCCCTATAGGCTCACCAGGTCCACCAGGCCCTGCAGGCCCACCAGGTCCAACTGGATTTCCAGGCTCGCTTGGCCCCCAAGGTTCGCCTGGTCCACCAGGCTCAACTGGGCCAACAGGCTCGACTGGCCCACAAGGCTCAACTGGTCCACCAGGCTCAACTGGCCCACCAGGCTCGACTGGCCCACAAGGCCCATCTGGACTACCAGGCTCGATTGGCCCACAAGGCCCATCTGGCCCACAAGGTACATCTGGCCCACAAGGCCCATCTGGTCCACAAGGCCCATCTGGTCCACCAGGCTCACCTGGTGATTGTGGTCCACCACACCACGGCGGACCTCATGGCCCACCACATCATTGCGGACCACCTGGCCCACCACATCATGGCGGCCCTCATGGCCCACCACATCACGGCGGACATCATGGCCCACCACACCACGGCGGACCTCGTGGCCCACCTGGACACCATTGGGGAAGATGAGGATAAAGATCCTAATAAGTTTGAAACTGCGGGGGCATAATCAGGGATTTTTATAATTTAATACATTATCTATTTTGTAGTTGGCAAATATACTTTCAAGTGTTTCAATAATTTAAAAATAGAACACTTGAAATGGATTTACTATACGTGTACCTTATTCATTTTCTAATGATGATTAAAATAACAAAATTGTATTCTTTTATCGTCTTCAGTGTAGGAATACTTGACTTTTTAGAAATTTGGTTCCTTTGAAAAAGCCGAATTTTATATCGTGAGGAATAATAAAAAGTACCTAAGAAGTCATCGATTTTATTTTAGCTAATTCTATTTATTATTTTTTAATTGTCAGGTAGGTATAGCTTTTGCAGAATTATATCGTTGATCTCTTGACTGCAATAAAACCTCATTTTCCCTTCGACCATAAAATAAATAAGGAAATCCCAAATTTTAAAACCCTTTCGAGCAGAGCCGGACCAGGTATACAAATTCAATTTATGCCTGATGCATATATAAATACAAAGTGATTTTTAATAATTTTTATCTTTAGTGGTTTTCCGGCGAGTAATTTTTAGTTAGGCTTATTAGTGGTAGAATGTGGCATCCTTGGAATTGTGCTGATAGGGGGGCATCTTCAAGTGTCGAGAATGGAGACTTAAATATTTAACAGCTGTTAAACAATTTAGAGAAGAAAATCGTCCAATTATTTACCTTGACGAAACATGGTTCGATACCCATGACACTCCAAGAAAAGGTTGGGATGATTCTTCCAAAAAATGTCAAACCAAGGCACCATCAAATAAAGGCAGAAGAATCACAATATTACATGCTGGTTCAGAGAACGGGTTTGTTCCAAATTGTCTGTTGCTTTCAGCGAAAAACATAGCAGATTCTTCTTTAGATTACCATCAAGATACCGACGCACAACTTTTTGAAGATTAGTTTAAACATAAACTCCTTAAAAATATACCTGAAAATAGCGTCATTGTAATGGACAATACTAGTTATCATAGTCGGCAAGCAAAAATCATTCCCAATTCTAATAATACAAAAGCAGAAATTCAAAATTTTATGATTGAAAATGATTTATATTTTGAAGAAACTTACAAAAAACGAGAACTGCTAGAAGTATTAAAAGCTTTTAAAATAAATAAGGAATACGAGTGTGACAAACTTGCAGCAGAAAATGGACATACAGTGTTGCGTCTTCCTCCGTACTATTGTATATTCAATCCTATTAGTCGCCCATACACCAACATATAAGTTGGACCGATTTGATCCGTTCGGATTTGGCCTGCCAACTAGGCTCGGCACATACCAAATCTCTCGTCAATTTTGGGCAGGCGAGTCTAGCTCGCCGACCTAATCACCCGATTAGATTTGCCTGATTAAATCGTCTCGTTAATGGGACTTGATGCACCGTCCGCTATTACCTACCGATCTACTGATGAGTTGCGACCTGCTGATTTCATCCGTGGCCGATAAGGCACGGCCCGATGAAGCTCGGCTCGCCACATACACACAAATTTTTTTCCGCATATTTGGCTCGTGCCATATCAGATTTGTTGAGATATCCGCTGGTGTATGGCCGGCCAGCTATTGAGCTAATATGGCACCAATTAAAATCCAATATTAGGAGAAATAATATTTCTCCTACGTTAAATGCATCTGTAGTTGAATTAATTAAAAACGAAGGAAGAAAAATTTCTGCAGACAGTTGGAAAAACTGTGTACAGCATGTAATTAAGGTGGAAAATTCTTACAATTGTATGATTACAAATGTTCAACCCTTAATTATAAGTTTAAGCTTAGATGAAGATAGTGATAGTGATACAGAGTTAAATTTTATCAATACTTTCTTAGAATTTAATTAATTTCTATTGTACTTGTTATCCTAATAGTTATACTTTTAAATTATATTATTTTCAATTATCATTAATTGTTATCATTATTTTACATTTATTATAGGTACCTAAAACTAAAAATACCTATCTATTTATTTTAAATTATAAAAATATATCATGTGGTGTGGTATACATTTTCAAGCCGGCCCTGATCCCATTTATTGAGCTTTGAAGAGGTTCAGGCGTATACAATAGGGTTTAATCAGGTAGTTTATTTATGGCAGTAAGATCCTATTTCCGTATATTTGTGCTCAAGTCAGTGGCGTAACTATATGAACGGGGGCACCAGGCAATTTCTCAGAAGGGGGCCCTTACTAGGGAAATATGTTACATTATTTCACCCCACCCAAATTAAACTACAAAAGTAGGGTTATGATTTATGATAAGTAACTAATCTTCTTTCCTAGTCTAAGCACTAATCAGACAGGCGATCAGGATCAGGTGAGATTTTTACAGAGAGTGGTCACAGAACCGTACCAACCTTGGGTCCCTTGTGCATCGGCAACAAACAGTGCAAAATTAACGCCTGCGCACAAAATCGATCCCAACGTTTCGTGACGGTTCTAGAACGATACAAAGATAGGGTGTTGGAACAAACCTAATATACCTATGCATGTCCGCGATGGCTCGCAGTTATGAAATTGAGAACATAAAAAACGTAAAACTATAAAAGATAGATAACGAATATGAAAAACTGAAAAAACCAGAGATGCCGAGTGCGGGATTTGAACCTGCGACTTTCAGTTCACAAGACGTCCGCTATACCACCGAGCCTATTTATCAAAAATAATAAATAGATATTTACATTCTCCATGCGCGAGTGTTTTCATGTCATGTAGACAGGAAAACTGTCTGAAGAATTTCTTTATTTATCTGGCATCAAAGCTTCGGAGCACTTGTAAAAAAAATACGGTACATATCTCGGGCCGTCGGAGGCTTTTCCGGACCGTGCGGCCATCTCCGCATCTCGTCCGTAAAAGCCTCTTTTCGGCCCTTGATACGTAATGTACTATTAAACTATTCAAATAGAAATACCGAACCTGAAAACATGTAACTGTGAACGTTACAACCTGATAAACAAAACTGGCGTAAATCGCTGTCAAAGCACAGCCATATTTTATCGTACCGTCAAACTAAAAAAGTCCGACCCTCCCTAATATTCTATCATCCCATCAAACCAAACTGTCTAGATCCGGCAACCGTGCCTCGGTCGAGGTAAATGACGATTATGACGAGACTTGCTCGCACGTGCGATTAAGTAGTGCAGTTGCTCTGTAGTAACAGGTGGCGGGTGGCAGCGGGGAATAGCGGGGCTATGCCGATTTAACATGGAAAAGGCGCACAGTTTTTGTGTGCACCGCGCTGATATCTGTTCGTGCATTTAATTAGATATTCGAGCGTGTATGTTTTAATATTTTAATATTATATATTTATTAAGTTAAAATGAATAGTTGACGGTGGACTATTTAAGAAATAACTTTAGCTCTTTGAGTTTGGAGTAAAAAATTGAAGTGAAGAATACGGGAAGACCTAAACCCGAAATTAATTTAACGACAAAGGGTAAATCTAGGGACTTTATTAGAAAGTTTAAAAAAAAATTTTAAAAAATTTATAGAGGGTATTCCAAACTTAATAAGGCCGTTATTGATCAGTTTTCTACAATTAAGAACCGAAGAATGGATTTTACGTTTAAGCACTATTGTGTAGGGTCGATAAATGTTGTGTCTTTCGATAAATGATACTCGATATGATTTTAAACCATTTTATTTAAGGATTTAAACTAAAAAACACTGAAAATATGAATATGAAGAATGCCAACTTGTCAGTTTCGTGGCTCGATTCGTTCTCGTCATAAACAGTTAACTATTGTTCTCGTCTTGGTTGCGCCTAATAACGTAGCCCGTAGATGGCGTAGTGGTATTAGACATCATTCGGTTTTCTTGATAACTCGTAGATGGCGGTAGTATTATTGGATACCATTCGGTTTTCTTGATAGCTCGTAGATGGCTTTAGTAGTATTAGTAGTGGACTGTATAAATATTGTTACGAGGGTTGCATCCGACAGCTATACATACTAAGAAAACCTTTCTTATTTTCCAAAAGTTGTATATTCTTGTGTAAAATTAAAAAAATAAATAAAAATATGTTTTCCTAACGCATTTTCTTATTACTTTTTTCTTTCTACATTTAAAACGCCCAGAAAAATTTCACCATACTTGTGAACCCCCTCTATCATAGGTCATGAGCCGTCACTGATGGAAAATCATTATCTTCGTTACAGTTTTGTTTCCTTGACCGATTTTTTTAAATTATTGTAGGTAGTTCGTTTTTGGGTTTCGGTCACTTTGAAATGAAATTCCAATATTTGGTTAACGTTTCGGTTTAATGTACTAAACCATCGTCAGAACTCTTTGTTAATAAATAAAGAAAGGCATATAAATAAAATAGAAAAAAGCAATATTTTATGACGGTGTTAGTGACAAATTTCTTATTTTATGTTAATATTAGATTTGTATAGAGTGAAATGAAAAAATATACTGGGTTGCCCAGAAGTCCGGAATAAAATTAATATAGCCTAAACCTGTAACTTTTGGGTAAAACGCTCGGACACGTCAATTTAGTTTTATATATGCTCATATTTTGACGTTATTCGTTTGTTTTTTTTATAGACGCTTGTCAAAGATGTGACGACATCGATCTTTTTTTTAAATAGAAACATACAGCTTGTGATACATCATTTGAAAGCTAATATCTCCTACAGTATGGTCGTAAATTTTATCGCGATTATGTCAAGTTATTTCAAAATGGCGACTGTTAAAAGTTTTACAAAAATCTCTATTTAAATAAGAGGAAATGATCAATCATTGATGTTTTTTTACCTTTCAACCCTTATAAGGTATATCTTGTCCAAGAGCTTTTAAAATTTATGAGCATACTGTACGAGATATTAGCCTTCAAATAATGTATCACAAGCTGTATGTTTCTATTTAAAAAAAGGCATCAAAATGTGAGCATATATAGACCAAAATTGACGTGTCCGAGCGTTTTCCCCAAAAGGAGGATATTCCCCAAGATGCATTTAAAAATTTAATTTCCAGTATGCCGAGGTGTATGAATGCAGTGATTCGAAGTAGATTTGGGCATACACGCTATTAACGTTATAACAGACTGAAACAGTGTTTATTAGACAATCATTCCGCAATGGTAGACAATGAGCGATTGATATCGCTTATAAATAACCAGTGTTAACCTTATTTGTATGTAATCTTTTATATTTAATTTTGTAATAGTCTTATATACCTCCGAATTTAAAAATCTACTATTATCAAATATTCTGCAACAATAGACAATTAATGTTTAATAACACTTCCAGTTGTAACCATATTCTTTCATTGTAATATTTTATATTTAATTTTGTTATAAGCCTTATCTATCTTAATATTAAAAACTGTACTTGAAAACATATTTTAATTTTCAAAAGTTATATTGTGATTTAACTGATTTGTTTAAGAGAATAAAAGAGGTAGGTATTAAAAATGGAATTTTATTCCTTTTTATAAAATTTAAATATAAAAATAGTTCCTTATTATGTAATGTTTAATAAACGTAATCTTAATATTGTAATTACTTTATTAAATAATAAAGTAACTCGTTAATTTTGTTTTCATTTATCAAAGCGAGCAGAAATTATAGAGTTATACAGATAACAAATAATGTATTCGATATTGACACATCGCTTGCAATGTCAGAAAAGGTCCATAGCCTACTTGAAAACATTTAACAATTAATGTGTTGAATAATAAAGTCTATAAGAACATGTTATGCTATAAAATGGTGTATCTCCTTTAATAACAGAGATAATGAAGTAAACCAAAAAGTAGTATACTCCACAGGGTTATTCGAATTTTCGGAAAAAAACATAGAATTTTTATTACACCCAGTATAAATCGAAAATTAAATTTTTATCATAAACAGTGGAAACTATGATATTGTCAAGGAACCAATCTACAATGCAAAAAAAATCATTCAAATCGGATCATAATTTCAAAAAATAAATAGCATCAAAAATATGTCAAATTTATGATGTTGCGTTAATTTTGTCCAGGAGTTTATTAATTTTTAATAATTTTCTTCGAATGAATCCTACTTACTTATTTATAAGTACCGATATGCCGTATTATATGCTCTCCGGACGGTATTTATTCTTTATGGAAAAAATGTGATATTTTGTAATTTTTTGTTTTTCGCGTTTATAAAGTGATGTTAGCAGTAGTTATCAGTGGCGTATATAGGGGTATACAGCCCCCCCCCCCCCCCCCCCCTCCTCACTAATGTAATGTTTTAACCAATTTATTCAATGAATTCGCTAAGAAACATACAAATCTTGATTTTACTAGATGTTTGTTTTGTTCGTTGTTGTTTAAACCCTCAGTATATTTTTCTTCATTTAATAATAAAGTCAGAGCTAGTGACGCATTTAGCATTTTGTTTTTTGATCAATATTTCGCTGTTTTTTAGTTTTATTTGAAAATACCCGTTTTAGGGCATCAATAACAAAAAGTTTTAAAATTTTCGATTAAAAAATTAATTTGTGCAAATTGACAAAATTTCGTTTCTTGTTCCCATTAATTTCTTATTAAAGAAATTTCAACCCTAAACGAGTAATTAACCGCTTTTAGGAAAAAACGAAAAAGTATCGAAATATTGATCAAAAAATGAAAAGGCGAAAGCGCAACTATATTTTTTATCTAAGGCCTCCCCGAAACAAATTCCTATATACGCCACTGGTAGTCATTATCACAAGTAAAATAAAGAGAAGCGTTAAAGTAGAAATTTTGTCGATGGAATTCACACGTCGCATCATAGGAATCGCACGTTTGCCAATTACCGTGTAATTACACGCTTTACGTGTATTTTCATTGCTTTATATGTATTATGTTATTTGTATGTATATGTTATTCTTAAGGACCGCTAATCTTAAGAACCGCTCTCTGCAAGTGGCACTTGACGGATTTCTCTCAGACACATTCACCATCAATGCCGGTGTTCCTCAAGGGTCCATATTGTCTCCCACTCTCTTCTTACTCTACATTAACGACCTCCTAGTGAAAACTGAAAATCCGATATTTAGTTTTACTGACGCTAGCACACTTATTTCATCTTTCTCTTTGAATGCGCAAACATCGGCTGCCGACGCACATCTTCGCAGACAGCATGAAGTATCACGCCTCAACAAAGACCTGGAAGAAATTTTGGCTGGGGGTGACAGTAACCAAGTCCAATTTAACGCTAAAAAAACCCAGGCAGTAGTTTTCTCTAAAAAGGTTAACATTACAGAACCCGATATAGTCATGGACGGGCATGCAATCCCACTGGCTTCATCTATTAATTTACTGGGCGTCAATCTGGGAGGAAACATGTCTTGGCATAACCACGTTGTGGCCAAGATAGCTTCTCAGAAGCTTGGGGTACTCTTCCGAACTAGAAAGTTGTACACACCTCAACAACTTTTGACACTATACAAAGCCCAGATTCGACCATCAATAGAATACTGCTCTCATGTCTGGAGCTCTGCACCCAAACATACTCTTCGGCTACTGGATTCCATCGCAAGGAGGGCTATTCGTCTGATCGGAGACCACGAGCTGACGAAGAACCTCGACAGCCTAGAACATCGAAGACAGGTTGGGGATTTGACTCTCTTTTACAGATATTTTCATGGAAGGTGCTCGGCTGACCTTGCCCTCTTAATTCCGCCTAGAGCGACGAATAGAAGAAATACACGATGGACCACTGCCGCCCATCCATATGTGGTTAAGCTTAGTACTCCTCGAACTTCATTATTTAAGAATTCTTTCATCTGGAGGACTTCATCCTTGTGGAACGACCTTCCCGAGGCCGTTTTTTCCCAACGAATATAACCTCTAACGATTCAAAGCCAACGTGAATCGCTTTTTTCGCACACACACCAATCCCAGAGTGCCCCTTTTTCCTATAGTGCTTGCGTTTGATCATAAAAAAAAATTGCTTATATAGTTGGTGACCATTTTTGTTTAAATAATTTTAAATAATAATTTTGTAAAATGACCCCAGGACACTTACTTTTTACAAAATGTGAATGGTGTGTAAAAAAACTTTTTTGAAACTAGCAAAGGTTGTACCTTTGTACAAGGGAAGTGATTCCGAATCTGCTTGAAATTTCAGACTATATCTCTGTTGTTGAAACGACGACTGCAGTCTTTCTTAAACAAACATAACATTCTTTGCGCAGGCACAAATGATGAGATTTTTGCATTTCTCGAAGGATCGTATTTGGGTATCAATGATGGAGAGCTGGCTGCAGCGGTGTTCTGTGATTTGTCAAAGGCATTCGACTGTGTCAATTATGGGATACTGCTGTGGAGGCTGGAGAGGTATGGAGTAAGGGGGGAGGGGATCCTTGGAATGGTTTAATTCTTACTTAACGGCGCATTTTCAGAAGGTACATTTTAATAACCGTTGTTCTGAACAATTGGAAATTCTATCTGGGGTGCCACAAGGATCTGCCCTCGGCCCTTTGCTTTTCCTAATTTATATTAATGATCGGACCAATGTTGATATAAGGGGTAAATTTACGCTTTTTGCTGACGATTCTACCATACTTTGGAAGAGTAAAAATACAAAGGAACTCGAGGTCCATATTCACAATGATCTTGCTAAAGTAAAGGAATGGACTGATGCACATTTCTTAGCACTTAATATTTCTAAAACAAATATAATTACTTTTAAGTGTTATTTAAATGAAATTAGTGTAGGGAATCAGGTTGTAGGCAGTGAAACTGTAAACAAATTTTTGGGTGTGTATATACAGGGTGTAACTAAATAAGTGTAAAACATTTAAGGGGGTGATTCCTCATCGAAAAAAGATAGGATCTTTCATATAAAGAAACTTCATTGGAGCATCCCTTGTTAAGATACAGCCCCTTAAAGGGGGTACATAAAATTTATAAATAAACAAAACTAATTTATTAATAACAAAACATACAACATCTAGAAATCATAGTAAATGTTCAATATGTCTACCTTCAGACATTACGCATGCGTCTAGACGTCGGCGCATTGAGCCACGTATTCGCGCAAATATTCCTGGAGTCTCTCTAATTACCCTGTACGTATCGATGATGCGGTTTCTTAAGTCCTCTACATCGCGAACAGGAGTACGATAAACCAAATGCTGCAAATGGCCCCAAGTAGAGAAATCGAGAGGATTGAGATCCGGGGATCGAGCGGGCCAATTCTGAGGTCCTCCTCGACCTATCCACTGATTTGCATATGTTTCAGTTAAATGCTGATGTGCTACTTGACTAAAATGAGCGGGAGCCCCATCATGCATAAAAAACATATCCCTTCTGACGCCCGAAGGAACTTCCTCCAGCAGTACGGGATGCACTGCTCTTAAAAATTGAACGTATGCCTCACCATTTAATCGAGGAGGTAGAAAATGAGGCCCAATTAAATAATCCCCAATAACTCCGACCCACACGTTAAGAGAAAACTGTTCTTGATGGTTAGTTTCGACAATAGCGTGAGGGTTTTCATCAGCCCATATGTGGTAATTATGTACTGCTTCCTCAAGCTGTGGTGTTCTTACTTATCGATGGCGACCACAATCCTGCGTTCTTTTGTCGAATGAACCATATTCTCGTAATCGTTGATGAAGTCGGGCAAATATTCTATGTGAAGGATGCTGCCGTTGAGGATACATTTCAGCATATCTTCTAGAAGCTTCTAACCCATTCCCCTGCGACAGACCGTAAACGTAATGGATATCAGCCATTTCCTCATTTGTGTATGCCATTTTAATAACAAGTGAATTATTAAAGTAACAACAAATTAAGAACAGAACAACAATACACAATTAGTATTACTTCAATTTCAAAAATTTACAAACTGACAGCTTGATACCAATTTAATTGTCACTATCGCTAATAGCGGCCTACTGGATAAATTAGTTTCGTATTTTCGTTTTATGGCGATATGTATCTTGTTCGTAAAATAATTTTTTGCTGCGAACTGGTTTATTTTGGGCAAAAAATTCAAGAGACATTTTTTGTTTAGAATGAAACACGCTATCGGAAATAAATTTTTAGATGGTAAACAAATAATAAGACAAAAACTTACATTGGAAATAAATTTTAGGGGTTGCGTTTTCCACCCCTTACAACCATGGGGTAAACCAAATAAATTACTGGCTAAGTGTCTTTTTGGTAGTAGAAAATGTCAGGTTAATTTCAATATTGTAACTTTTTTAGTGCTTGTGAAAAAAATTGTTAAACACATTTCATGTACCCCCTTTAAGGGGCTGTATTTTAACAAGGGATGCTCCAATGAAGTTTCGTTATATGAAAGATCCTATCTTTTTTTCGATGAGGAATCACCCCCTTAAATGTTTTACACTTATTTAGTTACACCCTGTATAGATGATAAGTTGAAATTTGAGGCCCATATAAATTACTTGGCTAAAAAACTGGCATCTGATTGTTTTGCAATTAGGGTAATGGCAGATTGTTTAGACGTACACATTATTTAAAATGTTTACTATTCACTGATAGAATCTCATCTGAGATATAGTATACCCTTCTGGGGAATTTGCTCTCAGTATTTATTTAATATGTTGTCTATTCTGCAAAAACGAGCCATAAAATATATAAACACTGCCATGTTTATTTTTGTTGGAGACGTCTTTTCTGGTTCACAAAAAATTCTAAGGTGCAATTAATTCAGTTTCATTATACAATACACGCCAAACATATAATGTAGATCTGCCTAGGTATACCTGTTTCTACTCAAACTAAGAATTCTATTATATACAAGAGTAAGAAAATATTAAATCAGTTTCCATTGAATATTCGTCAAATTGATAATTTACAAAAAATTTAGGAAAGAAGTAAAATTGTTACTACTTTCGAAGGCTTGTTACTCAGTAGATAAATTTTTCCATGGTAAATTTTGATTGACTTTTGGAAGTGATATATTATGTGTATTTGGTATTGTGTGTAATATTGTATTTATTATTATTGTGTATTATATTTTTACTTTTATGTAACTTTGTATTGTACTGGTGATTCTTATCAATTTTCTTTTATGTCTCTTATTTTCGTACTATATTTAGGACTCACAGCTTTGTTTATAGGAATATCTTCTTTTAAACAATAAAGCATATTTTCACTTTGACTTTTACTTTGGTGAACCTCCTATAGTAAGCAGCTTCACCATCGAATCCATCATCGAAACATCGATCGAGGTCCTAAATAATAATTGCAAATGTTAGCAATAAATTATATATAAATAGTAGGCTTTTAGAATAGGATAGTTAGTTCTTAACTCAATGTTATAATTAGTGTTAAGTGATTATAATAAAGGCCTTTTTAAAAAGTACCCGTTACGTATCCAACCTTTAACTCACTGCTGTATGCTAAAGGTTTTAGAAAGCTACGAGCCAGATTTAGCGAGTTTTCTCTCGAAGCAGTGTAGCCAACCTGTACTACTAGCACTATTATACTATACTTAAATATTATTCACTCTCTATGCAATAATAAATTGGGGTTAATTTATATTTAAATATCTTTTTGTGGTAAAACTTGTTAGTTTTTGAGGAATGGTTCAAGAATTGTCTTTTACCAAACATTCCTCAGAATAGCGTGATAATAATGGACAATGCGAGCTATCACAGTCGCCAATTACATAAAGATCCAAGCTCAAATAATACAAAATTGGAGATTCAGAACTACATGGCGGCGAATGATATATATTTTGAAGAAAGTTATAAAAAAAAGTGATCTTTTAGAAGTTTTAAAGACATTTTGTATAAAAAAAGTATATGTTTGTGACACATTGGCAGAAGAAATTGGGCATACAGTGCTACGGCTCCCACCCTATTATATCATTTTAACCCCATAGAGCATATGTGGCACCAGTTAAAATCACTGGTTAGGTCTGAAAATATTTCTCCGACTTTAAGTTCTAGTGTTGTCGTATTAATACGAAAATGCTTTAATGATATTCCCCCAGGTAGTTGAAAAAATTCAGTCCGTCACGTAATAACTGTAGAAAATTCGTATATTAGTCTGGATCGTATAATAAATCCAATTATAATTAATTTTGATGAGGATAGCGATAGCGAAACAAAACTATCTATAGAATGACATTATAAATGTAAATAAATATGACTAGTAATATTTTTAAAAATGTTATTTCATTTGATTACATTAATATAATTATATCATTACTTGTTTTCCTTACTTCATACTTCACTTGTTTAATGCCAAGCTCTTGTCTACACAATAGGACCGACCCAGGAAATCATTAAGTCGTATCCAAATATCGTGAAACGAACTGTACTACTGGTTTATTGGCCCTTATTATATTACCGTCCTCAGGAAAATAATAAATATGGTGATAAACAAGTGTCCTTTTATCCGTTTAGTTCTTTATTTATTTAAAATAGGGTAGTACAACATTATTTATTTGCCTCTTAATTAAAATTTCAATATTATCGCTTTTTTAGGGCGGTTTCGGCTCAGTCGGCGTTGTGTCCAATATCCCTATTTAGGTAAATTTAATTAAAACTCATTACTTCGCGCTCTTATATTTGTGAACAGATTTTTATTATACAGGGACTGTTCAGTACAAGGCAGACATGAAAGTGGATTTTCATGGATTTAAATGTCTATCGCTCTTATTTTAAGCAATAGGGGATTAGGACTTTGCATATGGGGGATCGTCCCTGGGTGCGGTGCTGTCGTGGTAAATTTCCTTAACTTGGTGAAAATGTAGATTTGGCAATGTCAGATATATACAGTGAGGACGTAAAGTAAGGAATAAATTCAGTATCTCGCAAACTACAATTTTTTTAAAAAATCGCTCGGACCCTTCGATTTTGTTTTTCGAACGCGCATATTCTGACATAAAATGTAGATATACAGGGTGTTGCAAATAAGAGTGACACAAAATTTTTTTTTCTTAAATAGAACCCACTGTATATTATTGCATGTACGGATTCATCGGAAAATCCTAAACATTTTTCATGTAGCATGTGCTATACCTTAGTCCAAGCGTTTTGGAGTTATTCTCATTCAAAATTTGAAAAGTGGAAAAAGTCATGGAGAAAACAAAGAATAAAATTATTTTAAAAATGTCTTATTTATCAAAAAAACAGTTAGGTGAACTTAAAAATAATTTTTCTAAAGTAAATGTTCGAAGTGTCTTCCGTTGGTCAACTGACAATAGCCTAACCGATCTACAAATTCTCGCTGAACATTTCGAACCATTTGGGGTGTAATTTGCCGAATTTCTTGCCGGATGCGATCTTTTAAATCATCTAAATTTGCAGGCTGGCTTTTGAATACTTTTCCCTTAAGGTATCCCCATAAAAAAAAGTCGAGTGGTGTTAAATCGGGTGACCTTTGCGGCCACTCAATAAAACCACCTCTTTCAATCCACCTGTTTGGAAAAGTATCGTCCAAATATGTACGAACTCCCACAGCGAAATGTGGGGGAGCATCATCTTGTTGCAACCAGATATTATGATGTGGCAAATCGGGACGTTCTAACTCAGGAAAAAGGGTGGCCAGGGCTGGAACAAGTTCTTGTTCTAAAAAACTCAAGTATCTCTCGCCTGTTAAATTTCCGTCAAAAAAGAAAGGCCCTATAACAATGTCATCGACAACGCCAGCCCATACATTGATCTTTTGATTAAATTGTGTGTGTCCTTCCCTCATCCAGTGTGGATTTACATCGGACCGATATCGATAATTTTGGGTATTTACGTCACCATTCATTCAAGCAAAATGTGGACTCATCGGAACAAATTATATTTTTTACAAAATTTCTGTTTACGAAACACATATTCTGTAAACGCTCACAAAATTCAAGGCGCCTATCAAAGTCCCTTTCCAAAAGTTCTTGGAGAACTTGCATTTTATAAGGATGGTATTTATTTGTATGCAGTATTTTAAGAACTGTTGTTTTTCCAATATCAACGTCACTTGCTACCTGCATAGATACCACATGCTGGTTATCTTGAACTGCCAGTAAGACTTCTAATTGTTGATTTTCATCAACTTGAGGACGACCAAATCTAGGGACATCTCTTACATGACCGAATTCCCTAAACTTGTACTCAATTTTGCTTACTGTTGATTGTGATATTGGCGGACGATTGGGGTATTTTTGATTAAATAACTCACAAGTTTCTTGCTGTGTTCTAACCCTATCACCGTAGCCCATCATCATCAAAACTTCTATGCGCTGTTTCTCAGTGAGCCGCATTTTAATTTAATTTAATTATGAAAAAACGAAATGAGTCTTTTGAAAACTAGTAAAACGTTAGGAAAATACACATAAAACTGACAATAACAGTAACTATTGACATTAATTCTTTTGGTTCTTGCATCATAACTCCAAAGCCTACTTGACTTTTCTTGCGCTTCACGCATGTTGACTACAGGTTTTCCTCAGCGTGCATAAATCAATGCAAGTCTTGATTGATTGCGAAATATCTGATTTTCAAATTTTGAATGAGAATAACTCCAAAACGCTTGGGCTAAGGTATAGCACATGCTACATGAAAAATGTTTAGGATTTTCCGAAGAATCCGTACATGCAATAATATACAGTGGGTTCTATTTAAGAAAAAAATTGTTTGTGTCACTCTTATTTGCAACACCCTGTATATCTACATTTTATGTCAGAATATGCGCGTTCGAAAAACAAAATCGAAGTGTCCGAGCGATTTTTTAAAAAAGTTGTAGTTTGCGAGATAATGAATTTATTCTTTACTTTACGTCCTCACTGTATATGGTTATTACAATACAAATATACCACGTGTGTTCTTGCGGTTACAGGGTTAATATATTAGGGGCACATGACGTCACGTATCTCTTAAACGTGAACTTATATTAAAAAAAAGTTTATTTTCGGTTTTAGCACGCCTAGAATAGTAAGATTTAGTTGATTTTATTTTATATACTTTTTCGTTGTTGTCCAGTGTTATCAATTTCAATTTTCTTGGGCTGACAAAAATCGACATGTCATAAGAGAAATTACTTTTCAGCAACAATTTTCTCTGAACGTGGATCATATGTTGTTATTGGACTATATTCCTTATCAGGTCGATTAAATGGTAAGTAGTATATATGCAGTCTAGTTGGTAAACGCTCTATTAGATCAATGAAATCGATACAGGCGCGGATCAAAGGGTGAGGGGTAATAATATCTCTGAATTCACACCTTACCACATCGGTTTTTCTAGTATATTTGGGCTTGATCCTAAAACAAATATCGCCTCGCTTTTTTCTCAACTTTACCCCCCGCCCCCCTCAATTGAATCCTGTATCCACACCTGGGTCGATCTGGTTCTTAGTTAATAACTTTTTCCATTATTTTTGATATAAGAAAGAGAGCATCTTCGGAATTCAGATGGTTGGTTTGCCAGGAGTCGATTGTGCTGGTTAGTGATGAGAAGAGGGCTCTATAGTGCGATGTCGCTTGGAGTCGTAAAGGCAGCAGATAAACTTGGTAATTTTCTGGTTTTATACTTTAACCCACATTACATCAAAGTCCGTCGGTTCAAGTGCGTGCTCTAGTTGACAGCATAGCTGACGGTGTTCGTTGACGAACTGAGCTTTGTCTCGGTCAGTGCGAGCACATGGAGCTTGGAAAATTGTAACTACTGGTGGACTGAATTGATGTTCGTATCAAGCCCTCTAATATTGCAGAAATTTTAATGTTGCTAAATTTTAAGTCTTTTCGGGTGACGCCGGATGGACCAACATCTACCTACCATTTGCTTGGTATACTGTGTATGTCTGTGTGTATTAGGATTTCCTGGGAAATATTATGATGATATTGTGTTCGTAATTCTTTATTTAAGCCTAGTTTGTTTTAAGATAAGAGAGATAATACCATACCGAAATTTATACTAATATAAGGAGATAATCAATATTTCCTGCCATTAGTTTCAACAATTATTTTCTATACCATTTTATATTTTTATTAGCAAAATAAGTTTATAATATTATGTCGTGGCGTCCAGGTGAGTTTCTTGTTATAGTTTTTACAATATTTGCATAATGAACTTACATAAATAAAGTTTTTATTTAGGGTGTATTTAATTAAATATACAACATGTCCAAGATAAGGAGGGCCAGTACAGGTATCTCGGGAACCGTAAGAGACACGAAGTCGGTTAAATGGAGATAAAGTTGCATATTTACGTGCATAATAATATGCCGTTTAGAAAGTTTTAAATTTCCGAGTAGTTCCGGAGATATCCGGAAAAAACTGAAATTCTAAAAAAACGTTTTATTGTTTTCCTGGTTTTCTTTTGAGATCGAATTATAAAGTAAATTGAACTTTTGCATTGCCACTTTTTCCGCTCTATCAAACAGCGATAATTGTTTTGCAATTCGACGAGTCATCTTCGAAGGACCATTATCAACTTACTTTTTTGAAATACGGTCCTGTTTTCCTGATATTGGAATTTTATAGCTTTTTTTCTTCCGAATGCAACGATGTATGACACATTGTGGTTTAATGACGTTTCGAGGGAATACGGTCCTGTATGTCTCCTAATTTTATAAATAATATCTCATAAGTAAGCTTTACATTTTTTACTTATGTTGGACTAGTTCAATAAATAACAAATAATTTAATAATAAACCACAAATAAATGAACAAAAATCATTCCAAAACAGTAATAAAACGAACCACGAAAAAAGTAAGGAACTACATAATCAGGTGTTCAAAATGATTTCCGATATTCTCTACGCACAAATAACATCTTCTAACTGACACATAACAGTTTTTTGAGATAAAATAAAACATGCGATAGAATATCAAACTTTTCAGCATTTGTAAATTTATGTTCCATATTTTCTGGAATATAGAAAACCTCTTAAAACGCTCCCAAACGATCCAATGGGAATATCAAGTGAAACAAATCACGCGTCCCTATCTTAATTTTTTGTTCCAAGACCCTACTTTTCTTTTAAATCCCGAATCAACAGAAGTTTGAAATAATGTTTCTGTATTTTGTTCACTTATTTGTGGTTTATTATTAAATTATTTTTTATTTATTGAACTAGTCCAACATAAGTAAAAATTTAGATCTTACTTATGAGATATTATTTATAAAATTAGGAGAAATACGGGACCGTATCCCAAAATTTCCTTATGTTGTTCAAAAAACCCTCGAAACGTCATTAAACCACAATGTGTCATATTTTATTGCATTCAGGAGAAAAAAAGCTATCAAATTCGAATATCAGAAAAACAGGACCGTATTTAAAAAGGAAAGTTGAAATGGCCTTTCGAAGACGACTCGTCGGATTACAAAACAGTTAACGCTGTTAGATAGAGCGGAAAAAGTGGCAATGCAAAAGTGCAATTTACGTTAGAATTCGATCTCAAAAAAAACCAGGAAAACAACAAAACTATTTTTCAGAAGTTCGTTTTTTTAAACTTTTTAAACGGCATAATATTAGGCACGTAAATGCGCAACTTTACTTCCATTTAACCGACTTCGTATCTCTTACGGTTTCCGAGATCCCTGTACTGGCCCTCCTTATCTTGGACACGATAACATCGCTTTATACTTATCAAATATTGACTTTTTTTATCAAAGTATAATTAAGTGATAGACCGGTCGAATTATAGCACATTGTGAAAAGCCAATGTTTTTCCGATGACACATACGTTCTTTGCTAGAAATCCTCATTACAGATTTAATCATTTTTAAAAACAGTTTCTGTGCTTCTTATGTGGGCCAAATTTAATTTCACTATTACCGATTGCTATAAAGGTGGAAAATACGCATGCAAAGAAGCTAAATCTGTAAATAATATAGAAATAATTTTATAATCTCACCTTTGTATATAAATCGTAGAAGTAGTAGGTAATGTACACATATTTTTTGTGCAGAGTACAAACTTTAACATTCATTTTAACTTATTCATTCGTTCCCCAAGAATTATGATGTGTGTTTACAACACATTTCTTTAAAATCTTTCAGGTCCTCCACATCACCACGGTCCACCACCACCACCTCCTGGTCCGCACCATCATGGCCCACCGCATCATGGCCCACCCCATCATGGCCCACCGCCACCACCTCATCATGGTCCACCACCACCTCCACATCACCATCACGGCCCACCACCGCCACCCCATCATGGAGGTCCACCACCTCCCCACCATCATGGACCACCTCGATGGTAGTTACTAAACGTCCTTGCCATTAATCCATTGATGGATGATTATGCATTGATGGATTCCCATAAATTATTATAGTTATATATGGATAGGTTAAAATTTTTAACTTTCTGCATAATTCTGTAGAAAATTATATTTATTTATTAATTTTTATGTTATGCTTTTTGTATTATTATTTAATTAATATATTTTATTAAATATTGATAGTTTGCTTAATTAAAGAGGAAAAACCACAGGGCCAACACTCCATTCATAAATCTGTTGGAAAGTGAGTTTTTGATTGTTTGAAATGTTATTGAAAATCAGTAATGGGTGGAAGAGTGACAAAACATATTGGTCTCGCTAATGGCAACAATGTTGAAGTCTGGTTAAATCAAAGATCTTACAAGGTTAAATCCAATAACGTTTAAAAGGTTATGGAGCGGTCTTCATCGTTTCGGAGCGCAGCTAGTCTGGGCAAAAAGCCCAACAAGGGCATATAATTTACTTTGAGATTCTTTACGTTTAACTATATTATCTATTCAAAAAGTGTAGTTTCGAATATTGGATATTTATAAAAAAGATAGAAATATTGATCCAGTTTTTATATACAGTGTATCCAAGGATAGATTTAACTATTTATGCTTAGCATCAATATTTTTGGTGTATTCATTACTGGATGATACTCTCCAGATATAAAAGTGTATATTTCTAGCCAGATTGTCATATTTATCACTAAGATATCTTGCAAAATCCCAATTAAAAATTTGTAAATTTGACAATTACAACTGGTTTAAGGTTAATCCGCAATTGCTCTTAAAATAAGTTTATTTCTAATAATTTTACTATAAACTGTGAAAAGGATGATTCTTTAAAAAAATGCACACACAAGCCACTAAGGCATATTGTACACTAAAGTGATTAATTAAATAAGTAAATTAAAATAATATGTACCTAAACAAGTTAGATCATATAAATAAAAATAAATAAATAAATTATATAAAACCTGTCTTCACGTACTTGTTACACTGCAAACGGTGTTTAAATATAGAAAAATAAAGATGTAAAATATTTTGACGGGACTGTTCCTTTCTTCAGTATTTTATTCCCATGTACATTATCTCCATAATCTTCTTTTGTGAAGTGTTTCTCACAAATAACTGTTGTATCACCTGGACTATAATTATTCCTTCTAAGGGCATGTATCCAAATTTGGCGTAGGCTACGACCCTTTAGTATCCTAACGAAGTGGATAAACATTTGGTACATTCTTAAACAAACCGAATTTTCATAGTGATGCAAACTCAAAATCAAATTTCTAAATATATTTACTAACCTGTGAAATTTTAATTTAACACCATTGTATCTTCTAGTGAAGTATTTTATGGCCGCACAAGACTCAACCATCTTGTAAATGCAAGATTTATATTAAGAAATAAACCAACTCGACTGCTTTTTGCCCGGACTAGCACCACGGACCGGTCCATAACCTTTTAAACGTCAATGGTTATATCAGAAATCATATCAATACAATCATATTAAAACATAACCATACTTACCGAAGAAAAGATAAATCCTTGCTTAAATGATCCACTCTTTTACAAACTATACATGAATGCACCATCATTGTTTATAATAAAGACGATTTTTCACCAATACTCAGAAAAAAAAATAAAAACAACCAAAATATATAAACACTCCCTTAAAAGCAGTTAGCAGCGAGTAGCAACAGTGTATTCTTTACTATAATCTAATCCATTGATAAAGTTTGATCTTTTGCCGGCGAGCGTACTACCTTTTAACTTGATGTTGTCAGAGTGCAGTCGGTTTATTTCAAACTTTTATGTATAATAATAATATTTTTTTTCTAAATCTCTCAAGGCCTATTCACAATTTATATTAAAATTATTGGGAAATAAATTTATTTTAAAAGCAATTGCGGATTAACCTTAAACCAGTTGTAATTGTCAAATTAACAAATTTTTAATTGGGATTTTGCAGATACCTTAGCGATAAATGGGACAATCTGGCTATGCTGCAAGCATAACAGCAAGGTGGGGAGTGCACGTTTACAGTCCTTACGTCGACTTCAATTGTAAACAATTCTATCTTGAGTTTGTAAGATCTTTGGGAAAAACGAAAGAAAATGTAAGTATAAGTGAGATGTCCAGATTTGTTGAGGTTGGAGTTCTCCGAATATAGTATTACAAGTATTTTTAATAATGTTTTACAATGATGTACCCTTGGCTGAATATCAGGAAAATTAATTTCTTTTGGCGGATGACACCAGAGTATCACGATGTTACGGCATATGAAGGTTCAAAGCAGCTCATAGCACATATGTGCCAGATATAAGCAAGTGTTTTTGCTAGTTTTAAATAAATCAACTAATTTGCTTGTCAGGTGGTAATATCGAAAAATTATTTCCTAACAACCCAAATAACCTGGTATAATCCATCCATAGATATTTGTGCCGGATGTTGAACATAGGAAATCCCATGACATTTTTTAGGTGGCTGGATATTGGCTCAACTATATTTTATAGAAAAACTGCATTCTAACTTCTTGAAGAGGCTGATGACGTGGTAACCCATGTGCCGAGATTGAATACATTTTGGTGAGCCTATAAGCTTTTCAATTAAACGTGATGGCAAACCCACGAAAATCTCATAGTTTAGGTAATACATACAGCCAACACCAACAAATTAAATTTTTATATTGACAAAATGAAAATTTAGTGTCATTTATTATTAATTATTAGGTAGCTATGTTGTTAAATTAAATACTTATTGTCTTTTATTTTTGATATGTGATTACCGGATTGATACGAAAATGTTTATAATATGAAACAATCTTTATTCGTTATATTCAGCTGTTCGTCAATTTTTCGGAATAGCGTCATATAAATTATTTGCTGGTGTTTGCTATATTAGCTGAACTATAAGAGGTTCTTGGTTTTTGGTGAATAGCTTAGGATTGGCCAAAATGTATTCAAACACGGGGTTTACCAAGTCGGGCTCTTCAAGAATATAAAATGCAAAGGAGATTAAATGGGATTTCCTATGTTCAACTTAATGATCCGTCATCCGGTATACTAAAGTATTTGCTGAGGAATTAAAAAAAATCTGATAAAAAGTTATTTTTATACAGATTACGAACTTTGAAATTGTACAATAAGGTTATTTTATACCTAACAACTTTGATTGTGACAGAAATGAGTTGCCCACAAAGTTTTTGATTAGTAGATCGAGAATTAAGTTAACCGATGATGGTAAAAAATCATTGCATCCAATGTCAATTACTATGTCACAGTCAAAGTTCTCTGGTTAATTAATTTTATTGATAAAAATATTTCTGTAAAATTTTGTCAAATGTTTATTTTTGACTTGTATGAGCAATAATCACTTGTGCGTTGTACTAATAAAGATTATCTCATTTCTGGGGTTTATCTTCTTACGACATCCAAAAAAATAAAGTACTTAGGTACTTAATGATAATCTGCAGGGATTATTTTTTATTACTGAATTAGCTAGTAAAGTGTAAGGTGATATACGTATAAAAATAACTTATCCACGGTTGAATAGACATGCAGGGTATTTTCTAAGCAGAGGGGCGATTTAACAAAACTCGACATCTACAAATTGACTTTTTCATCGATTCCTATAGTACATTTAGCGGTATATCAAAAAACGTTAAGAAAACTTAACAAAACTGAACAGCTACCCTAGTAATTTAATGGCGAAATATAGGAATTTTTACAAAGCTGTACAACTACTCACCGTGCGGTTTTGCAAAATTTGTCAATTACGTTCAGTGCACTGAGCGAAATCTCGAGTTGATATAACTCAAATATGAGTTGTCCTAGACCGAAGCGTGTTGCTAATAAGGGACAGCCCAGACCTCTGAATTACGGCAACCAAATCGAAGAAATTGCATCAACTCACTATTCATAAGTTATGATAGCACAGAATATGGGTTATTTTATGCGTTGGAATAGCTCACGCCCCACCGTCTTAAATTACTGATGGACTACCTTAGCTACCAGTATGTGAATTGTGATGCGTTACTAGTCGGGCTAGATTAATTCATGATTCGAGCTATCAAAACTTGATATTTAAGTTGTTCTAGCTTACGATGGTGGCTGGAATAACTCACTCTTTGGGCTATCAGACTCCAAATTTTGGACTACCAGTACCTAAATTATTGTGAACTATCGCAACTCAAAATATTTCTTTGATTTAACGCCTGCATATTATGGACTTCGATTGCCTTTTATTCTATCAAGATATGACATTTTTGTTGTATATTTAAAAATAAATCAAATGAATTATAGACAGGAGAGCATACTATGGCTAAGAAACCATGCGGACGAAGTGATGACGATTGCTTCAAATTGAAACTTGATTTAATATACTGTAAGAATAAAATTATCTTAATCGTAGTATAATACTCGTGTTTGCTCGGGTTTGTTATCAATGGGAATTTAGTTATTATTAATTTTGCAAAACAGGGCAAAAATTGTCAGGTCTTAAAAAAAAAGTTATCAAGTTTATATTCACAATATGTAGGCGTACCTTCAAAGAAGTATGTAGGGTACGTCCATACCTGAGAAAAACATCATTTGCTAAGTGTCAATAGAAATTATTAGCCAGTCCTGAGCATTGTTGGTTCTAGTTCTGTCGTTTTCCTCAGGTATATGGACGCACCCTTTACAATATAATTAAAGAAACTTTTTTCAAATTTTTTTTGCGATTTTGTCGACGATGCCTATATTGTTGTTTTCTTTTCTTAACATACATTAGTGGTTCTGAACATAAGAACAATGGTACTATTTTTTTAATAGATTGAACCCTATTAGTTTAGGTAGATAAGTTTATTAATAAAATTAAAAAAAAAACATTTTGTAAGGGCTCCCAAAGGCTCTACTTTAAGAATACACTTAAAACGAAAAAAAAAAATTTCATGTGTAACACATGCACAAATCTTGAGTAAATACGTATTAATAATATTATAATATTAATATATACTTATAAATAATAAGGCTCAATTCCAATAATAACAATTTGTATGCATCTCCCTCCTGTCCCACAATTTTACGCCAACTGACCAAAATTATTCAAAACACAAATTTTCAAGCACAGAGAACAAAGATGCAAAATCCCGCAAACGGCGCAACGGCCAACAGGTGTCTATAGGCGCGATCGAAGGAGAATTGATGAATAACAATGGAATGAACCGCGCCAAATCTGCACTTGATCTTGTGATTTACCCTCGATATGGGGTTTTGGAGCACGTTTCCTGAATTATTTCAACTCAAAATTAAGTTAAAATAATGCACGTCCGGGTTAAAACGACACTTTATAATCAATTAGTAAGTTTTCCCAACCCAAAAACTGAGTTCAGGTAACTCATAAAATAGTTACAAGATGAGGAATTGTGGTGATCCCAAATATGTTTAAAATGTTAATAAAAAATCTCTTTCTGAGTTATTGTAGCGTTTTTAAATAATTTGTGATAATTCGTAGGCTCAGTTAGAACAACATAGAGAGGTGGGTTGAGGTAGCTGCATTTTTGTCAGTATGTGGTTTCATAATATGATTTTTGCGGATCACAAAATATAAATTTTGTTCTTATGGCAACACGTATGAGAATTTCCGAGAAATCCAGTGTTTTTACAAAAATCCAACATTAATATCCTATTCGGGGTCACAGTTATATGTCACCTGATAGGGTATTTGGGAATGTTGAAAAATAGTATAGAAAATTGGAAACAATCACAGTGCCATCTCAATATTATGAAATTTTGAATAAATTTAGGAAATGTCTGGTCCTTGAAAATGATTGCAACTTGTACGATATAAAGCGTAAAGCATGGTCGTGAAGAAAAAGTTTACTTTTAAAATGCAAGATGCGCGAATTTTGGAATATAATGAAAAGAGTGTTCGTGTTCGTACAACATACTCTGTGGCTAGTATTGAGGTCGAGTCCTTAAAATAGGAGATAAAAAGCGTGTCTCTTCTAGACAAAACTGAAAAACTTCCATTAAAAAATCACGTCAGTGAAAAGAATCCCCAAAATGTTAAAAAATTAACGGAATACTTTGATGCGTCTTCGGAAGAAGAGCAAACTTTTTACAGAAGTATGTTTGAACACTGTCAAACTTAAGATAAGATCACATTCAATCCGAATATCCTGACGAAGAGTCTGTGCTTGAATAGTTGCATAAAAGGAGATGATAGGTCCGGGGTGGTTCAATCCTCAGACTTACTGGGTACTACTGTATTTCCCTAGGTGGTGGTCGCTGGTTCGTTTTAGGGTAAAATGTAAGGTTAAACAATTTGTAGGGTAAAATATACCTATTATCTTCGGGTAAGTAATGAAGTACAGAAAGTACAATTTCTACTGTATATACAATCTGTGATGTTAGGCTTACTTACATGGTAGTCTTAGTACTAATTATCTTTAACACATTGTTCACTAATCTGTTGTGTGAGACGACCTGTTATGACTCAGTACTTAGACGTTAAACTGGTAGTAAAAAGGTAGTAAACTGGTAGTTGACCTCAATGTCGGTAGTTAGTATTATTATTTGACCTCAAAGTCGGGGGTAGATAAGAACTGTAGTTGACCTCAAAGTCGGGGGTAGATAAGAACTGTAGTTGACCTCAAAGTCGGGGTAGAACTGTATTTGACCTCAAAGTCGGGGGTAGAACTGTATTTGACCTCAAAGTCGGGGGTAGATAGTAACTGTAGTTGACCTCAAAGTCATGGCAGATAAGAAAAGTATTTAACTTTAATGACTGCGAAGCCCCTTCACTCGCACGTACAACCCTGTCGATTCGTAACACACAGTTCGGAGGATATCTTCACAATGGTAGTAAAAAGCGGTGTTTCTAGCGCGAAAAGGTCTACGTGACCGGTGTTGGCCAATCAAAAGCGACATGCTCGTTAAAGCGCGTCCAACGGCAAGGTACAGTTTGAAGGCTGAACAATCATCTGTAACTAGGTCAGATGTAGGTGAGAAATGGACAGGTCGACTGGACCACGTGGTTGATAATAATCGATCCCTCGGTGTCAAGTGTTTTAAAATGCATTTAAATATTCTTTGCTAATAGGTGTGACAAAGAACGAATATATTGTGTGTCACTTCAACACATGCTTGTATTTAGTACGACGGGAGACGTTTGCTTATCGTGTCTGAAGTTGGAATGTAGTACAGTTGTGTCAAAATATGCAAATATGGTTTTGATGTCGGTTTGGGTGTTTATATTATATTACTTGATTATGCTTATATTAGGCTCGGAAAGTATGTTTGGGGTTGGTATATAGCGCAAATTACACAAACGGTGTTATTGTTAATGATTAAACTGATAGATTATTTGGCTATTATCGAACCGTGCCTATTCTGACGTGTTATAAATTGCATGGACATGTTTTGTAAGTTCTTGAATATAATAAGCGAATTATTAAGCGTGTTGTTAGAGGGATACGGGTACTGTTTCACAACAGGAGAATATCTGCAAATATCGTCAAGAGTTACGTATACCGTTTGTCAGGTTTTATATAATAAGAAACACTTTATATTCTCAAACAACTTTTATTAATTCTCCGCGACGCCCCGGGGTGCTACAACTGCCACATTGCCGCCCACTGAAGTTGCAGCCCAGGGCATTGGCATAGGCTTGTCCCCCCCCCCATAGATCCGGGGCTGGTTGCATTTGTATTATATCCTGAGAACAGGTTAATATTTCATGCAAAATAATTGACTGTTGGATATTCCGTATTATTTTATACTAATGAAACATTTCTCCTCTCTCAAGCGTCGACATTTAGATACGACGTAGATACGTTTCATTTATCCCGGTTATCTATCTATTAACGTTTGATAACTACTCGATTTGCGTGATGTTCTATACAAAAATAAACCACTTATTATTTGCAAAACAACATACTCATATCTATATAATTTTCAGAATTTCATTTTATCATGAAGTGTTCATTTTTAGGGAAAAGAGATGGTATGTAAATAAAAGAGCTAAACAAATATACAGGGTTATGAAAATATTTTATAATACAGGGTGTTATGACTTATTATATTTAAACCGGCAGCTCCTGAGATGAAAATAAATTGAAGAAAAATAACCATAAATGGCGCTTTGAATTATTAAGCCAAATATACACTTTACATGATACTGATGACGTTCGCAATGAATAATTTATTGAGGCAGTCTCAAGTCTCAAAATATTTGGGCGCATTGTAGGTAGTATTGCCCTATTAAAACACATAATTGTAAACGCACGTGTTCAGTTTTTGACAACAAGACGTCTTTGACCCGCGTTATCACTTCTTTTTTAAACTTTTTAGGAAAAAAATACAATTTTAAGGTACATACTTTCCTAGGAAAAAAATACAATTTTAAGGTACATACTTTCCTACCTTCGATCTTATTTTAAAATAATCCGTTTTATAATTAAATTCTATAAAAAAATAAAACACAAAAGGTATGTTTTGCAACAGAACAAACAGTAGATAATATCACACAAATTTGAAATCACATCACAACATTTATTATTTCACAACAAAAAAAATTCGTGTAATGTTACAACTAACAAAACGTTTAAAATTCGTATGCATCAAGTACGTGGAACCCTCGGCAACGTCGTTCCAACCACCGAGTATCGAAACATACTGAAGCAACGCTACTGAAGGTTAAACATATCAATACGCGCGTGGTTATCCAAGCAACCGCGAGACAAATAATGTGATCTGGCATCACAGTAGTATAGTCTAGTGACGTAGTTTACTCTAGTGACCTACATTGTTGCTAACTAAAAAAGGGTTTTTGCCTTAGTATTTAGATATTTGATTAAAAAAAGAAGTATGTAGACTTTCTCTAGGACACCCAAGGAGTCACCTATTTAAATATAATAAGTCATTTCCATAATACCCTGTATTTACATGAGTTACTCCTTGCGTATTTTATATATCGCGTGGGATATTGTGGGAGAAGTGCCACAAAGTTAAGTAGGATGGTCAGATTTTTTTTTTATGATCAGATACAAGCACTATAGGAAAAATCCTTTAGGGCGATTCACGTTGGTTTTGAATGGTTGGAGGTTATATTCGTTGGGAAGAACGACCTCGGGAAGGTCGTTCTACAAGGATGAAGTCCTCTAGATGAAAGAATTCTTAAATAATGAAGTTCGAGGAGTACCAAGCTTAACCACATATGGATGGGCGGCAGTGGTTCGTCGTGTATTTTTGCTATTCGTCGCTCTGGGCGGAATTAAGAGGACAAGGTCAGCCGAGCACCTTCCATGAAAATATCTGTAAAAGAGAGTGAAATCCCCAACCTGTCTTCGATGTTCTAGGCTGTCGAGGTTCTTCGTCAGTTCGTGGTCTCCGATCAGACGAATAGCCCTCCTTTCGATGGAATCCAGTTGCCGAAGAGTATGTTTGGGTGCAGAGCTCCAGACATGAGTGCAGTACTCTAGTGATGGTCGAATCTGGGCTTTGTATAGTGTCAAAAGTTGTTGAGGTGTGTACAACTTTCTGGTTCGGAAGAGTACCCCAAGCTTCTGAGAAGCTATCCTGGCGATTGCCATAACGTGGTTATGCCAAGACATATTTCCTCCCAGATTGACGCCCAGCAAATTAATAGATGAAGCAAGTGGGATTGCGTGCCCGTCCATGAATATATCCGGTTCTGTAATGTTAACCATTTTAGAGAAAACTGCTGCCTGGGTTTTTTTTAGCGTTAAATTCGACTTGGTTACTGTCACCCCAAGCCAAAATTTCTTAGAGGTCTTTGTTGAGGTGTGATACTTCATGCTGTATACGTCGGCAGCCGATGTTTGAGCGAATCCAAAGAGAAAGATGAGATAAGTGTGCTATCATCAGCAAAACTAAATATCGGATTTTTAGTTTTCACTAGTAGGTCGTTAATGTAGATTAAGAAGAGAGTGGGAGACAATATGGACCCTTGAGGAATACCTGCATTGATGGTGAAGGTGTCTGAGAGAAATCCGTCAATCGCCACTTGCAGAGAGCGGTCCTTAAGAAAGCTAGAGAACCATGCACATAATCGACTGGGCATACCATAGGATCTCAGTTTATTTAGAAGCCCCTCATGCCAAACACGATCAAAAGCTTTAGTGCAACAACCCGAGACTCCCCATGATGTTCGATTGCGTTGTTCCAAATATGGATGACATAGGCTAGAAGATCTCCAGTTGATCTGGACTTCCGAAAACCATATTGATGATCGCTGATAATGTTGAAGCCTTCCGGGTACTTTAGAAGATATTGGTTAATAGCTTTCTCCAGTACTTTTGATATAACTGAAAGCAATGCGACTGGTCGATAGTTGTTAGGAATGGTTCTCTTACCTTTCTTTGGAATAGGCGGGACTCGCGCCGTCTTCCTGCAAGATGGAAATATTCCTTTTTTGTAGGATAAGTTGAAAAGTCTATAAAATACTGGTGTTAGTTCATCTTCGCATCTCTTGAGAACTATAATAGGAACTTCGTCTGGACCAGTAGCTTTTTTGACGTCGAGTCCTTTCAGGATTCGCTGACGGAACACGATTTCGGTCATTTCGGATTCAACTGCAGGAATGTCGGGTGGTGTTCTTCCCTGGAAATCTACAGTGGAATGCGAAGAAAATAGTTCAGTAAGTAAGTTTGCTTTGTCTTCAGCTGTGGATGCTATTGTACCATCGGGACGTGTTAGAGGTGGAATAGTTGATTTGGTGAAAATTTGGCTGACGGCCTTAGCGACTGACCAAAAGGACCTTGATCCGTTTGGAGTGTCACGAAGTTTGTTTTTGATCCTCACGTTATGGGCTTCTTTACTTTGATCTATTGTTAGCTTACATTGCTTTCGAGCGGTAACAAAGATGGTACGATTCTCAGTGGTAGGGTTTTTACGCCACTGTCGGTAAGCCAGATTTTTTGATCTGACAGCACGCTCACAATCCTTGCTAAACCAGCGCTTGCCGTTGGAAGGGCGTTTTTGGGAGGAGGGGATAAATGCTTCCATGCTCGTTAGAATGACGTCGGAGATCTCCCCAGCCCAGACGGATGGATCATCAGAAGAGAAGCATACGCTCATGAATGGAAAAGTGCGAAAATGGTCTTTCAGGTCTTCCCACTTGGCCGATCTGTAATGCCATATCTTGCGATGTTTAGGAGGTTGTTCAGAATTAATTGGTAGTTGGCTTAGAGTTGAAATAAGTTTGTGATCGGAAGATCCTAACGGTGGCTGTACGGTGACTGTATATAGTTTAGGATTTGACGTTAAGAAAAGATCCAAAAGACTAGCAAAATCTCCAGCTCGGTCTGGAGTCCGCGCTGGTTCTCCTACGAGTTGAGTTAGACCAGAACTGATCGCGAAGGATTCGGCCTCGCGGCCTTGCTCATCGTCTGTATTTGGGTATTTAAGCCAGTTGACATTGTGGACGTTAAAGTCCCCAAAGATAGCAATCTCGGCATTTGGATGGTTGGTTTGCAAGAAGTCGATTGTATTGGCTAGTGATGAGAAAAGGTCTCTGTAATGGGTATCACTTGGAGGACGGTAAAGGCAGCAGATAAACTTCTGATTTTCGGCGTTGATATTTTAAACCACATTACATCAAAGTCTTTCGGTTCAAGTGTAGGTTCTCGTTGGCAGCAGAGATCATCTCGAATAAAAATACAAACGCCGAAGTTGCGTCGGAATCGGAAATGAAAATCGTATCCAGGGTATAAATAGCTGACGGTGTTTGTTGACGATCTGACCTTTGTTTCAGTCAGATGCACGACTTTAGCCGGACATGTCCTACTTTTCTGGAAATTTGCTAAATCGGTCAACCATAAAAATTGACCATTACCATGCGAAACAAATGCGTTATTTTCATTGGGTTTTGTCCTTCTATTAAAAATGAATGTATATTTTTGCATTTTATTTGGTTAATAATGATTGGACGGATCCTCGCAAAAATTAAGAACGCAAAAATTCCATTTTTATTTTATATTTGGTTTAAATGCATTTATTGAAAAAATATTCGACGCTTGTATACAATTGTCCTACTTTTACACATTATACATCTGGCAACCCTACACCATTTCCATAACGCCCTGTATCATGTCACATTTCGTCATTGGAAAACGAATACTCATGAAGTCACTTCGGTATCAATCTGAGCGTCTATCTGTTGATTATGAATAACCTAAACACAAAACAGAAATTTATTAAGTAATTTTAATTTGAAATATTTGATGGTATTCCTATGGAATGAAATAATTATTAACATTTTCTGTTTCCAAGCTTATTGAATGGGGTGTCAAAGATAAAATCAGCATGCACGCAATGGAAAATTGAAAAATATATACAGTGTGTTGAAAATGAATTTAAATTGGTGATTCCTTGGGTGTCCTACTAGGATGGCCCTTATCATTCAATGAACTGTCTTCGTGCTACCTCCTGGTTGAGGTCAATCGGATAAAGGAACGGGTGCCCCAGGGGTCTTGCAATTCGAAAAATCATTAAATAAGAGATAAAATTAATTTTAAAGTATCACGCCTCTACAAAGACCTGGCTTGGGGTGACAGTAATCAAGTCGAATTTAACGCTAAGAAAACCTAGCCAGCAGTCTTCTCTAAAAAGGTTAACATCACAGAACCGGATATTGTCATGGCAGGACACGCAATTCCATTGGCTTCATATATGTATTAATTTGCTGGGCGTCAATCTGGGAGTAAATATGTCTTGGCATAACCACGTTGTTGCAATCGCCAAGATAGCTTCTCAGAAACTTGGTGTTCCGAACCAGAAAGTTGTACATACCTCAACAACTTATGACACTATACAAAGCCCAGATTCGACCATCACTAGAGTACTGCTCTCATGTCTGGAGCTATGCACCCAAACATACTCTTCGGCTCCTGGATTCCATCGAAAGGAGGGCCATTGGCCTGATCGGAGACCACCAGCTGACGGAGAGCCTCGACAGCCCAGAACATCGAAGACAGGTTGGGGATTTTGATTCTCTTTTCCAGATATTTCCGCATATATCAATTATTATAAGCAAAAAAGTGTATATGAAAGTTATAGATCTAAAAAAAATGTAATATCATCTATCACTTTTATGTAGAACTAACGGTTTCCGGGAAGAATGAAAAATCTCTTATTTTTGAATAGAAATCTTGAAGCAGAGATCAATATTTTAGAGTCTGGAACTTAGCTTTAACTACTACTAGCATTATTTTCGTCAGGGTTTTATTTTGTGAATTTAAATACACAACCCCAATTAATTATCGAATATTCAAAAATTGACATCCAAATTAATAAGCTGTTAATACCAATTTTTATAATTTTTTCCTATGTCTCATACGGGATAGCGCATAAAATCTAAACGCATGTAAATTTCCTCAAATTTAAACTTGACATAATGTCTTATATAAAAATTTAATTTCATTTTCATAACTAAATCAATTAGAGATATATCTTGCCCAAAAGTATCGCCATCTCACTCAAGGGAACAAAAAAATTTCCATTTCTTCTCAATACCTTATATCATCTAAAACATGTTTCGTAATGCGACATTGTATCAATTTTGGCTGCTGCTAAATTCAAAATAAAAATCATTTAACGAAATACAGTCTAAAATACGGAGTGCTACGCAATTATCTATTTTTAATTAATTTACTTAACACTATAAATAAAAAGTCGCAAAAGAAATTAATTTACTACATGTTACATTTGCTACGTCGCAAACGTAGTAAATATAATAAATGTAATTATTGTTTTGATTGGCTGACGGCGTCAAAAATACTATATAACCTCAACTCAATTATAAATTTGGTCTTAAAAGTTGAAAATTCGAGTGGAAAAGTAGAAAATAGTAGTTCTTGGTTATTGTTCTTCTGTTACTTTTTGCTTCACGATTTGATGTAAATAAAAATCTAAATATTGATAGGTAATTGGTTTAAATCTTGTAACTGTATCAAAATTCATATTATATGGAGCATGTAGCAAATTACATTTACTACGGTAGTAAATTACGTAAATGTTAAAGATTGTTTCACGAAAAATGGATACGACTTAATGATTTCCTGGGTCGGTCCCATTGTGTCGACAAGAGCTTGGCAATAAACAAGTGAAGTGTGAAGGGACGCACTAAGGAAAACAAGTAATGATATGATTATATTAATGTAATCAATTGAAATAACATTTTTTTTTAAATATTACTAGTCATATTTATTTACATTTATAATGTCATTCTATAGATAGTTCTGCTTCGCTATCGCTATCCTCATCAAAATTAATTATAATTGGATTAATTATACGATCCAGACTAATATACGAATTTTCTACAGTTATTACGTGACGGACTGAATTTTTCCAACTACCTGGGGGAATATCATTAAAGCATTGTCGTATTAATTCTACAACACTAGAACTTAAAGTCGGAGAAATATTTTCAGACCTAACCTAAATTTTTTTCCATCTTTGAAATATGCTCACCGTGTTCGTTACAGCATAACAATTTTTCGGAAAGTAATCCAGATGAGAATCCAGGAAATTAATTTTTAACTTTTCAACGAATATTGCAAAAGAAGTTGTACAACCAGATCTCGCATACCTTTTTCTCCGAAAAGCCTTTTTTGATGGGAGGTGTCGATGTGTCACTCAAAATTAACAGTCAGTAACGTGGTCTCTCGGTTCTCTTCAGATCATAAGATCACTACTTAGCCAGCCGCGAATGTTGGACGTACATTTGTAGCAGCAGATATGAGGAGCCCTCCAACAAGTGGTAAGCCTTTTTCATTAAAGGACTAAGAGTACTTTTTTGTTTCACAAAAGTCACTTCGCCACATATATGACAAAAATGATTCGGCTTATTGAAACAAAGGACAAAGAATAGTACGTTTTTGTTTCACAAAAGTCATTTCGCCACATATATGACAAAAATTATTCGGCTTATTGAAACAAAAGACAAAAATAGTACGTTTTTGTTTCACAAAAGTCACTTCGCCACATATATGACAAAAATGATTCGGCTTATTGAAACAAAGGACAAAGTCGCCACATATATGACAAAAATGATTCGGCTTATTGAAACAAAGGACAAAGAATACTTTTTGTTTCACAAAAGTCACTTCGCCACATATATGACAAAAATGATTCGGTTTATTGAAACAAAGGACAAAGAATACGTTTTTGTTTCACAAAAGTCACTTCGCCACATATACAACAAAAATGATTCGGCTTATTGAAACAAAGGACTAAGAGTGCGTTTTTGTTTCACAAAAGTCACTTCGCCACATATATGACAAAAATGATTCGGCTTATTGAAACAAAGGACTAAGAGTACGTTTTTATTTCACAAAAGTCACTTCGCCACATATATGACAAAAATGATTCGGCTTATTGAAACAAAGGACTAAGAGTACGTTTTTTTGTTTCACAAAAGTCACTTCGCCACATATATAACAAAAATTATTCGGCTTATTGAAACAAAGCTGGAGAGATAACATCAGGTCACAGAAAATGAATATTCCCTTTGAGCCCCGAATGAAGGATAAAAGTTGTGCAGTCAGCCTATACCCACCCATTGTTGTAGCGCTAACGATGATGATGATGAGTAGTAGAAGTAAGCCAGTTGGCCTTCACCCCCCACTCCTCTGACGTCATACGACCTTGACCGTCGAAGAGTGCAGGTGTTCATTTGACCTTGGGGGTGTCATTGGGGGTGCTATTGACCTTGAATGTGTGCAGGTGTTCTTAATTTCACCTTGTGACGTCATATGACTTTGGCCACCCACGTGTGCAGGTGTTCATTTGACCTTGGGTGGTGTTATTGACCTTGAATGTGGTATATTGCGTGTGACCTTGAAATATCCTTGAACATTCTTGCTTGAACGATGTCAGGTGTTGTTTTGTTGTGTGACCTTGAAGTATGACCTTGACCGTCCAGGTGGACAATAGTTGTTGTTTGACCTTGTCTTTGACCTTGAACGATGCAGGTGTTTGTTGTGTGACCTTGAAGTTATTGTATACGCGACCAGGTGTCTTTTCATTGTCATATGACTTTGACCTTGTGACGTGCTGTTAATATCCCACGATGTGTTATTTTACTACATCGACCTTGAAATATTCCCTTAGCGTTGAATAAGCTGCTCATCATAAGCTGATGTATCTTGACCTTGAAATATTTGTTTAATAATATTTACTAGCCAATGTGTGCTACGTCATTTTCGTGACCTTGACGAATTTATTATTTTGTGAGCTACCTTACACGTGGGTACATCTGATGTCACTTGACCTTGAAATATTTTAAATAATATTTACTAGCCCATTGACCTTGGGTGGTGTTATTGACTTTGAATATGTGCAGGTGTTCTATTGCGTGTGACCTTGGTTGCCAACGTGGGCATATGTTGTTGGTGTGACCTTGAACGCAGGTGGGTATTTGATGCAGGTGTGCGACTACCACCCCATACCACATTTCTGTTAATTTTGACCTTGAATATTTCCATAAATTTCATTTTTACCAGTCGCATTAGCATTCTAGCTAACATTATCTGCTGCCTTGAACAGTAAATTGATATATTGTGTTTGTGTTGTGTTCCGACGAAAGTGTCTATTGAAGGTAATTGTTTTATTACATATTTCAACAATGAGCATTTCACAGCAGACCTTGGGTGAAATTAATAATATGATAAACAAAGACTTTGAATTTCCGGAGCGCAGAAAGCTTTCAACCTTGGGGGTGGGAATGGGTTATGTAATAATTAAAAAAATGACTCCAACAACAACACGTTTTGGGAAAACTATTGTTGCTACATTATACGATCAATGGAATGATGTGACATTTCAAATATTTCTACCTAAGCGTGTAGCTGATGCATTTACTGAGATTTTTATTGATGATATGAATATGTCAGGTGATAAATATACTTTGACGTATTTGGGACAGAGTACAAATGCATCATCAGGAGGCAATACAAGAGCATTAATAAATTTTGGTTGTTTGGAATAGACATTTTTAAAAGAATTTTAATATTTTTATTGTTTATCATATTAAGTATTAGTTGGATATGTAATAGAATAGTTGTTGATGGCACATGTGAGGAAGCACATACATGAGCATTAAAAATATTTTCTATTTAAGATGTGTGACGAATCTATTATCAGAGAGAACCAATATTCCTATGTTTATGATTTATTAACTAGACTACAGCAGATGGCTGAAGATATTTTAAATTTTGCAATCGGATTCAATGTGGATTTATACCGAAAATACATGAGGGATGCAGTCAATTTTTTCGCTGGGGTCCATGTTTGTCAAAAGTTCCTATATGGCGGCATTGGTGTAGAGGAATTTTACCGGAAAATGATTGACGAAGAATTGGGTTCTATGTTGCTCGAAATGCCACATATACCCATTGATTTATTGGTAAATTATGGTTTGATGCACCAAGATGACGGCTTGAACACAAATTTTAATGGAAATAATGCAGCCAATTCTACCAATGATGACAAGATGGATGTCATTGAAGAAGAACAATTTAATGGTTGTGACCATGGGTATGAAATCGCCACTGGTGACAATAATGGTACATCATATACTTCCAGTAATGATATTGATGAACGTATTGTAATGACTAAAAATTAAATTGTAAATAAATTATGTTTAGCTATATTTTGTTTTATTTTCCCAAATATACGCTAGGTAAAATTAATTTAATATAAGTAGATAATATTTAAAAAAATAGATTATTTGGAAGTAGGGATGAAGGAATGTGTCCATAAATGAGACACAATTTGGTTATAGTAGAATAGTTGTTGACGGCACATGTGAGAAAGCCCATATACGACCATTCAAAATACTTTTTAAGATGGGTGATGAGGCTCAGAGAAAACCAAGATTATTATCTTTAATATTTAGTAAATGTCATTAAACAACTTTTCACTCTTACACACTTTTTACCTAAAATTGAATGAAAGCTGAAATTTTCGCATTTTTTCAAATATTTACCAAATCTCTCTTATTATTGATTTCTCAGAAAATTTCATTCTTTGTAATATTTAGTAAATGTCATCAAACAACTTTTCACTCCTATACACTTTTTACCTAAAATTGAAGGAAAGCTGAAATTTCCGTATTTTTTTAAATTTTTGGACTAAATTTGCGCTCATTTTCCGTTCAAAATAATTTTTAAGATGTGTGTGTGTGTGTGATGAGGCTCAGAGAAAACCAAGATATGTGTATGATTTGTTATTTTTAATATTTAGTAAATGTCATTAAACAACTTTTCACTCCTACACACACTTTTTACCTAAAATTGAAGGAAAGCTGAAATTTTCACATTTTTTTCAAATATTGAGAAAAATTTCGGAAAAAAAAATTACGTACCAAAACTCTCTTATTATTGATTTCTCAGAAAATTTCGTTCCTTGTAATATTTAGTAAATGCCATTAAACAACTTTTCACTCCTATACACTTTTTACCTAAAATTGAAGGAAAGCTGAAATTTTCGCATTTTTCAAATATTGAGAAAAATTTCGGAAAAAATTACGTACCAAAACTCTCTTATTATTGATTTCTCAGAAATTTTCGTTCCCTGTAATATTTAGTAAATGTCATTAAACAACTTTTCACTCCCATACACATTTTACCTAAAATTGAAGGAAAGCTGAAATTTCCGTATTTTTTCAAATTTTTGGACTAAGGTTATTTGCGCTCATTTTTCGTTCAAAATACTTTTTTAAGATGTGTGTGTGTGTGTGTGTGTGATGAGGCTCAGAGAAACCGAAGATATGTGTATGATTTGTTATCTTTAATATTTAGTAAATGAAAAATTTAGGAAAAAAAATTAACGTACCAAAACTCTCTTATTATTGGTTTCTCAGAAAATTCCATTCCTTGTAATATTTAGTAAATGTCATTAAACAACTTTTCACTCCTATACACTTTGTACCTAAAATTGAAGGAAAGCTGTATTTTCGCTCATTTTTCCAATTTTCACAACATAAATGATGAGGAAATTAGTCATCAAGGATTTAATATAGATATTTTCCAATTTTCACATCTGAAATGATGAGGCAATTAGTCGTTTACATTCAAGGATTTAATATAGATAAAAAAGTTTTGACTTTTTTGGTTAAAATCCATGATACACAATTTTGACATGTGAAACTATGAGGATATTAATTGTTGGCATTTAAGGATCTAATATAGAAAAAAATTTTGCCCTTCTTTTTGTCTAAAAATCCATGATTACACAATTTTCACATGTGAAATTATGAGGATATTAATTGTTAGCTTTTAAGGATTTAATATAGAAAAAAATATATCCCATTTTTGGTCTCCATGATTACACAATTTTCACATGTGAAATTATGAGGATATTAATTGTTGACATTCAAGGATTTAATATAGAAAAAAGAATTTTGCATCTTTTTTTGTCTAACGATCCATGACTATACAATTTTCACATATCAAATTATGAGGATATTAGTTGTTAACATTCAAGGATTTAATGTAGAAAAAAATTCTTGCATTTTTTTTTTTGGTCTAGAAATCCATGATCACACAATTTTCACATGTGAAATTATGAGGATATTAGTTGTTAACATTCAAGGATTTAATGTAGAAAATTTATTTTTTTACTTTTTTGGTCTAGAAATCCTTTATTAAACAATTTTCACATGTGAAATTATGAGGATATTAATTGTTTACATTTAAGGATTGAATATCCATATCCATATCTCTTATTAAATTTTCACATTCGCTATTATGGGGATGTTAGTTCTTAGATTCAAGGATTTACTTTTTAAGTAGGTAAATCCTACGACTTTTTTTTATTACTCTGACGATCGACTGGCTAAAATCGATTTTTGACTAATTGAAAACTTTTTGTATTAGGTAGTTCTAAGTAACCACTGAGTAGTACATACACTCTCTGAAAAACTGTTTTGTGTGTCACTACCATGGCGTTACGATCACGTATGGTTTTACGTCTGAATTTTCCGTAATTCAAGGCAAAAACTTTTAAAAAATGAATGCAAATGTGAAATTATGAGAATATTAAATGTTGACATACAAGGATTTAATATAGAAAAAAGAATTTTGCCTCTTTTTTTTCTTGTCTAAAAATCTTACATTTCAAATTATGAAGATATTAATTAGTTGTTAACATTCAATGATTTAATGTAGAAATTTTTTTTTTTACTTTTTTGGTCTAGAAATCCTTGATTACACAATTTTCACATATGAAATTATGAGGATATTAATTGTTGACATTTAAGAATTTAATATCCATGTCCATATCTATTATTAAATTTTACTTCCGAAATTATGAAGATGCTAGTTCTTAAATTCAAGGATTTACTTTTTAATTAGGTAAAGCTACGACTTTTTTTACTCTGACGAGAAATTACTTTTTGTCTCAGCCTATTATTGCATGAAAAGTACAGTAGGACTATAAACTAAAAGAGGTATGTTCAATATGAGAATCAGATTTGCGGTTCCCTATCGATCGACTGGCTAAAATCGGTGTGATTATACATAGTATTTTTAATTAATTGAGAACTTTTTGTATTAGGTAGTTCTGAGATAGTACTGAGTAGTACATAGACTCTCTGAAAAATCGTTTACGGGTCTATCATCGAGCTGCTATCGCGTTACGATCGCGTTGTCATCGCGTTACGATCACGTTACTATCGCGCTACCACCGCCCCTATGATTTTACATCTGAATTTTCCGTAATTCAAGGCAAAAACTTAAAAAATGCATGCCGACAAGCATTTAACTGAAATATTTTATTAAAAATCTATATAACATAATAAATTTCGAGAATTCGTGCCGACATGCCTTTATTCATAGAATACCTACATAAATTGATGATTTTACGATAGTAATTTTAAAATATATTTTGAATTGTTTTGAGTATTCTGTTTTATTGTAATAGTAAGTAACTGAGTTTGAGTCAGCTGATAGGAGACGTTACGTGATAAATTAACTAGTTTACGAATGAATATTGAGATGGAAAGTAAAAACTATCTTAAAACGATTTATTTCTATTATTACACACAACTTCTGAAATGACTCATATCGAGAGCATCATATTCGCAACATCTGGTGTAAACCGATTTTCACGCAGCCCTATCAAGGTGAAAAGACCACAGCCATATTTTGTAAATATTTCGTTCATGTTTAACCAAATACCGCTTCTAAAGCTTATATTTTTAATATTGCCTCCTTTGTTTCGGTTTAATGTTATTATATTGTTTAGAATACAACATTTGAAATACTCATATTGTTAGGTTCGGTTTTCTTTTACATAATATTTACTGATTCGAGTTTCCTTTGCATTTTTAAAGTTTAAACTGTCCACACCTGCTGATTTAACCCGTTTTTCTCGCATAACTCTACCAAGGCTAGAGGACCATAACTCAAAAACATATTTTTAATATTAATATTTCTTCTTTATTAAGGAACTACAACATATTCTATGAAATAAGCGAGAAATAACTTTAAAAGTTTGAGTCGAAGAAGCGTGATAATTATTCCATATTCCGCTTTTTCCATTTGACTAGTTATTTTTTCTGATTATATATGTCATTGGTTTTCAGAGAAATTATCGTAAATTATGATATTTTGAGCAGGAGGTATTATCACCATCACTTCTAGCTGTGAATAATATAGGCACATGTAACTCTTTAAACTTTGCATGTCTAATACAATTCCATGTTTTTTAATACTGAAAATTGGTAAGTGTATAAGGCCACAGCCAGGAATCGAACCAAGGTCTCTGAATTATTTTACATTATTCAGCGCTAGTCCGGTTAAGCTACTGGAGTTTAGCATTAGCATTAGTATTAATGTTTTATACGACTGAAAAAATAGCTTGATATTCAGAATATCCGAAAATTGAACAGAAATAAATATTACGGGAATGCAAACAAACACATAAAGTCTAATTTTCCATTGAGGTGATTTAAATCAATAAAATCTTTTAAATCAATACCTTATGTTGATTCCTCCAAATGTCCAAAGATTGATAAAGAAATAAATAAAATGCCGCCTAGGGTGACTTCGATACTGAGAACCTTGCTAACATGAAACGATCGACAATCAGTGTTCATATTATTAGAAAAAGTATCATCATTGTACATATTTCTCTAAATCACACCAATGGACAAATAATGACTTTACCTAGTTTATTTAAAAAGAAGTAAAATTTTCGTTTTAATTCATTAGATAAAATCTAAATAGACCATCATGTTTAGTTTTAATGCGAAGATTACATAGTTTGCAAGTGATTATACATAACATTTTTTAACTAGCTTGAAACGTTTTTTGTATTAGGAATGTACTAAATCAAAGGCTTAATGAGAGGTACTATTGTTTTTCAGATTTGATTTGTGTACATTATTTCTCTCTCATTGTGAATATCATTCGAACACACACTTATTGACGACAATTATTGTACAGGTGAAACCTTTTCTACTAAGCTAATGTAATGTACTGTAAATTTTACAATTTCCACATTATTACAAGCTAGGTGGCGTTTTTAATTTAAATTATAGAGACTATGGAATAAAATGTTAATGGACTAGACAATTAACGTATACCTACATTTAAAAGTTCCAGATGTGCCTAGATATAAAACTTTAATTCCAGTTTACGTAGTAGGATTTATTACAGGAAATCAAACAAGTACGTAACTTTGATGTGATTTAATCAATAAAAATTATCTAATATTTATTTTTTGTCGAACATTGGTAAATAAATAAAATAGTGTCAAGGATGACTTCGATATTGAGAAGCTGTCCGATAGGAAATTCAGTCATCCAGTGTCCAAATTATTAGGAATTTCATCGATTTGTGAAAAAATGGTGGCTGATGGCAAATTTTGCTTTACGGGACCATAAGAATAGACTGACTGGTGTCATTTAACGGGGGTTAGTGCTTTTTGCCATCATCCGCCATTTTAAATCATGTAATTTGGAATCCCCAAAATTTTAAATCATGTAAGAGGAAACTATCATCGTTTTTTAATTCGTGAATTTCTACAATAAAAATAAATGGGGACTAGACATAAACATATCATGTGGCTGATCTCTACCTATTTCTTTTCGAAAATGGTCGCATTTACCCTTATATATATATGTAAATATATATAATACTAATAATAATACAAGAAAAGTAGGTACAAACTAGATTATTAGATAGCTTTTACAAGTTTGTGGTATGTTTATTCTTACATAATTTTGGCTTTTACTGTGTATTCGTACTTAATTCTAGAGGTATTGTTTTTTTTTTACTCTGAATTTGCTTTTTTGACTAAATAACTCTGAAAATGGGGTTCGGGATACAAAACAATGAATTATTTCTTCACCGACAATGAGCGAAGTCACGTATTTTAATGATTTGTTTGTGATTTTGTTCGGATTCTGTATCATATTTAATTTATATATAAAATATATAACCCTTCATTCTACCTAAATGCGATTTACATTTTTAATATTGAACAAATTTTTCTCATGATAATTTGTTAGTGATTTCATTCCCTCTATTATTACAACTTGTAGTTAGAATTGGTCTCTATTGACATAAATATACGCTGAAAATTACATACGATCCGACATTCTTTCGTCGTAACTGGCTTTTTTGGTCTAACCTTGAATAGGGGATTTGGGACACAAAGGAAAAAAAATATTTCATCACCAGCAATAAGCGACGTCACGTATTTTAACGAAATATTTTTTATTTTTTTTTTGATTTTGTTAGGATTCCGTATCAATATTTAATTTATTTAAATTATTTTACCCTTCATTCTACCCAATGTCGATTTACTTTTTGATTGTGATTTCATTCCCTCTATTATTACAGTTTTGTTCGGGTTTGTTCGGAGTCAGAATGGTCTATTTTGACATAAATATACCCAAAGAATTACATATAACTCAATATTTTTGTTAGAAACTGGCCTTTTTCACCTAATAACCCTGAATAAGGATACAATAGAACAAGAATTTTATTGGTTTTGTTAGGGTTCTGTATCAACATTTAAGTAATTTAAAATATTTACCCTTAATTCTACCCCAAATCGATTTACTTTTTATAATTGATGGTAATTTCATTCCCTCTCACTCTAGTACATTTTTTAGTCAGAATTGACCTCTTTTGACATAACGGAACACTTTTTAGTCGGAATGGGCTTTTTGACCTAAACAAGCCTGAAATGGGGGATTCGGGACAAAAACAAACAAATTATTACCTTGCCAACCCACGTGGGCACGTATTATTTTACTACCTTGACTTTGACCTTGAAAATTTTCCTTAGCATTGAATGAGGCCAGGTGTCCTCTAACTTCACGTGATATTTTCAATAGGATTTACTAGCCTATGTGTGCTACGTCATTATTGTGACTTGAACATCTAGAAGCAATCCTATACGCGAGCAAGTGGCTTTTTGATCTAAATTAATCCAAAAAATTACCTACCGACCTTTTTTTTTAATCGAAATTGTCATTTTTGACTAAATAACCTTAAAATGGGATTCGGGACACAATAGAACAAATTATTTCTTCATCGATAATAAATGACGTCACATATTTTAACAATATTTTTTTTTTTTGGTTTTGTTAGGATTCCGTATCAATATTTAATTTATTTAAAATATTTAACCTTCATTCTACCCAATGTCGATTTACCTTTTGATGGTGATTTCATTCCCGTATTATTACAATTTTTAATCAGAATTTTTCTATTTTGATCTAAATATATCCAAAAAAATTACAGTTTACTGGCCGGAACTGACATTTAGGCCTAATAACCCTGAATCAGGGATTTGGGACACAATAGATCAAATTAATTGTTCACCGAGAATAAGTGACGTCACGCAATTTATTGATATTTTGTTGATTTTATTAGGTTCTGTATCAATATTTCTTTTATTTAAAACATAAAGTAAAAGTTCCTATTATCGACACCTTAAGAACATTGGAAAACTTGACTTTCCCTTAACAAAAAAACTATGGAAGATATGGTTTTTAAATACAGTCGGAATAGTTTCGACATTGTTGAAAAGGCGAAAATTATTGCAATTTTTGACATTTTTAAGCTAAGTTGAATGTTTATGCTAAAATCGACCTAAATGTAGCCTATAACCAACAACCAATTATCGGCATGGACGCCGATGATAGTCTAAATAATTAATTTGAACACACCATTATCGGCATCAGCAAAATAAATGAAAAACTATAAAACAGTTTTTGAGCACCAACTATTGAAAACAAGAATATCCGATATAAACAAAACAATAAAATGTTAATAGGAATCAATAAACAGAAAAAATATGATGTTGAAGCTTGCCCGTGTCTTAGGACGTGTGATAAGAAATGACTCGCACAACGGTTTGGCGCGAAGTCATCCATATAATATCGACAACTGTCATTGCCAATTTTGACCAATGACCGTTCGTCTTTGCAACAACATAGATAAAAGTTGTACGATTTACCTACAAGTATTTTACTTAACTTTCTAGCTATACAAATCTTATTTTTTTGAGATTATATGCCAGATGTGCCTTTAATTGGTGCAGTGCCAAAGGGACTTTTCCCTTATGCCCGTTGACTTTTTCAGCTCATTACTTAATGAATTGGGATAGTCAGCCTTCGTCCCGGTACCTTAAAACATATTATTGGATCCCCTTCATTTGACCCAATATCGATTTACCTTTTTTTAAATTAACAAATTTATCATTACCTGTCACTCATGACTCTTAAATGCACCTCTAGATTAACCGTAATATCCTTTCTAAGCTAATTCATTGAATATCGAAGGTTAAATAGAAACGGATCTATGCAAAAATCTGACAACTTATTAGAGACAATCAAGTGGTTAACACAGATTTCGGTCTATCTCAGACATACCGTGATGGATATCCATGTGATATAAAACGGCTGCGCTGAAATCATGTCGATTTTGGAATTCATGGCATTATGAATTGTCATATATATCCGTCTTTCTTAGTTCGAAATTCAATATCTATAGTAAATATATTTATAATCCTACACAGACAAATAAAACACTTTTTTACATGTGAATCGTTTTTACATCCGACTTGCCCATAAACTTGAGGGGATATTACCTAGGTAGTTTAAAGTTTCGTTAAAAACAGAACCCACAACGAGTCAGCATGGTGTAGTGTCCGTATCTTTGCGACTCCCCGCTTGGTTTATCTCTTCATTATGAGAAAGGTTGAATATTGGTTCGTTCAAGGATCTAAGTATTTTCGTTTAAGCTATTATGTACAAGTAAAAATTATCTAATATTTATTTTTTCTATGTATTTGACATTGATAAAAAATATTATGTATACAAATTAGTAGAAAAAAAGTAGCAAATTACTCTGCTTTAATACACACCAAAAGTAAACACTACTTTTATAGCGTGTCCCTTTACTTGAGTGACAATACCAAAAAAGTTAATTTATTTTGTCTTAAAGCAATCTATGGACTGAACGAAGCAGTCTTGGAAATAACTTAACTTATTGCCGGTGATGAAATAATTTGTTCTATTGTATCCCGAATCCCATTTTAAGGGTATTTAGTTTAAAATATTCAGTTCAACTAAAAAATGTCGGTATGTAATTTTTTGGATTAATTCATTCAATGCTTAGGAAAATTTTCAAGGTCAAAGTCAAGGTAGTAAAATAATACGTGCCCACGTGGGTTGGCAAGGTAATAATTTGTTTGTTTTTGTCCCGAATCCCCCATTTCAGGCTTGTTTAGGTCAAAAAGCCCATTCCGACTAAAAAGTGTTCCGTTATGTCAAAAGAGGTCAATTCTGACTAAAAAATGTACTAGAGTGAGAGGGAATGAAATTACCATCAATTATAAAAAGTAAATCGATTTGGGGTAGAATTAAGGGTAAATATTTTAAATTACTTAAATGTTGATACAGAACCCTAACAAAACCAATAAAATTCTTGTTCTATTGTATCCTTATTCAGGGTTATTAGGTGAAAAAGGCCAGTTTCTAACAAAAATATTGAGTTATATGTAATTCTTTGGGTATATTTATGTCAAAATAGACCATTCTGACTCCGTACAAACCCGAACAAAACTGTAATAATAGAGGGAATGAAATCACAATCAAAAAGTAAATCGACATTGGGTAGAATGAAGGGTAAAATAATTTAAATAAATTAAATATTGATACGGAATCCTAACAAAATCAAAAAAAAAATAAAAAATATTTCGTTAAAATACGTGACGTCGCTTATTGCTGGTGATGAAATATTTTTTTTCCTTTGTGTCCCAAATCCCCTATTCAAGGTTAGACCAAAAAAGCCAGTTACGACGAAAGAATGTCGGATCGTATGTAATTTTCAGCGTATATTTATGTCAATAGAGACCAATTCTAACTACAAGTTGTAATAATAGAGGGAATGAAATCACTAACAAATTATCATGAGAAAAATTTGTTCAATATTAAAAATGTAAATCGCATTTAGGTAGAATGAAGGGTTATATATTTTATATATAAATTAAATATGATACAGAATCCGAACAAAATCACAAACAAATCATTAAAATACGTGACTTCGCTCATTGTCGGTGAAGAAATAATTCATTGTTTTGTATCCCGAACCCCATTTTCAGAGTTATTTAGTCAAAAAAGCAAATTCAGAGTAAAAAAAAAACAATACCTCTAGAATTAAGTACGAATACACAGTAAAAGCCAAAATTATGTAAGAATAAACATACCACAAACTTGTAAAAGCTATCTAATAATCTAGTTTGTACCTACTTTTCTTGTATTATTATTAGTATTATATATATTTACATATATATATAAGGGTAAATGCGACCATTTTCGAAAAGAAATAGGTAGAGATCAGCCACATGATATGTTTATGTCTAGTCCCCATTTATTTTTATTGTAGAAATTCACGAATTAAAAAACGATGATAGTTTCCTCTTACATGATTTAAAATTTTGGGGATTCCAAATTACATGATTTAAAATGGCGGATGATGGCAAAAAGCACTAACCCCCGTTAAATGACACCAGTCAGTCTATTCTTATGGTCCCGTAAAGCAAAATTTGCCATCAGCCACCATTTTTTCACAAATCGATGAAATTCCTAATAATTTGGACACTGGATGACTGAATTTCCTATCGGACAGCTTCTCAATATCGAAGTCATCCTTGACACTATTTTATTTATTTACCAATGTTCGACAAAAAATAAATATTAGATAATTTTTATTGATTAAATCACATCAAAGTTACGTACTTGTTTGATTTCCTGTAATAAATCCTACTACGTAAACTGGAATTAAAGTTTTATATCTAGGCACATCTGGAACTTTTAAATGTAGGTATACGTTAATTGTCTAGTCCATTAACATTTTATTCCATAGTCTCTATAATTTAAATTAAAAACGCCACCTAGCTTGTAATAATGTGGAAATTGTAAAATTTACAGTACATTACATTAGCTTAGTAGAAAAGGTTTCACCTGTACAATAATTGTCGTCAATAAGTGTGTGTTCGAATGATATTCACAATGAGAGAGAAATAATGTACACAAATCAAATCTGAAAAACAATAGTACCTCTCATTAAGCCTTTGATTTAGTACATTCCTAATACAAAAAACGTTTCAAGCTAGTTAAAAAATGTTATGTATAATCACTTGCAAACTATGTAATCTTCGCATTAAAACTAAACATGATGGTCTATTTAGATTTTATCTAATGAATTAAAACGAAAATTTTACTTCTTTTTAAATAAACTAGGTAAAGTCATTATTTGTCCATTGGTGTGATTTAGAGAAATATGTACAATGATGATACTTTTTCTAATAATATGAACACTGATTGTCGATCGTTTCATGTTAGCAAGGTTCTCAGTATCGAAGTCACCCTAGGCGGCATTTTATTTATTTCTTTATCAATCTTTTTACATTTGGAGGAATCAACATAAGGTATTGATTTAAAAGATTTTATTGATTTAAATCACCTCAATGGAAAATTAGACTTTATGTGTTTGTTTGCATTCCCGTAATATTTATTTCTGTTCAATTTTCGGATATTCTGAATATGAAGCTATTTTTTCAGTCGTATAAAACATTAATACTAATGCTAATGCTAAACTCCAGTAGCTTAACCGGACTAGCGCTGAATAATGTAAAATAATTCAGAGACCTTGGTTCGATTCCTGGCTGTGGCCTTATACACTTACCAATTTTCAGTATTAAAAAACATGGAATTGTATTAGACATGCAAAGTTTAAAGAGTTACATGTGCCTATATTATTCACAGCTAGAAGTGATGGTGATAATACCTCCTGCTCAAAATATCATAATTTACGATAATTTCTCTGAAAACCAATGACATATATAATCAGAAAAAATAACTAGTCAAATGGAAAAAGCGGAATATGGAATAATTATCACGCTTCTTCGACTCAAACTTTTAAAGTTATTTCTCGCTTATTTCATAGAATATGTTGTAGTTCCTTAATAAAGAAGAAATATTAATATTAAAAATATGTTTTTGAGTTATGGTCCTCTAGCCTTGGTAGAGTTATGCGAGAAAAACGGGTTAAATCAGCAGGTGTGGACAGTTTAAACTTTAAAAATGCAAAGGAAACTCGAATCAGTAAATATTATGTAAAAGAAAACCGAACCTAACAATATGAGTATTTCAAATGTTGTATTCTAAACAATATAATAACATTAAACCGAAACAAAGGAGGCAATATTAAAAATATAAGCTTTAGAAGCGGTATTTGGTTAAACATGAACGAAATATTTACAAAATATGGCTGTGGTCTTTTCACCTTGATAGGGCTGCGTGAAAATCGGTTTACACCAGATGTTGCGAATATGATGCTCTCGATATGAGTCATTTCAGAAGTTGTGTGTAATAATAGAAATAAATCGTTTTAAGATAGTTTTTACTTTCCATCTCAATATTCATTCGTAAACTAGTTAATTTATCACGTAACGTCTCCTATCAGCTGACTCAAACTCAGTTACTTACTATTACAATAAAACAGAATACTCAAAACAATTCAAAATATATTTTAAAATTACTATCGTAAAATCATCAATTTATGTAGGTATTCTATGAATAAAGGCATGTCGGCACGAATTCTCGAAATTTATTATGTTATATAGATTTTTAATAAAATATTTCAGTTAAATGCTTGTCGGCATGCATTTTTTAAGTTTTTGCCTTGAATTACGGAAAATTCAGATGTAAAATCATAGGGGCGGTGGTAGCGCGATAGTAACGTGATCGTAACGCGATGACAACGCGATCGTAACGCGATAGCAGCTCGATGATAGACCCGTAAACGATTTTTCAGAGAGTCTATGTACTACTCAGTACTATCTCAGAACTACCTAATACAAAAAGTTCTCAATTAATTAAAAATACTATGTATAATCACACCGATTTTAGCCAGTCGATCGATAGGGAACCGCAAATCTGATTCTCATATTGAACATACCTCTTTTAGTTTATAGTCCTACTGTACTTTTCATGCAATAATAGGCTGAGACAAAAAGTAATTTCTCGTCAGAGTAAAAAAAGTCGTAGCTTTACCTAATTAAAAAGTAAATCCTTGAATTTAAGAACTAGCATCTTCATAATTTCGGAAGTAAAATTTAATAATAGATATGGACATGGATATTAAATTCTTAAATGTCAACAATTAATATCCTCATAATTTCATATGTGAAAATTGTGTAATCAAGGATTTCTAGACCAAAAAAGTAAAAAAAAAATTTCTACATTAAATCATTGAATGTTAACAACTAATTAATATCTTCATAATTTGAAATGTAAGATTTTTAGACAAGAAAAAAAAGAGGCAAAATTCTTTTTTCTATATTAAATCCTTGTATGTCAACATTTAATATTCTCATAATTTCACATTTGCATTCATTTTTAAAAAGTTTTTGCCTTGAATTACGGAAAATTCAGACGTAAAACCATACGTGATCGTAACGCCATGGTAGTGACACACAAAACAGTTTTTCAGAGAGTGTATGTACTACTCAGTGGTTACTTAGAACTACCTAATACAAAAAGTTTTCAATTAGTCAAAAATCGATTTTAGCCAGTCGATCGTCAGAGTAATAAAAAAAAGTCGTAGGATTTACCTACTTAAAAAGTAAATCCTTGAATCTAAGAACTAACATCCCCATAATAGCGAATGTGAAAATTTAATAAGAGATATGGATATGGATATTCAATCCTTAAATGTAAACAATTAATATCCTCATAATTTCACATGTGAAAATTGTTTAATAAAGGATTTCTAGACCAAAAAAGTAAAAAAATAAATTTTCTACATTAAATCCTTGAATATCCTCATAATTTCACATGTGAAAATTGTGTGATCATGGATTTCTAGACCAAAAAAAAAAATGCAAGAATTTTTTTCTACATTAAATCCTTGAATGTTAACAACTAATATCCTCATAATTTGATATGTGAAAATTGTATAGTCATGGATCGTTAGACAAAAAAAGATGCAAAATTCTTTTTTCTATATTAAATCCTTGAATGTCAACAATTAATATCCTCATAATTTCACATGTGAAAATTGTGTAATCATGGAGACCAAAAATGGGATATATTTTTTTCTATATTAAATCCTTAAAAGCTAACAATTAATATCCTCATAATTTCACATGTGAAAATTGTGTAATCATGGATTTTTAGACAAAAAGAAGGGCAAAATTTTTTTCTATATTAGATCCTTAAATGCCAACAATTAATATCCTCATAGTTTCACATGTCAAAATTGTGTATCATGGATTTTAACCAAAAAAGTCAAAACTTTTTTATCTATATTAAATCCTTGAATGTAAACGACTAATTGCCTCATCATTTCAGATGTGAAAATTGGAAAGTATCTATATTAAATCCTTGATGACTAATTTCCTCATCATTTATGTTGTGAAAATTGGAAAAATGAGCGAAAATACAGCTTTCCTTCAATTTTAGGTACAAAGTGTATAGGAGTGAAAAGTTGTTTAATGACATTTACTAAATATTACAAGGAATGGAATTTTCTGAGAAACCAATAATAAGAGAGTTTTGGTACGTTAATTTTTTTTCCTAAATTTTTCATTTACTAAATATTAAAGATAACAAATCATACACATATCTTCGGTTTCTCTGAGCCTCATCACACACACACACACACACACACATCTTAAAAAAGTATTTTGAACGAAAAATGAGCGCAAATAACCTTAGTCCAAAAATTTGAAAAAATACGGAAATTTCAGCTTTCCTTCAATTTTAGGTAAAATGTGTATAGGAGTGAAAAGTTGTTTAATGACATTTACTAAATATTACAAGGAACGAAAATTTCTGAGAAATCAATAATAAGAGAGTTTTGGTACGTAATTTTTTCCGAAATTTTTCTCAATATTTGAAAAATGCGAAAATTTCAGCTTTCCTTCAATTTTAGGTAAAAAGTGTATAGGAGTGAAAAGTTGTTTAATGGCATTTACTAAATATTACAAGGAACGAAATTTTCTGAGAAATCAATAATAAGAGTTTTGGTACGTAATTTTTTTTTTCCGAAATTTTTCTCAATTTTTGAAAAAATGTGAAAATTTCAGCTTTCCTTCAATTTTAGGTAAAAAGTGTGTGTAGGAGTGAAAAGTTGTTTAATGACATTTACTAAATATTAAAAATAACAAATCATACACATATCTTGGTTTTCTCTGAGCCTCATCACACACACACACACATCTTAAAAATTATTTTGAACGGAAAATGAGCGCAAATTTAGTCCAAAAATTTAAAAAAATACGGAAATTTCAGCTTTCCTTCAATTTTAGGTAAAAAGTGTATAGGAGTGAAAAGTTGTTTGATGACATTTACTAAATATTACAAAGAATGAAATTTTCTGAGAAATCAATAATAAGAGAGATTTGGTACGTAATTTTTCTTTTTTCGAAATTTTTCTCAATATTTGAAAAAATGCGAAAATTTCAGCTTTCATTCAATTTTAGGTAAAAAGTGTGTAAGAGTGAAAAGTTGTTTAATGACATTTACTAAATATTAAAGATAATAATCTTGGTTTTCTCTGAGCCTCATCACCCATCTTAAAAAGTATTTTGAATGGTCGTATATGGGCTTTCTCACATGTGCCGTCAACAACTATTCTACTATAACCAAATTGTGTCTCATTTATGGACACATTCCTTCATCCCTACTTCCAAATAATCTATTTTTTTAAATATTATCTACTTATATTAAATTAATTTTACCTAGCGTATATTTGGGAAAATAAAACAAAATATAGCTAAACATAATTTATTTACAATTTAATTTTTAGTCATTACAATACGTTCATCAATATCATTACTGGAAGTATATGATGTACCATTATTGTCACCAGTGGCGATTTCATACCCATGGTCACAACCATTAAATTGTTCTTCTTCAATGACATCCATCTTGTCATCATTGGTAGAATTGGCTGCATTATTTCCATTAAAATTTGTGTTCAAGCCGTCATCTTGGTGCATCAAACCATAATTTACCAATAAATCAATGGGTATATGTGGCATTTCGAGCAACATAGAACCCAATTCTTCGTCAATCATTTTCCGGTAAAATTCCTCTACACCAATGCCGCCATATAGGAACTTTTGACAAACATGGACCCCAGCGAAAAAATTGACTGCATCCCTCATGTATTTTCGGTATAAATCCACATTGAATCCGATTGCAAAATTTAAAATATCTTCAGCCATCTGCTGTAGTCTAGTTAATAAATCATAAACATAGGAATATTGGTTCTCTCTGATAATAGATTCGTCACACATCTTAAATAGAAAATATTTTTAATGCTCATGTATGTGCTTCCTCACATGTGCCATCAACAACTATTCTATTACATATCCAACTAATACTTAATATGATAAACAATAAAAATATTAAAATTCTTTTAAAAATGTCTATTCCAAACAACCAAAATTTATTAATGCTCTTGTATTGCCTCCTGATGATGCATTTGTACTCTGTCCCAAATACGTCAAAGTATATTTATCACCTGACATATTCATATCATCAATAAAAATCTCAGTAAATGCATCAGCTACACGCTTAGGTAGAAATATTTGAAATGTCACATCATTCCATTGATCGTATAATGTAGCAACAATAGTTTTCCCAAAACGTGTTGTTGTTGGAGTCATTTTTTTAATTATTACATAACCCATTCCCACCCCCAAGGTTGAAAGCTTTCTGCGCTCCGGAAATTCAAAGTCTTTGTTTATCATATTATTAATTTCACCCAAGGTCTGCTGTGAAATGCTCATTGTTGAAATATGTAATAAAACAATTACCTTCAATAGACACTTTCGTCGGAACACAACACAAACACAATATATCAATTTACTGTTCAAGGCAGCAGATAATGTTAGCTAGAATGCTAATGCGACTGGTAAAAATGAAATTTATGGAAATATTCAAGGTCAAAATTAACAGAAATGTGGTATGGGGTGGTAGTCGCACACCTGCATCAAATACCCACCTGCGTTCAAGGTCACACCAACAACATATGCCCACGTTGGCAACCAAGGTCACACGCAATAGAACACCTGCACATATTCAAAGTCAATAACACCACCCAAGGTCAATGGGCTAGTAAATATTATTTAAAATATTTCAAGGTCAAGTGACATCAGATGTACCCACGTGTAAGGTAGCTCACAAAATAATAAATTCGTCAAGGTCACGAAAATGACGTAGCACACATTGGCTAGTAAATATTATTAAACAAATATTTCAAGGTCAAGATACATCAGCTTATGATGAGCAGCTTATTCAACGCTAAGGGAATATTTCAAGGTCGATGTAGTAAAATAACACATCGTGGGATATTAACAGCACGTCACAAGGTCAAAGTCATATGACAATGAAAAGACACCTGGTCGCGTATACAATAACTTCAAGGTCACACAACAAACACCTGCATCGTTCAAGGTCAAAGACAAGGTCAAACAACAACTATTGTCCACCTGGACGGTCAAGGTCATACTTCAAGGTCACACAACAAAATAACACCTGACATCGTTCAAGCAAGAATGTTCAAGGATATTTCAAGGTCACACGCAATATAACACATTCAAGGTCAATAACACCACCCAAGGTCAAATGAACACCTGCACACGTGGGTGGCCAAAGTCATATGACGTCACAAGGTGAAATTAAGAACACCTGCACACATTCAAGGTCAATAGCACCCCCAATGACACCCCCAAGGTCAAATGAACACCTGCACTCTTCGACGGTCAAGGTCGTATGACGTCAGAGGAGTGGGGGGTGAAGGCCAACTGGCTTACTTCTACTACTATGATGATTGGAACAAACTCGCCATATGTTGCTCAAAGCTCTCTAATTTCTCAAATACAGCTCTCGATAAACTGTCGCGTCGGTTGGAATACAACTAACTAACAATTTAGGATTTATGTTATATGTATTTAAACCTCTTATAAAATGCACATATGGTATAATAAATCCAGATATTTCTCATTTAATGGTCGAATTTTTCCATAGATTAAGGGCAGATAGATAATTATTATAATTAGCCTGGATCTATAAAACCGGAGCCAGCTGAGACTTTTGCAAGACAGATTGTTAATTTGTATAATAAAATAAGTAAGATTTTGCTACTTTGGTATCGGAAACATTTTTGTTGTTTCCCAATGTTATTATCTTGTCTGTCATATTTAGTGGCCGGATTTTAAGCATTATGCTTATTGCTGAATTTTATAAGCAACCACGAGATTATTTAATTTCTACACGGAGTACGCAAGACTGAGTAGTATATTGAGATAGTTGTTCTTATGATTTTTTCGCTTTTTTGAGGTTTTATCCGTTCGTGCTAATTTGAACTATTTTACGTCTCTATATACAGTGATGGGCTAAAATATGGAACAAATTCATTTAAAAATCAGGTATTAATTTTTTGTAAAAACGCTCGGACACGTCGATTATAATTTTTTCTTCCGGATTTTTTGCCTCAAAAAGAGATTATACTGGGTGTGTCAAAAAGTAGATGTATGTATAATTTTGAAAAATTATTTTATTATGTGGTGAAAATGCAAACCATTAACTTCTTGACAATATCGTCGTTGCCGCGACGAAAGCTTCTATGTGACAATTTTTCAGATTTTGACTTTTTTGCGCCATTGTGTCAAGAATCATCATATCTACGACTTAACGAAATCATCCATGTGAATATATCAAAAAATAATGTAGTTATAACATAAAACTAAAATCTTCTATGTGCGTTTAATACAAAATCATCCCGACGAAATCTCCTATGTGTTTAATATTTCACATAGTAGCTTTCGACGTGATACAGAATGTTGAAATTATTGAAATTGATTCTGAAGCTAACACATAGAAGGTTTCTCGAAAACTCGTTAAAGAATTCATGCTTTCCCGCCAATTTTGTGAACGTATCGTTTGTGTACTCCAGTTAGCTTTTACCTTGATTTTACTGAAAAAAATACGAAATTTTGAGTTTTAAAGAAGATCTCTATGTGACAATTGGGCTAATAGGTAAGTACATGCATTTTAAAAATATATTTAAATGAATGCGGATGGTCGACCAACCAAATTTATTTTTTGTGAGGTTACGTTAAAACTCTAGGTATTCTATTTTATAGTTATTTATGTATGAAAGGAATTACAAGGGTCTTAATTATCTAGGGAAATTGCTGTCCCTCGGGCCACCCAAGGGCCTCTGGCCCGAGGGCGAAGCCCTAGATAATTAAGACTTAATAATTCCTAAGGAACATAGGACTCCTGACCGAATTTAATAACATATTATTATTGTCTATTTTTAAAACGGAATAAATGGCATTTAAATTTACATTCTAGTTGTCAGTCGTTTGACTTTATATTAAAAAAGTGTCTTAATTCCCTCTACTTTTCAATAATTTCCCAAGGGAGTTATGACCCTCTTCATTGGTCGCGTAACCAAGATGATATAAAGTAATAGTATCCCGGTCAGAAATAAAACTCTATTTTGATTTTTGTTTTATATAGCAATTTATATTCACTGTGAATAAAAAAGAGCATTCGCAAGAGATTTTTTATAACTCGTATTTTTTTGCGAAAGTCACTTGTTGACCAAAATAAGGTGACGCAAATCCTTATATAATTACATTTTGTTACAGAAAATGTCTCGTGGAAAAAAAATGTTGCAGCTCGCTCTAGATCAGACAGCAAATAATATACAATCGATATTCATCGAGGAAGATGGTAATAGTGCCCACTGCGTCATAGCACCAGATAACGAGCTCTTGGAAGCGATTAATTCTGTCCTAGATAATCAAGATTCTAAGAATGAAATCTCTATCCCAAACAAAGTCACAATCATTGAAAATGTTCAACTAAAGCCACCTGATCTTATAGCATTGCAGCCTGTCTCATTGTCTGAACAAATCTATGAGAGACAAGAGTTGCAAGAGAATGGTGAATTGTCTAACAGTGACAATATCATTATTATTGGGCAAAATGAAGCAGCTAAAAATCAATACTTAGAAACCGGTATTGAAAAAGAAGATATAGAGGAGGAGAATATGCAGACAGATAGCGTTGAACCGGATTATTCCAAAAAAGAAAAAACCAAGTCGCAAGAAGAAGAAACCTTTGAAGCATCTCAATCTTCAGAAGAACCTACCAGAGGACAAAGACTCAAAAATTCTTCATTACTTCAGAAAAACAAACGCCTCCAGGGTCTAGATTATCTTGGTTGTAACCGAAAAGGGAACGAAATAAAGAAAAATATACCCAAACATAAACGTAATATTAAATTACGATGTCTGCATACATCCAAAAAGAGAAAAAGTACCAGATCTTTTTTATGTGGATGCTTCACTGAAGATGATAGACGTATAATATTTGAAAAGTTCTGGAAACTGGAGTCCTGGGCTGAGAAAAAAATGTTCGTGAAAGGTTCGGTAACAACAAGACACATAAAGAGAAGGAGAAAAAATTTATTGAATCCAACCAAAAAACAAGAAGGTCGTGACATATATCTACAAAAGACAGATGGTGAGAAGATCAAGGTTTGTCGTGCATTTTTTGTCAACACCTTATCAATCGGAGAAGACACATTCAAAAGGTGGACAAAGAATAATTTTAATCTAGAATTACCAGCTTCAGATGAATTGGAAGCACCACGATCATGTGATGAACCTAAAGTAAATCCCAGAAAATTAGTTAGTACCAGCCTGGAGTCGAACATAAAAAAATGGCTAGATTCTCTGCCTAAGGTTCCAAGTCATTATTGTCGTTCTTCATCAAAAAAGATTTACTTAGAGTCGATTTTTCGTTCCTCTAAGCATTTATACGAAGTGTATCAAGAGTGGTGTAAAATGGAAAGTATTTTCCCTGTATCGGGTTTAACCTTCTTCAAGAAAACTCTGGACAAGCAGAATATAGCCATCCACCATCCGCGTAAAGATCAGTGCGATACATGCACTCAATATAAGACCAAACAACTGCCCGAAGAAGATTACTTGGACCACTTAAGGAAAAAAGATGAAGCAAGGATAGCAAAGAACGTAGCAAAGGAGAGTGCTGCAAACAGAAAGATTGTATTAACCATGGACTTGCAAAGCGTACTACTGTGTCCCAAAGTATTGGCCTCTAAACATTACTACAAACAAAAGCTGCAGTTGCACAATTTCACCCTCTATGTGCTGAATAATAAAGATGTGTTCCTATATGTCTGGCACGAGTGTAATGGTGGAGTAACGGCTAACGAGTTCGTATCTTGCATCCGGGATTTTATTGATACGAAGAAGAATGACTTCGACCATTTTGTCTTAATTTCAGATGGGTGCTCCTACCAGAATAGGAATAAGATTCTCGCTAGCGCACTCAGTGACCTAGCTGTTAGAGATAAACTCATAATAGAGCAACTTTACTTGGAGAAAGGGCATACTATGATGGAGGCAGATAGCGTCCACGCTACTCTTGAAAAATATTTTATTCCGCCTATAAACTCTCCAGGTGATTATATTGCGAAAATGAGAGCTGCACGCCCAAGTCAGCCATATACTGTCAAAGTCGTAGACTACTCATTTTTTGTAAACTTCGAAAAACAAGTTTCAAATTTGAAATCCATACGACCTGGAAGTATTGGGGGACCGGTGGTAACTAATATAAGAGCTTTAAAATACATGCCAAATGGTGATATCTTCTACAAGTTAAACCACTCAGATGAATTTGCTATTTTACCCCAAAGAAAACCATTGTCCACAGCTGAGCCAGATCAGTTATATCGAGAGCCACTAGCGATTGCAGAGTCCAAATATTTGCATCTACAAGATCTAAAAGATGTTATAGAAACAGACCATCATGCATTCTACGACAATTTGCCCTACAGGAAGGATAAAGAAAAGGGAGAGAAACGAAAACAAAAAATGAAGGAAACGACGAGCTTAAAACAAAAAAATAAGAAATAGAGAAATGTTGAGATTGTGTTTTTTTTATTACGTATTGTATTACATTTAAATTAATAAATCTCTTTCATAACATTAATTTCAAAATTATTCTCATGTGCGATAACTCCTATGTGCAGACATGGTGTCCACCGAAATCTCCTATCTGTATGGCATCAGCTTAAAAATATACATTTTTAAAATACTGGTATCATTTAAGTTTATGTTTGCATGTAGCTTTTTCATATCTTCATATAGGTGAACTGATCTAGAGAAATATTTAAATTTGATTAGCAAAATTAGATTTTATGATGTTTTTTGTGCCTACTGAAAACTTTTGTTGAATGCACATAGAAGCTTTCGTCGCGGCAACGACGATATGCCAATCTACTTAAAAACCCTTCTAAAACATTATTTACAGTATTTTCATTAATTTGCCTAATTTCATATCTAATTTTAAATTTTAAGTCTTCCAAATTTTGTGGTTTATCCTTATACACTTTTGATTTCAAATAACCCCAAAGAAAGAAATCCATTGGTGTAAGATCGGGAGATCTTGCAGGCCATTCTATGGGTCCTCTTCTACCTATACATCGTTCGGGAAAAATAGTATTCAAATACTCTCGTACTTGTCGAGCAAAATGAGGCGGAGCACCATCCTGCTGAAACCAAATAGACGCTTCTGGTAGATTAGGCGGATTTGGAAAATCCGCTGCTAGTGTGGGAGTTAATTCATTTTGAAGAAATTGTAAATACCGGTCTCCTGTAAGATTTCCATCGAAGAAAAAAGGTCCAATAATTCTATCATTTAATATCCCTGCCCAAACATTTACTTTTTGTGAGTATTGCGTATGCTGTTCTCTCATCCAACGGGGATTATTTGTACTCCAATACCGAAAATTTTGTCAGTTTACCGAACCATTCAAACAAAACGTGGCTTGATCGCTAAAAAGTACGCTGCGATGGAAAAATAGATTTAAGTTGCAATTTTCCATCATAGTTTCACAAAACTGTAGTCGGCGGTCGGGATCATCTTCGTTTAGCTCGTGCAGCAACCTAATTTTATACAGATGGTACTTTTCTTGTTTCAATACCCGCAAAACAGATGGTCGGCTAACATCATTATTAAGGGCTACTTCAGTGGATGCACTATGGGGATTATCTTCAACTTCTAACAAAATGTTCAATTTTGTGTTTTCACTAATTTTTGGACGACCTGGCCGTAGACGATCCTTTACATTCCCTGTTTCCCTGAATTTTTTCTCAATTTTACTCACTGTAGATCTTGTAATCCGTCGTTCTACTTAGCGCTAAACAAGTTACAAACTTCTTCTTGACTTCTTGTTTTGTCTCCACATCCAATTAAAATTAAAATTTCGATTCTTTGAGTTTCATTTAATTTTTTTTTTCAAAATTATACTTAAAATTCTTTTTGATTGACACATGACTTGCTATCCTAGTAACAATTAATTTAAATTTACCTGTTTACCTTTAAGTAGGTACATGTACCTTTTTTTAAAGAAATTTCTTTTTTAAGATGTAATTTTTCTCTAAAACCGTTAGAGATAAGGATAGAGTATGCTACATGAATTATGCTCAGAATTTGACGTAGAATTTATGTGATAAGTAAAAATAGGGTGGTTCTATTTAAAATACAAAAAAATTTTACAATATCTACTTTTTGACACACCCAGTATAATTTCTTTTTGAGGCAAAAAATCCGGAAGAAAAAATTATAATCGACGTGTCCGAGCGTTTTTACAAAAAAATAAAACCTGATTTTTAAATGAATTTGTTCCATATTTTAGCCCATCACTGTATGTAGATTAACAATATACATATATAATTTTTAAATATACAGAAGAATTATCTAATTCAAGTTTTTATTTTTATTTAGCTAATGAAATGATCATTTTAGTTCGTTAACCAACCCCATATACAAAACTAATATCAATCCCACTATAGGAATATCTTTGAACTTTGATAGTTACAGGATTGTTTGGAGCTTTAATCCATATTCTTGAACCTGTATGCAATAAAGGTTATGCATATTCAAATTTGTTGAAAACTAAAAATATGGTCACAAAATCTGTATTCTTAAGAAAAAATACAGCAAAAATGTTTGAAAAATAAACTTTTTATATATGCATTATACGGAAAAAAGGTCTAATTATATCCGACAACTGCAGGCGGCACGCAAGGCGGCGAGTAATTCTCCGACGAATCCGTATACTCATGGGTAATCTAATTCGAACCTAATTTAAGATGGTGAACTTGGCTAAATGCTGCCATGCACTATGCCAATAAATTTAGAGAATTTAGAAGCTCGATACAATTTAAATGTACAGGAAACAAATCAATTCAAAGAACGTGAGAAAATTTTAGAAATACCACAAATTTGCTTTCATTAAAAGATATTTTAAATTTAAGTCAGAATATTCAACTTCTAGAAAAACAGCAGCTACCGTTAGAAATCCGTGAGTGTTTTTACAAATTTCGAAGCTGCAACAAATAGTATTCCAGGAGCTATTGGACTCTCTCAAAGATAAATACTTCCAAACATTGCAAAAAATATATACTACAGTGAAACCTCTCTTGGGCGGACACCTACGCGACCGTCTAAATGTGTCCGCCTAATAGAGGTGTCCGCCCTTGGGAAATTTGTTATTAGGTAATATGTAAATGCAAAATTATTGTTATATATATGTATGTACAAATAAGCATAACATAACAAAAATACACTAGTTTTAGTTTGGATGTAGTACTAAAAAAATCTAATATCGTGGTTTGAATTGTTTGCGTTTAAAAACTTGCAATCTAGAAAATGTAATTCCAAGTCTGATAACAATTACATTGCTGTAGAGTCACCTCTATTCTTTGCATACTCTTATAATTCCTTTACCATACTAAAGGCTTGTTGATAATTGGTGACATTTGTTTGATTACTGCATTCAACTTCTTCTTCAGAGTCGTCAGATAGTAATGTGGTTTCAGTTTGGGCTGCATAATCGGTAGGAATTGGGTCACTATCATCTTCTAATAGCACATTGCTATCAATGTTATGAACTCGCCCAAATCATTGTTATCAAATTAAAAACTTCCACAACATCAATTTTCTCTTTCAGACTTTTCTGTCATTGTTTACGATTTTAACCTTACAACTCACAAATAAATGGTTGAGTGCTATCGGGGAATCACACATAGTTTCATTCGGCGAAGTTCTTTCGCGCTGCCTCGCATACGCGAGAGAGTTTGTTAAAGGAGGGTTTTGCACTCTTTGTATGAAAACAGCCTGTTCACGTCCGCCCAAAGGAGAATCCGTCCAAGAGAGGTTGATTTTTATGGAATTTCATATACCTAGTTCCGGACAATGACTGACTTATTAGTTATGAGAGGTTCCACTGTATTTTGAGTGGTGGGTAAGATTCCTATTCCTATTTTCCCCCAGATAATTTCGAACATTCTTTCTCATTGGCTTATGAATATAATTTTTACTTAATTTGTTTATTTCATGTTTTCTTGAAAAATGTTGTGCTCTTTTACAAATTTTTATTTAATATTTTTATGCTTTTTAAGCACTATTTTTCAATCTTTTTATCCGGTCTCTAGTCATATTACTTCTGTGAACTGAACTACTGCAGTCTTTCTGATTACATACAATCGTCTCGTCTTGTGATTTTTGGAATAACAGCATATTTGCTTGGCTTTGTCGTTTGGCAAGTTCGCTACTGCTCAGGGGCGGCAAGAAAGGTAAATCAACGAACAAACCCGAACAAACCCTGATTGTACCTTACTGTAAGTAAAAAAAATAAACACTTATATTTTTCTCTGTATCCATAATTGCGTTAATACAAATTTCAGGAACACACGCTGATTCATAAAGTTATTATTCACGCCATATGCTTATCAATAAACAGATAAGATAAAAACCAACAAATTAAAATAGTATAAAACAAAGAGAATCCATTATTCAAGATTAGTAATACGTTTGATTTGCTTCATTTAGTCACCAAAAACTCGTAAAATTTTTGTGTAACTTACCTGTACTAATTTTAAAGGTAAGTCTTATTATCCTTTCTTCGTCTATTCATAAGAAAAATATCATCATATTGCAGTTGTAATTATAATTCCATCGAATCATATAAATATTTCAGTTTATAGTAAACGTAGTGGTGTTACAAATATGGTCTTCACCATTGATTTCGGGGAAATTAATAATATGCCTCAAAAAGATCGAAAATAAATACAGGGCCTTTCAAAATATTTGGAAAAATCTAGAATTTTGTGTTTCGGTTGTTATGAGACGAAACGTCACATTTAAGATTTGATGATGCCATCTTATTGAGAATAACAAGTAGCAATGAGGAAGTGACATTTGTTTTGGATATCTCCTCGAACAAAGTCAGGAAAAACTGAAAGCCGAAAATTTTAGATTTTTCCTAATATTTTGAAAGCCCCTGTATTTATTTTTGACTTTTTTGCGGCATACTATTGAGCTAATAGTTTGCCCCAATTTAACCGACTTCGTGTCTCTTACCGTTTCCAAAATCGCGATGGTGTAGGCCGAATTTGTAAGACCCCCGTATAGTTAATAGCTTATTTAATTTGTTAATCTTAAAATATTTTTAGAAATCTAAATCCAAATATGGGAGGACACCACGACCACCATCACCACCACCATGGTCCACCACACCATGGCCCACCACATCATGGCCCACCACACCATGGCCACCACAGCATTGTTGGTGAGATAATACACAATGTACTACATCCACATCATCACCACGGTCCACCACCACCTCCTCCACCATCATACTACTGTCCACCACCCCCAGGACAACATTATGGACCTCCGCCCCCCTATTATGGACCACCGTGCGGCCATAACTCAAGATGGCATGGTTGCCATCACTGCCATGGTTGGCGGTGGTAGAAGACCATTGTGGCGGAAAATTAACTAATAGAATAATTTAGACTTCCCCATAGATGTTAGCAAATATTGTAAATACGGGCGTAGAAATTCTCTAAAGGTTCTTAAATGCGTTGGATCTCCCACGAAGAAAATACTGTCGAGAATAATATCGGATAAGTAAGTAAAGCACGGAACGTATGTGGGTATGCGCTTTATTTACGTGGTCGATAACTGACTTGACTTTTCTTATTGGGACGATTAGTACAGTAAAATTATATTCAAAATACTGTCGTATAGCTAAAAAATATAAAATTGCCAATTGTATGTGTTATTGACATTAAATTAATGGTTCTGATAATAATATTTCAACTATGGATATCACTAGATAGTAATTAAGATAAGGTTCGTACATGTTTGAAGTTGATAATATGGGAAAAATTGTTAAATTATTGACAATGGAGTTGTTAATTATTTGTGGATTCAAATATTTAATTCTGTATGTATGTACATTGTACACTGTACTGGTATGGCTAAAGAAAACCTCCATACAACTCACAGTCTACATGTCTATTAATCTGTTCTTTATGGCAATATTGCTTAGTCTGTAAATCACGTGTTGTTTTTTTCTCGCACCTGTACTTTTTGCCAAATTGTGTGATATATGAATTAGATGTAAGTTATAATACCGAGTGCATTCGGTAAATTTAACGAATATCTGTGAAAATAATATGTATATATCCAAATAAGTATAGTATTAAAGATTAGGTTATAATGAGACAAATTAATATATTTTTTTACTGGGATTGTACGTTTTATTTTCGTCTTTTGCATTAATGAATATTATTTTTCATATATCAAGTATTTACTTATAATACCTTAGAAACGGTTGATATAAACATCATCATAATATCATAGGAAAAATTAGCGGGCGATAAAGTTCATAATGCCCGGTGATTTGCATAATGTCCGGTAACTATTATTAAAGAAAATATTGTTGGTGTTTGTGCAAAATGTCATATGTTGAAAACATTAACATTTAGAATGGTAAAGATTGTTTCACGAAAAATGGATATAACTTAGTGACTGCAGTAAAAGTACCTGGGCCATCCCATTATTTATGACCGTTTGTTATTATTATGTGGAAAGGACCGGATTGTAATAATTATAATTAAATATAGGCACATCAGGTAGGTCAGGTTGCTTAATTTATATTTAAATATCATTTTGTGGTAAAATTTGTTAGTTTTTGAGGAATGGTTCAAGAATTGTCTTTTACCAAACATTCCTCAGAATAGCGTGATAGTAATGGACAATGCAAGCCAATTACATAAATCTCCAAGCTCAAATAATATAAAATTGGAGAGAACAAACCAGAACTACATGGCGGCGAATGATATATATTTTGAAGAAATTATAAAAAAAGTGATCTTTTAGAAGTTTAAAGACATTTTGTATAAAAAAAGTATATGTTTGTGACACATTGGCAGAAGAAATTGGACATACAGTGCTACGGCTCCCACCCTATTATTGCATTTTTAACCCCATAGAGCATATATGACACCAGTTAAAATCACTGGTTAGGTCTGAAAATATTTCTCCGACTTTAAGTTCTAGTGTTGTAGAATTAATACGAAAATGCTTTAATGATATTCCCCCCGGTAGTTGGAAAAATTCAGTCCGGCACGTAATAACTGTTGAAAATTCGTATATTAGTCTGGATCGTATAATTAATCCAATTATAATTAATTCTGATGAGGATAGCGATAGCGAAACAGAACTATCTATAGAATGACATTATAAATGTAAATAAATATGACGAGTAATATTTTTAAAAAATGTTATTTCATTTGATTACATTAATATAATCATATCATTGTTTCCTTTGTCCGTCCCTTCATACTTCACTTGTTTATTGCCAGGCTCTTGTCGACACAATGGGAAAGTCCCAGGAAATCATTAAGTCGTATCAAATTTTCGTGGAACGTACTGTACGACATAAAGACATCTTGCAATACTGGTTGTTCACTAGACAAACATCGGACATTTTGTAAATGGGCAATAGCTTGTCACCTATTAGACACAGAGATTGTGATATTTTCCAGTTATGTGGGCATTGCGAAACTATTTAACTTACGACAAAAAACAATTATGCCGTTTTTGTGACAATATGACATTTTGCACGAATACCAACGATATTGAACAAAATTTATATTTTTTTATAGCTATTTTTACACAATATTATTCTGTGTTTCCTATGTTAAATTTTCCTGAGAAAGGAGCTGGGTGGGCCAACTAAGAAATTTTGCGGGCAAATAAATTATGGCAAAAAATTTACCTCGTATTTTACAGGGTGCTCAAAATAAATTTTCTAATTTCAGTAATTTAAACTAAAAAATCTCGGTGTTTTTAAATAGCACACCCTGTATATACAGGGTCCGCAAACGAAGCGTGGACGGAAGATTAAATCGTTATCGAAGAACTTATCAACAATACTAAAACAGCTTGAGATATTGGATTAAAAGCGGCATGTTTTAAAAATATTTTACATTATACAGGGTGGCCCAAAAAAGTGTGACAGCATAAAAATATATTTTTTTAAATGGGACACCCAGTATTTTATTGCATATTTAGCTTCGTATTACTATCGTTTATAAGTGCCTCAAATTTTATTTAATTTGGTTCTGTAGTTTCGGAGAAATAAATTAAAAACTAAAAAAAAAAGTTTTGCAGTCCTGAATAAAAAAATCAAAAAAAACAATCCAGAACCATTTTTCTAACCTCGGCACTGAGTGAAATTTATGACAAGAGGTCTAGAGATACTATGAATGTAATTGCGTTTATTTATTTTATACAGGGTGTTCATAATAAGCTTTCAAAAACCCCACATTTTAAACCAATTTTTCTCAAGTTTTTCAAATGGAACACCCTGTATATTATTTGGCGATTTGACGTATAATTCATAGACAATTTTTTTTTGTAATACAAGCATATAAGTTATATCCAGCCGTTTTCGAAATAATTGTAAATATTATAAATTATGTTGTTTAAATAGAGTTTTTATTGGGAAATTTTGTTATAGGCGACTAGACTAATAATTGTAAACTAAAGTAAAAGTTCAAAATAGCTTCCTTTTACTCTTAGAGTTTACCGTATTTTAGTTATTTCGATATAAATTTTAAAAGCATACATTTTTGCTACTTTTATTATTTAATTTTATTTTTTATTCTTAATCGAGTTGCCATGATTTCTTTTTGTTTAGATTGTCACTATGACAGTTAAATAAAATTATTTACATTTGTTCAGTCGTCGAAATTAAGTACTAACTTACACAAAATGTCGAATTTTAGAAATGGTAAATATGATTTTTATACTGGGTGAATGTGCACGAAATTGCCTCCTCGCGAGCCGAGTGTATGCTGAAAGATATCCAGGTATTGAGAGAAAGCCGAGACCAAAAACTTTCGAGAAGTTGTTGCAAAGATCTGTAGCAACAGGAAGCACTGCGTACACAAAAAGGATGATAATCAATAAACCCGTTATTAATGAAGAAAATGAATTAAGAGTTCTGTTGGCAGTAGAGGAAAATCATTAAATTAAGTAAAAGGAAGCTATTTTGAACATTAACTTTAGTTTACAATTATTAGTCTAGTCGCCTATAACAAAATTTCCCAATAAATACTCTATTTAAACAACATAATTTATAATATTTACAATTATTTCGAAAACGGCTGGATATAACTTATATGCTTGTATTACAAAAAAAAATTGTCTATGAATTATACGTCAAATCGCCAAATAATATACAGGGTGTTCCATTTGAAAAACTTGAGAAAAATTGTTTTAAAATGTGGGGTTTTTGAAAGCTTATTATGAACACCCTGTATAAAATAAATAAACGCAATTACATTCATAGTATCTCTAGACCTCTTGTCATAAATTTCACTCAATGCCGAGGTTAGAAAAATGGTTCTGGATTGTTTTTTTTGATTTTTTTATTCAGAACTGCAAAACTTTTTTTTTTAGTTTTTAATTTATTTCTCCGAAACTACAGAACCAAATTAAATAAAATTTGAGGCACTTATAAACGATAGTAATACGAACCTAAATATGCAATAAAATACTGGGTGTCCCATTTAAAAAAATATAATTTTATGCTGTCACACTTTTTTGGGCCACCATGTATAATGTAAAATATTTTTAAAACATGCCGCTTTTAATCCAATAGCTCAAGCTGTTTTAGTATTGTTGATAAGTTCTTCGATAACGATTTAATCTTCCGTCCACGCTTCGTTTGCGGACCCTGTATATGGGGCATTCCGCGAGAGATATATTTTCAAAATTAAGTCCTCCTGAGTAGCCCAAAATGTTCGTCTATGTAGCCCTAATGACCGTGAATTTTTTTAGATTTTTTTCGCTCCCGTTCCCGAGATATCCACGCTTCAATAAAGCAAAATCAGGGCTTTTGCCTATTTCTCTCGGGCATTCATCTGCAAATAACTTTTAACAGACGCGTTTTAGGAGAAAATGTTAAATGGCAAAGTTGTTCGGCTTGAATAGAGGAATAAGATCCCGAGGTGGATTTTTTTTTTCCGGAAAATGTAACCTAAAAATAGCGTTTTTCCGGAAAAATAGGGAAAACCCTAATTTCGCCCATTTGAAAATCGCTCCACCTGGGCAGAAAACCTTGATAAATGTGTCGAGCATAAGCGGGTAAATTTTCAGAGTGGTTCTCGCCATAGAACAGCCGCAATCTCAAAAATAGTAAAAAAAAATGGCAAAAAATTTAAGAATTTGGAATAAATAACACATGACGATGCAACATGTATCTCGATTGCTTCCAAGTAAGTCTCTTTCCTGGGAAAAATATGCTCCAAGAGTAACACAGAGGACCCCGAGAACCCATTAAAACACTCCAGACATACAAAATCTCTCAAGCAATCCCTTTATCATCATACAACGTGTGAAAAACAGGTACACAAAAAAACTGAAATTCTGGTTTGGCTTGTTCTTTGTACTAGAGAACTTGATTATTTGTAATATTAGTTGCACCAACTACTTGACTAGAATTCAATTTCGGATCTGGCAAATTTAACAATGTTTAAAAAGAAATAACAATATTATAAACAGAAGTCTTCATTGATGTTCCATCTCTTTTAACAGCAAATTGAATGCTCAAGGAAATGTTCTTGAGGGTAGAACCTTATCTACTATTTTGGTATCAGTATATTCGGAACTGCGAGAATAGAATTTACTTCTTATTTGACCATTTTAAATTGGTATTAGACAGTGAATTTTATGCAAGTCCGGGACTCGTGTACAATTTTTAAACCTAAAGTATTTTTCATTTTTTGTATATCACTTTTTGGCGAGTATCTATGAGTGATAGTTTTAATCCGCTAAGTGGAAGATAAGAAATTATATAACTCTTCAGGGGTTTGAATAGTTTGTCCTGTACTCTGCAAGGTTTTCTTTGAGGCAGCGCGTTTAACAGTTGCTCCAATGCCATCGCACCAAGTAACCTCTACATTAAAATCTTGTGCATGATAGCACAAATTAATTACCTTTTGAAAATTTTTATACTGCTGACGAGCTCCGTGAGAAATGTAATGAATTTTCGAAATCTGCCTGAATTCTTTTAATAGAAATTTAGCAATTTGATTATTGAATGTCCAGACGGCTACTGTGTCATGTGCAAGAGAATCTGAAATTATGACAAGTGACCGGTGTAATGTTTGACCTGCGTGATTGTAATAAATCATGAAGTTATAGATTGTTTCCTGATTGTTGCTCCAGTGGAAACCGGGTACCGCATTTACTATAGTTTTCGGCAAAATCAACCATGACACAATATTCACCCGGTTTTAGATTTTTTTTCAAGTCCTCGGCCGCTAGAATTGGTCTTTACACATAAAGGTATGAATCCAATGATCTTTCAATTGAGCGCAAAACATGTCCACGAAATTGAGCGTTGGAATAACCTGTTTCTCGAGATGAAAAAGGGGCTGTTTGAGAGATTTTGTATGTCTGGAGGGTTTTATTTTGATCTCTGGGTTCTCTGTGTTACTCTTGGAGCATATTTTCCCCGGGAAAGAAACTTAGAAGCAATCGAGATACATGTTGCATCGTCATGTGTGTATTTTTTCCAAATGCTTAAATTTTTGGCCATTTTTTTTTACCATTTTTGAGATTGCGGCTGTGCTATGGCGAGAACCACTCTGAAGCTTATTCTCGACACATTTATCAAGGTTTTCGGCCCAGGTGGGGCGATTTTCAAATGGGCGAAATTAGGATTTTCCCTATTTTTCCGGAAAAACGCTATTTTTAGGTTATATTTTCAGGCTAAAAAAAATTCCACCTCGGGATCTGTTTCCTCTATTCAAGCCTAACAACTTTGCCATTTAACATTTTCTCTAAGACGCGTCTGTTAAAAGTTATTTGCAGATGAATGCCCGAGAAAAATGGGCAGAAACCCGGAATTTGCTTTATTGAAGCGTGGATATCTCGGGAACGGGGGCGAAAAAAAATCTAAAAAAATTCACGGTCATTAGGGACACATAGACGAATATTTTGGGCTACTCAGGAGATCAACTTTAATTTTGAAAATAAATCTCTCGCGGAATGCCCCATATATATATAAATTGTATGAAACAAAGATTTAAAATTAGTATTAGATTTGATTTGCTTCATTTAGGACGGGTTTGTTCAGTGCGTGATCATGTACCGACCGGGTGGTCAACAAAAAATGGCCGCTAGCCATTTCTCAAAAATCATACAATAGAGCAGGGTTTCTCAAACCTTTTTGACCGCGGACTCCTTCTGATTTTAGAATTTAATTGTGGGCACCCAGCCGGTAGCTATATTAGTACAGAATTAATTCTAGGACAGAATGTTATGACTAATTGATTACCTTAGTTAAAAACAATTCTTAATTCGAATGTTATTGTTTCTAACAAATCAAAAAACATTAATAAACAATAATATATCTCTGACTGCAGCAAATATCCTTAGTGTATGGCCACAACGGAGTACTTCACATCGCCCTCGACCATAGCCTGGTACCATAGCACCGCACAGTAGTGTCCACAACGGCGCACCGAGCCTAGCTCATTGCCTTGCCTGCCGATCAGTTTGTCTCTCGACGTCGAGATATAAACGTGGACTGTGCGTTGTCATCTTCTTCCGATGAAGAAGATATTATTTTAGACGCTAATATAACAAAGTTTCGAACCCGTTTCCAGAATTTGACGTGAAATTGGAAAATCAGTTAATATACAGGATGTCACATTAAAAAATATGTTTAAACAGGGTCGTAATTAATTAATTAGGAAAAAATAAGGTATACTGGAATAATTTTTAACATTTTAATTATTATTTTGAATAGACTTGTCCTACATAAAATCCAAGTAAGTAGTGTTAGATGGGATGTTCTGCGCCAATTCCGTAGGTCCCTACTGCGCAGGCGCGTCATGTGTCATCTGTCATCTGTCATCTGTCATGTCATCTGTCATCTGTCACGTCATCTGTCATCTGTCACGTCATCTGTCAGTGGCCCTAACTACCAGTAGCCCTAACTACCAGTGGCCCTAACTACCAGTAACCCTAACTACCAGGGGGCCTTAACTACTTGAGCGCTAACTACTAGTGGTCGCGTATGTGCTCTGTGGCAGCCGCGTCTAACACTTCTTTGCGACAGGAGCCCCGGCCGTAGCTTCGAGGGGCCGCGTATGTTCTCTGTGGCAGCCGCGTCTAGCACTTCTTCCATCCGTCACTATCTTCGAGGGGGGCCCACTACCTCTAGGTATTCCCATCTGATGATGATCTCCGAGGGGGGTCCGCGCGCAATATTAAACCTGAAAAAAAGTTTTACCATCTGCTAGGCTCGAACCACCGTCCTCTAGATTGATAGCCGGGAGTCATACCATTGAGCCACCCGCGGCAATTGATATAATTTAGCAAATAGACATACGGATAATACCGCTGCACGCGCTTAATTAACCAAATTGTCAAGAAGATGCTTAATAATATGTAATGGTGGTCGTTATATCAATATAAATGCTGTTAGAATATATACAAGTTCACTATATTTACGTTCAAGACCCCTTAACAGATGCGTTCAAGACCCTTTAACAGTATATATTGTGCTAATACGAAGAACCATAGAAGGTGTTATTATTGAATAAAGTAACTATTGGATTCAAGATAATACTACAAAGTGTAGAAGGTAATGCTAACAATTGGATTATTCAATATCGTGCTAGACACTAGCGCGTAAATCTATACTGCTATGTATAAAACGATCAAAATAGCGAAAATTTGATGCCGGAACACAGTCATTAAAAAGATAGGCCCTATATCTCGGGTCTGGGATGAATTTTGTCAAAACTAACATTAGAGGCAATGACAGCACCCCTCACAAACCCCAAATCCGCTAAAAAAAAATATGGCCCATTTGACATCATGCGCAATAGCCTAAAATTGAGGTTTCTCGGAAACTATAGGAGAAAAATCTGCGCAATTACCGGAAAAAGTGCCTTCGGCAGTCCGCCCACCCCGGGTCTTTCAAAAACGGGACTTGCATGAAAAAGGCCCTTTTGACAACTTATGTGATAATGGTCCTATACAAAACCGACAAAAACCCCCAAATGATGGGTTTAAAAATATTTTAAACAACATAGTCTACCCGGCGCCACGGGATAGGCACTCATTAATATTCAATGCCAAGCAAGCCAGTAACAAATTCCTAGAAATATGATGCAACAAGAGCAACAATATACGCGAGAGGTTAATTAATATTCATAGCAAAAGCTGATGCAATGTATTCCGAGAATTGCAATACATAGACAATTCTAGAAGCATAACGGCCCCGCCTATAAATACGACAAGCGCGGAGCTTGAGGCACAGTTGAATCCAGTTAGTTGAAGCTAGTAGTAGTGCATCTATAGAAAGTTGAAAGTGAATAAAATAATTACCAGGTATGTAGATTTATAGGTTATAATTCGAATAAAAATACATATTATATGATAGCTAGGTATACAGGGACAATTTATAGGTTATACGTGCTGCCAAAGCGAGAATGCAAATAACGATTATATGGGGATGCATAGGAAACGTGTTCATTATAAATATTGATTAAAAAATGGTGCTAATAATTAGAACTTGTGCTTGATTTTAGGAACAATGTTCAACTGCGAACACTGTCAGAGGTCCTTCGCAAAGAAAGACGCCCTCAAGCGTCATGGGGATTGCAGACAGTCTGTGAAAACATGCCCAGCCTGCGGGATCAGCTTCCCTTCGATGTGGGCGCTTGGAAAACATCAGAGGGAAGCGCACAGAGCCCCTAAACGTCAAGCCACCCCCTCCCAAGTAGCCAGTGCCAAACGGGCAAGACTCGCACCGTCAGATGGTGAGTTTTTTAAAATAGTTTAGAACACTAGTTAGCAGGAAAGGGTGCTGAGATAAAATTTATTAATATCATTTCAGATGAATCCATGCAGCATTGTAGTGAATGTAATATAGACGTTCCCAGCTCCCGATGGGTCGCTCACGTAAGGACCTTACGTCATCGGGAGAACTGCTGCATGGTGCAGGAGGAGGATGTAGAACTTATAAAAACATCGTTCCGAAGCCGGATTGCTACCTACCGACTGAAATCGAGCCAAGACCCCACCAATGTACCCCAGTTCCTGGAACATCTTAGGGAAAAATTCCTTCGGTTGGTGGGGAATATTGTTCAAAAATATGAACAGCTTAAAGTCGGTGTAGAGCTTTTCGGACGCTTCCTCCTGCAGACGAGCGAGGCGATAGAGGTGAAATCATTCAACACCAGGCATGTCATGGTGAATGGGACAACGGACCTGGAGGAGTTGTTTGGGCAGTTCAGTGCTATCCTAGACCGCAAATATTCCGAGTTCTCGGAAAAGGATAGTGGTAAGTATATAATAATGCGAAAATTAGGTGCTTATAACTTAATGAAATTCCTAATACTATTCTATTGTTACAGGGTGGGCTCTACAACAACTTCTCCACTTAGAAATAGGGATCAGCAAAATCAAGCCTCTAACGCCATCATCATACCTTCCGATGCCTAAAGAAATTGAAGCAAGGAAAGCTGTTTTGAATATTCAAAACACAGACCAAAAATGTTTCATGTGGTCAGTCTTGGCTGCCTTACATCCTCTTGGTCGGACTCAACATGCAAATAGAGTCGTGAACTATCTGCCTTTTGAGAACGAGCTGGACTTTACAGGTATGGAATTTCCAATACAAATGAAAGAAATTTCAAAGTTTGAACGGCAGAATAATATTTCTATCAATGTCTATGGTTTAGAGCGAAACTATGACAATGGCAAAAATAGTATTGATGTCGTAGGTCCCTTATATTTTACTAAATCTCGCAATGAAAGACATGTAAATTTGTTAGTAATCAGTGATGATAATGAAAATACTCATTACTGTTTAATAAGAAGTTTATCTCGTCTGATCTCAAGGCAATTATCTAAACATTGTGGTACAAAGTATTTATGTGATGGCTGTTTAACGTATTTCTATTCCGAGTTGAAGCTAAAAGCTCACAAAGAACACGATTGCGGACACGTTATGGCCAAAGTACCGACTACCGATTTGAAAAAGAATAAATACGGTGAAGAGATACCTGAGAATATTTTTAAATTTACAAACTTTGAAAAGAAATTAAAAGTACCTTTTGTTGTTTACGCGGATTTCGAAACAGTTTTAGAACCACTACCTACAGAACAAAGTGAGAGAGACCCTGATACGTCATATACAGTACGCACGCATAAACACGTTCCATACTCGTTTGCCTACTATATTAAATGCGACTTTGATGATACGCATTCAAATTATCAATGTTATAGAGGTCCTGACGCACATAAAGAATTTGTAAAACGATTAGATGCTGATTGTAAATCAATATATAATCGCTTTTTGAAGAAAATAGTGCCCATGATCCCTATAACTGCTGATCAAGAGCATGCGCATCAGACCGCAACACACTGTCACATCTGCGAAAAGCCGTTTAATATAGAAGACATGCGTGTTCATGACCATGATCATCTTACAGGGCTGTATCGAGGCCCCTCTCACCCTGTATGTAATCTAAATTTCAAAATTCCGTCATTCATACCGATATTTTTTCACAACATGTCTGGGTTCGATTCCCACCTCTTTGTCAAGGAATTGGCATCAGACGAAGAAAAGATTGATGTTATCCCCCAAAATAAGGAAAAATATATTTCCTTTACTAAACATATATTGGTGGATAGCATCGAAGAGGATGGGAAACAACGGCAGGTATTTTTAAAATTACGGTTTTTAGATAGTTTCCGATTTATGGCCACAGGCTTGGATAAATTAAGTCAAAATTTAAAGCCCGAGCAATGCAGGGTCGTACGTAAATATTTCCCTGACGAGGAAAAATTTAAACTTATTCGGCAGAAGGGTGTCTTCCCGTATAACTACGTGGATCATATTTCAAAATTAGACGATACAGCGCTACCATCACGTGAAGGCTTTTTTAATAAACTAAAAAACAAGCATATTACTGAAGATGATTACAAGCGTGCGTTGAAGGTATGGGATCTATTTAAATGCAAAACTTTAGGCGAATATTCAGACATTTATTTAAAATCCGACGTATTAATTTTGACAGATGTGTTTGAAAGCTTTAGAAATGTGTGCATATCTACATACGGCCTTGACCCAAGCCAATTTTTCACGTGTCCAGGATTGTCGATGGAATCCGCACTTAAATATACATCCATAAATCTTGAGCTACTGACCGATCTAGATATGGTACACTTTTTTAAACACGGGATTCGTGGCGGAGTCAGTCAGTGTAGTGTAAGAAAAGCTATTGCGAATAATAAATTTATACCCACATACGACGCTTCAAAACCTACCTCCTACATTTTATATTTGGATGCAACAAATTTATACGGTGCAGCCATGTCTCAATATTTACCCACAGGGAACTTTAAATGGTTAGACGAAATCGAAATTCAAAATTTAGATTATATGAACATCGCACCTGATTCACAAACAGGTTACGTCTTAGAAGTCGATTTAACATACCCGGAAGATTTGCATTATTCGCATAATGAACTACCCTTTTGTCCAGAATCCATTGCGCCACCAGAGTCCAAATTTCCAAAAATAACAAAATTAATCCCAAACTTTTTTAAGAAAACGAAATATATTATTCATTATCAAAATTTACAGCAAGCTTTAAAGTATGGCCTTAAGCTAACTAAAATTCACCGCGTTATATCTTTCGATCAATCACCGTGGCTTAAACCGTACATCGACCTAAACACAGGGTTGCGCAATCAAGCAAAAAATAAGTTTGAAAAGGACTTTTTTAAGCTGATGAACAATTCTGTGTTTGGAAAGACAATGGAGAATGTGGAGAAACGGGTAGACGTAAAATTAGTGTCCCATTGGGAAAATATTGGTAGGAGGCTCGGTGCTGGGGCGTTGATCGCGAAACCACACTTTAAAGATCGTACTATTTACAGCGAGAACCTGATATCTATTCAGATGAACAAGCAGAAAGTAGTATATAATAAACCCATATACGCAGGGTTTGGAATCTTGGAATTATCCAAGATTATTATGTACGACTTTTTGTACGGGTATATTAAGCCTAAATATGGCAACAACGCGACCTTGTTATACACGGACACTGACTCCCTAATTTTAAATATAGAAACAGAAAATTTTTATGATGATATAGCAGAAAATTTAAATAGATTCGACACCTCCAACTATTCTCCAGATAACTCACATAATGTTCCTGTAAACCAATCTATATTGGGAAAAATGAAAGATGAGTACGCAGGAAAAATTATATGGGATTTCTATGGGACCGGGGCCAAGGCATATTGTGTGAATGTAGAGGGGAAATGTACAAAAAAAGCAAAAGGCGTCCCCGACTACGTTACAAAATCCCAACTATCAGTTGAAGACTATAAAAAAGCAGTTAACGTAGTAGGGACCAAAATATTTCGCGAGATGAATACTTTCCGCTCACATTCACATGATATGCATGTGGAACTTAAAAATAAGGTAGCGCTATCATACGCGGACGATAAGCGTTACCTTATACCCGGAGACCTTGAGAACACGCTTGCTTGGGGTCACCAGGATATAGCATTATATAAGGAGACCTTGGAAATTCCAAGTCGGGGCTGATTTTTGCTTCAATTTCTCTAGGTGGTGTTAGAGGCTGTGATATTAGGTTAGGTATTTATTATTTATTATAGTTTAAGTATTGTATTAATATTGTATAGCGTCCTTTACACGTATAGTTATATATTATAGTTCAAGTGTTCTACCGTCTATAAGACTGATTATTTTTATATAAATGTGTGTTAAATAAATGTTTTACCCCAACATACCCAAATTGTTTTATTTACCCTCTATAAGACTGATTATTTTTATATAAATGTGTGTTAAATAAATGTTTTATTTACTCCGCATTCCTAAAGTGTTTTATTTACCCACCTATACCCTATAAATAAAACAACATGCTAGTTCAATATTTTATGGAATAATATTCAGGTACCTACTAAACAGATACTTGTCTGTATCCGCCTCTTGGAATTTTAGGCTTCGTTTTTCTGCATTACAATGAAAGAAGGAACCTGCGTTATACAAAACATCAATATAATATCGTTACTGTGTGATATTACGCGGATCATTAAGGACAAGGAGCCACAGACGAGTAAGATATAATCACCACAACTAAAATATATACAGGATTTAAATTTGGACTCTGCATTCAATGTTCTTTAATTAGATTATATTTGTTTTTATGATAATCTCTAATTGTAATATTTTTTCAAAGCCCAACCTGAACCGGGTTCAGCAAATTTTGACATTTTCTTTTTTTATTTTGAATAAAACTTCTTATAAATTCTACGTAAAGCTGTTGATGATATAGTCTTATTTCTAGTATTACTTGATTTTTGCCTCTATTGTTTCTTTTGTTTGTAAACTATAATAACCAAATATTTCCACATTAATCTTTAGTCATCTATGTTTTCGTTAAGTTCCACGTGGCCATCACGTTTAAGTCTGCGATTGATGTTTTTAAAGAGATTGATGGTTTAAAAAAATTTTTGCAGTCTTTTTAAAACTAACAGTAACAGAATGGTAACAATTCCGTTTATGGTCACAGGGTTGTTCGTTAGCAGTAATGCCTTCTTGTGGTTACAGGATTGTATATCTCAGAATGTTGAAACATCAACTATCGTGACACCTTTTATAGTACAGTGAAAACAATTTAAAGATGGTTCTGAACAAAGATAAGCGCACTATTTTTTTGTTCTAGGTGTTTTAATATGGCTTTCAATTTTCACGTTATCATCACCTTTAGGCTGCTTTTTTTGGATTCTTATGTTTTTAATAAGCTTTAGGCACATCACATAGTTGAGACTTAGATTTTTATGGATTAGAATAGTGAATCCCCATCTGTTTTTCTTTCTGCGCATTCATAGGATCTTTTTTTATGTTGAAATATGAATTCTTTGGTAAAAATAGGCGTATTTGTATATATATATATATTTAGATGAACTAAGACGTCCTTTTGATCGTTTTCCTATTGTATGTATAATAGTTGACAATAATATTTGTTTATTGGTATTTAAATCCGTTGCAGTTTTTATAGGATGACTCATGAATAGTAAATGCCCTTTAGTTAACTGAAATTCTTCCACAACAACACCAAGTATGATGTTGATAACAGTATTGGCTGAGAAGAAACAAACCATTATCACTTCTAAATCCGTACAATACAGGGTGTTCAAGAGATCGTTCATAGTATATCATGACATAAGGTAACAAAACGCAAAAACGGATATTTTTAGTGAACAAATCCTGTTTATTACCCTATTTTGTTACTACCAAAACACTATAACGAAATATATAGGATTAAAATCAAATTCACAGATAATAACCATACAATTGAAATACATTGCTTTATGAGAGATACGTAAGCATGTTAAAATTAAAGATTATTTAAAACTTTCGTGTGAGATGGGGTAAATTCTGAGGGCTTGAACTTTGACGTTTTCAAACACAGTAGACATGTAATAGGTGTTATATTTATCGCATAAAGCTTCTTCAACATTATGTTATGGACTTTACAGTCTTAATAACTTGATGCTTAACATCGAACCGGTAATATATCTGAACCGGTGGTTAACAACCCTTGTTAACCACTGAACCGGTGGTTAATAACAACCCCTGTTAACCACCGGTTCAGTGGTTAACAACCCCTGTTTAGCTGTTAACCACTGAACCGGTGGTTAATAACAACCCCTGTTAACCACCGGTTCAGTGGTTAACAACCCCTGTTTAGCTGTTAACCACTGAACCGGTGGTTAATAACAACCCCTGTTAACCACTGAACCGGTGGTTAACAACCCCCTGTTTAGCTGTTATTAACCACCGGTTCAGTGGTTAACAGCTAAACAGGGGGGTTGTTAACCACCGGTTCAGTGGTTAACAGGGGTTGTTATTAACCACCGGTTCAGTGGTTAACAGCTAAACAGGGGTTGTTAACCACTGAACCGGTGGTTAACAGGGGTTGTTATTAACCACCGGTTCAGTGGTTAACAGCTAAACAGGGGTTGTTAACCACTGAACCGGTGGTTAACAGGGGTTGTTATTAACCACCGGTTCAGTGGTTAACAAGGGTTGTTAACCACCGGTTCAGATATATTACCGGTTCGATGTTAAGCATCAAGTTATTAAGACTGTAAAGTCCATAACATAATGTTGAAGAAGCTTTATGCGATAAATATAACACCTATTACATGTCTACTGTGTTTGAAAACGTCAAAGTTCAAGCCCTCAGAATTTACCCCATCTCACACGAAAGTTTTAAATAATCTTTAATTTTAACATGCTTACGTATCTCTCATAAAGCAATGTATTTCAATTGTATGGTTATTATCTGTGAATTTGATTTTAATCCTATATATTTCGTTATAGTGTTTTGGTAGTAACAAAATAGGGTAATAAACAGGATTTGTTCACTAAAAATATCCGTTTTTGCGTTTTGTTACCTTATGTCATGATATACTATGAACGATCTCTTGAACACCCTGTATTGTACGGATTTAGAAGTGATAATGGTTTGTTTCTTCTCAGCCAATACTGTTATCAACATCATACTTGGTGTTGTTGTGGAAGAATTTCAGTTAACTAAAGGGCATTTACTATTCATGAGTCATCCTATAAAAACTGCAACGGATTTAAATACCAATAAACAAATATTATTGTCAACTATTATACATACAATAGGAAAACGATCAAAAGGACGTCTTAGTTCATCTAAATATATATATATATATACAAATACGCCTATTTTTACCAAAGAATTCATATTTCAACATAAAAAAAGATCCTATGAATGCGCAGAAAGAAAAACAGATGGGGATTCACTATTCTAATCCATAAAAATCTAAGTCTCAACTATGTGATGTGCCTAAAGCTTATTAAAAACATAAGAATCCAAAAAAAGCAGCCTAAAGGTGATGATAACGTGAAAATTGAAAGCCATATTAAAACACCTAGAACAAAAAAATAGTGCGCTTATCTTTGTTCAGAACCATCTTTAAATTGTTTTCACTGTACTATAAAAGGTGTCACGATAGTTGATGTTTCAACATTCTGAGATATACAATCCTGTAACCACAAGAAGGCATTACTGCTAACGAACAACCCTGTGACCATAAACGGAATTGTTACCATTCTGTTACTGTTAGTTTTAAAAAGACTGCAAAAATTTTTTAAAACCATCAATCTCTTTAAAAACATCAATCGCAGACTTAAACGTGATGGCCACGTGGGACTTAACGAAAACATAGATGACTAAAGATTAATGTGGAAATATTTGGTTATTATAGTTTACAAACAAAAGAAACAATAGAGGCAAAAATCAAGTAATACTAGAAATAAGACTATATCATCAACAGCTTTACGTAGAATTTATAAGAAGTTTTATTCAAAATAAAAAAAGAAAATGTCAAAATTTGCTGAACCCGGTTCAGGTTGGGCTTTGAAAAAATATTACAATTAGAGATTATCATAAAAACAAATATAATCTAATTAAAGAACATTGAATGCAGAGTCCAAATTTAAATCCTGTATATATTTTAGTTGTGGTGATTATATCTTACTCGTCTGTGGCTCCTTGTCCTTAATGATCCGCGTAATATCACACAGTAACGATATTATATTGATGTTTTGTATAACGCAGGTTCCTTCTTTCATTGTAATGCAGAAAAACGAAGCCTAAAATTCCAAGAGGCGGATACAGACAAGTATCTGTTTAGTAGGTACCTGAATATTATTCCATAAAATATTGAACTAGCATGTTGTTTTATTTATAGGGTATAGGTGGGTAAATAAAACACTTTAGGAATGCGGAGTAAATAAAACATTTATTTAACACACATTTATATAAAAATAATCAGTCTTATAGAGGGTAAATAAAACAATTTGGGTATGTTGGGGTAAAACATTTATTTAACACACATTTATATAAAAATAATCAGTCTTATAGACGGTAGAACACTTGAACTATAATATATAACTATACGTGTAAAGGACGCTATACAATATTAATACAATACTTAAACTATAATAAATAATAAATACCTAACCTAATATCACAGCCTCTAACACCACCTAGAGAAATTGAAGCAAAAATCAGCCCCGACTTGGAATTTCCAAGGTCTCCTTATATAATGCTATATCCTGGTGACCCCAAGCAAGCGTGTTCTCAAGGTCTCCGGGTATAAGGTAACGCTTATCGTCCGCGTATGATAGCGCTACCTTATTTTTAAGTTCCACATGCATATCATGTGAATGTGAGCGGAAAGTATTCATCTCGCGAAATATTTTGGTCCCTACTACGTTAACTGCTTTTTTATAGTCTTCAACTGATAGTTGGGATTTTGTAACGTAGTCGGGGACGCCTTTTGCTTTTTTTGTACATTTCCCCTCTACATTCACACAATATGCCTTGGCCCCGGTCCCATAGAAATCCCATATAATTTTTCCTGCGTACTCATCTTTCATTTTTCCCAATATAGATTGGTTTACAGGAACATTATGTGAGTTATCTGGAGAATAGTTGGAGGTGTCGAATCTATTTAAATTTTCTGCTATATCATCATAAAAATTTTCTGTTTCTATATTTAAAATTAGGGAGTCAGTGTCCGTGTATAACAAGGTCGCGTTGTTGCCATATTTAGGCTTAATATACCCGTACAAAAAGTCGTACATAATAATCTTGGATAATTCCAAGATTCCAAACCCTGCGTATATGGGTTTATTATATACTACTTTCTGCTTGTTCATCTGAATAGATATCAGGTTCTCGCTGTAAATAGTACGATCTTTAAAGTGTGGTTTCGCGATCAACGCCCCAGCACCGAGCCTCCTACCAATATTTTCCCAATGGGACACTAATTTTACGTCTACCCGTTTCTCCACATTCTCCATTGTCTTTCCAAACACAGAATTGTTCATCAGCTTAAAAAAGTCCTTTTCAAACTTATTTTTTGCTTGATTGCGCAACCCTGTGTTTAGGTCGATGTACGGTTTAAGCCACGGTGATTGATCGAAAGATATAACGCGGTGAATTTTAGTTAGCTTAAGGCCATACTTTAAAGCTTGCTGTAAATTTTGATAATGAATAATATATTTCGTTTTCTTAAAAAAGTTTGGGATTAATTTTGTTATTTTTGGAAATTTGGACTCTGGTGGCGCAATGGATTCTGGACAAAAGGGTAGTTCATTATGCGAATAATGCAAATCTTCCGGGTATGTTAAATCGACTTCTAAGACGTAACCTGTTTGTGAATCAGGTGCGATGTTCATATAATCTAAATTTTGAATTTCGATTTCGTCTAACCATTTAAAGTTCCCTGTGGGTAAATATTGAGACATGGCTGCACCGTATAAATTTGTTGCATCCAAATATAAAATGTAGGAGGTAGGTTTTGAAGCGTCGTATGTGGGTATAAATTTATTATTCGCAATAGCTTTTCTTACACTACACTGACTGACTCCGCCACGAATCCCGTGTTTAAAAAAGTGTACCATATCTAGATCGGTCAGTAGCTCAAGATTTATGGATGTATATTTAAGTGCGGATTCCATCGACAATCCTGGACACGTGAAAAATTGGCTTGGGTCAAGGCCGTATGTAGATATGCACACATTTCTAAAGCTTTCAAACACATCTGTCAAAATTAATACGTCGGATTTTAAATAAATGTCTGAATATTCGCCTAAAGTTTTGCATTTAAATAGATCCCATACCTTCAACGCACGCTTGTAATCATCTTCAGTAATATGCTTGTTTTTTAGTTTATTAAAAAAGCCTTCACGTGATGGTAGCGCTGTATCGTCTAATTTTGAAATATGATCCACGTAGTTATACGGGAAGACACCCTTCTGCCGAATAAGTTTAAATTTTTCCTCGTCAGGGAAATATTTACGTACGACCCTGCATTGCTCGGGCTTTAAATTTTGACTTAATTTATCCAAGCCTGTGGCCATAAATCGGAAACTATCTAAAAACCGTAATTTTAAAAATACCTGCCGTTGTTTCCCATCCTCTTCGATGCTATCCACCAATATATGTTTAGTAAAGGAAATATATTTTTCCTTATTTTGGGGGATAACATCAATCTTTTCTTCGTCTGATGCCAATTCCTTGACAAAGAGGTGGGAATCGAACCCAGACATGTTGTGAAAAAATATCGGTATGAATGACGGAATTTTGAAATTTAGATTACATACAGGGTGAGAGGGGCCTCGATACAGCCCTGTAAGATGATCATGGTCATGAACACGCATGTCTTCTATATTAAACGGCTTTTCGCAGATGTGACAGTGTGTTGCGGTCTGATGCGCATGCTCTTGATCAGCAGTTATAGGGATCATGGGCACTATTTTCTTCAAAAAGCGATTATATATTGATTTACAATCAGCATCTAATCGTTTTACAAATTCTTTATGTGCGTCAGGACCTCTATAACATTGATAATTTGAATGCGTATCGTCAAAGTCGCATTTAATATAGTAGGCAAACGAGTATGGAACGTGTTTATGCGTGCGTACTGTATATGACGTATCAGGGTCTCTCTCACTTTGTTCTGTAGGTAGTGGTTCTAAAACTGTTTCGAAATCCGCGTAAACAACAAAAGGTACTTTTAATTTCTTTTCAAAGTTTGTAAATTTAAAAATATTCTCAGGTATCTCTTCACCGTATTTATTCTTTTTCAAATCGGTAGTCGGTACTTTGGCCATAACGTGTCCGCAATCGTGTTCTTTGTGAGCTTTTAGCTTCAACTCGGAATAGAAATACGTTAAACAGCCATCACATAAATACTTTGTACCACAATGTTTAGATAATTGCCTTGAGATCAGACGAGATAAACTTCTTATTAAACAGTAATGAGTATTTTCATTATCATCACTGATTACTAACAAATTTACATGTCTTTCATTGCGAGATTTAGTAAAATATAAGGGACCTACGACATCAATACTATTTTTGCCATTGTCATAGTTTCGCTCTAAACCATAGACATTGATAGAAATATTATTCTGCCGTTCAAACTTTGAAATTTCTTTCATTTGTATTGGAAATTCCATACCTGTAAAGTCCAGCTCGTTCTCAAAAGGCAGATAGTTCACGACTCTATTTGCATGTTGAGTCCGACCAAGAGGATGTAAGGCAGCCAAGACTGACCACATGAAACATTTTTGGTCTGTGTTTTGAATATTCAAAACAGCTTTCCTTGCTTCAATTTCTTTAGGCATCGGAAGGTATGATGATGGCGTTAGAGGCTTGATTTTGCTGATCCCTATTTCTAAGTGGAGAAGTTGTTGTAGAGCCCACCCTGTAACAATAGAATAGTATTAGGAATTTCATTAAGTTATAAGCACCTAATTTTCGCATTATTATATACTTACCACTATCCTTTTCCGAGAACTCGGAATATTTGCGGTCTAGGATAGCACTGAACTGCCCAAACAACTCCTCCAGGTCCGTTGTCCCATTCACCATGACATGCCTGGTGTTGAATGATTTCACCTCTATCGCCTCGCTCGTCTGCAGGAGGAAGCGTCCGAAAAGCTCTACACCGACTTTAAGCTGTTCATATTTTTGAACAATATTCCCCACCAACCGAAGGAATTTTTCCCTAAGATGTTCCAGGAACTGGGGTACATTGGTGGGGTCTTGGCTCGATTTCAGTCGGTAGGTAGCAATCCGGCTTCGGAACGATGTTTTTATAAGTTCTACATCCTCCTCCTGCACCATGCAGCAGTTCTCCCGATGACGTAAGGTCCTTACGTGAGCGACCCATCGGGAGCTGGGAACGTCTATATTACATTCACTACAATGCTGCATGGATTCATCTGAAATGATATTAATAAATTTTATCTCAGCACCCTTTCCTGCTAACTAGTGTTCTAAACTATTTTAAAAAACTCACCATCTGACGGTGCGAGTCTTGCCCGTTTGGCACTGGCTACTTGGGAGGGGGTGGCTTGACGTTTAGGGGCTCTGTGCGCTTCCCTCTGATGTTTTCCAAGCGCCCACATCGAAGGGAAGCTGATCCCGCAGGCTGGGCATGTTTTCACAGACTGTCTGCAATCCCCATGACGCTTGAGGGCGTCTTTCTTTGCGAAGGACCTCTGACAGTGTTCGCAGTTGAACATTGTTCCTAAAATCAAGCACAAGTTCTAATTATTAGCACCATTTTTTAATCAATATTTATAATGAACACGTTTCCTATGCATCCCCATATAATCGTTATTTGCATTCTCGCTTTGGCAGCACGTATAACCTATAAATTGTCCCTGTATACCTAGCTATCATATAATATGTATTTTTATTCGAATTATAACCTATAAATCTACATACCTGGTAATTATTTTATTCACTTTCAACTTTCTATAGATGCACTACTACTAGCTTCAACTAACTGGATTCAACTGTGCCTCAAGCTCCGCGCTTGTCGTATTTATAGGCGGGGCCGTTATGCTTCTAGAATTGTCTATGTATTGCAATTCTCGGAATACATTGCATCAGCTTTTGCTATGAATATTAATTAACCTCTCGCGTATATTGTTGCTCTTGTTGCATCATATTTCTAGGAATTTGTTACTGGCTTGCTTGGCATTGAATATTAATGAGTGCCTATCCCGTGGCGCCGGGTAGACTATGTTGTTTAAAATATTTTTAAACCCATCATTTGGGGGTTTTTGTCGGTTTTGTATAGGACCATTATCACATAAGTTGTCAAAAGGGCCTTTTTCATGCAAGTCCCGTTTTTGAAAGACCCGGGGTGGGCGGACTGCCGAAGGCACTTTTTCCGGTAATTGCGCAGATTTTTCTCCTATAGTTTCCGAGAAACCTCAATTTTAGGCTATTGCGCATGATGTCAAATGGGCCATATTTTTTTTTAGCGGATTTGGGGTTTGTGAGGGGTGCTGTCATTGCCTCTAATGTTAGTTTTGACAAAATTCATCCCAGACCCGAGATATAGGGCCTATCTTTTTAATGACTGTGTTCCGGCATCAAATTTTCGCTATTTTGATCGTTTTATACATAGCAGTATAGATTTACGCGCTAGTGTCTAGCACGATATTGAATAATCCAATTGTTAGCATTACCTTCTACACTTTGTAGTATTATCTTGAATCCAATAGTTACTTTATTCAATAATAACACCTTCTATGGTTCTTCGTATTAGCACAATATATACTGTTAAAGGGTCTTGAACGCATCTGTTAAGGGGTCTTGAACGTAAATATAGTGAACTTGTATATATTCTAACAGCATTTATATTGATATAACGACCACCATTACATATTATTAAGCATCTTCTTGACAATTTGGTTAATTAAGCGCGTGCAGCGGTATTATCCGTATGTCTATTTGCTAAATTATATCAATTGCCGCGGGTGGCTCAATGGTATGACTCCCGGCTATCAATCTAGAGGACGGTGGTTCGAGCCTAGCAGATGGTAAAACTTTTTTTCAGGTTTAATATTGCGCGCGGACCCCCCTCGGAGATCATCATCAGATGGGAATACCTAGAGGTAGTGGGCCCCCCTCGAAGATAGTGACGGATGGAAGAAGTGCTAGACGCGGCTGCCACAGAGAACATACGCGGCCCCTCGAAGCTACGGCCGGGGCTCCTGTCGCAAAGAAGTGTTAGACGCGGCTGCCACAGAGCACATACGCGACCACTAGTAGTTAGCGCTCAAGTAGTTAAGGCCCCCTGGTAGTTAGGGTTACTGGTAGTTAGGGCCACTGGTAGTTAGGGCTACTGGTAGTTAGGGCCACTGACAGATGACGTGACAGATGACAGATGACGTGACAGATGACAGATGACATGACAGATGACAGATGACAGATGACACATGACGCGCCTGCGCAGTAGGGACCTACGGAATTGGCGCAGAACATCCCATCTAACACTACTCAAGTAATGATATAATCAAAAATATCTATATGCATTCTCATATACGCACAGTCCATGTTTATATCTCGATGTCGAGGGACTACTGTGCGAGGCTGTGCGGTGCTATGGTGCCAGGCTAAGTGCGAATGGCGGTGCGCCGTTGTGGACACACACTTAGGCGCCTTTTTTGCACCCGTTTTGGGTCGCGCGATAAAACTCGCGACGTTCTCTAAAGACATTGTTCTAAATGTGAGCTTTTATGTTGGACGAGCGGCTAAATGATATTATTGCATAAAAGCGCATATTAAGACCAATATCTTTAGAAAACGCCACGATATTTATCGCACGACATAAAACGCGTGCATTAAAGGGGCTGGGGCCTTAGTGAGGTAGATGGTACTGCTTTCTACTTTCACACAGCTACTTTATGTTTGGCTTGATTTGAAGAAAGCTTCAGCCTTAAATATCTAGTTCGGCATTAAGTCGATTACGATATTTTATTTTCGTGTCAATTTATTTCCACTTAGTGGTTCGCGGACCCCTAGGGAGTTGCTCGCGGACCCCGAAGGGATCCGTGGACCTCATTTTGAGAAACGCTGGAATAGACCATCCGGATAATTTTTTTTAAGTAAAAGTGCCCCAGACGAAATGCTGGAAATTATTTTCTCTCTCTCTCTCTCTCTCTAGCCTACAACCCAGGGTGGGTCTTCGCTGACTTTACAATTTGCCTCCACTTGCTGCGGTCCATCATAAGTTCCTCTCTGGTCGCTGGATATTTATTAATTATATAATTATTTTCGAGTTTGTAAAATATCCGCAAGGAGGCGTAACAGTCATGATCAGGATTAAAATTAAAATTTTCCTTGTGATTTCACTAATTGACGGGTATCGAATATATCTGTATTTTAATCCTTATATATTTCCTAATACTTTTTGTCTTGCGTAAAATTTCCAATCTAGTAAAATAAAATGGTGGGGAAAATTTGTGTTTTAAAATAAACTACGGTTACTCTGGTTTTGGTTAACCCGATTTTAACATAATAAAGCTAGAAGAATGTAAACTGGTTCATAAAATCCTGAAGAAGCAAATAAAAACTAACATAAGTCCGATAAGAAACAGAGATCTGCATCAACACAACACGAGAGCCCGTGACAACTTGTATGTGCCGAGATCAAGAACAAGCATTCATCAAAACAAAATTACAATAAAGATGCTGAAGTCATATAACTCGCTTCCAGTAAACATAAAGAATACTAAAGCCTTTGGAAAAAAAATAAAACAAATGCTTACGCAACAAAGTTCAGTGCAGTTTTAGGATTAAAGACTGAATGCTTTATGACAAATTATAAATTATAAATTATATATTGTACGCTTTTCCTTGCTGCAAATTTGATTGATGGTTCTGTATGGGTATAGAGTGGTTAATTGTTTTCATCTCAGAGCATAATTGTAATATTATTATATAATATATTTATTATTAGGACTTATTATCAGTCATAAGACATTATGTACTGTTTTTAGTTAAAAAATAAAGTGTTTTAAAAAAAAAAAAATCTTGCATAAGACACCCACAAGATAACTGTGGTGGGTAGTGTGAGATTCCTACTCACTAAAAAAAACCCTCCTACTATTCTTACCCTTCGTACCGGAAACCGCTTTCGCATTACTTCAATACGAGGGCATGCAGTCTTTGCTCTCTGATAGGTATTAGGTCCTACTTTCTTTCTCTTTGGTCTCAATTATATTTCTTACTGTTCTGTAAATACCATTCCATTATTCTTCCGATTCTGTTAAACCTGTCCTAACACTGCCCACACTGAAAAGATTCCCCGTTTCCAGAGCATATTTCCTCCTAGCTTCTTCCCACCTGGGACATTTGAATAGGGTGTGTTCCGAGTTATCTTCTTGCTGGCAATATATACATTCACTTGATTCTGATCTCCTACGGTTATATAGGTACTTTCTGAAGCAGCCATGGCCCGACAATGCTTGCGTCAAGAAATAGTCGACTTCTCCCTTAGGCCGTCGAACCCATTTCTGTATATCTGGTATCAGATTGTGGGTCCATCGTCCATATGTTCCGTTATCCCACCTTTCCTGCCATTCACTCAACAAGTTCGCCCTGGCACTTCTTTCGTTACGCCTAGATACCTTTCGCGCCTTTCTTTAATTAATAGGTCAATAGGGGGGACCTCGACAATAACCCCAACCCCCTCAGTTGCGATGGTCCTATAGGCACTACATATTTTTATGGACATAGTTCGTTGGAGTCTAGCAAGCTTCTTCATCAGTTTTTTGTTTTCAACCGCCGTGTGCCAGGCCGGCGAGGCATAGAGAATCTGTGAGTGGATTACACTTGACAAAACCCGTCTCCTCGATGCCCTGGGTCCACCAACGTTGGGCATTAGACTAGTCAGTGCCGAGACGATTCTCTCGGCTTTCTGGATTGTCATTTTGATGTGTTCCGCAAAGGACAACTTAGTGTCCAACCATACTCCCAGGTATTTCACTGCCTTGCTGAGATTGACCGTTTCACCCTGAACTTCGAAACTGATTGGCCCTACCTTCCTTTTAGTCGTCAGCAGCACTGTTTCAGTCTTCTCCGAAGCCAGTTGCAAACTCCGTCTCTCCATCCAATTTATCAAATTTTAACAAACTTAGTCTCGTTTAAGAGAGCTTTTCTTACCCTACGGACTGCGCTTTTGTTTATGACTCCTCGAGTTTTGCCATCTCCGCTAGATGGCCTTAGCTTAAACATAAGAAATAATTAGGTTTTTTTCAAAAAATTTAAATGCAATGACGTGTTTGTTTTACCAAGATATAATAGAGAATTCAATTCTTAACATTTCGGAAAAACACAAGTTTGTATCTTTTTTAGAACCGGAGTTATTGACCAAAATAAATTACATATACGAATGCTTCCTTTTTATGGGCGATTAAATTTTATTTATAGGGTAATTTAAACACATAACAAGATAATAAATGAACAAGTTATAAAAAATGGTGACAATCTTCAAATTACAAATTTAATACCTGCCCCAATTAATATTGGATATTAAAAAATAACGTTCAAATTAATAAGCTGTTATTTTGTTAATAACGAACCAATTTTAATTATTTTTATTTTAACTATTAGAAAACGGTACAGAGTAGTTTCAATACCTTATATAACATATGGTAGCTTACTTCCAGAATCGTCTAATTGTACGGTGTAGCGCATAAAATCTAGAATAATGTAAATTTCCTAAAATTTAATTTTGATACATTATCTTACATAAAAATTATAATAATTAATTGGGGTAGGTATTTTGACAATATAAGTTTAGTATTTTTGAAAATTTTTAATTTAAAGATAATTAATAATTTTTGTAACATCTTGTTCATTTATTATTGTGTTAGGTGTCAAAATTATTAGTGTTGTGATCGCTCGAGCGAAAAACCGCTTGATCACTCGATTATTGAAATAACCGACATCGCTCGATTATTAAAAAAAACCGCTCGAGTTGTCTATTCAGGCGAAAACCGTCGCCCGTCAATCTTTCACTCGATACCCGAGCTTCGCTTGACGCCGGCGGAAATATACCGCTGTAGTGTGATCGAGTTAAAAAACTGCTCATATATTCGGGTTTTTCGCTCGATAGGAAATACTCTAGTTATAAATTCAGGCGAAAAACCGAAAAATATCGCCGGTTACTTGATAGACGACCTTCGGTCTACGCGCCGCGTCATTCGATTGGCGACGTTCGAGTTTGACGCTGAGCAAGTACACGACATACGTCTTTCTTAAAGGCACATAAACGAGAAGGTGCATATAAAAAAGTATGCCGAATCCTTAGCGGAGTCATCGCGACATGCATTTTGTAAAGTTTTGTTTTAACTGGCTAGCTAGCGGAGTAGCTTAGATCTTCGATTGTAAATATTAAAAAATTAAAGGATATAATTGTTAAATTTTTAATTACTATAAACTCGAGAAAACTTCTCAAAAATAACATTATAATAGAAATGGTTAATGAAAAATAACAAAACGAACAAAATGGTTAACAAAATATACAGAAAAATTCATTGGTAATCTTATAGTAAACATTTTTAAATCTAAACGAAAAAGTCTAATTCTTGCTTATGTTTCAGTTAACGCCATCTAGCGGCTCCGGAAAAACTCAAGGATGCAATTGCAAAATGCAAAATGCGGCTTATAGAATAAATAAAGCTCTCTTAAACGTTTGTTTAAAAAACAATTGAATTTCCTGCACCATTTTACTAGATTTGAAAATTTCTATAAGACAAAAACTATTAGGGAATATATAAGGATTAAAATTCCGATATTTTCGATACCTCTCAATTAGTCAAAACACAAAGAAAGTCTTAATTTTAACCTTGGTCATGAGTGCTAGGTACTGATATTTTACAAACTTAAAAATAATTTTCAGCATTTTCTCCAGGCACTTTTACTTTCAAAAAAAATGTTCCGGATGCTCCATTTACTACTTTTTGAGATATGGCCGGCGGCCTTCCTTAGTTGACCAGTCGTTAGATGCTGGTCATCTTGACGTCAAAACTGTTATAATTAGCTGGCAGCTATGAAACTGAAACATTTATCCGTGCAGTGATAAACTCATCCTTAGTTACCAAAAACTAAAACGTTAAATTTGTGTATAACTTCCCTAATAATTTTAAAGGTAAGTCTTATTATTCTTACTGTTACACGGGAAGAAAAACTTAGTTAAATTTACTATAATAATAAACAAACCCGAACAAACCATAATTTATGGCTCTATTATGTGACTGGACTAACTTTTATTAAGAAATGCCATTAAATTATAGAAAAATTTTATCTTTGTAAAATTTACTAAAATATTTTCTAAAATTTTTCTTTTTCTCAAGCGGTCACCCATCCAAGTGGTAACTTCGCATTGCGTCGCCTGACTTCTTCGATCGATGGTAGGTTCCCTGTATAAGTTCTCCACCCATTATTTGTTACGATGATCGAAATCTCAGAGATCCGTTGCATCTGAGTTATTCTTTTTTACTTAAACTTGTTCATTTTTACAATAAAGAGTACTTAAAATACAATCATAGTTGTGAGTAAAATGTACATATATTTATATATTATCGAATATTTAACTACTCGAGTTATAAATTACATATTTTCACTTACATTGGTTGTAAAATATAAAAGATATTTTAGTCTTGATTGCACTTTATTTATTAGAAATACTAACTATACTTTTTATAAATTATGTTTATCTACAATATTATTTTGGTACGGATATTTAAGGGAAGAACCCCCACCACCTTCCCCACCATTACCACCAACTTCCCTACCAGAACCCCTACCGCCTTCCCCACCAGAACCCCCACCACCTTCCCCACTAGAACCCTCACGACTTTTCCAACCAGAACTTCCGCCTGCTTCCCCACCAACACCCCCACCGTCTTCCTCATCAGAGCCCCCCCCCCCCCCAACGCCCACAGGACCTACCCAACCAACTCCCCCACCAGTTATATGCTACTGCGGTACACCGCCTTCCTCACCATCCTGCTGCGTTCCACCACCTCCCCACCACCTTACTATGGTCCACCACCTCCACATTATGGACCTCTGCCCCCCTTTTATGGATCACCATGCGCCCAAAACTCAAGATGCCATGCTTGCCAACATTGCGGTGGTAGGAGACCATCGTGGGGGAAAATTAAAGAATTAAATACTTTAGTCTTCCCACATATAGTGTCACCATTAAAGTTGAAACTATAAGAGAGGCCATGGGGGTCATGGACGAACATCGAAAACATACTTTCTTAAAAATAAAACTAAACGACAAGTATTATCAATAAAAATAAATATTAAATTTTATTATTAAGTATAAGCGATGAAAAGAAGAAATGGTAATTTTTTGTTACCTCAAGTGGTACGGCGATACTTCTATGCCAGTGTCTAACCCAGATTTATCGATAATAAAATTGATTTAGTTTAAAAAATAATTAAAATTCAATTTTTATATAAGATTGTCAAATGTAATTTTTAGGAAATTTTCATGCAACGAAATAACAGCTCAGCTTATTAATTACGACGTCAATCAATATTCGATAATTAATTGGCTTGTAGTGTATTATCAACTAAAACAGTTTTGGTTTAGGAAAATAATTTATTCATTTAAAACAACATACAGTAGATATCTTCATCGATACATTTGTTACCATCGCCAACCGTGGCAGTGTTCACATCCATGAGTAAAGCTGTAATGTTGGCAAGGAGGATACCCATGGGGAGGGGGAGCGGGGTGAGCCCTAAAAAAATTATATTATAAAGATTTTAATTCAATATTTATCGAAAAGTATATTGTATATAATACTGATGATGGAATCAGAATATGTAACAAATTTGTATAATTGAGAAGACAATAGTGCATGGGCTCCAAGATCCAAATAATATTAATGAGGCTTTGAAAGTAAATAATAAAAATCGTAAATTGTTCTAAAAAATTGTTAAGAAAAAGAAATTGTTGCACCAGTTCCCTAGGAATTAATAAAAAGATATAGATTTGCTGCGGAAGGATAGGGGGACACCAAAATTTTTAAATAATTAGTTGGAATCTTCAAAAACTAAGAAATTTCCTGTTTCCGAAATATTGACGTTAAAATCATATTCTTTATACAATAGTACGTATTTGTGTCATACAGTGCCTGATTAATCATCGCCAGTAGTTTTCGTCACATGTCCCGCATAGTACGGCGACGATTAGAGAAAAATGGCCGTGCCGTGCCGAGCTGGACTGCGAATTCAATTGGCTCGCTCCTTCAAAGTTCATTTGCACCCGGTGCTACTTGCGACTGGCGCCCCTACCCCATACTATCGTGTGGTACTTAGGTATACAAGCGCGCACCGCGTACTACCCTCACAGGTTTACCACCCGGTGCTACAGTACCGCACCATACAAGCTCCGTTATAAATTATCGATCACAAACTGTTTTCAATTCTAAGCGAGCTATCAGTTATAGCTGAACAACCTCCGAAACCTAGCAAGATTTGGACCACATATCAGGTAAGTGGGATGATATGCAGAAATATGTTCGCAGTTTTCCTTGGTTGAGCGTGTGCTTTTTTTGATGATCCAACTGTCTGTGCTGGACAGGTTTCCGATGTTATTCAAACTAGAATGCATTTAGCTAACGCTGAAAATCGCACCATCTCTGTTTTCGCTCGAAAGCAATAAAGCAAAGAAGCGCACAATGAGAGGATCAGAAACAAACTTCTCGCCAGTCCTAACGGATCAAGATCCTTTTGGTCAGTCGATAAGGCCGTCAGCCAAAATTTTACCAAAATCAACTATTCCACCTCTAATAGGTTCCGATGGTACAATAGCATCCACAGCCGGAGACAAAGCAAACTTACTTGCTGCTATTTTCTGCACATTCCACTGTAGACTCATGGGGAATAACATCACCCAGATTCCGTCAGTTGAATCGGAAATTACCGAAATCGTGTTCCATCAGCGAGACAAACGAATCTTGAGAGGACTCGACGTGAAAAAAGCTTCTGATGCAAACGAAATTCCTATTATGGTTCTCAAGAGACGCGCAGATGAACTCACACCAGCATTTTCTAGACTTTTCAATTGCCTATAAAAAAGGAACATTTCCATCTTGCTGGAAGACGACACGAGTCCAGCCTATACCAAAGAAAGACAAGAGGACCCTGCCAAACTACTATCGACCAGTCGCACTACTTTCAGTTGTATCGAAAGTAAAGGAGAAATATATTAACTCAGCGTTTCTTAAATTGGGGTCCACGGACCCCTTGGGTTTGTTCGCGACCAATTACTTAGGGGTCCGCGAACCACTGAGTGTAAATAAATTGTTATAAAAACAAATTATCGTAATCGAGAGTATCTAACAGTGGACCCGATTTGGGATTGCGCCGTGGAACAGCATTAGTCATTGTTCTTGAACACTGAGACAATATCGCCATTCCAAGACAGGACGAGCCAGAAAGCTGGCCGGCTGTATCGAGGGAGTAGGAGACGTTTTTCTTATTGTTCTGCCTTTGATGACCCGAAAGGTTGCCAAATCACTTTAGATAGCGCATGCAATACTCTCAAAAATGCCTGTAGAACCATATTTTTTCAATTTAAACGTTATTTACCGTTTTGAAAAATTCAAGATAATACAATATTTCTAAATTTTAAATTTTAACAGATTCTATCCAATAGTTTTCTTGTAGTTTGTCACATCTTTTTAGCTTAATGGAAGTCACTGATAAGTACTCTTAGTGCCGAATCAGATATATAAGGCTGTAGCTTCCTTCAAATCAAGTCGAAAATAAAGTATATAGCTCGCCGGGGCACCAATTACCCATATTATCAATAGACCACACAACACAACAAATCGACCACAAAAATAAATTTAAAGTAACAAGTACGTTCCAATTTATTAAAAAGGGAAAAATTAGATAGTTGTTGGGTGAATTGTTGACGACATTTGGGTGTAGTCCAGTACTTGTATTACTAAATCCGAACAAACAAAAGATTTTGACTTGCGGCGCATTGTTTACAACACTTTTTCAGCTTCACTGTTTCTGTGGTTATATTTGCTCTCATTGGGATTTCCAAAACTCGACGCTCCTGAATTGTTGCTGTGTGGAAGCAGAGAGCAATACTATCCATCTTACTAAGAACATTTGCTGCAGCCAACGATATATTATTCAGGTATTAGGTATGACATTCTGTCCTAGAATTAATTGGGTACTAATGTAGCGAGTGGCTGGGGGCTCAAAATAGAATTCTAACATCAACAGGGGTCCGTGGTCAAAAAATTTTGAGAAACGCTGTATTAACTACTAACTTCTCAATTACCTGGAAGACCTTAACATTATCGGCGACCATCAATATGGCAAGTCCAGATCAACAGGAAAGCTTCTAGCCGATGTCGCCCATCTTTGGAACAGCGCAATCGAAAATGGAAAGTCTCGGGCTATTGCACTGGATATTTCTAAAGCCTTTCACCGTATTTGGCATGAAAGTAGTAAACTACGATCTTATGGTATGTCCATTGTCCAGTCCATTCTGTGCATGGTTATCTAGTTTTCTTAAGGACCGTTCTGTGCAAGTTACGATTGACGGATTTCAATGCCGTTACTCAAGGGTCCATATTGTTTCCCACCCTCTTCTTATTGTACATTAACGATCTCCTACTAAAAACCCAAAAATCCATTATATCTAAGAAGATTAACATTGCAGAACCGAATATATGACTGTACCCGCAATTCCATTGGCTTCTATTAATTTGCTGCGCGTTAATCTTCGAGGAAATATGAATTGGCATAACCACGTTATTGGAATCGACAAGACAAGACAAGAGGTTTTTTTTCCGGATCAAAACACCTCAACTTTTGCACTATACATCGCCCATCACTAGAAATACTGCTCTACACCCAAGCAATCTCTTCGGTTATTGGATTACATCGATACGAGAGCCAGAGCTAGCCTGATCGGAGACCACGATCTGAGAAAGAACCTCGTCTCTCGTCAGTTTAGAACATCGAAGACAGGTTGGTGAATTGACTCACTTTACAGATACATATATGGAAAATTTTTAACTAACCTTGCCCGCTTAGTCCACCTAGAGCGACGAATAGCAGAAATACACGATGTACCACTGCCGTCCATCCATATGCGGTTCAGTTTAGTACTCCCCGAACTTCATTGTTTAAAAACTCTTTGATTTCAAGAACGTCATTCCTGATGCCGTGTTTCTCACCGAATACAACCTTCAACGATTCAAAACTAACGTGAATCGCTTTGTTGCACATCCAAGACACCACTCCCAGAGAGCCTTAAAGTATTTAATTTTCGACTTCTTGTTCAATGAATTATTACCTTTATTTTTAAATATAAAATCACCTCTCTAAATATACTGATTATCCGTACATGCTATCTTACGAAAACTAAATACGAATTCACAATATCGTGTAACTGTAAAGTCTGCTGAATTTACAAATAGTTACTTACCAGTTCCAATCTCTGCAATGTAAACAACCATGTTTAAAGCTATAATGGTGACATGGTGGATAACCGAAAGGAGGTACTACTACCCCTGGCGGTGGTCCCATATGGTGGGAAGGTGGTGGTGGTCCCATATGGTTGGAAGGTAGTGGTGGTCCCATATAATACGGTGGTGGTGGTCCTAGATGTTGAGAAGGTGCCGTTGGCACAAACGATGGAGGCGGTGGTGAGGGTTCATGGTGATGATGTTTTGATTGTTTTGATTCTAGAACATGGTGGACGAGTCCTGCCGCGATTCCACCTGCAATTCCACCAGCGATGCTTCCTGAAACAATTATTTCTTTAGCATTAACTCTCGACAATAAATTAACAATAATAAATTTGATAAAAATGGCAACAATTTAAGTTGGTCCACCAGTGAATGTCCGTACGAAATAATGTTACCAGGTTGCAGGTTTGGAATAGTTGGATAAATAGATCCTAATGCACGCTTATTGAAAAAAAAATGTATTTGTAAGATTATGGGCATTGACTGATTTTATCATGTGTTAAATTTGTTATAAAAGTAAGTTAAAATTTGCTAAATACCTTAATTCATAATTAATTTTAAATGATATAGGGCAAACCCTAGACAAATGAAGAGGTTTCAGTTATTTGGAGAACAACTGGCAACGTAGCGACATCCGCCGCCTTCAGGGTTGTTCCAGAGCGTACTCCTTTACCGAATCGGTACACTTTACAAAGTTTTGGAACGTTGGTACATCTTTCGAGTCTCTGGCGACCTTTTTTAATACTCTGTTTACTACGGGACTTTTTTTTACTAGGGACCTTTTTTTAGTTGTTCACTGACTGTCTTGATGAATGTGACCTTTTTTTCTTTTTTAGTGCACTGTTGGTACATTTTCACCACATTTGGTACAATTTTTATTTTTGTATGCAAAAATTAAATATTCTTATACATTTTAGCATGTGCTAACAGTTTGTTGGCCGTTAAAAAAATAACATATTTAGGAAGCAACGCCAACCAACACACTTTTCCATTATTATCTTATAATCTCAATTATGCCACATATCAATGTTTGGTTTTGAAAATTAATTGGTTGTTAAAGAGCACGTGTCTAAGCCATTTCACCGTAGACAGCTGGGTTAGACGGCATGCGACGTCTCACCCCAAGTATTATTTGGCACATTAGTCCGAAAGAGTGAAAAGAATCCAGGCAAAAAATAAAAACCCGAAAGCGAGAGTGTCAGGTATTAAATTATTATTAAAAAATTTTCATTCCTATTTATTAGTAAAATACCGAATTTAAATTTATCAATGGAAGACTAGGATCACAACGTATATTTTATTGTTATATCATATTAATTTTTTTTATTGCAAAATTATTATAGATAATGAATATTTGGTAAAATTACATTCATGATGTTTAAAGAGGTTATTCTTAGGTCCATTTTCAGAAAAAGCTTCATATGAACATATGTATGTCCTCAACGTCTTAACTTTTGAGATACAGGGAGTTAATAATACTTTTTTACAACTGTCCAAACTGTTCTGAGAAGCAATCTAGACGATTACCACAGCGTGGTTATGCCAAGACATATTTCCTCCCAGATTGACGCCCAGCAAATCAATAGATGGAGCCTGTGGGATTGCGTGGCCTGCCATGACTATATCTGGTTCTGTAATGTTAACCGTTTTAGTGAAAACTGCTGCCTGGGTTCTTTTAGCGTTAAATTCAACTTGTTAAGGTTAATCACTTAAATACGTGACAACTAGACTAAGTAGACAACTGTCAAAGCTGTTCATGTTTACAAAACAAAATCTGCTTGTTACCCAGGCTACTAGATCCTTTTTAGTCTTTGTTAATACGTAATTTCATAACAGAGTGCCAATGAATGAATTTCATTTTTTTGTACGAAGACTGTACGTCAAATGACAAAAAATCAAGAGACGTTGACATGGTGATGCAGCAGGGGCGGCTCTAGGATTAAACTTAGGGGGAGGGGGGTTAAGGAAAGTTTTTTGGACCAAATATCGCTAAATTTGATAAATAATTTATGGTAAATAGTACTAGAAAAACTGATACGGCAAGGTGCATGTGAATTCAGAAAAACCACAAGAAATGTTGATGATATTTACATTATGTCAATTAGCATTTTCAGAAAGAAACTTCATATGAACATGTCCTAAATGTCCTAAACATCTTAACTTATAAGATATAGGGTGCTAGAGATTCTCAAAAAATCTCCTTTCTTATTAATATTTGTGATACTGCTTTAGATATTTTTGTGAAATTTGGTACACATTTTATGATGTATAACATGTTTTTTATTCCTACCAGTGATGTTCGTGCGGGAATTTCCCTCGGTATCTTTGACGAAAAGAATAGTCCGCCTCTTCTTTCTTGTAAATAAGAATTATTTTTGAAATTCCCATTCCTTGATGAGCAAATGTCGTCTCTTGATTTTTTTGTCGTTCGACGTACAGTTTTCGTTAAAAAAATGAAATTCATTCATTTGCCCTCTGTTGTAAAATTAGGTATTAACAAAAATTAAAAATGATCTAGTACGTAAGAAGCAGATTTTGTTTTGTAAACATAAACAGTTTTGACAGTTGTCTACCTAGTCTAGTCACGTATTTAAGTCACTAATCTTAAAAAATTATTAAAAAAACATGAAAAGTTCAAAAGTTAAAACGCTTAGGAAATATGTTCATATGAAGTTCTTTTCTGAAGCTGAACCCAAGAATAACCTCCTTAAATATTTGCATGTTATTAAGAAACATCCTGTATAGAGGACGAGCAAAGAAAAAATATTCTTATACACATACAGACTATTGTTAGGCGTCAATATAATTCACATCAAAGGCGAGGAACTGACACTTCCTCTACTTCCTCCGAATGGCCGCCACTGTTTAATTAATGATTTTTATAAAATAGTCTGTATTTTAAAGAGATAATCTTTAAAAAGTCGAAAACAAAATGGACAGCTGATGTCCGAAATTTCCCGCCTACGATAGAATAATTAAATGTAAACGGGATAAAATGCAAAAAATATTAACCACTTCATCAGGGACATCAATCTCCCGCGACGAATTTATATTAGCGAGTGCTAAGCCATTCAATCTCACCCATTTTAAATGTTAGTCATGGGGGGGAGGGGCTATAGCCTCTCTACCCCCGCCCCCGTAGATTTGCCACTGGGTGCAACATCTTAATGTGTTCCAGCTATTTTCTTAATCTCTGTTTTGATCTAAGGGATTCCAAGCTCCCTATGAATATCGGAGTTGCACACGTAACACGGTGTATTTACCATGATACATAGAACTTTATTTTGGAAAGTTTAAATTTGCTTTATATTGTTCTCTTATGTACAGGGTTATCAATTCAGTTTGTCCCACTTTTAAGAGCCTGTAACTTTTTTGTAGTTTGAGTTAGCGCGTTCATTCAAAAAACAAGATGTACTTACCATTTTTAGCCGAGTTTTTATGAGTGTTGAGTAGGTGTCATATGTCACACCGAAATTCAATTATTATTTTTTAAATGGGACACTCTATATATCAGAAGCGAATTAGGTGGCGCCCTTTTTTCCGATTTAAAAAATATAACACACATATACATTCTTTGCTTCAAGTGAGTAGTAGAAAACTTTTTTATTAATATTGGCATGATTAGAAAATAACAAAAGTTTATTAATTTAATAACTAGAATTATATAATAATTATTTCATAATCTATATTGTTCTACATGACCATCTCCATTTTCGATATCTTTCCGAAACACTTTTACAATTTTTAATTTTTAATAAAACTTCTCTATTAGATTGAATCTGAATCATGGCGTTTTCAATTCTAATACACAGTTCATTCAACGAATAACACGGTGTAATTGTTAATATAACCCCAAAAGACAAAATTACAGGGTGTTCGGCGGCCATTTTATAGTACCGGATTTTCCAATCCATTGGACTTATTTTGCGTTTAAATATGCAGTTATTGGAGCTACACTGTGTGCCGGCACTCCATCTTGATGCATATTAAATTTCTTAGGGTTAGAATGAGTAAATTATCTAAGCGATCTTCAATTTCCTCCTGCAGCATATTCAAATACCGTGAGCCAGTTAAGGAACCTTCGAAAATTATTATAATTGGAAGGAACCCGTCTATTGGGAACTGAATCCGATACCTCCTAAGTGCTAAGGTTGCACTGCCCGTTTGACGAAAAATATCAAATATTAAACACTTTCTCCCCACTGAATAATATAATATATCTCATATTAGTTGGTTTTACGTACAAAATATATTTTCTACATAAATCGAAAGGCTAATAATGCTGAGAATGAAATATAAATAAAGATAAAATCCATAGCAACCAAAACAGTTGCATAGCTATCTTGATGCTTTTTAACAATAATATATATTTACATATTTTTGTCAGTGTTTGATGGAATGAAGAAAAAAAATGCATGATAAGGATCCTATTATGCATTGACAGATTGTTTACCCAGGAGCTAATAATATTGTATTTTAAATTAAGCTCAGTATTTTTCCTCTTGGTATGTTCCTTCCACAGACAGCATGAAGTATCACGCCTCAACAAAGACCTGGAAGAAGTCTTGGCTCGGGGTGACACTAACCAAGTTGAATTTAACGCTAAGAAAACCCAGGGAGTATAGTTTCTCTAAAACGCTTAAGATTACAGATCCGGCTATAGTCATGGCAGGACACGCAATCCCACTAGCTCCATCTATTAATTTGCTGGGCGTCAATCTGGGAGAAAATATGTTTTGGCATAATCACATTGTGGCAATCGCCTAGATTGCTTCTCAGAATCTTGGTATACTCTTCCGAACTAAAAAGTTGTACACACCTCAACAACTTTGATACTATACAAAGTCCAGATTCGATCATCACTAGAGTACTACTCTCATGTCTGCACTTAAACATACTCTTCGGCTACTGGATTTTATCGATTCGTCTGATCGGAGACCACGAACTGATGAAGAGCCTCGACAGCCTAGAACATCGAAGACAGGTTGAAGATTTGACTCTCTTTTACAGATATCTCCATGGAAATTGCTAGTCTGACCTTGCCCTCTTAATAGCAGAAATACACGACGAGCCACTGCCACCCATCCATATGTGGTTAAGCTTAGTACTTCTCGAACTTCATTATTTAAGAATTCTTTCATCTGGAGGACTTCATCCTTATGGAACAACCTTCCCGAGGTCGTCGAATATAACCTCCTACGATTCAAAACCAAGGCGAATCACTTCTGCGCACACACACCACTGAGTTGAGGATCTGTTAATTTCTAGTTGATAAAATATCTAATAAGATGTTAATATTTCGACAAGTTGGGATTATTTTGTTTAATTTGTGGATTAGGCCATATTGCCAGATTATGACTTAGTATGAATTAATTTTCAAGATTAACTTTCAATTGAATCACGAAAAAATTAATTTTAGGTCTTAATGAATTAAGGAAACATGAACATAATTTAATCTTCAATGAGAAGTATATGATAATACTTATTCAAAAAGAATGTTTTAGAATAAGTTTCTATATGATCTAAAATATAAAACTTAAAATAAAAATTATAATCTTTGTTTTAAGTTACGTGCAATTTATCATTAATTTAACAGCAACATCCTGGATCTCAGAATAGAACATTTTTGTTTAAATTTTTGCATTTTTTAACAAATTCACAAAATATGTTCAACGTAAAATCAATAATAAGGTTTTTCCTATTGTCAACATAATCGATACTGTATAATAAATTTTCCTAGTTCTTTAAATATTGTTGATATACGGCAGGCAATTCGTTTTGTCATTTATAACGACAAATTTGCATAATACTTTAAAATTAACTATATTATCTTTCTTATATACAGTAATGATTTGCAATTTTTTTAAGGTTATTGTATTTTTATATGAGAAATATGCTTCATTGTCCTAGTCATAATGTTTTTATGAGTTGCCTTTGACATGATACAGCTCTGTATGGATTTTTTTGTTGTTTGTCTTGTTCAATCCCTATTCCTTTAATAAATTTCTGGATCTTCTGGATCCACCCCTCCTGCGATTTAATTATTTTAAATACATATGTATCAAAAATGGGATACTACTTCATAGCAGAGAAAATAAAAACTTACCTATTATTTCACCTGGACGGTGATGTCGTGGGTGTCGCCTATCGCACATTTAATTTTTTTTGCAAATGACGGAAACAAATCAAAGAAATAACCTTTGTATTTTTCTATTTAAGATTTAAATACTTAATAAGAATGATAATAATATGTTTAATTTGATATCAGGTGTGTTTAAAACTGTTTTTATGAATTTTATCATCAGCGTGATATTTTTTCTGTTTATCGCTTATCTTATAATCTTTGAAGTATTTGACGGAATACTTTTGAACCGAAAAAAAGTTAGGCATTATATTTAAATGTGATGATATATTTTAGCGATGACTTATCCCTATAAAATAGAATCGATTCTGTCATGAATAAGGTTCGGTTATGACGAGCTAATATGGTGCATGATGCCCTTTGAATTTCGGATTATAAGAAAAACGGAGAGATATGACCAATTCATAACACGATGAACTCCCAAATCGACATGTCTTCAGCGGGCGTTCCGTTTTGTAGCGCACGAATATCCAATGCGATATTTCTCTGGGATATACCGAAATCACTGTAAACCAGGCGTTTGTTTCCAAATATAAGTTTTTAGATTTGTATATTGATTCTTTTTTCTTTAACCTTCGATATTCAAACAGTGGCGGCTCGTGACCTATGATAGAGGGGTTCACAAGTATGGTGAAATTATTTTTAAAATTTTATTTTTGTGTAACGACCAAATATTTACTTTCTAGGCGTTTTAAATGTAGAAAGTAGGTAAAACTATTTATTTTTAATTTTACACAAGGAAATATAACTTTTGGAAAATAAGAAAGGTTTTCTTATTGTGTATAGCTGTCGGATCTTAACGTCGTCGCCTGCAACCCTCGTAACAATATTTATACAGTCCACTACTAATACTACTAAAGCCATCTACGAGCTATCAAGAAAACCGAATGATGTCCAATATTACTACCGCCATCTACGAGTTATCAAGAAAACCGAATGATGTCTAATACCACTACGTCATCTACGGCTACGTCATTAGGCGCAACCAAGACGAGAACAATAGTTAACTGTTTTATGACGAGCCACGAGACTGAGTTTAAATCCTTAAATAAAATGGTTTAAAATCATATCGAGTATAATTTATCGAAATACACAACATCTATCGACCCTTCACAATAGTGCTTAAACGTAAAGTCCATTCTTCGGTTCTTAATTGTAGAAAATTGATCAATAACAGCCAAACTCAAAGAGCTAAAGTTATTTCTTAAATAGTCCATCGTCAACTATTAATTTTAACTTAATAAATATATAATATTAAAATATTAAAACATACACGCTCGAATTTCTAACTAGATGCACGAACATACAACAGCGCGGTGCACATAAAAACTATGCGCCTTTTCTGAGTAGACCTGACTTAAAGAAGATACAAGTAATGCAGAACAAAGTACTTAAAATAATACTGAATACACCGAGGTCTCCAAATTGATACAATTTCGGAGTTTCTCGACAAACTAATCACAAAATACCATACTAAGGCGCATCTGACTGAGAAGATAGCCGCATCGCACATTCCTAAACTACCACACCACAAACACAAAATGCCTAAAGACTGGATCACTCACTAAAATCCAAACTCAAAATTATTTAAGAACTTGTTCTGCATACAACCACACGATACACAAAACACCACACGACTATTGTAAAAATACACCGCCTACCACACACCTACAGCCAACATGCTAGGAGCTCTTATATCTTTCTCATTTGATTAAATTCAAATGAGAAAGATACTAGAGCCAAGACACCAAACATCTTCAACAACGCCTAAAGGCTTAACCCAAAAATCATACTTATGATAGACAAAAATAACACGTCGAGTGACAAAGGAGTTAAAGGCTTTATACCTGACACACGGTGAGTTTAGTTGGTCGGCTCGTCCTCCTTCAGAGGCGGATCCTTTCCTTCAGAAAGGATGATATTGATGGTCTTTCCCCACAATGTTGCTACCCGACACTACCTTGCAGCCTCGTCTGTAAGGTGTCTGTGTGCAGATTCTCATCGGTTGTCCAAAAAAAAAATGTACTACTTAATCGCACGTGCGAGCAAGTCTCGTCATAATCGTCATTTACCTCGACCGAGGCACGGTTGTCGGATCTATACAGTTTGGTTTGACGGGATGATAAAATATTAGGGAGGGTCGGACTTTTTTAGTTTGACGGTACGATCAAATATTAGGGAGGGTCGGACTTTATACGATAAATAGTATTCAATGAATATAAGTTAATATTTTTTATCCGTTTTGTTTTGGGGGTGCACGTGCGCATGTGCTCCTGTGGAAGAACCGCCACTGTGGTCAAAGATATGCCTTATGTTTCTACGATAATAGATCTTAAATTAAAAAATAAATTAATTACCGGACTCTAGGACCAATAATTTATTCACTAAATAATTAAAGTCAAGTAAGATTGAGGAGCAATCGAAAGCTTTCCAGATTTTACGGCATGTAAATTCGGGACCATTGTTATAATTGCAAAATAATTACTATTATTTTAAGTCATTACCGTAAGACATAACACACACATAACTAAACTTAACAACTAAGCAATAACTATTTATCTTAACATAAACTTACATTATACAACATACAGGGTGTCCCAGAATATGTGGGCGGGTTTAGATAGAACACTTAAAAATAATATGAGAAGTTCATATAATTTTTTCTTCCTACAAACCCGAACAAACCCCCCTACCGAAATACGGGCCCATAACGGACGTCCGTGGAAATCGTTGATATTTAAATAATTTTTTAAGTACTAAGTGTAATTTAATAATTTTTTAGAATAATGGTTACTAGACGAGTCTCCTTAAAATTCGCCCTTTTAAACACATTTGGCTTATTTAGTTTACCAGTAACGGTCTAGACGTAACACAAAAATGCAATTTCTTGTACACTCTGTATGATGAAGAAACGACAAGAATATTTTTGGAAACCTTAAGCTGAAACTAAGATACTGTTGATCAATGTCGATAGAATGAACAGTTTTCAAATAAAAAGTATTTTTGATCAATATGATTTTTATGAAGTAATTTTGTATGTTGGTTCAAGTCGTACAACATACAACATTTTAAAATTTCAATTAAATAAAAAAAAATCATAAAACAGAAAGATTAATTTAAAAAAAAAATTTTAAACACAAATTTTTTTTTATTAAAAGGTAATGTCGTTCCATAATGGGGGCGAGTATTGGTCGGTGGAGGGGTTGGAAGGGGTCAGATGCGATATCCAACACCACCACCGAGCTCAGCATCCTCGAAAACGGGGGGAAAGTGTGTTTCTCTGTATGGAAACCCGAACAAACCCGAGGGGAGGTACTCTTGTTCCGGCTGAAAATATTTCGATTTTTCGTGGGTTTTCCGACTCACAGACACCAGTATAATCCAAAGTAACTACTATATTAATCGATTAATTTTCGATTCTATGTAAATATTCGACTAAATTTTGTTATAATTTCCTATACATGGGTATAATGGTGAGATAACATTAATTAAAGGTTTTTTTACATAAAAACATGTCAATGGTAATTTGACCTGACTTTGCAACTAAAGCAGTTAAAGATTTAAGAGTTTAAAAAAAAACTATATTTTTTATACGTGGAATTTTAATAATTATACCAATCTGCAGTGGCGTTTCTTCCAGAGGAGCACATGCGCACGTGCACCCCCAAAACAAAACGAATAAAAAATATTAATTTATATTCATTGAATATTATTTATCGTATAAAATCCAACCCTCCCTAATATTATATCGTACCGTCAAACTAAAAAAGTCCGACCCTCCCTAATATTTTATCATCCCGTTAAACCAAACTGTATAGATCCGGCAACCGTGCCTAGGTCGAGGTAAATGACGATTATGACGAGACTTGCTCGCACGTGCGATTAAGTAGTGCATTTTTTTTCCTGGACAGCCGATGAGAATCTGCACACAGATACCTTACAGACACGGCTGCAAAGTAGTGTCGGGTTAGCAACATTGGTGGGGAATTCTCTGTAGTAACAGGTGGCGGGTGGCCGCGGGAGATAGAGGGGCTATGGCGATTTAACATGGAAAAGGCGCACAGTTTTTATGTGCACCTTTTATTAGCTGTTGTCTATTCGTGCATCTAGTTAGAAATTCGAGCGTGTATGTTTTAATATTTTAATGTTATATATTTATTAAGTTAAAATGAATAGTTGACGGTGGACAATTTAAGAAATAACTTTAGTTCTTTGAGTTTTTAGCAAAAAAATTGAAGTGAACAATGCGGGAACACTTAAACCCGAAAATTAAATAAATAACGCAGACCACAAAGGGTAAATCTAGGAAGTTTATTAGAAAGTTTAAAAATGAAATATATGAAAAAAAATTTATTGGGGGTATTCTAAACTTAATGAGGCTGTTATTGATCAATATTTCTACAATTAAGAACCGAAGAATGGACTTCACGTTTAAGCACTATTGTGTAGGGTCGATAGATGTTGTGTATTTCGATAAATGATGCGCGATATGATTTTAAACCATTTTATTTAATGATTTAAACTAAAAAATACTGAAAATATGAAGAATGCCAACTTGTCAGTCTCGTGGCTCGATTTGTTCCCGTCATAAAATAGTTAACTATTGTTCTCGTCTTTATTGCGCTTAATGACGTAGCCGTAGATGGCGTAGTGGTATTAGACATCACTCGGTTTTCTTGATAACTCGTAGATGGCGGTAGTACTATTGGATATCATTCGGTTTTCTTGATAGCTCGTAGATGGCTTTAGTAGTATTAGTAGTGGACTGTATAAACATTGTTACGAGGGTTGCATGGTACGACGTTAGGATCCGACAGCTATACACACTAAGAAAACCTTTCTTATTTTCCAAAAGTTGTATTTCCTCGTGTAAAATTAAAAAATAAATAAAAATATGTTTTACCTAACGCATTTTCTTATTTCTTTTCTGGTATAATAAATGCAATTTTTTTTTTAAATTTTGCAAATCATTTTAAATCAGTGCAGGGAACCCGAGGATGATGAATTTGATCATTTTGCTAAAACTTTAGCATATCAATTAAAAATAAATCTACGTGAAAGAGCAATTGTATGTCAGGAAATATTGCAACCTGTAATAACTCAAGAGATGCTGCACCAGATTGCCTCCACGGCAATTTTTGGTAATTACAGTATATTTCTCATTAATTTTATAGACTCTAGATCGGCGAAATATTAATGGAAACAGAGCTGGGCAGTATTTGTACTCACAAATACTTTTTTTTATTTAAATACTTTTTTGTATTTAAATACTGAGTATTTAAATACTTTTTTATAATAGGTATTTGTATTTATTTCACAAATACTTTGCAAAAGTATTTAGTATTTAAATACTTTTTTTATTTTCCTTTCAGTATTTAAATACTTTTTGGAGTATTTAAATACTTTTTGAGTATTTAGATACTTTTTGAGTATTTAAATATTTTTTTAGTATTTAAATATTTTTTGGAGTATTTAAATACTTTTTTGGGGTATTTAAATACTTTTTACTATTCAAGTACTGTTTTCTATTTAAATATGGTTCATGTGGAAAATTCTAAGTTTGCACTTGTCACGCGTGTCAGGAAGCGAAAGTTTCCGTACGATGCCGACACAAGTGGAAGGAACGAAATGGTAGCTTCTTTGATGGTCAGAAATCAAGTGATTCTGGACCGAAAATATATAGCTGTTCATCCTGATCAATGGCGTAGGAATCTCGAAAATAAGTCATGCAGGCGTATAAAAGGAGGGGGGGGGGGGGCCTTGGTTGTAATTACCCCCCATATACGATGTGTTTCATCGTAAAAAAAACTGGAGAAATCAGGCAAAAGTAATTAAAAAAAATACGATTATCTTAGCACATGTTATACGAAGTTATTAATGTATTTTGTATTTATTAAAGTGTGTTTTTTAAAAATATAATTCAGCTTCAAGTTTGCAGCTTAATTTTATCATATCACAAAAGAATGTACTTAATGTACAAAAGACTAACTACATTGCATTTTCTCTCACGGAAGCAAATCGTCCCCACTTTGAAAGCATTCACAATATGCAAGACTCACAAACAGACATAGAAATGCTGAGAAAATATCCCATTATCAACAAATTATTTTTGAAATATAACTACTCTTCCCTCATCTGCCCCAGTTGAAAGAATGTTTTCATTTGCAATATTCATTAATACGCCACGACGACATGCTTTATTAGACGATAATTTCGAAAATCTTGTTCTTATGAAAGCTAACGCATCGAACATTTAAAACATTAAATTATAAATTATTATTCTTGCATTACAAATTTTTTAGTAATTAGGTTTAGGTAGAAAGTATTTTGTTATGTTATCAGTTGAAGAATACAGGGATAAAATAAGGATGGTCAGAAAATCAGAGTTTTGAGATAAAATGCATTTTTTAGTATAGACATCCCTAGTTTTATTTCAGTACAGTAAAACTTTGACTCTAATTTCTACAGACGTTCCTAGTTTTATTTATTCGGCTAATATTTTGACTATGGAAAGTAACAACATGAGCCAACAGGTTGCGCTAGTAATCTCGATTTCGATAAATATGGACAATTCCTGTTTTATTCCTGTACCCTAAGTTTATGTTGAGTTGTCGTGGATTTTTAATTAAAATTTACTGTTAATACCAATAAAATATTACAAAACACACTTTTTATTGCTGTTAAATCTTATTTGATTCTAAAATATTTTGAGGATTGAGGTACCTACCTATTCAACTGCCTACTTAGAGGAGACAAAAATACTACTATACTAATTAAATATTTTTAAAAGTAATTACAGTCGAACCTCTATAACTCGAACTTGAAGGGACAACCAAAAAAGATCGAGTTACAGAGAGTTGGAAGAGAGAAGGGAAAACCACATGAATATTCCAAAACCTTTTTTTTATTACATACATTATGTCCATGTACCCTTAAAATATGTACATAGAAATCTTGGAAAATGTACAAAAACCACTAAAAAGTCCGAGTTAAAGAGAGGTTCGAGTTATAGAGGTTCGACTGTAATTGTTTACAAAGTATTTAAATTTTGTGTTTCATTCTTAAAAGTATTTATAAATATTTAAAAAAAAAAGTAATTAAATACTCAGAAAGTATTTATAAATACTTAAAAGTAATTAAATACTTAGAAAGTATTTAAATACTTAGAAAGTATTGAAATATAGTATTTAAACCTAAAAAGTATTTAAATACTTTTTGTAATTAAGATTTAAATACTTCATTACTTCAAAAAGTATTTAATATTTAAATACTTTGGAATTTAATTAAGTATTTAGTATTTAGTATTTAAATACTTTTAAAAAGTATTTGCCCAGCTCTGAATGGAAATAATTCTTTTTTATTCATATAGTGGGGTTATGTTTATCAGTTTGTCGATAATTTAACGACTTTCAATTGGTGGAGCCAATTTAAAAAATATATTATATAAGTAATTCGGAAGAAAGAATGACCAATGTCCATTGTTAAGGGCACATCTCGAAAATATATGGCCATTGTTGAGGAAAGATTTCTAAATGGACACGAAGTTAGATTCGTCTAATAGGTTTCCGTTTACTAATCAGGAACTGTCCATTTACCCACTCTCCCCTAACTTTTTATTAAAACTTGAGGACTTGATTTTCCTACGTTCCTTAATAGTAAAATAAAGTCGTAATATTGTCAAGAAAAGAGAAAATGCTCATGTTATCTAAATATTAATTGGAAATAATGATTGATCTGTGCTCTAAAGTAAAGAAAACCACTGATTAAAAGAAAAAACGCCGAGATACGTCAAAAGATTTTCCAAAGGGGACAACTTTTTAACCAAAAACTACTTCACCCCCTTTTACCCTCTGGCCCCCGGGGTCATCCCATTAAAAATTTTAAATGAGAAGGGGTAGCAAGTAATAGCTTGTTTGAAAGGTCTTTCAAAGTGCTTTATTTTGACGTTTGATTTTTTTAAATCGGTCGATTCGTTTTCGAGAAAGTTGGAAAAATCTTTATTTATCTTAATTTGTTCAGATAGAAAAAAAAGCACACGAAAATATCACTTTTTATTTCAATAAGTGTTCAAAATGTTGCCCGTTATTGGCCAAACAATGATATAGGCGATTTTCAAAAACATGTTGTGGGAGATCATGGCAGCTTTCGGTGATGCGTTGACGAAGTTCATCCAAACTGTTAGGTTGGGGAGTGAACACAATAGTTTTCAAATGGCCCCATAGAAAAAAGTCTAATGACGTCAAGTCAGGAGATCTAGCAGGCCATTCTATATGCCCTCTTCGCCCTATCCATTTATGTGGATTTTTAAGAGGATATCTAGATCTGAATAGTTTATATAAATTAAAAATCAGTATACTAATTCATGCAATTATTAATAAAAATAAAAGATCTTGTATAAAATTTGTAAAATTAACTGATATACACAATCATAATACCAGAAATATTGACCATTTAAAAAAAAATCAAATTAAAAGTAGAATAGGGATGAAATCTATTTTATTTGATGGAATAAATATTTATAATACATTACCTAAAGTATTAACAAAAAATTTTAATTTAAAACTGTTTAAAAAAAATGCAAAGAAATTTTTTCTGGAAAACATACAAATTACTTAAAAAAAACAATTATAATAATTTTTATTTTGAATTTTTATATTGATTAATTACTTATTTATGTTCTATTTTATAATATTCCCTGTAATGGACTACAATAGCTCGTTGGGAATAAACATTATTATTATTATTATTATTATTATTATGTGGAAACTCGTCGTCTAGCCATTGCCGAACCGGAAGAACATAGTGAGGAGGAGCGCCGTCTTGCTGGAAATATATTTCAGCCTCATCAAGTATAGGGTTTCCATCGTCTTCGATTTGGTTTTCAATGGTTTCACTGATAAGCGGATTGATGGTATTTTCCAACATATCTAAATAAATGCCTCCATTTAAATTCCCATTCATAAACAATGGCCCAATCACTTTGTTTCCTAAAATGCCTGCCCATACATTAATGTAATTAATTTAAATTTCTACATTGGACGAGCCCTTTCGGTTTTTAAAAGTGTTTGTTTTGAAATAGTTATTTCACAGCTCTACGAAAATTAACTTATCCATCGGGTTTGTTCGCGTTTTCCCAATAGTAAGCACGGCCAACAATAAAAATGCTGTTTAACCCGTTTCATCCCAACGGTAAAAATAATTAAAAATAACTGTTTCTAAATACTCTTTATGTTTAAGCCTCTACAAGAATATTTCTTCTAATTTGATTAAAAAAAATTTCACTTTACAAAATAGTGGTACGTTAACGAGCCACTGGTAAGAACAGTGAAACATAATGTTTTTAAACAGAGTTAAACCAACATAATCCTACTATAACCGCAAAAAAACAAATTTGCATTATAAATAAGCATGAAACTAAATGAAACTTTTTTTGGTGCATAAACGAACCACTGGTAAGAAAATCGTCCACAAATATAAAAATCGTATGGCTATGACACACCCTGCATCTCCTTCGTGCCCTAGTTGTATGAGAAATAAAGTTATGAAATTGATTTTCAAATCGCATCTCCTCCAAAGGAGGAAGAACATTTCTAATATTGTGTAATTTTTCAGTTTTTATTCGGCGTAAGGCTATATATTAGGGTGGAGTGAAATAAGGCAAAAAAAATTTTTTTCAATATTTATTAGCGCCTATATTTACAATAACTGCCTATTAGTTAGACAAACTTTTCTGCAAAATATGTGCTTGTTTAAGTTACATCTTCAGGTGGCGCCACATCGGTAAACTTAATAAGAATCTTGAAAATTTAAGAGATATAAAATATATTTTTTTTTCTTATATTATTAATGCCTATATCTATATTGAAAGCCGTTGGGCTAAGAAATGTCATCTGCGACGTTTTAGCTTTTCTATGCATCATCTTCAGGTGGCGCGGAAGCACGAGATTTCGAAAAAAAGTGTCTTTTTGTCTCAAATTGGGGCATATCACAACGCGACTTCAGACGACTTCTTATAAATCCCTAGCTTTTTCACCACAAACGCTAGCTGAGGCCTCAGTTACCAACTTAATATGTCTCTCAACTACTTGAGAGTGACAGGGAAACTTGGCAAGTTCCATCACAGAGCCCGTTTGTATCATCGTTTCAAGTTCGTCATTCGTCAGATGTTGGGTAATTGGAGGCTCACTCAAACATTTATCCGACAAACTAATTAAATTGAAGTATTCTTTTGCATTGAAATTCAATTTTGGTACTTCGAATTTACGTATCTTCGGACACTGAGTTTGTTTTCTCACCTTTATAATGCGCCTTAGTGCTTGTTAAAATGTAAAATAAATATATGATACTTATGAACTTAATTAGTCAAAGGTTCTAACAACAATGAGAGCGCGCCTAGCAACGACCAGGAGAGAAGTCAACAAGACAGCAGCAAGAAGAAAAGTAATAAGTTTACGTTTATTATCCTCTGTTTCTTTTACATAAAATACAAGTTTTAAAAAGCAAAAATACCAAAGATTAATACAGTCCACTAAATTGAAGAGGTGGGGCAACACCTGACCATAGAATTTGATCCCACGAGCCGAATGAGAAACAGAGCATACCAAGATAAGTAACAGGAATCGTCCATGTTTCCTTTTCCCGTTTAACCGTAGTTTCGATTTGTAATTTAAAGTAGAATACGAATTTTATTTGTGCATTTTCGGGATGTTTCGAGAATATTCATACTATAATTTTAATTAACAAATGATATTTTCACGATTATTTGCGATTAATTTGATTATGTTGCTGTCACAAGATTGAAGTTTGATTTACAATTAATGTACGATTACAATTCCAGCAGATTTTATTTTGATTAAAGGCTTTAAAGCGCCTGAGCACGATTTTGATTACTTTCTTGAGTTTTAGATATCTGAAATTGATAGGTATTTTGAAATATTCATATATAAGTTACCAATGCAATGGTAAGTTTTGCTGGAAGTTACTAAAAATGTTACATTTGTTTGGGTAGTACAAGATTTTCCAAGTAAGTTTTAGATTATTAGATTGATTAATACGATTTATTATTGATATTGAGTGATATATTGATATTTTGAGTGTTCAATGAAATTGGATTCGATTACGTACAACGGTACTTGGTTCTTTTGATTATAAAAAGTGATTGGTTCGATTTGGTTACAGACGATTAAAACGATTTTTTTGAGTATAAAATGGCGGAATTAGATTTGTTGATAAGAAAAAGAGGTACGGCCAAGTTTAAACTGACAAACTTTGGAAAATATATTGAGTCCCTTCGTGATGCTTTTTTAAACAATAAAGAGTTAAATACGAAGGAAATTATCGAACTTCAATTTAAAGTCAATAAATTGGAGCTTCTTTATGATGAATTTGAGTCTGTTCAAACAGAATTAGAAATGATTTGTCCTCTTGATCAACTCGAAAAGCAATACGAGGAGAGGAGTAAATTTAGTGATTGCCATGTAGATATGTTGGCGAAAGCCAAAGAGGTTTTAAATAGATATGATAATAATGAGAATTCCTCGATTTGTTCAGCAAGTGTTCCTCAAGTTAATGTTTCAAACAAAGATAATTTAAATTTTGTCAAATTGCCTTCGATAAAATGTCCAACATTCAATTGTGAGTTTAACAAATGGCTAGAGTTTAAAGATACATTTGAAGCCTTATTTCATAACAACTCTACATTATCAGAGATTCAAAAATATCACTACTTGAGGTCATGTTTAGGTGAGGAAGCCCTCAAAATTATTCATAGTTTGGAGTTTGCAGCACATAGCTATATAGATGCTTGGTCATTACTCTGTGATAGATTTGATAATACTCGATTACTGGTTAACAATCATATAAAAGCTTTATTTGAAATTGAAACCTTAACGAAAGAGTCATCGTCAGGTTTACGTAACTTAATCGATGTAGTAAATAAACATTTAAGGGCATTGAAAACGCTTAAGCTTCCAACGGAACATTGGGATGCTTTGATTATTTATATGATTTCATTTAGATTAGATAAAGGTACCATGCGAGAATGGGAGCAGTCAAAAAATGATAAAATGTTGTCAAATTTAAAAGATTTCTTTAATTTCTTAAAAAACAGAGCCGATTTTCTTGAAACTTTAGAATTAAATGATATTCAAAAAGTAAGAGATACGCGATTAGCTGATGGTAGAAATACAAGGCGTCATAATTTTTTGATTAGTGGTTCTAATGATAGATCTGAACAAAAATGCAATTTCTGCAAAAAGGCTCATTTAATTTATAAATGTCCAGAATTTTTAAAAAAGACCATAACAGAAAGATGGGATGTTGTAAAAAAAATGCGATTGTGTTCAAATTGCTTATGTTTTGGGCATTATAGCTTCAAATGTGAATCAGGTCATTGTTGATTTTGTAATAATAAGCACAGCTCTCTATTGCATAATAAAAATAACGATAACCAGAAAAATCAGAGTAATGAGGTACGAGATGCTGAAAAGCATGAACATACGTTTAATGGTTCCTCGATTATAAATGCTGCAAGTTCAAGTAACGATAATTATGTTTTACTGTCCACAGCTATTGTGGAGGTAAGAGATAGTAAAGGTAAATATCATAGAGCTCAAGCTCTCTTAGATTCAGGCAGTCAGTGTTCATTTATTTCTGAAGAGTTTAAAAACAAGTTAGATTTGAAAGTCGATAGTGTTGATATTTCTATTTCCGGGATTAATAATAGCGTCAGTTCAAACTTAAACTCTAAATGTAATTTATTGATTAAATCAACAATAAATAATTATCAAACACAACTACCATGTCTAGTAGTACCAAAAATAACAGATAGTTTGCCTCCGTATAGGTTCAATATTTCAGATTGGTGCATTCCAAAAAACATAAAATTAGCTAATCCATCATTCAATGTTCCTAGACCAGTGGATATTTTGATAGGCGCAGATTTGTTTTGGAGTATTCTTGGCAAAGAAAAGATACTGTTAGGTAAAGACAAACCTATTCTAATTGAAACCTTGTTTGGGTATGTGGTAACAGGTTTAATTAGTAGTCCCGTTGAGAAAAAAGTTCATTGTAATTTTGTTGTGAATGATGATCTAGAAAGGTTTTGGTCAATAGAAGAAATCCCAATTGAGTCACCTCCTTTAACCAAAGAGGAGCAGATTTGTGAGGATTATTTTAACAAAACAGTTTCACGCGAAATTTCTGGAAAATTTGTGGTAAAGTTTCCATTAAAAGAAAATCCCCTAGATTTAGGCGATTCACGAGATTTGGCGATTAAAAGATTAATTCTTCAAGAGAATAGATTAAAAAAGGATGATATGTTAAAAAATAAATATCTTGATTTTATGGATGAGTATATCGAGTTAGAACATATGAAGCGATTAACGAATAGCCAGTCGATTAATATGTTTAGATGTTTTTTACCTCATTTCGCTGTTGTGCGTAATGACAGTCTAACTACAAGTGTTAGGATAGTATTTGATGCTTCGGTTAAAACTAAATCAGGAAAATCTCTTAATGATATACAATATCCAGGGCCAGCGATACAAAACGATATATTTGGAATTATGTTACGTTTTAGGGAGCATAGATTTGTTGTAATCGCTGATATAGCAAAAATGTACCGGCAGATTCTTATTCATCCTGATGAGAGATACTTACAAAATATAGTGTGGAGAAATGATTCAAATGATGATATATCAGTTTATGAGTTACAAACAGTGACGTATGGCACATCTAGTGCACCATATTTAGCTATTAAATGTATTAAAAAATTAGCTTCTGATAATAAAATTACATATCCTGTTGAATGCGAGTTGATTAATCGTGATATGTATGTTGATGATTTGATAACTGGATTTAATGACGAAGAAAAAGGTATTGTCATTTGCAATCAAATTTCAAAAATATTAAAGTCAGCTTCTTTTCCCCTCAGGAAATGGGCATCTAACAGTAATGCAATTTTACAAGGTTTAGAAGATACCTCTGATGCTTTTAGCATTCTTGAGCTAGGTGAGAATGATAAAGTAAGAACGCTAGGACTTCAGTGGCTTAGTAATCCCGATTTGTTATCGTACAAAGTTTTAGCTAGGTCGGAAAAGTTGCCAATAACAAAAAGAACTTTACTGAGTAATATTGCTAAAATTTATGACCCACTAGGGCTAATCAGTCCTTGTATTATTATTGTCAAAATTTTAATACAGAAATTGTGGTCACTGAAATTAGAATGGGATGATATGGTGCCTTCTGATTTAACGAATAAGTGGGAGTATTTTCAGTCAAAATTAGCTATTCTTAATGAACTAAAAGTTGCTAGATCTGTTATGTGTGATATTCCGATTAATATTGAATTGCATGGATTCAGCGATGCAAGTTTAGAAGCGTATAGTGCTACAGTTTATATAAGAACGATTGATTCTAGTGGAAATATTTATGTTAGATTACTTTGCTCAAAAACAAAAGTCGCACCTGTAAAAGCTTTAACTATTCCAAAGTTAGAACTATGTGGTGCTCTTGCACTTGCTCGATTAGTAAAACAAGTTTCTGATTCTCTTACATGCAAATTTGAAATCTACTACTGGTGTGACTCTCAGATTGTATTGTGTTGGCTTAAAACAGATGCCAACAAACTTCAAGTTTTTGTCAGTAATAGAGTAGCTGAAATTCAAAGATTGAGTGAGATATCTAAATGGAGTTACGTTAATACAAAAGACAATCCAGCTGACGTTGCTTCTCGGGGAATGTATCCTGACGATTTATATAATTGTAATGCATGGTGGAATGGACCTTTGTTTCTTTACGAAGATGCAAACTGGCCGCGAGAAATTCAGTTTAACAAAACTTGTGATATTCCAGAGATACGCAAGCAGTGCAACGTATTTGCGACTACTGTAACTCAATTTTTAGATTTTGATAGGTTTTCTTCATTGCAAAAACTTCAGCGAACTTTAGTATACTGCTTAAGATTTATTTCAAATTCTAAAAATAATAAAAATAAAGATACTGGTTCAATTACTGTTCCCGAGATTGATAAAGGTATGCAACATTTGCTAAAATTAGTACAACGCGAAAGTTTCGCGACTGAAATTTCTATTCTTCAAGGTGATAAACAGCTAAGTACCAAAAATAGGTTACTCTCCTTAACTCCATTTTTAGATTCAGATGGTTTGTTGCGGGTTGGGGGGAGATTAAAGCATTCTTCTCTATCTTTTGATGAGAAGCATCCTATTTTGTTGGACGGTAAACATAAGTTAACAAAATTGATTTTTCAATCTGAGCATAAGAGATTACATCATGCAGGTCCCCAATTATTATTGTATTCCGTGCGTCAAAAATATTGGGCTACGTCTGGCATGAATGTAGCAAAAATGATTGTGAGAAATTGTATTCGATGTTTTCGGACTAAACCAAAGCCAATTAACGCCATTATGGGTGACTTACCAAAACACAGAGTTGAAGTTGCAAGACCTTTCTCGATTACCGGTGTTGATTATGCAGGGCCTGTAATTTTACGCGATAGGAAAGGTCGTCCATACAAGACTTATAAGGCTTACATTTGTATGTTCATATGCTTCGTAACAAAATGTATTCATATCGAACTAGTTACAGAATTAACTTGCGAAGCATTTATTACTGCGTTTAGGAGATTTGCTGCTCGGCGTGGCACTCCTACGCATTTGTACTCCGATAACGGATCCAATTTTGTTGCTGCTCAGAGAGAGTTAAAGTTATTATATGATTTTTTGAAAAATTCTAATGACGAATTTGTAACATCTTGTGCCCAACAAAGAATCATTTGGCATTTTATTCCTCCTAATAGTCCAAATTTTGGTGGGTTGTGGGAGTCAAATATCAAGGCAATAAAACATCATTTATACAGAGTCATCGGTCAAAGCGTATTAACGTATGAGGAATATTCTACGTTACTTGTACAAATCGAAGCTACATTAAACTCCAGACCGCTCTATCCCATGTCAGCTGATCCAAATGATCTTGCCCCGCTTACCCCCGCCCACATGTTAATTGGCCACCCGTTGACGACACCTCCAGATCCTATGTTTGAAGAGATCAAGATGAACCGATTGTCAAGGTTTCAACTACTACAACAATTACACCAAAGTTTCTGGAAGAAGTGGTCGTGTTTCTACCTGTCCGAACTTCAGAAAAGACATAAATGGAAAGTTGGTAATTCAAATGTCGAAGTAGGTAGATTGGTGGTTATGATGAATGACAACCTTCCTCCATGCAAGTGGATTCTCGGAAGGATAGTTGAAGTACATCCTGGAGAAGATGGCCAAGTGCGTGTAGTGACAATCAAAACGATAAATGGAACTTACGAGCCATTTCAAAAATATGTCCCCTACCATTAAATGACAATGAGTGTTTTTAAGACAAAAGCGAAAGTACAATGTTTTTGTTTTGAACATAGTGTTCAAAAGGGGGGAGTATGTTAAAATGTAAAATAAATATATGATACTTATGAACTTAATTAGTCAAAGGTTCTAACAACAATGAGAGCGCGCCTAGCAACGACCAGGAGAGAAGTCAACAAGACAGCAGCAAGAAGAAAAGTCATAAGTTTACGTTTATTATCCTCTGTTTCTTTTACATAAAATACAAGTTTTAAAAAGCAAAAATACCAAAGATTAATACAGTCCACTAAATTGAAGAGGTGGGGCAACACCTGACCAGTGCTAGCTCTCGAATGTGTTTTCTTTCGTCTTGGAGCATAGCGAGTAAAATATTTTCAGAATGTGCGTAAAACCCATTTCTCTGAATGACTTTGTGCACAATCTCTTTAAGATGTTCCGGTAAGTATGCGGAGTTTTCTATCATGCCAAGCAAGTGCTTTGGAGCATCTCAAACGTTGAGATTCCATTAATGTTTGTCTTTTATCAATGCTTCGGTATTTAAAACCCATTTTACGCAATATTTTCCTAAGGCTTGAAAGGCTACAAGAGATATTTGTTTCGTTATTAATCAGCCGCTATTTGAGGGAAATCAAAGTGGGTACAGTTTGTGCCTCATACATTTGGTAAATCTTTCTTCTTAATAAATCCATGTCATTTTCGTCAATGCTTCTAAATGTGCAAGAATCACTCCGATTTTTTCTAGGATTAACAGGTTTAAGTACTATGTCTCTTACCGAAGATAAAGGAGTTTTTGTCAAAGTCTCTGCTAAAGCATCCATCGAATTAAAATTTCTACTCAACAACGATTGAAACACATTTTTAATTATTAGTTTGGCATCGGTAGATAAATGCTTTCTTTTAACCCGGCAGTAGTCGCTACATGAGCATTTTTTTCTCTCATCGTGCGACTAACTGTGTTACTATGAACCTTGCTAGACGTATAGTTTAATTAGCGCTGTTGCAAGCTGATCAGGCAAATAACCGAGGTAAGGAAAACATCATAATTGCCCGATTCGCCTTTTTTATTCAATAAAAGCATTTTTTATAGATCTGGAACAAAATGAAATATCCTTAGACTTAAATGGCGAAGATCAATGAGCAGATGACGCCAATGGTGACGCAGATAGTGAGCACAGTAAGCATAGTACAAACACCGAGCAATCTGGAGAACGAGATAATTTAGAAGAATCAGTTCCAGTCGTAGCTCCGATTCCACAGAATAATTTAAACATTCCTGTATACTATGAGAAAGATTTTCACTTGGTTGGGTTGAAACACGTTCCTTCGATACTGGGTCGCACGAGACGCCGAAACTTGGTTTCGCATTTACCTGGTGTAAAAAACGTAGCTAGAGATGCAAAAACATCCTTGGAGTGTTGGAAGCTCTTTTTTCCCTACTCTGTAATACAATAAGTTGTAGATTGTACAAACAATTACCTACTTTTAAAACGTAAGCGTTTTCCCCGCGAACGGGACTGTAAAGATATTAATGTTGGCGAAATAAATGCTCTGCTGGGTTTACTTTATTTGGCTGGGATTAAAAAAGCTCAGCATTTCAATATTGATGAATTATGGAACAACGATGGAACCGCTTCCGAATGTTTTAGTGCTGATCCGCCAATATATTTCTAATAAACCGGCAAAGTACGGTATCAAAATTTACGCCATGGTAGATGCACGTACTTTTCATACGTCCAATTTAGAAATATATCCAGGCAAACAACCCGATGGTCCATTCAACGTTGATAATAGGGCTGCTTCTGTTGTCAAGCGATTAGCCCAACCGATATTGAATTCTGGCAGAAAATATTACTATAGACAATTATTTTACTTCAGTACCTTTAGCGTTATAGAACTTGCAAACCAATATAGAACAACAATTGTAGGAACACTGAGGAAAAACAAAAGGGAAATACCTCCAGAATTCGTCAACGTCAAAAACAGGAAACCTTGCAGTAGCATGTTTGCCTTTTTAGGACCCTGTGCCCTTGTTTCTTATGTTCCAGCTAATAACAGGAATATTTTGTTACTGTCTACAATGCACGATGATGATGCGATAGATCCACAGACAGAGGAAAAATTCAAACCCGAAATTAATACATTTTATAATTTGACGAAGGGTGGTGTCGACTTGGTCGATGAGATGAAAACCTTGTATTCAGTTTCGCGTGTGAGCTGTAGATGGCCTTTGACTATTTTTTTCTATGCTCAATATAGGATATGTAAACTGTTATATTATATAGAAGGCTAACAATGAGAACGCTGCAGTTTTGTGGCAAAGACGGAATTTTCTGAAAGATCTTGCTATGCAGCTTCTAATGCCTCATGTGGTGAGCCGAGCTAGTAGAAAAAACTTGAGTCTGCCCCTTCGTGCCCCTATACACAAATTAGCTAAATTGCCATTTTTACAGCAAAGAGCAAGTGAGCCAAATGAAGAAAATTTCTGTGAAATTTGTCCTCGCCAAAAAAACAGAGGGACCAAGAAATCATGTGTTTCCTGCCAGCGAGCTATTTGCACAGAACATACCACGGTTACATGTACTATTTGCACTGGAGAACCTGAAGAAGACTAGGGACGAAAAACGTTTAAAATAATTACCTAATTATTGTATTTACTAAGATACCATTTTTTATCAGAAATGTTCGTTTTGTTGTCATGTTTCATGAATATTTTTAAATTTACTTTCCTTTTGTATTATGTATTAATAAAGTATTTAATGAAATCCTCTACTCTATTGTATGGCCTAATATATGGGATTATTTCATAAAAATGCACTTTTTTGTGCTGTGAGCAAAACGCTCCCGAGCGACCAATGATATAAGAAATATTTCTAGCGAATAATGCCGGGTTCAAAATGACACTTGAAGATGCCCCTCTATCAGCACAATTCCATGGACGCCACATTCTACCACTAATAAGCCTAACTAAAAATTACTCGCCGGAAAACCACTAAAGATTAAAATGATTAAAAATCACTTTGTATTTATATATGCACAGGCATAGGTATAAATTGAATTTATATACCCGAGTTAAGTAACTTGATCGACAAAGCTCCTTTTAAAAAATGTTTTATTTATTATCGAAGGGCCTTAACTAATTTACAATATTAAATTACTTAAAATTAAAATGAACAATCGAAACGAACAGCAAGTAGCTTTGACACGGATTCAATGTTACCGTTTAATGTTTTACAATTGATTTTATATTAACTAATTGTCTACTCAGCACTTATAACTAGTCTAGGGATATTTCTCCTCCACCCTTAGATTTTTCAACGTCCTCGTTGATGATTTTTTGAAGAGTTTTAACAGGAATCACCTTTAAGTATTTGTGTTTTTTCCATTGATAAATTGCTATACTTAGACTACTTATGCAGATAATGCAGATTGTTGAGTAGATAAAGTAATGCACTTGTTGTTGAGGGATGAGATTTTCAAATCTAATGGGTTCAAGAAGGTCTTCCTGGATTTTTGTGGGATCTTCTAAATGTCTAATTTGTAGATTTAGGGTGAAATTTGTCGGCTGAAGAATTGCCGTCTCTGGATATACAGTGGATCTGGATATATTGTTTATTGCAAGTGAGTATTTGCGTTGCTTGACGATGACGTCACATTGACTTTGAATAAGGGAGCAGTTCTGACGGGTTACTTTCTGAAATTGAAAGCAGTCTTCATAGGCTGTTTCTGGACTTTTTGTGCAGAACAATAAGGAATTTTTGTGCGTTAAGGTGTGTACCTGGTAGCTGTTTTGGACAGTGGCGTACTGACAGTTTTGGGCCAAGGAGCAACTGTTGGCAAGTGGATCGGAACATATCCATCTTGAGCTGATTTCCTTGCAGGTTTTGTACCATAGGTCATTACAATAGTACTTGCTAGGGCTAATTAAAATTTTGGATTCGTTGTTTGGTATAGGATATACAATTTTTAGGTTACAAACATTTCGTTCAAAAATTGGTATCTTAATTGCGAGAATTGCCATTTCCTTTAAAATTAAAAAACCGGTTTTACAAATTAGGGGAAGTTCTGATATATGTTTAATAGGCCATAGGGTGTTTTTAGGGTAGTGTAAATTTAAGTATTGCCAAATTTCATTAATCTCGCTTAAAGTTAAGATTTCAAGATCTAAGGTTTCTAAATGTGCAAAAGAGAAAATTCTTAAAAGTTTTTCTAAATATTGACTTAAATTATTTATTTGAATATATTGATCTTGTATTGACAGTATTAAATTTATTTCGTTACTTAAATTTGAAAGTTCTGTTCTAATAGTTTCAGAATTTTCGTTTATAATTTTTATATTTTCTTCGAATTTATTCATAATATTCCCTGCAAATGAACTAAGGTCATTGATTTTATGAATAGAGTTTAGTTGATTATGCTTGAGAAATTCCAAATTCTGAGTAATTGTGTCCAGGTCGTTATTGTCTAGATTGCCTGTGACGAACTTGATGCCACTTCCTATAAAGTTCATTAGCCCGCGCTTCTTGCGATTGTTTTCATATACGTTCAACTTTGCATATGTGTCGAAAGTGTTATTTAATGTTTTGAAAACATGAAAAATTTGTGTTTTGGTAAAATTATTGTTTTGCTTATTCACCATAGATTCTAAAATTAAAACGTTACTTAGTAAATAGGATAATGTAAACTTAATGCTAGATATATTAAATGGTATGTATGTCGTATGTCGATAACTAAAGAGGGAGAGATTTCTTCTATAAAGTACCCATTGTTAGGGAGTTTGTTGACCTGAAGGGCCTGGCAAGGGTTCACTTGAGCTTGCATGATCAGGATCGGGAGGCTGAAAAGAAGTAGGATTTTGTCTCAGTCTTTTAATTTTTCTCATATGTGTAGTGATAGGTTTTTTCCTTGAAATGCCTATAATTTTATTTTTGCTTACTGTCGTAACTTTTGTAGGTATATACTGGGGGTTCATTTTATTCCGAAGGGTATTTTTCTTATATATGACTTGACCGGCTTGTACATTGGGAGGTTCTTCAGTATTTTTATTTTGTTTTTGGGTGTTTTGAGATTGCTTTTGATAGGCCGTTTTATAAATACTTTCGTAAAAGGGCATTAACTCATTTTTTTGTTTTTCATTATATTGTTCGAAAATTGTTTGATCATTGTTTAGATTTGGTTCATTAAGATAGGGACCGTAAAGTATCGAAAAAGGGGAATGTCCAGTGGTAGAGTGTATACTCTGGTTATAGATAAGAATGGCCGAAATCATAAGATTTTGGGGTGTCTCGTCGGGGTTCTTTAATTTAAGTATTCTTAGTTTTTCAAGTAAGGTTGAATGTAACCTTTCTACGGGGCTATTAGAGGAAGAATTTCCGGGGGTTGTATAGTGAATTTCTATACCAAAGAGTTGACAAAATTCCTTGAGAAGGTTATTTTGAAATTCTTTTCCTTGGTCTGAGACGATTTTTTGGGGTGTATTATGATGAGAGAAATAGTGCCTTAATTTACTTAGAATCGTAACTGCGTTTTTGTCTGATATAAAATATGCTTGAGCATATTTCGAAAAGGAGTCTATTATTGTTAAAAATTGACAGTTAAAAAATTGAAAAACGTCTAAATGAAGTGTCTTAAAGGGTTTCTCTGAAAGGAGAGGGCCTTCGTAGGCAATTTTATAGGGATGCCTTTCATATTTGCTTTGTAAGCATATTTCGCATTTATTTATAAGATTTGAAATTGAGTCTCTTAATTTGGGCCAGTAATATTTTTGTTTAATATTATTATAAGTTTCGGTTATGCCGTTGTGATTGGTTTGGTGATAATTTGAAATTATTTCTTGTTGTTGTTCCATATTGGTTACATCTATTAAGTAAATATTTGATAATACGAGCCTGGCTGTAGTATTTAAATTAGCTGAAATAAATCTTTGGAATTCAATTTTTAGTTCTTGATTTGGGACATAAATGGTAAAAAGGACGTCAGACTTTTATTATTTCTTTTAGTAATTTTAACATGTGTTGTTCTTGATTTTCTTTTTGAATTCGTACAAAATGATGATTTTTCTGAAAAGGTTTTGTGAATATATGTTTAAATTCTGTACCGTAGTCGATTACTAAGCGGTTTGTGGCGTGGTTTAGGGGCAGTTCAGAAATGGGCAAAAATTTACCTTGGGTGTCGTTATTCGAGTGGACTCTTACGTCGGAGGAGTCGTCGTTTACTTCAGGATTGTTAAGTGGCGTAATTTTTTCTGGGAGTTGCTGGACCGATGATATGTCTTTGTTGATCACGTCATTGTATCTTTCGTTGAGGACGAAGTCAGAGAGATCGAAGTCTGCTAGATTGGCGACTGTATGGTCAGCGTTAGGGGCATTAGATTGAGCGTCGATTTGATTAGTATTGTCAGTTTCGTTGGTGTTCAGTTCTATGCGTGATAGAGCGTCGGCTACGACATTTTCTTTGCCTTTTTTGTATTTGATATCAAAATTAAATTCTTCTAATTTTAACTTCCAGCGAATTAGTCGGGAGTTGGGTTCTTTGATTTTTGAAAGCCATACGAGGGGGTGATGATCGGTTTCTATAGAAAATTTTACTCCATAGAGGTAGCATCGAAAATGTTTTGTGGAATCTACTATAGAAAGAAGCTCTTTCTCTATAGTCGAGTAATTTCTTTCGGCAGAATTTAAAGTACGAGAATAGTAAGCTATGGGATGGTCATCTTGAGATAGTACACTTCCTATAGCGATATTTGAAGCATCTGTGGTGAGTTTAAAGGGCTTACTAAATTCAGGGTACTGTAAAATAGGGGAATTGGTAATAAGTTCTTTGCATTTTAAGAAAGCTTCTTTAAATTCCTGATTTCCGATATTTTTTTCACTTCCTTTTCGGAGGCATTTTGTTATAGGGAAGGTGACCTTGGAGAAGTTTTTAATAAACCGTCGATAATAACCTACTAGTCCCAAAAAGGCTTTTATCTCTTTTTGTGTTTTCGGTATGGGGTATCTTTGAATAGCTTCGATTTTTGATGGATTGGGTTTTATTCCCTCGGGAGTTATGATATGGCCTAGGAATCCTACTTCCTTGCACAAGAACTCTGATTTATCGGGTTAGATTTTTAGATTTACTTCTTTGAATTTTTTAAATATTTGACGAATGTGGTCAATGTGTTCAGATAGGGACTTAGAAAAGATGACAACGTCATCCATATAAACAAAGCAGAATTTGTAAAGATAATCACGCAGAATTTCGTCCATCATTCTTTGAAAGGTGGCCGGGGCATTCTTGAGACCAAAAGGCATGCGCAGGTATTCATAGTGGCCATTGTTAACGGAAAATGCTGTTTTTTCGATAGAAAAGGGGTTCATTTCGATTTGATGGAACCCTTGGGCTAGATCTAGGGTAGTGAAATAAGTACATTTTCCTAAATTATCCAGGATTTCCTCAACCCTGGGAAGAGAATATTTTTCCTCGACCGTGGTATTATTCAGCGATCTGTAGTCAATCACCATTCTAAATTTTCGTTTTCCAGAAGCATCTGGCTTCTTTGGAACTATCCAGACTGGTGCAGAGTAAGGAGAGATTGACGGACGGATAATTTTATTGTCGAGCAACTTTTGAATTTGGGACTGAATTTCTTGGTTCATACTAGGGGGGTGCCTGAAGGATTTGACATAAACGGGCCTGTCATCTGTCGTTCTGATAAAGTGTTTAGTCTGGCTTGTAAATGTCAAGTCACAGTCTTCGTGATACATAATGTCTTTGAATTGATGACACAGTGGCAAAATTTTTGATTTTTCTAAGGGAGTCAGATGGTCAAGTCGCAGTTGTTTCTCAGGATTAAATTTCGTGGGTGTATTAGGTGAGGGGTCAAGTAATTCAAATTGATCTTGAGGGATGACTTTAACCCTTTGATGAAAATTGATATTTACATGAGTAGTAGGATTCGGGATTTTACAAAAGCCGTTGTTCACGTCAATCAGGGAGTCGGGGATTATATGGTCGTTGATTGTAAATGAGGGCAAAATGGCGGTACCTTTTTCATAGTTAACTGGTATTATAAGGAAGTTGTTGTTTAAATTTTCTACAGGGCGATTGAGGGGTTTATTATAGGCAAGAGAGAAGGGTATTTTAACATTTTCTAATGTTAGGGATTTGTTTTCATAATTTATAAGAGCATTTAAATTTTTAAGATCTTTAGTGCCTATAAGTGCATCGAAATCGTTGTGCCAATTTAAAACTCGTAGTTTAAAATTTTGATTAATACCTAATTCTTCGAGTAATGGAATTTTTCGATTTTTATTTTCTTTATACGTTTGTTTGCAAGCAGTAACTTCGAAAGGTATAATAAATAATAAAGGAATAATTCCGCAATTTTTGGGGTAATAATAGAATCGGAGGCGCCTGAGTCGATAAGTACAGTAATGTCCTTTTGAGGGAGATAAAAATAAGGTAGTTCAATACGCTGTGCTATGTTATTTAGGTTAATACTTGGCTCGAGGCTAGATTCGAAAAATTTTCATCGGAATTACTCTCGGTTTTTTCAGGGTCATTTTGATAATTTGGGACGGGTGGTTCGGTTTCCTGTAAATAGAATTGTTCCTCGGGGTAATTATGGTATTCAGAATCGTGTACATATTCGGAAGATTCATAGGGGTTGTTATATGGGGGTTGTGGCTGAACTTCTACGTTAAACAGTTCCTGGGAAATAAAATTTCTAGGTCCAGTACTTTGAAAATGATTTTGGAATCTAGCTGAGGGCTGTCTTTGCGGTTGTATGCGGGAAGGTCCTGCAGTAGAAATGGACATGGGGACAGGCGGGTCTTGACTGGGAGCTCTAGTTTGAGGATAATTAGTTTTTGGGGGATTACCAAAAACTTGGGCATTTGTCGGGTAATATCTTTGTACGGGCCGGGGTTGCATAAAAATGGGTTGGCTAGGGAATCGAGAAGGTGCCATTGCAGGTTGGGCGTTAAATGGTCTATTAATTGGTCGATTATTTTGACTGTTTTGAATACTATGGTTTTGTCTATTAGTGGGGTTATGGAAAGTTGAACAATTGTTTGTAAAATTAACCTGTGATTCGATCATGTTGTAATTTACAACACACGTAAGGGCGTCATTAAGTGTGGCCGGGCATTTAATCATAAGCATCGTTTTTAAGGTTTGGGGCGAATTTGCTGTCAAAATTAACACTGAAGTGTTTTGTATTTGATTAATAATAGTAAGTTTTGATTTTTGATCGTTGACTTCGCGCTGTACCTTAGAAATGATTCTTTGCAGAAAGGTTTTTAGTCTATCGACGAACTGTAAGATAGATTCGCTTCTATTTATTTTTATGTATTGTAGCTGTTGCATTAAAACTAAAAACGTGATAGGATCACCGAATTTTTGTCTTAGTGCGTCTCTAATATCCGACCAACTAGTTAAATCTGGCCTAGAGAGTAGGAAATTTCTAGCATCATCAACTAACTTAGATTTAATTGCGGCTAAGACCATCGTCTTTTGTTCATTACTTGCGGTATTACCATAATATAATGTATGAAATTCATCTATAGCTAAAATAAAACTTTCTAAATGTTCCTCCTTACCAGAGAATGTTGGTAAAAGGGAAGTATGGAATCTAAGATTTTCCATTGTAGGTATATTTGTTAAGCTTAAATTATCGAATAGATTGACTAACTCGTTTTGAATTTCAGGAGTTAAAGTTTGATTTAAAGAATCTGAATCACTGTCAGAATTATTTTCTATATCAATATTTTGGATATCTAAACCTAAAGCGACCCTATTTTGTAACAAAATATTTTTTAAGCGTTCGGCGGGGCTTGACATTAAATGGCAATTCAGCAATTACTTACAATATAATCAGGAATGAATCCATAAAATCGATATTGCAGCGGTACACAACCAAAGAATCACTATAAAGGTGTGGCTGAAGGGCACTAATGCCTGGGGTGTCGATCTGCGTCAAGGGAAGACAGGAACTGGATTCACAAAGTCACTAACAACACGGCAGCCGATTTGTTTCACCAGTTTATTCTTCAAACGCACAGTTTTTGGGACTCACAGGACACGTTTCACAGGACGAGTCTGGAAAGGCTTTTTAGTTCGGATAGTGCACAAAGATTTGAAAATCACTTTCGCACAACGGGAACCGATAAAGGGCGAAACTACACTATCCTGTTCGCAGCGCCAGTTAAGTAACTTGATCGACAAAGCTCCTTTTAAAAAATGTTTTATTTATTATCGAAGGGCCTTAACTAATTTACAATATTAAATTACTTAAAATTAAAATGAACAATCGAAACGAACAACAAGTAGCTTTGACACGGATTCAATGTTACCGTTTAATGTTTTACAATTGATTTTATATTAACTAATTGTCTACTCAGCACTTATAACTAGTCTAGGGATATTTCTCCCGGTCCGGCTCTGCTCGAAAAGGTTTTAAAATTTGGGATATCCTTATTTATTTTATGATCGAATATATAATGAGGTTTTATTGCAGTCAAAAGATCAACGGTGTAATTCTGCAAATATACGCTTCAATGTGACGCCTGGTTATTACGAAAATAAACAACAAAATTCTCCGATTCTTTTTAATCTTCAGTCTGTTTTTGTTCTAACAGCTGATTGGTTTGATATGTCTCGGTTAGGAAAGATAAACGATCTACGGTCGTAACTCAAAAGCCTATATTTTTATCTAGCAGACTTCGCACAGTCTTGCCGTGTTGAGTAAAGAATTACTATTTTTCCACAAACAATACTTAACTTGAACACACAAAGACAAATCTGACAGTTGTTAATACGGTACTCTGTCAAACGTAAAAGCGGGCATGAAGGACGGCCGTTCCAATAAGGGTTTTGTCTAATTAACGCAAAACGACGAAGAAAAGTTATACCAATTTTCAGAGTTCCACAATTGTTTTTCTGGAAAGTTGTTTACAACCTACGTAAGAATGTGAGTTCTTTAATTTTCGACAACTGTGAGCCAAAGCCGTATCCTTCTTGTTTTAAGATCCTTGGATCTCACAAAATACTCTCTTCCATGCCAATTGCAAATATAAATTTAAGATTCAAAATACACAAGTTTCCAGTCATCTGCAAACATTACAAAGACACTATATCGTTACAACAAGAGGTTAAAAACAAAGGACCGCATTTTGATTCCTGCGGAACCCCTAGAACCACGTATCTGTTGATGATTGAAGTGAATTTGAATGAAATGAAACTAAAATACGTCTGTCGATGATAATGAATATACCATTCATTTGTCGTAAAATAATTATTTTGAGCAAACAAGTCAGAATGAAGTCCCGTAGGCCTTCTCAGTTCTCATACTCATAACTTTATTTATTTCAAACTACACCTGGCCGAATCAAAGCGCTGTTCATCGAACGTAAGGATAGCGCCCCCTCTCGAGAAAACACCGAGGTAACGAACTGCGTAGATTTCCTAGCTGAAATTCTCACTTCCGTTTGCATTTCTTCCTCTACCAATCTATCTATGTTGGCCGCTTGCTTGTTGAACCTTCTAGCTTCTCCTGTATGTCGGGGGATCGACTTGTTCCTCTAAGGGCCAATTTTATAATGTGGGTTTAAATCGCACTGTACGGTTTAAACCTCAGATTAGTGAAAACGGTGATTTTATAAACTAGGATTGACAGCGAGGCTCGACTTAAGAGCAACCATCCTGGTAATAAGTTAATCGGTAGAACGAGTACCGCTTAAACTCAATAATACGATTTAAGACACAGGAAACAGTATTATAACCCTAATATTTGAGTTTGTTTTTTATTGTTTCTGTCTGTACCAATTATTTTAATAATAATAATAATGGATATTTTTGAAATTTTTAATGAGTTATTAACGGACGACGAAGATGATTTTGTAATTATTATTGAGCAGCGTAGGCGGGACAGAATATTTCGGATACGCCCCAATTACATGAAAACCTTAACTTGTGAGGCCTCCTAAACAAGGCATCTTTTAACGTACTTTTGAGTATCCATTTGGATACGCAGGTCTTTTATTTCGATACCCATTAAACATCCAATGAATCCATACATTTTTTAATTACTTAGTAATTTAAAAACTACTGAATTGATACCAGTGATGACTGGATATTAAAAAAATAAGGCTGTTTAAAGACATGGATACGCAGTAAAAAATCACTAGAAGATGCCTAGCTCTTAAATCATGTTTTAGAGCGTCCAACAAACCGATGAGTATAATACATTTAGTTATAATCCTCCTAGTAATAACCCTCTATTATAAAATTGTCATAATTTGCCTGTAATTTAATCCCCTGATTATTGTTCCGTTTAAGTATTAATTTAAATCCAAGACTTAAGATCAGTTTATAAAATTGGGCCTAATGGTAGTTGGTTTTTTGTAGTTGTAGATTTTAGGGGGTTATTATATTATTAATGGCATTTATCATTGCACATATTTATGCGCCGTAAAATGTTCTTGATCAGCTGGCACAATACTTCTTGCATTGCGATCGCAATACGGCTTTTATTATTATATAAACAAAAGTATGTCATCGTCTTAGTTAAAATTCTAAAGGTACTTCCCCACTTATAAAAAAAATGTGCCGCTCCCCTCCCCCTCCATCTCTCTACTCAACCAAAATTTAATGAAAATATTTTAAACCGTTGGTTGAATAGGCTCTGGCTCCTTTGTCCTTAATTATAACAAATCACTTACCGTATTAAGTTGTAGGAAAAATAACTAAAACTTTATATTATTTATTTTTATTTTACAGAATGTGACACGGGGAGCGTCGAAAAGGATGAGTATTTTCAAAAACAGACGGTGAATTGGCCCCATCTAGACTAACTTATTTTAGATTTAATTTTACGCCTGTGCATTTTTTTTTGTTGATTTCATATCTTAGTTATCGCCAGATGGTAATTGTATGTTTTTGTATATGGTGTTTTTCATGAACATGCCATGAAACACCCTGTATGTGTTTACTTTTTTATAGGGATTTTTATTCTCATTAACTTTTAGTAAGGCCCGGTCTTCCTATGTCCATCCGTTATATTTCAATTTTTACGATGAATAATTTCACGATGAATAAAAATATACGAGTGTCCCATTTAAAAAAATATGAAATTTTCAATATGCCGCCCAAATAGCACAAACACGTCTCTAAGACGTCTTAAAGATGTTGGCGAAAGATGTTTGGGACGTCTTTAGAACATCGGCTAATATCCTAAATCCATCTTAAAGGCGTCTTAAAGACGTACATTGTTACAAAATTGTACGTCTTTAAAACATCGTATTACGACATCGTAAAGACGTACAAAATTGTACGTCTTTAAGACATCATTTTACGGTATCTTAAAGACGTTCCCTTACGTCGTGTTTTCGGCATTACAGGTATAGTATACAGGTTGTGAATTTCTCTGAAACTTAAAAAAAATTGCAGTTCTTGGCGATCTCACTATATTTTTATTTTTATTCATTCCATTTTTTGTTTACATGAGTATATTATTTAAATCGGGGTTAGCCCGTCGTAACCATGCTTGAATGGACACTTCAGTTTCCTTCTGGCTTGACGCTATATTAGCTACCTCAGCAGACCCTAAAAGTAAACGTTGACATTATTATAAATCGTACATCTTACAAAAGATTTAGCTGGTACATCACAAATAAAACCCTTAATTCTCACGTCATACAAATGATTAACATAAAAACCATTATTTATTACACTTTTTCTGATTTTGTTGGTCAGGAATGCTAACTTCTACCGTTACTTCTTCATCAGAGGACACCGAGGGGGACATCACAACCTCCTCGAAGGCTGCTGAGCCCTCTTAGCCCGCATATAATATTTATGGATGTCCCTTACACTCATGTTTACTATAGCAAGTGTAGTAATTAATAAAAATTAACTTACCTGGATCTTTGTCAATTATAAGCGCCAAAGAAAATATAATAAACTCGATCAATACACAATCACAAGAGTAGTTTCTCGCCGAAAGCCAATTCGCTAATGACGTTTACGTCATTTTAATGAATAAGCACTGCACCATAATTCAGCATTATCACTGTTGTGAAACAGTACCCGTATCCCTCTAACAACACGCTTAATAATTCGCTTATTATATTCAAGAACTTACAAAACATGTCCATGCAATTTATAACACGTCAAAATAGGCACGGTTCGAGAATAGTCAAATAATCTATCAGTTTAATCATAACAAAACAAACCCGTTTGTGTAATTTGCGCTATATACCAATCCTAAACATCCTTTCCGAACCTAATATTAGCATAATCAAGGAGTATTTAATATATAAATACACAAATAAACATCAAAACAATTGTGATGACCACAAAAAAAGGACTTTACGCGATTTTATTAAAAATAAATATGGAATAAAATTCGGAATAAAATTAGAATACAAATTTATTAAAATATTATCGGATTCCGGAAAAATTAGAATTTTATAAAAATTTATGAAGTAGTAAACTATTTAAAATAAAATTAAAAATAAATAAAAATTATTTAATAAATTTCAAAATTATTTAAATAATTAATTAGATTAAAAAGAATTTTTATCAAAAAAAAAAATTTAATAAAAAATCGGAATTATCTGAAAAATGACAGAATTTTTCTAAGTCCAGAAATCGGAAAAATATCAAGAAAAATTCGGGAAAAATCGGGAAAAATCAGGAAAAATCTAATTAACGCGGATATAAATTATTATAAAAAATTTTAGAAAATTTTTAAAGTAAAAACTCACGTTTATTTCCAAAAAAGGAGAATAATCCAGAAATCGCACAACACTTTAAATTCCACTTTATCATCGCACATGGTCAGGTGAACGGAATAGAGACGCGAACGCTGACACAACATAACTGACCCGGAAAAATGCGCGATGACCGACGACGCCTACCCTCTCTCCTTAACAGAAAGGGTTTTCACCCCATTTTTGATACGTAGACGCGGAATTAACCGGAAGAATCTGGAAACGGTCGACCTAAAAACGCAGGTGTTCAAAAGGGGGTCTGATGATGCAACCCTATGACTCATTGCCACCCCGGGGAATAAAGGGGGAAAATGAACACCTGTGACCTACAAAGGGTAAAATTAAGCGACTTTCGCTCTTAAAGACCAATAAATAATCGGAAAATGACACTTATTCTCGGAAATAAGATGAATCATAGGTAATGAAACTGTCACGGAGGGATTTTGGGATGGAAAAGTGGGCGGAAAACTTAGTATATAAGCGCTCCCCATTTCAAGCCAGGGTTAGTCAATGTAAAACGTTAGTCGACGGTAAGTCAAAAACCAAAAGTCAAACGGCGGAATCGGGATAACCAAGTGAAAAAGTGAAAGTGTTATAATTGGCAAAGAAAATAATGCCAGAAAGTTTTTGTGAATAAAGTGTCGGAAAATTGTGATTTTGGTAGAAAAGTATATTTAAAAGTATTTAAATTTCGAAGTAAGTGTTTTTGGCCCAATAGTTAGAAAAATCCGCTGTAACAAAAGTTGTTAAAATAAGTTGACTCCGTAATAGTATAGGAATTGTGATGTCTGAAGTTTTTAAGGTTTTGCCGAGATAAGTTGTTGAGAGTGTTGTCTCATATCCGGTGAACCGAAAATTAACATTGAGAATTTTGTGGAATTTATTTAAGGAAATAAAACAAGTGTATGTCAAAACTTAAAAATGTGTCTTTGATTGACGAGGAGACCAGGATTTAGTAGTCTAGAGATAATAACAACATATAGGCAAGTTCAAATTAATTTATTTTGGAAATAAATTAAAGAAACGTAGTCAGGTTCTGCTAGCACAGGAATCTTCCGAATCTCGGAAAAGTTTTATATTATAGCCACCACCCTGTATTAAGAATTTAGACCGCTCGGATTCAAAACATCAACCTGCGATACCGGACGTGTACTTGGCAACAGGTGCATCGACGATATCGTTTCCCTTTAAAAATACAGAGTGCGCCCAATAACAAAGGCTGGGCACGCTTTCGGTGGGCTGGGTGCTATACCATATTTGCATATTTTGACATAACTGTACCACATTCCAATAAGCTAGACACGACAAATAAACAGCTCCCTTATTATTAAATACATGCATGTATCGGAGTGACACACAATATATCCGTTCTTTGTCACACCTGTTGGCAAAGAATATTTAAATGCATTTTAAAACACTGAAAATGAATAATTGAGGAGGTTAAAACATCTGTACAGTCGACCTGTCTATTTTTCACCTACATTTGACCTATGGCGCATGATTGTTTAGCGTTCCATCTATAATACCTAATAGCCAGTCAAGCGGCATGTCCCGACGGGCATCTCGTCTTTCTATTGGCCAATTAATGCTCACGTGCAATCATTTCGGTCCGAGACACTGGTTTTAATACCATTGTGAAGATATTCGCCAAACTGTGTGTTACGGAACGACAGGGTCGTACGGGCAAGTGCAGGGGTTCTTTGCAATCATTAAAGTAAGGGACTTTTCTTAGTTACCAGGGCAGGTCACTCATATATTAGAAAGTGATGCATTCTGCACCGACAGTATTACCAGGAACTACCATTGTTAAATTACCAGAAACTACCATTGTTAACTTACCAATTTTACTACCAGTTTAACGTCTAAGTACTGAGTCATGACAGGTCGTATCACACAACAGATTAGTGAACCATGTGTTAACGATAATTAGTACTAAGACTACCATGTAAGTAAGCCTACCATCACAGATTGTATATACAGTAGAAGTTGTGCTTTCTGTACTTTATTACTTACCCGAAGATAATAGATATATTTTACCTTACAACTTGTTTAACCTTACAATACCTTTAAAACAAACCAGCGACCAAACCTAAGGAAATACAGTAGTAACCAGCTGAGTCCGCGGATTGAACCACCCCGGACCCATCAATCACATTTACGTAGTTCTTTATCGACATATAAAGATCGGAGTACTGCTGTTATTTGTATATTTTTTACTTCCAAATAAATAATAAGAATTTTATTTTTTAGAGAATTGATATAAACAAAAAATTTATAGTTCCCTTATATATAATATAACCACCTCTAGTTAGTACATCTGGCAATACCGGTTCATGTTGCGGCCTGTATAATAAATGTTTTATGAAACCCTTTTCATATTTATTGCAAGACAGGGCAATAATGTAGAAAAAAGTACAAAACGATGGCCCCGCAAAAACACAAATTATATTAAATTTAATGCTTTATAATTAAGGTTATATTTTTTATGAAAAAACACTTAGGTTCTATCGTCGTCCACTTTTTGACATCTTAAAGACGTCTAAACTATGACGTCTTAAATGCGCCGATGTAGTGACATCTTTAAAATGTCTTTTTTACGTCCAAAGTACGCCAAAGACGTTCAGGCTAAAGATAGGCATAAAATGGACGTCTTTAAAACGGAGTGTGCTATCTGGGCGCATTCTTTGTGCAGCATGTATAGTCGAAAATACTTTTAGAAGATGCAGACTCTTAACCCTTAATAACTTTCCTGAAGAAATATTTCAGGTACAGGACTTATATAGACCTTTGTCGCACTAATTGGCCACCTTGTATACAGTGTGTAACAAATTCGTCGTTCACCATTGAGATTTCGCGAATAGTAAGGAATATGAAATTGTATACCGTAAAAAAAATTAAATATGAATACAAGGACTTTCAAAGTATTTGACAAAATCTAACATTGTACGTTTCGGTTTTTAGTTTCTCCTGGCTTTGTTCGAAGAGATGTCCAAAAATCAATTTCACCTTCTCATTGCTACTCTTTATTCTTGACGAGATGATGATGGTATTATCATATCTTTAACGCGACGTTTCGTCTTTGGATCACCATCATCAACTTAATTTTTTTAATACGGGCCTGCATTTTTTCTATAACTTATGAAAGAAGAACTAAACCTACGTTCAGCTGTATACAAAAATTACTGGTGTTCCTTAAATTCGCCATCTTCATTAAAATACTCCTAGTACGTTCCTGTAATTTTTTTTTAATTTGATTTCAAGAAAGTGTTTATAAATTAAACTTTTTTTATAAACAAGAATTCGGGAAATAGAAATATAAGAAGTTCAATATTTTTTAATAATAGTATAAAATTTTCTTATATAAAAATTTTTAATCAGAGATAATTAAATTTAAATAAGAATTAATAGTTTTGGAAAATAATTCGTTTCTTGAAAAATAAGGTATACCATAAAAGAAAGTTACTTTGAAATACGTATTTGAAATAAATTGGAAAAATATTCTTAAAGTGGAACCCTACCTAAGGTTAAAAAAATGTAAACAAGTTGTGCAATTTTATTTCATCATCACCTTGAGAGTTGGAAAGCCTCAACATCTTCAGCGATCATCAATATGGTTTTCGGAAGTCCGGATCAACTGGAGATCTTCTAGCCTATGTCACCCATCTTTGGAACAACGAAATCGAACATCATGGGGAGTCTCGGGCTATTGCACTGGACATTTCTAAAGCCTCGTGTTTGGCATGAGAGGCTTCTAAGTAAACTGCGATCTTATGGTATGCCCAGTCGATTCTGTGCATGGTTGTCTAGCTTTCTTAAGGACCGCTCCCTGCAAGTTGCGACTGACGGATTTCTTTCAGATACCTTCACTATCAATGCCGGTGTTCCTCAAAGGTCCATCCGATATTTAGCTTTGCTGACGATAGCACACTTATCTCGTCTTTCTCTTTGAATGCACAAACATCGACTGCCGACGCACGTCTTCGCAGACAACATGAAATATTATGGCTCAACAAAGACATGGAAACAATTTTGGCTTGGGGTGACAGTAACCAAGTCGAATTTAACGCTAAGAAAACCCAGACAGCAGTTTTCTTCCGAAACAAAAAGTTGTACACACCTCAACAACTTTTGACACTATACAAAGCCCAGATTCGACCATCACTAGAGTACTGCTCTCATGTCTGGAGCTCTGCACCCAAACATATACTCTTCGGCTACTGGATTCCATCCAAAGGAAAGCCATTCGTCTGATCAGAGACCACAAGCTGACAAAGTACCTTGACAGCCTAGAACATCGAAGTCAGGTTTTTTTTTTGGTGGGTGGTGGTTTGTGGTGATTTGACTCTCTTATAAAGATATTTCCTTGGAAAATCCTCGGCTGACCTTGCCCTCTTAATTCCGCCCAGAGCGGCTCCTTGAGCTTCATTATTTAAGAATTATTTCATCTGGAGGACGGCATCCTTATGGAACGACCTTCCCGAGGTCGTGTTTCCCAACGAGTACAACTTCCAACGATTCAAAACCAACGTGAATCGCTTTTTGCGCACACGCACCATCAGAGTGCCTTAAAGAAGTATCAAAATATAATTTCACGATTGACTTCATTTTAGATACTGAGTTTCTGCTAATATTTTAACAGGATTCTACACCTAGTTTCATTCATTCTAGCTTCATGGTTTTGATTTAATAAATCATCATTTATTAATGGCATTTTCATTTCTTATATTTACAGAACTTCGCCTTAAAGAAATCATAATTTTCTTATCAAATATTTAGCGTTTTGCATACCCAACGACAATTTGTTACGAAATAAAATTACCTTTTCATTTCATACATGCAGGGCTGACTTTGCCAAAATTACAGAGATTCTATAATGCCAATTAAGAATTTTGCATGCAACTTTAAAGTACAGTAAATAATCTTGTAACTTCTAGAAACCATTTTTTTCTTGATAATCACATCACAACAATTTTGAATTAACATGAACTCTTTGGGCATCAGCATCCAATAGACATGAGCTGTACACAACATCAGCGTTTCAAAAATGTTTTATTGATATTTCACTTTCGTAAATAAGTTGGATTAATTTCATAAAACTATATTTTATTGCTTTCTGAAATAGTAATAAATCCAACTGTTATTTTGATTTTCCAAAAATATACAATTTAACAGAAAATGACAATTTTTTAAATATCTGTTGTTGTTTATATTTGTAGTTGACCTAAGGATGGAAACGTGCACTCCCCACCTTGCTGTTATGTTTGCAGCATAGCCAGATTGTCCTATTTATCGCTTAAGTATCTGCAAAATCCCAATTAAAAATTTGTTAATTTGACAATTACAACTGGTTTAAGGTTAATCCGCAATTGCTTTTAAAATAAATTTATTTCCCAATAATTTCACTATAAATTGTGCATAGGCCTTGAGAGATTTAGAAAAAAAAATATTATTATACATAAAAGTTTGAAATAAACCGACTGCACTCTGGCAACATCAAGTTAAATTTACTACGCTCTACGGCACAAAGTCAAACTTTATCAATGGATCGGTTATAGTAAAGAATACAGTGTTGCTGGTCACTGCTAACTGCTTTTAAGGGAGTGTTTATATATTTTGGTTGTTTTTATTTTTTTTTGTGAGTATTGGTGAAAAATCGTCTTTATTATAAACAATGATGGTGCATTCACGTATAGTTTGTAAAAGAGTGGACCATTTCCGCAAGGATTTATCTATTCTTCGGTAAGTTTTAATATGATTGTATTGATATTATTTCTGATATAACCATTGACGTTTAAAAGGTTATGGACGGTCCGTGGAGTAGGTCCGGGCAAAAAGCAGTCGAAGTTGGTATTATTTCTTAATATAAAAATTGCAATTAACAAGTTGGTTGAGTAAACTTGTGACGTGAGAAACACTTCACAAAAGAAGATTATGGAGGTAATGTACATGGGAATAAAATACTGAAGAAAGGAACAGTCCCGTCAAAATATTTTATATCTTTATTTTTCTATATTTAAACAACGTTTGCAGTGTAACAAGTACGTGAAGACAGGTTTTATATAATTTATTTATTTATTTTTATTTATTTGATCTAACTTTCCGTTTCCCCATTCCTGCTAATTGACCACACCCAATGCATGTGAGCGGGTAATAAACTAAAGATAGATGACCAGAGTGCAGTTGGATTATTTCACGATTTATTTGATGCTTTTAACTATATTAATATTCTTTTAAAGAATTTCTCATCCTTTTCACAGTTTATAGTAAAATTATTAGGAAATAAATTTATTTTAAGAGCAATTGCCGATTAACCTTAAACCAGTTATAATTGTCAAATTAACAAATTTTTAATTGGGATTTTGCAAGATACCTTAGTGATAAATATGACAATCTGGCTAGAAATATACTCTTTTATATCTGGAGAATTATCATCCAATAATGAATACATCAAAAACATTGATGCTAAGCATAAATATTTAAATCCATCCTTGGACACACTGTATATAAAAACTGGATCAATACTTCTATCTTTTTTATAAATATCTAATATTCGAAACTACACTTTTTGAATAGGTAATATAGTTAAACGTAAAGAATCTCAAAGTAAATTATACGCCCTTGTCGGGCTTTTAGCCCAGACTAGCTCGGCTGCAAGGAAACGAGAAAGGCCGCTCCATAACCTTTTAAACGTTATTGGATTTAACTAGATTTCAACATTGTTGCCATTATCGAAACAAACATGTTTTGTCTCTGTTCCACCCATCACAACCTCACTTTCCAACAGATTTATGAATAGAGTGTTGGCCCTGTGATCTTTACTAACATCATTCTAAAGCTCCTATCGAGAACTTTACGATCCCTGAATGAATATTGTGCCCCTATTCGTATCCAAAACAAAGTGGCGGGTTTTTAAAAAATAATATTTACTATTTTTTTCTTTTGCTATTTTAGTTTACATTTTACAAAGATAAAGAAAATAAAAGAAAAGATAAATTAACTTTTGCCAATTGCCAAATAGCGTGTAATTACACGATTTGCGTGTATTTTCATTGCTTTCTATGTAATTTGTGTACAGCCACAACGTGTGTATAATTTTCGTGTAATTATTCCACCACCCCAGTGTTACTTTCGGATTTGTCGACCTTTTCTTTTTTGGGAGCAATATATAGGTAGGGTGTCACTAGTCACTAGTCAGAGCCCAATATAATTTTAGTTGTTTTTTTTAGAAATGTCCACTTGCTTTTTACAAAATATGAAAAATCGTGTACTGTGTGATTAAAAGCGTGCAAAGGTATGTAATTTTTACAGCTAATAGTGTAATTTCCCAAATTCAGATTGGCAACACTGGTAAATCTACCGTCTTCCTCGATCTGGGGATCTGGTATTCTGGTAACACTGGTGGAATGGAATGTGACTTTTTTGATGTTTTGATCGGGTTTGTTTTGTAAAAACTTTTTTGGTCGTTTCTAGTTTTGTACTTTAACCTCCTTAAGGGCTTTATTGATTTTGTTTGTTGATATTATTATTAAGTTGGTCGTAAGTCAAATAAATTTTTTCTAAAATATTTGAGGTTAAACTTATGTTAAATTTTTCAGAACACAAACATACGTTATGGACATTATTATGCTGAAGTCATTGCTTCAGGAAAGAAGGTAAAACTAAACATAATTTTCATTTTTACTCACTACAGCAGTCCGGACTAACCTGGGAAATGTTTTAATTGTACAGAAGAAAACGTCGGGGCTGCTTAAAATTGGCGAAATTAAATCTGCATAAGTCCAACTATTTTGACAACCATATAAAACCTGCATAAGTCCCTTAACTCCACTCTACTTTTAAAGTAATTGTTGAAATTAAAGTCTTTAACCAAAATAAAAATATTTTTAATTCAAGTTTAACCTCAAATGCAGTTTTTTTGTCTTGTTATTGTAAAATTACATATTTTGGCCTTATACATTTTTTCATAGTAAGCCCAAGCCGACGATTTGTAATCTTAATTTCATTAAAATTCCAGAAAACTATTATAAAGACAAGAATTTAACCACACTAGATTTCCAGCAAAAAACGGCTAAATAAAATGCTGGAAATTTTTTTCCATTCCTAAACTTTCTCTATGTAGAATCCAAATTTTTTGCTCGTGCTGTGTCCCAGGATAAGGGAAAATATTTTGAATTTATTCTGGGATCTGAGGGCTTAAGCCCGGGATTTTCGAGATTATTTTTTCCTTGAGATTCCGGGATTGGCACCCTTAATGCCGACTCAACCAATATAACAGAATTTACTTATAATTAAATGTTCTTAACACCCATGAGAAACAAGCAACTCGTAATAGTAGAGAACATATTAGAGATCCTATTCTAGGAGGAGATGTAAATTAATCTATTAAAACCTTTTAATACAATATTTTTTTACTTAGAAAAAGGCGTTTTTGCATGGGAACGAACTGGCCCAGCAGTTCCTGCAAAATGTGTACACCTATTTTAAGAAATGGCATCCTGAAGTGTCCGCTATGCAGGTATGTAACTTTCAATTAACAATAATCATACATTTACTTTTATAAAGTAATGTATTTTCTCAAATTTGCTTGAGGGAGGAAAATGAAGCAAAACAAAAATAATTTTATTGTCGAGGAAACTAATTGTTGGTGCCTGTTCAAGCAACTGGCAACCGCAAAACAACATCAACGTGACACAACACTAATGTTTTAAATACACATGTTCCCACTGACTGTACTATGAACCATAGCGTGCGAACGGTACTGTCTAGATCGATCCGACTATTTATAGTTTTTCTAGTTACTCTAGAGACAAATAATTATTAATTTCGGTATCTTTAAATCGGTAAAGGTGTGAACTTTTTGGCTGTTGTTTTGGTTTTGACTAAAAAACTACACGTGAAACAGAAAAAGTGAAAAACCCTACTATATTGATACTTTCTGTAAAATTTAAGGAATTTATAGACCTCGAACGCATCAGTGATAAGATTGGTTTAATGGGAATAAAAAATTGTTTATATTAAATTCTTAAACGATGGACGGCAATGAGGATAGCTGTGCAAATTGCAAGCAAGCTATTAGAAAAGAACAACAATATGCATGCGACTTTTGTATACGAGGGCTACACAAAAATTGTTGCACACTTACGGCATCGGAAATAAAATGCATGCCGCTTCAAAAAAGATTACTTGTGTTATTATGTAACGATTGTAAGAGTACGCTGGCACAGGCGCTACTTATGATACAATTAATAGAAGAACTAAAAAATGATTTAAAAACCCTAAAACAGGAAGTTGCTGATTTGAGAACAGAAATAAATACAAAAGGAAACAGTGACGAGAAAACCCTACCTATACATGATATGGGAAGAAGCTTTTCAGATGTAATAAGAAATACACACAAAAGCAAGACTCAGCCTACATCACAATCTCCCACTCTGATTATAAAACCCAGACAGAAACAAACCTCTGAAAGGACAAAAAAGGATTTAAAATCAAAAATAGAACCGGCACATCTGAACATCGGAATAAAGGATATAAGAGAAACTAAACAGGGATCCATTATCATTAAGTGTACTACAAAAAATGATATAGAAAAGTTGAAACAAGCCGCAGAAAACTCCCTCACTGAAAATTATAGTATAGAGACAGTAAAATTAAATCTCCCCAGAATGAAAATAGTGGGTTATACAGGTGTAATGAAGGATAAGGAATTAGAGGAGGCTATAAGACAACAAAATACATGGATACAGGATACAGATAAAATTAAAATAACTTATATTAAAAAAATAAAAGACAAGGAAACCTCAACTATATTTTTTGAATGTTCCCCGGAGTTATATTGGAAACTCATGAATATGAAGAAATTATGCATAGGCTGGGAAAGACATTGTGTATATGAAAACTTGAACATTAAAAGATGTTTCAAATGCCAAGATTATTACCATAAAAGCGAAGCATGTGAAAACGAGGTAGCCTGTGAGTACTGTACTGGAAAACATGAAACTACTGCATGTCCTAGTAAGCATATAAAAAAGTGTAAAAACTGTGTCTCTGCAAACGACAAATACAAAACAAAATACAACACATCTCATACAGCATCAGATCATGCATGTCCATCCACCAAGTATCACACAGATCTTCTGAGAAGCCGAATTAATTATGGAACCTAAAGTATGGTGCAACTACTGCAAGATGAATTACTTCAGACTATGGAAATAGATAATAATCCAGAAACATTGTTAGTGGATAGTGATTTGTTGAAAACCAAAATGAGAGATTCTAAGATTATCTTTAACATTTTACATGTAAATATTAGAAGTATTGTTAAAAATATTGACAATTTAATATTATTACTTGAAGATTTCCAACTACATTTTAACGATATAATAGTACTGAGTGAAACATTTAAAGTTTCCTCAACCAATCAATGTAATATTCCAAATTATCAGTTATTTTATAATCATGCTGATTATAACAAAAATGACGGGTTAATATTTTTAGTAAAAAATGATCTTAATGTAGAATTCTCAAGTACGAAGCTACCAACCTCATTGGCAACGGTAAGTAGACTAGAATGTGTCGTGAATAATATTAAAATAGGAATTACTGCAACATATAAACCACCTCCAATATCAAAACCAGAGTTTATTACTGACATTCATACATACATTGACAGTATATTAAAAACAGAGAATAATAATAATGTGGAAATTTTTATAGGCGACATAAACATTAATATTTTGCATGCAGATAATGATACAACTAGTTATTTGGCGACAATGTCACAACTGGGTTATCAATCATATGTAAATTCAATTACGAGATTTGACAGTGATTCATGCCTTGACCATATTTTTGTTAACCAAAGATTGAAAACAGGCTGCCTTGATCTGGAGGCATTTATTCTTGACACTCACATAACAGACCATGGACCGGTTATGCTCAATCTAGTATCAAATAATAAAAATCAATTTAAGGACTGCCCCACTGAGATAAAAAAAAAACCGGCTAAATCTCCAAAAATTTATTGCCTCTTTAAATACACACGACTGGTCCCACATAGTGAATGACTCAGATCCGGAATCGGCAACAAATAACTTTATTGCGACTTATAACGAACTAAAACTTGACGCAACTATTCCATCACCTTTAAACAGCACAGGAGGATCAAGGAATGGATCACAAACGGAATAATAACGTCTATTAAACATAGAGATAAAATGAAAAGGAGACTATTACAAAATCATAATGGACAATTAGAGGCTTCATATAAAATATACCGAAACAACTTGAATAAATTAATTAAAAAAAGAAAACATGAATTCTATACCAATCAAATAAATAATAATAAGGGTAACATAAAAAAAATATATGAGATAATTAAAAACGCTACTAATGAAAATAAAACAAAAATTACTACATTAAAAATAAAAAATGACCGTGGTGTTGACTTTCAGAACGACTTACAAATGGCTGACCACTGTAATAACTACTTTGCTAATATCGGAAACAAAATGGCTGATTCAATTCCAATACCTAAAAATTCAATAGATATCAATTTTTCACTACAAAACTCATTGTTCTTAACTCCTGTTGGCGAGTATGAATTGATCAAACACATTTCGACTCTGAAGGACTCAACCTCATCGGGCATTGATAGAGTCTCATCTAAGTTGATCAAACAAACACACAGGCAAATCATAAAACCTTTGCTTCATATAATTAACAAAGCTTTTGTAACGGGAATCGTGCCCTCTCACTTTAAAATATCAACAATAACACCTATTTATAAAAGTGGACCTAAAACAATGATCTGTAACTACCGACCTATAAGTCTAATAAGCAATTTCGCGAAAATATTCGAGAAATGTCTTAAAGAGAGACTGTTTACGTTTTTTAAAAACAACCAGATATTATCTGAAAACCAATATGGTTTCTTACCAGATTGTAGTACTGAGGACGCATTATATAAACTGACATCGGAAATCACATTTAATCTAAACGCTGGAAGGAAGTGTGCAGCAATCTTCATGGACTTGGCAAAAGCGTTTGACACGGTCCCCCATGACAAACTTCTTGATGTCTTATGGCACTATGGAGTCAGGGGGACAGTGTGGAGACTGTTAAAAGACTATCTCAGCGGGAGATCTCAGGTTCTTAAAGTCAACAACACCCTAAGTAACAAGCAGGATGTGAAGATGGGGGTACCCCAGGGCACGGTTCTGGGTCCTATTTTGTTCATAACGTATATAAACGGATTGCTTTCACGTGACATAGAGGGTTCGATAATATCCTATGCAGATGACACTATTTTGGTTTTTAACGGTAACACTTGGCAAGAGGTAAAAGAAAAAATGAAAAAAGGGCTGGGTATTGCTAAGCTGTGGTTGGAAAGTTTTAAATTATCCCTCAACTTGACTAAAACAAATTACATAGCGTTCTTCTTAACAAGTGCAAACCGACCTGACTTTACGAATATCAGAGTTAATGACCAACAAGTAAATGAAGTTCATCAAACAAAATATCTTGGAATAATAGTGGATAGATTTTTGAAATGGTCTCCACATATTGATTATATTACTACTAAAATTCGAGTCTTAATTTTTAAATTTTTTACTCTTAGAGAAATCTTAAATACAAAAATGCTCAATGTAATTTATAAGAGCCTTGTTGAGTCCCTGATACACTATGGAATTTTGGTGTGGGGTGGTCTGTACGACACTACTCTCTGTAAGTTGAATATTATTCAGAAGTCTATTTTAAAAGTGATGTATAAAAAAACCAGACTATATCCTTCGGAATTACTTTTTTCAAATGACATCTGCAAAGTGAGAACGTTGTATATAGTGACGGTAACAGCTTTTCTCCACAAAACAAAATCCTATGAGAACACTGTTAATCATAATTACCACACTCGTGCAAGAATGAATGAGGATATGCTCATTCCAATGAATTTTAATAATATTAACTTGAAGAGTGTTGCCTACTTGGGACCCAAGTTATATAACATGATCCCCAATGAAACAAAGAATATTAAAAAAATACTTAAATTTAAAAGTGAATGTAGAAAATACATATCAAAGAATTTTAGATCTTTTGAATATATTTTTAAATAAATTGTTCATTAATATTTCCTAGTATGACTGAATGCTGATGTTTATGAGGAAATTTTCAATAAAAATATAACATTTAACAACCAGTTATTATATAATATAGTTAAGATTTGGTACAATACAAGTGATTCTAATTACTTAGGTACCAGTCCAATAGCATTGTACTTATCTTATAACAATAGGTATTAGTTATATTGTATTATATTATGTATTATTGTGTATGATTGTATTGTGTACTTTTGCTCAATAAACTTAAACTTAAACTTAAACTTAAGGTAACAATTTAACTTTTGTGGGTCATTCGGTAAAACCTATGGTATTTAACCGGATCATTATTTAATTCCTGTGCCACTATACAGGGTCCGCAAACGAAGCGTGGACGGAAGATTAAATCGTTATCGAAGAACTTATCAACAATACTAAAACAGCTTGTGATATTGGATTAAAAGCGGCATGTTTTAAAAATATTTTACATTATACCGGGTGGCCCAAAAATGTGTGACAGCATAAAGTTATATTTTTTTAAATGGAACACCCAGTATTTTATTGCATATTTAGGTTCGTAATACTATCGTTTGTAAGTGCCTCAAATTTTATTTAATTTGGTTTTGTAGTTCCGGAGAAATAAATTAAAACCTAAAAAAAAAGTTTTGCAGTCCTGAATAAAAAAATCAAAAAAACAATCCAGAACTATTTTTTTAACCTTGGCATTGAGTGAAATTTATGACAAGAGGTCTACAGATACTATGAATGTAATTGCGTTTATTTATTTTATACAGGGTGTTCATAATAAGCTTTCATAAACCCCACTTTTTAAAATAATTTTTCTCAAGTTTTTCAAATGTAACACCCTGTATATTATTTGGCTAATTGACGTAGAATTCATAGATCATTTTTATTTGTAATACAAGCATATAAGTTATATCCAGCCGTTTTCGAAATAATTGTAAATATTATAAATTATGTTGTTTAAATAGAGTTTTTATTGGGAAATTTTGTTATAGGCGACTAGACTAATAATTGTAAACTAAATTAATGTTCAAAATAGCTTCCTTTTACTCTGAGAGTTTACCGTATTTTAGTTATTTCAATATGAATTTTAAAAGCCTACATTTTTGCTACTTTTTCTTAAAATCTAGCGGTAACTTTTTCACCTTGTCAAAACCTTTGTTTTCTTAAACTTTTATTCTGTTTCATTATTTTTTTTGTTAAGTTTAATCCATTACAAATGTCACATAATAAATCAATTAAATTATATTTAGTTTATAGTAAAATAAAAAATAAGGAATATCATTGAATGCTAGGTTATTAAAATAGTATTAAGAAAATGAACTTATGCATAACAAATGTAAACCATTAAAAAGTTACCGCTAGATTTTAAGAAAAAGTAGCAAAAATGTAGGCTTTTAAAATTTATATCGAAATAACTAAAATATGGTAAACTCTAGGAGTAAAAGGAAGCTATTTTGAACATTAATTTAGTTTACAATTACACTGGGAAACAAATTTCAACTTTTTTTTTGTTTCCTGAACAAAACCTATTTTTTTGGATTCAACTGTACCCAAGTAACTAAAAAATACCTATTAAAGATTTTAGTTGGCTCGCAAAAAAAAAAATCTCAATTATTTGTTACAAAATTTTAATTCATAGGCATATACAATGGACATACAAAATACAGATAACAATATATTGTTGGTTCAACAAAAGCAACTAAATAGCACATTTTTATCATTGAATCCAAAGTTTAGACACTCATTTTGCGCTTCTTAGCTTGCCTTTTGAAAGCAGCCTCTGGGGCATCTCTCGTAATAGTCCAGCAGTAGTCGGCTAACATCTCACAGTTCCATTTTCCCTGATATCTTCTTTCCATGTTCGAAATATCCTGGTGGAACCTCTCACCGTGTTCGTCACTTACAGCACCACAATTTTCCGGAAAGTAATCCAGATGAGAATCCAGGAAATGAATTTTCAACGACATATTACACCCTAGGTTTTGGTAACACAAAAGAAGTTGGGCAACCAGGTCTTTATAATTTGCTGCTTTTATGTTTCCCAAGAAATTTTTTGCAACCATTTTAAAGGCATCCCAAGCGTCTTTTTCCTTGCCTTCAAGTATGGAATCGAATTGCGCATCTCCGAAAAGTTTCCTAATCTGGGGACCCACAAATATTCCCTCTTTAATTTTAGCGTCACTGATTCTAGGGAACTTTTCTTTTAAATAACTAAAAGCACGGCCTTCTTTGTCCATTGCCTTCACAAAATTTTTCATAAGTCCCAATTTTATATGAAGTGGCGGTAGTAAAATCTTTTCTGGGGCAACTATTGGCGCGCTGGTCACATTTTTCTTTCCTGGCTCAAAAGACTCTCTCGGTGGCCAAATTTTCTTTCTGTAGTGATCCGATCGTGCTCGACTGTCCCATTCGCAGAGGAAGCAGCAGTATTTGGTATAACCTAGCTGCATTCCAAGCAAGATCGCCACAACTTTTAAATCCCCACAAATTTGCCATTTATATCTTTCATATTGTATGGTCTCAAGTAACAATTTCAAATTGCTATATTTTTCTTTCATATGGACTGCATGACCAATTGGGACTGAAGGCAATTTGTTTCCATTATGGAGTAACACAGCTTTAAGACTTACTTTTGAGGAATCAATGAAAAGTCTCCAGTCTTTTGGATCATAGTCCAGATTTAAAGCTGCCATTAATCCCTCAATGTCCCTACAGGCTACCAAATTGTTATCCATGTTAAAAAATGGTGTTAGGTTTTTCTGACGGCTTCGGTACACAGAAACTTTTACTTCATCTTCAAGTAAATTCCATTGTTGCAATCGAGAGGCCAATAGTTCTGCTTTTGTCTTGGGCAGTTCCAAATCCCTTATAAGGTCACTTAATTCACTTTGACTTATTTTGTGAGGCTTTTTACTTGGAAGTTCACAGACAAAATCGGAGTCTTGCGAGGTTGATGGGCCGGCGACATTTTCCGGTACACTACCGTTTGAATCCTCTTGATCATCATCAGAATGAAGGGTATATTCCTGAGGTGGATTAGGTATAGGCAACTCGTCACTATGAGGCACCGGGCGTATGGCGGATTGTAAATTTGGATACTGTATCGCAGACCTTTTTTTCTCTGAAAAGCCTTTTTTGATGGGAGGTGTCAAACAAAAGTAACAGTCAGTAACGTGGTCTTTCGGTTCTCGCCAGATCATAGGAACAGCGAAGGGCATCTTACGGTTTTTTCCACTTAGCCAGCCGCGAATGTTGGACGCACATTTGTAGCAGCAGATATGGGGAGCCCAATTTTTATCCTGGTCTCCAACTTTGCAGCCAAAATACAAGTGGTAAGCCTTTTTTATTAAAGGGCTAAGCGTACGTTTTTGTTTCACAAAAGTCATTTCACCACATATATAAAAAAAATGATCCGGCTTATTTACACAAACTCGCGACATGTTGCTCAAAACTATCTAATTTCTCAAATACGAACAGCTCTCGATCAACTGGTGGTTGAAATACAACTAACTAACAATTTAGGATTTATATTATATGTATTTAAACCCCTTATAAAGTACACCTGTTATAATAAATCCAGGTATTTCTCATTTAATGGTGAAATTTTCCCATATATTAAGGGCAGGTAGGTAAATTATCATAATTGGGATGGATCTATAAAACCGGAGCCAACTGAGCCTTTTGCAAGACAGATTGTTAATTAGTATAATAAAATAAGTAAGATTTTGCTATTTTGGTCTCGGAAACATTTTTGCTGTTCCCCAGTGTTATTAGTCTAGTCGCCTATAACAAGATTTCCCAATCAAAACTCTATTTAAACAACATAATTTATGATATTTACAATTATTTCGAAAAAGGCTGGATATAACTTATATGCTTGTATTACAAAAAAAAATTGTCTATGAATTCTACGTCAAATAGCCAAATAATATACAGAGTGTTCCATTTGAAAAACTTGAGAAAAATTATTTTAAAAAGTGGAGTTTTTGAAAGCTTATTATGAACACCCTGTATAAAATAAATAAACGCAATTACATTCATAGTATCTCTAGACCTCTTGTCATAAATTTCACTCAATGCCAAGGTTAAAAAAAATAGTTCGGGATTGTTTTCTTGATTTTTTTATTCAGCACTGCAAAACTTTTTTTTTTAAGTTTTTAATTTATTTCTCCGAAACTACGAAACCAAATTAAATAAAATTTGAGGCACTTATAAACGATAGTAATACGAACCTAAATATGCAATAAAATACTGGGTGTCCCATTTAAAACAATATAACTTTATGCTGTCACACTTTTTTGGGCCACCCTGTATAATAAATGTGAAATATTTTTAAAACATGCCGCTTTTAATCCAATATCTCAAGCTGTTTTAGTATTGTTGATAAGTTTTTCGATAACGATTTAATCTTCCGTCCACGCTTCGTTTGCGGACCCTGTATACGAACTATGTCTCAAATTTATGGTATAAAATGGGTTAACCCAAAATTGTCGCTAAGTTGTTTTTTTTTTAAGCTTTTTAACGAGCAAGTATGTTGCGGCTATATCTTTATCTGAAGAAGACGACATTTTGCTCATGTCAAAAGAGACTTCAAACCAGTTGATTCCAGTGGGAATGCAAGAGCAACTCAACTGAAGTTGCGGTCGCGTTGCAGTTGCGTTGCGGTTGCCAGTTGCTTTGGTGAGAACAGGCACTAATATATATTTTTTTAATTATCAAAGATGAAATAAAATTTTCGTTAAAAAATGTTGAGTGTACCTATGTCGTTTTAGGGTTATTGGGATAAGAAAATCCAATGTTGTTTTACACATCAGATCCAGTTATTCTATGATGATTCAACGTACTACAAATCAATTTTTGGACATATTTTTTAAATTTTAAAATACATGAGAGAAAAAAATTAAAATATATTTCTAGATCTTACTATACTTTATCGATAACTGACTGATATCAATAATATGCTTAGGCCTTGTTTAATAATGTACTGGCATAGTGTTTGGTAGAGCTATCCTGCTGTTAATAAAAAAACTGTTTAGTAATCTCCTGGTAGCGTTAATAGTAAGTTAAACAATGCTTGCCAGCAGGACAACTTACCAGGCAGCAAATGTGGTAGTTTCAGGAATTGCCAGTGGGCTAAACACACTCTAACCTCATATTATGTAGTATAAATATACGGGGTATTTCTTAATAACATGCTTATATTTAAGGAGGTTATTCTTGGGTCGATTTTCAGAAAAACAGGGTGTTAAAGATTTTCAAAAAAATCTCCTTTTTATTAATATCTGTGATACTGGTCTAGATGTTTTTATGAAATTTGGTACACACTTTCTATTTATCAAGAGACATTTTACGATGTATATAGTCATTGCAGCGAACCCTCTCGCCAGACATGTCAAGTGTCACGTGACATTAATGACTTGCCTGCTTATTTCTGGTTATTTATTTTGCCTAGGTTTGTATAAAATTCCAGGACCTTCCAGAACCATACTAAATTAAGATAAATAAAATATTAACCGATAAATTTTTCGATACGTGATTAGTACTTACTGTGGTTTACCAGATACACAAACAACTCAATATGTAGTTAATCAAAGTTTTCAAAACAAAATAAACTATACTAAAACGACGGAAATACACTTTTAAAACTTATTAACACCAATCAAACTGGAAAAATATAAAAACACAACACGCTCAATGCGGTCCGCATAAAACGGGGTATTTGATTAAGTCCCCAAACAGCTGATCGATGTCATATTGCTAATGTCAACTGCCGAAAAAGCTTGAGGGTTCGCTACAAAGACAATAACATGGTTTTTTATTCCGACCAGTGCCGTTCGTGCGGGAATTGCCCTCGGTATAAAAAGTATGGTACGCCACTTCTTTTTTTTTTTAAATAACAATTATTTTCGAAACTCATTTTTTGCTGAGCAAATGTCGTCTTTTGTTTTTGGTCGTTTGAAGTACTGTTTTCATATAAAAAAATGAAATTCATTCATTGGCGCTCTGTTATGAAATTACGTATCCACAAATATTAAAAACGATCTAGTAGGTAAGGAGCAGATTTTGTTTTGTAAACATCGACGTCAACAACAGTTTTGCCAGTTGTCTACCTAGTCTAGTTGTCACGTATTTAAGTCATTAACCTTAACAAATTATTTAAAAGACCATGAAAATCTTTAACATCCTGTATCTCAAAAGTTAAGACGTTTAGGACATAAGTTCATATCAAGTTTTTTTCTGAAAGTGGACCCAAGAATAACCTCCTTAAATATTAGTACGTTATTAAAAAATCCATTCGGAGAAATTTACTGATCTCTTTTTTTCGTTTTGACTGTTCATAACGCAAACTAGAAAAGTGAAGTAAAAATACTAATAACTATTGAATTGTTGCAACCTACTTTTGTTCTGTCAGTATCTTGTCTGTTTGTTTAGTACCAATAGGATAAAAAATACTTGAGAAACATATGATCAAACACAAGCACTATAGGAAAAATCCTTTAGGGCACTCTGGGAGTGGTGCGTGTGCGCAAAAAGCGATTCACGTTGGTTTTGAATCGTTGGAGGTTATATTCGTTGGGAAAAACGACCTCGGGAAGGTCGTTCCACAAGGATGAAGTCCTCCAGATGAAATAATTCTTAAATAATGAAGTTCGAGGAGTACTAAGCTTAACCACATATGGATGGGCGGCAGTGGTGTATTTCTGATATTCGTCGCCCTGGGCGGAATTAAGAGGGCAAGGTCAGCCTTCCATGAAAATATCTGTAAAAGAGAGTCAAATCCCCAACTTGTCTTCGATGTTCTAGGCTGTCGAGGTTCTTCGTCAGCTCGTGGTCTCCGATCAGACGAATAGCCCTCTGCGCACTCTGCACATTATTGAACGGGACCTTAGCGTAATAAACATTATGTTAAATTATATTATCGATAATGTTTTGTAATGTCCTTAAAATAATAATAGATCATTCTTTTTAGAGCATTTTTCAAGTAGCTTCTATTGATTTTATTGATTTTCTTTAATTAATTTTACAGGAAACTGCCAAAGCCCTACAAATTTCCGACTTTTCGGTCAGGCGATATAAAGATGGCCCTATAGAAAGTCGCCTAGTTTTGACCAGGAAAAGGAGGAAACCAGCTAAACACCCAAAAAATAACTTAAGGCAAGCTGTGCGGCTGGAAGTAGAGGAAGGTGGGTATGAAATTTACATATTTACATTATTTATTCATTACTGTAAGTTCCATGTAGAGACGATTATTTTTTTATAATTTAATGTAAAGAAAGAAGAAATTTGCTTTTAAATGTTTCAATATATTGCGAGGATTACTCTACATAGTCTACATCTTTCCGCTTTTTAGGCCTTTTTCAAGAGCATTGCAAGATGAATACTAAACTTAAAAATTATTTTACGGGTTTGTTCGTACAGTCACTAATAAACTTTTTTATTGCCTATTATAAATTAGTATGTACCTACATTAAGTAATAAAGTCTCCAAATAATCAATAGCTCAAGTTGCAGCACAGTGGTTGGGATTAAATGTAGTTTAGGATCTATGTTGGTGAATAATAATGGGCAAGCTGGTAGAAACATCAAGACAAGATTAAAAGAACATCGCAATTATATTTTGAATAACATACAAAATTCCGGAATCTCCACACATTGTATAGAAAACAACCATTTTATAGATACGGACAACATTAATCTATTACATAACGAAAGAAAGGGCCAACATTTAGATCTTCTAGAATAGTACGAAATTAAAAAGTCTATAAAAATTACAACTAACAAACCCCTCACAACTAATGATCAACAAAATTTCGTAAACACGCCCTGTATAGACAGCTTTCTCAAGTCTACCTATTCTTAGGCAATAGAAAAGTTTATTAGTGACTGTATAAAGACGGGTAAAATAAGTTTAGTATTCAACTTGCAATGCTCTTGAAAAAGGCCTAAAAAGCCGAAACATGTAGTCAATATATTGAAACATTTAAAAGCAAATTTCTTCTTTCTTTACATTAAATTATTTAAAAAAAGGTTTCATAAAGAACCAACCGCGGAATCAGTCGATTATTTTTTTTTTATCTTAAACCCATTTTCTGGATGTTAAAATTTGGGGAACTAATTATTCGTTGTAGCTCCTATTTCGACTACGATACAATAACGAATATGTACAAGTTGACAAGTTTATCTGTAGCTACAAAAGGAATGCGGCAAAAAAATGTCTTTGGTTAACAATATTGTCACATACAGTGTGTCCACGGATAGAGTTTGGAAGAGGAAAAACTTTTTTATTTGTAGATTTAGAAGAAAAGTCATTCTTCATAAAAACGTCTGCTTGTGTCGAAACTACAATTTCTAATAACGAAATTTACGATTACTATACAGAGTTAGTCAGAAATAACATTTTCAGTTTTTTTTGATTTTTTTTTCAAATTTTATGAAAATATTTTCAAACCCGTGATTTATTCCACCAATTGTGCAAAAAACCTAATAAACATTTTTTCAAAGTGGTTAATTTCATAGCTAATACTAAAATATCAAGTAGCCTGTTCTAAATAATGACTGTTCATAACGCAAACTAGAAAAGTGAAGTAAAAATACTAATAACTATTGAATTGTTGCAACCTACTTTTGTTCTGTCAGTATCTTGTCTGTTTGTTTAGTACCAATAGGATAAAAAATACTTGAGAAACATATGATCAAACACAAGCACTATAGGAAAAATCCTTTAGGGCACTCTGGGAGTGGTGCGTGTGCGCAAAAAGCGATTCACGTTGGTTTTGAATCGTTGGAGGTTATATTCGTTGGGAAAAACGACCTCGGGAAGGTCGTTCCACAAGGATGAAGTCCTCCAGATGAAATAATTCTTAAATAATGAAGTTCGAGGAGTACTAAGCTTAACCACATATGGATGGGCGGCAGTGGTGTATTTCTGATATTCGTCGCCCTGGGCGGAATTAAGAGGGCAAGGTCAGCCTTCCATGAAAATATCTGTAAAAGAGAGTCAAATCCCCAACTTGTCTTCGATGTTCTAGGCTGTCGAGGTTCTTCGTCAGCTCGTGGTCTCCGATCAGACGAATAGCCCTCTGCGCACTCTGCACATTATTGAACGGGACCTTAGCGTAATAAACATTATGTTAAATTATATTATCGATAATGTTTTGTAATGTCCTTAAAATAATAATAGATCATTCTTTTTAGAGCATTTTTCAAGTAGCTTCTATTGATTTTATTGATTTTCTTTAATTAATTTTACAGGAAACTGCCAAAGCCCTACAAATTTCCGACTTTTCGGTCAGGCGATATAAAGATGGCCCTATAGAAAGTCGCCTAGTTTTGACCAGGAAAAGGAGGAAACCAGCTAAACACCCAAAAAATAACTTAAGGCAAGCTGTGCGGCTGGAAGTAGAGGAAGGTGGGTATGAAATTTACATATTTACATTATTTATTCATTACTGTAAGTTCCATGTAGAGACGATTATTTTTTTATAATTTAATGTAAAGAAAGAAGAAATTTGCTTTTAAATGTTTCAATATATTGCGAGGATTACTCTACATAGTCTACATCTTTCCGCTTTTTAGGCCTTTTTCAAGAGCATTGCAAGATGAATACTAAACTTAAAAATTATTTTACGGGTTTGTTCGTACAGTCACTAATAAACTTTTTTATTGCCTATTATAAATTAGTATGTACCTACATTAAGTAATAAAGTCTCCAAATAATCAATAGCTCAAGTTGCAGCACAGTGGTTGGGATTAAATGTAGTTTAGGATCTATGTTGGTGAATAATAATGGGCAAGCTGGTAGAAACATCAAGACAAGATTAAAAGAACATCGCAATTATATTTTGAATAACATACAAAATTCCGGAATCTCCACACATTGTATAGAAAACAACCATTTTATAGATACGGACAACATTAATCTATTACATAACGAAAGAAAGGGCCAACATTTAGATCTTCTAGAATAGTACGAAATTAAAAAGTCTATAAAAATTACAACTAACAAACCCCTCACAACTAATGATCAACAAAATTTCGTAAACACGCCCTGTATAGACAGCTTTCTCAAGTCTACCTATTCTTAGGCAATAGAAAAGTTTATTAGTGACTGTATAAAGACGGGTAAAATAAGTTTAGTATTCAACTTGCAATGCTCTTGAAAAAGGCCTAAAAAGCCGAAACATGTAGTCAATATATTGAAACATTTAAAAGCAAATTTCTTCTTTCTTTACATTAAATTATTTAAAAAAAGGTTTCATAAAGAACCAACCGCGGAATCAGTCGATTATTTTTTTTTTATCTTAAACCCATTTTCTGGATGTTAAAATTTGGGGAACTAATTATTCGTTGTAGCTCCTATTTCGACTACGATACAATAACGAATATGTACAAGTTGACAAGTTTATCTGTAGCTACAAAAGGAATGCGGCAAAAAAATGTCTTTGGTTAACAATATTGTCACATACAGTGTGTCCACGGATAGAGTTTGGAAGAGGAAAAACTTTTTTATTTGTAGATTTAGAAGAAAAGTCATTCTTCATAAAAACGTCTGCTTGTGTCGAAACTACAATTTCTAATAACGAAATTTACGATTACTATACAGAGTTAGTCAGAAATAACATTTTCAGTTTTTTTTGATTTTTTTTTCAAATTTTATGAAAATATTTTCAAACCCGTGATTTATTCCACCAATTGTGCAAAAAACCTAATAAACATTTTTTCAAAGTGGTTAATTTCATAGCTAATACTAAAATATCAAGTAGCCTGTTCTAAATAAATGAAATGTTTAGTTTCTTTGTATGTTTCAAATTATTAACAGTTGTGTCATACTTTTCTCATAAATCTGCATAATAGTGAAAACAGAAAATGCTTACGTTAGAACAAAGAATTTATATTGTCCGAAGTTATGGTTTAGGAAATGAAAAAAGCTAGCTAAGGCAGTTCTCCGACAATTACATGAGATGGCTTGATGTTCGTCTCACGGACGTGGGATTAAAAAAAATTGTGATGAAATTCATGAGAACTGGTAGTGTTTTGAATAAAAAAGGGAGAAGAAAAAGTATGATGAAGATGTAATGATAATGGATTCGGTTAGAAATTTTCCCAAAATGTCTTTAAGAAAAAGATCTTCTCAAATTGGTAATGTTAGTAAATCTCTAGTAGAAGAGATATTAAAATTCAATAAAATTCGTCCGTACAAGCCTAAATTTATTCATTTTCTGGACGAAAATGACGACATGAAGCGTTTGGATTTTTGTTTGTGGATAGGGGAAAATATCCTTAGACAAAGAAGTTTTGTTAGTAATATTATTTTCTCGGGCGAGGCTACTTTTAACACAAACGGGGTAGTCAGTTCGCAAAACTGTCGCTAGTGGAGCCGTGACGACCCTAATTTTCGTATTCGCTCTAGAAGACAGTATTCAAAAAAAGTTAACGTGTGGTTGTCTATTTCTTACAATGGAATAATTGGACCACCATATTTTATTGACAACAATTTAAATCAACACACTTATTTGCATCTTCTAAACACTTTTTTTATGATCATTTGCAAGATATACCTTTAGCTGATCGAATAAAATTACACTTTCAACAAAACGGCTGTCCCGCACATTCCACGATAATTGTTCGTGATTGGCTAAAATCATCAGTTTGGGAATAAATGGATTGGAAAGTATGGTCCAAATGAGTGGCCACCTAGGAGTCTCAATCTCACAATTATGGACTTTCATTTGGGTGTCTAAAACCAATTTCAATAATAACTTGGATCTCTTGAAAGAGAAAAATAAGAGAAGTAATTGTAAATATCCCAATACAGCAAATAAGGAACTGTTATCGGGAATTCAGATATCTAGTTGAACTATGCGCTGAACTTGATGGTACCACGTTTGAATAGAACTTTATTTATTTTAATAAATTATAATTTATAATTGAATGAATTAAAGAAATATGACATGTAATAATAAAAATACAAATAAAAAATAGTTTTCTTACAACAAAATCGTTATTCGGGCAGATATAAAATTATATTTAAGAAAGTAACAATAGTTGTTTGTTTTTACGTAAATCTGTTTTAAACAAAATCCAAAAAATTAAAAATGTTATTTCTGACTAACCCTGTATAGTAATCGTAAATTTGGTATTAGAAATTGTAGTTTTGACACAAGCGCAGACATTTTTTATGAAGAATGACTTTTTCTTCTAAATCTACAAATAAAAAAGTTTTTCCTCTTCCGAACTCTATCCGTGGACACATTGTATATTAAATTTTAATTTAATAACCTCTTAACGAGAAAAACCTAAAATTACATTTACGCATTTAAAATAAATTCTAATAGGTATATAAGAAACCAATATTCTATTATAGTTTCAATATTATTAAAACTTTCTTTTCATACTATTTATTTTGATATTTAAATGCAAAATAATTTATTTTTTGATTTTAATCTAAAAATATGGCTACATAGTGGGTTGTCAATGGTTACAGGTAGCTAGAGCTACTTTGTTAGGTTATATCACAGACAGTTGATAGCGCATAGGTCTCGTGAGACACCCGATGGGCCCTCGGGCTTGTTCGACGATGTCCGATATTTGACGGATGTGCCCACCCAATTGCTTAGTGATAGAAAGGGAAATAGTTATTGTATTGTGTTAAATTGTGTTTTATAAATAAATGTTCCTTGTGTCGTGTTGTTTTAGGGTGTTACTTTAAATTTGAACTTTGTAAGATTGAATGAGTATACTCCTGTTAAGAACCTTCACAGTCAGACCCGTGAAGTGTTTATAGGGTATGTGAAGAGGAATCACAAATCAATTTTACATTGCGACTTAAGCGAAAGCTAGAAAGGGATATTAATACGACCAAAACTGAAAATGTTGAAAATTTACATTTTGTAGTAATTTTTTATAAAATATAAATAAAATAAATAATAGATACAAATAGTTATAGTTGTTGCAGAATTATACCGTTGACTCTTACTGCCATAAATAAACTACCTGATTAAACCCTATTGTATACGCCTCAACCGCTTCAAAGCTCAATAAATGGGATCAGGGCCGGCTTGAAAATGCATACCACACCACATAATTTATTTTTATAATTTAAAATAAATAGATATGTATTTTTAGTTTTAGGTACCTATAATAAATGTAAAATAATGATAACAATTAATGATAATTGAAAATAATATAATTTAAAAGTATAACTATTAGGATAACAAGTACAATAAAAATTAATTAAATTCTAAGAAACTATTGATAGTTTATTCAAAATTTAGCTCTGTATCACTATCTTCATCTAAGCCTAAACTTATAATTAAGGGTTGAACATTTGTAATCATACAATTGTAAGAATTTTCCACCTTAAGTACATGCTGTACACAGTTTTTCCAGCTGTCTGCAGAAATTTTTCTTACTTCGGTTTTAATTAATTCAACTACAGATGCATTTAACGTAGGAGAAATATTATTTCTCCTAATATTGGATTTTAATCGGTGCCATATTAGCTCAATAGGATTGAATATACAATAGTACGGAGGAAGACGCAACACTGTATGTCCATTTTCTGCTGCAAGTTTGTCACACTCGTATTCCTTATTTATTTTAAAAGCTTTTAATACTTCTAGCAGTTCTCGTTTTTTGTAAGTTTCTTCAAAATATAAATCATTTTCAATCATAAAATTTTGAATTTCTGCTTTTGTATTATTAGAATTGGGAATGATTTTTGCTTGCCGACTATGATAACTAGCATTGTCCATTACAATGACGCTATTTTCAGGTATATTTTTAAGGAGTTTATGTTTAAACCAATCTTGTTGTGCGTCGGTATGTTGATGGTTATCTAAAGAAGAATCTGCTATGTTTTTAGCTGAAAGCAACAGACAATTTGGAACAAACCCGTTCTCTGAACCAGCATGTAATATTGTAATTCTTTTACCTTTATTTGATGGTGCCTTGGTTTGACATTTTTTGGAAGAATCATCCCAACCTTCTCTTGGAGTGTCATGGGTATCGAACCATGTTTCGTCAAGGTAAGTAATTGGACGATTTTCTTCTCTAAATTGTTTAACAGCTGTTAAATATTTAAGTCTCCATTCCCGTAAACGTTGAGATTCCATTAATGTTTGTCTTTTATCAATGCTTCGGTATTTAAATCCCATTTTACGCAATATTTTCCTAAGGCTTGAAAGGCTACAAGAGATATTTGTTCCGTTTTTAATCAGCTCTTTGAGGGAAATCAAAGTGGGTACAGTTTGTGCCTCATACATTTGGTAAATCTTTCTTCTTAATAAATCCATATCATCTTCGTCAATGCTTCTAAATCTGCCAGAATCACTCCGATTTTTTCTAGGATTAACAGGTTTAAGTACTATGTCTCTTACCGAAGATAAAGGAGTTTTTGTCAAAGTACACGTCTCTGCTAAAGCATCAATCGAATTAAAATTTCTACTCAACAACGATTGATACAAATTTTTAATTATTAGTTTGGCATCGGTAGATAAATGCTTTCTTTTAAAAATGACACTTGAAGATGCCCCCCTATCAGCACAATTCCAAGGACGCCACATTCTACCACTAATAAGCCTAAATAAAAATTACTCGCCGGAAAACCACTGAAGATTAAAATTATTAAAAATCACTTTGTATTTATATATGCATCAGGCATAGGTATAAATTGAATTTGTATACCTGGTCCGGTTCTGCTCGAAAAGGTTTTAAAATTTGGGATTTCCTTATTTATTTTATGGTCGAAGGTATAATGGGGTTTTATTGCAGTCAAAAGATCAACGGTGTAATTCTGCAAATACTATACCTACCTTCAAACATAAAATGCAATTACTGAAGAATTTCCTATTTTTATTTAAAATAATAAGAGCCCACCCATGGCTGGACCTTCCCCCTTACCGATTTCACTTGTCGACCTTTATAGTGAAATTTAAAAAATACAATAATTTAAAAGATTCAATTAAGTTTGTTCGGTTTTCGGGTTTGTTAGGGTTCGTACAGAATACTACATACATAATACTACATCAATTATGCTATAAAATTTGGCTGTTTCTGTTTTCGAAGAGGCATTTTCAGGGCCAATTTTATATGAACTCTTGTCTTGTTGGAGGTACCTATAGAAACATTGCCCGCTAATTTTGGGACAACCTGTATAGAACAAACGACGATACATACTTTATCATCTACTAAACTTATAAACGTTTACACAGATGACAGTCCGGCACAAGTCGCCGCCACAACTATCGATGATGCATCGACCACCTCAGCAGTAAAAAGTGAACCCGAATGGGATCAATTTGAAATGGAACATATCGCAGGAAACGATGTTTTACAGGAACAGGACAAACCGGAGTTTGTCTGGTTAGGAAGAAAAGTGTTTAGAAAGAATGAATATATTTTGGATTGTTCAGATAAAATATCAGACGCGGCTTTAAATGAGTAAGTTAATATAAGAGGTTAATAAATTGCATGCGAGGTGTCGTGAAACTAGAGGTCATAAATTATAGGATATATAGGGGAAGTCGAAACAATATCAGTACCTACTTCATCATAAATATTTTTTCTATCTCTGGCTTCCTTATTGATATACAGTGTTGCAAAGTTACAACTTAAATAATGTATTTAAATCTTGCATATCCTATCATTTATGGCCGCTAGTTTCTGGACAACCTCTACAGGGTTTTTGATTGTTTTACGGGGTATCTCCGATTTTGGTAAATATAGAAGGATGCTTTTTTCGCAGCACTGTGAAACAAAAGATGCGGCAATTAGAATTTTTCCATGCCTCCTCGTTTTTGATATTTTACATTTTTTTCGGTTACCCTGTAACTTATCAAAAAGAAATAAAATATTTCCGTTGTAGGTTTTTTTTTACGTAGAATCCAGTGACGTTTTCAAGAAAAAAAAATATTTACTTTTTTTTAAATGGGTCACCCCATATATTTTTTAATAATGTAATTCAGTTTTAACAAGTTTCTCAGAAACCTTATGAGTATTTCTCAAATGGTTCCCCAGTATGCCTTAGACATGTTTCACACATAGTTAGTATTTATCATTATAATAGGATTTGGTTTAATTGAAGTAAAAGCACATTTATTTCATCAGTCTCGCGATTTTCCTTGTTCAATTAAATGTGATTTTGTCCTTGGAAGAATTATTTTATCCGGCTGTCGTCTTTCGAGGTATCTACAAATAATTTAAGACATTTTATAACTCATAGAATTACATACTACAAAATACCATTGAAATACACTTCTATGCTCCATCTGCAATTTCCTTACACTAGATATAACAATCGAGCATGTTATCTTTTAGTTTACATAGTTTTACAAACTGATTTTTTGCTATTAATTAGAAATTATACAACAACTTAGAGAACCTGAATATTCTTCAGAAACAGAAGAATTTTTCATTATGACACAACTTGCTGCTTTCTTCTTTCTTTTTTTATTTTTAAATATCCGTCAAGACCTACTCTAAAAAAATGGTATATTTATTAAAAAACGTAAATTTCGGACATAAGATTAAGACTAAAAATAAAATATTATACAGTGTGTCCGCGGATGAGGGTACCCAATAGGGAAAAAATCTTTATTAGTCATTTTACGACCAAAAGTCATTCTTTATAAAAAGTTCTGCTTATTGAGAAAATGAATTGACGATAAAAAATTTTTAGATCCGATGTACAGGGTGTTAATAAATTAGGAAAATATGAAAATGCTTCAAGAGAGAACTACCATTATTTATTATTTTTTACAAAAGTTTTATAGAACAACGTTGTTTATAAACTAACGTAAAGTCTAAATACAAATTTTGAAATAAAAATTCGAATTTTTAAAAATAAAATAAAAACAGTGGTATTTATGTAATTATTTGCATTTTACAAAAAAATTAAGATACGTTCATGTTACGTCAGCATCTTATTTACATCTGTCAGTATTTTGATTTCGTGAAGGCATTTTCGAAAATGTGAACCAAAGAAGAGCGTATTTCGAATTTCCAATACCGTAACATTGTATTAAATAAATACGCTCTTCTTTGGTTAACATTTTCGAAAATGCCTTCACGAAATCAAAATACTGACAGATGTAAATAAGATGCTGACGTAACATGAACGTATCTTGATTTTTTTTGTAAAATGCAAATAATTACATAAACACCATTGTTATTATTTTATTTTTTAAAATTCAAAGTTTTATTTGTAAATTTGTATTTACACTTTACGTTAGTTTATCAACAACTTTGTTTTATAAATTTTTTGTAATAAATAATAAATAATGGTAGTTCTCTCTTGAAGCATTTTCATATTTTCCTAATTTATTAACACCCTGTACATCGGATCTAAAAAAATTTTATCGTCAATTCATTTTCTCAAGAAGCAGAACTTTTTATAAAGAATGACTTTTGGTCGTAAAATGACTAATAAAGATTTTTTCCCTATGGGTACCCTCATCCGCGGACACACTGTATACAGCGTGTCCACTTAAGTTCGCACCATATGGAAAACTTTTTTATTATTATTCTTTATAAAAAGTTCTGCTTGGTCCAAAACCTAAAATGCCATAAAAACCATCAGATATTATTTTTTTCCAGTCGTATAGGAGGTATATCAGAAAAAAAATATTTTTTTCTTTTTTAACTACAATAACAATGCAAATGTAACTGTAGTTACGTGAAATCTAGGATGTACTGATAAACAAATGATTTCTTGATAGCAAGAATTGTTTGACAGTGAACGTCAAATAAAGTGTGGAAGAAAAAGTAGAAATTGTGTTAATCGTTGGTGATAACTCTAAATTGTATTTGCGAAAAAGGGCATCTTCGCTTCCAGATAAAATTGGTAAAACCACAATATATCAGGTATACATTCACAAACGTAGAACATTTGGAAACAATTATTACGGAAACAATTCAGGGTATAACTCCGAATATAATCAGAAATGTATTGAATGAATTTTCTTCTAGAACGGAAACCTATATTGTAACGTTGAAGCAATAGTGAATTGATGATAAACTGTTACACGCTTGTTACGCAATTAACATTATTAGCACTGTATACATAATTATTATGAAATAAATAATTTTGTTATTTATTCAATAAAAGTAATGCAACATAGAGGTTAAGAGACGTAAAGGTTACCAAATACCAAATGTTTAACGAATAAAGAGATAACTGATTATAGTTTTCTATATTGTCCAAAATAAAGGTAGGTACTTTACTTTTAAGCCAGATTCATATTTTCTGACATACCTTGTATACGACTAAAAAAATTTGATATCTGATGGTTGCATTTTAGGTTTTGGACCAAGCAGAACTTTTTATAAAGAATTTTTTTTTTCGTAAAATTAATAATAAAAAAGTTTTCCATATGGTGCGAAGTTAAGTGGGCACACTGTATTTCAGAGAAGCGTTTTAAAAATTAAATTACATTATTAAAAAATATATAAAATAACTTGTTCGGGTTGTATCAATATTAATTTTATAGAAAAGATCAGTTAAATGATAATATCCGTGTTCGAGCATTTTTCCCGAAAAAAAAAACTGTACTGGATTTACTGAATTTACGAGAGTGTCCCAAATTACAAAATCGCACTGTATGGTTTTCTGATATTCCAATTTTTGGTAGGTAATACCGAACATCGCGCTAAAATTGATGGTCTTTTTAACAGTGATGTAGGTACCCATTTTCAGATGTAGATTACGAATCTGAATGCGTTTTTTGGCGATAAGTTTTATTTTCGAGATATCCTCAAACTGCCCCCCACAGACTTCGTGATTTTTCATCGGTTCATCGGGGTTCGTGACACATGATACAATAACTAAAGGTAAGATATCAACCGTCCTAATTTCGTCTGCAGCGTGCAGTGACGTCAATTTTTAAATTTCTTATGGGGATTTATATTGCTGTCAGCGTTTTAAATTATATTTTACAGGTATTAAAAGGTTTTATGCATGTAATGGTATATGAAATAAAAGAATAATATATGACAAGTATTTACGTATATTTATTTTATAGAAATATAACACACATTACAGCTAAAATACCAACAAAATAAGGAAAGAGTCCGACAAACTTTTAAAACATCTGCCGCGCCATTCGAACCGGTCGACGATAGCCGAAGCTGCTCGACCACCCCTGCTTGTTGCCACCAGCGTTGTCAGTTTTTACAATTGTAATATTATTTCCATTACTATTTTAACAATTTTTTATGTGGGGCGCCCCATATGAAATTTTTGTTCAATCTGGAGGTGGCCCCCATATCAGAGGAAAGTAACGACCTTTTTTTCGTAATCTTTCTTACTCTTACACCGTTTTTACTATTCTATTAGGTTTCGCACCGTCAACCTATTACTTTTGATCAAAGATTTCTGGCAACACTAGTCGCCTCGTTGTGAGTGCCGTTTGCCGTAGTTTTCTATGGAAATTTTGAAAGTTCACCAGAACTGTTTCTTATTTAGTCGTGTGCGCTTATTAAAAGAAATATCTGAATTGTCATAATATGACTTGCGCTGTATTCGGTTGTGATATGAATAACCAGGCAAAAAAAATTTACATAAATATAAGGTGTTTCCGCTTTCCTAATTACAAAAACAAAAAATTAGAATGGTTTTATTTATTTTATTAACATTTACTTCTTACGTATTTTCCACTGAAGCTGATGAGGTATATGCCGTCGAACCATGTGTGGAAATTAAAATATTGCTCCTTTAACTACTGAAACAGACTCTCAGTTTCTTTGCCTCTTCATAATTTCACTCCACTGAGAGACATAGTTTATTTAGGTCGTATTTTAGCTTTGATCTTTGTTGTATGTTCATGAAATAAATATACCTAAATACCATGATATTATTCTTTAATTTCACATACCATTAAATGCGTAAAATCTTTTAATACCATTAAAAGTGAGTTAAAAATGCTGACAGCAGCATAAATCTCCATGAGAGATTTAAAAATCACTCGCCCGTTTGCGTCACAAGCCACGCCTCCATCGGCGTGGAATCATGCCTACCTCTTAGTCTTTATACCATGTTCGTGACAGGCCTTCGTGTCGAATCTAGCATTGGAAGATATCCATCGTGACGGTGCTTCGTGACAGTTTTCGCCTATAGACTTCGGTTTCTGCCTGACACGATCACCGATGAAAAATCACCAGGTCTGTGGGTGCTTAGGGGGTAAAGTACCATCCAGTTTTGGCGTCTGTCTTACCTGATGTTTCTTCTTTTGGGTTTATTTTATGAATGAGCGTGATAATTTAAAAATTGCTGGAAAATCAGTTGCTTTTAACCCGTTTATGAGAACATACCGTTTGTAAAAATGTAGGATCGGCAACATTGCGGGAAAGAAATCTATTTAGAATTTGGCAACAAAGAAACTAACTCAAGTTCAGCTCTCGTGGTATGGTTTTAGCAAAATTTTATCCAAGAAGTCCTCCATTTGTAATAATGTTTCGTTCGGGTTTGTTTTTTTGAGGTTTAAATCGTTTTCATTTATTACAGACGTGCCTGTCCTGAATTTATAGACGTACCAGTAAAATCTGAAAGCTTTGACAGTATAACTGAGATGAAAGATGAAATCGAGCCAGAAATTTTAGTTAATGCATCCAAAATTAGAAGAAAAAGATTGACTTCAAAAACGAAGATTTTGAGAAAAACGAGATGAGGTAATATTCAGTTGATATTTATAGGCATAATATGCATGTTTCATACGGGGTGTCCCACCGGGAATCAATTCGATCTATATATGGAAAACTATGAATGCGCGGTGTGTTGCTGTGTGTACCTAGCTAAGAATCAAATTCTATACGAACAAACTTGACTGACAAATAGGCGATAATTTGTGGTCGGTAACGTAGTTAGTGATATGAAAGTAGGCAACCCTGTGGTAGAGGAGAGCAAACCCGGTATCGTCTTAAGACAGCTATTATTGCATTTTTAGATTGTACAAAATTCAAAAAAAATTTGTTCCAAATTCGGGTTCACCATTGGGATTCGGTAAGAGATACAAAGTCAGTTACAGTTAAATTGGGGCAAAGTTGCGTAATTATGGGCCCAATAATATGTCGCGAAAAGATCCAAAATATTTGGAAAAATCTAAAATTTTGCGTTTTGGTTGGCGTAAAACTTAATGCTTCCTTTTAAAAGTCTTGTGCCTGCTTTAAGAGTTAAATTTTATTTGTATTAATAGAATAAATTACTGGTACTTACACTAAATAGAAATTTGATACAACTATTTGTTTGAAATTTAAAAAAAACAGTAGTAGTAGTAGTCGTAGTATGTAATAACAATAACAATTAAGACAGAAATAGCAATAAGAATTTTAAAATATTCAGTTTCTTCGAAACAAAAGGAACGTACTAGGGGTATTTTAATGAAGATGGTCAATTTAAGGAACAAAAAGTAGGAAAACCCGTGGTTGTTGTATACTGCTGAACGTAGATTTCGGTCCTGTTTCATAATTTAAACAAGGAAATCCAGGCCCGTATTTAAAAAAAAGTAAGTTGATGATGGAGACCCAAAGACGAAACGTCGCATTAAAGATCTGATGATGCCATCTTGTGGAGCATAACGTAATAACGAATAAGTAGCAATGAGAAAGTAAAAATTATTTTTGAACATCTCTTCCAAATATTTTGAAAGTCCCTGTATTTATTTTTGATTTTCTTGCGGCATATTATTGGGCCTATAATTACGCTAGTTTGTCCCAAAACCGACTTCGAATTTATACCACCCTGTAGATACCATTTTTCACAAGTCAAAACTTGGTAGTTTTCAAGAAAAATTACATATTGACTAGCTGTAGCATCTTAGCAGTGCATACTGAATATAAAGTAACTTATAGTTATCTACATGGTTGTCATTTCTCCCTGAGGAACTGAATGTTCATATCAGTGGTGGATCTACGGAGGGTGGGGGCTAGAGGGGCTATATCCCCTAAGATATGAAGGGTTGGGAAGGGGTAATTTTGACAGGCCGTCGCTTGCCGATACGTTGCGCAAAATCCATAAGATTCAATGATAAATATACTTACCGTCACAAAATTCCGCCACCCTGAAATGTTGGTCAAGTTTGATGTTTTATAACTTTTTATTTTTTATACGATTTTCATTTCCTTAATTATTTTATAAAGTTACATTTTTCGATTAGGCTATATTATAAAGGAGTAAATCAAACTGTTGTTTTTTGTCGTAATTTCAAAACACCCTGTAAGAAAATTGAGGTGGCTAATTTTATTTATATACTGTTTTTTTGTAATCTTTGATATATTCTAAACATTTCGTTTTTTGATTCATTCCATTATCTCATTTCTGCTGCGAGCTGCAAAATTTTAAATGAAACGATGATATTTTTAGAAAATGGGGGATAATGATAATGCTAGACCTCACATTGCAAATGTAGTGAGCGAATATCTGAATGAAGTGGGACTTCCAAGATTGGAATGGACCGCATGTAGCCCGGATCTCAGCCCAATCGAACATCTTTGGAATCAACTTAAAAGGGCCGTTCGTCGTCGTCCTGTACAACCACAAACCTTGCAAGACCTTACGACTGGCGCTGACCGAAGAATATCAGGCTATCCCTCAAGAAAGTATAAGTAACCTTATTCATTCGATGCCACCAAGATTGCAAGCTGTCATTGCTGCGAGAGGAGGAAATACAGGATATTAAACGTTAACGTTTTTGTTAATTATGTTTACGATATACCTAGTGTTTGATTTTCTTAATAAAAATAGGCTTCAAATCAGCGTTTCATTTAAAATTTTGCAGCTCGCAGCAGAAATGAGATAATGAAATTAATAAAAAAACGAAATGTTTAGAATACATCAAAAATTACAAGAAAAAGTATGCATTTAAAATTATCCACCTCAATTTTCCTACAGGGTGTTTTGAAATAACGACAAAAAACAATAGTTTGATTTAGTCCTGTAGAATATAGCCTAATCGAAAAATGTTACGTTATAAAATAATTAAGGAAAAAAACAATAAATTGATCTACACAACAAAATCATGAAAATCGTATAAAAAATTTAACTAATTTAACATTTATAATAATTAATCGTAGGTGGGAAATTTCGGACATTAGCGGTCCATTTGTTGTTGAATTTTTTAAAGATTATCTCTTTAAAATACGGACTATTTTCCGAAAATTATTAATTAAGTCGTGGCGGCTATCCAGAGGAAGTAGGGGAAGTAAAACTTCCTCGCCTTTGGCGTGAATTATATTAACGCGTAACGATAGTTTTTGGGTTTAAGAATATGTTTGCTCGGACCTTCCGCTATATTTTCGGCCACGAGCTCCCACTGTAATTAAATGTTAAAGTTACTTGACATGATGTAAAAATCATCAACATTTCTATTATTTATCTGAATTCACACCTGACCGTATCACTTTAGCATTGTATTTAGTGCGTTATCTGGAATCCCCCTCCTCTGTAACGCTGTCCGGATAATCTGGCGGCCCCCAGGATAAGGCTCTTTGCAAGGGGGTGCATCCCCATACTAAAGGGACAAAATAAAATGTTATCTTGGGGTCCAAAATAATGGGGTTTACCCACTATTAATTTCTTAAGTAACGTATACCAGGGTTGTGATGGCCAAAATGGAAATGCAACTATTCTTGTATCACTCGAAGGACGAGCGAGAAAGGTGGAAAAGCGTAAAAATTTAAATGACGCCAATTTATAGTAAACGCATCGACTACTACGGCCGCTGGATCTCTAAACCAAGAAACATAACTGTCACATTTATTGTTGTAACTTGACGCGAACAAGTCAATTTCGGGTTTGCCCCAGAGGCTTTGAATATCTTCAAAGATATCTTGATTTAAACACCATTCTGTCTCGGGGGGCAGAACTCTGGATGCAAAGTCTGCTTCAATGTTCTGACTTGAGCTAATATACGAGGCAAATATCCATATGTTTCTGGATTCACACCAAAGCCATATTTTTCTACTTAAGGCATTAAGAAGAGGATGTTGTACCGAACCCATCCGATTTACGTATGCCAGAGCGGTGGTATTATCTGTACGAATTAAGATATTGCAATTTTGATATTTGTTTGCAAAGTACTGTAAACCCAACATTATGCCCTGAAGCTCCAAATAGTTAATATGACTTGTTGCCTCGTATGCTGTCCACCAACCACCAGTTTCTTCGCCGTTATATGTAATGCTAAGTATTTAGCGCGCTCGCAAGTTTTTGTGTATACGCGTCCATATTTTATGGCTGGGCATGCGGAATTTAACAGACCCAGGAATTGTGCAAATTTTAAAATTTTACATCTTTTACGAGACATAAAATACTGTGTCCATTTCAAAATCTTGTTTCGTTTTTCTTGTGGCAATGTGATTGTCATTGATATAGAGTTAAATATAAAACCCAGAAATCTGAAGATTCTTTTGGGAGTTATAACGCTTTTTTGTTTATTTATTTTAAAACCCAAGCGAAGTAATAATGCTATGGCGAGACGTACATTCCGTACACACTCTTGTTTTGACGATCCGAGAATTAAAAAGTCGTCCAAATAATTTATACACGTAACGTCGGCACAACGAAGCGTTTGCATAACTGGCTTCATGAGTTTTGTGAACGTAAAAGGAGCTGATGCTAGACCAAACGGTAAGCAGGTGAATTCATACAGAAATCCGTCAAATAAAAACCTTAAAAATTTCCTATGCTCCGTATGGATTGGTAGGAAATAATAAGCGTCCTTCAAGTCTAACGTTGCTGCATAGTTGCCATGTTGAACTAACCTGCTTGCCATTCTAGCATCTTTCATTTTAAAATGCGGGGCGGCAATATGTTTATTTAGATTTTTAAGATTTAATATAAATCTTTTGGTGCCATTTGATTTTTCCGCGAGGAATGTTTTTGAGATGTATTGACCTGCACATGGGGAACATCTCGTAACAGCTCCAATCTGTAAGAGATTATTTATTTTAGCCCTAGTTTGGTGGTATTCAATAGGTGATAACCTATGAGAAATAGGGCTGCGATATTGAGCAGGAATAGTTGTAAAGGGTAGTTTATAGCCTTTTAACCAACTGAGTATGATGGGAGAATCAGTTACTGTTGACCATTGGTCAAGGAAAAATTGGAGACGGCCTGCATAGCCGAAATCTCTTACCTCATCTAATACTTCCTTCGTCTGAGTTTGCCCCACTGAGCATCCTTTTGGCGATCCCGCTGGGTGGTTGATCTGGAGGTATGTGCCCTGTCGTGTCTTATCTCCCCCATAGGACGAGCCGGGCGATAGTGGTTTAAATTTCGGTTCATGCCGGAAGAACCTTGGCCTGAGAATTTTGGTTGGCTCCCCACCCCTTTATTTGCCCTTTTAAGGAATGAAGTATTTTTGAATTTAGAAGGGAGTTTTAATTCTTTCGTTAGAGTTTCTAATGTCTTGACGGAGTTAAGTTTTTCGCTTAAATCCGCTCCAAAAAGATATTCAGATGGCGTGCAAGTATCTGCGAAATTTTTCATGTTTTTTAAACAAGGGACAATCAAGTTTTTCCGTGTTATAGACATACGATGGAAAAGGTTCGCCAACATTCTTCCAGAGTCTCCTAGATTTCTTAAAATATCATCCCTAATGTCCTCAGGGAGTTTATTGATAATACCAAGTATTAAAGTAAGACCCTTGCCCAGAGCCGCTAAACCTTTCCCAAAGTGATTTTGCAACTCGACATAAGATGTGTCCGCCGACAGGTTAGATTTCTCTAAGGCTGCTTTGATTTCGGGATTTAGTTTAAGTGGACGAGGATTAGGTAAATTAGTGGGAATTTCATATTTCCCCAAAAGGTTCTGGCAGTCACCTTTTTTCGTGCCATTGAGCAGAATATCTTCCCACCTTACCACCAACTGTTCATGCAGTGAAAAATTGTTGCTTTCAGGTTTGTTGGGATGCTCACCTAAAATATTTAAAATATCTTCTGGTAAAATCACCGATGTCTCATCATGAATTACAATTTCGTCTTTATCGGGGCTTTCACCATTAGTGACGCTACAAGCATCATCAAGAGTCGAAATTGCGCTGCACGCGCTTTCGAAAGGTATATATCGGCGACTTTACTCTGCACGAGGCAACGTCGCACTTTCCTGGTTCGAGTCGAATCCGTCAGAAATTCGAGCTCGTTTGGGAGTTCTAGACCTGTTCGATCTGGTTGTCCTACTCCGTTTTCTCTCTCGGGCAGGTGCATGCCGCTCGCGAGAGACTGAGCTGAACGAAGACGACCTCCGGTGTCTACGAGTGGGCGGGTGACGTGACCTACGCCGACTGTCATGGCCGGCCTGACTGCTACGTGATCCTAACCTTGTAGCAGATCGTTGTAGTTGATATTCAAGCTTACGTAATCTTTTTGCTAGATGTTTTGGGGAAAATGAGGTCTCTGACCCACCCGAAGAAGGGCTTCTTACTTTACTACGCCCTTTCTCTTTGCCTTTTCCTTTTCCCATGTTGACAATAGGTAAAGGTACTAAAAGAGAATGCTGAAAAGGGGATTAGGTTCCTAAGAGGACATAAGTTTCAAAACTTACTCAAAAATAAAACGTAAATCTGTAAAAACATATTAAGTGTTCGTACTTACAGTATCCTATAAGGAACACTGGACAAATATTCAGATATGATTTAGAATTCACAAAACGTGCACGATCACATGTGATGTGTCACCTTAGCGCTCGAAGCACAATGAAATGCACTCAAATACCCAAAGATTGAAATATAATAAAATAACGGTGGCTCAATTTCTTGTATTTTTGAATATAAGAAGTATCGTTTAGAAATGTGAATAATGTGTTTAACTGACTTCGGTCACATTCCGTTACCAAATTAATATAATCGAAATTGACTGCGAATTTCACGACGAATTATTAGATTTCTGCGAGAACTTCAAGTGATTATCGACGCGTTAAGAACTGCGATGTGTCCATAGGCAAGCTAATAGTACCACCATAAAGTAATAAAATTCAATTATATAAGGCTCCCTTCGAGAAATTTTAGAACCAACGTACATAGAGTAACTTGTGACCTACCCTGTTAGCGCCAGCCTGATTACTCCTTTAAATAAAGAAATTAACGGCGTGGGCATCACACTGGCATTTATAATATTAATTTTATTGTAATTCAACAGCATTCCATTGTACTACCACCACCACCTCCACTGAACTCTAAGGCCTTAAAATTGGCCCGCTTGTTTCTGTCGGTGTTCACAGCCCCCTGCGATAGGAAATTGATAATTTCATTAATTCAAAATATTTCCGTTACTATTCATTTTAGCGATATGGAGTAAAGATAAATTTTGTTTAGAATGTCACTCTCTATCGAATGGTTATAGCAGATACAGGGCATTCGATTTAAGAAAATACATTTTCGTAAATATCACGTGATTCTGACGTTCAATTAATTTTTGACATCATAATAATCAGCGTAAGAAACTACACTACTTCGTCAATTTAATCGAGTTCGTAGCTTTTATAATAAGAAAGTTAGCAATAGTGCCGACTTAATTTTGAACAGTATAGTAGAATACATTTTGAATTACACTTAAAAAAGTTACGAAACAACCTGGCATTTTTCTGGGCGGAGCAGAAGAAAATACCTTTATTATCCCAGGAAAGTATCTTTTCAATTGGTGTGGGCTTTGTAAGCATTTTAACTTTCCTTTGCTGTGTGTAACTGCATGATAATATTTATAAAGCGGTTTTACTGCTACAGCAAATCAATTTTACTGTCAGTTATTTTTTTATTGTTCCCTATGTAGGTTTTTTTTGCTAAATTTTTTATAACGGTAGTAAAATCTTCTCTCAGTGTAATATTATTGTCATTTTATTAAAACTATTTAAATTCAACTTTCTCAGGATTATCATGTCGAAGCTGGTGAGTCTTTTTCTTTTATATATAGTTTGAAAGCCATATATATCGCATATTTGAACATTTCGATTCCTTCTGGACTTCTATGTCGCATTAGATGCTTGTTTAAATCACCTTTGAAAAATGTTTTATAACAACACAGGTCGCATTTAAACTTTAAAACTTCCTCAGGATTATTATACCGTAGCAAATGAATCTTTAAAAAATATTTATTCATAGTTTGGAAGTTACATTTAATGCATTTGAACATATGTCGACTTCTTCTGGATTCCTACTTCCTAGTATGTCGCAAGATGTGTTTGTTTAAATACGCTTTAAGAATTGTTTGATAGGGGCAGTGATCGCATTGAAACTTTCGTACTTCCTCCGGATTATTATGCCGAAGCACATGAATTTTAAATAATTTTTATGTGTAATTTGAAAGTCACATAATATATCGCATTTGAACCTCTCAATCTCCTGTGTATTATTATGCAGAAGTAGATGGCGCCTTAAACTTCTTTTGTGAACGCATGGTTTGAAAGTAACATTTATTGCATTTAAACGTTTCGACTATATAGTCTTGTATAGTTATATATAGTAGTATCACTATATATCTTGTATAGTTTTTATTTTATTTTGAGTGTTATTATTAGCGGCCAGGGTTATTCCCCTGTACACATATCAAATAAGATCGAGTATTGCAAATGTGGGTATTGGACGGACCATTATAATCTCTTTGAATATTCTGTAAAGAGGAGCATAGCATAATACACCATATTCAGTGGCGTAACTACCGTCGGTCTGGCCGGATAGATTGTCCGGGGCCCCGAGCATCAGAGGGTTCCCCTAAAAGTGGTGAACGAAAAAAAATTTTTTTAAATTGCTGTTGACTTTTTGTAGAATTTTAACGATCAAATAAAAGTTTGTAGTGAAAAAGCTGATTTTTCATATTCGTTATCTACCGCTTTTATATTTTTACGTTTTTTATTTTCTCAATTTCAAATTTGCGCGCCATCGCGGACATGCATATATTAGGTTTGTTCCAACACCCTACTTGTGTATCGTTCTAGAACCGTCACGAAACTGTTGGGATCGATTTCGTGCGCAGGCGTTAATAGCCCGGTGAGACTGCTTATGGGGGGGATCGAAACAGGTAAGAAGGCCTTGGAAGTGATGCTATAGCAACTCTGCTCCATACGTTCACAAGTAACCTACTTTTATCTATCTGTTTCACTCTATCATTTAAGCGTTAATATCAGACTTACGTAGAGTTAATATGTCTGTTTGAAGGTTGTAGACAATGGTGTTTCTTGAATAACAGAAAAGTTTTGGACTTGCATTGTCTTTATTTGTTATATATCACAATGTTTCAACTGGTAAGTATCTCCAGTCGTCTTCAGGTGAATACTTACCAGTTGAAACATTGTGATATATATCAAATAAAGACAATGCAAGTCCAAAACTTTTCTGTTATTCTAGAGTTAATATGAAATGCCAAAAAGTGGATTGTTTATGTAGGCGACTTGATCCTGGTCATATTTGTTTCACTTTAATCAATTAGGGAAGGTTGCTGCAGACAGAGACAGGCATAGAATGTGAACAGCACGAATTGTTAAACAAGCTAACTTCCTTCGTCTGGCGGGAATGAAAATCAAGCAACATCTGATGTGTTTTAAAATGGTGGAGAAGAAATTTTAAAATACTTTTTAATTTTCTAATCTTTTAACGAAAAACGTCGTTCCCTTTTTGATGCAAGTGAGTAATTTCAAGCTCAATTCTAAAAGACCGAAATCGTATTCCGTCAGCGTCCCGTCAAACGAATCCTGAAAGGACTCGACGTCAAAAAAGCTATACTGGTCCAGACGAAATTCCTATTCCAAAGAAAGGTAAGAGAACCCTGCCTAACAACTATCGACCAGTCGCATTGCTTTCAGTTATATCAAAAGTAATGGAGAAAGCTATTAACCAACATCTTCTAAAGTACCTGGAAAGCTTCAATATTATCAGCGACCATCAATATGGTTTTCGAAAGACCAGATCAACTGGAGATCTTCTAGCCTATGTCACCCATATTTGGAACAACGCAATCGAACATCATGGGGAGTCTCGGGCTGTTGCACTGGATATTTCTAAAGCTTTTGATCGTGTTTGGCATGAGGGGCTTCTAAGTAAACTGCGATCCTATGGTATACCAAGTCGATTCTGTGCATGGTTGTCTAGCTTTCTTAAGGACCGCTCTCTGCAAGTGGCGATTGACGGATTTCTCTTAGACACCTTCACCATCAATGCCGGTGTTCCTCAAGGGTCCATATTGTCTCCCACTCTCTTCTTACTCTACATTATCGACCTTCTAGTGAAAACTGAAAATCCGATATTTAGTTTTGCTGACGATAGCACACTTATCTCATCTTTCTCTTTGAATGCGCAAACATCGGCTGCCGACGCACATCTTCGCAGACAGCATGAAGTATCACGCCTCAACAAAGACCTGGAAGAAATTTTGGCTTAGGGTGAGAGTAACCAAGTCGAATTTAACGCTAAAAAAAAACAGGCAGCAGTTTTCTCTAAAAAGGTGAACATTACAGAACCGGATATAGTCATGGACGGGCACGCAATCCCACTGGCTTCATCTATTAAGGGGAGGAAACATGTCTTGGCATAACCACGTTGTGGCAATCGCCATTATAACTTCTCAGAAGCTTGGGTACTCTTCCGAACCAGAAAGTTGTACACACCTCAACAACTTTTGACACTATACAAAGCCCAGATTCGACCATCACTAGAATATTGCTCTCATGTCTGGAGCTCTGCACCCAAACATACTCTTCGGCTACTGGATTCCATCGAAAGGATGGCTATTCGTCTGATCGGAGACCACGAGCTGACGAAGAACCTCTACAGCCTAGAACATCGAAGACACGTTGGGGATTTGACTCTCTTTTACAGATATTTTCATGGAAGGTGCTCGGCTAACCTTGCCCTCTTAATTCCGCCTAGAGCGACGAATAGCAGAAATACGCGACGAACCACTGCCGCCAATCCATATGTGGTTAAGCTTAGTACTCCTCGAACTTCATTATTTAAGAATTCTTTCATCTGGAGGACTTCATCCTTGTGGAACGACCGTCCCGATGTCGTTTTCCCAACGAATATAACCTCCAACGATTCAAAGCCAACGTGAATCGCTTTTTGCACACACGCACCACTCCCAGAGTGCCCTAAAGGATTTTTCCTATAGTGCTTGTGTTTGATCATAAAAAACAAATTTGTAATTGAAATATTCATTTAGTCATCTTTACTGAGAGTAAGCATCAAGAATAATTTCTTTTCCTAAATCGGGGCCCAAAAATATGCTCGGACTTGAAGCGTGAAATATTTTTAAGACCTAGAGCACAGTTGAAGATGGTAAAATACTTTATGTAAATTATGACTTACTTCATATTTTTTAATAAAACTACTTACAAGCTTATTTCTGAAGTTAAATTTTTCATTTGTAGTTACGTTACTATAGTTCAAAAAATGATATAGAGTGTGTAAGGATTATTTTAAAGTGATATTTACAGCTTTAAACATGTCAAAATATTAATATTGATTTTCACCGTAAATCAAATAAAAGGATTTTGAATGTTTTTTGTTGGTTAAATGTCACTTTAAAATATTGAGTGATAATAAAAATTTGGACAAAAGTGACATTTGAAAAGCACGTGCGTTTGTCAGCTGATGCCAGAGGTAATGGATGCCGGGTTTGTTCGTTTGTTCATACTTGCTTCGAATTGTTAACAGGGCTGTTTGTCTTCTTCCTGTTTATAAGTATTCGTTGGCGTTAATTTTGCACTGTTTGTTACCGATGCACAAGGGGAGCAAGGTTGGTACGTTTTTATGACCATTCTCTGTAAAAATCTTAGCTGATCCTGATCGCCTGTCTGATTAGTGCTTAGACTAGGAAAGAAGATTAGTTACTTATCATAAATCATAACCCTACTTTTGTTGCTTAATTTCTTCGTCTAAGCTTGAGTATTATCTTTTCTCGTTCCGTTTTGTTCGGGTTTATTTGCTTGAGTATTTTGTCTATCGAACATAGAATATAATAATATAGCCAATGGTTTGAGAAGTAACCTTGATCAAATTATTCGCATGTTTGCTGATGCAAAAGTGAGGCATATAAAATTCTAAAATTAAATATGAAAATTTCGAAAACTTGGAGTGTTATGGACTGTTTTTCATTTTCGTATTGTACCATCAGAATAAATCAATTTTTTTTCGAACGTCTCCGTATCTTGTGAACTTGGTGTGAAATAATGTAACATATTTCCCTGGCAAGGGCCCCCTTCTGAGAAATTGTCTGGGGCCCCCGTTTATATAGTTACGCCACTGACCATATTCGGTGAAAGCGACAAGGCGGAACTTAAATTGTAACAGGGCGGATACCGTAATATTATTTTTGAACAACCCTCAGTGGATCAGGTCACTGTGTGTAATGTTAATGTGATAGTACTATGTAGTGGTGGAATACTATCGATGGCACTATCGATACTATCGATAGTTTGTTACTATCGAAAACTATCGATTGTTTTAAGTAATCATCGATAGTATAAACTCGCATGTTATTAGTATTTCTTAAATTTAAGTTCACGGAATTCGATTTAAAAAACTTAAATTAAAAATAAACCAAATTCAGCACTAGATCATAAATCTGTTTTAAAGGTTGTCTCTTTTTTAATCACATACGCACTCTACTTGCTGTTGGTGCTGCCATCTATTGCTTTATGAACAAATTAAAGAAAAATCATACAGGGAATCCCCGGCCCGGATCTATTAATTCCTTATTAATTCAGTATTATGTGTGCTTTTTTTTGTTGTAGTGTACTACGTTTCGCTGTCTTCCATAATTTTGATTAATTTAATTAAAATTTAAAAAATGAGTAAACGCGGGAAGTCATACGTTTGGGAGTATTTTATAAAAAGTGTATGTCAACCATAAGGTCCATAAGTAAAATGTATTTCTCAACAACTCTACCACGTATCAAGGTTGGTATAGTTTCGATAGTACTATCGATAGTAACTCTTTAGACTATCGGAAACTATCGATAGGGCTGACTATCGATAGTATTCCACCACTAGTACTATGTTAGTAAATGTGGCAGTAGAAAAGCAGCGTGATTAAATATATAGGAGCCGATAAAAATGAAAGAAAAAAAGGAAGGGGAAAAAAATAATAGTATTAATGATAATAGGTAATAAGATAATACATAATATAATAGTATTATATAACCGTAGTGCCTTTGGGGACTAAATCGAGACTACTTTGTTATAGAACCAGTCACAATCACCTTATAACCTTTACCTGTAAAATAATAGTAGATCCTTGGTAACGGAGAGTCTGACAGGGGGAAAAACTGGGAGAGGAATTTTTGAATATTTAAAAAGAAGAACGTAATTTCTACTAATTCCAGACTGCCAATTGTACATAATCTCAATAGTTTTAATTCAAGAACACGAAAGGGATCCGGTGAGTAAAACAAATCCAATAAATTAATTACCTAATAAAGATCAACGATTGTGTCGAGTCTCAAAAGCATTACATTTATTTAATTTTCAGATAAATTAAAAAATACAGAACACAATCGTTGACAACTTTCATCGTTAAATAAATATGTTTAGCAGCACATACCGCAGATGAACCTATTGCCATTGATTGTCTCCCTGATATGAACAAAATATTCATGAACAATATGACCTTCCTTAGTGCGGTCCTGGTGACTATTTCGGATTACGTGAACTTATTTACGTGTACTCTGAATAAAGTATAGATCCCTATTACCTCAGTAAGTCTCGACCGTTCCCCCACCTTCTGGGTGCGCCACTGTATGCATTCGTTCTCTCCAGCCAAGTATGCTTGACTTAGAACCATGGTATAAGTAACTATAGGTATGATTGCACGCCGATGATCACGTGGTTTGTGACGTCACTGGCGAGTAAATTTTAAATCTCTTATGAAGGTTTACATTGCTGTCATCGTTTTTAACTCTTTTTTGAATGTATTAAAACGTTTTATGCATGTAATGCTATATGAAATGAAAGAATAATATATGACGAGTATTTACGTATATCAATTTCATAGAAATATAACACACAAATACCACTAAAAAAAGAAAAGATATCAGACAAATTTTTCGCGCCATTTGAGCCAGCGACAATAGCCGAAGCATGCCGAAAGCTGCTCGCCGACCAGTGCTGGTTTTGAAACAGTGTTGCCAAACTTTTACAATTGTAATAGATCCACTAGTATTTTAACATTCTTGTTGTGGGGCTTCCCATATGAAATTTATGTTCAATCTGGAGGGACCACCTCCAGATTGAACATAAATTTCATCTAATAGGAAAGTAACGACCCTTTTTTTCGTACTCTTTTTACTCTGACCCGTTTTTTACTATTCCTATTAGGTTTCGAACCGGCACTCTATTTCTTTCGATCACGAATTTCTGGCAACACTACTGCATGGTTGCCGTAGTTTTTGGTGGACATTTTGTAAGTTTACCAGAACGTTTTCTTATAGTCTTGTGTTTATTAAAAAAAATATCTGAATTTTCATAAAATGAGGTGCGCTATGTTCGGTTGTGATATGGATAACCAGGCAAAGACATTTAATAGAAATATAAGGTTTTTCCGCTTTCCTAAAGATAAAAACAAACAATTAAAATGGATACAGTTGTGTAAGCGGAAAGATAATTAGGTCGTATTTTAGCTTTAATCTTTGTTGTATGTTCATGACATAAATATTCCTAAATACCATGATATTATTCTTTCATTTCACATACCACTAAACGTAAAAACTTTTAATTAAAACGGCGTCAGAGTAATAATAGTACGGAAAAAAGGTCGTTACTTTCCTATTAGATGGGGGACCACCTCCAGATTGAACATAAATTTCATATCGGGAGCCCCACAAGAAGAATGTTAAATAGTAGTGGATCTATTACAATTGTAAAAGTCTGGCAACACTGTCTCAAAACCAGCAGTGGTCGGCGAGCAGCTTTCGGCATACTTCGGCTATCGTCGCCGGCTTAAATGGCGAGAAGAATTTGTCTAGTATCTTTTCTTTTTTTAGTGGTATTTGTGGGTTATATTTCTATGAAATTAATATACGTAAATACTCGTCATATATTATTCTTTCATTTCATATATCATTACATGCTTAAAACGTTTTAATACATTCAAAAAAGAGTTAAAAACGATGACAGCAATGTAAACTTCCATAAGAGATTTAAAACTTACTCGCCAGTGACGTCACTGCGCACGGCAGACGAAATTGGGACGGTTAAATATCCTGCCTTTAGTTTATTGTATCATGACTTAGAAAGAACGATCATATCGAGAGATCAAATTATTATTATTCCTCTCTCTAACGCCGGGTGCAGACTAAGAATTGTTAAAGTGGTTAATTAACATTTACTACGTAATTTACTACCGTAGTAAATGTAATTTGCTACACGCCGTACTACGTATTTTGTTACATTTACTACTTTCACCTTTATTTTTAGAATATTTTAATTTAGATCAAATCGTAAAGCAAAAAGCAACAGAAGAACAATACCAAAAACTACTATTTTACACTTTTAACATCAACTTTATAATGTTTTTGATACTTTCATTAGGAAACAGAGGGGATACCGCGCACTGTACCGTACTCGAGCAAGGAACAATCTGTGATCAAAAACGAACAGACACGTGGAGTTTTGGTGGAAAACAAACGATTTTGTGTGATATTTCCGAGTATTTTAGACGTTATTATAAAAAAAAACTGTGTACTGCATAATGGTGAAGTGTGCAGCGTAGGTTGTAAAAGCCACGGCAGTAGGAAAGAGTCTGGAGTTACTTTTCACAAGTAACTAGAAAATTATCTATTTCATCTGCAATAAATAATAGCAAATATCTTTAAAATTAATTATTTTAAAACCGTAGCGTAAAAATATCATTTAGTTTATACCGTGTAAAAGCCAATAATGATAGTTTGTTCGTAATTTCACAATTTATAAATTTTCATTCGTCCACTAATTTAAAATAATTTCACTTCATATCTGTGACACTACACCACAAATTGAAGCATATTGCAACAATAAGAGAGATACTGACATTGCTTTCTGAAAAAATATTTTCATTTAAAAATCCGTGGGGTAGATTTATACATTTGCATATTATTAGAATCTGTTAATGATAACATATTATTAAAAATAATCAAATTACAACATACTATCTGAATGTAAAATCCAAAATCATTCAATGTAAGTGTTCTTTCTATTTTATAAATTAATAGTACAATAAATATTAATTTACATTATTTTTCATTCCATTGCACGTCAACTCGAATGATATGCCACTGGCACTGTAACATGCGCAATCGTCGCAAGATCCGTCCTCTTTCTTTTCTAATCTAAGTTTTTACACTTTCAGCCAATCAAAACAATTATTACATTTACTACGTTTGTTCAATTTTTGTGCAACATTACGGTGACATTACCAATCCTGGTGCAGACCAATTGACCGAACATGATCATGTTTATATGAATGCTGATGTTGTGTCCAATACTTTAAAATCCGTCTACGCACCATCTGAGCATTAATGTAATCATGATCTGGATCCTTCTTGCTCGCTCATTTGGTCGGGATCCGGCGGAATGAAGAGAAAAAGAAAGAATAGCTACTTCTCCCGATATGATCGTTCTCCTGAGTCAAGTCATAGAGGAAAGAATAGACGTCTTGTTTTCATTGCTCGGAACGGCAAACTAGTTCATTGAGTTATTGGTCCGCTGTCTTCTGTGACTTCTGTCACAATCATAGTCACAATTCTCTACCTTAACCTTAGATTTACAACTAATTGAACCTGGCGACCTGTTCAAAGTTCAAATTATTTTTGTAAAAGGAACAATATAGAACGATCACTTCCAAGAATAGAGGCAAAATTGAGGATATTTGTAGTAGTAGTAAGTATTTCGTAGTTAAAGGCTCTCTATGGAGCAGTTTATTGCAGGCGAAGTCAATAGATAGAGAAAAATACATAGAAAATTTATAATTATGTATAGTATTCGAAAAATACATAGAAAATTTATAATTATGTATAGTATTCATAAAAAAGTTGTATAAGAATTGAGACTTGAGAGTGATATGTGTGTAAACCCGGCTGGTGTTGATGATTGTTTATTGGAGGTTATCAGAAGCCATAGTACAGCTTCTTATTAATAAAAGTAATTAATTAATTGCTAGCAGTTGCTGGGTTTATAGAGTTTCCAAGATGATACTATGATATGATGTAGGTAGGTTAAATGTATTAGATATTCACATACGACCCATTTTTGTTAAATACCACATGTCTATTCCAAATACCTACAAGAATTGTTTAATTCGGTTCTGGATATTAAAACCAAACTCCCTATGAGACCATTTTGGAAAAGCCATAATAAGTTGCACTTTAATTTTCTTTTCTGCAAAGATACAAAATATGTTGTTACCTGGTGAAATAAAAAATTGATTGAAACATATTGTAGTAGTAGTCTTAAATTAGCAATTTATTTTATTGGTTTTAATATGCATCTACCTCTTTATATCAATAAGTATTGGGTACCAACCTAATATTTTGTTTAAATAGTTATTCTAGACATCAGACAGGATGATTCACAACGAGCTTGCAGTAGAACTTTATGGAGAACTACTGAACATATTCTTCTGAAAATTTGGGGATTTAGGTTTATCAATACGCTCTCTTTAACTAAAATACTCACATATTCCTGTAATTTCCGGTTATACCGGAAGTAGCTGTCAACTTTATTTTTTTAAATACAACATGATAATTTTTATGATATTTTTCGATTAACCATCATATTCTAAGCAAATTTTATAGAACATCTTTTTGTCTTACTCTGCCAGTTAGTTCACAATTAGTAGATAAACAAGTTATTCCCAAAGCCGCTGGACATTCTTAAAAATGTTGTTTTGATTTGAATGTTGCATGATTGACAGGTTTTAGCAATGTTTCTTATCAAATTGATCATCCTGAGAAAGTTTCTTATTTTACAAAGTATGTAATAGATATTTATGTTATAAGGATCATAATAACGATCATTATGGTACAAACCCGAGTCTAATAACACGGCGTGTACCATAATCATTGTTTATGATCCGAATTTCATACAATATTTTATATTCCGACGATATTGAATTTTAAGTTTTCGTCAGTAAACTAATAGCTTGATTTTATTAAAACCAGGTAACTATAGAAATATTTGTTTGTAGTGTCATTGTCAGAATTGAATTTTTAATTTTAACGTTTATATAATATAATATGGATAATTTGCCATCAGAAATCGAAGAATTGGCCAATAAAGCAGCTGTTGGTTTGTTGCCCGAAAAGTCTAAAGGCATATATGAAAAAACTTATGCCAATTACAAAACTTGGTGTTCCCAAAAAAAGGTTGTCAATATCGTACACGAAAAGGTACTTTTGGCATATTTCAAGGAAGAATTTTCCGTCTATTTTTCATTATAGCACTCAGTCCTATAATGAAATCATTATAGTACTCGGTCCTATAAAGTATGTCATTTTGACACTGAAAATGAAATCCATAATAATGTCATTATGACATGTCGGAATATAAAGTACATTATGCCACTCATAATAATAATAAAAGGTATTAAAATCGTCGAATCTTGAAAAGACACCAATATTTTATAAAATTTAAATTAAAGAAAGGATTAGTTGTTGTTTTCCAAAATCCTTAACTTGACAGGCCGAAAAGAAGATTGTCCCAAAATTTGACACCCCAATAAAACTTACAGAATATATTGAACTAGAATACTAAGCCTAGTAACCAAAGAAATAGGGTGAATATTGGTAGTTTTAGTATATTATTTAAAACATCATCTTAGGAATCAAATAGGTAGTACTTAATGAACTAAGCTTCAAAAATAGTCTTAACAGTCATTACGACATATGGACAAGGTTGCCAGATTGCAGTCCCAAAGTGTTGGTGTATTTAATTTTTATGTCAGATGGAAAGATTTCTTAAATTATGGCAAGTTAAAAAATATGTCATTGGTTGAATGTCAATAATACCATCCCTTATCTGGAGTTAGATAATATATTACGTATAGAAGTGATATCTTGTAAAACTATTGTAATTTCCAGGTTTAAACCTCTCATCACAAGCAGAAAAGGATCAGTCAAAATGACGCATAAAATGGTATTTGATAAATCGAAAATTAAAACGGAAAAGTTAGAATTTGAAGAGGAAAAGTGGACAGCAAATAAATCTAGGCAGGTATTTTCTTTATAATATATAAATAGTTAGCGAAAAATAATTTTCAGAAAGGCTAAAATTAAACAGACATGATGGGGTCAATGGGTTGAATGTCAATAATACCATCCCTTATCTGGAGTTAGATAATATATTATGTATAGAAGTGATATCTTGTAAAACTATTGTAATTTCCAGGTTTAAACCTCTCATCACAGGCAGAAAAGGATCAGTCAAAACGACGCATAAAATGGTATTTGATAAATCGAAAATTAAAACGGAAAAGTTAGAATTTGAAGAGGAAAAGTGGACAGCGAATAAATCTAGGCAGGTATTTTCTTTATAATATATAAATAGTTAGCGAAAAATAATTTTCAGAAAGGCTAAAATTAAACAGACATGATGGGGTCCGCATGCCTAACCGAGACCAAAATAGAGGGGGCTCGTCCCTTTAATGTTGCCTTTTCGAAAATTATTTTTGGCTATTTTACAAAAATCAAATAACTGTAACTTTCATAGGGTCCGCAAACGAAGCGTGGACGGAAGATTAAATCGTTATCGAAGAACTTATCAACAATACTAAAACAGCTTGAGATATTGGATTAAAAGCGGCCTTTTCTTAAAAATATTTTAGATTAGATAGATAGATAGATAGATAGATAGAATTTATTCATAAAAATTACACATAATGTGTTTTTACAAGTCATAGATCAGAACAATATAAAAGTCTACATAAATAAACATTCATTTACAATAACACTACATCAAGGCAACATAACTCGTTAAAAATATGTAAATACGCTGTAAAAACACACAATAAAAACCTAGAATAGTATACAAACAGAAACATTTAAGGAGGAAAATCACACAATTACACTAGGTCATTAAAATTATTGTTAAGATAATCCTCAAAAGAGTAAAAGTTTTTAAGAATAAGGTATTTTTTGAGCTTGGTGTGAAACAGCCCATCTTCCAGCCCTCTGATATGGGTAGAAAGTACATTGTAAAAGTGAACACAGTAAAAGTCCTTGTCCTCGCAAGCCTGTGAAAATCAGGGAGCACATCCTCTCGACCGCGAGTAGGGTAACCATGTAGGTCGGAATGGGTGAAAAAAAGAGACATGTTTTTCTTGATGTAATTTAAGCAACTAAGAATGTACAGACTGGGAAAAGTTAGTATTTGCAACTCCCTAAACGATTGGCGACAACAGTCACGCCACCCCAAACCTGCAATCACACGCACACACCTACGCTGTAGCCCAAAAACCCTCCCCGCATGGGCACAGTGTCCCCAGCTTAGGACAGCATAGGACATGTGGGAGGCGAAATAGCCATGATAAGCAGTCATCAATGTCGAGACCGATACACACTGAGACAATGACCTAATCAGGTAAATAGATTTAGAGAGCTTACCACAAAGCTGAGACACATGTACCCGCCAGGTAAGCCCCGGATCAAGGAAAACTCCAAGGAATTTCACATGCTGGTCACACTGCATCTCAGGAACTCCCAGACGGAGAGAGAAATTTAGATTCTGTGTCTTAGATCCATTGAGACTGAGCCGATTCGCCAAAAACCAACTCTCTATACCCTCCCTAGTTCCCAACCAGATCCGCCAGACTGTCACCCGGACTATATCTTATAATGCTGGTTGAATCATCAGCAAAAAGAACCAGTTTTGAATCATGCTGAAAATTGGGCAGATCATTAATGTAGATTAGAAACAGTATCGGGCCCAAGACCGAACCCTGGGGCACACCATGTCCAATCCTTCGCTGCTGAGAAGCATCCCGGTTGAATGAGACATACTGTGTACGGTCAGAAAGATACGAACCCATCAGAGAGAGACTACCAGGATCAAAACCATAGGATAAGAGTTTCTGCATCAGAATGTCGTGAGAAATACAGTCAAAAGCCTTGGTTAAGTCATAAAAGGATGCAAAAGTATCCTGGCCCTCTTCCATGCCCTCAGTTACATAGTCAATTAAGTTGTTGATTGCAAGGGTAGTGGATCTGTGTCTGCGAAAACCATACTGACCCTGGAAGAACAGGTGGTACCGCTCAAAGTATTCACATATCTGATCTTTTAGGATAGACTCAAAGACCTTTGAAAAAACTGGCAATAATGATATGGGGCGATAATTAGTAGGATCATCAATAGATCCCTTGTTTTTAAAGATTGGAACAACCTTAGCCCTCTTAAGAACAGTCGGGAAGACTCCAGCACTAATGCAGTGGTTGATTAATCTTGTCATAGGCGATATCAAAAGGTTTTTTAAAGTTTTAATAATTTTTACATTAAGGTTGAAGCAATCATTACTTTTACTATTTTTCAAGTTGGAAACCTTCTGCCGTACCTCATTAAAAGTAGCAGAGTGGAAACGAAATTCACGAACATTGTGTACATTTGGCAAAAAGTCACGAAATGATTTATCAGTTGGTGGCGATATCAATTTTAAAGGCCTACATTTTTGCTACTTCTATTTATTTAATTTTATTTTTTTATTCTTAATCGAGTTGCCATGATTTTTTTTTGTTTAGATTGTCACTATGACAACCAAATAAAATTATTTCATTTGTTCAGTCGTCGAAATTAAGTACTAACTTACACGAAATGTCGAATTTTACAACTTTAGAAATGGTAAATATAATTTTCATACTGGGCGAATGTGCAAGAAATTGCCTCCTCGCGAGCCGAGTGTATGCTGAAAGATATCCAGATATTGAGAGAAAGCCGAGACCAGAAACCACCGAGAAGTTGTTGCAAATGAACTTATGCATAACAAATGTAAACCATTAAAAAGTTACCGCTAGATTTTAAGAAAAAGTAGCAAAAATGTAGGCTTTTAAAATTTATATCGAAATAACTAAAATACGGTAAACTCTAAGAGTAAAAGGATGCTATTTTGAACATTTACTTTAGTTTACAATTATTAGTCTAGTCGCCTATAACAAAATTTCCCAATAAAAACTCTATTTAAACAACATAATTTATGATATTTATAATTATTTCGAAAACGGCTGGATATAACTTATATGAATGTATTATAAAAAAAAATTGTCTATGAATTCTACGTCAAATAGCCAAATAATATACAGGGTGTTCCATTTGAAAAACTTGAGAAAAATTATTTTAAAATGTGTGGTTTGTGAAGGCTTATTATGAACACCCTGTATAAAATGAATAAACGCAATTACATTCATAGTATCTCTAGACCTCTTGTCATAAATTTCATTTAATACCGAGGTTAAAAAAATTGTTCTGGATTGTTTTTTTTGATTTTTTTATTCAGGACTGCAATACTGGGTGCCCCATTAAAAAAAATTTAACTTTATGCTGTCACACTTTTTTGGTCCACCCTGTATAATGTAAAATATTTTTAAAAAAAGGCCGCTTTTAATCCAATATCTCAAGCTGTTTAAGTATTGTTAATAAGTTCTGACAGAGATGGCTGACAAAGAAAAATCGTCACAACAAACTCCAGAAGAGAAATCATGTTTATACTGTAAAAGTACTGTTAATACGGGTGTAAAGTGTATTTCCTGTAAAGGATTACTTCATAATTCGTGTACTGCAAGAATAACGGGCCTAAGAGTGGTCAGTGGGAGCAGACAACTGATTCAGTGTCCATGTTTGACAAAGGAGGTTAAGTACACACAAACCTGTACAATAGCCACAGATACCAAAGAAACATCAACGGAGCATGATGTAAGTATCACAACATTCACGTCACCACAATCGAACACACAGCACGAGGCTCTGATGCGTGAAATAGAATTACTGAAACTGGTAATCAAAGCCAAGGATCAAACAATCTCTGAATTAGGGCTACGCGCAGAATGTTTAAATAAAAATGTTTTATTACTGGAAGAAAAAATACTATGCTACAAAACAGCGTGCACGTTAAAAACGTTGAGCTTGTAAACAAACAGGGTCTGCTACCTGCAGATAAAAAAGATGATATTGACAAACAAATCACATATGCAAAAACGCTGGAAATACATCAGCGAAATAAAATGGATGAAATCATTAATTTAGATAAGGAGATATCAGGTGCTGGTGATACTGCAAGAAAAAACGGCAAAGCAAGAAACATAAATAAAGGAACATCTCATTCACAAAGTGCGTTTACCGGGGCTAAAAGAAAAGTATGGTTGTTTATAAACAGAGTAACTAGACAGGCTACAACTGAAACAATAATGTCATATATCAAATCAAAATTAAGCAATAATAACAGTGAGATTATTGTAGAAGAACTGACAACCCTGGAAACACAGAATAAAAGCTTCATGGTTGGTGCTGACTTTGATCTAAAAGATGAGCTATATAATGAAGCATTTTGGCCGATTAATGTAGGCTTTCATAGATTTAATTTTACGCTTCATAGAAAAAATAGGAATAAGCAGCTGAACCAAGGGTCACAACAGCAATATCACAGAAATAACTCACAAGGACTTAGAAGACAAAATAACAATTTTTTATAAGTCGCCAAATACCACGACATAACAATACAGGATTGACAGGTCAATCAAACTATGCACCACAAGAGGTGAACCAGTCGTTAGAATGCATATATCAAAATACCAGAGGCTTAAACACGAAACTTCAGGATGTATATGAATTTTCTATGTTGGGGGAGTATCCAATTATTGTTATGACAGAGACATGGTTACAAGATAACATTAACATTGGAAGAACTGTTTCATCGGTACCAGGTGTTTAGATGCGATCGCAATTTACAATCCCTTAGCAAAACAAGAGGAGGAGGGGTATTGGTGGCATTTGGTGACAAGTACAAGGTTCTGTCGGTGGATGTTACCAATATTAAGAAAAATTATCCAATGATTGATATAATATGTTGTAAAATGTATATTGGTCATGCACACATGTATATTATAGGGCTCTATATACCACCTAATACTAACACTGAAACCTATGTAAATTTCTTTGAAGTCTTGGAAACTTTCATAAATGGACTAGATAAACATGTACTAATAATGGGGGACTTTAATATTCCTAATTTTCAAAATTCTAGTCAGTCTAAATGTAAGGCATTAAATAACTTTATGCATGCTACAAACCTTATGCAATATAACACGGTTAACAACATTAATGGTAAATGTCTAGATCTCGTTCTATCTAACAACACTACTAATGTTATAAGAAGCCCAATTTCAATAGTCTCTGAGGATGATCATCATCCTACTTTAGTAACTCAAATAAAAATAGATCTCAAAAAAGAAAAGAACATTAAGCGAAACGCAATGCAACGAAACTACAACTTTCGTAAAGCAAATTTTAATGCCTTATATAATGAAATCACAAATATAGATTGGTCAGATTTAAACTTGTGTGAAAATGTAAATCGAGCTGCAGATATACTGTATGATAGGATGCACTGTGTTTTTGACGTTCATGTTCCGCTTCTAAGGCACCACTCGCGTAGTTATCCGGCGTGGTTTAATAGAGACATCATAAAGAATGTCAAAAGAAAAGCATTTTTACACAAAAAAATTAAGGCTAAATCTTCACCTGAGGATGTTAATAATTATATAAACATACGTAAAATTATCAAAAAACAAATTAGGTTGGCACACCGGGTATATACAAATCATGTTCAAGACTCAATAACTAATGATCCAAAAAAATTTTGGTCTTATGTTAAAACTAAAAAGGAAGCAAGTAAGATGCCCGCTTTGCTAACCTACAATAATCAGGAAATGGACAGTAAAGAAGATATAGTAAATTCATTTTCCAAATTATTTAGTAATGCCTTCACTGACACCAAGCCTACTCGGGAAAAAATGGAGACTAATTCAAACAATCACTGTATATCAGTATCACATATAACAAAGACTGACATACTCTCTGCACTTGGAAGACTAAAGCCAAAGGCATCTTGTGGCGTAGATGGAGTGCCTGCATATATTCTTAGGGACTGCAGGCATAATTTTGTAGATCCCCTGTATTTAATATTTAATTTGGTTTTAAAAACATGTCAATTTCCTGATAAATGGAAGCATACTAAAATATGTCCTGTGCATAAAAAAGGGTCAAAAAATAAAATAGAAAATTATAGGCCAATTGCACAGATATCAAACTTTGCAAAGGTCTTTGAGATGTGCGTTTATGACAAAATTATATTTTCTGCTCCATCGCTGATAAGTCCGCATCAACACGGGTTTCTCAGTAGAAAATCCACAACAACCAATCTGTCAGAACTTACTGAATTTGTAAGTAAAGAACTTGATGATCATGGTCAAGTTGACATTATATACATGGAGATCTCAAAGGCATTTGACACTGTTGATCATCAATTACTATTGCATAAACTTCAAATGTTGGGATTTAGTAATCAATTACTGAGTCTCTTAAAATCATATCTATATAATAGAAATTTATTTGTAGAGTGTAATGGGCATAAATCCAAAACATTTGTACAAACTAGTGGTGTGCCACAGGGGGGAGTTCTGGCTCCACTGTTCTTTGCTCTGTTTGTCAATGACATATGGCAGGTTGTGCTAAGCAATATGCTGTTATATGCAGATGATGCAAAAATATATCGTAAAATCTCGACCATTAATGACTGTTATGCGCTGCAACGTGACATTGACAGAATAGTGGAGTGGTGCCTGAACAACCATCTAGAACTTAACATAGACAAATGTAAGACGATGACTTTTACTAAAAAACATACAAAACTTATTTATCAATATCATATAAATGCTAACGCAATATCATCCTGCAATAGCTATAAGGACCTGGGTGTAATGTTTGACACAACACTGTCATTTGCGGAGCATATAGAGAATATCTGTAACTCTGCCATAAGGATGCTGGGATTTATATTTCGTGTTTGCAAACATTTCACCAATGTGGAAGCCATTAGAACTCTGTATTTTGCTTATGTGAGATCAAAGCTTGAGTATTGCTGTGTTGTCTGGACTCCCTACTATGACAAATACATGGTTGAATTGGAGTCAGTGCAGCGTAAATTATTAAAATACCTTGCATATAAAGTGGACAACATTTATCCTGCAAGGGGTTATGACAGCAAAGTACTACTTCAAAGATTTAAAATAAACACCATTGAAGACAGACATAGATATCACCAAATACATACATTATATAAAATATGTAATAACTACGTTGAGTCATCATATTTACTTGGTCAAATTAACTTTTATGCTCCGATACTACATCTAAGACCAAAAACCAATCTTTTCTACCTGCATACCCCAAATACAAATATACTACATAAATCCCCAATATACAGCATGTGTGCAAGCTTTGACTCCTTGCATGACAAAGTAGATTTATTTTTTACAAATAAAAATGAAATTAAAAGAGCTGTGTTGAGTATATGTTAATTTAAGCAACACAAAATTAAATTGAGCTGTATGCTGTTGTAGTTAGGTTAAGTTAAATTGTCTTATAAATGGTATGTTTCTGTACTGTTAGATAATTAAAGCTATTTTATTTATTTATTTATTTTATTCTTCGATAACGATTTAATCTTCCGTCCACGCTTCGTTTGCGGACCCTGTATAGTGAGTCCCAGAAGAAATGTCTAAATTCATTTAAAATTCAGCGGTAAGTTTTTTTCAAAAAACGCTCGTACCCGTCGATTTTGATTTTTTAATTTTTTTTTTGTGGTAATTTCATGTATACAGGGTAGCTCAAAAATAAGTTACGACCATCAACTTCATTTTTTCAAATGAAAACATATATTTTTTATTTCATTTTTGAATTTTGCCTTGAATTCTAAGCATGTTTCATGTACCATGTCCTATACATATACTCAACAGTTATTGAAAAAATTAGGATTGAACATATCTATAAGTAAGACCTGTTTATTAAAAAAAACACAACAAAATCAAATTAAATGTTGAAAATGTGCGCCATTTACGGCTTGACAATATCCAAGAGTCTTGGACCAAGACCATCAATAAACTCTCTTTGCACGTTTCCAACCATTTCCGGAGTTATGACACGCACTTCTCTTCGGATCCTTTCTTTCAACTCCTGCATATTGTTTGGCCTGTTAACAAATACTTTTGATTTGAGGTAACCCCACAAAAAAAAGTCCAGCGGAGTTAGGTCTGGCGACCTAGCAGGCCATTCATTAGGTCCTCTCCTTCCAATCCACCGATTGGGAAAGGTTTCATCCAAAAATGTGCTCACAGTGGCCGCATAGTGCGGAGGAGCACCATCTTGTTGGAATATCAGTTCTTCGTCAGGGGAGTCTGGATCCAATGGATTCGGAAATAAAGCCACTAATGCTGGAATTAATTCTAGTTGGAGAAATTCGAGATATACTTGTCCAGTTAAAGACTGTTCAAAGAAAAATGGACCAATTACTCTTTCGCGTACGATTCCACACCAAACATTTATTTTCTTAGGGTACTGGCTGTGAACCTCTATCATCCAATGCGGATTTTCTGTTGCCCAATATCGACAATTTTGTCTGTTCACATTACCATTCAAATAGAACGTAGCTTCATCCGAAAAAATAATATTTTTTACTAAATTATTATCTAGATTGCACATATTTTGCATGCGTCCGCAAAACTCACTTCGCCTATCGAAATCATCTTCAAATAACTCATGCACTGGAATAACTTTGTATGTGTGATATTTGTGCTTTTGAACTACTCGGTGAACAACAGATTTCGGCATGTGTAAATCGGCCCCAATGTGCGACAGGGGAGTACATGGATTTTCTTCCAAGGAAAGCAAAACGTCAAGTTGTTCATTTTCATCTCGAGTAGGACGACCAGATTTAGGCAAATCTCTAACATGACCGAATTCTCTAAACTTAGCCTCTATTCTACTCACCATCTTTTGACATGGGAGGACGATCAGGATGGATTTCATTAAATAATTGGGCTGTTTCTATTTGAGTACGTGTTTTATCACCAAACCCAACCATGCATAGAATTTCAATTTTTTCCCGTTCCGTTAACTTCACCATTATTGTGAAAACCGCAACTTTGAAACTACGCTTGACAATAATTATACTTATTTGAAATAAAATTGTCATACAGTTTCTATGGAAATAAACGGTGACAGTGAGACAGTACACTCTTACTTATTATGGAGCCCAAAATGCCATATTGCCAGAAGATTTGATAGATCGTTGGATTCCCTAAATGATATGTTCAATCCTAATTTTTTCAATAACTGTTGAGTTTATGTATAGGACATGGTACATGAAACATGCTTAGAATTCAATGCAAAATTCAAAAATGAAATAAAAAATATATGTTTTCATTTGAAAAAATGAAGTTGATGGTCGTAACTTATTTTTGAGCTACCCTGTATACATGAAATTACCACAAAAAAAAAATTAAAAAATCAAAATCGACGGGTACGAGCGTTTTTTGAAAAAACTTACCGCTGAATTTTAAATGAATTTAGACATTTCTTCTGGGACTCACTGTATAATTTTTTTTAGTAAAAAGTAAGATAATCGACACCTTTTCTTCTGCCTTCATTTTCTGAACTTTCAGTAAACCTTTTGATCGTTTTGTTATTTTTCATTAACAATTTCTATTATTATTATATTATTATTATTATTATTATATATTATTTCCAAAATCATAATTTTCTTCTTTACATAAAAAATATATTTTTTCCTCTATTACAGTAAAGTTAGGCTTAACAATATCAAAAGTTTCTTGCTTATGTATAATTTTCCACTAAAGATTAAGTCATGTGCCTGCGAAACTAATTGAGCCGTCTATGAGTTATGTCAAATTTGACACAACAAAAGCCTCATGATCCCATTTTGTTGCATCATTTTTGGTCTTTATTGAAGCAAAAACTTATGGTGAATATAAATTTTACCTAGATCGAACAATATATTTTTCCCCCATATGGTTCCAACTTTAATGGTGACACTGTATGTATCAAACCCATTTATAATTTTAAAACCCTGTCTGCAGATAGCTAATCATATTTTAGTTATTCAACTAATAGTTAATTAACATTAACACGCTATGGTATTTTTAGCGCTCCGTCTAATGACAGTGAAACACCACATTTAATACCTGGGATCCCACAGGAAAATAAAATATTCCAATGTGATAAATGCGACTTTAAAACAGCATGGAAGAAGTCTTTAAAGGGACATTCGCTTCGACATACATCACTTACAGACGTCAAAAAGTATAATTGTGACCATTGCGAATATCAGACTATTCGAAAAAGTAATTTAAATAACCACCGTCTGAAACATAAGAACCTCGAGGAAGTTACGTTGAGATGCATCGATTGTTCCTTTCAAACAATTTATAAAGCCGACTTTAAAAAGCACCGCCTTCGACATGAAAATCCCGGCAAAGTCGGTAAGTTGAAATGCGATCAATGTGAGTATCATACGAGTCATCGAGGATCTTTAAACAGTCATCTTCGTACACATAAAAATGACGCAGCAACGAATCTACTTGAATGTCATGAATGTGCCTATAAAACCATCGATAAAAGGAATTTAAATAGACATCTATTGCGACATGAGAACCCAGAGAAAGTTCAAAAATTTCAGTGCCCTCAATGCAATTTCAAAACCTTTCGTAAAGATGCACTGAACACTCACTCTCTCATTCACAATAAAAATCATACGTTACGATGCGATCTTTGTGATTATAAGACTAATCAGAAACCGTTATATAAAAGACATCTCATCAAACACAGAAATCCTAATGAAGTCGTTATGTTCAAATGTGACGAATGTTCCTTTCAAACTTTTGAGAAAAAATCTTTAAACAGGCATATTTTGCAGCATAAACCTCCGGCGGAGCTCGACATGTTAAAGTGTAATAAATGTTCGTTTAAAACTATTCAAAAATATCGTCTTAAGACTCATCTATTACAGCACCAACCTCGCGACGAAGCTACCACTCTCCAGTGCCACAAATGTGAATTTGAAACGTTGCACGGGAAAAGTTTGAAAGTGCATCTCTTAAAGCATGAAAATCCTGCCATAATTCATTGTGAACAGTGCGAATATAAAACTATCGACAAGTGGAATTTACGGAAACATCTTGTGATACACAAACGTCCAGAGGATGTTGAAAAGTTCAATTGCACTGAATGTAATTATCAAGGAAGTCAGAAGAGATATTTGAATCAACACCTCCTGCGACATGACAAGCTATTGAAGTAATTAGATCGGCCGATACGGATAGTCGTCCGATACCGATATTTTAGATTCCGTTACCGATATAATATTGGTATCGGCACCGCTGTAACTATTCAATATACGTTGATACGAAAATGAAATAAAAATTGTTAATAGTGGCAACACTGTAAAGTATCTTTAAGGCAAATGGTATCCCGCGAACGTTAACAAATTTCGGTAATTCCCATACCAACCGAGCAGTGCTGCCAGATCGAAAATGTCAAAGACGATAGATTTGAGACGTGCCTGGTACACCTTAATGGCAAATTACTATAAACAAATTCAATGATAATTTTAAAAGGAAAACCTACTAAATTCAATTCTGTCTGCTTTTCATTTTTACATTAGATTTAGGTGTCTCTGCGGTAGAATGGTGGCTCGACTCTCAAAACGGTAGATCTACCGTAAAAACAGTAGATCTGTCAGCACTGCAACCGAGTTCAAATACTAGCGGTAATTGCCCATTTTACACACTGCCCGCGCCGTAGGGGACTACCCATCCCTCCAGAATCGACAATTTGCCTCGAAATGGAAGTAAAGCTTGAAATTATGGAAACCACAAAAACAAATAATATGACAATGTCCGAATTCCAATTTTATCTTAAAAATAATTTCAGAGAATTATGTTTTTGTTTAATGTCATAATAAGGTGAAGGACACCTTCCCGGTATCCCCCTAGAAAAAAAACTATCTACGACACTGGCTCAATCCTTGAATCGAATTAGCAGTATAGTATTTGCAGAATTATACCGTTGATCTTTTGACTGCAATAAACCTCATTACCACTTCGACCATAAAATAAATAAAGAAATCCCAAATTTTAAAACCTTTTCGAGCAGAGCCGCACCAGGTATACAAATTCAATTTATACCTATGCCTGATGCATATATAAATACAAAGTGATTTTTAATAATTTTAATCTTTAGTGGTTTTCCGGCGAGTAATTTTTAGTTAGGCTTATTAGTGGTAGAATGTGGCATCCTTGGAATTGTGCTGATAGGGGGGGCATCTTCAAGTGTCATTTTTAAAAGAAAGCATTTATCTACCGATGCCAAACTAATAATTAAAAATGTGTATCAATCGTTGTTGAGTAGAAATTTTAATTCGATGGATGCTTTAGCAGAGACGTCTACTTTGACAAAAACTCCTTTATCTTCGGTAAGAGACATAGTACTTAAACCTGTTAATCCTAGAAAAAATTCGTAGTGATTCTGGCACATTTAGAAGCATTGACGAAAATGACCAAAAATATACCTGAAACTAGCTATCATAGTCGGCAAGCAAAAGCATTCCCAATTCTAATAATACAAAAGCAGAAATTCAAAATTTTATGATTGAAAATGATTTATATTTTGAATAAACCTACAAAAAACGAGAACTGCTAGAAGTATTAAAGGCTTTTAAAATAAATAAGGAATACGAGTGTGACAAACTTGCAGCAGAAAATGGACATACAGTGTTGCGTCTTCCTCCGTACTATTGTATATTCAATCCTATTGAGCTAATGTGGCACTAATTAAAATCCAATATTAGGAGAAATAATATTTATCCTACATTAAATGCATCTGTAGTAGAATTAATTAAAATCGAAGTAAGAAAAAAAATTTCTGCAGACAGCTGGGAAAACTGTGTACAGCATGTACTTAAGGTGGAAAATTCTTACAATTGTATGATTACATATGTTCAGCCCTTAATTATAAGTTTAGGCTTAGATGAAGATAGTGATAGTGATGCAGAGTTAAATTTTGAATAAATCATCAATAGTTTCTTAGAATTTAATTAATTTTTATTGTACTTGTTATCCTAATAGTTATACTTTTAAATTATATTATTTTCAATTATCATTCATTGTTATCATTATTTTACATTTATTATAGATACCTAAAACTAAAAATACCTATCTATTTATTTTAAATTATAAAAATAAATCATGTGGTGTGGTATACATTTTCAAGCCGGCCCTGATCCCATTTATTGAGCTTTGAAGAGGTTGAGACGTATACAATAGGGTTTAGTCAGGTAGTTTATTTATGGCAGTAAGAGTCAACGGTATAATTCTGCAACAACTATACAATGTCACTTTAGATAACGATCGTGTCTTGTAATATTTTAATTTTTTCGAGGAGAAACTAGCGATAATAGTAAAAATAAAATATATCGGTATTCTTTAAACCAGAGGAACGAAATGGTTCACAATGACTAGATGAAGAAGGTATTCCCAAAGTCGCTGGAGAATCTTAAAAATGGGGATTCACTTACAAATTAATAAAGTCGTTAATATTAAATATGCCGGTATATATCGGCAAATTTTAGCCGGTACCGATTATCGGCAATATATCGTCGTTGAAGTACTAATACCTCGTAACCCACAAAAAATCGAAATTACGTTTTTGGTGGCATTGGGTAGTGTAAGCCAAATTCTACAACTTCACTTATATATTTTATACCACAAAGAATCCCTTCACTGAATATTTAAGATTTCTATTGATTTGTATTGCAAATGCCCATATTGTTTTAAGACGATATCAATTTTCATTTTTGGGGTTGCGAGGTACATTACGTTTCACGAAATTTGGATACGACTTAATGATTTCCTGGGTCGGTCCCATTGTGTCGACAAGAGCTTGGCAATAAACAAGTGTAGTATGAAGGGACGGAATAAGGAAAACAAGTAATGATATGATTATATTAATATAATCAAATGAAATAACATTTTTTTAAAATATTACTAGTCATGCATATTTATTTACATTTATAATGTCATTCTATAGATAGTGCTGTTTCGCTATCGCTATCCTCATCAAAATTAATTATAATTGGATTAATTATACCATCCAGACTAATATACGAATTTTCTACAGTTATTACGTGACGGACTGAATTTTTCCAACTACCTGGGGGAATATCATTAAAGCATTTTCGTATTAATTCTACAACACTAGAACTTAAAGTAGGAGAAATATTTTCAGACCTAACTAGTGATTTTAACTGGTGCCACATATGCTCTATGGGGTTAAAAATGCAATAATAGGGTGGGAGCCGTAGCACTGTATGTCCAATTTCTTCTGCCAATGCGTCACAAACATATACTTTTTTATACAAAATGTCTTTAAAACTTCTAAAAGATCACTTTTTTTATAACTTTCTTCACAATATATCTCATTCGCCGCCATGTAGTTCTGAATCTCCAATTTTGTATTATTTGAGCTTGGAGCTTTATGTAATTGGCGACTGTGATAGCTCGCTTTGTCCATTACTATCACGCTATTCTGAGGAATGTTTGGTAAAAGACAATTCTTGAACCATTCCTCAAAAACTAACAAATTTTACCACAAAAAGATATTTAAATATAAATTAAGCAACCTAACCTACCTGATGTGCCTATATTTAATTATAATTATTTCAATCCACGCGGTCCTTTCCACATAATAATAACAAACGGTCATACATAATGGGATGGCCCCAGGTACTATTACTGCAGTCATTAAGTTATATCCATTTTTCGTGAAACAATCTTTATCAGTACTTCACCGACGATATGCCGATGTACCGATATTTATATTGGTATCGGCCGATCACTAGAAGTAATAGATGTGAATAATTGAGGGATTTCCATATCGAATAATGCGGAAGAGGAGTGAAGGGAAGTTCGATCGCCCATCATCGTGACAGCGGACGATCGGCGTATGCGCTGATAAGAACGATTATGGCAGCGGCGTCGCTATACAGGGGTTAATAATTCGGATCTCATCGGATTGGGATCTCATAAGAGATACAACAAAGGGCCAAAGTCGCCGTTTTGGTTTTAATTTTTTCTGGCTCTATTTCAAGAGATTATGTAAAATAAATTTCACTCTTTCATTGCTACTTTTCATCTTATACAAAACAGTGTTCTTAGATTTCGTTTAGTCTTTCAGGTACCATCATCAGGTTGGTTTTTTTATGGATTTTCTGTAACTTGAGATCCTATATAATCTTAATACAAAATTACTTTTATTAAATATCAACGTTTCTACCCCATAAAAAACATATTCAGCAATGTGTTATTTAAAACTCGTTTCTGATTAGGCAATGAAGATAATTTTTTAAAAATTTGAAAATATTTTTTTGAAACATGAATTAAGTAAATAGAAGAACAGCTATTATGATAACAAATATTACATTCCATTACTAACTATGATACTTTCAACAAAAGGGTGAATTCTTTAATTCATTGTAATAAACTCGAAAGCTTTTAAAAAATTATCTGCAACAGCAGTGGCGGCTCGTGACCTATGATAGAGTGGGTTCACAAGTATGATGAAATTATTTTTGTGTAACGACCAAACAATTACTTTCTAGGCGTTTTAAATGTAGAAAGAAAAGAAGTAATAAGAAAATGCGTTAGGTAAAACATATTTTTATTTATTTTTTATTTTTACACAAGGAAATGCAACTTTTGGAAAATAAGGAAGCTTTTCTTAGTGCTTAAACGTAAAGTCCGTTCTTCGGTCCTTAATTGTAGAAAATTGATCAATAGCAGCCTCATTAAAGTTTGGAATATCCTCTATAATTTTTTTTTCATATATTTCATTTTTAAACTGTCTAATAAAGTCCCTAGATTTACCCTTTGTGGTCTGCGTTAAATTAATTTCGGGTTTAGGTTGTCCCGCATTCTTCGCTTCAATTTTTTGCTCCAAACTCAAAGAGCTAAAGCTATTTCTTAAATAGTCCACCGTCAAACTATTCATTTTAACTCTATAAATATATAATATTAAAACATACACGCTCGAATTTCTAACTAGATGCACGAACAGATAACGGCGCGGCGCACACTAAAATTGTGCGCTTTTCCCATGTGAAATCGCCATAGCCCCGCTATCTCCCGCCACCTGTTACTACAGAGAAACTGCATTATGCCCGCCTACTTAATCGCACATGCGAGCAACTCTCGTCATAATCGCCATTTACCTCGACCGAGGCACGGTTGCCGGATCGAGAGCCTATAAGATACAGTTTGGTTGTCGGTACGATAAAATATTAGGGAGGGTCGGACTTTATACGATAAATAATATTCAATGAATATAAATTAATATTTTTTTATTCGTTTCCCTGTGGAAGAACTGCCACTGTACAACATCCTTCTCGATGAGAGTTTTTAGAAAGAGAAAAATCATTCTCTGTTACATATTATTAAAGATGGATATGGTTTTGATCTGCAATAATAAAAAATTTAGAAACAAAATATTGCAGAAGATGTTTTATGGGGTAGAAACGTTGATATTTAATAAAAGTAATTGTGTAATAAAGATTACATCGGATATTAAGTTTCCATAAATGCAATGAAGCAATGCAATATGAGCATATACTATTGCTTAAAATTTTAGTTAATTCATTGGTGTACGGGTTTGCTCGGGGTTTTAAAGTTTTTTTTTTATGATCAAATACAAGCACTATAGGAAAAATCCTTTAGGGCACTCTGGGAGTGGTGCGTGTGCGCAAAAAGCGATTCACGTTGGTTTTGAATCGTTGGAGGTTATATTCGTTGGGAAAAACGACCTCGGGAAGGTTGTTCCACAAGGATAAAGTCCTCCAGATGAAAGAAATCTTAAATAATGAAGTTCGAGGACTACTAAGCTTAACCACATATGGATGGGCGGCAGTGGTTCTTCGTGTATTTCTGCTATTCGTCGCTCTGGGCGGAATTAAGAGGGCAAGGTCAGCCGAGCACCTTCCATGAAAATATCTGAAAAAGAGAGTCAAATCACCAACCTGCCTTCGATGTTCTAGGCTGTCGAGGTTCTTCGTCAGCTCGTGGTCTCCGATCAGACGAATAGCCCTCCTTTCGATGGAATCCAGTAGCCGAAGAGTATGTTCGGGTGCAGAGCTCCAGACATGAGAGCAGTACTCTAGCGATGGTCGAATCTGGGCGTTTTGTATAGAGTCAAAAGTTGTTGAGATGTGTACAACTTTCTGGTTCGGAAGAGTACCCCAAGCTTCTGAGAAGCTATCTTGGCGATTGCCACAACGTGGTTATGCCAAGACATATTTCCTCCAAGATTGAAGCCCAGCAAATTAATAGATGAGGCCAGTGGGATTGCGTGTCCGGCCATGACTATTTTCGGTTCTGTAATGTTAACCTTTTCAGAGAAAACTGCTGCCTGGGTTTTTTAGCGTTAAATTCGACTTTGTTACTGGCACCTCAAGCCAAAATTTCTTCCAGGTCTTTGTTGAGGCGTGATACTTCATGCTGTCTGCGAAGATGTGCGTCGGCAGCCGATGTTTGCGCATTCAAAGAGAAAGATGAGATAAGTGTGCTATCGTCAGCAAAACTAAATATCGGATTTTTCGTTTACACTAGAAGGTCGTTAATGTAGAGTAAGAAGAGAGTGGGAGAGAATATGGACCCTTGAGGAACACCGGCATTGATGGTGAAGGTGTCTGAGAGAAATCCGTCAATCGCCACTTGCAGAGAGCGGTCCTTAAGAAAGCTAGACAACCATGCACATAATCGACTGGGCATACCATAGGATCGCAGTTTACTTAGAAGCCCCTCATGCCAAACACGATTGTAATAAGTAAGTAATAATTATATACTATTACTAAAAGACGGCGATATCTAGCATAGCTACTCATCTAACCGCCTGTTTAGGAAAAAAAATAAAATTAAAAATTTATTACATTTATGCTACGCTACAACAAGAGTAAAAAAAAAGTGAAATAAAAATAATATACATTCAAAAATAATTCCTAATACATTTCATATAAATAACTATAAATTTTGAGTTCACTTGCAGAAACAAGGAATCAATCCCCGGAAATGTTCTAACCCCGCGCCCCAACAATAAACGATCTGACCGCTCTCCCACAGCCCGCCATATTCGCGCGAGCCACAACCTCTCTGGGAATAAAATACTATACGTCAAAAGCAGTGGCGTACTGTATTTTCTACTATCAAATTAAATTTCGTACATAGGACGTCTAATAATTTATACTTGCAAAGTGAAAAATTAGAAAATAACCAAACAGGCATAAATAAGAAAATTTAAATCGGTTGTCCATGTAAGCAAAATATTATGAGTTTTGTTATTTTTTTGTCACTTGCGTTTTAAAGAAGTTATGCGTTTCGGTTATTTTCTAATTTGTCATCACATTGCAAATTTAATTTTATAAAAATAGTTTATGATATAAAAGTATAGTAAGTTTTGAAATAAAAGTATCGCTAAATGTACTTTACTCTTATATTTATTATTTTAGAACCCCTGTAATATTGTATTGGAAACTAATTAAAAACTAAGAAATCTAAATAAACTAAACATTTAATGAAAAAATATAACACAAAACACATGAACAGAAATAAATGGTAAAATGTCAAAAAACACATCAAGTTGAGCAAGAGGCATATCTTCATCTCTGTCATCAATACCTTCAATATTATATCGCCGTCCCGGCAAAACTGTTAATGGGTCAAAAAATTTTACAGGCAACTTTCAGTAAATCGGATTTTAAAAATAAATAATCTCAAAAACAACTGTTAATTTTTTAATAGGTTTCTTATAGTATCTAATTAGAGGAATTATATATGTCCGCGCAAAAGATCCATCCATCACAAAGATCTTGATCTATATCATCGATTTTTTAATAATTTACCGCCCGTCACATGGCTAATTTTACTCTTCTGGATCATATAACGCCAATATTTGAAACTGAGTTATTTTAATCAGTCACTATAACCATTTTCCTATTATTTATAACAGCCCTGTCTTATATTGGCTTAAAGTTTTGGAATGTTCCTTATAGAATGTTAAAATACTATGAAAATTTATAATTTTTTTTAAATCTACCTGATATGCAAACGAAACTTGTACAAAAATATTGTATATAGCTTCGGATAACAAACCGCCACATCAATTTATCTCTGGTAACATTTTCATGGGTGACCGGTGTTACTGGGACCGGCGATACAAAAATGCACAAATTCGTGGATAACAAATACAAGCTATTTCTTAAACTTTGTTAAACTGAAATGAGTATCTGTACTCAAGAGAATGACTTCGTGTAGTATTTTTCCCTTAATTAAGACTACTAGGTCTGAGTTAACCCTGTGACCGGCGATACAACATACGCCTGGTAAAAAGTAGGCAATGTTCTAGTTTATACCTGAATAAACATAATAAGGAACTTACCTAAACAGGAGCACGCTTTACACAAATTCAAACACATACCGTCATATTTGTATAACTATTATTTATAAGCACTTTCTGCCGTGACCGGCGATACATGCAGCTGCGGGGACGGAACTTCTAGTTAGCGTTAGAAAAACTAAACTGTTGATCTTTGAACATTATTTTTTCAATACAAATTGTAGTAGGAGTATAAATTATTTATATATAAAAGTAACTTTAGTAAAATGACGTGAAATATAGAAGGGTAAAGTAAGAAATTATTGACTGGCGACACGTGACCGGCTCTACATTTTAAAATTCAAATTTGAATGCTGCAGCAGTAATCTAAAAAAGATGCAGGAAGTAACATGTATTTCGCAAATTATAATCGTTTCTACAGACAAATATTTTATTTTAGTAAGTAACTTATATTTTCAGCCTCAACTTGATGAAATCCATAATAAAACTATTAAAGAAAACACTATTTGATGTTTTTGATTTTCACTATATTTTATCAACATGATACGTGTTTCACCGCCACAGCGGCTTCATCAGGTAAGTTCCTTATTATGTTTATTCAGGTATAAACTAGAACATTGCCCACTTTTTACCAGGCGTATGTTTTTATGTTGTATCGCCGGTCACAGGGTTAACTCATACCTAGTAGTCTTTATTAAGGGAAAAATACTACACGAAGTCATTCTCTTGAGTACAGATACTCATTTCAGTCTAACAAAGTTTAAGAAATAGCTTGTATTAGCTGTTATCCCCGAATTTTTGTATCGCCGGTCCCAGTAACACCGGTCACCCATGAAAATGTTACCAGAGATAAATTGATGTGGCGGTTTGTTATCCGAAGCAATATACAATATTTATGTACAAGTTTCGTTTGCACCTCAGGTAGATTAAAAAAAAATGATTAATTTTCTTAGTATTTTAACATTCTATAAGGAACATTCCAAAACTTTAAGCCAATATAAGACAGGGCTGTTATAAATAATAGGAAAATGGTTATAGTGACTGATTAAAATAACTCAGTTTCAAATATTGGCGTTATATGATCCAGAAGAGTAAAATTAGCCATGTGACGGGCGGTAAATTATTAAAAAATCGACGCAATAGACCAAGATCTTTGTGACGATGATCTTTTGCACGGACATATTTCCTCTAATTAGATACTATAAGAAACCTATTAAAAAATTAACAGTTGTTTTTGAAATTATTTATTTTTAAAATCCGATTTACTGAAAGTATATATAATATATATATATAATTTTATTTTAGTAAGATATAACCTAAGGACTGAAAGTTGCCTGTAAAAAAAATGTTGACCCTATTACCTTATAAAACCTACGACAAGGATCAAATTTCAAAAGTAATTTCAGTACATTTATTTTTAATCAGTACTCGTACAACAGGTAGTTACAATTTCTGCCTCACCTATGTTATACTTAAAAAGTCTCATAGAATATTTTTTATATGGCTTTATGAAATTATTAGGGATAACAATAAATAAATCATGCTGTTTCCGGATATGTTGTAGATCACTGATAGATTCATTCTAGGAACGCCGTCGATTCTTGTACCTAGCCTTAGGACTTTGTCCTAGCTGGCATTGCTTCTTGTATAACTATCACCGCGACTACCTACTGGATTTTATAATGCTGGTTTACCAGTTTTTATATTCCCCTTGTTCCCGGGTATGCTGTGCTTGTGTAGCAATTCAAGTTGCTTAACTATGGAACGAAAATTTGGGCGAGTAGCTTGTACATCCTGAATATGCTTTGTTGCCTCCATTGTGTCTGTAGAAATCGACTTTTTCCATTGCGTATTTGGTTGAGTAACTTGTACGTCATGGATATGCTTTGTCGCATCTGTTGTGACTCTAGAAGGTGACTTTTTCCCTTGGGTATTTGGATGGGTATCATGTACATCCTGAATATGCTTTATCGCATCTGCTGTGACTGTAGAAGGTGATTTTTTCCATTGGGTATTTGGATGAGTAGCTTGTACGTCCTGAATATGCTTTATCGCATCTGCTGTGACTGTAGAAGGTGATTTTTTCCATTGGGTATTTGGATGAGTAGCTTGTACGTCCTGAATATGCTTTATCGCATCCGCTGTGACTGTAGAAGGTAATTTTTTCCATTGGGTATTTGGATGAGTAGCTTGTACGTCCTGAATATGCTTTATCGCATCCGCTGTGACTGTAGAAGGTGATTTTTTCCATTGGGTATTTGGATGAGTAGCTTGTACGTCCTGAATATGCTTTATCGCATCCGCTGTGACTATAGAAGGCGACTTTTTCCATTGCTTTACCTTATAATTAAAACAGCAGGTTATAATAGCAACTGTAGGGATAACTCCAAGGAAGATTGTGAATATGGCTATTTGCACCACTAGGAATCCTAAAAATGAAACAAAATTTATACATATTGTGACACAAAAGTTCGGCAACGGTCATTTTTCTCGTAAAGTTCTTCAAATTTGAGACGTATAGATAAAAAATGGTTTTGCATTCGTTGACCATATCTGGAACTTTGTCAGATCTGCCGCTTGTCAGGTATTGACTATGTTTGGGTTTTCTTATGTAACGCCATATTTTTTTTTTATTTTTTTCGGATTTCTTGATGAAAAAATATTATTTTGAACGCAGCAGTGTCGCATGAAAAGGTAACAAAATTTTTAAAAATGAAGTCTACCTGTGTTTACCTTACTAGAAGTCGCCAGTAAATTTTAAATAATGCATGTCAAAATGCCATTGTCGAGTTAAATTTGATATGCATTATTTAAAATTTACTGGTGACTTCTATTAGTAAGGTATACATGGTAGAGGCACACGTAACAAAATTTTATTACCTTCTCCTGGGATCCTGCTGCGTTCAAAACATACTTTTAATTGCTCAAGAAATCCAAAAAAACGGGATGGGGTTTGTTCGAAGAAAATCAAAATATATCGTCAATACCTGACAACGTCGCAGATATCACAAACGAATGGAAAACCATTTTTTACCCATACATCCTAAATTTGAAGCGCTTATTGATACAGGAGCTTACGAGAAAAACGTCCGTTGCCGAACTTTTGTGCCACACTGTATATTTGATTGATGATGCGTTTACTTAAAAAAAAAACAAAAATGTAAAAAAATAAACACTAGGTTTGAGATTTCCATTTGTCGCAACGATTTGACGGCCGCTGTCGATAACACAAGTCACTGAGTATTTGCATACTAAAGTCCTTAAACTATTGCAACAACGAATTAGCCTAACTAGGTAGTGGCTAAGAGCGCGCCCCATTAAATGCATTATTATGAATGTAAATATCATCATTGAGTTCGAAATAGTTTCGATTCATACACACTAACTAAGGCACAATACAAATAACAACAGGTAAGATATCTAACCGTTTCCCAGTAACGTTACTGATGACGGATTTTTAAATTGTTTATGCCGGGGTTCTCAAATTTTTTCACACACTTTTTAACCTTGACATTTTAGAATCGTTCGAGGTTTTTTTTTGCAAATTGTATACCTACATAAAATTAGTTGACATGTATTTCAGGATGTTGTTGAAAAAAATTGTTTTTTCGAAAATATCCACATACATTTTTGATAATTTGCTGGATTTTCTCCAATCTTCTTATGTTTGAAATTTAATATCTCCAGTTGTACTGATCGGATCAATGTCGGTCTTTTTTATTTTACACTTTGTTATGTTAGCTTTCAAAGTGTATTAAAAAAAATTGTCATTGTAAACAAATGCAAAATAATAGCAATTAATTGTTTAAATAGTTTTAACATACTCTTAACCCATCTTAAATTAACCTTGAGAAATGTCATTTTGTTCTTCACCCTCTTATCTAAAACCCATTTTACGAAAAAGTGATACCTCTTTTAGATCGGAAGTTTAATTAACTTAAATATTTTCGATTGCAAGACACAAGTGCGCGACTGCCTGAAGAGTGGCAGAACTACGCTTTCGAACGACGGAAAGTATGAACATGTTAATGATTCACGCTGCACCGAGTCCGATTATAGAGGCCTGGACCCGTCGCGCTGGTGCATTCCACGCGCACTGGTGACTTGCGATTGAAAATATTTAATATCTTACGAACTAAAAGAGATACCACTTTTGCGTAAAATGGGCTTTGTAGATAAGAGGATAAAAAACAAAATGGTATTTTTTAAGAAAGATAAAAAAATATTTTTTTTTTATGTATTTTCTTTATTACACTAACAGCACAGAAATGAAAACAACCAAAGTCTGAGGCTTACATAGAATATATGAATTGACATACAAGAATATATTATTATTACAGAAAAATACAAAAGGATCTTAAATTATTGCGAATATAAGTTTACTGTCCAGAGAGGAGAAAGCAGGAGCACATCGGGGCGCGCCATGGCGCCTCGGCGCACACTTTTGGAACCCTTAGCTTATGAAGGTGAACGTTGTTGTTAGCGTTTCTTATTCTCTTTTTAAAATATTAGAAGGTTTTTGGTAGTAGGCGAAATGAAAAAATATTATGGTATTTAGGTATATTAATTTCATAGAAATATAACAAGGGTTACATCTAAAATATCTAAAACCTCCACCTAAGCAACAACCGATATCACTTCGACAAAAGTTGCAATATTTTAACATTTTATTTATTACAAATTTAAGATTATTTATTAATTACATACCTTTTGCACTTCTATTCTTTGGTCCTGATGATATTCTCTACCACAGTTCTGCTTATCTTTCCTTGGTAAAGCAAAATAATAAGACAGGATAGCTTCTTATTCTTTCAGTACTCTCACTCTATTAGTAGGTGAATATCCAAGTAACGTTTGAGCATATTCGTGCGCAAGTTATATTGAAATTCTTTTTCCGGATTCACAAGCGAATCCATTCTAATAGTTGGAAAGTGAACGAACCTTATATTTCTATTTAAATGCTTTATCTGGTTACTTACATCACAGCCACACACAGCTCACCTCATATTATTAAAATTAAGGAATTTATTTTAGTTAGAGACACGGTGACAATAGGGGGCCCGTGAAGTGAAATATCAGTAATTTGGTTTTTCGTGGAGTTTAGGTCCCCCTCTCTCTACAACTTTTATATCTGATGAAATGGCGTAGAGCGTTGCTGAGAGGCGCTGTACCGCTTTAGATAGGAAATTCTCAATACATTCAAAATTATATCGAGCCATGTCTGAAAATTAATTTACAGCATCTGCGTGATCCCAAAGTCACGGGAAACACATTTTCTCACAAGTCAACCCTTGCATATAATTTTCCGAGCGTGTCAAAAAAAAATGGAAATTTAAAAGAAAAAAGAAAAAAAAGCAAATTTGAAGTTGAAACTTTTAGAATGGAACATTATATGTTAAAGATTATGTGAAAAAAATTTTGTCATTCCAGGACTCGCCATTTCATTATTGAAATTTTTTTTTAATCTCGGAGGAAATTCGGAAAACGATCGTGACATGTCAGAAAATTGTCACACTACATTCCTTGACACCCAAATATTGTGAAAAAGAGAAATTTCAGAAGAATCGCACCTAGCTTGGCGGAATTCTGACAATATTACGCAGAGATACCGAAAGGCAGGTATCGTTCAGTTCTATGACGGGAAAAATGATAACTGGTGATTAAGACAAGCAAGACATGACTTATCAAAGTTTTTTCGTCCTCTGAATCGATGGGATGGGTTTCAAACCCCCTCCCCCATACCGTGTTATTGTCAAATTTTAGAAAATATTACAATTCTAAAGTTGTTTCGCGCACGGGAAGCAATTGGCGGACTTTTCAATAAACTACCGCACTTTCGCAATAATATTTTTATCAGAAAATTGTTTACGAGTCATCTCCATGTGAATACAAATCGATTAAGCCCACTTGGACCCATATCACTTGAGACTTTATAATGTTTCCATTAATTTTATTTTGACACGCTCGGAAAAGTATATGCAAGGGTTGACTTGTAAGAAAATGAGTTTCCCGTGACTTTAGGGTCACGCAGATGCTGTAATAGTAGTTTGTACAACGAGAGTGGATATGATGTCCATATCGCACGACGCCAAAGGCGGAGTGCTCAATCGTTAGAGGGCGATATGGACATTCCACTCGAGTCGTACAGTATACTTTTTCTACGACCAATTAAAGCAACTTTACACTGGTAACATTTTAAAAATATTTTATTTAAATAGGTACAAATAATTTTTACAATACTTAAATAAAGATATTGATTAAGATTTATTTTAATTTACATACAGTGTCACCATTAAAGTCCGCACCATATGGAACTTTTTTTTATTAATGAGGTTAGTTAAAATTAAATTTCGGCAATCGTTTTTGCTTCAAATTAGACTAAAAATTATATAATCAAATGTCACCATCTGTCATTCGGTATCTGTCAAAAATTACATTCTAATCAAAAAATGCTGAAAAATGGCATTGTTTTACCGAATTTCAAAAAATTTTATTAGAAAAAGTTGTTTCTAGTACAATTCTTGGCCTAAATACAAAGTTTCAGTTTTCTAGCTCAAAGTTGATTTTTTGCCATTTTTTCTAATTAACTTTTTTTTTATTTAATGTAAGTTCGCTTAATGGATATTAAACTATTTGCTTATACCATACTCAATATTTTATTTAGTTTGTATGAGCTTTTTTTTACTAGAATGCCATTTTTTTTCGAAATTTAAAATTAGAGGCAAAAAAATTTGACACAGGTGGTGCAAAGTTATCCTAATTTAAAAATTTTAACAGATAGACGTCAGATGTTTCGTTTTTCAAATGACAAATACATCTAAATATTTGATAAAAATTTTATTTTATACTTAAAACTATCATTATTATTAAAAGGAACAAAAAGGAACTTTAATCATTTTAAATAGGTAACACAAAAGCAATTTAAATTTCACATTTCAGTGTGACGTCCTTCTCGCTCTATACAAACACCCGTCCGTCTATAAACGTCTTTGACAGCATTTTGTAAAAAGCTTGGTCTTATATCGGCACAACACTGTCCTATCGTTTGTTCCAAATGCTCGATATTTCTAAACGGTCGATTCTTATAAACTTTCTGCTTAAGATAACCCCACAGAAAAAAGTCTAGTGGGGTTATGTCAGGCGACCTGGGTGGCCAGTGACATTCTCTATCACGCCCTATAACTCTGTTTTGAAATAATTGGTTTATGCGTTCTTTCACTGCTACAGTTTGATGTATGGGTGCACCATCATGCTGATACCATAAGTTATGTCTATGGTGTAAAGGCATGTTATCCAAAACTTCGGTAATCGAAGAAAATTCAGGTACCTTTCACCGAAAATATTCACATTTATGACATTTCTTTTATTTATTCGGCACTCTAATTCGTTTTTTTCCATAGCCTACTTATAAAATTCAAAATTGCCTTGATATTTTATTGTGGATAAAAAGAAAATGTGTCTAAATTTTGAACTAATCTGATATCTGGGAATATTATTATAAGTTTTTTAAACTTCTTAGGTGTATGTACTATCAAAAAAATGGAATATCTGACGTCTATCTGTTAAAATTTTTAAATTAGGATAACTTTGCACCACCTGTGTCAAATTTTTTTGCCTCTAATTTTAAATTTCGAAAAAAAATGGCATTCTAGTAAAAAAAAGCTCATACAAACTAAATAAAATATTGAGTATGGTATAAGCAAATAGTTTAATATCCATTAAGCGAACTTACATTAAATAAAAAAAAAGTTAATTAGAAAAAATGGCAAAAAAATCAACTTTGAGCTAGAAAACTGAAACTTTGTATTTAGGCCAAGAATTGTACTAGAAACAACTTTTTCTAATAAAATTTTTTGAAATTCGGTAAAACAATGCCATTTTTCAGCATTTTTTGATTAGAATGTAATTTTTGACAGATACCGAATGACAGATGGTGACATTTGATTATATAATTTTTAGTCTAATTTGAAGCAAAAACGATTGCCGAAATTTAATTTTAACTAACCTCATTAATAAAAAAAAGTTCCATATGGTGCGGACTTTAATGGTGACACTGTATATATTAAACTATTATAACTAAATTATATAATAAAAAGATTACTACCTACTTATTTTCTACAGCAAATGTACAATTGTTTAATGTACAGTTATTATATGCAATAGTTTCTTTTTTTGAATGTGCAACATTGTTTTCTGTAACACTATTAAATGTTGAGGTAGATGGTAAAATATTTATGCTATTCCCCACTTGCGTATTATTGTGCACTGATCTTACAATAGCATTACCAATCTCCTTTTTTTTGCTTAAAGAATTTTCAATGTAGGTTTCCATCACTGGAGTTGATTTCCAGCCACCGTAGTTCTTAACGGTTAAGGTGTTACCACCTGCATCGGCCATTATAGTGGCCCCCGAGCGACGGAAACAGTGCCCTGTATAAAGTTCTGAGTTGGGTAATTTTAAAAATTCAGCAATTATTTTCGGCTGATTACCAATTTTGTTGATGCCGACTACTTGTGTAGAGCATTTACCCTTTTCGTAATTCAAAAAAAAATGCTCTGTGTTTGGTGGTCTAAGCAGCATGTATTTTATAGAAACCTCGTAAAACATGCCCGGGATTACAAATAAACGATCTATTCTTGTTTTTGTATCGATTAATCTGACTTGAATTTCATTTCCCAAGTCTCGAATATGGTTGATTTTCAAATTTTTTAATTCTTGTCGACGGCACCCACCAGAAATTCCAAAAATCAATACCACCTAAAATTTAAATAATATATATTCAAAATAATTATATTATACCCATCAGTAGTAAATAGAAAAAATAACAAATTTAAAAAAAAAGTTATCTCCCGTCGGCATTTGAACCACGGACCCTGTTGCTAAAACCCCAGAGCCTATAACACTAACCCAACGGTGCTTTTCAAAAATGGCAATAGGTAGCGTATAAGAACCTATGTTTATTTAGATAGCCATGGTTTGCGCGTAAATGAGAGTTTCTAATTTATAATAAATAATAATAAAACTTACCTTTGGGAGTAGAAAAATTCATTTCCAGACATGGCTCGATATAATTTTGAATTTATTGAGAATTTCCTATCTAAAGCGGTACAGCGCCTCTCAGCAACCCTCTACGGCATTTCATCAGATATAAAAATTGTAGAGGGGGACCTAAACTCCACGAAAAACCAACTTACTGATATTCCACTTCACGGAACCCCTATTGTCACAAGTTCCTAAGCAAATACCACTAGAATCGATACACTTGTGAAATATCCGTTCAAAACATACGAGAACTGGTTGACGACTGCCGAAACAACTGGTCACTTGACGGCACTAAGTCACCCCTCCTTGCGCGGTATCTTACCTGTTGTTATGTTATTCGCAGGAGTGTGGCCCGAGCCCCTCCCGTCCCCAATCTAATAGTAAATATAAATAACATTCAATCTGTGGATTTTTCAAAACTTTCTTTGGTATTTTAGTTTCCCAACTCTCTTGTTCATTTTCTCTATAAAAAAATATTTTACTCTTGGGATTCGAGGCTGGTCCGCTGTCTTCCGATCCTCCTGGGCCGGGCTCATTACAAAATGGAGGTGCATATCCATTGTTACAATGACAGTGACCTGCATTGTTACACCAACCTTGGCCATTACAGCGCTTGGTACAAGTCGTCGCTTCGTTTTTTAATCCCGCAACATCTTTGCATCTTTGATTCACACACATCTAAAAATAAATAAAAAACTGCTCAAGCCAAAATTATGTTTGTTCGGTTTTTCTTAGTCATAAAAATTTCAAGAACAAACTCGATTATTAAAATCGCTCGAGTATCAAGTAGGTACTCGATTATTAAAATCATCGGTTTTTTCCAACACTAATAATAAACTTTACAGGTAAAGTACGTTTCACGAAATTTGGATACGACTTAATGATTTCCTGGGTCGGTCCCATTGTGTCGACAAGAGCTTGGCAATAAACAAGTGAAGTATGAAGGGACGGACTAAGGAAAACAAGTAATGATATTATTATATTAATGTAATCAAATGAAATAACATTTTTTTTAAATATTACTAGTCATATTTATTTACATTTATAATGTCATCGCTATCCTCATCAAAATTAATTATAATTGGATTAATTATACGATCCAGATTAATATACGAATTTTCTACAGTTATTACGTGACGGACTGAATTTATCCAACTACATACATATCATTAAAGCATTTTCGTATTAATTCTACAGCACTCTAGAACTTAAAGTCGGAGAAATATTTTCAGACCTAACCAGTGATTTTAACTGGTGCCACATATGCTCTATGGGGTTAAAAATGCAATAATAGGGTGGGAGCCGTAGCACTGTATGTCCAATTTCTTCTGCCAATGCGTCACAAACATATACTTTTTTTATACAAAATGTCTTTAAAACTTCTTAAAGATCACTTTTTTTATAACTTTCTTCAAAATATATATCATTCGCCGCCATGTAGTTCTGAATCTCCAATTTTGTATTATTTGAGCTTGGAGCTTTATGTAATTGGCGACTGTGATAGCTCGCATTGTCCATTACTATCACGCTATTCTGAGGAATGTTTGGTAAAAGACAATTCTTGAACCATTCCTCAAAAAGTTCGGCCGTTGTATCTTCATGGTAGTCCACACAAGAGTCTTTAATGTTTTTTGCAGAAAGCCACAAGGCATTTGGAACCCAAGCGTTTTGTGACCCAGCATGTAAAATGCTTATTCTTTTTCCTTTATTTGACGGAGCTTTTGTTTCATACTTATCGGAAGAATCAGACCAGCCTTTGGATGGTGTTTCATGCGTGTCAAACCAAGTCTCGTCGAGGTAAATTATAGAACGGGATTTCCTTACAGAAGTTATATACCCATGACGCCATTTTTGTAAACGGTGGGATTCCATGAGTACTTTTGTCAATTTTGCGGTATCTGAATCCCAATTCCGACAAAACTCTCCAAAGGCTAGTGCGGCTACAACTTATTTGGGTTTCATCATTGCTTCAGAGAATCTAATGTAGGTACGCGTTGCTCTTCGTACATGGTGTAGATTTTTCGCCTTATCAAGTCCTTGTCGCTTTCATCGAAACATTTGGTGAAACCGGCATCTTTACGCTTCTTTCTAGATTTAATGGGATTTGACGCGGTTATTTTCACTGTAGTCAGAGGTATCTTAGTCAAATCAGACGTTTCAGTCGCAGCAGCACTAGCATAAAGTCCTCTGTTGAGTAAAGAAGTATATACTCTTTTTACAATTTCCCTAGCATCGAGAGATAAATGCATTTTCTTCACTGCAACACTAGAAGAAGCACCATCAATGTTTTTCCATGGATGCCACATACTGTTTTTTTTATACGTTTCGTAAAATAATATCGACAATACAACTAAACTCGTCCAGCAAGAAATAAAAACTAACAAATTTTACCACAAAAAGATATTTAAATATAAATTAAGCAACCTAACCTACCTGATGTGCCTATATTTAATTATAATTATTACAATCCGGTCCTTTCCCCATAATAATAACAAACGGTCATAAATAATGGGATCGCCCCAGGTACTTTTACTGCAGTCATTAAGTTATATCCATTTTTCGTGGAACAATCTTTACTCATTACTTATGTTGCCTTTGTCTGAACTTATTTCTATTTTGGGGAAAGCGATAGAATAGAACAACACAAATGCAACAAAAGGCTAAACATTTTAATAATATACATTTTGTTATTATTCTTAAATAGTAAAAAATAAGACATCAATAACGGGTAAGAAATAAATAAATTGAAAATCTCAAAGGCAACGTGGTTATTTCTAAAAGTTTTAAATACACAAAAAATGTAAAATTAACTTAATATCTAATAAGTGGACCAGCATCCAGCAGGCTGGGCAAAAATTTGATTTCATGGATATCATGAAAAGTAGGTATCAATTTTTTTTAATCAAATTGTTATTTGTATTTATTTATATCTGTGTTTATGATTTTTAAACATAAAAATAAAAAAAGTGCACAATTCAATATAAAAATAAACAAGGAACAAATAAAAATGGTGAACTGCTATAAATATCTAGGACTAAAAATATAGATGCAGAGTTAAATTTTAAAAAACATATGGACCATGTCACCAAGAAATTGGCTTCTGCCTGTGGTGTTATAAGATAATGTGTGAATTATATACCAAACATAATGAAAATTACAGTTTATGAGGCTTTCTTCAGGTCACATCTACAATATATGTATGTTGTTTGGACATTTTCAAACAATGCAATAATACGAAAACTCCAACGATATCAAAATAGAGTTCTTAAATGTTTACATAGACTACTGAGACTATATCCAACCAAACAAATATATAAAAACTATAAACTGTTTTATGTTAGTGACATAATAAAGCAAGAAGAATGTAAACTGGTTCATAAAATCCTTAAAAAGCAAATAAAAACTAACATAAGTCCGATAAGAAACAGTGATCTGCATCAACACAACACGAGAGCCCGTGACAACTTATATGTGCCGAGATCAAGAACAAACATCCATCAAAACAAAATTACAATAAAGATGCTGAAGTCATATAACTCGCTTCCAGTAAACATAAAGACTACTACAAACGCTAAAGTCTTTGCAAAAAAAATAGAACAAATACTTATACAACAAAGTTCAGTGCAGTTTTAGGATTGAAGACTGGATGCTTTATGACAAATTATATATTGTTCGCTTTTCCTTGCTGCGAAGGTGAACGATGGTTCTGTATGGGTGTAGAATAGTTAATTAGTTTTCATCTCAGAGCATAATAATAATAATATTATATTACAATTATTGTAATATTATTATATAATATATTTATTATTAGGACTTGTTACCAGTCATAAGACATTATGTACTGTTTTTAGTTCAAAAATAGTGTTTTCAAAAAAAAAATAAAATAACTCGGCCAGATATCGAATTACGGTTTGCTCCAAAATGTAACAATTTTTGTCCGCTTTAAGCATAGTAATACAGCATTGAATTAAAAGAAGAATTTTATTAAGAAAATCTAAAAACAGAATCATGGGTAAACGTAAACAGCACCCTCTAGAAGACGCAGTGTGAACTAGCAATCACTACCACAGTCCGATATCCAATAAGTGTAAAATTATCTTTTTTTTACATGTGCGCCGAAAGTGCCTCTTTTCATGCATGTTCACTTCACCGAAAGTGGCGTTTTCCAAGAGAGCGGGCGGGAAAGTATCGAAGCGGGCGGGAAAGATTTTTCCCGCCCGCTTCGAGTCACCATGTGCTCATAAATAAATAAAACCAGAATTGTCGGTACGGGATTTGAACCCGGGACCCTGAGATCGGCAGGCGGACACTCTACCCACCGAGCCATACTACAAGCGATAATAAATAGCGGATTATATATAACTTAAATTGACAGTTAATTTTTCAAAGATGTTTTAGAAAAATGTCTGAAGAATTTCTTTATTTATATGGCCTCAAAGACTCGGGCACTTGTAAAAAAACAAGAAAAAAAACAGAGGTTTGACGGGATTGGAACCCGGGACCCCCAGATCACAACGCGAACGCTATACCATTAGGCCACCGAGCCTATATGTCAAAAATAATAAATAGATATTTACATTCTTCATGCGCGAGTGTTTTCATGTCATCTTGACAGGACTGGAAAACTGTCTGAAGAATTTCTTTATTTATTTGGCATCAAAGCTTCGGAGCACTTGTAAAAAAAAATACGGTACATATCTCGGGCCGTCGGAGGCTTTTCCGGACTCGTGCGGTGGCCTCCCTCACCTTCGGCTCGGTCGGCCATCTCCGCATCTCGTCCGTAAAAGCCTCTTTTCGGCCCTTGATACGTAATGTACTATTACAACGTAACTAAGTTGATTAGAATTGGATAAAGTGTATGAAAAATACAGCAATTTTAAAAATATTTTTTTAACGCTTCAAACGAGGAAACCACCCTTATCATGAACTATACGAAAAAATTCTTACGAACAAACTATCGCAAAAATGAATTATCTTTTCATATTCCCTATTAAATGACAACTTTAACAACGGTTAGTCGAAGAAAGTTGATTTTTTAGATTAGTTGTGTCCCTTATCGATCATTTTGGAAACGAGAAAATATTTTATATTAATTTTTCTTGGTCCATTTAGTCATTGAAGATTTTTCTCCAAAGACATAAGGTTTATCGCTTCCATAATATTGACCCCCCCCCCCCCCCCCCAGATCGAGGTCCTGGATCCGCCTTTGCTGCCATTGCTGAATGAATACACTAATATCATACACCCTGTAAATATCTCTTATAAGACCACCCTCCCTTACGTACCTTCCCTTTTCCGCATTTAGCACCATTAGGGGTAAGTCCTGGGTCCATTTTATCGGCTCCCAAATCAATACCAGCAGAATAGCAATGAGTTAGTGAATTCTGAACAATTTCATAATCTAGACGAGAATAGTGTTGGTTGCCAAACTTCAATTTTTCGTTAAGATGCTGGCAGTAAAGCCTACCGCATAATAAATTGCTAAAAAAAAATATACAACATACTTTGCCTAGTGCTTTAACGCGATTTTCAAGTGCAAAAACAATCAAATTTAATTAATTATATCTCGAGAAGGGGCGGAGTTGGGGCATCATTTTTTCGCGAATTAACGGGTGATACCGAGTATTTTGATGGGCCGGAGGCTGGGGTTGGTGGGGCAATTAGGAGGGGAGTACGGGGGATTGGAAATTTTACATAAATGCTAATAAGTAGTTTATTAATCGAGCTACGGGGATCAGGCCGGATTCAATTTGTTCATTTTTTTATCAGCTACGAGGTGGGATTGGCGAAAAAAATTTATTTTTCCAATTGCGCGCCGGGCGCGGCATACAAGAAATGGCCATCTCCCAAAGTACTATAGATATTATGTTCAATTTTGGTATGTGTTAATAGGATATAGAACCTCAATTGTATTAAAAAAAGTTATTCAATTGTTCCACCAGTGGCGTCGCTGCAAACATGTCCTTTGATATTTTTTACAAAAAAGATGGTACGCCACTGATATTTTTCCATTTGGATTTTTTCTGATTGTCCTGTTCAATTCTCCTTGAAAACGGTCTCTTGAGTTTTTCTCGTCAGACGCACCGTCATTGATTAAAACCACTAAATTCATATTGAAACTCATTATTTTTAACATTGATAAAATAATTAATGATAATTTTTTTTTATAAAAATTGTTGGAGCGGGCAATTCGATGCGAAGACGGGTGGAAACATGCCACACATTTTTATTTTCGCAAATGAAATGCGTCTGACGAGAAAAACTCAAGAGACCGTTTTCATGGAGAATTGAACAGGCCAATCAGAAAAAATATCCACATGGAAAAATATCAGTGGCGTACCATCTTTTAAATATCAAAGGACATGTTTGCAGCGACGCCACTGTTGGAACAATTGAATAACATTTCTTACTAAAATTTGAGGTTCTATATCCTATTAACACATACCAAAATTAAATATAATATTTAAAGTATTTTCGAAGATCGCCATTTTTTGTATGCCCAGGCCGCATTTGGGAAAATAAAAATTTTTCGCCAATCCCACCTCGTAGCTGATAAAACAATTAACAAATTGAATCGGCCTGATCCCCGTAGCGCGATTAATAAACTACTTATTAGCATTCATATAAAAAAATTTCCAGTCCCCCTTACTCCCCTCCTAATTGCCCCTCCAACCTCAGCCTCCGGCCCATCAAAGTACTCGGTATCACCCATTAATTCGCGAAAAAATGATGCCCCAACTCCGCCCCTTCTCGAGATATAATTAATTAAATTTGATTGTTTTTGCAGTTGAAAATCGCGTTAATTCGCGAACTCATTGAGATATCGGGATCGGGTTTGTTCGAGCTTACGCGCTCTGTCAAGCTCTTCAATTTTGCTTCTCACATTTTTTTTGTAGCATCAAAACCGGCCGAGTTATTCTCAATTTTCAATTTCCCGTTGTAGGATAGATTTACGGGGCGTGTCCCCCCCCCCCCCCCCCCCCATTCGGCGCCCTGAACGAATCATTTCAGAATGTCGAGGGGATCCTACTGTATCGATTGGGAAAAAAAATTACTCGATTTAGTCAAGGGATTTTCGAATACCGGAACGACTCCACTATTAGGAATTATGATGTTTTTTACTTTTTCAAAGACTTTTGTAATAAGGTATTATATAGTTTACAAAGGACCCTATTATTGTTCTTGAGGTTTTTTCGTCGCCGGATTTAATGATTGGCACAACGAAAGCTTTTCCCAATTATCGGAAAAACAACCATTAGGGAAAGCGGGCTAGTGGCGCACCGCACCCCCATCCCTCTTATCTACGCCCCTGTATACGTGAGTAGAGTTACTTACGCCAATTCACACTTTAAATACGTCCGACTGGTTCTATTGTAACCACAGTTTCCATACTGATCTCCCTTAGTGTTCTTGTTATAACATTGATGGTTGCTTGCCTTTCCTGTTTCTCCCCAGAGCAACTTACATTGGTCAGTTCTAAAAAATGAATTTATGTTAGCTATGTGTTAGTCGAACATTGGATCATCAACTAATGTCAATGGAACAGTAGTGGCGCATTCAGTCCAAGGGATCTGGACTATGAGTTCATTTACCTCTCTTCTTAAAAAAATAAAAAAGAAATAAAAAACACAAACAAGATTAATTTAATTTACGAAATCAAATAGTAAATTCTGGACAAATTGTAGGCGTGGCACTGACATTTTTTCACATTTTTCCGCATAACAGCTTACCCTTCCCTCCCCTTCACCCGAACAAATTCCTGAGTACGCTACTGCCGAACGGGATCGTTTCCTTGGGTGAACCCCCACGCAGTGGCGGCTCGTGACCTATGATAGAGGGGGTTCACAAGTATGGTGAAATTTTTCTAGGCGTTTTAAATGTAGGAAGAAAAAATGAAATAAGAAAATGAGTTAGGTAGAAAATATTTTTATTTATTTTTTAACTTTACACAAGGAAATACAACTTTTGGAACATAAGAAAGGTTTTCTTAGTGTGTATAGCTGTCGGATCTTAACGTCGTCGCATGTAACCCTCGTAACAATATTTATACAGTCCGTTGTCTAAGTACAGTCCACTACTAATACTACTAAAGCCATCTACGAGCTATCAAGAAAACCGAATGATGTCCAATACTACTACCGCCATCTACGAGTTATCAAGAAAACCGAATGATGTCTAATACCACTACGCCAACTACGGCTACGTCATTAGGCGCAACCAAGACGAGAACAATAGTTAACTGTTTTATGACGAGAACGAATCGAGCCACGAGACTGACAAGTTGGCATTCTTCATATTTTCAGTGTTTTTTAGTTTAAATCCTTAAATAAAATGGTTTAAAATCATATCAGTATCATTTATCGAAATACACAACATTTATCGACCCTACATAATACCTAGTGCTTAAACGTAAAGTCCATTCTTCGGTTCTTAATTGTAGAAAATTGATCAATGACAGCCTCATTAAGTTTGGAATACCCTCTATAAATTTTTTTTCATATATTTCATTTTTAAACTTTCTAATAAAGTCCCTAGATTTACCCTTTGTGGTCTGCGTTAAATTAATTTCGGGTTTAGGTGTTCCCGCATTCTTCACTTCAATTTTTTGCTCGAAACTGAAAGAGCTAAAGTTGTTTCTTAGATAGTCCACCGTCAACTATTCATTTTAACTTAATAAATATATAATATTAAAATATTAAAACATACACGCTCGAATTTCTAACAGATGCACAAACAGACAACAACGCGGTGCACACAAATACTGTGCGACTTTTCCATGTTAAATCGCCATAGCCCCGCTATCCCCCGCTGCCACCCGCCACGTGTTACTACAGAGAAACTGCACTACTTAATAGCACGTGCGAGCAAGTCTCGTCATAATCGTCATTCATCTGGACCGAGGCACGGTTGCCGGATCTATACAGTTTGGTTTGACGGGATGATAAAATATTAGGGAGGGTCGGACTTTTTTTAGTTTGACGGTACGATAAAATATTAGGAAGGGTCGGACTTTATACGATAAATAGTATTCAATGAATATTAATTAATATTTTTTATTCGTTTTGTTTTGGGGGTGCAGCGGCTAACGTGTTTGGGTTTCTCTCTCCTCTATAACTCGCTGATTAAATATTCCATATCGGGTAAAGCCAAGCTTCATGTATAGGGCATTTTCCTGTGCTTCTCCATAGCACAAGACCATGTCCGTTAGTTCGATTGAAGTTCTTGGCATTTTGAGTTTGAATAGCAAATTTATAATATTAGAAAATAATTTATATCTCTTTATCGCAATTTGCACATTTAGGAAAATACCAGAACTATTGCGCTGTTGCCAGTTTTGAAACTGGAACATCGAAATTTTTCGCGCCAAAACATTAAATTGAAAATTCGATTAAAAAATATGAATTTTGTCTTAAAGCATGACTGAAAATTATACGGAGAAGTAATATTCAAAAGCAAATGACATAATTTATGAATATAATCTTATAAAACAGCATCTTATAAAAAAGACGCCAGCAGGTGGCAACATTGTAGTGTTGTTGTGTAGTGATGCCATACAGAAAAAAAGAAGAAGAACGAAAATGTCAAATCAAACTGAGTAAATCAAACGGTCTGAACGGGTTTGTTTGTTTACTAATTATTTAGAGAAAATTGAGTTTAAAGTTTTGTTTGGCACTGTCATCAGTACATATTACCTTCATCAACTTGTATATCTGTTATTTACCATTAGAACAATATTGAAAGTAGTTGTAAAAAATGTTATGTTCATAAATCCTTCATCCATGCAAAAAACTTAGATGGGAGCGTTTTCTAACCAGCAAAAGTGTTCTGTGTGCGTTAATTAATGGGCATTTATGTGTTGTTTTAAATAATACCGAAAAGGTAACAGAGCTTAAATAAAAATTTAGAAATGTACCTTGAAAAATAAACATCTTCTGACAACCGGTTATTGACCTTCTAAAGAGTTTAACACACGTTTAACGACAACATTGCACAAATTTCAGTGACGTTTTTGGCCATAACCTATCTCAATATTGCTTTTTTTACATATGACTAAAGTTTATTTACGTTTGGTCAGTAGTAACAGGTATGTTTATTTGGTTTTACATAAGGTGTTATAATTCGGTTATTAATTGAAAGCGCCATTTTTTGTTTTTTTTCAATTTCTTTTCATCTCAGGAATTGCCGGTTTAAATATAATACATCATTTCCATAACACCCTGTATAGGGTGTTGAAAAAAGGTCGGTACCCCGGAATAACTCCGGTGTATCGCATTGCAGCGAAAAATGTCTAGGGAAAAAGTTGTTTGGTTTTGAAGGAGGAATAGTTTGCAATTTAAACCACCCCCCCCCCCCCCCCACCCCCTCAACCCCTAGGCGCGGGTGGGGGTAAGTTAAAAAATGCCCGTGGAAAAAGTTGTTTGTATATACAGGGTGTCCGGGAACATGTGGGAAATCTCCCGGATATGAAGAAAACACGTAAAAAGAATACTATAGGTTCATATAAACTTCTTTCGTATCGGCTTCCTCTTCGGAGATATGGGCTCCCAAAGAGCACCAATGGAATCAAGTTTTTTACACATAATTATTGAACCACCTGGTATATTTCAATTATTTTTTAATATGATGTATACCAGGTAAGACCCGTCAAATTACTACCCAAGAAACTGTTGTGAATTACTCACAGCTGCAGGGACGGACTAGCTGTAACACTCATGGGCCCATTTATTTTTTTACGCCCTGTATGATGAGAACTTTGGACAATGTTTTTTACATACCTTTAACTATTGGCTAAAAATTAAGTACTCTTCATTCATGTCGCTAATCCTAACCGTTTTCGAGGAAACGTCATTTTATTGACACTGGGTTCCCTAACTTCTCACGGATTAAATATGAAAATGCGGAATTTTGAGGTTCAACATTTCATAGGAACAAAGATGTATCTCTTACAGAGATACGCCAAATACATGACGTAATTAAAATGTCGTTTTCTTGAAAGCGGTTAGATGTTCAAAAAACCCTCGACACGTCATTAAACCACAATGTGTCATACATCGTTGCATTCGGGAGAGAATAGCTCTCAAATTCCAATATCAGGAAAACAGGGCCGTATTTAAAAAAAGAAAGTTGGCCCTTCGAAGACGACTTGTGGGATTCCAAAACAATTAACGCTGTTAGATAGAGCGGAAAAAGTGGCAATGCAAAAGTGCAATTTACTTTAGAATTCGATGTCAAAAAAAAACCCAGGAAACAATAAAACGATTTTTCAGAATTTCTGCTTTTCCCGATATCTCCGGAACTACTCAGAATTTTAAAACTTTCTAAACGGCATATTATTAGGCACGTAAATGTGCAACTTTACCTCCATTTAACCGACTTCGTATCTCTTACGGTTTCCGAGATCCCTGTACTGGCCCTCCTTATCTTGGATACATTATATAGGGTTTCGTTTTTTTTACCGAAAACTCTAAAAATAATATTACGAAACTTGCCTACTTCCACATAATCCATGATGACAAAACGACACTCCATTATCACACCCCTCGACGTCTTGTTTATAAAAGTCGCTCGGACAATATTCCGACTCTCCTGTACAATATTCAGGTAAATCACATTCAAGTAACTCTGCAGGCCGACACAGCGTACCAGCACTTTTAAGGTTACATGTCTAAAAAATAAGAAGTATTTATAATATAGAGTTTCATAATCAAAGAAAGTTGGCTTTAATACGGAGGGTTCTTCGAGGGGGAATCATCGATTTAAACATGATAACACATTCCCAAGGGGGCAAGTTTGGAGGGGAGGGGGATCCGCGCTTGCAAGGAAGAAAAATATTGTAAATACTTACAGTTAAATCACAACACTCTCCAGTGCCGCAACTAGCAGTGGCGTACATCATACATGTTGAGGCGTTACAGCATGCGTTATTACAATGCTCGGGCAGTCCACAATCGCATTCCTCTCCAGATTCTACGAATCCATTACCACACATAGGGCTGTAAAAAAAATATCGAATGATCGCTTTAATAATCTTCAATATTTTCCTTATTTGGTTGCTATTGCAACAACCAACTGGCAGTATAATTTTCTTCGGTCTTTAATATTTAAAGTCATAGCGACAGTTGTAATAAGATTAAAGTAAGAATAAGAACTAGGGGCGGGGGCGGGGATGGGAAACGGTCATGGTATAACTAACTATAGGTATGATTGCACGTCGATGAGGGCGTGGCTTGTGACGTCATCTGGCGAGCAAGTTTTAAATCTCTTATGGAGGTTTACATTGCTGACATCGTTTTTAACTCTTTTTTGAATGTATTAAAAGCTTTTATGCATGTAATGGTATATGAAATGAAAGAATAATATATGACGAGTATTTACGTATATTAATTTCATAAAAATATAACCCACAAATACCACTAAAAAAAGAAAAGATATCAGACAAATTTCTCGCGCCATTTGAGCCGGCGACGATAGCCGAAACAGTGTTGCCAGACTTTTACAATTGTAATAGATCCATTACTATTTTAACATTCTTGTTGTGGGGCTCCCCATATGAAATTTATGTTCAATCTGGACTTGACCTCCATATCATAGGAAAGTAACGACCTTTTTTCTCTGATCCCGTTTTTTACTATTCCTATTAGGTTTCGAACCGGCAACCTATTTCTTTCGATCACGGATTTCCGGCAACACTGCTGCATGGTTGCCGTAGTTTTCGGTGGACATTTTGTAAGTTTACCAGAACGTTTTCTTCTTTAGTCTTTCTTGTATTTTTATTAAAAAAAATATCTGAATTTTCATAAAATGAGGTGCGCTGTGTGATATGGATAACCAGGCAAAGAAATTTAATAGAAATATAAGGTTTTTCCGCTTTCCTAAAAATAAAAACAAAAAATTAAAATGGATACAGTTGTGTAAGCGCAAAGATAAATTCAATGTAACTTCCGCACGAATATGCTCAACCCATTTCAATAAAGATGATTATCTCCGGAATTTAAAGGACGAACTACTTGGATATTCAACTAAAAGATCTGCAGTGCGAGTACTGAAAGAAGAAAGTATCCCTACTAATAATTTGCCTTTGGCAAGGAAAGTTAAACAGAACCTTGATAGAAAATATCTCCAGGAACAAAGAAGAAAAAGTCAACTCGTGGAAGGCTTTGTTAAAGGGTATGTAATTAATAAATAAATAATCTTCAATTTGTAATAAATAAATATTAAAACTTTACAACATTAGTTTCTGAAACTTTTGTAGAACTGGTATTTATTCTGATGTCGGCTGCAGTGGTAATAAAGATGTAGGTGGATTATCAGGTGATGGTCTTGAAGAGTGTAACGATTATGCGAATGTGACAGAAATTAGTGTGTGCAGCCGAAGTATTGGGTAAATAGTTTTTATTATTAACAGGTATAATGTTGTAGCCAGGGTTTGGAGACGGGAGGGGCGCTTATATATTTGTAAATACCTAAATACCATGATATTATTCTTTCATTTCACATACCACTAAATGCGTAAAAACTTTTAATTAACAGTCAGAGTAAAAATATTACGAAAAAAAGGTCGTTACTTTCCAATTAGAGGGGGGCCACCTCCAGATTGAACATAAATTTCATATGGGGAGCCCCACAAGAAGAATGTTAAAATAGTAATGGATCTATTACAATTGTAAAAGTCTGGCAACACTGTTTCAAAACCAGCAGTGGTGGTCGGCGAGCAGCTTTCGGCATGCTTCGGCTATCGTCGCCGGCTCAAATGGCGCGAAAAATTTGTCTGATATCTCTTCTTTTTTTAGTGGTATTTGTGTGTTATATTTCTATGAAATTAATATACGTAAATACTCGTCATATATTATTCTTTCATTTCATATACCATTATATGCATAAAACCTTTTAATACATTCAAAAAAGAGTTAAAAACGATGACAGCAATGTAAACCTCCATAAGAGATTTATAACTTGCTCGCCAGATGACGTCACTGCGCACAGCAGACGATATTGGGACGGTTAGATATCTTACCTTTAGTTTATTGTATCATTGGAAACGGTAAACTGGTCCGACTCGATTTTGAAAAGCACGCGAACTCTTTATTTATCCAGCCACGGCGGTCCGTTTCGGTCCGAATATATCCGGCTCTTCGGGAAATCTCCCAAAATTACAGCCGGCCTATCCGCCCCTACTGTAGGGGGTTGCAAGGACTTCATGGTGGGATAATAAATTTCTATAGAGCCGCCCAGTCCCATTTAGATCTTTAATTTAGATTAAATGGAGCGAGAAGGGACGCGCCCGTCCATATGGGCAATGTCAATGTCGTCGTCAAGGCTTTAAATGCGCCAACGGTCGCAAGTAGGGTCACCGTGCGCTGACGAACGCGACATTTATGTTCAATCACGACGGCGCCGAAGGTGCATGGCGCGTCCCTGGTAGCGCTGTAATAAATGATTTAAAGGTTTTCCAAATGATATAGATCTTTCTAAAGATTTAAATCTCTAAAAACTTTATCTCAAAAAAGTTTTATTTATGTCAATCACACAACGAGAAAATCACCTGATGCATCGTCATCATACCTGATCCAGTTACATAACGCCAGTGGCGAATTTAGGAGGGGGAAGGGGGAGGGGGACTAAGAAAAGTCCGTTGTATGCAAATCGGCGATGGTGAATAATTTTTCGGACCGCGAATTTGTTTTCAGGTATGGCCATTTTTAAAACTATTTGGAACAGCACTTACACGGTCCATATTATTTTCGATAGTATTTTCTTCATGGGAATTTCTACGGCAATATATATATATATATATATATATACTGAAAACTATAACATAATATACCTGTCAAAGAGAAAGTCCGGCTTATTTCTCAAACAATAGTCCAGACCATGAGTAAAAGCAAAGAGTATGGTATCTAAGCTGCACGATGACCACTGGGTTGGAGGTACGCTGAAGATGCTGGGCGCCATTATACAGCGTTCACTTGGACATTCACATGCAGCTGTGTCGTGACGCATACCTACAGGAAAGTTCCTTTTGTAGTACGATTTTATGTATAGTTGACTTTTACTGTAAGAATTCAACTAACCTGATTAATCCCGATCGTGTCTAACCCACCTGCCTAAATCTATGGATAGCCAAACTCTAAGAGCAAAACTGGCAAATTTATTGCCTCGCGCATGTAAACAAAGCTGATCGTCAAATGTAATGCGCAATGTCGACTGATAGTCGATTTATATTAACCGGCGAACCGGATGCCCTTGATTACACGACAATATTTTGGCACATCAAAACCTTCTTTACTGGGTATTTTCTCTCATAAAAAGGCCTAAAGGCCATCACTAAAAAACTACTCTTAAAATTAATTTTGATACCTTTTCGGTTCTGGACGATCGTCGTTGGTTGACGTCGTTGGTTGGCAACCAAACTGGCACCAATACGACAGGGTTGCCTATACGAATGCGCCAACATTGTGCGTAAGACAACCTTCAAAAATATGACCAGTAAACCGTGCCCACCAACCCATTTTTTCAGCCATAAAATTTAACTGCGCATCCCATAAGTTGTATTCGTATCCATAGTTACAGGTCGGCGGTCTACCCCTTTGAACTTTTTTAACCCCAATAAATGGGTACAGGGTTGCTATATTAATTTATTTTTATTATGAATTAAATATACATTTTGAGACATAGTAAGTATAATAAAAATAAATATACAGTATGTCCACGGATGGGGTTTACAAGAGGACAAATGGACTAAAAATTGAAAGATACGAAAAAAAGTCACTCTTAATAAACGTTTTTGCTTATCTAGAAAATACGATTCATGATAAGAAACTTCAATTTTTTTTATACAGGGTGGTATAAAAAAAATTGAAGTTTCTTATGATGAATTGTATTTTCTAGATAAGCAAAAACGTTTATTAAGAGTGACTTTTTTTGTATCTTTCAATTTTTAGTCCATTTGTCCTCTTGTAAACCCCATCCGTGGCCATACTGTATATGATATACTATAATATAGATTTATTCATTTCCATAAACCAAAATTACCTTAAAATTAATAAATATTAGTTTGCTATTTATATATTATTAGGTATTTATATATATATATATACTTGACAAAACTAAAATTTGTTCTGTTCTGTCCAAAAAGAGGTATATTTTATGGTATTTTAGGGTTACAGGGTTAATTAGGCTTTCATGGCATTCAAAAGATCAACGATATTTATATCTTGAACGAAACTATACAAAAAGTGTCAAGAACTACTTAAAAAGTTATAAAATAAAAATTTAGTGTCTACAGGGTTGTTATCAAAATTATTAATTGTTCACAATTTATTATTAAAGATACAAAATGGTTTAAGTTAGCAAACTAGTAATATCTCTAGAGCTCTTTAAGAGGAAACAATGCTAAAAACAATCGTGTTTTTGCGTCTGTAGTGGAAATCCTATATATTGCTTGATTGAACTGCTCGAACTCTCTTTAGTATGGTCCATTATGATCTAAATACTTTATCTTCCCCTGACTGCAGTCTTTAAGGTGCCAACACTTGATTGTGATTTCTTTAAATAGCTCCTCGTGATAGGGGAGGCTACCGAATGGGTTCGAAAATAGAATCGTTAAATATAATACTTAGAAGTTGTTAAGTACTTCGCTGTAGGTGTAGACAGGTACTCCTTTCTATTGACACTACAGATTCTGTTGACTTATTATAAGATCCAGTTTGACTAAAAAAATATTGAGAAATTTTTTACGTTTCTAGATGAGGAGGCTTCATTTTCCAAAAAGTATTAACCATTTCATGGACGTCAATCTCCCGCGATGAATTTATATTAGCGAGTACTAAGTCATTCAACCTTACCTCACCCATTTTATATAATGATATTTAGGTGAACGAAGTTAAATTATCAAAGACAAAACAAACACATAATAATCTGAGGTTAAATTTAATACAAAACAGTTATGTTCTTACCAAAATTATGTCCCATTTCATGGGCCATAGTTATAGCAACCAAACCAACTGCGGGCGAAAAGTCAGCAATTATCCCTCCCGACCCTTCGGAACTACATATTAAACCCATTGGTGCCTTGCCAACTACATTGCCAAATGTAAGTTTTCTAAAAAAAAAATATATATAATGCCCTATAATAGGGCAGCTCTATACGAAATCCACAGTAACTAATCGAGAAAAGTCTATTTTAATCAAAAAAAGATACCAATCGATCAATCAAAAATGATTGGTGCTGATGCGGACTGAAAAACCGGCAGATTGGAACATACCTGGGACTGTGCGATAATGATCTGTATCATTTGTCTATACAGGGTGTCCCATAACTAATGGTACACAGGAAAACTGCAGATTTCTTGGGTAAAAATACTGCGATTTGGCCATACTTAGTTTAGTTCAATAGCTAGTAATAACCGAGAAGTAAAAATTTAATTTTCGATTTTCCTAAATAACTTATTTCTGAATCAATATTCTTGCACCACAGTAAGCTCTAAAGTATCCTGTTTCTCCCAGTCTGACGTATAGGTTTCTAAAAATTTTAAAATCTGGCTGCCTTCTATTTGGATACATTTCCAAATACCGCCGATGTGCCCCGCGCGCCTGTTAAAATTTTCTTGTGCGTATAAACATACCATGTCTCGCATTTCTCCGTTAGAAAACAGTTATGTCGCAGCATTTTTAGTTTAATTTTTGATAACAGTATCTTCAAAAACTCTTTAAAAACACCCACAATGCTGACAAATGAAAATACACTTTGACAGAAATGAGGTTTCAAAGTGCTTTAATTGTATTTGTTTTTACCAAAGCCTACTGTGACAAATTTCACATTTACAAATCAAAATTTAAACGGGAGCATTGGAAATTGTAATTGAAAATATCTCGAAAACGGTTAGTCGGAGCGACATTTACAAAGTATACCTTTATTGCTTAAAAATGACGGAAAAACTGATATTTTTAATAAAAACATAATTATACTAAGGCCCAAGAAAGTTACACTTCTGTTTATGTATCCAGAGTACCGCAAAGAGCGCCCCCCCTAAAATCTACATCAAAATTATTAACAAATTCAAGTTCCTTTCCCCAAAAAAAACCCTAGTCACAAAATCTTGTGCAAAAATATTGATTCAGAAATAAGTTATTTAGGAAAATTGAAAATTAAATTTTTACTTGGTTATTATCAACTAAACTAAGTATGGCTAAATCGCAGTATTTTTACCCAAGGAATCTGCGGTTTTCCTGTATACCATTAGTTATGGAACATCCTGTATATACATGGTGTAACACATTCGGCCTTCACCATTATGATTTCGGAGACGGTAAGAAATAGGAAGTCGATTAAATTGGGGCAAATTTGGGTAATTATGGGCCCAATAACACCGCAAAATATCCAAAATAAATACAGGGGCTTTCAAAATGTTTTGAAAAATCTTAAATTTTGCTACTTTTTATTCTCCTCAAGATGGCATTATCATATCTTTCATGCGACGTTTAATCTTTGGGTCACCATCATCAACTTATTTTTTTTAAATAGGGGCCTGGATCTTTTTGCTTAAATTATTTGAGATGAACTAAATCTACGTTCAGCGGTATACAACACTTAGTGGTTTTTCGACGTTTTGTTCCTTAAATTGACCATCTTCATTAAAATACCCCTAGTACGTTCATGTAATTTATTTTTGTACAAAAAATTCGGTTTAATTCGAAACTGTAAACCACAATGCCTTTTTTAAAAACTCTTAAATATGTGCTGGTTTTTAGAGTGAAATTTAATTTGTACTAATAAAATAGGTAGGTAGGTAGTAATGTGGTTGTAATGAATTTAATAGCTCAATAATAGTTATTTTGTGAGAAGGGAAGAAATTGGAGAACGAGAGTAGGTAGCGCTACGCTCGTGATCCAATTTCCCTTCTCGCAAAGTAAAAACACTTTTAACACGCGCATTATACAATATTTTGACTACCAAACATTATTAAATCAGACACTAACATGAACCAAAAAATTAATACCTTTATTTTCTTAGTTGAAGGGTAAATAATATTTTGTTACATCGCCAACTGTTTCAAATTTTATGATTTATTTTATGATTTATTATATATTTTTTCTAATTTTTCATATTGTGGTAAAAAAGTAAATAGTACATTACGTATCAAGGGCCGAAAAGAGGCTTTTACGGACGAGATGCGGTGAGGGAGGCCACAGCACGAGTCCGGAAAAGCCTCCGACGGCCCGAGATCTGTACCGTATTTTGTCTGTGCTCCGAAGGTTTGGTGCCAAATAAATAAAGAAATTCTTCAGACAGTTTTCCTGTCTACATGACATGAAAACACTCGCGCATGGAGAATGTAAATATGTATTTATTATTTTTGACAAATAAGCTCGGTGGCCTAGTGGTATAGCGTACGCCTTGTGATCTGAGAGTCGCAGGTTCAAATCCCGCACTCGGAATCTCTGGTTTTATTTATTTTTTTACAAGTGCCCGAGTCTTTGAGGCCATATAAATAAAGAAATTCTTCAGACATTTTTCTAACATTAACTGCCAATTTAATTTATATATAATCCGCTATTTATTATCGCTTGTAGTATGGCTCGGTGGGTAGAGTGTCCGCCTTACGATCTGAGGTTCGCGGGTTCAAATCCCGCACCGACAATTCTGGTTTTATTTATTTATGAGCACATGGTGACTCGAAGCGGTCGGGAAAAATCTTTCTCGCCCGCTTCGATACTTTCCCGCCCGCTTTCTTGGAAAACGCCACTTTCGGTGAAGTGAACATGCATGAAAAGAGGCACTTTCGGGACACTTGTAAAAAAAATAATTACAGTACAATACAAGCAAATTAATTCTATATACAAGGAGAATCACTGGTCATTTCGAACAACATGAGACTAATTACTAAAAGGGTTTTTTGGATAATATATAGTTTTTTATGTTGATCAAATCAAATTTAATCAGTTTTGAGTAATCTTATGGACGTTGGGGGGATGGGCGAATTCACAATATACAGGGTGTCCGGGAACATGTAGGAAATCTCTCGGATATGAAGAAAACACGTGAAAAGAATACTATAGGTTCATATAAACTTCTTTCGTATCGGCCTCCTCTTCGGATATATGGGCTCCCAAAGAGCACCAATGGAATCAAGTTTTTTACACATAATTATTGAACCACCTGGTATTTTAATATGATGTATACCAGGTAAGACCCGTCAAATTACTACCCAAGAAACTGTTGTGAATTACTCACAGCTGCAGGGACGGACTAGCTGTAACACTCATGGGCCCATTTTTTTTACGCCCTGTATGATAATAACTTTGGACGACGTTTTTTACATACCTTTAACTATTGACTAAAAATTAAGTACTCTTCATTCATGTCGCTAATCCTAACCGTTTTCGAAAAAACGGCATTTCATATACATCATGTGCTTCGGGTATTTCAATAAAAGATACATCTTTGTTCCGATCCAATGTTCAACCTTCAAGATTCCGCTTTTTCATATTTAGCCCATGAGAAGTTAGGAGACTCAGTGTAAATAAAATGACGTTTCCTCGAAAACGGTTAGGATTAGCGACATGAATGAAGAGTACTTAATTTTTAGCCAATAGTTAAAGGTATGTAAAAAACATTGTCCAAAGTTCTCATCATACAGGGCGTAAAAAAAATGGGCCCATGAGTGTTACAGCTAGTCCGTCCCTGCAGCTGTGAGTAGTTCACAACAGTTTCTTGAGTAGTAATTTGACGGGCCTTACCTGGTATACATCATATTAAAAAATAATTGAAATATACCAGGTGGTTCAATAATTATGTGTAAAAAACTTGATTCCATTGGTGCTCTTTGGGAGCCCATATTTCCGAAGAGGAGGCCGATACGAAAGAAGTTTATATGAACCTATAGTATTCTTTGCACGTGTTTTCTTCATATCCGGGAGATTTCCCACATGTTCCCGGACACCCTGTATATGCTAATAATTTCATTTTGAGAGAAGTGTAAACACTTACGTTAGTAATTGAGCATTATCATTGGGATGTTTGAGTTTTTCTCGCCTATATTCTAAAAAGTTTTCAAGCATAACGACGTCATCGGTTGAAATTTTCATCTCATCTTGATCACTCCATATCACTACCCCTACTAGGGCTATAAATATATCGAGTTGTGCATAAAGCTAAAAGTTTAGAAAATATAAACTTCAGGCCAGAAGGGTTCGATAAATTGTTGTCGTAACATAGTTTTTTAAATATTTATAGTTCAGGAAGGCCCTTGACGGATTTGAACTGTTGTTTTTTGTAGATTAATTATTGCAGAATACTCCTTCGACCTTCAATGTTATACAATTTTTATAAAATTATACGTTTATAGTTTATTTACTTTGTATACTGTGCAAACGACTTTGAAATAAATAAATAAATTTTAAAAAAAGAAAGTCTAAAAAAAAAATTTTAATTTCAAGTCAGTTCAAGTGAACGTTAAGTTAGATTTTAGCTAAGATAGCCTTAACGTTATGGTAAACCTTAAAAAACTATGTTTTAAATGAATTTGAGAGTCAATTGACGCGTTAAGTAGAAAATTACCACGTCCTTAAAGATCTATTTATTTCCCGCACCAACATGACTGAACTTTAGGTTCGCGAGCTTCGGAAAAAACTAAAACCCACATTTTTCCCGGAAACCAAATTGGGCCCAGCTAAAAACGCTTATGAATATGAGAAAGTCACTTTCACATAAGTAATGTACACAATTTTTCCTACGACCACAAATACAGTTCCCAATTACTTGACTATTTTAGCTTACTTACCTGGTTGTAAATAAAAATATTAGCTATTTTCCTATTTACTTACGCTAATTACTATGTATTGTGTGTATATATTTTTATAGTTTTTGATTTGTTAATTAAATTAATACTGTTCAGGACGGATGTATTCTTTCCGCTGGTCTGCTGTCAGTTTTTGGTTCTTCTTCTTTCCGCTAAGCGCACCGCCAGCGCCGTTCGAGTAAAAACTATCTAAGTCTGTGTCCACAATGGTGCACCACCCGCGCGCCCCTCGCCCATAGCCTTGTACCATAGCACCGCACAGCCTCGCTTGAACTTCGCACCAGCCCGGTGAGACTGCTTATGGGGGAGATCGAAACACGTAAGAAGGCCTTGGAAGTTATGCTAAGCCTACTCTGCTCCATGCGCTCACAAGTAACCTATCCGTCCTAACCGTCAATATCAGACTTACGTAGAGTTAATATGAAATGCCAAAAAGTGAGTGTTTATGCAGGCGACTTGATCCTGGTCATATTTGTCTCACTTTACTGAATTAGGGAAGGTTGCTGCAGACAGAGACACGCATAAAATGCGAACAGCACGAATTGTTAAATAATTTTACAAGTCAATTTTCTTCGTCTGGCATGGAATATAATCAAGCAACATATGAATGATATGTAAAGTGAATGAAAATGGCGGAAGCAAAGCGGCCTTAAATTCTAAAATAATTTTTAATTTTCTAATCTTTTCACGAGAAACGTCGTTTCCTTCTTGGTGCAGTGAGGAATTTCTAATTGAAATATTCATTTAGCCATCTTTACTGAGAGTAAGCATCGATAATAATTTCTTTTCATAAATCATATGGGGCCCAAAAATATGATAACTTGAAGCCTGAAATATTTGCTAGGACCTAGAGCCCAGTTGAAGATGGTAAAATATTGTATGTAAATTATGATTTACTTCCTATTTTCTAATAAAACTACTTACAAGTTTATTTCTGAAGTTTAATTTTTCATTTGTAGTTACGTTACTAGTTCAATAAATGATATAAGAGTGTGTAAGGATTATTTTAAAGTGATATCTACAGCTTAAAACACAACTACAATTAAAAAAGGGTGTTTGTGTGCCTGAGGTGACTTTGACGAAGCCTTAGCCCTGATGATGGCCTTTAAGAGGCCGAAAGCGCTAGGCGTTTGGTAGAATTATATTACGCTGAATACAAGTTAGACGTTTTGTTTTATTTATATTAAAACATGTCAGAATCCTAATATTTGATTTTCACTACTTAGTAAATAAAATGTCACCTTAAAATACTGACAGTAATAAAAATTTGGAGAAAAGTGACATTTGAAAAGCACGTGCGTCAGCTGATGCCAGACGTAATGGATGCCGGGTTTGTTCGTTTGTTCATACTTGCTTCAATGTGTTAACACGGCTGTTTGTCTTCTTCCTTTTTATAAGTATTCGTTGCTTCGCACAGTAGTCCCTCGACATCGAGATATAAACATGGACTGTGCGTTGTTATCTTCTTCCGATGAAGAAGATATTGTTTTAGACTCTAATGTAACAAAGTGGTACTTATATATTTAAACAAAAATCAAAATTACCATTTCATCCCATTAACGTAAAGCGAAAAATCAATGGAGAATTTTATCACCTTCATAATGATCTATGGAAATATTCCTAACGCTTTTTTGAACATATGAGAATGCATATAAATCCTTTTGATTATATCGTTACTTGGATTTTTATGTAGGACAACACTATTTAAAATAACAATTAAAATGTTAAAAATGATTCCAGTATACCTTATTTTTTTCTAATTAATTAATTATCACCCTGTTTAAACATATTTTTTAATATGGCATCCTGTATATTAACTAATTTTCCAATTTCACGTCAAATTCTGAACGTAATTTATGTAATATAGCCTTCATCGGAAGAAGATGACAACGAACAGTCCATGTTTATATCTCGATGTCGAGAGACAAACTGATCGACAGGCAAGGCAATTAGCGAGGGCCGGTGCGCCGTTGTGGACACTACTGTGCGGTGCTATGGTAGCAGGCTATGAGCGAGGGTGCTGTGCGGTGCGCTATTGTGGCCATACACTTAGGCTATTACAGTTCAAGGAGCCGAGCCGTTTATTTTTTAACTTTAACAAATACAAAAAAAAATTAAATTAATCAACATTAAATAAATACATATAATTAATTACAAGAAAATTATAAGACCCTAAGAACCTATAACCTCAATTTTTATAGAGCTGAAGTTAAATGTCGTTAATTTGTCAATTATGAAAGTTTTACATTTTGATAAAACAATATTCAAATTATTATTACAACACAAAATTATTATTACAATAAATATTATTACATAAATTAATTTTATACTTACCCTGTGTGGATATCCTTGATAATTGCAAAAATCGAAAATAAATCTGTACTTATCCCATTACTCCTTTACCCAAGCACTGTTTAATGAGTTACCTAACAATTCTCTGTTGCCTTTTTTATATTTATCATCAGAAATCCATAAGGATCCCCACAAAAAAGAAGACAAATATATGTAATTTTTTTAATGGTCATTATTGCTGGACACCCAGGTACGAAGCCTACAGAAACAGGAGCAAGCCACCAACAAGGTGGACAGATGACAAAAAAAGAATCCGTACAAATTGGATGCATGCAGCAGGGGATCGGGCAAAGTGGTGTACACTAAGAGATGTCTATGTTCAGCAGTGGACGCTAGGGGCTGTTTGATGATGATGATGATGATAATTTACTCTAGTGCCCTTCCTTTACCCCATCCAACAACAACAACAATTTACTCCGAGAGGTTGTTTGGGTTTATTCGAGTATAATATGCATTGATACGTAATATTTCAACTCTAGAGTTGAAATTAATGTTTTGAACACGTATCTGATATAAGACACCTTCTAGGGAAGTTAGCCGTGCTCTTTTCCTCATCTTAGTAGGTGGCCTACGACTACCTTTAGGAAAATAATATTTTTATTGAAAAAATATAAAAAATTTGTAAAATTATTATTTTTGGGGGGTTTGTTTTTATAATTTTCGTGTCTTAAAAAAAATAAACAGTACTTAGAAACAATAAAGTGTTTACTTGAATGGTCGAAACCAGAAACTAAAATAAAAATAAATTCGCAACTACAATTGCAACCGATCAGAGAAATTTTCAGGAATCGAGCTCCTTATTTTTTTCCATTGCAAAAAGTGATTACCTGAGATTCTCTCCGGACCCAGCACCAGCAGAGAAGAGAATTGTCACCAGCCTCTTCAGCAGCAGTGCCAACTGACCTTTATTTATGCGTCTAACATTTGACGTTTTAAAGTAATTGGTGTTTTTAGGAACTGTCGCTTGTTTTTAAACGGCAATTTAAAAAAAAATATACAGGGTGGCCAATTAGTGCGAGAAAGCTCAATATCTCTTTTAGCGGAAAACTTTTTTCACGATAATTATTAAGCGTTAAGAGGTGCAGCTTTTAAAATTATTTTCGACCATACAGGTGTGATAAAAATTTCATATTTTTTAAATGGGTCACTATGTATATTTTTACATATTTGAATTCACCGTAAAATTCTGTACATAGCACCGTAATTATTTGTACACATTTTTGCAACGTTGCCAAATAGATTTGAAAATTCCTAAAATTTGTGCAAAAACATGGTTCAATGAAATGTGTAATATTTCTTAACTTATAATAATTTGAAATAAAATATTTTTATGTCGGAAAGAGGAATGTTGACAGAAGTCCCCTATGATAACACATATCAATATTATTATACAGGGTATTTTCTATGGATATGCCAACATTACGAACTTGAAACCTGAATTTCGTAAGTTTTTTAAATAAAACACCCTGTATATGATTACTTTATCTTGTAAATATTTTAATCCTCTCTAACTTTTATTCAGGTCTTTCTATGCCTATCTCTACCAATCGTGGTGGTATTTCAATTTTTATTTAAACTCGAGCAAAAAAAGTGGATGTATTTTACCATTGTCCTTTTTCTAGTCAGACAAAATAAAAACAAAATGTTGTAATTTAAAAAAAAATTATTTATTCATAAGGGAGGATACGACACAAAAATATCTTAGCGATTCAAGCTTGTGGACAATTTCTTAAGTAAATTATTACCTAATTATTTGTTCATATGAACACTTTGTTCATATGAATTACTATATAGTAACCCCCAATACCTTGAACACATAATTCAATATGTTTTTTAAAAGAATGAGTCATGTCTCTACACATTTTCAACTGTTTTCAAAGTATTACTCGGCAAATGTCTAGAAACATTCTTTTGAAAAACGTATTAAATATGTGTTAAAGTTAATGGGGGTCACTATGAACAAATAATTAGGCAATACTTTGAAAACAGTTCCAAATGTGTAGAAACGTGACTTATTCTTTTGAAAAACGTATTGAATTATGTGTTCAAGTTAGTGGGGGTCACTATATTATTATGAATAAATAATTAGGTAATAATTTACTTTAGAAATTGTCCACATGCTTGAATCGTTAAAATATTTTTGTGTCGTATCCTCCCGTATGAATAAATATTTTTTTTTTTAAATTACAACATTTTGTTTTTATTTTGTCATAGGTGACTAGAAAAAGGACAATGGTACAATGATTCCACTTTTTTTTTGCTCGAGTTTAAATAAAAATTGAAATACCACCAAGATTGGTAGAGATAGGCATATAAAGACCTTAATAAAAATTAGAGAGGATTAAAATATCTACAAGATTAAGTAATCATATACAGGGTGTTCCATTTAAAAACTCCATTTAGAAACTCAGGTTTCAAGTTCGTAATGTTGGCATATCCATAGAAAATACCCTGTATAAAAATATTGATATGTCTTATCATAGGGGACTTCTGTCAACATTCCTCTTTCCGACATAAGAATATTTTATTTCAAATTATTATAAGTTAAGAAATATTACACATTTCATTGAACCATGTTTTTGCACAAATTTTAGGAATTTTCAAATCTATTTGGCAACGTTGCAAAAATGTGTACAAATAATTACTGTGCTATGTACAGAATTTTACGGTGAATTCAAATATGTAAACATATACATAGTGTCCCATTTAAAAAATATGAAATTTTTATCACACCGCCTTTTTTAAGCACTCTGTATAGTCGAAAATAATTTTAAAATCTGCACCTCTTAACGCTTAATAACTGTCGTGAAAAATATTTTCCGCTATCCCTAGCGGTAAAAGATATATTGAGCTTTGTCGCACTAATTGGCCACCCTGTATGTAGTGTTTCTCTAGGATACCCAATAGGTTACCCAGTTAAATATAATAAGATACTAACCCCATTTATAATATTGGCAAGCTTCTTACAATGATCAATGACTTTCCTGTCACTTCTTTCATATGCTTCGTATTCGGCATTGTCTACAACTATCAGCAGTTCTACATATCTTGAATCTCTTTTGATATTATTAGGTCCCCGAATCTTATTCTCTGTAGACCTTATATGCTAAAAAAATGGGCATGAAGTACTAAAATTTTAAGGATATTAGAATATATTCTCTCATAATTGGGCATATTCGTGTTTGGATGAAGTCAAATTAATGTAGTTATATCTTCAATGGGTTTCAATAATCGCACCGAGTAGGTGAATACAAATTACATACCCTTCGAAATATAGTATCGTACATTGAGCCCTTACTCCCCCCACCCTGATCATTTCCAACATGACCACATGTTTTGTTATGCTCTAACAAGTCCGAATGTTTATAAACAAAATGTTTTGTTTCCATCGACGAGTCATCAACTATAATATCTTTTTCTACGTAGTACATTTCCTCTCCGTCAAAGATAACTCCTGAAAGGCCATCACATGTTGATATAGCTGCCCATGACTTGGGCTTTCCGCTAACGCTTCCATTGTAGTGACAATGGTCAACTTCCTAAAAAATAGAACTTGCATAACAAATGAGAAATGATAACTTTTTGAACAAAATAAAATCGAGGAGAAAACATGCATGTACTCCAAAACTCCGTCTAGTGTACAAAATACAGGTTATAACACGTTAAATATGACATATACGCCAACGAGATAGCGAGCGTTCTTCTTTGGATTTTCCAACTACATATACCACTCAACATATTTGATATAATTATTATTATTGATCAATATTGCGTTTCTTGACCTAAGTATCGCGGCATACGACTCAATATGTTTGACAAAAATTCCTTCTTACCTCCATCCCTGCAACTTTTTAAATTCTATTTACCAAAATAATGTATTTTTGGATCCTCATGTACTATACAGGGTGTTTCAGAATAAGATGCTGATCCTTAACGTTGTGAAACCTTAGGTGATTTTAAGGATAAAAGTTCAAATTAACATATATCCTTAACCTATCAACTTTCGAACTACAGGGCGTTAAAGTTTTAAAAAAAAAATCGTTTTTCTATCATAACTTTAACAACTTTCTAGCTATTTTTATGAATTTTTCACACATGCCCTCTAAGCATCAATCGCCTTTTTTGGCGTCGAAAATTTTTTTAAAAATTTAACCAGTGGCGTCCTGAAAGGGGTTGGACTAGACATTTTGAAAAAATATTATGTACGCCACTGCTTTTCTCAAGATAAAAATTATTTTTAAAATACTCATTCATTTTAGGCCACATTTAATATCTTGGCTTTTTATCGTCCGACAAACAGTTTCCGCTATGTGCGTATGGTTTATTTTTAAAAATTAAATTAAAGCAACTAACATTAAATAACGTGTGAACAAAACCGAAAATAATTTAGATTAGCTGTTGAAAGTGGCCACCACCTGCAAGAATGCATGCTTCAGCTCTTCTCCTCATTGAGTCTCGTACTCTTTGAAAAATTCCTGGAGTATTCCTGATAGCGTCGAAACAAACTATTATGCGGTTTCTCAACTCCTCTTCAGTATTTATTGGGATGCTGTAAACCAATGTTTTCAGATGTCCCCACAGGAAAAAATCTAGACTGTTTAGATCAGGGGATCTAGGTGGCCACGATTGTATTCCTCTGCGCCGTATCCATCGATTACGATAATGTTGATTTAAAAACTCTCGTGCTAAGAGACTGAAATGGGCAGGTGCACCATCGTGCATAAACCACATACGATGTCGGGTAAAAATATTGACGTCGTCTAGCAAATTTGCTAAAGTGTGTTCAAGAAATTGGCGATAATTGATTCCGCTCAATCGGGCTGGTAAAAAATAAGGCCTAATTAAATAATTACCAAAAATTCCCGCCCAAACATTTAGAGAAAATTGGTCTTGGTGGTGGGATTCCGTAATGGCATGTGGGTTTTCTTCTGCCCAGAAGTGATTGTTTGAAAATTTTGTATGGCGTTCCTGGAAAAATTAGCTTCCTCCGTGAACAAAATGTTGGAATCAAATTGTTGATTTTCGGTAACCATTTGAATAAACCATTGGCAGAAATTGATACATAATGGAAAATCCATAGGAAGTAGGGCCTGGACCCGTTGAATATGGTACGGATATAACAAATAACTTTGAAGAATTCTCCAGACTAGGACATGAGTAATATTTAAAATGCTCCCAATTTTTCTGGTACTTATATTAGGGTTTTGTTCCACTAAATTTAAAACAGCTTCTTCGGTTTCCGGTGTTCGTGTAGTTTGGTGTGCCCCTTTTAAGTAGTTTTTTGTTTCAAAAGATCCCGTTTCACATAACTTTCTGTGAGTTCCTGAAATCGTTCGTGCATCCGGAACTATTCTATTTGGATAACGCTCTTGGTATAATCGTCTGGCTTCGAATGCATTGCCGTCAGCAAGCCCGTACAGGTAATTCATATCCGCAAACTCGACATTTGTAAAATTTACCATGATACTTATACGTTTAAAAAGTATTACGTTTTTAAAATTTAAGTTAAGTGGAAAGCCGTGTACATAAATAAATAGCTGTCAAACTATTATTAAATATTTCGTTATTGTCATTGTTTCCTTAACAAAGTTCATAGCCTACTAGTCAGAAACCATAGGCACATAGCGAATGTGCATTTAATGCTTTTTATTTTTTTTGTCAGAAACTGTTTGTCGGACGATAAAAAGGCAAGATATTAAAGGTGGCCTAAAATGAACGAGTATCTTAAAAATAATTTTTATCTTGAGAAAAAGCAGTGGCGTACATAATATTTTTCCAAAATGTCTAGTCCAATCCCTTTCAGGACGCCACTGGTTAAAATTTTTTTAAAATTTTCTACACCAAAAAAAGGCTATTGATGCTTAGAGGGTATGTGTGAAAAATTAATAAAAATAGCTATAAAGTTGTTAAAGTTATGATAGAAAAACGATTTTTTTCTTAAAACTTTAACGTCCTGTAGTTCGACAGTTGATAGGTTAAGGATATATGTTAATTTGAACTTAATATCACCTAAGGATTTACAACGTTAAGCATCTTATTCTGAAACACCCTGTATAAAAAAATTATTTTGTTCAATAATGAATTTTAATAATGATAATAATAGTGAAGTTTTCGGTAACTAAAATTGAAAACGAAACGTGTACGCGGATAGACATTAGGAATATCAATTAGTAAATTATTTCTAAGTCATAATACACGACTTCTGTATTTTGCTTTTAAAGCCACCATAGACGAGAAGCATTATTCGCAAAAGTTACCCAAATAGCACACAATATTCACTGGGCGATCATTTCAAAGCTATTAGAGGGCCAGGACATCCATGAACCATTTACGGAAAACATATGGATAGTTATATTTATGTAATGCCAATGGATAATGGACATGCAGATTTGTACGTCCATTGGTACTCCAAAATATCCATGGTCCTGTAACTCAGGAAGTCACATGGAAGCTCATTTTTGTAAAGCCATTAAACATTTTTGTTATGTCCATTGGCAATACAGAATATCGGTGGTCACATGGACGTTGATTTTTGTAAAGCTATCGGCCATTTGATTTTTGATGTCCATTGGTAATCTAGAATATCCATGGTCCTGTAACGGAGGTCACATGGATGTTTATATTTGGACATTTGGATGGAAGGACTTCATCCTTGTGGAACGACCGAAGGATTTTTCCTATAGTGCTTGTGTTTGATCATAAAAAAAAAAAAACATCCATTCGTAATATCCATGTTCCTGTTGTAATATTCATGGTCCTGTAACCGAGGTCACATGGATGTCTATATTTGTAAAGCCATTTGACATTTGATTTCAGATATCTACTCGTAATATCCATGGCACTGTTGTAATATCCGTGGTCCTCTAACGGAGGTTAAATAGATGTTCATTTTCGTTCATTGGATGCTAACAAAAACGTGAATCTTCATAAGCTTTGAAAATATATCACCACTTGACGTTGCTGCGCACGATAGACGAAATTGGAACGGCAAGATATCTTACCTTGTGTTTATTGTATCATGGTACTAAACCAAATAAAAAATGTGACTTTCTTAGACTCCAAATCAACGCTTCATCCTGAAACAATGGGCAAAGCTAACGCTACGAGCCGCATGTTGTCATAATGTAACTGTTCTTGCAGTACACTAGGTACACTTCACCACATAAGCACAAAAAAAACCTCCAAAAATCACTAACACACTAATACATACAAACTATACCATCATGTTTTAATAAAATTCATTCTGGGCAAGTTTTGATACACCTTGTCTACATAAAACAGGGTTTTTGGAAAGTCATCTTTTCTATTAATGAACTTATAAAAAACCAACTATTATTTGTTCTGGTTTAAAGAAGTCGATCCCCCGATCATATTCTTGATAAGAAGCAATATCGGGCAATGGGTGATAATCAACTCTAATTACTCCATTAAGATATCTATAGTCTATAACTTATTGTTAGAATTAATTTCTTTAAAAAAAATAAAATAGGAATCAATATCCCATTTTAATTAGTCATCTCAGCTGGAAAGCTCATAGCTGTCGTCTTTGGTAACCAAACAGAAGTTATTCGCGTTCAATACATGTTACATGTCACTAAAATAGCAGTAGCAATACGTGACAAAAAATGACAATGCGTTAGTTCACAAAGCATTCAAAGTCAAACCCATTCTGTACATGTGTAACTTTAGCTGGACCATCGTCTCCGTTTCATTAATAGTCATGTCTCGCATATTGTAGCGCTCTTTTTTTTTATGATCAAACACAAGCACTATAGAAAAAATCCTTTAGGGCACTCTGGGAGTGGTGCGTGTGCGCAAAAAGCGATTCACGTTGGTTTTGAATCGTTGGAGGTTACATTCGCTGGGAAAACGACGTCGGAAAGGTCGTTCCACAAGGATGTAGTCCTCCAGATGAAAGAATTCTTAAATAATGAAGTTCGAGGAGTACTAAGCTTAACCACATATGGATGGGCGGCAGTGGTTCGTCGTGTATTTCTGCTATTCGTCGCTCTGGGCGGAATTAAGAGGGCAAGGTCAGCCGAGCACATTCCATGAAAATATCTGTAAAAGAGAGTCTAATCCCCAACCTGTCTTCGATGTTCTAGGCTGTCGAGGTTCTTCGTCAGCTCGTGGTCTCCGATGAGACGAATAGCCCTCCTTTCGATGGAATCCAGTAGCCGAAGAGTATGTTTGGGTGCAGAGCTCCAGACATGAGAGCAGTATTCTAGTGATGGTCGAATCTGGGCTTTGTATAGTGTCAAAAGTTGTTGAGGTGTGTACCACTTTCTGGTTCGGAAGAGTACCCCAAGCTTCTGAGAAGCTATCTTGGCGATTGCCACAACGTGGTTATGCCAAGACATATTTCCTCCCAGCTCTACAGGCGAAATATCCGATAATTTACAATTATGTATATGTTTTCTTCTTCTGTATTCAATACCAGTTTTATCCTCGTAGAAGTATAATAATAATAAGTAACAATGTCACTAACTTATTTAACAATAAATAAAGCACACATTATCGTGCGAAGCTGATTTACCCGCCCGTGATATAATTTTGATATCAAACGTTTTTTCCGGACAGCCTATATATTTCTACAGGGTGTCCCAGAATATGTGGGCAATCTCCCGGGTTCAGATAGAACACTTAAAAATAACAGGAGAAGTCCCTTTAATTTTTTTTTCCTACGGCCTCGCCTACGGAGATACGGGCCCATAACGGTCATCCCTGGAAATCGTTGTTTTTTAAATAATCTTTTAAGCACTAGATGTAATTTAATATTTTTTTAGAATAATGGTTACTAGACGAGTCTCCTTAAAATTCGCCCTTTTAAACACATTTGGCTTATTTAGTTTGCCAGGGACGGACTAGACGTAACACAAAAATGTTTTTTGTACACCTTATATGATGAAGGAACGATAATAATATTTTTGGATACTCTAACCCTTAAGCTGCTAAAATGGTACTCTTGATCAATGTTTTCGGAAAAAAATTTTTTTTGTTCAATATGGTTTTTGCATTAGTTGTTGTTTTATGTTCATAAAATGCCCTCATTGTTGCTATGGTGTTTTCACATGTACCGATTTAAATAAGAATATTTATGCCAGTGTCAGTTTATGGTAGTTTATATATTTTTTTTTGAAAACAGTTCATTTTATCGACATTGACCAAGATTACCTTTTATTGAGCTTCAGGTATCCAAAAATATTATTGTCGTTCCTTCATCATACAAGATGTACAAAAAAAAAACATTTTTGTGTTACGTCTACTCCATCCCTGGCAAACTAAATAAGCCAAATGTGTTTAAAAGGGCGAATTTTAAGGAGACTCATCTAGTAACCAATATACTAAAAAATTATTAAATTACACCTAGTACTTAAAAAAATATTTAAAGAACAACGATTTCCAGGGATGTCCGTTATGGAAGCGTCTCTCCGTAGGCGAGGCCATAGGGAAAAAAATTAAAGGTACTTCTCCTGTTATTTTTATGTGTTGTATCTGAACCCGGGAGATTACCACATATTCTGGGACACCCTGTATATGATTATGCAATGTCAACCCCCAATCAAATAAATAAAAAGAAATTATAGAAATACCTTTTTCGTTGGTTTAAACACTATGTGTTTTCCATCTTCTTGACGTTTGTAGAAAAAATCTTTTGCAAAAAGTTGCGTGTTCAAACTCAAATCTAATACCAAGTTTTCATCGTCGATTTTCAATACGATTTGAAGATAATTCAGGTGTTCGCCTTGCTGAAAAATAAGATATATTTTTTGAATTTCTAACGATGAAGAACAACGGAATATTGGAAAAAATTATTTATTCTTATAGAGATTTATTCTTATACAGGGTATTCATTTGAAAACTTGCCACCACGGATTTATCGAAAACCACGGATTAAAAGAAAAAACGCCGAGACACGACAAAAGATTTGACAAAAGGGACAACTTTTTAACCAAAAACTACTTCACCCCCTTTTACCCTCTGGCCCCCGGGGTCATCCCCTTAAAAATTTTAAATGACAAGGGGTAGCAAGTAATAGCTTGTTTGAAAGGTCTTTCAAAGTGCTTTATTTTGCCGTTTGATTTTTTAAAATCGGTCGATTCGTTTTCAAGAAAATTAGAAATTTTTTTACAGCCTTTTTTTTATCAACACAGATAACATGGGCGAACTGTTTTTATTCTTATACCTGTTTAGTTTTTATACCTATTTAGTTTTTTATAGTTGCTAAGGAAAAGAAACAATTTAATTTGCTGTCAGTTACCTAGCAAGTAATAGCTTGTTTGAAAGGTCTTTCAAAGTGCCTTATTTTGACGTTTGATTTTTTTAAATCGGTCGATTCGTTTTCGAGACAATTAGAAAAATCTTTATTTATCTTAATTTGTTCCGATAGAAAAAAAAGCACACGAAAATACCACTTTTTATTTCAATAAGTATTCAAAATGTTGCCCGTTATTGGCCAAACAATGATATAGGCGATTTTCAAATTCCTGACGGACATTTTCAAAAACATGTTGTGGGAGATCATGGCAGCTTTCGGTGATGCGTTGACGAAGTTCATCCAAACTGTTCGGTTGGGGATTGAACACAATAGTTTTCAAATGGCCCCATAGAAAAAAGTCTAATGGCGTCAAGTCAGGAGATCTAGCATGCCATTCTATAGGCCCTCTTCGCCCTATCCAATTATCTGGAAACTCGTCGTCTAGCCATTGCCGAACCGGAAGAACATAGTGAGGAGGAGCGTCGTCTTGCTGGAAATATATTTCAGCCTCATCAAGTATAGGGTTTCCATCGTCTTCAATTTGGTTTTCAATGGTTTCAGTGATAAGCGGATTGATGGTATTTTCCAACATATCTAAATAAATGACTCCATTTAAATTCCCATTAATAAACAATGGCCCAATCACTTTGTTTCCTAATGAGGATTTTCATTGCTCCAATATCTGGAGTTATGCTTATTAACAAATCCATTTAGATAAAATGTACATTGATCACTGAAGCAGATATTCTTTACATGAATGGTATTATCCTTAATCGCTGCAGTCATTTGTTCACAAAACTCAACTATCGCCTATCGAAATCATCCTCGGTTAACTCTTGCAATATTTTCATTTTGAATGGATGAAATTTATGTAATTTAGTAACTGTGTGTACAGAGCCTAATGAAATACCAGTCGCATCAACAATTTTGCGTAATGAAGTATTAGGATTTATGGCAAAATGACCCAAAACTTCAACTTGAGCGGCTTCATCCAAAACTCTACGTTTTTTATTTGCAACCGATCCAGTTTGAGTAAATTTAGTAACAAGGTCCAAAACATACCTATGCGAAGTTATCTTTTTCGGATGTCTGGCGTTAAATGTAACGGCAGTTTGCCGAGCACATTGATCTTGGGCACCATAAATTAGAATCATTTCCACTCTTTCCGCTAGTGTGTAAACCATTTTGGAAGTAAAATCTGAATCAATAAATTAATTTTCACTATCCCTAGATTGTCACAAAGGTAACTGACAGCAAATTAAATTGTTTCTTTTCCTTAGCAACTATAAAAAACTAAACAGGTATAAGAATAAAAACAGTTCACCCATGTTATCTGTGTTGATAAAAAGAAGGCGGTAAAAAAATTTCTAATTTTCTTGAAAACGAATTGACCGATTTTAAAAAATCAAACGGCAAAATAAAGCACTTTGAAAGACCTTTCAAACAAGCTATTACTTGCTACCCCTTGTCATTTAAAATTTTTAAGGGGATGACCCCGGGGGCCAGAGGGTAAAAGGGGGTGAAGTAGTTTTTGGTTAAAAAGTTGTCGCCTTTGGCAAATCTTTTGACGTGTCTCGGCGTTTTTTCTTTTAATCAGTGGTTTTCGATAAATCCGTGGTGGGAAGTTTTCAAATGAACACCCTGTATAGAAAATCTATGTAAACAACCCCCGAACAAACCGTCCTAAATTAACAGATGGGGGATTTAAAATAACATTTTCATTCAATTTATCGAGAAAAATATATTTTGTTGTCACTTATAAAATTAAAATTATTTTCGCATCCCTGTAAAAATAATCATTGAAAAAATGAATTACTTTCAAAAATATTGATTTAAAACCGACCATCTAAAACAGCGTCTCTCTCACTTTTTTGACCATGGACCCCTTTTAATTTTAGACTTTTGTTGTGGGCCCCCCAGTCCCGCGCTACTTCAGTACATAATGAATTCTAGGACAGGATGCAATACCTAATAAATTACAGTTATATAAAAATAATTCTTATTCGAATGTTATTCTTTTCAACAAATCTGAACGCATTAATAAGCAACAAGCTGAATACTATATCGCTGTCTGCAGCAAATGTTCTTAGTAAGGTGAATGGTACAGTACGTTTCACGAAAATTGGATACGACTTAATGATTTCCTGGGTCGGTCCCATTATGTCGATAAGAGCTTGGCAATAAACAAGTGAAGTATGAAGGGACGGACTAAGGAAAACAAGTAATATGATATGATTATATTAATGTAATCAAATGAAATAAAAAATTTTTTAAATATTACTAGTCATATTTATTTACATTTATAATGTTATTCTATAGATAGTTCTGTTTCGCTATCGCTATCCTCATCAAAATTAATTATAATTGGATTAATTATACGATCCAGACTAATATACGAATTTTCTACAGTTATTACGTGACGGACTGCATTTTTCCAACTACCTGGGGGAATACCATTAAAGCATTTTCGTATTAATTCGACAACACTAGAACTTAAAGTCGGAGAAATATTTTCAGACCTAACCAGTGATTTTAACTGGTGCCACATATGCTCTATGGGGTTAAAAATGCAATAATAGGGTGGGAGCCGTAGCACTGTATGTCCAATTTCTTCTGCCAATGTGTCACAAACATATACTTTTTTTATACAAAATGTCTTTAAAACTTCTAAAAGATCACTTTTTTTATAACTTTCTTCAAAATATATATCATTCGCCGCCATGTAGTTCTGAATCTCCAATTTTGTATTATTTGAGCTTGGAGCTTTATGTAATTGGCGCCTGTGATAGCTCGCATTGTCCATTACTATCACGCTATTCTGCGGAATGTTTGGTAAAAGACAATTCTTGAACCATTCCTCAAAAACTAACCAATTTTACCACAAAAAGATATTTAAATATAAATTAAGCAACCTAACCTACCTGATGTGCCTATATTTAATTATAATTATTACAATCCGGTCCTTTCCACATAATAATAACAAACGGTCATAAATAATGGGATGGCCACAGGTACTTTTACTGCAGTCATTAAGTTATATCCATTTTTCATGAAACAATCTTTAGTGCTTTCTACTTCCAGACTGTAACAATTCAGGGCCGCCGAGTTTTGGAAATCCCAATGGGAGCAAATATAACTACGGAAACCATGAAGGTTTGTTCGGGTTTAGTAGTAAGCGTATGTACTCGAGTACACCCAAATGTCGTCAACAATTGACCCAACATCTATCTAATTCTTTTTTTTTAAATAAATTGGAACCTATTTGTTATTTTAAATTTAATTTTGTGGCTGATTTTAATATTAAGATTTCTATGAGTAATTATTGGTTCTTTCCTCTGTTTGAGATTTTTCAGAAATTTCATTGGAGATATTCTTACGTACGCCCATTGTGATTTTCCGGTGGGGTATGCGCCCCGCCGTCCCCAAGGACTTTGCGCCCCGGTGAGCTATGTATTTTATGTTGGGTTTGATTTAAAGGAACCTGCACCCTTATACAGGGTGTTTCCTACCCTCTCTGAAAAAATGAAGAAGGTGAATCCCTACCTTATTTTAAGACGAAAATGTGGTATAAAAGTTTTTCGTATGTCGCTTCGTTTTCAAAATACAGGGTGTTAAAAAAAAATATTGTATTTTTCATTTTAATTGGAAAATAGCCAAAAAAAACTATTCAAGAAGGGCAAAATTAAACGAACATGATGGGTCCGCATGCCGAACCGAGCACTCAATGGAAGGAGCTCGTCCCCTTAATTTTTCCCTTTCTGAAAGTTATTTTTGGCTATTTTACAAAATAAAAAATTATGATTTTTCTCTTAGACTCTTTTTTAAGGTTTTTTTCAGTAATTTATTTGATTTATTAATATAACTTCCATATACAGTGTTGTGAAACAGTACCCGTATCCCTCTAACAACACGCTTAATAATTCGCTTATTATATTCAAGAACTTACAAAACATGTCCATGCAATTTATAACACGTCAGAATAGGCACGGTTCGAGAATAGCCAAATAATCTATCAGTTTAATCATTAACAATAACTCCTTTCATGTAATTTGCGCTATATACCAATCATAAACATACTTTCAGAGCCTAATATTTGCATAATCAAGTAAGATATTATAAATACTCAAATCAACATCAAACCATATTTGCATATTTTGACATAGCTGTACCACATTCCAACCCTAGACATAATAAGCAAACATCTCCCGTCGTATTAAATCCATGCATGTATCGAAGTGACACACAATATATTCGTTCTTTGTCACACCTGTTAGCGAAGAATATTTAAAAGCATTTAAAATCTGTACAGTCGACCGGTCTATTTTTCACCTACATTCGACATATTGCTAATGATTGTTTAGCGTTCCATCTATAATACCATCGCCAGGCAACCGGCGGTCTAGCATTTCTATTGGCCAACTAATGCTGACGTGCAAACCCTTTCGGTCCAAGAAGCGCTTTTTATTACCATTGTATATCGAGAACCCAAACAAAGTGCTACGGAACGACAGGTTCGAAAAGGGCGATAGTTTAAGGGATTGCAGTCATTAAAGTTAACTACTTTTCTTATCTAACGACATTGAGGTCAAATACTTTTATTTACTACCGACATTGAGGTCATTCTTACTACCGACATTGAGGTCAAATATTTCTTATCTACCGACATTGAGGTCATTCTTATCTACCGACATTGAGGTCATTCTTATCTACCGACATTGAGGTCAACTACCTTTTTACTACCAGTTTAACGTCTAAGTACTGAGTCACAACAGGTCGTCTCACACAACAGATTAGTGAACAATGTGTTAAAGATAATTAGTACTAAGACTACCATGTAAGTAAGCCTAACATCACAGATTGTATATACAGTAGAACTTGTACTTTCTGTACTTCATTACTTACCCGAAGATATTAGATATATTTTACCCTACAAATTGTTTAACCTTACATTTTACCCTAAAACGAACCAGCGACCCACACCTAAGGAAATACAGTATTAAGCCAGTGAGTTCGAGGATTGAACCACCCGGACCCATCATTTGGCCCATCAGAGCCGGATTTGTAAAAGTTAGACAGTTGTAGGAAAAGTATAGAAAAATACTACCAGTCCCAGAAAGGGAAAAAATAAAAATACTACCAGTCCCAAGAAGTGGGAAAAATAAAGAAATACCAGTCCCAAGAAGTGGGAAAAATAAAGAAATACCAGCAGTCCCAAAAAGAGGAAGAAGAGGAAAAAATAAAGTACCAGCAGTAAAACAAAATAAAAGTAATCCCCAACGTCAGTAACACACACGTTTGACAAAGTAAAAGAAGCAAAGTGAAAGCTAAAGTGACAAGTATAGTGAAAATTCAGCAGAGCAGTTCAAACGGAGAAAAAAAAAGTGGAAAAATTAGCAAGAGAATTTCCGTGGAAGTGGAAAAAAGAAACTTTCATTAGTGCCAAGGTGCAGGAAGCAGTGATCGTTATAGTAGTGCAGTGAAAGAGACTTCCAGGTTCCAGACAGCGAATGGACAACATAGCCTGACGAGACCAGTGATAACAAAAAACAGGATTTTACAACAAGTGTACAAGGTATCGAGGTTGGAAGGCCAATAAAACACTTTCCAACTGGTTTTATGAGAGTTTAATTGGTAGAATATTGTTGAAATTAATAAAAACAAGCTCAACAGTGAGAAATAAATATAGATTTCAAGGGAAAACAACAATATTCTAGCCAAGAAACAAATTTAATTTAGTTAAATTTAGTAAAAAAGGTATAAAAATAAACACAGGTTAGTGTCAGTACCAAAAGGTATAGAAATAAGCACTAAAAGTTGACAACCATCGAGAGTTTTTCTTTCAGGAGAGCATCATACATTTTTTGCAGGAATTTTATTGAGAAAATTTATTATTTGTTGAAATAAAGTACAGTGCATTCCATGGAAAGTGTCATATATTTTTTGCAGGAAATTGATTGAGGATTTGTTTGATTATTGATACCGTACAAAGTGTATTGCATAAACAGTGTTTTGATATTTGTTTTCAGGAAATTTATTGACCAGTTATTGATTTTTTGGTAATATTAGAAGAGTGTAACGTTTCAGTGCATATTGTTTTTGATATTTTTTACAGCAGTCAAGCAATAAAATTATTGTTTTTAAGCGCACAAGTGACAGTAGTATTTTCAATCTCAGAACTTTTAAGTTAAACTTTTTAAAATGGAAGAACTAGATCTAGATAAATTCGTGCAAATGCGTGGCACGGCGAAGGGCGCAATCACGCGAATAAAAAGGTGGTATGACCTAAACAAAACAGACCAAGCTGAACTATTACAGGTCCCTCACCGGGAGGAAGCGTTGAGGAAAGCATTTCAGACTTATTCAGAGCTGCAAGATCAGATAGAAATATTAAACGAGAATGACTTAGATAGAGATGAGATCGAAAAGAAGTACTACCGGTTATTGGCAGAGTTTGATAAGATTAAAGATAGTAGTGCAGCGCCAATCATAATATCACATAAAGTATCGCCACAAATAGTGTCCAATGTCAAGTTGCCCGAGTTAAAGGTACCCTTTTTTGACGGTAGTATCGCAGAATGGCGGTCTTTTGCAGAAGTTTTTAATGCTCTGATCATTCAGAACTCGACCCTTGGAAATGTTCAAAAGTTAATTTATTTAAAATCAGCCTTAAAGGGGGAAGCCTTTAAATTGGTAGACTCGCTTGAACTCATAGCAGACAATTTTGATTTGGCATGGGATATTTTAACAAATAGATACGAGAACCTAACCTGTGTGCTAAATAGTTATTTAATTCAACTGTTGGACACCCCTGTTATGACAAGGTCAAACTCAAGTAATTTACGGGATTTTGTAGCGACAAATAAAAAGACAATCGAATCTTTCAAAAAATTGAAATTAACGGAGACACAACGATTCGAATACATGTTAGTTTACATACTGGAAAACAAGTTAGACTTTGCGACAAAACGCGCATTTGAACAAGACAGGGACTTAAACGAACTACCCATGTTACAAGACTTGTTTGAATTTTTAGAAAAACGTTGCATTATATTTGAGAACTTATCAAGTACAAGTAGTAGTCCAAAAGTTAAAAATGACAGAATATCTTTATTTGCTAGTAACGGTCAGAGTAAACTTCATTGTCATATCTGTGGCTCGACAGACCACACAGTATTCAGATGTCAAAGATTTTTAGATTTATCAGTGGAGCAACGCACAGAGTCAATTAAAAGGAAAAATTTATGTTTAAATTGTTTTGGCTCACATTCAGCAGCACATTGCTTGTCAATACGTACATGCTCGTATTGTAACAAACCACACAACACTTTATTGCATAAGCAACAGTTTCAGTCTAATTTCAGTACTCCGCGACAGAATCAAAACCCGAACTACACAGGTGAGCATCACTCATTAACAAACCGAAACAATCAACCGTTAAGATCGCAACCGCGCGCGACTCCTCCAAACTTAAATAGACAACGCGTTTTTCCAGCTACACAGACACAAGAACCACACTTACCACCTGGTTTGACACGTGACGTAACTACGCATCCGAGGCGTGAACGCGATGGCTCTAGTGAAAATACCGAACCGGAAACAGTAGCCTTGTCAGCGACAGTTAATAAACAAAGTACAGTGTTATTGTCGACTGCGCAAGTCAACTTAATTAACGTAAAAACCGGAAAAATAATATCTGCCAAAGCGCTCCTAGACAACGGAAGTCAAAGTTCTTTTATAACCCAGAGATTGGTAAATAAGATAGGAAGTGACGTATATAGACATAATTTAAACATTTCAGGTATCGCTCAACACGGGTTCCCTTCAAATAAAATGACAGATGTCACTGTTCATTCAAAAATACAGAAAGAAAGTTATTCCGTGTCATGTGTGATTTTAGATCACATAACTTATAAGCTACCGCAGGTGGCAGTAGAAGTGAGCGCATTAGATATCCCTGAAGATTTGAAAAGTAATTTAGCAGACGCGACTTTCCATGTACCATCAGAATTAGATTTACTTATTGGTGCCGATGTGTACAGCGACATTTTACAGAATGGACTTTATTCATTAGGGAAGGGTAAACCGACATTAGTTTGTACCTCGTTAGGTTGGATAATAGGAGGAAACATTCCGAACCATAAAACAGTTAAAAACTCGGAAAACAAAGCATCGTTTTTTACACAAACAAACGAACTAGACGACATGTTAACAAAGTTTTGGAACATAGAAGAAACACCAGTAAAAAACATTTTGACAACTGACGAACAGCTGACAGAAACAATATTTTCTAACACTACAAACATTTTACAGGACGGATCATTTCAAGTAGATATGCCTTTTAAAAATATTGACGAACACAAAAAGTTGGGTGATTCCTATAAAATGGCAGAAAAAAGGTTTATTTCGTTAGAAAAAAGATTACACGGTGATTCAAAATTATTTGCGGAATATAAAGATTTTATAAATGAATACGTAGAACTAGGCCACGCCAAGTATGTTCCTTTAACCTTGACTAACATTAATAATGACAATAAGTATTTTATTCCTCACTTATGTGTCTTACGAGAGGACAGTGTGACGACAAAATTACGAGTAGTATTTGACGCTTCCGCGCAGTCTTCATCGGGTCATTCTCTGAATGATGTAACTTTGAAAGGGTACCAGGTGCAGCCTGAACTTTTTGACATTTTGTGTAGATTTCGTTATTATCAGTTCGTTTTGACATCAGATATCCAGAAAATGTACCGACAGATCAAAATAAATCCAGATCACACGTTTTTACAGAATATACTTTGGAGAGAAAGTCCGCAGGACACTTTAAAATGCATAGAACTCCAAACGGTAACATACGGGACAAACTTTGCACCATTTGCAGCTAGAAGAACGATACAAGAAATAGCTAACACCAATTTGGAAACCTATCCAGAGGCGTCTCAGGCCCTCAGCTCACAGTGTTATGTCGATGACATTTTAGCAGGTTGTAACAACATCGAACAGTTACCGCAGTTACACTCACAATTAAATACACTGCTCAACAAGTCAGGTTTTTCATTACACAAGTGGTGTTCAAATTCACAAGATTTCTTAAAGTCAATATCACAAACTCAGCTTAGTGAATTCGATTTAAATTTTGACAGCGCTCCAAATAAAGTATTAGGTCTAAAATGGCTTCCTGAAGAGGATGTTTTGAAAATCGCGATTCCAATAGACATGTCACATAAACAGCCGACAAAAAGAATCATGTTATCAACCATAGCTCAATGTTTGACCCTTTAGGTCTCATCAATCCCGTCATAGTAAAAGGTAAAATTTTAATGCAAAAATTATGGATTATAAAGATAGGATGGGACATAGTAGTAACAAACACAGACTTACTAACCGAGTGGCACGCTTTTCTAAATACTGTTTCTTTTTTGAAATCTTTAAAAATTCCCAGAATGATTTGCGATAATAAAAATATTTCAAAAATTGAATTTCACGGATTTGCGGACGCAAGCACATTAGCGTACGGAGCTTGCATATATATCAGAGTGTTATATGAGAATAAAACAGTAGCTATGAATTTAATCTCTTCAAAATCAAGAGTAGCCCCTATAAAGACAATAACCCTACCGAGACTTGAACTCTGTGCCTTGGTAATTTTAGCGAAACTAACAAGTAGAATTTTAGACATCTTTAAAGATACTTTTACGCATGACTCAATAAACCTGTGGTCAGATTCTAAAATTACTATAGCCTGGTGTAGTGACTTACCTAACAGATGGTCCACATTTGTGTCACACCGAGTGTCTCAAATTCAAACTCTTACTCAAGATAGTAAACTGAGATATGTCAAATCTGCAGACAACCCAGCTGATCTGTTATCAAGAGGAAACTTTTCTACCGACACAACAATTTCAAATTTTTGGTTTCACGGTCCTAAGTTCTTACATAATTTCGATGTAGTTTTGGATTCCTTTGATAAGGAAGTAAAGATAGAGAACATTCCCGAACAAAAGAAAATCTCACTTATTTCAGTTCAACAACCAAAGGCGTACGAATTTTGGGTGGAATATTTTTCACATTTTTCAATATTTTCTCGACTTACACGCTCATTGGCGTACGTGTTAAGGTTTATTCATAATGCAAAAAATAAAAACAATAAAATTACAGATTCAATCATTACAGTTAATGAGATAACAAAGGCTCAAACATTCATAGTGAACATTTTACAGACTCAATGTTTTTCAAAAGAAATCTCAGAATTAAAAAAGAATGAAATAATTTCACACCATCAGTTAAAAATGCTCAAATTATTCTTAGATGAAGACAAGTTGGTCAGAGTTGGAGGTAGGCTAGAGAACGCTGACATTTCATTCGATCAGAAACATCCTTATTTACTACCATCTCACAACGCCACTGTCAGAATCATGCTGAAGCAAGAACATTTAAGGTTAGGACACGCAGGTGCTCAATCAGTATTGTCAAATTTTAGGTTACGGTATTGGCCTTTGAACGGCTTGAAAGAAGTTAAAAACGTTATACGGAACTGCATAGTATGCAGTAGATTTCGAGCTCTTCCAGCACAACAAATTATGGCAGATTTGCCAGGAGATAGAGTTCAAATTTCACGTCCATTTCAGAAAGTAGGTATCGATTACGGAGGCCCGTTCCTAATAAAATCATCACGGTTAAAGAAAGCACCAAAAATCAAAGCTTACATTGCCATCTTTGTTTGTATGACTACAAAAGCAGTTCACATAGAATTGGTTACAAGTTTATCGTCTGAAGCTTTTATTATGACCCTGAAACGTTTCATTTCACGGAGAGGTAACCCTACAATTATTTATAGCGACAACGGTACCAATTTTCAGGGTGCTAACAACCAGCTACACGACGTGTATACTTTTTTCAAAAATTCGACAGCTTGTGAAAAGTTTATAAACTATCTCTTACAAAATGAAATTCAATGGAAATTTATTCCACCGAGATCTCCACATTGGGGCGGTCTATGGGAGACTGCAGTGAAAAGCACTAAACATCATATTTATAGAATAATCGGAAATTTAACTTTTACGTTTGAGGAATTTTACACGATCCTAACGCAAATAGAAGCAATCTTAAATTCACGACCTTTATGTCCAATGACAAATGATCCTTCAGATTTCAGTTACCTTTCCCCAGGACATTTTTTGATTGGTGAAAATTTAACGGCTTATCCGGAAAAAGATGTAAGTGAAATTTCAGATAACAGATTAAAGTTTTGGCAACAATGTACTAAGATCCAACAAATATTCTGGAAACGATGGTCTGTAGACTACTTGAGTCATCTTCAAAATTGTCCAAAATGGTTGAAGAACACCGCGAACATTAAAATAAACGACATCGTGTTACTACTAGAAGACAACGTACCTCCGTTACAGTGGCCTTTAGCCCGAGTGTTAGAAACATATCCCGGTAAAGACGGCAAAGTTCGTGTGCTCAAATTAAAAACTCCCACTAGTACGTTCACTAGAGCTATCACTAAAGTATCCCCGATTCTATATAATGACTTAAATATAAATGTTGACTAAAAATTATGCAGCAACGAAAATTGCGTATACTTTTCTTGAGTTGAAATACAATAAATGATATTGTGTTTATAATACATTCTACTTACCACATTTCGGTTTGGTATCGTACCATAAACGTTACTGGGAGCTACGGCCTGTCTCCCTGGGAAACCTAAACAAGTCATTGATCTTTGCTTTTATTTGGCCCGTTGTTTCAAGGTGAAACATCGTACCGAGTTTGCTTAAGCTTAACCGCCTAACAGCTCTTTAATCTATATTCTTTTTCTACACTAGATAGATAGTGGCTAAACTTAATAGCGTGTTTTCACGGCAGATTTTTCTTCTGCACTTTCGTTGTATGTTACAGTTTACCTGTCCGCAACACCGGCTAGACTCTCTAGCACGCTCTCAGAGCATTTTTGTTTCTAACTTTTCTCACTGGGGCATTACAGTGTCTATCAAACCAAAAATGTCAGTGTTCAGGAACAAGGCACCCTTCTTTTCTTCTACCTGTCTATCCTTCTAGGCAGCAAGTTCTTTTTAGGAGAGGATTCCTAAAAAATAAGTTTCTACCCGTTGCCAAGTGTGCAAAAAAGTTTCTACCCGTTGCCAAGTGTGCAAAAAAGTTTCTACCCGTTGCCAAGTGTGCAAAACAAGTTTCTTCCCGTTGCCAAGTGTGCAAAATAAGTTTCTACAAGTTGCCAAGAGGGCATAAGTTTCTACCCGTTGCCAAGTGTGCAAAATAAGTTTCTACCCGTTGCCAAGAGGGCACAATTTTCTATCCATTACTTTCTACCTTCACTATTTGTGAAACCCATAGTTCAGCCTTACAACCTGTGCGATGGTGTTCATGAGTACTGATGTCTACCATGGTAAGATGTTACCATTACTATGCTCGGATTGAGCTTTCTACCCCTTATTTAGTTATTATCTTGTTCAGTGAAACCTAGGTAGATTTACAACCTATCTGGAGCTTTCATTCATATTTACACTTATCTAATAGTTATTTTCGTTAACGCCAGAGTGGCATTATTATTTATATTCTCTTCAGTCGTATTAGCTTAATAATACTGGTCCTTCGAGCATAACTTCATTTACTTCAAGCATAACTTCATTTACTTCAAGCATAACTTCATTTACTTCGAGCTTAACTCATCAGATCGATTTTTCATTTAAAGTTCAAAAAAAAATTGTGAGTCAGTTTAGTTGAATCGCAGGAGGATTCAACAGGGGGGAGAATGTTGTGAAACAGTACCCGTATCCCTCTAACAACACGCTTAATAATTCGCTTATTATATTCAAGAACTTACAAAACATGTCCATGCAATTTATAACACGTCAGAATAGGCACGGTTCGAGAATAGCCAAATAATCTATCAGTTTAATCATTAACAATAACTCCTTTCATGTAATTTGCGCTATATACCAATCATAAACATACTTTCAGAGCCTAATATTTGCATAATCAAGTAAGATATTATAAATACTCAAATCAACATCAAACCATATTTGCATATTTTGACATAGCTGTACCACATTCCAACCCTAGACATAATAAGCAAACATCTCCCGTCGTATTAAATACATGCATGTATCGAAGTGACACACAATATATTCGGTCTTTGTCACACCTGTTAGCGAAGAATATTTAAAAGCATTTAAAATCTGTACAGTCGACCGGTCTATTTTTCACCTACATTCGACATATTGCTAATGATTGTTTAGCGTTCCATCTATAATACCATCGCCAGGCAACCGGCGGGTCCCGACGGAAATCTAGCATTTCTATTGGCCAACTAATGCTGACGTGCAAACCCTTTCGGTCCAAGAAGCGCTTTTTATTACCATTGTATATCGAGAACCCAAACAAAGTGCTACGGAACGACAGGTTCGAAAAGGGCGATAGTTTAGGGGATTGCAGTCATTAAAGTTAACTACTTTTCTTATCTAACGACATTGAGGTCAAATACTTTTATTTACTACCGACATTGAGGTCATTCTTACTACCGACATTGAGGTCAAATATTTCTTATCTACCGACATTGAGGTCATTCTTATCTACCGACATTGAGGTCATTCTTATCTACCGACATTGAGGTCAACTACCTTTTTACTACCAGTTTAACGTCTAAGTACTGAGTCACAACAGGTCGTCTCACACAACAGATTAGTGAACAATGTGTTAAAGATAATTAGTACTAAGACTACCATGTAAGTAAGCCTAACATCACAGATTGTATATACAGTAGAACTTGTACTTTCTGTACTTCATTACTTACCCGAAGATAATAGATATATTTTACCCTACAAATTGTTTAACCTTACATTTTACCCTAAAACGAACCAGCGACCCACACCTAAGGAAATGCAGTATTAAGCCAGTGAGTTCGAGGATTGAACCACCCGGACCCATCATACAGTGTGTTGTCCATAAGTTGGAACCATATGGAAAACTTTTTTATTATTAATTTTACGAAAAAAGTTATTTTTCATAAGAAGTTCTGCATGGTCTAAAACTTAAAAACTAAAAAGCACGTTTTAATATGCAGTTACACCCATTTACGATGAAAAAAAATTCATTTTTGAAACATATGTGTACCATAACAATGCAAATTTAACTGTAGTTACATGTAATCTAGGATGCTCTGACATACAAATGAATTTTTGATAGCAAAAAGTGTTTGACAGCGACCGTCAAAACGCGTTAAAATTTATAAAGTACATAAAAATGGTGTTATTAAGTTGTGAAGAAAAAATTGAAATTGTATTGATTGTGGGTAGAAAACTATAAAACGCATGAGAACCATCAATTATTTTTAATGATAGACATCCCAATAAAAATATTAATCATTCAACTGTTACAAAAATAATGAATAAATTTAAGACTAGTGGAAGTTTAAACCATAACTTCAATGAAAAACGCCGAAAACTGGTTGCCAATGAGAACACACAGGTAGAAGTAATGCTGTCTGTTGTAGAACATCCAAAAGTGTCATTGCGCAAAGTCGTTAATACAACAAAATGTAAGTAAAGATACAGTGGGAAGAATTTTAAAACGAAATAAATTCAGACCATTCAAACTAAAAATCGTTCACACATTGAAAGAAAGGGATTATGATAGGCGCGTTGATTTTTCCTCTCTCATCCAAAGAGAGTTAGAAGAAGACCGTTATTTTCCAAGACGTATAGTTTTTCCGATGAGGCAACATTTTCTTCAAATGGAACTGTATCGTCACAACATTGTCGCTGGTGGTCTGAGGAAACTCCCAATTTTACAATAAAGTCTCGTGACCAATATTCATTTAAAACGAACGTGTGGTGTGGTATTTACAAGGACAGATTTTTTCACCAATCTATGAATGCCGAACGTTATTTACAATTTTTGCACAATAACTCCTTTCATGTAATTTGCGCTATATACCAATCATAAACATACTTTCAGAGCCTAATATTTGCATAATCAAGTAAGATATTATAAATACTCAAATCAACATCAAACCATATTTGCATATTTTGACATAGCTGTACCACATTCCAACCCTAGACATAATAAGCAAACATCTCCCGTCGTATTAAATCCATGCATGTATCGAAGTGACACACAATATATTCGTTCTTTGTCACACCTGTTAGCGAAGAATATTTAAAAGCATTTAAAATCTGTACAGTCGACCGGTCTATTTTTCACCTACATTCGACATATTGCTAATGATTGTTTAGCGTTCCATCTATAATACCATCGCCAGGCAACCGGCGGTCTAGCATTTCTATTGGCCAACTAATGCTGACGTGCAAACCCTTTCGGTCCAAGAAGCGCTTTTTATTACCATTGTATATCGAGAACCCAAACAAAGTGCTACGGAACGACAGGTTCGAAAAGGGCGATAGTTTAAGGGATTGCAGTCATTAAAGTTAACTACTTTTCTTATCTAACGACATTGAGGTCAAATACTTTTATTTACTACCGACATTGAGGTCATTCTTACTACCGACATTGAGGTCAAATATTTCTTATCTACCGACATTGAGGTCATTCTTATCTACCGACATTGAGGTCATTCTTATCTACCGACATTGAGGTCAACTACCTTTTTACTACCAGTTTAACGTCTAAGTACTGAGTCACAACAGGTCGTCTCACACAACAGATTAGTGAACAATGTGTTAAAGATAATTAGTACTAAGACTACCATGTAAGTAAGCCTAACATCACAGATTGTATATACAGTAGAACTTGTACTTTCTGTACTTCATTACTTACCCGAAGATATTAGATATATTTTACCCTACAAATTGTTTAACCTTACATTTTACCCTAAAACGAACCAGCGACCCACACCTAAGGAAATACAGTATTAAGCCAGTGAGTTCGAGGATTGAACCACCCGGACCCATCATTTGGCCCATCAGAGCCGGATTTGTAAAAGTTAGACAGTTGTAGGAAAAGTATAGAAAAATACTACCAGTCCCAGAAAGGGAAAAAATAAAAATACTACCAGTCCCAAGAAGTGGGAAAAATAAAGAAATACCAGTCCCAAGAAGTGGGAAAAATAAAGAAATACCAGCAGTCCCAAAAAGAGGAAGAAGAGGAAAAAATAAAGTACCAGCAGTAAAACAAAATAAAAGTAATCCCCAACGTCAGTAACACACACGTTTGACAAAGTAAAAGAAGCAAAGTGAAAGCTAAAGTGACAAGTATAGTGAAAATTCAGCAGAGCAGTTCAAACGGAGAAAAAAAAAGTGGAAAAATTAGCAAGAGAATTTCCGTGGAAGTGGAAAAAAGAAACTTTCATTAGTGCCAAGGTGCAGGAAGCAGTGATCGTTATAGTAGTGCAGTGAAAGAGACTTCCAGGTTCCAGACAGCGAATGGACAACATAGCCTGACGAGACCAGTGATAACAAAAAACAGGATTTTACAACAAGTGTACAAGGTATCGAGGTTGGAAGGCCAATAAAACACTTTCCAACTGGTTTTATGAGAGTTTAATTGGTAGAATATTGTTGAAATTAATAAAAACAAGCTCAACAGTGAGAAATAAATATAGATTTCAAGGGAAAACAACAATATTCTAGCCAAGAAACAAATTTAATTTAGTTAAATTTAGTAAAAAAGGTATAAAAATAAACACAGGTTAGTGTCAGTACCAAAAGGTATAGAAATAAGCACTAAAAGTTGACAACCATCGAGAGTTTTTCTTTCAGGAGAGCATCATACATTTTTTGCAGGAATTTTATTGAGAAAATTTATTATTTGTTGAAATAAAGTACAGTGCATTCCATGGAAAGTGTCATATATTTTTTGCAGGAAATTGATTGAGGATTTGTTTGATTATTGATACCGTACAAAGTGTATTGCATAAACAGTGTTTTGATATTTGTTTTCAGGAAATTTATTGACCAGTTATTGATTTTTTGGTAATATTAGAAGAGTGTAACGTTTCAGTGCATATTGTTTTTGATATTTTTTACAGCAGTCAAGCAATAAAATTATTGTTTTTAAGCGCACAAGTGACAGTAGTATTTTCAATCTCAGAACTTTTAAGTTAAACTTTTTAAAATGGAAGAACTAGATCTAGATAAATTCGTGCAAATGCGTGGCACGGCGAAGGGCGCAATCACGCGAATAAAAAGGTGGTATGACCTAAACAAAACAGACCAAGCTGAACTATTACAGGTCCCTCACCGGGAGGAAGCGTTGAGGAAAGCATTTCAGACTTATTCAGAGCTGCAAGATCAGATAGAAATATTAAACGAGAATGACTTAGATAGAGATGAGATCGAAAAGAAGTACTACCGGTTATTGGCAGAGTTTGATAAGATTAAAGATAGTAGTGCAGCGCCAATCATAATATCACATAAAGTATCGCCACAAATAGTGTCCAATGTCAAGTTGCCCGAGTTAAAGGTACCCTTTTTTGACGGTAGTATCGCAGAATGGCGGTCTTTTGCAGAAGTTTTTAATGCTCTGATCATTCAGAACTCGACCCTTGGAAATGTTCAAAAGTTAATTTATTTAAAATCAGCCTTAAAGGGGGAAGCCTTTAAATTGGTAGACTCGCTTGAACTCATAGCAGACAATTTTGATTTGGCATGGGATATTTTAACAAATAGATACGAGAACCTAACCTGTGTGCTAAATAGTTATTTAATTCAACTGTTGGACACCCCTGTTATGACAAGGTCAAACTCAAGTAATTTACGGGATTTTGTAGCGACAAATAAAAAGACAATCGAATCTTTCAAAAAATTGAAATTAACGGAGACACAACGATTCGAATACATGTTAGTTTACATACTGGAAAACAAGTTAGACTTTGCGACAAAACGCGCATTTGAACAAGACAGGGACTTAAACGAACTACCCATGTTACAAGACTTGTTTGAATTTTTAGAAAAACGTTGCATTATATTTGAGAACTTATCAAGTACAAGTAGTAGTCCAAAAGTTAAAAATGACAGAATATCTTTATTTGCTAGTAACGGTCAGAGTAAACTTCATTGTCATATCTGTGGCTCGACAGACCACACAGTATTCAGATGTCAAAGATTTTTAGATTTATCAGTGGAGCAACGCACAGAGTCAATTAAAAGGAAAAATTTATGTTTAAATTGTTTTGGCTCACATTCAGCAGCACATTGCTTGTCAATACGTACATGCTCGTATTGTAACAAACCACACAACACTTTATTGCATAAGCAACAGTTTCAGTCTAATTTCAGTACTCCGCGACAGAATCAAAACCCGAACTACACAGGTGAGCATCACTCATTAACAAACCGAAACAATCAACCGTTAAGATCGCAACCGCGCGCGACTCCTCCAAACTTAAATAGACAACGCGTTTTTCCAGCTACACAGACACAAGAACCACACTTACCACCTGGTTTGACACGTGACGTAACTACGCATCCGAGGCGTGAACGCGATGGCTCTAGTGAAAATACCGAACCGGAAACAGTAGCCTTGTCAGCGACAGTTAATAAACAAAGTACAGTGTTATTGTCGACTGCGCAAGTCAACTTAATTAACGTAAAAACCGGAAAAATAATATCTGCCAAAGCGCTCCTAGACAACGGAAGTCAAAGTTCTTTTATAACCCAGAGATTGGTAAATAAGATAGGAAGTGACGTATATAGACATAATTTAAACATTTCAGGTATCGCTCAACACGGGTTCCCTTCAAATAAAATGACAGATGTCACTGTTCATTCAAAAATACAGAAAGAAAGTTATTCCGTGTCATGTGTGATTTTAGATCACATAACTTATAAGCTACCGCAGGTGGCAGTAGAAGTGAGCGCATTAGATATCCCTGAAGATTTGAAAAGTAATTTAGCAGACGCGACTTTCCATGTACCATCAGAATTAGATTTACTTATTGGTGCCGATGTGTACAGCGACATTTTACAGAATGGACTTTATTCATTAGGGAAGGGTAAACCGACATTAGTTTGTACCTCGTTAGGTTGGATAATAGGAGGAAACATTCCGAACCATAAAACAGTTAAAAACTCGGAAAACAAAGCATCGTTTTTTACACAAACAAACGAACTAGACGACATGTTAACAAAGTTTTGGAACATAGAAGAAACACCAGTAAAAAACATTTTGACAACTGACGAACAGCTGACAGAAACAATATTTTCTAACACTACAAACATTTTACAGGACGGATCATTTCAAGTAGATATGCCTTTTAAAAATATTGACGAACACAAAAAGTTGGGTGATTCCTATAAAATGGCAGAAAAAAGGTTTATTTCGTTAGAAAAAAGATTACACGGTGATTCAAAATTATTTGCGGAATATAAAGATTTTATAAATGAATACGTAGAACTAGGCCACGCCAAGTATGTTCCTTTAACCTTGACTAACATTAATAATGACAATAAGTATTTTATTCCTCACTTATGTGTCTTACGAGAGGACAGTGTGACGACAAAATTACGAGTAGTATTTGACGCTTCCGCGCAGTCTTCATCGGGTCATTCTCTGAATGATGTAACTTTGAAAGGGTACCAGGTGCAGCCTGAACTTTTTGACATTTTGTGTAGATTTCGTTATTATCAGTTCGTTTTGACATCAGATATCCAGAAAATGTACCGACAGATCAAAATAAATCCAGATCACACGTTTTTACAGAATATACTTTGGAGAGAAAGTCCGCAGGACACTTTAAAATGCATAGAACTCCAAACGGTAACATACGGGACAAACTTTGCACCATTTGCAGCTAGAAGAACGATACAAGAAATAGCTAACACCAATTTGGAAACCTATCCAGAGGCGTCTCAGGCCCTCAGCTCACAGTGTTATGTCGATGACATTTTAGCAGGTTGTAACAACATCGAACAGTTACCGCAGTTACACTCACAATTAAATACACTGCTCAACAAGTCAGGTTTTTCATTACACAAGTGGTGTTCAAATTCACAAGATTTCTTAAAGTCAATATCACAAACTCAGCTTAGTGAATTCGATTTAAATTTTGACAGCGCTCCAAATAAAGTATTAGGTCTAAAATGGCTTCCTGAAGAGGATGTTTTGAAAATCGCGATTCCAATAGACATGTCACATAAACAGCCGACAAAAAGAATCATGTTATCAACCATAGCTCAATGTTTGACCCTTTAGGTCTCATCAATCCCGTCATAGTAAAAGGTAAAATTTTAATGCAAAAATTATGGATTATAAAGATAGGATGGGACACAGTAGTAACAAACACAGACTTACTAACCGAGTGGCACGCTTTTCTAAATACTGTTTCTTTTTTGAAATCTTTAAAAATTCCCAGAATGATTTGCGATAATAAAAATATTTCAAAAATTGAATTTCACGGATTTGCGGACGCAAGCACATTAGCGTACGGAGCTTGCATATATATCAGAGTGTTATATGAGAATAAAACAGTAGCTATGAATTTAATCTCTTCAAAATCAAGAGTAGCCCCTATAAAGACAATAACCCTACCGAGACTTGAACTCTGTGCCTTGGTAATTTTAGCGAAACTAACAAGTAGAATTTTAGACATCTTTAAAGATACTTTTACGCATGACTCAATAAACCTGTGGTCAGATTCTAAAATTACTATAGCCTGGTGTAGTGACTTACCTAACAGATGGTCCACATTTGTGTCACACCGAGTGTCTCAAATTCAAACTCTTACTCAAGATAGTAAACTGAGATATGTCAAATCTGCAGACAACCCAGCTGATCTGTTATCAAGAGGAAACTTTTCTACCGACACAACAATTTCAAATTTTTGGTTTCACGGTCCTAAGTTCTTACATAATTTCGATGTAGTTTTGGATTCCTTTGATAAGGAAGTAAAGATAGAGAACATTCCCGAACAAAAGAAAATCTCACTTATTTCAGTTCAACAACCAAAGGCGTACGAATTTTGGGTGGAATATTTTTCACATTTTTCAATATTTTCTCGACTTACACGCTCATTGGCGTACGTGTTAAGGTTTATTCATAATGCAAAAAATAAAAACAATAAAATTACAGATTCAATCATTACAGTTAATGAGATAACAAAGGCTCAAACATTCATAGTGAACATTTTACAGACTCAATGTTTTTCAAAAGAAATCTCAGAATTAAAAAAGAATGAAATAATTTCACACCATCAGTTAAAAATGCTCAAATTATTCTTAGATGAAGACAAGTTGGTCAGAGTTGGAGGTAGGCTAGAGAACGCTGACATTTCATTCGATCAGAAACATCCTTATTTACTACCATCTCACAACGCCACTGTCAGAATCATGCTGAAGCAAGAACATTTAAGGTTAGGACACGCAGGTGCTCAATCAGTATTGTCAAATTTTAGGTTACGGTATTGGCCTTTGAACGGCTTGAAAGAAGTTAAAAACGTTATACGGAACTGCATAGTATGCAGTAGATTTCGAGCTCTTCCAGCACAACAAATTATGGCAGATTTGCCAGGAGATAGAGTTCAAATTTCACGTCCATTTCAGAAAGTAGGTATCGATTACGGAGGCCCGTTCCTAATAAAATCATCACGGTTAAAGAAAGCACCAAAAATCAAAGCTTACATTGCCATCTTTGTTTGCATGACTACAAAAGCAGTTCACATAGAATTGGTTACAAGTTTATCGTCTGAAGCTTTTATTATGACCCTGAAACGTTTCATTTCACGGAGAGGTAACCCTACAATTATTTATAGCGACAACGGTACCAATTTTCAGGGTGCTAACAACCAGCTACACGACGTGTATACTTTTTTCAAAAATTCGACAGCTTGTGAAAAGTTTATAAACTATCTCTTACAAAATGAAATTCAATGGAAATTTATTCCACCGAGATCTCCACATTGGGGCGGTCTATGGGAGACTGCAGTGAAAAGCACTAAACATCATATTTATAGAATAATCGGAAATTTAACTTTTACGTTTGAGGAATTTTACACGATCCTAACGCAAATAGAAGCAATCTTAAATTCACGACCTTTATGTCCAATGACAAATGATCCTTCAGATTTCAGTTACCTTTCCCCAGGACATTTTTTGATTGGTGAAAATTTAACGGCTTATCCGGAAAAAGATGTAAGTGAAATTTCAGATAACAGATTAAAGTTTTGGCAACAATGTACTAAGATCCAACAAATATTCTGGAAACGATGGTCTGTAGACTACTTGAGTCATCTTCAAAATTGTCCAAAATGGTTGAAGAACACCGCGAACATTAAAATAAACGACATCGTGTTACTACTAGAAGACAACGTACCTCCGTTACAGTGGCCTTTAGCCCGAGTGTTAGAAACATATCCCGGTAAAGACGGCAAAGTTCGTGTGCTCAAATTAAAAACTCCCACTAGTACGTTCACTAGAGCTATCACTAAAGTATCCCCGATTCTATATAATGACTTAAATATAAATGTTGACTAAAAATTATGCAGCAACGAAAATTGCGTATACTTTTCTTGAGTTGAAATACAATAAATGATATTGTGTTTATAATACATTCTACTTACCACATTTCGGTTTGGTATCGTACCATAAACGTTACTGGGAGCTACGGCCTGTCTCCCTGGGAAACCTAAACAAGTCATTGATCTTTGCTTTTATTTGGCCCGTTGTTTCAAGGTGAAACATCGTACCGAGTTTGCTTAAGCTTAACCGCCTAACAGCTCTTTAATCTATATTCTTTTTCTACACTAGATAGATAGTGGCTAAACTTAATAGCGTGTTTTCACGGCAGATTTTTCTTCTGCACTTTCGTTGTATGTTACAGTTTACCTGTCCGCAACACCGGCTAGACTCTCTAGCACGCTCTCAGAGCATTTTTGTTTCTAACTTTTCTCACTGGGGCATTACAGTGTCTATCAAACCAAAAATGTCAGTGTTCAGGAACAAGGCACCCTTCTTTTCTTCTACCTGTCTATCCTTCTAGGCAGCAAGTTCTTTTTAGGAGAGGATTCCTAAAAAATAAGTTTCTACCCGTTGCCAAGTGTGCAAAAAAGTTTCTACCCGTTGCCAAGTGTGCAAAAAAGTTTCTACCCGTTGCCAAGTGTGCAAAACAAGTTTCTTCCCGTTGCCAAGTGTGCAAAATAAGTTTCTACAAGTTGCCAAGAGGGCATAAGTTTCTACCCGTTGCCAAGTGTGCAAAATAAGTTTCTACCCGTTGCCAAGAGGGCACAATTTTCTATCCATTACTTTCTACCTTCACTATTTGTGAAACCCATAGTTCAGCCTTACAACCTGTGCGATGGTGTTCATGAGTACTGATGTCTACCATGGTAAGATGTTACCATTACTATGCTCGGATTGAGCTTTCTACCCCTTATTTAGTTATTATCTTGTTCAGTGAAACCTAGGTAGATTTACAACCTATCTGGAGCTTTCATTCATATTTACACTTATCTAATAGTTATTTTCGTTAACGCCAGAGTGGCATTATTATTTATATTCTCTTCAGTCGTATTAGCTTAATAATACTGGTCCTTCGAGCATAACTTCATTTACTTCAAGCATAACTTCATTTACTTCAAGCATAACTTCATTTACTTCGAGCTTAACTCATCAGATCGATTTTTCATTTAAAGTTCAAAAAAAAATTGTGAGTCAGTTTAGTTGAATCGCAGGAGGATTCAACAGGGGGGAGAATGTTGTGAAACAGTACCCGTATCCCTCTAACAACACGCTTAATAATTCGCTTATTATATTCAAGAACTTACAAAACATGTCCATGCAATTTATAACACGTCAGAATAGGCACGGTTCGAGAATAGCCAAATAATCTATCAGTTTAATCATTAACAATAACTCCTTTCATGTAATTTGCGCTATATACCAATCATAAACATACTTTCAGAGCCTAATATTTGCATAATCAAGTAAGATATTATAAATACTCAAATCAACATCAAACCATATTTGCATATTTTGACATAGCTGTACCACATTCCAACCCTAGACATAATAAGCAAACATCTCCCGTCGTATTAAATACATGCATGTATCGAAGTGACACACAATATATTCGGTCTTTGTCACACCTGTTAGCGAAGAATATTTAAAAGCATTTAAAATCTGTACAGTCGACCGGTCTATTTTTCACCTACATTCGACATATTGCTAATGATTGTTTAGCGTTCCATCTATAATACCATCGCCAGGCAACCGGCGGGTCCCGACGGAAATCTAGCATTTCTATTGGCCAACTAATGCTGACGTGCAAACCCTTTCGGTCCAAGAAGCGCTTTTTATTACCATTGTATATCGAGAACCCAAACAAAGTGCTACGGAACGACAGGTTCGAAAAGGGCGATAGTTTAGGGGATTGCAGTCATTAAAGTTAACTACTTTTCTTATCTAACGACATTGAGGTCAAATACTTTTATTTACTACCGACATTGAGGTCATTCTTACTACCGACATTGAGGTCAAATATTTCTTATCTACCGACATTGAGGTCATTCTTATCTACCGACATTGAGGTCATTCTTATCTACCGACATTGAGGTCAACTACCTTTTTACTACCAGTTTAACGTCTAAGTACTGAGTCACAACAGGTCGTCTCACACAACAGATTAGTGAACAATGTGTTAAAGATAATTAGTACTAAGACTACCATGTAAGTAAGCCTAACATCACAGATTGTATATACAGTAGAACTTGTACTTTCTGTACTTCATTACTTACCCGAAGATAATAGATATATTTTACCCTACAAATTGTTTAACCTTACATTTTACCCTAAAACGAACCAGCGACCCACACCTAAGGAAATGCAGTATTAAGCCAGTGAGTTCGAGGATTGAACCACCCGGACCCATCATACAGTGTGTTGTCCATAAGTTGGAACCATATGGAAAACTTTTTTATTATTAATTTTACGAAAAAAGTTATTTTTCATAAGAAGTTCTGCATGGTCTAAAACTTAAAAACTAAAAAGCACGTTTTAATATGCAGTTACACCCATTTACGATGAAAAAAAATTCATTTTTGAAACATATGTGTACCATAACAATGCAAATTTAACTGTAGTTACATGTAATCTAGGATGCTCTGACATACAAATGAATTTTTGATAGCAAAAAGTGTTTGACAGCGACCGTCAAAACGCGTTAAAATTTATAAAGTACATAAAAATGGTGTTATTAAGTTGTGAAGAAAAAATTGAAATTGTATTGATTGTGGGTAGAAAACTATAAAACGCATGAGAACCATCAATTATTTTTAATGATAGACATCCCAATAAAAATATTAATCATTCAACTGTTACAAAAATAATGAATAAATTTAAGACTAGTGGAAGTTTAAACCATAACTTCAATGAAAAACGCCGAAAACTGGTTGCCAATGAGAACACACAGGTAGAAGTAATGCTGTCTGTTGTAGAACATCCAAAAGTGTCATTGCGCAAAGTCGTTAATACAACAAAATGTAAGTAAAGATACAGTGGGAAGAATTTTAAAACGAAATAAATTCAGACCATTCAAACTAAAAATCGTTCACACATTGAAAGAAAGGGATTATGATAGGCGCGTTGATTTTTCCTCTCTCATCCAAAGAGAGTTAGAAGAAGACCGTTATTTTCCAAGACGTATAGTTTTTCCGATGAGGCAACATTTTCTTCAAATGGAACTGTATCGTCACAACATTGTCGCTGGTGGTCTGAGGAAACTCCCAATTTTACAATAAAGTCTCGTGACCAATATTCATTTAAAACGAACGTGTGGTGTGGTATTTACAAGGACAGATTTTTTCACCAATCTATGAATGCCGAACGTTATTTACAATTTTTGCAAAATCAAATCAGTGTCTTCATGGACGAACTACCTTTACATGAACGTCCATATATTTGGCTGCAACAAGACGGTACAACATGCCACAGTACATTAAATGCTAGGGCATATCTTGAACATTTGAAAAGTTATGCACAGATATTCAAATATTTTTTGGCCTGCTAGATCCCCTGACCTAACCCCTCTAGATTACTTCTTATGGGGTTACTTAAAACAAAAAGTTTACCAGCAATGGCATTTCCATGATGTTAATCATCATTTGGAAAGGATAATTACACAATCATGCCGGCAAATTTCTCCGGAAAGAAAGTATTAAGGAAATTTGTCAATAGAACGATGAAATGTATTGAACGAGAGGGTGGATATGTCCAGGCATTAGTGGAATGAGTGAAAATTAAATTTCTATTTATTTCTAGTATTATTATTGTGTTAGTTACACAATTTATCATTTGTATGTGTTTTCTTATTTGCAATCTAAATGCATATGCATTCATTATGGACGTGTTTAAATTGCAACATTGTTAGATAAAATTAAGAAACGAAAAGGTTATCATGTTTTTAATAATTATAAGAGGTAAATGTTCATTCATAATTAATTAATAATGCAGAAAAATGATTAAAAAATAACAAAACCTATTTTTCATCGTAAATGGGTGAAACTGCATATTTAAACGTGGTTTTTAGATCTGATCGACTTTTTTTAATAACAATTTTCGATAATGTCAAAAATAAAGGTGCTTTGATATTTTTTGACAAACCTCGTATACGCCTAGAAGCATTTAATATCCGATAGTTGCATTTTAAGCTCTTGACCATGCAGAACTTTTTATGAAGAATAACTTTTTTTCGTAAAATTAATGATAAAAAAGTTTTCCATATATGGTTCCAACTTACGGAGACATACTGTACATATATATTTTTTTCCTTTTCTGCTACAAAAGGTAAAATATCTTACACTTTTCTCTTCTACCATAATTTTCTGAACTTTCAATAAACCTTTTTAATGTTTCCAAAATCATAATTTTCTTCTTTGATGGAAATGATTAAATATGTTTGTCCTATTTTGCTTGCTTTAATAATGACAAAAGTCTCTGCTTATGTCTAATTTTTCCACTGAAGATGAGAGTATGTGCTTTCGAAAGATGTATGGAAATTAAAAAGTAAACTTTTATTAAACTAGTAGAGCAGACTATGAGTCTCTGTCCTCTTCATAATTTCACTCCCAAATATTTTTTTTTGCAGCGGTTCCGCACCGATCGTAATATTATGGCCACTTACAACGAATTATTAGTTTGTTTGAAAAGGTGGTTTTAGATGCTCGGTGCTATAAATAGGACGCGATGTCGGCGTCGCCGAGGGTTCCACGTGATTGATGTATACGAATTTTAAACGTTTTGTTAGTTGTAGCATTACCCAAATTTTTTTCTGTTGTAAATTTATGTTGTAAAATAATTCATAATAATAAATGTTGTGATGTAATTTCAAATTTATGTGATATTATCTACTATTGGTTCTGTTGCAAAACATACTTTTTATGTTTTATTTTTTTTTATGGAATTTAATTATAAAACGGACTATTTTAAAATAAGATCGAAGATAACAGAGTATGTACCATTAAATTACAGTTTTTTTTTACTTTGAAAAATAAGTGATAACGCGGGTCAAGACGTCTTGTTGTAAAAAACTGAACACGTGCGTTTACAATTCTGTGTGGCATTATGACAACACCGCCTAAAATGCGTTGACCTCTTTTGAGACGTAACCTGCCTCAATAAATGATTGATTGTGAACGTCGCCAGTAGCGGCCACGTAAATTTTCATATTTTACATAAAGTGTATGTGTAATGCCCCACCCCTATTCCTATACTTTTATTATAAGGGCAGAAGCACTGCAGAACTTTGAAGGGGAACTGGGTCGGTCCTAGAGTACTATTCTATCAGTAAAACCCTTTGATTTAATTTTAAAACATCTATTGTATCAGTATTTAAATTTTCACAAGGTATTACAATTTTGACAAACTGCATACGTTCTTTTACAATTTCATCATTGCCTTCTAACATTGGCAAACTGCATAAAATCTTGTAAACATCAATATTATGGTTATAATTTGATAAGTGCATAACTTCTGGTTAAATCTTAAAATGTCACATTTGAAATAGTTCTAAATTCATTTACAAATTCTTGAAAGGGAGCTTTGTCATTAAACAAATTCTATTTTCTCAAAATGTTAATTTCACTTGATTTAAAGTCATTTATAAAGTCTGAAAGGGAGCACCTTCAACAAATAATTTTTGTTTCTTTAAAATGTTAAAGTACTGTTTTTCCGCACTATTGTTATATTGTTCAACATCAAATACAATTTTCTTGAAAGTCGAAAGGGAACATAAACAATCTCTAATTCGTCACAATGTTTAACTTACTCAAAATTCTGTCCTTCTATTTTAACAACTACCGTGATTCATCAATTTTCCACAATTTACACTTTCATTTTACGAGGGAGCTTCACTAGTAACGATCTTTACTTTCTTTAAATTGTCATAAAATTTCTCAATGATTGAAAATTACTTTCTGACACTACCATTTTCAAGTTACAAAGTAAACCACGTTCCTTTTATCTCATTTGCTCTTGTGACTTTTCGTGCCGCGACTGACCTTTTCCGATTAAATTAACTGTTCTTTCGCGAACGGACTATACGATTTTACGTCGCGTTTTTGTTGCACTGCTTTCGTCTAAAATCTTGTCTCGTATAATTTCTTATCCCGTTTATGAAATCTTTCCCGAATAAAGTTTATTCTATCTGTCTAACTATCTCACTTGATGGCTTAACAACTACAATTTCTGTCTATCGCACAACTTATCTTCGAACTTTGTATAAATTGACCCACCCCGACCTCCGAGGGGTCGGGACCAATTTCTTTAGTTAACGACTCAAAAACTTATTTTTCACTGTTCTAAGGCTACCATAAGACTGCTTAAGAGTGATTATCAGACTGCCTCAGACTTCAGACTGCAGACTGCCTTTTCAGACTGCAGACTTTTTCAGACTGACCTCACCAGACTGCGTGTCGGATATTTATAGGGGGTTTTCGTTACGTATGTTGTTGATCGCGTGATTTTTGTTTGTGCCAAAAACTCATGGTCAACGCTGACTTTTCTAAGAATTTTTGCTGTTAAAAACAAGAAGGAATTTATTCCGCGAAGAAAACCGAAAAACAATCTCAGGGCCAAAAGTGACGTGATCGTTTCCAAGTTTAAGAATTTTATCCTCGAAGAGGCCCCGAGCTTAGTTAAGCTACCTCTTATAAGGAATTTCGTATGTTAATTTGGTTGGTTGCACCTTTTTAGATCCTCTAACTTTTGAACCGAAAGAATTTGCGGTATGCGCGACTCGAGCAGAGTACCAAGAATTTTGTTATTGAAAACAAGTTGGAATTTTTCCTAAGAAAATCTCAAGGTGATGATGAAATACTATTGCACAACTTGTTCCCACTCCTTGAACCTTTTGGTAGGGTTTGACTTTAGGAATCTTTTCAGTTTACCGTTTCTGTTTTCGGAGTGATGGCGCACGACGGTCTTCGATTTTATTTTCTTAATTTAAAGTAAGTTTATTTTATTCTTAAACTTTAAGAATATTTTTCAAGAAAATATTTATCTTTTAAAACTTAATCCTGATTTTTAATTTATTTTGAATAAGAACAAAAATATTGAACCTTTTATTAAAATTCTAATTCCTGAATTTACTTTTTGAAACACTACCGTAAATCATTTTATTTCTAAATCAAATAAAATCTTTGTTTTATTTTAAAATTTTTATAAATCCTTTCAATTTCCCAATCTCCTCTTTCATGAATGGTTATTTAACATTTACTTTATTTGTTTAAAATAAAAAGGGCATATAATTCCCCGGGGCATCACATCACTCCAACCTTTATAAGACGAATGAAATGATTAATTCATTTTATTCGTTAGCGACGCCCGTACAAAATTTTTCTGTGTTACGATTCTCGTTCGTATGGATCCTTTTATCAACCTTCATATTATAAGCTTCATATCGATAGGGTTGCCGTGCGCGTCTCGATTTCCTCTGTTACCTTTTTGTTCGTATTCTCCTTGTGGCAGACTTCATAGTGCTTACGTCACGGTTGTTTTTTATGCTTCTCAATTTGGCGCATGATAGGCGCGGCGCGGGCATCTGACTGTCTGAGCGAGATAAACTTAAGGTTGGCGGTCAATCCCGATTTCATTGTTAAATTTTTATTTCTTTTGTTTGTTCGTAAAAACGGAAAGTGGTTTACCTTTTACATACCCTTTAAAAATATTTGTTACATTTTACCTGTCCTAACGTATCCCAAAAAAAAAAAAAAAACTTCTGAAACGTTATGCACTTAGAACAATTAACAAAATCCTATAAATTCCTAATTTATAAAACCTTTAAAGAAAATATTTCGCTGCTTACTTGAATTGGGTCAACATATCCCCTTTTGTAAATTTTTCGAAACATTTCCCTTTTTACAGTTTTCTTAAATCCCAATTTAGTACTTCAACAAGGTTAAGTTTTTCTTTGTGACTTCGTGACTTCCAATTACAATAGTATTTTTAACATAAGAAAAACTTGCCTTGGCTTTCCTTATTCATCCTGAAATAATTTCTGCCAAAAAAATTTTCTTAATTTTTGTGTTACTGACCTTAATTTACATTATTCCTGACATAATTAAAATCTTAAGAAAATTTTTCTCTTGGCCCTTTGGGTTATAAACGATTTCCCTTTTGATTTTTATTAAAACCCCTTTTTAGATAATAGGCTATATTTTTCACTAAGTTATAATTCAAAATTAAAAAAAAACTTTTCTTTTACACATTCTGTTTGTAATGTTTATTCTTCGTCGTCATTATCTACGTTCTCGGTTTGATTTGCTGGGCTTATTGGATTTGGCGGATTTTAGGGGGGGAAGGTGATGTCGAATTGGCGGATATGGCCGTACAACGGAAAGGAATGGTCTCGAGGGGGTTGTAGGTGGTTGACGGGTAGGACGGCGCAATCGTAGGGGGGAGGGAGTTTGGCAAGAGACATCGTGGGTGGTGGTAGCTGGAGGGTTGGTTCTATTGTTCTGCTGGTGTAGCGGCTGCGGCCGGGCCCTGCATATCGGGCAGATACACACTGAAAGTCCGGCTATCGCCCATATGTTCCAAAAATAGCCCGGTCCATAATCTAGTTCATTTGTGTGGTCGCATAGGGCGCAGTTGCATGCCCCACTGAATGGCCGGTTCCCGCGCGCTGCCTGTGCCTCCCGAAAGATCTGATAGCTCAAATGGATATGCCCCTGCCACAAGGCTAGGGTAGCTAGTATTGGTAGCACTCCCGGTCCCATTGCATTTATTTCGTAGAATTGCCTCAGTTCCCTGACGTGGTACAGGGCAAGACGGTACAGAGTCGCGCGTACCCCCCAGTCTTCTATAAGGTTAATATAGGTTAAGAATAACACTAACCACAACATTCTGAATTTATAATTTTCCCGTCGGTCTCTGTTTAAGCGTTTTGATAATACTGAAGGATTTTTGTTTTCGTCTTCCCTCAGTGTTCATGTTTTTAGTTGATTCAGCATAATTTTGTTTTCTTTAGGCTAATTCTACTTAAGATTTTCGTTCTCAATTTTTCCAGTCAGCTAGTTGATACATTCCAAGTCGAGTTGAACGTAACTTAATGTCGATTTATATCTCGTATCAATTTTCAAAGAGCCGCCGAAATTCTGTTTATGTTGCTATTCCTTAATTTTCCTTGGCCTGCTTCCTTTTGGGGAGTCACATAATTTTTAATTCGTTCTAATAACTACTTGCGAACTCTATTAGATATTCATTTAACTAATACCTTCAGTGACGTAGTTTTTGACTCGTACCGCCTTACTTTTCATATGTTCCGCTAGGTGACACTATCCTCTTAAAATTTGCGTTCCTTCTTCTTGACACCTTGTCGTATATTGCTTTTCGTATAGATGGCTCTCCGTGTTCTATTTTCTGACGCTGCTTGTTTCCCTCTTCTCTTCTCACGGTTTCGTCGGGTGTGGTTGGTCGGAGGTAGTTTAGGCACAACAACCACTTCTTCTTCTGGTATGGACTTCACGATTTATTCTTCCTTCACTTTTTCTTTCATTTCGTGTTATTTTCGTTTTACCTTGTTCCTTTTTATATCTTTCTAGTGATTTCCGGATCGCTAAGTTTTCTTCCTCTTCATTGGTCGATATTCTTTTGTTATTATTTTTGTAATTTCTAATGTTATCGTATGGCTTCTTATCTTCTTTGATGTTACGTATATATATCTTTTTTCTCTTATTTTCCAAGGTTCCTCTATCTTCTGCCTTCCTCTGGACATTCACGCGCCTGTCAAGCACTTGAGCGTCTGATTCTTCTGTTATTGACAGTAACGAAGAATCTCTGGTAGAGTAACCTTTTTAAATTTTTGTTATCTGAATCATCATGTTCTTTACTTCCTCTATTTCTTTTATTGTCTAAGATTCATTCCAACTTGGTTCTTAATTTTTCTTTCAACAAAATTTCTGCTCTTCTTTTCCTGACACAAATCTCTGGCAACCCACAACAACCTTTTAGGCTCATCTATACATTAGTTTTTCAACTGAATATTGGCCTTGACCTTAGATACAACCATAAAAGTTCTCCTTCCCTTCTCATGGGACAACAACAAATTTTTCTTTTTACTTCATCTCTTACATAAATCTCTAGTAACTTGCAAGAGCTTCTTTTGGACATCTGCACTTAGTTCGGAAACTGAGTGTTGACCTCGGCCTTTTGATAGTCCATCAAAGGTGATTCCCAAGTAACTCAAATATTTCACTTCGAGGCCTCTCATAACTTTATTTTCTCTCTTCCTTCCTCTCTTGAAGGCTTAGCTTCTTTTTCTCTATATCTCACAAAATTCTAAATCTTTCCTTTTGCTTCCTTTTGAAGACCTATCTTCTATTATTCTTCCACAACCCTTGAGGATGATCTACACTTTTGGTTCGAAAACTCTTATGTGGGCCTTAACCCTAGATGCTTCCTTAGAATTGAATCTCAAATAACCTCGGATATCTTCATCGCAAAACTCTTTTTCTACTTGCTTCCTCTCTTGAAGACTTACTTTGTTCTCCTTTAACTCGAGTATCTCACTGTTGCCTTTGTGTCTTTCTTCTTAACTTTAACTCTGTCTTGCTCATACATACTTCAAAAATGTATATTTTTGTTTTTCATAATTAGAATTCATCTGCTTGAAATTCGTGCCATCCTAATTTTTTTATTTTCTCAAAACTTATTCGTAAGGTTGACCTTTCCATATGTAGGAATTCCGGTTCTTTGTTTTTCTACTCAATTACTTTCAATCTCTGGTTTCACTATAGCTCCTCCTGAATCTAGTTTTCAATACTAAACTCTTCTTTGAAAACTGGTATATATTTGTTTAACACGGTAGGTAGTTGATTTCAAAATTGTTTTTATTTTTTGTAAGATTTTCTGATAGAAGTACTGTCGTAGAGGGTAAATAATGCTCTACAGTTCTAGGACCTTTGGTTCTTTCTCAATTGATAATTCCAATTCAACCAAACAAAACCCCACACCTGACACCAATGTAAAGCCCCACCCCTATTCCTATACTTTTATTATAAGGGCAGAAGCACTGCAGAACTTTGAAGGGGAACTGGGTCGGTCCTAGAGTACTATTCTATCAGTAAAACCCTTTGATTTAATTTTAAAACATCTATTGTATCAGTATTTAAATTTTCACAAGGTATTACAATTTTGACAAACTGCATACGTTCTTTTACAATTTCATCATTGCCTTCTAACATTGGCAAACTGCATAAAATCTTGTAAACATCAATATTATGGTTATAATTTGATAAGTGCATAACTTCTGGTTAAATCTTAAAATGTCACATTTGAAATAGTTCTAAATTCATTTACAAATTCTTGAAAGGGAGCTTTGTCATTAAACAAATTCTATTTTCTCAAAATGTTAATTTCACTTGATTTAAAGTCATTTATAAAGTCTGAAAGGGAGCACCTTCAACAAATAATTTTTGTTTCTTTAAAATGTTAAAGTACTGTTTTTCCGCACTATTGTTATATTGTTCAACATCAAATACAATTTTCTTGAAAGTCGAAAGGGAACATAAACAATCTCTAATTCGTCACAATGTTTAACTTACTCAAAATTCTGTCCTTCTATTTTAACAACTACCGTGATTCATCAATTTTCCACAATTTACACTTTCATTTTACGAGGGAGCTTCACTAGTAACGATCTTTACTTTCTTTAAATTGTCATAAAATTTCTCAATGATTGAAAATTACTTTCTGACACTACCATTTTCAAGTTACAAAGTAAACCACGTTCCTTTTATCTCATTTGCTCTTGTGACTTTTCGTGCCGCGACTGACCTTTTCCGATTAAATTAACTGTTCTTTCGCGAACGGACTATACGATTTTACGTCGCGTTTTTGTTGCACTGCTTTCGTCTAAAATCTTGTCTCGTATAATTTCTTATCCCGTTTATGAAATCTTTCCCGAATAAAGTTTATTCTATCTGTCTAACTATCTCACTTGATGGCTTAACAACTACAATTTCTGTCTATCGCACAACTTATCTTCGAACTTTGTATAAATTGACCCACCCCGACCTCCGAGGGGTCGGGACCAATTTCTTTAGTTAACGACTCAAAAACTTATTTTTCACTGTTCTAAGGCTACCATAAGACTGCTTAAGAGTGATTATCAGACTGCCTCAGACTTCAGACTGCAGACTGCCTTTTCAGACTGCAGACTTTTTCAGACTGACCTCACCAGACTGCGTGTCGGATATTTATAGGGGGTTTTCGTTACGTATGTTGTTGATCGCGTGATTTTTGTTTGTGCCAAAAACTCATGGTCAACGCTGACTTTTCTAAGAATTTTTGCTGTTAAAAACAAGAAGGAATTTATTCCGCGAAGAAAACCGAAAAACAATCTCAGGGCCAAAAGTGACGTGATCGTTTCCAAGTTTAAGAATTTTATCCTCGAAGAGGCCCCGAGCTTAGTTAAGCTACCTCTTATAAGGAATTTCGTATGTTAATTTGGTTGGTTGCACCTTTTTAGATCCTCTAACTTTTGAACCGAAAGAATTTGCGGTATGCGCGACTCGAGCAGAGTACCAAGAATTTTGTTATTGAAAACAAGTTGGAATTTTTCCTAAGAAAATCTCAAGGTGATGATGAAATACTATTGCACAACTTGTTCCCACTCCTTGAACCTTTTGGTAGGGTTTGACTTTAGGAATCTTTTCAGTTTACCGTTTCTGTTTTCGGAGTGATGGCGCACGACGGTCTTCGATTTTATTTTCTTAATTTAAAGTAAGTTTATTTTATTCTTAAACTTTAAGAATATTTTTCAAGAAAATATTTATCTTTTAAAACTTAATCCTGATTTTTAATTTATTTTGAATAAGAACAAAAATATTGAACCTTTTATTAAAATTCTAATTCCTGAATTTACTTTTTGAAACACTACCGTAAATCATTTTATTTCTAAATCAAATAAAATCTTTGTTTTATTTTAAAATTTTTATAAATCCTTTCAATTTCCCAATCTCCTCTTTCATGAATGGTTATTTAACATTTACTTTATTTGTTTAAAATAAAAAGGGCATATAATTCCCCGGGGCATCACATATGTACAGTTCGTTTAATAATTTAAAGTGCCATTTATGGTTATTTTTCTTGGTTGTTTTCATCTCAGAATTTGACGGTTTAAAAAAAATAGTTAGAGAGACGGTGACAATAGGGGGTCCGTGAAGTGGAATATCAGTAATTTGGTTTTTCGTGGAGTTTAGGTCTCCCTCTACAACTTTTATATCTGATGAAATGCCATAGAGCGTTGTTGAGAGGCGCTGTACCGCTTTAGATAGGAAATTCTCAATAAATTCAAAATTATATCGAGCGATGTCCGAAAATTAATTTACAGCATCTGCGTGACCCCAAAGTCACGGGAAACACATTTTCTGACAAGTTAACCCTTGCATATACTTTTCCGAGCGTGTCAAGAAAAAATGAAAATTAAAAAAAATAAGAATAATAGCGAATTTGAAGTTGAAATTTTCTAGAATGGAACATTATATGTTAAAGATTATGTGACAAAAAATTTGTCGTTCCAGGTCTCGCCATTTCATTATTGGAAGTTTTTAAAAATCTCGGAGGAATTTCGGAAAACGATCGTGACATGTCAGAGAATTGTCACACTAAATTCCTTGACACCAAAATATTGTGGAAAAAAAAAATTCAGAATAATCGCACCAAGCTAGGCGGAATTCTGACAATATTACGCAGAGATGCCGGAAGGCAGGTATCGTTCAGTTGTATGACGCGAAAAATGATTGAACTGGTGATTAAGACAAGCAAGACATGACTCACCAAAGTTTTTTCGTCCTCTGAATCGATGGGGTGGGTTTCAAACCCCCTCCCCCATACCGTGTTATTGTAAAATTTAAGAAAATATTACAATTCTGAGGTTGTTTCGCGCACGGGAAGCAATAAAAAACTAATAAATATTAATGGGTAAACTAAATCGACAAACCCGGACTTGATTACGATTATTTTGTTAAGTGCGTTCTCCCTTCATGTGCTTGTTCAGCAAGCAACTCCAAGATTAAACAATTGTAGCTAGGTGTATAAAAAAAAGTAATTCCTTGTTAATTACCTTGTCGATGACATGGAATTTTGAAAACCTCCGGATTCGTCGAGCCCACATTCTATATCTGAATGAGCCCGGATATCTGAAATGACTTCGCTCTGGTATCTCCCGCTTCTATACAGACTCCGATTCGAGTGCACGAACAATCGGAGCCGACTCCGAAATTATAACAGAATCTTCGGGATCTCGTTGCTCCGCTGCTCGCACCGATTTTTCAGCAATTTTTATGGACGTAAAAAGCCTGTAACATTGGCTATGGTAATGATGCTCATCGGAAAATTCATCGGGTATCTCAACGTTGTCGTATCGAGATCTTCATCCCGTTGTCTTAGCTTTCCGAAACTCACAAACTTCTCTGCACTTATTGAATGTCTCGAGGGTAAAAGCTTTTAATTTCTCGTCAGTAGATTTATTGCAAATAATGCACGACATGTTGCGCTCGAGATAACAGAAAATAAAATCACTGCGACGTAAATGATTCACTAGTTTGGTGCGTTGGGACCCCGCGCAATCGACTCACCGTGAAAAATTACATCGGGAAATATATAATCGTTTCCACAGTATGGGAAGTGAACCGGTTTTTTGAAAATTTGCCTGGGCTAGAGCGCAAGCGCGAACTTTTCGATAAAATATCGCAATATTTTTTTGTATCAGAAAATTATTTACGAGTCATCTTCATGTGAATACAAATCGATTAAGCCCACTTGGACCCATGGCACTTGAGATTATAATTTTTCCATTCATTTTTTTTGACACGCTCGGAAAAGTATATGCAAGGGTTGACTGTGTTTCCAGTGACTTAGGGGTCACGCAGATGCTGTCAATTTTGAATTTATTGAGAATTTCCTATCTAAAGCGGTACAGCGCCTCTCAGCAACGCTCTACGGCATTTCATCAGATATAAAAGTTGCAGAGGGGGACCTAAACTCCACGAAAAACCAAACTACTGATATTCCACCTCACGGACCCCTATTGTCACCGTCTCTCTAACTATAATAAGTAATTTCCATAACAAAAAGACACGTCAAATTTATTGTGAAGGGGGACGGTTTTAAAGAATATTTGCACTTTTCGTGGTTTAACCCCCTGGAAAAGCTAGTTGTTACCTTTAAAATCGTAAAGGCCGTTTAAATTTCTTTCCAATAATATCATAATTTATTATTTTTTGAGTCGTAGTCTCCATGAATCGCGTTATAAAAATGGACGTAATAATGTAGAACTTTCCTGCACTAAGATTTATGGGTTTTAGGTTATTTAAAAAACTCTTGTGTTCCTCAGTTTCTTCACCAAGGACAAAATCACTGCCTAAAAATTCTATTGAATAAGTCCACCACTTGACCTCCCTTCCCGTTTAAGGTTTTCAGGGTAACATATAACCATCCCAAGGGCTGTAAAAACACTCACAGCTAAAATAATCGTTCTACGGAATATTTTTGATTATGAATAATTGGTTTAATTATAATTCCGATTCTTTTTTATATTGTAGATAAATTTATCGCAAATCTCGCACGTATGTAAGATTTTAAGAAAGTTAAGAATATGTCCATAATATACATGTTGGATCAGGAACTGTTTTTTGACATAATCTTTAAAACACTCCGTAGACTGATGGCGATGTCAAACTTTTTATTTTTTTATTTAATTATCAAATTACATCTATTATTAACATTTTAATATATGGTATATTTCAATACTTTCATTTTTGTAGCAGATACGATTTTTTTAAGAAACAAACTAAGAAAATTGTATTAATGGCCAAACATAACTAAAACTAAAATTAGGAGAATCGCGTGACTGAAATGAAAACCAACTTTAAAATAATATATAGGTACCTCAGTAACGGGTGTTTCCCCCACGAGCAAGCTATTATAAATTTCGTGAAACGTGCGATAAATTTACCTACAATTATAAAAAAATGTATAAAAATTGGAATTAACCTAAACACATCGCCTAATCAGGGGCCCTAGCATTAGGTTCACTTTGACTCCTTCTAGACAGATAGGTACATAGATATATTCTTCTTAGTGCAGATGATCCTTCCGTTGAAACAGTATCTGCAAATATTATTCTTACCTGTGCATGTGTAATTTTATTTTAATCCCAGAGGGATTAAAGTAAGTTTGAAGAGTTAGTCCCTAAAAGCTACAGAGTGTTAAAAAACATTTTTATTACCTCCAGTTTGGTCGTTAAAATGTGCCTCTTTTCTCTTCTGTTGTATATTTTAGGTTTAACTATTGTATGGCGACTAAAGGTTGCAATAGGATGCACTGGAGCTACAACAAAATAATTATTTATGAGCATCGATCCGAAAGTATCAACAATTACCTAACGCAGTTTCATCGCCTAAGTCTGTGTCCACAACGGCGCACCGCCCCTCGCCCATAGCCTTGTACCATAGCACCGCACAGCCTCGCTTGAGCTTCGCACAGTAGTCCCTCGACATCGAGATATAAACATGGACTGTGCGTTGTTATCTTCTTCCGATGAAGATAATATTGTCTTAGACTCTAATACAGGGTGTTCATTTGAAAACTTCCCATCACGGATTTATCGAAAACCACTGAGTAAAAGAAAAAACGCCGAGACACGTCAGAAGATTTGCCAAAGGGGACAACTTTTTAACCAAAAACTACTTCACCCCATTTTACCCTCTGGCCCTCGGGGTCATCACCTTAAAAATTTTAAATGACAAGGGGTAGCAAGTAATAGCTTGTTTGAAAGGTCTTTCAAAGTGCTTTATTTTGACGTTTGATTTTTTTAAATCGGTCGATTCGTTTTCGAGAAAATTAGAAAAAATTTTACCGCCTTATTTTTATCAACACAGATAATATGGGCGAACTGTTTTTATTCTTATACCTGTTTAGTTTTTTATACCTGTTTCGTTTTTTATAGTTGCTAAGGGAAAGAAACAATTTAATTTGCTGTCAGTTACCTTTGTGACAATCTTGGGATAGTGAAAATTAATTTATTGATTCAGGTTTTACTTCCAAAATGGTTTACACACTAGCGGAAACAGTGGAAATGATTCTAATTTATGGTGCCTTATAGTATTTATATATTCTCATATATCCACAAAAGCGTTGGGGATCTTTCCTTAGATCTTTATAAAGGTGATAAAATTCTCCATAGAATCGTCGCTTTGCGTTAATAGGATGCACTGGTAATCTTGATTTCTGTTTAAACATATACCACTTGGTTATATTAGCGTCTAAAACAATATCTTCTTCATCGGAAGAAGATGACAACGCACAGTCCATGTTTATATCTCGATGTCGAGAAACAAACTGATCGACAGGCAAGACAATGAGCGAGGGTCGGTGCGCCGTTGTGGACACTCCAGTGCGGCGTCATGGTACCAGGCTATGAACGAGGGCGCTGTGCGATGCGCCGTTGTGGACATACACTAAGGACGAAAAGTGGCCAGCATTGTAAATGGAAGATGTTGGCCCACCCGGCATCGCCCGGTGAGATACCATTGCATCGGTTTAGGCGGCGTGAAGTTTGCTCCTTGAGTTAACTTTTGCTCATTGAGTTGACGTTTCGTCGCTGTGCCGATGTTTCCGGTTACCAGGGTGGGACCCCCCAAAAATAGCATGATGGAAGCTCCGGGCCCAAAATACTCCGGAGGTAAACTCGCCCCCCATTCGGATCTCCGGGCGGGGGCTGGACCTGGGGCCCCATCAAGCGAAGATCATCAAAGAACAGCCATTTCCGACAATTTACTGGGATCTAACAACACTCAACGAAGAAATGGTGTGGCACCTGCAGTTGCTAACCAACCCAGAACTAGCAACTTCAAAATTGATTTCTGCAATATTAGAGGGCTTAACACGAACATCAATTCAGTCCACCAGCACTTACAATCTTCCAAACCTCACGTGCTCGCACTCACCGAGACAAAGGTCAGATCGTCAACAAACACCGTCAGCTATTTATACCCTGGATACGATTTTCATTTCCGATTCCGACGCAACTTCGGCGTATGTAGTTTTATTCGAGATGATCTCTGCTGCCAACGAGAACCTACACTTGAACCGAAAAACTTTGATGTAATGTGGTTTAAAATATCAACGCCGAAAATCACCAAGTTTATCTGCTGCCTTTACCGTCCTCCAAGTGATACCCATTACAGAGACCTTTTCTCATCACTAGCCAATACAATCGACTTCCTACAAACCAACCATCCAAATGCCGAGATTGCTATCTTTGGCGACTTTAACGTCCACAATGTCAACTGGCTTAAATACTCAAATACAGACGATGAGCAAGGCCGCGAGGCCGAATCCTTGGCGATCAGTTCTGGTCTAACTCAACTCGTAGAAGAACCAACGCGGATTCCAGACCGAGCTGGAGATTTTGCTAGTCTTTTGGATCTTTTCTTGACGTCAAATCCTGATCTATATACAGTCACCGTACATCCCCCGTTAGGATCTTCCGATCACAAACTTATTTCAACTCTAAGCGAACTACCAATTAATTCTGAACAACCTCCTAAACCTCGCAGGATATGGCATTACAGATCGGCCAAATGGGAAGACCTGAAAGACCATTTTCGCACTTTTCCTTGGATGAGCGTATGCTTCTCTCCTGATGATCCATCCGTCTGTGCTGGGGAGGTCTCCGACGTCATTCTAACGAACATGGAAGCATTTATCCCCTCCTCCCAAAAACGCCCTTCCAACGGCAAGCCCTGGTTTAGCAAGGATTGTGAGTGTGCTGTCAGATCAAAAAATCTGGCTTACCGACAGTGGCGTAAAAACCCTACCACTGAGAATCGTACCATCTTTGTTACCGCTCGAAACCAATGTAAGCTAACAATAGATCAAAGCAAAGAAGCCCATAACGTGAGGATCAAAAACAAACTTCTCGACAGTCCAAACGGATCAAGGTCCTTTTGGTCAGTCGCTAAGGCCGTCAGCCAAAATTTCACAAAATCAACTATTCCACCTTTAACACGTCCCGATGGTACAATAGCATCCACAGCCGGAGACAAAGCAAACTTACTTGCTGAACTATTTTCTTCGCATTCCACTGTAGATTTCCAGGGAAGAACACCACCCGACATTCCTGCAGTTCAATCCAAAATGACCGAAATCGTGTTCCGTCAGCGTCCCGTCAAACGAATCCTGAAAGGACTCGACGTCAAAAAAGCTTCTGGTCCAGACGAAATTCCTGTTATAGTTCTCAAGAGATGCGCCGATGAACTAACACCAGTATTTTGTAGACTTTTCAACTTATCCTACAAACAAGGAATATTTCCATCCAGCTGGAAGACGGCGCGAGTCCAGCCTATTCCAAAGAAAGGTAAGAGAACCCTGCCTAACAACTATCGACCAGTCGCATTGCTTTCAGTAATATCAAAAGTAATGGAGAAAGCTATTAACCAACATCTTCTAAAGTACCTGGAAGGCTTCAACATTATCAGCGATCATCAATATGGTTTTCGGAAGTCCAGATCAACTGGAGATCTTCTAGCCTATGTCACCCATATTTGGAACAACGCAATCGAACATCATGGGGAGTCTCGGGCTGTTGCACTGGATATTTCTAAAGCTTTTGATCGTGTTTGGCATGAGGGGCTTCTAAGTAAACTGCGATCCTATGGTATGCCCAGTCGATTCTGTGCATGGTTGTCTAGCTTTCTTAAGGACCGCTCTCTGCAAGTAGCGATTGACGGATTTCTCTCAGACACCTTCACCATCAATGCCGGTGTTCCTCAAGGGTCCATATTGTCTCCCACTCTCTTCTTACTCTACATTAACGACCTTCTAGATAAAACGAAAAACCCGATAGTTAGTTTTGCTGATGATAGCACACTTTTATCATCGTTCTCTCTGAATGCACAAACATCGGCTGCCGACGCACATCTTCGCAGACAGCATGAAGTATCAAGCCTCAACAAAGACCTGGAAGAAATTTTGGCTTGGGGTGACAGTAACCAAGTCGAATTTAACGCTAAAAAAACCCAGGCAGCAGTTTTCTCTAAAAAGGTTAACATTACAGAACCGGATATAGTCATGGACGGACACGCAATCCCACTGGCTTCATCTATTAGTTTGCTGGGCGTCAATCTGGGAGGAAATATGTCTTGGCATAACCACGTTGTGGCAATCGCCAAGATAGCTTCTCAGAAACTTGGTGTACTGTTCCGAACCAGAAAGTTGTACTGCGATCACCTCAACAACTTTTGACACTGTACAAGGCCCAGATTCGACCATCACTGGAGTACTGCTCTCATGTCTGGAGCTCTGCACCCAAACACACTCTTCGGCTACTGGATTCCATCGAAAGGAGGGCCATTCGTCTGATTGGAGACCACGAGCTGACCAAGAATCTCGACAGCCTAGAACATCGAAGGCAAGTTGGTGATTTGACTCTCTTTTACAGATATTTTCATGGAAAGTGCTCAGCTGACCTTGCCCTCTTAATTCCGCCCAGAGCTTCGAATATCAGAAATACACGACGAACCACTGCCGCCCATCCATATGTGGTTAAGCTTAGTACTCCTCGAACTTCATTATTTAAGAACTCTTTCATCTGGAGGACTTCATCCTTGTGGAACGATCTTCCCGAGGTCGTTTTTCCTAACGAATATAACCTCCAACGATTCAAGTCCAACGTGAATCGCTTTTTGCGCACACGCACCACTCCCAGAGTGCCCTAAAGGATTTTTCCTATAGTGCTTGGGTTTGACCATAAAAAAAAAAAAAAAAAAAAAAAAAAAGCATGCCACGATAAATCATGTATTTCACTTTATATGTTTTTATGTCAAAATCACTAGGAACTGAGAGTAGTGCGTGTGCTGGCTACACTGTATGATACAATATAAGTCAGTATATAAATGAAATTCCCAACTTAATTCGTATAGGAGCTATATTTCCATCCAGGCTTCCGCCTGTTGACGCACTGTTGCAGCAGGACCCTGTATATGGCGAAGATGCAAAAGTAAAATATTAAAATTATTTACGAGAAACGTCAGGTGGAGAGCTGGAAGAATTTTTGTTTCAGATAACTTCATATTATGTTGAAATTTCCTAATTTGCTTTTGATTGTTTAAATTACAGAAATAAAATTTAGTGGGTTTGTATTTAGAGGTGGAAACCTAGTTCGATATAACGGAAATAACCTCAACTGTAGATTTTTAAATGGAACACCCAGTATATTTCTGGCTATATCACTTCACACCATTTCAAATTCAATGACACCACATCACTTTTTGACACTTTAAATAATTTTTCTTTTTTTATCTAGATTGCTAAAAACTCCCTAAAATGGTTTACTTCTAAATTAAATTTGTAATTTTGTTCATTTGTTTGTTAGCATTATGGCATCATGAGTGCCTAGATAAATGCAAAGCCGTTTGCGCTTCTTGTTATATTTTTTGTCATGAATTGGTATTTTTAATAAATTGTCTCTCCTTTTTTTGGCTCGACATAATGGTGTGTGATCTCAAATTGATGGAAAAAAGGGATCTATCTTTTTATCCTAGTGAGCCAATATATTTCCATTTGAAAAAAATTTTCTGACTTTTTTTTATCTTCTTAGTTGTTTTGAATCGATAACTAAAGTCGGTATTCCTTAAAATTAATCATACCTAGCCAGACCCAAGGTAATTAGGTCAACAATGCCTCTTAACGTTTACGGAGAGTGGGGTAGGGCGTGCGTGAGTGAATATTTTTCAGAAATATTTAAAAGAAGTGTTGATTTTGCAAAAAAAAATTCTATAGAAATTGTGGTGCGTAGCCCTAATTTAAAATAAAAATATTTTTTATTTGAAAAAATATTTTGAAGTCTCAATATGAAATTTATTTTTCAAAAATATTTTGAAGTTAACATAAATTTTTTTTTTCAAAAATATTCTGAATTCTCAAAATAAATTCAAAAATATTTTGAAGTCTAAACATAAGATTTTATTTTTCAAAAATATTTTGAAGTCTCAAAATAAATTTTATTTTTCAAAAATATTTTGAAAAGTTTTTAATAAATTAAATTTTATTCAAAGTATCAAAATAAAATAAAGTAAGATTTTCAAATTAAATTTAAGAAAATATTTAAATTGATAATTTATTTTAAAAATTATTAATTGTAAGATTTTATTCATTGCAAAATAAAATAAAAAATAAATTAATTTAAGCCCATATATTGATCAATGATAATAAAAAAAGTTGTACCTTATTTTGGAATAAAAGTCAATATTTTTCAAAATCAATTTTCAAAACACAAGTGCTCACATACACCGATAACTTAAAACTAAATCTTAAATTTTTCCTTCGGATATTTTGATGGGTGCATGTGATGCCACCAAACGTTTCCAATAATAATTTTTCTGCGTATTTATTCCATAAAAAGTTCTAGAATCAAGTCGAGCCAAGACTTTCGCAAGTAGGTAATTGGGATTTTATTTACTTATTTCTATTTGCAGAAATTGGAAAAGTACTATCAAGGCTAGATCATGAAAATATGGGTTGTTTTTAACCTTTATACGACATTTTAAGAACTGCGAAATATTCTAGAACCAAAGTTGACTTAAGACTTTTCTCACGTAGGCAGTTGAGATTTTATTTACTTATTTCGATTTACAGAATCTGGAAAAATACTATCATTTAAGAACTGCGAAATATATTTTCCATTATTGATTTCGGATAAAAATAAGTACCTGTGTACCCATAGGACACGTCACTCTAATGCGTTTTGTTTATAGGAAAGTTTTAAAACTCTGGAAAATATCGTAGAAGGATTCGAGAAAGATCTCGCTTTGACAAACAAAATACGTCATGTTTAGCGTTATTATAAATACCTCCCGTGAACCATTTTGGAGTCAGTTTTTACTCAGTTTTTCAGAAGATAGTCTTCAGTTAGTTTTTAGAAGTTATTAGTTACTCTTTAATTTCTCTTCAGTCTGAAGTCATGAGAAACAAATTATAGTTAGTACCGCGCGCCGCGCCTCGGATGAAATTAAAGACAATTCACCAGTTTATTAAAAAGAAATTATTTTTTTTATAAAAGTGAGTGTTTCGTTTCGAAAGACAATGAAGTTCAAAACATTATTTGTTAACAATTGACTATGAATTTGGATGGCTTGCTAAAATATTTTGTAAACTTTGCTGTTTATTGAATGGAAAATCAAATATAACTTCAAATGGATTATAGTGTGTTTTCATAGCAGATAACGATTAAGTCAGCAACATCAAATAAGGTAATAGAAAAATTAGGCCAACTTGATCTGCAGTGATTTGCCCTAATCAAACTTTGGGGTTGTGTTTGAGATAATATAGAGATAGGGCAAGCCACTACAGAAATAATCATACCACAGCTAGCCTCAAGACAATCTCAAGGAGCGAATTACCAGGCGAGGAGTATCGAAGAATATTATAGGGTGTGTCTCTCCTTATTCCGTACATGGACTCGTTTATACAATCCATTTCAATCCGATTTTCGGAAGATGTCAGAACGGCTTTTTTGATCTCAGAACTACCTCGTAAAAAAATGGGTACAGAAATATAACAAAAGGGAATTACGACCTAGAAAACTTTTCAAAGGAAGTAGACACTTGGATGGAAATGTGGAGAAACAATACTTGGGACGAAAAACTTTTGCAGAGCTACAGGATAAAAATTTAAAATTTTTTCCTTCAATTATAAAAGTAATAAATATTTTTTGACACTAACTCCTACTAGAGTCACAATTGAAAGGTCTTTTAGCACCTTGAGGAGTGTGAAAGCATTTCGGAAGACCGATTGTCTGGCCTATGTCTGTTAAGCGTACCTACATAGACAAAATATTACAAAAAATAAGGAACAAAGTTATTGACACATTTGGGCAAGACAGAAGGAAGATAAAATTTTGCTCGTCTATTGTGGAGCATTTGTTTCAATTGTCAATCTCTGAATAAAAATATTATTCTTAAAGTAGGTACCCACCTAACAAAATTTTACCGCCCCCTTACCTTTTTTTCTAGAGGCGGTCCTGCCTGTTAGTACCTACTATTAACGGGCTAAACCCCTTTTAGCATATACAGTTGTTTTTCAATGCTCCACATGTTTCACAAAACACAAAGCTATAATTTTTGTCATTTAAGAAAGAAATAGCGATAAAAGAATAAATAGTTTGCGATATTCAACCGCAAATTTAATTTTTTAAAACGAGTAAACACTTTTAACGTAGGTACACTTTTATCGAAATTATTATAGTATTTCCAAATCTAATTGAAAAGTATAAAGATTTAAGTTCACGGGCGGGTCTCATAGAAGTTCCGATAGCAATATTCGAAATCTTTAAAGTCAGATCGACACATTATACGAGGCATTTGTTCGTTAAGTGTTTATTCACGTCAATTAATAGCTCTGACAAGACTATATACCATATTATCGGATTTACCATTTTTATTAAAAAAAAACTGGTAAAGTATTGTTGCAACTTACTTCTTTGTTGAGTCCATATATCTTCATTATAAGCACTAGGAACAGCAAAAAATAAAACTATACAAATATTCCGAACTAAATCAACCGCCATAGTTTTAAGAAACTATATACAGTACTGTCCGCACTAAACTGGAAAATAAATTCTTTTTTTATATGATTTATACCTTATGAACAGTAGCGTAGGTAGCTTTTAGGGTCCGAGGAAGCAGACATCAAAGGAGGCGGCAGAGAGCAATTTTGCAAAAAGTTATTTTTCTACGACCATATGCGAAAAAATATCTTTCGATGACAACGTCGATTTTAACTCGAGTGACAAAAAGTCCCATAACGTTAACTTTCTTCTCTGTAGTGACAAAAGTAAATATATGGTAGTTTATTACAATTACAGCTTTTAATGACTTACTGCAATTTTTGTAACTATTCGCATTCTTCATGTGTTCACATTTCAAAAATGCCTTCAATTGTACCAATATGAATATGCCATTTTCAGTTAGGTTATTTTTAAAAATCCCCTGTAGACCAAAAACTGAATAAACTCTGTAAACGAATTATGAATAAACCCTAAAATTGGCAATTTTTCACTAATTTAACCGACCTAGTTGCTTTTACCATTTCGAAGATAGCAATATAGTGATAGGTACCTTACTTATAACTTATTGGGACCCCGTTATAACGTGGTCGTGGGAACAAACCCGATCAAACTCGTCGAACATAATTTTTTGGGAGAGAACAGTTTATAAACCCAGGCAACTCATATTCTTAAAAATGTTTCTTTCGTCGTGAAGAAAAATAACCATCAATAGCGCTTTGAATTAATAAGCAAGAAAGTCCCCTTATGCCAAACCCGAAAAACCACGCGGTATAGGCACTGGCGAGAGATGTAAACAGTCAATGTGGTAGGTCAGTTAAGCTTTCCAAAGGCGTCAATCAATGTTGGCCGGTGTTGTCATATTTACAAATCAAACACTTTAGAACAAAAAATGGCATAGTTTTAATAATTTTCCATCATGTCACAGCTTTTTGAACAATTCTTTCCATAACAATTACGGCGAAAAATATTTTGTAACACAAAGAATTGGATTATCACACAAATTTGAACTTACATCACAAGCACATGAAAGTCAATTATTTCACAGAACAGAAATACGATAGTGCTAATTTTTACTAAATTTTACACTTCATTTATTAAGTAAACGAACAAACCCGAACACCATAATTGCCAAGAAACATTTGGGAATTCCAGGGAAATCCGCATCGACGACCTAATCCCTCTCGCGCCTCAAGCGAAACTTACCAGTGACCACGTGTAGGATGCAGTTACAGACCCAGGAAAGTCTAGTAAGCAATTTGGCGTCGTAGCTTAGCTTTGGCACGACTGACCTACATACAATTGTTAACTGAAAGCAGACGTGTATGGCGTATCAGCACGTGGAGCAATGTTAAAGGCTTTTGCCGAAGTATTTAGGCTTTCTCTAGGTCCTAGAGTCTAGGACATCAATGCATGGAGTCACTCATTTAAAAATAATAAACAATTTCTATAAAACCATATAATGAAATCAATTGAATAACAAATAAAAAAAAAGGAAGAAGAATCGAATTGACTGAATATTTTTGCAAAAAACTGTTATGAAAAATTACTGGTTTTACCACTTTATACGCTACTGTGTATAAAATGGTGGTTTGATACCGTTTCCACAGGAAAATATCCATTTAAAATTATAACAAATAAAATATTTCCCAGAATAAAATTTATTTATAAGTAAATGAAAAAAATCTGCGTAATTTCCATTTTTTAATGTTATTTTGCTAAAATTAAATCCTTATCTTAGTCGGTGAGGTTGGGATTAGCCTTTAATTTTTTGGTCAACATTTCGGTTATCTCTGCGATTCGAGTCATAACATACTTTTGGATAAAATCATCTATATAGGGTGTTCTGAAATTAGGACGACATTTTCCATATCCATGAAGTGCCTCATACAGGTGTTAGATCGCCTTGTACCAGTGGCGGCTCGTGACCTATGATAGAGGGGTTCACAAGTTTGGTGAAATTATCTTAAAAATTTTATTTTTGCGTAACGGCCAAACAATTACTTTCTAGGCGTTTCAAATGTAGAAAGAAAAGAAGCAATAAGAAAATGCGTTAGGTAAAACATATTTTTATTTATTTTTTAATTTTACACAAGGAAATACAACTTTTGGAAAATAAGAAAGGTTTTCTTAGTGTGTATAGTGCTTAAACGTAAAGTCCGTTCTTCGGTTCTTAATTTGTAGAAAATTGATCAATAACAGCCTCATTAAAGTTTGGAATACCCTCTATATACCCTCTATATACGCTCGAATTTCTAACTAGATGCACGAACAGACAACGGCGCGGCGCACACTAAAATTGTGCACCTTTCCCATGTTAAATCGCCATAGCCCCGCTATATCCCGCTGTTTCCCGCCACCTGTTACTACAGAGCAACTGCATTATGCCCGCCTACTTAATCGCACATGCGAGAAAGTTTCGTCATAATCGTCATTAACCTCGACCGAGGCACGGTTGCCGGATCGAGAGCCTATACTACACAGTTTGTTTGACGGTACGATAAAATATTAGGGAGGGTCGGACTTTATACGATAATTGACGGTACGATAAAATATTAGGGCGGGTCGGACTTATACGATAATAATATTCAATGAATATAAATTAATATTTTTTTATTCGGTTTTGGGGGTGCTCGTGCTCCTATGAAAGAACCGCCACTGCTTGTAGCTTGTAGGGGGCACCCTAAAGGATTTTTTCACATATTATCTCCGAAACCCTTCAACATAAAATTACGATAATTGTTAGATCTTTTATCATTTGGAAGACGCACGGGATATTCGATTTATTTGTTCTGTTTTTCTCAGAGAAGTCACATTCAAGAGCTTCTTATTGCCCTATTGTTTTTTTCTTAAATTGTACCCAGTTTAAATTCGAATTTTAAAAATAAAAAATTGTGGCGAGAAAAGATACACTATCCAGTGCATATTCCAAATGATATAACACCTACCGATTATCGTAATTTTATATTGAGGCCTTTCGGAGACATTTGGAAACATTTATCTTCAGGGTGCCCCATTAAGGGGCTCTACCTCCTTTAAAAGGCATTTTGAGGGCCATTTTTATATGAACTCATATCCGGTTAGAGGGTATAAAGAGAGTGCCCGCTAATTTTCGGACACCCTGTAGAGCTCGAAGTTTAAAATATTTTGATTTATAATTTAATAACAGAAGGTAACGAAATTTAGCGAAACTTTATAAAATTTCTTTTTTTTTATTAAGCCACTATAGTTTTCTATATTGTCATAACTGCCATTAGTGTTAAAAAACAATACAACCGGAATACAATATACAGTATGTCCACGGATGGGGTTTACAAGAGGACAAATGGACTAAAAATTGAAAGATACGAAAAAAAGTCACTCTTAATAAACGTTTTTGCTTGTCTAGAAAATACGATTCATCATAAGAAACAGTTTATACAGGGTGGGTAAAAACTGCAAAAATGTTATTGTGCTTAAGAGTAAACATACTTTATTTTGAAAGATAGGGAAAAAAAGTCACTCTTAAAATGTGTTTTATACACAACAAACCGAAGTAGAACAATTCATTAAAAGGTTTACCTATGTAAAAATTATTTCCCAAAAAGTATTCTCTGGCACACCTCTGACTGGTGAACCTAGTTAAAATAATAATGACACTTAAGGTGATAGGTACTTGTTGTCAATGTCTTTATTAATGAAGTTATTATTTAAGTAGAAATGCTATCTACTGAACAAAGAGTTTTTATAATACAATGTTATGGGGATGGTCAAGTTTCATACCGCTACGTCATGGAACAATTTGCCGAGAAATTTGTAGGAATCCCAATAACTGGGATAAGAACACTTTTAAAACTATATAACAAACTGTGGAATGAAAATACTTACCCTGAATCCTGGAAAGAAGCAATGATAGTTCCTATACCTAAACCTAACAAAAATAGACTATCACCATCGGGGTTTCGTCCTATTAGTCTCACCTGCTGCATGGGAAAACTCTTCGAAAGGATGGTAAATAATAGGCTTCAAGAATACTTGGAGCAAAATGATTTGTTAGTTCCCTATCAAGCAGGTTATAGAAAGAAACGGTCGACAACAGATCATTTAGTTTTACTGGAACATTCTGTTCAGGAAGCTTTTCGAAATAGGGAACACCTAGTTGCTGTCTTCTTTGACATAAAAGGTGCCTTCGATATGACGTGGCGGCATGGGATCCTAGACAAATTGTCAAGGTTCGGACTGAAAGGAAGATTACCTTTGTTAATCAAATCGTTTCTTGAAAATAGACGTTTTAAGGTGAGAGTTGCAAATGAGTTTTCAGCAGTTCGAACTTTGGAAAATGGTGTACCGCAAGGATCAACACTTAGCTGCACTCTGTTTGCAATTGCTATAAATGAAATTTGTCAAGAGGTCAATCCAGAAATTAAAAAATGTCTTTATGTCGATGATTTAGCAATTCTTCTCAGCGGCAAAATAGTAGGAGACATTACACGTATATTGCAACCAGCAATTGATAAGATCATTGCAAATGGGGAAAAAATTGGTTTTCAATTATCAGAAGAGAAAACAAAATGCGTACATTTCTGCCGCCTTAGAAAACCCCATTATGATCCTGTGTTATATTTAAAAGAAAAAACCATCGAATGCGTTAATACTATCAAATTTCTAGGATTAACATTCGACAATAAACTTACCTGGCGAGAACACATTGAACTAGTGAACACAAAATGCAGACAATCTCTAAACATTTTAAAAGTATTAGCACATACAAAATGGGGAGCTGACCCGAAAAGTCTTCTTATGATATACAAGGCGTTAATATTGTCTAAGATAGACTACGGCAGCATTGTGTACTCTTCAGCAAGAAAAACTCATCTAAACAGATTAGATAAAATACAAAATTTGGGAATACGCTATTGTCTAAATGCATTCCCAACGACTCCTGTCCAAAGTCTCTATTGTGAATCTGCTATAATGCCCCTAGACCAAAGAAGAAAAATTCTAAAAACAACTTACCTTGCAGGAGTTAAATCTTATCCCAAAAATCCAAACAATGAATCCATATTTCCTGTTCAAAATGAGTATGCTAATAGACCCACCATTACTCGCCCTCTCGCAATACGATACCTAGAGTATTTAAGAGATATCGATGTAGAATTCCCCGATATTCTAGAAGATGATCAAAACGTAAATCAAGCAGCAAATGATAGAGCTATTAGGAAAACTGTGTTCACAAACAAGTTAAGGAAGAAAATTGTTGATGAATGGCAAGCCATATGGGATCGAACCAATACATTTCTTCGTCAAGTACAACCAATGGTTAAAAAGACCTTCGATTCCATAGGACTAAGTAGACTGGAAACCGCAAAAGCATCCAGACTTCGTACAGGACATACAAGTTTTACTCATCAACATCTTCTTAAAGGCGAACCAGCACCAATGTGTGATCAGTGTAATGTAGCTCTGTCAGTAGTACATATTATCAGTGAATGTCCAGTGTATAACGCACAAAGACAGCAATATAGCTTGAAAGAAAATACTGCACAAAATTTGCAAACACAAAACATAAAAAATACTTTAGAGTATATGAAATGTATAGAGTTATTTGACAAAATTTAAAAATAAGTAGTCATACTTACCCTCTGTGATACCTACCTTCTGTGATACTTACCAACTGTGATATTTACATTATGTTATAGAAAACATTAATCACACTTAACTGAAAAGCGCCCACGAGCATTTACTATGTGATACTTACCATCTGTGATATTTAATTAAAACTATACTTACCTAAAGGAGACTCTACGAGCTAATGACCCTAGTAGTCGATGCTCTTTCTGGGTGGGTTTTTAGTGAGGTAAAAATCCCACACTGTTTGGCGCCTACTAACCTGCATGCCAAGCGCCTTTTGAAGGTTTTCCCATCCAGCACCCAAAAAAAAAAAAAAAAAAAAAAAAAAAAAAAAAAAAAAACTGGGATGGCAATCTGCAAGTTAATTAAAAAGTTCAAGAGAACTGGTTCGGTTTTGGACCTCAAGAAAAAAAAAAGAAGAAATACGACCATGATGATGCTGCTACAGTCTTAGTTCTCCATTCTGTTGAAGAAAATCCTATGACGTCCCTTAGAAATCGTGTTACTCAGTTGGAAGTTGTGAAAAAAAGTCAAATTCAGAAGATCCTTAAAGCAAATAAATTGTTTTTTTTTTATGATCAAACACAAGCACTATAGGAAAAATCCTTTAGGGCACTCTGGGAGTGGTGCGTGTGCGCAAAAAGCGATTCACGTTGGTTTTGAATCGTTGGAGGTTATATTCGTTGGGAAAAACGACCTCGGGAAGGTCTTTCCACAAGGATGTAGTCTTCCAGATGAAAGAATTCTTAAATAATGAAGTTCGAGGAGTGCTAAGCTTAACCACATATGGACATGTGGCAGTGGTTCGTCGTGTATTTCTGCTATTCGTCGCTCTGGGCGGAATTAAGAGGGCAAGGTCGGCCGAGCACCTTCCATGAAAGTATCTGTAAAAGAGACTCAAATCCCCAACTTGTCTTCGATGTCCTAGGCTGTCGAGGTTTTTCGTCAGCTCGTGGTCTCCGATCAGACGAATAGCCCTCCTTTCGATGGAATCCAGTAGCTTCTGAGAAGCTATCTTGGCGATTGCCACAACGTGGTTATGCCAAGACATATTTCCTCCCAGATTGACGCTCAGCAAATTAATAGATGAAGCCAGTGGGATTGCGTGTCCGGCCATGACTATTTCCGGTTCTGTAATGTTAACCTTTTTAGAGAAAACTGCTGCCTGGGTTTTTTTAGCGTTAAATTCGACTTGCTACTGTCACCCCAAGCCAAAATTTCTTCCAGGTCTTTGTTGAGGCGTGATAATTCATGCTGTCTGCGAAGATGTGCGTCGGCAGCCGATGTTTGCGCATTCAAAGAGAAAGATGAGATAAGTGTGCTATAGTCAGCAGAAATAATTATCGGATTTTTATTTTCACTAGAAGGTCGTTAATGTAGAGTAAGAAGAGAGTGGGAGACAATATGGACCCTTTGTTGAATTTATCTCTCAAAATTCAACCTTAATACATGTAGCGCCATCTATTAAGATGTAGGTTAACTTGAACTCATCTGGATACATGTTAGCACTTTAAATAAAGTAGTCGTTTCAGAGAACTCAACGAGTGCGTTTCATTCCTAATTTAACAGGTTATGGGCCCAGACCCACGCGGTCGCGAAAAACGCAGTATATTCGTAGTTACGGGTTCGAAATGTCGTCTAGTTATATGTCTAGTGTGCCAAAGTTATTAGGCAGAGAAAATTACGACGACTGGGCGTTCGCCGTGGAAAATTTTCTTGTGATTGAAGGTTTGTCAAACTGTATCGATGGCACGGAGACGGACAGGAACAAAATGGAGAAAGCCAAAGCCAAATTAGTCCTGACGCTTGATACATCGCTATTTATGCATATCAGAGAAGCGAACACTGCAGAAGAATTGTGGCAAATGTTAAAAAATTTGTATGACGACAAAGGATTCACCAGAAAAATAGGACTCCTTCGTACATTGATATCATTACGTCTAGAAAATTCTGACTCCATGGAATCCTACATTAACCAAGTTATACAAACGTCACAGAAGCTACGTCGTACAGGATTCAAGATTGATGACGAATGGGTTGGATCCTTACTGTTGGCCAGTTTAACAGAACAATTTTCTCCCATGATCATGGCAATTGAACATTCAGGGATCTGCATAAAAACAGACGCAATAAAGACGAAGTTGCTTGATATGCAGATAGATGGCGATCATAAGAAATCGGGTGGTGGTGCACTTGCCATAAGAGGTGGTTTTAAGAAGTTCAGGGATGGCAGCAGCAGTAGTGGAATCCGGCAAAACGTCAGTATCAGAAAAGACATTGTGTGTTACAAATGTAAACAAAAGGGCCATTTTCAAAATAAGTGCCCAAATTTAGAACAGATTAAAAAGAAGGAAAGCAATTCAGGTGCCTTCAGTGCAACTTTTCTTAATGGTGATTTCGACGATGATGACTGGTACATAGATTCTGCAGCGAGCAACCATGTAACGTCCAGAGAAGATTGGTTAAATAATACGAAACGATCTAATGTCAAAGAAATAAGGGTAGCTAACAATGAAAAACTGTCAGTTAATTGTTTGGGTGAAGTGAACATTTCAACAGTTGTTGATGAACAAACTTTTGACATTACTGTGAAGGACATTTTGTATGTTCCAAAGCTATCAACTAATTTATTATCTGTTGGGCAACTTACAACACACGGTAACAGAGTAGTGTTTTGTAAAGATGATTGTCAGATTTTTAACAGTGCTGGTAAATTGGTAGCAACAGCTAATTTGAAGAATAACATGTATAAATTGAACGTAAAAAGACCAGAAGAACTTTTTGTGGCCACTGCAGTCACAGCAGGTGTATGGCACAGACGTTTTGGACACACAAACTACAAGGACCTTTCTCTTACGAAAAATATAGTTAGTGGTATGGATTGTAATAGCAACTTTAGTGTTAAACAGCCATGTCAAGTATGTTGTGAAGGGAAACAAAGCAGATTGCCTTTTAAACATTCAGGCACGCGTGCAACACAGCTGCTGGAAGTCATTCATGCTGATTTGTGTGGACCCATGGAGGAGAATTCTTTAGGAGGTTCAAGGTATTATCTACTTTTGGAAGATGATTTCAGTAGAATGTCGTTTGTGTATTTTTTGAGAAGAAAAAACCAAGCCTTGGAATATTTTAAGAAATTCAAAATATTGGCTGAAAACCAGACAAACTCAAAAATAAAGTTTTTTAGATCAGATAATGGGGGCGAATTTTGTAGTTTGCTGTTTGAAAATTTTTTATCTGAAAATGGAATTATTCACCAAAAAACCAACCCCTATACTCCACAGCAGAATGGCATGTGTGAACGTATGAACCGCACATTGGTAGAGAAAGCACGTTGCTTACTTTTTGATGCTAAAATGGAGAAATGTTTCTGGGCTGAAGCAGTAAACACGGCAGTATACCTAAGAAATAGATCAACAGTGGCAGGACTTAAGAAAACACCTTATGAAGTTTGGTCGAACAAACAACCTGATGTTAGTAATCTTAAAATTTTTGGCAGCGAGGTCATGATGTTGATACCCACAGAAAAAAGACAAAAATTTGATAAGAAATCTAAAAAGATGATATTGGTTGGTTTTGGTGATAATATCAAGGGCTATAGGTTATTTGATCCTGTAACGAAGTCAATTGTTACGAGCCGAGATGTGATTATCAATGAAAGATTATTATTATTATTATTATTGGGTAAAGTTAGGCGGCCATGCCGTTAAAACCTATTTCTCACAGAGTCTACAGTACTAATTTTGTGATTTGTACAAATCATAGCGGTTTTTAAAGTAGTTGGTTGTATCAGCAGCAACACAGTCATTGGGTAGATTATTCCATTCTCTGTATACTCTGTTAGATATGAAGTACTGTCTACAAAGTTTTCTGAAGCGGTCTCGAATCAACTTGAAATTATGCCCTCTTAGTCTATGGTCTGAATTCAAGGGAAAGAAGTTAAGATCCACTGAATAATGTCCATGTAGTATTTTAAAAGTTTCTATTACATCCCCTCTGAGTCTTCTTTGTTCCAGTGAAGTTAAGTTTAGTATTTTTAATCTTTCTTCATATGTCATATGTGCTATAGTGGGGGCAAGCCTGGTGAATCGTCTCTGAGTTTGCTCAAGTGCGTGAATGTCTTTAGCAAAGTATGGGTTCCACACTGGAGCTGCATAGTCCAAGATAGGTCTTATATAGATTTTGTATATCTTTGCAAGCAGCTGTGGAGACATGTTTTTAAAGGTTCGTGATACCATATACGAGATAGAGTTTGCTTTTTTAATAATGTTTCCCACATGAACTTCCCACTTGAGATCTTTGGTTATTGTTATTCCTAGGTCTTTTTGACTTTTCACAGATTTTATTACTTCCCCCTTAAGAGTATATGATCTTTCAGGGTTGTTGAAGCCGACGTGGAGGACACAGCATTTTGTTTCATTCAAATGTAAATCCCACATGGTGCACCACTGTTCTATTTTAGCCAAGTCTCTGTTGAGTAAGTCATAATGTGTAGAAGGGTTATTGTACAATTTCGTGTCATCAGCAAACATTGACAATGGGGAACTGATGCCAGTTGGTAAATCGCAGGTATATAAATTAAATAGTATTGGAGCCAGGACTGAACCTTGTGGTACTCCTATAGAGGTCTTGAAACTGTGTGATGACATGCCCCCAACTCTGACAACGCTAGTTCTATTAGTTAAAAAGTCCTTTATCCAATTTAGAAGATTTCCACCAATTCCATAATGTTCTAGTTTCAGAAGCAATTTGTCATGAGGCACAAGGTCGAAAGCGCTCTTGAAATCCAGATAAAGTATATCTACAGGTTCTCTTTCATCTAATGATTTAGTCCATGAGTTTACACATTGCAGAAGATTAGTGGATGTAGAGCGACCTGGGAGAAACCCATGTTGGCATTGTGGAATAATGGAATTTTGTATAAAGAAATTTGTTAGGTCCTCTGTAATTAATTTCTCCATGAGTTTACTGAGTACAGAGGTTAGGCTTACCTGTCGGTAGTTTTTTGCATTGAATTTATCACCTTTCTTATAGATTGGAATAATGACGGATTTTTTCCATTCTGCTGGTATTTTGCCTTCTTCCATTGATCTTTTCATTAGCTGTGTTAAAGGTTTTACTAGGGATGGAGAATTTTTGATGAAGTTTGGGTGGATATTATCTGGTCCTGGACTACTTTCCGATTTTAACTCCCTTATTGCTTTTCTTAGCCTATCTTCTGTTATTTCTGATGTCGTGAGTGTCATAGGTGGAACTAATCCTGACGGAGTAGGTATAGTAGGAGTCCTCGTGGAAGGAGGTCGGTAAAATTCCTGTGCAAATATATTAGCCACTAGATTGGGATCGCTTACTAGATCATTGGTTTCATTTCTCAACACTGGGGTACTAACTCTAGAGTTTAGGCAGCTTTTAATGTATCTAAAAAAATTTTTGTTACTCTTACTATTTACAAGGTCGTTTTCATATTTCGTTTTTGATACTCTGATTTGGGTGTTGACTTCATTAGTGATAATTCTATAATTTCCATAGTTTTCATCAGTATTTGTAGTGCGATATTTGTGCCAAAGCTTTCTTTTCCTGTTAATCTTTTTCTTTATTTCTTTTGTTATCCAAGGCTTCGATTTTCCCTTGGTTTCTTTGAAGTCTGGTACATAATGTTGTACACAGTGATCAATTTCACGAGTAATGTGTGTCCACCACTCATCTACTGAGCCCCCTGGCCAGTCTTTATTGCTTAGGTAGTCATTTACCCTTACGTAATTTCCGCTTCGGTAATTTTTGATTTTCTTCGTTTTTACTTGATCTATATTCATTAAGAACTGGGACTTTGCAATTATGGTAACATGGTCGCTGGATCCCACTGGAGGTTCTAGTTGAATGTTTGAGATAAGATCACGGTCTGAAGTAAGTAGAAGGTCTAAGAGGGATGATCTGTTGTTTATTCTAAATCGTGTTGGGCCCTTAATGTGTTGGGTTAAGTTGGAGCTAAGAAAGGCGTTCATAAATGCACCCGCCGGCGAGTTATTTTCGGTTGGTGTGGGGTTTTCCCAGTTTAGGGTAGGGTAGTTGAAATCCCCGAAGATGAAAAGGTTGCTGAACTGTTCGCTCGCGTCAACTATGGATTTTATGAGAGCTTCGCTATTCTCCTTTGAAATGTTAGGTGGTCTATAAATACATGCTAGGTTCAATGTTAATTTGTTTATACGTAGTTCGATCCATGTTGATTCAACTGGTTCCGTAATGTAACAGCTGCGAGTTTTTATAACTGTCGTGTAAGATCCGATTACTTGTTTTACGTAGATGCAGGTGCCACCCCCCCTGCCATTTTGTCGATCCGTTCTTATGATGTTGTAATGTGGAATAGTTATGAGGGTGTCTGGAAGAGAGTCGTTTAACCATGTTTCTGTAAGTAATATGATTTCGGGATCATGTTTATGTACGGCCTCTAATAGTTCTTGGAGTTTTGGCATAAGAGATGCAATATTTGTGTAAAGCAGTGTGATTTCTATAGCTTTAGGCTCATAATTACATTTTGGTACCCTAAATTCATTGTTCGTCCCTTTATGTGTATGTGCTGTTTCTGGGTATTCTAATGATTGTTTAAAAAAGAATCATTACTTACAGTATGGTAGTTTGTGCTTTTTTGGGTTTCTTTTAGTTTTTTCATAAAGGCGGGACAGTTTGGATTTCGTGCTGTATGGTTGCCATCGGGAAATTTGAGACGCTTGCAGTTCGGGCAGTTGAGGATATTATCTTTGCAGTCCCTTCCATTGTGATTTTGACCACACTTAAAACATATTTCATTTCCAGTACAATATTTCATAACATGTCCAAAATTGCAGCACTTGAAGCATAGTGCTATGTTAAAACAAATCAACAAAAGGTTCAGATATTTTAGATTTAAACTTAACAGGTGAAAGCTATGAAGAAACGAGAGTATCAGTGGGGGATGCGAACGAAAACAGTAACAAACCAGTTGAAATGTTTTCAGATAGTTCAGATGAATATAACCCACTAGACGATATGCCAGATAGTGATACATCCGAGGACATATCAATGATACATGAAGGAATTAATGTGTCAACAATTGAAACATTGAGACGATCCGATAGAGAAAGAAAACCCACGAAATACAATGACTATGTTACCTACAAGTGTACAAGTGATACACCAGATATAACTCATATAAATGATATGCCAATTACAGTATCAGAGGCACTGTCAAGACCTGATGCCAAAAAATGGAAACAGGCAATGATTAGTGAAATGGAGTCATTTAGTGAAAATGATGCATGGGAATTAACGGACATTCCAGAAAAAGGAACCATAGTAGACTGTAAGTGGATATTTAAAGTGAAGTGTGACAGTGAAAGTCAATATTACAGAGCTAGGCTAGTCGCGAAGGGTTTTTCACAAAAAGAAGGTATAGACTATAATGAGACTTTTGCGCCGGTCGTCCGGCACTCTACTTTGAGATTATTAGTAGGTTTAGCAGTTAAATTAGACTTAAGTATTACACATTTAGATGTAAAAACTGCATTTCTTAATGGTATATTAGATGAAAATGTATATATGCGACAACCAGAAGGCTTTGTTGTCAAAGGCTTTGAGGACAAAGTATGTAAATTAAAGAAAGCTATTTATGGTCTTAAGCAGTCCTCGAGAGCCTGGAACAAGAAAGTTGATGATTTTTTACAAAAATTAGGCTATAAGAAATCAGAACTGGAACCTTGCTTATACACTAAGAAACAGAATGGTTTATTAACGGTAATAACTTTATATGTTGATGATTTTTTTTATTTTTTCAAACGATTCAGAAAACACAAATCATTTAAAGCAGTGTTTGAGTACTGAATTTAAAATTAAAGATCTTGGTGAGGCCAAACAATGTTTGGGGGTTAGGATTGTACACAATAAAAAAGAACAAATAATAACCTTGGATCAGGAAACTTATGTAGATCAGATTTTAAGAAAATTCAGCATGACAGATTGTAAAAGTGTTAGTACTCCTATGGAAAATGTTTCATTTGAAGATAGTGTTAATGTATGTGATAAGAGTATACCGTATCAGAAACTTATAGGTAGCCTAATGTATCTAGCTGTCTTAACACGACCTGACATTTCTTATGCTGTCAGTTTTCTTAGCCAGTATAACAACTGTTATACTGAATTGCATTGGAAATGGGCTAAAAGAGTGTTAAGGTACTTGCAGGGTACTAAATCTTATGCTTTATGTTTTTCCAAGGATGCTTGTGAGTTAGAGGGCTATGTTGATGCAGACTGGGCGAACGACAAAAAGGACAGAAAGTCTTATACCGGTTTTGTTTTTAAGTTTTCAGGGGCAGCTATTTCTTGGGAAAGCAGTAAGCAGAAGACTGTGGCTTTGTCTAGCACAGAAGCCGAGTACATGGCCTTAAGCGAAGCTTCAAAGGAAGCAATATATTTAAGGAACATTTTGTTTGAGCTGTTAGGTTATAGTAATAGTGTTACTGTATTTAATGATAATCAGAGTGCCCAAAAATTATCATTGAATCCTGTATTTCACAAAAGATCCAAACATATTGATGTTAGGCATCATTTCGTCAGAGAAGTAGTTTCGAAAAAGCTCTTGGAAATTAAGTATCTCTCCACTGCCGAAATGACAGCTGATATCTTGACGAAAAGTTTGCCTGGTGTCAAGCATAATACTTTTGTTAGAGAGTTAGGATTGTTGAATTTTTTGATATAGTGGGGGTGTTGAATTTATCTCTCAAAATTCAACCTTAATACATGTAGCGCCATCTATTAAGATGTAGGTTAACTTGAACTCATCTGGATACATGTTAGCACTTTAAATAAAGTAGTCGTTTCAGAGAACTCAACGAGTGCGTTTCATTCCTAATTTAACACCCTTGAGGAACACCGGCATTGATGGTGAAGGTGTCTGAGAGAAATCCGTCAATCGCCACTTGCAGAGAGCGGTCCTTAAGAAAGTTAGACAACCATGCGCAGAATCGACTGGGCATACCATAGGATCGCAGTTTACTTAGAAGTCCCTCATGCCAAACACGATCAAAAGCTTTAGAAATATCCAGTGCAACAACCCGAGACTCCCCATCCATGATGTTCGATTGCGTTGTTCCAAATATGAGTGACATAGGCTAGAAGATCTCGAGTTGATCTGGACTTCCGAAAACCATACTGATGATCGCTGATAATGTTGAAGCCTTCTAGGTACTTTAGAAGATGTTGGTTAATAGCTTCCTCCATTACTTTTGATATAACTGAAAGCAATGCGACTCGTCGATAGTTGTCAGGCAGGGTTCTCTTACCTTTCTTTGGAATAGGCTGGACTCGCGCCGTCTTCCAGCAAGATGGAAATATTCCTTTTTTGTAGGATAAGTTGAAAAGTCTACAAAATACTGGTGTTAGTTCATCGGCGCATCTCTTGAGAACTATAATAGGAATTTCGTCTGGACCAGTAGCTTTTTGACGTCGAGTCCTTTCAGGATTCGTTTGACGGGACGCGGACGGAATACGATTTCGGTCATTTCGGATTCAACTGCAGGAATGTCGGGTAGTGTTCTTCCCTGGAAGTCTACAGTGGAATGCGAAGAAAATTGTTCAGCAAGTAAGTTTGCTTTGTCCCCGGCTGTAGATGCTATTGTACCATCGGGACGTGTTAGAGGTGGAATAGTTGATTTGGTAAAATTTTGGCTCCGTATCCGTATAAACCGCACTTTAATCAAAGATTGGAAGAGGGAGACGACGCGAAACGACTTGATTTTTGCCTGTGGATAGGAGACAAAATTTTAAGTGGAAATATTGATTTTTATAAATGTATCATGTTTTCTGATGAAAGTACATTTTCAACAAATGGAACCGTTGCAACCCAGCACGTTAGGTACTGGCCTTTGGAAAATCCCGAATTCAGAATTATGACGAGAAGACAATATTTCACAAAAGTGAACGTGTGGTGTGCGATATCCATCCATGGCATTATAGGACCATATTTTTTTGATAACACGTGCAATAGATTATCATATTTAGAAATGCTGGATACATTTTTCAATGATGAACTCGAAAATCTACCATTAAATTTTCGACAAAATATGTGTTTTCAGCAAGATGGTTGTCCAGCCCATTTCGCTCGTGAGGTTAGAGAATGGCTTGACCGCAGATTTCGTCCAAGGTAGATTGGCAGGAATGACCCAGTTTTGTGGCCCCCAAGAAGTCCCGACTTAACCTTGGCCGATATGTTTTTATGGGGCCGTTTAAAACAAATTGTTTTTGCAACAACAAATGATATTAAAGTGCTGAAGGGCAGAATTATCCAGGCTGTCCAATCGATATCCCAGGAATAAATCAGAAATTCTTTCACTTATTTGAGAAAGCAATTAGAAAAATGTGCCGAGTATGGGGGTGGAGTTTTTGAATTATGAAATCGTTATCGTATTCTTTTCATGTTAATAAAAATGTTCGTATTATTATTATTATAATTACTTCATTAAATAAAGACATTGACAACAAGTATCACCTATTCATTATTCAAGTAAAAACGTTTATTAAGAGTGACCTTTTTTCGTATCTTTCAAAATAAAATATGTTTACTCTTAAGCAAAATAACATTTTTGCAGTTTTTACCCACCCTGTATAAAAAAAAATTTAAGTTTCTTATGATGAATCGTATTTTCTAGACAAGCAAAAACGTAAGAGTGACTTTTTTCGTATCTTTCAATTTTTAGTCCATTTGTCCTCTTGTAAACCCCATCCGTGGACATACTGTATAGGAGAACCATTGGGGGGTAAACATTCAAAAAGTTTATTTCTTATTCTCAAGTTAATTTGTTTGTCTTGAAAATTTTTGTAGAACTGTGAAATAATTTTTTTAAAACAAACATTTTTAAAAAAAGTAAAAGCTCGTCAAATGAAGAATTGCAGAATGAACTTTGATTTATTATGATATCTGGCGACTAAAAAATCATACTACATAAAGACATTTTTACTTATGGCGTAGGCATAAATAACATGGTGATAACACAGCATCCGAGAAAACGGTCGCGGGCCGCCACTGCCCCTTATAAATGTTTAAAATTAATTAACACTAAATAATACTCAGTTTTTTTGGGAGAAATATATTTTTAAATTTAAAAGATCTACAAGAATTATTACTTACCTAACTGACGAACATAAAAAGTTGAAAAAAAAAATGTTCTAAATTAAACACGTATAAGCAACTAGGCGACATTTTGAGGAATAAATCAGAATAGTTTCAGTCAGTGGCGCACCCAAGGCGGGTTTGTCCGGGTTCACCGAATTACTTGTATTTGTTTATCGTCGATTTTCAGTTACTTTCAGCAGCAACATTTTAAAGTAAATGTAAACATTTAACTGTATATTTATATAATACAAGTTTGGTATCCCCCCTTTCGAAAAAAAAATTTGGGTGCGCCACTGATTTGGTCGATATCCCCTCTCGGAAAAAATTCTGGGTGCGCCACTGGTTTCAGTATTGTAGGAAAAATAGCGTATGCCAAAAATTTATGGGTTTACCTATTGCACTGGAATATTATTGAGTACTTATACAAAAATGTCTATTCACTTAAATATACAGCGTGTGTGAAAATATTGGCACCATATGGAAAATGGAAAACTCTTTATCTGTGATTTTAGGAAAAATACTATTCTTCGTAAATTTTGCTTACCTTAAAAACTCCCAATTCCCAGAAAAATCACAAATATAACATACAGAGTGAACAAAAAACAAAAAAATGGGCTTAAATGCTAAGAGTAAAGTAACATTAATTTACATGGTAAAAAAGAAATTATTAAAAAAAAAGTTGCTAAGAACCAAATTTAAAGCAAAAAAAAATTAAAAAATCAACAGCCTCTACGAAGGAACAATATTTTCATTTATTTTTTCTTGTCGAAAATATGAGAAACGTCATTATTTCTAAAAGTAAAGTAATGTTTTTTTTATCAGATTGTGCCAAAAAAATTACATTTTAAGATTAGATAAGATATTGCCTCTGGCGATCATAACGAACCGCGGTGCCGGTTGCATAGGTGCAGCCCTTCGAGCTTCTCCAGCCTCACGACGCTGGTCCATCTGCCTAAGCAGTTCGACCCGTTCACTAGGTCGGAGCACCCTTTCGGGCTCATCAACTGCCTCAATCAACACCTCGAACACCGGTGCTGGTTCAGACACTGGTGGACGCCATTCGCACCAATACGTCGCACATTTTCAAATTTTTCCTCTGCTCTCTCTTCTCCTGTAAACATTTTTTACCAGTGCGAGGAAGTCAAATATCTCCGTTGTTCTTAAAAATGTCGAAATTTATTAAATACACAGGTTCTAGGATAAATAAAAGCGGACATTTTGAAATTATTTTTGGATATACAGGATGTTCCAAAAAAACGGGGCATCATATAAGTAATTTTTTTTAAATAGTACCCCCATTTATTTTTGTCTCATGCACTTCGGCATAAAATTTGACATAAGATATGCTATTTTATTTTGGTGATCTATACGACGTTGCCAGATTATTCAATTTTTCCTAAAATTTTCTCGAAAAATATCATATCAAAAAAATTATTTTAAAATATTACTAATTTAAACTAAAAAAGAAATTTTTATATTTTTGTAAACCTTAGAGGTGTCCGAATAATTTTACAAAAAGCATCAATATCGTATACAGGGTGTTTTTTACATCGGTACAAATGTAGCAATCTTTAGATAAATATTACTCGATTTTTTCAAATGGACCCCCCTGTATATTATTATGTCAGTTTACAGATAATTTCACCCTCTTTAAATATGCAATTATAATAAATGCTCTAAAACGTAACGTTCTTTTAATATTTTATGTTTTATTTGAAAAATGTAAAAATATCGGCACTTTCAATAAGTTGACCATGAGTTGAACAAAAAAAATAATAAACTAAATAAAAAAACTATAACAAGTGTTCAATATGACCTTCATTAACATCTAAACAGGTCTTTACGCGTTCTTGAAATGATCTACTAACTTCATTTAACACATTGTTGTTGATATTCCGAAAAATTTGTGTAATGCGATTCTTCATATTCTCTTTTGTGGTTGGAGGAACTTTATATACTTCATCTTTGACGTATCCCCACAAAACGAAGTCCATTTTTGTTAAATCTGGAGATCGAGGTGGCCATTGAAATGGTCCACCTCTACCTATCCATCTATTAGGAAATTCATTGTTTAAATGTTCATGGATTGCGGCCGTATGGTGGACTGGAGCTCCATCATGCAAATACCACATTCTGCATTTTACAAAATTTGGCAAATTATTTAACAAGCGTGGTAACTCATTTTGCAAAAAATCCAAATAGACTTGTCCAGTTACTCGTGTTCCAAAAAAATAAGGACCAATGACATAATTTCCAACTATTCCACCCCACGCATTTAGTGACCATCTAGTTTAACTGTGAGTTCTAATAAAATGTGGGTTGGCGGTTGCATAATAATGGAAATTATACCTATTGACATTTCCATTTTTATGAAATGTAGCTTCGTCAACGAACAATACATAATTAAAAAAATACCTGTCTTGGTGTATTTTTTGTTGAGCCCATTCACAGAAAGTAACTCTGGTTCCATAGACCTGATCGTTCAGCTCTTGCATCAGTTGAGTGTGATATGGGTGCATTTTATTTTTAGTCAAAATATTTTGGACATCCCAACGTTTTACATCCGTTTCATTGGAAATTGTTCTTTGGGAGATATGGGGATTTTCAGTTACTTTCAGCAGCACGGTTAATTTATTTTCTTCTGTATTGACACTTTTAGTTCTTTCAATTTTTCATATTCTACTTTTCCCGTCCGAGAGAAACGATCCATTAATTTATCAAATGCTTCTTTTCTTGGTTGCCTTCTATCAGGATAAGTTTCCCGATAAAGCCTTGTAGCAAGTAGATAGTTTCTGTCACTGTCCATTTGAAAAAATCGAGTAATATTTATCTAAAAATTGCTACATTTGTACCGATGTAAAAAACACCCTGTATACGATATTGATGCTTTTTTTAGTAAAATTATTCGGACACCTCTAAGGTTTATAAAAATATAAAAATTTCTTTTTTAGTTTAAATTAGTAATATTTTAAAATAATTTTTTTGATGTTTTTCGACAAAATTTTAGGAAAAATTGAATAATCTGGCAACGTCGTATAAATCACCAAAATAAAATAGCATATCTTGTGTAAAATTTTATGCCGAATTCGATGAGACAAAAAGAAACGGGGATACTATTTAAAAAAAATTACTTATATGATGCTCCGTTTTTTTGGAGCATCATGCATATCCAAAAATATTTTTTAAATGTGCGCTTTTATTTATCCTAGAACCTTTGTATTTAGTAAATTTCGATATTTTTAAGAACAACGGAGATATTTGACTTCCTCGCACTAATCAACCACCCTGTATGTACTCTTAATCTACGATACAAATTACTATTTTTATTCTTAACTTAACTTATACATTTTTACATATTTACAAATACTTACTTATCCTAAACATAAAGCTATACTAAACTAGTCTCTATTTTAAACCTATATTTACATACAGTGAAGGCTAAAATATGGAACAAATTCATTTAAAAATCAGGTATTAATTTTTGTAAAAACGCTCGGACACGTCGATTATAATTTTTTCTTCCGGATTTTTTGCCTCAAAAAGAAATTATACTGGGTGTGTCAAAAAGTAGATGTAGGTATAATTTTGAAAAATTATTTTATTAAAGTGTTGAAAATGCAAACCATTAACTTCTTGACAATATGCCAATCTACTTAAAACCCCTTCTAAAACATTATTTACAGTATTTTCATTAATTTGCCTAATTTCATATCTAATTTTAAATTTTAAGTCTTCCAAATTTTGTGGTTTATCCTTATACACTTTTGATTGCAAATAACCCCAAAGAAAGAAATCCATTGGTGTAAGATCGGGAGATCTTGCAGGCCATTCTATGGGTCCTCTTCTACCTATCCATCGTTAGTAGTATTCAAATACTCTCGTACTTGTCGAGCAAAATGAGGCGGAGCACCATCCTTCTGAAACCAAATAGACGCTTCTGGTAGATTAGGCCGATTCGGATTTGTAAAATCCGCTGCTAGTGTGGGAATTAATTTTATTCATTTTGAAGAAATTGTAAATACCTCTCCTGTAAGATTTTCTTCGAAGAAAAAAGGTCCAATAATTCTATCATTTAATATCACTGCCCAAAAATTTACTTTTTGTGAGTATTGCGTATGCTGTTCTCTCATCCAACGGGGATTATTTGTACTCCAATACCGATAATTTTGTCTGTTTACCGAACCATTCAAACAAAACGTGGCTTCATCGCTAAAAAGTACGTTGCGATGGAAAAATAGATTTAAGTTGCAAATTTCCATCATAGTTTCACAAAACTGTAGTCGGCGGTCGGGATCATCTTCGTTTAGCTCGTGCAGCAACCTAATTTTATACGGATGGTACTTCTCTTGTTTCAATACCCGCAAAACAGATCGTCGGCTAACATCATTATTAAGGGCTACTATGGGGATTATCAACTTCTAACAAAATGTTCAATTTTGTGTTTTCACTAATTTTTGGACGACCTGGCCGTAGACGATCCTTTACATTCCCTGTTTCCCTGAATTTTTTCTCAATTTTACTCACTGTAGATCTTGTAATCCGTCGTTCTGGATACTTAGCGCTAAACAAGTTACAAACTTCTTCTTGACTTCTTGTTTTGTCTCCACATCCAATTAAAATTAAAATTTCGATTCTTTGAGTTTCATTTAAATGCACCATGATCGCCGTTTTTTCAAAATTATACTTAAAATTCTTTTTGATTGACACATGACTTGCTATCGTAGTAACAATTAATTTAAATTTACCTATTTACCTTTAAGTAGGTACATGTACTTTTTTTAAAGAAATTTCTTTTTTAAGATGTAATTTTTCTCTAAAACCGTTAGAGATAAGAATAGAGTATGCTATATGAATTATGCTCAGAATTTGACGTAGAATTTATGTGATAAGTAAAAATAGGGTGGTTCTATTTAAAATACAAAAAAATTTTACAACATCTACTTTTTGACACACCCAGTATAATTTCTTTTGAGGCAAAAAATCCGGAAGAAAAAATTATAATCGACGTGTCCGAGCGTTTTTACAAAAAAATAAAACCTGATTTTTAAATGAATTTGTTACATATTTTAGCCCATCACTGTATATTCTTATTAGCTACATCTAACTAACTTATTTCTACAAGTAAAGTAATGTTTTTTATCAGATTGTGTCAAAAAATTACATTTTAAGATTAGATAAGATATTGCCTCTGGCAATCATAACGAACCGCGGTGCCGGTTGTATAGGTGCAGTCCTTCGAGCTGCTCGAGCCTCACGACGCTGGTCCATCTACCTAAGCAGTTCGACCCGTTCACTAGGTCGGAGCACCCTTTCGGGCTCATCAACTGCCTCAATCAACACCTCGAACACCGGTGCTGGTTCAGATACTGGTGGACGCCATTCGCACCAATACATCGCATATTTTCAAATTTTCCCTCTCCTCTCGCTTCTCCTGTAAACATTTTTTACCTTCTGCAAATAGGTTACTTCCAACCTGTTCGAACTCATGTTGAGGAATGATGCTACAATATATATTACAATATTTACAATTAGCTTATTAATTTACATAAATATATAAACAATCTTATCCTACTAAACAAATTTACTTATTACTATTTTTATACTTTAACTAATACATTATGCCTATTTACAAGATACTTATACTACACGTAAATCATCAACCTATAATCTATCATATCTATAAACTATTCTCTAATAAACAATATTCTTTATTTACAATTAAACATAACTTATTTAAACATATACAGGGTGTTTCAGAATAAGATGCTGATCCTTAACGTTGTCAATCCTTAGGTGATTTTAAGAAGAAAAGTTCAAATTAACATATATCCTTAACATATCAACTTTCGAACTACATGGCGTTAAAGTTTTAAGAAAAAAATCGTTTTTCTATCATAACTTTAACAACTTGCTAGCTATTTTTATGAATTTTTCACATATGCCCTCTAAGCATCAATAGCCTTTTTTGGTGTAGAAAATTTTTAAAAAAATTTAACCAGTGGCGTCCTGAAAGGGTTTGGACTAGAAATTTTGGAAGAATATTATGTACGCCACTACTGTTTCTCAAGATGATAATTATTTTTAAAATACTCATTCATTTAATATCTTGCCTTTTTATCGTCCGACAAACAGTTTGCGACAAAAAAAATAAAAACCTATGGTTTATTTTTAAAAATTAAATTAAAACAACTAACATTAAATAACGTGTGAACAAAAACGAAAATAATTTAGATTAGCTGTTGAAAGTGGCCACCACCTGCAAGAATGCATGATTCAGCTCTTCTCCTCATTGAGTCTCGTACCCTTTGGAAAATTCCTGGAGTATTCCTGATAGTGTCGAAACAAACTATTATGCGGTTTCTCAACTCCTCTTCAGTATTTATTGGGATGCTGTAAACCAACGTTTTCAGATGTCCCCATAGGAAAACATCTAGAGTGTTTAGATCAGGGGATCTAGGTGGCCACGATTGTGTTCCTCTGCACCCTATCCATCGATTACGATAATATTGATTTAAAAACTCTCGTGCTAAGAGACTGAAATGGGCAGGTGCACCATCGTGCATAAACCACATACGATGTCGGGCAAAAATAGGGACGTCGTCTAGCAAATTTGGTAAAGTGTGTTCAAGAAATTGGCGATAATTGATTCCGTTCAATCGGGCTGGTAAAAAATAAGGCCCAATTAAATAATCACCAATAATTCCAGCCCAAACATTTACAGAAAATTGCTCTTGGGCATGTGGGTTTTCTTCTGCCCAGAAGTGATTGTTATGAAAATTTTGTATGGCGTTCCTGGAAAAATTAGCTTCGTCCGTGAACAAAATTTTGGCATCAAATTGTTGATTTTCGGTAACCATTTGAATAAACCATTGGCAGAAATTGATGCGTAATGGAAAATCCATAGGAAGTAGGGCCTGGACCCGTTGAATATGGTACGGATATAACAAATAACTTTGAAGAATTCTCCAGACTAGGAAATGAGTAATATTTAAAATATTTCCAATTTTTCTGGTACTTATATTAGGGTTTTGTTCCACTAAATTTAACAGGATTCCGGAGTACCTGTAAACGAGTTTTCTTCCCAATCGTTTATTCCTGTTTTAGGAAAAAAATGTCTAAGGAAAAAAAACCTTTGTAATAGAACTGTTACTCGCGGAAAGTCTATATTTTTTTGTTTCGGAAGATTTTTAGATTTATTTTTTACTGGTCCATATAGAAAAAAATGATGGACTTTCCTCGAGTTGTTAACAAAAGTTAGACATCTTTCGTTAAACAATTTTTTTTTAAAAATGTATCGTTTTCATAGGAGACGAAAACTACGTTTTTCAGCGTTGAAAATTGAAGTATAGACCCAGATCACGTGCGGTCCCTTTCTTCCGACTATCTCCGTTTCTGTCGGCGTACCGATCCCGGGCGGGCTCGACGCTTGAATTTATTGTTCGAACGGCAAAGAAAGATCTAATTATTTATTATGCATTGCGATTTTCGTTTCCAACGCGTGGCAGTTATATTGAATTTTTGAAGTGCAATCGAGATTTGTTGTGTTATTTTACTTCATAGAAGTTGCTATTTCCTTTATATGTATATTTTATTGGTTTTTATTCGTTAAATATATATTAAGAGCATAAAATTATTTTAGCGGTAAAATTAAACGTATCCACATTGAAAATTGAAAATTATAAGAAGTGAAAAATATTTCTTATGTTATAGAACAAAAACTAAGACACAATACTTAGATTCATCTTCCAGGTACTATGTACAATATTTTAATGTTATGATAATACAGTACCGCCTATCCAATTAATACCGCGTTAAAGGGCGGATAGAGAGCATTGGTTGGGGGGGTCAAATTTCGTTTTGGGGGGGCCATGCATAGAAAAATTACGAAAAGTATTACCTTGGCGCGTTAGTCAAACCAGCATATATGGTATTTTTCGTGTTAAATTGATGGTTTGGGGGTCATGACCCCCATATACACCCCCCCCCCCCCTGGATCAGCGCTTGACTGCGTTGGTGTGAACAACTTAATTTTACAAGAATATGAAAAAAAAAATCTGTGCCGTAGAATAAAACTATAGTTTAGTGGTAAACCATTGGACTTGATAGACTTTTATTCTGGGGTATAAAAATAATTATGTAGTTTCTCAATATAAAAAAATACTAATATAATTATTAACGATTGATTAACGAACGATATTTTTCATATGTTCATAAGGGCGTACAATGTGCAAATTTATAGGATGATTAACAACGTTTGTCGGTAGACGTGAAAGAAGCTATCATGGTAGGATTTTGCTACACTGAGAAAAAATCTATGTTAGTAAATAGGGCTAAATCGTATGTGTTTTTTTGTATTGTCAGTGCCAACCACATAATATGTGTATTACTTTTAGAAGACGTTACTATTAGTTTTACTTTTAACTTTTAGATCTAAAGACACTTACTTACATATTAACATATACTGTGTGTGTATATAGTTTGGAAACGGCTTAATAACTTTTGAGCCTTTAATTTTTTTTGACAAAATTTAGGAGTGGTTAATAGGGGAATGTAAACTTCTTTTTGAAGGACTAATGACAGACTGTCAAAATGGCTGATGGGCGCCATTTTCGGGAAGAAATTTAAATAGGAAGGGGGTCTTGCGATACATCATTTTGAAGATACTATCGAGTACTTTACGATCTCAGAAAATTACTTCTGTATACCCGAAAACAAAATGGCGGCGTTTTAAAAATTGCATAGTTGGTATTTTTTATTATCCTTAATTTCATTTACCGTCTTAGGAAAATAAATACAACTTGACATAGTGTAGTAGGAATCAGAGAGCACTTTTTCTTGAATATTTTATGGTGCTCAAATCCAAAATGGCCGCGGAGCGACATCTTGATAAGAAAAATTGAATAGGAAGTGAGGTATTGCGATACATCATTTTTAAGGTCCTATCGAGTACTTTACGATCCCAGAATATTGTATACACAAAACCAAAGGGCGGCTTGTCAAAAAATAATATTTACTATTTTTTCTTTTGTTATATAACTTTAGATTTGTTGTTGTGATTATTAGTGGGTATTCTTCCTTACTTTTCAATTTTTTACATTGCCTAAAGAAATAGTAACCCTTTCGCTGAGGACGAATTTTCGGACCTTGATTTTCTGTGTCTGTGGTGCGGTCGTCCGATATTTAGTAGTTTCATATTCTTTTGCTGTTGGGTCAAAATTTGTTTAGAGGCAACTTTCAGTAAATCGGAATTTAAAAATAAAATAATCTCAAAAAACCTGTAAAATTTTTAATAGGTTTCTTGTAGTATCTAATTAGAGGAATTATATATGTCCTCGCAAAAGATCATCGTCACAAAGATATTGGGTCTATTTTTGTATTTGGCATCGAATTTTTAATAATTTAACGCCCGTCACATGGCTAATTTTACTCTTCTGAATCATATAACGCCCATATTTGGAACTGAGTTATTTTAATTTGTCACTATAACAATCTTCCTATTATTTATAACAGCCCTGTCTTATATTGGCTTAAAGATTTGGAATGTTCCTTATAGAATATTAAAATACTCAAAATTAGTCATATTTTTAATCTACCTAAGGTGTAAAGGAAACTTGCACATCAAAATATATTTTTCCTTAATGGTTTATAAATGGTTAATAAAAAAATATTGTATATAGCTTCGGATAACAAACCGTCACATCAATTTTCATGCCTGACCGGTGTTACTGTGACCAGCGATACAAAAATGCATAAATTCGTGGATAACAGCTAATACAAGCTATATTTCTTAAACTTTGTTAGACCGAAATGAGTGTCTGTACTCAAGAGAATGTTCGAATTTATACCTAAATAAACATAATAAGGAACTTACCTAAACAGGAGCACACTTTACACAAATTCAAACACATACCGTCATATTTGTAAAACTATTAGGCCGACCTCTAGTGGCTTCATTTATAAGAAAGTTCTGCCGTGACCGGCGATACATGCAGCTGCAGGGACGGAACTTCTGGTTAATAATTGCGTTAGAGAAACTAAACTGTTGATCTTTGAACATTATTTTTTCAATACAAATTGTAGTAGGAGTGTAAATTATTTATATATAAAAGTAACTTTAGTAAAATGACGTGAAATATAAAAGGGTAAAGTAAGAAATTATTGACTGTGGACACGTGACCGGCGATAAATTTTTAAATTCAAATTATAGTACTGCAGCTATAGTCTAAAAAAAAATTTTAAAATTGCTTTCTATGTAAGCGGTTACATATATTTCGCAAATTATAATCATTTCTACAGGCAAATAGTTTATTTTAGTAAGTTATATGCTAAGGACTGAAAGTTGCCTGTAAAAAATTTTTGACTCTGCTACAGTGTATACATCTTAATTTAGATACATGAAGTGGTACAGAGAGTGTCAGTTGATCTTTAGAATCGTACCTGTTATACTTGGGTGTGTATACCGGGTGTTTCAGCAGGAACGCTCACCTCTATAACTTTTTTATTTTTTAAATTACAGAAATAAAACTAGTGTATTATGTTGTATGTGATATTAATTTGCATTTTATGACATGTCGGACTAAATTTTGTCACTGCCGGTTTAACCGGAAATGACGTCAACTTTGGATTTTTAAATAGAATACCCAATATAATTTTGGCTATATCGATTTAAAACATCATTCCAAATTCAACCACGCCCATACGTCACTTTTTGACATCTAAATAATTTTTATTTTTTGATCTAGATTGCTGTGAACTCTCTAAAATGGTTTACTTCTATGCCAAATAAACTATGGCGGATTTTAAAGTTGTATTTATGTTCATTTGTTTGTTAGCATTGTGGCGTCATGGGGACCTAGATAAATGCGAAGCCGTTTGCACTTCTTGTGGTATTTCTTGTCATGAATTGTATTTTTAATAAATTATCTCTCCTTTTTTAACTTGACATAAAGGTGTGTGATATCAAATTGTTGGAAAAAAAGTGCTCTATCTTTTTGCCCGAGTGAGTCAATATGTTTCCATTTGAAAAAATTGAGTTTCCGGGAAAAAGCCTTATTAAAAGTTTAAAAAGTGTGTACAAAATTTAAAACGCAATAGAATTTGAAAATTTCATTTTTATCAAGAAATTGGGTTAGAAATAAACCATTTTAGGAGTTCATAGTAAGTAATCTAGATGACAAATAAGAAGAAAAATTATTTTGTCTCAAAAAGTGACGTATGGGGTGTCGTTCCATTTGGAATAGTCGAATGGTGTGGAATCGATATAGCCAAAAATACATATACAGGGTGAACCATTTAAACATTCAAAGTTGAGGTTATTTCCGGTTAATCCTGAAGTGCCAAAATGGAGCCCGTCATGTCATAATATGCAAAATTATGTCAAACTACATAAACCCACCAAATTGTATTTCTTTAATTTAAACAGTAAAAAAGTTATAGGGGTGAGCGTTCCTCCTGAAACACGCGGTATGTGTTTATACTATATTTACTATATTTTATATGCTTTCGGTTATGCGACTGTGTGTAGTACTTTTGCTAGTTCGCGTGAAAGTACTTATGCGAGTGCATTTATTATTATACTATATAGGCATAAGTAAACATAGGTTATTTTATCGATATTATGTATTCTTGTGGAAATTTTGTATTTTTGCAAACTTCTCCTATGCTACAGTACTATAAAGTATCCGGCACTGGAGACTGAGCTAGGTTGAAAACCCCAAATTTTATTAATACTTTCCATTAGCATTAAAATAAAGATAAGTTTGTGTAAGGTTGTCTATTCCGAATATTTGTATAGTTTTCGAAATATTGTCAATTTAATATTGTTATGTGGCAAGTTTGCTGCCAATTTTTAATACAGTTACTATACTAGTTTTCTATGACGGCTTTGAAAAATAGTTATTTTAATGCTAAATAGGAAATAATTAGAAAATTTGGGAGTTTTCATTTGAAAATGTAGATTTTTGAAGTTTTCTCAATTTCATTTTTAATCTTATTGTTTGAACACCACAAAATATTATATAAAATCTATTAAATCATGTTACTTTTAATAATATTTTCAATTGAAATTAAATGAAAAACTTTCTTATAGGAAAAATTAATTATTATTTTAAGGTCTGCAAACGTCAAAGACATAAGACCTTAAATATGTCAAACACACTTAAACTTAGGTATAGGACATGATATACAAAGTCTGCCTGGAATCTTTCGTAAATTCCAAAATGTAATAAAGGATAATCCATTTAAAATAAGCAAGTTGACACCGACTTCCGGTATAACCGGAAGTGCGACCATATTGAAAATATTTTAGTCAAGTTCCATCAACATCCAGCATACTGTCCATTTTTCGAAATTTTTGCTACAGTGGATCGAGTTGATTCCCGATGGGACACCCTGTATATAACTAGAGAAATTTCTCTCTGCCACTCTTCCTATAGAAAAATGTTTCCTAAAGCTGTGCGATACATACATGAATAAATTGTTTTATTAAATTTGATTTATTTAAATATGAAATCTTTATAATAATTGGTTACGTTGGAAAGTAAAAATCAAATACAACTGCCAATAGTGCCAATGAATACTAGCTGAACAGCAAACAATTATTAAATATTTCGTTATTGTCATTGTTTCCTTAACAACGTTCATAGCCTACTAGTCAGAAATAATGCTTTTTATTTTTTTTGTCGGAAACTGTTTGTTGGGCGATAGAAAGGCAAGATATTAAATGTGGCCTAAAATGAATGAGTATTTTAAAAATAATTTTTATCTTGAGAAATAGCAGTGGCGTACATAATATTTTTCCAAAATGTCTAGTCCAAACCCTTTCAGGACGTCACTGGTTAAATTTTTTAAAAAAATTTTCTACACCAAAAAAAGGCTATTGATGCTTAGAGGGCAGGTATGAAAAATTCATAAAAATAGCTAGAAAGTTGTTAAAGTTATGATAGAAAAACGATTTTTTTCTTAAAACTTTAACGCCCTGTAGTTCGAAAGTTGATAGGTTAAGGATATATGTTAATTTGAACTTTTCTTCTTAAAATCACCTAAGGATTCACAACGTTAAGGATCAGCATCTTATTCTGAAACACCCTGTATATCTCCTGCGGTAGTAGCAAATAACGTCCAACAACAACCATATTTATCTTTAAAGACTGTTCCACTTGCAGTTTGTTCTTAACTAAATCCAACACCTTTAGTTTAATGTCATTTAAAAATAGCGAATAGTCCACATGATCGGTATCACAGCTTACCCGGTATGATGCTATTCTATTTTTAAACGCAATTTCAGTAAGCTGGACACCATCACAATCTTAACACGCGATTTGCTTTTATGCGTCAATGTTCTGTGATGGGCAGACAAATGGTTTCTTGGCACGGCACTAAATTTGATTCTTAAAGTTTTGTCTAATAATTTTTAGTGTATCATGTAAATTAATGTTCTTACTCGGTTTTCGCAGCACTTGCTGCTTTTTTGTGAAACGAAAGATGTCCCAATTAGAACTTTTCTAGGCCCCCTCTTTTTTGATATACAGTATGTTCACGGATGGGGTTTACAAGAGGACAAATGGACTAAAAATTGAAAGATACGAAAAAAGTCACTAGAAATTACTATTCATCATAAAAAAAATATTTTTATACGGGGTAGGCAAAAACTGCAAAAATGTTATTTTGCTTAAGAGTAAACATACTTTATTTTGAAAGATACGAAAAAAAGTCACTCTTAATAAACGGTTTTACTTGAATAATGAATAGGTGATACTTGTTGTCAATGTCTTTATTTAATGAAGTAATTATAATAATACGAACATTTTTATTAACATGAAAAGAATACGATAACGATTTCATAATTCAAAAACTCCACCCCCATACTCGACACATTTTTCTATTTGCTTTCTCAAATAAGTGAAAGAATTTCTGTTTTCTTCCTGAGGTATCGATTGGACAGCCTGGATAATTCTGCCCTTCAGCACTTCAATATCATTTGGTATTGCGGTTGCAAAAACAATTTATTTTAAACGGCCCCATAAAAACATATCGGCCAAGGTTAAGTCGGGACTTCTTGGGGGGTCACAAAACTGGGTCATCCCTGCCAATCCACCTTGGGCCAAATCTGCGGTCAAGCCATTCTCTAACTTCACCAGCGAAATGGGCTGGAAAATCATCTTGCTCAAAATACATATTTTGTCGAAAATTTAATGGTAGATTTTCGAGTTCATCATTGAAAAATGTATCCAGCATTTCTAAATATGATAATTTATTGCACGTGTTATCAAAAAAATATGGCCCTATAATGCCATGGATATCGCACACCACACGTTCACTTTTGTGAAATATTGTCTTCTCGTCATAATTCTGAATTCGGGATTTTCTAAAGACCAGTACCTAACGTGCTGGGTTGCAACGGTTCCATTTATTGAAAATGTACTTTCATCAGAAAACATAATACCTTTATAAAAATCAACATTTCCACTTAAAATGTTGTCTCCTATCCATAGGCAAAAATCAAGTGGTTTCGCGTCGTCTCCCTCTTCCACTCTTTGATTAAAGTGCGGTTTATACGGATACAATTTATTAGCTTTAAGGATCTTCTGAATTTGACTTTTTTTCACAACTTCCAACTGAGTATCACGATTTCTAAGGGACGTCATAGAATTTTCTTCAACAGAATGAAGAACTAAGACTGTAGCAGCATCATCATGGTCGTATTTCTCCTTTTTTTTTTGAGGTCCAAAACCGAACCAGTTCTTTTGAACTTTTTTATTAAGTTGCAGATTGCCATCCTAGTTATTGAAATTCCTACAAATTTCTCGGTAAATTGTTCCATGACGTAGCGGTATGAAACTTTACCATCCCCAAAAACTCTTTGTTCAGTAGATAGCATTTCTGCCAGAGAATACTTTTTGGGAAACAAACCTTTTAATGAATTGTTCTACTTCGGTTTGTTGTGCAGAAAACACATTCATTAAGAGTGACTTTTTTCGTATTTTTCAAAATAAACTATGTTTTCTCTTAAGCAAAATAACATTTTTGCAGTTTTTACCCACCCTGTATAAAAAAAATTGAAGTTTCTTATGATGAATCGTATTTTCTAGACAAGCATCGCATCTTTCAATTTTTAGTCGATTTGTCCTCTTGTAAACCCCATCCGTGGACATACTGTATACGGGATGTTTTTGAAAATTTTACATTCACAAATCGGGTAATGCTACAACTAACAAACGTGGGTAACACTGTGTCGAATGACACTATTGTAAAGACACCTGCCTGGTTGTGTTGTGTTGTTACACTTTTATGATACACTCCCGGTGGGTGTTGTATCGATAGTATTTGATAAACATAACACAACTGGCAACGGACGAAACAACGGTGTCCCAAAATGTAAAATTCTCAAAAACATCCCGTATACCAAAAAACGAGGAAATACTAATTGGGGCATCTTTTGTTCCACAAAAAAGTAACAGGGCTGCGAAACCCGCATCCTTCTATCATTACTAATAACGGGGATACCCCCTAAAACCACCGAAAATTGGACACCCTGTACGTTATATTTGTAATTATTTTCGGGGATTAGGAGCTTTTAAGGTAAGCAAAACTTTGTATGAATTGTTTTATTCCTAAAATGTTTTTTCCTAAAAGCACAGATAAAAGTTTCCATATGGTGCCAATATTTTCCATTTTCACGCTGTATGCCTGCTATAGAGACTGTTCCTTTATTAACAAATAATCAAAAAGCACAGTCGGTGTCTCATCATTTTGATTTTTTGTTACTAAAATTAAGTCTCTTCGAGAAATGGACTATTTCTTTGAATTTGTTTCTGTATTACCTACCTTAATATTGCACTTAAATCAAGATTTTGAGGAATTTTGTGCTGATTGGGATGTTCTCCTAACATTTCTTTTTTACAAGTTTCTTGGTATATTTATGTTGTCGATAACAATGTCTACTTAAACTACCTTTACACATTGCTTGGTAGCTACATTTATCGCATTTTAACAAAGCAAGTTTTTCAGGGTCCTCATGTTGGATAACATGTTCTTGTATACTTCTTCTGTAAATTGTTTTAAAATCACATTTTTCGCACTTGAACATATTCAGTTTAGGACTTTTATGTCGCTGATAATGTCTATCAAAATTACTTTTGCGCACTGCTTGATAATCACATAAGTCACATTTGAGCACGTCAAGTTTTTCGGGATCTTCGTGTAATCGTACAAGATGTTCTTGTAAATTCGTTTTATAAATAGTCTTATAATCGCATACAGAGCATTTAAACATATTCAGGTCCTTTGGGTCTTGATGGCAAAGTAGGTGCCTTTTCATATTTCCTTTCTCAATGGTTTTGTAGGAGCATTGATTGCATTTGAACGATCTAACCTCCTCCACATCTTTATGTTGTAAGAGATGCTTATTTAAATTACCTTTATAAACTGTTTGATATGTGCAATGGATACATTTAAACTTTCGCACTTCATCGTGATTCTTATGAGACAGAATGTGCTTATTTAGATTCTCCTTCACCTGAGTTTTATAGTCACACCGACAGCATGTAAGAGTATCTGCTTCATCGAAAACTTTATGTTGTAATAGATGGATGTTTAAATTAAATTCCAAGGGTGTTTGAAAATTGCATTGGTTGCATTTAAATACTTCGAAGTCATTGGACTTTTGATGTTTCAACATGTGTTTATTTAAATTGCTGCGCCATTTTGATTGATAATCGCAAACATGACATTTGTGTTTTTTATAACTGTCTGACGTCTCTTGCTCCATGGCGTCAGGCAATATTCTAAAAAAGAAGCGATAAAAGAAACTTTACGTAAACATAAAGGTGGATTTATCATATACAGGGTGTTACAAATTCGTCCTTCACCATTGGGATTTCGGGAACGGTAAGAGTTACCTAAATCTACGTTCAGCAGTATACAGCAATCACTGGTTTTCCGACTGATTGAACATCGACATTAAAATATCCCTAGTACGTTCCTGTAATTTACTTTTGTTTCGAAGCAACTGGAATTTTTTTAACTTATTATTGCTATTTGCTTACTGCTACTGTTTTTTTTAAATTTCAAACTAATAGTAGTTTTATCAAATTTCTACTTAGTATAAGTAAAGATTGTTTCACGAAAAATGGCTACGACTTAATGATTTCCTGGGTCGGTCCAATTGCGTCGACAAGAGCTTGGCAATAAACAAGTGAAGTATGAAGGGACGGACTAAGGAAAAGAAGTAATGATATGATTATATTAATGTAATCAAATGAAATAACATTTTTTTTAAATATTACTAGTCATATTTATTTATTTATTTACATTTATAATGTCATTCTATAGACTATAGATAGTTCTGTTTCGCTATCGCTATCCTCATCAAAATTAATTATAATTGGATTAATTATACGATCCAGACTAATATACGAATTTTCTAGAGTTATTACGTGACGGACTGAATTTTTTCAACTACCTGGGGGAATATCATTAAAGCATTTTCGTATTAATTCTACAACACTAGAACTTAAAGTCGGAGAAATATTTTCAGACCTAACCAGTGATTTTAACTGGTGCCACATATGCTCTATGGGGTTAAAAATGCAATAATAGGTGGGAGCCGTAGCACTGTATGTCCAATTTCTTCTGCCAATGTGTCACAAACATATACTTTTTTTATACAAAATGTCTTTAAAACTTCTAAAAGATCACTTTTTTTATAACTTTCTTCAAAATATATATCATTCGCCGCCATGTAGTTCTGAATCTCCAATTTTTTATTATTTGAGCTTGGAGCTTTATGTAATTGGCGACTGTGATAGCTCGCATTGTCCATTACTATCACGCTATTCTGAAGAATGTTTGGTAAAAGACAATTCTTGAACCATTCCTCAAAAACTAACAAATTTTACCACAAAAAGATATTTAAATATAAATTAAGCAACCTAACCTACCTGATGTGCCTATATTTAATTATAATTATTACAATCCGGTCCTTTCCACATAATAATAACAAACGGTCATAAATAACGGAATGGCCACAGGTATTTTTACTGCAGTCATTAAGTTATATCCATTTTTCGTGAAACAATCTTTACAAGCAAGTAATTTATTTTATTAATACAAATAAAATCACACTCTTAAGACTCTTAAAAAAGGCATGAGTTTTCGAATTATACCGAATTTTAAAAAAAGTAAATTACAGGAACATACTAGGGGTATTTTAACGAAGATGGTCAGTTTAAGGAACAAAACGTCGGAAAACGTAGATTTAGTTCTTCTTTCATAATTTACACAAAAAAAATCAAGGCCCGCATTTAAAAAAAAATTAAGTCGATGATGGTGACCTAAAAACGAAACGTCGCATTAAAGATCTGATGATGCCATTTCATGGAGAATAAAAAGTTGCAACGAGAAATTGAAATTTATTTTTGTGCATCTCTTCGAACAAAGTGAGGAAAAAATAAAAAATAAAACGCAAAATTTTAGATTTTTCCAAATATTTTGAAAGCCCCTGTATTTATTCTTAAATTTGTGCAGCATATTATTGGGCCCATAATTACGCTATCCCAATGTAGAACGACGAATTTGTTTCACCTTGTATACGGCCCCGGGTCTCGCACATCTTCAATCGGGTTATGGAAGTCAGAAATATGACCGAATTTTGTAGTAAATTTTTTTGAAATTTCCAATAGTTTCTAAAACACCCCGTATCACACAGAAGCATCGACCTCTCTAATAACAAATTAGGGCCATATCAAAGTCGACAAAATTCTCTAACTCTGGTAAAATACTAAAACAGAACCATACTTATCGATGAAAAGATAAATCCTTATTTAAATCATCCACTCTTTTACAAACTACACATGAATGCATCATGATGTTTATAATAAAGACGATTTTTCACCAATAATCACAAGAAAACACAAATAAAATAATCAATCCGTTAGATCAAAGCGCCAACATCGCAATGTTTGTGAGATTAGTAAATCATTCAACTTTTGGGTCCGAATCGTAGCGCAGTTGTAAAATAAAAATAGATGTTGCCAGAGTGCAGTTGGATTAGTTTAAGATTCGTTTGATACTTTGAAGTATAATAATATTTTCTCTCATCGGTTTTTTTTCAGTTTATAGTAAAATTATTGGGAAATAAATTTATTTTAAGAGCAATTGCGGATTAAAGTTGTAATTGCCAAATTAACAAAGTTTTAATTGGGATATTGCAAGATATCTTTGCGGTAAATATGTCAATCTGGCTATATTGCAATAATTACCGAAAAAGGTGAGAAGGACTATTAGTTGCGTAGGCTAGAAATGTACATTTTTGTATCTGTAGTTTGTAATATCTTTGGTCAAAACTGTTTATGTTTACAAAACAAAATCTGATTCTTACCTACTAGATTATTTTTAATCTTTGTGCAAATTGATGAATTTAATTTTTTTATACGAAAACTGTCCCATTTTCGACACTTTTATAGGGTATCTCCGTAACTGTTAGTGCTATCAAAAAAATAATATGTAGGTGTTATGTGCTCTTTTTTGGTCAAACTTAAAATGGTAAAATCACGCTTCTTTCTAGATCTAATGGGATTTGACGCGATTCTTTTCACTGTAGTCAGAGGTATCTTAGTCAAATCGGACGTTTCAGTCGCAGCAGCACTAGCATAAAGTCCTCTGTTGAGTAAAATACTCTTTTTACAATTTCCCTAGCATCGAGAGATAAATGCATTTTCTTTTCTTCACTGCAACACTAGAAGAAGCACCATCAATGTTTTTGCATGGACGCCACATACTGTTTTTTTATACGTTTGGTAAAATAATATCGGTACTACAACTAAACTCTTCCAGCAAGAAATAAAAACTAACAAATTTTATCACAAAAAAATATTTAAATATAAATTAAGCAACCTAACCTACCTGATATGCCTATATTTAATTATAATTATTACAATCCGGTCCTTTCCACATAATAATAACAAACGGTCATAAATAGTGGGATCGCCCAGGTACTTTTACTGCAGTCATTGAGTTATATCCATTTTTCGTGAAACAAACTTTACAGAAGATTCTTTATATTGATTGTTGAATAATCTGACGTTTTCAGAATAAGTATACGGGGTTAGGTAAAAAAGTTATCAGACCTAACCTCATTTTTTTAAATGGAATGGAATGGTATATTTTAATCTAAAAAGATATTATTTTAAATTCTCCTTTCAAATATATAACACACCATGGATGATATTGGTTTCCTAGGCGATTTATTTAAACTTTATTACTTTAAAACGAAATAAAAGATTCAGATTAAGGTAAAAAATAACGGGAATCATCGCAAATGTTCGGAATATGTCCTTAAATGGTTACCGTCTTTCCGGATAACGAACAAAATATACATTTTGCGCCATTTCTACGTTTTTCCCACTTTCAATATAAACTGATATCATATCAAATTTTTCAAAATGTTGATAGGTCGTTTTCGTAAATGAATATGTAAAAATGAAATTGACGTTAAATGTTAATAGTCAACATAGTTGTCTCTAGGATTTTCGCTTTTGTTCCATGGTCTAGTAGTCAAAGTAATTAAGTTAAATAAATCGCCTAGGATCCATGGTGTGTTATATACTTGAAAGGAGATTTTAAAATAGTATCTTTTAGATTAAAATATATAGGGTGTTCCATTAAAAAAAAATGAGGTTAGGTCCGATAACTTTTTTACCTGACCCCGTATAGTTATTCTGAAAACGGCAGATTATTCAACAATCAATATAAAGAAACTTCTGTATAAAACATTTTTCTGTATCTCTTTTAACTAAAAAAATATAGGGTAATTTAGAAATTATTAATTTTTTGATTTTCCCCGTATCTCTTAAGCGAGCGAAAATTTTCAAATTTTGATTTTACCATTTCGACCCAAAAAGAGCACATGGCACTACATTACTTTTTTGATAGCACTGACAATTACGGAGATACCCTATAAAACTATCGAAAATGACAAAAAATCAAGAGACAACATTTGCTCAGCAAGGAATGAGAATTTCAAAATTAATTTTAATTTAAATTAAAAAAAAAAAAGAAGTGGCGTGCCATTCTCTCCTTCAAAAATATCGAGGGCAATTCCCGCACGAACACCACTGGTCGGAAAACCCATGTTATATAGATCATAAAATGCCTCTCGATACATAGAAAGTGTGATCCGGTAAATTTTAATGTTTCATCACCGATCTATGGGTTTTACAGAATTCTTTAGCAACTAATATCTTATGTCTAGCTTGATGGGAGATAGGTAGGTACAGTATTATTATACATATAAAATGATGTATTTCTTTCAATATGATATTGCTATTAATTTTTAACCCGTGCTTTCTTCTAAAGAAACCTAAGTTGGTACCTGTCATCTTCATTTCTAATCTGTATGTCTTCATGTTGAACAATTTCTGGTGCTACATGCTCTTCCTGCTTAAAAAGTTCGTTCTTGTTGGGAGCTACGCTTACGTCAGAAATGTGTTGCTCATATCTAAGATAGGAAATAAAGTAAGTATGCAAAATTTTTACTTCTAAATTTTAATAAATTAAAGTTTAATATAAAAAAATAATTCTGAAAGTCCCCAAATTAAATTAACATTATATGTGTACAGTGAAACCTCCCTACGGGACCATCTAAATGTGTCCGCCTAATAGAGGTGTCCGCCCATAGGAAATTTGTTATTAGGTAATATGTAAATGCAAAATTATTACTATGTATATGTATGTACAAATAAACATAACATAACAAAAATATACTAGTTTTAGTTAGGATGTAGTGCTATAAAAATCTAATAACGTGTTTGCGTTTTCTACTTGCAATCTAGAAAATGTAATTCCAAGTCTGATAACAATTCCATTGCTGTAGAGTCACGTCTATTCTTTGCATACTCTTATAATTCCTTTACCATACTAACGGCTTGTTGATAATTGGTGACATTTGTTTGATTACTGCATTCAACTTCTTCATCAGAGTCGTCAGATAGTGATGTGGTTTCAGTTTGGACTACATAATCGGTAGGAATGGGGTCACTATCATCTTCTAATAGCACATTGCTATCAATGTTAATGAACTCGCCCAAATCATTATTATCAAATTACAAACTTCTACAACATCAATATTCTCTTTCCGACTCAAAAAGCGACATTTTTGTGCCATTGTTTACGATTTTAACCTTACAACTCACAAATAAACGGCGGACTGATGTCGGGGAATCACACATATTTTCATTAGGGGAAGTCCTTTCGCACTGCCACGCATACGCGATTAGTTGCCGGTCTGTCTTCAGAGAGTTTTTGCACCGTACTTATTCGTCTCCCAAATACTTTTAAAATTTTTTTGGCCGTTTAAAGGAGGGTTTTCGCACTCTTTGTATGAAAACAGCCTGTACGCGTCCGCCGAAAGGAGAGTCCGCCCAAGAGAGGTTGATTTTCATGGAATTTCATATACCTAGTTCCGGACTATGAAAAAATGCCCGCTTATTAGATGTGTCCGTTATGAGGTTTCACTGTATTTTAAATCATATCATATATCATAAATCATATTCATTAAAGAGGTTGTAATTTTGCCCTTCAAAATATTTATATCTTATAATCTCGAAGCTGTATTTTCACCTTTCAATATAATATGCCCGTTTTATTATATTTTTGCAGTAAATTAATTTCCATGTCCATTCTCGACGGGGTATCTCCGATATTAGTAAAGATAGAAGGATGTGGTTATCGCAGCACTATGTTACTTTTTGTGAAACAAAAGATGCCAAAATTAAAATTTTTCTAGGCCTCCTTGTTTTTGATATAAGAATTTTACATTTTGGGGCATACCTCATATTCGGTTATCCTGTAACTTATCAAAAAGAAATAAAGTGTTCTATTTGTAGTTTTTTTGTATATAGAATTATGTGACGTAATCTACATTCAATAGTTTTCCAGAAAAAAAAAATTTACTTTTTTTAAATGGATCACCCACAAATTTTTTGATAATGTAATTTAATTTTTAACAAGCTTCTCAGAAATATATAATACTTTATTTACTTAACATTATGCCCGAAATTTACGTTTTTAAAAATGAACAATTTTTTTAGGAGGCCATGACTGCTATTAAAAAAAAAAGAACACAGTCAATTGTGTCATTGAAAAGTGTTCCTGTTTCTGTCAGAGTATTCAGGTTCAATAAATTTTTGTTATGAAAACTAAAAGATGACATGCTCCTTTGCTATATCCAGTGTAACGAAATTGCAGATGGAGCATCCGAAGTGTTTTTCAATGGTGAATATAAATAAGCCTTTTGTAGTACCTATGTAATTTTATGAAATTTATAAATTTTCTTAAATTACTTGTACAACAACCGGATAAAATCAAAACATCGGCCTAAAATCTTCCACAAGGGAAAATAGCAAGACTGATGAAAATGTGTTTAGCTTAAATTGAAACAAATCCTTTTATAATAATAAATTATAACTATGTGACCGATATTTATGACAAAGTTCCATAAACGTTAAATGTTTTTATCAAATATTTAATCGCATCAGCAATTTATTAATAGCCCTCCTACTAAAATTGTATTTTTTTTAAAAAACTGGCATAATGTTAAGAATAAAAATAAAAATAAAGTATTATACATTTCAGAGAAGCTTGTTAAAAACTGAATTACATTACTAAAAAGTATACAAAGTCAATATTTTTTTGAAAACTATTAAACGTTTTATTTATTTCTTTTTGATAAGTTACAGGGTAACCGAAATATGAGTGGTGTCCCAAAATGTGAAATTCTCAAAATCATCCCGTATATCAAAAATAAGAAGGCTTAGATTAATTCTAGTTGCGGCATATTTTGTTTCACAGTGCTGCGCAAACCGCATCCTTCTAATAACGGAGATACCCCTACCCCGTAAAACCATCGAAATATGTACTTTTTTTATAGAATAGTAGAAGAAAGAGATAGTGATTCTTGCTCTAGACTTTAGAGTCTAAACTCTAGACTCTAGACCATATATAAAAATTTTAAAAATGTCCTAAAATGACATTGCATTGCATTATAATTAGTTTTTTTGTTTGCAATTTCAAATATACATATAAAGTAAAAGGTATTTTTATTGATAGACCTAAAACTAGTTTAGCAACAAACCTGAACATTCCATTAAAAATATTAATCGGAATACAGAATTGACTGCAAAAGTATTAACAACAAACAAAACTATCTTATAATTGAGTAGGTATAACTGTAATTCTAGTGAAAAAAAAATTTCTTATTCCATCCGAAACAGAATTTAGTCCAGGACTGTACTTATGTATGTCTTGACCATTTACCATACGTAAACCTTGTGAAGAAAATTATTGGTTCATGTAGAAATATTCATTTCTATGCGAAGAAATAATTGAACTAGAATACATTACAGAAAAAAAATCGGTGGATGAAGCAAGTTGTATACCAAAAAGAAAACACAAGAAAATTGCATAAATTTACACATTTTGTTAGCATTTCCATGCCACAACTTCCCAGACCTTAAAGGGTATTTACAGTGTTGTGAACTTTGCCATTATACCCGAAAAATGTATCTGTCATATTACAAAATACTGCGATAACTAAACTTAACAGCTAAACAACGACTTCTTGCATTAAATTATTTATAAACAGTTTCCTGTGGAAATAACTGCAAACCCACCGCAATACACCTTTAGAAATTGATTTCCTAAGGAATTTTTTGATAAAATTAATCCACAAATATTATAGTGCAATCGGTAACAATACTCTGGATCTATCTAAATTCATCAATCATATGCTCATGAAAACTCTAAACTGGGTAATTAATTTTATCATGTACTGAATTTAACAGGATAATTTGAATATTTTCAGCAAAAATAAACTTCACACACACACTAGAGAATATCAGTTCTACCGATATTAGGTATATGTCCAATATATACAGGGTGTCCTACTAAGGACGGCGAGGTACGATGTTATGAAAGCCATAAACCTTCTTTAAAAAAATATCATTGACCTAAATGAAAAAGAATTGATGTAAAATATTTTCACATTTCCAAGCTTGCTAGGCAACTTGGATATAAGTCGACATTGTGTATTTAAAACGTTTATTGATTAAAAAATAACAGTTAATTTGTTTATTATTTACTGTCAAACAAAAGCAGTGGTAAGGATGTTTGCCATACTTCTTCATCTATCAAGTAACACTATCTAATAATAAGAAATTCCATATTATTAAAATGCGGCATTTGTGATCTCATCTCGAACTTGTGGATAATAGAAATAAGTTGATATAAAGCCAACATCAAAACCAAAAATGCAAAGCTCATTTAACAACCAAACTACAATAAGATATTAATGGGTAAAAAAATTTCAACTGAAAATCTCAAAGGCGATCAAATTAACTTTGTTATTTGTTGATAACTCGAAAAGGAATAAAGCTATCAAATAACGGTTTACGCCAAAATGTAGCTATTTACTTTAATTAAGAATATTTTAAAAAAACCGAATCATGGATAAACATCGCTCTCTAGAAGACGTAGTGTGAACTTAGTGATCACAATCGCAGTCGGATTTTTAATAAGTGTAAAATCATCTTTAACACAAGCTTAAGTGAATTGAATTTGGATAAAGGGTATAGAAGATATAGCAATTTTAAAAATATTTTTTTATAAGCTCCCCACTCATATTATCAACAATATGCAAAAATTAATGATCTGTTTATATCAGTTATTAAATGAAAACAGCAATTATTCAATTTTTGAATTTTTAATTGTGCCTAGGGGGCACAGGAACAAACCCGGACAATTTGGAAATGTGATAATATTTTATTCTGAGTCGACTTAAGAAAACTCAGCTATGAAATCCATGAAAAGATCAAAGAGATGTACAGTTTTTGTCTAAGCAATAGCTTATTTCCAGAGGCTTGGAAGAAAGGAGTGGTCATCACAATACCAAAACCCCAGCAGGATCACTCAAAAGCCGAAAACTACCGCCCTATTACACTTTTACCGGTAACGGGAAAAAACTTTGAAAAAATTATACGCAATAGAATAATCAAAGAAGTAGGACATAAAATACCTAAACATCAATTTGGTTTTAAGTCTGGCCACTCTACTATCCATCCACTCACCATTCTGACATCAAACATTCAATCAGCAAACATAATGGGACTTAGCAGTGCAGCAGTTTTTTTGGATATTAAAAAAAATTAGTCAACCATTTCTTGGAAAACCGCAAAAATGTTGTTAAAATAAATGGAGTTTTTTCAATTCCTTTTTCTTATGAGCAGGGAACACCACAGGGCTCACCACTATCACCACTGTTATATAACGTGTTTTGTTTCGACATTTTTCCAGAAATGAATCAAGTTTTGCCGAGAATACCATATATAATACAGTTCGCTGATGATACATCAATGATAGTTCACCACAAAAATGCAGCTGAAGCAGTGCAAGCCTACAAATTGCACTTAATGTCATTATTTTGTGGTTTCAAAAATGGAAATTGAAAGTACACCCCGAGAAAACACAGTTTATAATTTTCCATCATAAACTAAAAAATTCTTCACCAACTTTAGAAGTACTGAACCACCAAATAAACCCACAGACCGAAAGTAAATACCTGGGCATCCTTTTTGATCATAAACTGAATTTTAAACATCACCTAACAATTATAAAGAAGAAGATGATAACAAGAAGTAAACATTTTAGATGTCTGACTTATAAAAATGAAGGGATTAGTTTAAAAACCGCTTCACATATATATAAAATGTTGGCTCGACCAATGGTGGAGTATGGTCAGATAATTTTCAGTTCTTGCAGAAGACCAGCTGTGAATATTATAGAAATAGCTGAAAGAACAAGTCTACGCAAAATTACAAAGATGAGACACCCTGCCAACCAATTGCACAATCCATCCAATGAATACCTGTATGAAAAATCCGAAGTTGAACCAATTATCCAACGATTTCACAAACTTACCACAAAATTTACCAGCAAGGCAAGGAACCTAAATATCATGGAGCCCTTCATTATGAATTTTCCCAATTATTACACAAGAAAAAGACAATACCCTGAAAGGACAGTTTTTGAATTGATAACAAATTAGTTTTTTTTTTGTTTTTTTTTTTTTTTCTCTTTCCTACATGATTCTTTTGTAACGTTTTGTTGTATATAAGATTTGATATTGTGATTTATACTAGTTTCTTAATGTAGATTAAAGGCTGAAAGACCTAGGTTGATAGCCTGTTAGACTTGTCTAATAAAAATGTGTTAATAAAATCATACCTCACATACCTTAGTGGGACACCCCTGAACAACAGAATGAAATGTACCCAATAAGTATTCAAAAATATTTTTTTTTTAAATACGTTTCATCCAACAATTTGCTTAACGTAATATATTCTTTTTGAGGTAAGCTTTACAATAAACCCAAAGTTGTTATAAAATTCTAGGGTATTATACCTGACAAGCACCAAAACATAAAAGCATCCTGTTTGGTTAAATATTACAGTATTAGGTACCTTGAAACATTTTCCAGTTTTATGTTTGTGGCCTTAATGTCTTCTGAAAGTTCATCATCTTGCATTTCTAGCTTGATTTCAGTCTTAATATTGGACATTATTAAATACAGCTCTAAAAAGGTCCTTTTCTAATCATGAGAAAAACATTTTTTTCTTAGCGTTTGTAGTATAATAATGAAATAGGCTCTGCAACCTAACCTATTAAAATTAAGAATTATTTATTTATAAAAATATTTTCAGAATCTCAATGCTTCATAATAGTAAGGGGATATAAAAAATACCATAATTAGAAACATTTTTATACCTATATTTGTGGAAATCCTAGTAGTTGTTGTTGGAGTTGGAAAATTCCCATAGAGGCTTCCTGCACAATAGCAATCAAATAATTTCAACCTACAAGAATCGTTTGCATTTACATTTTACAGAACGCAACAAAAAAATTCATTTAGAACTAATATTTTGATCCTTTCTTTTACTTTTTAGTCGGAGGACGAAGAAGACTGAAGTTTAAAAAAAAGTGAATTCTGATGATATCCATAATGATATCTGTCCGCAGTTTGGTGCACCCAGCTGCACCACTCCGACATTTAAGAAATTCAATAAAGGACCGCGGTAAACTTTTCCATTGAAACAACTTGTCGGCTGAAGTGTCTAGCTTGTTATTTGTTAAGTGTCAAATGTTGGCTGACTGTAAATCCCCACAGGAAAACTTTCCACTAATTTACAATTTACATCAACACTCTTTCTTTCAGTTGTTCAGTTCAGCTTATTATCAGTTCCCTGAGGCTCCGGACTTAATTGACTTTTTACTTTCTTTATCTTGATTTGATAACGTTTTTTATTCGTTAAATATAAATTCGGAAGAAGTCGAATCAAGGAACTTATCATGATAAAAATACGTCCAACAGGTCGGATGAGATATGGTATAACTCGTGGGGGACAGTATAAACTCCCCAATCGGTAACTAACAAACCAAGGGATTGGGGGAGCAGGGAGAACGACGTTAAGTTGTAGGTCCCCTCGGGAATAGCCCTATCAGACAAACGAAGATGTTTACATTTATATTCGAAAAGCTCCATATAAGTGTATCACGGTATAAAAAAATGATTTTAATCGTACCAATTATGCAATAATAATAATTTTAAATAAATAAATTAGGAAATTTGATAAGGCTTGCTATAAGATTTGAATAGAAACTCTTAAGAATCGTTCTTAAATAATTTTATTAGCACAGCCAAGATCTTTCATGCATAATAAGCATTGGCGTAACTAGAATGATTTTGTAGGGGGGGCCTGGCCCCTAGTCCAGTAGGATTTTAATGGCAAGTGTCACTATGACGTATGTATGGCTTTGAACTTCGGGAACACTGGGGTGGGCACCAGACCAATCTGGGGGGGCACGGCCCACCTGGCCCCCCCTCTAGTTACGCCTATGATAATAAGTTTGAATATGAATCCACATTGTCCTGTGTACACGTCGCACGTGTCTCTCCAATGAAAAATGATTCAATAGTTAAATGGCTTTATCCATAGTCTAAACAAAAACAAGCCCTTATCAATTTTAGTTCCAGAAACGAATGTTTACGAAGCTGAATTGTGTGAGTACTAAATAACTTCGCAGTCAACAATAGGCTAGCCAACCAAATACTAGGATTATTGTGTACATTCGATTTTTTGGTAAGTTAAAATTTTTGCTGTGATATGTGGTGATTGCTCATGTTCAAAAGATACCCAAAAAGGTTCTGCTGCACTTTAGCACCTAAGGAATTTATTTATTTTCAAAAGGAAACCTGAAAGAGTATTTAATTTGAAGTATTTTAGAAAAAAAAATTGCGGATGAACCATTTAAAAAAAGTTATTTAAAGGCAAGGAATAAGTGTTATTTTATTTGTGAATGCTTCGTACCCGTTTCTTAACCATTTCTTAAAAAATTGGTATTCCTAACATAACATACACAACAAGAATAACATAAAAGCATGGTATAAGTATAATAGGTATGATTGCACGCAGATGATCACGTGGCTTGGCGAGTAAGTTTTAAATCTCTTATGGAAGTTTACATTGCTGTCATCTTTTTTAACTCTTTTTTGAATGTATTAAAACGTTTTAAGCATGTAATGATATATGAAATGAAAGAATAATATATGACGAGTATTTACGTATATTAATTTCATAGAAATATAACCCACAAATACCACTAAAAAAAGAAAAGATATTAGACAAATTCTTCGCGCCATTTAAGCCGGCCATATGGCCGGCCATGGTACCGGCGACGATAGCCGAAGCATGCCGAAAGCTGCTCGCCGACCCTGCTGGTTTTGAAACAGTGTTGCCAGACTTTTACAATTGTAATAGATCCACTACTATTTAAGATTCTTGTTGTTGGGGCTCCCCCCCCCCCCCCCCCATATGAAATTTATGTTCAATCTGGAGGGACCACCTCCAGATTGAACATAAATTTCATCTAATAGGAAAGTAACGACCCTTTTTTTCGTACTCTTTTTACTCTGACACCGTTTTTTACTATTCCTAGGTTTCGAACCGGCACTCTATTTCTTTCGATCACGGATTTCTGGCAACACTGCTGCATGGTTGCCGTAGTTTTTGGTGGACATTTTGTAAGTTTACCAGAACGTTTTCTTATAGTCTTGTGTTTATTAAAAAAAATATCTGAATTTTCATAAAATGAGGTGCGCTATGTTCGGTTGTGATATGGATAACCAGGCAAAGACATTTAATAGAAATATAAGGTTTTTCCGCTTTCCTAAAGATAAAAACAAACAATTAAAATGGATACAGTTGTGTAAGCGGAAAGATAATTAGGTCGTATTTTAGCTTTAATCTTTGTTGTATGTTCATGAAATAAATATTCCTAAATACCATGATATTATTCTTTCATTTCACATACCACTAAACGTAAAAACTTTTAATTAAAACGGCGTCAGAGTAATAATAGTACGAAAAAAAGGTCGTTACTTTCCTATTAGATGGGGGACCACCTCCAGATTGAACATAAATTTCATATGGGGAGCCCCACAACAAGAATGTTAAATAGTAGTGGATCTATTACAATTGTAAAAGTCTGGCAACACGCTTCGGCTATCGTCGCCGGCTTAAATGGCGCGAAGAATTTGTCTAATATCTTTTCTTTTTTTAGTGGTATTTGTGGGTTATATTTCTATGAAATTAATATACGTAAATACTCGTCATATATTATTCTTTCATTTCATATATCATTACATGCTTAAAACGTTTTAATACATTCAAAAAAGAGTTAAAAAAGATGACAGCAATGTAAACTTCCATAAGAGATTTAAAACTTACTCTCCATGCGCACGGCAGACGAAATTGGGACGGTTAGATATCCTACCTTTAGTTTATTGTATCATGACATAAAAGGGCTGATTATTATAAAACCAATAACATAAAAGGCTAATATCAAAACTAATCTCTTTCGATCAGAAAATACTAATACTTTTTTCCACAACTTGTCAGTTAGCGTATTGAAGAAGCAATGTTGCCAATTCAAAAAGTTATATTTTAATTATTTCGTTTCGTTTATAGGGGAATGTATTTTTAAAGAATGCTGGATCGTTGCATGAAAACTTAAGTGGTCCTTCCGACGATATTGCACTCTACAGCAAAAAGAAGATGCTGTTTTGGAATGTGTACTTTATTTCCAATTGTTTCTTAAAGCATCTTTTTCCGAAAATTCATATGCGCATAGGTACATTGATTTTATTATGAGAATAATCATGTGATATACGAAGCGAATGTGCGGCTATGTCGCGGTCGGGTGTTCCTACAAAAATGTTATCCAATAATATACATAGCAATTTTTGTGATATTTGTTCATGGCAGTTGCTCCAAAACGAAGAACTATTTTTACTAGCTACCGGTGACGACCACGAAGTAGTTGTGTTTGCCATTTGTCATCGGTGGCCGCTACATGCTGCGGACATTTATGTTGTACCTACCCAGTTCTTATGGGCTGAGGGCTGAGGGCGACATGGCGTTATCAGTGGCCTGGTTAAGCTGCTCTGGGCCCATAAGAAGCACGTGGCCGCCACCGGGGGCGACCACAAAGTGGTTGTATTTATGACGAGCCTAAGTTATTATTATAATTATTTTTGTGTTTCCTTTGCCGATACAAAGGGAAATCGGCTCCAAAAAGTATAACGGGGCGGTTTTGTACTTGTTTATTAAATAATTACTTGTGCTCTTAAATAAACTATTTTTAAATTGCTTTGTGGTTCCATAACACTTCATGATTGAATTTAATTATGTTTGCTGTAAATTGGTATATGAATATGATGGTAAACGTGGCAACCATGTTTGCGAACGAATGACGTAACTATATTAAACAGGGAGCTTTCGCATGAAATTTACTGTCAACTACGAACTTTTTGTATCTTTTTTTATAGAGAAACTGTATCATCAGCATTTTTTTTTTGTTTTAACGTGTTCTATACAACCATATATTTCCATTGCATTTTCAAAAACCTAAATCTGTTAACAAAAAACCACACAATCACAGTAAAACGCTCCAAAAACGCTACGAATGTAACAGTAAACAAAGTTCGTTTTATATTCAAAGGTAAAAGTTAAATAGGTATTTTACCGAGTATTGAGAGATATAAACGCTAATGTTCACAACTACAGAAAATTATTTCTCTTAATTGTGTTAAATAAATTGGAATGAATTCAGCTCTCCATAGAGACAGTGCCTACTGAAAAATCGAGATACATCCAAATTAGTCTTCCAGGGATTTATTCAAGAAGGTATAAAGGTTATCTGGCAATCCACAACCTAACTAACCTAAGATTTCTTTATTAGATGCTTCAAGTGATTGAAGTAGGAAAACTAGCCAAAATGGAGGAACATGATTGTAAAAAGCCTTGCCATATGATGTCCACGTCTGAGCTGAAGAACTTAAATATGTTGCTTGGAGATGAAATACAAAGTGATTATTGTGTAGAGGTAAAGCTGGAACAAACTTCTCTATCTGAGAGTTTCACACCAACGTTGCATAAACCTTTACAGTTACAAATTATATTGGATAGGCTTAACATATCAAATGAGAGTCACAAAAATGCAATAGACAACTTACCAAAACTCAAAATTATCCTTAATAAGCTGGATTTAAACAATGGTTCTAAGGAAGGTGAATCTCATGGAAGGTTTTCCCATAAATCTGTAAAAAGGAAAACAAAAATTGAAGATAAAAATAGGGAAATGTAAGTACAATTTTAAAGTTTACATCTGCTATTTCCATAAGTACCTCGGTAATTGTTTCATATAGTACTTCTGCCAATACATATATATTATTTTGCAGAATTATACCGTTGATCTTTTGACTGCAATAAAGCCTCATTATCCCTTCGACCATAAAATAAATAAGGAAATCCCAAATTTTAAAACCTTTTCGAGCAGAGCCGGACCAGGTATACAAATTCAATTTATACCTATGCCTGATGCATATATAAATACAAAGTGATTTTAATTTTAATCTTTAGTGGTTTTCCGGCTAGTAATTTTTAGTTAGGCTTATTAGTGGTAGGAAGGACGCCACACCTTGGAATTGTACTGATAGGGGGCATCTTCAAGTGTCATTTTTAAAAGAAAGCATTTATCTACCGATACCAAACTAATAATTAAAAATGTGTATCAATCGTTGAGTAGAAATTTTAATTCGATGGATGCAGAGACGTCTACTTTGACAAGAACTCCTTTATCGTCGGTAAGAGACAAAGTACTTAAACCTGTTAATCCTAGAAAAAATCGTAGTGATTCTGGCACATTTAGAAGCATTGACGAAAATGACATGGATTTATTAAGAAGAAAGATTTACCAAATGTATGAGGCACAAACTGTACCCACTTTGATTTCCCTTAAAGAGCGGCTGATTAAAGACGAAACAAATATCCCTTGTAGCCTTTCAAGTCTTAGGAAAATATTGCGTAAAATGGGTTTTAAATACCGAAGCATTGATAAAAGACAAACATTAATGGAATCTCAACGTTTACGGGAATGGAGACTTAAATATTTAACAGCTGTTAAACAATTTAGGAAAGAAAATCATCCAATTATTTACCTTGACGAATCATGGTTCGATACCCATGACACTCCAAGAAAAGGTTGGGATGATTCTTCCAAAAAATGTCAAACTAAGGAGCCATCAAATAAACGCAAAAGAATCACAATATTACATGCTGGTTCAGAGAACGGGTTTGTTCCAAATTGTCTGTTGCTTTCAGCTAAAAACATAGCATAGCATTAGATTACCATCAAGATACCGACACACAACTTTTTGAAGATTTGTTTAAACATAAACTCCTTAAAAATATACCTGAAAATAGCGTCATTGTAATGGACAATGCTAGTTATCATAGTCGGCAAGCAAAAATCATTCCCAATTCTAATAATACAAAAGCAGAAATTCAAAATTTTATGATTGAAAATGATTTATATTTTGAAGAAACTTACAAGAAACGAGAACTGCTAGAAGTATTAAAAGCTTTTAAAATAAATAAGGAATACGAGTGTGACAAACTTGCAGCAGAAAATGGACATACAGTGTTACGTCTTCCTCCGTAGTATTGTATATTCAATCCTATTGAGCTAACCTGACACCAATTAAAATCCAATATTAGGAGAAATAATATTTCTGCATCTGCATCTGTAGTAGAATTAATTAAAAACGAAGTAAGAAAAATTTCTACATACAGCTGGAAAAACTGTGTACAGCATGTACTTAAGGTGGAAAATTCTTACAATTGTATGATTACAAATGTTCAACCCTTAATTATAAGTTTCGGCTTAGATGAAGATAGTGATAGTGATACAGAGTTAAATTTTGAATAAATTATCAATAGTTTCTTAGAATTTAATTAATTTTTATTGTAGGTACTTGTTATCCTAATAGTTATACTTTTAATTTATATTATTTTCAATTATCATTAATTGTTATCATTATTTTACATTTATTATAGGTACCTAAAACTAAAAATACCTATCTATTTATTTTAAATTATAAAAATAAATCATGTGGTGTATACATTTTCAAGCCGGCCCTGATCCCATTTATTGAGCTTTGAAGAGGTTAAGGCGTATACAATAGGGTTTAATCAGGTAGTTTATTTATGGCAGTAAGAGTCAACGGTATAATTCTGCAACAACTATATGCAAATATACCTATGTATTACAAATTTTCAAAAACTGACTACCTACTGGGTGCCCTGTTTTGGTTGATGAGCAGTAGTATCTTGATAACATTTGTCTTATAGTTTTTGGGGAAAAAAATTAATTATAAAAGTGACTCGTAGTATATACAATTATTTTCCAATTTTACCGTTAGATGGCGTATTTTTTAAATCAAAATCAAAAAATGATATCTGATTTCTCTCATAAATTAATAGTGAAGGTGATGACCTGGAACTTTATCTAGGTATTTATTTTATTTTATTTTTTTTTATTACTGTTTTGGACTCTCCAATTAAGACTAGAAATTATTTATTTGATATTTTGTTCTATTTCCAAAAATAAGGTTTGGGGGAGGTGTGATTTGGCAGAAAAAGTTTGATAACTCTCTAATATGTTAATCAATTTTATCAAGCTTGGTCTTGTTTTAAAGCTATTTCATTGTGAATTGTGAATAATGCGCGAAAAATATTTAATATTGACCAATCAGGCATCATCAATCCAATAATCGGATTTCGTGATTCGCATCTACAGGGTCATTCACGGTAAGTGGCCTATTGAAAGATCTCGGAGAGTAAGAAAGATATTTGTTTGAAATATTGTTACTTGCTATAAAAGATTGCGATCTTTTTAATGATGATATTTTGACGTATCTGTCGCCGGTTATTGACCGCATAGAATAATATTTAGGTTTGTCAACTTGTTTATTTTAAATGAAACACCTCTGACCTCATATACAGTATGACCACGGATGGGGTTTACAAGAGGACAAATGGACTAAACATTGAAAGATACGAAAAAAAGTCACTCTTAATAAACGTTTTTGCTTGTCTAGAAAATACGATTTATCATAAGAAACTTCAATTCTTTTATACAGGGTGGGTAAAAACTGCAAAAATGTTATTTTGCTTAAGAGTAAACATATTTTATTTTGGAAGATACGAAAAAATGTCACTCTTTATAAACGTTTTTACTTGAATAATGAATAGGTGATACTTGCTGTCAATGTCATTATTTAATGAAGTAATTATAATAATAATACGAACATTTTTATTAACATGAAAAGAATACGATAACGATTTCACCTTGGACCAAATCTGCGGTCAAGCCATTCTCTAACCTCACGAGCGAAATGGGCTAGACAACCATCTTGCTGAAAATACATATTTTGTCGAAAATTTAATGGTAGATTTTCGAGTTCATCATTGAAAAATGTATCCAGCATTTCTAAATATGATAATCTATTGCATGTGTTATCAAAAAAATATGACCCTATAATGCCATGGATGGATATCGCACACCACACGTTCCCTTTTGTGAAATATTGTCTTCTCGTCATAATTCTGAATTCGAGTTTTTCTAAAGACCAGTACCTAACGTTCTCGGTTGCAACGGTTCCATTTGTTGAAAATGTACTTTCATCAGGAAACATGATATATAAAAAATCAACATTTCCACTTCAAATTTTGTCTCCTATCCATAGGCAAAAATCAAGTCGTTTCGCGTCGTCTCCCTCTTCCAATCTTTGATTAAAGTGCGGTTTATACGGATACAATTTATTTGCTTTATAGATCTTCTGAATTTGACTTTCACAACTTCCAACTGAGTAACACGATTTCTAAGGGACGTCATAGGATTTTCTTCAACAGAATGAAGAACTAAGACTGTAGCAGCATCATCATGGTCGTAATTCTTCTTTTTTTTTGAGGTCCAAAAAAATTTTTACATAGGTAAACCTTTTAATGAATTGTTCTACTTCGGTTTGTTGTGTAGAAAACACATTCATTAAGAGTGACTTTTTTTCGTATCTTTCAAAATAAAGTATGTTTACTCTTAAGCGAAATAACATTTTTGCAGTTTTTACCCACCTGGTATAAAAAAATTAAAGTTTCTTATGATGAATCGTATTTTCTAGACAAGCAAAAACGTTTATTAAGAGTGACTTTTTTTCGTATCTTTCAATTTTTAGTCCATTTGTCCTCTTGTAAACCCCATCCGTGGACATACTGTATTATTGGATTCCATGTTGAAAAGAACCTGCTTTAATAGATTTTTTATAATATATTGATAACACAGGGTGTTAAAAAATAAGATTAAAAATGAAATTGACTAAGCTGCAAAAAATGTACTTTTTAAAATGGAAACCCCAAATTTTATAATTATTTTCTATTTCGTATTTGTAAGGTTGTCTATTCCGAAAATTTGTAGTTTTCAAAATATTGATAATTTAAATTGATATGTCGATTTTGCTGCGGATTTTAACTTCAGTTACTCATAGTTAATAATAATAATAATAATAATTTTATTGTTAATAGCAATTGCTAACAATCTTACAAAAAAAATTCATTAATAATATACATATCACATAAAAAACTACATATCACACAAAAAATTTAACTGGAATTTCCCCCCTATACTTACATTTTCCCTAGAATAATGTTTGCATTTCCTTACAAATCTTTTCAAATTTATCGCTTTCTTAATGTTATTAGGTAAGTTATTATATTGAACAAGTCCATTGTGGAAAACATAATTTTGACTGTAACGATTCCTGTCCTCTCTGGATCTTGTTTGATAATCGTGTACATATAAATTAGCGATGATACAAAATACTAGGAACGCGTATCTGGTAATAGTTATGAGCGTGTAACGTAACGTAACAGATACTTGTAATGTAAAATACTAGTTCCCTGTTCCAGCCGATATTTCTTATACGTGTGACAGCACCGTTACCACACAACAGGTTGCAAAATACTAGGGCCAGCAAAATAATAGTTCCAGCTGTTATTTTATATCGGTCCGTATACGTGTGACAACACTGTTACAACGAGTTGCGCGGCGCCGGCCTATTCTTTGGCAAAATAATAGTTTCAGCTGTTATTTCTATTATTCTGTTATTTCTGGTATATACGATATACGATATGGCCGTCGTACACGGAGCTGAGACAAACAAGTAACAACACTGTTGGACAGAACGGGTTCTGTTTTAGTAAATTAAATTAATAGGTATTAGGTAATTATTAAACTTATATTGGTCTCCGATCATCATCCCCTCGTGTTTGTTATATAGTTTCTTAATAATTTTAGATGTATTTGTGTCATGAGTTATTTATTTACATTATTGTAAGTATTTCTAACCTAAAATATTAAATTCGTTAAAAATAACTATTTTTAAAAATTTTTAATTAGAACTCAAAAATTTCTATTTAAACAAAAAGATATATGCCGCATTAAAAAATATGTAATTCAGCGTATATCAACAACCAAGTAATCCAAACAGGCGAGGCCGCCGACGAAATTTAGAAAATACTAGTTGTTACAAAATAACTAGTATTTGTAACAGTTACTGCCGTGTAACAGGAACATAACGTACTGTTACTAAAAAATACTAGTTTGTATCATCGCTAATATAAATTTGGTGCTTTTTAATAAATGTTCAGGATATAAACTATCTTTTTTTAATTTATAAAAATCGTGTTTAATATGACCTGTCTAACACTTAACATCCCTGTTATTTATAGCATTACTTTAACACTAGTAAGTCTATGACATCCCAAAATATATCGCATAGCTTGATTTTGCTTCCGCTGTAGTGTATCCTTTTCATTATTATTAAATAAAAATAAAATTGAGGTGCAATAATTGAAATGCGGCTGCATTATTGCTTTATAAATTATTTGTTTCGTCCAGTGGGTTAAATCAGAACTCATTCTTCCGAGAAGGATTTTTTTTTGACACTTTTTTAGTTATGTATTCGGCATGTTGAGAAAACGTCAAATTCTCGTCCACCATGACGCCCAAATATTTGTATTTTTCTACTTGTTGTATCTGTACATTAATTACATAAATTCCACCATGAGTCTTTGTTGAAATATCATTAAACCTACTTTTTATGAGCATAAATTTTGTCTTGTCTATGTTCAAACTTAGTCCATTTTGTGTCAGCCCGCTAAATAATCCTGCTAGTTAGTTCTTCATTTATAGTATTTACATAAATTCCACCATGAGTCTTTGTTGAAACATCATTAAACCTACTTTTTATGAGCATAAATTTTGTCTTGTCTATGTTCAAACTTAGTCCATTTTGTGTCAGCCAGCTAAAGCTAGTTAGTTCTTCATTTATAGTATTTACATAAATTCCACCATGAGTCTTTGTTGAAACATCATTAAACCTACTTTTTATGAGCATAAATTTTGCCAACTATGAGTAACTAACTGAACTTAAAATCCGCAGCAATATCGCCATATAGAAATATTAAATTGGCAATACATATTTTGAAAACTACAAATTTTCGGAATAAACAGCTTTATATAAACCTACTCTTATTTTTAATGCTAAAGAGAAAATAATTATATAATTTGGGGGTTTCCATTTGAAAATATAAATTTTTTTGCAGTTTTCTCAATTTAATTTTTAATCTTATTTTTTGAACACACATAAGGCTATCAAAAATCTATTAAACCAGGTCCTTTTCAACAAGGAATCCAACCGAAATTAAATAATAAAGGTTTCTGAATAGGAAGAATTAATAATTATTTTAAGGTCCGCAAACATCATTTCAGACATAAAACCTTAAATACAGGGTGTTATGGAAATGACTTATTATATTTAAACCGGCAAATCTTGAGATGAAAATAAATTGAAGAAAAATACCCTTAAATGGCGCTTTCAATTAATGACCTGATTATATCACCTTATGTCAAGACAAACACATGTGGGGCACTGGCGTAATATGTAAACAATCAACAGTGAGGTCTGCAGGGTCAAAAGACGTATGCTCATTTCGGCCGGTGCTGTCATATCTACACGTTAAAATCTTTAGAAAAAAATTATAATTTTAACAATTTTTAATTCTCTCATTTATGAACAAATATGATTCCAGAAAACCGACGGCGAAAGATGTTTTGCAAAACAAATAATGGTAATATCACACACAAATTTCAAATTCGTTACAAGCACAGGAAAGTAAATAGGTCAAACGTCATTGACCTTTTAAATAATAATTATCGTTCAAACTCTTTAAAAAAAAATGCAATTTTATTTAAGACACTTGCTTTCTTACCTTTACTTATTTAAATACAATTGTTAGTTTCATAATTTTACACAAACCACACAGAATCTAAGTTTTAGGAAAAAACCTCTCACATTACCTCAAAAATAGCAGCTATTCACATGGAAGAATACACGCGAACGCTGTTTTAATTTTGGTCCTTTTTTCTCGCGTAGATTTATTTATTTAACTAATTTAAAACACACACGTTTTAAATACACACAATGCAATCCTTTAATTTAAAAATGACATTTTATCTACGAACCATAAAACAGTTAACCTACGAACGAACCAAATAGATACCTTCAAAACTCGGAATAGAGATGGGCAATATTTGACAGTTTGATATTTCACGAGATCTTCTCTATTACTTGCCTATTTACCGCGAGATGTCTTGCAAGGCGTTTAATTGATATGGCGTTAATGGGATTTCGACCAAATTGAATAAAATGATAGTGGTAGCTGATAATACTGCGACTGTACTTTTTCTTTTGAGAAGCTTAAAAAATTAATAAGCTCAGCTCTACTCTAAATGACAAGACCGACGAAGATTTTATTTTCTTTCTCACGCGGTTTCTTTCTCTCCATCTCTTTCACACAATCCACTCGGCGCCGGGCCGACGTAGGTCTATGGGTACAAGCGTGCTACTTGCAAGTGTCAGTAATAGAAGAACAGAGTTAGGGTGCGGTCGCTTCTGTTGATAACCATTTACACTCTCGGCTATCCGCTTTGTTTTCAGACGGTACGCGTATAATAGTTGTAATGATTTTCGGGCTACGCGTCCAAACCTTATATATATTTGACTTTGTTTTTATAGACGAACCTAAGTTGCTCAGTTAAAACGAGTAGTTTGTTTTGGACGTTTGACTTGACAGAAAAATGGAATGTTGCCGACGAATATCAAATTTCGTCGCGTCGCGTGTAATAAAATCTAATGATCTGATCTGAGTGTATTTTTAAAAAACTTGTGCCTGGAGGTATAAAGATAAATACAAGTAGGTAAATAAATAATCTATTTTTATAATTTTATATGGAATTTCAGTTTTGCATTAAGTTTGGCAACATTGCACGTAACACCTGTTGTGTTGTGTGTTCTATTTAAAATAAACAAGTTGACAGCGACAGTATAACCGTAAGTGATAAATACGTCAAAGTATCTTTACAAGAAACATAAGCACCTTTATTAGCGAGTGCCAATATTTCAAAGAAATATCCTTCTTAGTTCCCGAGATCTTTTAATAGGCCACTCACCGTGAATGACCCTGTATAAGAACTACCATTAAGTTGTTATTTTGAATTCTAGTATTGTGCTTTTGTTGTTTGAACGATTTGAAAGTTGTGTCCTCGGTTATGTCTAATTCTGTTGCTGAAGCAAATATATATGGCAACGTTGAGAAATCATTCTTCTTCATCTCATCTTACATAATATGTAAAAAAAAGTGGTCGTAATAGTTATCGCGCCTCGTCCGTTCTTTTTATTTTTTGATTGAGAGTGATGTTTTTGATGAGATGAAAGTAGTAACTGACATTTTCCGTGCGGTGAATAGTTTTTGAGAAAAATCGAAAATTGTTTACACCGGAGAATTCAACTTATCACACCTCGTCCGTTTTACTTGTCGGATGTTAGTTTTCGTTATTCGTGACCGGAAAAAAAATTAGAACGGACATTTTCATTGACGCGCAACCGCAGTGTTGCATCCTATTTATATCATTTTTTTAACGCTGTTCGAGTTATCGTGCCTCGTCCGTTTTCAAACAGAAATCGTGTATTGTGGCTCGGAAAATGGGGAAAAAATATGAAGTGACATTTTTACACACGCATTTTTTAGCAAAACCGTTTTCAGTCAAGAAAAAATGTGTATCAATAATAATGCAATATGGGGACATAGCTGATGCCGAGTTGTTATAAACAACCAAACCACACAGCAAGCCGTCCCATGCGCGTGCCGTGTACCGCGATCATGAATTATACAGATACGAGATCCGACTCCGCTGCCCTCCCTGCAGCTACGCAACACGGAAAATGTCCGTTCGACTCGATTTACTATTTTTTAGAGGGTTATCAACAATTTAAAAAAAAATGACCCGGGCGCTGTAACTTTTTTTATACCCCTTTTCTTTACATCTTTTATTTAAACTATGGAATATTTACAACACTCAAAACATCCGTTGTCGATGAATTCACGTTTTTTTTAAAATATTTTTAATATTGTTTCATCAAGAACGGACAAGGCGTAATAACAAAAAAGCCTTCTTACGGACTGAAATCACTCTGACCGGTAAGCGCAGCGTTGCCGAACTTTTTCGCTCGAGTAAAACTTTCTTATTTTTTTTATAATCTAGCGATTAGTCATTGACTAGATGAAAGCGTGATAACAGGACATTTTGGTAACGGGCTGCCGGACCATAACCGAAGTACGCTGTTAGCTATCCGGATAGCATTTTTTCCATGACTTGATAGTAATATTTTGATAATTTTACCTATAAGTAAGATAACATAGAACGCTTACGAATCGGCTACCTTAAATGTTACTTCCATGTTGCTAAGTGTATGGTAATATTTATAATCACTCTGTAGTAGTGGGTTAACATTACTCTATAGTCGCGACTACTTACAAGTTATACTTCTGTCGTAACGGCGATCTTTCCTTTTTACTTTAAAGTTTTGGTGTTATAGTAGCTAAATGTGACGCGCTTTGGTTTCAGTAACCTTTATAGGTACTGACCATAAGTAATTATGTAAATTCTACTAATTATTTTAACTTAGTAGAAGTTTAAACTTTATAGTAATTAATTTGGCGCCAATTACCACGTTTTTACCCAGTCATAGTAGCAGTGTCAATCAGCCATAGTTACTAAAACTTGTATACTATAGTTGGGTTACCATAGAAGCATTCAAGTTTGTAATACCTTTTTTCAAGTACAGTACTACTACAAACCTTGACATAATCTAAAAAATATATTAAAGAGATAATCAATACAGATTAAACCCCATAGTTTACATAACATACATATACAGTGAGTCCCAGAAGAAATGTCTAAATTCATTTAAAATTCAGCGGTAAGTTTTTTCAAAAAACGCTCGTACCCGTCGATTTTGATTTTATTTTTTTTTTTGTGGTAATTTCATGTATACAGGGTAGCTCAAAAATAAGTTACGACCATCAACCATTTTTTCAAATGAAAACATATATTTTTTATTTCATTTTTGAATTTTGCATTGAATTCTAAACATGTTTCATGTACCATGTCCTATACATAAACTCAACAGTTATTGAAAAAATTAGGATTGAACATATCTATAAGTAAGACCTGTTTATTAAGAAAAAAAAAACACAACAAAATCAAATTAAATGTTGAAAATGTGCGCCATTTACAGCTTGACAATATCCAAGACGATCAATAAACTCTCTTTGCACGTTTCCAACCATTTACGGAGTTATAACACGCACTTCTCTTCGGATCCTTTCTTTCAACTCCTGCATATTGTTTGGCCTGTTAACAAATACTTTTGATTTGAGGTAACCCCACAAAAAAAGTCCAGCGGAGTTAGGTCTGGCGACCTAGCAGGCCATTCGATAGGTCCTCTCCTTCCAATCCACCGATTGGGAAAGGTTTCATCCAAAAATGTGCGCACAGTGGCCGCATAGTGCGGAGGAGCACCATCTTGTTGGAATATCAGTTCTTCGTCAGGGGAGTCTGGATCCAATGGATTCGGAAATAAAGCCACTAATGCTGGAATTAATTCTAGTTGGAGAAATTCGAGATATACTTGTCCAGTTAAAGACTGTTCAAAGAAAAATGGACCAATTACTCTTTCGCGTACGATTCCACACCAAACATTTATTTTCTTAGGGTACTGGCTGTGAACCTCTATCATCCAATGCGGATTTTCTGTTGCCCAATATCGACAATTTTGTCTGTTCACATTACCATTCAAATAGAACGTAGCTTCATCCGAAAAAATAATATTTTTTACTAAATTATTATCTATCTTTCATTTGGGCTGTTTCTATTTGAGTACGTGTTTTATCACCAAACCCAACCATGCATAGAATTTCAATTTTTTTCCGTTCCGTTAACTTCACCATTATTGTGAAAACCGCAACTTTGAAACTACGCTTGACAATAATTATACTTATATGAAATAAAATTGTCATACAGTTTCTATGGAAATAAACGGTGACAGTGAGACAGTACACTCTTACTTATTATGAAGCCCAAAATGCCATATTGCCAGAAGATTTGTAAGATCGTTGGATTCCCTAAATGATATGTTCAATCCTAATTTTTTCAATAACTGTTGAGTTTATGTATAGGACATGGTACATGAAACATGCTTAGAATTCAATGCAAAATTCAAAAATGAAATAAAAAATATATGTTTTCATTTGAAAAAATGGAGTTGATGATCGTAACTTATTTTTGAGTATACATGAAATTACCATAAAAAAAGAAATTAAAAAATCAAAATCGACGGGTACGAGCGTTTTTTGAAAAAACTTACCGCTGAATTTTAAATGAATTTAGACATTTCTTCTGGGACTCACTGTATATTATATTACTAGCAAATATTGCAAACAATTGTAATTTTAGGTCTCTGTACCAGGTTTTCCTGTTTTGAGGTCTGCAATAAATTATTATTTAAAAAAATGTAGTTAAAATACAAAGTAGTTAGCTACTCTTTGCGAATATTTTATTCACATTTAAAGTAAGTAATTGAGTATAACTACTAAGCAGTGGCGGTTCGTGACCTATGATAGAGGGGGTTCACAAGTATCATGAAATTATTTTAAAAATTTTATTTTTCTGTAACGACCAAATGATTATATTCTTCGGCGTTTTAAACATAGGAAGAAAAAAAAGCAATAAGAAAATGCTTTAGGTAAAACATATTTTTATTTATTTTTTAATTTGACACAACTAAATACAACTTTTGCAAAATAAGAAAGGTTTTCTTAGTGTGTATAGTGCTTAAACGTCCATTCTTCGGTTCTTAATTGTAGAAAATTAATCAAAAACAGCCTCATTAAAGGTTGGAATACCCTCTATACATTTTTTTTCATATATTTAATTTTTAAACTTTCTAATAAAGTCCCTAGATTTACCCTTTGTGGTCTGCATTAAATTAATTTCGGGTTTAGGTGTTCCCGCACTCTTCACTTTAAATATTTGCTCCAAACTCAAAGAGCTAAAGTTATTTTTTAAATAGTCCACCGTCAACCTATTCATTTTAACTTAATAAATATATAATATTAAAACATACACGCTGGAATTTCTAACTAGATGAACGAACAGACAACGGCGCGGCGCACACTAAAAATGTGCGCCTTTCCCATGTTAAATTGCCATAGCCCCGCTATCCCCCTCCGCCTGTTACTATAGAGACACTGCATTATGCCCCGCCTACTTAATCGCACATGCGAGCAAGTCTCGTCATAATCGTCATTAACCTCGACCGATGCACGGGTACCGGATCGAGGGCCTATAATATACAGTTTAGTTGACGGTACGATAAAATATTAGGGAGCGTCGGACTTTATACGATAATTGACGGTACGATAAAATATTAGCGAAGGGTCGGACTTTATACGATAAATAATATTCAATGAATATAAATTACATTTTTTTATTCGTTTTGGGAGTGCACGTGCGCATGTGCTCCTGTGGAAGAACCGCCACTGAATACAACTACTTTTATAAAGAAAATAGTTAACTACTTTCGTAGTTAATTACTGACCAACTCTGTATCAGTGTAAGTTTTTTTTAAATCGCTATAATAGCAGAGGTACCTACCTATTACTAACCAAAAGTTCTATTGATTTTGTAAATTAAATTATGGTAAAATAGGAAAATATTTCACAAAATTTACATTTTAACGTTACCGTTTTCGTAAACTGCTGGTTGTATGAAAATACCCGTTTGATAAATATTGTCAGGAATTTAATACTCTCTGTAAGAAAGTTTTGGTATTGAAACGTGCATAACATTTTAAGTCGCGGAAAACTGGATGAAACTGAGGAAACAGTTATAAATTGAGACAATGTATTATTCAAATTCAAATTTATTTATTCAGTCTTTACATATAATACAAATTAAATAAACATGTAGTTTTATAAAAATTTAAAACAGTTATATATGGCACCTAGGTATCAAATACCTGTATGTGCCTAAGTCTATAATTATTATTATATTATTTTTACTGTGTAGTATTTATTTAAATTTTTTTAGATACAAATGTCCGAGATGTCCTTACGAAAGCCATTCGTTCCTATCGTTGTCAAGTCATTACATTTTTCATGGAGGAAAGCTTAACTTTACCTTCTCCTGTCCAGATTGTGATTACACAGCGACCTTACCGTCCGCCCTTAGTCGGCATAAACAGAAGCATAAGAAAAAACCTGACTTATCCTGTCCTCATTGTCCATATAAGACCAGATGGGATTGTTCGTTGCGAATCCATTTGAGACGTTGGCATTTACCAGCACACGAGGCAAAAACTCTAAACTGCACACAATGCAATTTTGTAAGTGTTTGTAGAACGACATTCGAAACTCACTTGACGGTTCATATGAAACGTGGCAAGGCGTATCTGGCGAGATTTTTGCATGATGGTAATGAAGAAGATATTGTCAAGTGTAAGTTTTGTTTGTTTCGAACTCCGAATGAGGTAGCATTACGAAGACATTTGCTGGATACTCATAAGATTGATGAGTCGTTGGAAAATAAACTGCATAAGTGTAATTATTGTGGTTTTGAGACGAAACATAGATTTAGCCTAAAGGATCATCTGTTGTTACATAAGGACGTAGAAGATGCTGATTTGCTTCGGTGTTATCATTGCGGCTTCAAGACCAAATGGAAGAAATACCTATTACTACATATGCGAACAGATCACCCAAGAGGTAATCAAGAAAAGAAGAAGACTCCTCGATATCAATGTGCCGAGTGTGGTAAAAAATTCTTCACCAAATATCCCTTAAAAGTCCATATTTTAATGAAGCACGGCGCTCCGGAACGGCTGGCATGTCAATATTGCACTTACTCGACTATAAACAAGTATGCATTAAGGAGACATATAGATGCAATACATATTAATCCTATTCAAAGGACGTACCCTTGCTATTTGTGCTCTAAAATTAGTAAAGATAGAGCAGCGCACAAGGCGCATATTCGCACTCACACGTTTACATGTTACACTTGCGGTGCGGAACTCAATAATAAAAGTACCCTGGCGGACCATATGGGAACTCATATGAGCATAGAGGAACAAAGAGAGCGTTATAAGATGTTTAATTGTGAGCACTGCGATTATGAAACTAGGAACAAACCTCGTTATGAGAGACATATGGGACGATGGAATCATTACCCTAATAATGTAGTAATGAGTAGCAGTATATGAAAAAATATCTTCATTTAAAATTTTTGTTCTACATTTTCCAATATTATTCATTCAGTGAGCCTAAAAAGTAGTGTTTTAGCTTCAGCAAAATAAGCAGTATTATTGACCATAAAATTAACTTTTAAGCACTTCATATGAAATAACTTTTTACCTGAAGTTTTTATTTAATATAATCTATAGTTCTAGTAATATACATATAATTTTTTTAAAAATATACAATTAATGTTATGGATCCAGAACCTTGGTTTATATTTTGCTATTTCTTCTCATACCAATCATACATCTTCGTCAGATTGTGAACTCCAATCAATTTTTTTATGATATAGGTACAGATCGACAACTTTATCTGTAGCTACAAAAGGAATGCGGGCAAGAAAATTTCTTGGGTTAACAATGTTGTCGCATATATTAAATTTTAATTTGCAACATGTTAAGCCCTGGTTTTTATTACATTTCGTTACGAAATATTTCGGTGGATTTGAACGGAAAAGTTCGTCGTTGGTCATTTGGTCACATGTGTGGTTTTTACTGTAGTACAGGTTCGTGGTTAAAAATGGATGATATTAGTACATTCATTTGTACAGGGTGATCACGTATTATGTCCCCCCCCCCCCCTCCCCTCCATGCTAACCTTTAAAACGATTGGTATACAAGGCTTTTAAAGTAGTATTTGCAATGGGAACAAATATCATTTAGGTCTGTTGATTTACAAGTAGGGTTTAACATACCTGTTTTATTTGATCCAAATTCTACCGCTATTTTTTCCAAATATTCTCCTTCATTTGTATGTCTTTAAAAGTTTTCAATTTTTTTGCATATGGGTGTATTTTCTGTTACCCTCTATCTATCTTTTTACTTTCTATCAACAATTCATTTTCTAAGGCACTAAACTCTAGTTTATGGTATTTTACACTCATAGTTAATAAAATAAAAGTTCACAAAAATAATAATCTGCAGCCGAAAAACTCCGTTCAAATCCAAAAGGTTGGATACCGACTAAATTTCGTCAACGAAAAGTTATTCAGCTTGACGTGTGTCATTATTAAGTGACACGGGTTATCGGTTCTTTGTTTTCGGATATATCACTAGACATACTAGGCTTTAGCCTACGGCCTCGTATTTAAAGGGGCCTCGAAAAGAACCAAAAAATAAAAGAGTTTAAAATAAAAAATACGATTTGAAATTGACAAATTAAATTAGGCGTGCGTGCCTCAAACAGGGCAGAAAATAAAGAAACCGCGTAACTAAACGCGCTCATTATTTTTACCGACTTTATTATTATTAATAAATCGGAATATACAATGTGCATATTTTTGCTTATAGGGGGTCCGTTACGCAATTCGGGGTCCCTTCCCACTAAGCAAAATACATCCTCTGGATGTTTAGTAACGTTTACAACAAATCACCAATAAAAACGTTTAAAAATACACATCTTAAAGTCGTTTTCTGAATGTTTATCTTTTAACGTTACTCCAAAAAGGGGAGTAAAACGGCTCTACATCAACGTTAATTTATCTTAGAGAAATAACATTTTAAACATGTTATATTTGTGTTATCTCTAGTAAGTTAAAAATTAATCATGTATATAAATGTTGAAAAAACACATATATCCAGGTGTCACTTCAAACGTTAAAGTAACATAAAAAATATAATCTTTTTAACGTTTCTAAAACCTAAAATTTTTTCATACTAAGAACGTCCTTAAAATGTTTGACTTTTGTAGATAACTGTAGGTTTAAAACGTTATTGAAATAAAACTAAAATGTTTCCTTAACGTCTAGTTTAACATCTGGAATTTACATCCATAATATGACTGATGACCATCCGACCATCGGTTTATTGACACCATATGCCATCCATATGCTTTGCATTCCTTCCTTGATATTTGTTCTTTCAGCAGTGTTGCCGATGATACGGAATTTCCTAAATTGTCCATGTGACTTTTTAAAGCCAAGGACAATTTTTTGTCAAATAATATACCTATTTAGCAAAGCTAAAATTTTCATAATATGTATCATAAACAGAGTTCGCGTTGAGAATTTACCAGATGATACATCGATAACGCTATGACGTGCAGTTCAGTAACATTTTAACAGCAGATATTAGGATTTTATTTATTTTTAGTAAATTTAACTTAAGGCCGTACTTTGTAGAGAAAGAAATTTATTAGCGACTGAAACTCCTGCGAGCTGGACATACTAGCGATATCACGACGTGGTGCAAAATACTCCGTGAACAGCGGCTCCACACTGAAATACAACAACCATCGAATTGGGCCAATCGGTGAATCTTCCGTCTCGGCATATTTCAAAGACAATGTTATTTTAATGCTCGCAGTAGTCATAGTCTTTCTTCCCCTTACCTCACCGCCCGGCACCGCAGTTCGAATAAAATATAATTTCTTCTATTTAGCCCTTTCTTGAATACTCAAGGAAGGTCAGTGGGAGTTTTCGCGTTACCTACGTAACATAATGAGAAATAGCTCTTACCATATTACAATAATCGAAAGTACATAATAATATTATTATATCTATATATATGCTCAAGAACACTAAATATGTTTAAATTAAAACAATCCAAATACACAATATTACACAAACGATCAATAATTATTAAAATTATTATAAATTCAAATAAAAAGAATGACGTTGCAAAAATGGCCAAACAAAAGGCGATTTGCTGGAAAATATAGGCCGCATGCCGGTGCTTCTACGGAAAGCTACCACCTCGCGTTCGCGAAATCAGAGAACAATAGATATACGCTTTTATAGGACTCTTCAAGCGCATAAAACTACGTTATTTTTTAACCTATTTAAAAATGTAAAATAAAAAATATTTATGATTTTCTGCGTCCGTCAATGAGTTTAGAAAATCGATATTTTCGGTTTGAATTTAAAAAAAATTAATTTTGCCAAGAAATCATACACAAACTACACAAAAATAGAAAATTTATTAAAATCGCACTAAAAATGATAAAGGATTGTTGGTTTTTTTGAAAAGGTGGTTTTAGACGAGTGGTAGATCAGCCTTAAAATCTTTGCTATGAAAATATCTGCCAAATGTGGCATAATATTACGGAATCCACCTGTAATTGGTTTCTATGTACTTAACCCTTTCGCTGCGGAGAGGTCTTCAACCTAACGCCAGTGCGTGATACTTTATAGTACTGTAGCATGGGAGCAGTTTGCAAAAATCCAAAATTTCCACAAGAAATACAATAATATCGAAACAATCAATGTTGACTCATGCTTATATAGGAAAATAATAAATGTACTCGCATAAGTACTTTCACGCGTACTCGCAAAAGTATTTGCACACACAGTCGCATACCCGTAAGCATAAAAAACATTCATAGTAAATATACGCATATAAACACATACCGGCTGTTTCATCAGGAGGAATGATCCTATAAGTGAAATAAAATTTGGTGGGTTTGTATGTTTTGCATTTTACGAAATGACCGACTCCATTTTGTAACTGCCGGTTTAACCGGAAATGACCTTAACTTTTATTTTGTTAATAGAACACCTAGTATATTTTTGGCTATATCGATTCAGAACACCATTCCAATCAACGACCACACACTAAATAAATTTTCTTTTTATTTTTCATCTAGATTGCTATGACTCCCTAAAATGGTTTACTTTACTTCTAAGCCAATTTCTCGATAAAAATGCAATTTTCTAGTTTTATTGTGTTGTAAATTATGTACACACTTTTTAAATTTTTAAGAAGGCCTTTTCTTAGAAAATTCCATTTTTTCAAATGGAAACCTATTGGCTCACTCCGGCAACAAGATAGAGCACTTTTTTCAAATAATTTGATAACACACATCCTTGTGTCAAGTTAAAAAAGGAGAGATAATTTATTTGCATTATAGCATGCACTTAGCCAAAATTATACTGGGTGTTCTATTTAAAAATCGTTAAAAAAGTTGACGTCATTTCCGATTAAACCGGAAGTGACAAAATTTAGTCCGACATGTCATAAAATGCAAATTAATATCACATACAAACCACCAAATTTTATTTCTGTAATTAAAAAAATAAAAAAGTTATCGTTCCTGCTGAAACACCCGGTATAACACACACAGACACAAGTATAACTAACAAGGTCCGAAAATTCGGACGTCCGCAACGAACGGGTACTATTTCTTTAGGCAATGTAAAAAACTGAAAAGTCAGGAAGAACAGGACATCCACTAACAATCTCAACAACAAATCTAAAGTTAAATAACAAAAGAAAAATAGTAGTTATTTTTTATCAAACCGCCATTTTGTTTTGGGTATCCAAGATTCTGGGATCGTAAAGTACTCGATAGCACCTTTAAAACGACGTATCGCAAGACCTCACTTCCTATTCAATTTTTCTTATCAAGATGTTACTCCGCGGCCATTTTGAATTTGAGCACCATGAAATATACTCTGTCAAGTTGCATTTATTTTCCTAAGACGATAAATGAAATAAAGGATAATAAAAAATAACAACTATGCACTTTTTTAAATGCCGCCATTTTGTTTTTGTTGGGCATACAGAAGTAATATTCTGGGATCGTAAAGTACCTACTCGATAGTATCTTCAAAATGATGTACCGCAAGACCCTCCTTCCTATTTAATTTTCTTCCCTAAAATGGCGCCCATCCGCCATTTTGACAGTTAGTACTGTCATTATTCCTCCAAAATGAAGTTAACATTCCCCCATAACCCACACCCAAATTTTGTAAAAAAAAAATTAGCGGCTCAAAAGTTATTATGCCGTTTCGACTATATACACATACAGTATATGTTAATATGCAAGTGGTTTTAGATCTAAAAGTTAAAAGTAAAACTATTAGTAACGCCTTATAAAATTAATACAGATATTATGTGGTTGGCACTGACAATACAAAAAAACACAATTTAGCTTTATTTATGTTTCTGAAGTGTCTTTCTCGCAACGTTGCCTCTTAAAACGTTGTAGGGTGTGGACTATGATGTTTATTTTCACGTTGAATAAGTCATCGATTTTACTTATGGGCTAACGTTACCAGTTTCCTAAACTACATGTTTATAACGTAGCTAAAATGTTTTTTTGCTTAGTGGGTTATCACTTCAAAAAATGTTTTTTCCTTAATAAGTTATGCAAAAGTAAGTTATTATGATTTACTAATATCATACGATACCAGTTAGTGTCGTCTTATACATATATCCTTCTCTCTGTAGGTTATGTCGTAAATTACTTGGTTGCATATTATAAAATAGGTGTCTAATAAACGGCCTCAACATCATGTTAAGTAAAACCAACCCTACTTGTAAATCAACAGATCTAAATGATATTTGTTCCCATTGCAAATACTACTTTAAAAACCTTGTATACCAATCGTTTTAATTTTTCTCAAGTACGTAAAATAAAAATGTTAAGATGGGGGGACATAATACGTTATCACCCTGTACAAATGAATCTACTAATATCGTCCATTTTTAACCACGCGCTTGTACTGCAGTAAAAACCACACATGTGACGAAATGACCAACGACGAACTTTTCCGTTCCAATCCACCGAAATATTTCGTAACGAAATATAATAAAAACCAGGGCTTTACCAAGTAAACCCTAAAATTAAATTTACCCATTTAAAGTAAATTGTCATAAATATATACGAAACTAATATTCTATTATAGTTTCAATGTTCTTAAAACTTTCTTCTCATACTATTTATTTTAATATTTAAATGCAAAATAAAATATTTTTTTATTAAAGTACTTCTAATCTAAAAATAGGGCAACATGGTGCAATATCAACGGTAACCATGGGTAACCGGTGGCTAGAGCTGATTTGATAGGTTATATCCCAGACAGAGGATGCGACACACGTCTGGTGATGCGCCTATTGACCATTTTCGAATGACGTCACAACGCGGCAGCCATTTTGCCTGAGGGACAAACAAATCCAAACTAGGTTAGGTGATGTTGTGTTGTGTTTCTGTATTTTCGGGATCGTTTTAGTGACTTTATGAACTTTTTTAAAATCAAATAGACTGAAACGCTTTACTAATGCCGTCATTTTGTGCAGTAGTGCTTTGTGGGATGATACGAAATAGAGACAGGTAAGGTTTTTTAGAAGAACTGCTGCTCTGAAAGATGCTGGTGATGGAGCAAATGCCTTATCTAAACACAGGCAAGAGATGTGGATAAAGGCCATTAAAAGGGGACCATTAAGTGAATCCCAAATGAAGCATGGACATGTTTGCTCTAGACATTTTAAAACTGGTAATAAAATTAAAGCTGACATCAGGGAATGAAATTTTAAAAAACTCTTTTTTTACGTGCGTTTGCTGCGTTACTTGAGAAGGACCATCCTGATTGAATTCCAAATAAGAATATGGGATATGTTAGTTCTCATTCTGTGGGTGATACACAGATTGATAGGTTTCAACGAGCCACAAAAAGGAAAAAGCGATTGGATGAAGTAGGACAAGTAGATACGGATGAAAACCATTCCTACATTATTCAAATTCAAAGATCTGATTATGATATTGTGATAGAGTTATTGATTTGGATAACAAATTAACGAGCAAAATTTTAAATTAAGTATTTCAAGTACACACCATGTAAAATGATATAAGAATATTTTACTTATTTTTTTTTGGAATATACTTAGCAAACTGTCAATTTTTTTAGCAAGAACAGCAAACGCTTGAGGACGAAGAGATTCCTGGTACTAGCTGAAATTTAGATGAAGAACCTATTATGGAAAATCATTCAAATGAAGCCACACAGTCCGACATAACAGTTGAAAATTTGTCACAAAACTTTACTGCTTTAAACAGCAGAGTATATAGTTTTTTATTATCAAAAATTAAAAAACTTGGAAATAACAGAAGAATCTTTTAAGAATGATGACAGCAAAACCCTTTATTATACTGGGCTTCCAAAAAACGAAATGCTGTTTATTTTATTATACGTATATAAGTATGATATTATTATACAATACATACCAACTTAAATAACTTAGGATAATAATATGCATCATTATATTGTAAATACAATGCACCTAGGTGTTGCCACCTGTATGTGCATATTAAAATAAAGTGTATATTTAGTTCGTAAATATTAGTTTAAAGCTGAAATTATATATTAAAATTAAAAAGTTAATCTGTGAAGTAAAACAATTTTTTATTTAATATTCCTCGAATGATATATAATTTATGGATTAGTCATAGGATTTTTTACACAAATAAACCACTTGTTGATGACTTCAGGCAGGGAATGTAAATTTAAAGTCTTTCAGAAGATATGGATCTTTACCATCCATGATTTTTAATTTATCATTGTATCTGTCTTTCACACTTTGAGAAAACTATTCATAATAATCACCCTCTCCATTACATTAACTTTGTGCTGGTGTTTGTCCCTCAGGCAGAATGGCCGACATGTCAAAATCAGCTGTTTGAAAATGATCTATTGTGCCAGCGTGCTTGTTCGGCGATGTCCAATATGCTTCATCCAGTTGCGTAGCGATAGGGTTTGTTTTAAAATTGTGAATGAAATGAATGATATACCCTGGTAAAACCCTTCATACTCAAACCCGTGAAGTGATTGCCAATGTGTACAGGTTGTGTGAAGAGGAATCACAAATTAATACATTTAAATTGCTACTTAAGCGAAAGCTAGAAAGGGTCGCAATGTATACGGGAGTAAGCGTGCGTGGGTGCAGTAAAAAATATTCACAAAGAAAATACTGAAAGGAAAGACCATAACCCGAATGAACTGTTGTCATCTCCTGTCAAAAAAAGGGCCCGTCTCTCTGCTGTCGAAAAAATCGAAGACTTCGACTTTGGCATTGTTAGGAGAACAATACAAAAGTTTTATTTGGAACTTTAAGTGGTTCCAACCTTAAAAAAGTTGTTACAACAGCTGAGAAGTGACATAAACTTTCCATTTTCCCGTAAAACTTTGAAGTGCATGTTGAAATCAAATGGATTTTATTGGCGAAAATGCCAAAATAAGCGAAAAATATTAATGGAAAGGCCTAATATATTGCACTGGTAATACAAATATATTCATGCAATGAAAAAGTATTAATTATTAAGGTAATAATAGCACGCCCATGACTCGGCCATGTTTTAAAAGAGATTGCTTCCCCCTTACCGATACCGCGTAGCTATAGACTCGCTTGTCGAGTTGCTCAAAAACGTATGCACTAAACAACTAACGAAAACGAACCGAATGTGCCGAACGTGCCGAGCCGAGCCGACCGGTCCGAGTCGATTCAGCGCGCGTCCTCCTTAATGTCTTAGAATTAGATGTTTCTGATGGTTCATTTAAGCTTTTTAAACTTGAACCATGTTTGAACTTCAAATAATTTTTCAAACTAGTTGTCCCTCTTTTTTTGTGCCCTCTATCAGTTTTGTAAACTTTCCTATAGAAATCACATATGCACAAGCTTTTCTTGAAAAAAAAAACTTCCATAGGTGCTACCTCACTTTTAGTCTTAGCAAACAATAACCAATTAAAAGTGATCTACCGGTTATTACAGCCGTTATCCCTTGGTTGACCTTAAAGTTAACTAAAGTTTTCCCTTTCTGTCATATTTCACATATAAGAGAGAGGATGTCAAATAATAACAGCAATGGCTTTTTTAACCGTTTGGAACGGTAATAACCCGTAGATCCTTAGGTGTTTGTGATACAAACACTGCCACATGGTGCTGTGATTCATTACCGCGTAGTCACCTATGAGTAAGAGGGTTTGTTACCCCACTTTTAAAACGGTCGATTTGGAAAAAACATAGTATGTAGCGCTTCTCTAGGACACACGACAGGAATTTTACGCCAAAAGATAAATACTATGATTTGCAACCATAGGGCGACATCTATGTAATGTTTTTTAACCAAATTGGATTGACAGATAATCGTATGAAAATGGCGGCGTCAATTGAACCCTTTGAATATTGAATCGTTTTATATTCAAAGATTGAACCTTAATCGATGCGCTCAGGCCACTCACTGTCATGGTATCATGACTCACTGTCAACTGTGAGTTGAAAAGTGCAAAATAACGGAATAAAAACGTACGCGTGATATGTTATTTAACACAAGGAGACAGTAGCGTCTGTGAAAATATTGGCAACATATGGAAAACTTTTTCTATGTAATTTCAAGAATGTTCATAAAAAGTTTTGCTTACCTTAACAACTCATAATCCGCGAAAAAAATTCCAAATATATCGTACAGAGTGGTAAAAAAATTAAGAAGATGTGCTAAATGTAAAGTAATAATTTACTTAGTAAAAAAAAATGTATTATAAAAAGTTGTTAAAAATCAAATTTAATGTCAAAATACTAAACAGCAATCTGTGAAGAAAAAATATTTTCATCTATTTTTCATTGTCTTAGATATGGAAAATGTTGAAAAATGTTTTTTTTTATTAGGCTTCAACTAAGCCACCATCATTTGCAGTGCATTTAACGAGGTTTTTTCTAAATCTTCGAATAACGTTTTCAAATCTTTGTACTTTGTTCCAAGTTTGTGTAATGATGTTTTTTAAATCATTGGTAGTCCTTGCCGCAATAAGCATAAATTCTGCTTTTTCTTGGTTAATAATTCGTATTTTTAAACAATTAAGTTTTAAGAATCATATTGACGTTTATTTTGACACCTATTTGTTTCGTAGGTGACCTGTCTTTTCGGAGGTAATTACACTAGTGCCCAAAAATTTTCGATAATTTTGCATGAAAGCGTATTGCCTAAAAACAACAAGAGTTCATTTTCATATTTTACAAAATTTGAACATGAACGAATGTTGTTTTTCAAAGGAAATACGCTTAAATGCAAAATTATCTGAGAATTTTTATGCACGAGTGTAATTTAGGGAGAAAATTACTCGAATAATAGTTAAAACAACTTTATATTACAACTTTTAAATAAAGAATTAAAAAAATTAGTAATTATTAATAACGCAATTATTGTAATAATATTTAATATTTGAGTTTGTAGCTGGAAAATCGATTTATTTTTTTAAACGTCAAAAAGTGTCATTATCTTTGTCAATAAACAATAAAAACTTGGCGGGTTGTTTTCGATAGCTAGAGGGGTTGTTTTCGATGTAGTCAATCGAAAACAACACCTCTAGCTTTATGTATGAGGGTATAATTTTCAAAGAGACATTACAATATTAGCAATATAGAGTTTTCCATATCTTGGGGCAAGACCAAATAGATGAAAATATTTTTTTCTCGTTGATGGCCGTTATTTTATATTTTGACGATAAATTTGATTCTTAACAATTTTCTCTAACATTTTTTGAGTCATCTAAATTAATGTTACTTTACGCTTAGCACATTTTCTTATTTTTTGACTATATTTTTTTTATGATCAAACACAAGCACTATAGGAAAAATCCTTTATGCGATGAATAAAGCGATACACGTTCGTTTTGAATGGAGGTTATATTCGTTGGAAAAACGACCTCGGGAAGGTCGTTACATAAGGATGAAGTCCTCCAGATGAAAGAATTCTTATATAATTAAGTTGGAGGAGTACTAAACTTCACCACATATGGATGGGCGGCAGTGGTTCGTCGTGTATTTCTGCTATTCGCCGCTCTGGGCGGAATTAAGAGGGCAAGGTCAGCCGAGCACTTTCCATGAAAATATCTGTAAAAGAGAGTCAAATCCCCAACCTGTCTTCGACGTTCCAGGCTGTTGAGGCTCTTTGTCAGCTCGTGGTCTCCAATCAGACGAATGGTCCTTTCGATGAAAACCAGTAGCCGAAGAGTATGTTTGGGTGCAGAGCTCCAGACAAGAGAGCAGTACTCTAGTGGTGTCAAAAGTTGTTGAGGTATGTACAACTTTTTGGTTCGGAAGAGTACACCAAGTTTCTGAGAAGCTATCTTAGCGATTGCCACAACGTGGTTATGCCAAGACATATTTCCTCCCAGATTGACGTCCAGCAAATTAATAGATGAAGCCAGTGGGATTGCGTGTCCGTCCATGACTATATCCGGTTCTGTAATGTTAACCTTTTTAGAGAAAACTGCTGCCTGGGTTTTTTAGCGTTAAATTCGAGTTGGTTACTGTCACCCCAAGCCAAAATTTCTTCCAGTTCTTTGTTGAGGCGTGATACTTCATGCTGTCTGCGAGGATGTGCGTCGGCAGCCGATGTTTGTGCATTCAAAGAGAAAGATGAGATAAGTGTGCTATCGCCAGAAAAGCTAAAGGTCGTTACTGTAGAGTAGAGTAAAGTGTTCTAGTAAATAACTAGAGTCTACCTGTAGCCAAAACCACATGGCATCGCGCAAGCGCTAACTCTAAAATCGACAAGAAGGAAAGAAATGGTTCAGACCTTTAGTTCTATGAGGGACCATGCGCACAACGACTTGAGACTCACCCTTGTGTCAAGAAATATTTACATTTTAAAGGGCACTTTTAAGGAAATTTTAACGGCGATATTTTTTCTTCCAGTACCTGTTAAATTAATATGCCCCAAGTCAAATTCTTGACCAACATGAGTTTTGGAATAAGTAACTATGCAAGTGCCCTTATTCATGTACTTTTATAGACGCAGGGCATAATCCATTAATTTTACAGCTCCCCTGTGTTTTGATATGTCTTTGCTGTGCCCCGGTGTTTCTGTAGTTTGATGATTTTCTTTTTCAGTTTGGGGTTTCCATATGAAAAAGTCCTGGATGTCATTGAACTCTAGTTCTTGATCTACCAAGATATCATGTGCATTCTTAAAATGACTGACCAGTTTTTTCCTTGTTGGATTTTTAAAATCACAAATAGAAATGTTGTGTGTTCTTTTATTAGCAATAAAATTTCTTTCATTTATAAACTGTTTATCACATTCTTGGCAAGAGTAATTATAATGACAATCTAATATGGTCACATTCTGAATACTATGTTGTAAAAATGGCTTTTTTCAAATTAAGAAAATTAGGAGGATTTTTACGTTAGATTATTTTTTAATAATTTAGCATATTTTCCTTATATGTGTAACCAACCCTGTTTTTAAGAACATCCTGTATGTTATTTTCGGCACCGGACCTATGAAGTCATTATTGCATAATAAGCATTTTATTAAAGTAGTGTAGGAGACTGTTTTTGTTATTTTAGCGATAAGGTATTTTTGTTAAGTGAAAGACGATATGGCGATCTGATGAGGTGGTAAAAGGAAGGATTATAAGATTGGATGTTGTCGAGAGCCGTCGTGGAATATACGTTTATTTTGAAGCAGGCTTTTTATTTTCAGTAATTAGTTAAATAAATTATTAGGAAAGATTCGTTTACAGTTCAGGTGTGGGGTAATAATTCGCGTGCCATATAAAAAGACAAATAATTCGCGTCGCGTGCCATTTAAAGACAATTATTTTGTGCGTTTGTTCGTGTCATAACAACACAAAAGTTGTGTGTCGCGTACTAAGACAATTAGTTAGTGCGTTGAGTGTTATCAAAATACAAAAGTTGTGTTTTGGATTAGTGCGTTATCAGAATACAAAAGTTGTGTTTTGGATTATATTTTAAAAATGGGCAAACGTGCACGACGTCGCAGAAGCCCCAGTAGCTCTGATACTTCCAGTTCTAGTTCTAGCCCGGAGAGATATCGAAGGAAAGGCAGTAGTACCACTCTGATAAAAGGTCGTATACGCCGGTTCCTGTTGATAGTCATGCAACACTGATTGAAACGTTACCGCGAGTAGTAGAGTTGAAACCCCGGTAGAACTCCCCCCTGTCCCCTTCCCCCGCACCCCCCCCTTGCACGTGTGCAGCACACGTGTGCTTACGTTATTTGTCCTTGTTCGCGAGCAGGTGTGCAGCACACGTGTGCTTACGTTATTTGTCCTTGTTCGCGCGCTGTATTTTTTATTTTAAGTGTTTCTTTTGTACTCCCGCTCCCGAACCCCCCATAAATAAATCTGCTGTGTTTTATTTTAATTGGTTCTGTATATCCCACATACCCACGTGTGCTATGTTATTCAACCTTGTTCGCGTACTTGGTGTTACACATCCCCCATAAACATCAGGTGTTTTATTTTAATTGACTATATCCCACGCATAAAAAGGGTAAATGGATGCACCTATTAAAAAAAGGAAGAAAGACTTCTTTGAAACACTGCACGTGTTCAATCCCTTAAGACATGCTATTGTGGTTTTAAATAATATGATGATATGGTTAGAAATTAAGACAGGTAAAGGGTTTTTTAATCTTTCAATCTAGAGCTCCCGCCGTGTGGAAGATCCAGCAGTCGCCGCTCTCTTTTAATTCTTGTGTCAGGTGAAAAGGATAAAAACACAAAGAACCTTTGTTATGTGAAGATCAAAAACTACCCCGTTATTTTTTAATGTGAATGAATTAGACCGTTATTTGGTTTTTTAAATAGCTTCTTTTGTTTACAGAATAACTGTATTCGTATATAGGGTGTTCTAAGTTCGATACTCGCCATTGAGATCGAGGAATATTTTATAGTTTTCGAGATCCCAACGGTGAGCATGGAATTTGCAACACCCCGTATAACTAAAACCTTCGTTCTTTTTATACTCCCTCAAATGAATTTTATTTTCAAAATTACATATTCCCTGCAGTCCACACAATATTTTTATTTAGCGCTGGTATTAGATTAGATCAAGGGTGCTTTTACCTGACCATGAAATGCTTTTAAAACAACAATAGGTCTATTTTACAAGATTGCGTCAGGTGGAAAGGATAAAAAACACAAAATAATATTTGTTATATGAACATCTAAAACTACCCCGTTATTTTTAAAGGAATGTGAATGAATTAAACCACTATTTGGTTTTTTAAATAGCTTCTTTTGTTTACAAAATAACGGTATTTCTATATAGGGTGTTCCTCAGTCGATACTCGCCATTGAGACCGCGGAAACTATGAAAGGTTAAATTATTATAAAGTTGTACAATCTTTCATTGTAAAGAAGTGAGTGTAGAAAATGCCCTTCATTTTTCAATTTGTTGATAAATAACCTCACAAGAAAAAATATATATTTTATAGTTTCCGAGATCCCAATGGTGAGCATGGAATTTGCAACACTCCGTATACCTAAAACCATCATCATCATGTTTTAAAGGGGTGATACAGGTCGTTCTATTGTTAAATTATCAGACATTTAATTTAGTATTAAAAATGTGTTTTTTTTCATAAATTAAACACTATTTAAAAAAACATTTAAATTTATTATCGTTTAAAACATCATACATTGTTATAAAAAAACACACACACAACTATTCAACTAAACATTGTTATTTAACTATACTAATTTATGGTATACTTCATGTAACACCCATTTCCTCCGTAGTAAGTCCTGCTGGGTAACAGGACGATTTCTTTGGTACATGTCTACCCCGCAGCTGTTACAAGTCATGAGTTTAACTCGTGATAAATCCACATATGGAACTGAATTGCTATGACTCCACTCTAATTGCACTGTTCCATATGTAAAACATTTACTGTGGATTCCTGCACCTCTTAATCCCTCAGTATTAATTCAGAAATCAGGATGTTGATCCTCTGGTAACATAATGTTGATGTTATTTTTTAATCTTATAACAGTACAACGTATTTTTTTTATAAGAGCGCTTTGCAACCTTGACCATGAAACGAGAATAAATTTTAACTCTTTACCTTACTATAGGGCTTAAAAAAGTATAGCCGCGAGGTATGAGTGTGGGAGTGGGGGTGTGATACATAAAATACAGTTTAGAGAATGTTTCTCTTCAGTTTTAAACTTTTCATCATTGGACTGACTTTCTATTATTATTTGTTAGTGCCGAGTCTTTTAAAAAAAAAATGAATTCATTGGTGCAAGAAGAAACGGATCTGTTGGTGGTTGGTAGCCAAACACAAGACGTCTTGACAACAGACAGCATGGGAATATCTTGGGGCGATGACCCCTTTATCGACGCTGCTATGGATGCTTTCTTAGACTCTGGATTCAGGGACCCAGTACCGGGAACAGAAAAAAAAGTCAACGTGATCAGTGATGTTATCTTGGTACCTCCTACTACTAGTACATCGTCAAAATTGGAAACATTACTGACATCATCATCATCATCATCAAAGCCAACTAAGTGCGATTTTTATGCGAAAAAAAACGCGAATTCGAAAAAACGGAAATTGGGGGAGACTAGTCCAGCACGAACGACATCAGCGAAAAAGCCATTCCAATTGATCAAACCAACAGCTAAATGTGGTGTCAAATCAGAAAAAACACCATCTCAGCTGCCAGCAGAACAGCAGGAGTCCAGCTCTTCTATCGTAGAGTCAAGCCAGCCATCGACGTCATCATCGAAAAAGTCATTCCAATTTACGAAACCATCAGCTATCAAACTTAGTGTAAAATTGGAAAAAACAACATCTCGGCTGCCGGCAGAACAGGAGTCCAGAGCTTCTGTGAAGAGGGAACCAGTCGTCAAGAGAAAAACCGCTTACAAAAAAAACATTTATGAAAATTTAACTTGTTGTAGCCAACCAGACGAAAGAGAAGTCATAAGGCAAAGCTTCAAGATTCGCGACACGTGGAAAGCCCAACTTGTCGAAAACGAGAGTGAAGCTTGTAGCATAAAACGTAAGTTAAAAGATCTGCAAGATAAATTAAACGTTGCCCAGAACAACATTTCTAAATTTAAGCGAAAAATAGACTTTTTTAACAGTTTCGTGTAAAGTAGGAAACCACTAAGTGGTGAGTGTTGCTTGTGTGTCTATCATAAAAACGTAAATAAACAAGAAAATATTGTAGTTTTTAAACAAAATTATTGTATGTATTAAAAAAATATATATATATATATTTTATGTACCTATTTGAAAAAAAGTAAATGTATGTAATATGTGTATTTTAAAAAAATTAAGCGAAAAATAGACTTTTTTAATAGTTTCGTATAGGTTCAAGTAGAAAACCATCTTACACGGCATAAAGAAAGTAAAAAAACGTAAATAAAAAAGAAAATATTGTATTTTTTAAACAAAATTATTATTTGTAAACAAAATAATATATAAGTATTTTATGTACCTATTTGAAAAAAAATGTAAATGTATGTATTGCGTATTTTAAAAAAATAAAAATTATATCTTACAGTATATTGTGTTTTTTTATTTGGTTCAACTGACATAAGTTCTGGAGTTATTGACAAATAATAACTAATTTTATGAAAAAAAAATGATTATAATAATGTTAGGTACCCCTATACATATCAAGATATCCATGAAAATAAAATTTTACCAAGCTGATAGATAGAAATATTAAATTTGTGTATTTAAAACTTCTAGGGCCAATTACATTCTACCTGCAACCCCTATCTCCGATAGAACTATGTTTGGTGAAGTCACGTTAAAATGTGCGTATACTACCCTTGTATCGTTAATCTTTTAGTATGAAAATCATTTCATACCATTATGACGATATTTAATTAAAACCATTACCTTTTAGAGTAATATAATCCCCTAATTGCAATGGCATCCAATAAACGAAATACACACACACAATAAATTTGGACGGACAAACACCTTCCCGTTTTGCAAAATTTTAACTGAAATACCATTTACATCAAAGCGTGATTTAAAATTTGGGTACCTACCTACCTCCTACCTACTATAGTGTAAGTTCAGTTTGTTTTTATATTAGGTGAGTTAGCATATATCATAACTCAGTTCACAATTATGGCGTAAAAAGTAATAACAATCTTAGATATATTTGTGTGATTTTGAATAACCAATCGGTATTATTGTATTACATTTAATATAATGTAATGGAAAGCCAACCTATAAAAAAGGGTTCCAACCAATCAGCCAACTCGGCAAGCTTTACATACCGTACATATAATATAGCTTTACACCTTGTAAAAACGAAGAGATTTTAAGCGTGCACGTTCCAAATATAGCTTTGCAACTTGTAAAACACGAAGGCATTTTAGGTGTTCATGGACGAAATCTATTTAACTGGCGCATGCACCATTACAATTTTGTATCATTGATTTATCTGTATGTAACAATATCATGATAAAGTAATGTAAGTGCGTTTGTAAATTATTCCACAAATGATTATGTTAACACCTAACATTGGCATGAGCATCTATTGCGAAATTATTTTAGAAAATGGATCTCTTGTGCGCTTGTTGTCCACGAAAGATTTATACTGTTCTATATAGATCTAACGTTGCCAGATATTATTGCATGAAATTCTTGAAAAAAAAAATTATTAAATTTTCAAAAAGTTAGGGGACGCAGCACGATGGGCTGAAACCAACGCGCTACCAGCGGGAAAAAGCCCGCTGAGCAGTCGGCATTAGTTCGTACCAACTGGGCTGGCGGAGCCCCATTAAATAAAACTTGATTTTCAAAGCGTACTTTGAAATTTGACGTGGGTGGCCGTCGGCACGTGAATCGCCGTGACCAGCATTACGTCGGATGCAAGCACTCCAGCGACATCTTGAATTGCACGATTCCGACTCCCATATTTATGCCACACACTGGCTCCGAAATAATCGATACAAGCTTCCAGTCAGTGGTCTCGACCGCTTGAGCGCAAAAATTATGACAGCCCAGTCACTTGCTCCGAAATAATCGATACAAGCTTCTGGTCTCGTCCGATTGAGCGCAAAAATTATGACAGCCCAGTCCAGTCATAGACTTACTAACCTCCAAACGAAAAAAATTGAATCAAATTGAAAGGAAAAGAAAGAAGTAAGTGAACTAACTACCTGTGAAGGTATTAAAAACAATCACCCCCTAAATATTAATCTGGACAAAACATTAATTGTAGGACTTTTATTTGATCGACCTTTTTAAATGGTAAACAGCGAGGTGAAATCTTCAATGTCGAACCGAATAAATGCAAGGAAACCGGTTTAAATACCCAAGAAAAGATCCTGAGTCGATGACAATGAGGTACTGTCCAGACTTCCTCTATTCTTACAGAGAGTCCGGAATAATAAGCTTATTTCAAATGGTAAATTTTGTTACGAGTAGCCCTACAAGGTAAAAACAAAATGATACTAACTCTGAATGTTAGGGAGCAAACGGTTGCCTCGGTAATGCCCACTAGAATTAGATTAACAGGTAAAATTGAATATTGATAAGAAAGTTATTCGTAAAATGATTTAGTTATTATAGAAGAACAGCAAAAAAATAGATCTATTGCAGTGTCTACCAAGATCAACGGGAGATACAAAAGAACAAAAGATAGGTACGGTATTTACTTCAAAATTAGTGTTTAGAGATATTTCACGAACTGTGATTTAATCACTGATATCAACAAATCACAGGTAGTAACAGTTCCTTAGCAGCAATAATAAGCATGATGTGATCATAGTATAAACAAATCACTTTTTAGTATTCACATCTCATGTAGGCCTATTATTTAAAATGTGATTCCGTGAAGTTGTTAAGTCGTTACTTGATACTTGACTGTGACTTTTGAATCTTGAACTTGAAACCGTGAAATGAAAATGGTTGGTAATATTCGAAAGACTAGTTAGCTCTGGGCATTCTTTAAAGAAATAGACTAAGTGAAAGGATTTCAAAATGATTAACGATTATTTTCTTAAATGATAATATACAATAGGCACAAAATGATTAAGAAACCAAGCGTATTTGCACCAACAAATAGTTTGTTGTAAAGTACACAGCGTTTAGTTCATGATAGTTTTTTGAAAGGAATAATTCTACTTTAATATAGGTAGAAATAACGTTTCTCTTTTGTTTGTTATCAATGTTGTGTAATATTTTTTACAGAACAACGTGATTGGAAAATCACGATATTGCTCACCACTACTTGAAATAATAGCTAAACTGAAGGTAAAAAGGACAAATTTCGGTAATGGCAATAAGTATCAGTTACAAAAATAAATGCGTTGTTGCCAGATTGGGTGCTATTTAAAAATGATTATGACAGATAAAATAAGAACGGTATGTGTTGAAAAGTTCTAATTTCTTACTCTCTGTAACAAGTCTTAATAAAAGTTTTCTTTTAGATGAATAGGGAAGCGAATATTTGACCACCTCGAAAAATTGGTATAGGTATGTGTCTTTTTCGGATGCGCCACCCTGTACATGATTTAAAACTATAATTTACCCCTGATACGCATTTTAACCTTAAAATATTGAATATTTAGAAAAATTAAAAATAGTAGTACCTAGTAATAGAAGTAAGCCATTGTAACGTCCCCGAACTTCCCACCGGGCAGATATGATGTTACACGGCCTTGAATATGTGTAGGTGGTCGATAATATAAATAATATGTCCTCGAGTGCTTAGGTGGGGCCAGGTGTTTTTATGAGCTTAACCATACCCGCTTGAGTGGGGTAGTTTTTCTGACCTGACATTGAATTGTGACTGTTATAAAAAGGTGGGAGGAGGAGTTGGATATTTCAGTATTCACATATCAATCGTTCCCATCTGTTATCATGAATAAGTACGTGTGTGAAAATTGTGGTATGACATTTACACGGAGTTACAATATGGTGCGACACAAGAGAGAAGCGTGTGCATTAAGATTGGCTAATGTGGGTGGAGGGAAGCGGTGTAGACTAGATGGTAGTGCTTCACAACCAAGTATGCAAACTTGTGCTGCATGTAATATTACTTTAGCAGCAAATCAGATGGCAGCCCATCAAAGAACATTACAACATAGGAGTAATACTTGCAGACCATTGGCTCAAGGGGTTCAGATTATTGACTGTGCATTTAGAAACAGAATAATGACCTACCGCATAACTAGTGATAAGGGACATATAGACTTTACAGCATTCTTCGACGAAATAAGAACGAAAGTATTAGATTTAATAAGTGAATTGTTGGCAGTGCACCAATCATTGAAAATAAACGTTGTTGTGGTCGGACGATATATATTACCATCACAAGATATTGTGAGTGAAAAATCGTTTAATACATCAAATGAGGTAGTTGCTGCTGGCAGTGATTTAAATATGGTGTACGGAATATTTACTGAAGCAATGAAAACCCAGTCAACTGAATTTCAAGAGAAAGATTCAGGTATGTTAAGCACATGTGTTAATGTATTATTGAAGAGAGTATTAATTTTGTAATGCTTTAATGTATTGTTGGTGAGAAAGAGAATTAATTTTGTAATATCTTTCTTTATAGGATGGGCATTAGAGAAAATTCTCTACCTAGAATTAAATATCAACAAGTATCAACCGTTTGGGGGGGTCATCGTACATCAAATTGCCGCAACCAATTCAGGTCAAGAGAGCTGTCATCAATCAAGATGAGTGTTGTTTTGCATGGGCTATAGTGTCAGCATTGTTTCCTACTGATAGAATATCATCACAGATATCATCCTATCCGCATTACTCTAGTGTTCTTAATTTAGCAGGTATGGATTTTCCAGTTAAGTTACGTGATATAAATAAATTTGAACAAATAAATAATATTTCAGTGAATGTGTATGGTTTGGAATCCTCATTTGAGGTTAACAAATTAAAATATCAAGTTGTTGGTCCGCTATATTATTCAGGAAGAAAACGTATAAATCACGTTAATTTATTGCTCATAACAGAAGATTGCAATGTAAAAGACAATAATAGATATAATTGTGATTCAAGTTGCTCAAAAAGTCATTATTGTTGGATTAAGGATTTATCGCGTTTAGTGTCTAGTCAAATATCGCGAAATGAAGATAAAGTATTCTTTTGTGATGGTTGTTTAACCTATTTTAGTTCAATGGATAAATTAGTAGCGCATCAACAATATGATTGCAGCCATACATATTCACTGACTCCCTCATCTGATTTCAAAATAGACAAATTTGGGAATAGTGTACCTGAAAACATTTTAAAATTTGAAATTATTGAGAAACAAATGCGAGTCCCTTTTGTAGTGTATGCAGACTTTGAGTCTGTTTTAAAGCCAGTTGTAAATGTGGAACCGAACCCTCAAAATTCTTACACAATGCAAAGCTTTAAGCATGAACCATACTCTTTTTCGTATTTAATTAAATGCTCTTTTGACGATTCAATTTCTAAGTTTGAATTATATCGGGGAGCTGATGCGGCCCAAGTTTTTGTTTCCCGAATTGAAAGCGATTTAAGGTTTCTCTATAATACATATTTAAAGGATATAAAAAAAATGAAAAGCTTAACGGATCAACAGAAGAAAGACTTCGCAAATGCAAATATTTGTGGCATATGTGAAGGTTCTATAACTGATACAGATGTGAAAGTAAGAGACCACTGTCACATAACGGGTGAAAAAAGATTTGGTGCCGCACATTCTATTTGTAATTTAAATTATAAATTACCCAATTTTATTCCAATAATTATTCACAATTTGAGTGGTTACGATAGTCATCTTTTCATAAAAGAATTGTGTAAACATGGGGATAAAATTGATGTAATAGCCCAAAGTAAAGAAAAGTATGTGTCGTTCACAAAGAGCATTTACGTGCATGATTATGTTGAGAAACAAAGTGGTATCACTAAACGTAAATATTTAAAGTTACGATTTATTGATAGCTTTAAATTCTTATCATCATCATTGGAAAATTTGGGCAACGGGTTAGATATTACCGAATTTAGAGAAACAAGAAAACATTTTCCCAATACTAATCAATTTAATATGATGCTCAGAAAAGGTGTTTTTCCCTACAGTTTCGTAGATTCCATTGAAAAAATGGATAATACAACACTTCCACTAAAAAGTGAGTTTTACGATAATTTGCGGGAAGAACACATTAGCGACGAGAGTTATGATCGTGCTAAAGAAGTATGGTCTATGTTTGGGTGTAAGAATTTGGGTGAATACTCGGATTTGTATCTCAAATCAGACGTCTTATTATTAACAGATGTTTTTGAGCAGTTTCGAGATATGTGTTTGAATGTTTATAAGCTCGATCCTGCGCAGTACTATACCCTTCCAAGTTTATCTTTCGATTGTATAACATAATGCTCATGCTGACCTTCCATTCTTAGTGGAAAACATTGTTCCTCCTACGGAAACAGCAAAATTATCAAAATTAATACCAAATCTGAATGACAAAAAGCGCTACATCGTGCATTATAGAACATTGAAACAAGCCATCAGTAACGGCCTAATGGTAATGCAGACGCATCGAATTTTAAAATTTGATCAATCTAAATGGTTAAAAAAATACATAGATTTTAATACTGAGTTGCGAAATAAATCGACAACAAAATTTGGTAAAGATTTATTTAAATTAATGATAAATGCTAATTTAGGCAAAACAATGGAAAATGTGGAAAATCGTAAAGATATAAAGTTAATAACTTCCTGGGATAACACAATAGGTAAAGTTGGAGCTAGAGCTTTAATCGCCCGCCCTAATTTTAAAAGCTGCTCGATATTTTCAGAAGATTTAGTAGCAATTCATATGGGTAAAACGAAAATAATTTACAACAAACCAATTTATATAGGATTTTCCATATTGGACATGTCGAAAACAGTTATTTACGATTTTTTTTATAACTTTATCAAGGCAAAGTTTGGTAATAATGCTTCCTTGCTATACACTGACACCGATTCTCTTATACTAAAAATTTTTACCGATGATTTCTATCGCGTTATGTTGGAGAACCCAGATAAATTTGATACATCAAATTATCCAGAGAAAAATTTATTCAATATTAAAAAAAGTACATCGGTTTTGGGTAGAATGAAAGATGAATTTCCAGGTGATCCGATAACATGTTTTTATGGTACTGGGGCGAAGGCTTACTATGTCAATTCATTAAATAAGGATTTGAAAAAGGCCAAGGGTATTAAAAAATTTGTTGTCGAGAACCATCTTCATCTGGAAGATTACCAAAAAATTGTAGAACGCGGTGGTCTAATATTTCGAAAAATGAAAACCTTTCGAAGTTTAAAACATGATATATACACGGAGGTGGTAAATAAAGTAGCTCTTTCACATAAAGACGATAAACGTTTCATTATTCCATCGTCAACGAAAACTCTACCTTGGGGTCATCCAGATATTGAGTTCTACCAACGCGGACCTGAAGAAAATTTAAAAATTTTGCTACAAGTCATCGAGTCTTTTAATTCCAATACAGATAATTAAAAAAAAATAAAAAATAATCGTGAAATCCATACCAAAATAACATTTAATTATAGGTTAAATTTAGTATTAAAATAAAATGTTTTATTAACACCCATACGAAACAAACATTTAGTCATAGTTTTAATTTATGTATATTTTGTTTTTAGTTGTGATGATTTATGTATATTTTTAAAAATAAGGATAAATAAAACATTGTTCATTGTATGAAATTTATATTATATTTGTGTTTTATTTCAAATATTAACAAATCGTTCTTGATACATTCTATTTCTATAGGCCCATGCCAAAACGCTTGCCAGAATGGTTTCCAGTTCTTTTATTCTTCTTTGGAACCGATATCTATCGGCCATTAGCTGTTTTAAGTTACTTTGTCGCGCTTGTCTGTATGCAAAACTCCAAACACATGTTTGTTGTATTGTATTTTTCTTTTCATTAAATCTTACTTTCTTCATGGTTACTATACAAATAAAATTGTTTTACATGTTTAGTTATATTTATTTACATTATAGATATAACTTATTAAATGCTTAATTTAACAAAATTGATATATCTGTAATGATATTTATACAATATCAGACTTATCTATCTAAGAGTTAAAATTGATTGGAAATCCTAACCATTTTACAAATAATTGGTCAATGTGATTTTTCTTGCGTTTTTTGAGAATTTTTTACACTAAATATATATCTGGACTATTAGTTCTTTGTAGATCGGGTTCATAAAAACATCCTTTAATCGCCTGACCTTCTAATGATTTCAATAGGTATGTAGGTGGATTAGTTACATTAACTTTTGATATTTTAAATAGCTCTGTTGACCATGAAGGTGTATATCCCTTTTCAAATATACTCTTATACTTGCTGATGCGAACAATATCACCTAAACGATACTTTATTTTCTTCGGAACAATTTTCAAATGGTTGTATGCATTAATTTTTGTAGCTTCTTTCACATCTTTCGGTTTCATTCCAATGGTACGGTGTTTAGTGTTATTATAGGCTTTCGTTATAGATGTTAATATTTGCAACCATCTATACGAACCCCTAGCCGAGAATTGCTTATATAGACTATTTTTTAAAGTTCTTATAACACGTTCAACAACTGCCGCTTTCTTCGTACTATACGTGGAATAATGGCTTATGTTGTATTTTCTTATAAGAGCTTGAAAGTTGCTATTATAAAATTCTTTTCCTTGGTCACTTTGCAAGTTGGTTGGTGTGTATGAGGCCTCTTCAATGATGCTTTTCATCGCATTCGTTACTTCAACGCCGCTCTTATTTTTAACTGCTCTTGTATAAACGTACTTGGAATAACAGTTTATACATACGACAATGTAACGATAGCCATCGTTTTCATCAGCATATTGTTTCATTTCCGCCAAATCGATTTGCCACAAATCTTTATAACCTTTTATTATAGTATGTCTTCTAGTGAAATTTTTTCTTGCACTTCTATGTAGTTCATTAACTATTTTAAGTTTTTCGGGGCTAAGATCCATAGTATACATGACGTCTTATTCAACACTGATGAGAGTAATGAATTGTAATTCTTAATATATTATACCCTCCTCTCGAAGCTCTTCAATAATTGACATAATTTCATTATCGTGTTCAGTATGTCCGGCTACTTTTGAACTCCACAATAATCGTAAACGATCCACCAACTCACTGGGTTTATTCCAGTAGACATATTGAGATAATTTAGATGATAAAGTCTTCTTTATAGGTAACCGAGTTTTGGATTTCCTATTTTCTCGCATACCAGCACCAAGCTTAGTTCCCTCCATTAGTGGTTTTATAATTTTTGTCTATATTTTAACCATCGGGTTTCCCTTAAACCCATAGTTTTATTATAATTAGTATATGCAGCATTTGTTAATTCCAAAATATCTTTATATTCTTGAAGAATGTATTTGTTCCATTCACTTTCTTCGTTAAGGATTGGAGGATTTTTTAGGAAAATCAGGTCATAAAGTTCATTTGTTCCATTGAATATAGCAATATTTCTGTTGTTTTTATATAATGACACCTGTCCGTTAGGAAAACGAACTTCTACATTACCAATAAATGATTTTTTTTTTATTTACATTATCATAATGGACACCATAAACTGTATCATACTTCGATGGTTGCTTTTGTAACCCCTTCAGATAGATATTAACGTTTTTCAAAGATGGCGTAGAAGGTGAACTAGATAAGTCAGATTTGTTTCATGGGGGTGGTGTTGCAAACAATGACTCATCGTATATTCTATGTTTCGGTGTAGATGACTCCCCTGCTAATTCAAACGGATCCATTAATGTCAATGGATCTGCTGCTGTTAATTCCATACTTGCGCTCGAACTACGACTTTGTGGTTTAGTTTTAGTAATTGTTCTTTGTTTCAATATTGGCTGATTCTGCTGCTGCTTCACTACTACATTGGATATTGATTTTAGCGGTTTAGTAATAAGTTCGTAAAACTGTTCCAAATCAATATTATCTTGTGTTTTATCTGCTTTAATTTGCTTAAATTTTTTTCTCACAGCACTGGTCGTTTCCAACAGCTTACGCTTTAAATCGATTTCTTCATTCATGATGTTTTCAAATTACCGAACAATGGCGAAATGAGCTGCTATGGTTACTTCTATAAATATATATAGCTATCGAAACCCTTCCGATATCTTCCCGAATTTACATTACTATCTTTATCGATAACTAAAAAACCATATTTGCTGTCCCAACATTTAGAGCACATTTCTTGAAATTGCGCAAACGTCTGATCAGGTGAAACATGGTCGGAAAATATGTGTCGCATATTCATCTCATCCTGTTTAAACATAACAATGAAGTTGGCATTATCTCGCACAAGTTGTTTAGGAACACGTGAATATGTTTGGGCTAAGTAAAAAACATCCACATTTTTATGTCGTCCCATACTAAAATATGATCTTATGACATCCTGTTTCTCACACATAACATCATCAAAAATAAACACAGAATTTGGTTTTGCATCTGACGGTTCCACTATATTATTTCCATCACTAAATGTATAGTAACCAAGACCTTTAATTGGTAATAAGATTTTTCTTAAATATTCATATTTTGGTTGATATAGCGACTTTGAGTAAATGTATACATTTTCAAAACGCAGTCCCAATGGATGTGTAAGCAGTGATATCATTACGTTGGTTTTCCCGCAGTTCGAGGGGCCAGCCCGCGAATAGATGACGGAAGCAGTGGACCATGTCTCCTTAATATTTTCTGATCTTGTCCGGATCCAATTTTCCCATCAAGATTATCGACTGGTAATTTTTGTTTGAGCTCCACAATTCTCATTTTATCTATATTTTATAGCTGTTTTACATTGATCGTAGTCATTCAGATGTCACACGTCAAACGAAGTGGACGGTCTGGTTTATCGAGTAAGACTGGCACTGGTATTGTTAATACATTAATTAATAGACTACCGTTTGAGGTACATATTCCCGGTTACCAGTATTGTGGGCCCGGTACAAAAGTAATAAAACGTGTTAAAAGAGGCGATCAAGGAATAAATCCGTTGGATGCTGCTTGCAAAAAACACGATTTAGCTTATTTACATAATAGTGAAGATTTAAGTGCACGCCACAAAGCCGATTACGAGCTCGAGCAAAGCGCTTGGAAAATAGTAAAATCCAAGGAAGCTAGTACAAAAGAAAGAGCTGCAGCTTGGCTAGTAACCAACATCATGAAAACAAAACAACGTTTCGGTATGGGTATGTCGACTGGGCAAAACAAGCGGTCACCTCGTCGTCGTCGAGGTAGGAAGGTTTCGAAAAGAAATGGGGTCAATAGACGGCGTCAACAGAAAAAAGCGTTTGGTTCAGCTATTAGACAATCAATTCGATTACAATTATTAAAAGCTGGAGGAAAAAAGGGTCTTGAAAAGAATGTAATGAAAGCATCAAAAATAGCCATTATCGCTGCCCGAAAATCTTTAAAAACAGCCGGTGGCAGACGTAAAATTCGACTTCCCCGAATTATACCGATCCCTAAAACTGGTGGAATACTACCACTGATACCAATATTTGCAGGACTGTCAGCGTTGGGATCCTTAGCTGGCGGTGCAGCTAGTATTGTGCGTGCTATAAAGACGGTAAAAAATGCGAATGCTGAGAAGACAGGTGCTACCATACATCTGCACTCAAAAAAAGGAAATGGATTGTTTCTTAAACCATACCGTGCAGGTATGGGGTTATTTCTGAATAGTGCAAAATCAAAAAACTATTAACATCCCTACCTCATCACCCACTATCCAATGTTGATTTACAAAAGTATGCTTTAAAGATGAAAATACCACATTTTAGAGGGGTCTATATGAGAGACTCGCTGCCAGTGCGCGGACCCCAACGTAATGAAGCTGCAATTATTAATTTGGATGGTATGGTGGGAGGTGGGACTGATTGGGTAGCATATAGAAAAACAAATCGAATGTGACATATTATGATAGTTTTGGTGATTTACCCCCACCCATTGAATTGGTACATTATCTGCAAAAGGGTTCTGAAGCATCGAAGAAAATTTTCTATACATACGATCGTCAACAAGATTTTGGTACAGTTTGGTGTGGACATTTGTGTTCTTTCAAAAAAATCATGAGAGCTATGACACCACAAATGGATCGTGATAACTACACGAAAATGTTGTTGTCGCTTAAAGCGTATCGTCAAGTCGGCTGTGAATTGAGAAAAATGACTGTAAAACAGCTGGAAAACATGCCTAAGGAAGTAATGATCGCTTTAGCACCAAATGAAATCGCATTAGTTTGGGACAGGTTACCTGATCATATACGGAGTGACATCGACATGCTAAAATATCAGTACTGCAGCGAACATTATAAAAAATGTAATTCCGATGAGGATGAAGGAGATGGACCCATACCAAAAAAACTATTTTGTTGTTATTGTAAAATCAGTGATGTCAAAATAACAGCTGAAGCAGCGAAAGAAGTGAGACGAGACGGAAGCTTACCAAACCTTCTGAACTGTTGCAAACAGCAATAAAACACATACATAAATTGTTTTGTTGCCAGTCATGTCGTACACGTTCACATTATCGGGACACTCCAGTGTCTTGAGTGCAAATTTTTATCCCCCTGTTGAATTGAAATCATCGTGTAAGTATGGTCTTGCACTGTTGGGATTTTACACATATAATTCAATTTTTAATGTCGACGAAAGTAACAATGGGTTTGCATACAAAAAGAAAGACGAACCAAAGACAACGCATCATTTAAGGATTCCACCTGGAGCTTACGAAATTGATGAAATCGGTAAAGCAATATACACAAGTTTAAAGGAATCCTGCAGTAAAGAAGAATGTGATGGATTATTTTCATTAGTGGCCAATAATAATACATTAAAATGTGAGCTCAAGTCGACATACGATATTGATTTTCGATTTTCGAACAGTATTGGTGGACTATTGGGTTTTGGACGGGTAATGCTAAAAAGTGGAAAACGACACGAATCAACCAATAATGTAGACATAATGAAAGTGCGCATTATAAGAGTGGATTGTAATATAATTTCTGGAGCATATCTAAACTCTAGAGAAAGTCACACATTATTTGAATTTGATATTGATGTTGAACCTGGTTACAAAATTTCAAAAGAACCACAAAATAATATTTATATGCCGATAATGCCGGAGGGGCGGCAGTCAATAGATAACATTACTCTACGCATCTTGGACGATCGCGGTGATTTAATAGACTTTGGAGGTGAAAAAATTATTGTGAAATTAGAACTGAAAAAAATTATATAATTATGGGTTTCTGCTTCAATCGTCAATTGAATATGCTGTCAACTGCTCGAGGTATAACAACAACAAAACATAAAAGTAAACATATTGCACATCCGAGAATCATTCACAATTCAGACACTAGATTGGAAAGACGTTCGAGTCGTAAACAGCTCTCAGCAAAAGATTGCAAATTTCTACAATCGATTGGTTTAGAAGTACGACGGCGAAAAAAATAGTGAAAAATGACCACCACCAGTGACAAAATTGAAGTTATTACCGAACCAATATTCGATAATTCCATTATCAGTTTACAAGAACACACATACAAACCATATGGATCTCCAGCATTTAACAATTCTGATGAAATTCGTATTCCAGTACACTTTCAAGATATAATTTTGGATATATCCGATAGCTACATCTATATTGAGGGAACTTTTAAACCCAGTGATGCTAACAAAAAATGTTACCTATCAAATAATGCACTCGCTTTCCTTTTCGATGAAATCCGCTATGAAATGGGAGGTGAGCAAGTAGCTGTTGTTCGAAAACCCGGAATTACGTCAACATTAAAAACAATGGCATCTTTGGGTGCGTCCCAAAAAAGAACCCTTATGGGATGTGGATGGGGACTGAATGAGACGAACCAAGACATTTTCGATGCTACTAGTAACGTATTTTCCGGAAAGCTACCTCTAAAATATCAAAAACCTCGGTATTTGATCCTGGGATTCCAGGCAAACAGTCATTCGGACAATAGAGTAAAGGATGCCACACAATTTACTACGGCCGATATCAGTGACATCACCCTGTACCTGAACGCCACTAAATTTCCCTATGAGCGATGGAATTTGGATTTTACGAAGAAACTGTATGCACCAGCCTACTACAATTACGAAAATTTTCAGGTTAGTTACTACCAACGCGAACTAAACGATCCAATGTTGAGTTTCGGCGACTACCTGAATAATCCTGTATTCGTAATTGATTGTAGCCATCAGCCAGAAGCGATTAAATCATCTACTGTGGACGTGAAGTTGGAGTTTGAAACACGCAAGAACAAATTTCCCAAAGACATTAAAGTGTATGCACTAATAATTCACGATTCATTTTTTACTTATAATGTATTAACGGGTTCAGTAAGCAATAAATTGTATTAGTGCTAAATCAGTATTTGTAGAAATAAAATCATAAAACAAAACGATATGACTTTTATTTTGACCTCTTAGAAACCAAATACAGAATAAGGTAGTCAGGGCCACGTCGTCTATAGAACCGAGGAGGGTTGTTAAGCACTCAAGGTCACACATCATCGACCACCTGCACATATTCAAGGTCATGTAACATCATAAAGCCACGTTTTGTTATATGTGAAATATGGGGACAATTAAAATAAAACACTGATACAAGATAAATTGTTTTTTTATTTTATACTTGTATTATACAACCAAAAATTAAATTTACGCAATTCATCCCTGTGTTTATTCGTCGTGTGTGGCCTTTGAGTGAAGTATATCTAAGATGATGCGATTGTACCACCAGAATACAATGGAATATCTGATAACTTCGGTTGGTTCTCAAGGTCGACAAGTCGCCTATCAAACTTGGTCAAGCGATTATTATAGCATTCTTCAAACTCATTTTGTAGTTTATTTATATGCGGCACAAATTCATTATTGATTATTCGATCAAGAGTGGCTAATAAACGTTTATTATAGCTTTCTTCAAATTCGACTTTTAGTTTATTAAAATGTGTCGACATTTCATCATTGATTGTTTTATATATCTGCTTTCGTACGTCGGAAATTTCTTCAAGCACATATAGGCGAGTGGCGGCATCATCATTTTTGGTGGGTTTTGCTACATTACACAAACATTTCCCTTCGATGTCATATTGGCCGTCAGATGTGAGTTTAAAACCAAGTCCAGGTAAACCCCGTAATAATTGCACTGATGTATTTACCCTCTGACGACCAAATTTATCAATTGTGTTGTTGCTGTTAACACGACCCATGTTTATTTCCAACTAATCAGTTTTTTAATCATCATCTACTTATATTAAATTAATTTTACATACGCATATATATGTGGGGAAATAAAACAATATGTAGAGCTAAACATAATTTATTACAAATTAAAAAAATTTTTTGTTGTTGTAATACATTGTATAATTTATTTACAATTTCATATTTTTAAACACAAGAGTACGCTCATCTATGTCATTATTGGAAGTGCATGATATGGCAGCATTGTCACCATTTGCATTGTCTTTTTCTCCAATGTTGTCATCCATTTTGTCAACATCATCATCATCATCATCATCATTACTACAATTGCCTGAATCACTTCTATCGTCGTTGTCGTGTTGGGGTGGAATCAAGCCATAATATACCAATAAATTAATGTTTATATGTGGCATTTCGACTAAGAAATTTCCCAGTCCTTGTTCGACCATTTCAACAAAAAAATCATTCTCGTGCATGGATCCATATAGAAACCGCTCACAACTGTGTGCCTTAGATAGAAAATTCATTGCATCAATAATGTATTTTGGCTGCGAACCCATATGGAATTCATCACTTTTTGCAAAATTTAAAATATCTTGATCCATTTGTCGCAGATTTATTATTAAATTATGTACATATGCATCTTGATTTTCTCTAGAAATAGCCTCCTCGTCACACATCTTAAATAATAGAGAATATTTTTATTGCTTATGTATATGATTCCTTTCACGTGCTATAAAAAACTATTCTATTACATATCCAACTAATACTTAAATAGTATGATAAACAATATAAAGATTTAAATTTTAGTTTGAAAAGAAAAGAAATGTTTATTCCAAACAACCAAAATTTATTAAAGATCGTGTATTGCCCCCTGCTGATGCATTTGTACTCTGCCCCATATATGTCAAAGTATATTTCTCGCCTGACATATTCATATCATCGATAAAAATCTGAGTAAACGCATCACATACACGTTTTGGTAGGAAAGTTTGAAATGTTGTATCATTCCATTGATCGTATAAGGTAGCAACAATAGTTTTCCCAAAGCGCGTTGTTGTCGGAGTAAGTTTTTTAATAATATAACCCATTCCCACACCCAAGGTTGAAAGCTTCCTGCGCTCAGGAAATTCGAAATCTTTATTTATCATACTATTAATTTCACCCAAGATCTGCTGTGAAATACTCATTGTTGTTGTTATTGTTGAAATATGTAATAAAACAATTATTTACTTCTATAAACACTTTCGGAACACAACACAGCACAAACAAAATATTTCTATATACTGATTACTGTTGAAGGAAGCAGATAATGATTGGTTCAATGCTAGTGTGACTTTGAAGGTAACAACAAAATTTGGACACTTTTATGCAAATATTCAAGGACAATAAGTATCAATTAAATGTGGAAAGGGGAGTAAAAATAACGTAGCACACGTGAGCTAGTAAAGATTATTGAAAAAAATACAACTGCACTAGTTCAATGTCAAAGGGTTGTGGCGGGAAAGGGGCACGGGAGTACAAAAATACACATCTGTAAGATAAAAATTAACACCTGCGTCCACGTACTCGGCGAACAAGGTCAAATAACGTAGCACACGTGCGCTTGAACACCTGCACTGTTTCAAGGTTGCGGGGGTGCGGGGGAAGGGGACAGGGGAGAGTTCTACCAGGGTTTCAACTCTACTACAGCGCAAAGTAGATGAATTATCCAAACAAAATGCTGTTTTAAGTCGTCAAAAAGAAATTAAATTACTAATTAAAAGTGACTGCATTCCAGAATTTTCTCCCGATAACCGCTCACTTACAGCAAACCAATGGCTTGAAAAGATTGAACAACTAAAGCAAGTTAATGAATGGAACGATGTAACTACCATTTATCATATGCAATCACGTTTGGTAGGCATGGCCAAAAGTTGGTACCATAGCTTATCAACCTATAGTTATACCTGGGAAGAGTGGAAAGCGCTAATAAGAAAAACTTTTCCGGAAAATATTGACTATGCCTCAGCACTGAAGCGGATGTTAACTAGACAGAAACAGACGAATGAATCCATGACCACATATTATTTCGAGAAAATGGAGTTACTGCGAATTTGTGAAATTACCGGCAAGAAAAGCGTTTCATGTATAATAGATGGAATAAGTGACACTGTTGTACAAAACTCCGCTAGAGCTGGAAGATATGACACTCCTGAAGCATTGTATGAACAATATCTCTTTGCACTTGAGACTGACAATACAAAGAAACCGACAGGCGAAGAAAAAGTTTCTAGTCGCGTGTCTAGGGTTGATTTAAGACAAACCATACAAAGAAGACATCTTACCAATAATCGTCAGGATACGATGAAGTGTTTTAACTGCAACGAAAAAGGACATATTTTTGCAAAGTGCCCAAAGCCGAAAGTATTTTGTGCAAAGTGCAACCGTGTTGGCCACAATGAAAGTCATTGTACGTCAAAGTTGATGAGAAGGTATGGGCGAGAGAACACTAAAACAGACGGTAAGCCGAACTTTGTTGTAAATACCGTAATAAATTCTACCAATAATGTTAACCAAAATTTCAATGATAATTATTTTATTGACTGTTTGATAAATGATTTAGCTTTTAGAGGTTATGTAGATTCTGGCTGTAGTGCTGTAACGATAAGAGCCTCCGACGCACTTAAGCTTGGCTTAGAACAACAACCAACGCAAATTCGTTTGTGTGGTTTTGGTGGCGGTTTTGTCAACGTGAATTCAAAAGTTGAATTAGATTTGATGGTTGACCTAGCTCGTGCACCAGTTACGGCTCTTATTGTACCAGACGAGTGCCAAAAAGTTTCTTTAATAATTGGACAACCATTTCTAAATCACGAAAATGTTATTGTTGTTGTTCGTGACGCACAAGTTCTCTTGTTTAATAAAAATAGTTTTGATTTGCCTCAAATTGAATGCTTACCTTCAAAGAAAATTACTCTTTGCGTTAGTGAGACAGTAGTTATTCCTCCTCACCACATTGGTCACGTGTTAGTATGCAGTGACGAGGAATCTCAGAACGTCTATGTAGATTTGCAATACCGATTTATCCCGCAAAAATCCCATGTGATACCTAGATGCGTTACAAAGTGCACTGCAGGCGTATTACCGATAATGAATATTTCTGATCATGATATTGAGTTTCGTAAGAGTACTGTAATTGCTAGGGGTTATACATGTGTGCAGCAAAGTGACTGTTCTGCCCAAAATTGTTTTTCTGTCCAACAAAATGATTTACAGCCTTTTACGATAAATGATTTGCATGAGTATATTAATTTCAATATTTCTGAGAAGCACAAATTACAACTACTTAACTTGATAAATAAATATCGCAACTGTTTTGCAACAAAAACCAGCGAGTTGGGTACTTTCCGAATGTCAGAAATATCAATTAAGTTAACAGATGATCAACCGATAACTTATAGACCATATCGACTGTCCTATTCTCAACGAAGCAAAGTGCAAAATATTGTTGAAGATTTGTTAGAAAACAATATAATTCGGGAATCACAGTCTCCATACGCAAGTCCTATACTTTTGGTAAAGAAGAAAAATGGGTAAGAGCGCATGTGCGTGGACTATAGGGCGATAAACCAGAAAGTCGTTAAAGACAAGTATCCTTTACCAAGGATTGACGACCTTCTAGACCGATTGAAAGGGTGCCAGTATTATACGAGTTTAGATCTTGCTTCTGGATACCATCAGATACCAGTTTCCAAAGAGTCTGTAGGAAAAACTGCTTTCGTAACGCCTGACGGGCATTACGAATATTTACGAATGCCCTTTGGACTCGTCAACGCACCAGTTGTATTCCAGAGAACTATGAATACTATTTTAGGTTCAATGAGGTTTACATCAGTTATGGCATACTTGGACGATATTTTAATACCATCAACAGACATCGAAAGTGGATTTGAACGCTTGGAAAAAGTTTTGGAACTTTTTAGGGATGCCAATATGACCCTAAGACTAGATAAATGTAGATTTTTACAAACTAAAATCGAATATCTGGGTCACGAGATAGACAAGGACGGAATTCGTCCAGGTGCTCATAAAATCAACGCAGTCTCCAATTTTTCAGAACCGAAAAATGTTCACGAAGTAAGGCGTTTCCTAGGACTAGCCAGTTATTTTAGAAAGTTCATTAAAGATTTTGCACTGATTGCACGACCACTAAATAGTTTAACAAAAAAGAATGTGAATTTTAAATGGGAAACTAAAGAGAGAGGTGCTTTTAAGCAACTCGTGGATAAACTGATAACTCGTCCAGTGTTGGCAATTTACGATCACCTCGTCGAAACAGAAGTTCACACTGATGCAAGCAAATGGGGTGTTGGTGGAATTCTATTACAGAAGCAAATAGATGGTTCTTTGAAACCCCTGCAGTATTTTAGTCGAGCAACCACTGCACAAGAGCAACAATATCACTCATATGAGTTTGAAACGCTTGCTGTAGTAAACTCTCTTCAAAAATTCAAAGTTTACTTAATAGGAAAACATTTTACTGTTTTAACTGACTGTAACGCACTTCGTACCACTTTGACAAAAAGAGACTTGATCCCACGAATCGCCAGATGGTGGCTAGCAACTCAAGAATACGATTTTTATATTCAGTATAGACCAGGAAGTAAAATGAGCCATGTAGATGCCCTTAGTCGCAACCCTGTTGAAGGTAGTGAGGGATATGATGATATCCAGATACTACAAGTTAATGTCAACGAAGATGATTGGGTTTTAGCTGCGCAGTTGAGTGATGAAAAGTGTCGTCACCTACATTCAGTGTGAAGCAAACAACCGCAAAGTGCGGAAGACAGAGAAGTATACAAATATTTTGCCCTCAAGGATAATAGAGTCTATCGTAAAACAGACAATGGTTTAAAATGGGTAGTACCGAGAAATGATAGAAGACGACTTTTGATGTATTATCATGACAGTGCTGGGCACTTAGCTGTTGATAAAACTCTTGAAGCCCTTGGTAGCCGCTATTGGTTCTCATCAATGCGCAAGTATGTTAAAAATTATATTTTAGCCTGTCTAGGATGTTTGTATAACAAAAGACCTTCTGGAAAAATTCCTGGCAGCTTATTCAGCATTGAAAAGAAAAACATACCGATGGATACTCTGCACATAGATCATCTTGGGCCATTTGTTAAAAGCATTAAGAAAAACTGTTACGTTATTGTTGTTATCGACGCATTTACGAAGTTTGCAATGATTTTTAAATGAAGTGATCGCTATGTTTGGAGTTCCTAGAAGAATAATTTGCGATCGCGGTTCTGCATTTACAAGCAACAATTTTACGAAATATTGTGAAGAATTTGGCATTAAACGAGTGCTGTGTGCCACGGCGACTCCACGAGCCAATGGACAGGTTGAACGGATGAATAGGGTTGTTTTGTCAGCCATTAACGCTTCAACCGAGGACGAAGAACGCTGGGATGACTGCATTAGTAGTGTCCAGTGGGGAATCAATACGACTGTCAGCTCTGTTACCGGGAAAAGTCCCTATGAGGTTCTTCTGGGCTATAAGCCCAGGGGGATAAACGATGCCTTCCTAGTTCACGAGGTATGCGAAGAGATACCCCAGGATTTGGAAGAGATGCGAGTAAAAGTTGCTCAAAGAATTGAAGAGAAGCAAAAAGTGCAAAAGTTGCATTATGATACTAAGCATGCTGAACTCAAAAAGAGTGAGGTTGGGCAGCAAGTTCTTGTTTATAGGACAAAGTGTTCTAATGATGGCAAGAGTAGGAAACTTGAGCCAAAGTATCATGGGCCGTTTGTGATCACAAAAGTTTTGAATAACGATCGTTATGTAGTTGAGGACATGCCTGGTGCGAAAAGATCGCGAAAAGCTTATACGGGTATTTGTCCATCTGAGAAGTTGAAGCCGTTTAAGACAGCGGTTAGTTCGGATACGTCAGATAAGTCTGATGATGATTGAGATATTTGGTTCTGATACGTCAGAAAGTCTGATGATGATTGAGATATTAAGTTCTCATACGTCAGAACGTCTGATGATGATTGAGATACTTTCCACGAGTCAAAGTGGCTCTTGTTTATTACTACCTTTTACTAATGTATGATATTTTGTCTGTTACAGATCGCAAGTAAGGTCTTGAGCTTCCCGAGGACGTGAAGGGTCAGGTTTGGCCGACTGTAACCAACCCTGTTTTTAAGAACATCCTGTATGTTATTTTCGGCATCAGACCTATGAAGTCATTATTGCATAATAAGCATTTTATTAAAGTAGTGTAGGAGACTGTTTTTGTTATTTTAGCGATAAGGTATTTTTGTTAAGTGAAAGACGATATGGCGATCTGATGAGGTGGTAAAAGGAAGGATTATAAGATTGGATGTTGTCGAGAGCCGTCGTGGACTATACGTTTATTTTGAAGCAGGCTTTTTATTTTCAGTAATTAGTTAAATAAATTATTAGGAAAGATTCGTTTACATGTTACCAAAAAAAGGATTATTTTTATAGCACGATTTATTTAACAAGGTTATAATATAATCTTTCAACATGCAAAATCAGAAAGAAGCTTTTTATATTTCTGCAAAGTCAACAGCTTTGGTTCCCGCTGTCCGTTATCGAAATGCTTCGTCGGCACGAGATTAGATGGAATGGCGAAAACTATATGTAAAAAAAATCGAGTACGGCAGTTGAATTCTGGTTGCTTTGAGAGACCAATCTCCGCGAGATCGTTCGCTGGGAAAAAGTCCAGTACAGTCTTCACGAACACTCGTATTTTTGAATACAGAGTTTAAACTTTGAAGAAACCCGTACAACGAGGGATCTAACACTCTGTGTTTTTTAACGCGGAGTATAAACTTACTAATTCCAGAGACTCGCCGTTGGAAAAGCAGACTGGTGCGCAACCCCAGTTCGCGTCCACCCGCGATTTCAGTGCGGGCCTGATAGATTTTTCTTTGCAGGGTATCACCTATATACCGGCGGATTAATCTAAAAGGCGCTGTACAGGCTTGATAATATTTCCCACTGGGGCGTCCTTCCATTGCGTCGACAACCCCTAGGGCAATAATGTTGAGTCGCCCGCCTTGGCAGATATCGCTAACATTTATCAAGTGAAAAAGCCAAAAAAGAAGACATCTTTGAAGCAATGAAGAAGTAAATAAATTCGGTCGGAGTAGGACTAGTTTGTCTCTTAAGCGTTCGTTAAAATAGCGTCCTTTTTGTAAGGTGGAAGCTAAGGTAGAGAGACAAACGGAATAGTCATTTCTGTTCGGTCATTAAGGCATCGTTGTCCCTGCACTGAGGGCGGCGTCGGCCAGCGTGGCGTTAAAATTCGAAAAAAACTTCTTAAATTTGCGACACGCATAAGTTTCTCAAAAAACCGCAGGTTGAGAGAAATATTACGTTAATCAATAAGTATTTCGTTATAGATATTTGCGTCCGAAATAACTTAATTAAAAAACATTCGTTTTTACCGATTTATTCCTTTATAGACGCCTTGCGCCAGGAATAATAAGTAATGGTTATTAGTCCGTCGCGAAGTAAGGGTTCTTAAAAAATCTTAAGTTGATATATTTAAGGCAAAGCTAGGATTCGCGTGTAGGGTCTTAGAAGACAGTTAGGTTGGTTAATTCCCTCTTAGTAGAGGACCCTTGCTAGCTCAGGTTAATTTTTTTATTGTAAAGAAAATAAAATAAATTAATAGAAAATCGCCCCGGTCGTATACTCGACATACGTAAGACTAACCCAAAAATAACCCTCAAGACAAAAGACTAAAAAATTAAATAAACAAAATGCCCTCCGTATTCAATATAACAAACTTGCCTTGTTATATTCAATTGGATGTGCCCGTGCCAATAAACTCAAAAGTATAGTTCGAACAATAGTTAGGCTTCGTCCTACGTTCCAACCACTATACTTATAACAGTAAAATCAATCCTTTCAAATTCTAAGACAAAATTCTTGCCCTCATCTTCATCTTAATTGGTGGACTGCTGACGACTTCCTGTTAGCGGGGAAAGGTGGTGGGCCCACTAAGACCGACAGACCCCCTGTCGGCTGGCATCCCTGACTATTAACGAAAAGCGTAAACGAAATTCGAAAAAAAATGGCGAATAATAATCGTGATATAAGTTCGACATCTAGCGCTGACTTTAATGAACTTTATCGGACTGTCGACCTCACTGGTAGTGTCGACCAATACCTTAATGTTCAGTACAACGACCCAAATGTTAGGTCCGCTGCTCGCCAACGTATGTTGTTTGCTTTAAAAACAACTCTGGGTGGGGAATCACCGCCTTCGGGCCTAGAATTCCAAGGGGACAAAAGTAGCGAAAAAAGCAGCGACCTGGCGATAAATAAGCAAGGGGAAATATGGGTATACGAGGGACCCACGATAACGATTGATGAACAACGCGCCGCAGGCGAGACAACCGCGCTTCCAACGATAACAAAAGCGGAAAGATATCGTTATTTCGGCGACAACTAGTTAAAAAAGTGGTATTTTAAAAAAATACAGTCGCCACTTTAAAAACTAACTATCCTATGCAAAGCCCGATAGTAAAACAACTGTACTAAATTTTACCTAGACAAAATACTTATTTGGGTGTTTTCTTTTAATATGTGCAATTAAACCACCTCTTTTTACAAAAACTATTCCACAGTCGATGCACTTTTTATTATCCGTTATAAACCAGAGACCGACTACAAACTACAACTGGAAATCAGTTTCAAAAACCATTTGCCGCTTTGTCTTTTTCGAATTAGGGCTTGCCCGATGCCATGTGGTTTTGGCTGCAGGTAGACTAGTATTTAAATATGCCTAGCCAGGGCTAGAGCAAGAGCGGATTCAGAACTTCAGTTTGGGGAGGGTCAAACTTCGTTTCTTGGGAGGGAGGGGGGGTCATACAAGGAAAAGTTACGAAAAGTAATACCATGTCGCGTTAGTCAACCCGGTATATATGGTATTTTTCGTCTTAAATTCTTTGTTTGGGTGGGTTTGTTCGGTTTGACCCCCATGACCCCCCCCCTTTGAAACCGCGCTTGGGCTAGAGTGTATTGCAAAAGAAAACATTTAAACTATAAAGTAAATCTGTAAAATGTACTTGCCATAAGACTTCAATTATCGACTACAGGGGTTCCCAACCTGTGCGCCGCGAGCTGATGGGAGATTTACTGGTGGAGGCGCGGTCCCATATGAAAGTAAAGCCGCAAACACACTATTATCACGTCACGTGAATTCACGTGTTGTCATATCGTCAAAAAAGCACATGCTGTCACGACTTCGAAACAGACTACGTACACTGCAGACCATTTTTATTACATATTTTGTGTTAGTCAAGATCGCAAGTGAATCTTGTAGCCTTCTAGCGTTAAACTCTGACACAATGTTATCACGCGTGCCAATATTTCGGGTATGCCGTGACATTGCGTGAAATCATGTGATATCACGTGACGTGATAATAGTGTGTTTGCGGCTTAACGATCTTATTTTTTTTTAGTACGTCTATGGGTCACTCTATTAACTAGTGTTGGAAAAAACCTATGATTTTAATAATCGAGTATAGTTGTTGCAGAATTATACAGTTGATTCTTACTGCCATAAATAAACTACCTGATTAAACCCTATTGTATACGCCTCAACCTCTTCAAAGCTCAATAAATGGGATCAGGGCCGGCTTGAAAATGTATACCACACCACATGATTTATTTTTATAATTTAAAATAAATAGATAGGTATTTTTAGTTTTAGGTACCTATAATAAATGTAAAATAATGATAATTGAAAATAATATAATTTAAAAGTATAACTATTAGGATAACAAGTACAATAAAAATTAATTAAATTCTAAGAAACTGTTGATAATTTATTCAAAATTTAACTCTGTACCACTATCACTATCTTCATCTAAGCCTAAACTTATAATTAAGGGTTGAACATTTGTAATCATATAATTGTAAGAATTTGCCACCTTAAGTACATGCTGTACACAGTTTTTCCAGCTGTCTGCAGAAATTTTTCTTACTTCGTTTTAAATTAATTCTACTACAGATGCATTTAATGTAGGAGAAATATTATTTCTCCTAATATTTGATTTTAATTGGTGCCGTATTAGCTCAATGGGATTGAATATACAATAGTACGGAGGAAGACGCAACACTGTATGTCCATTTTCTGCTGCAAGTTTGTCACACTCGTATTCCTTATTTATTTTAAAAGCTTTTAATACTTCTAGCAGTTCTCGTTTTTTGTAAGTTTCTTCAAAATATAAATCATTTTCAATCATAAAATTTTGAATTTCTGCTTTTGTATTATTAGAATTGGGAATGATTTTGCTTGCCGACTATGATAACTAGCATTGTCCATTACAATGACGCTATTTTCAGGTAGATTTTTAAGGAGTTTATGTTTAAACCAATCTTCAAAAAGTTGTGCGTCGGTATCACACTTGAAGATGCCCCCCTATCAGCAAAATTCCAAGGACGCCACATTCTACCACTAATAAGGCCTAACTAAAAATTACTCGCCGGAAAACCACTAAAGATTAAAATTATTAAAAATGACTTTGTATTTATACATATATGCATCAGACATAGATATAAATTGAATTTGTATACCTGGTACGGCCCTGCTCGAAAAGGTTGTAAAATTTGGGATTTCCTTATTTATTTTATGGTCGAATGGATAATGAGGTTTTAGTGCAGTCAAAAGATCAACGATATATTTCTGCAAAATCTATACTTGATACTCGAGCGATTTTAATAATCGAGTGAATCGATCATTTGAAATTTTTATGACTAAGAAGAATGTGCTGATAAAACACCGGGGGTTGTTTTTGTAAGTTTTAGAAGTTTAGTCTAAACTTGCATCCTTTAAGAATTTACAATCGCCGCTGGCTAGCCAATCGAAACAAAACCCATGTCGCGATGTATCCACAAAGGGATTTGGCATACCTTTTTGTATGCACCTTCTCCTTTATGTGCCTTTAACAAAGACGTATGTCGCGTCAGCCTTCTGAGCGTCAAACTCGAACGTGGCCAATCGGCTCATTTCGGGTGGTGCGCGGCGTCGAGTGATCAGTTCATATACAGGATGTCGCATTAAAAACATGTTTAAACAGGGTCGTAATTAATTAATTAAAAAAAATAAAGTATACTGGAATAATTTTTAACATTTTAATTGTTATTTTAAATAGTGTTGTTCTACATAAAATCCAAGTAAAGATATACTCATAAATATCTATATGCATTATCATATACGCACAGTCCATGTTTGTATCTCGATGTTGAGAGACTACTCTGCGAAGCTCAAGCGAGGGTGTGCGCTGCTATGGTGCCAGGCTAAGGCCGAGGGGCGGTGCGCCGTCGTGGATACATACTAGGTTTTAGAGATAGCTCAGTTCGTTGGTTTGCAAGTTTTCTGAAGGGGCGCACACAGAGTGTTAAGATCAATGGTTTCGTATCAGAATCATTTCAGGTTTACTCTGGGTTTCCGCAGGGATCTCATTGCTCACCGCTTCTGTTCAACATTATCATTAACGATGTGTCTGATTATATTTTTCATACCAGGAGAAGTTTCTATGCTGATGACTTGAAGTTGTATAAGACAATAAATTGCATTCAGGATAGTATTGACTTGTAGGGAGATATTGATGAACTGTGGAAGTGGTCTCAGGTAAACCATATTAACATTAACATCGAAACATGTTGCTACATTAGTTTTTATAAAAGGCTCGTAAGAATTCCAACTGTGTACCATATTGATAATATTCAACTTGAATACAAAAACATAGTAAAAGATTTAGGTGTTTATTTTGATGAGCGTGTAACTTTCAATGCCCATATAGTGAGAATTTCTCAGAATGGTATAAAACTAGGGTTTCGTTTATAGAAATTGTTAAGATTTGTCACTAGAGGCGCTAAAAACTATTTATATAAGTTTAGTTCGCTCGAATCTTGAATACGCAAGTGTTGTATGGTCTCCCTCTATCGCACATATGTTAATATTATGGAACGCGTCCAAAACAAGTTCTTGAGAGCGGCAGCTTTTAAGATGGTGATTGATTTTCGCGACTACCACATAGAGAACATTCTCCAACGCACCGAATTAATTACGCTGGAACAGAGGAGAGTATACTTGGATGTATGTTTTGTGTATAAGGTAGTAGGGGTTTGTGTGACTGTGGAGGTTTGCTATCGAGAATTCGACTGAATGTTCCTAGTCGAGTTTTAAGAGAGCATAACATGTTTCATCGGGATTATCCTAGAACTGCATATGGATCAAATATGACTTTGAATAGAACTCTTCGTACTCTTATTAATGATATGAGCAGAACTGTAGACATTTTCAATATATCGCTGGGGGCATTTAAACATAATAGTATGATATATGTCAAGACTCTGTAAATCTGTTTTTTCTTTTGTTGTTTATGTTACGATCGAAAATTAACTCTGTTTCAATTGTTATGTATTCTAATGTTCAAATGTTACTAACTAGTTCTAAATCTTTTTACTTTGTTAGATAGATAAGTGATTAATTGTAAAATTATACAATGGGGTATCCCGTAGATTTAAGAAATAAAAATAAATAAATAATAAGACTGCTTTAAAATTCATAAAGTTTAATACTTAATTTTGGACGCCCCTGTGCAATGCGTATCCATCAAACTTGGTTTAAGGGCCAGGACGTTAAGTGCTCTAATAATTTTTAACAAAAAATAGATACGACACTGACTTTTCAGATGTTGCTAGCTCAATTTGTTATAAATTTAAATGACCAAAATAAATATCTTAATATTTATTTGAGGTCGGCTTGCTTCGTTTCCAAGATAAATGCAATTTTATCAAACTCTTATAAATATCAAGCTTGAAATAAATAAGTAACAAAATCTAGTATGCATTTTATTGCTAATATATGTGCTATTTTAGGTACTTTTCACGAACAAACCCAAATTTAATTAAAATGACTAAAACCTTTTCGGAAATATCTTCTCGCTCATGATACAGCATTGTCTCTAACATTGAAACAAACACATGGTTTTGGTTCATTCAGGACTTTACAAACGTATTTGGAATCCGGCCCCTACGAAAATAAAGGATGCCCTTTCAGAACTAGTAGCGCTTTCTTTTTAAAAAACACGGCCCTTAATAACATTGCACAAAATATATTTTATTATTATTACTTAATCAAAAGATGATTCATTTCTATATTTAATAAAACAGGAACATGAACACAATGAACCATCATTGACATCCCCTATAACCTCGTCTCCATTAATTTTCATTGGCTCCATCTCGGCTTCGTATTTTGGGGGATGTTCTCCTTTTAAATAATGTTGAATTTCCTCCAAGCTTTTTCCTTTTGTTTCGGGTACCACCAAAATTATAAAAACTAACCCTAAGATGGAGAAAAGCGTAAAACCATAAAAGGCCATATGGATGCCATAACTGCTCATCATAACCTGGAGGAATTTTGAGGCTATCGTGGCTACAAAACTAAAATATACATCCGCTAAGCATAGCGCATAGGCTTTGACGCTAATTGGAAACAGTTCCCCAAGAAGACAAATCGGTATGCTCTGCATTCCAAGACTAAAAAATATCACAAATAGTAATAATGTTGCTACAGGAACGTATTCATAGCTTGTAATATCGACAGAAGTCTTATCTTTAATGTAAAAATATGTTCCCTCGATAAATAGAGCTATTATCGAACCTGTCATCGAGATAATAAGCAGAGGCCTTCTCCCCGCTTTATCTACAATACCAGAAGACACCATTGTCATTACTAGCATTACTAGAAAATAGATTATTGAAGCTTCTTTTGGAGACACATCACTACCGGCTTGAGCAAAGATCTCCTGAGCATAGAACGTTATCGCAGTGGTTCCACTGAATTGCTGGAACCCTCGAAGGCCTACGACAATCAGTACAGCCTTTCTGTTGCTACGAACTCTAAACAGATCCAAGAATCTGCCTCTACTTTTTGTAGTGGTCTGTATACTCGTCCTCATTTTCCTGATCTCTTCATCTACGTCTGCGTTAGCTCTGAACTTTCTGAGGCTCTCTTTTGCTTGTTCCGTTTTATTCTTCATGAGAAGATAATAGGGACTTTCCGGCATCCAGATAAATGTTAGGAACGCTATCACGCATAACAGAGAAGATATAAGGGCGGTCAGGCTGAAATATAAAAAAGTGTCTAAATTAGTAGATTAAGTCACTTGCAGTGGCGTGAGCGACAGCAAAACATAAAATTATTTTTGGTGTGAAGCAAATAGTGACCGCTAGTATTTTTCAAATGTATTCGTTTGTTTGTTTCTTAATCGACAGATATTTTTTTAAATAAATAGCCTCCTTGAGCGTTCTGGAAGGATAAACGGGGGTCAGCCATTATGCGGAAAAGGGAATAAGCGCGGTAGGCGAAATTTTTTCAAATGGCCACGCCCCAATTCGTTAAGAATTCACCCAACTGTTAGTTGATTTCGTAAAATTAAATAAGAGAGAACTCATAGTCTGATCCACTAGATTAATAAACAAAAGTTAAATTTCTTATTTCATACATGTTTCGAAGGCATATACCCTCATCTTCAGTGGAAAAAAAATATTTATGTGGGTACATATGTCGAAAACTTATGACATTGTCAAGGTGCACTTTAACAGAAATCGTTTATTAAAAAGATTAAATTATGATTTTAGTTACATTTCAAATAGGCTAATGAAAGTTCGAAAAAGAAATTTAGGGTCTGTGGTCCCATAGGCTGACCCTGTTGTGAGGTACGGGCCTCTAGGCTCCAGCCTATGTAGCATATGCTTAAATCCGGCCCTGATCTCGAGATTTATCTTACCTTTTGTATCAGAATATTTTTTTAAAAATAATTCATTAATAAATTATGGAAAAACTAGAATAAATAAGAAAAACTATGGGGAAAAAGGAAAAACATTAGTTTTTAAATTTCATTTTTGGATAAACTCCGAAAATTATTTTCAACAAAGAAAAATAAGGATGAAAAAAGGATTTAAAAATAATTTAACTTTCGTTAATAAACTGATGGAATAGACTATGAGTTTCTTTACCCCTTCATAATTTCATTCCACTGAAAGATGGACTACTTCAAAAACAAAACAAAAAATGTTTAAAGGTTCTTGGGTTTATTACATCCTACTCCCTCTACCTCTAACCATCCCACGTTTGGATTAAAGTGGGTTGTTTGAATACTCCTTTTTAACTTTTTTTCTTGATACTCGCTATAGCTCTTTAATTTTAAAATATAAATAAATATAGAACATTAATAACTTTAAAAAATGAAGTAAAGATCTATCGTTACTTTTGGTCTAAGAATATTTTTAATTTTTTTTTGGCTGTTTGGGGTACAGTAGAGTAGCCTTTGGCTAGACTGCGCCTCGAATCGACTCCATATTACCTATAGGTATTTATTTATATCTTCTTTTTTTTGTATGTCAATTTTTTTTTGTTCTAATAAAAGGAATTTATTATTATTATTGTCAATCTAAACTGCTGGCCATTTGCTTTGGAGCAAGAAAAAGTTCGCCTAAATTTAAAAGTTAATATTTTCTGAACCAGATATGACATCGATCTCCGGTTTTTAATGGTTGATAGATTTGTCCCTTAGAAAACAATTGCCAAAGTTGGATTGTCTTAAACTGTCAGAAAATTTTATATACAGGGTGTTAAAGAGGAGGATGAGTTTTGCTCCAATTTCAATAACATGCAACTTTCACAATAATATTTTTAAATTTTATCACTGTACGTCAATTCAATCACTGGTTCATAGCAAAGAAAGTAATCTGTCACGTTGCAAAACGTTCCTTTCCCTCAAAAACTCCTGAACGATGTTTGCCCTGTGTGGTCTCGCATTATCGTCAATTAATACAAATTCCTCCCCAAAATTATCAGCAAATGGTATAACAATATTATTTAAAATATCGTGTCTATAAATTTGTGCATTAACGGTGCGCCGTGAAATATACAGTTCCGACTTTCCATTATGCATTACGCCTCCCCACACATTTATCCCTCCACCACCAAAAGCTTCTTGGGGAGCCATATTATATCATGGAGGCTATTACTTTTTTTGACGCCATGTATTTCGGAAAGAAAGCATTTTTGGGCGCACATTTATATGACCTTTTGCTTATACTGACGTTTAGAATACCTTATTATATTATTTCACATTTTTTATATTTCACTCTGTAGATAGTATTGCTTCCTTATACAGGGTGCAACAAATTCGTCCTTCACCATTGGGATTTCAGAAACGGTAAGAGATACGAAGTCAGTCAAATTGGGGCAAAGTTACGTAACTATGGGCCCAATAATATGCCGCAAAAAGAACAAATATAAATAAACAGGCTTACAAATTATTTGAAAAAATTTGAAATTTTGCGTTTCGGTTTTTAATTTTTTCCTGAGTTTGTTCGAAGAGATGTCCGGATTGTATCATCAGCTCTTTAATGCGACGTTTCGTCTTTGGGTCATCAGCATCAACTTAATTTTTTTAAATACGGGCCTGAATTTTCTTGTTTAAATGTGTTCCTTAAATTGACCATCTTCATTAAAATATCCCTAGTATGTTCTTAAAATTTACTTTTGTTCCGAAGAAACTGAAGATTTTTAAATTATTATTGATATTTCTGTCCTTAATTACGTACTATTCCTTTTTTTTATTTCCAACTAATAGTTTTATCAAATTTCATTTCTACTTAGCGTAAGTACCTACAAGTAATCTATTTTATGAATACAAATAAAATTTTACTCTTTAAGCCAGCACGTTTTGAAGACTTTAAAATGGCATTGAGTTTTGCAGTTTTTTGAATTAAACCGAATATTTTCAAACAAGAGCATTGGTAGGACGGTATGCATAAAAGGTGACACAGGTGAAAGAGGACCAGTGGCTGTCACAATCTGACATACACGACGAAATGAAGTTATAATTATTACTGTTCATAAAATTTAATAAATTGTAAAATAAAGCTTGTTTAGTTAAAAGATCTTGCGTTTTTAAGTAAGAACAAGAAAATACGAAACTCCACGACAAGCGTATTAGAGGTATTTTAATAAAAATGCTCAATTTACGGAACAAAACGTCGGAAAAAAAGTGTTGAGTACATAGATTTAGTTCCTCTTTCATAATTTTGACAAAAAATCCAGGTCCGTATTTAAAATCGATTTAGAGAAAAATGCGGCGATAGTATAATTTTTATGTATACCTATTAGTTAGTTAGTTCTTTTAAGTACAAAAACCCTTATCGTAAAAATAAATCTTGTGTCGATTACGTCAGCGAAATCTGCTTCTTTTATTTGCGACTCTCGCTCGGCGGGAGAATATTTTAGGCACCGTCCGTTCTATGGAGTCACTAAAGCGTACTATGTAGTTTAATAATAAATATAATAATAATAATAATCTTTATTGTCTAACAGAGTAAAATCCAATTACAAGACAATATGACCTATAAAAAGAAAAAAAAAATACATAAGCAACAAAAAATCCAAAAGATAGGAAAAAGAAGAAAAAAAAGAGAACAAAATAATGGTTGCATCAAGGTAACAGTTCTTGTTTTATAAGTTTAGTAAATTGGGTATTGGACAAACCGAATACATCAATGTCATTAAGGGTATTATTGAAAATCAACATGGATTGGTATACAGGTGTTTTAATCAGAAAGTTAGAGGAGGGAGTTGGGAGATAAAAGACGGGATGGTGCCTAACTGAACGAAGAGGAACATGGAAAAGAATACAAGACAGCAGCTCCGGGGAATCGATGAGCGAACAGCAAATACGATACAAAAACTGCATAAACATGAGGTATCTGCGGTTAAGGAGCGATGGCATCCGGAATCTAGACAACAGTGCATTCTGGTTAGTACCCCGGGTAGGATATATACCATCTTCTCTATAGGCGATAAACTTGACAAACTTTCTTTGTACGTTCTCTAGTAAAATAATATATTTATGAAAGACCGGATGCCAAATAACACCACCATACTCCAACTTAGCCCCCCATTCGGATCTCCGGGCGGGGGCTGGACTTGGGGCCCCATCAAGCGAAGTTCTTCCAAAAACAACCATTTCCGACAATTTACTGGGATCTAACAACACTCAACGAAGAAATGGTCTGGCACCTGCAGTTGCTAACCAACCCAGAACTAGCAACTTCAAAATTGATTTCTGCAATATTAGAGGGCTTAACACGAACATCAATTCAGTCCACCAGCACTTACAATCTTCCAAGCCTCACGTACTCGCACTGACCGAGACAAAGGTCAGATCGTCAACAAACACCGTCAGCTATTTATACCCTGGATACGATTTTCATTTCCGATTCCGACGCAACTTCGGCGTATGTCTTTTTATTCGAGATGATCTCTGCTGCCAACGAGAACCTACACTGGAACCGAAAGACTTTGATGTAATGTGGTTTAAAATATCAACACCGAAAATCAAAAAGTTTATCTGCTGCCTTTACCGTCCTCCAAGTGATACCCATTACAGAGACCTTTTCTCATCACTAGCCAATACAATCGACTTCTTGCAAACCAACCATCCAAATGCCGAGATTGCTATCTTTGGTGACTTTAACGTCCACAATGTCAACTGGCTTAAATATTCAAATACAGACGATGAGCAAGGCCGCGAGGCCGAATCCTTCGCGATCAGTTCTGGTCTAACTCAACTCGTAGAAGAACCAACGCGGATTCCAGACCGAGCTGGAGATTTTGCTAGTCTTTTGGATCTTTTCTTAACGTCAAATCCCGATCTATATACAGTCACCGTACAGCCTCCGTTAGGATCTTCCGATCACAAACTTATTTCAACTCTAAGCGAACTACCAATTAATTCTGAACAACCTCCTAAACCTCGCAAGATATGGCATTACAGATCGGCCAAGTGGGAAGACCTGAAAGACCATTTTCGGACTTTTCCTTGGATGAGCGTATGCTTCTCTTCTGATGATCCATCCGTCTGTGCTGGGGAGGTCTCCGACGTCATTCTAACGAGCATGGAAGCATTTATCCCCTCCTCCCAAAAACGCCCTTCCAACGGCAAGCCTTGGTTTAGTAAGGAGTGTGAGCGTGCTGTCAAATCAAAAAATCTGGCTTACCGACAGTGGCGTAAAAACCCTACCACTGAGAATCGTACCATCTTTATTACCGCTCGAAACCAATGTAAGCTAACAATAAATCAAAGCAAAGAAGCCCATAACGTGAGGATCAGAAACAAACTTCTTGACTGTCCAAACGGATCAAGGTCCTTTTGGTCAGTCGCTAAGGCCGTCAGCCAAAATTTTACCAAATCAACTATTCCACCTCTAACACGTCCCGATGGTACAATAGCATCCACAGCCGGAGACAAAGCAAACTTACTTGCTGAACTATTTTCTTCGCATTCCACTGTAGATTTCCAGGGAAGAACACCACCCGACATTCCTGCAGTTGAATCCGAAATGACCGAAATCGTATTCCGTCAGCGTCCCGTCAAACGAATCCTGAAAGGACTCGACGTCAAAAAAGCTACTGGTCCAGACGAAATTCCTATTATAGTTCTCAAGACATGCGCCGATGAACTAACATCAGTATTTTGTAGACTTTTCAACTTATCCTACAAAAAAGGAATATTTCCATCTTGCTGGAAGACGGCGCGAGTCCAGCCTATTCCAAAGAAAGGTAAGAGAACCCTGCCTAACAACTATCGACCAGTCGCATTGCTTTCAGTTATATCAAAAGTAATGGAGAAAGCTATTAACCAACATCTTCTAAAGTACCTGGAAGGCTTCAACATCATCAGCGATCATCAATATGGTTTTCGGAAGTCCAGATCAACTGGAGATCTTCTAGCCTATGTCACCCATATTTGGAACAACGCAATCGAACATCATGGGGAGTCTCGGGTTGTTACGCTGGATATTTCTAAAGCTTTTGATCGTGTTTGGCATGAGGGGCTTCTAAGTAAACTGCGATCCTATGGTATGCCCAGTCGATTCTGTGCATGGTTGTCTAGCTTTCTTAAGGACCGCTCTCTGCAAGTGGCGATTGACGGATTTCTCTCAGACACCTTCACCATCAATGCCGGTGTTCCTCAAGGGTCCATATTGTCTCCCACTCTCTTCTTACTCTACATTAACGACCTTCTAGTGAAAACTAAAAATCCGATATTTAGTTTTGCTGACGATAGCACACTTATCTCATCTTTCTCTTTGAATGCGCAAACATCGGCTGCCGACGCACATCTTCGCAGACAGCATGAAGCATCACGCCTCAACAAAGACCTGGAAGAAATTTTGGCTTGGGGTGACAGTAACCAAGTCGAATTTAACGCTAAGAAAACCCAGGCAGCAGTTTTCTCTAAAAAGATTAACATTACAGAACCGGAAATAGTCATGGCCGGACACGCAATCCCACTGGCTTCATCTATTAATTTGCTGGGTGTCAATCTGGGAGGAAATATGTCTTGGCATAACCACGTTGTGGCAATCGCCAAGATAGCTTCTCAGAAGGTTGGCGTACTCTTCCGAACCAGAAAGTTGTACACACCTCAACAACTTTTGACACTATACAAAGCCCAGATTCGACCATCACTAGAATACTGCTCTCATGTCTGGAGCTCTGCACCCAAACATACTCTTCGGCTACTGGATTCCATCGAAAGGAGGGCTATTCGTCTGATCGGAGACCACGAGCTGACGAAGAACCTCGACAGCCTAGAACATCGAAGACAAGTTGGGGATTTGACTCTCTTTTACAGATATTTTAATGGAAGGTGCTCGGCTGACCTTGCCCTCTTAATTCCGCCCAGAGCGACGAAGAGCAGAAATACACGACGAACCACTGCCGCCCATCCATATGTGGTTAAGCTTAGTACTCCTCGAACTTCACTATTTAAGAACTCTTTCATCTGGAGGACTTCATCCTTGTGGAACGACCTTCCCGAGGTCGTTTTTCCCAACGAATATAACCTCCAACGATTCAAAACCAACGTGAATCGCTTTTTGCGCACACGCACCACTCCCAGAGTGCCCTAAAGGATTTTTCCTATAGTGCTTGTGTTTGATCATAAAAAAAAAAAAAAAAAAAAAAAAAAAAAAGACCGCACAAAACTGTAATAAAGGGTTTTCAGGGTTTTGGTGTTTGAGAAATCAGTCGAATTCCGTATGATAAATCCCAGGGCCTTCATCGCACTGCTGTGAATGCTCCTAAAGTGGTGGGAGAAGGAAAGCTTATTGTCGAAAACTACCCCGAGGTCTTTAAACGTTTCGCAGTGCTCAATGGTTGTGTTGTCAAGAGTGTAATCAAAATAAACGTAATCGGCTTTGTTCGTAAAAGACATAGTGAAGCATTTACTTAAATTTAGTTTAATTACTGTATCGACAATATTGGTTGGTTGGAGTATATTGTATAGTTCAGTTCACTAAGTAGAAGTATAAAGTGGATAGATGTATTTATATTAATTCAATGTTTTAAGCGGGAGCAAAGAAATTGTTTTAGGCAGAACTGGTAAAAATTCCTGGAGGGGCGGAGTCCTCCCTCACGAACCGCCACTGAGATCATCAGATCATTAATGCGAGGTTTTATCTTTGTTCAACATTAGAAACAAAATTTTTTTAAATACGGACCTGGATGTTTGTCTAAATTATGAAAGACGAACTAAATCTACGTATACAACACTTACTAGTTTTCCGTGGTTTTGTTCCTAAAATTGACCATCTTTATTAAAATTCCCCTAATACGTTCATGTAATTTACTCTTGTTTGAAAAAAAATCTGTTTAATTCGAAACGGCAAACTCAATGCCATTTTTAGAAAGTCTTAAAAAAGTGCTGGCTTAAAGAGTCATATTTTATTTGTATCAATAAATTAGATCACTTGTAGGTACTTACGCTAAGTAGAAATTTGATAAAACTATTAACTGAACATAAAAAAAGTAGTAAAGTACGTTTCACGAAAATTGGATACGACTTAATGATTTCCTGGGTCGGTCCCATTGTGTAGACAAGAGCTTGGCAATAAACAAGTGAAGTATAAAGGGACGGACTAAGGAAAACAAGTAATGATATGATTATATTAATGTAATCAAATGAAATAACATTTTTTTTAAATATTACTAGTCATATTTATTTACATTTATAATGTCATTCTATAGATAGTTCTGTTTCGCTATCGCTATCCTCATCAAAATTAATTATAATTGGATTAATTATACGATCCAGACTAATATACGAATTTTCTACAGTTATTACGTGACGGACTGAATTTTTCCAACTACCTGGGGGAATATCATTAAAGCATTTTCGTATTAATTCTACAACACTAGAACTTAAAGTCGGAGAAATATTTTCAGACCTAACCAGTGATTTTAACTGGTGCCACATATGCTCTATGGGGTTAAAAATGCAATAATAGGGTGGGAGCCGTAGCACTGAATGTCCAATTTCTTCTGCCAATGTGTCACAAACATATACTTTTTTATACAAAATGTCGTTAATGTTCGCCGCCATGTAGTTCTGAATCTCCAATTTTGTATTATTTAAGCTTGGAGCTTTATGTAATTGGCGACTGTGATAGCTCGCATTGTCCATTACTAGCACGCTATTCTGAGGAATGTTTGGTAAAAGACAATTCTTGAACCATTCCTCAAAAACTAACAAATTTTACCACAAAAAGATATTTAAATATAAATTAAGCAACCTAACCTACCTGATGTGCCTATATTTAATTGTAATTATTACAATCCGGTCCTTTCCACATAATAATAACAAAACGGTCATAAATAATGGGATGGCCCAGGTACTTTTACTGCAGTCATTAAGTTATATCCATTTTTCGTGAAACAATCTTTACCATTGCAGAAATCCCAATGGTGACGGACGAATTTGTTACACCCTGTATATCATCTAAGAATCACTTACCTGATACTGAGATAAGAACCTATGAGATTGATAAGGAGGAACCCTAGGATCCAGCTGACAGAACAGCTAGAACCTAAAAGCCCGCGGACTGCAGGATCTGCAATTTCTCCTATATACATAGGAACCACGGTAAAAGTGATTCCATCTGCGATTCCTGCGATTAATCTGAAATAGTAAATTGGTATAAATATATTTTTACAATCGTAGCCATTCTCTGCGTTTAAATGACGCAGAAATATTTTTTTAAATTCAATCGACAAATTTTCGTTCCGAAATTTAAATAGATTTTTTGAATTATTTTTAGAAATATAAATTAATATAAAAAATGTAGCGAATTTGAAATTATTTTTGAATTAGATGTGGGTTCTTAAAGAAATTACTAAGCATCTTTATTAAGATATATTTATTAAGAGCATCTGACCAAAACTTCTTCTTTCCTCTGCCGGCGTTATTGTCCTGACCCATTTTACTATTGAACGGGGACCTTTTTTAATTTCTACTCCGCGTAGCAGAAAAGTATCGATATTTAACAAAGATCAAATATTTGTGATTGATTTCAGGAATCGAAAAATTATAAATGTCCCTATTTTTATCAAACGATTTTTTAAAAACTTTTTTGTAGAAATTAAGGAATTTTAATTTAATGGCAATAGTGCGTGTTTCAGCCGGAACTAGAGTACCTCCCCCTCGTTTTCAAGGATGCTGAACACGATGGCTGCGTCAGGATTTCTCTTTGGGGTTGCGCAACCCCTCAAAACAGCCAAAAACCACCCCCCAGAGGGGTTAAACGTGCTTCAAGGGGTTTCCCTGCAGAGAAACACGCTTTCCCCCCGTTTTCGAGAATGCCAAGCTCGGTGGTGGTGTTGGATATCGCGTCCAACTCCTCCAACGGCCAATACTCGCCCCCGAAAGGGGTGAATTTTTTTTCAATGTTAGCGTGTTCGAGGATGCTGCGCACGGTGGTGGTGTTGGATTTTTTATATTAGCGGGAAACATATTTATCCCCGATTTCAAAGATTCTGAGCACGGTGGTGGCGGATAAAATTTTTTAAGCCCCGCCAATATATATATATAGACATAATTTTGGTCAATGTGGCACCATTTATGGGTGAAAATTGTCTTTCCGGCACCCAATTTTACGTTCCAGCACCCGACTTCGGGTGCCGATACGTTCTCAGTGTATAATGACTCCTATGATCTTAAATAAGTATTGGAAGCTTCTCCTGAAATTTTTGGGTTGGTGCCGGATAGACAATAATTCTGAACGAACATATTGATTAGTTCGGTCGTCTTCCGATGGGGGCGCTGCGGTTTTATACAAGTGTATATAAATTTGTAAATATAACCAAAGTGGCACATCCAAATATTTTTGCGTTCTAGCACCATAAATTTGGCAACGCCGATTTGCTTCTAAATAATATGCAGTGGCAGTGGATCATTCGGCACTTGTATGTATGATGCGAAATTATAATATGGTGTTAGTAAATAGGTTTTGAATACGTTTAACTGATTAACTCACTCACTCCTTCATCACGATGTAGTTCAAACTAATTGACATAAGAAGCTGAAATTTGGCATATATTTTTATTTTAGGAAAAACGGGACAATGGTCTGATTACGCTAAGTCTATGCACAGAAATGTACAGGGTTATCAATTTAGTGTGTCTCACTTTTAAGAGCGTATAACTTTCTTGTATCTTGAGTTAGCGCGTTAATTCAAAAATAAAGATGTAGAATTTTTAGCCAAGTTATTATGAGTGTTGTCAAAAATTACAGTAGGTGTGATAATAATATGTCAGACCGAAAAACAATTATTATTTTTTTTTTTAAATGGGACACTATGTATCAGAAGCGCATTAGATCCGATCTCAAAAATATAACACACATACGCATTATTTTCTTCAAGTGAGTTGTAGAAAAATAATTTTATTAACATTGGAATAACTAGAAAATAACAAAATTTTATAACATTAATTTAATAACTAGAATTATATAATAATTATTTCATAATCTATGTTGCTCCATTTTCGATACATTTACGAAACACTTTTAAAATGTGACTATTAATTTTTAATAAAACTTCTCTATAGTTTGAATCTGAAGGATGGCGTTTTCAATTCTAATATACAGTTCATTCAACGAATAACATGATGTATTATAAACAATATTTTTAATATAAACCCAAATGAAAAAATCGTTAGGTCTGGGCTTTTCTGCGGCTATTTTATAGTACCCGATTTTGCAATCCATTGACATATTTTGCGTTTAAATATGCAGTTACTGGAGCGACACTGTGTGGCGGCACTCCATCTTATGATGCCATATTAAACTTACGGTTAGAATGGGTAAATTATCTAAGCTAATGATTCAGCCGATACTTGGTGGAAATCCATAACTAATATTATGACAAACAATAAAATTACGTTATATTTATTTTCCACTATATTCTTAAAAATGACATGTTTTGCTTCTTCAGGTTGAGAACAATCTTAAAATATTATTAAAGGTACAATGATGGTATAGGGTGTAGGAGATGTAATAATAACAATGGGATTTTCCAAATGGTCGGTATAGTGATTATATAAATTATTTTATAGGTTTATTTATACAAGTAATTGCGGATTAGTTAAATTAATTTAACAAGGAGAATTGTTAAGGTCTATTTGATCATTCAGTAAAACATCGGTATTTTTAAGTTTATATATTTCCATGGATTCTAACAGATTAAGTTTTATGCCTTTGTTTTCAGTATGTGAGATTATAAAATTCGAATCGAAATTATGCTGGTTCTCTTTTAAATAGCTGGAATAATTAGAATCTGTTTTATTTTATGTAACTATTATAATGTTTTTGTATTCGTTTGCCAAAATATCTCCCTGATTGGCCAATGTATGTTTTCGGATTATCTTTACATTTTAGTTTATACACCTGATTTTCTATTTTTATGATTTTTAGTTTTATTATTTTTTTTATATATTTCCCTAAAGTGTTGTTAGTTTTGTAAGCTACCCTTAGGTTGAGTTTATTAAGAAACTTACCCACATTTTTACTAGGTTTTCCAATAAATGTGAGAACTTTAAATTTATATGCTGACGTTTTACTTGTAAGACTTTTTCTTTAAGATTTTGTTAATTAAATTCGAAGAATAACCATTATTGACTGCTATTTGTTTAATGATATTTAGTTCTGTATGAAACTTATTTTTGTTAAGTGGGAGAGTTAGTAATCTATGAATCATACTGTGGAAAGCTGCTAACTTGTGTCGTATTGGGTGACTAGATGTAATGTAATTGTAATGGATAGTTGTGTCTGTATGAGAAGATTTGTGGCAAACTGAGAAAATATGTTTATTATTTTCTCTTCTTACAGTTAAATCTAGAAAGTTAATGGAATTCTGGTTTTCTTCTTCTATTGTGAAATTGATATTTTTATGTAACTACTGATATATTCGAGAAATATTTTTAACTGCCTTTCCGTTCCGAGAAAATATGTTAAGATGTCGTGAACATACCTGTGCCAATAAAGAAACTGTTTAAAAAGAGGGTGTTTACTAATTTTACTTTAAAAAAAATTCATAAATATTTCAGCAAGTAACGGACTGAGTGAGTTCCCCATAATAAGACCATTTTTACTTGTATAGAACATATCGTTAAAGTCGAAATAATTTTGTTCTAAGCAAACTGTAGGAGAACTGATTATCTCTTGTTTCCTTATAAAATTGACATTATGTAAAGTAAGGAGTTGTTCGACCATAATAATTGTTTCGTCTATAGGTTTCTTAATAAACTCAACCTAAGGGTAGCTTACAAAACTAACAACACTTTAGGGAAATATATAAAACATAATAAAACTAAAAATCATAAAAATAGAAAATCAGGTGTTTATAAACTAAAATGTAAAGATTGTCCGAAAAAATACTTTGGAAAAAGAATACAAGAACATTATGATAGGTACATAAAAGATAAAACATATTCTAATTATTCCAACCATTTAAAAGGAAACCAACATAATTTTGATTCGAATTTTATAATTTTACATACTGAAAACAAAGGCATAAAAACTAATCTGTTAGAATCAATGGAAATAAATAATCTTAAAAATGCCGATATGTTACTGAATGATCTAATAGACCTTAAAATTCTCCTTTGTTAAATTTATTTCACTAAGCCGCAATACTTGTATACATAAACCTATAAAATAATTTATATAATCACTATACTGACCATTTGGAAAATCCCATTGTTGCTATTACATCCCCTACACCCTACAACAACATTATACCTGTAATAATATTTTAAGATTGTTTTTCGTTAGATATAGGAAAATATTCATTCATTCTCAATCTGAAGAAGCTACAGTGATAGCGAAATATGTCATTTTTAAGAATATAGTGGAAAAGAAATATAACTTAGTTTTATTGTTTCTCATAATATTAATTATCTAAGCGATCGTCAATTTCCTCCTGCAGCATATCATTCAAATACCGTGGGCCAGTTAAGGAACCTTCGAAAATTGTTGGGTTCATAACCCGATCTCCAATTATTCCGCAAAAAACCCTAACGCTTTTTTGAGGTTTGAGTTTATTCTTATTGCGTCCATTATATATCTACAAAAATGCAGCCTATTTTCCTATTGCTCAGGCGTTAATTTTTGCACTCTTGTAGGCTTTTATGGACGGAACTTATATTTTTTTAAAATCATTTCTACTGAACTATACGATATAAGCAGCTCTCGTAGTATATCGGATATAGATTTGTAGGAAATTGTCCGAAAATGGGCTAATGCGTTCATTTCCATTTCTTCCGTAGTTATTGTTTTTTCTTTATATCTCCAGTCTCAAAAAAATGTTTTCTTCAGCCGATAAAATATTTTTTTGGAAGGAATCCGTCTATTGGGGAACTGAAGCCTATAATTCCTAAGTGCTAAAGGTTGCACTGCCCGTTTGACGAAAAATATGAAACATAAAACCCTTTTCCCCCACTGAATAATAATATTTCATATTAGTTGGTTTTTACATAGAAAATAACTTTTCTACAAAATTCGACACGATTAATAATGCTGAGAATAACAGACTGAAATATAAATAAAGATAAAATCCATAGCAGTTTCATAGCTGTCTTGATGCTTTTTAACAATAATATATTTTTACATATTTTAGGCAATGCTTGATGGAATGAAGAAAATAATGCATATGTGTGTTCTATTTCTGAGATCGGAAGAAAAGGCGCCATCTAATGCGCTTCTGATATATAGAGTGTCCCATTTAAAAAAATAATAATAGTTGCTTTTCGGCGTGACATATGATATCTACTGTCATTTTTGACAACACTCATAAAAACTTGGCTAAAAATGCTACATCTTTGTTTTGAATGAACGCGCTAACTCAAAATACAAAAAAGTTACAGGCTCTTAACAGTAGGACAAACTAAATTGATGTGTCAAAAAAAGGTACTCTAAACTAATTATGATTATTTCGTTAAGACTTATATTCTCGTTTCTTAGGTTCAAGACTACGATGGTCCGTCATTCAAAAAATCTTAATGAAGAGATATTTTAAAAAACAAATAAAATCAAAGAAAGCGCTTTAGAATTAACATTTACATTGTTAAAATAATTTTTTATAGAAGGCAGTGGGTTTAAATTAAGATATAACATTTAATGTTAAGTAACATTTCAAAATTTCATTTTACTCTAAAATAAAAATCAAGGATATTTCTGTCAGACAAATTAAAAATTTTCTAATTTTATGACCACTTTGTACATGCTATTTCAAGTTTTAATAGTCTAATATTATTTTTACAGAATGCAGATCTTTTTATAAAGAGTAACTTTTTTTCCTAATTAAAAATACATTTTTTTTTTAAAGTTTCTCATATGTACAGAACTTAGGCGAATACATGAATATTCCTAAGGTGTCACTTTGACCTGTAATATCACAAGTTCATATAGTTTGGTGTCATTCTGACGAAAATTAACGAGGGTGTTATTCGGGAATGTTCGGGGTGCCACTTTGACCTGTAATATCACAAGTTCATACATTTTGGAGTCATTCGGACAAAGATTAAAGGCGGTGCCAATACGCGGTCCTGTTGATAATTTTGTTTTATATGTATAAAAGAGCAAAATACTTTGGCAACGCTGTAGGGTGCCAGTTTTACCAGTAGTATCACAAGTTCATACATTTTGGTGCCATTTAGGCACTACTTATATGGGTGTCAATATAGCAACATGTGATCCATTTTATTTTATACGTATAAAAGTGTGGGTGTCAGATTGGCCTTGGTTATGTGGGTGCCATTAAATGCAAGGAATACGTCTATATATATATATATATATATTGTTCTAAGACGGTAAATAAAATAAAGGATAATGAAAAAATAATAACTATGCAATTTTTAAAATGCCGCCATTTTGTTCTGGTTGCGAATATAGAAGTAATATTGTGGCATGGTAAAGTATTCGATACTACCTTCAAAATGATGTATTGCAAGACATTCCTTCATATTTAATTTTCTTTACCTAGATGGCGCATATCGGCCGACAGTTAGAACTGTCATTCGCCCGTTAAAAAGTAGTTTACCTTCCCCTATAAGCCTCATCCAAATTAAAAAAAAAAATTAGCTGGTAAAAAGTTAGCATAGCCCCCTTGCTCCCCCGCATTAAAGAACCGCACTGTATGTTTTCTGTTACTTAAAAATTGTCGATAGAATTTACTATAAACTTCACTGTTGGTTAATTATTTTAGTGGCGTGTGTGAGTCGGACGAACATCGAAATATTTTCAGCAGGAATAAGAGTACCCCCCTCCCCTCCCGTTTTCGAGGATGCTGAACATGATGGCGGCATCGGAATTTCTCTTTGGGTTTGCGCAACCCCTCAAAACGGCAAAAAACCACCCCCCAGAAGGGTTAAACGCGCTTCAAGAGGTTTCCCTGCAGAGAAACACACTTACACATACACATTTTGAAATTCACAATGACGAATGGGCGCCATCTTGATTTAAAAAATTGGATATGAAGTGGGGTGATTGCGATTAATCGTTTAAAAGGTCCCGTCGCATACTTTACGATCCCAGAATATTATGTCCCTATTCGGACACAAAACAAAATGTCAGCTTTTTAAAAAATAATATTTACTATTTTTTTTTTGCTATTTTAGTTTAGATTTACAACTTTGTAGGAAGTCAATTTATCAGCTGACTGATACTCACTGCTTTATGTCAAGTTCGAAATTTTCAAAATGATGTATCGCAAAAGACCCTTCTTTCTATTTAATTTTCTTTAACAGCATACAGGCCACCAAAAATTTAAAAAAAAAAGAATGTTGAAGAATGGCCTCAAATTCCGTTGAGTACTTTTTTTTTGGTTGTCGCTTTATGTTGGAGCCAGTGGCGGCTCGTAACCTATGATAGAGGGGGTTCACAAGTATCGTGAAATTATTTTAAACAATAGTATCTCCAACTGAGCATTGATATGAGCTTGTGTTGTCATTTTTTTTTAAATTTTTGTGTGCCTCAAGTCGGCTATTCCATTTTTTGTCCAGACAGGTTCCGCAACGCCGCGACCAAACAACAAACAGGAAAAAAAACGGTGAGTTGTGCTGCATCCATAAATCCAGTTATTTTTTTGTATATTTAATTGTTAAACTTCTTAATAAATAAAGTCCTTAGATTTACCCTTTGTGGTCTGCGTTAAATTAATTTCGGATTTAGGTCTTCCCGCATTCTTCACTTCAATTGTTTTCTCCAAACTCAAGGAGCTAAAGTTATTTTTTAAATAGTCCAACGTGAAACTATTCATTTTAACTTAATAAATATATAATATTAAAACATACACGCTCGAATTTCTAAATACATACACGAACAGACAACAGCGCGGCGCACACTAAAATTGTGCGCGTTTTCCATGTTAAATCGCCATGGCCTCGCTATCCCTCGCTGTCCCCCGCCACTTTTTTTTTATGATCAAACACAAGCACTACAGGAAAAATCCTTTAGGGTACTCTGGGAGTGGTTCGTGTGCGCAAAAAGCGATTCACGTTGATTTTGAATCGTTGGAGGTTATATTAGTTGGGAAAAATGACCTCGCGAAGGGAAGGTCGTTCCACAAGGATGAAATCCTCCAGATGAAAGAATTCTTAAATAATTAAGTTCGAGGAGTACTAAACTTAACCACATATGGGTGGGCGGCAGTGGTTCGTCGTGTATTTCTGCTATTCATCGCTCCGTTACTTGTTATGCCACTTGTTACTACAGAGAAACTGCATCATGCCCCGCCCACTTATTCGCATATGCGAGTATATCGCATCATTATCCTTGCTGAGTTGCCTGATGAATCGAGATCTTATTATATACAGCTTTGTTTGACGGTACGATAAAATTTTAGGGAGGGTCGGACTTTATACGATAAATAATATTAAATGAATATAAATTAATATTTTTTTAATTCGTTTTGGTGGTGCACGTGCGCATGTGCTCCTGTGGAAGCGCCACTGGTTGGGGCCCAAGTGTCCCGTTATAAATCCGGCACTGTTACCATGTTTCGGGGCGGCAATTATGGAAATACCTAGGGGCGGCAAACTTCTTAATCCGACACTGATTGAACCCTTTTTTATTCATAACCCTGTATATAGTTATAAAAAATCTCATTTAAACTACGTCTTAGGACATCCCGTATATCAGTTATTTTATCATACGCAAATTTTGCTTTCATAAGATGTGGAACATTGAAATTTGCATAATGACATAACAAAGTATAGGTTGGTATAGTTAAGTAACGGTACATTTGATTATTTACCATTTATTACAAGTGATTATTTATCTGCAGTAGATTTTAACGCTGGTATTTCATATAATTATGCGGTTGCAAAATAATTAAAAAAGAACAATTTTGTAATAGGAATGAATAATAGTTAGTTATTATACAAGGGAAAAAAGTATTAGATTTAGACAAAATTCCGAGAGCTAAAATCTAATATTTTTCCCGTGTATGGTTGGTTGGTTGGTTAAAGGCGGGGGTCGGTTTAAAGGCCCGAACTTCAAATCACTGCAGCCTTTCGGCTTATTGTGTACCCCGATCTTGTTAGAAGATGTTTGTTCCATCTATGAGGTCCAGTAACCTTCTGCCAAGCTTGTCATGTGGGAGGTTGTCACCACGTTGTATGTTCCCGAAGATATTTTGTCTTCTGCGGGACAGCGCTCCGCAGCTGTATATTATGTGTGAGGCGGTTTCATCCTCTTCGCCGCAGAGTCTACATTCAATGGATCCGTTGTTTAGCCCTATCCGTTGAAGGTGTTTTCGCAAGTGGCAGTGGCCTGTTAACAGACCCATCACTTGTTTCAACTGGGGCCGCGTCAGGGTTAGCATCCCATTCGATAGTATTTTCGATGGTTTTCCCATTACGGCCCGTGAAAGTGTATAATACACTATTTTTTTCTGTGACGGGAAATCCGACAATTTAATATTGAAAAACATATTATTACAATATACAGGGTTGCCCAGAAGTCCGGAATAAAATTAATATAGCCTTAACCTGCAACTTTTGGGGGAAACGCTCGGGCACATCAATTCAGTTTTATATATGCTAACATTTTGACGTTATTCGTTTGTTTTTTTTATAGACATTTGTCAAAAATATGACTACATCGATCTTTTTTTTAAATAGAAACATACAGCTTGTGATACATCATTTGAAAGCTAGTATCTCATACAGTATGCTAATAAATTTTAGCGCGATTCTGTCAAGCTATTTGAAAATGACGACTGTTAAAAGTTTTTAAAAATTCTCTATTTAAATCAGCGGAAATGATAAATCATTGATGGTAGATCGAAGTAGATACCGATATACCTAATGAAACAATTTGGTTTCAGCAAGATGGTGCTCCCCCGCATTTTGGTGTCGATGTGAGAAGATATTTAGATGAGATATTTCCAGGTCGCTGGATTGGACGATGTGGTACAATTGAATGGCCTCCGAGGTCCCCCAGACTTAACGCCTCTAGACTATTTTCTTTGGGGATATTTAAAAGAAAAAGTATAGGCCAAATAATATTGAAGCCATTCGGAATTCCGTCGACGGATTTTACCATCGTCCGGGAGCATGCCAAGTAGAGGGTGGAGACATTTCAAAATATTTCAAACTAATTACATTTCTGAAATAAAATGGGAAATGTTACACGTCCAAGAAAGCTGCTATTTTACGATTACAGATATTAGTGAGTTTCTAAATAATGCTCTCGATGAAGTTTATTTAATGGGCAAGGTTGTTGTTTTATTTGCCATTGCAGGAGCTTGTCGAATTTGTGAAATCAACTAGGTAACATTAGATGATATTGAAGATTCGGGAACGTTATTAATTGTGAAAATTAAGCAAACAAAGAATGATGTAAACAGAAGATTTGTAGTTACTGAAAATTATATTAAATTTTACCGAATGTACATAGCCCCTCGTCCAACAGCAGCAGAGGATCGCCGCCTATTTTATGCATATCACAATGGAAAATGTATTAATCAGGTTGTGGGTAAATATCAGTATATAAGGTACCTCAAACAGTAGTTAATTTTCTTCAACTTGAAAATGTTAACTTATACACAGGTCATTCATTTCGAAGATCGTCTGCTAGACTTTTAGTTGAGACTTGATGACACTAAAGAAACATGGTGGTTGAAAGTTATCAACGGTCGCTGAAGGGTTATTTTTGTTGTATCGGTAGCACACAGGACAGAAATAACCAATAAAGTGTTTAGAACGTGTGACAGTACTGAAATAACACCCGATTTGGGACCAGGTACATCAAGGCCATGGCAGAAAAAAATATAATTTCAACACCAGAAAATTCGACTATTGTACCGAATAGTAGAAGAAACATATCATTCATGCAATGCACATTTAATAATTGTACTTTTGATATAAATAAAATGTAACTTTTGAATAATAAAATATTCTAAAATTAAATATCTACCTTTACTTATGTGTACAATAATATCCGGGAACAAAGTGATTTCATAAAAAGTGACATTTTGTTACCTGTCAACAGAGATAAACTGTCAACCATTTTTCCCCTCACAGAAAAATAGTATATTATTAACCAAGGTTTAGAAGTACGGTATTATTGCCAGATCGTCGAGTTTAAAAAATCATGAGGAGCGAAGCGCGGAGGGATAAGACGTGAGAGCAATAATAGCTTCCTATACTGTTTTTTCCACTACTAAGTAATTTGCAAAATTTTGATGTACCTAGTTATTAATTTTACTTCCTTGCATCATTATCGCCTCTATTAATCATTTCAGTTAACTCAATAATTTGAAGTCGCACAGATTATTAAGTATAAGTAATCGGGTTGCCCGGTTTCAAAAGTTTGATAGTTTGTTTTGACAGATGCCTCTATTATTGACTAGGTGAATAATGAAGACAAGTAATAATGATTTCTGGCAGGAGGTTAAGAAACATAATGTCTCAAACTGAAAATCAGTTAATGAAATTTGATTACATATGGTTAGTAGTGGAAAACAATAATTATTATTATATCGAGCTAAAAATTCGAATGAAAATGTTTAAATTTTTTGTTTTACGATCTTTATCAAAAACTCTGCTTTCTGGGTGGGAAAGTTATATTGGATATACCAATAAAAATTTACGATATCAATAAACTGGGGCATTTAAAATATTTTTTGGAAATGGGCTTGTTGAAAATTTTGAAACAATTTGAGAGGAACAGATACTTTGTTTTAAGATTTAGCCATTTTTTCTCTAAGGATGAGGAAATGACCATGACTTATTGTTTTCTGCCAGGTCCACACCAAACCAACAAAACAAGAACAAAACAGCAACGTAATGTTTTTCAACAATTATTTTAATTGTTTAATCTACATTATTTGACTAAATTCCAATTCATGCTTCACAGAACTCAAATTTAAAAAAAAATTAATTAAAAATATACTTTGCTAAACTCGCACACTGGATTTTAAGAAACGGAATATGTAGTATACATACCTAGCTACATAAAGGTATATCACATTGCTAGCAAAAGCCACCATGAGCCAAGCGACAAAAAATGGAACGGCAGTAAATATGATAGTCTTCTTCCTTCCGAAGTAGTCGACAATATTGGCGGCAGTCAATGCTCCTATCACGGCCCCTAATAGGGGCATCACAGCCATTAGAGCTCCCTCGTCTGATGTAATGCATAGGGACGAATTTGTATTGTTCAGTATTTGAGGTAGGGAGGGGGATGGCCATCCGTAATGCATGCCATCGGTAACAATTGCCAAGTTCCCTAAAACATAGTGAATATTGTAAAGCAGGAAGTAAAATTAAAAAATGTGAGTACAAGGTCCATATAATCTTGAAGAAACGTTTCGAAATTTAGTAGGCTGCATTTTTGGCTATAATCATAATAAATCTGATGCAATGCACAATATAGTATATCACTGCAGCAAGTGTAGAAAAATATATTGTTCGACACGTTTCAAAATATCTTTTCTTACTCGTTCGGCTTATACTCTTTACATTCGGACCATGTCCACGAAGGTCTCGAACTCGATATAAATTTGATACAAAAATCATGTATCTATTGATTGCTTAAATCATATTATTATAATTTAAAACTATACAGTGTGTCTCCAATTACGTCGGCACTCTTGCTAACTTCGTTATTATTAGATGCTACGATGTAGGTTAAATTAATAAACGTTTCATTTTTTTCGCTGATTAAAATGGTAAAAGCGAGAAACAATTTGAACATCGCATTATTGAATTATTTTTAAAAAATGCCCTTTTTTACAATAGAACACAAAGGAATTTCATATTTTATAGTAACTTACAGGACTGTATTTTTTTTATGATCAAACATTATAGGAAAAATCCTTTAAGGCACTCTGGGAGTGGTGCGTGTGCGAATAAAGCGATTCACGTGGGTTTTGAATCGTTGGAGGTTATATTCGTTGGGAAAAACCACCTCGGGAAGGTCATTCCATAAGGATGAAGCCCTCCAGATGAAAGAATTCTTAAATAATGAAGTTCGAGGAGTACTAAGCTTAACCGCATATGGATGGGCGGCAGTGGTTCGTCGCGTATTTCTGCTATTCGCCGCTCTGGGCGGAATTAAGAGGGCAAGGTCAGCCGAGCACTTCCCATGAAAATATCTGTAAAAGAGAGTCAAATCCCCAACCTGTCTTCGATGTTTTAGGCTGTCGAGGCTCTTCGTCAGCTCGTGGTCTCCGATCAGATGAATAGCCCTCCTTTCGATCGAATCCAGTAGCCGAAGAGTATGTTTGGTGGGTGCAGAGCTCCAGACTCTACTCTAGCGATGGTTGAATCTGGGCTTTGTATAGTGTCAAAAGTTGTTGATGTGTGTACCACTTTTTGGTTCGGAAGAGTACACCAAGTTTATGAGAAGCTATCTTGGTGATTGACACAACGTACTTATGCCAAGACATATGTATATGGACATTTCTAAAAGGGGAGGCTAGGGGTAGGTGTCAGGACCAATAAAACATTAATAAAAAGTGGACTAAGGCTAAATAAGCAGGTAAAAATATATTGAAGGGTGGGTGAAATGGGGTATGTTAAATGGGTCACCCCATATATTTTTTAAGAATTTAATTCAGCTTTTAACAAGCTTCTCAGAAATATATATATAATTATTTATTTTTAGTCTTAATATTATGCCCGATATTTACGTTTTTAAAAAGTACACAATTTTGCTGAGCAGGCCATGACGGATATTTAAAAAAAACAATTACTGGTGCGATTAAGTATAAGAAACAAAAATTGAACGTTTATGGAATTTTCTCATAAATATTTCTCTAATTGTTTTCCATTAAGCCTTAGACATGTTTCACACATAGTTATTATTTATTATTATAATTTGGATTTGTTACAATTGAAGTACACATCAAATTTACTTCATCAGTCTCTCGATGTTCCTTATGGTAGATTTTAGCCCGAGGTTTTGAAAATGAACCATATTCGATTGAATTTGATTTTATCCTTGGAAAATTTATTTTATCCGGTTGTCGTCTTTCGAGATATCTACAAGTAATTCAAGAAATTTCATTGAATTATATATTACAAAAATACTTATATTTGCCATTGAAATACACTTCTAATGGTCCATCCTCCATCTGCTACTGAAGTGCAGATGATAGTGTAGTGGGTAGACATAGCCAAATAAGACGTGCTTTTAGATGATGATTTACTCTTTACTTTTTTCTTACCGTTTACCTTCGAAATTACATCCGTAAATATTGTTACTTCGTTATTTTTAACTTCAGGCCGATAATGCATAGAAAAAGCTAAGGTATATGGTTCGGCAATAATAGCAATAAGGCAATATGGTTTTCGGAAGTCCAGATCAACTGGAGATCTTCTAGCCTATGTCACCCATATTTGGAACAACGCAATCGAACATCATGGGGAGTCTCGGGCTGTTGCACTGGATATTTCTAAAGCTTTTGATCGTGTTTGGCATGAGGGGTTTCTAAGTAAACTGCGATCCTATGGTATGCCCAGTCGATTCTGTGCATGGTTGTCTAGCTTTCTTAAGGACCGCTCTCTGCAAGTGGCGATTGACGGATTTCTCTCGAACACCTTCACCATCAATGCCGGTGTTCCTCAAGGGTCCATATTGTCTCCCACTCTCTTCTTACTCTACATTAACGACCTTCTAGTGAAAACGAGAAACCCGATAGTTAGTTTTGCTGATGATAGCACACTTTTATCATCTTTCTCGTTGAATGCACAAACATCGGCTGCCGACGCACATCCTCGCAGACAGCATGAAGTATCACGCCTCAACAAAGACCTGGAAGAAATTTTGTCTTGGGGTGACAGTAACCAAGTCGAATTTAACGCTAAAAAAAACCCAGGCAGCAGTTTTCTCTAAAAAGGTTAACATTACAGAACCGGATATAGTCATGGACGGACACGCAATCCCGCTGGCTTCATCTATTAGTTTGCTGGGCGTCAATCTGGGAGGAAATATGTCTTGGCATAACCACGTTGTAGCAATCGCCAAGATAGCCTCTCAGAAGCTTGGTGTACTCTTCCGAACCAAAAAGTTGTACACACCTCAACAACTTTTGACACTTTACAAAGCCCAGATTCGACCATCACTAGAGTACTGCTCTCATGTCTGGAGCTCTGCACCCAAACATACTCTTCGGCTACTGGATTCCATCGAAAGGAGGGCCATTCGTCTGATTGGAGACCACGAGCTGACGAAGAACCTCGACAGCCCAGAACATCGAAGGCAAGTTGGTGATTTGACTCTCTTTTACAGATATTTTCATGGAAAGTGCTCGGCTGACCTTGCCCTCTTAATTCCGCCCAGAGCGGCGAATATCAGAAATACACGACGAACCACTGCCGCCCATCCATATGTGGTTAAGCTTAGTACTCCTCGAACTTCATTATTTAAGAACTCTTTCATCTGGAGAACTTCATCATTGTGGAACGATCTTCCCGAGGTCGTTTTTCCCAACGAATATAACCTCCAACGATTCAAAACCAACGTGAATCGCTTTTTGCGCACACGCACCACTCCCAGAGTGCCCTAAAGGATTTTTCCTATAGTGCTTGTGTTTGATCATAAAAAAAAGCTAGATTAACGTAAATTGGTAAATTATAGATATAGAGTACTACTGACATAAAAACTTTAAAACGTTGTAGTTGTTAATTCCTTGTTACTATAGACATTATCCAGGACCTATTTTCCTACTAGGCCACGTGGGTCTAGGCCTGAGACCCCCTTTCAGAGGAGCTCAGCATTTGGCTTGCGCGACACTATACTTATTCATTCAACACAAACAAGACAAGAACTTACCTTATTCGCAAAACGAATAGGTATGCTTTTTTATTAAAAAAAAAATTGTAAAGGTTCTTAAAATTTTTGAAGTGGCGAGGGGCCTCGCATTGCGTAACGGGAGGCCACTTTGGGCCGTTGGACGCATGCCCCCCGCCCCCCGCGTTGCGTGGTCTTGCTGCATAGTAGTTCCGCGCTTGAATGTATGTATGGTCTTTATTATCTAAAAATCCTTCTAATAATTAAAGTCAAGACAAGCAACTCGCAATCAGCACTATAAACGAGATTCCCTATTTGTGTTAAACCGAAATAATACCATCCAAGTGTAGGGCCGTATTTAGGGGGTTTGGGGGGTTGAATCCCCCTTCAATATATTTATACCCGTTTATTTAGCATTAGTCCACTTTTTTAATGTTTTATTGGTCTTGACACTAAAATTTACATGATCTTTTAAAGGCGAACAAAAACAAATAACTGATTCGTTCAGAGGAAAATCATTAACAGACGTTGATCGTCTGTGGTAATCTTTATTACACATCGGTGTTTTTCAAATCAATTACCATATTAAAAGGATAGAAATTTTCCGTTCAATTAAGTTTTGCTAAATGTAAACATAGGAATCTTTTTGTTCCTTGATTTGATTATTACTATGTGATTAGTGCGATTACGTTTTTGTCGAAACGAGATTATTATTTCGTCGTCGATCTGTTTGCCATAAATTTTGTTTTTCCGAGAGAATACAAAAAATACCGACAAAATAATTTTTTTTGAATGAAATTCTAATTAATGTTCCACGGCTAAAATGCACACAAACCCAAACAACCCCCAAAGCTTCTGGCCATTTTAATGTAGCGACTAAAATATATAATTTAAAAATCTTACCTGATACTGCCGCCAAGTACTGCAATACGGGGGTTCCACCTGTCAATTTGACAGGTTCCATTTCGCAAAAAATTACTCGCACTTTAGTTTTTCCAAAATATTTTCACTTATTTCATATTATAAAAACATTCATGGGTTTCTTTTTAAATTAATTTGTATAAGAAGTGGATTTAGAAACTCTGGTTTATTCTGGTAAACTATGAGAACCCGTGCGGACTTTCTATATGACCGTTAAAACAGCTGACGATCGGCGATAAAAATGGCAAATGAAGACCGCAAGTGTGCCTGAAAATTAATTAATAATAAATATAAACAAAGAGGTATAATCAAGGCCGGCTTATGTGTGCTTTTCGTTTGTTCTGATACAGGTTGTCCTAGAATAAGTTTATATTTTTTGTTCGGGAAAGGATCAAGAGATTCAAGAGCCGCAAACGTAACAAAATTGTCTAGAAATATATCTGCATGGTAACGGTCAAAAATATGTTTTAAAGTTTATTAATTATATCCGGTAGGAAAACCATTTTCTTTTATTCAATGTGGACAGTGTACTATACTTACTCAAAACTAAAGTAGGGTAGACCGAGGAGATTTGTGACAGAGTAGAGTTGTGACAAAGACGATTTCTCGGAATATATGGCCATTAGCGAGCTGACAACAGCGCACGATTGTTTGTTTATAGACGCGCTACTTGACGCAGTACGCGCCAATGGCCCATGACAAGCGGTTGCGTGATTACGACGTCTGCCTGAAAAAACTAGCGAAAAGGAAATTTTTTATAAAATTATATATACATATATATTACATTCACGTGGTTATGCTATTTTTCTTATATTGTGTGGGTAGGGAGTTTCAAAACGTAGCATTGTCTTGCTATGTTTGCATCTTGTTTTGAAATTACGAATTATTATTCTGACCAGATCGCCATTTTTGGCACCTAGAGAGTTGTGACAGCGTGTCACAACTCTCCTATTAAAGGTTATTTTCTGGTTAGCTTATTTTACACGCTTTTTGCAATGTTTTTTCTGTTTATTTCCGTTCCTGTTCGTTTGCTTTGGTCAATCCTTACAACTTAAGTTTGATATAATGCTGCCATAGTTACTTATAAAGATTTACTGTTATAGTTTTTGCAGCGAACCCTCAAGCTTTTTCGACAGTTGGCATCACCAATATGTCATCGATCAGCTGTTTGGGGACTTAGTCAAATACCCCAGTTTTATACGAACCGCATCGAGCGTGTTTTGCTTTTATATTTTTCCAGTTTGATTGGTGCTCAGAAGTTCTAAAAGTGTATTTCCGTCGTTTTAGTATATTTTGCTTTGAAAACTTTAATTAACTACATATAGAGTTGTTTGTGTATCTGGTAAACCACAGTAACTACTAATCACGTAACGAAAAATTTATAGGTTAATATTTTATTTATCTGTTTTTAGCACATGTTTTTAGGCGTAAATAAAATTATGGAGCATAATTATTGTCTACCTTCTACCTCAGCTGATGCCACCGTTAGAGAAACTAAGGTGAATTTTAATATTAAGTGAGTTAACAGTTATTTCAGTTAAATAGCAGGTAATACTTTTGTGTGGCGACTTGAATGTAGACAGTTTTAGCTGGAAAAGTAGGAAATATCAGCATGATATTTTTAATAGTTTTGGTCAGAATTCAAGTGCAATTATTGATAGTGTGTAATAATATGTTTGTCTAAGTTCACTATTTTTAGAACTTTGAAGAGAATACTAAATATATTGTTTATTAAAGTGGATGTTGAAATTTCAGTTTTCTTGGCACGATAAGATTCCGCATAAAAAATTTTGAACTAAAAACCGAAACGCAAAATTGTCTCAATTTAACCGACTTCGTATCTCTTTACTCTTACCTTTCCCGAAATCCCAATTGGGAAGGCCGAAATACCCATTTTATTAGTTGCATATATGAAGATTAAAGTTAGAGCAGAGGTAACAAGAGTGAACAACCTTTATGCAAACCGTATATTTAGATTTTTAATAACCTTTCCTTAGGAAAGGTCCATAGCTATTTTCAGAAATGTATTTTTGCGCATCCGGTAATGGAAATTTTCCCAAGTGAATTGTATTTATATAACAGGGAAAAGAAATATTCAAGGATGACTTTTTCGAAAAATTGAAGATACAATTTTTTACAGGTATGTTAAATCCATGTGTAGACACACTGTATAAAGTTTACAGTAGGTAAAGATGGACATACATGTAGGTACGTATCTATCTTTTTGTGACGATAGAGGTACCTACTAGACATGTAATTATAGATAATGACTTTATTTTATATATTTGAATAAATAAATAACAAAAAAATACAATGTGTTTGTGTGTTTTATTACCTATAATAAATAATAAAAAATGCATTTAAAAATATAAATAGACTCGTTTCATTTTTAAAATAAACGTTCGTACTATTTTAGTAAGGTCCTGGAATTTCATGCCAACCTAGGCAAAATAAATAACCAGAAATAAGCAGGCAAGTAATAATGTCACGTGACACTTGACATATCTGGCGAGAGGGTTCGCTGCAACGACTATATGTTAATGAATCCTATTAAAGGTTATTTTCTAGTTAGCTTATTTTACACGCTTTTTGCAATGTTTTTTTCTGTTTATTTCCGTTCCTGTTCGTTTGCTTTGGTCAATTCTTACAACCTAAGTTTGATATAATCATGCCATAGTTACTTATAAAAGATTAACTGTTATGTTAATGTTTCATGTTATTGTAGTTCCTACAATTATGTCTAATGATAATTAAAGTAATTTTATGCAAAAAAACGTGTGTTTTGTTTATAATTCATATAAAAGTAATTTTATCTATTAAAATTAGTCTAGATACACAGCTGTCACAACTTACCTTGGTTGTGACAAAGGGAGTAGTTTCAGTTTTCGTAAATTTTCTCAGAAACCTTATAACTATTATTGACTTTGATGACTGTTTTTAAAAGAGCAAGGATTGAGTTACATTGTGACATACAATTCATAATGGTGTTATGTTTGTTTATTGAGATATGTTCTTTTAAGTAAAAATTGTCACAACCCTCCTCGGTCTCCCCTATATATGTTGATTAGGTAAGAATCAGGACCGGATAAATCATATGAGCGATCGCCCAGGGGCGATAAAACAGAACGTAAAAAGATAATATAATTAGGAATAATTAACTGGTATGACAGCCCTGCAGTCTATTGCGTACATTCGGACGAAGAAGTACAGCGAGTTTAAATCTAACTTTTCTATCAGATTAATCACAAGTATGAAAACAAAAATAAAACACTAAGTATTAGGTATAGGTTTTTTTTTGCAAGTATCTTCATATTAAAAAAATTAAGCGAAAGCCCGGGTTTTGATGGTTTTGATCACCCTAGGGCGAAACAGTCTTAATCCATCCCAGGTAAGAATATTTGTTTTGTGAATATTTACTGTTTGAGAATTTTTTTTTTAAATTATCTATTTGTCGCTCATCTACGTATCATAACATATTTATTCTATATTTAAAAAAAACTGGACAACCTGTACTAGTAAATATGTTAATTAATAAAGTTTCACATAGCTGGAGATATTAACCTGATAAATACTGAATATTATCATTTATACTTTTATTTTATTACATTTTAATTGCTTTCGCAAAAATCTCTACCACCTTGAACATTACTTATACAGTATTTATTTAATGAATTTGTTCGGGTTATAACCTACGGCTCCAAAACATTGAATAAATTGGATAATTACGGAAGTCGGAAGTACTATAGCTATATATTATTGGTATTGGTATTAGGAAACAATAACAAAGCGTCACTCCTAACTTAGGGATGCTGCGTCAGGTAAGGGACGCCCCATTCTTTAATGTAATTTCTAATGTTAGTCGAGAAGAACAATTTTTAAAGAAAAGAATATGGATAGTTTCATCATCTATTCCCAGACCTTTTAGACGAGGAGCAACAAATATTACTTTCTATTTTATTCTATTTCTTACAGGAATGAATAGAGAGAGGGCTGCGGATGCACGTAAAAATTCGCCCAGTGAGCAATCCAAGCGATTCCTTTCCGTTCCGATCCATTACGCGCTGTTCCGATCCGCGGACGTGTGCAAACTCTACCTTAGTTATATGCTTTTCAAATCTTCTACAGAAGCTTCACATTATCTGCATGAGGGCCAAGTCATCTTATAGTGATTTTTTAGTGCGTATCCATGTCTTAGTGAATTTTTGCTGCGTATCCATATCTTTTAAACAGCCCTATTTTTTCTGACTCTAAAGCATTTTTAGGTATCAGTCATCACTAGTATCAGTTCAGTAGTTTTGAAATTACTAAGTAATTAAAAAAATTCTTGATCAATTTGATGTTTACTGGGTATCCAAATAAAAGGCCTGCCTATCCAAATGGATGCTCAAAGTACGTTAAAAGATGCCTTTGGCTAAGAGCAAAAGAACGATACAATGTTGCCACATGCGTCTTAAAGAACCCGTTATCGATTTAAAAAACAAAACACTACCGATTCATCTTACCGAAAATCCTATAAAATTGTAGGTTAAAAGTTTACGTAAATGTGAATAAAATAATTCTGTACGGGAAATTATCTACCTAAGAAAAAAAATACAAAACTGATCAAAAGTTCGTCATGAGAGAGCGCTTCTTAAATTTTTTTTTTTAATTAATAAAACAATTCGGTTTTTAAGAAATGGTAACTTACTTTTTCTAATTTTAAATAATTAAATATATTTCATTTTTTCACCACCACTAAAAGAACATCGCAAAACTGAATTATTGTTTTCACCAATTTGTTGTGGCGAATGGATCTGCTGAAAATGATGAAAATTGTGCCTTCGGAGATTTAATTTTATAGAGTCGGAAGTTAAATTAAATTAAAAGTGTTCGCATTCTCGCAATGGTTCTGTATTTTCTGACTCTGCACTTTACTAGCGGGAAAAAACTTTTAGTCTTTTCACCTATTCATGCGCCGATCCAGGGACATGCACACGCTGTTTATTAAAAATATGATCGCTGGATTTTCCAAAGGGTGGAAACCTCCGTCGGCTAGCTGGTCAATCTCCCAGTGATTAATTCATAGCATGCGAATCCCTTCGATTTGCGTAGGTAGCAGTTATCAATGCACGGGAACTAGGGAGCTTATAATTTTAAAAGAACTATACCTTTAAGAAAAATACGTATTGCCATTTTTTAATGTTTCGTACCAATGTTATAAATATCTATATACTGATCTATTAACTTTGATAATCGAAGGTTTTAGTCGTCATAAAGTCGACCTTTACTTTCTGGCAGTGGTTCAATAACACTAAACGACCAAAACACAAAGAAAAACTGGATGGAAGCAAAAGTAAAATTTATTTTTTGCAATGTTTTGGCTGTATTTATTTTGATTGATAACTAAACAAACGACTGATTGATGCGAAAAATTGTGGAAACAAGTTTTTAGCGCGTGAATTGATTTTATTTTACCTGCTGCCGATACCGCGGTCGCTTTTTATAGTTAATATAAATAAATAAAAATATATACTATAATAGAAATATACATAAATATTATTGACGATTCAAATAACGATATAATCGATTGCATTTTATTGATTGAATTGAACTAGTTCTGGGAAAAAGCGATGTTATATTTTATTAAAAGTAGGAAAGGACTGTAGACATACAAAACCTACACTGACAAAAATGCATTTACCAATGTCGTGGATTACAAAATTGGAGCTACCTCAACCCACCTCTCTATGTTGTTCTAACTGAGTCTACGAATTATCACAAATTATTTAAAAACCCTACAGTAATTCAGGTTTTTTTAGTTCGCCTCAACCCAGAAAGAGATTTTTTATCAACATTTTAATGAGTTACCTGTACTCAGTTTTTGGGTTGGGAAAACTTACTAATTGATTATAAAGTGTCGTTTTAACACGGACGTGCATTATTTTAACTCATTACTATGTGTAAATTATTTTGAGTTGGAATAATTCAGGAAACGTGCTCCAAAACCCCATATCGAGGGTAAATCGCAAGATCGTAAGGTCACAGAAAGTTACGAATTCGTGCTCGTGCAGGTTTGGTGCGGTTCATTCCATTGTTATTCGTCAATTCTCCTTCGATCGCGCGTATAGACACCTGTTGGCCGTTGCGCCGTCTGCGGGATTTTTCATCTTTGTTCTCTGCGTGAAAATTTGTGTTTTGCATAACTTTGGTCAGTCGGCGTACAATGGAAGGACAGGAGGGAGATGCATACAAATTGTTATTATTGGAATGGAGCCTTATTATTTATAAGTATATATTAATATTATAATATTATTAATACGTATTTACTCAAGATTTGTACATGTGTTACACATGAAATGTTATTTTTGGTTTTAAGTGTATCCTTAAAGTAGAGCCTTTGGGAGCCCGTACAAAATATATTTTTTTTTATTTTATTAATAAACTTATCTACCTAAACTAATAATAGGGTTTGAATTAAGTTTCCAAAATCCATCTTTTAATCTATTAAAAAAAATGGTATTTTTTAAACCATTGTTCCTTATATTTTGTTCAGAACCACTAGGGTATGTTGAGAAAAGAAAACAACAATAGAGGCATCGTCGACAAAATCGCAAAAAAAATTAGAAAACAAGTTTCTATAACTTATATTGTAAGGGTGCGTCCATATACCTGAGGAAAGCGACAGAACGAAAACAATACAGTGCTCAGGACTGGCTAATAATTTCTATTGACACTAAACAAATGATGTTTTTCTCAGGTATGGACGTACCCTTCATATTTCTTTGAAGGTGCGTACCTTACCTATTACCTAGATATTGTGGATATAAACTTGATATACACAAACACGAGTACCTATTATACTACAATTAAGATAATTTTATTCAGCGAAGTGATAATCGCGCGCTTCTTTACAGTATATTAAATCAAGTTGGTACAATAGCATCTTCAGCCGGAGACAAAGCAAACTTACTTGCTGAACTATTTTCTTCGCATTCCACTGTAGATTTCCAGGGAAGAACACCACCCAACATTCCTGCAGTTGAATCCGAAATGACCGAAATCGTATGCCGTCAAACGAATCCTGAAAGGACTAGACGTCAAAAAAGCTACTGGTTCAGACGAAATTCCTATTATAGTTCTCAAGAGATGCGCCGATGAACTAATAACACCAGTATTTTGTAGACTTTTCAACTTATCCTACAAAAAAGGAATATTTCCATCTTGTTGGAAGACGGCGCGAGTCCAGCCTATTCCAAAGAAAGGTAAGAGAACCCTGCCTAACAACTATCGACTAGTCGCATTGCTTTCAGTTATATCAAAAGTAATGTAGAAAGCTATTAACCAACATCTTCTAAAGTACCTGGAAGGCTTCAACATTATCAGCGATCATCAATATGGTTTTCGGAAGTCCAGATCAACTGGAGATCTTCTAGCCTATGTCACCCATATTTGGAACAACGCAATCGAACATCATGGGGAGTCTCGGGTTGTTGCACTGGATATTTCTAAAGCTTTTGATCGTGTTTGGCATGATGGGTTTCTAAGTAAACTGCGATCCTATGGTATGCCCAGTCGATTCTGTGCATGGTTGTCTAGCTTTCTTAAGGACCGCTCTCTGCAAGTGGCGATTGACGGATTTCTCTCGGACACCTTCACCATCAATGCCGGTGTTCCTCAAGGGTCCATATTGTCTCCCACTCTCTTCTTACTCTACATTAATGACCTTCTAGTGAAAACTAAAAATCCTATATTTAGTTTTGCTGACGATAGCACACTTATCTCATCTTTCTCTTTGAATGCGCAAACATCGGCTGCCGACGCACATCTTCGCTGACAGCATGAAGTATCACGCCTCAACAAAGACCTGGAAGAAATTTTGGCTTGTGGTGACAGTAACCAAGTCGAATTTAACGCAAAAAAAACCCAGGCAGCAGTTTTCTCTAAAAAGATTAACATTACAGAACCGGAAATAGTCATGGCCGGACACGCAATCCCACTGGCTTCATCTATTAATTTGCTGGGCGTCAATCTGGGAGGAAATATGTCTTGGCATAACCACGTTGTGGCAATCGCCAAGATAGCTTCTCAGAAGGTTGGGGTACTCTTCCGAACCAGAAAGTTGTACACACCTCAACAACTCTTGGCACTATACAAAGCCCAGATTTGACCATCACTAGAATACTGCTCTCATGTCTGGAGCTCTGCACCCAAACATACTCTTCGGCTACTGGATTCCATCGAAAGGAGGGCTATTCGTCTGATCGGAGATCACGAGCTGACGAAGAACCTCGACAGCCTAGAACATCCAGATTCAAAACCAACGTGAATCGCTTTTTGCGCACACGTACCACTCCCAGAGTGCCCTAAAGGATTTTTCCTATAGTGCTTGTGTTTGATCATAAAAAAAATAATTGCCTTTTGAAGCAATCGTCATCACTTCGCCCGCGTGGTTTCTTAGCCGTAGTATGCTCTCCTGTCTATAATTCATTTGATTATTTTTTTTTAAAATATACAACAAAAATGTCATATCTTGATATGCAGGCGTTAAACCAAAGAAATCTTTTGAGTTCCGATAGTCCACAATTTAGGTAGTGATAGTCCAAAATTTGGAGTCTGGTAGCCAAAAGAGTGAGTTATTCCAGCCATCGTAAGCTAGAACAACTTAAATGTCAAGTTTTGATAGCTCCAATCATGAATTAATCTAGCCCGACTAGTAACGCATCACAATTCACATACTGGTAGCTACGGTAGCCCATCAATAATTTAAGACGGTGGGGCGTGGGTTATTCCAACGCATAAAATAGACCATCTTCTGGGCTATCATAACTTATGAATAGTGAGTGGATGCAATTTCTTCGATTTGGTTGCCGTAATTCAGAGATCTGGGCGTCCCCTATTAGCAACACGCTTCGGTCTAGGACAACTCATATTTGAGTTATATCAACTCGAAATTTCGCTCAGTGTTGGTTAAAAATAAATTAACATGTTTTCTAATTTTGTGCAAATTGATCTAAGTGTAAGATGACTAATATTTTGGGATAACATGACTAAGTAACAGAAATCGCAAACAAAATCGTTAAAATCACTATAGTCACTGCATTGTTCATGCCATCATTGTTGGCATTGAATGCAACAAATCCAATCTTTCACGGGGGGGGGGGGGGTGTTCTTCGTACACCTCATTATAGCCTGAACAAGCAATTTCACATTGTGCATCAGGCATTCGTATTAAAATTAGATTATGATTATTTGTCAAGGCATCTGTTAACGTACTTTTGAGTATCCATTTGGATACGCAGGCCTTTTATTTGGATACCCAGTAAACATGAAATGGATCCAGAATTTTTTTAATTACTTAGTAATTTAAAAACTACTGAACTGATACCAGTGATGACTGGTTGGCGACCCCTGGTCACAGCCAAAGCATTGATGAAGCCGCCAAATTGTCTTGCGTCGAAAACGAATTAAAACCTACATAGAAACATCCGACGACGGCGTCATTCGAGAGCTTCCGACGGACTGACGACAGTAACGACGCGTGTCACGGGGGAGGGGTGCCGTGAAAAGCGAATACAAGTGGCCGAGAAATAGAATCGGTGCCTAATCCTCGTTAATCTATTCAGAACGAATTTTTAATGTTTTTTTTTCGATAAAATAAATAATATTTCCGTATGGAACTAAAGAGCCTCAGCTTCACATCCAAAGAGCCGAATGTGGCTCGCGAGCCACAGGTTGCCGACCCCTGTTAATTAGCCATAACTATTTCTGTTAACATATTTAACAAGTGCATCATGTTTCGTACTTTTGAGTATCCATTTGGATACGCAGGCCTTTTATTTGGATACCCAGTAAACATCAAATGGATCCAGAATTTTTTTAATTACTTAGTAATTTAAAAACTGCTGAACTGATACCAGTGATGACTGATACCTAAAAATGCTTTAAAATGATCAGTAAGAAAAAGTATGAAGGGCTGTTTAAAAGACATATAGATACGCAGCAAAAATTCACGAAAGACATGGATACACTGACAAAAATGCATTTGCCAATGTGGTGGGTTACAAAATTGGAGCTACCTCAACTCACCTCTCTATGTTGTTCTAACTGAGTCTACGAATTATCACAAATTATTTAAAAACGCTACAGTAATTCAGGTTCTTTTGGTTCGCCTCAACCCAGAAAGAGGCTTTTATCAACATTTTAAACATATTTGGGATCACCACAATTCCTCATCTTGTAACTATTTTATGAGTTACCTGAAGTCAGTTTCTGGGTTGGGAAAACTTACTAATTGATTATAAAGTGTCGTGTTAACCCGGACGTGCATTATTTTAACTCATTACCATGTGTAAATTATTTTGAGATGGAATAATTCAGGAAACGCGCTCCAAAACCCCATATCGAGAGTAAAACGAAAGATCGTAAGGTCACGGAAAGTTCCGAATTCGTGCTCGTGCAGATCCATTTCATTGTTATTCGTCAATTCTCCTCCGATTGCCCGTATAGACACCTGTTGGACGTTGCGCCGTTTACGGGATTTTTCATCCTTTGTTCTCTGTGCGTGAAAATTTGTGTTTTGCATAATTTTGGTCAGTTGACGTAAAATGGAGGAACAGGAGGGAGATGCATACAAATTGTTATTATTGGAATAGAGCCTTATTATTTATAAGCACTCGTAATCACTTCGTCCGCATGGTTTCTTAGCCGTAGTATGCTGTCCTGTCTATAATTCATTTGATCATTATTTTTTTAAATATACAACAAAAATGTCATATCTTGAAAAAACAAAAGGCACTTGAAGTCCACAATATGCAGGCGTGTAAATGGAAGATGTTGGCCCACCCGGCATCGCCCGGTGAGATACCATTGCATCGGTTTAGGTGGCGTGAAGTTTGCTCCTTGAGTTAACTTTTGCTCATTGAGTTGACGTTTCGTCGCTGTGCCGATGTTTCCGGTTACCAGGGTGGGACCCCCCCCAAAAATAGCATGATGGAAGCTCCAGGCCCAAAATACTCCGGAGGTAAACTCGCCCCCCATTCGGATCTCCGGGCGGGGGCTGGACTTGGGGCCCCATCACGCGAAGTTCATCAAACAACACCCATTTCCGACAATTTACTGGGATCTAACAACACTCAACGAAGAAATGGTGTGGCACCTGCAGTTGCTAACCAACCCAGAACTAGCAACTTCAAAATTGATTTCTGCAATATTAGAGGACTTAACACGAACATCAACTCAGTCCACCAGCACTTACAATCTTCTAAGCCTTACGTACTCGCACTGACCGAGACAAAGGTCAGATCGTCAACAAACACCGTCAGCTATTTATACCCTGGATACGATTTCCATTTCCGATTCCGACGCAACTTCGGCGTATGTCTTTTTATTCGAGATGATCTCTGCTGCCAACGAGAACCTACACTGGAACCGAAAGACTTTGATGTAATGTGGTTTAAAATATCAACGCCGAAAATCACCAAGTTTATCTGCTGCCTTTACCGTCCTCCAAGTGATACCCATTACAGAGACCTTTTCTCATCACTAGCCAACACAATCGACTTCTTGCAAATCAACCATCCAAATGCCGAGATTGCTATCTTTGGCGACTTTAACGTCCACAATGTCAACTGGCTTAAATATTCAAATACGGACGATGAGCCGATGATGCCGAATCCTTCGCGATCAGTTCTGGTCTAACTTAACTCGTAGAAGAACCAACGCGGATTCCAGACCGAGCTGGAGATTTTGCTAGTCTTTTGGATCTTTTCTTAACGTCAAATCCCGATCTATATACAGTCACCGTACAGCCTCCGTTAGGATCTTCCGATCACAAACTTATTTCAACTCTAAGCGAACTACCAATTAATTCTGAACAACCTCCTAAACCTCGCAAGATATGGCATTACAGATCGGCCAAGTGGGAAGACCTGAAAGACCATTTTCGGACTTTTCCTTGGATGAGCGTATGCTTCTCTTCTGATGATCCATCCGTCTGTGCTGGGGAGGTCTCCGACGTCATTCTAACGAGCATGGAAGCATTTATCCCCTCCTCCCAAAAACGCCCTTCCAACGGCAAGCCCTGGTTTAGCAAGGATTGTGAGCGTGCTGTCAAATCAAAAAATCTGGCTTACCGACAGTGGCGTAAAAACCCTACCACTGAGAATCGTACCATCTTTATTACCGCTCGAAACCAATGTAAGCTAACAATAGATCAAAGCAAAGAAGCCCATAACGTGAGGATCAAAAACAAACTTCTTGACTGTCCAAACGGATCAAGGTCCTTTTGGTCAGTCGCTAAGGCCGTCAGCCAAAATTTTACCAAATCAACTATCCCACCTCGAACACGTCCCGATGGTACAATAGCATCCACAGCCGGAGACAAAGCAAACTTACTTGCTGAACTATTTTCTTCGCATTCCACTGTAGATTTCCAGGGAAGAACACCACCCGACATTCCTGCAGTTGAATCCGAAATGACCGAAATCGTATTCCGTCAGCGTCCCGTCAAACGAATCCTGAAAGGACTCGACGTCAAAAAAGCTACTGGTCCAGACGAAATTCCTATTATAGTTCTCAAGAGATGTGCCGATGAACTAACACCAGTATTTTGTAGACTTTTCAACTTATCCTACAAAAAAGGAATATTTCCATCTTGCTGGAAGACGGCTCGAGTCCAGCCTATTCCAAAGAAAGGTAAGAGAACCCTGCCTAACAACTATCGACCAGTAGCATTGCTTTCAGTTATATCAAAAGTAATGGAGAAAGCTATTAACCAACATCTTCTAAAGTACCTGGAAGGCTTCAACATTATCAGCGATCATCAATATGGTTTTCGGAAGTCCAGATCAACTGGAGATCTTCTAGCCTATGTCACCCATATTTGGAACAACGCAATCGAACATCATGGGGAGTCTCGGGTTGTTGCACTAGATATTTCTAAAGCTTTTGATCGCGTTTGGCATGAGGGGCTTCTAAGTAAACTGCGATCCTATGGTATGCCCAGTCGATTCTGTGCATGGTTGTCTAGCTTTCTTAAGGACCGCCCTCTGCAAGTGGCGATTGACGGATTTCTCTCAGACACCTTCACCATCAATGCCGGTGTTCCTCAAGGGTCCATATTGTCTCCAACTCTCTTCTTGCTCTACATTAACGACCTTCTAGTGAAAACTAAAAATCCGATATTTAGTTTTGCTGACGATAGCACACTTATCTCATCTTTCTCTTTGAATGCACAAACATCGACTGCCGACGCACATCTTCGCAGACAGCATGAAGTATCACGCCTTAACAAAGACCTGGAAGAAATTTTGGCTTGGGGTGACAGTAACCAAGTCGAATTTAACGCTAAAAAGACCCAGGCAGCAGTTTTCTCTAAAAAGGTTAACATTACAGAACCGGAAATAGTCATGGACGGACACGCAATCCCACTGGCTTCATCTATTAATTTGCTGGGCGTCAATCTCGGAGGAAATATGTCTTGGCATAACCACGTTGTGGCAATCGCCAAGGTAGCTTCTCAGAAGCTTGGGGTACTCTTCCGAACCAGAAAGTTGTAGTACAGGGTGGCCAACTAAGCGAGGTAAGCGGCTATATCTCGGAAACCGTTCACCGTACAGCTTTCGGAAAAAAATATTTATAGGAAAAGTTGCCAAGAGAAATTGCTGGAAATTATTTGCAAGTTTGTAGGCCGGCCGCTAGGGGGCGTAACACGAATAGTAATTTGTTGCCAGTCGATTTCTCTACAATTGGCATAGGTAAGGTATGTTAATAATACTTATAAATAAATCTCACTTATATCGTGAACAACTTTGCTTAAACACTTTTTTCCCAGCCCTGCAAATAAAGTGGTGGGGGTAACGCAAACATCGATTTGCAAAAAATGCAATATCTCAGGAACGCCTTATCTGAAAATATCCAAATTGGTGTTATTTAAAAGAGCTCTTCTTGCTTTACTAGGTACACTGTAAGCGATGTCTATGTCATTTTCACTGTAGTCGCTAGATGGCGCTTTCAACAGATTTAACATATTTATCGTTTTTCTCGAAAAACTTAAATGCAATGGTAAATATGTTATCACACCAGTACAAAGAGGAATAAAGGCCAAAGCAAACGGTGAAAACCGCAAGTTCCTATCTTTTTTCTAACCGGAGATATCAATGAAAAATTAATTTATATCCTCTAAATCTCCCGCCTCGGTACTTACATATGTTTCAAAAAATAAGAAGGCTTTGGAAACAAAATACATATTATATATAATAGGAGTATTGGGAAGAAACGTTAAATTATTCATTTTGAGATCCGTTTCCATTTAATTTTTGAATTTTAAAAGTGCCGTTTACTAATGAAGAAGCAGTTGATTTGATTGCTGTTTACTTCGAGTGCTTTCAAAATGCAGCAATCGCCGAAAGGAGTTATGCATTGCGATATCCAAATCGCCGTCATTATGGCAGAAGAGTTTTTCCGCGCTTGGTACAACGCTTACGTACCACTGGAAGCTTTCGCTCACTGACATTTCGGAGACGTCGTACTGGCAGAACTGAAGAAAATGTTATCAATGTTTTAGCATATATAGAGTTTAATCCCCATGTTAGTACTAGGACATTGTCTTCCGATTTGGGAATATCACGAACTACCATTAAAAATATTTTAAATGAGCATAGGTAAGTTTATTATATTTTAAAATATAATATATTGTTACACAAAACATGTTTCATACAATAAGTTTTCTAAATACTAACTGGTTAGGAAATGTAGAACATTATGATACTTATTTGCGTCAGGTATGAAAGGTGGCGTTCTTTTGGAGTCATTTTGATTATTTACCTGATATATATATAATTTTTTTAAATTATATCCTTACCATATCGTTATGCACCAAGCGTTAAATGAACAAGATTTTGATCGTAGGCTGGATCAAGCAACTGGCTTTTAGACATGATCAATGACAACCCTCAATTTTAATCCCAAATTCTTTGGACAGACCTCTACTTTTAATAGCGACGGAAGGGTAAATTTGCATAACACGCATTATTGGGCTACAGAAAACCCTCACTGAATGCGAGAAGTTCAGCACCAAGGACGTTGGAGTGTCAATGTATGGTGCGGCCATGTTTTTGGAGTTCCTTAGGAATGAATTATGTGTTTTATTAGAAGATGTGCCTCTTGAAACCAGGCAAAATATGTTCCTGCAGCTCGATTGCTGTCCAGCACATTTTTCAATTAAAAGATGGAAGAAGACCGATGGATAGGCAGAGGAAGCCTTTTTCCGTGGCCAGCCAGGTCACCTGACTTGACCTGTTTGGACTTTTATTTGTGGGGACGATTAAAAGATATTTTATTCCAAGCTAGGCCTACAACCAGGGAAGATATGAAGAACAAAATCCAAAATGCAATTCTTCGCTTGCCAAGAGCGGAAGTGGAAGCTGCTGTTCTTTCTACTATAGGAAAGCTTAGACAATGTGTGGGCCAGGATGGCAGACAGTTTGAGCATTTAAGGAAGCACTAGAAATACGTTTCTTTTTTTTGCAACATATGTAAGTACCGGGGCGGGAGATTTAGTAGGATATAAATTAATTTTTCATTGATATCTCCGGTTAGAAAAAAGATAGGAACTTGCGGTTTTCACCGTTTGCGCTGGCCTTTATTCCTCTCTGCACTGTTGTAATAACATATTTACCATTGCATTTAAGTTTTTCGAGAAAAACGATAAATATGTTAAATCTGTTGGAAGCGCCATCTAGCGACTACAGTAAAAATGACATAGACATCGCTTGCAGTGTACCTAGTAAAGCAAGAAGAGCTCTTTTAAATAACACCAATTTGGATATTTTCAGATAAGGCGTTCCTGAGATATTGCATTTTTTGCAAATCGATGTTTGCGTTACCCCCACCACTTTATTTGCAGGGCTGGGAAAAAAGTGTTTAAGCAAAGTTGTTCACGATATAAGTGAGATTTATTTATAAGTATTATTAACATACCTTACCTATGCCAATTGTAGAGAAATCGACTGGCAACAAATTACTATTCGTGTTACGCCCCCTAGCGGCCGGCCTACAAACTTGCAAATAATTTCCAGCAATTTCTCTTGGCAACTTTTCCTATAAATATTTTTTTCCGAAAGCTGTACGGTGAACGGTTTCCGAGATATAGCCGCTTACCTCGCTTAGTTGGCCACCCTGTACAAAGGTTCAAAGGTGCGACTATGGGTATTTTTCGGTTAAAGATCGATAGACTGAGTACTCCTATGCTAATTTCTGAGTGGAACAAATTCTGCAAGGTATCGACTTTGGCCAATTTATGTTTTCTCGAATTATTAGCCTCGACCCTGTACAAAGGCTCAAAGGTGCGACTATGGGTATTTTTCGGTTAAAGATCGATAGACTAAACACTTCTATGCCTATTTCGATGTGAAACAAATTCTGCAAGGTTTCGGCTTTGGCCAATTAATGTTTTCTCGAATAACTGGTCTCGACCCTGTACAAAGGCTCAAAGGTGCGACTGTGGGTATTTTTCAGTTAAAGGTCGATAGACTAAAACACTTCTATGCTAATTTCGATGTGGAACAAATTCTGCATGGTTTCGACTTTGGCCAATTTATGTTTTCTCGAATTATTAGCCTCGACCCTGTACAAAGGCTCAATGGTGCGACTATGGGTATTTTTCGGTTAGAGATCGACAGACTGAGTGCTCCTATGCCAATTTCTGAGTGGAACAAATTCTGCACGTGTTCGACTTTGGCCAATTTATGTTTTCTCAATTATTAGCCTCGACCCTGTTCAAAGGCTCAAAGGTGCGACTATGGGTATTTTTCGGTTAAAGATCGATAGACTAAACACTTCTATGCCAACTTCGATGTGGAACAAATTCTGCAAGTGTTCGACTTTGGCCAATTTATGTTTCTCGAAAATTATTAGCCTCGACCCTGTACAAAGGCTCAAAGGTGCGACTATGTGTATTTTTCAGTTAAAGATCGATAGACTGAATACTCCTATGCTAATTTCTGAGTGCAACAAATTCTGCAAGTGTTCGACTTAGGCCAATTTATATTTCTCGAATTATTAGCCTCGACCCTGTACAAAGGCTCAAAGGTGCGACTATAGGTATTTTTCGGTTAAAGATCGATAGACTGAGTACTACTATGCCAATTTTTGAGTGGAACAAATTCTGCAAGTGTTCGACTTTGGCCAATTTATGTTTCTCGAATTATTAGCCTCGACCCTGTACAAAAGCTCAAAGGTGCGACTATGGGTATTTTTCAGTTAAAGGTCGATAGATTGAATACTCCTATGCTAGTTTCTGAGTGGAACAAATTCTGCAAGTGTTCGACTTTGGCCAATTTATATTTTTCGAATTATTAGCCTCGACCCTGTACAAAGGTTCAAAGGTGCGACTATGAGTATTTTTCGGTTAAAGATCGATACACTGAGTACTCCTATGCCAATTTTTTAGTGGAACAAATTCTGCAAGGTTTCGACTTTGGCCAATTTATGTTTTCTCGAATAACTTGTCTCGACCCTGTACAAAGGCTCAAAGGTGCGACTATTGGTATTTTTCGGTTAAAGATCGATAGGCTAAATACTTCTATGCCAATTTCGATGTGGAACAAATTCTGCAAGTGTTCGACTTGGCCAATTTATGTTTCTCGAATTATTAGCCTCCACCCTACCCTGTACAAAGGCTCAAAGGTGCGACTATGGGTATTTTTCAGTTAAAGGTCGATAGACTGATTACTCCTTGATAAGTTCTGAGTGGAACATATTCTGCACGTGTTCGACTTTGGCCAATATATATTTTTCGAATTATTAGCCTCGACCCTGTACAAAGGTTCAAATATGCGACTATGGGTATTTTTCGGTTAAAGATCGATAGACTGAGTACTCTTATGCTAATTTCTGAGTGGAACAAATTCTGCAAGGTTTCGACTTTGGCCAATTTATGTTTTCTCGAATAACTGGTCTCGACCCTGTACAAAGGCTCAATGGAGCGACTATGGGTATTTTTCGGTTAGAGATCGACAGACTGAGTGCTCCTATGCCAATTTCTGAGTGGAACAAATTCTGCACGTGTTCGACTTTGGCCAATTTATGTTTTCTCGATTATTAGCCTCGACCCTGTTCAAAGGCTCAAAGGTGCGACTATGGGTATTTTTCGGTTAAAGATCGATAGACTAAACACTTCTATGCCAACTTCGATGTGGAACAAATTCTGCACGTGTTCGACTTTGGCCAATTTATGTTTTCTCGATTATTAGCCTCGACCCTGTTCAAAGGCTCAAAGGTGCGACTATGGGTATTTTTCAGTTAAAGGTCGATAGACTGAATACTCCTTGACAATTTCTGAGTGGAACATATTCTGCACGTGTTCGACTTTGGCCAATTTATATTTTTCGAATTATTAGCCTCGACCCTGTACAAAGGTTCAAATATGCGACTATGGGTATTTTTCGGTTAAAGATCGATAGACTGAGTACTCCTATGCTAATTTCTGAGTGGAACAAATTCTGCAAGTGTTCGACTGTGGCCAATTTATGTTTTCTCGAATTATTAGCCTCGACCCTGTACAAAGGTTCAAAGGTGCGACTATGGGTATTTCTCGGTTAAAGATCGATAGACTAAACACTTCTATGCTAATTTCTGAGTGGAACAAATTCTGCAAGGTTTCGACTTTGGCCAATTCATGTTTTCTCGAATAACTGGTCTCCACCCTGTACAAAGGCTCAAAGGTGCGACTATGGGTATTTTTCGGTTAGAGATCGACAGACTGAGTACTCCTATGCCAATTTCTGAGTGGAACAAATACTGCACGTGTTCGACTTTGGCCAATTTATGTTTTCTCGAATTATTAGCCTCGACCCTGTTCAAAGGCTTAAAGGTGCGACTATGGGTATTTTTCGGTTAAAGATCGATAGACTAAACACTTCTATGCCAACTTCGATGGGGAACAAATTCTGCAAGTGTTCGACTTTGGCCAATTTATGTTTCTCGAATTATTAGCCTCGACCCTGTACAAAGGCTCAAAGGTGCGACTATGGGCATTTCTCAGTTAAAGATCGATAGACTGAATACTCCTATGCTAATTTCTGAGTGGAACAAATTCTGCAAGTGTTCGACTGTGGCCAATTTATATTTTTCGAATTATTAGCCTCGACCCTGTACAAAGGTTCAAAGGTGCGACTATGGGTATTTTTCGCTTAAAGATCGATAGACTGAGTACTCCTATGCTAATTTCTGAGTGGAACAAATTCTGCAAGTGTTCGACTGTGGCCAATTTATGTTTTCTCGAATTATTAGCCGCGACCCTGTACAAGAGCTCAAAGGTGCGACTATGGGTATTTTTCGGTTAAAGGTCGATAGACTAAACACTCCTATGCTAATTTCTGAGTGGAACAAATTCTGCAAGGTTTCGACTTTGGCCAATTTATGTTTTCTCGAATAACTGGTCTCGACCCTGTACAAAGGCTCAAAGGTGCGACTATGGGTATTTTTCGGTTAAAGGTCGATAGACTAAACCCTTCTATGCCAATTTCTGAGTGGAACAAATTCTGCAAGGTTTCGACTTTGGCCAATTTATGTTTTCTCGAATAACTGGTCTCGACCCTGTACAAAGGCTGAAAGGTGCGACTATGAATATTTTTCAGTTAAAGATCGTTAGACTAAACACTTCTATGCCAATTTCTGAGTGGAACAAATTCTGCAAGGTTTCGACTTTGGCCAATTTATGTTTTCTCGAATAACTGGTCTCGACCCTGTACAAAGGCTCAAATGTGCGACTATGGGTATTTCTCAGTTAAAGGTCGATAGACTGAATACTCCTATGCCAATTTCTGAGTGGAACATATTCTGCACGTGTTCGACTTTGGCCAATTTATATTTTTCGAATTATTGCCTCGACCCTGTACAAAGGCTCAAAGGTGCGACTATGGGTATTTTTCGGTTAAAGGTCGATAGACTAAACACTTCTACGCTAATTTCTGAGTGGAACAAATTCTGCAAGGTTTCGACTTTGGCCAATTTATGTTTTCTCGAATAACTTGTCTCGACCCTGTACAAAGGCTCAAAGGTGCGACTATTGGTATTTTTCGGTTAAAGATCGATAGACTAAATACTTCTATGCCAATTTCGATGTGGAACAAATTCTGCAAGTGTTCGACTTGGCCAATTTATGTTTCTCGAATTATTAGTCTCGACCCTGTACAAAGGCTCAAAGGTGCGTCTATGGGTATTTTTCAGTTAAAGGTCGATAGACTAAAACACTTCTATGCTAATTTCGATGTGGAACAAATTCTGCGTGGTTTCGACTTTGGCCAATTTATGTTTTCTCGAATTATTAGCCTCGACCCTGTACAAAGGCTCAAAGGTGCGAATATGGGTATTTTTCGGTTAAAGATCGATAGACTAAAGACTTCTATGCCAATTTCGATGTGGAGCAAATTCTGCAAGTGTTCGACTTTTGCCAATTTATGTTTCTCGAATTATTAGCCTCGACCCTGTACAAAGGCTCAAAGGTGCGACTATGGGTAATTTTTTAGTTAAAGGTCGATAGACTGAATAATCCTATGCTAATTTCTGAGTGGAACAAATTCTTGAAGTGGTCGACTTTGGCCAATTTATATTTTTCGAATTATTACCATCGACCCTGTACAAAGGTTCAAAGGTGCGACTCAAATTCTGCACGTGTTCGACTTTGGCCAATTTATGTTTCTCGAATTATTAGCCTCGACCCTGTACAAAAGCTCAAAGGTGCGACTATGGGTATTTTTCAGTTAAAGGTCGATAGACTGAATACTCCTAATGCCAATTTCGATGTGGAACAAATTCTGCAAGTGTTCGACTTTGACCAATTTATGTTCCTCGAATTATTAGCCTCGACCCTGTACAAAGGCTCAAAGGTGCGACTATGGGTATTTTTCGGTTAAAGATCGATAGACTAAACTCTTCTATGCCAATTTCGATGTGGAACAAATTCTGCAAGTGTTCGACTTTGGCCAATTTATGTTTCTCGAATTATTAGCCTCGACCCTGTACAAAGGTTCAAAGGTGCGACTATGGGTATTTTTCGGTTAAAGATCGATAGACTAAACACTTCTATGCCAATTTCGATGTGGAACAAATTCTGCAAGTGTTCGACTTTGGCCAATTTATGTTTCTCGAATTATTAGCCTCGACCCTGTACAAAGGTTCAAAGGTGCGACTATGGGTATTTTTCGGTTAAAGATCGATAGACTAAACACTTCTATGCCAATTTCGATGTGGAACAAATTCTGCAAGTGTTCGACTTTGGCCAATTTATGTTTTCTCGAATTATTAGCTTCGACCCTGTACAAAGGCTCAAAGGTGCGACTATGGGTATTTTTCGGTTAAAGGTCGATAGACTTAACACTTCTATGCCAATTTCGATGTGGAACAAATTCTGCAAGTGTTCGACTTTGGCGAATTTATGTTTCTCGAATTATTAGCCTCGACCCTGTACAAAGGTTCAAATGTGCGACTATGGGTATTTTTCGGTTAAAGTTCGATAGACTAAACACTTCTATGCCAATTTCGATGTGGAACAAATCCTGCAAGTGTTCGACTTTGGCGAATTTATGTTTCTCGAATTATTAGCCTCGACCCTGTACAAAGGTTCAAATGTGCGACTATGGGTATTTTTCGGTTAAAGATCGATAGACTGAGTACTCCTATGCTAATTTCTGAGTGGAACAAATTCTGCAAGTGTTCGACTTTGGCCAATTTATGTTTCTCGAATTATTAGCCTCGACCCTGTACAAAGGTTCAAAGGTGCGACTATGGGTATTTTTCGGTTAAAGATCGATAGACTGAGTACTCCTATGCTAATTTCTGAGTGGAACAAATTCTGCAAGTGTTCGACTTTGGCCAATTTATGTTTCTCGAATTATTAGCCTCGACCCTGTACAAAGGCTCAAAGGTTCGACTATGGGTATTTTTCGGTTAAAGATCGATAGACTAAACACTTCTATGCCAATTTCGATGTGGAACAAATTCTGCAAGTGTTCGACTTTGGCCAATTTATGTTCCTCGAATTATTAGCCTCGACCCTGTACAAAGGCTCAAAGGTGCGACTATGGGTATTTCTCGGTTAAAGATCGATAGACTAAACACTTCTATGCCAATTTCGATGTGGAACAAATTCTGCAAGTGTTCGACTTTGGCCAATTTATGTTCCTCGAATTATTAGCCTCGACCCTGTACAAAGGTTCAAAGGTGCGACTATGGGTATTTTTCGGTTAAAGATCGATAGACTGAGTACTCCTATGCTAATTTCTGAGTGGAACAAATTCTGCAAGTGTTCGACTTTGGCCAATTTATGTTTCTCGAATTATTAGCCTCGACCCTGTACAAAGGCTCAAAGGTTCGACTATGGGTATTTTTCGGTTAAAGATCGATAGACTAAACACTTCTATGCCAATTTCGATGTGGAACAAATTCTGCAAGTGTTCGACTTTGGCCAATTTATGTTTCTCGAATTATTAGCCTCGACCCTGTACAAAGGTTCAAAGGTGCGACTATGGGTATTTTTCGGTTAAAGATCGATAGCCTGAGTACTCCTATGCTAATTTCTGAGTGGAACAAATTCTGCAAGTGTTCGACTTTGGCCAATTTATGTTTCTCGAATTATTAGCCTCGACCCTGTACAAAGGTTCAAAGGTGCGACTATGGGTATTTTTCGGTTAAAGATCGATAGACTGAGTACTCCTATGCTAATTTCTGAGTGGAACAAATTCTGAAAGTGTTCGACTTTGGCCAATTTATGTTTCTCGAATTATTAGCCTCGACCCTGTACAAAGGCTCAAAGGTGCGACTATGGGTATTATTCGGTTAAAGATCGATAGACTGAGAACTCCTATGCTAATTTCTGAGTGGAACAAATTCTGCAAGTGTTCGACTTTGGCCAATTTATGTTTCTCGAATTATTAGCCTCGACCCTGTACAAAGGCTCAAAGGTTCGACTATGGGTATTTTTCGGTTAAAGATCGATAGACTAAACACTTCTATGCCAATTTCTGAGTGGAACAAATTCTGCAAGGTTTCGACTTTGGCCAATTTAAGTTTTCTCGAATTATTAGCTTCGACCCTGTACAAAGGCTCAAAGGTGCGACTATGGGTATTTTTCGGTTAAAGTTCGATAGACTAAACACTTCTATGCCAATTTCGATGTGGAACAAATTCTGCAAGTGTTCGACTTTGACCAATTTATGTTCCTCGAATTATTAGCCTCGACCCTGTACAAAGGCTCAAAGGTGCGACTATGGGTATTTTTCGGTTAAAGATCGATAGACTAAACACTTCTATGCCAATTTCGATGTGGAACAAATTCTGCAAGTGTTCGACTTTGGTCAATTTATGTTTCTCGAATTATTAGCCTCGACCCTGTACAAAGGTTCAAAGGTGCGACTATGGGTATTTTTCGGTTAAAGATCGATAGACTAAACACTTCTATGCCAATTTCGATGTGGAACAAATTCTGCAAGTGTTCGACTTTGGCCAATTTATGTTTCTCGAATTATTAGCCTCGACCCTGTACAAAGGTTCAAAGGTGCGACTATGGGTATTTTTCGGTTAAAGATCGATAGACTGAGTACTCCTATGCTAATTTCTGAGTGGAACAAATTATGCAAGTGTTCGACTTTGGCCAATTTATGTTTCTCGAATTATTAGCCTCGACCCTGTACAAAGGTTCAAAGGTGCGACTATGGGTATTTTTCGGTTAAAGATCGATAGACTAAACACTTCTATGATAATTTCTGAGTGGAACAAATTATGCAAGTGTTCGACTTTGGCCAATTTATGTTTCTCGAATTATTAGCCTCGACCCTGTACAAAGGCTCAAAGGTGCGTCTATGGGTATTTCTCGGTTAAAGATCGATAGACTAAACACTTCTATGCCAATTTCGATGTGGAACAAATTCTGCAAGTGTTCGACTTTAGCCAATTTATGTTTCTCGAATTATTAGCCTCGACCCTGTACAAAGGCTCCAAGGTGCGACTATGGGTATTTTTCGGTTAAAGATCGATAGACTAAACACTTCTATGATAATATCTGAGTGGAACAAATTCTGCAAGGTTTCGACTTTGGCCAATTTATGTTTTCTCGAATTATTAGCTTCGACCCTGTACAAAGGCTCAAAGGTGCGACTATGGGTATTTTTCGGTTAAAGATCGATAGACTGAGTACTCCTATGCTAATTTCTGAGTGGAACAAATTCTGCAAGTGTTCGACTTTGGCCAATTTATGTTTTCTCGAATTATTAGCTTCGACCCTGTACAAAGGCTCAAAGGTGCGACTATGGGTATTTTTCGGTTAAAGGTCGATAGACTTAACACTTCTATGCCAATTTTCGATGTGGAACAAATTCTGCAAGTGTTCGAATTTGGCCAATTTATGTTTCTCGAATTATTAGCCTCGACCCTGTACAAAGGTTCAAAGGTGCGACTATGGGTATTTTTCGGTTAAAGATCGATAGACTGGGTACTCCTATGCTAATTTCTGAGTGGAACAAATTCTGCAAGTGTTCGACTTTGGCCAATTTATGTTTTCTCGAATTATTGGCTTCGACCCTGTACAAAGGTTCAAAGGTGCGACTATGGGTATTTTTCGGTTAAAGATCGATAGACTGAGTACTCCTATGCTAATTTCTGAGTGGAACAAATTCTGCAAGTGTTCGACTTTGGCCAATTTATGTTTTCTCGAATTATTAGCTTCGACCCTGTACAAAGGCTCAAAGGTGCGACTATGGGTATTTTTCGGTTAAAGGTCGATAGACTTAACACTTCTATGCCAATTTTCGATGTGGAACAAATTCTGCAAGTGTTCGAATTTGGCCAATTTATGTTTCTCGAATTATTAGCCTCGACCCTGTACAAAGGTTCAAAGGTGCGACTATGGGTATTTTTCGGTTAAAGATCGATAGACTGAGTACTCCTATGCTAATTTCTGAGTGGAACAAATTCTGCAAGTGTTCGACTTTGGCCAATTTATGTTTTCTCGAATTATTGGCTTCGACCCTGTACAAAGGTTCAAAGGTGCGACTATGGGTATTTTTCGGTTAAAGATCGATAGACTGAGTACTCCTATGCTAATTTCTGAGTGGAACAAATTCTGCAAGTGTTCGACTTTGGCCAATTTATGTTTTCTCGAATTATTAGCCTCGACCCTGTACAAAGGCTCAAAGGTGCGACTATGGGTATTATTCGGTTAAAGATCGATAGACTGAGTACTCCTATGCTAATTTCTGAGTGGAACAAATTCTGCAAGTGTTCGACTTTGGCCAATTTATGTTTCTCGAATTATTAGCCTCGACCCTGTACAAAAGCTCAAAGGTTCGACTATGGGTATTTTTCGGTTAAAGATCGATAGACTAAACACTTCTATGCCAATTTCTGAGTGGAACAAATTCTGCAAGGTTTCGACTTTGGCCAATTTATGTTTTCTCGAATTATTAGCTTCGACCCTGTACAAAGGCTCAAAGGTGCGACTATGGGTATTTTTCGGTTAAAGTTCGATAGACTAAACACTTCTATGCCAATTTCGATGTGGAACAAATTCTGCAAGTGTTCGACTTTGACCAATTTATGTTCCTCGAATTATTAGCCTCGACCCTGTACAAAGGCTCAAAGGTGCGACTATGGGTATTTTTCGGTTAAAGATCGATAGACTAAACACTTCTATGCCAATTTCGATGTGGAACAAATTCTGCAAGTGTTCGACTTTGGTCAATTTATGTTTCTCGAATTATTAGCCTCGACCCTGTACAAAGGTTCAAAGGTGCGACTATGGGTATTTTTCGGTTAAAGATCGATAGACTAAACACTTCTATGCCAATTTCGATGTGGAACAAATTCTGCAAGTGTTCGACTTTGGCCAATTTATGTTTCTCGAATTATTAGCCTCGACCCTGTACAAAGGTTCAAAGGTGCGACTATGGGTATTTTTCGGTTAAAGATCGATAGACTGAGTACTCCTATGCTAATTTCTGAGTGGAACAAATTATGCAAGTGTTCGACTTTGGCCAATTTATGTTTCTCGAATTATTAGCCTCGACCCTGTACAAAGGTTCAAAGGTGCGACTATGGGTATTTTTCGGTTAAAGATCGATAGACTAAACACTTCTATGATAATTTCTGAGTGGAACAAATTATGCAAGTGTTCGACTTTGGCCAATTTATGTTTCTCGAATTATTAGCCTCGACCCTGTACAAAGGCTCAAAGGTGCGTCTATGGGTATTTCTCGGTTAAAGATCGATAGACTAAACACTTCTATGCCAATTTCGATGTGGAACAAATTCTGCAAGTGTTCGACTTTGGCCAATTTATGTTTCTCGAATTATTAGCCTCGACCCTGTACAAAGGCTCCAAGGTGCGACTATGGGTATTTTTCGGTTAAAGATCGATAGACTAAACACTTCTATGCCAATTACGATGTGGAACAAATTCTGCAAGGTTTTGACTTTGGCCAATTTATGTTTTCTCGAATAACTGGCCTCGACCCTGTACAAAGGCTCAAAGGTGCGACTATGGGTATTTTTCGGTTAAAGATCGATAGACTAAACACTTCTATGCCAATTACGATGTGGAACAAATTCTGCAAGGTTTTGACTTTGGCCAATTTATGTTTTCTCGAATAACTGGCCTCGACCCTGTACAAAGGCTCAAAGGTGCGACTATGGGTATTTTTCAGTTAAAGATCGATAGACTAAACACTTCTATGCCAATTTCGATGTGGAACAAATTCTGCAAGTGTTCGACTTTGGCCAATTTATGTTTCTCGAATTATTAGCCTCGACCCTGTACAAAGGTTCAAAGGTGCGACTATGGGTATTTTTCGGTTAAAGATCGATAGACTAAACACTTCTATGCCAATTTCGATGTGGAACAAATTCTGCAAGTGTTCGACTTTGGCCAATTTATGTTTCTCGAATTATTAGCCTCGACCCTGTACAAAGGTTCAAAGGTGCGACTATGGGTATTTTTCGGTTAAAGATCGATAGACTAAACACTTCTATGCCAATTTCGATGTGGAACAAATTCTGCAAGTGTTCGACTTTGGCCAATTTATGTTTTCTCGAATTATTAGCTTCGACCCTGTACAAAGGCTCAAAGGTGCGACTATGGGTATTTTTCGGTTAAAGGTCGATAGACTTAACACTTCTATGCCAATTTCGATGTGGAACAAATTCTGCAAGTGTTCGACTTTGGCGAATTTATGTTTCTCGAATTATTAGCCTCGACCCTGTACAAAGGTTCAAATGTGCGACTATGGGTATTTTTCGGTTAAAGTTCGATAGACTAAACACTTCTATGCCAATTTCGATGTGGAACAAATTCTGCAAGTGTTCGACTTTGGCCAATTTATGTTTTATCGAATAACTGGTCTCGATTCTGTACAAAGGCTCACAGGTGCGACTATGGGTATTTTTCGGTTAAAGATCGATAGACTGAGTACTCCTATGCTAATTTCTGAGTGGAACAAATTCTGCAAGGTATCGACTTTGGCCAATTTATGTTTTCTCGAATTATTAGCCTCGACCCTGTACAAAGGCTCAAAGGTGCGACTATGGGTATTTTTCGGTTAAAGATCGATAGACTAAACACTTCTATGCCAATTTCGATGTGAAACAAATTCTGCAAGGTTTCAACTTTGGCCAATTAATGTTTTCTCGAATAACTGGTCTCGACCCTGTACAAAGGCTCAAAGGTGCGACTGTGGGTATTTTTCAGTTAAAGGTCGATAGACTAAAACACTTCTATGCTAATTTCGATGTGGAACAAATTCTGCATGGTTTCGACTTTGGCCAATTTATGTTTTCTCGAATTATTAGCCTCGACCCTGTACAAAGGCTCAAAGGTGCGACTATGGGTATTTTTCGGTTAAAGATCGATAGACTAAACACTTCTATGCCAATTTCGATGTGGAGCAAATTCTGCAAGTGTTCGACTTTTGCCAATTTATGTTTCTCGAATTATTAGCCTCGACCCTGTACAAAGGCTCAAAGGTGCGACTATGGGTAATTTTTTAGTTAAAGGTCGATAGACTGAATACTCCTATGTTTCTGAGTGGAATAAATTCTTGAAGTGGTCGACTTTGGCCAATTTATATTTTTCGAATTATTACCATCGACCCTGTACAAAGGTTCAAAGGTGCGACTCAAATTCTGCACGTGTTCGACTTTGGCCAATTTATGTTTCTCGAATTATTAGCCTCGACCCTGTACAAAAGCTCAAAGGTGCGACTATGGGTATTTTTCAGTTAAAGGTCGATAGATTGAATACTCCTATGCTAGTTTCTGAGTGGAACAAATTCTGCAAGTGTTGGCCTTTACCAATTTATATTTTTCGAATTATTAGCCTCGACCCTGTACAAAGGTTCAAAGGTGCGACTATGAGTATTTTTCGGTTAAAGATCGATACACTGAGTACTCCTATGCCAATTTTTTAGTGGAACAAATTCTGCAAGGTTTCGACTTTGGCCAATTTATGTTTTCTCGAATAACTTGTCTCGACCCTGTACAAAGGCTCAAAGGTGCGACTATTGGTATTTTTCGGTTAAAGATCGATAGACTAAATACTTCTATGCCAATTTCGATGTGGAACAAATTCTGCAAGTGTTCGACTTGGCCAATTTATGTTTCTCGAATTATTAGCCTCCACCCTACCCTGTACAAAGGCTCAAAGGTGCGACTATGGGTATTTTTCAGTTAAAGGTCGATAGACTAAACACTTCTATGCCAACTTCGATGTGGAACAAATTCTGCACGTGTTCGACTTTGGCCAATTTATGTTTTCTCGATTATTAGCCTCGACCCTGTTCAAAGGCTCAAAGGTGCGACTATGGGTATTTTTCGGTTAAAGATCGATAGACTAAACACTTCTATGCCAACTTCGATGTGGAACAAATTCTGCACGTGTTCGACTTTGGCCAATTTATGTTTTCTCGATTATTAGCCTCGACCCTGTTCAAAGGCTCAAAGGTGCGACTATGGGTATTTTTCAGTTAAGGGTCGATAGACTGAATACTCCTTGACAATTTCTGAGTGGAACATATTCTGCACGTGTTCGACTTTGGCCAATTTATATTTTTCGAATTATTAGCCTCGACCCTGTACAAAGGTTCAAATATGCGACTATGGGTATTTTTCGGTTAAAGATCGATAGACTGAGTACTCCTATGCTAATTTCTGAGTGGAACAAATTCTGCAAGTGTTCGACTGTGGCCAATTTATGTTTTCTCGAATTATTAGCCTCGACCCTGTACAAAGGTTCAAAGGTGCGACTATGGGTATTTCTCGGTTAAAGATCGATAGACTAAACACTTCTATGCTAATTTCTGAGTGGAACAAATTCTGCAAGGTTTCGACTTTGGCCAATTCATGTTTTCTCGAATAACTGGTCTCCACCCTGTACAAAGGCTCAAAGGTGCGACTATGGGTATTTTTCGGTTAGAGATCGACAGACTGAGTACTCCTATGCCAATTTCTGAGTGGAACAAATTCTGCACGTGTTCGACTTTGGCCAGTTTATGTTTTCTCGAATTATTAGCCTCGACCCTGTTCAAAGGCTTAAAGGTGCGACTATGGGTATTTTTCGGTTAAAGATCGATAGACTAAACACTTCTATGCCAACTTCGATGGGGAACAAATTCTGCAAGTGTTCGACTTTGGCCAATTTATGTTTCTCGAATTATTAGCCTCGACCCTGTACAAAGGCTCAAAGGTGCGACTATGGGTATTTCTCAGTTAAAGATCGATAGACTGAATACTCCTATGCTAATTTCTGAGTGGAACAAATTCTGCAAGTGTTCGACTGTGGCCAATTTATATTTTTCGAATTATTAGCCTCGACCCTGTACAAAGGTTCAAAGGTGCGACTATGGGTATTTTTCGCTTAAAGATCGATAGACTGAGTACTCCTATGCTAATTTCTGAGTGGAACAAATTCTGCAAGTGTTCGACTGTGGCCAATTTATGTTTTCTCGAATTATTAGCCGCGACCCTGTACAAGAGCTCAAAGGTGCGACTATGGGTATTTTTCGGTTAAAGGTCGATAGACTAAACACTCCTATGCTAATTTCTGAGTGGAACAAATTCTGCAAGGTTTCGACTTTGGCCAATTTATGTTTTCTCGAATAACTGGTCTCGACCCTGTACAAAGGCTCAAAGGTGCGACTATGGGTATTTTTCGGTTAAAGGTCGATAGACTAAACCCTTCTATGCCAATTTCTGAGTGGAACAAATTCTGCAAGGTTTCGACTTTGGCCAATTTATGTTTTCTCGAATAACTGGTCTCGACCCTGTACAAAGGCTCAAAGGTGCGACTATGAATATTTTTCAGTTAAAGATCGTTAGACTAAACACTTCTATGCCAATTTCTGAGTGGAACAAATTCTGCAAGGTTTCGACTTTGGCCAATTTATGTTTTCTCGAATAACTGGTCTCGACCCTGTACAAAGGCTCAAATGTGCGACTATGGGTATTTCTCAGTTAAAGGTCGATAGACTGAATACTCCTATGCTAATTTCTGAGTGGAACATATTCTGCACGTGTTCGACTTTGGCCAATTTATATTTTTCGAATTATTGCCTCGACCCTGTACAAAGGCTCAAAGGTGCGACTATGGGTATTTTTCGGTTAAAGGTCGATAGACTAAACACTTCTACGCTAATTTCTGAGTGGAACAAATTCTGCAAGGTTTCGACTTTGGCCAATTTATGTTTTCTCGAATAACTTGTCTCGACCCTGTACAAAGGCTCAAAGGTGCGACTATTGGTATTTTTCGGTTAAAGATCGATAGACTAAATACTTCTATGCCAATTTCGATGTGGAACAAATTCTGCAAGTGTTCGACTTGGCCAATTTATGTTTCTCGAATTATTAGTCTCGACCCTGTACAAAGGCTCAAAGGTGCGTCTATGGGTATTTTTCAGTTAAAGGTCGATAGACTAAAACACTTCTATGCTAATTTCGATGTGGAACAAATTCTGCATGGTTTCGACTTTGGCCAATTTATGTTTTCTCGAATTATTAGCCTCGACCCTGTACAAAGGCTCAAAGGTGCGACTATGGGTATTTTTCGGTTAAAGATCGATAGACTAAACACTTCTATGCCAATTTCGATGTGGAACAAATTCTGCAAGTGTTCGACTTTGACCAATTTATGTTCCTCGAATTATTAGCCTCGACCCTGTACAAAGGCTCAAAGGTGCGACTATGGGTATTTTTCGGTTAAAGATCGATAGACTAAACACTTCTATGCCAATTTCGATGTGGAACAAATTCTGCATGGTTTCGACTTTGGCCAATTTATGTTTCTCGAATTATTAGCCTCGACCCTGTACAAAGGCTCAAAGGTGCGACTATGGGTAATTTTTTAGTTAAAGGTCGATAGACTGAATACTCCTATGCTAATTTCTGAGTGGAACAAATTCTTGAAGTGGTCGACTTTGGCCAATTTATATTTTTCGAATTATTACCATCGACCCTGTACAAAGGTTCAAAGGTGCGACTCAAATTCTGCACGTGTTCGACTTTGGCCAATTTATGTTTCTCGAATTATTAGCCTCGACCCTGTACAAAAGCTCAAAGGTGCGACTATGGGTATTTTTCAGTTAAAGGTCGATAGACTGAATACTCCTAATGCCAATTTCGATGTGGAACAAATTCTGCAAGTGTTCGACTTTGACCAATTTATGTTCCTCGAATTATTAGCCTCGACCCTGTACAAAGGCTCAAAGGTGCGACTATGGGTATTTTTCGGTTAAAGATCGATAGACTAAACTCTTCTATGCCAATTTCGATGTGGAACAAATTCTGCAAGTGTTCGACTTTGGCCAATTTATGTTTCTCGAATTATTAGCCTCGACCCTGTACAAAGGTTCAAAGGTGCGACTATGGGTATTTTTCGGTTAAAGATCGATAGACTAAACACTTCTATGCCAATTTCGATGTGGAACAAATTCTGCAAGTGTTCGACTTTGGCCAATTTATGTTTCTCGAATTATTAGCCTCGACCCTGTACAAAGGTTCAAAGGTGCGACTATGGGTATTTTTCGGTTAAAGATCGATAGACTAAACACTTCTATGCCAATTTCGATGTGGAACAAATTCTGCAAGTGTTCGACTTTGGCCAATTTATGTTTTCTCGAATTATTAGCTTCGACCCTGTACAAAGGCTCAAAGGTGCGACTATGGGTATTTTTCGGTTAAAGGTCGATAGACTTAACACTTCTATGCCAATTTCGATGTGGAACAAATTCTGCAAGTGTTCGACTTTGGCGAATTTATGTTTCTCGAATTATTAGCCTCGACCCTGTACAAAGGTTCAAATGTGCGACTATGGGTATTTTTCGGTTAAAGTTCGATAGACTAAACACTTCTATGCCAATTTCGATGTGGAACAAATTCTGCAAGTGTTCGACTTTGGCGAATTTATGTTTCTCGAATTATTAGCCTCGACCCTGTACAAAGGTTCAAATGTGCGACTATGGGTATTTTTCGGTTAAAGATCGATAGACTGAGTACTCCTATGCTAATTTCTGAGTGGAACAAATTCTGCAAGTGTTCGACTTTGGCCAATTTATGTTTCTCGAATTATTAGCCTCGACCCTGTACAAAGGTTCAAAGGTGCGACTATGGGTATTTTTCGGTTAAAGATCGATAGACTGAGTACTCCTATGCTAATTTCTGAGTGGAACAAATTCTGCAAGTGTTCGACTTTGGCCAATTTATGTTTCTCGAATTATTAGCCTCGACCCTGTACAAAGGCTCAAAGGTTCGACTATGGGTATTTTTCGGTTAAAGATCGATAGACTAAACACTTCTATGCCAATTTCGATGTGGAACAAATTCTGCAAGTGTTCGACTTTGGCCAATTTATGTTCCTCGAATTATTAGCCTCGACCCTGTACAAAGGCTCAAAGGTGCGACTATGGGTATTTCTCGGTTAAAGATCGATAGACTAAACACTTCTATGCCAATTTCGATGTGGAACAAATTCTGCAAGTGTTCGACTTTGGCCAATTTATGTTCCTCGAATTATTAGCCTCGACCCTGTACAAAGGTTCAAAGGTGCGACTATGGGTATTTTTCGGTTAAAGATCGATAGACTGAGTACTCCTATGCTAATTTCTGAGTGGAACAAATTCTGCAAGTGTTCGACTTTGGCCAATTTATGTTTCTCGAATTATTAGCCTCGACCCTGTACAAAGGCTCAAAGGTTCGACTATGGGTATTTTTCGGTTAAAGATCGATAGACTAAACACTTCTATGCCAATTTCGATGTGGAACAAATTCTGCAAGTGTTCGACTTTGGCCAATTTATGTTTCTCGAATTATTAGCCTCGACCCTGTACAAAGGTTCAAAGGTGCGACTATGGGTATTTTTCGGTTAAAGATCGATAGACTGAGTACTCCTATGCTAATTTCTGAGTGGAACAAATTCTGCAAGTGTTCGACTTTGGCCAATTTATGTTTATCGAATTATTAGCCTCGACCCTGTACAAAGGTTCAAAGGTGCGACTATGGGTATTTTTCGGTTAAAGATCGATAGACTGAGTACTCCTATGCTAATTTCTGAGTGGAACAAATTCTGAAAGTGTTCGACTTTGGCCAATTTATGTTTCTCGAATTATTAGCCTCGACCCTGTACAAAGGCTCAAAGGTGCGACTATGGGTATTATTCGGTTAAAGATCGATAGACTGAGAACTCCTATGCTAATTTCTGAGTGGAACAAATTCTGCAAGTGTTCGACTTTGGCCAATTTATGTTTCTCGAATTATTAGCCTCGACCCTGTACAAAGGCTCAAAGGTTCGACTATGGGTATTTTTCGGTTAAAGATCGATAGACTAAACACTTCTATGCCAATTTCTGAGTGGAACAAATTCTGCAAGGTTTCGACTTTGGCCAATTTAAGTTTTCTCGAATTATTAGCTTCGACCCTGTACAAAGGCTCAAAGGTGCGACTATGGGTATTTTTCGGTTAAAGTTCGATAGACTAAACACTTCTATGCCAATTTCGATGTGGAACAAATTCTGCAAGTGTTCGACTTTGACCAATTTATGTTCCTCGAATTATTAGCCTCGACCCTGTACAAAGGTTCAAAGGTGCGACTATGGGTATTTTTCGGTTAAAGATCGATAGACTAAACACTTCTATGCCAATTTCGATGTGGAACAAATTCTGCAAGTGTTCGACTTTGGCCAATTTATGTTTCTCGAATTATTAGCCTCGACCCTGTACAAAGGTTCAAAGGTGCGACTATGGGTATTTTTCGGTTAAATATCGATAGACTGAGTACTCCTATGCTAATTTCTGAGTGGAACAAATTATGCAAGTGTTCGACTTTGGCCAATTTATGTTTCTCGAATTATTAGCCTCGACCCTGTACAAAGGTTCAAAGGTGCGACTATGGGTATTTTTCGGTTAAAGATCGATAGACTAAACACTTCTATGATAATTTCTGAGTGGAACAAATTATGCAAGTGTTCGACTTTGGCCAATTTATGTTTCTCGAATTATTAGCCTCGACCCTGTACAAAGGCTCAAAGGTGCGTCTATGGGTATTTCTCGGTTAAAGATCGATAGACTAAACACTTCTATGCCAATTTCGATGTGGAACAAATTCTGCAAGTGTTCGACTTTGGCCAATTTATGTTTCTCGAATTATTAGCCTCGACCCTGTACAAAGGCTCCAAGGTGCGACTATGGGTATTTTTCGGTTAAAGATCGATAGACTAAACACTTCTATGATAATATCTGAGTGGAACAAATTCTGCAAGGTTTCGACTTTGGCCAATTTATGTTTTCTCGAATTATTAGCTTCGACCCTGTACAAAGGCTCAAAGGTGCGACTATGGGTATTTTTCGGTTAAAGATCGATAGACTAAACACTTCTATGCCAATTACGATGTGGAACAAATTCTGCAAGGTTTTGACTTTAGCCAATTTATGTTTTCTCGAATAACTGGCCTCGACCCTGTACAAAGGCTCAAAGGTGCGACTATGGGTATTTTTCGGTTAAAGATCGATAGACTGAGTACTCCTATGCTAATTTCTGCAAGTGTTCGACTTTGGCCAATTTATGTTTCTCGAATTATTAGCCTCGACCCTGTACAAAGGTTCAAAGGTGCGACTATGGGTATTTTTCGGTTAAAGATCGATAGACTGAGTACTCCTATGCTAATTTCTGAGTGGAACAAATTCTGCAAGTGTTCGACTTTGGCCAATTTATGTTTCTCGAATTATTAGCCTCGACCCTGTACAAAGGTTCAAAGGTGCGACTATGGGTATTTTTCGGTTAAAGTTCGATAGACTGAGTACTCCTATGCTAATTTCTGAGTGGAACAAATTCTGCAAGTGTTCGACTTTGGCCAATTTATGTTTCTCGAATTATTAGCCTCGACCCTGTACAAAGGTTCAAAGGTGCGACTATGGGTATTTTTCGGTTAAAGATCGATAGACTGAGTACTCCTATGCTAATTTCTGAGTGGAACAAATTCTGAAAGTGTTCGACTTTGGCCAATTTATGTTTCTCGAATTATTAGCCTCGACCCTGTACAAAGGCTCAAAGGTGCGACTATGGGTATTATTCGGTTAAAGATCGATAGACTGAGAACTCCTATGCTAATTTCTGAGTGGAACAAATTCTGCAAGTGTTCGACTTTGGCCAATTTATGTTTCTCGAATTATTAGCCTCGACCCTGTACAAAGGCTCAAAGGTTCGACTATGGGTATTTTTCGGTTAAAGATCGATAGACTAAACACTTCTATGCCAATTTCTGAGTGGAACAAATTCTGCAAGGTTTCGACTTTGGCCAATTTAAGTTTTCTCGAATTATTAGCTTCGACCCTGTACAAAGGCTCAAAGGTGCGACTATGGGTATTTTTCGGTTAAAGTTCGATAGACTAAACACTTCTATGCCAATTTCGATGTGGAACAAATTCTGCAAGTGTTCGACTTTGACCAATTTATGTTCCTCGAATTATTAGCCTCGACCCTGTACAAAGGCTCAAAGGTGCGACTATGGGTATTTTTCGGTTAAAGATCGATAGACTAAACACTTCTATGCCAATTTCGATGTGGAACAAATTCTGCAAGTGTTCGACTTTGGTCAATTTATGTTTCTCGAATTATTAGCCTCGACCCTGTACAAAGGTTCAAAGGTGCGACTATGGGTATTTTTCGGTTAAAGATCGATAGACTAAACACTTCTATGCCAATTTCGATGTGGAACAAATTCTGCAAGTGTTCGACTTTGGCCAATTTATGTTTCTCGAATTATTAGCCTCGACCCTGTACAAAGGTTCAAAGGTGCGACTATGGGTATTTTTCGGTTAAAGATCGATAGACTGAGTACTCCTATGCTAATTTCTGAGTGGAACAAATTATGCAAGTGTTCGACTTTGGCCAATTTATGTTTCTCGAATTATTAGCCTCGACCCTGTACAAAGGTTCAAAGGTGCGACTATGGGTATTTTTCGGTTAAAGATCGATAGACTAAACACTTCTATGATAATTTCTGAGTGGAACAAATTATGCAAGTGTTCGACTTTGGCCAATTTATGTTTCTCGAATTATTAGCCTCGACCCTGTACAAAGGCTCAAAGGTGCGTCTATGGGTATTTCTCGGTTAAAGATCGATAGACTAAACACTTCTATGCCAATTTCGATGTGGAACAAATTCTGCAAGTGTTCGACTTTGGCCAATTTATGTTTCTCGAATTATTAGCCTCGACCCTGTACAAAGGCTCCAAGGTGCGACTATGGGTATTTTTCGGTTAAAGATCGATAGACTAAACACTTCTATGATAATATCTGAGTGGAACAAATTCTGCAAGGTTTCGACTTTGGCCAATTTATGTTTTCTCGAATTATTAGCTTCGACCCTGTACAAAGGCTCAAAGGTGCGACTATGGGTATTTTTCGGTTAAAGATCGATAGACTAAACACTTCTATGCCAATTACGATGTGGAACAAATTCTGCAAGGTTTTGACTTTAGCCAATTTATGTTTTCTCGAATAACTGGCCTCGACCCTGTACAAAGGCTCAAAGGTGCGACTATGGGTATTTTTCAGTTAAAGATCGATAGACTAAACACTTCTATGCCAATTTCGATGTGGAACAAATTCTGCAAGTGTTCGAATTTGGCCAATTTATGTTTCTCGAATTATTAGCCTCGACCCTGTACAAAGGTTCAAAGGTGCGACTATGGGTATTTTTCGGTTAAAGATCGATAGACTGAGTACTCCTATGCTAATTTCTGAGTGGAACAAATTCTGCAAGTGTTCGACTTTGGCCAATTTATGTTTTCTCGAATTATTGGCTTCGACCCTGTACAAAGGTTCAAAGGTGCGACTATGGGTATTTTTCGGTTAAAGATCGATAGACTGAGTACTCCTATGCTAATTTCTGAGTGGAACAAATTCTGCAAGTGTTCGACTTTGGCCAATTTATGTTTTCTCGAATTATTAGCTTCGACCCTGTACAAAGGCTCAAAGGTGCGACTATGGGTATTTTTCGGTTAAAGGTCGATAGACTTAACACTTCTATGCCAATTTTCGATGTGGAACAAATTCTGCAAGTGTTCGAATTTGGCCAATTTATGTTTCTCGAATTATTAGCCTCGACCCTGTACAAAGGTGCGACTATGGGTATTTTTCGGTTAAAGATCGATAGACTGAGTACTCCTATGCTAATTTCTGAGTGGAACAAATTCTGCAAGTGTTCGACTTTGGCCAATTTATGTTTTCTCGAATTATTGGCTTCGACCCTGTACAAAGGTTCAAAGGTGCGACTATGGGTATTTTTCGGTTAAAGATCGATAGACTGAGTACTCCTATGCTAATTTCTGAGTGGAACAAATTCTGCAAGTGTTCGACTTTGGCCAATTTATGTTTTCTCGAATTATTAGCCTCGACCCTGTACAAAGGCTCAAAGGTGCGACTATGGGTATTATTCGGTTAAAGATCGATAGACTGAGTACTCCTATGCTAATTTCTGAGTGGAACAAATTCTGCAAGTGTTCGACTTTGGCCAATTTATGTTTCTCGAATTATTAGCCTCGACCCTGTACAAAAGCTCAAAGGTTCGACTATGGGTATTTTTCGGTTAAAGATCGATAGACTGAGTACTCCTATGCTAATTTCTGAGTGGAACAAATTCTGCAAGTGTTCGACTTTGGCCAATTTATGTTTTCTCGAATTATTGGCTTCGACCCTGTACAAAGGTTCAAAGGTGCGACTATGGGTATTTTTCGGTTAAAGATCGATAGACTGAGTACTCCTATGCTAATTTCTGAGTGGAACAAATTCTGCAAGTGTTCGACTTTGGCCAATTTATGTTTTCTCGAATTATTAGCTTCGACCCTGTACAAAGGCTCAAAGGTGCGACTATGGGTATTTTTCGGTTAAAGGTCGATAGACTTAACACTTCTATGCCAATTTTCGATGTGGAACAAATTCTGCAAGTGTTCGAATTTGGCCAATTTATGTTTCTCGAATTATTAGCCTCGACCCTGTACAAAGGTTCAAAGGTGCGACTATGGGTATTTTTCGGTTAAAGATCGATAGACTGAGTACTCCTATGCTAATTTCTGAGTGGAACAAATTCTGCAAGTGTTCGACTTTGGCCAATTTATGTTTTCTCGAATTATTGGCTTCGACCCTGTACAAAGGTTCAAAGGTGCGACTATGGGTATTTTTCGGTTAAAGATCGATAGACTGAGTACTCCTATGCTAATTTCTGAGTGGAACAAATTCTGCAAGTGTTCGACTTTGGCCAATTTATGTTTTCTCGAATTATTAGCCTCGACCCTGTACAAAGGCTCAAAGGTGCGACTATGGGTATTATTCGGTTAAAGATCGATAGACTGAGTACTCCTATGCTAATTTCTGAGTGGAACAAATTCTGCAAGTGTTCGACTTTGGCCAATTTATGTTTCTCGAATTATTAGCCTCGACCCTGTACAAAAGCTCAAAGGTTCGACTATGGGTATTTTTCGGTTAAAGATCGATAGACTAAACACTTCTATGCCAATTTCTGAGTGGAACAAATTCTGCAAGGTTTCGACTTTGGCCAATTTATGTTTTCTCGAATTATTAGCTTCGACCCTGTACAAAGGCTCAAAGGTGCGACTATGGGTATTTTTCGGTTAAAGTTCGATAGACTAAACACTTCTATGCCAATTTCGATGTGGAACAAATTCTGCAAGTGTTCGACTTTGACCAATTTATGTTCCTCGAATTATTAGCCTCAACCCTGTACAAAGGCTCAAAGGTGCGACTATGGGTATTTTTCGGTTAAAGATCGATAGACTAAACACTTCTATGCCAATTTCGATGTGGAACAAATTCTGCAAGTGTTCGACTTTGGTCAATTTATGTTTCTCGAATTATTAGCCTCGACCCTGTACAAAGGTTCAAAGGTGCGACTATGGGTATTTTTCGGTTAAAGATCGATAGACTAAACACTTCTATGCCAATTTCGATGTGGAACAAATTCTGCAAGTGTTCGACTTTGGCCAATTTATGTTTCTCGAATTATTAGCCTCGACCCTGTACAAAGGTTCAAAGGTGCGACTATGGGTATTTTTCGGTTAAAGATCGATAGACTGAGTACTCCTATGCTAATTTCTGAGTGGAACAAATTATGCAAGTGTTCGACTTTGGCCAATTTATGTTTCTCGAATTATTAGCCTCGACCCTGTACAAAGGTTCAAAGGTGCGACTATGGGTATTTTTCGGTTAAAGATCGATAGACTAAACACTTCTATGATAATTTCTGAGTGGAACAAATTATGCAAGTGTTCGACTTTGGCCAATTTATGTTTCTCGAATTATTAGCCTCGACCCTGTACAAAGGCTCAAAGGTGCGTCTATGGGTATTTCTCGGTTAAAGATCGATAGACTAAACACTTCTATGCCAATTTCGATGTGGAACAAATTCTGCAAGTGTTCGACTTTGGCCAATTTATGTTTCTCGAATTATTAGCCTCGACCCTGTACAAAGGCTCCAAGGTGCGACTATGGGTATTTTTCGGTTAAAGATCGATAGACTAAACACTTCTATGCCAATTACGATGTGGAACAAATTCTGCAAGGTTTTGACTTTGGCCAATTTATGTTTTCTCGAATAACTGGCCTCGACCCTGTACAAAGGCTCAAAGGTGCGACTATGGGTATTTTTCGGTTAAAGATCGATAGACTAAACACTTCTATGCCAATTACGATGTGGAACAAATTCTGCAAGGTTTTGACTTTGGCCAATTTATGTTTTCTCGAATAACTGGCCTCGACCCTGTACAAAGGCTCAAAGGTGCGACTATGGGTATTTTTCAGTTAAAGATCGATAGGCTAAACACTTCTATGCCAATTTCGATGTGGAACAAATTCTGCAAGTGTTCGACTTTGGCCAATTTATGTTTCTCGAATTATTAGCCTCGACCCTGTACAAAGGTTCAAAGGTGCGACTATGGGTATTTTTCGGTTAAAGATCGATAGACTAAACACTTCTATGCCAATTTCGATGTGGAACAAATTCTGCAAGTGTTCGACTTTGGCCAATTTATGTTTCTCGAATTATTAGCCTCGACCCTGTACAAAGGCTCAAAGGTGCGACTATGGGTATTTTTCGGTTAAAGGTCGATAGACTTAACACTTCTATGCCAATTTCGATGTGGAACAAATTCTGCAAGTGTTCGACTTTGGCGAATTTATGTTTCTCGAATTATTAGCCTCGACCCTGTACAAAGGTTCAAATGTGCGACTATGGGTATTTTTCGGTTAAAGTTCGATAGACTAAACACTTCTATGCCAATTTCGATGTGGAACAAATTCTGCAAGTGTTCGACTTTGGCCAATTTATGTTTTCTCGAATTATTGGCTTCGACCCTGTACAAAGGTTCAAAGGTGCGACTATGGGTATTTTTCGGTTAAAGATCGATAGACTGAGTACTCCTATGCTAATTTCTGAGTGGAACAAATTCTGCAAGTGTTCGACTTTGGCCAATTTATGTTTCTCGAATTATTAGCCTCGACCCTGTACAAAGGCTCAAAGGTTCGACTATGGGTATTTTTCGGTTAAAGATCGATAGACTAAACACTTCTATGCCAATTTCCATGTGGAACAAATTCTGCAAGTGTTCGACTTTGGCCAATTTATGTTCCTCGAATTATTAGCCTCGACCCTGTACAAAGGCTCAAAGGTGCGACTGTGGGTATTTCTCGGTTAAAGATCGATAGACTAAACACTTCTATGCCAATTTCGATGTGGAACAAATTCTGCAAGTGTTCGACTTTGGCCAATTTATGTTCCTCGAATTATTAGCCTCGACCCTGTACAAAGGTTCAAAGGTGCGACTATGGGTATTTTTCGGTTAAAGATCGATAGACTGAGTACTCCTATGCTAATTTCTGAGTGGAACAAATTCTGCAAGTGTTCGACTTTGGCCAATTTATGTTTCTCGAATTATTAGCCTCGACCCTGTACAAAGGCTCAAAGGTTCGACTATGGGTATTTTTCGGTTAAAGATCGATAGACTAAACACTTCTATGCCAATTTCGATGTGGAACAAATTCTGCAAGTGTTCGACTTTGGCCAATTTATGTTTCTCGAATTATTAGCCTCGACCCTGTACAAAGGTTCAAAGGTGCGACTATGGGTATTTTTCGGTTAAAGATCGATAGACTGAGTACTCCTATGCTAATTTCTGAGTGGAACAAATTCTGCAAGTGTTCGACTTTGGCCAATTTATGTTTCTCGAATTATTAGCCTCGACCCTGTACAAAGGTTCAAAGGTGCGACTATGGGTATTTTTCGGTTAAAGATCGATAGACTGAGTACTCCTATGCTAATTTCTGAGTGGAACAAATTCTGAAAGTGTTCGACTTTGGCCAATTTATGTTTCTCGAATTATTAGCCTCGACCCTGTACAAAGGCTCAAAGGTGCGACTATGGGTATTATTCGGTTAAAGATCGATAGACTGAGTACTCCTATGCTAATTTCTGAGTGGAACAAATTCTGCAAGTGTTCGACTTTGGCAAAATTTATGTTTCTCGAATTATTAGCCTCGACCCTGTACAAAGGCCCAAAGGTTCGACTATGGGTATTTTTCGGTTAAAGATCGATAGACTAAACACTTCTAGGCCAATTTCTGAGTGGAACAAATTCTGCAAGGTTTCGACTTTGGCCAATTTATGTTTTCTCGAATTATTAGCTTCGACCCTGTACAAAGGCTCAAAGGTGCGACTATGGGTATTTTTCGGTTAAAGTTCGATAGACTAAACACTTCTATGCCAATTTCGATGTGGAACAAATTCTGCAAGTGTTCGACTTTGACCAATTTATGTTCCTCGAATTATTAGCCTCGACCCTGTACAAAGGCTCAAAGGTGCGACTATGGGTATTTTTCGGTTAAAGATCGATAGACTAAACACTTCTATGCCAATTTCGATGTGGAACAAATTCTGCAAGTGTTCGACTTTGGTCAATTTATGTTTCTCGAATTATTAGCCTCGACCCTGTACAAAGGTTCAAAGGTGCGACTATGGGTATTTTTCGGTTAAAGATCGATAGACTAAACACTTCTATGCCAATTTCGATGTGGAACAAATTCTGCAAGTGTTCGACTTTGGCCAATTTATGTTTCTCGAATTATTAGCCTCGACCCTGTACAAAGGTTCAAAGGTGCGACTATGGGTATTTTTCGGTTAAAGATCGATAGACTGAGTACTCCTATGCTAATTTCTGAGTGGAACAAATTATGCAAGTGTTCGACTTTGGCCAATTTATGTTTCTCGAATTATTAGCCTCGACCCTGTACAAAGGTTCAAAGGTGCGACTATGGGTATTTTTCGGTTAAAGATCGATAGACTAAACACTTCTATGCCAATTACGATGTGGAACAAATTCCGCAAGGTTTTGACTTTGGCCAATTTATGTTTTCTCGAATAACTGGCCTCGACCCTGTACAAAGGCTCAAAGGTGCGACTATGGGTATTTTTCGGTTAAAGATCGATAGACTAAACACTTCTATGCCAATTACGATGTGGAACAAATTCTGCAAGGTTTTGACTTTGGCCAATTTATGTTTTCTCGAATAACTGGCCTCGACCCTGTACAAAGGCTCAAAGGTGCGACTATGGGTATTTTTCAGTTAAAGATCGATAGACTAAACACTTCTATGCCAATTTCGATGTGGAACAAATTCTGCAAGTGTTCGACTTTGGCCAATTTATGTTTCTCGAATTATTAGCCTCGACCCTGTACAAAGGTTCAAAGGTGCGACTATGGGTATTTTTCGGTTAAAGATCGATAGACTAAATACTTCTATGCCAATTTCGATGTGGAACAAATTCTGCAAGTGTTCGACTTTGGCCAATTTATGTTTCTCGAATTATTAGCCTCGACCCTGTACAAAGGTTCAAAGGTGCGACTATGGGTATTTTTCGGTTAAAGATCGATAGACTAAACACTTCTATGCCAATTTCGATGTGGAACAAATTCTGCAAGTGTTCGACTTTGGCCAATTTATGTTTTCTCGAATTATTAGCTTCGACCCTGTACAAAGGCTCAAAGGTGCGACTATGGGTATTTTTCGGTTAAAGGTCGATAGACTTAACACTTCTATGCCAATTTCGATGTGGAACAAATTCTGCAAGTGTTCGACTTTGGCGAATTTATGTTTCTCGAATTATTAGCCTCGACCCTGTACAAAGGTTCAAATGTGCGACTATGGGTATTTTTCGGTTAAAGTTCGATAGACTAAACACTTCTATGCCAATTTCGATGTGGAACAAATTCTGCAAGTGTTCGACTTTGGCGAATTTATGTTTCTCGAATTATTAGCCTCGACCCTGTACAAAGGTTCAAAGGTGCGACTATGGGTATTTTTCGGTTAAAGATCGATAGACTGAGTACTCCTATGCTAATTTCTGAGTGGAACAAATTCTGCAAGTGTTCGACTTTGGCCAATTTATGTTTCTCGAATTATTAGCCTCGACCCTGTACAAAGGTTCAAAGGTGCGACTATGGGTATTTTTCGGTTAAAGATCGATAGACTGAGTACTCCTATGCTAATTTCTGAGTGGAACAAATTCTGCAAGTGTTCGACTTTGGCCAACTTATGTTTCTCGAATTATTAGCCTCGACCCTGTACAAAGGCTCAAAGGTTCGACTATGGGAATTTTTCTGTTAAAGATCGATAGACTAAACACTTCTATGCCAATTTCGATGTGGAACAAATTCTGCAAGTGTTCGACTTTGGCCAATTTATGTTCCTCGAATTATTAGCCTCGACCCTGTACAAAGGCTCAAAGGTGCGACTATGGGTATTTCTCGGTTAAAGATCGATAGACTAAACACTTCTATGCCAATTTCGATGTGGAACAAATTCTGCAAGTGTTCGACTTTGGCCAATTTATGTTCCTCGAATTATTAGCCTCGACCCTGTACAAAGGTTCAAAGGTGCGACTATGGGTATTTTTCGGTTAAAGATCGATAGACTGAGTACTCCTATGCTAATTTCTGAGTGGAACAAATTCTGCAAGTGTTCGACTTTGGCCAATTTATGTTTCTCGAATTATTAGCCTCGACCCTGTACAAAGGCTCAAAGGTTCGACTATGGGTTTTTTTCGGTTAAAGATCGATAGACTAAACACTTCTATGCCAATTTCGATGTGGAACAAATTCTGCAAGTGTTCGACTTTGGCCAATTTATGTTTCTCGAATTATTAGCCTCGACCCTGTACAAAGGTTCAAAGGTGCGACTATGGGTATTTTTCGGTTAAAGATCGATAGACTGAGTACTCCTATGCTAATTTCTGAGTGGAACAAATTCTGCAAGTGTTCGACTTTGGCCAATTTATGTTTCTCGAATTATTAGCCTCGACCCTGTACAAAGGTTCAAAGGTGCGACTATGGGTATTTTTCGGTTAAAGATCGATAGACTGAGTACTCCTATGCTAATTTCTGAGTGGAACAAATTCTGAAAGTGTTCGACTTTGGCCAATTTATGTTTCTCGAATTATTAGCCTCGACCCTGTACAAAGGCTCAAAGGTGCGACTATGGGTATTATTCGGTTAAAGATCGATAGACTGAGTACTCCTATGCTAATTTCTGAGTGGAACAAATTCTGCAAGTGTTCGACTTTGGCAAAATTTATGTTTCTCGAATTATTAGCCTCGACCCTGTACAAAGGCTCAAAGGTTCGACTATGGGTATTTTTCGGTTAAAGATCGATAGACTAAACACTTCTATGCCAATTTCTGAGTGGAACAAATTCTGCAAGGTTTCGACTTTGGCCAATTTATGTTTTCTCGAATTATTAGCTTCGACCCTGTACAAAGGCTCAAAGGTGCGACTATGGGTATTTTTCGGTTAAAGTTCGATAGACTAAACACTTCTATGCCAATTTCGATGTGGAACAAATTCTGCAAGTGTTCGACTTTGACCAATTTATGTTCCTCGAATTATTAGCCTCGACCCTGTACAAAGGCTCAAAGGTGCGACTATGGGTATTTTTCGGTTAAAGATCGATAGACTAAACACTTCTATGCCAATTTCGATGTGGAACAAATTCTGCAAGTGTTCGACTTTGGTCAATTTATGTTTCTCGAATTATTAGCCTCGACCCTGTACAAAGGTTCAAAGGTGCGACTATGGGTATTTTTCGGTTAAAGATCGATAGACTAAACACTTCTATGCCAATTTCGATGTGGAACAAATTCTGCAAGTGTTCGACTTTGGCCAATTTATGTTTCTCGAATTATTAGCCTCGACCCTGTACAAAGGTTCAAAGGTGCGACTATGGGTATTTTTCGGTTAAAGATCGATAGACTGAGTACTCCTATGCTAATTTCTGAGTGGAACAAATTATGCAAGTGTTCGACTTTGGCCAATTTATGTTTCTCGAATTATTAGCCTCGACCCTGTACAAAGGTTCAAAGGTGCGACTATGGGTATTTTTCGGTTAAAGATCGATAGACTAAACACTTCTATGATAATTTCTGAGTGGAACAAATTATGCAAGTGTTCGACATTGGCCAATTTATGTTTCTCGAATTATTAGCCTCGACCCTGTACAAAGGCTCAAAGGTGCGTCTATGGGTATTTCTCGGTTAAAGATCGATAGACTAAACACTTCTATGCCAATTTCTGAGTGGAACAAATTCTGCAAGGTTTCGACTTTGGCCAATTTATGTTTTCTCGAATTATTAGCCTCGACCCTGTACAAAGGCTCAAAGGTGCGACTATTGGTATTTTTCAGTTAAAGGTCGATGGACTGAATACTCCTATGCTAATTTCTGAGTGGAACAAATTCTGCAAGTGTTCGACTTTGGCTAATTTATGTTTTCTCGAATTATTAGCTTCGACCCTGTACAAAGGCTCAAAGGTGCGACTATTGGTATTTTTCGGTTAAAGGTCGATAGACTAAACACTTCTATGATAATTTCTGAGTGGAACAAATTCTGCAAGGTTTCGACTTTGGCCAATTTATGTTTTCTCGAATTATTAGCCTCGACCCTGTACAAAGGCTCAAAGGTGCGACTATGGGTATTTTTCGGTTAAAGATCGATAGACTAAACACTTCTATGCCAATTTCGATGTGGAACAAATTCTGCAAGTGTTCGACTTTGGCGAATTTATGTTTCTCGAATTATTAGCCTCGACCCTGTACAAAGGTTCAAATGTGCGACTATGGGTATTTTTCGGTTAAAGATCGATAGACTGAGTACTCCTATGCTAATTTCTGAGTGGAACAAATTCTGCAAGTGTTCGACTTTGGCCAATTTATGTTTCTCGAATTATTAGCCTCGACCCTGTACAAAGGTTCAAAGGTGCGACTATGGGTATTTTTCGGTTAAAGATCGATAGACTGAGTACTCCTATGCTAATTTCTGAGTGGAACAAATTCTGCAAGTGTTCGACTTTGGCCAATTTATGTTTCTCGAATTATTAGCCTCGACCCTGTACAAAGGCTCAAAGGTTCGACTATGGGTATTTTTCGGTTAAAGATCGATAGACTAAACACTTCTATGCCAATTTCTGAGTGGAACAAATTCTGCAAGGTTTCGACTTTGGCCAATTTATGTGTTCTCGAATTATTAGCTTCGACCCTGTACAAAGGCTCAAAGGTGCGACTATGGGTATTTTTCGGTTAAAGGTCGATAGACTTAACACTTCTATGCCAATTTCGATGTGGAACAAATTCTGCAAGTGTTCGAATTTGGCCAATTTATGTTTCTCGAATTATTAGCCTCGACCCTGTACAAAGGTTCAAAGGTGCGACTATGGGTATTTTTCGGTTAAAGATCGATAGACTGAGTACTCCTATGATAATTTCTGAGTGGAACAAATTCTGCAAGGTTTCGACTTTGGCCAATTTATGTTTTCTCGAATTATTAGCTTCGACCCTGTACAAAGGCTCAAAGGTGCGACTATGGGTATTTTTCGGTTAAAGATCGATAGACTAAACACTTCTATGCCAATTTTGATGTGAAACAAATTCTGCAAGTGTTCGACTTTGGCCAATTTATGTTTCTCGAATTATTAGCCTCGACCCTGTACAAAGGTTCAAAGGTGCGACTATGGGTATTTTTCGGTTAAAGATCGATAGACTGAGTACTCCTATGCTAATTTCTGAGTGGAACAAATTCTGCAAGTGTTCGACTTTGGCCAATTTATGTTTCTCGAATTATTAGCCTCGACCCTGTACAAAGGCTCAAAGGTTCGACTATGGGTATTTTTCGGTTAAAGATCGATAGACTAAACACTTCTATGCCAATTTCTGAGTCGAACAAATTCTGCAAGGTTTCGACTTTGGCAAATTTATGTTTTCTCGAATTATTAGCCTCGACCCTGTACAAAGGCTCAAAGGTGCGACTATGGGTATTTTTCAGTTAAAGATCGTTAGACTAAACCCTTCTATGCCAATTTCTGAGTGGAACAAATTCTGCAAGGTTTCGACTTTGGCCAATTTATGTTTTCTCGAATTATTAGCTTCGACCCTGTACAAAGGCTCAAAGGTGCGACTATGGGTATTTTTCGGTTAAAGATCGATAGACTAAACACTTCTATGCAAAATTTCGATGTGGAACAAATTCTGCAAGTGTTCTACTTTGGCCAATTTATGTTTTCTCGAATAACTGGTCTCGACCCTGTACAAAGGCTCAAAGGTGCGACTATGGGTATTTTTCAGTTAAAGATCGTTAGACTAAACACTTCTATGCCAATTTCTGAGTGGAACAAATTCTGCAAGGTTTCGACTTTGGCCAATTTATGTTTTCTCGAATAACTGGCCTCGACCCTGTACAAAGGCTCAAAGGTGCGACTATGGGTTTTTTTCAGTTAAAGATCGATAGACTAAACACTTCTATGCCAATTTCGATGTGGAACAAATTCTGCAAGTGTTCGACTTTGGCCAATTTATGTTTCTCGAATTATTAGCCTCGACCCTGTACAAAGGTTCAAAGGTGCGACTATGGGTATTTTTCGGTTAAAGATCGATAGACTGAGTACTCCTATGCTAATTTCTGAGTGGAACAAATTCTGCAAGTGTTCGACTTTGGCCAATTTATGTTTTCTCGAATTATTAGCCTCGACCCTGTACAAAGGTTCAAAGGTGCGACTATGGGTATTTTTCGGGTAAAGATCGATAGACTGAATACTCCTATGCCAATTTATAAGTTGATCAAATTCTGCAAGGTTTCGACTTTGACCAATTTATGTTTCTCGAATTATTAGCCTCGACCCTGTACAAAAGCTCAAAGGTTCGACTATGGGTATTTTTCGGTTAAAGATCGATAGACTAAACACTTCTATGCCAATTTCTGAGTGGAACAAATTCTGCAAGGTTTCGACTTTGGCCAATTTATGTTTTCTCGAATTATTAGCTTCGACCCTGTACAAAGGCTCAAAGGTGCGACTATGGGTATTTTTCGGTTAAAGTTCGATAGACTAAACACTTCTATGCCAATTTCGATGTGGAACAAATTCTGCAAGTGTTCGACTTTGACCAATTTATGTTCCTCGAATTATTAGCCTCGACCCTGTACAAAGGCTCAAAGGTGCGACTATGGGTATTTTTCGGTTAAAGATCGATAGACTAAACACTTCTATGCCAATTTCGATGTGGAACAAATTCTGCAAGTGTTCGACTTTGGTCAATTTATGTTTCTCGAATTATTAGCCTCGACCCTGTACAAAGGTTCAAAGGTGCGACTATGGGTATTTTTCGGTTAAAGATCGATAGACTAAACACTTCTATGCCAATTTCGATGTGGAACAAATTCTGCAAGTGTTCGACTTTGGCCAATTTATGTTTCTCGAATTATTAGCCTCGACCCTGTACAAAGGTTCAAAGGTGCGACTATGGGTATTTTTCGGTTAAAGATCGATAGACTGAGTACTCCTATGCTAATTTCTGAGTGGAACAAATTCTGAAAGTGTTCGACTTTGGCCAATTTATGTTTCTCGAATTATTAGCCTCGACCCTGTACAAAGGCTCAAAGGTGCGACTATGGGTATTATTCGGTTAAAGATCGATAGACTGAGAACTCCTATGCTAATTTCTGAGTGGAACAAATTCTGCAAGTGTTCGACTTTGGCCAATTTATGTTTCTCGAATTATTAGCCTCGACCCTGTACAAAGGCTCAAAGGTTCGACTATGGGTATTTTTCGGTTAAAGATCGATAGACTAAACACTTCTATGCCAATTTCTGAGTGGAACAAATTCTGCAAGGTTTCGACTTTGGCCAATTTAAGTTTTCTCGAATTATTAGCTTCGACCCTGTACAAAGGCTCAAAGGTGCGACTATGGGTATTTTTCGGTTAAAGTTCGATAGACTAAACACTTCTATGCCAATTTCGATGTGGAACAAATTCTGCAAGTGTTCGACTTTGACCAATTTATGTTCCTCGAATTATTAGCCTCGACCCTGTACAAAGGCTCAAAGGTGCGACTATGGGTATTTTTCGGTTAAAGATCGATAGACTAAACACTTCTATGCCAATTTCGATGTGGAACAAATTCTGCAAGTGTTCGACTTTGGTCAATTTATGTTTCTCGAATTATTAGCCTCGACCCTGTACAAAGGTTCAAAGGTGCGACTATGGGTATTTTTCGGTTAAAGATCGATAGACTAAACACTTCTATGCCAATTTCGATGTGGAACAAATTCTGCAAGTGTTCGACTTTGGCCAATTTATGTTTCTCGAATTATTAGCCTCGACCCTGTACAAAGGTTCAAAGGTGCGACTATGGGTATTTTTCGGTTAAAGATCGATAGACTGAGTACTCCTATGCTAATTTCTGAGTGGAACAAATTATGCAAGTGTTCGACTTTGGCCAATTTATGTTTCTCGAATTATTAGCCTCGACCCTGTACAAAGGTTCAAAGGTGCGACTATGGGTATTTTTCGGTTAAAGATCGATAGACTAAACACTTCTATGATAATTTCTGAGTGGAACAAATTATGCAAGTGTTCGACTTTGGCCAATTTATGTTTCTCGAATTATTAGCCTCGACCCTGTACAAAGGCTCAAAGGTGCGTCTATGGGTATTTCTCGGTTAAAGATCGATAGACTAAACACTTCTATGCCAATTTCGATGTGGAACAAATTCTGCAAGTGTTCGACTTTGGCCAATTTATGTTTCTCGAATTATTAGCCTCGACCCTGTACAAAGGCTCCAAGGTGCGACTATGGGTATTTTTCGGTTAAAGATCGATAGACTAAACACTTCTATGATAATATCTGAGTGGAACAAATTCTGCAAGGTTTCGACTTTGGCCAATTTATGTTTTCTCGAATTATTAGCTTCGACCCTGTACAAAGGCTCAAAGGTGCGACTATGGGTATTTTTCGGTTAAAGATCGATAGACTAAACACTTCTATGCCAATTACGATGTGGAACAAATTCTGCAAGTGTTCGAATTTGGCCAATTTATGTTTCTCGAATTATTAGCCTCGACCCTGTACAAAGGTTCAAAGGTGCGACTATGGGTATTTTTCGGTTAAAGATCGATAGACTGAGTACTCCTATGCTAATTTCTGAGTGGAACAAATTCTGCAAGTGTTCGACTTTGGCCAATTTATGTTTTCTCGAATTATTGGCTTCGACCCTGTACAAAGGTTCAAAGGTGCGACTATGGGTATTTTTCGGTTAAAGATCGATAGACTGAGTACTCCTATGCTAATTTCTGAGTGGAACAAATTCTGCAAGTGTTCGACTTTGGCCAATTTATGTTTCCTCGAATTATTAGCTTCGACCCTGTACAAAGGCTCAAAGGTGCGACTATGGGTATTTTTCGGTTAAAGGTCGATAGACTTAACACTTCTATGCCAATTTTCGATGTGGAACAAATTCTGCAAGTGTTCGAATTTGGCCAATTTATGTTTCTCGAATTATTAGCCTCGACCCTGTACAAAGGTTCAAAGGTGCGACTATGGGTATTTTTCGGTTAAAGATCGATAGACTGAGTACTCCTATGCTAATTTCTGAGTGGAACAAATTCTGCAAGTGTTCGACTTTGGCCAATTTATGTTTTCTCGAATTATTGGCTTCGACCCTGTACAAAGGTTCAAAGGTGCGACTATGGGTATTTTTCGGTTAAAGATCGATAGACTGAGTACTCCTATGCTAATTTCTGAGTGGAACAAATTCTGCAAGTGTTCGACTTTGGCCAATTTATGTTTTCTCGAATTATTAGCCTCGACCCTGTACAAAGGCTCAAAGGTGCGACTATGGGTATTATTCGGTTAAAGATCGATAGACTGAGTACTCCTATGCTAATTTCTGAGTGGAACAAATTCTGCAAGTGTTCGACTTTGGCCAATTTATGTTTCTCGAATTATTAGCCTCGACCCTGTACAAATGCTCAAAGGTTCGACTATGGGTATTTTTCGGTTAAAGATCGATAGACTAAACACTTCTATGCCAATTTCTGAGTGGAACAAATTCTGCAAGGTTTCGACTTTGGCCAATTTATGTTTTCTCGAATTATTAGCTTCGACCCTGTACAAAGGCTCAAAGGTGCGACTATGGGTATTTTTCGGTTAAAGTTCGATAGACTAAACACTTCTATGCCAATTTCGATGTGGAACAAATTCTGCAAGTGTTCGACTTTGACCAATTTATGTTCCTCGAATTATTAGCCTCGACCCTGTACAAAGGCTCAAAGGTGCGACTATGGGTATTTTTCGGTTAAAGATCGATAGACTAAACACTTCTATGCCAATTTCGATGTGGAACAAATTCTGCAAGTGTTCGACTTTGGTCAATTTATGTTTCTCGAATTATTAGCCTCGACCCTGTACAAAGGTTCAAAGGTGCGACTATGGGTATTTTTCGGTTAAAGATCGATAGACTAAACACTTCTATGCCAATTTCGATGTGGAACAAATTCTGCAAGTGTTCGACTTTGGCCAATTTATGTTTCTCGAATTATTAGCCTCGACCCTGTACAAAGGTTCAAAGGTCCGACTATGGGTATTTTTCGGTTAAAGATCGATAGACTGAGTACTCCTATGCTAATTTCTGAGTGGAACAAATTCTGAAAGGGTTCGACTTTGGCCAATTTATGTTTCTCGAATTATTAGCCTCGACCCTGTACAAAGGCTCAAAGGTGCGACTATGGGTATTATTCGGTTAAAGATCGATAGACTGAGAACTCCTATGCTAATTTCTGAGTGGAACAAATTCTGCAAGTGTTCGACTTTGGCCAATTTATGTTTCTCGAATTATTAGCCTCGACCCTGTACAAAGGCTCAAAGGTTCGACTATGGGTATTTTTCGGTTAAAGATCGATAGACTAAACACTTCTATGCCAATTTCTGAGTGGAACAAATTCTGCAAGGTTTCGACTTTGGCCAATTTAAGTTTTCTCGAATTATTAGCTTCGACCCTGTACAAAGGCTCAAAGGTGCGACTATGGGTATTTTTCGGTTAAAGTTCGATAGACTAAACACTTCTATGCCAATTTCGATGTGGAACAAATTCTGCAAGTGTTCGACTTTGACCAATTTATGTTCCTCGAATTATTAGCCTCGACCCTGTACAAAGGCTCAAAGGTGCGACTATGGGTATTTTTCGGTTAAAGATCGATAGACTAAACACTTCTATGCCAATTTCGATGTGGAACAAATTCTGCAAGTGTTCGACTTTGGTCAATTTATGTTTCTCGAATTATTAGCCTCGACCCTGTACAAAGGTTCAAAGGTGCGACTATGGGTATTTTTCGGTTAAAGATCGATAGACTAAACACTTCTATGCCAATTTCGATGTGGAACAAATTCTGCAAGTGTTCGACTTTGGCCAATTTATGTTTCTCGAATTATTAGCCTCGACCCTGTACAAAGGTTCAAAGGTGCGACTATGGGTATTTTTCGGTTAAAGATCGATAGACTGAGTACTCCTATGCTAATTTCTGAGTGGAACAAATTCTGCAAGTGTTCGACTTTGGCCAATTTATGTTTTCTCGAATTATTAGCTTCGACCCTGTACAAAGGCTCAAAGGTGCGACTATGGGTATTTTTCGGTTAAAGGTCGATAGACTTAACACTTCTATGCCAATTTTCGATGTGGAACAAATTCTGCAAGTGTTCGAATTTGGCCAATTTATGTTTCTCGAATTATTAGCCTCGACCCTGTACAAAGGTTCAAAGGTGCGACTATGGGTATTTTTCGGTTAAAGATCGATAGACTGAGTACTCCTATGCTAATTTCTGAGTGGAACAAATTCTGCAAGTGTTCGACTTTGGCCAATTTATGTTTTCTCGAATTATTGGCTTCGACCCTGTACAAAGGTTCAAAGGTGCGACTATGGGTATTTTTCGGTTAAAGATCGATAGACTGAGTACTCCTATGCTAATTTCTGAGTGGAACAAATTCTGCAAGTGTTCGACTTTGGCCAATTTATGTTTCTCGAATTATTAGCCTCGACCCTGTACAAAGGCTCAAAGGTTCGACTATGGGTATTTTTCGGTTAAAGATCGATAGACTAAACACTTCTATGCCAATTTCCATGTGGAACAAATTCTGCAAGTGTTCGACTTTGGCCAATTTATGTTCCTCGAATTATTAGCCTCGACCCTGTACAAAGGCTCAAAGGTGCGACTATGGGTATTTCTCGGTTAAAGATCGATAGACTAAACACTTCTATGCCAATTTCGATGTGGAACAAATTCTGCAAGTGTTCGACTTTGGCCAATTTATGTTCCTCGAATTATTAGCCTCGACCCTGTACAAAGGTTCAAAGGTGCGACTATGGGTATTTTTCGGTTAAAGATCGATAGACTGAGTACTCCTATGCTAATTTCTGAGTGGAACAAATTCTGCAAGTGTTCGACTTTGGCCAATTTATGTTTCTCGAATTATTAGCCTCGACCCTGTACAAAGGCTCAAAGGTTCGACTATGGGTATTTTTCGGTTAAAGATCGATAGACTAAACACTTCTATGCCAATTTCGATGTGGAACAAATTCTGCAAGTGTTCGACTTTGGCCAATTTATGTTTCTCGAATTATTAGCCTCGACCCTGTACAAAGGTTCAAAGGTGCGACTATGGGTATTTTTCGGTTAAAGATCGATAGACTGAGTACTCCTATGCTAATTTCTGAGTGGAACAAATTCTGCAAGTGTTCGACTTTGGCCAATTTATGTTTCTCGAATTATTAGCCTCGACCCTGTACAAAGGTTCAAAGGTGCGACTATGGGTATTTTTCGGTTAAAGATCGATAGACTGAGTACTCCTATGCTAATTTCTGAGTGGAACAAATTCTGAAAGTGTTCGACTTTGGCCAATTTATGTTTCTCGAATTATTAGCCTCGACCCTGTACAAAGGCTCAAAGGTGCGACTATGGGTATTATTCGGTTAAAGATCGATAGACTGAGTACTCCTATGCTAATTTCTGAGTGGAACAAATTCTGCAAGTGTTCGACTTTGGCAAAATTTATGTTTCTCGAATTATTAGCCTCGACCCTGTACAAAGGCCCAAAGGTTCGACTATGGGTATTTTTCGGTTAAAGATCGATAGACTAAACACTTCTATGCCAATTTCTGAGTGGAACAAATTCTGCAAGGTTTCGACTTTGGCCAATTTATGTTTTCTCGAATTATTAGCTTCGACCCTGTACAAAGGCTCAAAGGTGCGACTATGGGTATTTTTCGGTTAAAGTTCGATAGACTAAACACTTCTATGCCAATTTCGATGTGGAACAAATTCTGCAAGTGTTCGACTTTGACCAATTTATGTTCCTCGAATTATTAGCCTCGACCCTGTACAAAGGCTCAAAGGTGCGACTATGGGTATTTTTCGGTTAAAGATCGATAGACTAAACACTTCTATGCCAATTTCGATGTGGAACAAATTCTGCAAGTGTTCGACTTTGGTCAATTTATGTTTCTCGAATTATTAGCCTCGACCCTGTACAAAGGTTCAAAGGTGCGACTATGGGTATTTTTCGGTTAAAGATCGATAGACTAAACACTTCTATGCCAATTTCGATGTGGAACAAATTCTGCAAGTGTTCGACTTTGGCCAATTTATGTTTCTCGAATTATTAGCCTCGACCCTGTACAAAGGTTCAAAGGTGCGACTATGGGTATTTTTCGGTTAAAGATCGATAGACTGAGTACTCCTATGCTAATTTCTGAGTGGAACAAATTATGCAAGTGTTCGACTTTGGCCAATTTATGTTTCTCGAATTATTAGCCTCGACCCTGTACAAAGGTTCAAAGGTGCGACTATGGGTATTTTTCGGTTAAAGATCGATAGACTGAGTACTCCTATGCTAATTTCTGAGTGGAACAAATTCTGCAAGTGTTCGACTTTGGCCAATTTATGTTTTCTCGAATTATCGGCTTCGACCCTGTACAAAGGTTCAAAGGTGCGACTATGGGTATTTTTCGGTTAAAGATCGATAGACTGAGTACTCCTATGCTAATTTCTGAGTGGAACAAATTCTGCAAGTGTTCGACTTTGGCCAATTTATGTTTTCTCGAATTATTAGCCTCGACCCTGTACAAAGGCTCAAAGGTGCGACTATGGGTATTATTCGGTTAAAGATCGATAGACTGAGTACTCCTATGCTAATTTCTGAGTGGAACAAATTCTGCAAGTGTTCGACTTTGGCCAATTTATGTTTCTCGAATTATTAGCCTCGACCCTGTACAAAAGCTCAAAGGTTCGACTATGGGTATTTTTCGGTTAAAGATCGATAGACTAAACACTTCTATGCCAATTTCTGAGTGGAACAAATTCTGCAAGGTTTCGACTTTGGCCAATTTATGTTTTCTCGAATTATTAGCTTCGACCCTGTACAAAGGCTCAAAGGTGCGACTATGGGTATTTTTCGGTTAAAGTTCGATAGACTAAACACTTCTATGCCAATTTCGATGTGGAACAAATTCTGCAAGTGTTCGACTTTGACCAATTTATGTTCCTCGAATTATTAGCCTCGACCCTGTACAAAGGCTCAAAGGTGCGACTATGGGTATTTTTCGGTTAAAGATCGATAGACTAAACACTTCTATGCCAATTTCGATGTGGAACAAATTCTGCAAGTGTTCGACTTTGGTCAATTTATGTTTCTCGAATTATTAGCCTCGACCCTGTACAAAGGTTCAAAGGTGCGACTATGGGTATTTTTCGGTTAAAGATCGATAGACTAAACACTTCTATGATAATTTCTGAGTGGAACAAATTATGCAAGTGTTCGACTTTGGCCAATTTATGTTTCTCGAATTATTAGCCTCGACCCTGTACAAAGGCTCAAAGGTGCGTCTATGGGTATTTCTCGGTTAAAGATCGATAGACTAAACACTTCTATGCCAATTTCGATGTGGAACAAATTCTGCAAGTGTTCGACTTTGGCCAATTTATGTTTCTCGAATTATTAGCCTCGACCCTGTACAAAGGCTCCAAGGTGCGACTATGGGTATTTTTCGGTTAAAGATCGATAGACTAAACACTTCTATGCCAATTACGATGTGGAACAAATTCTGCAAGGTTTTGACTTTGGCCAATTTATGTTTTCTCGAATAACTGGCCTCGACCCTGTACAAAGGCTCAAAGGTGCGACTATGGGTATTTTTCGGTTAAAGATCGATAGACTAAACACTTCTATGCCAATTACGATGTGGAACAAATTCTGCAAGGTTTTGACTTTGGCCAATTTATGTTTTCTCGAATAACTGGCCTCGACCCTGTACAAAGGCTCAAAGGTGCGACTATGGGTATTTTTCAGTTAAAGATCGATAGACTAAACACTTCTATGCCAATTTCGATGTGGAACAAATTCTGCAAGTGTTCGACTTTGGCCAATTAATGTTTCTCGAATTATTAGCCTCGACCCTGTACAAAGGTTCAAAGGTGCGACTATGGGTATTTTTCGGTTAAAGATCGATAGACTAAACACTTCTATGCCAATTTCGATGTGGAACAAATTCTGCAAGTGTTCGACTTTGGCCAATTTATGTTTCTCGAATTATTAGCCTCGACCCTGTACAAAGGTTCAAAGGTGCGACTATGGGTATTTTTCGGTTAAAGATCGATAGACTAAACACTTCTATGCCAATTTCGATGTGGAACAAATTCTGCAAGTGTTCGACTTTGGCCAATTTATGTTTTCTCGAATTATTAGCTTCGACCCTGTACAAAGGCTCAAAGGTGCGACTATGGGTATTTTTCGGTTAAAGGTCGATAGACTTAACACTTCTATGCCAATTTCGATGTGGAACAAATTCTGCAAGTGTTCGACTTTGGCGAATTTATGTTTCTCGAATTATTAGCCTCGACCCTGTACAAAGGTTCAAATGTGCGACTATGGGTATTTTTCGGTTAAAGTTCGATAGACTAAACACTTCTATGCCAATTTCGATGTGGAACAAATTCTGCAAGTGTTCGACTTTGGCGAATTTATGTTTCTCGAATTATTAGCCTCGACCCTGTACAAAGGTTCAAAGGTGCGACTATGGGTATTTTTCGGTTAAAGATCGATAGACTGAGTACTCCTATGCTAATTTCTGAGTGGAACAAATTCTGCAAGTGTTCGACTTTGGCCAATTTATGTTTCTCGAATTATTAGCCTCGACCCTGTACAAAGGTTCAAAGGTGCGACTATGGGTATTTTTCGGTTAAAGATCGATAGACTGAGTACTCCTATGCTAATTTCTGAGTGGAACAAATTCTGCAAGTGTTCGACTTTGGCCAACTTATGTTTCTCGAATTATTAGCCTCGACCCTGTACAAAGGCTCAAAGGTTCGACTATGGGTATTTTTCGGTTAAAGATCGATAGACTAAACACTTCTATGCCAATTTCGATGTGGAACAAATTCTGCAAGTGTTCGACTTTGGCCAATTTATGTTCCTCGAATTATTAGCCTCGACCCTGTACAAAGGCTCAAAGGTGCGACTATGGGTATTTCTCGGTTAAAGATCGATAGACTAAACACTTCTATGCCAATTTCGATGTGGAACAAATTCTGCAAGTGTTCGACTTTGGCCAATTTATGTTCCTCGAATTATTAGCCTCGACCCTGTACAAAGGTTCAAAGGTGCGACTATGGGTATTTTTCGGTTAAAGATCGATAGACTGAGTACTCCTATGCTAATTTCTGAGTGGAACAAATTCTGCAAGTGTTCGACTTTGGCCAATTTATGTTTCTCGAATTATTAGCCTCGACCCTGTACAAAGGCTCAAAGGTTCGACTATGGGTATTTTTCGGTTAAAGATCGATAGACTAAACACTTCTATGCCAATTTCGATGTGGAACAAATTCTGCAAGTGTTCGACTTTGGCCAATTTATGTTTCTCGAATTATTAGCCTCGACCCTGTACAAAGGTTCAAAGGTGCGACTATGGGTATTTTTCGGTTAAAGATCGATAGACTGAGTACTCCTATGCTAATTTCTGAGTGGAACAAATTCTGCAAGTGTTCGACTTTGGCCAATTTATGTTTCTCGAATTATTAGCCTCGACCCTGTACAAAGGTTCAAAGGTGCGACTATGGGTATTTTTCGGTTAAAGATCGATAGACTGAGTACTCCTATGCTAATTTCTGAGTGGAACAAATTCTGAAAGTGTTCGACTTAGGCCAATTTATGTTTCTCGAATTATTAGCCTCGACCCTGTACAAAGGCTCAAAGGTGCGACTATGGGTATTATTCGGTTAAAGATCGATAGACTGAGTACTCCTATGCTAATTTCTGAGTGGAACAAATTCTGCAAGTGTTCGACTTTGGCAAAATTTATGTTTCTCGAATTATTAGCCTCGACCCTGTACAAAGGCTCAAAGGTTCGACTATGGGTATTTTTCGGTTAAAGATCGATAGACTAAACACTTCTATGCCAATTTCTGAGTGGAACAAATTCTGCAAGGTTTCGACTTTGGCCAATTTATGTTTTCTCGAATTATTAGCTTCGACCCTGTACAAAGGCTCAAAGGTGCGACTATGGGTATTTTTCGGTTAAAGTTCGATAGACTAAACACTTCTATGCCAATTTCGATGTGGAACAAATTCTGCAAGTGTTCGACTTTGACCAATTTATGTTCCTCGAATTATTAGCCTCGACCCTGTACAAAGGCTCAAAGGTGCGACTATGGGTATTTTTCGGTTAAAGATCGATAGACTAAACACTTCTATGCCAATTTCGATGTGGAACAAATTCTGCAAGTGTTCGACTTTGGTCAATTTATGTTTCTCGAATTATTAGCCTCGACCCTGTACAAAGGTTCAAAGGTGCGACTATGGGTATTTTTCGGTTAAAGATCGATAGACTAAACACTTCTATGCCAATTTCGATGTGGAACAAATTCTGCAAGTGTTCGACTTTGGCCAATTTATGTTTCTCGAATTATTAGCCTCGACCCTGTACAAAGGTTCAAAGGTGCGACTATGGGTATTTTTCGGTTAAAGATCGATAGACTGAGTACTCCTATGCTAATTTCTGAGTGGAACAAATTATGCAAGTGTTCGACTTTGGCCAATTTATGTTTCTCGAATTATTAGCCTCGACCCTGTACAAAGGTTCAAAGGTGCGACTATGGGTATTTTTCGGTTAAAGATCGATAGACTAAACGCTTCTATGATAATTTCTGAGTGGAACAAATTATGCAAGTGTTCGACTTTGGCCAATTTATGTTTCTCGAATTATTAGCCTCGACCCTGTACAAAGGCTCAAAGGTGCGTCTATGGGTATTTCTCGGTTAAAGATCGATAGACTAAACACTTCTATGCCAATTTCTGAGTGGAACAAATTCTGCAAGGTTTCGACTTTGGCCAATTTATGTTTTCTCGAATTATTAGCCTCGACCCTGTACAAAGGCTCAAAGGTGCGACTATTGGTATTTTTCAGTTAAAGGTCGATGGACTGAATACTCCTATGCTAATTTCTGAGTGGAACAAATTCTGCAAGTGTTCGACTTTGGCTAATTTATGTTTTCTCGAATTATTAGCTTCGACCCTGTACAAAGGCTCAAAGGTGCGACTATTGGTATTTTTCGGTTAAAGGTCGATAGACTAAACACTTCTATGATAATTTCTGAGTGGAACAAATTCTGCAAGGTTTCGACTTTGGCCAATTTATGTTTTCTCGAATTATTAGCCTCGACCCTGTACAAAGGCTCAAAGGTGCGACTATGGGTATTTTTCGGTTAAAGATCGATAGACTAAACACTTCTATGCCAATTTCGATGTGGAACAAATTCTGCAAGTGTTCGACTTTGGCGAATTTATGTTTCTCGAATTATTAGCCTCGACCCTGTACAAAGGTTCAAATGTGCGACTATGGGTATTTTTCGGTTAAAGATCGATAGACTGAGTACTCCTATGCTAATTTCTGAGTGGAACAAATTCTGCAAGTGTTCGACTTTGGCCAATTTATGTTTCTCGAATTATTAGCCTCGACCCTGTACAAAGGTTCAAAGGTGCGACTATGGGTATTTTTCGGTTAAAGATCGATAGACTGAGTACTCCTATGCTAATTTCTGAGTGGAACAAATTCTGCAAGTGTTCGACTTTGGCCAATTTATGTTTCTCGAATTATTAGCCTCGACCCTGTACAAAGGCTCAAAGGTTCGACTATGGGTATTTTTCGGTTAAAGATCGATAGACTAAACACTTCTATGCCAATTTCTGAGTGGAACAAATTCTGCAAGGTTTCGACTTTGGCCAATTTATGTTTTCTCGAATTATTAGCTTCGACCCTGTACAAAGGCTCAAAGGTGCGACTATGGGTATTTTTCGGTTAAAGGTCGATAGACTTAACACTACTATGCCAATTTCGATGTGGAACAAATTCTGCAAGTGTTCGAATTTGGCCAATTTATGTTTCTCGAATTATTAGCCTCGACCCTGTACAAAGGTTCAAAGGTGCGACTATGGGTATTTTTCGGTTAAAGATCGATAGACTGAGTACTCCTATGATAATTTCTGAGTGGAACAAATTCTGCAAGGTTTCGACTTTGGCCAATTTATGTTTTCTCGAATTATTAGCTTCGACCCTGTACAAAGGCTCAAAGGTGCGACTATGGGTATTTTTCGGTTAAAGATCGATAGACTAAACACTTCTATGCCAATTTCGATGTGAAACAAATTCTGCAAGTGTTCGACTTTGGCCAATTTATGTTTCTCGAATTATTAGCCTCGACCCTGTACAAAGGTTCAAAGGTGCGACTATGGGTATTTTTCGGTTAAAGATCGATAGGCTGAGTACTCCTATGCTAATTTCTGAGTGGAACAAATTCTGCAAGTGTTCGACTTTGGCCAATTTATGTTTCTCGAATTATTAGCCTCGACCCTGTACAAAGGCTCAAAGGTTCGACTATGGGTATTTTTCGGTTAAAGATCGATAGACTAAACACTTCTATGCCAATTTCTGAGTCGAACAAATTCTGCAAGGTTTCGACTTTGGCAAATTTATGTTTTCTCGAATTATTAGCCTCGACCCTGTACAAAGGCTCAAAGGTGCGACTATGGGTATTTTTCAGTTAAAGATCGTTAGACTAAACCCTTCTATGCCAATTTCTGAGTGGAACAAATTCTGCAAGGTTTCGACTTTGGCCAATTTATGTTTTCTCGAATTATTAGCTTCGACCCTGTACAAAGGCTCAAAGGTGCGACTATGGGTATTTTTCGGTTAAAGGTCGATAGACTAAACACTTCTATGCAAAATTTCGATGTGGAACAAATTCTGCAAGTGTTCTACTTTGGCCAATTTATGTTTTCTCGAATAACTGGCCTCGACCCTGTACAAAGGCTCAAAGGTGCGACTATGGGTTTTTTTCAGTTAAAGATCGATAGACTAAACACTTCTATGCCAATTTCGATGTGGAACAAATTCTGCAAGTGTTCGACTTTGGCCAATTTATGTTTCTCGAATTATTAGCCTCGACCCTGTACAAAGGTTCAAAGGTGCGACTATGGGTATTTTTCGGTTAAAGATCGATAGACTGAGTACTCCTATGCTAATTTCTGAGTGGAACAAATTCTGCAAGTGTTCGACTTTGGCCAATTTATGTTTTCTCGAATTATTAGCCTCGACCCTGTACAAAGGTTCAAAGGTGCGACTATGGGTATTTTTCGGGTAAAGATCGATAGACTGAATACTCCTATGCCAATTTATAAGTTGATCAAATTCTGCAAGGTTTCGACTTTGGCCAATTTATGTTTCTCGAATTATTAGCCTCGACCCTGTACAAAAGCTCAAAGGTTCGACTATGGGTATTTTTCGGTTAAAGATCGATAGACTAAACACTTCTATGCCAATTTCTGAGTGGAACAAATTCTGCAAGGTTTCGACTTTGGCCAATTTATGTTTTCTCGAATTATTAGCTTCGACCCTGTACAAAGGCTCAAAGGTGCGACTATGGGTATTTTTCGGTTAAAGTTCGATAGACTAAACACTTCTATGCCAATTTCGATGTGGAACAAATTCTGCAAGTGTTCGACTTTGACCAATTTATGTTCCTCGAATTATTAGCCTCGACCCTGTACAAAGGCTCAAAGGTGCGACTATGGGTATTTTTCGGTTAAAGATCGATAGACTAAACACTTCTATGCCAATTTCGATGTGGAACAAATTCTGCAAGTGTTCGACTTTGGTCAATTTATGTTTCTCGAATTATTAGCCTCGACCCTGTACAAAGGTTCAAAGGTGCGACTATGGGTATTTTTCGGTTAAAGATCGATAGACTAAACACTTCTATGCCAATTTCGATGTGGAACAAATTCTGCAAGTGTTCGACTTTGGCCAATTTATGTTTCTCGAATTATTAGCCTCGACCCTGTACAAAGGTTCAAAGGTGCGACTATGGGTATTTTTCGGTTAAAGATCGATAGACTGAGTACTCCTATGCTAATTTCTGAGTGGAACAAATTATGCAAGTGTTCGACTTTGGCCAATTTATGTTTCTCGAATTATTAGCCTCGACCCTGTACAAAGGTTCAAAGGTGCGACTATGGGTATTTTTCGGTTAAAGATCGATAGACTAAACACTTCTATGATAATTTCTGAGTGGAACAAATTCTGCAAGTGTTCGACTTTGGCCAATTTATGTTTCTCGAATTATTAGCCTCGACCCTGTACAAAGGTTCAAAGGTGCGACTATGGGTATTTTTCGGTTAAAGATCGATAGACTGAGTACTCCTATGCTAATTTCTGAGTGGAACAAATTATGCAAGTGTTCGACTTTGGCCAATTTATGTTTCTCGAATTATTAGCCTCGACCCTGTACAAAGGTTCAAAGGTGCGACTATGGGTATTTTTCGGTTAAAGATCGATAGATTAAACACTTCTATGATAATTTCTGAGTGGAACAAATTCTGCAAGGTTTCGACTTTGGCCAATTTATGTTTTCTCGAATTATTAGCTTCGACCCTGTACAAAGGCTCAAAGGTGCGACTATGGGTATTTTTCGGTTAAAGTTCGATAGACTAAACACTTCTATGCCAATTTCGATGTGGAACAAATTCTGCAAGTGTTCGACTTTGACCAATTTATGTTCCTCGAATTATTAGCCTCGACCCTGTACAAAGGCTCAAAGGTGCGACTATGGGTATTTTTCGGTTAAAGATCGATAGACTAAACACTTCTATGCCAATTTCGATGTGGAACAAATTCTGCAAGTGTTCGACTTTGGTCAATTTATGTTTCTCGAATTATTAGCCTCGACCCTGTACAAAGGTTCAAAGGTGCGACTATGGGTATTTTTCGGTTAAAGATCGATAGACTAAACACTTCTATGCCAATTTCGATGTGGAACAAATTCTGCAAGTGTTCGACTTTGGCGAATTTATGTTTCTCGAATTATTAGCCTCGACCCTGTACAAAGGTTCAAATGTGCGACTATGGGTATTTTTCGGTTAAAGATCGATAGACTGAGTACTCCTATGCTAATTTCTGAGTGGAACAAATTCTGCAAGTGTTCGACTTTGGCCAATTTATGTTTCTCGAATTATTAGCCTCGACCCTGTACAAAGGTTCAAAGGTGCGACTATGGGTATTTTTCGGTTAAAGATCGATAGACTGAGTACTCCTATGCTAATTTCTGAGTGGAACAAATTCTGCAAGTGTTCGACTTTGGCCAATTTATGTTTCTCGAATTATTAGCCTCGACCCTGTACAAAGGCTCAAAGGTTCGACTATGGGTATTTTTCGGTTAAAGATCGATAGACTAAACACTTCTATGCCAATTTCTGAGTGGAACAAATTCTGCAAGGTTTCGACTTTGGCCAATTTATGTTTTCTCGAATTATTAGCTTCGACCCTGTACAAAGGCTCAAAGGTGCGACTATGGGTATTTTTCGGTTAAAGGTCGATAGACTTAACACTTCTATGCCAATTTCGATGTGGAACAAATTCTGCAAGTGTTCGAATTTGGCCAATTTATGTTTCTCGAATTATTAGCCTCGACCCTGTACAAAGGTTCAAAGGAGCGACTATGGGTATTTTTCGGTTAAAGATCGATAGACTGAGTACTCCTATGATAATTTCTGAGTGGAACAAATTCTGCAAGGTTTCGACTTTGGCCAATTTATGTTTTCTCGAATTATTAGCCTCGACCCTGTACAAAGGCTCAAAGGTTCGACTATGGGTATTTTTCGGTTAAAGATCGATAGACTAAACACTTCTATGCCAATTTCTGAGTCGAACAAATTCTGCAAGGTTTCGACTTTGGCAAATTTATGTTTTCTCGAATTATTAGCCTCGACCCTGTACAAAGGCTCAAAGGTGCGACTATGGGTATTTTTCAGTTAAAGATCGTTAGACTAAACCCTTCTATGCCAATTTCTGAGTGGAACAAATTCTGCAAGGTTTCGACTTTGGCCAATTTATGTTTTCTCGAATTATTAGCTTCGACCCTGTACAAAGGCTCAAAGGTGCGACTATGGGTATTTTTCGGTTAAAGATCGATAGACTAAACACTTCTATGCAAAATTTCGATGTGGAACAAATTCTGCAAGTGTTCTACTTTGGCCAATTTATGTTTTCTCGAATAACTGGTCTCGACCCTGTACAAAGGCTCAAAGGTGCGACTATGGGTATTTTTCAGTTAAAGATCGTTAGACTAAACACTTCTATGCCAATTTCTGAGTGGAACAAATTCTGCAAGGTTTCGACTTTGGCCAATTTATGTTTTCTCGAATAACTGGCCTCGACCCTGTACAAAGGCTCAAAGGTGCGACTATGGGTTTTTTTCAGTTAAAGATCGATAGACTAAACACTTCTATGCCAATTTCGATGTGGAACAAATTCTGCAAGTGTTCGACTTTGGCCAATTTATGTTTTCTCGAATTATTAGCTTCGACCCTGTACAAAGGCTCAAAGGTGCGACTATGGGTATTTTTCGGTTAAAGATCGATAGACTAAACACTTCTATGCCAATTTCGATGTGAAACAAATTCTGCAAGTGTTCGACTTTGGCCAATTTATGTTTCTCGAATTATTAGCCTCGACCCTGTACAAAGGTTCAAAGGTGCGACTATGGGTATTTTTCGGTTAAAGATCGATAGACTGAGTACTCCTATGCTAATTTCTGAGTGGAACAAATTCTGCAAGTGTTCGACTTTGGCCAATTTATGTTTCTCGAATTATTAGCCTCGACCCTGTACAAAGGCTCAAAGGTTCGACTATGGGTATTTTTCGGTTAAAGATCGATAGACTAAACACTTCTATGCCAATTTCTGAGTCGAACAAATTCTGCAAGGTTTCGACTTTGGCAAATTTATGTTTTCTCGAATTATTAGCCTCGACCCTGTACAAAGGCTCAAAGGTGCGACTATGGGTATTTTTCAGTTAAAGATCGTTAGACTAAACCCTTCTATGCCAATTTCTGAGTGGAACAAATTCTGCAAGGTTTCGACTTTGGCCAATTTATGTTTTCTCGAATTATTAGCTTCGACCCTGTACAAAGGCTCAAAGGTGCGACTATGGGTATTTTTCGGTTAAAGATCGATAGACTAAACACTTCTATGCAAAATTTCGATGTGGAACAAATTCTGCAAGTGTTCTACTTTGGCCAATTTATGTTTTCTCGAATAACTGGTCTCGACCCTGTACAAAGGCTCAAAGGTGCGACTATGGGTATTTTTCAGTTAAAGATCGTTAGACTAAACACTTCTATGCCAATTTCTGAGTGGAACAAATTCTGCAAGGTTTCGACTTTGGCCAATTTATGTTTTCTCGAATAACTGGCCTCGACCCTGTACAAAGGCTCAAAGGTGCGACTATGGGTTTTTTTCAGTTAAAGATCGATAGACTAAACACTTCTATGCCAATTTCGATGTGGAACAAATTCTGCAAGTGTTCGACTTTGGCCAATTTATGTTTCTCGAATTATTAGCCTCGACCCTGTACAAAGGTTCAAAGGTGCGACTATGGGTATTTTTCGGTTAAAGATCGATAGACTGAGTACTCCTATGCTAATTTCTGAGTGGAACAAATTCTGCAAGTGTTCGACTTTGGCCAATTTATGTTTTCTCGAATTATTAGCCTCGACCCTGTACAAAGGTTCAAAGGTGCGACTATGGGTATTTTTCGGGTAAAGATCGATAGACTGAATACTCCTATGCCAATTTATAAGTTGATCAAATTCTGCAAGGTTTCGACTTTGGCCAATTTATGTTTCTCGAATTATTAGCCTCGACCCTGTACAAAAGCTCAAAGGTTCGACTATGGGTATTTTTCGGTTAAAGATCGATAGACTAAACACTTCTATGCCAATTTCTGAGTGGAACAAATTCTGCAAGGTTTCGACTTTGGCCAATTTATGTTTTCTCGAATTATTAGCTTCGACCCAGTACAAAGGCTCAAAGGTGCGACTATGGGTATTTTTCGGTTAAAGTTCGATAGACTAAACACTTCTATGCCAATTTCGATGTGGAACAAATTCTGCAAGTGTTCGACTTTGACCAATTTATGTTCCTCGAATTATTAGCCTCGACCCTGTACAAAGGCTCAAAGGTGCGACTATGGGTATTTTTCGGTTAAAGATCGATAGACTAAACACTTCTATGCCAATTTCGATGTGGAACAAATTCTGCAAGTGTTCGACTTTGGTCAATTTATGTTTCTCGAATTATTAGCCTCGACCCTGTACAAAGGTTCAAAGGTGCGACTATGGGTATTTTTCGGTTAAAGATCGATAGACTAAACACTTCTATGCCAATTTCGATGTGGAACAAATTCTGCAAGTGTTCGACTTTGGCCAATTTATGTTTCTCGAATTATTAGCCTCGACCCTGTACAAAGGTTCAAAGGTGCGACTATGGGTATTTTTCGGTTAAAGATCGATAGACTGAGTACTCCTATGCTAATTTCTGAGTGGAACAAATTATGCAAGTGTTCGACTTTGGCCAATTTATGTTTCTCGAATTATTAGCCTCGACCCTGTACAAAGGTTCAAAGGTGCGACTATGGGTATTTTTCGGTTAAAGATCGATAGACTAAACACTTCTATGATAATTTCTGAGTGGAACAAATTATGCAAGTGTTCGACTTTGGCCAATTTATGTTTCTCGAATTATTAGCCTCGACCCTGTACAAAGGTTCAAAGGTGCGACTATGGGTATTTTTCGGTTAAAGATCGATAGACTAAACACTTCTATGATAATTTCTGAGTGGAACAAATTATGCAAGTGTTCGACTTTGGCCAATTTATGTTTCTCGAATTATTAGCCTCGACCCTGTACAAAGGCTCAAAGGTGCGTCTATGGGTATTTCTCGGTTAAAGATCGATAGACTAAACACTTCTATGATAATTTCTGAGTGGAACAAATTATGCAAGTGTTCGACTTTGGCCAATTTATGTTTCTCGAATTATTAGCCTCGACCCTGTACAAAGGCTCAAAGGTGCGTCTATGGGTATTTCTCGGTTAAAGATCGATAGACTAAACACTTCTATGCCAATTTCGATGTGGAACAAATTCTGCAAGTGTTCGACTTTGGCCAATTTATGTTTCTCGAATTATTAGCCTCGACCCTGTACAAAGGTTCAAAGGTGCGACTATGGGTATTTTTTGGTTAAAGATCGATAGACTAAACACTTCTATGCCAATTTCGATGTGGAACAAATTCTGCAAGTGTTCGACTTTGGCCAATTTATGTTTCTCGAATTATTAGCCTCGACCCTGTACAAAGGTTCAAAGGTGCGACTATGGGTATTTTTCGGTTAAAGATCGATAGACTAAACACTTCTATGCCAATTTCGATGTGGAACAAATTCTGCAAGTGTTCGACTTTGGCCAATTTATGTTTCTCGAATTATTAGCCTCGACCCTGTACAAAGGCTCAAAGGTGCGACTATGGGTATTTTTCGGTTAAAGATCGATCTACTAAACACTTCTATGCCAATTACGATGTGGAACAAATTCTGCAAGGTTTTGACTTTGGCCAATTTATGTTTTCTCGAATAACTGGCCTCGACCCTGTACAAAGGCTCAAAGGTGCGACTATGGGTATTTTTCAGTTAAAGATCGATAGACTAAACACTTCTATGCCAATTTCGATGTGGAACAAATTCTGCAAGTGTTCGACTTTGGCCAATTTATGTTTCTCGAATTATTAGCCTCGACCCTGTACAAAGGTTCAAAGGTGCGACTATGGGTATTTTTCGGTTAAAGATCGATAGACTAAACACTTCTATGCCAATTTCGATGTGGAACAAATTCTGCAAGTGTTCGACTTTGGCCAATTTATGTTTCTCGAATTATTAGCCTCGACCCTGTACAAAGGTTCAAAGGTGCGACTATGGGTATTTTTCGGTTAAAGATCGATAGACTAAACACTTCTATGCCAATTTCGATGTGGAACAAATTCTGCAAGTGTTCGACTTTGGCCAATTTATGTTTTCTCGAATTATTAGCTTCGACCCTGTACAAAGGCTCAAAGGTGCGACTATGCGTATTTTTCGGTTAAAGGTCGATAGACTTAACACTTCTATGCCAATTTCGATGTGGAACAAATTCTGCAAGTGTTCGACTTTGGCGAATTTATGTTTCTCGAATTATTAGCCTCGACCCTGTACAAAGGTTCAAATGTGCGACTATGGGTATTTTTCGGTTAAAGTTCGATAGACTAAACACTTCTATGCCAATTTCGATGTGGAACAAATTCTGCAAGTGTTCGACTTTGGCGAATTTATGTTTCTCGAATTATTAGCCTCGACCCTGTACAAAGGTTCAAATGTGCGACTATGGGTATTTTTCGGTTAAAGATCGATAGACTGAGTACTCCTATGCTAATTTCTGAGTGGAACAAATTCTGCAAGTGTTCGACTTTGGCCAATTTATGTTTCTCGAATTATTAGCCTCGACCCTGTACAAAGGTTCAAAGGTGCGACTATGGGTATTTTTCGGTTAAAGATCGATAGACTGAGTACTCCTATGCTAATTTCTGAGTGGAACAAATTCTGCAAGTGTTCGACTTTGGCCAATTTATGTTTCTCGAATTATTAGCCTCGACCCTGTACAAAGGCTCAAAGGTTCGACTATGGGTATTTTTCGGTTAAAGATCGATAGACTAAACACTTCTATGCCAATTTCGATGTGGAACAAATTCTGCAAGTGTTCGACTTTGGCCAATTTATGTTCCTCGAATTATTAGCCTCGACCCTGTACAAAGGCTCAAAGGTGCGACTATGGGTATTTCTCGGTTAAAGATCGATAGACTAAACACTTCTATGCCAATTTCGATGTGGAACAAATTCTGCAAGTGTTCGACTTTGGCCAATTTATGTTCCTCGAATTATTAGCCTCGACCCTGTACAAAGGTTCAAAGGTGCGACTATGGGTATTTTTCGGTTAAAGATCGATAGACTGAGTACTCCTATGCTAATTTCTGAGTGGAACAAATTCTGCAAGTGTTCGACTTTGGCCAATTTATGTTTCTCGAATTATTAGCCTCGACCCTGTACAAAGGCTCAAAGGTTCGACTATGGGTATTTTTCGGTTAAAGATCGATAGACTAAACACTTCTATGCCAATTTCGATGTGGAACAAATTCTGCAAGTGTTCGACTTTGGCCAATTTATGTTTCTCGAATTATTAGCCTCGACCCTGTACAAAGGTTCAAAGGTGCGACTATGGGTATTTTTCGGTTAAAGATCGATAGACTGAGTACTCCTATGCTAATTTCTGAGTGGAACAAATTCTGCAAGTGTTCGACTTTGGCCAATTTATGTTTTCTCGAATTATTAGCCTCGACCCTGTACAAAGGTTCAAAGGTGCGACTATGGGTATTTTTCGGGTAAAGATCGATAGACTGAATACTCCTATGCCAATTTATAAGTTGATCAAATTCTGCAAGGTTTCGACTTTGGCCAATTTATGTTTCTCGAATTATTAGCCTCGACCCTGTACAAAAGCTCAAAGGTTCGACTATGGGTATTTTTCGGTTAAAGATCGATAGACTAAACACTTCTATGCCAATTTCTGAGTGGAACAAATTCTGCAAGGTTTCGACTTTGGCCAATTTATGTTTTCTCGAATTATTAGCTTCGACCCAGTACAAAGGCTCAAAGGTGCGACTATGGGTATTTTTCGGTTAAAGTTCGATAGACTAAACACTTCTATGCCAATTTCGATGTGGAACAAATTCTGCAAGTGTTCGACTTTGACCAATTTATGTTCCTCGAATTATTAGCCTCGACCCTGTACAAAGGCTCAAAGGTGCGACTATGGGTATTTTTCGGTTAAAGATCGATAGACTAAACACTTCTATGCCAATTTCGATGTGGAACAAATTCTGCAAGTGTTCGACTTTGGTCAATTTATGTTTCTCGAATTATTAGCCTCGACCCTGTACAAAGGTTCAAAGGTGCGACTATGGGTATTTTTCGGTTAAAGATCGATAGACTAAACACTTCTATGCCAATTTCGATGTGGAACAAATTCTGCAAGTGTTCGACTTTGGCCAATTTATGTTTCTCGAATTATTAGCCTCGACCCTGTACAAAGGTTCAAAGGTGCGACTATGGGTATTTTTCGGTTAAAGATCGATAGACTGAGTACTCCTATGCTAATTTCTGAGTGGAACAAATTATGCAAGTGTTCGACTTTGGCCAATTTATGTTTCTCGAATTATTAGCCTCGACCCTGTACAAAGGTTCAAAGGTGCGACTATGGGTATTTTTCGGTTAAAGATCGATAGACTAAACACTTCTATGATAATTTCTGAGTGGAACAAATTATGCAAGTGTTCGACTTTGGCCAATTTATGTTTCTCGAATTATTAGCCTCGACCCTGTACAAAGGTTCAAAGGTGCGACTATGGGTATTTTTCGGTTAAAGATCGATAGACTAAACACTTCTATGATAATTTCTGAGTGGAACAAATTATGCAAGTGTTCGACTTTGGCCAATTTATGTTTCTCGAATTATTAGCCTCGACCCTGTACAAAGGCTCAAAGGTGCGTCTATGGGTATTTCTCGGTTAAAGATCGATAGACTAAACACTTCTATGATAATTTCTGAGTGGAACAAATTATGCAAGTGTTCGACTTTGGCCAATTTATGTTTCTCGAATTATTAGCCTCGACCCTGTACAAAGGCTCAAAGGTGCGTCTATGGGTATTTCTCGGTTAAAGATCGATAGACTAAACACTTCTATGCCAATTTCGATGTGGAACAAATTCTGCAAGTGTTCGACTTTGGCCAATTTATGTTTCTCGAATTATTAGCCTCGACCCTGTACAAAGGTTCAAAGGTGCGACTATGGGTATTTTTCGGTTAAAGATCGATAGACTAAACACTTCTATGCCAATTTCGATGTGGAACAAATTCTGCAAGTGTTCGACTTTGGCCAATTTATGTTTCTCGAATTATTAGCCTCGACCCTGTACAAAGGTTCAAAGGTGCGACTATGGGTATTTTTCGGTTAAAGATCGATAGACTGAGTACTCCTATGCTAATTTCTGAGTGGAACAAATTCTGAAAGTGTTCGACTTTGGCCAATTTATGTTTCTCGAATTATTAGCCTCGACCCTGTACAAAGGCTCAAAGGTGCGACTATGGGTATTATTCGGTTAAAGATCGATAGACTGAGTACTCCTATGCTAATTTCTGAGTGGAACAAATTCTGCAAGTGTTCGACTTTGGCAAAATTTATGTTTCTCGAATTATTAGCCTCGACCCTGTACAAAGGCTCAAAGGTTCGACTATGGGTATTTTTCGGTTAAAGATCGATAGACTAAACACTTCTATGCCAATTTCTGAGTGGAACAAATTCTGCAAGGTTTCGACTTTGGCCAATTTATGTTTTCTCGAATTATTAGCTTCGACCCTGTACAAAGGCTCAAAGGTGCGACTATGGGTATTTTTCGGTTAAAGTTCGATAGACTAAACACTTCTATGCCAATTTCGATGTGGAACAAATTCTGCAAGTGTTCGACTTTGACCAATTTATGTTCCTCGAATTATTAGCCTCGACCCTGTACAAAGGCTCAAAGGTGCGACTATGGGTATTTTTCGGTTAAAGATCGATAGACTAAACACTTCTATGCCAATTTCGATGTGGAACAAATTCTGCAAGTGTTCGACTTTGGTCAATTTATGTTTCTCGAATTATTAGCCTCGACCCTGTACAAAGGTTCAAAGGTGCGACTATGGGTATTTTTCGGTTAAAGATCGATAGACTAAACACTTCTATGCCAATTTCGATGTGGAACAAATTCTGCAAGTGTTCGACTTTGGCCAATTTATGTTTCTCGAATTATTAGCCTCGACCCTGTACAAAGGTTCAAAGGTGCGACTATGGGTATTTTTCGGTTAAAGATCGATAGACTGAGTACTCCTATGCTAATTTCTGAGTGGAACAAATTATGCAAGTGTTCGACTTTGGCCAATTTATGTTTCTCGAATTATTAGCCTCGACCCTGTACAAAGGTTCAAAGGTGCGACTATGGGTATTTTTCGGTTAAAGATCGATAGACTAAACACTTCTATGATAATTTCTGAGTGGAACAAATTATGCAAGTGTTCGACTTTGGCCAATTTATGTTTCTCGAATTATTAGCCTCGACCCTGTACAAAGGCTCAAAGGTGCGTCTATGGGTATTTCTCGGTTAAAGATCGATAGACTAAACACTTCTATGCCAATTTCTGAGTGGAACAAATTCTGCAAGGTTTCGACTTTGGCCAATTTATGTTTTCTCGAATTATTAGCCTCGACCCTGTACAAAGGCTCAAAGGTGCGACTATTGGTATTTTTCAGTTAAAGGTCGATGGACTGAATACTCCTATGCTAATTTCTGAGTGGAACAAATTCTGCAAGTGTTCGACTTTGGCTAATTTATGTTTTCTCGAATTATTAGCTTCGACCCTGTACAAAGGCTCAAAGGTGCGACTATTGGTATTTTTCGGTTAAAGGTCGATAGACTAAACACTTCTATGATAATTTCTGAGTGGAACAAATTCTGCAAGGTTTCGACTTTGGCCAATTTATGTTTTCTCGAATTATTAGCCTCGACCCTGTACAAAGGCTCAAAGGTGCGACTATGGGTATTTTTCGGTTAAAGATCGATAGACTAAACACTTCTATGCCAATTTCGATGTGGAACAAATTCTGCAAGTGTTCGACTTTGGCGAATTTATGTTTCTCGAATTATTAGCCTCGACCCTGTACAAAGGTTCAAATGTGCGACTATGGGTATTTTTCGGTTAAAGATCGATAGACTGAGTACTCCTATGCTAATTTCTGAGTGGAACAAATTCTGCAAGTGTTCGACTTTGGCCAATTTATGTTTCTCGAATTATTAGCCTCGACCCTGTACAAAGGTTCAAAGGTGCGACTATGGGTATTTTTCGGTTAAAGATCGATAGACTGAGTACTCCTATGCTAATTTCTGAGTGGAACAAATTCTGCAAGTGTTCGACTTTGGCCAATTTATGTTTCTCGAATTATTAGCCTCGACACTGTACAAAGGCTCAAAGGTTCGACTATGGGTATTTTTCGGTTAAAGATCGATAGACTAAACACTTCTATGCCAATTTCTGAGTGGAACAAATTCTGCAAGGTTTCGACTTTGGCCAATTTATGTTTTCTCGAATTATTAGCTTCGACCCTGTACAAAGGCTCAAAGGTGCGACTATGGGTATTTTTCGGTTAAAGGTCGATAGACTTAACACTTCTATGCCAATTTCGATGTGGAACAAATTCTGCAAGTGTTCGAATTTGGCCAATTTATGTTTCTCGAATTATTAGCCTCGACCCTGTACAAAGGTTCAAAGGTGCGACTATGGGTATTTTTCGGTTAAAGATCGATAGACTGAGTACTCCTATGATAATTTCTGAGTGGAACAAATTCTGCAAGGTTTCGACTTTGGCCAATTTATGTTTTCTCGAATTATTAGCTTCGACCCTGTACAAAGGCTCAAAGGTGCGACTATGGGTATTTTTCGGTTAAAGATCGATAGACTAAACACTTCTATGCCAATTTCGATGTGAAACAAATTCTGCAAGTGTTCGAATTTGGCAAATTTATGTTTTCTCGAATTATTAGCCTCGACCCTGTACAAAGGCTCAAAGGTGCGACTATGGGTATTTTTCAGTTAAAGATCGTTAGACTAAACCCTTCTATGCCAATTTCTGAGTGGAACAAATTCTGCAAGGTTTCGACTTTGGCCAATTTATGTTTTCTCGAATTATTAGCTTCGACCCTGTACAAAGGCTCAAAGGTGCGACTATGGGTATTTTTCGGTTAAAGATCGATAGACTAAACACTTCTATGCAAAATTTCGATGTGGAACAAATTCTGCAAGTGTTCTACTTTGGCCAATTTATGTTTTCTCGAATAACTGGTCTCGACCCTGTACAAAGGCTCAAAGGTGCGACTATGGGTATTTTTCAGTTAAAGTTCGTTAGACTAAACACTTCTATGCCAATTTCTGAGTGGAACAAATTCTGCAAGGTTTCGACTTTGGCCAATTTATGTTTTCTCGAATAACTGGCCTCGACCCTGTACAAAGGCTCAAAGGTGCGACTATGGGTTTTTTTCAGTTAAAGATCGATAGACTAAACACTTCTATGCCAATTTCGATGTGGAACAAATTCTGCAAGTGTTCGACTTTGGCCAATTTATGTTTCTCGAATTATTAGCCTCGACCCTGTACAAAGGTTCAAAGGTGCGACTATGGGTATTTTTCGGTTAAAGATCGATAGACTGAGTACTCCTATGCTAATTTCTGAGTGGAACAAATTCTGCAAGTGTTCGACTTTGGCCAATTTATGTTTTCTCGAATTATTAGCCTCGACCCTGTACAAAGGTTCAAAGGTGCGACTATGGGTATTTTTCGGGTAAAGATCGATAGACTGAATACTCCTATGCCAATTTATAAGTTGATCAAATTCTGCAAGGTTTCGACTTTGGCCAATTTATGTTTCTCGAATTATTAGCCTCGACCCTGTACAAAAACTCAAAGGTTCGACTATGGGTATTTTTCGGTTAAAGATCGATAGACTAAACACTTCTATGCCAATTTCTGAGTGGAACAAATTCTGCAAGGTTTCGACTTTGGCCAATTTATGTTTTCTCGAATTATTAGCTTCGACCCTGTACAAAGGCTCAAAGGTGCGACTATGGGTATTTTTCGGTTAAAGTTCGATAGACTAAACACTTCTATGCCAATTTCGATGTGGAACAAATTCTGCAAGTGTTCGACTTTGACCAATTTATGTTCCTCGAATTATTAGCCTCGACCCTGTACAAAGGCTCAAAGGTGCGACTATGGGTATTTTTCGGTTAAAGATCGATAGACTAAACACTTCTATGCCAATTTCGATGTGGAACAAATTCTGCAAGTGTTCGACTTTGGTCAATTTATGTTTCTCGAATTATTAGCCTCGACCCTGTACAAAGGTTCAAAGGTGCGACTATGGGTATTTTTCGGTTAAAGATCGATAGACTAAACACTTCTATGCCAATTTCGATGTGGAACAAATTCTGCAAGTGTTCGACTTTGGCCAATTTATGTTTCTCGAATTATTAGCCTCGACCCTGTACAAAGGTTCAAAGGTGCGACTATGGGTATTTTTCGGTTAAAGATCGATAGACTGAGTACTCCTATGCTAATTTCTGAGTGGAACAAATTATGCAAGTGTTCGACTTTGGCCAATTTATGTTTCTCGAATTATTAGCCTCGACCCTGTACAAAGGTTCAAAGGTGCGACTATGGGTATTTTTCGGTTAAAGATCGATAGACTAAACACTTCTATGATAATTTCTGAGTGGAACAAATTATGCAAGTGTTCGACTTTGGCCAATTTATGTTTCTCGAATTATTAGCCTCGACCCTGTACAAAGGTTCAAAGGTGCGACTATTGGTATTTTTCGGTTAAAGGTCGATAGACTAAACACTTCTATGATAATTTCTGAGTGGAACAAATTCTGCAAGGTTTCGACTTTGGCCAATTTATGTTTTCTCGAATTATTAGCCTCGACCCTGTACAAAGGCTCAAAGGTGCGACTATGGGTATTTTTCGGTTAAAGATCGATAGACTAAACACTTCTATGCCAATTTCGATGTGAAACAAATTCTGCAAGTGTTCGACTTTGGCGAATTTATGTTTCTCGAATTATTAGCCTCGACCCTGTACAAAGGTTCAAATGTGCGACTATGGGTATTTTTCGGTTAAAGATCGATAGACTGAGTACTCCTATGCTAATTTCTGAGTGGAACAAATTCTGCAAGTGTTCGACTTTGGCCAATTTATGTTTCTCGAATTATTAGCCTCGACCCTGTACAAAGGTTCAAAGGTGCGACTATGGGTATTTTTCGGTTAAAGATCGATAGACTGAGTACTCCTATGCTAATTTCTGAGTGGAACAAATTCTGCAAGTGTTCGACTTTGGCCAATTTATGTTTCTCGAATTATTAGCCTCGACCCTGTACAAAGGCTCAAAGGTTCGACTATGGGTATTTTTCGGTTAAAGATCGATAGACTAAACACTTCTATGCCAATTTCTGAGTGGAACAAATTCTGCAAGGTTTCGACTTTGGCCAATTTATGTTTTCTCGAATTATTAGCTTCGACCCTGTACAAAGGCTCAAAGGTGCGACTATGGGTATTTTTCGGTTAAAGGTCGATAGACTTAACACTTCTATGCCAATTTCGATGTGGAACAAATTCTGCAAGTGTTCGAATTTGGCCAATTTATGTTTCTCGAATTATTAGCCTCGACCCTGTACAAAGGTTCAAAGGTGCGACTATGGGTATTTTTCGGTTAAAGATCGATAGACTGAGTACTCCTATGATAATTTCTGAGTGGAACAAATTCTGCAAGGTTTCGACTTTGGCCAATTTATGTTTTCTCGAATTATTAGCTTCGACCCTGTACAAAGGCTCAAAGGTGCGACTATGGGTATTTTTCGGTTAAAGATCGATAGACTAAACACTTCTATGCCAATTTCGATGTGAAACAAATTCTGCAAGTGTTCGACTTTGGCCAATTTATGTTTCTCGAATTATTAGCCTCGACCCTGTACAAAGGTTCAAAGGTGCGACTATGGGTATTTTTCGGTTAAAGATCGATAGACTGAGTACTCCTATGCTAATTTCTGAGTGGAACAAATTCTGCAAGTGTTCGACTTTGGCCAATTTATGTTTCTCGAATTATTAGCCTCGACCCTGTACAAAGGCTCAAAGGTGCGACTATGGGTATTTTTCAGTTAAAGATCGTTAGACTAAACCCTTCTATGCCAATTTCTGAGTGGAACAAATTCTGCAAGGTTTCGACTTTGGCCAATTTATGTTTTCTCGAATTATTAGCTTCGACCCTGTACAAAGGCTCAAAGGTGCGACTATGGGTATTTTTCGGTTAAAGATCGATAGACTAAACACTTCTATGCAAAATTTCGATGTGGAACAAATTCTGCAAGTGTTCTACTTTGGCCAATTTATGTTTTCTCGAATAACTGGTCTCGACCCTGTACAAAGGCTCAAAGGTGCGACTATGGGTATTTTTCAGTTAAAGATCGTTAGACTAAACACTTCTATGCCAATTTCTGAGTGGAACAAATTCTGCAAGGTTTCGACTTTGGCCAATTTATGTTTTCTCGAATAACTGGCCTCGACCCTGTACAAAGGCTCAAAGGTGCGACTATGGGTTTTTTTCAGTTAAAGATCGATAGACTAAACACTTCTATGCCAATTTCGATGTGGAACAAATTCTGCAAGTGTTCGACTTTGGCCAATTTATGTTTCTCGAATTATTAGCCTCGACCCTGTACAAGGGTTCAAAGGTGCGACTATGGGTATTTTTCGGTTAAAGATCGATAGACTGAGTACTCCTATGCTAATTTCTGAGTGGAACAAATTCTGCAAGTGTTCGACTTTGGCCAATTTATGTTTTCTCGAATTATTAGCCTCGACCCTGTACAAAGGTTCAAAGGTGCGACTATGGGTATTTTTCGGGTAAAGATCGATAGACTGAATACTCCTATGCCAATTTATAAGTTGATCAAATTCTGCAAGGTTTCGACTTTGGCCAATTTATGTTTCTCGAATTATTAGCCTCGACCCTGTACAAAAGCTCAAAGGTTCGACTATGGGTATTTTTCGGTTAAAGATCGATAGACTAAACACTTCTATGCCAATTTCTGAGTGGAACAAATTCTGCAAGGTTTCGACTTTGGCCAATTTATGTTTTCTCGAATTATTAGCTTCGACCCTGTACAAAGGCTCAAAGGTGCGACTATGGGTATTTTTCGGTTAAAGTTCGATAGACTAAACACTTCTATGCCAATTTCGATGTGGAACAAATTCTGCAAGTGTTCGACTTTGACCAATTTATGTTCCTCGAATTATTAGCCTCGACCCTGTACAAAGGCTCAAAGGTGCGACCAGGCGCGTATACAGCTCTCAGTTATGGGGGGGGTACTTTTCGACTTTTGAATCTAGTTAGTACTACTATATTCGATTATTGAACTATAATTATGTGTTCAAATTTGTATTTTCTTTTGTAATATTGGAAGTATAGATATAATATTGAGCATTGATATATTTTTGAAAAAAAAACATTAATTTAAAAAATATTATAAAACATGACATATATTACGTAATAATAAATTGTAACATACGTAAATATAACGATTTACAAACACAACAACATATAAAGTATAACACGAACTCTATATCGTCGGGTTACAAGCAAAACACATTAAGTCAAAAGGGTGTAAAAATCCGCTAAGTTTCATAATAGGTTTTACCTATTTTTTCAAAACAGAAGGTGTAAAAATTCATACAACTGATACTTAATTACTAATATTTAAAAAAGAAGACAGAGTGTTTTGCTTGTAACCCAACATGAAAAAAATGACTAGGGAAAACCAAAAACCAAGTATTATCAAAAATAAATAAACTAAATTAGTGTAAGTAATAGTATATCTAAAAGAAACAACAATTGAATTGTTCCACCAAACACCACAATTTCGGATTGAGGTATACCTATCATAAGACATTTTACTAAACCACCAAAAAAAAAAATGTGCAGCGACTCAACAATGCCATGATACAAGTATTTAAGGTATTTTACAGTTATTGACAATGTTATCAAGGAACTCTTATTATTGCATATATTTTTGATAGATGTTTTATTATAAATCACAAACTAATTAAATAACAAAATCAATTTTTCTGGTCGACTCGTTTACAAAGCGATCAATAACTGATTCTGGTTTTATTTCAATATCCCAACCATGTACATGTAAAAGAGCTAAACCAACTAAGCGATCTTGGGACATGTTAGACCTTAGCCAGGTTTTAAGGCGTCTTAAGGAAGAGAAGCTCCTTTCAGCAGTAGCAACACTACTTGGCCAAGTAAGGGCTATTTTCAGGGATTTTTTAATAAAAGGAAATAAATCTTGGTCACATTTTTTAAAAGCCAAATCAATACTATTAGGAATGTCTTCTAAATTTTGCCACATTGTTTTATATAGATCTGTCTCTCCACGGATAGTTGTATAAATATAATTTTCCGAACTATTCTCGATTTTTGATAAATATCGAGCGATGTTTTCTAATGCTTCATTTATTTTAGTATAATCTGCAGCAATTAAGACTTGTGGGATTAAAATATTGAAATCAAATATAAGCATGCCATTATCATTAAATCGTACTTGAAGATCTTCAATAATACTGTCTAAAAGTGGTATAAACACAGTTATTCTAAAATAATCCTCAGGAGTTTTAACTTCTGGATTAGGTCTATTTTTTTGTGATTTTGTAGTTCTAGGCAATACTACTGACACTTCTAGCTCGATAGCATTTTTTTCCACTTCTTTAAATATGGTTTCAAAATTTTCACTAGCGTGTTGCCTTTTTTGCTTCAGAGTTTCAATAACACCCTTTATTAAACCATCGGCGTATTGCTTAGAAATAGATTTTGATTGCAAAATTTTACTTAGGTTGACTGTTACGCTTAAGACTTCAGTCAAGCAATGTAAACTCACCAAAAAATTTAGTGTTAAGACAGAGGTTTTTAAACAATTAGCCTTAGATGCCGATTCTAAATCTCTCCATTCTGATATAATTGATAAACATTTAACAATTTGTTTTAAAGAACTCTTAAATTTGATCACAGATTGGTGTCGATCTACCCATCGAGTTTCACATAGGGATTTTAATTTTTCATCGTTTACTGACTTTAAAACAAACGATCGTTTAGAGGAAGCGTTAAAAAATGCAACAATTTCAGTAATAACACCCAACGAATTTCTTACTGATTGAACTTTGTTACATTTTGAGATGGAGAGATTAAGTGCATGATTCTTGCAAGGGCATCTAAGAGCATTTACAAAATATTTTTTAAGCTCTGTAACAGCACCCTTTTGTTCCCCTAACATTAAATTGCAAGTGTCGGTCCCTATACCTACACAATAATTCGGATTAAGGTCATGACTTTTTAAAAATTTTGTTACAGTATTAGCCAATACTTCACCAGTCAAATAAGGCTCATGTGTGGTTTTGTTATAGTTATCAGCATGACAGTCTATAAATCCTACAAAACTTTCTTGTGGGTCTCCACTATCGTCGACGTAGCGAATCACAACGGATATTTGTGAAGCGTGACTGACATCAGTAGTCTCATCAAATATAACACTGTAATACTGGTTAAATTTAATTTTACATAATATTTGATGAAGAATTTCGTTTCCACAGCAGGCTATAATCTGATTTTGTGTTACACTACTAATATATGTAGCTTTAGATGAAGCGCTTTCCAAATGATTTTTTAAAATGTTGTCTCCGCTGTTTATTCTATAACGCAATAGTTCCCTAAAATTGCCCTCGTTAATTACAGAATTATTATTAAGAATTCCGCTGTCACGATGTCCCCTAAAAGGTATATTTTGTTTACCCAAAAATATTATGGACTCTACTATTGGAAGTAAGCGGGCCCGGTTTTCAGCAACTAGCTTGTTTCTTTCAGTGTCAAGAACGTTTCTAACATCTTTTTGTGGGTTTTCGTAAATATCTATAAAGTTTTTTGCATAGATTGTCGAATCTTTATGGTACCAATATTCATGGTGGCAACTTAAATCGCCATCCTTACCTAACAGTTTTGAATACTTTTGAAGCGGAACTACCACAAGTTTTTTTAAAGGCGTGCGCTTATCTTTTCCGCCAAATTTACCGAAAATGGCACAATAAATGCAAAACACTCCATTTAAACTTCTTGAAAAAGTGAGCCACGTAAATTTTTCAAAATGTTTACGAGATAAATAACACCTAACTTCTTTGTCATTTTTTTTATGGACACTACATGGAAACGCAAAGTCTACACCAGGTTTAAAAGCGTGTTTTAAAAGTTGATATTTATCTTTATCAGAAAGGTGTTCATTCTTAAATATTATAAGTCCTAAATCAAGGTCTGCCCCTAAGGTAGAAGAATCGGAATGTTCAGATTGTAATGCCTGTGGTGCTGCTGAACTTTGCTCTTTATTTTGATTTTCGGACGTACTACTCGTACTCGTTCCAGGAATGTTTCCATTATCAACATGTGATTCGTTTACTTTAGTTTCTTGTAAACTTGCTTTTTTTGACTTTACTACAAAGGCATCCAACGTGCCTTTTCTTTTACTCGTCATTACAAGCCACTAGAATTTTAAAAAAATCCCTTCTGACAAAGTGATTTACTCAATATTTCCACGTTACAAAGGCCTAATAATACAGGGTGATTGATGGTGGATGGCCTATTAGACGTTTAGGACGAACTAGTCAACGGATCACTTTAAAAATTTGGGAGCTTATATAAGCGGGCATGATCTCTCTTCTAAAAATATTTGTAGCCATGCAGTGTTGCCGGTTCTACTAGAAAGTATTGGCAACTTTGATAATTTAAATGGAACACCCTGTGTATTATTATTTTTTTAGAATCCCTATTCTAAATAAATGATTTTCAAAAAAAATTTTCTTAATAACTTTCCTTAACCTTTTCCTATACCTATCTGTTATCGTTCTCGAGATAATAATTAATTTCACTTTTTTTTTTGGAAAAACATGTTCCTCAAAATGGGCTGATATTTTTTAACTCTGATAAACTAAAGCACTGAAATTTGGTATGGAGTCAGGTTATATCCAGATATCTTTCACTCTGTTTCCAAATATTAGTAATAATTGTACAGGGTGTTTCAAAATACAAATATTTTGATGGTTTGGTAGAATGGTAAATAGTATGTTTTTTTAAATGAAACACCCTGTATTTTATCTGTGCTAATAAAAGCAATTGAAATTGCCTATCATTCTATGCAATTTCCATAGCCTACTTGCCAAATTGGTCTAAAAACTGTGATTGTTATCTGCAACAATTAATTTTGCTAAATAAATGCTCATAAGTCAAAAACTGTTCGAGATAGGTATAGCAATATTGTACATAGAAAGATAGACAATTTCAATAGCTTGTAGGACCACAGATAAAATACAGGGTGTTTCATTTAAAAAAACATACTATTTACCATTCTACCAAACCATCAAAAAATTTGTATTTTGAAACACCCTGTACGATTATTACTAATATTTGGAGTGAGAGGTCTCTTGATATAACCTGACTCCAAACCAAATTTCAGTGCTTTAATTTGTCATAGTTCAAAAATATCAGCCCATTTTGAGGAAAATGTTTTCCAAAAAAAAAGGGAAATTAATTATTATCTCGAGAACGATAACAGATAGGTATAGGAAAATTTTAAGGAAAATTATTAAGAAATTAATAAGGATTCTAAAAAAATAATAATACACAGGGTATTCCATTTAAATTATAAAAGTTGATAATACTTTCTAGTAGAATCGGCAACACCGCATGACTAAAAATATTTTTAAAATAGAGATCATGTCCGCTTAAATAAGCTCCCAAATTTTCAAAGTGATAAGTTGGCTAGTTCGTCCTAAACGTCTAATAGGCCATCCACCATCAATCACCCTGTATAATATGAGGGGTTCATAGCAACAGTGGTATAAGTGAAAATTATTATTTTTTGTAATTAGTTTATCTTAAGATTATAAAACAAGGCATTGCCACAATTAATTATTATTTTTTTGTAATGGTTATTGCCATTATTAGATAGTTTTTATCATAATAAATAGTTATTATTTTATCCCCGTTTGAATAATTAATTAAATAATAGGAAAAAACTAATAATAATTTGACTTACACCACTGTTGCTATGAACCCCTCATATACTAACTATTCTGTTATAAAATTAGTATACAACTGTTGTTAAATATAAAAAAATCTTGTTCTTACACTTCTTACATTAAAAACAGTCCAGTCGTTTGTTAAACTTGCGGGTGCTTGTACCTACCCGTAGATTTGCTTTGCTTTACTTTGCACTTTCCTACTTTCCTGTGGTTTACAGAATTCCAAAGAGAGACTGTCAGAGAAGAGAAGCACAACAATTGCCGCGCTTGCATACAAGGAACGCGTTGTCCAGTGTTGCCAACTTCAATGAAATTATAATAGTACATTCGATGTCAAAATAAAAGGACACGAGGTGAAATAATAGTACACACATTTTAAGTAACGGTATTTTAAAATTCAGGATACTATTACAGCCAGCCAAAAAAAAAAGTAACAAAAAGGAAAAGTTGCCATCATAGTACCTACTACTAAAATACCTAAAAAAAAAAGTCGACTGGCTACGAAAAATAACGTAAAAATGTAATACAATTGAATCGAGCTAATAATAGTATTTTAGGCGTCCTATCAGACCTATGAATAGTACGAAACCCGTAAATAATAGTACAAAATACTATAATAATAGGACGGTTGACAACACTGTCGTTGTCGAGCAATTAGCGATACGACCTGTGACCTCCAAAGAAGCGATTCCAGGGTTGCCAAGGTTTTCGTTTTTTAAATAGTTTGTAAAATTTTTTTTAGTTCGATGGGATGGGGGGGGTAATTACCCCCAGTACCCCCCCCTTGTATACGCGCCTGGGTGCGACTATGGGTATTTTTCGGTTAAAGATCGATAGACTAAACACTTCAATGCCAATTTCGATGTGGAACAAATTCTGCAAGTGTTCGACTTTGGTCAATTTATGTTTCTCGAATTATTAGCCTCGACCCTGTACAAAGGTTCAAAGGTGCGACTATGGGTATTTTTCGGTTAAAGATCGATAGACTAAACACTTCTATGCCAATTTCGATGTGGAACAAATTCTGCAAGTGTTCGACTTTGGCCAATTTATGTTTCTCGAATTATTAGCCTCGACCCTGTACAAAGGTTCAAAGGTGCGACTATGGGTATTTTTCGGTTAAAGATCGATAGACTGAGTACTCCTATGCTAATTTCTGAGTGGAACAAATTATGCAAGTGTTCGACTTTGGCCAATTTATGTTTCTCGAATTATTAGCCTCGACCCTGTACAAAGGTTCAAAGGTGCGACTATGGGTATTTTTCGGTTAAAGATCGATAGACTAAACACTTCTATGATAATTTCTGAGTGGAACAAATTATGCAAGTGTTCGACTTTGGCCAATTTATGTTTCTCGAATTATTAGCCTCGACCCTGTACAAAGGCTCAAAGGTGCGTCTATGGGTATTTCTCGGTTAAAGATCGATAGACTAAACACTTCTATGCCAATTTCGATGTGGAACAAATTCTGCAAGTGTTCGACTTTGGCCAATTTATGTTTCTCGAATTATTAGCCTCGACCCTGTACAAAGGCTCCAAGGTGCGACTATGGGTATTTATCGGTTAAAGATCGATAGACTAAACACTTCTATGCCAATTTCGATGTGGAACAAATTCTGCAAGTGTTCGACTTTGGCCAATTTATGTTTCTCGAATTATTAGCCTCGACCCTGTACAAAGGTTCAAAGGTGCGACTATGGGTATTTTTCGGTTAAAGATCGATAGACTGAGTACTCCTATGCTAATTTCTGAGTGGAACAAATTCTGCAAGTGTTCGACTTTGGCCAATTTATGTTTCTCGAATTATTAGCCTCGACCCTGTACAAAGGTTCAAAGGTGCGACTATGGGTATTTTTCGGTTAAAGATCGATAGACTGAGTACTCCTATGCTAATTTCTGAGTGGAACAAATTCTGAAAGTGTTCGACTTTGGCCAATTTATGTTTCTCGAATTATTAGCCCCGACCCTGTACAAAGGCTCAAAGGTGCGACTATGGGTATTATTCGGTTAAAGATCGATAGACTGAGTACTCCTATGCTAATTTCTGAGTGGAACAAATTCTGCAAGTGTTCGACTTTGGCAAAATTTATGTTTCTCGAATTATTAGCCTCGACCCTGTACAAAGGCTCAAAGGTTCGACTATGGGTATTTTTCGGTTAAAGATCGATAGACTAAACACTTCTATGCCAATTTCTGAGTGGAACAAATTCTGCAAGGTTTCGACTTTGGCCAATTTATGTTTTCTCGAATTATTAGCTTCGACCCTGTACAAAGGCTCAAAGGTGCGACTATGGGTATTTTTCGGTTAAAGTTCGATAGACTAAACACTTCTATGCCAATTTCGATGTGGAACAAATTCTGCAAGTGTTCGACTTTGACCAATTTATGTTCCTCGAATTATTAGCCTCGACCCTGTACAAAGGCTCAAAGGTGCGACTATGGGTATTTTTCGGTTAAAGATCGATAGACTAAACACTTCTATGCCAATTTCGATGTGGAACAAATTCTGCAAGTGTTCGACTTTGGTCAATTTATGTTTCTCGAATTATTAGCCTCGACCCTGTACAAAGGTTCAAAGGTGCGACTATGGGTATTTTTCGGTTAAAGATCGATAGACTAAACACTTCTATGCCAATTTCGATGTGGAACAAATTCTGCAAGTGTTCGACTTTGGCCAATTTATGTTTCTCGAATTATTAGCCTCGACCCTGTACAAAGGTTCAAAGGTGCGACTATGGGTATTTTTCGGTTAAAGATCGATAGACTGAGTACTCCTATGCTAATTTCTGAGTGGAACAAATTATGCAAGTGTTCGACTTTGGCCAATTTATGTTTCTCGAATTATTAGCCTCGACCCTGTACAAAGGTTCAAAGGTGCGACTATGGGTATTTTTCGGTTAAAGATCGATAGACTAAACACTTCTATGATAATTTCTGAGTGGAACAAATTATGCAAGTGTTCGACTTTGGCCAATTTATGTTTCTCGAATTATTAGCCTCGACCCTGTACAAAGGCTCAAAGGTGCGTCTATGGGTATTTCTCGGTTAAAGATCGATAGACTAAACACTTCTATGCCAATTTCTGAGTGGAACAAATTCTGCAAGGTTTCGACTTTGGCCAATTTATGTTTTCTCGAATTATTAGCCTCGACCCTGTACAAAGGCTCAAAGGTGCGACTATTGGTATTTTTCAGTTAAAGGTCGATGGACTGAATACTCCTATGCTAATTTCTGAGTGGAACAAATTCTGCAAGTGTTCGACTTTGGCTAATTTATGTTTTCTCGAATTATTAGCTTCGACCCTGTACAAAGGCTCAAAGGTGCGACTATTGGTATTTTTCGGTTAAAGGTCGATAGACTAAACACTTCTATGATAATTTCTGAGTGGAACAAATTCTGCAAGGTTTCGACTTTGGCCAATTTATGTTTTCTCGAATTATTAGCCTCGACCCTGTACAAAGGCTCAAAGCTGCGACTATGGGTATTTTTCGGTTAAAGATCGATAGACTAAACACTTCTATGCCAATTTCGATGTGGAACAAATTCTGCAAGTGTTCGACTTTGGCGAATTTATGTTTCTCGAATTATTAGCCTCGACCCTGTACAAAGGTTCAAATGTGCGACTATGGGTATTTTTCGGTTAAAGATCGATAGACTGAGTACTCCTATGCTAATTTCTGAGTGGAACAAATTCTGCAAGTGTTCGACTTTGGCCAATTTATGTTTCTCGAATTATTAGCCTCGACCCTGTACAAAGGTTCAAAGGTGCGACTATGGGTATTTTTCGGTTAAAGATCGATAGACTGAGTACTCCTATGCTAATTTCTGAGTGGAACAAATTCTGCAAGTGTTCGACTTTGGCCAATTTATGTTTCTCGAATTATTAGCCTCGACCCTGTACAAAGGCTCAAAGGTTCGACTATGGGTATTTTTCGGTTAAAGATCGATAGACTAAACACTTCTATGCCAATTTCTGAGTGGAACAAATTCTGCAAGGTTTCGACTTTGGCCAATTTATGTTTTCTCGAATTATTAGCTTCGACCCTGTACAAAGGCTCAAAGGTGCGACTATGGGTATTTTTCGGTTAAAGGTCGATAGACTTAACACTTCTATGCCAATTTCGATGTGGAACAAATTCTGCAAGTGTTCGACTTTGGCCAATTTATGTTTCTCGAATTATTAGCCTCGACCCTGTACAAAGGTTCAAAGGTGCGACTATGGGTATTTTTCGGTTAAAGATCGATAGACTGAGTACTCCTATGCTAATTTCTGAGTGGAACAAATTCTGCAAGTGTTCGACTTTGGCCAATTTATGTTTTCTCGAATTATTAGCCTCGACCCTGTACAAAGGTTCAAAGGTGCGACTATGGGTATTTTTCGGGTAAAGATCGATAGACTGAATACTCCTATGCCAATTTATAAGTTGATCAAATTCTGCAAGGTTTCGACTTTGGCCAATTTATGTTTCTCGAATTATTAGCCTCGACCCTGTACAAAAGCTCAAAGGTTCGACTATGGGTATTTTTCGGTTAAAGATCGATAGACTAAACACTTCTATGCCAATTTCTGAGTGGAACAAATTCTGCAAGGTTTCGACTTTGGCCAATTTATGTTTTCTCGAATTATTAGCTTCGACCCTGTACAAAGGCTCAAAGGTGCGACTATGGGTATTTTTCGGTTAAAGTTCGATAGACTAAACACTTCTATGCCAATTTCGATGTGGAACAAATTCTGCAAGTGTTCGACTTTGACCAATTTATGTTCCTCGAATTATTAGCCTCGACCCTGTACAAAGGCTCAAAGGTGCGACTATGGGTATTTTTCGGTTAAAGATCGATAGACTAAACACTTCTATGCCAATTTCGATGTGGAACAAATTCTGCAAGTGTTCGACTTTGGTCAATTTATGTTTCTCGAATTATTAGCCTCGACCCTGTACAAAGGTTCAAAGGTGCGACTATGGGTATTTTTCGGTTAAAGATCGATAGACTAAACACTTCTATGCCAATTTCGATGTGGAACAAATTCTGCAAGTGTTCGACTTTGGCCAATTTATGTTTCTCGAATTATTAGCCTCGACCCTGTACAAAGGTTCAAAGGTGCGACTATGGGTATTTTTCGGTTAAAGATCGATAGACTGAGTACTCCTATGCTAATTTCTGAGTGGAACAAATTATGCAAGTGTTCGACTTTGGCCAATTTATGTTTCTCGAATTATTAGCCTCGACCCTGTACAAAGGTTCAAAGGTGCGACTATGGGTATTTTTCGGTTAAAGATCGATAGACTAAACACTTCTATGATAATTTCTGAGTGGAACAAATTATGCAAGTGTTCGACTTTGGCCAATTTATGTTTCTCGAATTATTAGCCTCGACCCTGTACAAAGGCTCAAAGGTGCGTCTATGGGTATTTCTCGGTTAAAGATCGATAGACTAAACACTTCTATGCCAATTTCGATGTGGAACAAATTCTGCAAGTGTTCGACTTTGGCCAATTTATGTTTCTCGAATTATTAGCCTCGACCCTGTACAAAGGCTCCAAGGTGCGACTATGGGTATTTATCGGTTAAAGATCGATAGACTAAACACTTCTATGCCAATTTCGATGTGGAACAAATTCTGCAAGTGTTCGACTTTGGCCAATTTATGTTTCTCGAATTATTAGCCTCGACCCTGTACAAAGGTTCAAAGGTGCGACTATGGGTATTTTTCGGTTAAAGATCGATAGACTGAGTACTCCTATGCTAATTTCTGAGTGGAACAAATTATGCAAGTGTTCGACTTTGGCCAATTTATGTTTCTCGAATTATTAGCCTCGACCCTGTACAAAGGCTCAAAGGTGCGTCTATGGGTATTTCTCGGTTAAAGATCGATAGACTAAACACTTCTATGCCAATTTCGATGTGGAACAAATTCTGCAAGTGTTCGACTTTGGCCAATTTATGTTTCTCGAATTATTAGCCTCGACCCTGTACAAAGGCTCCAAGGTGCGACTATGGGTATTTATCGGTTAAAGATCGATAGACTAAACACTTCTATGCCAATTTCGATGTGGAACAAATTCTGCAAGTGTTCGACTTTGGCCAATTTATGTTTCTCGAATTATTAGCCTCGACCCTGTACAAAGGTTCAAAGGTGCGACTATGGGTATTTTTCGGGTAAAGATCGATAGACTGAATACTCCTATGCCAATTTATAAGTTGATCAAATTCTGCAAGGTTTCGACTTTGGCCAATTTATGTTTCTCGAATTATTAGCCTCGACCCTGTACAAAGGCTCCAAGGTGCGACTATGGGTATTTATCGGTTAAAGATCGATAGACTAAACACTTCTATGCCAATTTCGATGTGGAACAAATTCTGCAAGTGTTCGACTTTGGCCAATTTATGTTTCTCGAATTATTAGCCTCGACCCTGTACAAAGGTTCAAAGGTGCGACTATGGGTATTTTTCGGTTAAAGATCGATAGACTGAGTACTCCTATGCTAATTTCTGAGTGGAACAAATTCTGCAAGTGTTCGACTTTGGCCAATTTATGTTTCTCGAATTATTAGCCTCGACCCTGTACAAAGGTTCAAAGGTGCGACTATGGGTATTTTTCGGTTAAAGATCGATAGACTGAGTACTCCTATGCTAATTTCTGAGTGGAACAAATTCTGAAAGTGTTCGACTTTGGCCAATTTATGTTTCTCGAATTATTAGCCTCGACCCTGTACAAAGGCTCAAAGGTGCGACTATGGGTATTATTCGGTTAAAGATCGATAGACTGAGTACTCCTATGCTAATTTCTGAGTGGAACAAATTCTGCAAGTGTTCGACTTTGGCAAAATTTATGTTTCTCGAATTATTAGCCTCGACCCTGTACAAAGGCTCAAAGGTTCGACTATGGGTATTTTTCGGTTAAAGATCGATAGACTAAACACTTCTATGCCAATTTCTGAGTGGAACAAATTCTGCAAGGTTTCGACTTTGGCCAATTTATGTTTTCTCGAATTATTAGCTTCGACCCTGTACAAAGGCTCAAAGGTGCGACTATGGGTATTTTTCGGTTAAAGATCGATAGACTAAACACTTCTATGCCAATTTCTGAGTGGAACAAATTCTGCAAGGTTTCGACTTTGGCCAATTTATGTTTTCTCGAATTATTAGCTTCGACCCTGTACAAAGGTTCAAAGGTGCGACTATGGGTATTTTTCGGTTAAAGTTCGATAGACTAAACACTTCTATGCCAATTTCGATGTGGAACAAATTCTGCAAGTGTTCGACTTTGACCAATTTATGTTCCTCGAATTATTAGCCTCGACCCTGTACAAAGGCTCAAAGGTGCGACTATGGGTATTTTTCGGTTAAAGATCGATAGACTAAACACTTCTATGCCAATTTCGATGTGGAACAAATTCTGCAAGTGTTCGACTTTGGTCAATTTATGTTTCTCGAATTATTAGCCTCGACCCTGTACAAAGGTTCAAAGGTGCGACTATGGGTATTTTTCGGTTAAAGATCGATAGACTAAACACTTCTATGCCAATTTCGATGTGGAACAAATTCTGCAAGTGTTCGACTTTGGCCAATTTATGTTTCTCGAATTATTAGCCTCGACCCTGTACAAAGGTTCAAAGGTGCGACTATGGGTATTTTTCGGTTAAAGATCGATAGACTGAGTACTCCTATGCTAATTTCTGAGTGGAACAAATTATGCAAGTGTTCGACTTTGGCCAATTTATGTTTCTCGAATTATTAGCCTCGACCCTGTACAAAGGTTCAAAGGTGCGACTATGGGTATTTTTCGGTTAAAGATCGATAGACTAAACACTTCTATGATAATTTCTGAGTGGAACAAATTATGCAAGTGTTCGACTTTGGCCAATTTATGTTTCTCGAATTATTAGCCTCGACCCTGTACAAAGGCTCAAAGGTGCGTCTATGGGTATTTCTCGGTTAAAGATCGATAGACTAAACACTTCTATGCCAATTTCTGAGTGGAACAAATTCTGCAAGGTTTCGACTTTGGCCAATTTATGTTTTCTCGAATTATTAGCCTCGACCCTGTACAAAGGCTCAAAGGTGCGACTATTGGTATTTTTCAGTTAAAGGTCGATGGACTGAATACTCCTATGCTAATTTCTGAGTGGAACAAATTCTGCAAGTGTTCGACTTTGGCTAATTTATGTTTTCTCGAATTATTAGCTTCGACCCTGTACAAAGGCTCAAAGGTGCGACTATTGGTATTTTTCGGTTAAAGGTCGATAGACTAAACACTTCTATGATAATTTCTGAGTGGAACAAATTCTGCAAGGTTTCGACTTTGGCCAATTTATGTTTTCTCGAATTATTAGCCTCGACCCTGTACAAAGGCTCAAAGGTGCGACTATGGGTATTTTTCGGTTAAAGATCGATAGACTAAACACTTCTATGCCAATTTCGATGTGGAACAAATTCTGCAAGTGTTCGACTTTGGCGAATTTATGTTTCTCGAATTATTAGCCTCGACCCTGTACAAAGGTTCAAATGTGCGACTATGGGTATTTTTCGGTTAAAGATCGATAGACTGAGTACTCCTATGCTAATTTCTGAGTGGAACAAATTCTGCAAGTGTTCGACTTTGGCCAATTTATGTTTCTCGAATTATTAGCCTCGACCCTGTACAAAGGTTCAAAGGTGCGACTATGGGTATTTTTCGGTTAAAGATCGATAGACTGAGTACTCCTATGCTAATTTCTGAGTGGAACAAATTCTGCAAGTGTTCGACTTTGGCCAATTTATGTTTCTCGAATTATTAGCCTCGACACTGTACAAAGGCTCAAAGGTTCGACTATGGGTATTTTTCGGTTAAAGATCGATAGACTAAACACTTCTATGCCAATTTCTGAGTGGAACAAATTCTGCAAGGTTTCGACTTTGGCCAATTTATGTTTTCTCGAATTATTAGCTTCGACCCTGTACAAAGGCTCAAAGGTGCGACTATGGGTATTTTTCGGTTAAAGGTCGATAGACTTAACACTTCTATGCCAATTTCGATGTGGAACAAATTCTGCAAGTGTTCGAATTTGGCCAATTTATGTTTCTCGAATTATTAGCCTCGACCCTGTACAAAGGTTCAAAGGTGCGACTATGGGTATTTTTCGGTTAAAGATCGATAGACTGAGTACTCCTATGATAATTTCTGAGTGGAACAAATTCTGCAAGGTTTCGACTTTGGCCAATTTATGTTTTCTCGAATTATTAGCTTCGACCCTGTACAAAGGCTCAAAGGTGCGACTATGGGTATTTTTCGGTTAAAGATCGATAGACTAAACACTTCTATGCCAATTTCGATGTGAAACAAATTCTGCAAGTGTTCGACTTTGGCCAATTTATGTTTCTCGAATTATTAGCCTCGACCCTGTACAAAGGTTCAAAGGTGCGACTATGGGTATTTTTCGGTTAAAGATCGATAGACTGAGTACTCCTATGCTAATTTCTGAGTGGAACAAATTCTGCAAGTGTTCGACTTTGGCCAATTTATGTTTCTCGAATTATTAGCCTCGACCCTGTACAAAGGCTCAAAGGTTCGACTATGGGTATTTTTCGGTTAAAGATCGATAGACTAAACACTTCTATGCCAATTTCTGAGTCGAACAAATTCTGCAAGGTTTCGACTTTGGCAAATTTATGTTTTCTCGAATTATTAGCCTCGACCCTGTACAAAGGCTCAAAGGTGCGACTATGGGTATTTTTCAGTTAAAGATCGTTAGACTAAACCCTTCTATGCCAATTTCTGAGTGGAACAAATTCTGCAAGGTTTCGACTTTGGCCAATTTATGTTTTCTCGAATTATTAGCTTCGACCCTGTACAAAGGCTCAAAGGTGCGACTATGGGTATTTTTCGGTTAAAGATCGATAGACTAAACACTTCTATGCAAAATTTCGATGTGGAACAAATTCTGCAAGTGTTCTACTTTGGCCAATTTATGTTTTCTCGAATAACTGGTCTCGACCCTGTACAAAGGCTCAAAGGTGCGACTATGGGTATTTTTCAGTTAAAGTTCGTTAGACTAAACACTTCTATGCCAATTTCTGAGTGGAACAAATTCTGCAAGGTTTCGACTTTGGCCAATTTATGTTTTCTCGAATAACTGGCCTCGACCCTGTACAAAGGCTCAAAGGTGCGACTATGGGTTTTTTTCAGTTAAAGATCGATAGACTAAACACTTCTATGCCAATTTCGATGTGGAACAAATTCTGCAAGTGTTCTACTTTGGCCAATTTATGTTTCTCGAATTATTAGCCTCGACCCTGTACAAAGGTTCAAAGGTGCGACTATGGGTATTTTTCGGTTAAAGATCGATAGACTGAGTACTCCTATGCTAATTTCTGAGTGGAACAAATTCTGCAAGTGTTCGACTTTGGCCAATTTATGTTTTCTCGAATTATTAGCCTCGACCCTGTACAAAGGTTCAAAGGTGCGACTATGGGTATTTTTCGGGTAAAGATCGATAGACTGAATACTCCTATGCCAATTTATAAGTTGATCAAATTCTGCAAGGTTTCGACTTTGGCCAATTTATGTTTCTCGAATTATTAGCCTCGACCCTGTACAAAAGCTCAAAGGTTCGACTATGGGTATTTTTCGGTTAAAGATCGATAGACTAAACACTTCTATGCCAATTTCTGAGTGGAACAAATTCTGCAAGGTTTCGACTTTGGCCAATTTATGTTTTCTCGAATTATTAGCTTCGACCCTGTACAAAGGCTCAAAGGTGCGACTATGGGTATTTTTCGGTTAAAGTTCGATAGACTAAACACTTCTATGCCAATTTCGATGTGGAACAAATTCTGCAAGTGTTCGACTTTGACCAATTTATGTTCCTCGAATTATTAGCCTCGACCCTGTACAAAGGCTCAAAGGTGCGACTATGGGTATTTTTCGGTTAAAGATCGATAGACTAAACACTTCTATGCCAATTTCGATGTGGAACAAATTCTGCAAGTGTTCGACTTTGGTCAATTTATGTTTCTCGAATTATTAGCCTCGACCCTGTACAAAGGTTCAAAGGTGCGACTATGGGTATTTTTCGGTTAAAGATCGATAGACTAAACACTTCTATGCCAATTTCGATGTGGAACAAATTCTGCAAGTGTTCGACTTTGGCCAATTTATGTTTCTCGAATTATTAGCCTCGACCCTGTACAAAGGTTCAAAGGTGCGACTATGGGTATTTTTCGGTTAAAGATCGATAGACTGAGTACTCCTATGCTAATTTCTGAGTGGAACAAATTATGCAAGTGTTCGACTTTGGCCAATTTATGTTTCTCGAATTATTAGCCTCGACCCTGTACAAAGGTTCAAAGGTGCGACTATGGGTATTTTTCGGTTAAAGATCGATAGACTAAACACTTCTATGATAATTTCTGAGTGGAACAAATTATGCAAGTGTTCGACTTTGGCCAATTTATGTTTCTCGAATTATTAGCCTCGACCCTGTACAAAGGTTCAAAGGTGCGACTATTGGTATTTTTCGGTTAAAGGTCGATAGACTAAACACTTCTATGATAATTTCTGAGTGGAACAAATTCTGCAAGGTTTCGACTTTGGCCAATTTATGTTTTCTCGAATTATTAGCCTCGACCCTGTACAAAGGCTCAAAGGTGCGACTATGGGTATTTTTCGGTTAAAGATCGATAGACTAAACACTTCTATGCCAATTTCGATGTGAAACAAATTCTGCAAGTGTTCGACTTTGGCGAATTTATGTTTCTTGAATTATTAGCCTCGACCCTGTACAAAGGTTCAAATGTGCGACTATGGGTATTTTTCGGTTAAAGATCGATAGACTGAGTACACCTATGCTAATTTCTGAGTGGAACAAATTCTGCAAGTGTTCGACTTTGGCCAATTTATGTTTCTCGAATTATTAGCCTCGACCCTGTACAAAGGTTCAAAGGTGCGACTATGGGTATTTTTCGGTTAAAGATCGATAGACTGAGTACTCCTATGCTAATTTCTGAGTGGAACAAATTCTGCAAGTGTTCGACTTTGGCCAATTTATGTTTCTCGAATTATTAGCCTCGACCCTGTACAAAGGCTCAAAGGTTCGACTATGGGTATTTTTCGGTTAAAGATCGATAGACTAAACACTTCTATGCCAATTTCTGAGTGGAACAAATTCTGCAAGGTTTCGACTTTGGCCAATTTATGTTTTCTCGAATTATTAGCTTCGACCCTGTACAAAGGCTCAAAGGTGCGACTATGGGTATTTTTCGGTTAAAGGTCGATAGACTTAACACTTCTATGCCAATTTCGATGTGGAACAAATTCTGCAAGTGTTCGAATTTGGCCAATTTATGTTTCTCGAATTATTAGCCTCGACCCTGTACAAAGGTTCAAAGGTGCGACTATGGGTATTTTTCGGTTAAAGATCGATAGACTGAGTACTCCTATGATAATTTCTGAGTGGAACAAATTCTGCAAGGTTTCGACTTTGGCCAATTTATGTTTTCTCGAATTATTAGCTTCGACCCTGTACAAAGGCTCAAAGGTGCGACTATGGGTATTTTTCGGTTAAAGATCGATAGACTAAACACTTCTATGCCAATTTCGATGTGAAACAAATTCTGCAAGTGTTCGACTTTGGCCAATTTATGTTTCTCGAATTATTAGCCTCGACCCTGTACAAAGGTTCAAAGGTGCGACTATGGGTATTTTTCGGTTAAAGATCGATAGACTGAGTACTCCTATGCTAATTTCTGAGTGGAACAAATTCTGCAAGTGTTCGACTTTGGCCAATTTATGTTTCTCGAATTATTAGCCTCGACCCTGTACAAAGGCTCAAAGGTGCGACTATGGGTATTTTTCAGTTAAAGATCGTTAGACTAAACCCTTCTATGCCAATTTCTGAGTGGAACAAATTCTGCAAGGTTTCGACTTTGGCCAATTTATGTTTTCTCGAATTATTAGCTTCGACCCTGTACAAAGGCTCAAAGGTGCGACTATGGGTATTTTTCGGTTAAAGATCGATAGACTAAACACTTCTATGCAAAATTTCGATGTGGAACAAATTCTGCAAGTGTTCTACTTTGGCCAATTTATGTTTTCTCGAATAACTGGTCTCGACCCTGTACAAAGGCTCAAAGGTGCGACTATGGGTATTTTTCAGTTAAAGATCGTTAGACTAAACACTTCTATGCCAATTTCTGAGTGGAACAAATTCTGCAAGGTTTCGACTTTGGCCAATTTATGTTTTCTCGAATAACTGGCCTCGACCCTGTACAAAGGCTCAAAGGTGCGACTATGGGTTTTTTTCAGTTAAAGATCGATAGACTAAACACTTCTATGCCAATTTCGATGTGGAACAAATTCTGCAAGTGTTCGACTTTGGCCAATTTATGTTTCTCGAATTATTAGCCTCGACCCTGTACAAGGGTTCAAAGGTGCGACTATGGGTATTTTTCGGTTAAAGATCGATAGACTGAATACTCCTATGCTAATTTCTGAGTGGAACAAATTCTGCAAGTGTTCGACTTTGGCCAATTTATGTTTTCTCGAATTATTAGCCTCGACCCTGTACAAAGGTTCAAAGGTGCGACTATGGGTATTTTTCGGGTAAAGATCGATAGACTGAATACTCCTATGCCAATTTATAAGTTGATCAAATTCTGCAAGGTTTCGACTTTGGCCAATTTATGTTTCTCGAATTATTAGCCTCGACCCTGTACAAAAGCTCAAAGGTTCGACTATGGGTATTTTTCGGTTAAAGATCGATAGACTAAACACTTCTATGCCAATTTCTGAGTGGAACAAATTCTGCAAGGTTTCGACTTTGGCCAATTTATGTTTTCTCGAATTATTAGCTTCGACCCTGTACAAAGGCTCAAAGGTGCGACTATGGGTATTTTTCGGTTAAAGTTCGATAGACTAAACACTTCTATGCCAATTTCGATGTGGAACAAATTCTGCAAGTGTTCGACTTTGACCAATTTATGTTCCTCGAATTATTAGCCTCGACCCTGTACAAAGGCTCAAAGGTGCGACTATGGGTATTTTTCGGTTAAAGATCGATAGACTAAACACTTCAATGCCAATTTCGATGTGGAACAAATTCTGCAAGTGTTCGACTTTGGTCAATTTATGTTTCTCGAATTATTAGCCTCGACCCTGTACAAAGGTTCAAAGGTGCGACTATGGGTATTTTTCGGTTAAAGATCGATAGACTAAACACTTCTATGCCAATTTCGATGTGGAACAAATTCTGCAAGTGTTCGACTTTGGCCAATTTATGTTTCTCGAATTATTAGCCTCGACCCTGTACAAAGGTTCAAAGGTGCGACTATGGGTATTTTTCGGTTAAAGATCGATAGACTGAGTACTCCTATGCTAATTTCTGAGTGGAACAAATTATGCAAGTGTTCGACTTTGGCCAATTTATGTTTCTCGAATTATTAGCCTCGACCCTGTACAAAGGTTCAAAGGTGCGACTATGGGTATTTTTCGGTTAAAGATCGATAGACTAAACACTTCTATGATAATTTCTGAGTGGAACAAATTATGCAAGTGTTCGACTTTGGCCAATTTATGTTTCTCGAATTATTAGCCTCGACCCTGTACAAAGGCTCAAAGGTGCGTCTATGGGTATTTCTCGGTTAAAGATCGATAGACTAAACACTTCTATGCCAATTTCGATGTGGAACAAATTCTGCAAGTGTTCGACTTTGGCCAATTTATGTTTCTCGAATTATTAGCCTCGACCCTGTACAAAGGCTCCAAGGTGCGACTATGGGTATTTATCGGTTAAAGATCGATAGACTAAACACTTCTATGCCAATTTCGATGTGGAACAAATTCTGCAAGTGTTCGACTTTGGCCAATTTATGTTTCTCGAATTATTAGCCTCGACCCTGTACAAAGGTTCAAAGGTGCGACTATGGGTATTTTTCGGTTAAAGATCGATAGACTGAGTACTCCTATGCTAATTTCTGAGTGGAACAAATTCTGCAAGTGTTCGACTTTGGCCAATTTATGTTTCTCGAATTATTAGCCTCGACCCTGTACAAAGGTTCAAAGGTGCGACTATGGGTATTTTTCGGTTAAAGATCGATAGACTGAGTACTCCTATGCTAATTTCTGAGTGGAACAAATTCTGAAAGTGTTCGACTTTGGCCAATTTATGTTTCTCGAATTATTAGCCCCGACCCTGTACAAAGGCTCAAAGGTGCGACTATGGGTATTATTCGGTTAAAGATCGATAGACTGAGTACTCCTATGCTAATTTCTGAGTGGAACAAATTCTGCAAGTGTTCGACTTTGGCAAAATTTATGTTTCTCGAATTATTAGCCTCGACCCTGTACAAAGGCTCAAAGGTTCGACTATGGGTATTTTTCGGTTAAAGATCGATAGACTAAACACTTCTATGCCAATTTCTGAGTGGAACAAATTCTGCAAGGTTTCGACTTTGGCCAATTTATGTTTTCTCGAATTATTAGCTTCGACCCTGTACAAAGGCTCAAAGGTGCGACTATGGGTATTTTTCGGTTAAAGATCGATAGACTGAGTACTCCTATGCTAATTTCTGAGTGGAACAAATTCTGCAAGTGTTCGACTTTGGCCAATTTATGTTTCTCGAATTATTAGCCTCGACCCTGTACAAAGGTTCAAAGGTGCGACTATGGGTATTTTTCGGTTAAAGATCGATAGACTGAGTACTCCTATGCTAATTTCTGAGTGGAACAAATTATGCAAGTGTTCGACTTTGGCCAATTTATGTTTCTCGAATTATTAGCCTCGACCCTGTACAAAGGTTCAAAGGTGCGACTATGGGTATTTTTCGGTTAAAGATCGATAGACTAAACACTTCTATGATAATTTCTGAGTGGAACAAATTATGCAAGTGTTCGACTTTGGCCAATTTATGTTTCTCGAATTATTAGCCTCGACCCTGTACAAAGGCTCAAAGGTGCGTCTATGGGTATTTCTCGGTTAAAGATCGATAGACTAAACACTTCTATGCCAATTTCTGAGTGGAACAAATTCTGCAAGGTTTCGACTTTGGCCAATTTATGTTTTCTCGAATTATTAGCCTCGACCCTGTACAAAGGCTCAAAGGTGCGACTATTGGTATTTTTCAGTTAAAGGTCGATGGACTGAATACTCCTATGCTAATTTCTGAGTGGAACAAATTCTGCAAGTGTTCGACTTTGGCTAATTTATGTTTTCTCGAATTATTAGCTTCGACCCTGTACAAAGGCTCAAAGGTGCGACTATTGGTATTTTTCGGTTAAAGGTCGATAGACTAAACACTTCTATGATAATTTCTGAGTGGAACAAATTCTGCAAGGTTTCGACTTTGGCCAATTTATGTTTTCTCGAATTATTAGCCTCGACCCTGTACAAAGGCTCAAAGCTGCGACTATGGGTATTTTTCGGTTAAAGATCGATAGACTAAACACTTCTATGCCAATTTCGATGTGGAACAAATTCTGCAAGTGTTCGACTTTGGCGAATTTATGTTTCTCGAATTATTAGCCTCGACCCTGTACAAAGGTTCAAATGTGCGACTATGGGTATTTTTCGGTTAAAGATCGATAGACTGAGTACTCCTATGCTAATTTCTGAGTGGAACAAATTCTGCAAGTGTTCGACTTTGGCCAATTTATGTTTCTCGAATTATTAGCCTCGACCCTGTACAAAGGTTCAAAGGTGCGACTATGGGTATTTTTCGGTTAAAGATCGATAGACTGAGTACTCCTATGCTAATTTCTGAGTGGAACAAATTCTGCAAGTGTTCGACTTTGGCCAATTTATGTTTCTCGAATTATTAGCCTCGACCCTGTACAAAGGCTCAAAGGTTCGACTATGGGTATTTTTCGGTTAAAGATCGATAGACTAAACACTTCTATGCCAATTTCTGAGTGGAACAAATTCTGCAAGGTTTCGACTTTGGCCAATTTATGTTTTCTCGAATTATTAGCTTCGACCCTGTACAAAGGCTCAAAGGTGCGACTATGGGTATTTTTCGGTTAAAGGTCGATAGACTTAACACTTCTATGCCAATTTCGATGTGGAACAAATTCTGCAAGTGTTCGACTTTGGCCAATTTATGTTTCTCGAATTATTAGCCTCGACCCTGTACAAAGGTTCAAAGGTGCGACTATGGGTATTTTTCGGTTAAAGATCGATAGACTGAGTACTCCTATGCTAATTTCTGAGTGGAACAAATTCTGCAAGTGTTCGACTTTGGCCAATTTATGTTTTCTCGAATTATTAGCCTCGACCCTGTACAAAGGTTCAAAGGTGCGACTATGGGTATTTTTCGGGTAAAGATCGATAGACTGAATACTCCTATGCCAATTTATAAGTTGATCAAATTCTGCAAGGTTTCGACTTTGGCCAATTTATGTTTCTCGAATTATTAGCCTCGACCCTGTACAAAAGCTCAAAGGTTCGACTATGGGTATTTTTCGGTTAAAGATCGATAGACTAAACACTTCTATGCCAATTTCTGAGTGGAACAAATTCTGCAAGGTTTCGACTTTGGCCAATTTATGTTTTCTCGAATTATTAGCTTCGACCCTGTACAAAGGCTCAAAGGTGCGACTATGGGTATTTTTCGGTTAAAGTTCGATAGACTAAACACTTCTATGCCAATTTCGATGTGGAACAAATTCTGCAAGTGTTCGACTTTGACCAATTTATGTTCCTCGAATTATTAGCCTCGACCCTGTACAAAGGCTCAAAGGTGCGACTATGGGTATTTTTCGGTTAAAGATCGATAGACTAAACACTTCTATGCCAATTTCGATGTGGAACAAATTCTGCAAGTGTTCGACTTTGGTCAATTTATGTTTCTCGAATTATTAGCCTCGACCCTGTACAAAGGTTCAAAGGTGCGACTATGGGTATTTTTCGGTTAAAGATCGATAGACTAAACACTTCTATGCCAATTTCGATGTGGAACAAATTCTGCAAGTGTTCGACTTTGGCCAATTTATGTTTCTCGAATTATTAGCCTCGACCCTGTACAAAGGTTCAAAGGTGCGACTATGGGTATTTTTCGGTTAAAGATCGATAGACTGAGTACTCCTATGCTAATTTCTGAGTGGAACAAATTATGCAAGTGTTCGACTTTGGCCAATTTATGTTTCTCGAATTATTAGCCTCGACCCTGTACAAAGGTTCAAAGGTGCGACTATGGGTATTTTTCGGTTAAAGATCGATAGACTAAACACTTCTATGATAATTTCTGAGTGGAACAAATTATGCAAGTGTTCGACTTTGGCCAATTTATGTTTCTCGAATTATTAGCCTCGACCCTGTACAAAGGCTCAAAGGTGCGTCTATGGGTATTTCTCGGTTAAAGATCGATAGACTAAACACTTCTATGCCAATTTCGATGTGGAACAAATTCTGCAAGTGTTCGACTTTGGCCAATTTATGTTTCTCGAATTATTAGCCTCGACCCTGTACAAAGGCTCCAAGGTGCGACTATGGGTATTTATCGGTTAAAGATCGATAGACTAAACACTTCTATGCCAATTTCGATGTGGAACAAATTCTGCAAGTGTTCGACTTTGGCCAATTTATGTTTCTCGAATTATTAGCCTCGACCCTGTACAAAGGTTCAAAGGTGCGACTATGGGTATTTTTCGGTTAAAGATCGATAGACTGAGTACTCCTATGCTAATTTCTGAGTGGAACAAATTATGCAAGTGTTCGACTTTGGCCAATTTATGTTTCTCGAATTATTAGCCTCGACCCTGTACAAAGGCTCAAAGGTGCGTCTATGGGTATTTCTCGGTTAAAGATCGATAGACTAAACACTTCTATGCCAATTTCGATGTGGAACAAATTCTGCAAGTGTTCGACTTTGGCCAATTTATGTTTCTCGAATTATTAGCCTCGACCCTGTACAAAGGCTCCAAGGTGCGACTATGGGTATTTATCGGTTAAAGATCGATAGACTAAACACTTCTATGCCAATTTCGATGTGGAACAAATTCTGCAAGTGTTCGACTTTGGCCAATTTATGTTTCTCGAATTATTAGCCTCGACCCTGTACAAAGGTTCAAAGGTGCGACTATGGGTATTTTTCGGGTAAAGATCGATAGACTGAATACTCCTATGCCAATTTATAAGTTGATCAAATTCTGCAAGGTTTCGACTTTGGCCAATTTATGTTTCTCGAATTATTAGCCTCGACCCTGTACAAAGGCTCCAAGGTGCGACTATGGGTATTTATCGGTTAAAGATCGATAGACTAAACACTTCTATGCCAATTTCGATGTGGAACAAATTCTGCAAGTGTTCGACTTTGGCCAATTTATGTTTCTCGAATTATTAGCCTCGACCCTGTACAAAGGTTCAAAGGTGCGACTATGGGTATTTTTCGGTTAAAGATCGATAGACTGAGTACTCCTATGCTAATTTCTGAGTGGAACAAATTCTGCAAGTGTTCGACTTTGGCCAATTTATGTTTCTCGAATTATTAGCCTCGACCCTGTACAAAGGTTCAAAGGTGCGACTATGGGTATTTTTCGGTTAAAGATCGATAGACTGAGTACTCCTATGCTAATTTCTGAGTGGAACAAATTCTGAAAGTGTTCGACTTTGGCCAATTTATGTTTCTCGAATTATTAGCCTCGACCCTGTACAAAGGCTCAAAGGTGCGACTATGGGTATTATTCGGTTAAAGATCGATAGACTGAGTACTCCTATGCTAATTTCTGAGTGGAACAAATTCTGCAAGTGTTCGACTTTGGCAAAATTTATGTTTCTCGAATTATTAGCCTCGACCCTGTACAAAGGCTCAAAGGTTCGACTATGGGTATTTTTCGGTTAAAGATCGATAGACTAAACACTTCTATGCCAATTTCTGAGTGGAACAAATTCTGCAAGGTTTCGACTTTGGCCAATTTATGTTTTCTCGAATTATTAGCTTCGACCCTGTACAAAGGCTCAAAGGTGCGACTATGGGTATTTTTCGGTTAAAGTTCGATAGACTAAACACTTCTATGCCAATTTCGATGTGGAACAAATTCTGCAAGTGTTCGACTTTGACCAATTTATGTTCCTCGAATTATTAGCCTCGACCCTGTACAAAGGCTCAAAGATGCGACTATGGGTATTTTTCGGTTAAAGATCGATAGACTAAACACTTCTATGCCAATTTCGATGTGGAACAAATTCTGCAAGTGTTCGACTTTGGTCAATTTATGTTTCTCGAATTATTAGCCTCGACCCTGTACAAAGGTTCAAAGGTGCGACTATGGGTATTTTTCGGTTAAAGATCGATAGACTAAACACTTCTATGCCAATTTCGATGTGGAACAAATTCTGCAAGTGTTCGACTTTGGCCAATTTATGTTTCTCGAATTATTAGCCTCGACCCTGTACAAAGGTTCAAAGGTGCGACTATGGGTATTTTTCGGTTAAAGATCGATAGACTGAGTACTCCTATGCTAATTTCTGAGTGGAACAAATTATGCAAGTGTTCGACTTTGGCCAATTTATGTTTCTCGAATTATTAGCCTCGACCCTGTACAAAGGTTCAAAGGTGCGACTATGGGTATTTTTCGGTTAAAGATCGATAGACTAAACACTTCTATGATAATTTCTGAGTGGAACAAATTATGCAAGTGTTCGACTTTGGCCAATTTATGTTTCTCGAATTATTAGCCTCGACCCTGTACAAAGGCTCAAAGGTGCGTCTATGGGTATTTCTCGGTTAAAGATCGATAGACTAAACACTTCTATGCCAATTTCTGAGTGGAACAAATTCTGCAAGGTTTCGACTTTGGCCAATTTATGTTTTCTCGAATTATTAGCCTCGACCCTGTACAAAGGCTCAAAGGTGCGACTATTGGTATTTTTCAGTTAAAGGTCGATGGACTGAATACTCCTATGCTAATTTCTGGGTGGAACAAATTCTGCAAGTGTTCGACTTTGGCTAATTTATGTTTTCTCGAATTATTAGCTTCGACCCTGTACAAAGGCTCAAAGGTGCGACTATTGGTATTTTTCGGTTAAAGGTCGATAGACTAAACACTTCTATGATAATTTCTGAGTGGAACAAATTCTGCAAGGTTTCGACTTTGGCCAATTTATGTTTTCTCGAATTATTAGCCTCGACCCTGTACAAAGGCTCAAAGGTGCGACTATGGGTATTTTTCGGTTAAAGATCGATAGACTAAACACTTCTATGCCAATTTCGATGTGGAACAAATTCTGCAAGTGTTCGACTTTGGCGAATTTATGTTTCTCGAATTATTAGCCTCGACCCTGTACAAAGGTTCAAATGTGCGACTATGGGTATTTTTCGGTTAAAGATCGATAGACTGAGTACTCCTATGCTAATTTCTGAGTGGAACAAATTCTGCAAGTGTTCGACTTTGGCCAATTTATGTTTCTCGAATTATTAGCCTCGACCCTGTACAAAGGTTCAAAGGTGCGACTATGGGTATTTTTCGGTTAAAGATCGATAGACTGAGTACTCCTATGCTAATTTCTGAGTGGAACAAATTCTGCAAGTGTTCGACTTTGGCCAATTTATGTTTCTCGAATTATTAGCCTCGACACTGTACAAAGGCTCAAAGGTTCGACTATGGGTATTTTTCGGTTAAAGATCGATAGACTAAACACTTCTATGCCAATTTCTGAGTGGAACAAATTCTGCAAGGTTTCGACTTTGGCCAATTTATGTTTTCTCGAATTATTAGCTTCGACCCTGTACAAAGGCTCAAAGGTGCGACTATGGGTATTTTTCGGTTAAAGGTCGATAGACTTAACACTTCTATGCCAATTTCGATGTGGAACAAATTCTGCAAGTGTTCGAATTTGGCCAATTTATGTTTCTCGAATTATTAGCCTCGACCCTGTACAAAGGTTCAAAGGTGCGACTATGGGTATTTTTCGGTTAAAGATCGATAGACTGAGTACTCCTATGATAATTTCTGAGTGGAACAAATTCTGCAAGGTTTCGACTTTGGCCAATTTATGTTTTCTCGAATTATTAGCTTCGACCCTGTACAAAGGCTCAAAGGTGCGACTATGGGTATTTTTCGGTTAAAGATCGATAGACTAAACACTTCTATGCCAATTTCGATGTGAAACAAATTCTGCAAGTGTTCGACTTTGGCCAATTTATGTTTCTCGAATTATTAGCCTCGACCCTGTACAAAGGTTCAAAGGTGCGACTATGGGTATTTTTCGGTTAAAGATCGATAGACTGAGTACTCCTATGCTAATTTCTGAGTGGAACAAATTCTGCAAGTGTTCGACTTTGGCCAATTTATGTTTCTCGAATTATTAGCCTCGACCCTGTACAAAGGCTCAAAGGTTCGACTATGGGTATTTTTCGGTTAAAGATCGATAGACTAAACACTTCTATGCCAATTTCTGAGTCGAACAAATTCTGCAAGGTTTCGACTTTGGCAAATTTATGTTTTCTCGAATTATTAGCCTCGACCCTGTACAAAGGCTCAAAGGTGCGACTATGGGTATTTTTCAGTTAAAGATCGTTAGACTAAACCCTTCTATGCCAATTTCTGAGTGGAACAAATTCTGCAAGGTTTCGACTTTGGCCAATTTATGTTTTCTCGAATTATTAGCTTCGACCCTGTACAAAGGCTCAAAGGTGCGACTATGGGTATTTTTCGGTTAAAGATCGATAGACTAAACACTTCTATGCAAAATTTCGATGTGGAACAAATTCTGCAAGTGTTCTACTTTGGCCAATTTATGTTTTCTCGAATAACTGGTCTCGACCCTGTACAAAGGCTCAAAGGTGCGACTATGGGTATTTTTCAGTTAAAGTTCGTTAGACTAAACACTTCTATGCCAATTTCTGAGTGGAACAAATTCTGCAAGGTTTCGACTTTGGCCAATTTATGTTTTCTCGAATAACTGGCCTCGACCCTGTACAAAGGCTCAAAGGTGCGACTATGGGTTTTTTTCAGTTAAAGATCGATAGACTAAACACTTCTATGCCAATTTCGATGTGGAACAAATTCTGCAAGTGTTCGACTTTGGCCAATTTATGTTTCTCGAATTTTTAGCCTCGACCCTGTACAAAGGTTCAAAGGTGCGACTATGGGTATTTTTCGGTTAAAGATCGATAGACTGAGTACTCCTATGCTAATTTCTGAGTGGAACAAATTCTGCAAGTGTTCGACTTTGGCCAATTTATGTTTTCTCGAATTATTAGCCTCGACCCTGTACAAAGGTTCAAAGGTGCGACTATGGGTATTTTTCGGGTAAAGATCGATAGACTGAATACTCCTATGCCAATTTATAAGTTGATCAAATTCTGCAAGGTTTCGACTTTGGCCAATTTATGTTTCTCGAATTATTAGCCTCGACCCTGTACAGAAGCTCAAAGGTTCGACTATGGGTATTTTTCGGTTAAAGATCGATAGACTAAACACTTCTATGCCAATTTCTGAGTGGAACAAATTCTGCAAGGTTTCGACTTTGGCCAATTTATGTTTTCTCGAATTATTAGCTTCGACCCTGTACAAAGGCTCAAAGGTGCGACTATGGGTATTTTTCGGTTAAAGTTCGATAGACTAAACACTTCTATGCCAATTTCGATGTGGAACAAATTCTGCAAGTGTTCGACTTTGACCAATTTATGTTCCTCGAATTATTAGCCTCGACCCTGTACAAAGGCTCAAAGGTGCGACTATGGGTATTTTTCGGTTAAAGATCGATAGACTAAACACTTCTATGCCAATTTCAATGTGGAACAAATTCTGCAAGTGTTCGACTTTGGTCAATTTATGTTTCTCGAATTATTAGCCTCGACCCTGTACAAAGGTTCAAAGGTGCGACTATGGGTATTTTTCGGTTAAAGATCGATAGACTAAACACTTCTATGCCAATTTCGATGTGGAACAAATTCTGCAAGTGTTCGACTTTGGCCAATTTATGTTTCTCGAATTATTAGCCTCGACCCTGTACAAAGGTTCAAAGGTGCGACTATGGGTATTTTTCGGTTAAAGATCGATAGACTGAGTACTCCTATGCTAATTTCTGAGTGGAACAAATTATGCAAGTGTTCGACTTTGGCCAATTTATGTTTCTCGAATTATTAGCCTCGACCCTGTACAAAGGTTCAAAGGTGCGACTATGGGTATTTTTCGGTTAAAGATCGATAGACTAAACACTTCTATGATAATTTCTGAGTGGAACAAATTATGCAAGTGTTCGACTTTGGCCAATTTATGTTTCTCGAATTATTAGCCTCGACCCTGTACAAAGGTTCAAAGGTGCGACTATTGGTATTTTTCGGTTAAAGGTCGATAGACTAAACACTTCTATGATAATTTCTGAGTGGAACAAATTCTGCAAGGTTTCGACTTTGGCCAATTTATGTTTTCTCGAATTATTAGCTTCGACCCTGTACAAAGGCTCAAAGGTGCGACTATGGGTATTTTTCGGTTAAAGATCGATAGACTAAACACTTCTATGCCAATTTCTGAGTGGAACAAATTCTGCAAGGTTTCGACTTTGGCCAATTTATGTTTTCTCGAATTATTAGCTTCGACCCTGTACAAAGGCTCAAAGGTGCGACTATGGGTATTTTTCGGTTAAAGGTCGATAGACTTAACACTTCTATGCCAATTTCGATGTGGAACAAATTCTGCAAGTGTTCGAATTTGGCCAATTTATGTTTCTCGAATTATTAGCCTCGACCCTGTACAAAGGTTCAAAGGTGCGACTATGGGTATTTTTCGGTTAAAGATCGATAGACTGAGTACTCCTATGATAATTTCTGAGTGGAACAAATTCTGCAAGGTTTCGACTTTGGCCAATTTATGTTTTCTCGAATTATTAGCTTCGACCCTGTACAAAGGCTCAAAGGTGCGACTATGGGTATTTTTCGGTTAAAGATCGATAGACTAAACACTTCTATGCCAATTTCGATGTGAAACAAATTCTGCAAGTGTTCGACTTTGGCCAATTTATGTTTCTCGAATTATTAGCCTCGACCCTGTACAAAGGTTCAAAGGTGCGACTATGGGTATTTTTCGGTTAAAGATCGATAGACTGAGTACTCCTATGCTAATTTCTGAGTGGAACAAATTCTGCAAGTGTTCGACTTTGGCCAATTTATGTTTCTCGAATTATTAGCCTCGACCCTGTACAAAGGCTCAAAGGTGCGACTATGGGTATTTTTCAGTTAAAGATCGTTAGACTAAACCCTTCTATGCCAATTTCTGAGTGGAACAAATTCTGCAAGGTTTCGACTTTGGCCAATTTATGTTTTCTCGAATTATTAGCTTCGACCCTGTACAAAGGCTCAAAGGTGCGACTATGGGTATTTTTCGGTTAAAGATCGATAGACTAAACACTTCTATGCAAAATTTCGATGTGGAACAAATTCTGCAAGTGTTCTACTTTGGCCAATTTATGTTTTCTCGAATAACTGGTCTCGACCCTGTACAAAGGCTCAAAGGTGCGACTATGGGTATTTTTCAGTTAAAGATCGTTAGACTAAACACTTCTATGCCAATTTCTGAGTGGAACAAATTCTGCAAGGTTTCGACTTTGGCCAATTTATGTTTTCTCGAATAACTGGCCTCGACCCTGTACAAAGGCTCAAAGGTGCGACTATGGGTTTTTTTCAGTTAAAGATCGATAGACTAAACACTTCTATGCCAATTTCGATGTGGAACAAATTCTGCAAGTGTTCGACTTTGGCCAATTTATGTTTCTCGAATTATTAGCCTCGACCCTGTACAAGGGTTCAAAGGTGCGACTATGGGTATTTTTCGGTTAAAGATCGATAGACTGAGTACTCCTATGCTAATTTCTGAGTGGAACAAATTCTGCAAGTGTTCGACTTTGGCCAATTTATGTTTTCTCGAATTATTAGCCTCGACCCTGTACAAAGGTTCAAAGGTGCGACTATGGGTATTTTTCGGGTAAAGATCGATAGACTGAATACTCCTATGCCAATTTATAAGTTGATCAAATTCTGCAAGGTTTCGACTTTGGCCAATTTATGTTTCTCGAATTATTAGCCTCGACCCTGTACAAAAGCTCAAAGGTTCGACTATGGGTATTTTTCGGTTAAAGATCGATAGACTAAACACTTCTATGCCAATTTCTGAGTGGAACAAATTCTGCAAGGTTTCGACTTTGGCCAATTTATGTTTTCTCGAATTATTAGCTTCGACCCTGTACAAAGGCTCAAAGGTGCGACTATGGGTATTTTTCGGTTAAAGTTCGATAGACTAAACACTTCTATGCCAATTTCGATGTGGAACAAATTCTGCAAGTGTTCGACTTTGACCAATTTATGTTCCTCGAATTATTAGCCTCGACCCTGTACAAAGGCTCAAAGGTGCGACTATGGGTATTTTTCGGTTAAAGATCGATAGACTAAACACTTCAATGCCAATTTCGATGTGGAACAAATTCTGCAAGTGTTCGACTTTGGTCAATTTATGTTTCTCGAATTATTAGCCTCGACCCTGTACAAAGGTTCAAAGGTGCGACTATGGGTATTTTTCGGTTAAAGATCGATAGACTAAACACTTCTATGCCAATTTCGATGTGGAACAAATTCTGCAAGTGTTCGACTTTGGCCAATTTATGTTTCTCGAATTATTAGCCTCGACCCTGTACAAAGGTTCAAAGGTGCGACTATGGGTATTTTTCGGTTAAAGATCGATAGACTGAGTACTCCTATGCTAATTTCTGAGTGGAACAAATTATGCAAGTGTTCGACTTTGGCCAATTTATGTTTCTCGAATTATTAGCCTCGACCCTGTACAAAGGTTCAAAGGTGCGACTATGGGTATTTTTCGGTTAAAGATCGATAGACTAAACACTTCTATGATAATTTCTGAGTGGAACAAATTATGCAAGTGTTCGACTTTGGCCAATTTATGTTTCTCGAATTATTAGCCTCGACCCTGTACAAAGGCTCAAAGGTGCGTCTATGGGTATTTCTCGGTTAAAGATCGATAGACTAAACACTTCTATGCCAATTTCGATGTGGAACAAATTCTGCAAGTGTTCGACTTTGGCCAATTTATGTTTCTCGAATTATTAGCCTCGACCCTGTACAAAGGCTCCAAGGTGCGACTATGGGTATTTATCGGTTAAAGATCGATAGACTAAACACTTCTATGCCAATTTCGATGTGGAACAAATTCTGCAAGTGTTCGACTTTGGCCAATTTATGTTTCTCGAATTATTAGCCTCGACCCTGTACAAAGGTTCAAAGGTGCGACTATGGGTATTTTTCGGTTAAAGATCGATAGACTGAGTACTCCTATGCTAATTTCTGAGTGGAACAAATTCTGCAAGTGTTCGACTTTGGCCAATTTATGTTTCTCGAATTATTAGCCTCGACCCTGTACAAAGGTTCAAAGGTGCGACTATGGGTATTTTTCGGTTAAAGATCGATAGACTGAGTACTCCTATGCTAATTTCTGAGTGGAACAAATTCTGAAAGTGTTCGACTTTGGCCAATTTATGTTTCTCGAATTATTAGCCCCGACCCTGTACAAAGGCTCAAAGGTGCGACTATGGGTATTATTCGGTTAAAGATCGATAGACTGAGTACTCCTATGCTAATTTCTGAGTGGAACAAATTCTGCAAGTGTTCGACTTTGGCAAAATTTATGTTTCTCGAATTATTAGCCTCGACCCTGTACAAAGGCTCAAAGGTTCGGCTATGGGTATTTTTCGGTTAAAGATCGATAGACTAAACACTTCTATGCCAATTTCTGAGTGGAACAAATTCTGCAAGGTTTCGACTTTGGCCAATTTATGTTTTCTCGAATTATTAGCTTCGACCCTGTACAAAGGCTCAAAGGTGCGACTATGGGTATTTTTCGGTTAAAGTTCGATAGACTAAACACTTCTATGCCAATTTCGATGTGGAACAAATTCTGCAAGTGTTCGACTTTGACCAATTTATGTTCCTCGAATTATTAGCCTCGACCCTGTACAAAGGCTCAAAGGTGCGACTATGGGTATTTTTCGGTTAAAGATCGATAGACTAAACACTTCTATGCCAATTTCGATGTGGAACAAATTCTGCAAGTGTTCGACTTTGGTCAATTTATGTTTCTCGAATTATTAGCCTCGACCCTGTACAAAGGTTCAAAGGTGCGACTATGGGTATTTTTCGGTTAAAGATCGATAGACTAAACACTTCTATGCCAATTTCGATGTGGAACAAATTCTGCAAGTGTTCGACTTTGGCCAATTTATGTTTCTCGAATTATTAGCCTCGACCCTGTACAAAGGTTCAAAGGTGCGACTATGGGTATTTTTCGGTTAAAGATCGATAGACTGAGTACTCCTATGCTAATTTCTGAGTGGAACAAATTATGCAAGTGTTCGACTTTGGCCAATTTATGTTTCTCGAATTATTAGCCTCGACCCTGTACAAAGGTTCAAAGGTGCGACTATGGGTATTTTTCGGTTAAAGATCGATAGACTAAACACTTCTATGATAATTTCTGAGTGGAACAAATTATGCAAGTGTTCGACTTTGGCCAATTTATGTTTCTCGAATTATTAGCCTCGACCCTGTACAAAGGCTCAAAGGTGCGTCTATGGGTATTTCTCGGTTAAAGATCGATAGACTAAACACTTCTATGCCAATTTCTGAGTGGAACAAATTCTGCAAGGTTTCGACTTTGGCCAATTTATGTTTTCTCGAATTATTAGCCTCGACCCTGTACAAAGGCTCAAAGGTGCGACTATTGGTATTTTTCAGTTAAAGGTCGATGGACTGAATACTCCTATGCTAATTTCTGAGTGGAACAAATTCTGCAAGTGTTCGACTTTGGCTAATTTATGTTTTCTCGAATTATTAGCTTCGACCCTGTACAAAGGCTCAAAGGTGCGACTATTGGTATTTTTCGGTTAAAGGTCGATAGACTAAACACTTCTATGATAATTTCTGAGTGGAACAAATTCTGCAAGGTTTCGACTTTGGCCAATTTATGTTTTCTCGAATTATTAGCCTCGACCCTGTACAAAGGCTCAAAGCTGCGACTATGGGTATTTTTCGGTTAAAGATCGATAGACTAAACACTTCTATGCCAATTTCGATGTGGAACAAATTCTGCAAGTGTTCGACTTTGGCGAATTTATGTTTCTCGAATTATTAGCCTCGACCCTGTACAAAGGTTCAAATGTGCGACTATGGGTATTTTTCGGTTAAAGATCGATAGACTGAGTACTCCTATGCTAATTTCTGAGTGGAACAAATTCTGCAAGTGTTCGACTTTGGCCAATTTATGTTTCTCGAATTATTAGCCTCGACCCTGTACAAAGGTTCAAAGGTGCGACTATGGGTATTTTTCGGTTAAAGATCGATAGACTGAGTACTCCTATGCTAATTTCTGAGTGGAACAAATTCTGCAAGTGTTCGACTTTGGCCAATTTATGTTTCTCGAATTATTAGCCTCGACCCTGTACAAAGGCTCAAAGGTTCGACTATGGGTATTTTTCGGTTAAAGATCGATAGACTAAACACTTCTATGCCAATTTCTGAGTGGAACAAATTCTGCAAGGTTTCGACTTTGGCCAATTTATGTTTTCTCGAATTATTAGCTTCGACCCTGTACAAAGGCTCAAAGGTGCGACTATGGGTATTTTTCGGGTAAAGATCGATAGACTAAACACTTCTATGCCAATTTCTGAGTGGAACAAATTCTGCAAGGTTTCGACTTTGGCCAATTTATGTTTTCTCGAATTATTAGCCTCGACCCTGTACAAAGGTTCAAAGGTGCGACTATGGGTATTTTTCGGGTAAAGATCGATAGACTGAATACTCCTATGCCAATTTATAAGTTGATCAAATTCTGCAAGGTTTCGACTTTGGCCAATTTATGTTTCTCGAATTATTAGCCTCGACCCTGTACAAAAGCTCAAAGGTTCGACTATGGGTATTTTTCGGTTAAAGATCGATAGACTAAACACTTCTATGCCAATTTCTGAGTGGAACAAATTCTGCAAGGTTTCGACTTTGGCCAATTTATGTTTTCTCGAATTATTAGCTTCGACCCTGTACAAAGGCTCAAAGGTGCGACTATGGGTATTTTTCGGTTAAAGATCGATAGACTAAACACTTCTATGATAATTTCTGAGTGGAACAAATTCTGCAAGGTTTCGACTTTGGCCAATTTATGTTTCTCGAATTATTAGCCTCGACCCTGTACAAAGGTTCAAAGGTGCGACTATGGGTATTTTTCGGTTAAAGATCGATAGACTAAACACTTCTATGATAATTTCTGAGTGGAACAAATTATGCAAGTGTTCGACTTTGGCCAATTTATGTTTCTCGAATTATTAGCCTCGACCCTGTACAAAGGCTCAAAGGTGCGTCTATGGGTATTTCTCGGTTAAAGATCGATAGACTAAACACTTCTATGCCAATTTCGATGTGGAACAAATTCTGCAAGTGTTCGACTTTGGCCAATTTATGTTTCTCGAATTATTAGCCTCGACCCTGTACAAAGGCTCCAAGGTGCGACTATGGGTATTTATCGGTTAAAGATCGATAGACTAAACACTTCTATGCCAATTTCGATGTGGAACAAATTCTGCAAGTATTCGACTTTGGCCAATTTATGTTTCTCGAATTATTAGCCTCGACCCTGTACAAAGGTTCAAAGGTGCGACTATGGGTATTTTTCGGTTAAAGATCGATAGACTGAGTACTCCTATGCTAATTTCTGAGTGGAACAAATTCTGCAAGTGTTCGACTTTGGCCAATTTATGTTTCTCGAATTATTAGCCTCGACCCTGTACAAAGGTTCAAAGGTGCGACTATGGGTATTTTTCGGTTAAAGATCGATAGACTGAGTACTCCTATGCTAATTTCTGAGTGGAACAAATTCTGAAAGTGTTCGACTTTGGCCAATTTATGTTTCTCGAATTATTAGCCCCGACCCTGTACAAAGGCTCAAAGGTGCGACTATGGGTATTATTCGGTTAAAGATCGATAGACTGAGTACTCCTATGCTAATTTCTGAGTGGAACAAATTCTGCAAGTGTTCGACTTTGGCAAAATTTATGTTTCTCGAATTATTAGCCTCGACCCTGTACAAAGGCTCAAAGGTTCGACTATGGGTATTTTTCGGTTAAAGATCGATAGACTAAACACTTCTATGCCAATTTCTGAGTGGAACAAATTCTGCAAGGTTTCGACTTTGGCCAATTTATGTTTTCTCGAATTATTAGCTTCGACCCTGTACAAAGGCTCAAAGGTGCGACTATGGGTATTTTTCGGTTAAAGTTCGATAGACTAAACACTTCTATGCCAATTTCGATGTGGAACAAATTCTGCAAGTGTTCGACTTTGACCAATTTATGTTCCTCGAATTATTAGCCTCGACCCTGTACAAAGGCTCAAAGGTGCGACTATGGGTATTTTTCGGTTAAAGATCGATAGACTAAACACTTCTATGCCAATTTCGATGTGGAACAAATTCTGCAAGTGTTCGACTTTGGTCAATTTATGTTTCTCGAATTATTAGCCTCGACCCTGTACAAAGGTTCAAAGGTGCGACTATGGGTATTTTTCGGTTAAAGATCGATAGACTAAACACTTCTATGCCAATTTCGATGTGGAACAAATTCTGCAAGTGTTCGACTTTGGCCAATTTATGTTTCTCGAATTATTAGCCTCGACCCTGTACAAAGGTTCAAAGGTGCGACTATGGGTATTTTTCGGTTAAAGATCGATAGACTGAGTACTCCTATGCTAATTTCTGAGTGGAACAAATTATGCAAGTGTTCGACTTTGGCCAATTTATGTTTCTCGAATTATTAGCCTCGACCCTGTACAAAGGTTCAAAGGTGCGACTATGGGTATTTTTCGGTTAAAGATCGATAGACTAAACACTTCTATGATAATTTCTGAGTGGAACAAATTATGCAAGTGTTCGACTTTGGCCAATTTATGTTTCTCGAATTATTAGCCTCGACCCTGTACAAAGGCTCAAAGGTGCGTCTATGGGTATTTCTCGGTTAAAGATCGATAGACTAAACACTTCTATGCCAATTTCTGAGTGGAACAAATTCTGCAAGGTTTCGACTTTGGCCAATTTATGTTTTCTCGAATTATTAGCCTCGACCCTGTACAAAGGCTCAAAGGTGCGACTATTGGTATTTTTCAGTTAAAGGTCGATGGACTGAATACTCCTATGCTAATTTCTGAGTGGAACAAATTCTGCAAGTGTTCGACTTTGGCTAATTTATGTTTTCTCGAATTATTAGCTTCGACCCTGTACAAAGGCTCAAAGGTGCGACTATTGGTATTTTTCGGTTAAAGGTCGATAGACTAAACACTTCTATGATAATTTCTGAGTGGAACAAATTCTGCAAGGTTTCGACTTTGGCCAATTTATGTTTTCTCGAATTATTAGCCTCGACCCTGTACAAAGGCTCAAAGCTGCGACTATGGGTATTTTTCGGTTAAAGATCGATAGACTAAACACTTCTATGCCAATTTCGATGTGGAACAAATTCTGCAAGTGTTCGACTTTGGCGAATTTATGTTTCTCGAATTATTAGCCTCGACCCTGTACAAAGGTTCAAATGTGCGACTATGGGTATTTTTCGGTTAAAGATCGATAGACTGAGTACTCCTATGCTAATTTCTGAGTGGAACAAATTCTGCAAGTGTTCGACTTTGGCCAATTTATGTTTCTCGAATTATTAGCCTCGACCCTGTACAAAGGTTCAAAGGTGCGACTATGGGTATTTTTCGGTTAAAGATCGATAGACTGAGTACTCCTATGCTAATTTCTGAGTGGAACAAATTCTGCAAGTGTTCGACTTTGGCCAATTTATGTTTCTCGAATTATTAGCCTCGACCCTGTACAAAGGCTCAAAGGTTCGACTATGGGTATTTTTCGGTTAAAGATCGATAGACTAAACACTTCTATGCCAATTTCTGAGTGGAACAAATTCTGCAAGGTTTCGACTTTGGCCAATTTATGTTTTCTCGAATTATTAGCTTCGACCCTGTACAAAGGCTCAAAGGTGCGACTATGGGTATTTTTCGGTTAAAGGTCGATAGACTTAACACTTCTATGCCAATTTCGATGTGGAACAAATTCTGCAAGTGTTCGACTTTGGCCAATTTATGTTTCTCGAATTATTAGCCTCGACCCTGTACAAAGGTTCAAAGGTGCGACTATGGGTATTTTTCGGTTAAAGATCGATAGACTGAGTACTCCTATGCTAATTTCTGAGTGGAACAAATTCTGCAAGTGTTCGACTTTGGCCAATTTATGTTTTCTCGAATTATTAGCCTCGACCCTGTACAAAGGTTCAAAGGTGCGACTATGGGTATTTTTCGGGTAAAGATCGATAGACTGAATACTCCTATGCCAATTTATAAGTTGATCAAATTCTGCAAGGTTTCGACTTTGGCCAATTTATGTTTCTCGAATTATTAGCCTCGACCCTGTACAAAAGCTCAAAGGTTCGACTATGGGTATTTTTCGGTTAAAGATCGATAGACTAAACACTTCTATGCCAATTTCTGAGTGGAACAAATTCTGCAAGGTTTCGACTTTGGCCAATTTATGTTTTCTCGAATTATTAGCTTCGACCCTGTACAAAGGCTCAAAGGTGCGACTATGGGTATTTTTCGGTTAAAGTTCGATAGACTAAACACTTCTATGCCAATTTCGATGTGGAACAAATTCTGCAAGTGTTCGACTTTGACCAATTTATGTTCCTCGAATTATTAGCCTCGACCCTGTACAAAGGCTCAAAGGTGCGACTATGGGTATTTTTCGGTTAAAGATCGATAGACTAAACACTTCTATGCCAATTTCGATGTGGAACAAATTCTGCAAGTGTTCGACTTTGGTCAATTTATGTTTCTCGAATTATTAGCCTCGACCCTGTACAAAGGTTCAAAGGTGCGACTATGGGTATTTTTCGGTTAAAGATCGATAGACTAAACACTTCTATGCCAATTTCGATGTGTTAAAGATCGATAGACTGAGTACTCCTATGCTAATTTCTGAGTGGAACAAATTATGCAAGTGTTCGACTTTGGCCAATTTATGTTTCTCGAATTATTAGCCTCGACCCTGTACAAAGGCTCAAAGGTGCGTCTATGGGTATTTTTCGGGTAAAGATCGATAGACTGAATACTCCTATGCCAATTTATAAGTTGATCAAATTCTGCAAGGTTTCGACTTTGGCCAATTTATGTTTCTCGAATTATTAGCCTCGACCCTGTACAAAAGCTCAAAGGTTCGACTATGGGTATTTTTCGGTTAAAGATCGATAGACTAAACACTTCTATGCCAATTTCTGAGTGGAACAAATTCTGCAAGGTTTCGACTTTGGCCAATTTATGTTTTCTCGAATTATTAGCTTCGACCCTGTACAAAGGCTCAAAGGTGCGACTATGGGTATTTTTCGGTTAAAGTTCGATAGACTAAACACTTCTATGCCAATTTCGATGTGGAACAAATTCTGCAAGTGTTCGACTTTGACCAATTTATGTTCCTCGAATTATTAGCCTCGACCCTGTACAAAGGCTCAAAGGTGCGACTATGGGTATTTTTCGGTTAAAGATCGATAGACTAAACACTTCTATGCCAATTTCGATGTGGAACAAATTCTGCAAGTGTTCGACTTTGGTCAATTTATGTTTCTCGAATTATTAGCCTCGACCCTGTACAAAGGTTCAAAGGTGCGACTATGGGTATTTTTCGGTTAAAGATCGATAGACTAAACACTTCTATGCCAATTTCGATGTGGAACAAATTCTGCAAGTGTTCGACTTTGGCCAATTTATGTTTCTCGAATTATTAGCCTCGACCCTGTACAAAGGTTCAAAGGTGCGACTATGGGTATTTTTCGGTTAAAGATCGATAGACTGAGTACTCCTATGCTAATTTCTGAGTGGAACAAATTATGCAAGTGTTCGACTTTGGCCAATTTATGTTTCTCGAATTATTAGCCTCGACCCTGTACAAAGGTTCAAAGGTGCGACTATGGGTATTTTTCGGTTAAAGATCGATAGACTAAACACTTCTATGATAATTTCTGAGTGGAACAAATTATGCAAGTGTTCGACTTTGGCCAATTTATGTTTCTCGAATTATTAGCCTCGACCCTGTACAAAGGCTCAAAGGTGCGTCTATGGGTATTTCTCGGTTAAAGATCGATAGACTAAACACTTCTATGCCAATTTCGATGTGGAACAAATTCTGCAAGTGTTCGACTTTGGCCAATTTATGTTTCTCGAATTATTAGCCTCGACCCTGTACAAAGGCTCCAAGGTGCGACTATGGGTATTTATCGGTTAAAGATCGATAGACTAAACACTTCTATGCCAATTTCGATGTGGAACAAATTCTGCAAGTGTTCGACTTTGGCCAATTTATGTTTCTCGAATTATTAGCCTCGACCCTGTACAAAGGTTCAAAGGTGCGACTATGGGTATTTTTCGGTTAAAGATCGATAGACTGAGTACTCCTATGCTAATTTCTGAGTGGAACAAATTATGCAAGTGTTCGACTTTGGCCAATTTATGTTTCTCGAATTATTAGCCTCGACCCTGTACAAAGGCTCAAAGGTGCGTCTATGGGTATTTCTCGGTTAAAGATCGATAGACTAAACACTTCTATGCCAATTTCGATGTGGAACAAATTCTGCAAGTGTTCGACTTTGGCCAATTTATGTTTTCTCGAATTATTAGCTTCGACCCTGTACAAAGGCTCAAAGGTGCGACTATGGGTATTTTTCGGGTAAAGATCGATAGACTAAACACTTCTATGCCAATTTCTGAGTGGAACAAATTCTGCAAGGTTTCGACTTTGGCCAATTTATGTTTTCTCGAATTATTAGCCTCGACCCTGTACAAAGGTTCAAAGGTGCGACTATGGGTATTTTTCGGGTAAAGATCGATAGACTGAATACTCCTATGCCAATTTATAAGTTGATCAAATTCTGCAAGGTTTCGACTTTGGCCAATTTATGTTTCTCGAATTATTAGCCTCGACCCTGTACAAAAGCTCAAAGGTTCGACTATGGGTATTTTTCGGTTAAAGATCGATAGACTAAACACTTCTATGCCAATTTCTGAGTGGAACAAATTCTGCAAGGTTTCGACTTTGGCCAATTTATGTTTTCTCGAATTATTAGCTTCGACCCTGTACAAAGGCTCAAAGGTGCGACTATGGGTATTTTTCGGTTAAAGATCGATAGACTAAACACTTCTATGATAATTTCTGAGTGGAACAAATTCTGCAAGGTTTCGACTTTGGCCAATTTATGTTTCTCGAATTATTAGCCTCGACCCTGTACAAAGGTTCAAAGGTGCGACTATGGGTATTTTTCGGTTAAAGATCGATAGACTAAACACTTCTATGATAATTTCTGAGTGGAACAAATTATGCAAGTGTTCGACTTTGGCCAATTTATGTTTCTCGAATTATTAGCCTCGACCCTGTACAAAGGCTCAAAGGTGCGTCTATGGGTATTTCTCGGTTAAAGATCGATAGACTAAACACTTCTATGCCAATTTCGATGTGGAACAAATTCTGCAAGTGTTCGACTTTGGCCAATTTATGTTTCTCGAATTATTAGCCTCGACCCTGTACAAAGGCTCCAAGGTGCGACTATGGGTATTTATCGGTTAAAGATCGATAGACTAAACACTTCTATGCCAATTTCGATGTGGAACAAATTCTGCAAGTATTCGACTTTGGCCAATTTATGTTTCTCGAATTATTAGCCTCGACCCTGTACAAAGGTTCAAAGGTGCGACTATGGGTATTTTTCGGTTAAAGATCGATAGACTGAGTACTCCTATGCTAATTTCTGAGTGGAACAAATTCTGCAAGTGTTCGACTTTGGCCAATTTATGTTTCTCGAATTATTAGCCTCGACCCTGTACAAAGGTTCAAAGGTGCGACTATGGGTATTTTTCGGTTAAAGATCGATAGACTGAGTACTCCTATGCTAATTTCTGAGTGGAACAAATTCTGAAAGTGTTCGACTTTGGCCAATTTATGTTTCTCGAATTATTAGCCCCGACCCTGTACAAAGGCTCAAAGGTGCGACTATGGGTATTATTCGGTTAAAGATCGATAGACTGAGTACTCCTATGCTAATTTCTGAGTGGAACAAATTCTGCAAGTGTTCGACTTTGGCAAAATTTATGTTTCTCGAATTATTAGCCTCGACCCTGTACAAAGGCTCAAAGGTTCGACTATGGGTATTTTTCGGTTAAAGATCGATAGACTAAACACTTCTATGCCAATTTCTGAGTGGAACAAATTCTGCAAGGTTTCGACTTTGGCCAATTTATGTTTTCTCGAATTATTAGCTTCGACCCTGTACAAAGGCTCAAAGGTGCGACTATGGGTATTTTTCGGTTAAAGTTCGATAGACTAAACACTTCTATGCCAATTTCGATGTGGAACAAATTCTGCAAGTGTTCGACTTTGACCAATTTATGTTCCTCGAATTATTAGCCTCGACCCTGTACAAAGGCTCAAAGGTGCGACTATGGGTATTTTTCGGTTAAAGATCGATAGACTAAACACTTCTATGCCAATTTCGATGTGGAACAAATTCTGCAAGTGTTCGACTTTGGTCAATTTATGTTTCTCGAATTATTAGCCTCGACCCTGTACAAAGGTTCAAAGGTGCGACTATGGGTATTTTTCGGTTAAAGATCGATAGACTAAACACTTCTATGCCAATTTCGATGTGGAACAAATTCTGCAAGTGTTCGACTTTGGCCAATTTATGTTTCTCGAATTATTAGCCTCGACCCTGTACAAAGGTTCAAAGGTGCGACTATGGGTATTTTTCGGTTAAAGATCGATAGACTGAGTACTCCTATGCTAATTTCTGAGTGGAACAAATTATGCAAGTGTTCGACTTTGGCCAATTTATGTTTCTCGAATTATTAGCCTCGACCCTGTACAAAGGTTCAAAGGTGCGACTATGGGTATTTTTCGGTTAAAGATCGATAGACTAAACACTTCTATGATAATTTCTGAGTGGAACAAATTATGCAAGTGTTCGACTTTGGCCAATTTATGTTTCTCGAATTATTAGCCTCGACCCTGTACAAAGGCTCAAAGGTGCGTCTATGGGTATTTCTCGGTTAAAGATCGATAGACTAAACACTTCTATGCCAATTTCTGAGTGGAACAAATTCTGCAAGGTTTCGACTTTGGCCAATTTATGTTTTCTCGAATTATTAGCCTCGACCCTGTACAAAGGCTCAAAGGTGCGACTATTGGTATTTTTCAGTTAAAGGTCGATGGACTGAATACTCCTATGCTAATTTCTGAGTGGAACAAATTCTGCAAGTGTTCGACTTTGGCTAATTTATGTTTTCTCGAATTATTAGCTTCGACCCTGTACAAAGGCTCAAAGGTGCGACTATTGGTATTTTTCGGTTAAAGGTCGATAGACTAAACACTTCTATGATAATTTCTGAGTGGAACAAATTCTGCAAGGTTTCGACTTTGGCCAATTTATGTTTTCTCGAATTATTAGCCTCGACCCTGTACAAAGGCTCAAAGCTGCGACTATGGGTATTTTTCGGTTAAAGATCGATAGACTAAACACTTCTATGCCAATTTCGATGTGGAACAAATTCTGCAAGTGTTCGACTTTGGCGAATTTATGTTTCTCGAATTATTAGCCTCGACCCTGTACAAAGGTTCAAATGTGCGACTATGGGTATTTTTCGGTTAAAGATCGATAGACTGAGTACTCCTATGCTAATTTCTGAGTGGAACAAATTCTGCAAGTGTTCGACTTTGGCCAATTTATGTTTCTCGAATTATTAGCCTCGACCCTGTACAAAGGTTCAAAGGTGCGACTATGGGTATTTTTCGGTTAAAGATCGATAGACTGAGTACTCCTATGCTAATTTCTGAGTGGAACAAATTCTGCAAGTGTTCGACTTTGGCCAATTTATGTTTCTCGAATTATTAGCCTCGACCCTGTACAAAGGCTCAAAGGTTCGACTATGGGTATTTTTCGGTTAAAGATCGATAGACTAAACACTTCTATGCCAATTTCTGAGTGGAACAAATTCTGCAAGGTTTCGACTTTGGCCAATTTATGTTTTCTCGAATTATTAGCTTCGACCCTGTACAAAGGCTCAAAGGTGCGACTATGGGTATTTTTCGGTTAAAGGTCGATAGACTTAATACTTCTATGCCAATTTCGATGTGGAACAAATTCTGCAAGTGTTCGACTTTGGCCAATTTATGTTTCTCGAATTATTAGCCTCGACCCTGTACAAAGGTTCAAAGGTGCGACTATGGGTATTTTTCGGTTAAAGATCGATAGACTGAGTACTCCTATGCTAATTTCTGAGTGGAACAAATTCTGCAAGTGTTCGACTTTGGCCAATTTATGTTTTCTCGAATTATTAGCCTCGACCCTGTACAAAGGTTCAAAGGTGCGACTATGGGTATTTTTCGGGTAAAGATCGATAGACTGAATACTCCTATGCCAATTTATAAGTTGATCAAATTCTGCAAGGTTTCGACTTTGGCCAATTTATGTTTCTCGAATTATTAGCCTCGACCCTGTACAAAAGCTCAAAGGTTCGACTATGGGTATTTTTCGGTTAAAGATCGATAGACTAAACACTTCTATGCCAATTTCTGAGTGGAACAAATTCTGCAAGGTTTCGACTTTGGCCAATTTATGTTTTCTCGAATTATTAGCTTCGACCCTGTACAAAGGCTCAAAGGTGCGACTATGGGTATTTTTCGGTTAAAGTTCGATAGACTAAACACTTCTATGCCAATTTCGATGTGGAACAAATTCTGCAAGTGTTCGACTTTGACCAATTTATGTTCCTCGAATTATTAGCCTCGACCCTGTACAAAGGCTCAAAGGTGCGACTATGGGTATTTTTCGGTTAAAGATCGATAGACTAAACACTTCTATGCCAATTTCGATGTGGAACAAATTCTGCAAGTGTTCGACTTTGGTCAATTTATGTTTCTCGAATTATTAGCCTCGACCCTGTACAAAGGTTCAAAGGTGCGACTATGGGTATTTTTCGGTTAAAGATCGATAGACTAAACACTTCTATGCCAATTTCGATGTGTTAAAGATCGATAGACTGAGTACTCCTATGCTAATTTCTGAGTGGAACAAATTATGCAAGTGTTCGACTTTGGCCAATTTATGTTTCTCGAATTATTAGCCTCGACCCTGTACAAAGGCTCAAAGGTGCGTCTATGGGTATTTTTCGGGTAAAGATCGATAGACTGAATACTCCTATGCCAATTTATAAGTTGATCAAATTCTGCAAGGTTTCGACTTTGGCCAATTTATGTTTCTCGAATTATTAGCCTCGACCCTGTACAAAAGCTCAAAGGTTCGACTATGGGTATTTTTCGGTTAAAGATCGATAGACTAAACACTTCTATGCCAATTTCTGAGTGGAACAAATTCTGCAAGGTTTCGACTTTGGCCAATTTATGTTTTCTCGAATTATTAGCTTCGACCCTGTACAAAGGCTCAAAGGTGCGACTATGGGTATTTTTCGGTTAAAGTTCGATAGACTAAACACTTCTATGCCAATTTCGATGTGGAACAAATTCTGCAAGTGTTCGACTTTGACCAATTTATGTTCCTCGAATTATTAGCCTCGACCCTGTACAAAGGCTCAAAGGTGCGACTATGGGTATTTTTCGGTTAAAGATCGATAGACTAAACACTTCTATGCCAATTTCGATGTGGAACAAATTCTGCAAGTGTTCGACTTTGGTCAATTTATGTTTCTCGAATTATTAGCCTCGACCCTGTACAAAGGTTCAAAGGTGCGACTATGGGTATTTTTCGGTTAAAGATCGATAGACTAAACACTTCTATGCCAATTTCGATGTGGAACAAATTCTGCAAGTGTTCGACTTTGGCCAATTTATGTTTCTCGAATTATTAGCCTCGACCCTGTACAAAGGTTCAAAGGTGCGACTATGGGTATTTTTCGGTTAAAGATCGATAGACTGAGTACTCCTATGCTAATTTCTGAGTGGAACAAATTATGCAAGTGTTCGACTTTGGCCAATTTATGTTTCTCGAATTATTAGCCTCGACCCTGTACAAAGGTTCAAAGGTGCGACTATGGGTATTTTTCGGTTAAAGATCGATAGACTAAACACTTCTATGATAATTTCTGAGTGGAACAAATTATGCAAGTGTTCGACTTTGGCCAATTTATGTTTCTCGAATTATTAGCCTCGACCCTGTACAAAGGCTCAAAGGTGCGTCTATGGGTATTTCTCGGTTAAAGATCGATAGACTAAACACTTCTATGCCAATTTCGATGTGGAACAAATTCTGCAAGTGTTCGACTTTGGCCAATTTATGTTTCTCGAATTATTAGCCTCGACCCTGTACAAAGGCTCCAAGGTGCGACTATGGGTATTTATCGGTTAAAGATCGATAGACTAAACACTTCTATGCCAATTTCGATGTGGAACAAATTCTGCAAGTGTTCGACTTTGGCCAATTTATGTTTCTCGAATTATTAGCCTCGACCCTGTACAAAGGTTCAAAGGTGCGACTATGGGTATTTTTCGGTTAAAGATCGATAGACTGAGTACTCCTATGCTAATTTCTGAGTGGAACAAATTATGCAAGTGTTCGACTTTGGCCAATTTATGTTTCTCGAATTATTAGCCTCGACCCTGTACAAAGGCTCAAAGGTGCGTCTATGGGTATTTCTCGGTTAAAGATCGATAGACTAAACACTTCTATGCCAATTTCGATGTGGAACAAATTCTGCAAGTGTTCGACTTTGGCCAATTTATGTTTCTCGAATTATTAGCCTCGACCCTGTACAAAGGCTCCAAGGTGCGACTATGGGTATTTATCGGTTAAAGATCGATAGACTAAACACTTCTATGCCAATTTCGATGTGGAACAAATTCTGCAAGTGTTCGACTTTGGCCAATTTATGTTTCTCGAATTATTAGCCTCGACCCTGTACAAAGGTTCAAAGGTGCGACTATGGGTATTTTTCGGGTAAAGATCGATAGACTGAATACTCCTATGCCAATTTATAAGTTGTTCAAATTCTGCAAGGTTTCGACTTTGGCCAATTTATGTTTCTCGAATTATTAGCCTCGACCCTGTACAAAAGCTCAAAGGTTCGACTATGGGTATTTTTCGGTTAAAGATCGATAGACTAAACACTTCTATGCCAATTTCTGAGTGGAACAAATTCTGCAAGGTTTCGACTTTGGCCAATTTATGTTTTCTCGAATTATTAGCTTCGACCCTGTACAAAGGCTCAAAGGTGCGACTATGGGTATTTTTCGGTTAAAGTTCGATAGACTAAACACTTCTATGCCAATTTCGATGTGGAACAAATTCTGCAAGTGTTCGACTTTGACCAATTTATGTTCCTCGAATTATTAGCCTCGACCCTGTACAAAGGCTCAAAGGTGCGACTATGGGTATTTTTCGGTTAAAGATCGATAGACTAAACACTTCTATGCCAATTTCGATGTGGAACAAATTCTGCAAGTGTTCGACTTTGGTCAATTTATGTTTCTCGAATTATTAGCCTCGACCCTGTACAAAGGTTCAAAGGTGCGACTATGGGTATTTTTCGGTTAAAGATCGATAGACTAAACACTTCTATGCCAATTTCGATGTGGAACAAATTCTGCAAGTGTTCGACTTTGGCCAATTTATGTTTCTCGAATTATTAGCCTCGACCCTGTACAAAGGTTCAAAGGTGCGACTATGGGTATTTTTCGGTTAAAGATCGATAGACTGAGTACTCCTATGCTAATTTCTGAGTGGAACAAATTATGCAAGTGTTCGACTTTGGCCAATTTATGTTTCTCGAATTATTAGCCTCGACCCTGTACAAAGGTTCAAAGGTGCGACTATGGGTATTTATCGGTTAAAGATCGATAGACTAAACACTTCTATGCCAATTTCGATGTGGAACAAATTCTGCAAGTGTTCGACTTTGGCCAATTTATGTTTCTCGAATTATTAGCCTCGACCCTGTACAAAGGTTCAAAGGTGCGACTATGGGTATTTTTCGGTTAAAGATCGATAGACTGAGTACTCCTATGCTAATTTCTGAGTGGAACAAATTATGCAAGTGTTCGACTTTGGCCAATTTATGTTTCTCGAATTATTAGCCTCGACCCTGTACAAAGGCTCAAAGGTGCGTCTATGGGTATTTCTCGGTTAAAGATCGATAGACTAAACACTTCTATGCCAATTTCGATGTGGAACAAATTCTGCAAGTGTTCGACTTTGGCCAATTTATGTTTCTCGAATTATTAGCCTCGACCCTGTACAAAGGCTCCAAGGTGCGACTATGGGTATTTATCGGTTAAAGATCGATAGACTAAACACTTCTATGCCAATTTCGATGTGGAACAAATTCTGCAAGTGTTCGACTTTGGCCAATTTATGTTTCTCGAATTATTAGCCTCGACCCTGTACAAAGGTTCAAAGGTGCGACTATGGGTATTTTTCGGGTAAAGATCGATAGACTGAATACTCCTATGCCAATTTATAAGTTGATCAAATTCTGCAAGGTTTCGACTTTGGCCAATTTATGTTTCTCGAATTATTAGCCTCGACCCTGTACAAAAGCTCAAAGGTTCGACTATGGGTATTTTTCGGTTAAAGATCGATAGACTAAACACTTCTATGCCAATTTCTGAGTGGAACAAATTCTGCAAGGTTTCGACTTTGGCCAATTTATGTTTTCTCGAATTATTAGCTTCGACCCTGTACAAAGGCTCAAAGGTGCGACTATGGGTATTTTTCGGTTAAAGTTCGATAGACTAAACACTTCTATGCCAATTTCGATGTGGAACAAATTCTGCAAGTGTTCGACTTTGACCAATTTATGTTCCTCGAATTATTAGCCTCGACCCTGTACAAAGGCTCAAAGGTGCGACTATGGGTATTTTTCGGTTAAAGATCGATAGACTAAACACTTCTATGCCAATTTCGATGTGGAACAAATTCTGCAAGTGTTCGACTTTGGTCAATTTATGTTTCTCGAATTATTAGCCTCGACACTGTACAAAGGTTCAAAGGTGCGACTATGGGTATTTTTCGGTTAAAGATCGATAGACTAAACACTTCTATGCCAATTTCGATGTGGAACAAATTCTGCAAGTGTTCGACTTTGGTCAATTTATGTTTCTCGAATTATTAGCCTCGACACTGTACAAAGGTTCAAAGGTGCGACTATGGGTATTTTTCGGTTAAAGATCGATAGACTAAACACTTCTATGCCAATTTCGATGTGGAACAAATTCTGCAAGTGTTCGACTTTGGCCAATTTATGTTTCTCGAATTATTAGCCTCGACCCTGTACAAAGGTTCAAAGGTGCGACTATGGGTATTTTTCGGTTAAAGATCGATAGACTGAGTACTCCTATGCTAATTTCTGAGTGGAACAAATTATGCAAGTGTTCGACTTTGGCCAATTTATGTTTCTCGAATTATTAGCCTCGACCCTGTACAAAGGTTCAAAGGTGCGACTATGGGTATTTTTCGGTTAAAGATCGATAGACTAAACACTTCTATGATAATTTCTGAGTGGAACAAATTCTGCAAGTGTTCGACTTTGGCCAATTTATGTTTCTCGAATTATTAGCCTCGACCCTGTACAAAGGTTCAAAGGTGCGACTATTGGTATTTTTCGGTTAAAGGTCGATAGACTAACACTTCTATGATAATTTCTGAGTGGAACAAATTCTGCAAGGTTTCGACTTTGGCCAATTTATGTTTTCTCGAATTATTAGCCTCGACCCTGTACAAAGGCTCAAAGGTGCGACTATGGGTATTTTTCGGTTAAAGATCGATAGACTAAACACTTCTATGCCAATTTCGATGTGAAACAAATTCTGCAAGTGTTCGACTTTGGCGAATTTATGTTTCTCGAATTATTAGCCTCGACCCTGTACAAAGGTTCAAATGTGCGACTATGGGTATTTTTCGGTTAAAGATCGATAGACTGAGTACTCCTATGCTAATTTCTGAGTGGAACAAATTCTGCAAGTGTTCGACTTTGGCCAATTTATGTTTCTCGAATTATTAGCCTCGACCCTGTACAAAGGTTCAAAGGTGCGACTATGGGTATTTTTCGGTTAAAGATCGATAGACTGAGTACTCCTATGCTAATTTCTGAGTGGAACAAATTCTGCAAGTGTTCGACTTTGGCCAATTTATGTTTTCTCGAATTATTAGCTTCGACCCTGTACAAAGGCTCAAAGGTGCGACTATGGGTATTTTTCGGTTAAAGGTCGATAGACTTAACACTTCTATGCCAATTTCGATGTGGAACAAATTCTGCAAGTGTTCGAATTTGGCCAATTTATGTTTCTCGAATTATTAGCCTCGACCCTGTACAAAGGTTCAAAGGTGCGACTATGGGTATTTTTCGGTTAAAGATCGATAGACTGAGTACTCCTATGATAATTTCTGAGTGGAACAAATTCTGCAAGGTTTCGACTTTGGCCAATTTATGTTTTCTCGAATTATTAGCTTCGACCCTGTACAAAGGCTCAAAGGTGCGACTATGGGTATTTTTCGGTTAAAGATCGATAGACTAAACACTTCTATGCCAATTTCGATGTGAAACAAATTCTGCAAGTGTTCGACTTTGGCCAATTTATGTTTCTCGAATTATTAGCCTCGACCCTGTACAAAGGTTCAAAGGTGCGACTATGGGTATTTTTCGGTTAAAGATCGATAGACTGAGTACTCCTATGCTAATTTCTGAGTGGAACAAATTCTGCAAGTGTTCGACTTTGGCCAATTTATGTTTCTCGAATTATTAGCCTCGACCCTGTACAAAGGCTCAAAGGTTCGACTATGGGTATTTTTCGGTTAAAGATCGATAGACTAAACACTTCTATGCCAATTTCTGAGTCGAAAAAATTCTGCAAGGTTTCGACTTTGGCAAATTTATGTTTTCTCGAATTATTAGCCTCGACCCTGTACAAAGGCTCAAAGGTGCGACTATGGGTATTTTTCAGTTAAAGATCGTTAGACTAAACCCTTCTATGCCAATTTCTGAGTGGAACAAATTCTGCAAGGTTTCGACTTTGGCCAATTTATGTTTTCTCGAATTATTAGCTTCGACCCTGTACAAAGGCTCAAAGGTGCGACTATGGGTATTTTTCGGTTAAAGATCGATAGACTAAACACTTCTATGCAAAATTTCGATGTGGAACAAATTCTGCAAGTGTTCTACTTTGGCCAATTTATGTTTTCTCGAATAACTGGTCTCGATCCTGTACAAAGGCTCAAAGGTGCGACTATGGGTATTTTTCAGTTAAAGATCGTTAGACTAAACACTTCTATGCCAATTTCTGAGTGGAACAAATTCTGCAAGGTTTCGACTTTGGCCAATTTATGTTTTCTCGAATAACTGGCCTCGACCCTGTACAAAGGCTCAAAGGTGCGACTATGGGTTTTTTTCAGTTAAAGATCGATAGACTAAACACTTCTATGCCAATTTCGATGTGGAACAAATTCTGCAAGTGTTCGACTTTGGCCAATTTATGTTTCTCGAATTATTAGCCTCGACCCTGTACAAAGGTTCAAAGGTGCGACTATGGGTATTTTTCGGTTAAAGATCGATAGACTGAGTACTCCTATGCTAATTTCTGAGTGGAACAAATTCTGCAAGTGTTCGACTTTGGCCAATTTATGTTTTCTCGAATTATTAGCCTCGACCCTGTACAAGGGTTCAAAGGTGCGACTATGGGTATTTTTCGGGTAAAGATCGATAGACTGAATACTCCTATGCCAATTTATAAGTTGATCAAATTCTGCAAGGTTTCGACTTTGGCCAATTTATGTTTCTCGAATTATTAGCCTCGACCCTGTACAAAAGCTCAAAGGTTCGACTATGGGTATTTTTCGGTTAAAGATCGATAGACTAAACACTTCTATGCCAATTTCTGAGTGGAACAAATTCTGCAAGGTTTCGACTTTGGCCAATTTATGTTTTCTCGAATTATTAGCTTCGACCCTGTACAAAGGCTCAAAGGTGCGACTATGGGTATTTTTCGGTTAAAGTTCGATAGACTAAACACTTCTATGCCAATTTCGATGTGGAACAAATTCTGCAAGTGTTCGACTTTGACCAATTTATGTTCCTCGAATTATTAGCCTCGACCCTGTACAAAGGCTCAAAGGTGCGACTATGGGTATTTTTCGGTTAAAGATCGATAGACTAAACACTTCTATGACAATTTCGATGTGGAACAAATTCTGCAAGTGTTCGACTTTGGTCAATTTATGTTTCTCGAATTATTAGCCTCGACCCTGTACAAAGGTTCAAAGGTGCGACTATGGGTATTTTTCGGTTAAAGATCGATAGACTAAACACTTCTATGCCAATTTCGATGTGGAACAAATTCTGCAAGTGTTCGACTTTGGCCAATTTATGTTTCTCGAATTATTAGCCTCGACCCTGTACAAAGGTTCAAAGGTGCGACTATGGGTATTTTTCGGTTAAAGATCGATAGACTGAGTACTCCTATGCTAATTTCTGAGTGGAACAAATTATGCAAGTGTTCGACTTTGGCCAATTTATGTTTCTCGAATTATTAGCCTCGACCCTGTACAAAGGTTCAAAGGTGCGACTATGGGTATTTTTCGGTTAAAGATCGATAGACTAAACACTTCTATGATAATTTCTGAGTGGAACAAATTATGCAAGTGTTCGACTTTGGCCAATTTATGTTTCTCGAATTATTAGCCTCGACCCTGTACAAAGGCTCAAAGGTGCGTCTATGGGTATTTCTCGGTTAAAGATCGATAGACTAAACACTTCTATGCCAATTTCGATGTGGAACAAATTCAAGTGTTCGACTTTGGCCAATTTATGTTTCTCGAATTATTAGCCTCGACCCTGTACAAAGGCTCCAAGGTGCGACTATGGGTATTTATCGGTTAAAGATCGATAGACTAAACACTTCTATGCCAATTACGATGTGGAACAAATTCTGCAAGGTTTTGACTTTGGCCAATTTATGTTTTCTCGAATAACTGGCCTCGACCCTGTACAAAGGCTCAAAGGTGCGACTATGGGTATTTTTCGGTTAAAGATCGATAGACTAAACACTTCTATGCCAATTACGATGTGGAACAAATTCTGCAAGGTTTTGACTTTGGCCAATTTATGTTTTCTCGAATAACTGGCCTCGACCCTGTACAAAGGCTCAAAGGTGCGACTATGGGTATTTTTCAGTTAAAGATCGATAGACTAAACACTTCTATGCCAATTTCCATGTGGAACAAATTCTGCAAGTGTTCGACTTTGGCCAATTTATGTTTCTCGAATTATTAGCCTCGACCCTGTACAAAGGTTCAAAGGTGCGACTATGGGTATTTTTCGGTTAAAGATCGATAGACTAAACACTTCTATGCCAATTTCGATGTGGAACAAATTCTGCAAGTGTTCGACTTTGGCCAATTTATGTTTCTCGAATTATTAGCCTCGACCCTGTACAAAGGTTCAAAGGTGCGACTATGGGTATTTTTCGGTTAAAGATCGATAGACTAAACACTTCTATGCCAATTTCGATGTGGAACAAATTCTGCAAGTGTTCGACTTTGGCCAATTTATGTTTTCTCGAATTATTAGCTTCGACCCTGTACAAAGGCTCAAAGGTGCGACTATGGGTATTTTTCAGTTAAAGGTCGATAGACTTAACACTTCTATGCCAATTTCGATGTGGAACAAATTCTGCAAGTGTTCGACTTTGGCGAATTTATGTTTCTCGAATTATTAGCCTCGACCCTGTACAAAGGTTCAAATGTGCGACTATGGGTATTTTTCGGTTAAAGTTCGATAGACTAAACACTTCTATGCCAATTTCGATGTGGAACAAATTCTGCAAGTGTTCGACTTTGGCGAATTTATGTTTCTCGAATTATTAGCCTCGACCCTGTACAAAGGTTCAAATGTGCGACTATGGGTATTTTTCGGTTAAAGATCGATAGACTGAGTACTCCTATGCTAATTTCTGAGTGGAACAAATTCTGCAAGTGTTCGACTTTGGCCAATTTATGTTTCTCGAATTATTAGCCTCGACCCTGTACAAAGGTTCAAAGGTGCGACTATGGGTATTTTTCGGTTAAAGATCGATAGACTGAGTACTCCTATGCTAATTTCTGAGTGGAACAAATTCTGCAAGTGTTCGACTTTGGCCAATTTATGTTTCTCGAATTATTAGCCTCGACCCTGTACAAAGGCTCAAAGGTTCGACTATGGGTATTTTTCGGTTAAAGATCGATAGACTAAACACTTCTATGCCAATTTCGATGTGGAACAAATTCTGCAAGTGTTCGACTTTGGCCAATTTATGTTCCTCGAATTATTAGCCTCGACCCTGTACAAAGGCTCAAAGGTGCGACTATGGGTATTTCTCGGTTAAAGATCGATAGACTAAACACTTCTATGCCAATTTCGATGTGGAACAAATTCTGCAAGTGTTCGACTTTGGCCAATTTATGTTCCTCGAATTATTAGCCTCGACCCTGTACAAAGGTTCAAAGGTGCGACTATGGGTATTTTTCGGTTAAAGATCGATAGACTGAGTACCCCTATGCTAATTTCTGAGTGGAACAAATTCTGCAAGTGTTCGACTTTGGCCAATTTATGTTTCTCGAATTATTAGCCTCGACCCTGTACAAAGGCTCAAAGGTTCGACTATGGGTATTTTTCGGTTAAAGATCGATAGACTAAACACTTCTATGCCAATTTCGATGTGGAACAAATTCTGCAAGTGTTCGACTTTGGCCAATTTATGTTTCTCGAATTATTAGCCTCGACCCTGTACAAAGGTTCAAAGGGGTATTTTTCGGTTAAAGATCGATAGACTGAGTACTCCTATGCTAATTTCTGAGTGGAACAAATTCTGCAAGTGTTCGACTTTGGCCAATTTATGTTTCTCGAATTATTAGCCTCGACCCTGTACAAAGGTTCAAAGGTGCGACTATGGGTATTTTTCGGTTAAAGATCGATAGACTGAGTACTCCTATGCTAATTTCTGAGTGGAACAAATTCTGAAAGTGTTCGACTTTGGCCAATTTATGTTTCTCGAATTATTAGCCTCGACCCTGTACAAAGGCTCAAAGGTGCGACTATGGGTATTATTCGGTTAAAGATCGATAGACTGAGTACTCCTATGCTAATTTCTGAGTGGAACAAATTCTGCAAGTGTTCGACTTTGGCAAAATTTATGTTTCTCGAATTATTAGCCTCGACCCTGTACAAAGGCTCAAAGGTTCGACTATGGGTATTTTTCGGTTAAAGATCGATAGACTAAACACTTCTATGCCAATTTCTGAGTGGAACAAATTCTGCAAGGTTTCGACTTTGGCCAATTTATGTTTTCTCGAATTATTAGCTTCGACCCTGTACAAAGGCTCAAAGGTGCGACTATGGGTATTTTTCGGTTAAAGTTCGATAGACTAAACACTTCTATGCCAATTTCGATGTGGAACAAATTCTGCAAGTGTTCGACTTTGACCAATTTATGTTCCTCGAATTATTAGCCTCGACCCTGTACAAAGGCTCAAAGGTGCGACTATGGGTATTTTTCGGTTAAAGATCGATAGACTAAACACTTCTATGCCAATTTCGATGTGGAACAAATTCTGCAAGTGTTCGACTTTGGTCAATTTATGTTTCTCGAATTATTAGCCTCGACCCTGTACAAAGGTTCAAAGGTGCGACTATGGGTATTTTTCGGTTAAAGATCGATAGACTAAACACTTCTATGCCAATTTCGATGTGGAACAAATTCTGCAAGTGTTCGACTTTGGCCAATTTATGTTTCTCGAATTATTAGCCTCGACCCTGTACAAAGGTTCAAAGGTGCGACTATGGGTATTTTTCGGTTAAAGATCGATAGACTGAGTACTCCTATGCTAATTTCTGAGTGGAACAAATTATGCAAGTGTTCGACTTTGGCCAATTTATGTTTCTCGAATTATTAGCCTCGACCCTGTACAAAGGTTCAAAGGTGCGACTTTGGGTATTTTTCGGTTAAAGATCGATAGACTAAACACTTCTATGATAATTTCTGAGTGGAACAAATTATGCAAGTGTTCGACTTTGGCCAATTTATGTTTCTCGAATTATTAGCCTCGACCCTGTACAAAGGCTCAAAGGTGCGTCTATGGGTATTTCTCGGTTAAAGATCGATAGACTAAACACTTCTATGCCAATTTCTGAGTGGAACAAATTCTGCAAGGTTTCGACTTTGGCCAATTTATGTTTTCTCGAATTATTAGCCTCGACCCTGTACAAAGGCTCAAAGGTGCGACTATTGGTATTTTTCAGTTAAAGGTCGATGGACTGAATACTCCTATGCTAATTTCTGAGTGGAACAAATTCTGCAAGTGTTCGACTTTGGCTAATTTATGTTTTCTCGAATTATTAGCTTCGACCCTGTACAAAGGCTCAAAGGTGCGACTATTGGTATTTTTCGGTTAAAGGTCGATAGACTAAACACTTCTATGATAATTTCTGAGTGGAACAAATTCTGCAAGGTTTCGACTTTGGCCAATTTATGTTTTCTCGAATTATTAGCCTCGACCCTGTACAAAGGCTCAAAGGTGCGACTATGGGTATTTTTCGGTTAAAGATCGATAGACTAAACACTTCTATGCCAATTTCGATGTGGAACAAATTCTGCAAGTGTTCGACTTTGGCGAATTTATGTTTCTCGAATTATTAGCCTCGACCCTGTACAAAGGTTCAAATGTGCGACTATGGGTATTTTTCGGTTAAAGATCGATAGACTGAGTACTCCTATGCTAATTTCTGAGTGGAACAAATTCTGCAAGTGTTCGACTTTGGCCAATTTATGTTTCTCGAATTATTAGCCTCGACCCTGTACAAAGGTTCAAAGGTGCGACTATGGGTATTTTTCGGTTAAAGATCGATAGACTGAGTACTCCTATGCTAATTTCTGAGTGGAACAAATTCTGCAAGTGTTCGACTTTGGCCAATTTATGTTTCTCGAATTATTAGCCTCGACCCTGTACAAAGGCTCAAAGGTTCGACTATGGGTATTTTTCGGTTAAAGATCGATAGACTAAACACTTCTATGCCAATTTCTGAGTGGAACAAATTTTGCAAGGTTTCGACTTTGGCCAATTTATGTTTTCTCGAATTATTAGCTTCGACCCTGTACAAAGGCTCAAAGGTGCGACTATGGGTATTTTTCGGTTAAAGGTCGATAGACTTAACACTTCTATGCCAATTTCGATGTGGAACAAATTCTGCAAGTGTTCGAATTTGGCCAATTTATGTTTCTCGAATTATTAGCCTCGACCCTGTACAAAGGTTCAAAGGTGCGACTATGGGTATTTTTCGGTTAAAGATCGATAGACTGAGTACTCCTATGATAATTTCTGAGTGGAACAAATTCTGCAAGGTTTCGACTTTGGCCAATTTATGTTTTCTCGAATTATTAGCTTCGACCCTGTACAAAGGCTCAAAGGTGCGACTATGGGTATTTTTCGGTTAAAGATCGATAGACTAAACACTTCTATGCCAATTTCGATGTGAAACAAATTCTGCAAGTGTTCGACTTTGGCCAATTTATGTTTCTCGAATTATTAGCCTCGACCCTGTACAAAGGTTCAAAGGTGCGACTATGGGTATTTTTCGGTTAAAGATCGATAGACTGAGTACTCCTATGCTAATTTCTGAGTGGAACAAATTCTGCAAGTGTTCGACTTTGGCCAATTTATGTTTCTCGAATTATTAGCCTCGACCCTGTACAAAGGCTCAAAGGTTCGACTATGGGTATTTTTCGGTTAAAGATCGATAGACTAAACACTTCTATGCCAATTTCTGAGTCGAACAAATTCTGCAAGGTTTCGACTTTGGCAAATTTATGTTTTCTCGAATTATTAGCCTCGACCCTGTACAAAGGCTCAAAGGTGCAACTATGGGTATTTTTCAGTTAAAGATCGTTAGACTAAACCCTTCTATGCCAATTTCTGAGTGGAACAAATTCTGCAAGGTTTCGACTTTGGCCAATTTATGTTTTCTCGAATTATTAGCTTCGACCCTGTACAAAGGCTCAAAGGTGCGACTATGGGTATTTTTCGGTTAAAGATCGATAGACTAAACACTTCTATGCAAAATTTCGATGTGGAACAAATTCTGCAAGTGTTCGAATTTGGCCAATTTATGTTTCTCGAATTATTAGCCTCGACCCTGTACAAAGGTTCAAAGGTGCGACTATGGGTATTTTTCGGTTAAAGATCGATAGACTGAGTACTCCTATGATAATTTCTGAGTGGAACAAATTCTGCAAGGTTTCGACTTTGGCCAATTTATGTTTTCTCGAATTATTAGCTTCGACCCTGTACAAAGGCTCAAAGGTGCGACTATGGGTATTTTTCGGTTAAAGATCGATAGACTAAACACTTCTATGCCAATTTCGATGTGAAACAAATTCTGCAAGTGTTCGACTTTGGCCAATTTATGTTTCTCGAATTATTAGCCTCGACCCTGTACAAAGGTTCAAAGGTGCGACTATGGGTATTTTTCGGTTAAAGATCGATAGACTGAGTACTCCTATGCTAATTTCTGAGTGGAACAAATTCTGCAAGTGTTCGACTTTGGCCAATTTATGTTTCTCGAATTATTAGCCTCGACCCTGTACAAAGGCTCAAAGGTTCGACTATGGGTATTTTTCGGTTAAAGATCGATAGACTAAACACTTCTATGCCAATTTCTGAGTCGAACAAATTCTGCAAGGTTTCGACTTTGGCAAATTTATGTTTTCTCGAATTATTAGCCTCGACCCTGTACAAAGGCTCAAAGGTGCGACTATGGGTATTTTTCAGTTAAAGATCGTTAGACTAAACCCTTCTATGCCAATTTCTGAGTGGAACAAATTCTGCAAGGTTTCGACTTTGGCCAATTTATGTTTTCTCGAATTATTAGCTTCGACCCTGTACAAAGGCTCAAAGGTGCGACTATGGGTATTTTTCGGTTAAAGATCGATAGACTAAACACTTCTATGCAAAATTTCGATGTGGAACAAATTCTGCAAGTGTTCTACTTTGGCCAATTTATGTTTTCTCGAATAACTGGTCTCGACCCTGTACAAAGGCTCAAAGGTGCGACTATGGGTATTTTTCAGTTAAAGATCGTTAGACTAAACACTTCTATGCCAATTTCTGAGTGGAACAAATTCTGCAAGGTTTCGACTTTGGCCAATTTATGTTTTCTCGAATAACTGGCCTCGACCCTGTACAAAGGCTCAAAGGTGCGACTATGGGTTTTTTTCAGTTAAAGATCGATAGACTAAACACTTCTATGCCAATTTCGATGTGGAACAAATTCTGCAAGTGTTCGACTTTGGCCAATTTATGTTTCTCGAATTATTAGCCTCGACCCTGTACAAAGGTTCAAAGGTGCGACTATGGGTATTTTTCGGTTAAAGATCGATAGACTGAGTACTCCTATGCTAATTTCTGAGTGGAACAAATTCTGCAAGTGTTCGACTTTGGCCAATTTATGTTTTCTCGAATTATTAGCCTCGACCCTGTACAAAGGTTCAAAGGTGCGACTATGGGTATTTTTCGGGTAAAGATCGATAGACTGAATACTCCTATGCCAATTTATAAGTTGATCAAATTCTGCAAGGTTTCGACTTTGGCCAATTTATGTTTTCTCGAATAACTGGTCCCGACCCTGTACAAAGGCTCAAAGGTGCGGCTATGGGTATTTTTCAGTTAAAGATCGTTAAACTAAACACTTCTATGCCAATTTCTGAGTGGAACAAATTCTGCAAGTGTTCGACTTTGGCCAATTTATGTTTCTCGAATTATTAGCCTCGACCCTGTACAAAGGCTCAAAGGTTCGACTATGGGTATTTTTCGGTTAAAGATCGATAGACTAAACACTTCTATGCCAATTTCTGAGTGGAACAAATTCTGCAAGGTTTCGACTTTGGCCAATTTATGTTTTCTCGAATTATTAGCTTCGACCCTGTACAAAGGCTCAAAGGTGCGACTATGGGTATTTTTCGGTTAAAGGTCGATAGACTTAACACTTCTATGCCAATTTCGATGTGGAACAAATTCTGCAAGTGTTCGAATTAGAATTTATGTTTCTCGAATTATTAGCCTCGACCCTGTACAAAGGTTCAAAGGTGCGACTATGGGTATTTTTCGGTTAAAGATCGATAGACTGAGTACTCCTATGATAATTTCTGAGTGGAACAAATTCTGCAAGGTTTCGACTTTGGCCAATTTATGTTTTCTCGAATTATTAGCTTCGACCCTGTACAAAGGCTCAAAGGTGCGACTATGGGTATTTTTCGGTTAAAGATCGATAGACTAAACACTTCTATGCCAATTTCGATGTGAAACAAATTCTGCAAGTGTTCGACTTTGGCCAATTTATGTTTCTCGAATTATTAGCCTCGACCCTGTACAAAGGTTCAAAGGTGCGACTATGGGTATTTTTCGGTTAAAGATCGATAGACTGAGTACTCCTATGCTAATTTCTGAGTGGAACAAATTCTGCAAGTGTTCGACTTTGGCCAATTTATGTTTCTCGAATTATTAGCCTCGACCCTGTACAAAGGCTCAAAGGTTCGACTATGGGTATTTTTCGGTTAAAGATCGATAGACTAAACACTTCTATGCCAATTTCTGAGTCGAACAAATTCTGCAAGGTTTCGACTTTGGCAAATTTATGTTTTCTCGAATTATTAGCCTCGACCCTGTACAAAGGCTCAAAGGTGCGACTATGGGTATTTTTCAGTTAAAGATCGTTAGACTAAACCCTTCTATGCCAATTTCTGAGTGGAACAAATTCTGCAAGGTTTCGACTTTGGCCAATTTATGTTTTCTCGAATTATTAGCTTCGACCCTGTACAAAGGCTCAAAGGTGCGACTATGGGTATTTTTCGGTTAAAGATCGATAGACTAAACACTTCTATGCAAAATTTCGATGTGGAACAAATTCTGCAAGTGTTCTACTTTGGCCAATTTATGTTTTCTCAAATAACTGGTCTCGACCCTGTACAAAGGCTCAAAGGTGCGACTATGGGTATTTTTCAGTTAAAGATCGTTAGACTAAACACTTCTATGCCAATTTCTGAGTGGAACAAATTCTGCAAGGTTTCGACTTTGGCCAATTTATGTTTTCTCGAATAACTAGCCTCGACCCTGTACAAAGGCTCAAAGGTGCGACTATGGGTTTTTTTCAGTTAAAGATCGATAGACTAAACACTTCTATGCCAATTTCGATGTGGAACAAATTCTGCAAGTGTTCGACTTTGGCCAATTTATGTTTCTCGAATTATTAGCCTCGACCCTGTACAAAGGTTCAAAGGTGCGACTATGGGTATTTTTCGGTTAAAGATCGATAGAATGAGTACTCCTATGCTAATTTCTGAGTGGAACAAATTCTGCAAGTGTTCGACTTTGGCCAATTTATGTTTTCTCGAATTATTAGCCTCGACCCTGTACAAAGGTTCAAAGGTGCGACTATGGGTATTTTTCGGGTAAAGATCGATAGCCTGAATACTCCTATGCCAATTTATAAGTTGATCAAATTCTGCAAGGTTTCGACTTTGGCCAATTTATGTTTTCTCGAATAACTGGTCCCGACCCTGTACAAAGGCTCAAAGGTGCGGCTATGGGTATTTTTCAGTTAAAGATCGTTAAACTAAACACTTCTATGCCAATTTCTGAGTGGAACAAATTCGGCAAGGTTTCGACTTTGGCCAATTTATGTTTTCTCGAATTATTAGCCTCGACCCTGTACAAAGGCTCAAAGGTGCGACTATGGGTATTTTTCGGGTAAAGATCGATAGACTGAATACTCCTATGCCAATTTATAAGTTGATCAAATTCTGCAAGGTTTCGACTTTGGCCAATTTATGTTTTCTCGAATAACTGGTCCCGACCCTGTACAAAGGCTCAAAGGTGCGGCTATGGGTATTTTTCAGTTAAAGATCGATAGACTGAGTACTCCTATGCTAATTTCTGAGTGGAACAAATTCTGAAAGTGTTCGACTTTGGCCAATTTATGTTTCTCGAATTATTAGCCTCGACCCTGTACAAAGGCTCAAAGGTGCGACTATGGGTATTATTCGGTTAAAGATCGATAGACTGAGAACTCCTATGCTAATTTCTGAGTGGAACAAATTCTGCAAGTGTTCGACTTTGGCCAATTTATGTTTCTCGAATTATTAGCCTCGACCCTGTACAAAGGCTCAAAGGTTCGACTATGGGTATTTTTCGGTTAAAGATCGATAGACTAAACACTTCTATGCCAATTTCTGAGTGGAACCAATTCTGCAAGGTTTCGACTTTGGCCAATTTAAGTTTTCTCGAATTATTAGCTTCGACCCTGTACAAAGGCTCAAAGGTGCGACTATGGGTATTTTTCGGTTAAAGTTCGATAGACTAAACACTTCTATGCCAATTTCGATGTGGAACAAATTCTGCAAGTGTTCGACTTTGACCAATTTATGTTCCTCGAATTATTAGCCTCGACCCTGTACAAAGGCTCAAAGGTGCGACTATGGGTATTTTTCGGTTAAAGATCGATAGACTAAACACTTCTATGCCAATTTCGATGTGGAACAAATTCTGCAAGTGTTCGACTTTGGTCAATTTATGTTTCTCGAATTATTAGCCTCGACCCTGTACAAAGGTTCAAAGGTGCGACTATGGGTATTTTTCGGTTAAAGATCGATAGACTAAACACTTCTATGCCAATTTCGATGTGGAACAAATTCTGCAAGTGTTCGACTTTGGCCAATTTATGTTTCTCGAATTATTAGCCTCGACCCTGTACAAAGGTTCAAAGGTGCGACTATGGGTATTTTTCGGTTAAAGATCGATAGACACTCAGTCTATCTACTAGGAGTACTCACTCCTATGCTAATTTCTGAGTGGAACAAATTATGCAAGTGTTCGACTTTGGCCAATTTATGTTTCTCGAATTATTAGCCTCGACCCTGTACAAAGGTTCAAAGGTGCGACTATGGGTATTTTTCGGTTAAAGATCGATAGACTAAACACTTCTATGATAATTTCTGAGTGGAACAAATTATGCAAGTGTTCGACTTTGGCCAATTTATGTTTCTCGAATTATTAGCCTCGACCCTGTACAAAGGCTCAAAGGTGCGTCTATGGGTATTTCTCGGTTAAAGATCGATAGACTAAACACTTCTATGCCAATTTCGATGTGGAACAAATTCTGCAAGTGTTCGACTTTGGCCAATTTATGTTTCTCGAATTATTAGCCTCGACCCTGTACAAAGGCTCCAAGGTGCGACTATGGGTATTTTTCGGTTAAAGATCGATAGACTAAACACTTCTATGATAATATCTGAGTGGAACAAATTCTGCAAGGTTTCGACTTTGGCCAATTTATGTTTTCTCGAATTATTAGCTTCGACCCTGTACAAAGGCTCAAAGGTGCGACTATGGGTATTTTTCGGTTAAAGATCGATAGACTAAACACTTCTATGCCAACTACGTTGTGGAACAAATTCTGCAAGGTTTTGACTTTGGCCAATTTATGTTTTCTCGAATAACTGGCCTCGACCCTGTACAAAGGCTCAAAGGTGCGACTATGGGTATTTTTCAGTTAAAGATCGATAGACTAAACACTTCTATGCCAATTTCGATGTGGAACAAATTCTGCAAGTGTTCGAATTTGGCCAATTTATGTTTCTCGAATTATTAGCCTCGACCCTGTACAAAGGTTCAAAGGTGCGACTATGGGTATTTTTCGGTTAAAGATCGATAGACTGAGTACTCCTATGCTAATTTCTGAGTGGAACAAATTCTGCAAGTGTTCGACTTTGGCCAATTTATGTTTTCTCGAATTATTGGCTTCGACCCTGTACAAAGGTTCAAAGGTGCGACTATGGGTATTTTTCGGTTAAAGATCGATAGACTGAGTACTCCTATGCTAATTTCTGAGTGGAACAAATTCTGCAAGTGTTCGACTTTGGCCAATTTATGTTTTCTCGAATTATTAGCTTCGACCCTGTACAAAGGCTCAAAGGTGCGACTATGGGTATTTTTCGGTTAAAGGTCGATAGACTTAACACTTCTATGCCAATTTTCGATGTGGAACAAATTCTGCAAGTGTTCGAATTTGGCCAATTTATGTTTCTCGAATTATTAGCCTCGACCCTGTACAAAGGTTCAAAGGTGCGACTATGGGTATTTTTCGGTTAAAGATCGATAGACTAAACACTTCTATGCCAATTTCGATGTGGAACAAATTCTGCAAGTGTTCGACTTTGGCCAATTTATGTTTCTCGAATTATTAGCCTCGACCCTGTACAAAGGTTCAAAGGTGCGACTATGGGTATTTTTCGGTTAAAGATCGATAGACTGAGTACTCCTATGCTAATTTCTGAGTGGAACAAATTATGCAAGTGTTCGACTTTGGCCAATTTATGTTTCTCGAATTATTAGCCTCGACCCTGTACAAAGGTTCAAAGGTGCGACTATGGGTATTTTTCGGTTAAAGATCGATAGACTAAACACTTCTATGATAATTTCTGAGTGGAACAAATTATGCAAGTGTTCGACTTTGGCCAATTTATGTTTCTCGAATTATTAGCCTCGACCCTGTACAAAGGTTCAAAGGTGCGACTATTGGTATTTTTCGGTTAAAGGTCGATAGACTAAACACTTCTATGATAATTTCTGAGTGGAACAAATTCTGCAAGGTTTCGACTTTGGCCAATTTATGTTTTCTCGAATTATTAGCTTCGACCCTGTACAAAGGCTCAAAGGTGCGACTATGGGTATTTTTCGGTTAAAGATCGATAGACTAAACACTTCTATGCCAATTTCTGAGTGGAACAAATTCTGCAAGGTTTCGACTTTGGCCAATTTATGTTTTCTCGAATTATTAGCTTCGACCCTGTACAAAGGCTCAAAGGTGCGACTATGGGTATTTTTCGGTTAAAGGTCGATAGACTTAACACTTCTATGCCAATTTCGATGTGGAACAAATTCTGCAAGTGTTCGAATTTGGCCAATTTATGTTTCTCGAATTATTAGCCTCGACCCTGTACAAAGGTTCAAAGGTGCGACTATGGGTATTTTTCGGTTAAAGATCGATAGACTGAGTACTCCTATGATAATTTCTGAGTGGAACAAATTCTGCAAGGTTTCGACTTTGGCCAATTTATGTTTTCTCGAATTATTAGCTTCGACCCTGTACAAAGGCTCAAAGGTGCGACTATGGGTATTTTTCGGTTAAAGATCGATAGACTAAACACTTCTATGCCAATTTCGATGTGAAACAAATTCTGCAAGTGTTCGACTTTGGCCAATTTATGTTTCTCGAATTATTAGCCTCGACCCTGTACAAAGGTTCAAAGGTGCGACTATGGGTATTTTTCGGTTAAAGATCGATAGACTGAGTACTCCTATGCTAATTTCTGAGTGGAACAAATTCTGCAAGTGTTCGACTTTGGCCAATTTATGTTTCTCGAATTATTAGCCTCGACCCTGTACAAAGGCTCAAAGGTGCGACTATGGGTATTTTTCAGTTAAAGATCGTTAGACTAAACCCTTCTATGCCAATTTCTGAGTGGAACAAATTCTGCAAGGTTTCGACTTTGGCCAATTTATGTTTTCTCGAATTATTAGCTTCGACCCTGTACAAAGGCTCAAAGGTGCGACTATGGGTATTTTTCGGTTAAAGATCGATAGACTAAACACTTCTATGCAAAATTTCGATGTGGAACAAATTCTGCAAGTGTTCTACTTTGGCCAATTTATGTTTTCTCGAATAACTGGTCTCGACCCTGTACAAAGGCTCAAAGGTGCGACTATGGGTATTTTTCAGTTAAAGATCGTTAGACTAAACACTTCTATGCCAATTTCTGAGTGGAACAAATTCTGCAAGGTTTCGACTTTGGCCAATTTATGTTTTCTCGAATAACTGGCCTCGACCCTGTACAAAGGCTCAAAGGTGCGACTATGGGTTTTTTTCAGTTAAAGATCGATAGACTAAACACTTCTATGCCAATTTCGATGTGGAACAAATTCTGCAAGTGTTCGACTTTGGCCAATTTATGTTTCTCGAATTATTAGCCTCGACCCTGTACAAGGGTTCAAAGGTGCGACTATGGGTATTTTTCGGTTAAAGATCGATAGACTGAGTACTCCTATGCTAATTTCTGAGTGGAACAAATTCTGCAAGTGTTCGACTTTGGCCAATTTATGTTTTCTCGAATTATTAGCCTCGACCCTGTACAAAGGTTCAAAGGTGCGACTATGGGTATTTTTCGGGTAAAGATCGATAGACTGAATACTCCTATGCCAATTTATAAGTTGATCAAATTCTGCAAGGTTTCGACTTTGGCCAATTTATGTTTCTCGAATTATTAGCCTCGACCCTGTACAAAAGCTCAAAGGTTCGACTATGGGTATTTTTCGGTTAAAGATCGATAGACTAAACACTTCTATGCCAATTTCTGAGTGGAACAAATTCTGCAAGGTTTCGACTTTGGCCAATTTATGTTTTCTCGAATTATTAGCTTCGACCCTGTACAAAGGCTCAAAGGTGCGACTATGGGTATTTTTCGGTTAAAGTTCGATAGACTAAACACTTCTATGCCAATTTCGATGTGGAACAAATTCTGCAAGTGTTCGACTTTGACCAATTTATGTTCCTCGAATTATTAGCCTCGACCCTGTACAAAGGCTCAAAGGTGCGACTATGGGTATTTTTCGGTTAAAGATCGATAGACTAAACACTTCAATGCCAATTTCGATGTGGAACAAATTCTGCAAGTGTTCGACTTTGGTCAATTTATGTTTCTCGAATTATTAGCCTCGACCCTGTACAAAGGTTCAAAGGTGCGACTATGGGTATTTTTCGGTTAAAGATCGATAGACTAAACACTTCTATGCCAATTTCGATGTGGAACAAATTCTGCAAGTGTTCGACTTTGGCCAATTTATGTTTCTCGAATTATTAGCCTCGACCCTGTACAAAGGTTCAAAGGTGCGACTATGGGTATTTTTCGGTTAAAGATCGATAGACTGAGTACTCCTATGCTAATTTCTGAGTGGAACAAATTATGCAAGTGTTCGACTTTGGCCAATTTATGTTTCTCGAATTATTAGCCTCGACCCTGTACAAAGGTTCAAAGGTGCGACTATGGGTATTTTTCGGTTAAAGATCGATAGACTAAACACTTCTATGATAATTTCTGAGTGGAACAAATTATGCAAGTGTTCGACTTTGGCCAATTTATGTTTCTCGAATTATTAGCCTCGACCCTGTACAAAGGCTCAAAGGTGCGTCTATGGGTATTTCTCGGTTAAAGATCGATAGACTAAACACTTCTATGCCAATTTCGATGTGGAACAAATTCTGCAAGTGTTCGACTTTGGCCAATTTATGTTTCTCGAATTATTAGCCTCGACCCTGTACAAAGGCTCCAAGGTGCGACTATGGGTATTTATCGGTTAAAGATCGATAGACTAAACACTTCTATGCCAATTTCGATGTGGAACAAATTCTGCAAGTGTTCGACTTTGGCCAATTTATGTTTCTCGAATTATTAGCCTCGACCCTGTACAAAGGTTCAAAGGTGCGACTATGGGTATTTTTCGGTTAAAGATCGATAGACTGAGTACCCCTATGCTAATTTCTGAGTGGAACAAATTCTGCAAGTGTTCGACTTTGGCCAATTTATGTTTCTCGAATTATTAGCCTCGACCCTGTACAAAGGTTCAAAGGTGCGACTATGGGTATTTTTCGGTTAAAGATCGATAGACTGAGTACTCCTATGCTAATTTCTGAGTGGAACAAATTCTGAAAGTGTTCGACTTTGGCCAATTTATGTTTCTCGAATTATTAGCCCCGACCCTGTACAAAGGCTCAAAGGTGCGACTATGGGTATTATTCGGTTAAAGATCGATAGACTGAGTACTCCTATGCTAATTTCTGAGTGGAACAAATTCTGCAAGTGTTCGACTTTGGCAAAATTTATGTTTCTCGAATTATTAGCCTCGACCCTGTACAAAGGCTCAAAGGTTCGACTATGGGTATTTTTCGGTTAAAGATCGATAGACTAAACACTTCTATGCCAATTTCTGAGTGGAACAAATTCTGCAAGGTTTCGACTTTGGCCAATTTATGTTTTCTCGAATTATTAGCTTCGACCCTGTACAAAGGCTCAAAGGTGCGACTATGGGTATTTTTCGGTTAAAGTTCGATAGACTAAACACTTCTATGCCAATTTCGATGTGGAACAAATTCTGCAAGTGTTCGACTTTGACCAATTTATGTTCCTCGAATTATTAGCCTCGACCCTGTACAAAGGCTCAAAGGTGCGACTATGGGTATTTTTCGGTTAAAGATCGATAGACTAAACACTTCTATGCCAATTTCGATGTGGAACAAATTCTGCAAGTGTTCGACTTTGGTCAATTTATGTTTCTCGAATTATTAGCCTCGACCCTGTACAAAGGTTCAAAGGTGCGACTATGGGTATTTTTCGGTTAAAGATCGATAGACTAAACACTTCTATGCCAATTTCGATGTGGAACAAATTCTGCAAGTGTTCGACTTTGGCCAATTTATGTTTCTCGAATTATTAGCCTCGACCCTGTACAAAGGTTCAAAGGTGCGACTATGGGTATTTTTCGGTTAAAGATCGATAGACTGAGTACTCCTATGCTAATTTCTGAGTGGAACAAATTATGCAAGTGTTCGACTTTGGCCAATTTATGTTTCTCGAATTATTAGCCTCGACCCTGTACAAAGGTTCAAAGGTGCGACTATGGGTATTTTTCGGTTAAAGATCGATAGACTAAACACTTCTATGATAATTTCTGAGTGGAACAAATTATGCAAGTGTTCGACTTTGGCCAATTTATGTTTCTCGAATTATTAGCCTCGACCCTGTACAAAGGCTCAAAGGTGCGTCTATGGGTATTTCTCGGTTAAAGATCGATAGACTAAACACTTCTATGCCAATTTCTGAGTGGAACAAATTCTGCAAGGTTTCGACTTTGGCCAATTTATGTTTTCTCGAATTATTAGCCTCGACCCTGTACAAAGGCTCAAAGGTGCGACTATTGGTATTTTTCAGTTAAAGGTCGATGGACTGAATACTCCTATGCTAATTTCTGAGTGGAACAAATTCTGCAAGTGTTCGACTTTGGCTAATTTATGTTTTCTCGAATTATTAGCTTCGACCCTGTACAAAGGCTCAAAGGTGCGACTATTGGTATTTTTCGGTTAAAGGTCGATAGACTAAACACTTCTATGATAATTTCTGAGTGGAACAAATTCTGCAAGGTTTCGACTTTGGCCAATTTATGTTTTCTCGAATTATTAGCCTCGACCCTGTACAAAGGCTCAAAGCTGCGACTATGGGTATTTTTCGGTTAAAGATCGATAGACTAAACACTTCTATGCCAATTTCGATGTGGAACAAATTCTGCAAGTGTTCGACTTTGGCGAATTTATGTTTCTCGAATTATTAGCCTCGACCCTGTACAAAGGTTCAAATGTGCGACTATGGGTATTTTTCGGTTAAAGATCGATAGACTGAGTACTCCTATGCTAATTTCTGAGTGGAACAAATTCTGCAAGTGTTCGACTTTGGCCAATTTATGTTTCTCGAATTATTAGCCTCGACCCTGTACAAAGGTTCAAAGGTGCGACTATGGGTATTTTTCGGTTAAAGATCGATAGACTGAGTACTCCTATGCTAATTTCTGAGTGGAACAAATTCTGCAAGTGTTCGACTTTGGCCAATTTATGTTTCTCGAATTATTAGCCTCGACCCTGTACAAAGGCTCAAAGGTTCGACTATGGGTATTTTTCGGTTAAAGATCGATAGACTAAACACTTCTATGCCAATTTCTGAGTGGAACAAATTCTGCAAGGTTTCGACTTTGGCCAATTTATGTTTTCTCGAATTATTAGCTTCGACCCTGTACAAAGGCTCAAAGGTGCGACTATGGGTATTTTTCGGTTAAAGGTCGATAGACTTAACACTTCTATGCCAATTTCGATGTGGAACAAATTCTGCAAGTGTTCGACTTTGGCCAATTTATGTTTCTCGAATTATTAGCCTCGACCCTGTACAAAGGTTCAAAGGTGCGACTATGGGTATTTTTCGGTTAAAGATCGATAGACTGAGTACTCCTATGCTAATTTCTGAGTGGAACAAATTCTGCAAGTGTTCGACTTTGGCCAATTTATGTTTTCTCGAATTATTAGCCTCGACCCTGTACAAAGGTTCAAAGGTGCGACTATGGGTATTTTTCGGGTAAAGATCGATAGACTGAATACTCCTATGCCAATTTATAAGTTGATCAAATTCTGCAAGGTTTCGACTTTGGCCAATTTATGTTTCTCGAATTATTAGCCTCGACCCTGTACAAAAGCTCAAAGGTTCGACTATGGGTATTTTTCGGTTAAAGATCGATAGACTAAACACTTCTATGCCAATTTCTGAGTGGAACAAATTCTGCAAGGTTTCGACTTTGGCCAATTTATGTTTTCTCGAATTATTAGCTTCGACCCTGTACAAAGGCTCAAAGGTGCGACTATGGGTATTTTTCGGTTAAAGTTCGATAGACTAAACACTTCTATGCCAATTTCGATGTGGAACAAATTCTGCAAGTGTTCGACTTTGACCAATTTATGTTCCTCGAATTATTAGCCTCGACCCTGTACAAAGGCTCAAAGGTGCGACTATGGGTATTTTTCGGTTAAAGATCGATAGACTAAACACTTCTATGCCAATTTCGATGTGGAACAAATTCTGCAAGTGTTCGACTTTGGTCAATTTATGTTTCTCGAATTATTAGCCTCGACCCTGTACAAAGGTTCAAAGGTGCGACTATGGGTATTTTTCGGTTAAAGATCGATAGACTAAACACTTCTATGCCAATTTCGATGTGGAACAAATTCTGCAAGTGTTCGACTTTGGCCAATTTATGTTTCTCGAATTACACTGGGAAACAAATTTCAACTTTTTTTTTGTTTCCTGAACAAAACCTATTTTTTTGGATTCAACTGTACCCAAGTAACTAAAAAATACCTATTAAAGATTTTAGTTGGCTCGCAAAAAAAAAATCTCAATTATTTGTTACAAAATTTTAATTCATAGGCATATACAATGGACATACAAAATACAGATAACAATATATTGTTGGTTCAACAAAAGCAACTAAATAGCACATTTTTATCATTGAATCCAAAGTTTAGACACTCATTTTGCGCTTCTTAGCTTGCCTTTTGAAAGCAGCCTCTGGGGCATCTCTCGTAATAGTCCAGCAGTAGTCGGCTAACATCTCACAGTTCCATTTTCCCTGATATCTTCTTTCCATGTTCGAAATATCCTGGTGGAACCTCTCACCGTGTTCGTCACTTACAGCACCACAATTTTCCGGAAAGTAATCCAGATGAGAATCCAGGAAATGAATTTTCAACGACATATTACACCCTAGGTTTTGGTAACACAAAAGAAGTTGGGCAACCAGGTCTTTATAATTTTCTGCTTTTATGTTTCCCAAGAAATTTTTTGCAACCATTTTAAAGGCATCCCAAGCGTCTTTTTCCTTGCCTTCAAGTATGGAATCGAATTGCGCATCTCCGAAAAGTTTCCTAATCTGGGGACCCACAAATATTCCCTCTTTAATTTTAGCGTCACTGATTCTAGGGAACTTTTCTTTTAAATAACTAAAAGCACGGCCTTCTTTGTCCATTGCCTTCACAAAATTTTTCATAAGTCCCAATTTTATATGAAGTGGCGGTAGTAAAATCTTTTCTGGGGCAACTAATGGCGCGCTGGTCACATTTTTCTTTCCTGGCTCAAAAGACTCTCTCGGTGGCCAAATTTTCTTTCTGTAGTGATCCGATCGTGCTCGACTGTCCCATTCGCAGAGGAAGCAGCAGTATTTGGTATAACCTAGCTGCATTCCAAGCAAGATCGCCACAACTTTTAAATCCCCACAAATTTGCCATTTATATCTTTCATATTGTATGGTCTCAAGTAACAATTTCAAATTGCTATATGTTTCTTTCATATGGACTGCATGACCAATTGGGACTGAAGGCAATTTGTTTCCATTATGGAGTAACACAGCTTTAAGACTTACTTTTGAGGAATCAATGAAAAGTCTCCAGTCTTTTGGATCATAGTCCAGATTTAAAGCTGCCATTAATCCCTCAATGTCCCTACAGGCTACCAAATTGTTATCCATGGTAAAAAATGGTGTTAGGTTTTTCTGACGGCTTCGGTACACAGAAACTTTTACTTCATCTTCAAGTAAATTCCATTGTTGCAATCGAGAGGCCAATAGTTCTGCTTTTGTCTTGGGCAGTTCCAAATCCCTTATAAGGTCACTTAATTCACTTTGACTTATTTTGTGAGGCTTTTTACTTGGAAGTTCACAGACAAAATCGGAGTCTTGCGAGGTTGATGGGCCGGCGACATTTTCCGGTACACTACCGTTTGAATCCTCTTGATCATCATCAGAATGAAGGGTATATTCCTGAGGTGGATTAGGTATAGGCAACTCGTCACTATGAGGCACCGGGCGTATGGCGGATTGTAAATTTGGATACTGTATCGCAGACCTTTTTTTCTCTGAAAAGCCTTTTTTGATGGGAGGTGTCAAACAAAAGTAACAGTCAGTAACGTGGTCTTTCGGTTCTCGCCAGATCATAGGAACAGCGAAGGGCATCTTACGGTTTTTTCCACTTAGCCAGCCGCGAATGTTGGACGCACATTTGTAGCAGCAGATATGGGGAGCCCAATTTTTATCCTGGTCTCCAACTTTGCAGCCAAAATACAAGTGGTAAGCCTTTTTTATTAAAGGGCTAAGCGTACGTTTTTGTTTCACAAAAGTCATTTCACCACATATATAACAAAAATGATCCGGCTTATTTACACAAACTCGCGACATGTTGCTCAAAACTCTCTAATTTCTCAAATACGAACAGCTCTCGATCAACTGGTGGTTGAAATACAACTAACTAACAATTTAGGATTTATATTATATGTATTTAAACCCCTTATAAAGTACACCTGTTATAATAAATCCAGGTATTTCTCATTTAATGGTGAAATTTTCCCATATATTAAGGGCAGGTAGGTAAATTATCATAATTGGGATGGATCTATAAAACCGGAGCCAACTGAGCCTTTTGCAAGACAGATTGTTAATTAGTATAATAAAATAAGTAAGATTTTGCTATTTTGGTCTCGGAAACATTTTTGCTGTTCCCCAGTGTTATTAGCCTCGACCCTGTACAAAGGTTCAAAGGTGCGACTATGGGTATTTTTCGGTTAAAGATCGATAGACTGAGTACTCCTATGCTAATTTCTGAGTGGAACAAATTATGCAAGTGTTCGACTTTGGCCAATTTATGTTTCTCGAATTATTAGCCTCGACCCTGTACAAAGGTTCAAAGGTGCGACTATGGGTATTTTTCGGTTAAAGATCGATAGACTAAACACTTCTATGATAATTTCTGAGTGGAACAAATTATGCAAGTGTTCGACTTTGGCCAATTTATGTTTCTCGAATTATTAGCCTCGACCCTGTACAAAGGCTCAAAGGTGCGTCTATGGGTATTTCTCGGTTAAAGATCGATAGACTAAACACTTCTATGCCAATTTCGATGTGGAACAAATTCTGCAAGTGTTCGACTTTGGCCAATTTATGTTTCTCGAATTATTAGCCTCGACCCTGTACAAAGGCTCCAAGGTGCGACTATGGGTATTTATCGGTTAAAGATCGATAGACTAAACACTTCTATGCCAATTTCGATGTGGAACAAATTCTGCAAGTGTTCGACTTTGGCCAATTTATGTTTCTCGAATTATTAGCCTCGACCCTGTACAAAGGTTCAAAGGTGCGACTATGGGTATTTTTCGGTTAAAGATCGATAGACTGAGTACTCCTATGCTAATTTCTGAGTGGAACAAATTATGCAAGTGTTCGACTTTGGCCAATTTATGTTTCTCGAATTATTAGCCTCGACCCTGTACAAAGGCTCAAAGGTGCGTCTATGGGTATTTCTCGGTTAAAGATCGATAGACTAAACACTTCTATGCCAATTTCGATGTGGAACAAATTCTGCAAGTGTTCGACTTTGGCCAATTTATGTTTCTCGAATTATTAGCCTCGACCCTGTACAAAGGCTCCAAGGTGCGACTATGGGTATTTATCGGTTAAAGATCGATAGACTAAACACTTCTATGCCAATTTCGATGTGGAACAAATTCTGCAAGTGTTCGACTTTGGCCAATTTATGTTTCTCGAATTATTAGCCTCGACCCTGTACAAAGGTTCAAAGGTGCGACTATGGGTATTTTTCGGGTAAAGATCGATAGACTGAATACTCCTATGCCAATTTATAAGTTGATCAAATTCTGCAAGGTTTCGACTTTGGCCAATTTATGTTTCTCGAATTATTAGCCTCGACCCTGTACAAAAGCTCAAAGGTTCGACTATGGGTATTTTTCGGTTAAAGATCGATAGACTAAACACTTCTATGCCAATTTCTGAGTGGAACAAATTCTGCAAGGTTTCGACTTTGGCCAATTTATGTTTTCTCGAATTATTAGCTTCGACCCTGTACAAAGGCTCAAAGGTGCGACTATGGGTATTTTTCGGTTAAAGTTCGATAGACTAAACACTTCTATGCCAATTTCGATGTGGAACAAATTCTGCAAGTGTTCGACTTTGACCAATTTATGTTCCTCGAATTATTAGCCTCGACCCTGTACAAAGGCTCAAAGGTGCGACTATGGGTATTTTTCGGTTAAAGATCGATAGACTAAACACTTCTATGCCAATTTCGATGTGGAACAAATTCTGCAAGTGTTCGACTTTGGTCAATTTATGTTTCTCGAATTATTAGCCTCGACCCTGTACAAAGGTTCAAAGGTGCGACTATGGGTATTTTTCGGTTAAAGATCGATAGACTAAACACTTCTATGCCAATTTCGATGTGGAACAAATTCTGCAAGTGTTCGACTTTGGCCAATTTATGTTTCTCGAATTATTAGCCTCGACCCTGTACAAAGGTTCAAAGGTGCGACTATGGGTATTTTTCGGTTAAAGATCGATAGACTGAGTACTCCTATGCTAATTTCTGAGTGGAACAAATTATGCAAGTGTTCGACTTTGGCCAATTTATGTTTCTCGAATTATTAGCCTCGACCCTGTACAAAGGTTCAAAGGTGCGACTATGGGTATTTATCGGTTAAAGATCGATAGACTAAACACTTCTATGCCAATTTCGATGTGGAACAAATTCTGCAAGTGTTCGACTTTGGCCAATTTATGTTTCTCGAATTATTAGCCTCGACCCTGTACAAAGGTTCAAAGGTGCGACTATGGGTATTTTTCGGTTAAAGATCGATAGACTGAGTACTCCTATGCTAATTTCTGAGTGGAACAAATTATGCAAGTGTTCGACTTTGGCCAATTTATGTTTCTCGAATTATTAGCCTCGACCCTGTACAAAGGCTCAAAGGTGCGTCTATGGGTATTTCTCGGTTAAAGATCGATAGACTAAACACTTCTATGCCAATTTCGATGTGGAACAAATTCTGCAAGTGTTCGACTTTGGCCAATTTATGTTTCTCGAATTATTAGCCTCGACCCTGTACAAAGGCTCCAAGGTGCGACTATGGGTATTTATCGGTTAAAGATCGATAGACTAAACACTTCTATGCCAATTTCGATGTGGAACAAATTCTGCAAGTGTTCGACTTTGGCCAATTTATGTTTCTCGAATTATTAGCCTCGACCCTGTACAAAGGTTCAAAGGTGCGACTATGGGTATTTTTCGGGTAAAGATCGATAGACTGAATACTCCTATGCCAATTTATAAGTTGATCAAATTCTGCAAGGTTTCGACTTTGGCCAATTTATGTTTCTCGAATTATTAGCCTCGACCCTGTACAAAAGCTCAAAGGTTCGACTATGGGTATTTTTCGGTTAAAGATCGATAGACTAAACACTTCTATGCCAATTTCTGAGTGGAACAAATTCTGCAAGGTTTCGACTTTGGCCAATTTATGTTTTCTCGAATTATTAGCTTCGACCCTGTACAAAGGCTCAAAGGTGCGACTATGGGTATTTTTCGGTTAAAGTTCGATAGACTAAACACTTCTATGCCAATTTCGATGTGGAACAAATTCTGCAAGTGTTCGACTTTGACCAATTTATGTTCCTCGAATTATTAGCCTCGACCCTGTACAAAGGCTCAAAGGTGCGACTATGGGTATTTTTCGGTTAAAGATCGATAGACTAAACACTTCTATGCCAATTTCGATGTGGAACAAATTCTGCAAGTGTTCGACTTTGGTCAATTTATGTTTCTCGAATTATTAGCCTCGACCCTGTACAAAGGTTCAAAGGTGCGACTATGGGTATTTTTCGGTTAAAGATCGATAGACTAAACACTTCTATGCCAATTTCGATGTGGAACAAATTCTGCAAGTGTTCGACTTTGGCCAATTTATGTTTCTCGAATTATTAGCCTCGACCCTGTACAAAGGTTCAAAGGTGCGACTATGGGTATTTTTCGGTTAAAGATCGATAGACTGAGTACTCCTATGCTAATTTCTGAGTGGAACAAATTATGCAAGTGTTCGACTTTGGCCAATTTATGTTTCTCGAATTATTAGCCTCGACCCTGTACAAAGGTTCAAAGGTGCGACTATGGGTATTTTTCGGTTAAAGATCGATAGACTAAACACTTCTATGATAATTTCTGAGTGGAACAAATTATGCAAGTGTTCGACTTTGGCCAATTTATGTTTCTCGAATTATTAGCCTCGACCCTGTACAAAGGTTCAAAGGTGCGACTATTGGTATTTTTCGGTTAAAGGTCGATAGACTAACACTTCTATGATAATTTCTGAGTGGAACAAATTCTGCAAGGTTTCGACTTTGGCCAATTTATGTTTTCTCGAATTATTAGCCTCGACCCTGTACAAAGGCTCAAAGGTGCGACTATGGGTATTTTTCGGTTAAAGATCGATAGACTAAACACTTCTATGCCAATTTCGATGTGAAACAAATTCTGCAAGTGTTCGACTTTAGCGAATTTATGTTTCTCGAATTATTAGCCTCGACCCTGTACAAAGGTTCAAATGTGCGACTATGGGTATTTTTCGGTTAAAGATCGATAGACTGAGTACTCCTATGCTAATTTCTGAGTGGAACAAATTCTGCAAGTGTTCGACTTTGGCCAATTTATGTTTCTCGAATTATTAGCCTCGACCCTGTACAAAGGTTCAAAGGTGCGACTATGGGTATTTTTCGGTTAAAGATCGATAGACTGAGTACTCCTATGCTAATTTCTGAGTGGAACAAATTCTGCAAGTGTTCGACTTTGGCCAATTTATGTTTTCTCGAATTATTAGCTTCGACCCTGTACAAAGGCTCAAAGGTGCGACTATGGGTATTTTTCGGTTAAAGGTCGATAGACTTAACACTTCTATGCCAATTTCGATGTGGAACAAATTCTGCAAGTGTTCGAATTTGGCCAATTTATGTTTCTCGAATTATTAGCCTCGACCCTGTACAAAGGTTCAAAGGTGCGACTATGGGTATTTTTCGGTTAAAGATCGATAGACTGAGTACTCCTATGATAATTTCTGAGTGGAACAAATTCTGCAAGGTTTCGACTTTGGCCAATTTATGTTTTCTCGAATTATTAGCTTCGACCCTGTACAAAGGCTCAAAGGTGCGACTATGGGTATTTTTCGGTTAAAGATCGATAGACTAAACACTTCTATGCCAATTTCGATGTGAAACAAATTCTGCAAGTGTTCGACTTTGGCCAATTTATGTTTCTCGAATTATTAGCCTCGACCCTGTACAAAGGTTCAAAGGTGCGACTATGGGTATTTTTCGGTTAAAGATCGATAGACTGAGTACTCCTATGCTAATTTCTGAGTGGAACAAATTCTGCAAGTGTTCGACTTTGGCCAATTTATGTTTCTCGAATTATTAGCCTCGACCCTGTACAAAGGCTCAAAGGTTCGACTATGGGTATTTTTCGGTTAAAGATCGATAGACTAAACACTTCTATGCCAATTTCTGAGTCGAACAAATTCTGCAAGGTTTCGACTTTGGCAAATTTATGTTTTCTCGAATTATTAGCCTCGACCCTGTACAAAGGCTCAAAGGTGCGACTATGGGTATTTTTCAGTTAAAGATCGTTAGACTAAACCCTTCTATGCCAATTTCTGAGTGGAACAAATTCTGCAAGGTTTCGACTTTGGCCAATTTATGTTTTCTCGAATTATTAGCTTCGACCCTGTACAAAGGCTCAAAGGTGCGACTATGGGTATTTTTCGGTTAAAGATCGATAGACTAAACACTTCTATGCAAAATTTCGATGTGGAACAAATTCTGCAAGTGTTCTACTTTGGCCAATTTATGTTTTCTCGAATAACTGGTCTCGATCCTGTACAAAGGCTCAAAGGTGCGACTATGGGTATTTTTCAGTTAAAGATCGTTAGACTAAACACTTCTATGCCAATTTCTGAGTGGAACAAATTCTGCAAGGTTTCGACTTTGGCCAATTTATGTTTTCTCGAATAACTGGCCTCGACCCTGTACAAAGGCTCAAAGGTGCGACTATGGGTTTTTTTCAGTTAAAGATCGATAGACTAAACACTTCTATGCCAATTTCGATGTGGAACAAATTCTGCAAGTGTTCGACTTTGGCCAATTTATGTTTCTCGAATTATTAGCCTCGACCCTGTACAAAGGTTCAAAGGTGCGACTATGGGTATTTTTCGGTTAAAGATCGATAGACTGAGTACTCCTATGCTAATTTCTGAGTGGAACAAATTCTGCAAGTGTTCGACTTTGGCCAATTTATGTTTTCTCGAATTATTAGCCTCGACCCTGTACAAGGGTTCAAAGGTGCGACTATGGGTATTTTTCGGGTAAAGATCGATAGACTGAATACTCCTATGCCAATTTATAAGTTGATCAAATTCTGCAAGGTTTCGACTTTGGCCAATTTATGTTTCTCGAATTATTAGCCTCGACCCTGTACAAAAGCTCAAAGGTTCGACTATGGGTATTTTTCGGTTAAAGATCGATAGACTAAACACTTCTATGCCAATTTCTGAGTGGAACAAATTCTGCAAGGTTTCGACTTTGGCCAATTTATGTTTTCTCGAATTATTAGCTTCGACCCTGTACAAAGGCTCAAAGGTGCGACTATGGGTATTTTTCGGTTAAAGTTCGATAGACTAAACACTTCTATGCCAATTTCGATGTGGAACAAATTCTGCAAGTGTTCGACTTTGACCAATTTATGTTCCTCGAATTATTAGCCTCGACCCTGTACAAAGGCTCAAAGGTGCGACTATGGGTATTTTTCGGTTAAAGATCGATAGACTAAACACTTCTATGACAATTTCGATGTGGAACAAATTCTGCAAGTGTTCGACTTTGGTCAATTTATGTTTCTCGAATTATTAGCCTCGACCCTGTACAAAGGTTCAAAGGTGCGACTATGGGTATTTTTCGGTTAAAGATCGATAGACTAAACACTTCTATGCCAATTTCGATGTGGAACAAATTCTGCAAGTGTTCGACTTTGGCCAATTTATGTTTCTCGAATTATTAGCCTCGACCCTGTACAAAGGTTCAAAGGTGCGACTATGGGTATTTTTCGGTTAAAGATCGATAGACTGAGTACTCCTATGCTAATTTCTGAGTGGAACAAATTATGCAAGTGTTCGACTTTGGCCAATTTATGTTTCTCGAATTATTAGCCTCGACCCTGTACAAAGGTTCAAAGGTGCGACTATGGGTATTTTTCGGTTAAAGATCGATAGACTAAACACTTCTATGATAATTTCTGAGTGGAACAAATTATGCAAGTGTTCGACTTTGGCCAATTTATGTTTCTCGAATTATTAGCCTCGACCCTGTACAAAGGCTCAAAGGTGCGTCTATGGGTATTTCTCGGTTAAAGATCGATAGACTAAACACTTCTATGCCAATTTCGATGTGGAACAAATTCTGCAAGTGTTCGACTTTGGCCAATTTATGTTTCTCGAATTATTAGCCTCGACCCTGTACAAAGGCTCCAAGGTGCGACTATGGGTATTTATCGGTTAAAGATCGATAGACTAAACACTTCTATGCCAATTACGATGTGGAACAAATTCTGCAAGGTTTTGACTTTGGCCAATTTATGTTTTCTCGAATAACTGGCCTCGACCCTGTACAAAGGCTCAAAGGTGCGACTATGGGTATTTTTCGGTTAAAGATCGATAGACTAAACACTTCTATGCCAATTACGATGTGGAACAAATTCTGCAAGGTTTTGACTTTGGCCAATTTATGTTTTCTCGAATAACTGGCCTCGACCCTGTACAAAGGCTCAAAGGTGCGACTATGGGTATTTTTCAGTTAAAGATCGATAGACTAAACACTTCTATGCCAATTTCCATGTGGAACAAATTCTGCAAGTGTTCGACTTTGGCCAATTTATGTTTCTCGAATTATTAGCCTCGACCCTGTACAAAGGTTCAAAGGTGCGACTATGGGTATTTTTCGGTTAAAGATCGATAGACTAAACACTTCTATGCCAATTTCGATGTGGAACAAATTCTGCAAGTGTTCGACTTTGGCCAATTTATGTTTCTCGAATTATTAGCCTCGACCCTGTACAAAGGTTCAAAGGTGCGACTATGGGTATTTTTCGGTTAAAGATCGATAGACTAAACACTTCTATGCCAATTTCGATGTGGAACAAATTCTGCAAGTGTTCGACTTTGGCCAATTTATGTTTTCTCGAATTATTAGCTTCGACCCTGTACAAAGGCTCAAAGGTGCGACTATGGGTATTTTTCGGTTAAAGGTCGATAGACTTAACACTTCTATGCCAATTTCGATGTGGAACAAATTCTGCAAGTGTTCGACTTTGGCGAATTTATGTTTCTCGAATTATTAGCCTCGACCCTGTACAAAGGTTCAAATGTGCGACTATGGGTATTTTTCGGTTAAAGTTCGATAGACTAAACACTTCTATGCCAATTTCGATGTGGAACAAATTCTGCAAGTGTTCGACTTTGGCCAATTTATGTTTCTCGAATTATTAGCCTCGACCCTGTACAAAGGTTCAAATGTGCGACTATGGGTATTTTTCGGTTAAAGATCGATAGACTGAGTACTCCTATGCTAATTTCTGAGTGGAACAAATTCTGCAAGTGTTCGACTTTGGCCAATTTATGTTTCTCGAATTATTAGCCTCGACCCTGTACAAAGGTTCAAAGGTGCGACTATGGGTATTTTTCGGTTAAAGATCGATAGACTGAGTACTCCTATGCTAATTTCTGAGTGGAACAAATTCTGCAAGTGTTCGACTTTGGCCAATTTATGTTTCTCGAATTATTAGCCTCGACCCTGTACAAAGGCTCAAAGGTTCGACTATGGGTATTTTTCGGTTAAAGATCGATAGACTAAACACTTCTATGCCAATTTCGATGTGGAACAAATTCTGCAAGTGTTCGACTTTGGCCAATTTATGTTCCTCGAATTATTAGCCTCGACCCTGTACAAAGGCTCAAAGGTGCGACTATGGGTATTTCTCGGTTAAAGATCGATAGACTAAACACTTCTATGCCAATTTCGATGTGGAACAAATTCTGCAAGTGTTCGACTTTGGCCAATTTATGTTTCTCGAATTATTAGCCTCGACCCTGTACAAAGGTTCAAAGGTGCGACTATGGGTATTTTTCGGTTAAAGATCGATAGACTGAGTACTCCTATGCTAATTTCTGAGTGGAACAAATTCTGCAAGTGTTCGACTTTGGCCAATTTATGTTCCTCGAATTATTAGCCTCGACCCTGTACAAAGGTTCAAAGGTGCGACTATGGGTATTTTTCGGTTAAAGATCGATAGACTGAGTACTCCTATGCTAATTTCTGAGTGGAACAAATTCTGCAAGTGTTCGACTTTGGCCAATTTATGTTTCTCGAATTATTAGCCTCGACCCTGTACAAAGGCTCAAAGGTTCGACTATGGGTATTTTTCGGTTAAAGATCGATAGACTAAACACTTCTATGCCAATTTCGATGTGGAACAAATTCTGCAAGTGTTCGACTTTGGCCAATTTATGTTTCTCGAATTATTAGCCTCGACCCTGTACAAAGGTTCAAAGGGGTATTTTTCGGTTAAAGATCGATAGACTGAGTACTCCTATGCTAATTTCTGAGTGGAACAAATTCTGCAAGTGTTCGACTTTGGCCAATTTATGTTTCTCGAATTATTAGCCTCGACCCTGTACAAAGGTTCAAAGGTGCGACTATGGGTATTTTTCGGTTAAAGATCGATAGACTGAGTACTCCTATGCTAATTTCTGAGTGGAACAAATTCTGAAAGTGTTCGACTTTGGCCAATTTATGTTTCTCGAATTATTAGCCTCGACCCTGTACAAAGGCTCAAAGGTGCGACTATGGGTATTATTCGGTTAAAGATCGATAGACTGAGTACTCCTATGCTAATTTCTGAGTGGAACAAATTCTGCAAGTGTTCGACTTTGGCAAAATTTATGTTTCTCGAATTATTAGCCTCGACCCTGTACAAAGGCTCAAAGGTTCGACTATGGGTATTTTTCGGTTAAAGATCGATAGACTAAACACTTCTATGCCAATTTCTGAGTGGAACAAATTCTGCAAGGTTTCGACTTTGGCCAATTTATGTTTTCTCGAATTATTAGCTTCGACCCTGTACAAAGGCTCAAAGGTGCGACTATGGGTATTTTTCGGTTAAAGTTCGATAGACTAAACACTTCTATGCCAATTTCGATGTGGAACAAATTCTGCAAGTGTTCGACTTTGACCAATTTATGTTCCTCGAATTATTAGCCTCGACCCTGTACAAAGGCTCAAAGGTGCGACTATGGGTATTTTTCGGTTAAAGATCGATAGACTAAACACTTCTATGCCAATTTCGATGTGGAACAAATTCTGCAAGTGTTCGACTTTGGTCAATTTATGTTTCTCGAATTATTAGCCTCGACCCTGTACAAAGGTTCAAAGGTGCGACTATGGGTATTTTTCGGTTAAAGATCGATAGACTAAACACTTCTATGCCAATTTCGATGTGGAACAAATTCTGCAAGTGTTCGACTTTGGCCAATTTATGTTTCTCGAATTATTAGCCTCGACCCTGTACAAAGGTTCAAAGGTGCGACTATGGGTATTTTTCGGTTAAAGATCGATAGACTGAGTACTCCTATGCTAATTTCTGAGTGGAACAAATTATGCAAGTGTTCGACTTTGGCCAATTTATGTTTCTCGAATTATTAGCCTCGACCCTGTACAAAGGTTCAAAGGTGCGACTATGGGTATTTTTCGGTTAAAGATCGATAGACTAAACACTTCTATGATAATTTCTGAGTGGAACAAATTATGCAAGTGTTCGACTTTGGCCAATTTATGTTTCTCGAATTATTAGCCTCGACCCTGTACAAAGGCTCAAAGGTGCGTCTATGGGTATTTCTCGGTTAAAGATCGATAGACTAAACACTTCTATGCCAATTTCTGAGTGGAACAAATTCTGCAAGGTTTCGACTTTGGCCAATTTATGTTTTCTCGAATTATTAGCCTCGACCCTGTACAAAGGCTCAAAGGTGCGACTATTGGTATTTTTCAGTTAAAGGTCGATGGACTGAATACTCCTATGCTAATTTCTGAGTGGAACAAATTCTGCAAGTGTTCGACTTTGGCTAATTTATGTTTTCTCGAATTATTAGCTTCGACCCTGTACAAAGGCTCAAAGGTGCGACTATTGGTGCAAGTGCAATTCTGCAAGTGTTCGACTTTGGCCAATTTATGTTTCTCGAATTATTAGCCTCGACCCTGTACAAAGGTTCAAAGGTGCGACTATGGGTATTTTTCGGTTAAAGATCGATAGACTGAGTACTCCTATGCTAATTTCTGAGTGGAACAAATTCTGCAAGTGTTCGACTTTGGCCAATTTATGTTTCTCGAATTATTAGCCTCGACCCTGTACAAAGGCTCAAAGGTTCGACTATGGGTATTTTTCGGTTAAAGATCGATAGACTAAACACTTCTATGCCAATTTCTGAGTGGAACAAATTTTGCAAGGTTTCGACTTTGGCCAATTTATGTTTTCTCGAATTATTAGCTTCGACCCTGTACAAAGGCTCAAAGGTGCGACTATGGGTATTTTTCGGTTAAAGGTCGATAGACTTAACACTTCTATGCCAATTTCGATGTGGAACAAATTCTGCAAGTGTTCGAATTTGGCCAATTTATGTTTCTCGAATTATTAGCCTCGACCCTGTACAAAGGTTCAAAGGTGCGACTATGGGTATTTTTCGGTTAAAGATCGATAGACTGAGTACTCCTATGATAATTTCTGAGTGGAACAAATTCTGCAAGGTTTCGACTTTGGCCAATTTATGTTTTCTCGAATTATTAGCTTCGACCCTGTACAAAGGCTCAAAGGTGCGACTATGGGTATTTTTCGGTTAAAGATCGATAGACTAAACACTTCTATGCCAATTTCGATGTGAAACAAATTCTGCAAGTGTTCGACTTTGGCCAATTTATGTTTCTCGAATTATTAGCCTCGACCCTGTACAAAGGTTCAAAGGTGCGACTATGGGTATTTTTCGGTTAAAGATCGATAGACTGAGTACTCCTATGCTAATTTCTGAGTGGAACAAATTCTGCAAGTGTTCGACTTTGGCCAATTTATGTTTCTCGAATTATTAGCCTCGACCCTGTACAAAGGCTCAAAGGTTCGACTATGGGTATTTTTCGGTTAAAGATCGATAGACTAAACACTTCTATGCCAATTTCTGAGTCGAACAAATTCTGCAAGGTTTCGACTTTGGCAAATTTATGTTTTCTCGAATTATTAGCCTCGACCCTGTACAAAGGCTCAAAGGTGCGACTATGGGTATTTTTCAGTTAAAGATCGTTAGACTAAACCCTTCTATGCCAATTTCTGAGTGGAACAAATTCTGCAAGGTTTCGACTTTGGCCAATTTATGTTTTCTCGAATTATTAGCTTCGACCCTGTACAAAGGCTCAAAGGTGCGACTATGGGTATTTTTCGGTTAAAGATCGATAGACTAAACACTTCTATGCAAAATTTCGATGTGGAACAAATTCTGCAAGTGTTCTACTTTGGCCAATTTATGTTTTCTCGAATAACTGGTCTCGACCCTGTACAAAGGCTCAAAGGTGCGACTATGGGTATTTTTCAGTTAAAGATCGTTAGACTAAACACTTCTATGCCAATTTCTGAGTGGAACAAATTCTGCAAGGTTTCGACTTTGGCCAATTTATGTTTTCTCGAATAACTGGCCTCGACCCTGTACAAAGGCTCAAAGGTGCGACTATGGGTTTTTTTCAGTTAAAGATCGATAGACTAAACACTTCTATGCCAATTTCGATGTGGAACAAATTCTGCAAGTGTTCGACTTTGGCCAATTTATGTTTCTCGAATTATTAGCCTCGACCCTGTACAAAGGTTCAAAGGTGCGACTATGGGTATTTTTCGGTTAAAGATCGATAGACTGAGTACTCCTATGCTAATTTCTGAGTGGAACAAATTCTGCAAGTGTTCGACTTTGGCCAATTTATGTTTTCTCGAATTATTAGCCTCGACCCTGTACAAAGGTTCAAAGGTGCGACTATGGGTATTTTTCGGGTAAAGATCGATAGACTGAATACTCCTATGCCAATTTATAAGTTGATCAAATTCTGCAAGGTTTCGACTTTGGCCAATTTATGTTTTCTCGAATAACTGGTCCCGACCCTGTACAAAGGCTCAAAGGTGCGGCTATGGGTATTTTTCAGTTAAAGATCGTTAAACTAAACACTTCTATGCCAATTTCTGAGTGGAACAAATTCTGCAAGTGTTCGACTTTGGCCAATTTATGTTTCTCGAATTATTAGCCTCGACCCTGTACAAAGGCTCAAAGGTTCGACTATGGGTATTTTTCGGTTAAAGATCGATAGACTAAACACTTCTATGCCAATTTCTGAGTGGAACAAATTCTGCAAGGTTTCGACTTTGGCCAATTTATGTTTTCTCGAATTATTAGCTTCGACCCTGTACAAAGGCTCAAAGGTGCGACTATGGGTATTTTTCGGTTAAAGGTCGATAGACTTAACACTTCTATGCCAATTTCGATGTGGAACAAATTCTGCAAGTGTTCGAATTAGAATTTATGTTTCTCGAATTATTAGCCTCGACCCTGTACAAAGGTTCAAAGGTGCGACTATGGGTATTTTTCGGTTAAAGATCGATAGACTGAGTACTCCTATGATAATTTCTGAGTGGAACAAATTCTGCAAGGTTTCGACTTTGGCCAATTTATGTTTTCTCGAATTATTAGCTTCGACCCTGTACAAAGGCTCAAAGGTGCGACTATGGGTATTTTTCGGTTAAAGATCGATAGACTAAACACTTCTATGCCAATTTCGATGTGAAACAAATTCTGCAAGTGTTCGACTTTGGCCAATTTATGTTTCTCGAATTATTAGCCTCGACCCTGTACAAAGGTTCAAAGGTGCGACTATGGGTATTTTTCGGTTAAAGATCGATAGACTGAGTACTCCTATGCTAATTTCTGAGTGGAACAAATTCTGCAAGTGTTCGACTTTGGCCAATTTATGTTTCTCGAATTATTAGCCTCGACCCTGTACAAAGGCTCAAAGGTTCGACTATGGGTATTTTTCGGTTAAAGATCGATAGACTAAACACTTCTATGCCAATTTCTGAGTCGAACAAATTCTGCAAGGTTTCGACTTTGGCAAATTTATGTTTTCTCGAATTATTAGCCTCGACCCTGTACAAAGGCTCAAAGGTGCGACTATGGGTATTTTTCAGTTAAAGATCGTTAGACTAAACCCTTCTATGCCAATTTCTGAGTGGAACAAATTCTGCAAGGTTTCGACTTTGGCCAATTTATGTTTTCTCGAATTATTAGCTTCGACCCTGTACAAAGGCTCAAAGGTGCGACTATGGGTATTTTTCGGTTAAAGATCGATAGACTAAACACTTCTATGCAAAATTTCGATGTGGAACAAATTCTGCAAGTGTTCTACTTTGGCCAATTTATGTTTTCTCAAATAACTGGTCTCGACCCTGTACAAAGGCTCAAAGGTGCGACTATGGGTATTTTTCAGTTAAAGATCGTTAGACTAAACACTTCTATGCCAATTTCTGAGTGGAACAAATTCTGCAAGGTTTCGACTTTGGCCAATTTATGTTTTCTCGAATAACTAGCCTCGACCCTGTACAAAGGCTCAAAGGTGCGACTATGGGTTTTTTTCAGTTAAAGATCGATAGACTAAACACTTCTATGCCAATTTCGATGTGGAACAAATTCTGCAAGTGTTCGACTTTGGCCAATTTATGTTTCTCGAATTATTAGCCTCGACCCTGTACAAAGGTTCAAAGGTGCGACTATGGGTATTTTTCGGTTAAAGATCGATAGAATGAGTACTCCTATGCTAATTTCTGAGTGGAACAAATTCTGCAAGTGTTCGACTTTGGCCAATTTATGTTTTCTCGAATTATTAGCCTCGACCCTGTACAAAGGTTCAAAGGTGCGACTATGGGTATTTTTCGGGTAAAGATCGATAGCCTGAATACTCCTATGCCAATTTATAAGTTGATCAAATTCTGCAAGGTTTCGACTTTGGCCAATTTATGTTTTCTCGAATAACTGGTCCCGACCCTGTACAAAGGCTCAAAGGTGCGGCTATGGGTATTTTTCAGTTAAAGATCGTTAAACTAAACACTTCTATGCCAATTTCTGAGTGGAACAAATTCGGCAAGGTTTCGACTTTGGCCAATTTATGTTTTCTCGAATTATTAGCCTCGACCCTGTACAAAGGCTCAAAGGTGCGACTATGGGTATTTTTCGGTTAAAGGTAGATAGACTAAACACTTCTATGCTAATTTCGATGTGGAACAAATTCTGCAAGTGTTCGACTTTGGCCAATTTATGTTTTCTCGAATTATTAGCCTCGACCCTGTACAAAGGTTCAAAGGTGCGACTATGGGTATTTTTCGGGTAAAGATCGATAGACTGAATACTCCTATGCCAATTTATAAGTTGATCAAATTCTGCAAGGTTTCGACTTTGGCCAATTTATGTTTTCTCGAATAACTGGTCCCGACCCTGTACAAAGGCTCAAAGGTGCGGCTATGGGTATTTTTCAGTTAAAGATCGATAGACTGAGTACTCCTATGCTAATTTCTGAGTGGAACAAATTCTGAAAGTGTTCGACTTTGGCCAATTTATGTTTCTCGAATTATTAGCCTCGACCCTGTACAAAGGCTCAAAGGTGCGACTATGGGTATTATTCGGTTAAAGATCGATAGCTGGCCTCGACCCTGTACAAAGGCTCAAAGGTGCGACTATGGGTATTTTTCGGTTAAAGATCGATAGACTGAGTACTCCTATGCTAATTTCTGAGTGGAACAAATTCTGCAAGTGTTCGACTTTGGCCAATTTATGTTTTCTCGAATTATTGGCTTCGACCCTGTACAAAGGTTCAAAGGTGCGACTATGGGTATTTTTCGGTTAAAGATCGATAGACTGAGTACTCCTATGCTAATTTCTGAGTGGAACAAATTCTGCAAGTGTTCGACTTTGGCCAATTTATGTTTTCTCGAATTATTAGCTTCGACCCTGTACAAAGGCTCAAAGGTGCGACTATGGGTATTTTTCGGTTAAAGGTCGATAGACTTAACACTTCTATGCCAATTTTCGATGTGGAACAAATTCTGCAAGTGTTCGAATTTGGCCAATTTATGTTTCTCGAATTATTAGCCTCGACCCTGTACAAAGGTTCAAAGGTGCGACTATGGGTATTTTTCGGTTAAAGATCGATAGACTGAGTACTCCTATGCTAATTTCTGAGTGGAACAAATTCTGCAAGTGTTCGACTTTGGCCAATTTATGTTTTCTCGAATTATTGGCTTCGACCCTGTACAAAGGTTCAAAGGTGCGACTATGGGTATTTGTCGGTTAAAGATCGATAGACTGAGTACTCCTATGCTAATTTCTGAGTGGAACAAATTCTGCAAGTGTTCGACTTTGGCCAATTTATGTTTTCTCGAATTATTAGCCTCGACCCTGTACAAAGGCTCAAAGGTGCGACTATGGGTATTATTCGGTTAAAGATCGATAGACTGAGTACTCCTATGCTAATTTCTGAGTGGAACAAATTCTGCAAGTGTTCGACTTTGGCCAATTTATGTTTCTCGAATTATTAGCCTCGACCCTGTACAAAAGCTCAAAGGTTCGACTATGGGTATTTTTCGGTTAAAGATCGATAGACTAAACACTTCTATGCCAATTTCTGAGTGGAACAAATTCTGCAAGGTTTCGACTTTGGCCAATTTATGTTTTCTCGAATTATTAGCTTCGACCCTGTACAAAGGCTCAAAGGTGCGACTATGGGTATTTTTCGGTTAAAGTTCGATAGACTAAACACTTCTATGCCAATTTCGATGTGGAACAAATTCTGCAAGTGTTCGACTTTGGTCAATTTATGTTTCTCGAATTATTAGCCTCGACCCTGTACAAAGGTTCAAAGGTGCGACTATGGGTATTTTTCGGTTAAAGATCGATAGACTAAACACTTCTATGCCAATTTCGATGTGGAACAAATTCTGCAAGTGTTCGACTTTGGCCAATTTATGTTTTCTCGAATAACTGGTCTCGACCCTGTACAAAGGCTCAAAGGTGCGACTATGGGTATTTTTCAGTTAAAGATCGTTAGACTAAACACTTCTATGCCAATTTCTGAGTGGAACAAATTCTGCAAGGTTTCGACTTTGGCCAATTTATGTTTTCTCGAATAACTGGCCTCGACCCTGTACAAAGGCTCAAAGGTGCGACTATGGGTTTTTTTCAGTTAAAGATCGATAGACTAAACACTTCTAGCCAATTTCGATGTGGAACAAATTCTGCAAGTGTTCGACTTTGGCCAATTTATGTTTCTCGAATTATTAGCCTCGACCCTGTACAAAGGTTCAAAGGTGCGACTATGGGTATTTTTCGGTTAAAGATCGATAGACTGAGTACTCCTATGCTAATTTCTGAGTGGAACAAATTCTGCAAGTGTTCGACTTTGGCCAATTTATGTTTTCTCGAATTATTAGCCTCGACCCTGTACAAAGGTTCAAAGGTGCGACTATGGGTATTTTTCGGGTAAAGATCGATAGACTGAATACTCCTATGCCAATTTATAAGTTGATCAAATTCTGCAAGGTTTCGACTTTGGCCAATTTATGTTTTCTCGAATAACTGGTCCCGACCCTGTACAAAGGCTCAAAGGTGCGGCTATGGGTATTTTTCAGTTAAAGATCGTTAAACTAAACACTTCTATGCCAATTTCTGAGTGGAACAAATTCTGCAAGTGTTCGACTTTGGCCAATTTATGTTTCTCGAATTATTAGCCTCGACCCTGTACAAAGGCTCAAAGGTTCGACTATGGGTATTTTTCGGTTAAAGATCGATAGACTAAACACTTCTATGCCAATTTCTGAGTGGAACAAATTCTGCAAGGTTTCGACTTTGGCCAATTTATGTTTTCTCGAATTATTAGCTTCGACCCTGTACAAAGGCTCAAAGGTGCGACTATGGGTATTTTTCGGTTAAAGGTCGATAGACTTAACACTTCTATGCCAATTTCGATGTGGAACAAATTCTGCAAGTGTTCGAATTAGAATTTATGTTTCTCGAATTATTAGCCTCGACCCTGTACAAAGGTTCAAAGGTGCGACTATGGGTATTTTTCGGTTAAAGATCGATAGACTGAGTACTCCTATGATAATTTCTGAGTGGAACAAATTCTGCAAGGTTTCGACTTTGGCCAATTTATGTTTTCTCGAATTATTAGCTTCGACCCTGTACAAAGGCTCAAAGGTGCGACTATGGGTATTTTTCGGTTAAAGATCGATAGACTAAACACTTCTATGCCAATTTCGATGTGAAACAAATTCTGCAAGTGTTCGACTTTGGCCAATTTATGTTTCTCGAATTATTAGCCTCGACCCTGTACAAAGGTTCAAAGGTGCGACTATGGGTATTTTTCGGTTAAAGATCGATAGACTGAGTACTCCTATGCTAATTTCTGAGTGGAACAAATTCTGCAAGTGTTCGACTTTGGCCAATTTATGTTTCTCGAATTATTAGCCTCGACCCTGTACAAAGGCTCAAAGGTTCGACTATGGGTATTTTTCGGTTAAAGATCGATAGACTAAACACTTCTATGCCAATTTCTGAGTCGAACAAATTCTGCAAGGTTTCGACTTTGGCAAATTTATGTTTTCTCGAATTATTAGCCTCGACCCTGTACAAAGGCTCAAAGGTGCGACTATGGGTATTTTTCAGTTAAAGATCGTTAGACTAAACCCTTCTATGCCAATTTCTGAGTGGAACAAATTCTGCAAGGTTTCGACTTTGGCCAATTTATGTTTTCTCGAATTATTAGCTTCGACCCTGTACAAAGGCTCAAAGGTGCGACTATGGGTATTTTTCGGTTAAAGATCGATAGACTAAACACTTCTATGCAAAATTTCGATGTGGAACAAATTCTGCAAGTGTTCTACTTTGGCCAATTTATGTTTTCTCAAATAACTGGTCTCGACCCTGTACAAAGGCTCAAAGGTGCGACTATGGGTATTTTTCAGTTAAAGATCGTTAGACTAAACACTTCTATGCCAATTTCTGAGTGGAACAAATTCTGCAAGGTTTCGACTTTGGCCAATTTATGTTTTCTCGAATAACTAGCCTCGACCCTGTACAAAGGCTCAAAGGTGCGACTATGGGTTTTTTTCAGTTAAAGATCGATAGACTAAACACTTCTATGCCAATTTCGATGTGGAACAAATTCTGCAAGTGTTCGACTTTGGCCAATTTATGTTTCTCGAATTATTAGCCTCGACCCTGTACAAAGGTTCAAAGGTGCGACTATGGGTATTTTTCGGTTAAAGATCGATAGAATGAGTACTCCTATGCTAATTTCTGAGTGGAACAAATTCTGCAAGTGTTCGACTTTGGCCAATTTATGTTTTCTCGAATTATTAGCCTCGACCCTGTACAAAGGTTCAAAGGTGCGACTATGGGTATTTTTCGGGTAAAGATCGATAGCCTGAATACTCCTATGCCAATTTATAAGTTGATCAAATTCTGCAAGGTTTCGACTTTGGCCAATTTATGTTTTCTCGAATAACTGGTCCCGACCCTGTACAAAGGCTCAAAGGTGCGGCTATGGGTATTTTTCAGTTAAAGATCGTTAAACTAAACACTTCTATGCCAATTTCTGAGTGGAACAAATTCGGCAAGGTTTCGACTTTGGCCAATTTATGTTTTCTCGAATTATTAGCCTCGACCCTGTACAAAGGCTCAAAGGTGCGACTATGGGTATTTTTCGGTTAAAGGTAGATAGACTAAACACTTCTATGCTAATTTCGATGTGGAACAAATTCTGCAAGTGTTCGACTTTGGCCAATTTATGTTTTCTCGAATTATTAGCCTCGACCCTGTACAAAGGTTCAAAGGTGCGACTATGGGTATTTTTCGGGTAAAGATCGATAGACTGAATACTCCTATGCCAATTTATAAGTTGATCAAATTCTGCAAGGTTTCGACTTTGGCCAATTTATGTTTTCTCGAATAACTGGTCCCGACCCTGTACAAAGGCTCAAAGGTGCGGCTATGGGTATTTTTCAGTTAAAGATCGATAGACTGAGTACTCCTATGCTAATTTCTGAGTGGAACAAATTCTGAAAGTGTTCGACTTTGGCCAATTTATGTTTCTCGAATTATTAGCCTCGACCCTGTACAAAGGCTCAAAGGTGCGACTATGGGTATTATTCGGTTAAAGATCGATAGCTGGCCTCGACCCTGTACAAAGGCTCAAAGGTGCGACTATGGGTATTTTTCAGTTAAAGATCGATAGACTAAACACTTCTATGCCAATTTCGATGTGGAACAAATTCTGCAAGTGTTCGAATTTGGCCAATTTATGTTTCTCGAATTATTAGCCTCGACCCTGTACAAAGGTTCAAAGGTGCGACTATGGGTATTTTTCGGTTAAAGATCGATAGACTGAGTACTCCTATGCTAATTTCTGAGTGGAACAAATTCTGCAAGTGTTCGACTTTGGCCAATTTATGTTTTCTCGAATTATTGGCTTCGACCCTGTACAAAGGTTCAAAGGTGCGACTATGGGTATTTTTCGGTTAAAGATCGATAGACTGAGTACTCCTATGCTAATTTCTGAGTGGAACAAATTCTGCAAGTGTTCGACTTTGGCCAATTTATGTTTTCTCGAATTATTAGCTTCGACCCTGTACAAAGGCTCAAAGGTGCGACTATGGGTATTTTTCGGTTAAAGGTCGATAGACTTAACACTTCTATGCCAATTTTCGATGTGGAACAAATTCTGCAAGTGTTCGAATTTGGCCAATTTATGTTTCTCGAATTATTAGCCTCGACCCTGTACAAAGGTTCAAAGGTGCGACTATGGGTATTTTTCGGTTAAAGATCGATAGACTGAGTACTCCTATGCTAATTTCTGAGTGGAACAAATTCTGCAAGTGTTCGACTTTGGCCAATTTATGTTTTCTCGAATTATTGGCTTCGACCCTGTACAAAGGTTCAAAGGTGCGACTATGGGTATTTTTCGGTTAAAGATCGATAGACTGAGTACTCCTATGCTAATTTCTGAGTGGAACAAATTCTGCAAGTGTTCGACTTTGGCCAATTTATGTTTTCTCGAATTATTAGCCTCGACCCTGTACAAAGGCTCAAAGGTGCGACTATGGGTATTATTCGGTTAAAGATCGATAGACTGAGTACTCCTATGCTAATTTCTGAGTGGAACAAATTCTGCAAGTGTTCGACTTTGGCCAATTTATGTTTCTCGAATTATTAGCCTCGACCCTGTACAAAAGCTCAAAGGTTCGACTATGGGTATTTTTCGGTTAAAGATCGATAGACTAAACACTTCTATGCCAATTTCTGAGTGGAACAAATTCTGCAAGGTTTCGACTTTGGCCAATTTATGTTTTCTCGAATTATTAGCTTCGACCCTGTACAAAGGCTCAAAGGTGCGACTATGGGTATTTTTCGGTTAAAGTTCGATAGACTAAACACTTCTATGCCAATTTCGATGTGGAACAAATTCTGCAAGTGTTCGACTTTGGTCAATTTATGTTTCTCGAATTATTAGCCTCGACCCTGTACAAAGGTTCAAAGGTGCGACTATGGGTATTTTTCGGTTAAAGATCGATAGACTAAACACTTCTATGCCAATTTCGATGTGGAACAAATTCTGCAAGTGTTCGACTTTGGCCAATTTATGTTTCTCGAATTATTAGCCTCGACCCTGTACAAAGGTTCAAAGGTGCGACTATGGGTATTTTTCGGTTAAAGATCGATAGACTGAGTACTCCTATGCTAATTTCTGAGTGGAACAAATTATGCAAGTGTTCGACTTTGGCCAATTTATGTTTCTCGAATTATTAGCCTCGACCCTGTACAAAGGTTCAAAGGTGCGACTATGGGTATTTTTCGGTTAAAGATCGATAGACTAAACACTTCTATGATAATTTCTGAGTGGAACAAATTATGCAAGTGTTCGACTTTGGCCAATTTATGTTTCTCGAATTATTAGCCTCGACCCTGTACAAAGGCTCAAAGGTGCGTCTATGGGTATTTCTCGGTTAAAGATCGATAGACTAAACACTTCTATGCCAATTTCGATGTGGAACAAATTCTGCAAGTGTTCGACTTTGGCCAATTTATGTTTCTCGAATTATTAGCCTCGACCCTGTACAAAGGCTCCAAGGTGCGACTATGGGTATTTTTCGGTTAAAGATCGATAGACTAAACACTTCTATGCCAATTACGATGTGGAACAAATTCTGCAAGGTTTTGACTTTGGCCAATTTATGTTTTCTCGAATAACTGGCCTCGACCCTGTACAAAGGCTCAAAGGTGCGACTATGGGTATTTTTCGGTTAAAGATCGATAGACTAAACACTTCTATGCCAATTACGATGTGGAACAAATTCTGCAAGGTTTTGACTTTGGCCAATTTATGTTTTCTCGAATAACTGGCCTCGACCCTGTACAAAGGCTCAAAGGTGCGACTATGGGTATTTTTCAGTTAAAGATCGATAGACTAAACACTTCTATGCCAATTTCGATGTGGAACAAATTCTGCAAGTGTTCGACTTTGGCCAATTTATGTTTCTCGAATTATTAGCCTCGACCCTGTACAAAGGTTCAAAGGTGCGACTATGGGTATTTTTCGGTTAAAGATCGATAGACTAAACACTTCTATGCCAATTTCGATGTGGAACAAATTTTGCAAGTGTTCGACTTTGGCCAATTTATGTTTCTCGAATTATTAGCCTCGACCCTGTACAAAGGTTCAAAGGTGCGACTATGGGTATTTTTCGGTTAAAGATCGATAGACTAAACACTTCTATGCCAATTTCGATGTGGAACAAATTCTGCAAGTGTTCGACTTTGGCCAATTTATGTTTTCTCGAATTATTAGCTTCGACCCTGTACAAAGGCTCAAAGGTGCGACTATGGGTATTTTTCGGTTAAAGGTCGATAGACTTAACACTTCTATGCCAATTTCGATGTGGAACAAATTCTGCAAGTGTTCGACTTTGGCGAATTTATGTTTCTCGAATTATTAGCCTCGACCCTGTACAAAGGTTCAAATGTGCGACTATGGGTATTTTTCGGTTAAAGTTCGATAGACTAAACACTTCTATGCCAATTTCGATGTGGAACAAATTCTGCAAGTGTTCGACTTTGGCGAATTTATGTTTCTCGAATTATTAGCCTCGACCCTGTACAAAGGTTCAAATGTGCGACTATGGGTATTTTTCGGTTAAAGATCGATAGACTGAGTACTCCTATGCTAATTTCTGAGTGGAACAAATTCTGCAAGTGTTCGACTTTGGCCAATTTATGTTTCTCGAATTATTAGCCTCGACCCTGTACAAAGGTTCAAAGGTGCGACTATGGGTATTTTTCGGTTAAAGATCGATAGACTGAGTACTCCTATGCTAATTTCTGAGTGGAACAAATTCTGCAAGTGTTCGACTTTGGCCAATTTATGTTTCTCGAATTATTAGCCTCGACCCTGTACAAAGGCTCAAAGGTTCGACTATGGGTATTTTTCGGTTAAAGATCGATAGACTAAACACTTCTATGCCAATTTCGATGTGGAACAAATTCTGCAAGGTTTCGACTTTGGCCAATTTAAGTTTTCTCGAATTATTAGCTTCGACCCTGTACAAAGGCTCAAAGGTGCGACTATGGGTATTTTTCGGTTAAAGTTCGATAGACTAAACACTTCTATGCCAATTTCGATGTGGAACAAATTCTGCAAGTGTTCGACTTTGACCAATTTATGTTCCTCGAATTATTAGCCTCGACCCTGTACAAAGGCTCAAAGGTGCGACTATGGGTATTTTTCGGTTAAAGATCGATAGACTAAACACTTCTATGCCAATTTCGATGTGGAACAAATTCTGCAAGTGTTCGACTTTGGTCAATTTATGTTTCTCGAATTATTAGCCTCGACCCTGTACAAAGATTCAAAGGTGCGACTATGGGTATTTTTCGGTTAAAGATCGATAGACTAAACACTTCTATGCCAATTTCGATGTGGAACAAATTCTGCAAGTGTTCGACTTTGGCCAATTTATGTTTCTCGAATTATTAGCCTCGACCCTGTACAAAGGTTCAAAGGTGCGACTATGGGTATTTTTCGGTTAAAGATCGATAGACTGAGTACTCCTATGCTAATTTCTGAGTGGAACAAATTATGCAAGTGTTCGACTTTGGCCAATTTATGTTTCTCGAATTATTAGCCTCGACCCTGTACAAAGGTTCAAAGGTGCGACTATGGGTATTTTTCGGTTAAAGATCGATAGACTAAACACTTCTATGATAATTTCTGAGTGGAACAAATTATGCAAGTGTTCGACTTTGGCCAATTTATGTTTCTCGAATTATTAGCCTCGACCCTGTACAAAGGCTCAAAGGTGCGTCTATGGGTATTTTTCGGTTAAAGATCGATAGACTGAGTACTCCTATGCTAATTTCTGAGTGGAACAAATTCTGCAAGTGTTCGACTTTGGCCAATTTATGTTTTCTCGAATTATTGGCTTCGACCCTGTACAAAGGTTCAAAGGTGCGACTATGGGTATTTTTCGGTTAAAGATCGATAGACTGAGTACTCCTATGCTAATTTCTGAGTGGAACAAATTCTGCAAGTGTTCGACTTTGGCCAATTTATGTTTTCTCGAATTATTAGCTTCGACCCTGTACAAAGGCTCAAAGGTGCGACTATGGGTATTTTTCGGTTAAAGGTCGATAGACTTAACACTTCTATGCCAATTTTCGATGTGGAACAAATTCTGCAAGTGTTCGAATTTGGCCAATTTATGTTTCTCGAATTATTAGCCTCGACCCTGTACAAAGGTTCAAAGGTGCGACTATGGGTATTTTTCGGTTAAAGATCGATAGACTGAGTACTCCTATGCTAATTTCTGAGTGGAACAAATTCTGCAAGTGTTCGACTTTGGCCAATTTATGTTTTCTCGAATTATTGGCTTCGACCCTGTACAAAGGTTCAAAGGTGCGACTATGGGTATTTTTCGGTTAAAGATCGATAGACTGAGTACTCCTATGCTAATTTCTGAGTGGAACAAATTCTGCAAGTGTTCGACTTTGGCCAATTTATGTTTTCTCGAATTATTAGCCTCGACCCTGTACAAAGGCTCAAAGGTGCGACTATGGGTATTATTCGGTTAAAGATCGATAGACTGAGTACTCCTATGCTAATTTCTGAGTGGAACAAATTCTGCAAGTGTTCGACTTTGGCCAATTTATGTTTCTCGAATTATTAGCCTCGACCCTGTACAAAAGCTCAAAGGTTCGACTATGGGTATTTTTCGGTTAAAGATCGATAGACTAAACACTTCTATGCCAATTTCTGAGTGGAACAAATTCTGCAAGGTTTCGACTTTGGCCAATTTATGTTTTCTCGAATTATTAGCTTCGACCCTGTACAAAGGCTCAAAGGTGCGACTATGGGTATTTTTCGGTTAAAGTTCGATAGACTAAACACTTCTATGCCAATTTCGATGTGGAACAAATTCTGCAAGTGTTCGACTTTGGTCAATTTATGTTTCTCGAATTATTAGCCTCGACCCTGTACAAAGGTTCAAAGGTGCGACTATGGGTATTTTTCGGTTAAAGATCGATAGACTAAACACTTCTATGCCAATTTCGATGTGGAACAAATTCTGCAAGTGTTCGACTTTGGCCAATTTATGTTTCTCGAATTATTAGCCTCGACCCTGTACAAAGGTTCAAAGGTGCGACTATGGGTATTTTTCGGTTAAAGATCGATAGACTGAGTACTCCTATGCTAATTTCTGAGTGGAACAAATTATGCAAGTGTTCGACTTTGGCCAATTTATGTTTCTCGAATTATTAGCCTCGACCCTGTACAAAGGTTCAAAGGTGCGACTATGGGTATTTTTCGGTTAAAGATCGATAGACTAAACACTTCTATGATAATTTCTGAGTGGAACAAATTATGCAAGTGTTCGACTTTGGCCAATTTATGTTTCTCGAATTATTAGCCTCGACCCTGTACAAAGGCTCAAAGGTGCGTCTATGGGTATTTCTCGGTTAAAGATCGATAGACTAAACACTTCTATGCCAATTTCGATGTGGAACAAATTCTGCAAGTGTTCGACTTTGGCCAATTTATGTTTCTCGAATTATTAGCCTCGACCCTGTACAAAGGCTCCAAGGTGCGACTATGGGTATTTTTCGGTTAAAGATCGATAGACTAAACACTTCTATGCCAATTACGATGTGGAACAAATTCTGCAAGGTTTTGACTTTGGCCAATTTATGTTTTCTCGAATAACTGGCCTCGACCCTGTACAAAGGCTCAAAGGTGCGACTATGGGTATTTTTCGGTTAAAGATCGATAGACTAAACACTTCTATGCCAATTACGATGTGGAACAAATTCTGCAAGGTTTTGACTTTGGCCAATTTATGTTTTCTCGAATAACTGGCCTCGACCCTGTACAAAGGCTCAAAGGTGCGACTATGGGTATTTTTCAGTTAAAGATCGATAGACTAAACACTTCTATGCCAATTTCGATGTGGAACAAATTCTGCAAGTGTTCGACTTTGGCCAATTTATGTTTCTCGAATTATTAGCCTCGACCCTGTACAAAGGTTCAAAGGTGCGACTATGGGTATTTTTCGGTTAAAGATCGATAGACTAAACACTTCTATGCCAATTTCGATGTGGAACAAATTTTGCAAGTGTTCGACTTTGGCCAATTTATGTTTCTCGAATTATTAGCCTCGACCCTGTACAAAGGTTCAAAGGTGCGACTATGGGTATTTTTCGGTTAAAGATCGATAGACTAAACACTTCTATGCCAATTTCGATGTGGAACAAATTCTGCAAGTGTTCGACTTTGGCCAATTTATGTTTTCTCGAATTATTAGCTTCGACCCTGTACAAAGGCTCAAAGGTGCGACTATGGGTATTTTTCGGTTAAAGGTCGATAGACTTAACACTTCTATGCCAATTTCGATGTGGAACAAATTCTGCAAGTGTTCGACTTTGGCGAATTTATGTTTCTCGAATTATTAGCCTCGACCCTGTACAAAGGTTCAAATGTGCGACTATGGGTATTTTTCGGTTAAAGTTCGATAGACTAAACACTTCTATGCCAATTTCGATGTGGAACAAATTCTGCAAGTGTTCGACTTTGGCGAATTTATGTTTCTCGAATTATTAGCCTCGACCCTGTACAAAGGTTCAAATGTGCGACTATGGGTATTTTTCGGTTAAAGATCGATAGACTGAGTACTCCTATGCTAATTTCTGAGTGGAACAAATTCTGCAAGTGTTCGACTTTGGCCAATTTATGTTTCTCGAATTATTAGCCTCGACCCTGTACAAAGGTTCAAAGGTGCGACTATGGGTATTTTTCGGTTAAAGATCGATAGACTGAGTACTCCTATGCTAATTTCTGAGTGGAACAAATTCTGCAAGTGTTCGACTTTGGCCAATTTATGTTTCTCGAATTATTAGCCTCGACCCTGTACAAAGGCTCAAAGGTTCGACTATGGGTATTTTTCGGTTAAAGATCGATAGACTAAACACTTCTATGCCAATTTCGATGTGGAACAAATTCTGCAAGGTTTCGACTTTGGCCAATTTAAGTTTTCTCGAATTATTAGCTTCGACCCTGTACAAAGGCTCAAAGGTGCGACTATGGGTATTTTTCGGTTAAAGTTCGATAGACTAAACACTTCTATGCCAATTTCGATGTGGAACAAATTCTGCAAGTGTTCGACTTTGACCAATTTATGTTCCTCGAATTATTAGCCTCGACCCTGTACAAAGGCTCAAAGGTGCGACTATGGGTATTTTTCGGTTAAAGATCGATAGACTAAACACTTCTATGCCAATTTCGATGTGGAACAAATTCTGCAAGTGTTCGACTTTGGTCAATTTATGTTTCTCGAATTATTAGCCTCGACCCTGTACAAAGATTCAAAGGTGCGACTATGGGTATTTTTCGGTTAAAGATCGATAGACTAAACACTTCTATGCCAATTTCGATGTGGAACAAATTCTGCAAGTGTTCGACTTTGGCCAATTTATGTTTCTCGAATTATTAGCCTCGACCCTGTACAAAGGTTCAAAGGTGCGACTATGGGTATTTTTCGGTTAAAGATCGATAGACTGAGTACTCCTATGCTAATTTCTGAGTGGAACAAATTATGCAAGTGTTCGACTTTGGCCAATTTATGTTTCTCGAATTATTAGCCTCGACCCTGTACAAAGGTTCAAAGGTGCGACTATGGGTATTTTTCGGTTAAAGATCGATAGACTAAACACTTCTATGATAATTTCTGAGTGGAACAAATTATGCAAGTGTTCGACTTTGGCCAATTTATGTTTCTCGAATTATTAGCCTCGACCCTGTACAAAGGCTCAAAGGTGCGTCTATGGGTATTTCTCGGTTAAAGATCGATAGACTAAACACTTCTATGCCAATTTCGATGTGGAACAAATTCTGCAAGTGTTCGACTTTGGCCAATTTATGTTTCTCGAATTATTAGCCTCGACCCTGTACAAAGGCTCCAAGGTGCGACTATGGGTATTTTTCGGTTAAAGATCGATAGACTAAACACTTCTATGCCAATTACGATGTGGAACAAATTCTGCAAGGTTTTGACTTTGGCCAATTTATGTTTTCTCGAATAACTGGCCTCGACCCTGTACAAAGGCTCAAAGGTGCGACTATGGGTATTTTTCGGTTAAAGATCGATAGACTAAACACTTCTATGCCAATTACGATGTGGAACAAATTCTGCAAGGTTTTGACTTTGGCCAATTTATGTTTTCTCGAATAACTGGCCTCGACCCTGTACAAAGGCTCAAAGGTGCGACTATGGGTATTTTTCAGTTAAAGATCGATAGACTAAACACTTCTATGCCAATTTCGATGTGGAACAAATTCTGCAAGTGTTCGACTTTGGCCAATTTATGTTTCTCGAATTATTAGCCTCGACCCTGTACAAAGGTTCAAAGGTGCGACTATGGGTATTTTTCGGTTAAAGATCGATAGACTAAACACTTCTATGCCAATTTCGATGTGGAACAAATTCTGCAAGTGTTCGACTTTGGCCAATTTATGTTTCTCGAATTATTAGCCTCGACCCTGTACAAAGGTTCAAAGGTGCGACTATGGGTATTTTTCGGTTAAAGATCGATAGACTAAACACTTCTATGCCAATTTCGATGTGGAACAAATTCTGCAAGTGTTCGACTTTGGCCAATTTATGTTTTCTCGAATTATTAGCTTCGACCCTGTACAAAGGCTCAAAGGTGCGACTATGGGTATTTTTCGGTTAAAGGTCGATAGACTTAACACTTCTATGCCAATTTCGATGTGGAACAAATTCTGCAAGTGTTCGACTTTGGCGAATTTATGTTTCTCGAATTATTAGCCTCGACCCTGTACAAAGGTTCAAATGTGCGACTATGGGTATTTTTCGGTTAAAGTTCGATAGACTAAACACTTCTATGCCAATTTCGATGTGGAACAAATTCTGCAAGTGTTCGACTTTGGCGAATTTATGTTTCTCGAATTATTAGCCTCGACCCTGTACAAAGGTTCAAATGTGCGACTATGGGTATTTTTCGGTTAAAGATCGATAGACTGAGTACTCCTATGCTAATTTCTGAGTGGAACAAATTCTGCAAGTGTTCGACTTTGGCCAATTTATGTTTCTCGAATTATTAGCCTCGACCCTGTACAAAGGTTCAAAGGTGCGACTATGGGTATTTTTCGGTTAAAGATCGATAGACTGAGTACTCCTATGCTAATTTCTGAGTGGAACAAATTCTGCAAGTGTTCGACTTTGGCCAATTTATGTTTCTCGAATTATTAGCCTCGACCCTGTACAAAGGCTCAAAGGTTCGACTATGGGTATTTTTCGGTTAAAGATCGATAGACTAAACACTTCTATGCCAATTTCGATGTGGAACAAATTCTGCAAGTGTTCGACTTTGGCCAATTTATGTTCCTCGAATTATTAGCCTCGACCCTGTACAAAGGCTCAAAGGTGCGACTATGGGTATTTCTCGGTTAAAGATCGATAGACTAAACACTTCTATGCCAATTTCGATGTGGAACAAATTCTGCAAGTGTTCGACTTTGGCCAATTTATGTTCCTCGAATTATTAGCCTCGACCCTGTACAAAGGTTCAAAGGTGCGACTATGGTTATTTTTCGGTTAAAGATCGATAGACTGAGTACTCCTATGCTAATTTCTGAGTGGAACAAATTCTGCAAGTGTTCGACTTTGGCCAATTTATGTTTCTCGAATTATTAGCCTCGACCCTGTACAAAGGCTCAAAGGTTCGACTATGGGTATTTTTCGGTTAAAGATCGATAGACTAAACACTTCTATGCCAATTTCGATGTGGAACAAATTCTGCAAGTGTTCGACTTTGGCCAATTTATGTTTCTCGAATTATTAGCCTCGACCCTGTACAAAGGTTCAAAGGTGCGACTATGGGTATTTTTCGGTTAAAGATCGATAGACTGAGTACTCCTATGCTAATTTCTGAGTGGAACAAATTCTGCAAGTGTTCGACTTTGGCCAATTTATGTTTCTCGAATTATTAGCCTCGACCCTGTACAAAGGTTCAAAGGTGCGACTATGGGTATTTTTCGGTTAAAGATCGATAGACTGAGTACTCCTATGCTAATTTCTGAGTGGAACAAATTCTGAAAGTGTTCGACTTTGGCCAATTTATGTTTCTCGAATTATTAGCCTCGACCCTGTACAAAGGCTCAAAGGTGCGACTATGGGTATTATTCGGTTAAAGATCGATAGACTGAGTACTCCTATGCTAATTTCTGAGTGGAACAAATTCTGCAAGTGTTCGACTTTGGCAAAATTTATGTTTCTCGAATTATTAGCCTCGACCCTGTACAAAGGCTCAAAGGTTCGACTATGGGTATTTTTCGGTTAAAGATCGATAGACTAAACACTTCTATGCCAATTTCTGAGTGGAACAAATTCTGCAAGGTTTCGACTTTGGCCAATTTATGTTTTCTCGAATTATTAGCTTCGACCCTGTACAAAGGCTCAAAGGTGCGACTATGGGTATTTTTCGGTTAAAGTTCGATAGACTAAACACTTCTATGCCAATTTCGATGTGGAACAAATTCTGCAAGTGTTCGACTTTGACCAATTTATGTTCCTCGAATTATTAGCCTCGACCCTGTACAAAGGCTCAAAGGTGCGACTATGGGTATTTTTCGGTTAAAGATCGATAGACTAAACACTTCTATGCCAATTTCGATGTGGAACAAATTCTGCAAGTGTTCGACTTTGGCCAATTTATGTTTCTCGAATTATTAGCCTCGACCCTGTACAAAGGTTCAAAGGTGCGACTATGGGTATTTTTCGGTTAAAGATCGATAGACTAAACACTTCTATGATAATTTCTGAGTGGAACAAATTATGCAAGTGTTCGACTTTGGCCAATTTATGTTTCTCGAATTATTAGCCTCGACCCTGTACAAAGGCTCAAAGGTGCGTCTATGGGTATTTCTCGGTTAAAGATCGATAGACTAAACACTTCTATGCCAATTTCGATGTGGAACAAATTCTGCAAGTGTTCGACTTTGGCCAATTTATGTTTCTCGAATTATTAGCCTCGACCCTGTACAAAGGCTCCAAGGTGCGACTATGGGTATTTTTCGGTTAAAGATCGATAGACTAAACACTTCAATGCCAATTACGATGTGGAACAAATTCTGCAAGGTTTTGACTTTGGCCAATTTATGTTTTCTCGAATAACTGGCCTCGACCCTGTACAAAGGCTCAAAGGTGCGACTATGGGTATTTTTCGGTTAAAGTTCGATAGACTAAACACTTCTATGCCAATTTCGATGTGGAACAAATTCTGCAAGTGTTCGACTTTGGTCAATTTATGTTTCTCGAATTATTAGCCTCGACCCTGTACAAAGGTTCAAAGGTGCGACTATGGGTATTTTTCGGTTAAAGATCGATAGACTAAACACTTCTATGCCAATTTCGATGTGGAACAAATTCTGCAAGTGTTCGACTTTGGCCAATTTATGTTTCTCGAATTATTAGCCTCGACCCTGTACAAAGGTTCAAAGGTGCGACTATGGGTATTTTTCGGTTAAAGATCGATAGACTGAGTACTCCTATGCTAATTTCTGAGTGGAACAAATTATGCAAGTGTTCGACTTTGGCCAATTTATGTTTCTCGAATTATTAGCCTCGACCCTGTACAAAGGTTCAAAGGTGCGACTATGGGTATTTTTCGGTTAAAGATCGATAGACTAAACACTTCTATGATAATTTCTGAGTGGAACAAATTATGCAAGTGTTCGACTTTGGCCAATTTATGTTTCTCGAATTATTAGCCTCGACCCTGTACAAAGGCTCAAAGGTGCGTCTATGGGTATTTCTCGGTTAAAGATCGATAGACTAAACACTTCTATGCCAATTTCGATGTGGAACAAATTCTGCAAGTGTTCGACTTTGGCCAATTTATGTTTCTCGAATTATTAGCCTCGACCCTGTACAAAGGCTCCAAGGTGCGACTATGGGTATTTTTCGGTTAAAGATCGATAGACTAAACACTTCTATGCCAATTACGATGTGGAACAAATTCTGCAAGGTTTTGACTTTGGCCAATTTATGTTTTCTCGAATAACTGGCCTCGACCCTGTACAAAGGCTCAAAGGTGCGACTATGGGTATTTTTCGGTTAAAGATCGATAGACTAAACACTTCTATGCCAATTACGATGTGGAACAAATTCTGCAAGGTTTTGACTTTGGCCAATTTATGTTTTCTCGAATAACTGGCCTCGACCCTGTACAAAGGCTCAAAGGTGCGACTATGGGTATTTTTCAGTTAAAGATCGATAGACTAAACACTTCTATGCCAATTTCGATGTGGAACAAATTCTGCAAGTGTTCGACTTTGGCCAATTTATGTTTCTCGAATTATTAGCCTCGACCCTGTACAAAGGTTCAAAGGTGCGACTATGGGTATTTTTCGGTTAAAGATCGATAGACTAAACACTTCTATGCCAATTTCGATGTGGAACAAATTTTGCAAGTGTTCGACTTTGGCCAATTTATGTTTCTCGAATTATTAGCCTCGACCCTGTACAAAGGTTCAAAGGTGCGACTATGGGTATTTTTCGGTTAAAGATCGATAGACTAAACACTTCTATGCCAATTTCGATGTGGAACAAATTCTGCAAGTGTTCGACTTTGGCCAATTTATGTTTTCTCGAATTATTAGCTTCGACCCTGTACAAAGGCTCAAAGGTGCGACTATGGGTATTTTTCGGTTAAAGGTCGATAGACTTAACACTTCTATGCCAATTTCGATGTGGAACAAATTCTGCAAGTGTTCGACTTTGGCGAATTTATGTTTCTCGAATTATTAGCCTCGACCCTGTACAAAGGTTCAAATGTGCGACTATGGGTATTTTTCGGTTAAAGTTCGATAGACTAAACACTTCTATGCCAATTTCGATGTGGAACAAATTCTGCAAGTGTTCGACTTTGGCGAATTTATGTTTCTCGAATTATTAGCCTCGACCCTGTACAAAGGTTCAAATGTGCGACTATGGGTATTTTTCGGTTAAAGATCGATAGACTGAGTACTCCTATGCTAATTTCTGAGTGGAACAAATTCTGCAAGTGTTCGACTTTGGCCAATTTATGTTTCTCGAATTATTAGCCTCGACCCTGTACAAAGGTTCAAAGGTGCGACTATGGGTATTTTTCGGTTAAAGATCGATAGACTGAGTACTCCTATGCTAATTTCTGAGTGGAACAAATTCTGCAAGTGTTCGACTTTGGCCAATTTATGTTTCTCGAATTATTAGCCTCGACCCTGTACAAAGGCTCAAAGGTTCGACTATGGGTATTTTTCGGTTAAAGATCGATAGACTAAACACTTCTATGCCAATTTCGATGTGGAACAAATTCTGCAAGGTTTCGACTTTGGCCAATTTAAGTTTTCTCGAATTATTAGCTTCGACCCTGTACAAAGGCTCAAAGGTGCGACTATGGGTATTTTTCGGTTAAAGTTCGATAGACTAAACACTTCTATGCCAAATTCGATGTGGAACAAATTCTGCAAGTGTTCGACTTTGACCAATTTATGTTCCTCGAATTATTAGCCTCGACCCTGTACAAAGGCTCAAAGGTGCGACTATGGGTATTTTTCGGTTAAAGATCGATAGACTAAACACTTCTATGCCAATTTCGATGTGGAACAAATTCTGCAAGTGTTCGACTTTGGTCAATTTATGTTTCTCGAATTATTAGCCTCGACCCTGTACAAAGATTCAAAGGTGCGACTATGGGTATTTTTCGGTTAAAGATCGATAGACTAAACACTTCTATGCCAATTTCGATGTGGAACAAATTCTGCAAGTGTTCGACTTTGGCCAATTTATGTTTCTCGAATTATTAGCCTCGACCCTGTACAAAGGTTCAAAGGTGCGACTATGGGTATTTTTCGGTTAAAGATCGATAGACTGAGTACTCCTATGCTAATTTCTGAGTGGAACAAATTATGCAAGTGTTCGACTTTGGCCAATTTATGTTTCTCGAATTATTAGCCTCGACCCTGTACAAAGGTTCAAAGGTGCGACTATGGGTATTTTTCGGTTAAAGATCGATAGACTAAACACTTCTATGATAATTTCTGAGTGGAACAAATTATGCAAGTGTTCGACTTTGGCCAATTTATGTTTCTCGAATTATTAGCCTCGACCCTGTACAAAGGCTCAAAGGTGCGTCTATGGGTATTTCTCGGTTAAAGATCGATAGACTAAACACTTCTATGCCAATTTCGATGTGGAACAAATTCTGCAAGTGTTCGACTTTGGCCAATTTATGTTTCTCGAATTATTAGCCTCGACCCTGTACAAAGGCTCCAAGGTGCGACTATGGGTATTTTTCGGTTAAAGATCGATAGACTAAACACTTCTATGCCAATTACGATGTGGAACAAATTCTGCAAGGTTTTGACTTTGGCCAATTTATGTTTTCTCGAATAACTGGCCTCGACCCTGTACAAAGGCTCAAAGGTGCGACTATGGGTATTTTTCGGTTAAAGATCGATAGACTAAACACTTCTATGCCAATTACGATGTGGAACAAATTCTGCAAGGTTTTGACTTTGGCCAATTTATGTTTTCTCGAATAACTGGCCTCGACCCTGTACAAAGGCTCAAAGGTGCGACTATGGGTATTTTTCAGTTAAAGATCGATAGACTAAACACTTCTATGCCAATTTCGATGTGGAACAAATTCTGCAAGTGTTCGACTTTGGCCAATTTATGTTTCTCGAATTATTAGCCTCGACCCTGTACAAAGGTTCAAAGGTGCGACTATGGGTATTTTTCGGTTAAAGATCGATAGACTAAACACTTCTATGCCAATTTCGATGTGGAACAAATTCTGCAAGTGTTCGACTTTGGCCAATTTATGTTTCTCGAATTATTAGCCTCGACCCTGTACAAAGGTTCAAAGGTGCGACTATGGGTATTTTTCGGTTAAAGATCGATAGACTAAACACTTCTATGCCAATTTCGATGTGGAACAAATTCTGCAAGTGTTCGACTTTGGCCAATTTATGTTTTCTCGAATTATTAGCTTCGACCCTGTACAAAGGCTCAAAGGTGCGACTATGGGTATTTTTCGGTTAAAGGTCGATAGACTTAACACTTCTATGCCAATTTCGATGTGGAACAAATTCTGCAAGTGTTCGACTTTGGCGAATTTATGTTTCTCGAATTATTAGCCTCGACCCTGTACAAAGGTTCAAATGTGCGACTATGGGTATTTTTCGGTTAAAGTTCGATAGACTAAACACTTCTATGCCAATTTCGATGTGGAACAAATTCTGCAAGTGTTCGACTTTGGCGAATTTATGTTTCTCGAATTATTAGCCTCGACCCTGTACAAAGGTTCAAATGTGCGACTATGGGTATTTTTCGGTTAAAGATCGATAGACTGAGTACTCCTATGCTAATTTCTGAGTGGAACAAATTCTGCAAGTGTTCGACTTTGGCCAATTTATGTTTCTCGAATTATTAGCCTCGACCCTGTACAAAGGTTCAAAGGTGCGACTATGGGTATTTTTCGGTTAAAGATCGATAGACTGAGTACTCCTATGCTAATTTCTGAGTGGAACAAATTCTGAAAGTGTTCGACTTTGGCCAATTTATGTTTCTCGAATTATTAGCCTCGACCCTGTACAAAGGCTCAAAGGTGCGACTATGGGTATTATTCGGTTAAAGATCGATAGACTGAGAACTCCTATGCTAATTTCTGAGTGGAACAAATTCTGCAAGTGTTCGACTTTGGCCAATTTATGTTTCTCGAATTATTAGCCTCGACCCTGTACAAAGGCTCAAAGGTTCGACTATGGGTATTTTTCGGTTAAAGATCGATAGACTAAACACTTCTATGCCAATTTCTGAGTGGAACAAATTCTGCAAGGTTTCGACTTTGGCCAATTTAAGTTTTCTCGAATTATTAGCTTCGACCCTGTACAAAGGCTCAAAGGTGCGACTATGGGTATTTTTCGGTTAAAGTTCGATAGACTAAACACTTCTATGCCAATTTCGATGTGGAACAAATTCTGCAAGTGTTCGACTTTGACCAATTTATGTTCCTCGAATTATTAGCCTCGACCCTGTACAAAGGCTCAAAGGTGCGACTATGGGTATTTTTCGGTTAAAGATCGATAGACTAAACACTTCTATGCCAATTTCGATGTGGAACAAATTCTGCAAGTGTTCGACTTTGGTCAATTTATGTTTCTCGAATTATTAGCCTCGACCCTGTACAAAGGTTCAAAGGTGCGACTATGGGTATTTTTCGGTTAAAGATCGATAGACTAAACACTTCTATGCCAATTTCGATGTGGAACAAATTCTGCAAGTGTTCGACTTTGGCCAATTTATGTTTCTCGAATTATTAGCCTCGACCCTGTACAAAGGTTCAAAGGTGCGACTATGGGTATTTTTCGGTTAAAGATCGATAGACTGAGTACTCCTATGCTAATTTCTGAGTGGAACAAATTATGCAAGTGTTCGACTTTGGCCAATTTATGTTTCTCGAATTATTAGCCTCGACCCTGTACAAAGGTTCAAAGGTGCGACTATGGGTATTTTTCGGTTAAAGATCGATAGACTAAACACTTCTATGATAATTTCTGAGTGGAACAAATTATGCAAGTGTTCGACTTTGGCCAATTTATGTTTCTCGAATTATTAGCCTCGACCCTGTACAAAGGCTCAAAGGTGCGTCTATGGGTATTTCTCGGTTAAAGATCGATAGACTAAACACTTCTATGCCAATTTCGATGTGGAACAAATTCTGCAAGTGTTCGACTTTGGCCAATTTATGTTTCTCGAATTATTAGCCTCGACCCTGTACAAAGGCTCCAAGGTGCGACTATGGGTATTTTTCGGTTAAAGATCGATAGACTAAACACTTCTATGATAATATCTGAGTGGAACAAATTCTGCAAGGTTTCGACTTTGGCCAATTTATGTTTTCTCGAATTATTAGCTTCGACCCTGTACAAAGGCTCAAAGGTGCGACTATGGGTATTTTTCGGTTAAAGATCGATAGACTAAACACTTCTATGCCAATTACGATGTGGAACAAATTCTGCAAGTGTTCGAATTTGGCCAATTTATGTTTCTCGAATTATTAGCCTCGACCCTGTACAAAGGTTCAAAGGTGCGACTATGGGTATTTTTCGGTTAAAGATCGATAGACTGAGTACTCCTATGCTAATTTCTGAGTGGAACAAATTCTGCAAGTGTTCGACTTTGGCCAATTTATGTTTTCTCGAATTATTGGCTTCGACCCTGTACAAAGGTTCAAAGGTGCGACTATGGGTATTTTTCGGTTAAAGATCGATAGACTGAGTACTCCTATGCTAATTTCTGAGTGGAACAAATTCTGCAAGTGTTCGACTTTGGCCAATTTATGTTTTCTCGAATTATTGGCTTCGACCCTGTACAAAGGTTCAAAGGTGCGACTATGGGTATTTTTCGGTTAAAGATCGATAGACTGAGTACTCCTATGCTAATTTCTGAGTGGAACAAATTCTGCAAGTGTTCGACTTTGGCCAATTTATGTTTTCTCGAATTATTAGCCTCGACCCTGTACAAAGGCTCAAAGGTGCGACTATGGGTATTATTCGGTTAAAGATCGATAGACTGAGTACTCCTATGCTAATTTCTGAGTGGAACAAATTCTGCAAGTGTTCGACTTTGGCCAATTTATGTTTCCTCGAATTATTAGCTTCGACCCTGTACAAAGGCTCAAAGGTGCGACTATGGGTATTTTTCGGTTAAAGGTCGATAGACTTAACACTTCTATGCCAATTTTCGATGTGGAACAAATTCTGCAAGTGTTCGAATTTGGCCAATTTATGTTTCTCGAATTATTAGCCTCGACCCTGTACAAAGGTTCAAAGGTGCGACTATGGGTATTTTTCGGTTAAAGATCGATAGACTGAGTACTCCTATGCTAATTTCTGAGTGGAACAAATTCTGCAAGTGTTCGACTTTGGCCAATTTATGTTTTCTCGAATTATTGGCTTCGACCCTGTACAAAGGTTCAAAGGTGCGACTATGGGTATTTTTCGGTTAAAGATCGATAGACTGAGTACTCCTATGCTAATTTCTGAGTGGAACAAATTCTGCAAGTGTTCGACTTTGGCCAATTTATGTTTTCTCGAATTATTAGCCTCGACCCTGTACAAAGGCTCAAAGGTGCGACTATGGGTATTATTCGGTTAAAGATCGATAGACTGAGTACTCCTATGCTAATTTCTGAGTGGAACAAATTCTGCAAGTGTTCGACTTTGGCCAATTTATGTTTCTCGAATTATTAGCCTCGACCCTGTACAAATGCTCAAAGGTTCGACTATGGGTATTTTTCGGTTAAAGATCGATAGACTAAACACTTCTATGCCAATTTCTGAGTGGAACAAATTCTGCAAGGTTTCGACTTTGGCCAATTTATGTTTTCTCGAATTATTAGCTTCGACCCTGTACAAAGGCTCAAAGGTGCGACTATGGGTATTTTTCGGTTAAAGTTCGATAGACTAAACACTTCTATGCCAATTTCGATGTGGAACAAATTCTGCAAGTGTTCGACTTTGACCAATTTATGTTCCTCGAATTATTAGCCTCGACCCTGTACAAAGGCTCAAAGGTGCGACTATGGGTATTTTTCGGTTAAAGATCGATAGACTAAACACTTCTATGCCAATTTCGATGTGGAACAAATTCTGCAAGTGTTCGACTTTGGTCAATTTATGTTTCTCGAATTATTAGCCTCGACCCTGTACAAAGGTTCAAAGGTGCGACTATGGGTATTTTTCGGTTAAAGATCGATAGACTAAACACTTCTATGCCAATTTCGATGTGGAACAAATTCTGCAAGTGTTCGACTTTGGCCAATTTATGTTTCTCGAATTATTAGCCTCGACCCTGTACAAAGGTTCAAAGGTCCGACTATGGGTATTTTTCGGTTAAAGATCGATAGACTGAGTACTCCTATGCTAATTTCTGAGTGGAACAAATTCTGAAAGGGTTCGACTTTGGCCAATTTATGTTTCTCGAATTATTAGCCTCGACCCTGTACAAAGGCTCAAAGGTGCGACTATGGGTATTATTCGGTTAAAGATCGATAGACTGAGAACTCCTATGCTAATTTCTGAGTGGAACAAATTCTGCAAGTGTTCGACTTTGGCCAATTTATGTTTCTCGAATTATTAGCCTCGACCCTGTACAAAGGCTCAAAGGTTCGACTATGGGTATTTTTCGGTTAAAGATCGATAGACTAAACACTTCTATGCCAATTTCTGAGTGGAACAAATTCTGCAAGGTTTCGACTTTGGCCAATTTAAGTTTTCTCGAATTATTAGCTTCGACCCTGTACAAAGGCTCAAAGGTGCGACTATGGGTATTTTTCGGTTAAAGTTCGATAGACTAAACACTTCTATGCCAATTTCGATGTGGAACAAATTCTGCAAGTGTTCGACTTTGACCAATTTATGTTCCTCGAATTATTAGCCTCGACCCTGTACAAAGGCTCAAAGGTGCGACTATGGGTATTTTTCGGTTAAAGATCGATAGACTAAACACTTCTATGCCAATTTCGATGTGGAACAAATTCTGCAAGTGTTCGACTTTGGTCAATTTATGTTTCTCGAATTATTAGCCTCGACCCTGTACAAAGGTTCAAAGGTGCGACTATGGGTATTTTTCGGTTAAAGATCGATAGACTAAACACTTCTATGCCAATTTCGATGTGGAACAAATTCTGCAAGTGTTCGACTTTGGCCAATTTATGTTTCTCGAATTATTAGCCTCGACCCTGTACAAAGGTTCAAAGGTGCGACTATGGGTATTTTTCGGTTAAAGATCGATAGACTGAGTACTCCTATGCTAATTTCTGAGTGGAACAAATTCTGCAAGTGTTCGACTTTGGCCAATTTATGTTTTCTCGAATTATTAGCTTCGACCCTGTACAAAGGCTCAAAGGTGCGACTATGGGTATTTTTCGGTTAAAGGTCGATAGACTTAACACTTCTATGCCAATTTTCGATGTGGAACAAATTCTGCAAGTGTTCGAATTTGGCCAATTTATGTTTCTCGAATTATTAGCCTCGACCCTGTACAAAGGTTCAAAGGTGCGACTATGGGTATTTTTCGGTTAAAGATCGATAGACTGAGTACTCCTATGCTAATTTCTGAGTGGAACAAATTCTGCAAGTGTTCGACTTTGGCCAATTTATGTTTTCTCGAATTATTGGCTTCGACCCTGTACAAAGGTTCAAAGGTGCGACTATGGGTATTTTTCGGTTAAAGATCGATAGACTGAGTACTCCTATGCTAATTTCTGAGTGGAACAAATTCTGCAAGTGTTCGACTTTGGCCAATTTATGTTTCTCGAATTATTAGCCTCGACCCTGTACAAAGGCTCAAAGGTTCGACTATGGGTATTTTTCGGTTAAAGATCGATAGACTAAACACTTCTATGCCAATTTCCATGTGGAACAAATTCTGCAAGTGTTCGACTTTGGCCAATTTATGTTCCTCGAATTATTAGCCTCGACCCTGTACAAAGGCTCAAAGGTGCGACTATGGGTATTTCTCGGTTAAAGATCGATAGACTAAACACTTCTATGCCAATTTCGATGTGGAACAAATTCTGCAAGTGTTCGACTTTGGCCAATTTATGTTCCTCGAATTATTAGCCTCGACCCTGTACAAAGGTTCAAAGGTGCGACTATGGGTATTTTTCGGTTAAAGATCGATAGACTGAGTACTCCTATGCTAATTTCTGAGTGGAACAAATTCTGCAAGTGTTCGACTTTGGCCAATTTATGTTTCTCGAATTATTAGCCTCGACCCTGTACAAAGGCTCAAAGGTTCGACTATGGGTATTTTTCGGTTAAAGATCGATAGACTAAACACTTCTATGCCAATTTCGATGTGGAACAAATTCTGCAAGTGTTCGACTTTGGCCAATTTATGTTTCTCGAATTATTAGCCTCGACCCTGTACAAAGGTTCAAAGGTGCGACTATGGGTATTTTTCGGTTAAAGATCGATAGACTGAGTACTCCTATGCTAATTTCTGAGTGGAACAAATTCTGCAAGTGTTCGACTTTGGCCAATTTATGTTTCTCGAATTATTAGCCTCGACCCTGTACAAAGGTTCAAAGGTGCGACTATGGGTATTTTTCGGTTAAAGATCGATAGACTGAGTACTCCTATGCTAATTTCTGAGTGGAACAAATTCTGAAAGTGTTCGACTTTGGCCAATTTATGTTTCTCGAATTATTAGCCTCGACCCTGTACAAAGGCTCAAAGGTGCGACTATGGGTATTATTCGGTTAAAGATCGATAGACTGAGTACTCCTATGCTAATTTCTTAGTGGAACAAATTCTGCAAGTGTTCGACTTTGGCAAAATTTATGTTTCTCGAATTATTAGCCTCGACCCTGTACAAAGGCCCAAAGGTTCGACTATGGGTATTTTTCGGTTAAAGATCGATAGACTAAACACTTCTATGCCAATTTCTGAGTGGAACAAATTCTGCAAGGTTTCGACTTTGGCCAATTTATGTTTTCTCGAATTATTAGCTTCGACCCTGTACAAAGGCTCAAAGGTGCGACTATGGGTATTTTTCGGTTAAAGTTCGATAGACTAAACACTTCTATGCCAATTTCGATGTGGAACAAATTCTGCAAGTGTTCGACTTTGACCAATTTATGTTCCTCGAATTATTAGCCTCGACCCTGTACAAAGGCTCAAAGGTGCGACTATGGGTATTTTTCGGTTAAAGATCGATAGACTAAACACTTCTATGCCAATTTCGATGTGGAACAAATTCTGCAAGTGTTCGACTTTGGTCAATTTATGTTTCTCGAATTATTAGCCTCGACCCTGTACAAAGGTTCAAAGGTGCGACTATGGGTATTTTTCGGTTAAAGATCGATAGACTAAACACTTCTATGCCAATTTCGATGTGGAACAAATTCTGCAAGTGTTCGACTTTGGCCAATTTATGTTTCTCGAATTATTAGCCTCGACCCTGTACAAAGGTTCAAAGGTGCGACTATGGGTATTTTTCGGTTAAAGATCGATAGACTGAGTACTCCTATGCTAATTTCTGAGTGGAACAAATTATGCAAGTGTTCGACTTTGGCCAATTTATGTTTCTCGAATTATTAGCCTCGACCCTGTACAAAGGTTCAAAGGTGCGACTATGGGTATTTTTCGGTTAAAGATCGATAGACTGAGTACTCCTATGCTAATTTCTGAGTGGAACAAATTCTGCAAGTGTTCGACTTTGGCCAATTTATGTTTTCTCGAATTATCGGCTTCGACCCTGTACAAAGGTTCAAAGGTGCGACTATGGGTATTTTTCGGTTAAAGATCGATAGACTGAGTACTCCTATGCTAATTTCTGAGTGGAACAAATTCTGCAAGTGTTCGACTTTGGCCAATTTATGTTTTCTCGAATTATTAGCCTCGACCCTGTACAAAGGCTCAAAGGTGCGACTATGGGTATTATTCGGTTAAAGATCGATAGACTGAGTACTCCTATGCTAATTTCTGAGTGGAACAAATTCTGCAAGTGTTCGACTTTGGCCAATTTATGTTTCTCGAATTATTAGCCTCGACCCTGTACAAAAGCTCAAAGGTTCGACTATGGGTATTTTTCGGTTAAAGATCGATAGACTAAACACTTCTATGCCAATTTCTGAGTGGAACAAATTCTGCAAGGTTTCGACTTTGGCCAATTTATGTTTTCTCGAATTATTAGCTTCGACCCTGTACAAAGGCTCAAAGGTGCGACTATGGGTTTGTTCGGGTTTGTTGAGGCTAATAATTCGAGGAACATAAATTGGCCAAAGTCGAACACTTGCAGAATTTGTTCCACATCGAAATTGGCATAGAAGTGTTTAGTCTATCGATCTTTAACCGAAAAATACCCATAGTCGAACCTTTGAGCCTTTGTACAGGGTCGAGGCTAATAATTCGAGAAACATAAGTTGGCCAAAGTCGAACACTTGCAGAATTTGTTCCACTCAGAAATTAGCATAGGAGTACTCAGTCTATCGATCTTTAACCGAAAAATACCCATAGTCGCACCTTTGAACCTTTGTACAGGGTCGAGGCTAATAATTCGAGAAACATAAATTGGCCAAAGTCGAACACTTGCAGAATTTGTTCCACTCAGAAATTAGCATAGGAGTACTCAGTCTATCGATCTTTAACCGAAAAATACCCATAGTCGCACCTTTGAACCTTTGTACAGGGTCGAGGCTAATAATTCGAGAAACATAAATTCGCCAAAGTCGAACACTTGCAGAATTTGTTCCACATCGAAATTGGCATAGAAGTGTTTAGTCTATCGAACTTTAACCGAAAAATACCCATAGTCGCACATTTGAACCTTTGTACAGGGTCGAGGCTAATAATTCGAGAAACATAAATTCGCCAAAGTCGAACACTTGCAGAATTTGTTCCACATCGAAATTGGCATAGAAGTGTTAAGTCTATCGACCTTTAACCGAAAAATACCCATAGTCGCACCTTTGAGCCTTTGTACAGGGTCGAAGCTAATAATTCGAGAAAACATAAATTGGCCAAAGTCGAACACTTGCAGAATTTGTTCCACATCGAAATTGGCATAGAAGTGTTTAGTCTATCGATCTTTAACCGAAAAATACCCATAGTCGCACCTTTGAACCTTTGTACAGGGTCGAGGCTAATAATTCGAGAAACATAAATTGGCCAAAGTCGAACACTTGCAGAATTTGTTCCACATCGAAATTGGCATAGAAGTGTTTAGTCTATCGATCTTTAACCGAAAAATACCCATAGTCGCACCTTTGAACCTTTGTACAGGGTCGAGGCTAATAATTCGAGAAACATTAATTGGCCAAAGTCGAACACTTGCAGAATTTGTTCCACATCGAAATTGGCATAGAAGTGTTTAGTCTATCGATCTTTAACTGAAAAATATCCATAGTCGCACCTTTGAGCCTTTGTACAGGGTCGAGGCCAGTTATTCGAGAAAACATAAATTGGCCAAAGTCAAAACCTTGCAGAATTTGTTCCACATCGTAATTGGCATAGAAGTGTTTAGTCTATCGATCTTTAACCGAAAAATACCCATAGTCGCACCTTTGAGCCTTTGTACAGGGTCGAGGCCAGTTATTCGAGAAAACATAAATTGGCCAAAGTCAAAACCTTGCAGAATTTGTTCCACATCGTAATTGGCATAGAAGTGTTTAGTCTATCGATCTTTAACCGAAAAATACCCATAGTCGCACCTTGGAGCCTTTGTACAGGGTCGAGGCTAATAATTCGAGAAACATAAATTGGCCAAAGTCGAACACTTGCAGAATTTGTTCCACATCGAAATTGGCATAGAAGTGTTTAGTCTATCGATCTTTAACCGAGAAATACCCATAGACGCACCTTTGAGCCTTTGTACAGGGTCGAGGCTAATAATTCGAGAAACATAAATTGGCCAAAGTCGAACACTTGCATAATTTGTTCCACTCAGAAATTATCATAGAAGTGTTTAGTCTATCGATCTTTAACCGAAAAATACCCATAGTCGCACCTTTGAACCTTTGTACAGGGTCGAGGCTAATAATTCGAGAAACATAAATTGACCAAAGTCGAACACTTGCAGAATTTGTTCCACATCGAAATTGGCATAGAAGTGTTTAGTCTATCGATCTTTAACCGAAAAATACCCATAGTCGCACCTTTGAGCCTTTGTACAGGGTCGAGGCTAATAATTCGAGGAACATAAATTGGTCAAAGTCGAACACTTGCAGAATTTGTTCCACATCGAAATTGGCATAGAAGTGTTTAGTCTATCGAACTTTAACCGAAAAATACCCATAGTCGCACCTTTGAGCCTTTGTACAGGGTCGAAGCTAATAATTCGAGAAAACATAAATTGGCCAAAGTCGAAACCTTGCAGAATTTGTTCCACTCAGAAATTGGCATAGAAGTGTTTAGTCTATCGATCTTTAACCGAAAAATACCCATAGTCGAACCTTTGAGCTTTTGTACAGGGTCGAGGCTAATAATTCGAGAAACATAAATTGGCCAAAGTCGAACACTTGCAGAATTTGTTCCACTCAGAAATTAGCATAGGAGTACTCAGTCTATCGATCTTTAACCGAATAATACCCATAGTCGCACCTTTGAGCCTTTGTACAGGGTCGAGGCTAATAATTCGAGAAAACATAAATTGGCCAAAGTCGAACACTTGCAGAATTTGTTCCACTCAGAAATTAGCATAGGAGTACTCAGTCTATCGATCTTTAACCGAAAAATACCCATAGTCGCACCTTTGAACCTTTGTACAGGGTCGAAGCCGATAATTCGAGAAAACATAAATTGGCCAAAGTCGAACACTTGCAGAATTTGTTCCACTCAGAAATTAGCATAGGAGTACTCAGTCTATCGATCTTTAACCGAAAAATACCCATAGTCGCACCTTTGAACCTTTGTACAGGGTCGAGGCTAATAATTCGAGAAACATAAATTGGCCAAAGTCGAACACTTGCATAATTTGTTCCACTCAGAAATTAGCATAGGAGTACTCAGTCTATCGATCTTTAACCGAAAAATACCCATAGTCGCACCTTTGAACCTTTGTACAGGGTCGAGGCTAATAATTCGAGAAACATAAATTGGCCAAAGTCGAACACTTGCAGAATTTGTTCCACATCGAAATTGGCATAGAAGTGTTTAGTCTATCGATCTTTAACCGAAAAATACCCATAGTCGCACCTTTGAACCTTTGTACAGGGTCGAGGCTAATAATTCGAGAAACATAAATTGACCAAAGTCGAACACTTGCAGAATTTGTTCCACATCGAAATTGGCATAGAAGTGTTTAGTCTATCGATCTTTAACCGAAAAATACCCATAGTCGCACCTTTGAGCCTTTGTACAGGGTCGAGGCTAATAATTCGAGGAACATAAATTGGTCAAAGTCGAACACTTGCAGAATTTGTTCCACATCGAAATTGGCATAGAAGTGTTTAGTCTATCGAACTTTAACCGAAAAATACCCATAGTCGCACCTTTGAGCCTTTGTACAGGGTCGAAGCTAATAATTCGAGAAAACATAAATTGGCCAAAGTCGAAACCTTGCAGAATTTGTTCCACTCAGAAATTGGCATAGAAGTGTTTAGTCTATCGATCTTTAACCGAAAAATACCCATAGTCGAACCTTTGGGCCTTTGTACAGGGTCGAGGCTAATAATTCGAGAAACATAAATTTTGCCAAAGTCGAACACTTGCAGAATTTGTTCCACTCAGAAATTAGCATAGGAGTACTCAGTCTATCGATCTTTAACCGAATAATACCCATAGTCGCACCTTTGAGCCTTTGTACAGGGTCGAGGCTAATAATTCGAGAAACATAAATTGGCCAAAGTCGAACACTTTCAGAATTTGTTCCACTCAGAAATTAGCATAGGAGTACTCAGTCTATCGATCTTTAACCGAAAAATACCCATAGTCGCACCTTTGAACCTTTGTACAGGGTCGAGGCTAATAATTCGAGAAACATAAATTGGCCAAAGTCGAACACTTGCAGAATTTGTTCCACTCAGAAATTAGCATAGGAGTACTCAGTCTATCGATCTTTAACCGAAAAATACCCATAGTCGCACCTTTGAACCTTTGTACAGGGTCGAGGCTAATAATTCGAGAAACATAAATTGGCCAAAGTCGAACACTTGCAGAATTTGTTCCACATCGAAATTGGCATAGAAGTGTTTAGTCTATCGATCTTTAACCGAAAAATACCCATAGTCGAACCTTTGAGCCTTTGTACAGGGTCGAGGCTAATAATTCGAGAAACATAAATTGGCCAAAGTCGAACACTTGCAGAATTTGTTCCACTCAGAAATTAGCATAGGAGTACTCAGTCTATCGATCTTTAACCGAAAAATACCCATAGTCGCACCTTTGAACCTTTGTACAGGGTCGAGGCTAATAATTCGAGGAACATAAATTGGCCAAAGTCGAACACTTGCAGAATTTGTTCCACATCGAAATTGGCATAGAAGTGTTTAGTCTATCGATCTTTAACCGAGAAATACCCATAGTCGCACCTTTGAGCCTTTGTACAGGGTCGAGGCTAATAATTCGAGGAACATAAATTGGCCAAAGTCGAACACTTGCAGAATTTGTTCCACATGGAAATTGGCATAGAAGTGTTTAGTCTATCGATCTTTAACCGAAAAATACCCATAGTCGAACCTTTGAGCCTTTGTACAGGGTCGAGGCTAATAATTCGAGAAACATAAATTGGCCAAAGTCGAACACTTGCAGAATTTGTTCCACTCAGAAATTAGCATAGGAGTACTCAGTCTATCGATCTTTAACCGAAAAATACCCATAGTCGCACCTTTGAACCTTTGTACAGGGTCGAAGCCAATAATTCGAGAAAACATAAATTGGCCAAAGTCGAACACTTGCAGAATTTGTTCCACTCAGAAATTAGCATAGGAGTACTCAGTCTATCGATCTTTAACCGAAAAATACCCATAGTCGCACCTTTGAACCTTTGTACAGGGTCGAGGCTAATAATTCGAGAAACATAAATTGGCCAAATTCGAACACTTGCAGAATTTGTTCCACATCGAAAATTGGCATAGAAGTGTTAAGTCTATCGACCTTTAACCGAAAAATACCCATAGTCGCACCTTTGAGCCTTTGTACAGGGTCGAAGCTAATAATTCGAGAAAACATAAATTGGCCAAAGTCGAACACTTGCAGAATTTGTTCCACTCAGAAATTAGCATAGGAGTACTCAGTCTATCGATCTTTAACCGAAAAATACCCATAGTCGCACCTTTGAACCTTTGTACAGGGTCGAGGCTAATAATTCGAGAAACATAAATTGGCCAAAGTCGAACACTTGCAGAATTTGTTCCACATCGAAATTGGCATAGAAGTGTTTAGTCTATCGATCTTTAACCGAAAAATACCCATAGTCGCACCTTTGAACCTTTGTACAGGGTCGAGGCTAATAATTCGAGAAACATAAATTGACCAAAGTCGAACACTTGCAGAATTTGTTCCACATCGAAATTGGCATAGAAGTGTTTAGTCTATCGATCTTTAACCGAAAAATACCCATAGTCGCACCTTTGAGCCTTTGTACAGGGTCGAGGCTAATAATTCGAGGAACATAAATTGGTCAAAGTCGAACACTTGCAGAATTTGTTCCACATCGAAATTGGCATAGAAGTGTTTAGTCTATCGAACTTTAACCGAAAAATACCCATAGTCGCACCTTTGAGCCTTTGTACAGGGTCGAAGCTAATAATTCGAGAAAACTTAAATTGGCCAAAGTCGAAACCTTGCAGAATTTGTTCCACTCAGAAATTGGCATAGAAGTGTTTAGTCTATCGATCTTTAACCGAAAAATACCCATAGTCGAACCTTTGAGCCTTTGTACAGGGTCGAGGCTAATAATTCGAGAAACATAAATTGGCCAAAGTCGAACACTTGCAGAATTTGTTCCACTCAGAAATTAGCATAGGAGTTCTCAGTCTATCGATCTTTAACCGAATAATACCCATAGTCGCACCTTTGAGCCTTTGTACAGGGTCGAGGCTAATAATTCGAGAAACATAAATTGGCCAAAGTCGAACCCTTTCAGAATTTGTTCCACTCAGAAATTAGCATAGGAGTACTCAGTCTATCGATCTTTAACCGAAAAATACCCATAGTCGGACCTTTGAACCTTTGTACAGGGTCGAGGCTAATAATTCGAGAAACATAAATTGGCCAAAGTCGAACACTTGCAGAATTTGTTCCACATCGAAATTGGCATAGAAGTGTTTAGTCTATCGATCTTTAACCGAAAAATACCCATAGTCGCACCTTTGAACCTTTGTACAGGGTCGAGGCTAATAATTCGAGAAACATAAATTGACCAAAGTCGAACACTTGCAGAATTTGTTCCACATCGAAATTGGCATAGAAGTGTTTAGTCTATCGATCTTTAACCGAAAAATACCCATAGTCGCACCTTTGAGCCTTTGTACAGGGTCGAGGCTAATAATTCGAGGAACATAAATTGGTCAAAGTCGAACACTTGCAGAATTTGTTCCACATCGAAATTGGCATAGAAGTGTTTAGTCTATCGAACTTTAACCGAAAAATACCCATAGTCGCACCTTTGAGCCTTTGTACAGGGTCGAAGCTAATAATTCGAGAAAACATAAATTGGCCAAAGTCGAAACCTTGCAGAATTTGTTCCACTCAGAAATTGGCATAGAAGTGTTTAGTCTATCGATCTTTAACCGAAAAATACCCATAGTCGAACCTTTGAGCATTTGTACAGGGTCGAGGCTAATAATTCGAGAAACATAAATTGGCCAAAGTCGAACACTTGCAGAATTTGTTCCACTCAGAAATTAGCATAGGAGTACTCAGTCTATCGATCTTTAACCGAATAATACCCATAGTCGCACCTTTGAGCCTTTGTACAGGGTCGAGGCTAATAATTCGAGAAAACATAAATTGGCCAAAGTCGAACACTTGCAGAATTTGTTCCACTCAGAAATTAGCATAGGAGTACTCAGTCTATCGATCTTTAACCGAAAAATACCCATAGTCGCACCTTTGAACCTTTGTACAGGGTCGAAGCCAATAATTCGAGAAAACATAAATTGGCCAAAGTCGAACACTTGCAGAATTTGTTCCACTCAGAAATTAGCATAGGAGTACTCAGTCTATCGATCTTTAACCGAAAAATACCCATAGTCGCACCTTTGAACCTTTGTACAGGGTCGAGGCTAATAATTCGAGAAACATAAATTGGCCAAATTCGAACACTTGCAGAATTTGTTCCACATCGAAAATTGGCATAGAAGTGTTAAGTCTATCGACCTTTAACCGAAAAATACCCATAGTCGCACCTTTGAGCCTTTGTACAGGGTCGAAGCTAATAATTCGAGGAAACATAAATTGGCCAAAGTCGAACACTTGCAGAATTTGTTCCACTCAGAAATTAGCATAGGAGTACTCAGTCTATCGATCTTTAACCGAAAAATACCCATAGTCGCACCTTTGAACCTTTGTACAGGGTCGAAGCCAATAATTCGAGAAAACATAAATTGGCCAAAGTCGAACACTTGCAGAATTTGTTCCACTCAGAAATTAGCATAGGAGTACTCAGTCTATCGATCTTTAACCGAAAAATACCCATAGTCGCACCTTTGAACCTTTGTACAGGGTCGAGGCTAATAATTCGAGAAACATAAATTGGCCAAATTCGAACACTTGCAGAATTTGTTCCACATCGTAATTGGCATAGAAGTGTTTAGTCTATCGATCTTTAACCGAAAAATACCCATAGTCGCACCTTTGAGCCTTTGTACAGGGTCGAAGCTAATAATTCGAGAAAACATAAATTGGCCAAAGTCGAAACCTTGCAGAATTTGTTCCACTCAGATATTATCATAGAAGTGTTTAGTCTATCGATCTTTAACCGAAAAATACCCATAGTCGCACCTTGGAGCCTTTGTACAGGGTCGAGGCTAATAATTCGAGAAACATAAATTGGCCAAAGTCGAACACTTGCAGAATTTGTTCCACATCGAAATTGGCATAGAAGTGTTTAGTCTATCGATCTTTAACCGAGAAATACCCATAGACGCACCTTTGAGCCTTTGTACAGGGTCGAGGCTAATAATTCGAGAAACATAAATTGGCCAAAGTCGAACACTTGCATAATTTGTTCCACTCAGAAATTATCATAGAAGTGTTTAGTCTATCGATCTTTAACCGAAAAATACCCATAGTCGCACCTTTGAACCTTTGTACAGGGTCGAGGCTAATAATTCGAGAAACATAAATTGGCCAAAGTCGAACACTTGCATAATTTGTTCCACTCAGAAATTAGCATAGGAGTACTCAGTCTATCGATCTTTAACCGAAAAATACCCATAGTCGCACCTTTGAACCTTTGTACAGGGTCGAGGCTAATAATTCGAGAAACATAAATTGGCCAAAGTCGAACACTTGCAGAATTTGTTCCACATCGAAATTGGCATAGAAGTGTTTAGTCTATCGATCTTTAACCGAAAAATACCCATAGTCGCACCTTTGAACCTTTGTACAGGGTCGAGGCTAATAATTCGAGAAACATAAATTGACCAAAGTCGAACACTTGCAGAATTTGTTCCACATCGAAATTGGCATAGAAGTGTTTAGTCTATCGATCTTTAACCGAAAAATACCCATAGTCGCACCTTTGAGCCTTTGTACAGGGTCGAGGCTAATAATTCGAGGAACATAAATTGGTCAAAGTCGAACACTTGCAGAATTTGTTCCACATCGAAATTGGCATAGAAGTGTTTAGTCTATCGAACTTTAACCGAAAAATACCCATAGTCGCACCTTTGAGCCTTTGTACAGGGTCGAAGCTAATAATTCGAGAAAACTTAAATTGGCCAAAGTCGAAACCTTGCAGAATTTGTTCCACTCAGAAATTGGCATAGAAGTGTTTAGTCTATCGATCTTTAACCGAAAAATACCCATAGTCGAACCTTTGAGCCTTTGTACAGGGTCGAGGCTAATAATTCGAGAAACATAAATTGGCCAAAGTCGAACACTTGCAGAATTTGTTCCACTCAGAAATTAGCATAGGAGTTCTCAGTCTATCGATCTTTAACCGAATAATACCCATAGTCGCACCTTTGAGCCTTTGTACAGGGTCGAGGCTAATAATTCGAGAAACATAAATTGGCCAAAGTCGAACACTTTCAGAATTTGTTCCACTCAGAAATTAGCATAGGAGTACTCAGTCTATCGATCTTTAACCGAAAAATACCCATAGTCGCACCTTTGAACCTTTGTACAGGGTCGAGGCTAATAATTCGAGAAACATAAATTGGCCAAAGTCGAACACTTGCAGAATTTGTTCCACTCAGAAATTAGCATAGGAGTACTCAGTCTATCGATCTTTAACCGAAAAATACCCATAGTCGCACATTTGAACCTTTGTACAGGGTCGAGGCTAATAATTCGAGAAACATAAATTCGCCAAAGTCGAACACTTGCAGAATTTGTTCCACATCGAAATTGGCATAGAAGTGTTTAGTCTATCGAACTTTAACCGAAAAATACCCATAGTCGCACATTTGAACCTTTGTACAGGGTCGAGGCTAATAATTCGAGAAACATAAATTCGCCAAAGTCGAACACTTGCAGAATTTGTTCCACATCGAAATTGGCATAGAAGTGTTAAGTCTATCGACCTTTAACCGAAAAATACCCATAGTCGCACCTTTGAGCCTTTGTACAGGGTCGAAGCTAATAATTCGAGAAAACATAAATTGGCCAAAGTCGAACACTTGCAGAATTTGTTCCACATCGAAATTGGCATAGAAGTGTTTAGTCTATCGATCTTTAACCGAAAAATACCCATAGTCGCACCTTTGAACCTTTGTACAGGGTCGAGGCTAATAATTCGAGAAACATAAATTGGCCAAAGTCGAACACTTGCAGAATTTGTTCCACATCGAAATTGGCATAGAAGTGTTTAGTCTATCGATCTTTAACCGAAAAATACCCATAGTCGCACCTTTGAACCTTTGTACAGGGTCGAGGCTAATAATTCGAGAAACATAAATTGGCCAAAGTCGAACACTTGCAGAATTTGTTCCACATCGAAATTGGCATAGAAGTGTTTAGTCTATCGATCTTTAACTGAAAAATACCCATAGTCGCACCTTTGAGCCTTTGTACAGGGTCGAGGCCAGTTATTCGAGAAAACATAAATTGGCCAAAGTCAAAACCTTGCAGAATTTGTTCCACATCGTAATTGGCATAGAAGTGTTTAGTCTATCGATCTTTAACCGAAAAATACCCATAGTCGCACCTTTGAGCCTTTGTACAGGGTCGAGGCCAGTTATTCGAGAAAACATAAATTGGCCAAAGTCAAAACCTTGCAGAATTTGTTCCACATCGTAATTGGCATAGAAGTGTTTAGTCTATCGATCTTTAACCGAAAAATACCCATAGTCGCACCTTGGAGCCTTTGTACAGGGTCGAGGCTAATAATTCGAGAAACATAAATTGGCCAAAGTCGAACACTTGCAGAATTTGTTCCACATCGAAATTGGCATAGAAGTGTTTAGTCTATCGATCTTTAACCGAGAAATACCCATAGACGCACCTTTGAGCCTTTGTACAGGGTCGAGGCTAATAATTCGAGAAACATAAATTGGCCAAAGTCGAACACTTGCATAATTTGTTCCACTCAGAAATTATCATAGAAGTGTTTAGTCTATCGATCTTTAACCGAAAAATACCCATAGTCGCACCTTTGAACCTTTGTACAGGGTCGAGGCTAATAATTCGAGAAACATAAATTGGCCAAAGTCGAACACTTGCATAATTTGTTCCACTCAGAAATTAGCATAGGAGTACTCAGTCTATCGATCTTTAACCGAAAAATACCCATAGTCGCACCTTTGAACCTTTGTACAGGGTCGAGGCTAATAATTCGAGAAACATAAATTGGCCAAAGTCGAACACTTGCAGAATTTGTTCCACATCGAAATTGGCATAGAAGTGTTTAGTCTATCGATCTTTAACCGAAAAATACCCATAGTCGCACCTTTGAATCTTTGTACAGGGTCGAGGCTAATAATTCGAGAAACATAAATTGACCAAAGTCGAACACTTGCAGAATTTGTTCCACATCGAAATTGGCATAGAAGTGTTTAGTCTATCGATCTTTAACCGAAAAATACCCATAGTCGCACCTTTGAGCCTTTGTACAGGGTCGAGGCTAATAATTCGAGGAACATAAATTGGTCAAAGTCGAACACTTGCAGAATTTGTTCCACATCGAATTTGGCATAGAAGTGTTTAGTCTATCGAACTTTAACCGAAAAATACCCATAGTCGCACCTTTGAGCCTTTGTACAGGGTCGAAGCTAATAATTCGAGAAAACTTAAATTGGCCAAAGTCGAAACCTTGCAGAATTTGTTCCACATCGAAATTGGCATAGAAGTGTTTAGTCTATCGATCTTTAACCGAAAAATACCCATAGTCGAACCTTTGAGCCTTTGTACAGGGTCGAGGCTAATAATTCGAGAAACATAAATTGGCCAAAGTCGAACACTTGCAGAATTTGTTCCACTCAGAAATTAGCATAGGAGTACTCAGTCTATCGATCTTTAACCGAAAAATACCCATAGTCGCACCTTTGAACCTTTGTACAGGGTCGAGGCTAATAATTCGAGAAACATAAATTGGCCAAAGTCGAACACTTGCAGAATTTGTTCCACTCAGAAATTAGCATAGGAGTACTCAGTCTATCGATCTTTAACCGAAAAATACCCATAGTCGCACATTTGAACCTTTGTACAGGGTCGAGGCTAATAATTCGAGAAACATAAATTCGCCAAAGTCGAACACTTGCAGAATTTGTTCCACATCGAAATTGGCATAGAAGTGTTTAGTCTATCGAACTTTAACCGAAAAATACCCATAGTCGCACATTTGAACCTTTGTACAGGGTCGAGGCTAATAATTCGAGAAACATAAATTCGCCAAAGTCGAACACTTGCAGAATTTGTTCCACATCGAAATTGGCATAGAAGTGTTAAGTCTATCGACCTTTAACCGAAAAATACCCATAGTCGCACCTTTGAGCCTTTGTACAGGGTCGAAGCTAATAATTCGAGAAAACATAAATTGGCCAAAGTCGAACACTTGCAGAATTTGTTCCACATCGAAATTGGCATAGAAGTGTTTAGTCTATCGATCTTTAACCGAAAAATACCCATAGTCGCACCTTTGAACCTTTGTACAGGGTCGAGGCTAATAATTCGAGAAACATAAATTGGCCAAAGTCGAACACTTGCAAAATTTGTTCCACATCGAAATTGGCATAGAAGTGTTTAGTCTATCGATCTTTAACCGAAAAATACCCATAGTCGCACCTTTGAACCTTTGTACAGGGTCGAGGCTAATAATTCGAGAAACATAAATTGGCCAAAGTCGAACACTTGCAGAATTTGTTCCACATCGAAATTGGCATAGAAGTGTTTAGTCTATCGATCTTTAACTGAAAAATACCCATAGTCGCACCTTTGAGCCTTTGTACAGGGTCGAGGCCAGTTATTCGAGAAAACATAAATTGGCCAAAGTCAAAACCTTGCAGAATTTGTTCCACATCGTAATTGGCATAGAAGTGTTTAGTCTATCGATCTTTAACCGAAAAATACCCATAGTCGCACCTTTGAGCCTTTGTACAGGGTCGAGGCCAGTTATTCGAGAAAACATAAATTGGCCAAAGTCAAAACCTTGCAGAATTTGTTCCACATCGTAATTGGCATAGAAGTGTTTAGTCTATCGATCTTTAACCGAAAAATACCCATAGTCGCACCTTGGAGCCTTTGTACAGGGTCGAGGCTAATAATTCGAGAAACATAAATTGGCCAAAGTCGAACACTTGCAGAATTTGTTCCACATCGAAATTGGCATAGAAGTGTTTAGTCTATCGATCTTTAACCGAGAAATACCCATAGACGCACCTTTGAGCCTTTGTACAGGGTCGAGGCTAATAATTCGAGAAACATAAATTGGCCAAAGTCGAACACTTGCATAATTTGTTCCACTCAGAAATTATCATAGAAGTGTTTAGTCTATCGATCTTTAACCGAAAAATACCCATAGTCGCACCTTTGAACCTTTGTACAGGGTCGAGGCTAATAATTCGAGAAACATAAATTGGCCAAAGTCGAACACTTGCATAATTTGTTCCACTCAGAAATTAGCATAGGAGTACTCAGTCTATCGATCTTTAACCGAAAAATACCCATAGTCGCACCTAAGTTCGATAGACTAAACACTTCTATGCTAATTTCGATGTGGAACAAATTCTGCAAGTGTTCGACTTTGGCGAATTTATGTTTCTCGAATTATTAGCCTCGACCCTGTACAAAGGTTCAAATGTGCGACTATGGGTATTTTTCGGTTAAAGATCGATAGACTGAGTACTCCTATGCTAATTTCTGAGTGGAACAAATTCTGCAAGTGTTCGACTTTGGCCAATTTATGTTTCTCGAATTATTAGCCTCGACCCTGTACAAAGGTTCAAAGGTGCGACTATGGGTATTTTTCGGTTAAAGATCGATAGACTGAGTACTCCTATGCTAATTTCTGAGTGGAACAAATTCTGCAAGTGTTCGACTTTGGCCAATTTATGTTTCTCGAATTATTAGCCTCGACCCTGTACAAAGGCTCAAAGGTTCGACTATGGGTATTTTTCGGTTAAAGATCGATAGACTAAACACTTCTATGCCAATTTCGATGTGGAACAAATTCTGCAAGGTTTCGACTTTGGCCAATTTAAGTTTTCTCGAATTATTAGCTTCGACCCTGTACAAAGGCTCAAAGGTGCGACTATGGGTATTTTTCGGTTAAAGTTCGATAGACTAAACACTTCTATGCCAATTTCGATGTGGAACAAATTCTGCAAGTGTTCGACTTTGACCAATTTATGTTCCTCGAATTATTAGCCTCGACCCTGTACAAAGGCTCAAAGGTGCGACTATGGGTATTTTTCGGTTAAAGATCGATAGACTAAACACTTCTATGCCAATTTCGATGTGGAACAAATTCTGCAAGTGTTCGACTTTGGTCAATTTATGTTTCTCGAATTATTAGCCTCGACCCTGTACAAAGGTTCAAAGGTGCGACTATGGGTATTTTTCGGTTAAAGATCGATAGACTAAACACTTCTATGCCAATTTCGATGTGGAACAAATTCTGCAAGTGTTCGACTTTGGCCAATTTATGTTTCTCGAATTATTAGCCTCGACCCTGTACAAAGGTTCAAAGGTGCGACTATGGGTATTTTTCGGTTAAAGATCGATAGACTGAGTACTCCTATGCTAATTTCTGAGTGGAACAAATTATGCAAGTGTTCGACTTTGGCCAATTTATGTTTCTCGAATTATTAGCCTCGACCCTGTACAAAGGTTCAAAGGTGCGACTATGGGTATTTTTCGGTTAAAGATCGATAGACTAAACACTTCTATGATAATTTCTGAGTGGAACAAATTATGCAAGTGTTCGACTTTGGCCAATTTATGTTTCTCGAATTATTAGCCTCGACCCTGTACAAAGGCTCAAAGGTGCGTCTATGGGTATTTCTCGGTTAAAGATCGATAGACTAAACACTTCTATGCCAATTTCGATGTGGAACAAATTCTGCAAGTGTTCGACTTTGGCCAATTTATGTTTCTCGAATTATTAGCCTCGACCCTGTACAAAGGCTCCAAGGTGCGACTATGGGTATTTTTCGGTTAAAGATCGATAGACTAAACACTTCTATGCCAATTACGATGTGGAACAAATTCTGCAAGGTTTTGACTTTGGCCAATTTATGTTTTCTCGAATAACTGGCCTCGACCCTGTACAAAGGCTCAAAGGTGCGACTATGGGTATTTTTCGGTTAAAGATCGATAGACTAAACACTTCTATGCCAATTACGATGTGGAACAAATTCTGCAAGGTTTTGACTTTGGCCAATTTATGTTTTCTCGAATAACTGGCCTCGACCCTGTACAAAGGCTCAAAGGTGCGACTATGGGTATTTTTCAGTTAAAGATCGATAGACTAAACACTTCTATGCCAATTTCGATGTGGAACAAATTCTGCAAGTGTTCGACTTTGGCCAATTTATGTTTCTCGAATTATTAGCCTCGACCCTGTACAAAGGTTCAAAGGTGCGACTATGGGTATTTTTCGGTTAAAGATCGATAGACTAAACACTTCTATGCCAATTTCGATGTGGAACAAATTCTGCAAGTGTTCGACTTTGGCCAATTTATGTTTCTCGAATTATTAGCCTCGACCCTGTACAAAGGTTCAAAGGTGCGACTATGGGTATTTTTCGGTTAAAGATCGATAGACTAAACACTTCTATGCCAATATCGATGTGGAACAAATTCTGCAAGTGTTCGACTTTGGCCAATTTATGTTTTCTCGAATTATTAGCTTCGACCCTGTACAAAGGCTCAAAGGTGCGACTATGGGTATTTTTCGGTTAAAGGTCGATAGACTTAACACTTCTATGCCAATTTCGATGTGGAACAAATTCTGCAAGTGTTCGACTTTGGCGAATTTATGTTTCTCGAATTATTAGCCTCGACCCTGTACAAAGGTTCAAATGTGCGACTATGGGTATTTTTCGGTTAAAGTTCGATAGACTAAACACTTCTATGCCAATTTCGATGTGGAACAAATTCTGCAAGTGTTCGACTTTGGCGAATTTATGTTTCTCGAATTATTAGCCTCGACCCTGTACAAAGGTTCAAATGTGCGACTATGGGTATTTTTCGGTTAAAGATCGATAGACTGAGTACTCCTATGCTAATTTCTGAGTGGAACAAATTCTGCAAGTGTTCGACTTTGGCCAATTTATGTTTCTCGAATTATTAGCCTCGACCCTGTACAAAGGTTCAAAGGTGCGACTATGGGTATTTTTCGGTTAAAGATCGATAGACTGAGTACTCCTATGCTAATTTCTGAGTGGAACAAATTCTGCAAGTGTTCGACTTTGGCCAATTTATGTTTCTCGAATTATTAGCCTCGACCCTGTACAAAGGCTCAAAGGTTCGACTATGGGTATTTTTCGGTTAAAGATCGATAGACTAAACACTTCTATGCCAATTTCGATGTGGAACAAATTCTGCAAGTGTTCGACTTTGGCCAATTTATGTTCCTCGAATTATTAGCCTCGACCCTGTACAAAGGCTCAAAGGTGCGACTATGGGTATTTCTCGGTTAAAGATCGATAGACTAAACACTTCTATGCCAATTTCGATGTGGAACAAATTCTGCAAGTGTTCGACTTTGGCCAATTTATGTTCCTCGAATTATTAGCCTCGACCCTGTACAAAGGTTCAAAGGTGCGACTATGGGTATTTTTCGGTTAAAGATCGATAGACTGAGTACTCCTATGCTAATTTCTGAGTGGAACAAATTCTGCAAGTGTTCGACTTTGGCCAATTTATGTTTCTCGAATTATTAGCCTCGACCCTGTACAAAGGCTCAAAGGTTCGACTATGGGTATTTTTCGGTTAAAGATCGATAGACTAAACACTTCTATGCCAATTTCGATGTGGAACAAATTCTGCAAGTGTTCGACTTTGGCCAATTTATGTTTCTCGAATTATTAGCCTCGACCCTGTACAAAGGTTCAAAGGTGCGACTATGGGTATTTTTCGGTTAAAGATCGATAGACTGAGTACTCCTATGCTAATTTCTGAGTGGAACAAATTCTGCAAGTGTTCGACTTTGGCCAATTTATGTTTCTCGAATTATTAGCCTCGACCCTGTACAAAGGTTCAAAGGTGCGACTATGGGTATTTTTCGGTTAAAGATCGATAGACTGAGTACTCCTATGCTAATTTCTGAGTGGAACAAATTCTGAAAGTGTTCGACTTTGGCCAATTTATGTTTCTCGAATTATTAGCCTCGACCCTGTACAAAGGCTCAAAGGTGCGACTATGGGTATTATTCGGTTAAAGATCGATAGACTGAGTACTCCTATGCTAATTTCTGAGTGGAACAAATTCTGCAAGTGTTCGACTTTGGCAAAATTTATGTTTCTCGAATTATTAGCCTCGACCCTGTACAAAGGCTCAAAGGTTCGACTATGGGTATTTTTCGGTTAAAGATCGATAGACTAAACACTTCTATGCCAATTTCTGAGTGGAACAAATTCTGCAAGGTTTCGACTTTGGCCAATTTATGTTTTCTCGAATTATTAGCTTCGACCCTGTACAAAGGCTCAAAGGTGCGACTATGGGTATTTTTCGGTTAAAGTTCGATAGACTAAACACTTCTATGCCAATTTCGATGTGGAACAAATTCTGCAAGTGTTCGACTTTGACCAATTTATGTTCCTCGAATTATTAGCCTCGACCCTGTACAAAGGCTCAAAGGTGCGACTATGGGTATTTTTCGGTTAAAGATCGATAGACTAAACACTTCTATGCCAATTTCGATGTGGAACAAATTCTGCAAGTGTTCGACTTTGGTCAATTTATGTTTCTCGAATTATTAGCCTCGACCCTGTACAAAGGTTCAAAGGTGCGACTATGGGTATTTTTCGGTTAAAGATCATAGACTAAACACTTCTATGCCAATTTCGATGTGGAACAAATTCTGCAAGTGTTCGACTTTGGCCAATTTATGTTTCTCGAATTATTAGCCTCGACCCTGTACAAAGGTTCAAAGGTGCGACTATGGGTATTTTTCGGTTAAAGATCGATAGACTGAGTACTCCTATGCTAATTTCTGAGTGGAACAAATTATGCAAGTGTTCGACTTTGGCCAATTTATGTTTCTCGAATTATTAGCCTCGACCCTGTACAAAGGTTCAAAGGTGCGACTATGGGTATTTTTCGGTTAAAGATCGATAGACTAAACACTTCTATGATAATTTCTGAGTGGAACAAATTATGCAAGTGTTCGACTTTGGCCAATTTATGTTTCTCGAATTATTAGCCTCGACCCTGTACAAAGGCTCAAAGGTGCGTCTATGGGTATTTCTCGGTTAAAGATCGATAGACTAAACACTTCTATGCCAATTTCTGAGTGGAACAAATTCTGCAAGGTTTCGACTTTGGCCAATTTATGTTTTCTCGAATTATTAGCCTCGACCCTGTACAAAGGCTCAAAGGTGCGACTATTGGTATTTTTCAGTTAAAGGTCGATGGACTGAATACTCCTATGCTAATTTCTGAGTGGAACAAATTCTGCAAGTGTTCGACTTTGGCTAATTTATGTTTTCTCGAATTATTAGCTTCGACCCTGTACAAAGGCTCAAAGGTGCGACTATTGGTATTTTTCGGTTAAAGGTCGATAGACTAAACACTTCTATGATAATTTCTGAGTGGAACAAATTCTGCAAGGTTTCGACTTTGGACAATTTATGTTTTCTCGAATTATTAGCCTCGACCCTGTACAAAGGCTCAAAGGTGCGACTATGGGTATTTTTCGGTTAAAGATCGATAGACTAAACACTTCTATGCCAATTTCGATGTGGAACAAATTCTGCAAGTGTTCGACTTTGGCGAATTTATGTTTCTCGAATTATTAGCCTCGACCCTGTACAAAGGTTCAAATGTGCGACTATGGGTATTTTTCGGTTAAAGATCGATAGACTGAGTACTCCTATGCTAATTTCTGAGTGGAACAAATTCTGCAAGTGTTCGACTTTGGCCAATTTATGTTTCTCGAATTATTAGCCTCGACCCTGTACAAAGGTTCAAAGGTGCGACTATGGGTATTTTTCGGTTAAAGATCGATAGACTGAGTACTCCTATGCTAATTTCTGAGTGGAACAAATTCTGCAAGTGTTCGACTTTGGCCAATTTATGTTTCTCGAATTATTAGCCTCGACCCTGTACAAAGGTTCAAAGGTGCGACTATGGGTATTTTTCGGTTAAAGATCGATAGACTAAACACTTCTATGATAATTTCTGAGTGGAACAAATTATGCAAGTGTTCGACTTTGGCCAATTTATGTTTCTCGAATTATTAGCCTCGACCCTGTACAAAGGCTCAAAGGTGCGTCTATGGGTATTTCTCGGTTAAAGATCGATAGACTAAACACTTCTATGCCAATTTCGATGTGGAACAAATTCTGCAAGTGTTCGACTTTGGCCAATTTATGTTTCTCGAATTATTAGCCTCGACCCTGTACAAAGGCTCCAAGGTGCGACTATGGGTATTTTTCGGTTAAAGATCGATAGACTAAACACTTCAATGCCAATTACGATGTGGAACAAATTCTGCAAGGTTTTGACTTTGGCCAATTTATGTTTTCTCGAATAACTGGCCTCGACCCTGTACAAAGGCTCAAAGGTGCGACTATGGGTATTTTTCGGTTAAAGATCGATAGACTAAACACTTCTATGCCAATTACGATGTGGAACAAATTCTGCAAGGTTTTGACTTTGGCCAATTTATGTTTTCTCGAATAACTGGCCTCGACCCTGTACAAAGGCTCAAAGGTGCGACTATGGGTATTTTTCAGTTAAAGATCGATAGACTAAACACTTCTATGCCAATTTCGATGTGGAACAAATTCTGCAAGTGTTCGACTTTGGCCAATTTATGTTTCTCGAATTATTAGCCTCGACCCTGTACAAAGGTTCAAAGGTGCGACTATGGGTATTTTTCGGTTAAAGATCGATAGACTAAACACTTCTATGCCAATTTCGATGTGGAACAAATTCTGCAAGTGTTCGACTTTGGCCAATTTATGTTTCTCGAATTATTAGCCTCGACCCTGTACAAAGGTTCAAAGGTGCGACTATGGGTATTTTTCGGTTAAAGATCGATAGACTAAACACTTCTATGCCAATTTCGATGTGGAACAAATTCTGCAAGTGTTCGACTTTGGCCAATTTATGTTTTCTCGAATTATTAGCTTCGACCCTGTACAAAGGCTCAAAGGTGCGACTATGGGTATTTTTCGGTTAAAGGTCGATAGACTTAACACTTCTATGCCAATTTCGATGTGGAACAAATTCTGCAAGTGTTCGACTTTGGCGAATTTATGTTTCTCGAATTATTAGCCTCGACCCTGTACAAAGGTTCAAATGTGCGACTATGGGTATTTTTCGGTTAAAGTTCGATAGACTAAACACTTCTATGCCAATTTCGATGTGGAACAAATTCTGCAAGTGTTCGACTTTGGCCAATTTATGTTTTCTCGAATTATTAGCTTCGACCCTGTACAAAGGCTCAAAGGTGCGACTATGGGTATTTTTCGGTTAAAGATCGATAGACTAAACACTTCTATGCAAAATTTCGATGTGGAACAAATTCTGCAAGTGTTCTACTTTGGCCAATTTATGTTTTCTCGAATAACTGGTCTCGACCCTGTACAAAGGCTCAAAGGTGCGACTATGGGTATTTTTCAGTTAAAGATCGTTAGACTAAACACTTCTATGCCAATTTCTGAGTGGAACAAATTCTGCAAGGTTTCGACTTTGGCCAATTTATGTTTTCTCGAATAACTGGCCTCGACCCTGTACAAAGGCTCAAAGGTGCGACTATGGGTTTTTTTCAGTTAAAGATCGATAGACTAAACACTTCTATGCCAATTTCGATGTGGAACAAATTCTGCAAGTGTTCGACTTTGGCCAATTTATGTTTCTCGAATTATTAGCCTCGACCCTGTACAAAGGTTCAAAGGTGCGACTATGGGTATTTTTCGGTTAAAGATCGATAGACTGAGTACTCCTATGCTAATTTCTGAGTGGAACAAATTCTGCAAGTGTTCGACTTTGGCCAATTTATGTTTTCTCGAATTATTAGCCTCGACCCTGTACAAAGGTTCAAAGGTGCGACTATGGGTATTTTTCGGGTAAAGATCGATAGACTGAATACTCCTATGCCAATTTATAAGTTGATCAAATTCTGCAAGGTTTCGACTTTGGCCAATTTATGTTTCTCGAATTATTAGCCTCGACCCTGTACAAAAGCTCAAAGGTTCGACTATGGGTATTTTTCGGTTAAAGATCGATAGACTAAACACTTCTATGCCAATTTCTGAGTGGAACAAATTCTGCAAGGTTTCGACTTTGGCCAATTTATGTTTTCTCGAATTATTAGCTTCGACCCTGTACAAAGGCTCAAAGGTGCGACTATGGGTATTTTTCGGTTAAAGTTCGATAGACTAAACACTTCTATGCCAATTTCGATGTGGAACAAATTCTGCAAGTGTTCGACTTTGACCAATTTATGTTCCTCGAATTATTAGCCTCGACCCTGTACAAAGGCTCAAAGGTGCGACTATGGGTATTTTTCGGTTAAAGATCGATAGACTAAACACTTCTATGCCAATTTCGATGTGGAACAAATTCTGCAAGTGTTCGACTTTGGTCAATTTATGTTTCTCGAATTATTAGCCTCGACCCTGTACAAAGGTTCAAAGGTGCGACTATGGGTATTTTTCGGTTAAAGATCGATAGACTAAACACTTCTATGCCAATTTCGATGTGGAACAAATTCTGCAAGTGTTCGACTTTGGCCAATTTATGTTTCTCGAATTATTAGCCTCGACCCTGTACAAAGGTTCAAAGGTGCGACTATGGGTATTTTTCGGTTAAAGATCGATAGACTGAGTACTCCTATGCTAATTTCTGAGTGGAACAAATTATGCAAGTGTTCGACTTTGGCCAATTTATGTTTCTCGAATTATTAGCCTCGACCCTGTACAAAGGTTCAAAGGTGCGACTATGGGTATTTTTCGGTTAAAGATCGATAGACTAAACACTTCTATGATAATTTCTGAGTGGAACAAATTATGCAAGTGTTCGACTTTGGCCAATTTATGTTTCTCGAATTATTAGCCTCGACCCTGTACAAAGGTTCAAAGGTGCGACTATTGGTATTTTTCGGTTAAAGGTCGATAGACTAAACACTTCTATGATAATTTCTGAGTGGAACAAATTCTGCAAGGTTTCGACTTTGGCCAATTTATGTTTTCTCGAATTATTAGCCTCGACCCTGTACAAAGGCTCAAAGGTGCGACTATGGGTATTTTTCGGTTAAAGATCGATAGACTAAACACTTCTATGCCAATTTCGATGTGAAACAAATTCTGCAAGTGTTCGACTTTGGCGAATTTATGTTTCTCGAATTATTAGCCTCGACCCTGTACAAAGGTTCAAATGTGCGACTATGGGTATTTTTCGGTTAAAGATCGATAGACTGAGTACTCCTATGCTAATTTCTGAGTGGAACAAATTCTGCAAGTGTTCGACTTTGGCCAATTTATGTTTCTCGAATTATTAGCCTCGACCCTGTACAAAGGTTCAAAGGTGCGACTATGGGTATTTTTCGGTTAAAGATCGATAGACTGAGTACTCCTATGCTAATTTCTGAGTGGAACAAATTCTGCAAGTGTTCGACTTTGGCCAATTTATGTTTCTCGAATTATTAGCCTCGACCCTGTACAAAGGCTCAAAGGTTCGACTATGGGTATTTTTCGGTTAAAGATCGATAGACTAAACACTTCTATGCCAATTTCTGAGTGGAACAAATTCTGCAAGGTTTCGACTTTGGCCAATTTATGTTTTCTCGAATTATTAGCTTCGACCCTGTACAAAGGCTCAAAGGTGCGACTATGGGTATTTTTCGGTTAAAGGTCGATAGACTTAACACTTCTATGCCAATTTCGATGTGGAACAAATTCTGCAAGTGTTCGAATTTGGCCAATTTATGTTTCTCGAATTATTAGCCTCGACCCTGTACAAAGGTTCAAAGGTGCGACTATGGGTATTTTTCGGTTAAAGATCGATAGACTGAGTACTCCTATGATAATTTCTGAGTGGAACAAATTCTGCAAGGTTTCGACTTTGGCCAATTTATGTTTTCTCGAATTATTAGCTTCGACCCTGTACAAAGGCTCAAAGGTGCGACTATGGGTATTTTTCGGTTAAAGATCGATAGACTAAACACTTCTATGCCAATTTCGATGTGAAACAAATTCTGCAAGTGTTCGACTTTGGCCAATTTATGTTTCTCGAATTATTAGCCTCGACCCTGTACAAAGGTTCAAAGGTGCGACTATGGGTATTTTTCGGTTAAAGATCGATAGACTGAGTACTCCTATGCTAATTTCTGAGTGGAACAAATTCTGCAAGTGTTCGACTTTGGCCAATTTATGTTTCTCGAATTATTAGCCTCGACCCTGTACAAAGGCTCAAAGGTGCGACTATGGGTATTTTTCAGTTAAAGATCGTTAGACTAAACCCTTCTATGCCAATTTCTGAGTGGAACAAATTCTGCAAGGTTTCGACTTTGGCCAATTTATGTTTTCTCGAATTATTAGCTTCGACCCTGTACAAAGGCTCAAAGGTGCGACTATGGGTATTTTTCGGTTAAAGATCGATAGACTAAACACTTCTATGCAAAATTTCGATGTGGAACAAATTCTGCAAGTGTTCTACTTTGGCCAATTTATGTTTTCTCGAATAACTGGTCTCGACCCTGTACAAAGGCTCAAAGGTGCGACTATGGGTATTTTTCAGTTAAAGATCGTTAGACTAAACACTTCTATGCCAATTTCTGAGTGGAACAAATTCTGCAAGGTTTCGACTTTGGCCAATTTATGTTTTCTCGAATAACTGGCCTCGACCCTGTACAAAGGCTCAAAGGTGCGACTATGGGTTTTTTTCAGTTAAAGATCGATAGACTAAACACTTCTATGCCAATTTCGATGTGGAACAAATTCTGCAAGTGTTCGACTTTGGCCAATTTATGTTTCTCGAATTATTAGCCTCGACCCTGTACAAAGGTTCAAAGGTGCGACTATGGGTATTTTTCGGTTAAAGATCGATAGACTGAGTACTCCTATGCTAATTTCTGAGTGGAACAAATTCTGCAAGTGTTCGACTTTGGCCAATTTATGTTTTCTCGAATTATTAGCCTCGACCCTGTACAAAGGTTCAAAGGTGCGACTATGGGTATTTTTCGGGTAAAGATCGATAGACTGAATACTCCTATGCCAATTTATAAGTTGATCAAATTCTGCAAGGTTTCGACTTTGGCCAATTTATGTTTCTCGAATTATTAGCCTCGACCCTGTACAAAAGCTCAAAGGTTCGACTATGGGTATTTTTCGGTTAAAGATCGATAGACTAAACACTTCTATGCCAATTTCTGAGTGGAACAAATTCTGCAAGGTTTCGACTTTGGCCAATTTATGTTTTCTCGAATTATTAGCTTCGACCCTGTACAAAGGCTCAAAGGTGCGACTATGGGTATTTTTCGGTTAAAGTTCGATAGACTAAACACTTCTATGCCAATTTCGATGTGGAACAAATTCTGCAAGTGTTCGACTTTGGTCAATTTATGTTTCTCGAATTATTAGCCTCGACCCTGTACAAAGGTTCAAAGGTGCGACTATGGGTATTTTTCGGTTAAAGATCGATAGACTAAACACTTCTATGCCAATTTCGATGTGGAACAAATTCTGCAAGTGTTCGACTTTGGCCAATTTATGTTTCTCGAATTATTAGCCTCGACCCTGTACAAAGGTTCAAAGGTGCGACTATGGGTATTTTTCGGTTAAAGATCGATAGACTGAGTACTCCTATGCTAATTTCTGAGTGGAACAAATTATGCAAGTGTTCGACTTTGGCCAATTTATGTTTCTCGAATTATTAGCCTCGACCCTGTACAAAGGTTCAAAGGTGCGACTATGGGTATTTTTCGGTTAAAGATCGATAGACTAAACACTTCTATGATAATTTCTGAGTGGAACAAATTATGCAAGTGTTCGACTTTGGCCAATTTATGTTTCTCGAATTATTAGCCTCGACCCTGTACAAAGGCTCAAAGGTGCGTCTATGGGTATTTCTCGGTTAAAGATCGATAGACTAAACACTTCTATGCCAATTTCGATGTGGAACAAATTCTGCAAGTGTTCGACTTTGGAAAAATTTATGTTTCTCGAATTATTAGCCTCGACCCTGTACAAAGGCTCCAAGGTGCGACTATGGGTATTTATCGGTTAAAGATCGATAGACTAAACACTTCTATGCCAATTTCGATGTGGAACAAATTCTGCAAGTGTTCGACTTTGGCCAATTTATGTTTCTCGAATTATTAGCCTCGACCCTGTACAAAGGTTCAAAGGTGCGACTATGGGTATTTTTCGGTTAAAGATCGATAGACTGAGTACTCCTATGCTAATTTCTGAGTGGAACAAATTCTGCAAGTGTTCGACTTTGGCCAATTTATGTTTCTCGAATTATTAGCCTCGACCCTGTACAAAGGTTCAAAGGTGCGACTATGGGTATTTTTCGGTTAAAGATCGATAGACTGAGTACTCCTATGCTAATTTCTGAGTGGAACAAATTCTGAAAGTGTTCGACTTTGGCCAATTTATGTTTCTCGAATTATTAGCCTCGACCCTGTACAAAGGCTCAAAGGTGCGACTATGGGTATTATTCGGTTAAAGATCGATAGACTGAGTACTCCTATGCTAATTTCTGAGTGGAACAAATTCTGCAAGTGTTCGACTTTGGCAAAATTTATGTTTCTCGAATTATTAGCCTCGACCCTGTACAAAGGCTCAAAGGTTCGATTATGGGTATTTTTCGGTTAAAGATCGATAGACTAAACACTTCTATGCCAATTTCTGAGTGGAACAAATTCTGCAAGGTTTCGACTTTGGCCAATTTATGTTTTCTCGAATTATTAGCTTCGACCCTGTACAAAGGCTCAAAGGTGCGACTATGGGTATTTTTCGGTTAAAGTTCGATAGACTAAACACTTCTATGCCAATTTCGATGTGGAACAAATTCTGCAAGTGTTCGACTTTGACCAATTTATGTTCCTCGAATTATTAGCCTCGACCCTGTACAAAGGCTCAAAGGTGCGACTATGGGTATTTTTCGGTTAAAGATCGATAGACTAAACACTTCTATGCCAATTTCGATGTGGAACAAATTCTGCAAGTGTTCGACTTTGGTCAATTTATGTTTCTCGAATTATTAGCCTCGACCCTGTACAAAGGTTCAAAGGTGTGACTATGGGTATTTTTCGGTTAAAGATCGATAGACTAAACACTTCTATGCCAATTTCGATGTGGAACAAATTCTGCAAGTGTTCGACTTTGGCCAATTTATGTTTCTCGAATTATTAGCCTCGACCCTGTACAAAGGTTCAAAGGTGCGACTATGGGTATTTTTCGGTTAAAGATCGATAGACTGAGTACTCCTATGCTAATTTCTGAGTGGAACAAATTATGCAAGTGTTCGACTTTGGCCAATTTATGTTTCTCGAATTATTAGCCTCGACGCTGTACAAAGGTTCAAATGTGCGACTATGGGTATTTTTCGGTTAAAGATCGATAGACTAAACACTTCTATGATAATTTCTGAGTGGAACAAATTATGCAAGTGTTCGACTTTGGCCAATTTATGTTTCTCGAATTACACTGGGGAACAGCAAAAATGTTTCCGAGACCAAAATAGCAAAATCTTACTTATTTTATTATACTAATTAACAATCTGTCTTGCAAAAGGCTCAGTTGGCTCCGGTTTTATAGATCCATCCCAATTATGATAATTTACCTACCTGCCCTTAATATATGGGAAAATTTCACCATTAAATGAGAAATACCTGGATTTATTATAACAGGTGTACTTTATAAGGGGTTTAAATACATATAATATAAATCCTAAATTGTTAGTTAGTTGTATTTCAACCACCAGTTGATCGAGAGCTGTTCGTATTTGAGAAATTAGAGAGTTTTGAGCAACATGTCGCGAGTTTGTGTAAATAAGCCGGATCATTTTTGTTATATATGTGGTGAAATGACTTTTGTGAAACAAAAACGTACGCTTAGCCCTTTAATAAAAAAGGCTTACCACTTGTATTTTGGCTGCAAAGTTGGAGACCAGGATAAAAATTGGGCTCCCCATATCTGCTGCTACAAATGTGCGTCCAACATTCGCGGCTGGCTAAGTGGAAAAAACCGTAAGATGCCCTTCGCTGTTCCTATGATCTGGCGAGAACCGAAAGACCACGTTACTGACTGTTACTTTTGTTTGACACCTCCCATCAAAAAAGGCTTTTCAGAGAAAAAAAGGTCTGCGATACAGTATCCAAATTTACAATCCGCCATACGCCCGGTGCCTCATAGTGACGAGTTGCCTATACCTAATCCACCTCAGGAATATACCCTTCATTCTGATGATGATCAAGAGGATTCAAACGGTCTAGTGTACCGGAAAATGTCGCCGGCCCATCAACCTCGCAAGACTCCGATTTTGTCTGTGAACTTCCAAGTAAAAAGCCTCACAAAATAAGTCAAAGTGAATTAAGTGACCTTATAAGGGATTTGGAACTGCCCAAGACAAAAGCAGAACTATTGGCCTCTCGATTGCAACAATGGAATTTACTTGAAGATGAAGTAAAAGTTTCTGTGTACCGAAGCCGTCAGAAAAACCTAACACCATTTTTTAACATGGATAACAATTTGGTAGCCTGTAGGGACATTGAGGGATTAATGGCAGCTTTAAATCTGGACTATGATCCAAAAGACTGGAGACTTTTCATTGATTCCTCAAAAGTAAGTCTTAAAGCTGTGTTACTCCATAATGGAAACAAATTGCCTTCAGTCCCAATTGGTCCTGCAGTCCATATGAAAGAAACATATAGCAATTTGAAATTGTTACTTGAGACCATACAATATGAAAGATATAAATGGCAAATTTGTGGGGATTTAAAAGTTGTGGCGATCTTGCTTGGAATGCAGCTAGGTTATACCAAATACTGCTGCTTCCTCTGCGAATGGGACAGTCGAGCACGATCGGATCACTACAGAAAGAAAATTTGGCCACCGAGAGAGTCTTTTGAGCCAGGAAAGAAAAATGTGACCAGCGCGCCATTAGTTGCCCCAGAAAAGATTTTACTACCGCCACTTCATATAAAATTGGGACTTATGAAAAATTTTGTGAAGGCAATGGACAAAGAAGGCCGTGCTTTTAGTTATTTAAAAGAAAAGTTCCCTAGAATCAGTGACGCTAAAATTAAAGAGGGAATATTTGTGGGTCCCCAGATTAGGAAACTTTTCGGAGATGCGCAATTCGATTCCATACTTGAAGGCAAGGAAAAAGACGCTTGGGATGCCTTTAAAATGGTTGCAAAAAATTTCTTGGGAAACATAAAAGCAGAAAATTATAAAGACCTGGTTGCCCAACTTCTTTTGTGTTACCAAAACCTAGGGTGTAATATGTCGTTGAAAATTCATTTCCTGGATTCTCATCTGGATTACTTTCCGGAAAATTGTGGTGCTGTAAGTGACGAACACGGTGAGAGGTTCCACCAGGATATTTCGAACATGGAAAGAAGATATCAGGGAAAATGGAACTGTGAGATGTTAGCCGACTACTGCTGGACTATTACGAGAGATGCCCCAGAGGCTGCTTTCAAAAGGCAAGCTAAGAAGCGCAAAATGAGTGTCTAAACTTTGGATTCAATGATAAAAATGTGCTATTTAGTTGCTTTTGTTGAACCAACAATATATTGTTATCTGTATTTTGTATGTCCATTGTATATGCCTATGAATTAAAATTTTGTAACAAATAATTGAGATTTTTTTTTTTGCGAGCCAACTAAAATCTTTAATAGGTATTTTTTAGTTACTTGGGTACAGTTGAATCCACAAAAATAGGTTTTGTTCAGGAAACAAAAAAAAAGTTGAAATTTGTTTCCCAGTGTTATTAGCCTCGACCCTGTACAAAGGCTCAAAGGTGCGTCTATGGGTATTTCTCGGTTAAAGATCGATAGACTAAACACTTCTATGCCAATTTCTGAGTGGAACAAATTCTGCAAGGTTTCGACTTTGGCCAATTTATGTTTTCTCGAATTATTAGCCTCGACCCTGTACAAAGGCTCAAAGGTGCGACTATTGGTATTTTTCAGTTAAAGGTCGATGGACTGAATACTCCTATGCTAATTTCTGAGTGGAACAAATTCTGCAAGTGTTCGACTTTGGCTAATTTATGTTTTCTCGAATTATTAGCTTCGACCCTGTACAAAGGCTCAAAGGTGCGACTATTGGTATTTTTCGGTTAAAGGTCGATAGACTAAACACTTCTATGATAATTTCTGAGTGGAACAAATTCTGCAAGGTTTCGACTTTGGCCAATTTATGTTTTCTCGAATTATTAGCCTCGACCCTGTACAAAGGCTCAAAGGTGCGACTATGGGTATTTTTCGGTTAAAGATCGATAGACTAAACACTTCTATGCCAATTTCGATGTGGAACAAATTCTGCAAGTGTTCGACTTTGGCGAATTTATGTTTCTCGAATTATTAGCCTCGACCCTGTACAAAGGTTCAAATGTGCGACTATGGGTATTTTTCGGTTAAAGATCGATAGACTGAGTACTCCTATGCTAATTTCTGAGTGGAACAAATTCTGCAAGTGTTCGACTTTGGCCAATTTATGTTTCTCGAATTATTAGCCTCGACCCTGTACAAAGGTTCAAAGGTGCGACTATGGGTATTTTTCGGTTAAAGATCGATAGACTGAGTACTCCTATGCTAATTTCTGAGTGGAACAAATTCTGCAAGTGTTCGACTTTGGCCAATTTATGTTTCACGAATTATTAGCCTCGACCCTGTACAAAGGCTCAAAGGTTCGACTATGGGTATTTTTCGGTTAAAGATCGATAGACTAAACACTTCTATGCCAATTTCTGAGTGGAACAAATTCTGCAAGGTTTCGACTTTGGCCAATTTATGTTTTCTCGAATTATTAGCTTCGACCCTGTACAAAGGCTCAAAGGTGCGACTATGGGTATTTTTCGGTTAAAGTTCGATAGACTAAACACTTCTATGCCAATTTCGATGTGGAACAAATTCTGCAAGTGTTCGACTTTGGCCAATTTATGTTTCTCGAATTATTAGCCTCGACCCTGTACAAAGGTTCAAAGGTGCGACTATGGGTATTTTTCGGTTAAAGATCGATAGACTAAACACTTCTATGCCAATTTCGATGTGGAACAAATTCTGCAAGTGTTCGACTTTGGTCAATTTATGTTTCTCGAATTATTAGCCTCGACCCTGTACAAAGGTTCAAAGGTGCGACTATGGGTATTTTTCGGTTAAAGATCGATAGACTAAACACTTCTATGCCAATTTCGATGTGGAACAAATTCTGCAAGTGTTCGACTTTGGCCAATTTATGTTTCTCGAATTATTAGCCTCGACCCTGTACAAAGGTTCAAAGGTGCGACTATGGGTATTTTTCGGTTAAAGATCGATAGACTGAGTACTCCTATGCTAATTTCTGAGTGGAACAAATTATGCAAGTGTTCGACTTTGGCCAATTTATGTTTCTCGAATTATTAGCCTCGACCCTGTACAAAGGTTCAAAGGTGCGACTATGGGTATTTTTCGGTTAAAGATCGATAGACTAAACACTTCTATGATAATTTCTGAGTGGAACAAATTATGCAAGTGTTCGACTTTGGCCAATTTATGTTTCTCGAATTATTAGCCTCGACCCTGTACAAAGGTTCAAAGGTGCGACTATGGGTATTTTTCGGTTAAAGATCGATAGACTAAACACTTCTATGCCAATTTCGATGTGGAACAAATTCTGCAAGTGTTCGACTTTGGCCAATTTATGTTTCTCGAATTATTAGCCTCGACCCTGTACAAAGGTTCAAATGTGCGACTATGGGTATTTTTCGGTTAAAGATCGATAGACTGAGTACTCCTATGCTAATTTCTGAGTGGAACAAATTATGCAAGTGTTCGACTTTGGCCAATTTATGTTTCTCGAATTATTAGCCTCGACCCTGTACAAAGGTTCAAAGGTGCGACTATGGGTATTTTTCGGTTAAAGATCGATAGACTAAACACTTCTATGATAATTTCTGAGTGGAACAAATTATGCAAGTGTTCGACTTTGGCCAATTTATGTTTCTCGAATTATTAGCCTCGACCCTGTACAAAGGCTCAAAGGTGCGTCTATGGGTATTTCTCGGTTAAAGATCGATAGACTAAACACTTCTATGCCAATTTCGATGTGGAACAAATTCTGCAAGTGTTCGACTTTGGCCAATTTATGTTTCTCGAATTATTAGCCTCGACCCTGTACAAAGGCTCCAAGGTGCGACTATGGGTATTTATCGGTTAAAGATCGATAGACTAAACACTTCTATGCCAATTTCGATGTGGAACAAATTCTGCAAGTGTTCGACTTTGGCCAATTTATGTTTCTCGAATTATTAGCCTCGACCCTGTACAAAGGTTCAAAGGTGCGACTATGGGTATTTTTCGGTTAAAGATCGATAGACTGAGTACTCCTATGCTAATTTCTGAGTGGAACAAATTATGCAAGTGTTCGACTTTGGCCAATTTATGTTTCTCGAATTATTAGCCTCGACCCTGTACAAAGGCTCAAAGGTGCGTCTATGGGTATTTCTCGGTTAAAGATCGATAGACTAAACACTTCTATGCCAATTTCTGAGTGGAACAAATTCTGCAAGGTTTCGACTTTGGCCAATTTATGTTTTCTCGAATTATTAGCTTCGACCCTGTACAAAGGCTCAAAGGTGCGACTATGGGTATTTTTCGGTTAAAGTTCGATAGACTAAACACTTCTATGCCAATTTCGATGTGGAACAAATTCTGCAAGTGTTCGACTTTGACCAATTTATGTTCCTCGAATTATTAGCCTCGACCCTGTACAAAGGCTCAAAGGTGCGACTATGGGTATTTTTCGGTTAAAGATCGATAGACTAAACACTTCTATGCCAATTTCGATGTGGAACAAATTCTGCAAGTGTTCGACTTTGGTCAATTTATGTTTCTCGAATTATTAGCCTCGACCCTGTACAAAGGTTCAAAGGTGCGACTATGGGTATTTTTCGGTTAAAGATCGATAGACTAAACACTTCTATGCCAATTTCGATGTGGAACAAATTCTGCAAGTGTTCGACTTTGGCCAATTTATGTTTCTCGAATTATTAGCCTCGACCCTGTACAAAGGTTCAAAGGTGCGACTATGGGTATTTTTCGGTTAAAGATCGATAGACTGAGTACTCCTATGCTAATTTCTGAGTGGAACAAATTATGCAAGTGTTCGACTTTGGCCAATTTATGTTTCTCGAATTATTAGCCTCGACCCTGTACAAAGGTTCAAAGGTGCGACTATGGGTATTTTTCGGTTAAAGATCGATAGACTAAACACTTCTATGATAATTTCTGAGTGGAACAAATTATGCAAGTGTTCGACTTTGGCCAATTTATGTTTCTCGAATTATTAGCCTCGACCCTGTACAAAGGCTCAAAGGTGCGTCTATGGGTATTTCTCGGTTAAAGATCGATAGACTAAACACTTCTATGCCAATTTCGATGTGGAACAAATTCTGCAAGTGTTCGACTTTGGCCAATTTATGTTTCTCGAATTATTAGCCTCGACCCTGTACAAAGGCTCCAAGGTGCGACTATGGGTATTTTTCGGTTAAAGATCGATAGACTAAACACTTCTATGCCAATTACGATGTGGAACAAATTCTGCAAGGTTTTGACTTTGGCCAATTTATGTTTTCTCGAATAACTGGCCTCGACCCTGTACAAAGGCTCAAAGGTGCGACTATGGGTATTTTTCGGTTAAAGATCGATAGACTAAACACTTCTATGCCAATTACGATGTGGAACAAATTCTGCAAGGTTTTGACTTTGGCCAATTTATGTTTTCTCGAATAACTGGCCTCGACCCTGTACAAAGGCTCAAAGGTGCGACTATGGGTATTTTTCAGTTAAAGATCGATAGACTAAACACTTCTATGCCAATTTCGATGTGGAACAAATTCTGCAAGTGTTCGACTTTGGCCAATTTATGTTTCTCGAATTATTAGCCTCGACCCTGTACAAAGGTTCAAAGGTGCGACTATGGGTATTTTTCGGTTAAAGATCGATAGACTAAACACTTCTATGCCAATTTCGATGTGGAACAAATTCTGCAAGTGTTCGACTTTGGCCAATTTATGTTTCTCGAATTATTAGCCTCGACCCTGTACAAAGGTTCAAAGGTGCGACTATGGGTATTTTTCGGTTAAAGATCGATAGACTAAACACTTCTATGCCAATTTCGATGTGGAACAAATTCTGCAAGTGTTCGACTTTGGCCAATTTATGTTTTCTCGAATTATTAGCTTCGACCCTGTACAAAGGCTCAAAGGTGCGACTATGGGTATTTTTCGGTTAAAGGTCGATAGACTTAACACTTCTATGCCAATTTCGATGTGGAACAAATTCTGCAAGTGTTCGACTTTGGCGAATTTATGTTTCTCGAATTATTAGCCTCGACCCTGTACAAAGGTTCAAATGTGCGACTATGGGTATTTTTCGGTTAAAGTTCGATAGACTAAACACTTCTATGCCAATTTCGATGTGGAACAAATTCTGCAAGTGTTCGACTTTGGCGAATTTATGTTTCTCGAATTATTAGCCTCGACCCTGTACAAAGGTTCAAATGTGCGACTATGGGTATTTTTCGGTTAAAGATCGATAGACTGAGTACTCCTATGCTAATTTCTGAGTGGAACAAATTCTGCAAGTGTTCGACTTTGGCCAATTTATGTTTCTCGAATTATTAGCCTCGACCCTGTACAAAGGTTCAAAGGTGCGACTATGGGTATTTTTCGGTTAAAGATCGATAGACTGAGTACTCCTATGCTAATTTCTGAGTGGAACAAATTCTGCAAGTGTTCGACTTTGGCCAATTTATGTTTCTCGAATTATTAGCCTCGACCCTGTACAAAGGCTCAAAGGTTCGACTATGGGTATTTTTCGGTTAAAGATCGATAGACTAAACACTTCTATGCCAATTTCGATGTGGAACAAATTCTGCAAGGTTTCGACTTTGGCCAATTTAAGTTTTCTCGAATTATTAGCTTCGACCCTGTACAAAGGCTCAAAGGTGCGACTATGGGTATTTTTCGGTTAAAGTTCGATAGACTAAACACTTCTATGCCAATTTCGATGTGGAACAAATTCTGCAAGTGTTCGACTTTGACCAATTTATGTTCCTCGAATTATTAGCCTCGACCCTGTACAAAGGCTCAAAGGTGCGACTATGGGTATTTTTCGGTTAAAGATCGATAGACTAAACACTTCTATGCCAATTTCGATGTGGAACAAATTCTGCAAGTGTTCGACTTTGGTCAATTTATGTTTCTCGAATTATTAGCCTCGACCCTGTACAAAGGTTCAAAGGTGCGACTATGGGTATTTTTCGGTTAAAGATCGATAGACTAAACACTTCTATGCCAATTTCGATGTGGAACAAATTCTGCAAGTGTTCGACTTTGGCCAATTTATGTTTCTCGAATTATTAGCCTCGACCCTGTACAAAGGTTCAAAGGTGCGACTATGGGTATTTTTCGGTTAAAGATCGATAGACTGAGTACTCCTATGCTAATTTCTGAGTGGAACAAATTATGCAAGTGTTCGACTTTGGCCAATTTATGTTTCTCGAATTATTAGCCTCGACCCTGTACAAAGGTTCAAAGGTGCGACTATGGGTATTTTTCGGTTAAAGATCGATAGACTAAACACTTCTATGATAATTTCTGAGTGGAACAAATTATGCAAGTGTTCGACTTTGGCCAATTTATGTTTCTCGAATTATTAGCCTCGACCCTGTACAAAGGCTCAAAGGTGCGTCTATGGGTATTTCTCGGTTAAAGATCGATAGACTAAACACTTCTATGCCAATTTCGATGTGGAACAAATTCTGCAAGTGTTCGACTTTGGCCAATTTATGTTTCTCGAATTATTAGCCTCGACCCTGTACAAAGGCTCCAAGGTGCGACTATGGGTATTTTTCGGTTAAAGATCGATAGACTAAACACTTCTATGCCAATTACGATGTGGAACAAATTCTGCAAGGTTTTGACTTTGGCCAATTTATGTTTTCTCGAATAACTGGCCTCGACCCTGTACAAAGGCTCAAAGGTGCGACTATGGGTATTTTTCGGTTAAAGATCGATAGACTAAACACTTCTATGCCAATTACGATGTGGAACAAATTCTGCAAGGTTTTGACTTTGGCCAATTTATGTTTTCTCGAATAACTGGCCTCGACCCTGTACAAAGGCTCAAAGGTGCGACTATGGGTATTTTTCAGTTAAAGATCGATAGACTAAACACTTCTATGCCAATTTCGATGTGGAACAAATTCTGCAAGTGTTCGACTTTGGCCAATTTATGTTTCTCGAATTATTAGCCTCGACCCTGTACAAAGGTTCAAAGGTGCGACTATGGGTATTTTTCGGTTAAAGATCGATAGACTAAACACTTCTATGCCAATTTCGATGTGGAACAAATTCTGCAAGTGTTCGACTTTGGCCAATTTATGTTTCTCGAATTATTAGCCTCGACCCTGTACAAAGGTTCAAAGGTGCGACTATGGGTATTTTTCGGTTAAAGATCGATAGACTAAACACTTCTATGCCAATATCGATGTGGAACAAATTCTGCAAGTGTTCGACTTTGGCCAATTTATGTTTTCTCGAATTATTAGCTTCGACCCTGTACAAAGGCTCAAAGGTGCGACTATGGGTATTTTTCGGTTAAAGGTCGATAGACTTAACACTTCTATGCCAATTTCGATGTGGAACAAATTCTGCAAGTGTTCGACTTTGGCGAATTTATGTTTCTCGAATTATTAGCCTCGACCCTGTACAAAGGTTCAAATGTGCGACTATGGGTATTTTTCGGTTAAAGTTTGATAGACTAAACACTTCTATGCCAATTTCGATGTGGAACAAATTCTGCAAGTGTTCGACTTTGGCGAATTTATGTTTCTCGAATTATTAGCCTCGACCCTGTACAAAGGTTCAAATGTGCGACTATGGGTATTTTTCGGTTAAAGATCGATAGACTGAGTACTCCTATGCTAATTTCTGAGTGGAACAAATTCTGCAAGTGTTCGACTTTGGCCAATTTATGTTTCTCGAATTATTAGCCTCGACCCTGTACAAAGGTTCAAAGGTGCGACTATGGGTATTTTTCGGTTAAAGATCGATAGACTGAGTACTCCTATGCTAATTTCTGAGTGGAACAAATTCTGCAAGTGTTCGACTTTGGCCAATTTATGTTTCTCGAATTATTAGCCTCGACCCTGTACAAAGGCTCAAAGGTTCGACTATGGGTATTTTTCGGTTAAAGATCGATAGACTAAACACTTCTATGCCAATTTCGATGTGGAACAAATTCTGCAAGTGTTCGACTTTGGCCAATTTATGTTCCTCGAATTATTAGCCTCGACCCTGTACAAAGGCTCAAAGGTGCGACTATGGGTATTTCTCGGTTAAAGATCGATAGACTAAACACTTCTATGCCAATTTCGATGTGGAACAAATTCTGCAAGTGGTCGACTTTGGCCAATTTATGTTCCTCGAATTATTAGCCTCGACCCTGTACAAAGGTTCAAAGGTGCGACTATGGGTATTTTTCGGTTAAAGATCGATAGACTGAGTACTCCTATGCTAATTTCTGAGTGGAACAAATTCTGCAAGTGTTCGACTTTGGCCAATTTATGTTTCTCGAATTATTAGCCTCGACCCTGTACAAAGGCTCAAAGGTTCGACTATGGGTATTTTTCGGTTAAAGATCGATAGACTAAACACTTCTATGCCAATTTCGATGTGGAACAAATTCTGCAAGTGTTCGACTTTGGCCAATTTATGTTTCTCGAATTATTAGCCTCGACCCTGTACAAAGGTTCAAAGGTGCGACTATGGGTATTTTTCGGTTAAAGATCGATAGACTGAGTACTCCTATGCTAATTTCTGAGTGGAACAAATTCTGCAAGTGTTCGACTTTGGCCAATTTATGTTTCTCGAATTATTAGCCTCGACCCTGTACAAAGGTTCAAAGGTGCGACTATGGGTATTTTTCGGTTAAAGATCGATAGACTGAGTACTCCTATGCTAATTTCTGAGTGGAACAAATTCTGAAAGTGTTCGACTTTGGCCAATTTATGTTTCTCGAATTATTAGCCTCGACCCTGTACAAAGGCTCAAAGGTGCGACTATGGGTATTATTCGGTTAAAGATCGATAGACTGAGTACTCCTATGCTAATTTCTGAGTGGAACAAATTCTGCAAGTGTTCGACTTTGGCAAAATTTATGTTTCTCGAATTATTAGCCTCGACCCTGTACAAAGGCTCAAAGGTTCGACTATGGGTATTTTTCGGTTAAAGATCGATAGACTAAACACTTCTATGCCAATTTCTGAGTGGAACAAATTCTGCAAGGTTTCGACTTTGGCCAATTTATGTTTTCTCGAATTATTAGCTTCGACCCTGTACAAAGGCTCAAAGGTGCGACTATGGGTATTTTTCGGTTAAAGTTCGATAGACTAAACACTTCTATGCCAATTTCGATGTGGAACAAATTCTGCAAGTGTTCGACTTTGACCAATTTATGTTCCTCGAATTATTAGCCTCGACCCTGTACAAAGGCTCAAAGGTGCGACTATGGGTATTTTTCGGTTAAAGATCGATAGACTAAACACTTCTATGCCAATTTCGATGTGGAACAAATTCTGCAAGTGTTCGACTTTGGTCAATTTATGTTTCTCGAATTATTAGCCTCGACCCTGTACAAAGGTTCAAAGGTGCGACTATGGGTATTTTTCGGTTAAAGATCATAGACTAAACACTTCTATGCCAATTTCGATGTGGAACAAATTCTGCAAGTGTTCGACTTTGGCCAATTTATGTTTCTCGAATTATTAGCCTCGACCCTGTACAAAGGTTCAAAGGTGCGACTATGGGTATTTTTCGGTTAAAGATCGATAGACTGAGTACTCCTATGCTAATTTCTGAGTGGAACAAATTATGCAAGTGTTCGACTTTGGCCAATTTATGTTTCTCGAATTATTAGCCTCGACCCTGTACAAAGGTTCAAAGGTGCGACTATGGGTATTTTTCGGTTAAAGATCGATAGACTAAACACTTCTATGATAATTTCTGAGTGGAACAAATTATGCAAGTGTTCGACTTTGGCCAATTTATGTTTCTCGAATTATTAGCCTCGACCCTGTACAAAGGCTCAAAGGTGCGTCTATGGGTATTTCTCGGTTAAAGATCGATAGACTAAACACTTCTATGCCAATTTCTGAGTGGAACAAATTCTGCAAGGTTTCGACTTTGGCCAATTTATGTTTTCTCGAATTATTAGCCTCGACCCTGTACAAAGGCTCAAAGGTGCGACTATTGGTATTTTTCAGTTAAAGGTCGATGGACTGAATACTCCTATGCTAATTTCTGAGTGGAACAAATTCTGCAAGTGTTCGACTTTGGCTAATTTATGTTTTCTCGAATTATTAGCTTCGACCCTGTACAAAGGCTCAAAGGTGCGACTATTGGTATTTTTCGGTTAAAGGTCGATAGACTAAACACTTCTATGATAATTTCTGAGTGGAACAAATTCTGCAAGGTTTCGACTTTGGACAATTTATGTTTTCTCGAATTATTAGCCTCGACCCTGTACAAAGGCTCAAAGGTGCGACTATGGGTATTTTTCGGTTAAAGATCGATAGACTAAACACTTCTATGCCAATTTCGATGTGGAACAAATTCTGCAAGTGTTCGACTTTGGCGAATTTATGTTTCTCGAATTATTAGCCTCGACCCTGTACAAAGGTTCAAATGTGCGACTATGGGTATTTTTCGGTTAAAGATCGATAGACTGAGTACTCCTATGCTAATTTCTGAGTGGAACAAATTCTGCAAGTGTTCGACTTTGGCCAATTTATGTTTCTCGAATTATTAGCCTCGACCCTGTACAAAGGTTCAAAGGTGCGACTATGGGTATTTTTCGGTTAAAGATCGATAGACTGAGTACTCCTATGCTAATTTCTGAGTGGAACAAATTCTGCAAGTGTTCGACTTTGGCCAATTTATGTTTCTCGAATTATTAGCCTCGACCCTGTACAAAGGCTCAAAGGTTCGACTATGGGTATTTTTCGGTTAAAGATCGATAGACTAAACACTTCTATGCCAATTTCTGAGTGGAACAAATTCTGCAAGGTTTCGACTTTGGCCAATTTATGTTTTCTCGAATTATTAGCTTCGACCCTGTACAAAGGCTCAAAGGTGCGACTATGGGTATTTTTCGGTTAAAGGTCGATAGACTTAACACTTCTATGCCAATTTCGATGTGGAACAAATTCTGCAAGTGTTCGAATTTGGCCAATTTATGTTTCTCGAATTATTAGCCTCGACCCTGTACAAAGGTTCAAAGGTGCGACTATGGGTATTTTTCGGTTAAAGATCGATAGACTGAGTACTCCTATGATAATTTCTGAGTGGAACAAATTCTGCAAGTGTTCGACTTTGGCCAATTTATGTTTCACGAATTATTAGCCTCGACCCTGTACAAAGGCTCAAAGGTTCGACTATGGGTATTTTTCGGTTAAAGATCGATAGACTAAACACTTCTATGCCAATTTCTGAGTGGAACAAATTCTGCAAGGTTTCGACTTTGGCCAATTTATGTTTTCTCGAATTATTAGCTTCGACCCTGTACAAAGGCTCAAAGGTGCGACTATGGGTATTTTTCGGTTAAAGTTCGATAGACTAAACACTTCTATGCCAATTTCGATGTGGAACAAATTCTGCAAGTGTTCGACTTTGGCCAATTTATGTTTCTCGAATTATTAGCCTCGACCCTGTACAAAGGTTCAAAGGTGCGACTATGGGTATTTTTCGGTTAAAGATCGATAGACTAAACACTTCTATGCCAATTTCGATGTGGAACAAATTCTGCAAGTGTTCGACTTTGGTCAATTTATGTTTCTCGAATTATTAGCCTCGACCCTGTACAAAGGTTCAAAGGTGCGACTATGGGTATTTTTCGGTTAAAGATCGATAGACTAAACACTTCTATGCCAATTTCGATGTGGAACAAATTCTGCAAGTGTTCGACTTTGGCCAATTTATGTTTCTCGAATTATTAGCCTCGACCCTGTACAAAGGTTCAAAGGTGCGACTATGGGTATTTTTCGGTTAAAGATCGATAGACTGAGTACTCCTATGCTAATTTCTGAGTGGAACAAATTATGCAAGTGTTCGACTTTGGCCAATTTATGTTTCTCGAATTATTAGCCTCGACCCTGTACAAAGGTTCAAAGGTGCGACTATGGGTATTTTTCGGTTAAAGATCGATAGACTAAACACTTCTATGATAATTTCTGAGTGGAACAAATTATGCAAGTGTTCGACTTTGGCCAATTTATGTTTCTCGAATTATTAGCCTCGACCCTGTACAAAGGTTCAAAGGTGCGACTATGGGTATTTTTCGGTTAAAGATCGATAGACTAAACACTTCTATGCCAATTTCGATGTGGAACAAATTCTGCAAGTGTTCGACTTTGGCCAATTTATGTTTCTCGAATTATTAGCCTCGACCCTGTACAAAGGTTCAAAGGTGCGACTATGGGTATTTTTCGGTTAAAGATCGATAGACTGAGTACTCCTATGCTAATTTCTGAGTGGAACAAATTATGCAAGTGTTCGACTTTGGCCAATTTATGTTTCTCGAATTATTAGCCTCGACCCTGTACAAAGGTTCAAAGGTGCGACTATGGGTATTTTTCGGTTAAAGATCGATAGACTAAACACTTCTATGATAATTTCTGAGTGGAACAAATTATGCAAGTGTTCGACTTTGGCCAATTTATGTTTCTCGAATTATTAGCCTCGACCCTGTACAAAGGCTCAAAGGTGCGTCTATGGGTATTTCTCGGTTAAAGATCGATAGACTAAACACTTCTATGCCAATTTCGATGTGGAACAAATTCTGCAAGTGTTCGACTTTGGCCAATTTATGTTTCTCGAATTATTAGCCTCGACCCTGTACAAAGGCTCCAAGGTGCGACTATGGGTATTTATCGGTTAAAGATCGATAGACTAAACACTTCTATGCCAATTTCGATGTGGAACAAATTCTGCAAGTGTTCGACTTTGGCCAATTTATGTTTCTCGAATTATTAGCCTCGACCCTGTACAAAGGTTCAAAGGTGCGACTATGGGTATTTTTCGGTTAAAGATCGATAGACTGAGTACTCCTATGCTAATTTCTGAGTGGAACAAATTATGCAAGTGTTCGACTTTGGCCAATTTATGTTTCTCGAATTATTAGCCTCGACCCTGTACAAAGGCTCAAAGGTGCGTCTATGGGTATTTCTCGGTTAAAGATCGATAGACTAAACACTTCTATGCCAATTTCGATGTGGAACAAATTCTGCAAGTGTTCGACTTTGGCCAATTTATGTTTCTCGAATTATTAGCCTCGACCCTGTACAAAGGCTCCAAGGTGCGACTATGGGTATTTATCGGTTAAAGATCGATAGACTAAACACTTCTATGCCAATTTCGATGTGGAACAAATTCTGCAAGTGTTCGACTTTGGCCAATTTATGTTTCTCGAATTATTAGCCTCGACCCTGTACAAAGGTTCAAAGGTGCGACTATGGGTATTTTTCGGGTAAAGATCGATAGACTGAATACTCCTATGCCAATTTATAAGTTGATCAAATTCTGCAAGGTTTCGACTTTGGCCAATTTATGTTTCTCGAATTATTAGCCTCGACCCTGTACAAAAGCTCAAAGGTTCGACTATGGGTATTTTTCGGTTAAAGATCGATAGACTAAACACTTCTATGCCAATTTCTGAGTGGAACAAATTCTGCAAGGTTTCGACTTTGGCCAATTTATGTTTTCTCGAATTATTAGCTTCGACCCTGTACAAAGGCTCAAAGGTGCGACTATGGGTATTTTTCGGTTAAAGTTCGATAGACTAAACACTTCTATGCCAATTTCGATGTGGAACAAATTCTGCAAGTGTTCGACTTTGACCAATTTATGTTCCTCGAATTATTAGCCTCGACCCTGTACAAAGGCTCAAAGGTGCGACTATGGGTATTTTTCGGTTAAAGATCGATAGACTAAACACTTCTATGCCAATTTCGATGTGGAACAAATTCTGCAAGTGTTCGACTTTGGTCAATTTATGTTTCTCGAATTATTAGCCTCGACCCTGTACAAAGGTTCAAAGGTGCGACTATGGGTATTTTTCGGTTAAAGATCGATAGACTAAACACTTCTATGATAATTTCTGAGTGGAACAAATTATGCAAGTGTTCGACTTTGGCCAATTTATGTTTCTCGAATTATTAGCCTCGACCCTGTACAAAGGCTCAAAGGTGCGTCTATGGGTATTTCTCGGTTAAAGATCGATAGACTAAACACTTCTATGCCAATTTCGATGTGGAACAAATTCTGCAAGTGTTCGACTTTGGCCAATTTATGTTTCTCGAATTATTAGCCTCGACCCTGTACAAAGGCTCCAAGGTGCGACTATGGGTATTTATCGGTTAAAGATCGATAGACTAAACACTTCTATGCCAATTTCGATGTGGAACAAATTCTGCAAGTGTTCGACTTTGGCCAATTTATGTTTCTCGAATTATTAGCCTCGACCCTGTACAAAGGTTCAAAGGTGCGACTATGGGTATTTTTCGGTTAAAGATCGATAGACTGAGTACTCCTATGCTAATTTCTGAGTGGAACAAATTATGCAAGTGTTCGACTTTGGCCAATTTATGTTTCTCGAATTATTAGCCTCGACCCTGTACAAAGGCTCAAAGGTGCGTCTATGGGTATTTCTCGGTTAAAGATCGATAGACTAAACACTTCTATGCCAATTTCGATGTGGAACAAATTCTGCAAGTGTTCGACTTTGGCCAATTTATGTTTCTCGAATTATTAGCCTCGACCCTGTACAAAGGCTCCAAGGTGCGACTATGGGTATTTATCGGTTAAAGATCGATAGACTAAACACTTCTATGCCAATTTCGATGTGGAACAAATTCTGCAAGTGTTCGACTTTGGCCAATTTATGTTTCTCGAATTATTAGCCTCGACCCTGTACAAAGGTTCAAAGGTGCGACTATGGGTATTTTTCGGGTAAAGATCGATAGACTGAATACTCCTATGCCAATTTATAAGTTGATCAAATTCTGCAAGGTTTCGACTTTGGCCAATTTATGTTTCTCGAATTATTAGCCTCGACCCTGTACAAAAGCTCAAAGGTTCGACTATGGGTATTTTTCGGTTAAAGATCGATAGACTAAACACTTCTATGCCAATTTCTGAGTGGAACAAATTCTGCAAGGTTTCGACTTTGGCCAATTTATGTTTTCTCGAATTATTAGCTTCGACCCTGTACAAAGGCTCAAAGGTGCGACTATGGGTATTTTTCGGTTAAAGTTCGATAGACTAAACACTTCTATGCCAATTTCGATGTGGAACAAATTCTGCAAGTGTTCGACTTTGACCAATTTATGTTCCTCGAATTATTAGCCTCGACCCTGTACAAAGGCTCAAAGGTGCGACTATGGGTATTTTTCGGTTAAAGATCGATAGACTAAACACTTCTATGCCAATTTCGATGTGGAACAAATTCTGCAAGTGTTCGACTTTGGTCAATTTATGTTTCTCGAATTATTAGCCTCGACCCTGTACAAAGGTTCAAAGGTGCGACTATGGGTATTTTTCGGTTAAAGATCGATAGACTAAACACTTCTATGCCAATTTCGATGTGGAACAAATTCTGCAAGTGTTCGACTTTGGCCAATTTATGTTTCTCGAATTATTAGCCTCGACCCTGTACAAAGGTTCAAAGGTGCGACTATGGGTATTTTTCGGTTAAAGATCGATAGACTGAGTACTCCTATGCTAATTTCTGAGTGGAACAAATTATGCAAGTGTTCGACTTTGGCCAATTTATGTTTCTCGAATTATTAGCCTCGACCCTGTACAAAGGTTCAAAGGTGCGACTATGGGTATTTTTCGGTTAAAGATCGATAGACTAAACACTTCTATGATAATTTCTGAGTGGAACAAATTATGCAAGTGTTCGACTTTGGCCAATTTATGTTTCTCGAATTATTAGCCTCGACCCTGTACAAAGGTTCAAAGGTGCGACTATTGGTATTTTTCGGTTAAAGGTCGATAGACTAAACACTTCTATGATAATTTCTGAGTGGAACAAATTCTGCAAGGTTTCGACTTTGGCCAATTTATGTTTTCTCGAATTATTAGCCTCGACCCTGTACAAAGGCTCAAAGGTGCGACTATGGGTATTTTTCGGTTAAAGATCGATAGACTAAACACTTCTATGCCAATTTCGATGTGAAACAAATTCTGCAAGTGTTCGACTTTGGCGAATTTATGTTTCTCGAATTATTAGCCTCGACCCTGTACAAAGGTTCAAATGTGCGACTATGGGTATTTTTCGGTTAAAGATCGATAGACTGAGTACTCCTATGCTAATTTCTGAGTGGAACAAATTCTGCAAGTGTTCGACTTTGGCCAATTTATGTTTCTCGAATTATTAGCCTCGACCCTGTACAAAGGTTCAAAGGTGCGACTATGGGTATTTTTCGGTTAAAGATCGATAGACTGAGTACTCCTATGCTAATTTCTGAGTGGAACAAATTCTGCAAGTGTTCGACTTTGGCCAATTTATGTTTCTCGAATTATTAGCCTCGACCCTGTACAAAGGCTCAAAGGTTCGACTATGGGTATTTTTCGGTTAAAGATCGATAGACTAAACACTTCTATGCCAATTTCTGAGTGGAACAAATTCTGCAAGGTTTCGATTTGGCCAATTTATGTTTTCTCGAATTATTAGCTTCGACCCTGTACAAAGGCTCAAAGGTGCGACTATGGGTATTTTTCGGTTAAAGGTCGATAGACTTAACACTTCTATGCCAATTTCTGAGTGGAACAAATTCTGCAAGGTTTCGATTTGGCCAATTTATGTTTTCTCGAATTATTAGCTTCGACCCTGTACAAAGGTTCAAAGGTGCGACTATGGGTATTTTTCGGGTAAAGATCGATAGACTGAATACTCCTATGCCAATTTATAAGTTGATCAAATTCTGCAAGGTTTCGACTTTGGCCAATTTATGTTTTCTCGAATAACTGGTCCCGACCCTGTACAAAGGCTCAAAGGTGCGGCTATGGGTATTTTTCAGTTAAAGATCGATAGACTGAGTACTCCTATGCTAATTTCTGAGTGGAACAAATTCTGAAAGTGTTCGACTTTGGCCAATTTATGTTTCTCGAATTATTAGCCTCGACCCTGTACAAAGGCTCAAAGGTGCGACTATGGGTATTATTCGGTTAAAGATCGATAGACTGAGAACTCCTATGCTAATTTCTGAGTGGAACAAATTCTGCAAGTGTTCGACTTTGGCCAATTTATGTTTCTCGAATTATTAGCCTCGACCCTGTACAAAGGCTCAAAGGTTCGACTATGGGTATTTTTCGGTTAAAGATCGATAGACTAAACACTTCTATGCCAATTTCTGAGTGGAACCAATTCTGCAAGGTTTCGACTTTGGCCAATTTAAGTTTTCTCGAATTATTAGCTTCGACCCTGTACAAAGGCTCAAAGGTGCGACTATGGGTATTTTTCGGTTAAAGTTCGATAGACTAAACACTTCTATGCCAATTTCGATGTGGAACAAATTCTGCAAGTGTTCGACTTTGACCAATTTATGTTCCTAGAATTATTAGCCTCGACCCTGTACAAAGGCTCAAAGGTGCGACTATGGGTATTTTTCGGTTAAAGATCGATAGACTAAACACTTCTATGCCAATTTCGATGTGGAACAAATTCTGCAAGTGTTCGACTTTGGTCAATTTATGTTTCTCGAATTATTAGCCTCGACCCTGTACAAAGGTTCAAAGGTGCGACTATGGGTATTTTTCGGTTAAAGATCGATAGACTAAACACTTCTATGCCAATTTCGATGTGGAACAAATTCTGCAAGTGTTCGACTTTGGCCAATTTATGTTTCTCGAATTATTAGCCTCGACCCTGTACAAAGGTTCAAAGGTGCGACTATGGGTATTTTTCGGTTAAAGATCGATAGACTGAGTACTCCTATGCTAATTTCTGAGTGGAACAAATTATGCAAGTGTTCGACTTTGGCCAATTTATGTTTCTCGAATTATTAGCCTCGACCCTGTACAAAGGTTCAAAGGTGCGACTATGGGTATTTTTCGGTTAAAGATCGATAGACTAAACACTTCTATGATAATTTCTGAGTGGAACAAATTATGCAAGTGTTCGACTTTGGCCAATTTATGTTTCTCGAATTATTAGCCTCGACCCTGTACAAAGGCTCAAAGGTGCGTCTATGGGTATTTCTCGGTTAAAGATCGATAGACTAAACACTTCTATGCCAATTTCGATGTGGAACAAATTCTGCAAGTGTTCGACTTTGGCCAATTTATGTTTCTCGAATTATTAGCCTCGACCCTGTACAAAGGCTCCAAGGTGCGACTATGGGTATTTTTCGGTTAAAGATCGATAGACTAAACACTTCTATGATAATATCTGAGTGGAACAAATTCTGCAAGGTTTCGACTTTGGCCAATTTATGTTTTCTCGAATTATTAGCTTCGACCCTGTACAAAGGCTCAAAGGTGCGACTATGGGTATTTTTCAGTTAAAGATCGATAGACTAAACACTTCTATGCCAATTTCGATGTGGAACAAATTCTGCAAGTGTTCGAATTTGGCCAATTTATGTTTCTCGAATTATTAGCCTCGACCCTGTACAAAGGTTCAAAGGTGCGACTATGGGTATTTTTCGGTTAAAGATCGATAGACTGAGTACTCCTATGCTAATTTCTGAGTGGAACAAATTCTGCAAGTGTTCGACTTTGGCCAATTTATGTTTTCTCGAATTATTGGCTTCGACCCTGTACAAAGGTTCAAAGGTGCGACTATGGGTATTTTTCGGTTAAAGATCGATAGACTGAGTACTCCTATGCTAATTTCTGAGTGGAACAAATTCTGCAAGTGTTCGACTTTGGCCAATTTATGTTTTCTCGAATTATTAGCTTCGACCCTGTACAAAGGCTCAAAGGTGCGACTATGGGTATTTTTCGGTTAAAGGTCGATAGACTTAACACTTCTATGCCAATTTTCGATGTGGAACAAATTCTGCAAGTGTTCGAATTTGGCCAATTTATGTTTCTCGAATTATTAGCCTCGACCCTGTACAAAGGTTCAAAGGTGCGACTATGGGTATTTTTCGGTTAAAGATCGATAGACTGAGTACTCCTATGCTAATTTCTGAGTGGAACAAATTCTGCAAGTGTTCGACTTTGGCCAATTTATGTTTTCTCGAATTATTGGCTTCGACCCTGTACAAAGGTTCAAAGGTGCGACTATGGGTATTTTTCGGTTAAAGATCGATAGACTGAGTACTCCTATGCTAATTTCTGAGTGGAACAAATTCTGCAAGTGTTCGACTTTGGCCAATTTATGTTTTCTCGAATTATTAGCCTCGACCCTGTACAAAGGCTCAAAGGTGCGACTATGGGTATTATTCGGTTAAAGATCGATAGACTGAGTACTCCTATGCTAATTTCTGAGTGGAACAAATTCTGCAAGTGTTCGACTTTGGCCAATTTATGTTTCTCGAATTATTAGCCTCGACCCTGTACAAAAGCTCAAAGGTTCGACTATGGGTATTTTTCGGTTAAAGATCGATAGACTAAACACTTCTATGCCAATTTCTGAGTGGAACAAATTCTGCAAGGTTTCGACTTTGGCCAATTTATGTTTTCTCGAATTATTAGCTTCGACCCTGTACAAAGGCTCAAAGGTGCGACTATGGGTATTTTTCGGTTAAAGATCGATAGACTAAACACTTCTATGCCAATTACGATGTGGAACAAATTCTGCAAGGTTTTGACTTTGGCCAATTTATGTTTTCTCGAATAACTGGCCTCGACCCTGTACAAAGGCTCAAAGGTGCGACTATGGGTATTTTTCAGTTAAAGATCGATAGACTAAACACTTCTATGCCAATTTCGATGTGGAACAAATTCTGCAAGTGTTCGACTTTGGCCAATTTATGTTTCTCGAATTATTAGCCTCGACCCTGTACAAAGGTTCAAAGGTGCGACTATGGGTATTTTTCGGTTAAAGATCGATAGACTAAACACTTCTATGCCAATTTCGATGTGGAACAAATTTTGCAAGTGTTCGACTTTGGCCAATTTATGTTTCTCGAATTATTAGCCTCGACCCTGTACAAAGGTTCAAAGGTGCGACTATGGGTATTTTTCGGTTAAAGATCGATAGACTAAACACTTCTATGCCAATTTCGATGTGGAACAAATTCTGCAAGTGTTCGACTTTGGCCAATTTATGTTTTCTCGAATTATTAGCTTCGACCCTGTACAAAGGCTCAAAGGTGCGACTATGGGTATTTTTCGGTTAAAGGTCGATAGACTTAACACTTCTATGCCAATTTCGATGTGGAACAAATTCTGCAAGTGTTCGACTTTGGCGAATTTATGTTTCTCGAATTATTAGCCTCGACCCTGTACAAAGGTTCAAATGTGCGACTATGGGTATTTTTCGGTTAAAGTTCGATAGACTAAACACTTCTATGCCAATTTCGATGTGGAACAAATTCTGCAAGTGTTCGACTTTGGCGAATTTATGTTTCTCGAATTATTAGCCTCGACCCTGTACAAAGGTTCAAATGTGCGACTATGGGTATTTTTCGGTTAAAGATCGATAGACTGAGTACTCCTATGCTAATTTCTGAGTGGAACAAATTCTGCAAGTGTTCGACTTTGGCCAATTTATGTTTCTCGAATTATTAGCCTCGACCCTGTACAAAGGTTCAAAGGTGCGACTATGGGTATTTTTCGGTTAAAGATCGATAGACTGAGTACTCCTATGCTAATTTCTGAGTGGAACAAATTCTGCAAGTGTTCGACTTTGGCCAATTTATGTTTCTCGAATTATTAGCCTCGACCCTGTACAAAGGCTCAAAGGTTCGACTATGGGTATTTTTCGGTTAAAGATCGATAGACTAAACACTTCTATGCCAATTTCGATGTGGAACAAATTCTGCAAGGTTTCGACTTTGGCCAATTTAAGTTTTCTCGAATTATTAGCTTCGACCCTGTACAAAGGCTCAAAGGTGCGACTATGGGTATTTTTCGGTTAAAGTTCGATAGACTAAACACTTCTATGCCAATTTCGATGTGGAACAAATTCTGCAAGTGTTCGACTTTGACCAATTTATGTTCCTCGAATTATTAGCCTCGACCCTGTACAAAGGCTCAAAGGTGCGACTATGGGTATTTTTCGGTTAAAGATCGATAGACTAAACACTTCTATGCCAATTTCGATGTGGAACAAATTCTGCAAGTGTTCGACTTTGGTCAATTTATGTTTCTCGAATTATTAGCCTCGACCCTGTACAAAGATTCAAAGGTGCGACTATGGGTATTTTTCGGTTAAAGATCGATAGACTAAACACTTCTATGCCAATTTCGATGTGGAACAAATTCTGCAAGTGTTCGACTTTGGCCAATTTATGTTTCTCGAATTATTAGCCTCGACCCTGTACAAAGGTTCAAAGGTGCGACTATGGGTATTTTTCGGTTAAAGATCGATAGACTGAGTACTCCTATGCTAATTTCTGAGTGGAACAAATTATGCAAGTGTTCGACTTTGGCCAATTTATGTTTCTCGAATTATTAGCCTCGACCCTGTACAAAGGTTCAAAGGTGCGACTATGGGTATTTTTCGGTTAAAGATCGATAGACTAAACACTTCTATGATAATTTCTGAGTGGAACAAATTATGCAAGTGTTCGACTTTGGCCAATTTATGTTTCTCGAATTATTAGCCTCGACCCTGTACAAAGGCTCAAAGGTGCGTCTATGGGTATTTCTCGGTTAAAGATCGATAGACTAAACACTTCTATGCCAATTTCGATGTGGAACAAATTCTGCAAGTGTTCGACTTTGGCCAATTTATGTTTCTCGAATTATTAGCCTCGACCCTGTACAAAGGCTCCAAGGTGCGACTATGGGTATTTTTCGGTTAAAGATCGATAGACTAAACACTTCTATGCCAATTACGATGTGGAACAAATTCTGCAAGGTTTTGACTTTGGCCAATTTATGTTTTCTCGAATAACTGGCCTCGACCCTGTACAAAGGCTCAAAGGTGCGACTATGGGTATTTTTCGGTTAAAGATCGATAGACTAAACACTTCTATGCCAATTACGATGTGGAACAAATTCTGCAAGGTTTTGACTTTGGCCAATTTATGTTTTCTCGAATAACTGGCCTCGACCCTGTACAAAGGCTCAAAGGTGCGACTATGGGTATTTTTCAGTTAAAGATCGATAGACTAAACACTTCTATGCCAATTTCGATGTGGAACAAATTCTGCAAGTGTTCGACTTTGGCCAATTTATGTTTCTCGAATTATTAGCCTCGACCCTGTACAAAGGTTCAAAGGTGCGACTATGGGTATTTTTCGGTTAAAGATCGATAGACTAAACACTTCTATGCCAATTTCGATGTGGAACAAATTCTGCAAGTGTTCGACTTTGGCCAATTTATGTTTCTCGAATTATTAGCCTCGACCCTGTACAAAGGTTCAAAGGTGCGACTATGGGTATTTTTCGGTTAAAGATCGATAGACTAAACACTTCTATGCCAATTTCGATGTGGAACAAATTCTGCAAGTGTTCGACTTTGGCCAATTTATGTTTTCTCGAATTATTAGCTTCGACCCTGTACAAAGGCTCAAAGGTGCGACTATGGGTATTTTTCGGTTAAAGGTCGATAGACTTAACACTTCTATGCCAATTTCGATGTGGAACAAATTCTGCAAGTGTTCGACTTTGGCGAATTTATGTTTCTCGAATTATTAGCCTCGACCCTGTACAAAGGTTCAAATGTGCGACTATGGGTATTTTTCGGTTAAAGTTCGATAGACTAAACACTTCTATGCCAATTTCGATGTGGAACAAATTCTGCAAGTGTTCGACTTTGGCGAATTTATGTTTCTCGAATTATTAGCCTCGACCCTGTACAAAGGTTCAAATGTGCGACTATGGGTATTTTTCGGTTAAAGATCGATAGACTGAGTACTCCTATGCTAATTTCTGAGTGGAACAAATTCTGCAAGTGTTCGACTTTGGCCAATTTATGTTTCTCGAATTATTAGCCTCGACCCTGTACAAAGGTTCAAAGGTGCGACTATGGGTATTTTTCGGTTAAAGATCGATAGACTGAGTACTCCTATGCTAATTTCTGAGTGGAACAAATTCTGCAAGTGTTCGACTTTGGCCAATTTATGTTTCTCGAATTATTAGCCTCGACCCTGTACAAAGGCTCAAAGGTTCGACTATGGGTATTTTTCGGTTAAAGATCGATAGACTAAACACTTCTATGCCAATTTCGATGTGGAACAAATTCTGCAAGTGTTCGACTTTGGCCAATTTATGTTCCTCGAATTATTAGCCTCGACCCTGTACAAAGGCTCAAAGGTGCGACTATGGGTATTTCTCGGTTAAAGATCGATAGACTAAACACTTCTATGCCAATTTCGATGTGGAACAAATTCTGCAAGTGTTCGACTTTGGCCAATTTATGTTCCTCGAATTATTAGCCTCGACCCTGTACAAAGGTTCAAAGGTGCGACTATGGTTATTTTTCGGTTAAAGATCGATAGACTGAGTACTCCTATGCTAATTTCTGAGTGGAACAAATTCTGCAAGTGTTCGACTTTGGCCAATTTATGTTTCTCGAATTATTAGCCTCGACCCTGTACAAAGGCTCAAAGGTTCGACTATGGGTATTTTTCGGTTAAAGATCGATAGACTAAACACTTCTATGCCAATTTCGATGTGGAACAAATTCTGCAAGTGTTCGACTTTGGCCAATTTATGTTTCTCGAATTATTAGCCTCGACCCTGTACAAAGGTTCAAAGGTGCGACTATGGGTATTTTTCGGTTAAAGATCGATAGACTGAGTACTCCTATGCTAATTTCTGAGTGGAACAAATTCTGCAAGTGTTCGACTTTGGCCAATTTATGTTTCTCGAATTATTAGCCTCGACCCTGTACAAAGGTTCAAAGGTGCGACTATGGGTATTTTTCGGTTAAAGATCGATAGACTGAGTACTCCTATGCTAATTTCTGAGTGGAACAAATTCTGAAAGTGTTCGACTTTGGCCAATTTATGTTTCTCGAATTATTAGCCTCGACCCTGTACAAAGGCTCAAAGGTGCGACTATGGGTATTATTCGGTTAAAGATCGATAGACTGAGTACTCCTATGCTAATTTCTGAGTGGAACAAATTCTGCAAGTGTTCGACTTTGGCAAAATTTATGTTTCTCGAATTATTAGCCTCGACCCTGTACAAAGGCTCAAAGGTTCGACTATGGGTATTTTTCGGTTAAAGATCGATAGACTAAACACTTCTATGCCAATTTCTGAGTGGAACAAATTCTGCAAGGTTTCGACTTTGGCCAATTTATGTTTTCTCGAATTATTAGCTTCGACCCTGTACAAAGGCTCAAAGGTGCGACTATGGGTATTTTTCGGTTAAAGTTCGATAGACTAAACACTTCTATGCCAATTTCGATGTGGAACAAATTCTGCAAGTGTTCGACTTTGACCAATTTATGTTCCTCGAATTATTAGCCTCGACCCTGTACAAAGGCTCAAAGGTGCGACTATGGGTATTTTTCGGTTAAAGATCGATAGACTAAACACTTCTATGCCAATTTCGATGTGGAACAAATTCTGCAAGTGTTCGACTTTGGCCAATTTATGTTTCTCGAATTATTAGCCTCGACCCTGTACAAAGGTTCAAAGGTGCGACTATGGGTATTTTTCGGTTAAAGATCGATAGACTAAACACTTCTATGATAATTTCTGAGTGGAACAAATTATGCAAGTGTTCGACTTTGGCCAATTTATGTTTCTCGAATTATTAGCCTCGACCCTGTACAAAGGCTCAAAGGTGCGTCTATGGGTATTTCTCGGTTAAAGATCGATAGACTAAACACTTCTATGCCAATTTCGATGTGGAACAAATTCTGCAAGTGTTCGACTTTGGCCAATTTATGTTTCTCGAATTATTAGCCTCGACCCTGTACAAAGGCTCCAAGGTGCGACTATGGGTATTTTTCGGTTAAAGATCGATAGACTAAACACTTCAATGCCAATTACGATGTGGAACAAATTCTGCAAGGTTTTGACTTTGGCCAATTTATGTTTTCTCGAATAACTGGCCTCGACCCTGTACAAAGGCTCAAAGGTGCGACTATGGGTATTTTTCGGTTAAAGTTCGATAGACTAAACACTTCTATGCCAATTTCGATGTGGAACAAATTCTGCAAGTGTTCGACTTTGGTCAATTTATGTTTCTCGAATTATTAGCCTCGACCCTGTACAAAGGTTCAAAGGTGCGACTATGGGTATTTTTCGGTTAAAGATCGATAGACTAAACACTTCTATGCCAATTTCGATGTGGAACAAATTCTGCAAGTGTTCGACTTTGGCCAATTTATGTTTCTCGAATTATTAGCCTCGACCCTGTACAAAGGTTCAAAGGTGCGACTATGGGTATTTTTCGGTTAAAGATCGATAGACTGAGTACTCCTATGCTAATTTCTGAGTGGAACAAATTATGCAAGTGTTCGACTTTGGCCAATTTATGTTTCTCGAATTATTAGCCTCGACCCTGTACAAAGGTTCAAAGGTGCGACTATGGGTATTTTTCGGTTAAAGATCGATAGACTAAACACTTCTATGATAATTTCTGAGTGGAACAAATTATGCAAGTGTTCGACTTTGGCCAATTTATGTTTCTCGAATTATTAGCCTCGACCCTGTACAAAGGCTCAAAGGTGCGTCTATGGGTATTTCTCGGTTAAAGATCGATAGACTAAACACTTCTATGCCAATTTCGATGTGGAACAAATTCTGCAAGTGTTCGACTTTGGCCAATTTATGTTTCTCGAATTATTAGCCTCGACCCTGTACAAAGGCTCCAAGGTGCGACTATGGGTATTTTTCGGTTAAAGATCGATAGACTAAACACTTCTATGCCAATTACGATGTGGAACAAATTCTGCAAGGTTTTGACTTTGGCCAATTTATGTTTTCTCGAATAACTGGCCTCGACCCTGTACAAAGGCTCAAAGGTGCGACTATGGGTATTTTTCGGTTAAAGATCGATAGACTAAACACTTCTATGCCAATTACGATGTGGAACAAATTCTGCAAGGTTTTGACTTTGGCCAATTTATGTTTTCTCGAATAACTGGCCTCGACCCTGTACAAAGGCTCAAAGGTGCGACTATGGGTATTTTTCAGTTAAAGATCGATAGACTAAACACTTCTATGCCAATTTCGATGTGGAACAAATTCTGCAAGTGTTCGACTTTGGCCAATTTATGTTTCTCGAATTATTAGCCTCGACCCTGTACAAAGGTTCAAAGGTGCGACTATGGGTATTTTTCGGTTAAAGATCGATAGACTAAACACTTCTATGCCAATTTCGATGTGGAACAAATTTTGCAAGTGTTCGACTTTGGCCAATTTATGTTTCTCGAATTATTAGCCTCGACCCTGTACAAAGGTTCAAAGGTGCGACTATGGGTATTTTTCGGTTAAAGATCGATAGACTAAACACTTCTATGCCAATTTCGATGTGGAACAAATTCTGCAAGTGTTCGACTTTGGCCAATTTATGTTTTCTCGAATTATTAGCTTCGACCCTGTACAAAGGCTCAAAGGTGCGACTATGGGTATTTTTCGGTTAAAGGTCGATAGACTTAACACTTCTATGCCAATTTCGATGTGGAACAAATTCTGCAAGTGTTCGACTTTGGCGAATTTATGTTTCTCGAATTATTAGCCTCGACCCTGTACAAAGGTTCAAATGTGCGACTATGGGTATTTTTCGGTTAAAGTTCGATAGACTAAACACTTCTATGCCAATTTCGATGTGGAACAAATTCTGCAAGTGTTCGACTTTGGCGAATTTATGTTTCTCGAATTATTAGCCTCGACCCTGTACAAAGGTTCAAATGTGCGACTATGGGTATTTTTCGGTTAAAGATCGATAGACTGAGTACTCCTATGCTAATTTCTGAGTGGAACAAATTCTGCAAGTGTTCGACTTTGGCCAATTTATGTTTCTCGAATTATTAGCCTCGACCCTGTACAAAGGTTCAAAGGTGCGACTATGGGTATTTTTCGGTTAAAGATCGATAGACTGAGTACTCCTATGCTAATTTCTGAGTGGAACAAATTCTGCAAGTGTTCGACTTTGGCCAATTTATGTTTCTCGAATTATTAGCCTCGACCCTGTACAAAGGCTCAAAGGTTCGACTATGGGTATTTTTCGGTTAAAGATCGATAGACTAAACACTTCTATGCCAATTTCGATGTGGAACAAATTCTGCAAGGTTTCGACTTTGGCCAATTTAAGTTTTCTCGAATTATTAGCTTCGACCCTGTACAAAGGCTCAAAGGTGCGACTATGGGTATTTTTCGGTTAAAGTTCGATAGACTAAACACTTCTATGCCAAATTCGATGTGGAACAAATTCTGCAAGTGTTCGACTTTGACCAATTTATGTTCCTCGAATTATTAGCCTCGACCCTGTACAAAGGCTCAAAGGTGCGACTATGGGTATTTTTCGGTTAAAGATCGATAGACTAAACACTTCTATGCCAATTTCGATGTGGAACAAATTCTGCAAGTGTTCGACTTTGGTCAATTTATGTTTCTCGAATTATTAGCCTCGACCCTGTACAAAGATTCAAAGGTGCGACTATGGGTATTTTTCGGTTAAAGATCGATAGACTAAACACTTCTATGCCAATTTCGATGTGGAACAAATTCTGCAAGTGTTCGACTTTCGCCAATTTATGTTTCTCGAATTATTAGCCTCGACCCTGTACAAAGGTTCAAAGGTGCGACTATGGGTATTTTTCGGTTAAAGATCGATAGACTGAGTACTCCTATGCTAATTTCTGAGTGGAACAAATTATGCAAGTGTTCGACTTTGGCCAATTTATGTTTCTCGAATTATTAGCCTCGACCCTGTACAAAGGTTCAAAGGTGCGACTATGGGTATTTTTCGGTTAAAGATCGATAGACTAAACACTTCTATGATAATTTCTGAGTGGAACAAATTATGCAAGTGTTCGACTTTGGCCAATTTATGTTTCTCGAATTATTAGCCTCGACCCTGTACAAAGGCTCAAAGGTGCGTCTATGGGTATTTCTCGGTTAAAGATCGATAGACTAAACACTTCTATGCCAATTTCGATGTGGAACAAATTCTGCAAGTGTTCGACTTTGGCCAATTTATGTTTCTCGAATTATTAGCCTCGACCCTGTACAAAGGCTCCAAGGTGCGACTATGGGTATTTTTCGGTTAAAGATCGATAGACTAAACACTTCTATGCCAATTACGATGTGGAACAAATTCTGCAAGGTTTTGACTTTGGCCAATTTATGTTTTCTCGAATAACTGGCCTCGACCCTGTACAAAGGCTCAAAGGTGCGACTATGGGTATTTTTCGGTTAAAGATCGATAGACTAAACACTTCTATGCCAATTACGATGTGGAACAAATTCTGCAAGGTTTTGACTTTGGCCAATTTATGTTTTCTCGAATAACTGGCCTCGACCCTGTACAAAGGCTCAAAGGTGCGACTATGGGTATTTTTCAGTTAAAGATCGATAGACTAAACACTTCTATGCCAATTTCGATGTGGAACAAATTCTGCAAGTGTTCGACTTTGGCCAATTTATGTTTCTCGAATTATTAGCCTCGACCCTGTACAAAGGTTCAAAGGTGCGACTATGGGTATTTTTCGGTTAAAGATCGATAGACTAAACACTTCTATGCCAATTTCGATGTGGAACAAATTCTGCAAGTGTTCGACTTTGGCCAATTTATGTTTCTCGAATTATTAGCCTCGACCCTGTACAAAGGTTCAAAGGTGCGACTATGGGTATTTTTCGGTTAAAGATCGATAGACTAAACACTTCTATGCCAATTTCGATGTGGAACAAATTCTGCAAGTGTTCGACTTTGGCCAATTTATGTTTTCTCGAATTATTAGCTTCGACCCTGTACAAAGGCTCAAAGGTGCGACTATGGGTATTTTTCGGTTAAAGGTCGATAGACTTAACACTTCTATGCCAATTTCGATGTGGAACAAATTCTGCAAGTGTTCGACTTTGGCGAATTTATGTTTCTCGAATTATTAGCCTCGACCCTGTACAAAGGTTCAAATGTGCGACTATGGGTATTTTTCGGTTAAAGTTCGATAGACTAAACACTTCTATGCCAATTTCGATGTGGAACAAATTCTGCAAGTGTTCGACTTTGGCGAATTTATGTTTCTCGAATTATTAGCCTCGACCCTGTACAAAGGTTCAAATGTGCGACTATGGGTATTTTTCGGTTAAAGATCGATAGACTGAGTACTCCTATGCTAATTTCTGAGTGGAACAAATTCTGCAAGTGTTCGACTTTGGCCAATTTATGTTTCTCGAATTATTAGCCTCGACCCTGTACAAAGGTTCAAAGGTGCGACTATGGGTATTTTTCGGTTAAAGATCGATAGACTGAGTACTCCTATGCTAATTTCTGAGTGGAACAAATTCTGCAAGTGTTCGACTTTGGCCAATTTATGTTTCTCGAATTATTAGCCTCGACCCTGTACAAAGGCTCAAAGGTTCGACTATGGGTATTTTTCGGTTAAAGATCGATAGACTAAACACTTCTATGCCAATTTCGATGTGGAACAAATTCTGCAAGTGTTCGACTTTGGCCAATTTATGTTCCTCGAATTATTAGCCTCGACCCTGTACAAAGGCTCAAAGGTGCGACTATGGGTATTTCTCGGTTAAAGATCGATAGACTAAACACTTCTATGCCAATTTCGATGTGGAACAAATTCTGCAAGTGTTCGACTTTGGCCAATTTATGTTCCTCGAATTATTAGCCTCGACCCTGTACAAAGGTTCAAAGGTGCGACTATGGGTATTTTTCGGTTAAAGATCGATAGACTGAGTACTCCTATGCTAATTTCTGAGTGGAACAAATTCTGCAAGTGTTCGACTTTGGCCAATTTATGTTTCTCGAATTATTAGCCTCGACCCTGTACAAAGGCTCAAAGGTTCGACTATGGGTATTTTTCGGTTAAAGATCGATAGACTAAACACTTCTATGCCAATTTCGATGTGGAACAAATTCTGCAAGTGTTCGACTTTGGCCAATTTATGTTTCTCGAATTATTAGCCTCGACCCTGTACAAAGGTTCAAAGGTGCGACTATGGGTATTTTTCGGTTAAAGATCGATAGACTGAGTACTCCTATGCTAATTTCTGAGTGGAACAAATTCTGCAAGTGTTCGACTTTGGCCAATTTATGTTTCTCGAATTATTAGCCTCGACCCTGTACAAAGGTTCAAAGGTGCGACTATGGGTATTTTTCGGTTAAAGATCGATAGACTGAGTACTCCTATGCTAATTTCTGAGTGGAACAAATTCTGAAAGTGTTCGACTTTGGCCAATTTATGTTTCTCGAATTATTAGCCTCGACCCTGTACAAAGGCTCAAAGGTGCGACTATGGGTATTATTCGGTTAAAGTTCGATAGACTGAGTACTCCTATGCTAATTTCTGAGTGGAACAAATTCTGCAAGTGTTCGACTTTGGCAAAATTTATGTTTCTCGAATTATTAGCCTCGACCCTGTACAAAGGCTCAAAGGTTCGACTATGGGTATTTTTCGGTTAAAGATCGATAGACTAAACACTTCTATGCCAATTTCTGAGTGGAACAAATTCTGCAAGGTTTCGACTTTGGCCAATTTATGTTTTCTCGAATTATTAGCTTCGACCCTGTACAAAGGCTCAAAGGTGCGACTATGGGTATTTTTCGGTTAAAGTTCGATAGACTAAACACTTCTATGCCAATTTCGATGTGGAACAAATTCTGCAAGTGTTCGACTTTGACCAATTTATGTTCCTCGAATTATTAGCCTCGACCCTGTACAAAGGCTCAAAGGTGCGACTATGGGTATTTTTCGGTTAAAGATCGATAGACTAAACACTTCTATGCCAATTTCGATGTGGAACAAATTCTGCAAGTGTTCGACTTTGGCCAATTTATGTTTCTCGAATTATTAGCCTCGACCCTGTACAAAGGTTCAAAGGTGCGACTATGGGTATTTTTCGGTTAAAGATCGATAGACTAAACACTTCTATGATAATTTCTGAGTGGAACAAATTATGCAAGTGTTCGACTTTGGCCAATTTATGTTTCTCGAATTATTAGCCTCGACCCTGTACAAAGGCTCAAAGGTGCGTCTATGGGTATTTCTCGGTTAAAGATCGATAGACTAAACACTTCTATGCCAATTTCGATGTGGAACAAATTCTGCAAGTGTTCGACTTTGGCCAATTTATGTTTCTCGAATTATTAGCCTCGACCCTGTACAAAGGCTCCAAGGTGCGACTATGGGTATTTTTCGGTTAAAGATCGATAGACTAAACACTTCAATGCCAATTACGATGTGGAACAAATTCTGCAAGGTTTTGACTTTGGCCAATTTATGTTTTCTCGAATAACTGGCCTCGACCCTGTACAAAGGCTCAAAGGTGCGACTATGGGTATTTTTCGGTTAAAGATCGATAGACTAAACACTTCTATGCCAATTACGATGTGGAACAAATTCTGCAAGGTTTTGACTTTGGCCAATTTATGTTTTCTCGAATAACTGGCCTCGACCCTGTACAAAGGCTCAAAGGTGCGACTATGGGTATTTTTCAGTTAAAGATCGATAGACTAAACACTTCTATGCCAATTTCGATGTGGAACAAATTCTGCAAGTGTTCGACTTTGGCCAATTTATGTTTCTCGAATTATTAGCCTCGACCCTGTACAAAGGTTCAAAGGTGCGACTATGGGTATTTTTCGGTTAAAGATCGATAGACTAAACACTTCTATGCCAATTTCGATGTGGAACAAATTCTGCAAGTGTTCGACTTTGGCCAATTTATGTTTCTCGAATTATTAGCCTCGACCCTGTACAAAGGTTCAAAGGTGCGACTATGGGTATTTTTCGGTTAAAGATCGATAGACTAAACACTTCTATGCCAATTTCGATGTGGAACAAATTCTGCAAGTGTTCGACTTTGGCCAATTTATGTTTTCTCGAATTATTAGCTTCGACCCTGTACAAAGGCTCAAAGGTGCGACTATGGGTATTTTTCGGTTAAAGGTCGATAGACTTAACACTTCTATGCCAATTTCGATGTGGAACAAATTCTGCAAGTGTTCGACTTTGGCGAATTTATGTTTCTCGAATTATTAGCCTCGACCCTGTACAAAGGTTCAAATGTGCGACTATGGGTATTTTTCGGTTAAAGTTCGATAGACTAAACACTTCTATGCCAATTTCGATGTGGAACAAATTCTGCAAGTGTTCGACTTTGGCCAATTTATGTTTTCTCGAATTATTAGCTTCGACCCTGTACAAAGGCTCAAAGGTGCGACTATGGGTATTTTTCGGTTAAAGATCGATAGACTAAACACTTCTATGCAAAATTTCGATGTGGAACAAATTCTGCAAGTGTTCTACTTTGGCCAATTTATGTTTTCTCGAATAACTGGTCTCGACCCTGTACAAAGGCTCAAAGGTGCGACTATGGGTATTTTTCAGTTAAAGATCGTTAGACTAAACACTTCTATGCCAATTTCTGAGTGGAACAAATTCTGCAAGGTTTCGACTTTGGCCAATTTATGTTTTCTCGAATAACTGGCCTCGACCCTGTACAAAGGCTCAAAGGTGCGACTATGGGTTTTTTTCAGTTAAAGATCGATAGACTAAACACTTCTATGCCAATTTCGATGTGGAACAAATTCTGCAAGTGTTCGACTTTGGCCAATTTATGTTTCTCGAATTATTAGCCTCGACCCTGTACAAAGGTTCAAAGGTGCGACTATGGGTATTTTTCGGTTAAAGATCGATAGACTGAGTACTCCTATGCTAATTTCTGAGTGGAACAAATTCTGCAAGTGTTCGACTTTGGCCAATTTATGTTTTCTCGAATTATTAGCCTCGACCCTGTACAAAGGTTCAAAGGTGCGACTATGGGTATTTTTCGGGTAAAGATCGATAGACTGAATACTCCTATGCCAATTTATAAGTTGATCAAATTCTGCAAGGTTTCGACTTTGGCCAATTTATGTTTCTCGAATTATTAGCCTCGACCCTGTACAAAAGCTCAAAGGTTCGACTATGGGTATTTTTCGGTTAAAGATCGATAGACTAAACACTTCTATGCCAATTTCTGAGTGGAACAAATTCTGCAAGGTTTCGACTTTGGCCAATTTATGTTTTCTCGAATTATTAGCTTCGACCCTGTACAAAGGCTCAAAGGTGCGACTATGGGTATTTTTCGGTTAAAGTTCGATAGACTAAACACTTCTATGCCAATTTCGATGTGGAACAAATTCTGCAAGTGTTCGACTTTGACCAATTTATGTTCCTCGAATTATTAGCCTCGACCCTGTACAAAGGCTCAAAGGTGCGACTATGGGTATTTTTCGGTTAAAGATCGATAGACTAAACACTTCTATGCCAATTTCGATGTGGAACAAATTCTGCAAGTGTTCGACTTTGGTCAATTTATGTTTCTCGAATTATTAGCCTCGACCCTGTACAAAGGTTCAAAGGTGCGACTATGGGTATTTTTCGGTTAAAGATCGATAGACTAAACACTTCTATGCCAATTTCGATGTGGAACAAATTCTGCAAGTGTTCGACTTTGGCCAATTTATGTTTCTCGAATTATTAGCCTCGACCCTGTACAAAGGTTCAAAGGTGCGACTATGGGTATTTTTCGGTTAAAGATCGATAGACTGAGTACTCCTATGCTAATTTCTGAGTGGAACAAATTATGCAAGTGTTCGACTTTGGCCAATTTATGTTTCTCGAATTATTAGCCTCGACCCTGTACAAAGGTTCAAAGGTGCGACTATGGGTATTTTTCGGTTAAAGATCGATAGACTAAACACTTCTATGATAATTTCTGAGTGGAACAAATTATGCAAGTGTTCGACTTTGGCCAATTTATGTTTCTCGAATTATTAGCCTCGACCCTGTACAAAGGTTCAAAGGTGCGACTATTGGTATTTTTCGGTTAAAGGTCGATAGACTAAACACTTCTATGATAATTTCTGAGTGGAACAAATTCTGCAAGGTTTCGACTTTGGCCAATTTATGTTTTCTCGAATTATTAGCCTCGACCCTGTACAAAGGCTCAAAGGTGCGACTATGGGTATTTTTCGGTTAAAGATCGATAGACTAAACACTTCTATGCCAATTTCGATGTGAAACAAATTCTGCAAGTGTTCGACTTTGGCGAATTTATGTTTCTCGAATTATTAGCCTCGACCCTGTACAAAGGTTCAAATGTGCGACTATGGGTATTTTTCGGTTAAAGATCGATAGACTGAGTACTCCTATGCTAATTTCTGAGTGGAACAAATTCTGCAAGTGTTCGACTTTGGCCAATTTATGTTTCTCGAATTATTAGCCTCGACCCTGTACAAAGGTTCAAAGGTGCGACTATGGGTATTTTTCGGTTAAAGATCGATAGACTGAGTACTCCTATGCTAATTTCTGAGTGGAACAAATTCTGCAAGTGTTCGACTTTGGCCAATTTATGTTTCTCGAATTATTAGCCTCGACCCTGTACAAAGGCTCAAAGGTTCGACTATGGGTATTTTTCGGTTAAAGATCGATAGACTAAACACTTCTATGCCAATTTCTGAGTGGAACAAATTCTGCAAGGTTTCGACTTTGGCCAATTTATGTTTTCTCGAATTATTAGCTTCGACCCTGTACAAAGGCTCAAAGGTGCGACTATGGGTATTTTTCGGTTAAAGGTCGATAGACTTAACACTTCTATGCCAATTTCGATGTGGAACAAATTCTGCAAGTGTTCGAATTTGGCCAATTTATGTTTCTCGAATTATTAGCCTCGACCCTGTACAAAGGTTCAAAGGTGCGACTATGGGTATTTTTCGGTTAAAGATCGATAGACTAAACACTTCTATGCCAATTTCGATGTGAAACAAATTCTGCAAGTGTTCGACTTTGGCCAATTTATGTTTCTCGAATTATTAGCCTCGACCCTGTACAAAGGCTCAAAGGTGCGACTATGGGTATTTTTCGGTTAAAGATCGATAGACTAAACACTTCTATGCCAATTTCGATGTGAAACAAATTCTGCAAGTGTTCGACTTTGGCCAATTTATGTTTCTCGAATTATTAGCCTCGACCCTGTACAAAGGTTCAAAGGTGCGACTATGGGTATTTTTCGGTTAAAGATCGATAGACTGAGTACTCCTATGCTAATTTCTGAGTGGAACAAATTCTGCAAGTGTTCGACTTTGGCCAATTTATGTTTTCTCGAATTATTAGCTTCGACCCTGTACAAAGGCTCAAAGGTGCGACTATGGGTATTTTTCGGTTAAAGATCGATAGACTAAACACTTCTATGCCAATTTCGATGTGAAACAAATTCTGCAAGTGTTCGACTTTGGCCAATTTATGTTTCTCGAATTATTAGCCTCGACCCTGTACAAAGGTTCAAAGGTGCGACTATGGGTATTTTTCGGTTAAAGATCGATAGACTGAGTACTCCTATGCTAATTTCTGAGTGGAACAAATTCTGCAAGTGTTCGACTTTGGCCAATTTATGTTTCTCGAATTATTAGCCTCGACCCTGTACAAAGGCTCAAAGGTGCGACTATGGGTATTTTTCAGTTAAAGATCGTTAGACTGAGTACTCCTATGCTAATTTCTGAGTGGAACAAATTCTGCAAGTGTTCGACTTTGGCCAATTTATGTTTCTCGAATTATTAGCCTCGACCCTGTACAAAGGCTCAAAGGTGCGACTATGGGTATTTTTCAGTTAAAGATCGTTAGACTAAACCCTTCTATGCCAATTTCTGAGTGGAACAAATTCTGCAAGGTTTCGACTTTGGCCAATTTATGTTTTCTCGAATTATTAGCTTCGACCCTGTACAAAGGCTCAAAGGTGCGACTATGGGTATTTTTCGGTTAAAGATCGATAGACTAAACACTTCTATGCAAAATTTCGATGTGGAACAAATTCTGCAAGTGTTCTACTTTGGCCAATTTATGTTTTCTCGAATAACTGGTCTCGACCCTGTACAAAGGCTCAAAGGTGCGACTATGGGTATTTTTCAGTTAAAGATCGTTAGACTAAACACTTCTATGCCAATTTCTGAGTGGAACAAATTCTGCAAGGTTTCGACTTTGGCCAATTTATGTTTTCTCGAATAACTGGCCTCGACCCTGTACAAAGGCTCAAAGGTGCGACTATGGGTTTTTTTCAGTTAAAGATCGATAGACTAAACACTTCTATGCCAATTTCGATGTGGAACAAATTCTGCAAGTGTTCGACTTTGGCCAATTTATGTTTCTCGAATTATTAGCCTCGACCCTGTACAAAGGTTCAAAGGTGCGACTATGGGTATTTTTCGGTTAAAGATCGATAGACTGAGTACTCCTATGCTAATTTCTGAGTGGAACAAATTCTGCAAGTGTTCGACTTTGGCCAATTTATGTTTTCTCGAATTATTAGCCTCGACCCTGTACAAAGGTTCAAAGGTGCGACTATGGGTATTTTTCGGGTAAAGATCGATAGACTGAATACTCCTATGCCAATTTATAAGTTGATCAAATTCTGCAAGGTTTCGACTTTGGCCAATTTATGTTTCTCGAATTATTAGCCTCGACCCTGTACAAAAGCTCAAAGGTTCGACTATGGGTATTTTTCGGTTAAAGATCGATAGACTAAACACTTCTATGCCAATTTCTGAGTGGAACAAATTCTGCAAGGTTTCGACTTTGGCCAATTTATGTTTTCTCGAATTATTAGCTTCGACCCTGTACAAAGGCTCAAAGGTGCGACTATGGGTATTTTTCGGTTAAAGTTCGATAGACTAAACACTTCTATGCCAATTTCGATGTGGAACAAATTCTGCAAGTGTTCGACTTTGGTCAATTTATGTTTCTCGAATTATTAGCCTCGACCCTGTACAAAGGTTCAAAGGTGCGACTATGGGTATTTTTCGGTTAAAGATCGATAGACTAAACACTTCTATGCCAATTTCGATGTGGAACAAATTCTGCAAGTGTTCGACTTTGGCCAATTTATGTTTCTCGAATTATTAGCCTCGACCCTGTACAAAGGTTCAAAGGTGCGACTATGGGTATTTTTCGGTTAAAGATCGATAGACTGAGTACTCCTATGCTAATTTCTGAGTGGAACAAATTATGCAAGTGTTCGACTTTGGCCAATTTATGTTTCTCGAATTATTAGCCTCGACCCTGTACAAAGGTTCAAAGGTGCGACTATGGGTATTTTTCGGTTAAAGATCGATAGACTAAACACTTCTATGATAATTTCTGAGTGGAACAAATTATGCAAGTGTTCGACTTTGGCCAATTTATGTTTCTCGAATTATTAGCCTCGACCCTGTACAAAGGCTCAAAGGTGCGTCTATGGGTATTTCTCGGTTAAAGATCGATAGACTAAACACTTCTATGCCAATTTCGATGTGGAACAAATTCTGCAAGTGTTCGACTTTGGAAAAATTTATGTTTCTCGAATTATTAGCCTCGACCCTGTACAAAGGCTCCAAGGTGCGACTATGGGTATTTATCGGTTAAAGATCGATAGACTAAACACTTCTATGCCAATTTCGATGTGGAACAAATTCTGCAAGTGTTCGACTTTGGCCAATTTATGTTTCTCGAATTATTAGCCTCGACCCTGTACAAAGGTTCAAAGGTGCGACTATGGGTATTTTTCGGTTAAAGATCGATAGACTGAGTACTCCTATGCTAATTTCTGAGTGGAACAAATTCTGCAAGTGTTCGACTTTGGCCAATTTATGTTTCTCGAATTATTAGCCTCGACCCTGTACAAAGGTTCAAAGGTGCGACTATGGGTATTTTTCGGTTAAAGATCGATAGACTGAGTACTCCTATGCTAATTTCTGAGTGGAACAAATTCTGAAAGTGTTCGACTTTGGCCAATTTATGTTTCTCGAATTATTAGCCTCGACCCTGTACAAAGGCTCAAAGGTGCGACTATGGGTATTATTCGGTTAAAGATCGATAGACTGAGTACTCCTATGCTAATTTCTGAGTGGAACAAATTCTGCAAGTGTTCGACTTTGGCAAAATTTATGTTTCTCGAATTATTAGCCTCGACCCTGTACAAAGGCTCAAAGGTTCGATTATGGGTATTTTTCGGTTAAAGATCGATAGACTAAACACTTCTATGCCAATTTCTGAGTGGAACAAATTCTGCAAGGTTTCGACTTTGGCCAATTTATGTTTTCTCGAATTATTAGCTTCGACCCTGTACAAAGGCTCAAAGGTGCGACTATGGGTATTTTTCGGTTAAAGTTCGATAGACTAAACACTTCTATGCCAATTTCGATGTGGAACAAATTCTGCAAGTGTTCGACTTTGACCAATTTATGTTCCTCGAATTATTAGCCTCGACCCTGTACAAAGGCTCAAAGGTGCGACTATGGGTATTTTTCGGTTAAAGATCGATAGACTAAACACTTCTATGCCAATTTCGATGTGGAACAAATTCTGCAAGTGTTCGACTTTGGTCAATTTATGTTTCTCGAATTATTAGCCTCGACCCTGTACAAAGGTTCAAAGGTGTGACTATGGGTATTTTTCGGTTAAAGATCGATAGACTAAACACTTCTATGCCAATTTCGATGTGGAACAAATTCTGCAAGTGTTCGACTTTGGCCAATTTATGTTTCTCGAATTATTAGCCTCGACCCTGTACAAAGGTTCAAAGGTGCGACTATGGGTATTTTTCGGTTAAAGATCGATAGACTGAGTACTCCTATGCTAATTTCTGAGTGGAACAAATTATGCAAGTGTTCGACTTTGGCCAATTTATGTTTCTCGAATTATTAGCCTCGACCCTGTACAAAGGTTCAAAGGTGCGACTATGGGTATTTTTCGGTTAAAGATCGATAGACTAAACACTTCTATGATAATTTCTGAGTGGAACAAATTATGCAAGTGTTCGACTTTGGCCAATTTATGTTTCTCGAATTACACTGGGGAACAGCAAAAATGTTTCCGAGACCAAAATAGCAAAATCTTACTTATTTTATTATACTAATTAACAATCTGTCTTGCAAAAGGCTCAGTTGGCTCCGGTTTTATAGATCCATCCCAATTATGATAATTTACCTACCTGCCCTTAATATATGGGAAAATTTCACCATTAAATGAGAAATACCTGGATTTATTATAACAGGTGTACTTTATAAGGGGTTTAAATACATATAATATAAATCCTAAATTGTTAGTTAGTTGTATTTCAACCACCAGTTGATCGAGAGCTGTTCGTATTTGAGAAATTAGAGAGTTTTGAGCAACATGTCGCGAGTTTGTGTAAATAAGCCGGATCATTTTTGTTATATATGTGGTGAAATGACTTTTGTGAAACAAAAACGTACGCTTAGCCCTTTAATAAAAAAGGCTTACCACTTGTATTTTGGCTGCAAAGTTGGAGACCAGGATAAAAATTGGGCTCCCCATATCTGCTGCTACAAATGTGCGTCCAACATTCGCGGCTGGCTAAGTGGAAAAAACCGTAAGATGCCCTTCGCTGTTCCTATGATCTGGCGAGAACCGAAAGACCACGTTACTGACTGTTACTTTTGTTTGACACCTCCCATCAAAAAAGGCTTTTCAGAGAAAAAAAGGTCTGCGATACAGTATCCAAATTTACAATCCGCCATACGCCCGGTGCCTCATAGTGACGAGTTGCCTATACCTAATCCACCTCAGGAATATACCCTTCATTCTGATGATGATCAAGAGGATTCAAACGGTCTAGTGTACCGGAAAATGTCGCCGGCCCATCAACCTCGCAAGACTCCGATTTTGTCTGTGAACTTCCAAGTAAAAAGCCTCACAAAATAAGTCAAAGTGAATTAAGTGACCTTATAAGGGATTTGGAACTGCCCAAGACAAAAGCAGAACTATTGGCCTCTCGATTGCAACAATGGAATTTACTTGAAGATGAAGTAAAAGTTTCTGTGTACCGAAGCCGTCAGAAAAACCTAACACCATTTTTTAACATGGATAACAATTTGGTAGCCTGTAGGGACATTGAGGGATTAATGGCAGCTTTAAATCTGGACTATGATCCAAAAGACTGGAGACTTTTCATTGATTCCTCAAAAGTAAGTCTTAAAGCTGTGTTACTCCATAATGGAAACAAATTGCCTTCAGTCCCAATTGGTCCTGCAGTCCATATGAAAGAAACATATAGCAATTTGAAATTGTTACTTGAGACCATACAATATGAAAGATATAAATGGCAAATTTGTGGGGATTTAAAAGTTGTGGCGATCTTGCTTGGAATGCAGCTAGGTTATACCAAATACTGCTGCTTCCTCTGCGAATGGGACAGTCGAGCACGATCGGATCACTACAGAAAGAAAATTTGGCCACCGAGAGAGTCTTTTGAGCCAGGAAAGAAAAATGTGACCAGCGCGCCATTAGTTGCCCCAGAAAAGATTTTACTACCGCCACTTCATATAAAATTGGGACTTATGAAAAATTTTGTGAAGGCAATGGACAAAGAAGGCCGTGCTTTTAGTTATTTAAAAGAAAAGTTCCCTAGAATCAGTGACGCTAAAATTAAAGAGGGAATATTTGTGGGTCCCCAGATTAGGAAACTTTTCGGAGATGCGCAATTCGATTCCATACTTGAAGGCAAGGAAAAAGACGCTTGGGATGCCTTTAAAATGGTTGCAAAAAATTTCTTGGGAAACATAAAAGCAGAAAATTATAAAGACCTGGTTGCCCAACTTCTTTTGTGTTACCAAAACCTAGGGTGTAATATGTCGTTGAAAATTCATTTCCTGGATTCTCATCTGGATTACTTTCCGGAAAATTGTGGTGCTGTAAGTGACGAACACGGTGAGAGGTTCCACCAGGATATTTCGAACATGGAAAGAAGATATCAGGGAAAATGGAACTGTGAGATGTTAGCCGACTACTGCTGGACTATTACGAGAGATGCCCCAGAGGCTGCTTTCAAAAGGCAAGCTAAGAAGCGCAAAATGAGTGTCTAAACTTTGGATTCAATGATAAAAATGTGCTATTTAGTTGCTTTTGTTGAACCAACAATATATTGTTATCTGTATTTTGTATGTCCATTGTATATGCCTATGAATTAAAATTTTGTAACAAATAATTGAGATTTTTTTTTTTGCGAGCCAACTAAAATCTTTAATAGGTATTTTTTAGTTACTTGGGTACAGTTGAATCCAAAAAAATAGGTTTTGTTCAGGAAACAAAAAAAAAGTTGAAATTTGTTTCCCAGTGTTATTAGCCTCGACCCTGTACAAAGGCTCAAAGGTGCGTCTATGGGTATTTCTCGGTTAAAGATCGATAGACTAAACACTTCTATGCCAATTTCTGAGTGGAACAAATTCTGCAAGGTTTCGACTTTGGCCAATTTATGTTTTCTCGAATTATTAGCCTCGACCCTGTACAAAGGCTCAAAGGTGCGACTATTGGTATTTTTCAGTTAAAGGTCGATGGACTGAATACTCCTATGCTAATTTCTGAGTGGAACAAATTCTGCAAGTGTTCGACTTTGGCTAATTTATGTTTTCTCGAATTATTAGCTTCGACCCTGTACAAAGGCTCAAAGGTGCGACTATTGGTATTTTTCGGTTAAAGGTCGATAGACTAAACACTTCTATGATAATTTCTGAGTGGAACAAATTCTGCAAGGTTTCGACTTTGGCCAATTTATGTTTTCTCGAATTATTAGCCTCGACCCTGTACAAAGGCTCAAAGGTGCGACTATGGGTATTTTTCGGTTAAAGATCGATAGACTAAACACTTCTATGCCAATTTCGATGTGGAACAAATTCTGCAAGTGTTCGACTTTGGCGAATTTATGTTTCTCGAATTATTAGCCTCGACCCTGTACAAAGGTTCAAATGTGCGACTATGGGTATTTTTCGGTTAAAGATCGATAGACTGAGTACTCCTATGCTAATTTCTGAGTGGAACAAATTCTGCAAGTGTTCGACTTTGGCCAATTTATGTTTCTCGAATTATTAGCCTCGACCCTGTACAAAGGTTCAAAGGTGCGACTATGGGTATTTTTCGGTTAAAGATCGATAGACTGAGTACTCCTATGCTAATTTCTGAGTGGAACAAATTCTGCAAGTGTTCGACTTTGGCCAATTTATGTTTCACGAATTATTAGCCTCGACCCTGTACAAAGGCTCAAAGGTTCGACTATGGGTATTTTTCGGTTAAAGATCGATAGACTAAACACTTCTATGCCAATTTCTGAGTGGAACAAATTCTGCAAGGTTTCGACTTTGGCCAATTTATGTTTTCTCGAATTATTAGCTTCGACCCTGTACAAAGGCTCAAAGGTGCGACTATGGGTATTTTTCGGTTAAAGTTCGATAGACTAAACACTTCTATGCCAATTTCGATGTGGAACAAATTCTGCAAGTGTTCGACTTTGGCCAATTTATGTTTCTCGAATTATTAGCCTCGACCCTGTACAAAGGTTCAAAGGTGCGACTATGGGTATTTTTCGGTTAAAGATCGATAGACTAAACACTTCTATGCCAATTTCGATGTGGAACAAATTCTGCAAGTGTTCGACTTTGGTCAATTTATGTTTCTCGAATTATTAGCCTCGACCCTGTACAAAGGTTCAAAGGTGCGACTATGGGTATTTTTCGGTTAAAGATCGATAGACTAAACACTTCTATGCCAATTTCGATGTGGAACAAATTCTGCAAGTGTTCGACTTTGGCCAATTTATGTTTCTCGAATTATTAGCCTCGACCCTGTACAAAGGTTCAAAGGTGCGACTATGGGTATTTTTCGGTTAAAGATCGATAGACTGAGTACTCCTATGCTAATTTCTGAGTGGAACAAATTATGCAAGTGTTCGACTTTGGCCAATTTATGTTTCTCGAATTATTAGCCTCGACCCTGTACAAAGGTTCAAAGGTGCGACTATGGGTATTTTTCGGTTAAAGATCGATAGACTAAACACTTCTATGATAATTTCTGAGTGGAACAAATTATGCAAGTGTTCGACTTTGGCCAATTTATGTTTCTCGAATTATTAGCCTCGACCCTGTACAAAGGTTCAAAGGTGCGACTATGGGTATTTTTCGGTTAAAGATCGATAGACTAAACACTTCTATGCCAATTTCGATGTGGAACAAATTCTGCAAGTGTTCGACTTTGGCCAATTTATGTTTCTCGAATTATTAGCCTCGACCCTGTACAAAGGTTCAAATGTGCGACTATGGGTATTTTTCGGTTAAAGATCGATAGACTGAGTACTCCTATGCTAATTTCTGAGTGGAACAAATTATGCAAGTGTTCGACTTTGGCCAATTTATGTTTCTCGAATTATTAGCCTCGACCCTGTACAAAGGTTCAAAGGTGCGACTATGGGTATTTTTCGGTTAAAGATCGATAGACTAAACACTTCTATGATAATTTCTGAGTGGAACAAATTATGCAAGTGTTCGACTTTGGCCAATTTATGTTTCTCGAATTATTAGCCTCGACCCTGTACAAAGGCTCAAAGGTGCGTCTATGGGTATTTCTCGGTTAAAGATCGATAGACTAAACACTTCTATGCCAATTTCGATGTGGAACAAATTCTGCAAGTGTTCGACTTTGGCCAATTTATGTTTCTCGAATTATTAGCCTCGACCCTGTACAAAGGCTCCAAGGTGCGACTATGGGTATTTATCGGTTAAAGATCGATAGACTAAACACTTCTATGCCAATTTCGATGTGGAACAAATTCTGCAAGTGTTCGACTTTGGCCAATTTATGTTTCTCGAATTATTAGCCTCGACCCTGTACAAAGGTTCAAAGGTGCGACTATGGGTATTTTTCGGTTAAAGATCGATAGACTGAGTACTCCTATGCTAATTTCTGAGTGGAACAAATTATGCAAGTGTTCGACTTTGGCCAATTTATGTTTCTCGAATTATTAGCCTCGACCCTGTACAAAGGCTCAAAGGTGCGTCTATGGGTATTTCTCGGTTAAAGATCGATAGACTAAACACTTCTATGCCAATTTCGATGTGGAACAAATTCTGCAAGTGTTCGACTTTGGCCAATTTATGTTTCTCGAATTATTAGCCTCGACCCTGTACAAAGGCTCCAAGGTGCGACTATGGGTATTTATCGGTTAAAGATCGATAGACTAAACACTTCTATGCCAATTTCGATGTGGAACAAATTCTGCAAGTGTTCGACTTTGGCCAATTTATGTTTCTCGAATTATTAGCCTCGACCCTGTACAAAGGTTCAAAGGTGCGACTATGGGTATTTTTCGGGTAAAGATCGATAGACTGAATACTCCTATGCCAATTTATAAGTTGATCAAATTCTGCAAGGTTTCGACTTTGGCCAATTTATGTTTCTCGAATTATTAGCCTCGACCCTGCACAAAAGCTCAAAGGTTCGACTATGGGTATTTTTCGGTTAAAGATCGATAGACTAAACACTTCTATGCCAATTTCTGAGTGGAACAAATTCTGCAAGGTTTCGACTTTGGCCAATTTATGTTTTCTCGAATTATTAGCTTCGACCCTGTACAAAGGCTCAAAGGTGCGACTATGGGTATTTTTCGGTTAAAGTTCGATAGACTAAACACTTCTATGCCAATTTCGATGTGGAACAAATTCTGCAAGTGTTCGACTTTGACCAATTTATGTTCCTCGAATTATTAGCCTCGACCCTGTACAAAGGCTCAAAGGTGCGACTATGGGTATTTTTCGGTTAAAGATCGATAGACTAAACACTTCTATGCCAATTTCGATGTGGAACAAATTCTGCAAGTGTTCGACTTTGGTCAATTTATGTTTCTCGAATTATTAGCCTCGACCCTGTACAAAGGTTCAAAGGTGCGACTATGGGTATTTTTCGGTTAAAGATCGATAGACTAAACACTTCTATGCCAATTTCGATGTGGAACAAATTCTGCAAGTGTTCGACTTTGGCCAATTTATGTTTCTCGAATTATTAGCCTCGACCCTGTACAAAGGTTCAAAGGTGCGACTATGGGTATTTTTCGGTTAAAGATCGATAGACTGAGTACTCCTATGCTAATTTCTGAGTGGAACAAATTATGCAAGTGTTCGACTTTGGCCAATTTATGTTTCTCGAATTATTAGCCTCGACCCTGTACAAAGGTTCAAAGGTGCGACTATGGGTATTTTTCGGTTAAAGATCGATAGACTAAACACTTCTATGATAATTTCTGAGTGGAACAAATTATGCAAGTGTTCGACTTTGGCCAATTTATGTTTCTCGAATTATTAGCCTCGACCCTGTACAAAGGTTCAAAGGTGCGACTATTGGTATTTTTCGGTTAAAGGTCGATAGACTAAACACTTCTATGATAATTTCTGAGTGGAACAAATTCTGCAAGGTTTCGACTTTGGCCAATTTATGTTTTCTCGAATTATTAGCCTCGACCCTGTACAAAGGCTCAAAGGTGCGACTATGGGTATTTTTCGGTTAAAGATCGATAGACTAAACACTTCTATGCCAATTTCGATGTGAAACAAATTCTGCAAGTGTTCGACTTTGGCGAATTTATGTTTCTCGAATTATTAGCCTCGACCCTGTACAAAGGTTCAAATGTGCGACTATGGGTATTTTTCGGTTAAAGATCGATAGACTGAGTACTCCTATGCTAATTTCTGAGTGGAACAAATTCTGCAAGTGTTCGACTTTGGCCAATTTATGTTTCTCGAATTATTAGCCTCGACCCTGTACAAAGGTTCAAAGGTGCGACTATGGGTATTTTTCGGTTAAAGATCGATAGACTGAGTACTCCTATGCTAATTTCTGAGTGGAACAAATTCTGCAAGTGTTCGACTTTGGCCAATTTATGTTTCTCGAATTATTAGCCTCGACCCTGTACAAAGGCTCAAAGGTTCGACTATGGGTATTTTTCGGTTAAAGATCGATAGACTAAACACTTCTATGCCAATTTCTGAGTGGAACAAATTCTGCAAGGTTTCGATTTGGCCAATTTATGTTTTCTCGAATTATTAGCTTCGACCCTGTACAAAGGCTCAAAGGTGCGACTATGGGTATTTTTCGGTTAAAGGTCGATAGACTTAACACTTCTATGCCAATTTCTGAGTGGAACAAATTCTGCAAGGTTTCGATTTGGCCAATTTATGTTTTCTCGAATTATTAGCTTCGACCCTGTACAAAGGTTCAAAGGTGCGACTATGGGTATTTTTCGGGTAAAGATCGATAGACTGAATACTCCTATGCCAATTTATAAGTTGATCAAATTCTGCAAGGTTTCGACTTTGGCCAATTTATGTTTTCTCGAATAACTGGTCCCGACCCTGTACAAAGGCTCAAAGGTGCGGCTATGGGTATTTTTCAGTTAAAGATCGATAGACTGAGTACTCCTATGCTAATTTCTGAGTGGAACAAATTCTGAAAGTGTTCGACTTTGGCCAATTTATGTTTCTCGAATTATTAGCCTCGACCCTGTACAAAGGCTCAAAGGTGCGACTATGGGTATTATTCGGTTAAAGATCGATAGACTGAGAACTCCTATGCTAATTTCTGAGTGGAACAAATTCTGCAAGTGTTCGACTTTGGCCAATTTATGTTTCTCGAATTATTAGCCTCGACCCTGTACAAAGGCTCAAAGGTTCGACTATGGGTATTTTTCGGTTAAAGATCGATAGACTAAACACTTCTATGCCAATTTCTGAGTGGAACCAATTCTGCAAGGTTTCGACTTTGGCCAATTTAAGTTTTCTCGAATTATTAGCTTCGACCCTGTACAAAGGCTCAAAGGTGCGACTATGGGTATTTTTCGGTTAAAGTTCGATAGACTAAACACTTCTATGCCAATTTCGATGTGGAACAAATTCTGCAAGTGTTCGACTTTGACCAATTTATGTTCCTCGAATTATTAGCCTCGACCCTGTACAAAGGCTCAAAGGTGCGACTATGGGTATTTTTCGGTTAAAGATCGATAGACTAAACACTTCTATGCCAATTTCGATGTGGAACAAATTCTGCAAGTGTTCGACTTTGGTCAATTTATGTTTCTCGAATTATTAGCCTCGACCCTGTACAAAGGTTCAAAGGTGCGACTATGGGTATTTTTCGGTTAAAGATCGATAGACTAAACACTTCTATGCCAATTTCGATGTGGAACAAATTCTGCAAGTGTTCGACTTTGGCCAATTTATGTTTCTCGAATTATTAGCCTCGACCCTGTACAAAGGTTCAAAGGTGCGACTATGGGTATTTTTCGGTTAAAGATCGATAGACTGAGTACTCCTATGCTAATTTCTGAGTGGAACAAATTATGCAAGTGTTCGACTTTGGCCAATTTATGTTTCTCGAATTATTAGCCTCGACCCTGTACAAAGGTTCAAAGGTGCGACTATGGGTATTTTTCGGTTAAAGATCGATAGACTAAACACTTCTATGATAATTTCTGAGTGGAACAAATTATGCAAGTGTTCGACTTTGGCCAATTTATGTTTCTCGAATTATTAGCCTCGACCCTGTACAAAGGCTCAAAGGTGCGTCTATGGGTATTTCTCGGTTAAAGATCGATAGACTAAACACTTCTATGCCAATTTCGATGTGGAACAAATTCTGCAAGTGTTCGACTTTGGCCAATTTATGTTTCTCGAATTATTAGCCTCGACCCTGTACAAAGGCTCCAAGGTGCGACTATGGGTATTTTTCGGTTAAAGATCGATAGACTAAACACTTCTATGATAATATCTGAGTGGAACAAATTCTGCAAGGTTTCGACTTTGGCCAATTTATGTTTTCTCGAATTATTAGCTTCGACCCTGTACAAAGGCTCAAAGGTGCGACTATGGGTATTTTTCAGTTAAAGATCGATAGACTAAACACTTCTATGCCAATTTCGATGTGGAACAAATTCTGCAAGTGTTCGAATTTGGCCAATTTATGTTTCTCGAATTATTAGCCTCGACCCTGTACAAAGGTTCAAAGGTGCGACTATGGGTATTTTTCGGTTAAAGATCGATAGACTGAGTACTCCTATGCTAATTTCTGAGTGGAACAAATTCTGCAAGTGTTCGACTTTGGCCAATTTATGTTTTCTCGAATTATTGGCTTCGACCCTGTACAAAGGTTCAAAGGTGCGACTATGGGTATTTTTCGGTTAAAGATCGATAGACTGAGTACTCCTATGCTAATTTCTGAGTGGAACAAATTCTGCAAGTGTTCGACTTTGGCCAATTTATGTTTTCTCGAATTATTAGCTTCGACCCTGTACAAAGGCTCAAAGGTGCGACTATGGGTATTTTTCGGTTAAAGGTCGATAGACTTAACACTTCTATGCCAATTTTCGATGTGGAACAAATTCTGCAAGTGTTCGAATTTGGCCAATTTATGTTTCTCGAATTATTAGCCTCGACCCTGTACAAAGGTTCAAAGGTGCGACTATGGGTATTTTTCGGTTAAAGATCGATAGACTGAGTACTCCTATGCTAATTTCTGAGTGGAACAAATTCTGCAAGTGTTCGACTTTGGCCAATTTATGTTTTCTCGAATTATTGGCTTCGACCCTGTACAAAGGTTCAAAGGTGCGACTATGGGTATTTTTCGGTTAAAGATCGATAGACTGAGTACTCCTATGCTAATTTCTGAGTGGAACAAATTCTGCAAGTGTTCGACTTTGGCCAATTTATGTTTTCTCGAATTATTAGCCTCGACCCTGTACAAAGGCTCAAAGGTGCGACTATGGGTATTATTCGGTTAAAGATCGATAGACTGAGTACTCCTATGCTAATTTCTGAGTGGAACAAATTCTGCAAGTGTTCGACTTTGGCCAATTTATGTTTCTCGAATTATTAGCCTCGACCCTGTACAAAAGCTCAAAGGTTCGACTATGGGTATTTTTCGGTTAAAGATCGATAGACTAAACACTTCTATGCCAATTTCTGAGTGGAACAAATTCTGCAAGGTTTCGACTTTGGCCAATTTATGTTTTCTCGAATTATTAGCTTCGACCCTGTACAAAGGCTCAAAGGTGCGACTATGGGTATTTTTCGGTTAAAGTTCGATAGACTAAACACTTCTATGCCAATTTCGATGTGGAACAAATTCTGCAAGTGTTCGACTTTGACCAATTTATGTTCCTCGAATTATTAGCCTCGACCCTGTACAAAGGCTCAAAGGTGCGACTATGGGTATTTTTCGGTTAAAGATCGATAGACTAAACACTTCTATGCCAATTTCGATGTGGAACAAATTCTGCAAGTGTTCGACTTTGGTCAATTTATGTTTCTCGAATTATTAGCCTCGACCCTGTACAAAGGTTCAAAGGTGCGACTATGGGTATTTTTCGGTTAAAGATCGATAGACTAAACACTTCTATGCCAATTTCGATGTGGAACAAATTCTGCAAGTGTTCGACTTTGGCCAATTTATGTTTCTCGAATTATTAGCCTCGACCCTGTACAAAGGTTCAAAGGTGCGACTATGGGTATTTTTCGGTTAAAGATCGATAGACTGAGTACTCCTATGCTAATTTCTGAGTGGAACAAATTATGCAAGTGTTCGACTTTGGCCAATTTATGTTTCTCGAATTATTAGCCTCGACCCTGTACAAAGGTTCAAAGGTGCGACTATGGGTATTTTTCGGTTAAAGATCGATAGACTAAACACTTCTATGATAATTTCTGAGTGGAACAAATTATGCAAGTGTTCGACTTTGGCCAATTTATGTTTCTCGAATTATTAGCCTCGACCCTGTACAAAGGCTCAAAGGTGCGTCTATGGGTATTTCTCGGTTAAAGATCGATAGACTAAACACTTCTATGCCAATTTCGATGTGGAACAAATTCTGCAAGTGTTCGACTTTGGCCAATTTATGTTTCTCGAATTATTAGCCTCGACCCTGTACAAAGGCTCCAAGGTGCGACTATGGGTATTTTTCGGTTAAAGATCGATAGACTAAACACTTCTATGCCAATTACGATGTGGAACAAATTCTGCAAGGTTTTGACTTTGGCCAATTTATGTTTTCTCGAATAACTGGCCTCGACCCTGTACAAAGGCTCAAAGGTGCGACTATGGGTATTTTTCGGTTAAAGATCGATAGACTAAACACTTCTATGCCAATTACGATGTGGAACAAATTCTGCAAGGTTTTGACTTTGGCCAATTTATGTTTTCTCGAATAACTGGCCTCGACCCTGTACAAAGGCTCAAAGGTGCGACTATGGGTATTTTTCAGTTAAAGATCGATAGACTAAACACTTCTATGCCAATTTCGATGTGGAACAAATTCTGCAAGTGTTCGACTTTGGCCAATTTATGTTTCTCGAATTATTAGCCTCGACCCTGTACAAAGGTTCAAAGGTGCGACTATGGGTATTTTTCGGTTAAAGATCGATAGACTAAACACTTCTATGCCAATTTCGATGTGGAACAAATTCTGCAAGTGTTCGACTTTGGCCAATTTATGTTTCTCGAATTATTAGCCTCGACCCTGTACAAAGGTTCAAAGGTGCGACTATGGGTATTTTTCGGTTAAAGATCGATAGACTAAACACTTCTATGCCAATTTCGATGTGGAACAAATTCTGCAAGTGTTCGACTTTGGCCAATTTATGTTTTCTCGAATTATTAGCTTCGACCCTGTACAAAGGCTCAAAGGTGCGACTATGGGTATTTTTCGGTTAAAGGTCGATAGACTTAACACTTCTATGCCAATTTCGATGTGGAACAAATTCTGCAAGTGTTCGACTTTGGCGAATTTATGTTTCTCGAATTATTAGCCTCGACCCTGTACAAAGGTTCAAATGTGCGACTATGGGTATTTTTCGGTTAAAGTTCGATAGACTAAACACTTCTATGCCAATTTCGATGTGGAACAAATTCTGCAAGTGTTCGACTTTGGCGAATTTATGTTTCTCGAATTATTAGCCTCGACCCTGTACAAAGGTTCAAATGTGCGACTATGGGTATTTTTCGGTTAAAGATCGATAGACTGAGTACTCCTATGCTAATTTCTGAGTGGAACAAATTCTGCAAGTGTTCGACTTTGGCCAATTTATGTTTCTCGAATTATTAGCCTCGACCCTGTACAAAGGTTCAAAGGTGCGACTATGGGTATTTTTCGGTTAAAGATCGATAGACTGAGTACTCCTATGCTAATTTCTGAGTGGAACAAATTCTGCAAGTGTTCGACTTTGGCCAATTTATGTTTCTCGAATTATTAGCCTCGACCCTGTACAAAGGCTCAAAGGTTCGACTATGGGTATTTTTCGGTTAAAGATCGATAGACTAAACACTTCTATGCCAATTTCGATGTGGAACAAATTCTGCAAGGTTTCGACTTTGGCCAATTTAAGTTTTCTCGAATTATTAGCTTCGACCCTGTACAAAGGCTCAAAGGTGCGACTATGGGTATTTTTCGGTTAAAGATCGATAGACTAAACACTTCTATGCCAATTTCGATGTGGAACAAATTCTGCAAGTGTTCGACTTTGACCAATTTATGTTCCTCGAATTATTAGCCTCGACCCTGTACAAAGGCTCAAAGGTGCGACTATGGGTATTTTTCGGTTAAAGATCGATAGACTAAACACTTCTATGCCAATTTCGATGTGGAACAAATTCTGCAAGTGTTCGACTTTGGTCAATTTATGTTTCTCGAATTATTAGCCTCGACCCTGTACAAAGGTTCAAAGGTGCGACTATGGGTATTTTTCGGTTAAAGATCGATAGACTAAACACTTCTATGCCAATTTCGATGTGGAACAAATTCTGCAAGTGTTCGACTTTGGCCAATTTATGTTTCTCGAATTATTAGCCTCGACCCTGTACAAAGGTTCAAAGGTGCGACTATGGGTATTTTTCGGTTAAAGATCGATAGACTGAGTACTCCTATGCTAATTTCTGAGTGGAACAAATTATGCAAGTGTTCGACTTTGGCCAATTTATGTTTCTCGAATTATTAGCCTCGACCCTGTACAAAGGTTCAAAGGTGCGACTATGGGTATTTTTCGGTTAAAGATCGATAGACTAAACACTTCTATGATAATTTCTGAGTGGAACAAATTATGCAAGTGTTCGACTTTGGCCAATTTATGTTTCTCGAATTATTAGCCTCGACCCTGTACAAAGGCTCAAAGGTGCGTCTATGGGTATTTCTCGGTTAAAGATCGATAGACTAAACACTTCTATGCCAATTTCGATGTGGAACAAATTCTGCAAGTGTTCGACTTTGGCCAATTTATGTTTCTCGAATTATTAGCCTCGACCCTGTACAAAGGCTCCAAGGTGCGACTATGGGTATTTTTCGGTTAAAGATCGATAGACTAAACACTTCTATGCCAATTACGATGTGGAACAAATTCTGCAAGGTTTTGACTTTGGCCAATTTATGTTTTCTCGAATAACTGGCCTCGACCCTGTACAAAGGCTCAAAGGTGCGACTATGGGTATTTTTCGGTTAAAGATCGATAGACTAAACACTTCTATGCCAATTACGATGTGGAACAAATTCTGCAAGGTTTTGACTTTGGCCAATTTATGTTTTCTCGAATAACTGGCCTCGACCCTGTACAAAGGCTCAAAGGTGCGACTATGGGTATTTTTCAGTTAAAGATCGATAGACTAAACACTTCTATGCCAATTTCGATGTGGAACAAATTCTGCAAGTGTTCGACTTTGGCCAATTTATGTTTCTCGAATTATTAGCCTCGACCCTGTACAAAGGTTCAAAGGTGCGACTATGGGTATTTTTCGGTTAAAGATCGATAGACTAAACACTTCTATGCCAATTTCGATGTGGAACAAATTCTGCAAGTGTTCGACTTTGGCCAATTTATGTTTCTCGAATTATTAGCCTCGACCCTGTACAAAGGTTCAAAGGTGCGACTATGGGTATTTTTCGGTTAAAGATCGATAGACTAAACACTTCTATGCCAATATCGATGTGGAACAAATTCTGCAAGTGTTCGACTTTGGCCAATTTATGTTTTCTCGAATTATTAGCTTCGACCCTGTACAAAGGCTCAAAGGTGCGACTATGGGTATTTTTCGGTTAAAGGTCGATAGACTTAACACTTCTATGCCAATTTCGATGTGGAACAAATTCTGCAAGTGTTCGACTTTGGCGAATTTATGTTTCTCGAATTATTAGCCTCGACCCTGTACAAAGGTTCAAATGTGCGACTATGGGTATTTTTCGGTTAAAGTTTGATAGACTAAACACTTCTATGCCAATTTCGATGTGGAACAAATTCTGCAAGTGTTCGACTTTGGCGAATTTATGTTTCTCGAATTATTAGCCTCGACCCTGTACAAAGGTTCAAATGTGCGACTATGGGTATTTTTCGGTTAAAGATCGATAGACTGAGTACTCCTATGCTAATTTCTGAGTGGAACAAATTCTGCAAGTGTTCGACTTTGGCCAATTTATGTTTCTCGAATTATTAGCCTCGACCCTGTACAAAGGTTCAAAGGTGCGACTATGGGTATTTTTCGGTTAAAGATCGATAGACTGAGTACTCCTATGCTAATTTCTGAGTGGAACAAATTCTGCAAGTGTTCGACTTTGGCCAATTTATGTTTCTCGAATTATTAGCCTCGACCCTGTACAAAGGCTCAAAGGTTCGACTATGGGTATTTTTCGGTTAAAGATCGATAGACTAAACACTTCTATGCCAATTTCGATGTGGAACAAATTCTGCAAGTGTTCGACTTTGGCCAATTTATGTTCCTCGAATTATTAGCCTCGACCCTGTACAAAGGCTCAAAGGTGCGACTATGGGTATTTCTCGGTTAAAGATCGATAGACTAAACACTTCTATGCCAATTTCGATGTGGAACAAATTCTGCAAGTGGTCGACTTTGGCCAATTTATGTTCCTCGAATTATTAGCCTCGACCCTGTACAAAGGTTCAAAGGTGCGACTATGGGTATTTTTCGGTTAAAGATCGATAGACTGAGTACTCCTATGCTAATTTCTGAGTGGAACAAATTCTGCAAGTGTTCGACTTTGGCCAATTTATGTTTCTCGAATTATTAGCCTCGACCCTGTACAAAGGCTCAAAGGTTCGACTATGGGTATTTTTCGGTTAAAGATCGATAGACTAAACACTTCTATGCCAATTTCGATGTGGAACAAATTCTGCAAGTGTTCGACTTTGGCCAATTTATGTTTCTCGAATTATTAGCCTCGACCCTGTACAAAGGTTCAAAGGTGCGACTATGGGTATTTTTCGGTTAAAGATCGATAGACTGAGTACTCCTATGCTAATTTCTGAGTGGAACAAATTCTGCAAGTGTTCGACTTTGGCCAATTTATGTTTCTCGAATTATTAGCCTCGACCCTGTACAAAGGTTCAAAGGTGCGACTATGGGTATTTTTCGGTTAAAGATCGATAGACTGAGTACTCCTATGCTAATTTCTGAGTGGAACAAATTCTGAAAGTGTTCGACTTTGGCCAATTTATGTTTCTCGAATTATTAGCCTCGACCCTGTACAAAGGCTCAAAGGTGCGACTATGGGTATTTTTCGGTTAAAGATCGATAGACTAAACACTTCTATGCCAATTTCGATGTGGAACAAATTCTGCAAGTGTTCGACTTTGGTCAATTTATGTTTCTCGAATTATTAGCCTCGACCCTGTACAAAGGTTCAAAGGTGCGACTATGGGTATTTTTCGGTTAAAGATCGATAGACTAAACACTTCTATGCCAATTTCGATGTGGAACAAATTCTGCAAGTGTTCGACTTTGGCCAATTTATGTTTCTCGAATTATTAGCCTCGACCCTGTACAAAGGTTCAAAGGTGCGACTATGGGTATTTTTCGGTTAAAGATCGATAGACTGAGTACTCCTATGCTAATTTCTGAGTGGAACAAATTATGCAAGTGTTCGACTTTGGCCAATTTATGTTTCTCGAATTATTAGCCTCGACCCTGTACAAAGGTTCAAAGGTGCGACTATGGGTATTTTTCGGTTAAAGATCGATAGACTAAACACTTCTATGATAATTTCTGAGTGGAACAAATTATGCAAGTGTTCGACTTTGGCCAATTTATGTTTCTCGAATTATTAGCCTCGACCCTGTACAAAGGCTCAAAGGTGCGTCTATGGGTATTTCTCGGTTAAAGATCGATAGACTAAACACTTCTATGCCAATTTCGATGTGGAACAAATTCTGCAAGTGTTCGACTTTGGCCAATTTATGTTTCTCGAATTATTAGCCTCGACCCTGTACAAAGGCTCCAAGGTGCGACTATGGGTATTTTTCGGTTAAAGATCGATAGACTAAACACTTCTATGCCAATTACGATGTGGAACAAATTCTGCAAGGTTTTGACTTTGGCCAATTTATGTTTTCTCGAATAACTGGCCTCGACCCTGTACAAAGGCTCAAAGGTGCGACTATGGGTATTTTTCGGTTAAAGATCGATAGACTAAACACTTCTATGCCAATTACGATGTGGAACAAATTCTGCAAGGTTTTGACTTTGGCCAATTTATGTTTTCTCGAATAACTGGCCTCGACCCTGTACAAAGGCTCAAAGGTGCGACTATGGGTATTTTTCAGTTAAAGATCGATAGACTAAACACTTCTATGCCAATTTCGATGTGGAACAAATTCTGCAAGTGTTCGACTTTGGCCAATTTATGTTTCTCGAATTATTAGCCTCGACCCTGTACAAAGGTTCAAAGGTGCGACTATGGGTATTTTTCGGTTAAAGATCGATAGACTAAACACTTCTATGCCAATTTCGATGTGGAACAAATTCTGCAAGTGTTCGACTTTGGCCAATTTATGTTTCTCGAATTATTAGCCTCGACCCTGTACAAAGGTTCAAAGGTGCGACTATGGGTATTTTTCGGTTAAAGATCGATAGACTAAACACTTCTATGCCAATATCGATGTGGAACAAATTCTGCAAGTGTTCGACTTTGGCCAATTTATGTTTTCTCGAATTATTAGCTTCGACCCTGTACAAAGGCTCAAAGGTGCGACTATGGGTATTTTTCGGTTAAAGGTCGATAGACTTAACACTTCTATGCCAATTTCGATGTGGAACAAATTCTGCAAGTGTTCGACTTTGGCGAATTTATGTTTCTCGAATTATTAGCCTCGACCCTGTACAAAGGTTCAAATGTGCGACTATGGGTATTTTTCGGTTAAAGTTTGATAGACTAAACACTTCTATGCCAATTTCGATGTGGAACAAATTCTGCAAGTGTTCGACTTTGGCGAATTTATGTTTCTCGAATTATTAGCCTCGACCCTGTACAAAGGTTCAAATGTGCGACTATGGGTATTTTTCGGTTAAAGATCGATAGACTGAGTACTCCTATGCTAATTTCTGAGTGGAACAAATTCTGCAAGTGTTCGACTTTGGCCAATTTATGTTTCTCGAATTATTAGCCTCGACCCTGTACAAAGGTTCAAAGGTGCGACTATGGGTATTTTTCGGTTAAAGATCGATAGACTGAGTACTCCTATGCTAATTTCTGAGTGGAACAAATTCTGCAAGTGTTCGACTTTGGCCAATTTATGTTTCTCGAATTATTAGCCTCGACCCTGTACAAAGGCTCAAAGGTTCGACTATGGGTATTTTTCGGTTAAAGATCGATAGACTAAACACTTCTATGCCAATTTCGATGTGGAACAAATTCTGCAAGTGTTCGACTTTGGCCAATTTATGTTCCTCGAATTATTAGCCTCGACCCTGTACAAAGGCTCAAAGGTGCGACTATGGGTATTTCTCGGTTAAAGATCGATAGACTAAACACTTCTATGCCAATTTCGATGTGGAACAAATTCTGCAAGTGGTCGACTTTGGCCAATTTATGTTCCTCGAATTATTAGCCTCGACCCTGTACAAAGGTTCAAAGGTGCGACTATGGGTATTTTTCGGTTAAAGATCGATAGACTGAGTACTCCTATGCTAATTTCTGAGTGGAACAAATTCTGCAAGTGTTCGACTTTGGCCAATTTATGTTTCTCGAATTATTAGCCTCGACCCTGTACAAAGGCTCAAAGGTTCGACTATGGGTATTTTTCGGTTAAAGATCGATAGACTAAACACTTCTATGCCAATTTCGATGTGGAACAAATTCTGCAAGTGTTCGACTTTGGCCAATTTATGTTTCTCGAATTATTAGCCTCGACCCTGTACAAAGGTTCAAAGGTGCGACTATGGGTATTTTTCGGTTAAAGATCGATAGACTGAGTACTCCTATGCTAATTTCTGAGTGGAACAAATTCTGCAAGTGTTCGACTTTGGCCAATTTATGTTTCTCGAATTATTAGCCTCGACCCTGTACAAAGGTTCAAAGGTGCGACTATGGGTATTTTTCGGTTAAAGATCGATAGACTGAGTACTCCTATGCTAATTTCTGAGTGGAACAAATTCTGAAAGTGTTCGACTTTGGCCAATTTATGTTTCTCGAATTATTAGCCTCGACCCTGTACAAAGGCTCAAAGGTTCGACTATGGGTATTTTTCGGTTAAAGATCGATAGACTAAACACTTCTATGCCAATTTCTGAGTGGAACAAATTCTGCAAGGTTTCGACTTTGGCCAATTTATGTTTTCTCGAATTATTAGCTTCGACCCTGTACAAAGGCTCAAAGGTGCGACTATGGGTATTTTTCGGTTAAAGTTCGATAGACTAAACACTTCTATGCCAATTTCGATGTGGAACAAATTCTGCAAGTGTTCGACTTTGACCAATTTATGTTCCTCGAATTATTAGCCTCGACCCTGTACAAAGGCTCAAAGGTGCGACTATGGGTATTTTTCGGTTAAAGATCGATAGACTAAACACTTCTATGCCAATTTCGATGTGGAACAAATTCTGCAAGTGTTCGACTTTGGTCAATTTATGTTTCTCGAATTATTAGCCTCGACCCTGTACAAAGGTTCAAAGGTGCGACTATGGGTATTTTTCGGTTAAAGATCATAGACTAAACACTTCTATGCCAATTTCGATGTGGAACAAATTCTGCAAGTGTTCGACTTTGGCCAATTTATGTTTCTCGAATTATTAGCCTCGACCCTGTACAAAGGTTCAAAGGTGCGACTATGGGTATTTTTCGGTTAAAGATCGATAGACTGAGTACTCCTATGCTAATTTCTGAGTGGAACAAATTATGCAAGTGTTCGACTTTGGCCAATTTATGTTTCTCGAATTATTAGCCTCGACCCTGTACAAAGGTTCAAAGGTGCGACTATGGGTATTTTTCGGTTAAAGATCGATAGACTAAACACTTCTATGATAATTTCTGAGTGGAACAAATTATGCAAGTGTTCGACTTTGGCCAATTTATGTTTCTCGAATTATTAGCCTCGACCCTGTACAAAGGCTCAAAGGTGCGTCTATGGGTATTTCTCGGTTAAAGATCGATAGACTAAACACTTCTATGCCAATTTCTGAGTGGAACAAATTCTGCAAGGTTTCGACTTTGGCCAATTTATGTTTTCTCGAATTATTAGCCTCGACCCTGTACAAAGGCTCAAAGGTGCGACTATTGGTATTTTTCAGTTAAAGGTCGATGGACTGAATACTCCTATGCTAATTTCTGAGTGGAACAAATTCTGCAAGTGTTCGACTTTGGCTAATTTATGTTTTCTCGAATTATTAGCTTCGACCCTGTACAAAGGCTCAAAGGTGCGACTATTGGTATTTTTCGGTTAAAGGTCGATAGACTAAACACTTCTATGATAATTTCTGAGTGGAACAAATTCTGCAAGGTTTCGACTTTGGACAATTTATGTTTTCTCGAATTATTAGCCTCGACCCTGTACAAAGGCTCAAAGGTGCGACTATGGGTATTTTTCGGTTAAAGATCGATAGACTAAACACTTCTATGCCAATTTCGATGTGGAACAAATTCTGCAAGTGTTCGACTTTGGCGAATTTATGTTTCTCGAATTATTAGCCTCGACCCTGTACAAAGGTTCAAATGTGCGACTATGGGTATTTTTCGGTTAAAGATCGATAGACTGAGTACTCCTATGCTAATTTCTGAGTGGAACAAATTCTGCAAGTGTTCGACTTTGGCCAATTTATGTTTCTCGAATTATTAGCCTCGACCCTGTACAAAGGTTCAAAGGTGCGACTATGGGTATTTTTCGGTTAAAGATCGATAGACTGAGTACTCCTATGCTAATTTCTGAGTGGAACAAATTCTGCAAGTGTTCGACTTTGGCCAATTTATGTTTCTCGAATTATTAGCCTCGACCCTGTACAAAGGCTCAAAGGTTCGACTATGGGTATTTTTCGGTTAAAGATCGATAGACTAAACACTTCTATGCCAATTTCTGAGTGGAACAAATTCTGCAAGGTTTCGACTTTGGCCAATTTATGTTTTCTCGAATTATTAGCTTCGACCCTGTACAAAGGCTCAAAGGTGCGACTATGGGTATTTTTCGGTTAAAGGTCGATAGACTTAACACTTCTATGCCAATTTCGATGTGGAACAAATTCTGCAAGTGTTCGAATTTGGCCAATTTATGTTTCTCGAATTATTAGCCTCGACCCTGTACAAAGGTTCAAAGGTGCGACTATGGGTATTTTTCGGTTAAAGATCGATAGACTGAGTACTCCTATGATAATTTCTGAGTGGAACAAATTCTGCAAGTGTTCGACTTTGGCCAATTTATGTTTCACGAATTATTAGCCTCGACCCTGTACAAAGGCTCAAAGGTTCGACTATGGGTATTTTTCGGTTAAAGATCGATAGACTAAACACTTCTATGCCAATTTCTGAGTGGAACAAATTCTGCAAGGTTTCGACTTTGGCCAATTTATGTTTTCTCGAATTATTAGCTTCGACCCTGTACAAAGGCTCAAAGGTGCGACTATGGGTATTTTTCGGTTAAAGTTCGATAGACTAAACACTTCTATGCCAATTTCGATGTGGAACAAATTCTGCAAGTGTTCGACTTTGGCCAATTTATGTTTCTCGAATTATTAGCCTCGACCCTGTACAAAGGTTCAAAGGTGCGACTATGGGTATTTTTCGGTTAAAGATCGATAGACTAAACACTTCTATGCCAATTTCGATGTGGAACAAATTCTGCAAGTGTTCGACTTTGGTCAATTTATGTTTCTCGAATTATTAGCCTCGACCCTGTACAAAGGTTCAAAGGTGCGACTATGGGTATTTTTCGGTTAAAGATCGATAGACTAAACACTTCTATGCCAATTTCGATGTGGAACAAATTCTGCAAGTGTTCGACTTTGGCCAATTTATGTTTCTCGAATTATTAGCCTCGACCCTGTACAAAGGTTCAAAGGTGCGACTATGGGTATTTTTCGGTTAAAGATCGATAGACTGAGTACTCCTATGCTAATTTCTGAGTGGAACAAATTATGCAAGTGTTCGACTTTGGCCAATTTATGTTTCTCGAATTATTAGCCTCGACCCTGTACAAAGGTTCAAAGGTGCGACTATGGGTATTTTTCGGTTAAAGATCGATAGACTAAACACTTCTATGATAATTTCTGAGTGGAACAAATTATGCAAGTGTTCGACTTTGGCCAATTTATGTTTCTCGAATTATTAGCCTCGACCCTGTACAAAGGTTCAAAGGTGCGACTATGGGTATTTTTCGGTTAAAGATCGATAGACTAAACACTTCTATGCCAATTTCGATGTGGAACAAATTCTGCAAGTGTTCGACTTTGGCCAATTTATGTTTCTCGAATTATTAGCCTCGACCCTGTACAAAGGTTCAAAGGTGCGACTATGGGTATTTTTCGGTTAAAGATCGATAGACTGAGTACTCCTATGCTAATTTCTGAGTGGAACAAATTATGCAAGTGTTCGACTTTGGCCAATTTATGTTTCTCGAATTATTAGCCTCGACCCTGTACAAAGGTTCAAAGGTGCGACTATGGGTATTTTTCGGTTAAAGATCGATAGACTGAGTACTCCTATGCTAATTTCTGAGTGGAACAAATTATGCAAGTGTTCGACTTTGGCCAATTTATGTTTCTCGAATTATTAGCCTCGACCCTGTACAAAGGCTCAAAGGTGCGTCTATGGGTATTTCTCGGTTAAAGATCGATAGACTAAACACTTCTATGCCAATTTCGATGTGGAACAAATTCTGCAAGTGTTCGACTTTGGCCAATTTATGTTTCTCGAATTATTAGCCTCGACCCTGTACAAAGGCTCCAAGGTGCGACTATGGGTATTTATCGGTTAAAGATCGATAGACTAAACACTTCTATGCCAATTTCGATGTGGAACAAATTCTGCAAGTGTTCGACTTTGGCCAATTTATGTTTCTCGAATTATTAGCCTCGACCCTGTACAAAGGTTCAAAGGTGCGACTATGGGTATTTTTCGGGTAAAGATCGATAGACTGAATACTCCTATGCCAATTTATAAGTTGATCAAATTCTGCAAGGTTTCGACTTTGGCCAATTTATGTTTCTCGAATTATTAGCCTCGACCCTGTACAAAAGCTCAAAGGTTCGACTATGGGTATTTTTCGGTTAAAGATCGATAGACTAAACACTTCTATGCCAATTTCTGAGTGGAACAAATTCTGCAAGGTTTCGACTTTGGCCAATTTATGTTTTCTCGAATTATTAGCTTCGACCCTGTACAAAGGCTCAAAGGTGCGACTATGGGTATTTTTCGGTTAAAGTTCGATAGACTAAACACTTCTATGCCAATTTCGATGTGGAACAAATTCTGCAAGTGTTCGACTTTGACCAATTTATGTTCCTCGAATTATTAGCCTCGACCCTGTACAAAGGCTCAAAGGTGCGACTATGGGTATTTTTCGGTTAAAGATCGATAGACTAAACACTTCTATGCCAATTTCGATGTGGAACAAATTCTGCAAGTGTTCGACTTTGGTCAATTTATGTTTCTCGAATTATTAGCCTCGACCCTGTACAAAGGTTCAAAGGTGCGACTATGGGTATTTTTCGGTTAAAGATCGATAGACTAAACACTTCTATGATAATTTCTGAGTGGAACAAATTATGCAAGTGTTCGACTTTGGCCAATTTATGTTTCTCGAATTATTAGCCTCGACCCTGTACAAAGGCTCAAAGGTGCGTCTATGGGTATTTCTCGGTTAAAGATCGATAGACTAAACACTTCTATGATAATTTCTGAGTGGAACAAATTATGCAAGTGTTCGACTTTGGCCAATTTATGTTTCTCGAATTATTAGCCTCGACCCTGTACAAAGGTTCAAAGGTGCGACTATGGGTATTTTTCGGTTAAAGATCGATAGACTAAACACTTCTATGATAATTTCTGAGTGGAACAAATTATGCAAGTGTTCGACTTTGGCCAATTTATGTTTCTCGAATTATTAGCCTCGACCCTGTACAAAGGTTCAAAGGTGCGACTATGGGTATTTTTCGGTTAAAGATCGATAGACTAAACACTTCTATGCCAATTTCGATGTGGAACAAATTCTGCAAGTGTTCGACTTTGGCCAATTTATGTTTCTCGAATTATTAGCCTCGACCCTGTACAAAGGTTCAAAGGTGCGACTATGGGTATTTTTCGGTTAAAGATCGATAGACTGAGTACTCCTATGCTAATTTCTGAGTGGAACAAATTATGCAAGTGTTCGACTTTGGCCAATTTATGTTTCTCGAATTATTAGCCTCGACCCTGTACAAAGGTTCAAAGGTGCGACTATGGGTATTTTTCGGTTAAAGATCGATAGACTGAGTACTCCTATGCTAATTTCTGAGTGGAACAAATTATGCAAGTGTTCGACTTTGGCCAATTTATGTTTCTCGAATTATTAGCCTCGACCCTGTACAAAGGCTCAAAGGTGCGTCTATGGGTATTTCTCGGTTAAAGATCGATAGACTAAACACTTCTATGCCAATTTCGATGTGGAACAAATTCTGCAAGTGTTCGACTTTGGCCAATTTATGTTTCTCGAATTATTAGCCTCGACCCTGTACAAAGGCTCCAAGGTGCGACTATGGGTATTTATCGGTTAAAGATCGATAGACTAAACACTTCTATGCCAATTTCGATGTGGAACAAATTCTGCAAGTGTTCGACTTTGGCCAATTTATGTTTCTCGAATTATTAGCCTCGACCCTGTACAAAGGTTCAAAGGTGCGACTATGGGTATTTTTCGGGTAAAGATCGATAGACTGAATACTCCTATGCCAATTTATAAGTTGATCAAATTCTGCAAGGTTTCGACTTTGGCCAATTTATGTTTCTCGAATTATTAGCCTCGACCCTGTACAAAAGCTCAAAGGTTCGACTATGGGTATTTTTCGGTTAAAGATCGATAGACTAAACACTTCTATGCCAATTTCTGAGTGGAACAAATTCTGCAAGGTTTCGACTTTGGCCAATTTATGTTTTCTCGAATTATTAGCTTCGACCCTGTACAAAGGCTCAAAGGTGCGACTATGGGTATTTTTCGGTTAAAGTTCGATAGACTAAACACTTCTATGCCAATTTCGATGTGGAACAAATTCTGCAAGTGTTCGACTTTGACCAATTTATGTTCCTCGAATTATTAGCCTCGACCCTGTACAAAGGCTCAAAGGTGCGACTATGGGTATTTTTCGGTTAAAGATCGATAGACTAAACACTTCTATGCCAATTTCGATGTGGAACAAATTCTGCAAGTGTTCGACTTTGGTCAATTTATGTTTCTCGAATTATTAGCCTCGACCCTGTACAAAGGTTCAAAGGTGCGACTATGGGTATTTTTCGGTTAAAGATCGATAGACTAAACACTTCTATGATAATTTCTGAGTGGAACAAATTATGCAAGTGTTCGACTTTGGCCAATTTATGTTTCTCGAATTATTAGCCTCGACCCTGTACAAAGGCTCAAAGGTGCGTCTATGGGTATTTCTCGGTTAAAGATCGATAGACTAAACACTTCTATGCCAATTTCGATGTGGAACAAATTCTGCAAGTGTTCGACTTTGGCCAATTTATGTTTCTCGAATTATTAGCCTCGACCCTGTACAAAGGCTCCAAGGTGCGACTATGGGTATTTATCGGTTAAAGATCGATAGACTAAACACTTCTATGCCAATTTCGATGTGGAACAAATTCTGCAAGTGTTCGACTTTGGCCAATTTATGTTTCTCGAATTATTAGCCTCGACCCTGTACAAAGGTTCAAAGGTGCGACTATGGGTATTTTTCGGTTAAAGATCGATAGACTGAGTACTCCTATGCTAATTTCTGAGTGGAACAAATTATGCAAGTGTTCGACTTTGGCCAATTTATGTTTCTCGAATTATTAGCCTCGACCCTGTACAAAGGCTCAAAGGTGCGTCTATGGGTATTTCTCGGTTAAAGATCGATAGACTAAACACTTCTATGCCAATTTCGATGTGGAACAAATTCTGCAAGTGTTCGACTTTGGCCAATTTATGTTTCTCGAATTATTAGCCTCGACCCTGTACAAAGGCTCCAAGGTGCGACTATGGGTATTTATCGGTTAAAGATCGATAGACTAAACACTTCTATGCCAATTTCGATGTGGAACAAATTCTGCAAGTGTTCGACTTTGGCCAATTTATGTTTCTCGAATTATTAGCCTCGACCCTGTACAAAGGTTCAAAGGTGCGACTATGGGTATTTTTCGGGTAAAGATCGATAGACTGAATACTCCTATGCCAATTTATAAGTTGATCAAATTCTGCAAGGTTTCGACTTTGGCCAATTTATGTTTCTCGAATTATTAGCCTCGACCCTGTACAAAAGCTCAAAGGTTCGACTATGGGTATTTTTCGGTTAAAGATCGATAGACTAAACACTTCTATGCCAATTTCTGAGTGGAACAAATTCTGCAAGGTTTCGACTTTGGCCAATTTATGTTTTCTCGAATTATTAGCTTCGACCCTGTACAAAGGCTCAAAGGTGCGACTATGGGTATTTTTCGGTTAAAGTTCGATAGACTAAACACTTCTATGCCAATTTCGATGTGGAACAAATTCTGCAAGTGTTCGACTTTGACCAATTTATGTTCCTCGAATTATTAGCCTCGACCCTGTACAAAGGCTCAAAGGTGCGACTATGGGTATTTTTCGGTTAAAGATCGATAGACTAAACACTTCTATGCCAATTTCGATGTGGAACAAATTCTGCAAGTGTTCGACTTTGGTCAATTTATGTTTCTCGAATTATTAGCCTCGACCCTGTACAAAGGTTCAAAGGTGCGACAATGGGTATTTTTCGGTTAAAGATCGATAGACTAAACACTTCTATGCCAATTTCGATGTGGAACAAATTCTGCAAGTGTTCGACTTTGGCCAATTTATGTTTCTCGAATTATTAGCCTCGACCCTGTACAAAGGTTCAAAGGTGCGACTATGGGTATTTTTCGGTTAAAGATCGATAGACTGAGTACTCCTATGCTAATTTCTGAGTGGAACAAATTATGCAAGTGTTCGACTTTGGCCAATTTATGTTTCTCGAATTATTAGCCTCGACCCTGTACAAAGGTTCAAAGGTGCGACTATGGGTATTTTTCGGTTAAAGATCGATAGACTAAACACTTCTATGATAATTTCTGAGTGGAACAAATTATGCAAGTGTTCGACTTTGGCCAATTTATGTTTCTCGAATTATTAGCCTCGACCCTGTACAAAGGTTCAAAGGTGCGACTATTGGTATTTTTCGGTTAAAGGTCGATAGACTAAACACTTCTATGATAATTTCTGAGTGGAACAAATTCTGCAAGGTTTCGACTTTGGCCAATTTATGTTTTCTCGAATTATTAGCCTCGACCCTGTACAAAGGCTCAAAGGTGCGACTATGGGTATTTTTCGGTTAAAGATCGATAGACTAAACACTTCTATGCCAATTTCGATGTGAAACAAATTCTGCAAGTGTTCGACTTTGGCGAATTTATGTTTCTCGAATTATTAGCCTCGACCCTGTACAAAGGTTCAAATGTGCGACTATGGGTATTTTTCGGTTAAAGATCGATAGACTGAGTACTCCTATGCTAATTTCTGAGTGGAACAAATTCTGCAAGTGTTCGACTTTGGCCAATTTATGTTTCTCGAATTATTAGCCTCGACCCTGTACAAAGGTTCAAAGGTGCGACTATGGGTATTTTTCGGTTAAAGATCGATAGACTGAGTACTCCTATGCTAATTTCTGAGTGGAACAAATTCTGCAAGTGTTCGACTTTGGCCAATTTATGTTTCTCGAATTATTAGCCTCGACCCTGTACAAAGGCTCAAAGGTTCGACTATGGGTATTTTTCGGTTAAAGATCGATAGACTAAACACTTCTATGCCAATTTCTGAGTGGAACAAATTCTGCAAGGTTTCGATTTGGCCAATTTATGTTTTCTCGAATTATTAGCTTCGACCCTGTACAAAGGCTCAAAGGTGCGACTATGGGTATTTTTCGGTTAAAGGTCGATAGACTTAACACTTCTATGCCAATTTCTGAGTGGAACAAATTCTGCAAGGTTTCGATTTGGCCAATTTATGTTTTCTCGAATTATTAGCTTCGACCCTGTACAAAGGTTCAAAGGTGCGACTATGGGTATTTTTCGGGTAAAGATCGATAGACTGAATACTCCTATGCCAATTTATAAGTTGATCAAATTCTGCAAGGTTTCGACTTTGGCCAATTTATGTTTTCTCGAATAACTGGTCCCGACCCTGTACAAAGGCTCAAAGGTGCGGCTATGGGTATTTTTCAGTTAAAGATCGATAGACTGAGTACTCCTATGCTAATTTCTGAGTGGAACAAATTCTGAAAGTGTTCGACTTTGGCCAATTTATGTTTCTCGAATTATTAGCCTCGACCCTGTACAAAGGCTCAAAGGTGCGACTATGGGTATTATTCGGTTAAAGATCGATAGACTGAGAACTCCTATGCTAATTTCTGAGTGGAACAAATTCTGCAAGTGTTCGACTTTGGCCAATTTATGTTTCTCGAATTATTAGCCTCGACCCTGTACAAAGGCTCAAAGGTTCGACTATGGGTATTTTTCGGTTAAAGATCGATAGACTAAACACTTCTATGCCAATTTCTGAGTGGAACCAATTCTGCAAGGTTTCGACTTTGGCCAATTTAAGTTTTCTCGAATTATTAGCTTCGACCCTGTACAAAGGCTCAAAGGTGCGACTATGGGTATTTTTCGGTTAAAGTTCGATAGACTAAACACTTCTATGCCAATTTCGATGTGGAACAAATTCTGCAAGTGTTCGACTTTGACCAATTTATGTTCCTAGAATTATTAGCCTCGACCCTGTACAAAGGCTCAAAGGTGCGACTATGGGTATTTTTCGGTTAAAGATCGATAGACTAAACACTTCTATGCCAATTTCGATGTGGAACAAATTCTGCAAGTGTTCGACTTTGGTCAATTTATGTTTCTCGAATTATTAGCCTCGACCCTGTACAAAGGTTCAAAGGTGCGACTATGGGTATTTTTCGGTTAAAGATCGATAGACTAAACACTTCTATGCCAATTTCGATGTGGAACAAATTCTGCAAGTGTTCGACTTTGGCCAATTTATGTTTCTCGAATTATTAGCCTCGACCCTGTACAAAGGTTCAAAGGTGCGACTATGGGTATTTTTCGGTTAAAGATCGATAGACTGAGTACTCCTATGCTAATTTCTGAGTGGAACAAATTATGCAAGTGTTCGACTTTGGCCAATTTATGTTTCTCGAATTATTAGCCTCGACCCTGTACAAAGGTTCAAAGGTGCGACTATGGGTATTTTTCGGTTAAAGATCGATAGACTAAACACTTCTATGATAATTTCTGAGTGGAACAAATTATGCAAGTGTTCGACTTTGGCCAATTTATGTTTCTCGAATTATTAGCCTCGACCCTGTACAAAGGCTCAAAGGTGCGTCTATGGGTATTTCTCGGTTAAAGATCGATAGACTAAACACTTCTATGCCAATTTCGATGTGGAACAAATTCTGCAAGTGTTCGACTTTGGCCAATTTATGTTTCTCGAATTATTAGCCTCGACCCTGTACAAAGGCTCCAAGGTGCGACTATGGGTATTTTTCGGTTAAAGATCGATAGACTAAACACTTCTATGATAATATCTGAGTGGAACAAATTCTGCAAGGTTTCGACTTTGGCCAATTTATGTTTTCTCGAATTATTAGCTTCGACCCTGTACAAAGGCTCAAAGGTGCGACTATGGGTATTTTTCAGTTAAAGATCGATAGACTAAACACTTCTATGCCAATTTCGATGTGGAACAAATTCTGCAAGTGTTCGAATTTGGCCAATTTATGTTTCTCGAATTATTAGCCTCGACCCTGTACAAAGGTTCAAAGGTGCGACTATGGGTATTTTTCGGTTAAAGATCGATAGACTGAGTACTCCTATGCTAATTTCTGAGTGGAACAAATTCTGCAAGTGTTCGACTTTGGCCAATTTATGTTTTCTCGAATTATTGGCTTCGACCCTGTACAAAGGTTCAAAGGTGCGACTATGGGTATTTTTCGGTTAAAGATCGATAGACTGAGTACTCCTATGCTAATTTCTGAGTGGAACAAATTCTGCAAGTGTTCGACTTTGGCCAATTTATGTTTTCTCGAATTATTAGCTTCGACCCTGTACAAAGGCTCAAAGGTGCGACTATGGGTATTTTTCGGTTAAAGGTCGATAGACTTAACACTTCTATGCCAATTTTCGATGTGGAACAAATTCTGCAAGTGTTCGAATTTGGCCAATTTATGTTTCTCGAATTATTAGCCTCGACCCTGTACAAAGGTTCAAAGGTGCGACTATGGGTATTTTTCGGTTAAAGATCGATAGACTGAGTACTCCTATGCTAATTTCTGAGTGGAACAAATTCTGCAAGTGTTCGACTTTGGCCAATTTATGTTTTCTCGAATTATTGGCTTCGACCCTGTACAAAGGTTCAAAGGTGCGACTATGGGTATTTTTCGGTTAAAGATCGATAGACTGAGTACTCCTATGCTAATTTCTGAGTGGAACAAATTCTGCAAGTGTTCGACTTTGGCCAATTTATGTTTTCTCGAATTATTAGCCTCGACCCTGTACAAAGGCTCAAAGGTGCGACTATGGGTATTATTCGGTTAAAGATCGATAGACTGAGTACTCCTATGCTAATTTCTGAGTGGAACAAATTCTGCAAGTGTTCGACTTTGGCCAATTTATGTTTCTCGAATTATTAGCCTCGACCCTGTACAAAAGCTCAAAGGTTCGACTATGGGTATTTTTCGGTTAAAGATCGATAGACTAAACACTTCTATGCCAATTTCTGAGTGGAACAAATTCTGCAAGGTTTCGACTTTGGCCAATTTATGTTTTCTCGAATTATTAGCTTCGACCCTGTACAAAGGCTCAAAGGTGCGACTATGGGTATTTTTCGGTTAAAGTTCGATAGACTAAACACTTCTATGCCAATTTCGATGTGGAACAAATTCTGCAAGTGTTCGACTTTGACCAATTTATGTTCCTCGAATTATTAGCCTCGACCCTGTACAAAGGCTCAAAGGTGCGACTATGGGTATTTTTCGGTTAAAGATCGATAGACTAAACACTTCTATGCCAATTTCGATGTGGAACAAATTCTGCAAGTGTTCGACTTTGGTCAATTTATGTTTCTCGAATTATTAGCCTCGACCCTGTACAAAGGTTCAAAGGTGCGACTATGGGTATTTTTCGGTTAAAGATCGATAGACTAAACACTTCTATGCCAATTTCGATGTGGAACAAATTCTGCAAGTGTTCGACTTTGGCCAATTTATGTTTCTCGAATTATTAGCCTCGACCCTGTACAAAGGTTCAAAGGTGCGACTATGGGTATTTTTCGGTTAAAGATCGATAGACTGAGTACTCCTATGCTAATTTCTGAGTGGAACAAATTATGCAAGTGTTCGACTTTGGCCAATTTATGTTTCTCGAATTATTAGCCTCGACCCTGTACAAAGGTTCAAAGGTGCGACTATGGGTATTTTTCGGTTAAAGATCGATAGACTAAACACTTCTATGATAATTTCTGAGTGGAACAAATTATGCAAGTGTTCGACTTTGGCCAATTTATGTTTCTCGAATTATTAGCCTCGACCCTGTACAAAGGCTCAAAGGTGCGTCTATGGGTATTTCTCGGTTAAAGATCGATAGACTAAACACTTCTATGCCAATTTCGATGTAAAACAAATTCTGCAAGTGTTCGACTTTGGCCAATTTATGTTTCTCGAATTATTAGCCTCGACCCTGTACAAAGGCTCCAAGGTGCGACTATGGGTATTTTTCGGTTAAAGATCGATAGACTAAACACTTCTATGCCAATTACGATGTGGAACAAATTCTGCAAGGTTTTGACTTTGGCCAATTTATGTTTTCTCGAATAACTGGCCTCGACCCTGTACAAAGGCTCAAAGGTGCGACTATGGGTATTTTTCGGTTAAAGATCGATAGACTAAACACTTCTATGCCAATTACGATGTGGAACAAATTCTGCAAGGTTTTGACTTTGGCCAATTTATGTTTTCTCGAATAACTGGCCTCGACCCTGTACAAAGGCTCAAAGGTGCGACTATGGGTATTTTTCAGTTAAAGATCGATAGACTAAACACTTCTATGCCAATTTCGATGTGGAACAAATTCTGCAAGTGTTCGACTTTGGCCAATTTATGTTTCTCGAATTATTAGCCTCGACCCTGTACAAAGGTTCAAAGGTGCGACTATGGGTATTTTTCGGTTAAAGATCGATAGACTAAACACTTCTATGCCAATTTCGATGTGGAACAAATTCTGCAAGTGTTCGACTTTGGCCAATTTATGTTTCTCGAATTATTAGCCTCGACCCTGTACAAAGGTTCAAAGGTGCGACTATGGGTATTTTTCGGTTAAAGATCGATAGACTAAACACTTCTATGCCAATTTCGATGTGGAACAAATTCTGCAAGTGTTCGACTTTGGCCAATTTATGTTTTCTCGAATTATTAGCTTCGACCCTGTACAAAGGCTCAAAGGTGCGACTATGGGTATTTTTCGGTTAAAGGTCGATAGACTTAACACTTCTATGCCAATTTCGATGTGGAACAAATTCTGCAAGTGTTCGACTTTGGCGAATTTATGTTTCTCGAATTATTAGCCTCGACCCTGTACAAAGGTTCAAATGTGCGACTATGGGTATTTTTCGGTTAAAGTTCGATAGACTAAACACTTCTATGCCAATTTCGATGTGGAACAAATTCTGCAAGTGTTCGACTTTGGCGAATTTATGTTTCTCGAATTATTAGCCTCGACCCTGTACAAAGGTTCAAATGTGCGACTATGGGTATTTTTCGGTTAAAGATCGATAGACTGAGTACTCCTATGCTAATTTCTGAGTGGAACAAATTCTGCAAGTGTTCGACTTTGGCCAATTTATGTTTCTCGAATTATTAGCCTCGACCCTGTACAAAGGTTCAAAGGTGCGACTATGGGTATTTTTCGGTTAAAGATTGATAGACTGAGTACTCCTATGCTAATTTCTGAGTGGAACAAATTCTGCAAGTGTTCGACTTTGGCCAATTTATGTTTCTCGAATTATTAGCCTCGACCCTGTACAAAGGCTCAAAGGTTCGACTATGGGTATTTTTCGGTTAAAGATCGATAGACTAAACACTTCTATGCCAATTTCGATGTGGAACAAATTCTGCAAGGTTTCGACTTTGGCCAATTTAAGTTTTCTCGAATTATTAGCTTCGACCCTGTACAAAGGCTCAAAGGTGCGACTATGGGTATTTTTCGGTTAAAGTTCGATAGACTAAACACTTCTATGCCAATTTCGATGTGGAACAAATTCTGCAAGTGTTCGACTTTGACCAATTTATGTTCCTCGAATTATTAGCCTCGACCCTGTACAAAGGCTCAAAGGTGCGACTATGGGTATTTTTCGGTTAAAGATCGATAGACTAAACACTTCTATGCCAATTTCGATGTGGAACAAATTCTGCAAGTGTTCGACTTTGGTCAATTTATGTTTCTCGAATTATTAGCCTCGACCCTGTACAAAGGTTCAAAGGTGCGACTATGGGTATTTTTCGGTTAAAGATCGATAGACTAAACACTTCTATGCCAATTTCGATGTGGAACAAATTCTGCAAGTGTTCGACTTTGGCCAATTTATGTTTCTCGAATTATTAGCCTCGACCCTGTACAAAGGTTCAAAGGTGCGACTATGGGTATTTTTCGGTTAAAGATCGATAGACTGAGTACTCCTATGCTAATTTCTGAGTGGAACAAATTATGCAAGTGTTCGACTTTGGCCAATTTATGTTTCTCGAATTATTAGCCTCGACCCTGTACAAAGGTTCAAAGGTGCGACTATGGGTATTTTTCGGTTAAAGATCGATAGACTAAACACTTCTATGATAATTTCTGAGTGGAACAAATTATGCAAGTGTTCGACTTTGGCCAATTTATGTTTCTCGAATTATTAGCCTCGACCCTGTACAAAGGCTCAAAGGTGCGTCTATGGGTATTTCTCGGTTAAAGATCGATAGACTAAACACTTCTATGCCAATTTCGATGTGGAACAAATTCTGCAAGTGTTCGACTTTGGCCAATTTATGTTTCTCGAATTATTAGCCTCGACCCTGTACAAAGGCTCCAAGGTGCGACTATGGGTATTTTTCGGTTAAAGATCGATAGACTAAACACTTCTATGCCAATTACGATGTGGAACAAATTCTGCAAGGTTTTGACTTTGGCCAATTTATGTTTTCTCGAATAACTGGCCTCGACCCTGTACAAAGGCTCAAAGGTGCGACTATGGGTATTTTTCGGTTAAAGATCGATAGACTAAACACTTCTATGCCAATTACGATGTGGAACAAATTCTGCAAGGTTTTGACTTTGGCCAATTTATGTTTTCTCGAATAACTGGCCTCGACCCTGTACAAAGGCTCAAAGGTGCGACTATGGGTATTTTTCAGTTAAAGATCGATAGACTAAACACTTCTATGCCAATTTCGATGTGGAACAAATTCTGCAAGTGTTCGACTTTGGCCAATTTATGTTTCTCGAATTATTAGCCTCGACCCTGTACAAAGGTTCAAAGGTGCGACTATGGGTATTTTTCGGTTAAAGATCGATAGACTAAACACTTCTATGCCAATTTCGATGTGGAACAAATTCTGCAAGTGTTCGACTTTGGCCAATTTATGTTTCTCGAATTATTAGCCTCGACCCTGTACAAAGGTTCAAAGGTGCGACTATGGGTATTTTTCGGTTAAAGATCGATAGACTAAACACTTCTATGCCAATATCGATGTGGAACAAATTCTGCAAGTGTTCGACTTTGGCGAATTTATGTTTCTCGAATTATTAGCCTCGACCCTGTACAAAGGTTCAAATGTGCGACTATGGGTATTTTTCGGTTAAAGATCGATAGACTGAGTACTCCTATGCTAATTTCTGAGTGGAACAAATTCTGCAAGTGTTCGACTTTGGCCAATTTATGTTTCTCGAATTATTAGCCTCGACCCTGTACAAAGGTTCAAAGGTGCGACTATGGGTATTTTTCGGTTAAAGATCGATAGACTGAGTACTCCTATGCTAATTTCTGAGTGGAACAAATTCTGCAAGTGTTCGACTTTGGCCAATTTATGTTTCTCGAATTATTAGCCTCGACCCTGTACAAAGGCTCAAAGGTTCGACTATGGGTATTTTTCGGTTAAAGATCGATAGACTAAACACTTCTATGCCAATTTCGATGTGGAACAAATTCTGCAAGTGTTCGACTTTGGCCAATTTATGTTCCTCGAATTATTAGCCTCGACCCTGTACAAAGGCTCAAAGGTGCGACTATGGGTATTTCTCGGTTAAAGATCGATAGACTAAACACTTCTATGCCAATTTCGATGTGGAACAAATTCTGCAAGTGTTCGACTTTGGCCAATTTATGTTCCTCGAATTATTAGCCTCGACCCTGTACAAAGGTTCAAAGGTGCGACTATGGGTATTTTTCGGTTAAAGATCGATAGACTGAGTACTCCTATGCTAATTTCTGAGTGGAACAAATTCTGCAAGTGTTCGACTTTGGCCAATTTATGTTTCTCGAATTATTAGCCTCGACCCTGTACAAAGGCTCAAAGGTTCGACTATGGGTATTTTTCGGTTAAAGATCGATAGACTAAACACTTCTATGCCAATTTCGATGTGGAACAAATTCTGCAAGTGTTCGACTTTGGCCAATTTATGTTTCTCGAATTATTAGCCTCGACCCTGTACAAAGGTTCAAAGGTGCGACTATGGGTATTTTTCGGTTAAAGATCGATAGACTGAGTACTCCTATGCTAATTTCTGAGTGGAACAAATTCTGCAAGTGTTCGACTTTGGCCAATTTATGTTTCTCGAATTATTAGCCTCGACCCTGTACAAAGGTTCAAAGGTGCGACTATGGGTATTTTTCGGTTAAAGATCGATAGACTGAGTACTCCTATGCTAATTTCTGAGTGGAACAAATTCTGAAAGTGTTCGACTTTGGCCAATTTATGTTTCTCGAATTATTAGCCTCGACCCTGTACAAAGGCTCAAAGGTGCGACTATGGGTATTATTCGGTTAAAGATCGATAGACACTTGCAGAATTTGTTCCACTCAGAAATTAGCATAGGAGTACTCAGTCTATCGATCTTTAACCGAAAAATACCCATAGTCGCACCTTTGAACCTTTGTACAGGGTCGAGGCTAATAATTCGAGGAACATAAATTGGCCAAAGTCGAACACTTGCAGAATTTGTTCCACATCGAAATTGGCATAGAAGTGTTTAGTCTATCGATCTTTAACCGAGAAATACCCATAGTCGCACCTTTGAGCCTTTGTACAGGGTCGAGGCTAATAATTCGAGGAACATAAATTGGCCAAAGTCGAACACTTGCAGAATTTGTTCCACATCGAAATTGGCATAGAAGTGTTTAGTCTATCGATCTTTAACCGAAAAATACCCATAGTCGAACCTTTGAGCCTTTGTACAGGGTCGAGGCTAATAATTCGAGAAACATAAATTGGCCAAAGTCGAACACTTGCAGAATTTGTTCCACTCAGAAATTAGCATAGGAGTACTCAGTCTATCGATCTTTAACCGAAAAATACCCATAGTCGCACCTTTGAACCTTTGTACAGGGTCGAGGCTAATAATTCGAGAAACATAAATTGGCCAAAGTCGAACACTTGCAGAATTTGTTCCACTCAGAAATTAGCATAGGAGTACTCAGTCTATCGATCTTTAACCGAAAAATACCCATAGTCGCACATTTGAACCTTTGTACAGGGTCGAGGCTAATAATTCGAGAAACATAAATTCGCCAAAGTCGAACACTTGCAGAATTTGTTCCACATCGAAATTGGCATAGAAGTGTTTAGTCTATCGAACTTTAACCGAAAAATACCCATAGTCGCACATTTGAACCTTTGTACAGGGTCGAGGCTAATAATTCGAGAAACATAAATTCGCCAAAGTCGAACACTTGCAGAATTTGTTCCACATCGAAATTGGCATAGAAGTGTTAAGTCTATCGACCTTTAACCGAAAAATACCCATAGTCGCACCTTTGAGCCTTTGTACAGGGTCGAAGCTAATAATTCGAGAAAACATAAATTGGCCAAAGTCGAACACTTGCAGAATTTGTTCCACATCGATATTGGCATAGAAGTGTTTAGTCTATCGATCTTTAACCGAAAAATACCCATAGTCGCACCTTTGAACCTTTGTACAGGGTCGAGGCTAATAATTCGAGAAACATAAATTGGCCAAAGTCGAACACTTGCAGAATTTGTTCCACATCGAAATTGGCATAGAAGTGTTTAGTCTATCGATCTTTAACCGAAAAATACCCATAGTCGCACCTTTGAACCTTTGTACAGGGTCGAGGCTAATAATTCGAGAAACATAAATTGGCCAAAGTCGAACACTTGCAGAATTTGTTCCACATCGAAATTGGCATAGAAGTGTTTAGTCTATCGATCTTTAACTGAAAAATACCCATAGTCGCACCTTTGAGCCTTTGTACAGGGTCGAGGCCAGTTATTCGAGAAAACATAAATTGGCCAAAGTCAAAACCTTGCAGAATTTGTTCCACATCGTAATTGGCATAGAAGTGTTTAGTCTATCGATCTTTAACCGAAAAATACCCATAGTCGCACCTTTGAGCCTTTGTACAGGGTCGAGGCCAGTTATTCGAGAAAACATAAATTGGCCAAAGTCAAAACCTTGCAGAATTTGTTCCACATCGTAATTGGCATAGAAGTGTTTAGTCTATCGATCTTTAACCGAAAAATACCCATAGTCGCACCTTGGAGCCTTTGTACAGGGTCGAGGCTAATAATTCGAGAAACATAAATTGGCCAAAGTCGAACACTTGCAGAATTTGTTCCACATCGAAATTGGCATAGAAGTGTTTAGTCTATCGATCTTTAACCGAGAAATACCCATAGACGCACCTTTGAGCCTTTGTACAGGGTCGAGGCTAATAATTCGAGAAACATAAATTGGCCAAAGTCGAACACTTGCATAATTTGTTCCACTCAGAAATTATCATAGAAGTGTTTAGTCTATCGATCTTTAACCGAAAAATACCCATAGTCGCACCTTTGAACCTTTGTACAGGGTCGAGGCTAATAATTCGAGAAACATAAATTGGCCAAAGTCGAACACTTGCATAATTTGTTCCACTCAGAAATTAGCATAGGAGTACTCAGTCTATCGATCTTTAACCGAAAAATACCCATAGTCGCACCTTTGAACCTTTGTACAGGGTCGAGGCTAATAATTCGAGAAACATAAATTGGCCAAAGTCGAACACTTGCAGAATTTGTTCCACATCGAAATTGGCATAGAAGTGTTTAGTCTATCGATCTTTAACCGAAAAATACCCATAGTCGCACCTTTGAACCTTTGTACAGGGTCGAGGCTAATAATTCGAGAAACATAAATTGACCAAAGTCGAACACTTGCAGAATTTGTTCCACATCGAAATTGGCATAGAAGTGTTTAGTCTATCGATCTTTAACCGAAAAATACCCATAGTCGCACCTTTGAGCCTTTGTACAGGGTCGAGGCTAATAATTCGAGGAACATAAATTGGTCAAAGTCGAACACTTGCAGAATTTGTTCCACATCGAAATTGGCATAGAAGTGTTTAGTCTATCGAACTTTAACCGAAAAATACCCATAGTCGCACCTTTGAGCCTTTGTACAGGGTCGAAGCTAATAATTCGAGAAAACTTAAATTGGCCAAAGTCGAAACCTTGCAGAATTTGTTCCACATCGAAATTGGCATAGAAGTGTTTAGTCTATCGATCTTTAACCGAAAAATACCCATAGTCGAACCTTTGAGCCTTTGTACAGGGTCGAGGCTAATAATTCGAGAAACATAAATTGGCCAAAGTCGAACACTTGCAGAATTTGTTCCACTCAGAAATTAGCATAGGAGTACTCAGTCTATCGATCTTTAACCGAAAAATACCCATAGTCGCACCTTTGAACCTTTGTACAGGGTCGAGGCTAATAATTCGAGAAACATAAATTGGCCAAAGTCGAACACTTGCAGAATTTGTTCCACTCAGAAATTAGCATAGGAGTACTCAGTCTATCGATTGGCCAAAGTCGAACACTTGCAGAATTTGTTCCACTCAGAAATTAGCATAGGAGTTCTCAGTCTATCGATCTTTAACCGAATAATACCCATAGTCGCACCTTTGAGCCTTTGTACAGGGTCGAGGCTAATAATTCGAGAAACATAAATTGGCCAAAGTCGAACACTTTCAGAATTTGTTCCACTCAGAAATTAGCATAGGAGTACTCAGTCTATCGATCTTTAACTGAAAAATACCCATAGCCGCACCTTTGAGCCTTTGTACAGGGTCGGGACCAGTTATTCGAGAAAACATAAATTGGCCAAAGTCGAAACCTTGCAGAATTTGATCAACTTATAAATTGGCATAGGAGTATTCAGTCTATCGATCTTTACCCGAAAAATACCCATAGTCGCACCTTTGAACCTTTGTACAGGGTCGAAGCTAATAATTCGAGAAAACATAAATTGGCCAAATCGAAACCTTGCAGAATTTGTTCCACTCAGAAATTGGCATAGAAGTGTTAAGTCTATCGACCTTTAACCGAAAAATACCCATAGTCGCACCTTTGAGCCTTTGTACAGGGTCGAAGCTAATAATTCGAGAAAACATAAATTGGCCAAATCGAAACCTTGCAGAATTTGTTCCACTCAGAAATTGGCATAGAAGTGTTTAGTCTATCGATCTTTAACCGAAAAATACTCATAGTCGAACCTTTGAGCCTTTGTACAGGGTCGAGGCTAATAATTCGAGAAACATAAATTGGCCAAAGTCGAACACTTGCAGAATTTGTTCCACTCAGAAATTAGCATAGGAGTACTCAGTCTATCGATCTTTAACCGAAAAATACCCATAGTCGCACCTTTGAACCTTTGTACAGGGTCGAGGCTAATAATTCGAGAAACATAAATTGGCCAAAGTCGAACACTTGCAGAATTTGTTCCACTCAGAAATTAGCATAGGAGTACTCAGTCTATCGATCTTTAACCGAAAAATACCCATAGTCGCACATTTGAACCTTTGTACAGGGTCGAGGCTAATAATTCGAGAAACATAAATTCGCCAAAGTCGAACACTTGCAGAATTTGTTTCACATCGAAATTGGCATAGAAGTGTTTAGTCTATCGATCTTTAACCGAAAAATACCCATAGTCGCACCTTTGAGCCTTTGTACAGGGTCGAGGCTAATAATTCGAGAAAACATAAATTGGCCAAAGTCGAAACCTTGCAGAATTTGTTCCACTCAGAAATTATCATTGAAGTGTTTAGTCTATCGACCTTTAACCGAAAAATACCAATAGTCGCACCTTTGAACCTTTGTACAGGGTCGAGGCTAATAATTCGAGAAACATAAATTGGCCAAAGTCGAACACTTGCATAATTTGTTCCACTCAGAAATTATCATAGAAGTGTTTAGTCTATCGATCTTTAACCGAAAAATACCCATAGTCGCACCTTTGAACCTTTGTACAGGGTCGAGGCTAATAATTCGAGAAACATAAATTGGCCAAAGTCGAACACTTGCATAATTTGTTCCACTCAGAAATTAGCATAGGAGTACTCAGTCTATCGATCTTTAACCGAAAAATACCCATAGTCGCACCTTTGAACCTTTGTACAGGGTCGAGGCTAATAATTCGAGAAACATAAATTGGCCAAAGTCGAACACTTGCAGAATTTGTTCCACATCGAAATTGGCATAGAAGTGTTTAGTCTATCGATCTTTAACCGAAAAATACCCATAGTCGCACCTTTGAACCTTTGTACAGGGTCGAGGCTAATAATTCGAGAAACATAAATTGACCAAAGTCGAACACTTGCAGAATTTGTTCCACATCGAAATTGGCATAGAAGTGTTTAGTCTATCGATCTTTAACCGAAAAATACCCATAGTCGCACCTTTGAGCCTTTGTACAGGGTCGAGGCTAATAATTCGAGGAACATAAATTGGTCAAAGTCGAACACTTGCAGAATTTGTTCCACATCGAAATTGGCATAGAAGTGTTTAGTCTATCGAACTTTAACCGAAAAATACCCATAGTCGCACCTTTGAGCCTTTGTACAGGGTCGAAGCTAATAATTCGAGAAAACATAAATTGGCCAAAGTCGAAACCTTGCAGAATTTGTTCCACTCAGAAATTGGCATAGAAGTGTTTAGTCTATCGATCTTTAACCGAAAAATACCCATAGTCGAACCTTTGAGCTTTTGTACAGGGTCGAGGCTAATAATTCGAGAAACATAAATTGGCCAAAGTCGAAACCTTGCAGAATTTGATCAACTTATAAATTGGCATAGGAGTATTCAGTCTATCGATCTTTACCCGAAAAATACCCATAGTCGCACCTTTGAACCTTTGTACAGGGTCGAGGCTAATAATTCGAGAAACATAAATTGGCCAAAGTCGAACACTTGCAGAATTTGTTCCACATCGAAATTTGCATAGAAGTGTTTAGTCTATCGATCTTTAACCGATAAATACCCATAGTCGCACCTTGGAGCCTTTGTACAGGGTCGAGGCTAATAATTCGAGAAACATAAATTGGCCAAAGTCGAACACTTGCAGAATTTGTTCCACATCGAAATTGGCATAGAAGTGTTTAGTCTATCGATCTTTAACCGAGAAATACCCATAGACGCACCTTTGAGCCTTTGTACAGGGTCGAGGCTAATAATTCGAGAAACATAAATTGGCCAAAGTCGAACACTTGCATAATTTGTTCCACTCAGAAATTAGCATAGGAGTACTCAGTCTATCGATCTTTAACCGAAAAATACCCATAGTCGCACCTTTGAACCTTTGTACACTTCGAACACTTGCAGAATTTGTTCCACATCGAAATTGGCATAGAAGTGTTTAGTCTATCGATCTTTAACCGATAAATACCCATAGTCGCACCTTGGAGCCTTTGTACAGGGTCGAGGCTAATAATTCGAGAAACATAAATTGGCCAAAGTCGAACACTTGCAGAATTTGTTCCACATCGAAATTGGCATAGAAGTGTTTAGTCTATCGATCTTTAACCGAGAAATACCCATAGACGCACCTTTGAGCCTTTGTACAGGGTCGAGGCTAATAATTCGAGAAACATAAATTGGCCAAAGTCGAACACTTGCATAATTTGTTCCACTCAGAAATTATCATAGAAGTGTTTAGTCTATCGATCTTTAACCGAAAAATACCCATAGTCGCACCTTTGAACCTTTGTACAGGGTCGAGGCTAATAATTCGAGAAACATAAATTGGCCAAAGTCGAACACTTGCATAATTTGTTCCACTCAGAAATTAGCATAGGAGTACTCAGTCTATCGATCTTTAACCGAAAAATACCCATAGTCGCACCTTTGAACCTTTGTACAGGGTCGAGGCTAATAATTCGAGAAACATAAATTGGCCAAAGTCGAACACTTGCAGAATTTGTTCCACATCGAAATTGGCATAGAAGTGTTTAGTCTATCGATCTTTAACCGAAAAATACCCATAGTCGCACCTTTGAACCTTTGTACAGGGTCGAGGCTAATAATTCGAGAAACATAAATTGGCCAAAGTCGAACACTTGCATAATTTGTTCCACTCAGAAATTATCATAGAAGTGTTTAGTCTATCGATCTTTAACCGAAAAATACCCATAGTCGCACCTTTGAACCTTTGTACAGGGTCGAGGCTAATAATTCGAGAAACATAAATTGGCCAAAGTCGAACACTTGCATAATTTGTTCCACTCAGAAATTAGCATAGGAGTACTCAGTCTATCGATCTTTAACCGAAAAATACCCATAGTCGCACCTTTGAACCTTTGTACAGGGTCGAGGCTAATAATTCGAGAAACATAAATTGGCCAAAGTCGAACACTTGCAGAATTTGTTCCACTCAGAAATTAGCATAGGAGTACTCAGTCTATCGATCTTTAACCGAAAAATACCCATAGTCGCACCTTTGAACCTTTGTACAGGGTCGAGGCTAATAATTCGAGGAACATAAATTGGCCAAAGTCGAACACTTGCAGAATTTGTTCCACATCGAAATTGGCATAGAAGTGTTTAGTCTATCGATCTTTAACCGAGAAATACCCATAGTCGCACCTTTGAGCCTTTGTACAGGGTCGAGGCTAATAATTCGAGGAACATAAATTGGCCAAAGTCGAACACTTGCAGAATTTGTTCCACATCGAAATTGGCATAGAAGTGTTTAGTCTATCGATCTTTAACCGAAAAATACCCATAGTCGAACCTTTGAGCCTTTGTACAGGGTCGAGGCTAATAATTCGAGAAACATAAATTGGCCAAAGTCGAACACTTGCAGAATTTGTTCCACTCAGAAATTAGCATAGGAGTACTCAGTCTATCGATCTTTAACCGAAAAATACCCATAGTCGCACCTTTGAACCTTTGTACAGGGTCGAGGCTAATAATTCGAGAAACATAAATTGGCCAAAGTCGAACACTTGCAGAATTTGTTCCACTCAGAAATTAGCATAGGAGTACTCAGTCTATCGATCTTTAACCGAAAAATACCCATAGTCGCACATTTGAACCTTTGTACAGGGTCGAGGCTAATAATTCGAGAAACATAAATTCGCCAAAGTCGAACACTTGCAGAATTTGTTCCACATCGAAATTGGCATAGAAGTGTTTAGTCTATCGAACTTTAACCGAAAAATACCCATAGTCGCACATTTGAACCTTTGTACAGGGTCGAGGCTAATAATTCGAGAAACATAAATTCGCCAAAGTCGAACACTTGCAGAATTTGTTCCACATCGAAATTGGCATAGAAGTGTTAAGTCTATCGACCTTTAACCGAAAAATACCCATAGTCGCACCTTTGAGCCTTTGTACAGGGTCGAAGCTAATAATTCGAGAAAACATAAATTGGCCAAAGTCGAACACTTGCAGAATTTGTTCCACATCGATATTGGCATAGAAGTGTTTAGTCTATCGATCTTTAACCGAAAAATACCCATAGTCGCACCTTTGAACCTTTGTACAGGGTCGAGGCTAATAATTCGAGAAACATAAATTGGCCAAAGTCGAACACTTGCAGAATTTGTTCCACATCGAAATTGGCATAGAAGTGTTTAGTCTATCGATCTTTAACCGAAAAATACCCATAGTCGCACCTTTGAACCTTTGTACAGGGTCGAGGCTAATAATTCGAGAAACATAAATTGGCCAAAGTCGAACACTTGCAGAATTTGTTCCACATCGAAATTGGCATAAAGTGTTTAGTCTATCGATCTTTAACTGAAAAATACCCATAGTCGCACCTTTGAGCCTTTGTACAGGGTCGAGGCCAGTTATTCGAGAAAACATAAATTGGCCAAAGTCAAAACCTTGCAGAATTTGTTCCACATCGTAATTGGCATAGAAGTGTTTAGTCTATCGATCTTTAACCGAAAAATACCCATAGTCGCACCTTTGAGCCTTTGTACAGGGTCGAGGCCAGTTATTCGAGAAAACATAAATTGGCCAAAGTCAAAACCTTGCAGAATTTGTTCCACATCGTAATTGGCATAGAAGTGTTTAGTCTATCGATCTTTAACCGAAAAATACCCATAGTCGCACCTTGGAGCCTTTGTACAGGGTCGAGGCTAATAATTCGAGAAACATAAATTGGCCAAAGTCGAACACTTGCAGAATTTGTTCCACATCGTAATTGGCATAGAAGTGTTTAGTCTATCGATCTTTAACCGAAAAATACCCATAGTCGCACCTTGGAGCCTTTGTACAGGGTCGAGGCTAATAATTCGAGAAACATAAATTGGCCAAAGTCAAACACTTGCAGAATTTGTTCCACATCGAAATTGGCATAGAAGTGTTTAGTCTATCGATCTTTAACCGAGAAATACCCATAGACGCACCTTTGAGCCTTTGTACAGGGTCGAGGCTAATAATTCGAGAAACATAAATTGGCCAAAGTCGAACACTTGCATAATTTGTTCCACTCAGAAATTATCATAGAAGTGTTTAGTCTATCGATCTTTAACCGAAAAATACCCATAGTCGCACCTTTGAACCTTTGTACAGGGTCGAGGCTAATAATTCGAGAAACATAAATTGGCCAAAGTCGAACACTTGCAGAATTTGTTCCACATCGAAATTGGCATAGAAGTGTTTAGTCTATCGATCTTTAACCGAAAAATACCCATAGTCGCACCTTTGAACCTTTGTACAGGGTCGAGGCTAATAATTCGAGAAACATAAATTGACCAAAGTCGAACACTTGCAGAATTTGTTCCACATCGAAATTGGCATAGAAGTGTTTAGTCTATCGATCTTTAACCGAAAAATACCCATAGTCGCACCTTTGAGCCTTTGTACAGGGTCGAGGCTAATAATTCGAGAATCATAAATTGGCCAAAGTCGAACACTTGCAGAATTTGTTCCACATCGAAATTGGCATAGAAGTGTTTAGTCTATCGATCTTTAACCGAAAAATACCCATAGTCGCACCTTTGAACCTTTGTACAGGGTCGAGGCTAATAATTCGAGAAACATAAATTGACCAAAGTCGAACACTTGCAGAATTTGTTCCACATCGAAATTGGCATAGAAGTGTTTAGTCTATCGATCTTTAACCGAAAAATACCCATAGTCGCACCTTTGAGCCTTTGTACAGGGTCGAGGCTAATAATTCGAGGAACATAAATTGGTCAAAGTCGAACACTTGCAGAATTTGTTCCACATCGAAATTGGCATAGAAGTGTTTAGTCTATCGATCTTTAACCGAAAAATACCCATAGTCGCACCTTTGAGCCTTTGTACAGGGTCGAAGCTAATAATTCGAGAAAACTTAAATTGGCCAAAGTCGAAACCTTGCAGAATTTGTTCCACATCGAAATTGGCATAGAAGTGTTTAGTCTATCGATCTTTAACCGAAAAATACCCATAGTCGAACCTTTGAGCCTTTGTACAGGGTCGAGGCTAATAATTCGAGAAACATAAATTGGCCAAAGTCGAACACTTGCAGAATTTGTTCCACTCAGAAATTAGCATAGGAGTACTCAGTCTATCGATCTTTAACCGAAAAATACCCATAGTCGCACCTTTGAACCTTTGTACAGGGTCGAGGCTAATAATTCGAGAAACATAAATTGGCCAAAGTCGAACACTTGCAGAATTTGTTCCACTCAGAAATTAGCATAGGAGTACTCAGTCTATCGATCTTTAACCGAAAAATACCCATAGTCGCACATTTGAACCTTTGTACAGGGTCGAGGCTAATAATTCGAGAAACATAAATTCGCCAAAGTCGAACACTTGCAGAATTTGTTCCACATCGAAATTGGCATAGAAGTGTTTAGTCTATCGAACTTTAACCGAAAAATACCCATAGTCGCACATTTGAACCTTTGTACAGGGTCGAGGCTAATAATTCGAGAAACATAAATTCGCCAAAGTCGAACACTTGCAGAATTTGTTCCACATCGAAATTGGCATAGAAGTGTTAAGTCTATCGACCTTTAACCGAAAAATACCCATAGTCGCACCTTTGAGCCTTTGTACAGGGTCGAAGCTAATAATTCGAGAAAACATAAATTGGCCAAAGTCGAACACTTGCAGAATTTGTTCCACATCGAAATTGGCATAGAAGTGTTTAGTCTATCGATCTTTAACCGAAAAATACCCATAGTCGCACCTTTGAACCTTTGTACAGGGTCGAGGCTAATAATTCGAGAAACATAAATTGGCCAAAGTCGAACACTTGCAGAATTTGTTCCACATCGAAATTGGCATAGAAGTGTTTAGTCTATCAATCTTTAACCGAAAAATACCCATAGTCGCACCTTTGAACCTTTGTACAGGGTCGAGGCTAATAATTCGAGAAACATAAATTGGCCAAAGTCGAACACTTGCAGAATTTGTTCCACATCGAAATTGGCATAGAAGTGTTTAGTCTATCGATCTTTAACTGAAAAATACCCATAGTCGCACCTTTGAGCCTTTGTACAGGGTCGAGGCCAGTTATTCGAGAAAACATAAATTGGCCAAAGTCAAAACCTTGCAGAATTTGTTCCACATCGTAATTGGCATAGAAGTGTTTAGTCTATCGATCTTTAACCGAAAAATACCCATAGTCGCACCTTTGAGCCTTTGTACAGGGTCGAGGCCAGTTATTCGAGAAAACATAAATTGGCCAAAGTCAAAACCTTGCAGAATTTGTTCCACATCGTAATTGGCATAGAAGTGTTTAGTCTATCGATCTTTAACCGAAAAATACCCATAGTCGCACCTTGGAGCCTTTGTACAGGGTCGAGGCTAATAATTCGAGAAACATAAATTGGCCAAAGTCGAACACTTGCAGAATTTGTTCCACATCGAAATTGGCATAGAAGTGTTTAGTCTATCGATCTTTAACCGAGAAATACCCATAGACGCACCTTTGAGCCTTTGTACAGGGTCGAGGCTAATAATTCGAGAAACATAAATTGGCCAAAGTCGAACACTTGCATAATTTGTTCCACTCAGAAATTATCATAGAAGTGTTTAGTCTATCGATCTTTAACCGAAAAATACCCATAGTCGCACCTTTGAACCTTTGTACAGGGTCGAGGCTAATAATTCGAGAAACATAAATTGGCCAAAGTCGAACACTTGCATAATTTGTTCCACTCAGAAATTAGCATAGGAGTACTCAGTCTATCGATCTTTAACCGAAAAATACCCATAGTCGCACCTTTGAACCTTTGTACAGGGTCGAGGCTAATAATTCGAGAAACATAAATTGGCCAAAGTCGAACACTTGCAGAATTTGTTCCACATCGAAATTGGCATAGAAGTGTTTAGTCTATCGATCTTTAACCGAAAAATACCCATAGTCGCACCTTTGAACCTTTGTACAGGGTCGAGGCTAATAATTCGAGAAACATAAATTGACCAAAGTCGAACACTTGCAGAATTTGTTCCACATCGAAATTGGCATAGAAGTGTTTAGTCTATCGATCTTTAACCGAAAAATACCCATAGTCGCACCTTTGAGCCTTTGTACAGGGTCGAGGCTAATAATTCGAGGAACATAAATTGGTCAAAGTCGAACACTTGCAGAATTTGTTCCACATCGAAATTGGCATAGAAGTGTTTAGTCTATCGAACTTTAACCGAAAAATACCCATAGTCGCACCTTTGAGCCTTTGTACAGGGTCGAAGCTAATAATTCGAGAAAACATAAATTGGCCAAAGTCGAAACCTTGCAGAATTTGTTCCACTCAGAAATTGGCATAGAAGTGTTTAGTCTATCGATCTTTAACCGAAAAATACCCATAGTCGAACCTTTGAGCTTTTGTACAGGGTCGAGGCTAATAATTCGAGAAACATAAATTGGCCAAAGTCGAACACTTGCAGAATTTGTTCCACTCAGAAATTAGCATAGGAGTACTCAGTCTATCGATCTTTAACCGAATAATACCCATAGTCGCACCTTTGAGCCTTTGTACAGGGTCGAGGCTAATAATTCGAGAAAACATAAATTGGCCAAAGTCGAACACTTGCAGAATTTGTTCCACTCAGAAATTAGCATAGGAGTACTCAGTCTATCGATCTTTAACCGAAAAATACCCATAGTCGCACCTTTGAACCTTTGTACAGGGTCGAAGCCAATAATTCGAGAAAACATAAATTGGCCAAAGTCGAACACTTGCAGAATTTGTTCCACTCAGAAATTAGCATAGGAGTACTCAGTCTATCGATCTTTAACCGAAAAATACCCATAGTCGCACCTTTGAACCTTTGTACAGGGTCGAGGCTAATAATTCGAGAAACATAAATTGGCCAAATTCGAACACTTGCAGAATTTGTTCCACATCGAAAATTGGCATAGAAGTGTTAAGTCTATCGACCTTTAACCGAAAAATACCCATAGTCGCACCTTTGAGCCTTTGTACAGGGTCGAAGCTAATAATTCGAGAAAACATAAATTGGCCAAAGTCGAACACTTGCAGAATTTGTTCCACTCAGAAATTAGCATAGGAGTACTCAGTCTATCGATCTTTAACCGAAAAATACCCATAGTCGCACCTTTGAACCTTTGTACAGGGTCGAAGCCAATAATTCGAGAAAACATAAATTGGCCAAAGTCGAACACTTGCAGAATTTGTTCCACTCAGAAATTAGCATAGGAGTACTCAGTCTATCGATCTTTAACCGAAAAATACCCATAGTCGCACCTTTGAACCTTTGTACAGGGTCGAGGCTAATAATTCGAGAAACATAAATTGGCCAAATTCGAACACTTGCAGAATTTGTTCCACATCGAAATTGGCATAGAAGTGTTTAGTCTATCGATCTTTAACTGAAAAATACCCATAGTCGCACCTTTGAGCCTTTGTACAGGGTCGAAGCTAATAATTCGAGAAAACATAAATTGGCCAAAGTCGAAACCTTGCAGAATTTGTTCCACTCAGATATTATCATAGAAGTGTTTAGTCTATCGATCTTTAACCGAAAAATACCCATAGTCGCACCTTGGAGCCTTTGTACAGGGTCGAGGCTAATAATTCGAGAAACATAAATTGGCCAAAGTCGAACACTTGCAGAATTTGTTCCACATCGAAATTGGCATAGAAGTGTTTAGTCTATCGATCTTTAACCGAGAAATACCCATAGACGCACCTTTGAGCCTTTGTACAGGGTCGAGGCTAATAATTCGAGAAACATAAATTGGCCAAAGTCGAACACTTGCATAATTTGTTCCACTCAGAAATTATCATAGAAGTGTTTAGTCTATCGATCTTTAACCGAAAAATACCCATAGTCGCACCTTTGAACCTTTGTACAGGGTCGAGGCTAATAATTCGAGAAACATAAATTGGCCAAAGTCGAACACTTGCATAATTTGTTCCACTCAGAAATTAGCATAGGAGTACTCAGTCTATCGATCTTTAACCGAAAAATACCCATAGTCGCACCTTTGAACCTTTGTACAGGGTCGAGGCTAATAATTCGAGAAACATAAATTGGCCAAAGTCGAACACTTGCAGAATTTGTTCCACATCGAAATTGGCATAGAAGTGTTTAGTCTATCGATCTTTAACCGAAAAATACCCATAGTCGCACCTTTGAACCTTTGTACAGGGTCGAGGCTAATAATTCGAGAAACATAAATTGACCAAAGTCGAACACTTGCAGAATTTGTTCCACATCGAAATTGGCATAGAAGTGTTTAGTCTATCGATCTTTAACCGAAAAATACCCATAGTCGCACCTTTGAGCCTTTGTACAGGGTCGAGGCTAATAATTCGAGGAACATAAATTGGTCAAAGTCGAACACTTGCAGAATTTGTTCCACATCGAAATTGGCATAGAAGTGTTTAGTCTATCGAACTTTAACCGAAAAATACCCATAGTCGCACCTTTGAGCCTTTGTACAGGGTCGAAGCTAATAATTCGAGAAAACTTAAATTGGCCAAAGTCGAAACCTTGCAGAATTGGTTCCACTCAGAAATTGGCATAGAAGTGTTTAGTCTATCGATCTTTAACCGAAAAATACCCATAGTCGAACCTTTGAGCCTTTGTACAGGGTCGAGGCTAATAATTCGAGAAACATAAATTGGCCAAAGTCGAACACTTGCAGAATTTGTTCCACTCAGAAATTAGCATAGGAGTTCTCAGTCTATCGATCTTTAACCGAATAATACCCATAGTCGCACCTTTGAGCCTTTGTACAGGGTCGAGGCTAATAATTCGAGAAACATAAATTGGCCAAAGTCGAACACTTTCAGAATTTGTTCCACTCAGAAATTAGCATAGGAGTACTCAGTCTATCGATCTTTAACTGAAAAATACCCATAGCCGCACCTTTGAGCCTTTGTACAGGGTCGGGACCAGTTATTCGAGAAAACATAAATTGGCCAAAGTCGAAACCTTGCAGAATTTGATCAACTTATAAATTGGCATAGGAGTATTCAGTCTATCGATCTTTACCCGAAAAATACCCATAGTCGCACCTTTGAACCTTTGTACAGGGTCGAAGCTAATAATTCGAGAAAACATAAATTGGCCAAATCGAAACCTTGCAGAATTTGTTCCACTCAGAAATTGGCATAGAAGTGTTAAGTCTATCGACCTTTAACCGAAAAATACCCATAGTCGCACCTTTGAGCCTTTGTACAGGGTCGAAGCTAATAATTCGAGAAAACATAAATTGGCCAAATCGAAACCTTGCAGAATTTGTTCCACTCAGAAATTGGCATAGAAGTGTTTAGTCTATCGATCTTTAACCGAAAAATACCCATAGTCGAACCTTTGAGCCTTTGTACAGGGTCGAGGCTAATAATTCGAGAAACATAAATTGGCCAAAGTCGAACACTTGCAGAATTTGTTCCACTCAGAAATTAGCATAGGAGTACTCAGTCTATCGATCTTTAACCGAAAAATACCCATAGTCGCACCTTTGAACCTTTGTACAGGGTCGAGGCTAATAATTCGAGAAACATAAATTGGCCAAAGTCGAACACTTGCAGAATTTGTTCCACTCAGAAATTAGCATAGGAGTACTCAGTCTATCGATCTTTAACCGAAAAATACCCATAGTCGCACATTTGAACCTTTGTACAGGGTCGAGGCTAATAATTCGAGAAACATAAATTCGCCAAAGTCGAACACTTGCAGAATTTGTTTCACATCGAAATTGGCATAGAAGTGTTTAGTCTATCGATCTTTAACCGAAAAATACCCATAGTCGCACCTTTGAGCCTTTGTACAGGGTCGAGGCTAATAATTCGAGAAAACATAAATTGGCCAAAGTCGAAACCTTGCAGAATTTGTTCCACTCAGAAATTATCATAGAAGTGTTTAGTCTATCGACCTTTAACCGAAAAATACCAATAGTCGCACCTTTGAACCTTTGTACAGGGTCGAGGCTAATAATTCGAGAAACATAAATTGGCCAAAGTCGAACACTTGCATAATTTGTTCCACTCAGAAATTATCATAGAAGTGTTTAGTCTATCGATCTTTAACCGAAAAATACCCATAGTCGCACCTTTGAACCTTTGTACAGGGTCGAGGCTAATAATTCGAGAAACATAAATTGGCCAAAGTCGAACACTTGCATAATTTGTTCCACTCAGAAATTAGCATAGGAGTACTCAGTCTATCGATCTTTAACCGAAAAATACCCATAGTCGCACCTTTGAACCTTTGTACAGGGTCGAGGCTAATAATTCGAGAAACATAAATTGGCCAAAGTCGAACACTTGCAGAATTTGTTCCACATCGAAATTGGCATAGAAGTGTTTAGTCTATCGATCTTTAACCGAAAAATACCCATAGTCGCACCTTTGAACCTTTGTACAGGGTCGAGGCTAATAATTCGAGAAACATAAATTGACCAAAGTCGAACACTTGCAGAATTTGTTCCACATCGAAATTGGCATAGAAGTGTTTAGTCTATCGATCTTTAACCGAAAAATACCCATAGTCGCACCTTTGAGCCTTTGTACAGGGTCGAGGCTATTAATTCGAGGAACATAAATTGGTCAAAGTCGAACACTTGCAGAATTTGTTCCACATCGAAATTGGCATAGAAGTGTTTAGTCTATCGAACTTTAACCGAAAAATACCCATAGTCGCACCTTTGAGCCTTTGTACAGGGTCGAAGCTAATAATTCGAGAAAACATAAATTGGCCAAAGTCGAAACCTTGCAGAATTTGTTCCACTCAGAAATTGGCATAGAAGTGTTTAGTCTATCGATCTTTAACCGAAAAATACCCATAGTCGAACCTTTGAGCTTTTGTACAGGGTCGAGGCTAATAATTCGAGAAACATAAATTGGCCAAAGTCGAAACCTTGCAGAATTTGATCAACTTATAAATTGGCATAGGAGTATTCAGTCTATCGATCTTTACCCGAAAAATACCCATAGTCGCACCTTTGAACCTTTGTACAGGGTCGAGGCTAATAATTCGAGAAACATAAATTGGCCAAAGTCGAACACTTGCAGAATTTGTTCCACATCGAAATTGGCATAGAAGTGTTTAGTCTATCGATCTTTAACCGATAAATACCCATAGTCGCACCTTGGAGCCTTTGTACAGGGTCGAGGCTAATAATTCGAGAAACATAAATTGGCCAAAGTCGAACACTTGCAGAATTTGTTCCACATCGAAATTGGCATAGAAGTGTTTAGTCTATCGATCTTTAACCGAGAAATACCCATAGACGCACCTTTGAGCCTTTATACAGGGTCGAGGCTAATAATTCGAGAAACATAAATTGGCCAAAGTCGAACACTTGCATAATTTGTTCCACTCAGAAATTAGCATAGGAGTACTCAGTCTATCGATCTTTAACCGAAAAATACCCATAGTCGCACCTTTGAACCTTTGTACAGGGTCGAGGCTAATAATTCGAGAAACATAAATTGGCCAAAGTCGAACACTTGCAGAATTTGTTCCACATCGAAATTGGCATAGAAGTGTTTAGTCTATCGATCTTTAACCGATAAATACCCATAGTCGCACCTTGGAGCCTTTGTACAGGGTCGAGGCTAATAATTCGAGAAACATAAATTGGCCAAAGTCGAACACTTGCAGAATTTGTTCCACATCGAAATTGGCATAGAAGTGTTTAGTCTATCGATCTTTAACCGAGAAATACCCATAGACGCACCTTTGAGCCTTTGTACAGGGTCGAGGCTAATAATTCGAGAAACATAAATTGGCCAAAGTCGAACACTTGCATAATTTGTTCCACTCAGAAATTATCATAGAAGTGTTTAGTCTATCGATCTTTAACCGAAAAATACCCATAGTCGCACCTTTGAACCTTTGTACAGGGTCGAGGCTAATAATTCGAGAAACATAAATTGGCCAAAGTCGAACACTTGCATAATTTGTTCCACTCAGAAATTAGCATAGGAGTACTCAGTCTATCGATCTTTAACCGAAAAATACCCATAGTCGCACCTTTGAACCTTTGTACAGGGTCGAGGCTAATAATTCGAGAAACATAAATTGGCCAAAGTCGAACACTTGCAGAATTTGTTCCACATCGAAATTGGCATAGAAGTGTTTAGTCTATCGATCTTTAACCGAAAAATACCCATAGTCGCACCTTTGAACCTTTGTACAGGGTCGAGGCTAATAATTCGAGAAACATAAATTGGCCAAAGTCGAACACTTGCATAATTTGTTCCACTCAGAAATTATCATAGAAGTGTTTAGTCTATCGATCTTTAACCGAAAAATACCCATAGTCGCACCTTTGAACCTTTGTACAGGGTCGAGGCTAATAATTCGAGAAACATAAATTGGCCAAAGTCGAACACTTGCATAATTTGTTCCACTCAGAAATTAGCATAGGAGTACTCAGTCTATCGATCTTTAACCGAAAAATACCCATAGTCGCACCTTTGAACCTTTGTACAGGGTCGAGGCTAATAATTCGAGAAACATAAATTGGCCAAAGTCGAACACTTGCAGAATTTGTTCCACATCGAAATTGGCATAGAAGTGTTTAGTCTATCGATCTTTAACCGAAAAATACCCATAGTCGCACCTTTGAACCTTTGTACAGGGTCGAGGCTAATAATTCGAGAAACATAAATTGACCAAAGTCGAACACTTGCAGAATTTGTTCCACATCGAAATTGGCATAGAAGTGTTTAGTCTATCGATCTTTAACCGAAAAATACCCATAGTCGCACCTTTGAACCTTTGTACAGGGTCGAGGCTAATAATTCGAGAAACATAAATTGGCCAAAGTCGAACACTTGCAGAATTTGTTCCACATCGAAATTGGCATAGAAGTGTTTAGTCTATCGAACTTTAACCGAAAAATACCCATAGTCGCACCTTTGAGCCTTTGTACAGGGTCGAAGCTAATAATTCGAGAAAACATAAATTGGCCAAAGTCGAAACCTTGCAGAATTTGTTCCACTCAGAAATTGGCATAGAAGTGTTTAGTCTATCGATCTTTAACCGAAAAATACCCATAGTCGAACCTTTGAGCCTTTGTACAGGGTCGAGGCTAATAATTCGAGAAACATAAATTGGCCAAAGTCGAACACTTGCAGAATTTGTTCCACATCGAAATTGGCATAGAAGTGTTTAGTCTATCGATCTTTAACCGAGAAATACCCATAGACGCACCTTTGAGCCTTTGTACAGGGTCGAGGCTAATAATTCGAGAAACATAAATTGGCCAAAGTCGAACACTTGCATAATTTGTTCCACTCAGAAATTATCATAGAAGTGTTTAGTCTATCGATCTTTAACCGAAAAATACCCATAGTCGCACCTTTGAACCTTTGTACAGGGTCGAGGCTAATAATTCGAGAAACATAAATTGGCCAAAGTCGAACACTTGCAGAATTTGTTCCACATCGAAATTGGCATAGAAGTGTTTAGTCTATCGATCTTTAACCGATAAATACCCATAGTCGCACCTTGGAGCCTTTGTACAGGGTCGAGGCTAATAATTCGAGAAACATAAATTGGCCAAAGTCGAACACTTGCAGAATTTGTTCCACATCGAAATTGGCATAGAAGTGTTTAGTCTATCGATCTTTAACCGAGAAATACCCATAGACGCACCTTTGAGCCTTTGTACAGGGTCGAGGCTAATAATTCGAGAAACATAAATTGGCCAAAGTCGAACACTTGCATAATTTGTTCCACTCAGAAATTATCATAGAAGTGTTTAGTCTATCGATCTTTAACCGAAAAATACCCATAGTCGCACCTTTGAACCTTTGTACAGGGTCGAGGCTAATAATTCGAGAAACATAAATTGGCCAAAGTCGAACACTTGCATAATTTGTTCCACTCAGAAATTAGCATAGGAGTACTCAGTCTATCGATCTTTAACCGAAAAATACCCATAGTCGCACCTTTGAACCTTTGTACAGGGTCGAGGCTAATAATTCGAGAAACATAAATTGGCCAAAGTCGAACACTTGCAGAATTTGTTCCACATCGAAATTGGCATAGAAGTGTTTAGTCTATCGATCTTTAACCGAAAAATACCCATAGTCGCACCTTTGAACCTTTGTACAGGGTCGAGGCTAATAATTCGAGAAACATAAATTGGCCAAAGTCGAACACTTGCATAATTTGTTCCACTCAGAAATTATCATAGAAGTGTTTAGTCTATCGATCTTTAACCGAAAAATACCCATAGTCGCACCTTTGAACCTTTGTACAGGGTCGAGGCTAATAATTCGAGAAACATAAATTGGCCAAAGTCGAACACTTGCATAATTTGTTCCACTCAGAAATTAGCATAGGAGTACTCAGTCTATCGATCTTTAACCGAAAAATACCCATAGTCGCACCTTTGAACCTTTGTACAGGGTCGAGGCTAATAATTCGAGAAACATAAATTCGCCAAAGTCGAACACTTGCAGAATTTGTTCCACATCGAAATTGGCATAGAAGTGTTTAGTCTATCGAACTTTAACCGAAAAATACCCATAGTCGCACATTTGAACCTTTGTACAGGGTCGAGGCTAATAATTCGAGAAACATAAATTCGCCAAAGTCGAACACTTGCAGAATTTGTTCCACATCGAAATTGGCATAGAAGTGTTAAGTCTATCGACCTTTAACCGAAAAATACCCATAGTCGCACCTTTGAGCCTTTGTACAGGGTCGAAGCTAATAATTCGAGAAAACATAAATTGGCCAAAGTCGAACACTTGCAGAATTTGTTCCACATCGATATTGGCATAGAAGTGTTTAGTCTATCGATCTTTAACCGAAAAATACCCATAGTCGCACCTTTGAACCTTTGTACAGGGTCGAGGCTAATAATTCGAGAAACATAAATTGGCCAAAGTCGAACACTTGCAGAATTTGTTCCACATCGAAATTGGCATAGAAGTGTTTAGTCTATCGATCTTTAACCGAAAAATACCCATAGTCGCACCTTTGAACCTTTGTACAGGGTCGAGGCTAATAATTCGAGAAACATAAATTGGCCAAAGTCGAACACTTGCAGAATTTGTTCCACATCGAAATTGGCATAGAAGTGTTTAGTCTATCGATCTTTAACTGAAAAATACCCATAGTCGCACCTTTGAGCCTTTGTACAGGGTCGAGGCCAGTTATTCGAGAAAACATAAATTGGCCAAAGTCAAAACCTTGCAGAATTTGTTCCACATCGTAATTGGCATAGAAGTGTTTAGTCTATCGATCTTTAACCGAAAAATACCCATAGTCGCACCTTTGAGCCTTTGTACAGGGTCGAGGCCAGTTATTCGAGAAAACATAAATTGGCCAAAGTCAAAACCTTGCAGAATTTGTTCCACATCGTAATTGGCATAGAAGTGTTTAGTCTATCGATCTTTAACCGAAAAATACCCATAGTCGCACCTTGGAGCCTTTGTACAGGGTCGAGGCTAATAATTCGAGAAACATAAATTGGCCAAAGTCGAACACTTGCAGAATTTGTTCCACATCGTAATTGGCATAGAAGTGTTTAGTCTATCGATCTTTAACCGAAAAATACCCATAGTCGCACCTTGGAGCCTTTGTACAGGGTCGAGGCTAATAATTCGAGAAACATAAATTGGCCAAAGTCGAACACTTGCAGAATTTGTTCCACATCGAAATTGGCATAGAAGTGTTTAGTCTATCGATCTTTAACCGAGAAATACCCATAGACGCACCTTTGAGCCTTTGTACAGGGTCGAGGCTAATAATTCGAGAAACATAAATTGGCCAAAGTCGAACACTTGCATAATTTGTTCCACTCAGAAATTATCATAGAAGTGTTTAGTCTATCGATCTTTAACCGAAAAATACCCATAGTCGCACCTTTGAACCTTTGTACAGGGTCGAGGCTAATAATTCGAGAAACATAAATTGGCCAAAGTCGAACACTTGCAGAATTTGTTCCACATCGAAATTGGCATAGAAGTGTTTAGTCTATCGATCTTTAACCGAAAAATACCCATAGTCGCACCTTTGAACCTTTGTACAGGGTCGAGGCTAATAATTCGAGAAACATAAATTGACCAAAGTCGAACACTTGCAGAATTTGTTCCACATCGAAATTGGCATAGAAGTGTTTAGTCTATCGATCTTTAACCGAAAAATACCCATAGTCGCACCTTTGAGCCTTTGTACAGGGTCGAGGCTAATAATTCGAGAAACATAAATTGGCCAAAGTCGAACACTTGCAGAATTTGTTCCACATCGAAATTGGCATAGAAGTGTTTAGTCTATCGATCTTTAACCGAAAAATACCCATAGTCGCACCTTTGAACCTTTGTACAGGGTCGAGGCTAATAATTCGAGAAACATAAATTGACCAAAGTCGAACACTTGCAGAATTTGTTCCACATCGAAATTGGCATAGAAGTGTTTAGTCTATCGATCTTTAACCGAAAAATACCCATAGTCGCACCTTTGAGCCTTTGTACAGGGTCGAGGCTAATAATTCGAGGAACATAAATTGGTCAAAGTCGAACACTTGCAGAATTTGTTCCACATCGAAATTGGCATAGAAGTGTTTAGTCTATCGATCTTTAACCGAAAAATACCCATAGTCGCACCTTTGAGCCTTTGTACAGGGTGGAAGCTAATAATTCGAGAAAACTTAAATTGGCCAAAGTCGAAACCTTGCAGAATTTGTTCCACATCGAAATTGGCATAGAAGTGTTTAGTCTATCGATCTTTAACCGAAAAATACCCATAGTCGAACCTTTGAGCCTTTGTACAGGGTCGAGGCTAATAATTCGAGAAACATAAATTGGCCAAAGTCGAACACTTGCAGAATTTGTTCCACTCAGAAATTAGCATAGGAGTACTCAGTCTATCGATCTTTAACCGAAAAATACCCATAGTCGCACCTTTGAACCTTTGTACAGGGTCGAGGCTAATAATTCGAGAAACATAAATTGGCCAAAGTCGAACACTTGCAGAATTTGTTCCACTCAGAAATTAGCATAGGAGTACTCAGTCTATCGATCTTTAACCGAAAAATACCCATAGTCGCACATTTGAACCTTTGTACAGGGTCGAGGCTAATAATTCGAGAAACATAAATTCGCCAAAGTCGAACACTTGCAGAATTTGTTCCACATCGAAATTGGCATAGAAGTGTTTAGTCTATCGAACTTTAACCGAAAAATACCCATAGTCGCACATTTGAACCTTTGTACAGGGTCGAGGCTAATAATTCGAGAAACATAAATTCGCCAAAGTCGAACACTTGCAGAATTTGTTCCACATCGAAATTGGCATAGAAGTGTTAAGTCTATCGACCTTTAACCGAAAAATACCCATAGTCGCACCTTTGAGCCTTTGTACAGGGTCGAAGCTAATAATTCGAGAAAACATAAATTGGCCAAAGTCGAACACTTGCAGAATTTGTTCCACATCGAAATTGGCATAGAAGTGTTTAGTCTATCGATCTTTAACCGAAAAATACCCATAGTCGCACCTTTGAACCTTTGTACAGGGTCGAGGCTAATAATTCGAGAAACATAAATTGGCCAAAGTCGAACACTTGCAGAATTTGTTCCACATCGAAATTGGCATAGAAGTGTTTAGTCTATCGATCTTTAACCGAAAAATACCCATAGTCGCACCTTTGAACCTTTGTACAGGGTCGAGGCTAATAATTCGAGAAACATAAATTGGCCAAAGTCGAACACTTGCAGAATTTGTTCCACATCGAAATTGGCATAGAAGTGTTTAGTCTATCGATCTTTAACTGAAAAATACCCATAGTCGCACCTTTGAGCCTTTGTACAGGGTCGAGGCCAGTTATTCGAGAAAACATAAATTGGCCAAAGTCAAAACCTTGCAGAATTTGTTCCACATCGTAATTGGCATAGAAGTGTTTAGTCTATCGATCTTTAACCGAAAAATACCCATAGTCGCACCTTTGAGCCTTTGTACAGGGTCGAGGCCAGTTATTCGAGAAAACATAAATTGGCCAAAGTCAAAACCTTGCAGAATTTGTTCCACATCGTAATTGGCATAGAAGTGTTTAGTCTATCGATCTTTAACCGAAAAATACCCATAGTCGCACCTTGGAGCCTTTGTACAGGGTCGAGGCTAATAATTCGAGAAACATAAATTGGCCAAAGTCGAACACTTGCAGAATTTGTTCCACATCGAAATTGGCATAGAAGTGTTTAGTCTATCGATCTTTAACCGAGAAATACCCATAGACGCACCTTTGAGCCTTTGTACAGGGTCGAGGCTAATAATTCGAGAAACATAAATTGGCCAAAGTCGAACACTTGCATAATTTGTTCCACTCAGAAATTATCATAGAAGTGTTTAGTCTATCGATCTTTAACCGAAAAATACCCATAGTCGCACCTTTGAACCTTTGTACAGGGTCGAGGCTAATAATTCGAGAAACATAAATTGGCCAAAGTCGAACACTTGCAGAATTTGTTCCACATCGAAATTGGCATAGAAGTGTTTAGTCTATCGATCTTTAACCGAGAAATACCCATAGACGCACCTTTGAGCCTTTGTACAGGGTCGAGGCTAATAATTCGAGAAACATAAATTGGCCAAAGTCGAACACTTGCATAATTTGTTCCACTCAGAAATTATCATAGAAGTGTTTAGTCTATCGATCTTTAACCGAAAAATACCCATAGTCGCACCTTTGAACCTTTGTACAGGGTCGAGGCTAATAATTCGAGAAACATAAATTGGCCAAAGTCGAACACTTGCATAATTTGTTCCACTCAGAAATTAGCATAGGAGTACTCAGTCTATCGATCTTTAACCGAAAAATACCCATAGTCGCACCTTTGAACCTTTGTACAGGGTCGAGGCTAATAATTCGAGAAACATAAATTGGCCAAAGTCGAACACTTGCAGAATTTGTTCCACATCGAAATTGGCATAGAAGTGTTTAGTCTATCGATCTTTAACCGAAAAATACCCATAGTCGCACCTTTGAACCTTTGTACAGGGTCGAGGCTAATAATTCGAGAAACATAAATTGGCCAAAGTCGAACACTTGCATAATTTGTTCCACTCAGAAATTATCATAGAAGTGTTTAGTCTATCGATCTTTAACCGAAAAATACCCATAGTCGCACCTTTGAACCTTTGTACAGGGTCGAGGCTAATAATTCGAGAAACATAAATTGGCCAAAGTCGAACACTTGCATAATTTGTTCCACTCAGAAATTAGCATAGGAGTACTCAGTCTATCGATCTTTAACCGAAAAATACCCATAGTCGCACCTTTGAACCTTTGTACAGGGTCGAGGCTAATAATTCGAGAAACATAAATTGGCCAAAGTCGAACACTTGCAGAATTTGTTCCACTCAGAAATTAGCATAGGAGTACTCAGTCTATCGATCTTTAACCGAAAAATACCCATAGTCGCACCTTTGAACCTTTGTACAGGGTCGAGGCTAATAATTCGAGGAACATAAATTGGCCAAAGTCGAACACTTGCAGAATTTGTTCCACATCGAAATTGGCATAGAAGTGTTTAGTCTATCGATCTTTAACCGAGAAATACCCATAGTCGCACCTTTGAGCCTTTGTACAGGGTCGAGGCTAATAATTCGAGGAACATAAATTGGCCAAAGTCGAACACTTGCAGAATTTGTTCCACATCGAAATTGGCATAGAAGTGTTTAGTCTATCGATCTTTAACCGAAAAATACCCATAGTCGAACCTTTGAGCCTTTGTACAGGGTCGAGGCTAATAATTCGAGAAACATAAATTGGCCAAAGTCGAACACTTGCAGAATTTGTTCCACTCAGAAATTAGCATAGGAGTACTCAGTCTATCGATCTTTAACCGAAAAATACCCATAGTCGCACCTTTGAACCTTTGTACAGGGTCGAGGCTAATAATTCGAGAAACATAAATTGGCCAAAGTCGAACACTTGCAGAATTTGTTCCACTCAGAAATTAGCATAGGAGTACTCAGTCTATCGATCTTTAACCGAAAAATACCCATAGTCGCACCTTTGAACCTTTGTACAGGGTCGAGGCTAATAATTCGAGAAACATAAATTCGCCAAAGTCGAACACTTGCAGAATTTGTTCCACATCGAAATTGGCATAGAAGTGTTTAGTCTATCGAACTTTAACCGAAAAATACCCATAGTCGCACATTTGAACCTTTGTACAGGGTCGAGGCTAATAATTCGAGAAACATAAATTCGCCAAAGTCGAACACTTGCAGAATTTGTTCCACATCGAAATTGGCATAGAAGTGTTAAGTCTATCGACCTTTAACCGAAAAATACCCATAGTCGCACCTTTGAGCCTTTGTACAGGGTCGAAGCTAATAATTCGAGAAAACATAAATTGGCCAAAGTCGAACACTTGCAGAATTTGTTCCACATCGATATTGGCATAGAAGTGTTTAGTCTATCGATCTTTAACCGAAAAATACCCATAGTCGCACCTTTGAACCTTTGTACAGGGTCGAGGCTAATAATTCGAGAAACATAAATTGGCCAAAGTCGAACACTTGCAGAATTTGTTCCACATCGAAATTGGCATAGAAGTGTTTAGTCTATCGATCTTTAACCGAAAAATACCCATAGTCGCACCTTTGAACCTTTGTACAGGGTCGAGGCTAATAATTCGAGAAACATAAATTGGCCAAAGTCGAACACTTGCAGAATTTGTTCCACATCGAAATTGGCATAGAAGTGTTTAGTCTATCGATCTTTAACTGAAAAATACCCATAGTCGCACCTTTGAGCCTTTGTACAGGGTCGAGGCCAGTTATTCGAGAAAACATAAATTGGCCAAAGTCAAAACCTTGCAGAATTTGTTCCACATCGTAATTGGCATAGAAGTGTTTAGTCTATCGATCTTTAACCGAAAAATACCCATAGTCGCACCTTTGAGCCTTTGTACAGGGTCGAGGCCAGTTATTCGAGAAAACATAAATTGGCCAAAGTCAAAACCTTGCAGAATTTGTTCCACATCGTAATTGGCATAGAAGTGTTTAGTCTATCGATCTTTAACCGAAAAATACCCATAGTCGCACCTTGGAGCCTTTGTACAGGGTCGAGGCTAATAATTCGAGAAACATAAATTGGCCAAAGTCGAACACTTGCAGAATTTGTTCCACATCGTAATTGGCATAGAAGTGTTTAGTCTATCGATCTTTAACCGAAAAATACCCATAGTCGCACCTTGGAGCCTTTGTACAGGGTCGAGGCTAATAATTCGAGAAACATAAATTGGCCAAAGTCGAACACTTGCAGAATTTGTTCCACATCGAAATTGGCATAGAAGTGTTTAGTCTATCGATCTTTAACCGAGAAATACCCATAGACGCACCTTTGAGCCTTTGTACAGGGTCGAGGCTAATAATTCGAGAAACATAAATTGGCCAAAGTCGAACACTTGCATAATTTGTTCCACTCAGAAATTATCATAGAAGTGTTTAGTCTATCGATCTTTAACCGAAAAATACCCATAGTCGCACCTTTGAACCTTTGTACAGGGTCGAGGCTAATAATTCGAGAAACATAAATTGGCCAAAGTCGAACACTTGCAGAATTTGTTCCACATCGAAATTGGCATAGAAGTGTTTAGTCTATCGATCTTTAACCGAAAAATACCCATAGTCGCACCTTTGAACCTTTGTACAGGGTCGAGGCTAATAATTCGAGAAACATAAATTGACCAAAGTCGAACACTTGCAGAATTTGTTCCACATCGAAATTGGCATAGAAGTGTTTAGTCTATCGATCTTTAACCGAAAAATACCCATAGTCGCACCTTTGAGCCTTTGTACAGGGTCGAGGCTAATAATTCGAGAAACATAAATTGGCCAAAGTCGAACACTTGCAGAATTTGTTCCACATCGAAATTGGCATAGAAGTGTTTAGTCTATCGATCTTTAACCGAAAAATACCCATAGTCGCACCTTTGAACCTTTGTACAGGGTCGAGGCTAATAATTCGAGAAACATAAATTGACCAAAGTCGAACACTTGCAGAATTTGTTCCACATCGAAATTGGCATAGAAGTGTTTAGTCTATCGATCTTTAACCGAAAAATACCCATAGTCGCACCTTTGAGCCTTTGTACAGGGTCGAGGCTAATAATTCGAGGAACATAAATTGGTCAAAGTCGAACACTTGCAGAATTTGTTCCACATCGAAATTGGCATAGAAGTGTTTAGTCTATCGATCTTTAACCGAAAAATACCCATAGTCGCACCTTTGAGCCTTTGTACAGGGTGGAAGCTAATAATTCGAGAAAACTTAAATTGGCCAAAGTCGAAACCTTGCAGAATTTGTTCCACATCGAAATTGGCATAGAAGTGTTTAGTCTATCGATCTTTAACCGAAAAATACCCATAGTCGAACCTTTGAGCCTTTGTACAGGGTCGAGGCTAATAATTCGAGAAACATAAATTGGCCAAAGTCGAACACTTGCAGAATTTGTTCCACTCAGAAATTAGCATAGGAGTACTCAGTCTATCGATCTTTAACCGAAAAATACCCATAGTCGCACCTTTGAACCTTTGTACAGGGTCGAGGCTAATAATTCGAGAAACATAAATTGGCCAAAGTCGAACACTTGCAGAATTTGTTCCACTCAGAAATTAGCATAGGAGTACTCAGTCTATCGATCTTTAACCGAAAAATACCCATAGTCGCACATTTGAACCTTTGTACAGGGTCGAGGCTAATAATTCGAGAAACATAAATTCGCCAAAGTCGAACACTTGCAGAATTTGTTCCACATCGAAATTGGCATAGAAGTGTTTAGTCTATCGAACTTTAACCGAAAAATACCCATAGTCGCACATTTGAACCTTTGTACAGGGTCGAGGCTAATAATTCGAGAAACATAAATTCGCCAAAGTCGAACACTTGCAGAATTTGTTCCACATCGAAATTGGCATAGAAGTGTTAAGTCTATCGACCTTTAACCGAAAAATACCCATAGTCGCACCTTTGAGCCTTTGTACAGGGTCGAAGCTAATAATTCGAGAAAACATAAATTGGCCAAAGTCGAACACTTGCAGAATTTGTTCCACATCGAAATTGGCATAGAAGTGTTTAGTCTATCGATCTTTAACCGAAAAATACCCATAGTCGCACCTTTGAACCTTTGTACAGGGTCGAGGCTAATAATTCGAGAAACATAAATTGGCCAAAGTCGAACACTTGCAGAATTTGTTCCACATCGAAATTGGCATAGAAGTGTTTAGTCTATCGATCTTTAACCGAAAAATACCCATAGTCGCACCTTTGAACCTTTGTACAGGGTCGAGGCTAATAATTCGAGAAACATAAATTGGCCAAAGTCGAACACTTGCAGAATTTGTTCCACATCGAAATTGGCATAGAAGTGTTTAGTCTATCGATCTTTAACTGAAAAATACCCATAGTCGCACCTTTGAGCCTTTGTACAGGGTCGAGGCCAGTTATTCGAGAAAACATAAATTGGCCAAAGTCAAAACCTTGCAGAATTTGTTCCACATCGTAATTGGCATAGAAGTGTTTAGTCTATCGATCTTTAACCGAAAAATACCCATAGTCGCACCTTTGAGCCTTTGTACAGGGTCGAGGCCAGTTATTCGAGAAAACATAAATTGGCCAAAGTCAAAACCTTGCAGAATTTGTTCCACATCGTAATTGGCATAGAAGTGTTTAGTCTATCGATCTTTAACCGAAAAATACCCATAGTCGCACCTTGGAGCCTTTGTACAGGGTCGAGGCTAATAATTCGAGAAACATAAATTGGCCAAAGTCGAACACTTGCAGAATTTGTTCCACATCGAAATTGGCATAGAAGTGTTTAGTCTATCGATCTTTAACCGAGAAATACCCATAGACGCACCTTTGAGCCTTTGTACAGGGTCGAGGCTAATAATTCGAGAAACATAAATTGGCCAAAGTCGAACACTTGCATAATTTGTTCCACTCAGAAATTATCATAGAAGTGTTTAGTCTATCGATCTTTAACCGAAAAATACCCATAGTCGCACCTTTGAACCTTTGTACAGGGTCGAGGCTAATAATTCGAGAAACATAAATTGGCCAAAGTCGAACACTTGCATAATTTGTTCCACTCAGAAATTAGCATAGGAGTACTCAGTCTATCGATCTTTAACCGAAAAATACCCATAGTCGCACCTTTGAACCTTTGTACAGGGTCGAGGCTAATAATTCGAGAAACATAAATTGGCCAAAGTCGAACACTTGCAGAATTTGTTCCACATCGAAATTGGCATAGAAGTGTTTAGTCTATCGATCTTTAACCGAAAAATACCCATAGTCGCACCTTTGAACCTTTGTACAGGGTCGAGGCTAATAATTCGAGAAACATAAATTGACCAAAGTCGAACACTTGCAGAATTTGTTCCACATCGAAATTGGCATAGAAGTGTTTAGTCTATCGATCTTTAACCGAAAAATACCCATAGTCGCACCTTTGAGCCTTTGTACAGGGTCGAGGCTAATAATTCGAGGAACATAAATTGGTCAAAGTCGAACACTTGCAGAATTTGTTCCACATCGAAATTGGCATAGAAGTGTTTAGTCTATCGAACTTTAACCGAAAAATACCCATAGTCGCACCTTTGAGCCTTTGTACAGGGTCGAAGCTAATAATTCGAGAAAACATAAATTGGCCAAAGTCGAAACCTTGCAGAATTTGTTCCACTCAGAAATTGGCATAGAAGTGTTTAGTCTATCGATCTTTAACCGAAAAATACCCATAGTCGAACCTTTGAGCTTTTGTACAGGGTCGAGGCTAATAATTCGAGAAACATAAATTGGCCAAAGTCGAACACTTGCAGAATTTGTTCCACTCAGAAATTAGCATAGGAGTACTCAGTCTATCGATCTTTAACCGAATAATAACCATAGTCGCACCTTTGAGCCTTTGTACAGGGTCGAGGCTAATAATTCGAGAAAACATAAATTGGCCAAAGTCGAACACTTGCAGAATTTGTTCCACTCAGAAATTAGCATAGGAGTACTCAGTCTATCGATCTTTAACCGAAAAATACCCATAGTCGCACCTTTGAACCTTTGTACAGGGTCGAAGCCAATAATTCGAGAAAACATAAATTGGCCAAAGTCGAACACTTGCAGAATTTGTTCCACTCAGAAATTAGCATAGGAGTACTCAGTCTATCGATCTTTAACCGAAAAATACCCATAGTCGCACCTTTGAACCTTTGTACAGGGTCGAGGCTAATAATTCGAGAAACATAAATTGGCCAAATTCGAACACTTGCAGAATTTGTTCCACATCGAAAATTGGCATAGAAGTGTTAAGTCTATCGACCTTTAACCGAAAAATACCCATAGTCGCACCTTTGAGCCTTTGTACAGGGTCGAAGCTAATAATTCGAGAAAACATAAATTGGCCAAAGTCGAACACTTGCAGAATTTGTTCCACTCAGAAATTAGCATAGGAGTACTCAGTCTATCGATCTTTAACCGAAAAATACCCATAGTCGCACCTTTGAACCTTTGTACAGGGTCGAAGCCAATAATTCGAGAAAACATAAATTGGCCAAAGTCGAACACTTGCAGAATTTGTTCCACTCAGAAATTAGCATAGGAGTACTCAGTCTATCGATCTTTAACCGAAAAATACCCATAGTCGCACCTTTGAACCTTTGTACAGGGTCGAGGCTAATAATTCGAGAAACATAAATTGGCCAAATTCGAACACTTGCAGAATTTGTTCCACATCGAAATTGGCATAGAAGTGTTTAGTCTATCGATCTTTAACTGAAAAATACCCATAGTCGCACCTTTGAGCCTTTGTACAGGGTCGAAGCTAATAATTCGAGAAAACATAAATTGGCCAAAGTCGAAACCTTGCAGAATTTGTTCCACTCAGATATTATCATAGAAGTGTTTAGTCTATCGATCTTTAACCGAAAAATACCCATAGTCGCACCTTGGAGCCTTTGTACAGGGTCGAGGCTAATAATTCGAGAAACATAAATTGGCCAAAGTCGAACACTTGCAGAATTTGTTCCACATCGAAATTGGCATAGAAGTGTTTAGTCTATCGATCTTTAACCGAGAAATACCCATAGACGCACCTTTGAGCCTTTGTACAGGGTCGAGGCTAATAATTCGAGAAACATAAATTGGCCAAAGTCGAACACTTGCATAATTTGTTCCACTCAGAAATTATCATAGAAGTGTTTAGTCTATCGATCTTTAACCGAAAAATACCCATAGTCGCACCTTTGAACCTTTGTACAGGGTCGAGGCTAATAATTCGAGAAACATAAATTGGCCAAAGTCGAACACTTGCATAATTTGTTCCACTCAGAAATTAGCATAGGAGTACTCAGTCTATCGATCTTTAACCGAAAAATACCCATAGTCGCACCTTTGAACCTTTGTACAGGGTCGAGGCTAATAATTCGAGAAACATAAATTGGCCAAAGTCGAACACTTGCAGAATTTGTTCCACATCGAAATTGGCATAGAAGTGTTTAGTCTATCGATCTTTAACCGAAAAATACCCATAGTCGCACCTTTGAACCTTTGTACAGGGTCGAGGCTAATAATTCGAGAAACATAAATTGACCAAAGTCGAACACTTGCAGAATTTGTTCCACATCGAAATTGGCATAGAAGTGTTTAGTCTATCGATCTTTAACCGAAAAATACCCATAGTCGCACCTTTGAGCCTTTGTACAGGGTCGAGGCTAATAATTCGAGGAACATAAATTGGTCAAAGTCGAACACTTGCAGAATTTGTTCCACATCGAAATTGGCATAGAAGTGTTTAGTCTATCGAACTTTAACCGAAAAATACCCATAGTCGCACCTTTGAGCCTTTGTACAGGGTCGAAGCTAATAATTCGAGAAAACTTAAATTGGCCAAAGTCGAAACCTTGCAGAATTGGTTCCACTCAGAAATTGGCATAGAAGTGTTTAGTCTATCGATCTTTAACCGAAAAATACCCATAGTCGAACCTTTGAGCCTTTGTACAGGGTCGAGGCTAATAATTCGAGAAACATAAATTGGCCAAAGTCGAACACTTGCAGAATTTGTTCCACTCAGAAATTAGCATAGGAGTTCTCAGTCTATCGATCTTTAACCGAATAATACCCATAGTCGCACCTTTGAGCCTTTGTACAGGGTCGAGGCTAATAATTCGAGAAACATAAATTGGCCAAAGTCGAACACTTTCAGAATTTGTTCCACTCAGAAATTAGCATAGGAGTACTCAGTCTATCGATCTTTAACTGAAAAATACCCATAGCCGCACCTTTGAGCCTTTGTACAGGGTCGGGACCAGTTATTCGAGAAAACATAAATTGGCCAAAGTCGAAACCTTGCAGAATTTGATCAACTTATAAATTGGCATAGGAGTATTCAGTCTATCGATCTTTACCCGAAAAATACCCATAGTCGCACCTTTGAACCTTTGTACAGGGTCGAAGCTAATAATTCGAGAAAACATAAATTGGCCAAATCGAAACCTTGCAGAATTTGTTCCACTCAGAAATTGGCATAGAAGTGTTAAGTCTATCGACCTTTAACCGAAAAATACCCATAGTCGCACCTTTGAGCCTTTGTACAGGGTCGAAGCTAATAATTCGAGAAAACGTAAATTGGCCAAATCGAAACCTTGCAGAATTTGTTCCACTCAGAAATTGGCATAGAAGTGTTTAGTCTATCGATCTTTAACCGAAAAATACCCATAGTCGAACCTTTGAGCCTTTGTACAGGGTCGAGGCTAATAATTCGAGAAACATAAATTGGCCAAAGTCGAACACTTGCAGAATTTGTTCCACTCAGAAATTAGCATAGGAGTACTCAGTCTATCGATCTTTAACCGAAAAATACCCATAGTCGCACCTTTGAACCTTTGTACAGGGTCGAGGCTAATAATTCGAGAAACATAAATTGGCCAAAGTCGAACACTTGCAGAATTTGTTCCACTCAGAAATTAGCATAGGAGTACTCAGTCTATCGATCTTTAACCGAAAAATACCCATAGTCGCACATTTGAACCTTTGTACAGGGTCGAGGCTAATAATTCGAGAAACATAAATTCGCCAAAGTCGAACTCTTGCAGAATTTGTTTCACATCGAAATTGGCATAGAAGTGTTTAGTCTATCGATCTTTAACCGAAAAATACCCATAGTCGCACCTTTGAGCCTTTGTACAGGGTCGAGGCTAATAATTCGAGAAAACATAAATTGGCCAAAGTCGAAACCTTGCAGAATTTGTTCCACTCAGAAATTATCATAGAAGTGTTTAGTCTATCGACCTTTAACCGAAAAATACCAATAGTCGCACCTTTGAACCTTTGTACAGGGTCGAGGCTAATAATTCGAGAAACATAAATTGGCCAAAGTCGAACACTTGCATAATTTGTTCCACTCAGAAATTATCATAGAAGTGTTTAGTCTATCGATCTTTAACCGAAAAATACCCATAGTCGCACCTTTGAACCTTTGTACAGGGTCGAGGCTAATAATTCGAGAAACATAAATTGGCCAAAGTCGAACACTTGCATAATTTGTTCCACTCAGAAATTAGCATAGGAGTACTCAGTCTATCGATCTTTAACCGAAAAATACCCATAGTCGCACCTTTGAACCTTTGTACAGGGTCGAGGCTAATAATTCGAGAAACATAAATTGGCCAAAGTCGAACACTTGCAGAATTTGTTCCACATCGAAATTGGCATAGAAGTGTTTAGTCTATCGATCTTTAACCGAAAAATACCCATAGTCGCACCTTTGAACCTTTGTACAGGGTCGAGGCTAATAATTCGAGAAACATAAATTGACCAAAGTCGAACACTTGCAGAATTTGTTCCACATCGAAATTGGCATAGAAGTGTTTAGTCTATCGATCTTTAACCGAAAAATACCCATAGTCGCACCTTTGAGCCTTTGTACAGGGTCGAGGCTATTAATTCGAGGAACATAAATTGGTCAAAGTCGAACACTTGCAGAATTTGTTCCACATCGAAATTGGCATAGAAGTGTTTAGTCTATCGAACTTTAACCGAAAAATACCCATAGTCGCACCTTTGAGCTTTTGTACAGGGTCGAGGCTAATAATTCGAGAAACATAAATTGGCCAAAGTCGAAACCTTGCAGAATTTGATCAACTTATAAATTGGCATAGGAGTATTCAGTCTATCGATCTTTACCCGAAAAATACCCATAGTCGCACCTTTGAACCTTTGTACAGGGTCGAGGCTAATAATTCGAGAAACATAAATTGGCCAAAGTCGAACACTTGCAGAATTTGTTCCACATCGAAATTGGCATAGAAGTGTTTAGTCTATCGATCTTTAACCGATAAATACCCATAGTCGCACCTTGGAGCCTTTGTACAGGGTCGAGGCTAATAATTCGAGAAACATAAATTGGCCAAAGTCGAACACTTGCAGAATTTGTTCCACATCGAAATTGGCATAGAAGTGTTTAGTCTATCGATCTTTAACCGAGAAATACCCATAGACGCACCTTTGAGCCTTTATACAGGGTCGAGGCTAATAATTCGAGAAACATAAATTGGCCAAAGTCGAACACTTGCATAATTTGTTCCACTCAGAAATTAGCATAGGAGTACTCAGTCTATCGATCTTTAACCGAAAAATACCCATAGTCGCACCTTTGAACCTTTGTACAGGGTCGAGGCTAATAATTCGAGAAACATAAATTGGCCAAAGTCGAACACTTGCAGAATTTGTTCCACATCGAAATTGGCATAGAAGTGTTTAGTCTATCGATCTTTAACCGATAAATACCCATAGTCGCACCTTGGAGCCTTTGTACAGGGTCGAGGCTAATAATTCGAGAAACATAAATTGGCCAAAGTCGAACACTTGCAGAATTTGTTCCACATCGAAATTGGCATAGAAGTGTTTAGTCTATCGATCTTTAACCGAGAAATACCCATAGACGCACCTTTGAGCCTTTGTACAGGGTCGAGGCTAATAATTCGAGAAACATAAATTGGCCAAAGTCGAACACTTGCATAATTTGTTCCACTCAGAAATTATCATAGAAGTGTTTAGTCTATCGATCTTTAACCGAAAAATACCCATAGTCGCACCTTTGAACCTTTGTACAGGGTCGAGGCTAATAATTCGAGAAACATAAATTGGCCAAAGTCGAACACTTGCATAATTTGTTCCACTCAGAAATTAGCATAGGAGTACTCAGTCTATCGATCTTTAACCGAAAAATACCCATAGTCGCACCTTTGAACCTTTGTACAGGGTCGAGGCTAATAATTCGAGAAACATAAATTGGCCAAAGTCGAACACTTGCAGAATTTGTTCCACATCGAAATTGGCATAGAAGTGTTTAGTCTATCGATCTTTAACCGAAAAATACCCATAGTCGCACCTTTGAACCTTTGTACAGGGTCGAGGCTAATAATTCGAGAAACATAAATTGGCCAAAGTCGAACACTTGCATAATTTGTTCCACTCAGAAATTATCATAGAAGTGTTTAGTCTATCGATCTTTAACCGAAAAATACCCATAGTCGCACCTTTGAACCTTTGTACAGGGTCGAGGCTAATAATTCGAGAAACATAAATTGGCCAAAGTCGAACACTTGCATAATTTGTTCCACTCAGAAATTAGCATAGGAGTACTCAGTCTATCGATCTTTAACCGAAAAATACCCATAGTCGCACCTTTGAACCTTTGTACAGGGTCGAGGCTAATAATTCGAGAAACATAAATTGGCCAAAGTCGAACACTTGCAGAATTTGTTCCACATCGAAATTGGCATAGAAGTGTTTAGTCTATCGATCTTTAACCGAAAAATACCCATAGTCGCACCTTTGAACCTTTGTACAGGGTCGAGGCTAATAATTCGAGAAACATAAATTGACCAAAGTCGAACACTTGCAGAATTTGTTCCACATCGAAATTGGCATAGAAGTGTTTAGTCTATCGATCTTTAACCGAAAAATACCCATAGTCGCACCTTTGAACCTTTGTACAGGGTCGAGGCTAATAATTCGAGAAACATAAATTGGCCAAAGTCGAACACTTGCAGAATTTGTTCCACATCGAAATTGGCATAGAAGTGTTTAGTCTATCGAACTTTAACCGAAAAATACCCATAGTCGCACCTTTGAGCCTTTGTACAGGGTCGAAGCTAATAATTCGAGAAAACATAAATTGGCCAAAGTCGAAACCTTGCAGAATTTGTTCCACTCAGAAATTGGCATAGAAGTGTTTAGTCTATCGATCTTTAACCGAAAAATACCCATAGTCGAACCTTTGAGCCTTTGTACAGGGTCGAGGCTAATAATTCGTGAAACATAAATTGGCCAAAGTCGAACACTTGCAGAATTTGTTCCACTCAGAAATTATCATAGGAGTACTCAGTCTATCGATCTTTAACCGAAAAATACCCATAGTCGCACCTTTGAACCTTTGTACAGGGTCGAGGCTAATAATTCGAGAAACATAAATTGGCCAAATTCGAACACTTGCAGAATTTGTTCCACTCAGAAATTAGCATAGGAGTACTCAGTCTATCGATCTTTAACCGAATAATACCCATAGTCGCACCTTTGAGCCTTTGTACAGGGTCGAGGCTAATAATTCGAGAAAACATAAATTGGCCAAAGTCGAACACTTGCAGAATTTGTTCCACTCAGAAATTAGCATAGGAGTACTCAGTCTATCGATCTTTAACCGAAAAATACCCATAGTCGCACCTTTGAACCTTTGTACAGGGTCGAAGCCAATAATTCGAGAAAACATAAATTGGCCAAAGTCGAACACTTGCAGAATTTGTTCCACTCAGAAATTAGCATAGGAGTACTCAGTCTATCGATCTTTAACCGAAAAATACCCATAGTCGCACCTTTGAACCTTTGTACAGGGTCGAGGCTAATAATTCGAGAAACATAAATTGGCCAAATTCGAACACTTGCAGAATTTGTTCCACATCGAAAATTGGCATAGAAGTGTTAAGTCTATCGACCTTTAACCGAAAAATACCCATAGTCGCACCTTTGAGCCTTTGTACAGGGTCGAAGCTAATAATTCGAGAAAACATAAATTGGCCAAAGTCGAACACTTGCAGAATTTGTTCCACTCAGAAATTAGCATAGGAGTACTCAGTCTATCGATCTTTAACCGAAAAATACCCATAGTCGCACCTTTGAACCTTTGTACAGGGTCGAAGCCAATAATTCGAGAAAACATAAATTGGCCAAAGTCGAACACTTGCAGAATTTGTTCCACTCAGAAATTAGCATAGGAGTACTCAGTCTATCGATCTTTAACCGAAAAATACCCATAGTCGCACCTTTGAACCTTTGTACAGGGTCGAGGCTAATAATTCGAGAAACATAAATTGGCCAAATTCGAACACTTGCAGAATTTGTTCCACATCGAAATTGGCATAGAAGTGTTTAGTCTATCGATCTTTAACTGAAAAATACCCATAGTCGCACCTTTGAGCCTTTGTACAGGGTCGAAGCTAATAATTCGAGAAAACATAAATTGGCCAAAGTCGAAACCTTGCAGAATTTGTTCCACTCAGATATTATCATAGAAGTGTTTAGTCTATCGATCTTTAACCGAAAAATACCCATAGTCGCACCTTGGAGCCTTTGTACAGGGTCGAGGCTAATAATTCGAGAAACATAAATTGGCCAAAGTCGAACACTTGCAGAATTTGTTCCACATCGAAATTGGCATAGAAGTGTTTAGTCTATCGATCTTTAACCGAGAAATACCCATAGACGCACCTTTGAGCCTTTGTACAGGGTCGAGGCTAATAATTCGAGAAACATAAATTGGCCAAAGTCGAACACTTGCATAATTTGTTCCACTCAGAAATTATCATAGAAGTGTTTAGTCTATCGATCTTTAACCGAAAAATACCCATAGTCGCACCTTTGAACCTTTGTACAGGGTCGAGGCTAATAATTCGAGAAACATAAATTGGCCAAAGTCGAACACTTGCATAATTTGTTCCACTCAGAAATTAGCATAGGAGTACTCAGTCTATCGATCTTTAACCGAAAAATACCCATAGTCGCACCTTTGAACCTTTGTACAGGGTCGAGGCTAATAATTCGAGAAACATAAATTGGCCAAAGTCGAACACTTGCAGAATTTGTTCCACATCGAAATTGGCATAGAAGTGTTTAGTCTATCGATCTTTAACCGAAAAATACCCATAGTCGCACCTTTGAACCTTTGTACAGGGTCGAGGCTAATAATTCGAGAAACATAAATTGACCAAAGTCGAACACTTGCAGAATTTGTTCCACATCGAAATTGGCATAGAAGTGTTTAGTCTATCGATCTTTAACCGAAAAATACCCATAGTCGCACCTTTGAGCCTTTGTACAGGGTCGAGGCTAATAATTCGAGGAACATAAATTGGTCAAAGTCGAACACTTGCAGAATTTGTTCCACATCGAAATTGGCATAGAAGTGTTTAGTCTATCGAACTTTAACCGAAAAATACCCATAGTCGCACCTTTGAGCCTTTGTACAGGGTCGAAGCTAATAATTCGAGAAAACTTAAATTGGCCAAAGTCGAAACCTTGCAGAATTGGTTCCACTCAGAAATTGGCATAGAAGTGTTTAGTCTATCGATCTTTAACCGAAAAATACCCATAGTCGAACCTTTGAGCCTTTGTACAGGGTCGAGGCTAATAATTCGAGAAACATAAATTGGCCAAAGTCGAACACTTGCAGAATTTGTTCCACTCAGAAATTAGCATAGGAGTTCTCAGTCTATCGATCTTTAACCGAATAATACCCATAGTCGCACCTTTGAGCCTTTGTACAGGGTCGAGGCTAATAATTCGAGAAACATAAATTGGCCAAAGTCGAACACTTTCAGAATTTGTTCCACTCAGAAATTAGCATAGGAGTACTCAGTCTATCGATCTTTAACTGAAAAATACCCATAGCCGCACCTTTGAGCCTTTGTACAGGGTCGGGACCAGTTATTCGAGAAAACATAAATTGGCCAAAGTCGAAACCTTGCAGAATTTGATCAACTTATAAATTGGCATAGGAGTATTCAGTCTATCGATCTTTACCCGAAAAATACCCATAGTCGCACCTTTGAACCTTTGTACAGGGTCGAAGCTAATAATTCGAGAAAACATAAATTGGCCAAATCGAAACCTTGCAGAATTTGTTCCACTCAGAAATTGGCATAGAAGTGTTAAGTCTATCGACCTTTAACCGAAAAATACCCATAGTCGCACCTTTGAGCCTTTGTACAGGGTCGAAGCTAATAATTCGAGAAAACGTAAATTGGCCAAATCGAAACCTTGCAGAATTTGTTCCACTCAGAAATTGGCATAGAAGTGTTTAGTCTATCGATCTTTAACCGAAAAATACCCATAGTCGAACCTTTGAGCCTTTGTACAGGGTCGAGGCTAATAATTCGAGAAACATAAATTGGCCAAAGTCGAACACTTGCAGAATTTGTTCCACTCAGAAATTAGCATAGGAGTACTCAGTCTATCGATCTTTAACCGAAAAATACCCATAGTCGCACCTTTGAACCTTTGTACAGGGTCGAGGCTAATAATTCGAGAAACATAAATTGGCCAAAGTCGAACACTTGCAGAATTTGTTCCACTCAGAAATTAGCATAGGAGTACTCAGTCTATCGATCTTTAACCGAAAAATACCCATAGTCGCACATTTGAACCTTTGTACAGGGTCGAGGCTAATAATTCGAGAAACATAAATTCGCCAAAGTCGAACTCTTGCAGAATTTGTTTCACATCGAAATTGGCATAGAAGTGTTTAGTCTATCGATCTTTAACCGAAAAATACCCATAGTCGCACCTTTGAGCCTTTGTACAGGGTCGAGGCTAATAATTCGAGAAAACATAAATTGGCCAAAGTCGAAACCTTGCAGAATTTGTTCCACTCAGAAATTATCATAGAAGTGTTTAGTCTATCGACCTTTAACCGAAAAATACCAATAGTCGCACCTTTGAACCTTTGTACAGGGTCGAGGCTAATAATTCGAGAAACATAAATTGGCCAAAGTCGAACACTTGCATAATTTGTTCCACTCAGAAATTATCATAGAAGTGTTTAGTCTATCGATCTTTAACCGAAAAATACCCATAGTCGCACCTTTGAACCTTTGTACAGGGTCGAGGCTAATAATTCGAGAAACATAAATTGGCCAAAGTCGAACACTTGCATAATTTGTTCCACTCAGAAATTAGCATAGGAGTACTCAGTCTATCGATCTTTAACCGAAAAATACCCATAGTCGCACCTTTGAACCTTTGTACAGGGTCGAGGCTAATAATTCGAGAAACATAAATTGGCCAAAGTCGAACACTTGCAGAATTTGTTCCACATCGAAATTGGCATAGAAGTGTTTAGTCTATCGATCTTTAACCGAAAAATACCCATAGTCGCACCTTTGAACCTTTGTACAGGGTCGAGGCTAATAATTCGAGAAACATAAATTGACCAAAGTCGAACACTTGCAGAATTTGTTCCACATCGAAATTGGCATAGAAGTGTTTAGTCTATCGATCTTTAACCGAAAAATACCCATAGTCGCACCTTTGAGCCTTTGTACAGGGTCGAGGCTATTAATTCGAGGAACATAAATTGGTCAAAGTCGAACACTTGCAGAATTTGTTCCACATCGAAATTGGCATAGAAGTGTTTAGTCTATCGAACTTTAACCGAAAAATACCCATAGTCGCACCTTTGAGCTTTTGTACAGGGTCGAGGCTAATAATTCGAGAAACATAAATTGGCCAAAGTCGAAACCTTGCAGAATTTGATCAACTTATAAATTGGCATAGGAGTATTCAGTCTATCGATCTTTACCCGAAAAATACCCATAGTCGCACCTTTGAACCTTTGTACAGGGTCGAGGCTAATAATTCGAGAAACATAAATTGGCCAAAGTCGAACACTTGCAGAATTTGTTCCACATCGAAATTGGCATAGAAGTGTTTAGTCTATCGATCTTTAACCGATAAATACCCATAGTCGCACCTTGGAGCCTTTGTACAGGGTCGAGGCTAATAATTCGAGAAACATAAATTGGCCAAAGTCGAACACTTGCAGAATTTGTTCCACATCGAAATTGGCATAGAAGTGTTTAGTCTATCGATCTTTAACCGAGAAATACCCATAGACGCACCTTTGAGCCTTTATACAGGGTCGAGGCTAATAATTCGAGAAACATAAATTGGCCAAAGTCGAACACTTGCATAATTTGTTCCACTCAGAAATTAGCATAGGAGTACTCAGTCTATCGATCTTTAACCGAAAAATACCCATAGTCGCACCTTTGAACCTTTGTACAGGGTCGAGGCTAATAATTCGAGAAACATAAATTGGCCAAAGTCGAACACTTGCAGAATTTGTTCCACATCGAAATTGGCATAGAAGTGTTTAGTCTATCGATCTTTAACCGATAAATACCCATAGTCGCACCTTGGAGCCTTTGTACAGGGTCGAGGCTAATAATTCGAGAAACATAAATTGGCCAAAGTCGAACACTTGCAGAATTTGTTCCACATCGAAATTGGCATAGAAGTGTTTAGTCTATCGATCTTTAACCGAGAAATACCCATAGACGCACCTTTGAGCCTTTGTACAGGGTCGAGGCTAATAATTCGAGAAACATAAATTGGCCAAAGTCGAACACTTGCATAATTTGTTCCACTCAGAAATTATCATAGAAGTGTTTAGTCTATCGATCTTTAACCGAAAAATACCCATAGTCGCACCTTTGAACCTTTGTACAGGGTCGAGGCTAATAATTCGAGAAACATAAATTGGCCAAAGTCGAACACTTGCATAATTTGTTCCACTCAGAAATTAGCATAGGAGTACTCAGTCTATCGATCTTTAACCGAAAAATACCCATAGTCGCACCTTTGAACCTTTGTACAGGGTCGAGGCTAATAATTCGAGAAACATAAATTGGCCAAAGTCGAACACTTGCAGAATTTGTTCCACATCGAAATTGGCATAGAAGTGTTTAGTCTATCGATCTTTAACCGAAAAATACCCATAGTCGCACCTTTGAACCTTTGTACAGGGTCGAGGCTAATAATTCGAGAAACATAAATTGGCCAAAGTCGAACACTTGCATAATTTGTTCCACTCAGAAATTATCATAGAAGTGTTTAGTCTATCGATCTTTAACCGAAAAATACCCATAGTCGCACCTTTGAACCTTTGTACAGGGTCGAGGCTAATAATTCGAGAAACATAAATTGGCCAAAGTCGAACACTTGCATAATTTGTTCCACTCAGAAATTAGCATAGGAGTACTCAGTCTATCGATCTTTAACCGAAAAATACCCATAGTCGCACCTTTGAACCTTTGTACAGGGTCGAGGCTAATAATTCGAGAAACATAAATTGGCCAAAGTCGAACACTTGCAGAATTTGTTCCACATCGAAATTGGCATAGAAGTGTTTAGTCTATCGATCTTTAACCGAAAAATACCCATAGTCGCACCTTTGAACCTTTGTACAGGGTCGAGGCTAATAATTCGAGAAACATAAATTGACCAAAGTCGAACACTTGCAGAATTTGTTCCACATCGAAATTGGCATAGAAGTGTTTAGTCTATCGATCTTTAACCGAAAAATACCCATAGTCGCACCTTTGAACCTTTGTACAGGGTCGAGGCTAATAATTCGAGAAACATAAATTGGCCAAAGTCGAACACTTGCAGAATTTGTTCCACATCGAAATTGGCATAGAAGTGTTTAGTCTATCGAACTTTAACCGAAAAATACCCATAGTCGCACCTTTGAGCCTTTGTACAGGGTCGAAGCTAATAATTCGAGAAAACATAAATTGGCCAAAGTCGAAACCTTGCAGAATTTGTTCCACTCAGAAATTGGCATAGAAGTGTTTAGTCTATCGATCTTTAACCGAAAAATACCCATAGTCGAACCTTTGAGCCTTTGTACAGGGTCGAGGCTAATAATTCGTGAAACATAAATTGGCCAAAGTCGAACACTTGCAGAATTTGTTCCACTCAGAAATTATCATAGGAGTACTCAGTCTATCGATCTTTAACCGAAAAATACCCATAGTCGCACCTTTGAACCTTTGTACAGGGTCGAGGCTAATAATTCGAGAAACATAAATTGGCCAAATTCGAACACTTGCAGAATTTGTTCCACATCGAAATTGGCATAGAAGTGTTAAGTCTATCGACCTTTAACCGAAAAATACCCATAGTCGCACCTTTGAGCCTTTGTACAGGGTCGAAGCTAATAATTCGAGAAAACATAAATTGGCCAAAGTCGAAACCTTGCAGAATTTGTTCCACTCAGAAATTGGCATAGAAGTGTTTAGTCTATCGATCTTTAACCGAAAAATACCCATAGTCGAACCTTTGAGCCTTTGTACAGGGTCGAGGCTAATAATTCGAGAAACATAAATTGGCCAAAGTCGAACACTTGCAGAATTTGTTCCACTCAGAAATTAGCATAGGAGTACTCAGTCTATCGATCTTTAACCGAAAAATACCCATAGTCGCACCTTTGAGCCTTTGTACAGGGTCGAGGCTAATAATTCGAGGAACATAAATTGGTCAAAGTCGAACACTTGCAGAATTTGTTCCACATCGAAATTGGCATAGAAGTGTTTAGTCTATCGAACTTTAACCGAAAAATACCCATAGTCGCACCTTTGAGCCTTTGTACAGGGTCGAAGCTAATAATTCGAGAAAACATAAATTGGCCAAAGTCGAAACCTTGCAGAATTTGTTCCACTCAGAAATTGGCATAGAAGTGTTTAGTCTATCGATCTTTAACCGAAAAATACCCATAGTCGAACCTTTGAGCTTTTGTACAGGGTCGAGGCTAATAATTCGAGAAACATAAATTGGCCAAAGTCGAAACCTTGCAGAATTTGATCAACTTATAAATTGGCATATGAGTATTCAGTCTATCGATCTTTACCCGAAAAATACCCATAGTCGCACCTTTGAACCTTTGTACAGGGTCGAGGCTAATAATTCGAGAAACATAAATTGGCCAAAGTCGAACACTTGCAGAATTTGTTCCACATCGAAATTGGCATAGAAGTGTTTAGTCTATCGATCTTTAACCGATAAATACCCATAGTCGCACCTTGGAGCCTTTGTACAGGGTCGAGGCTAATAATTCGAGAAACATAAATTGGCCAAAGTCGAACACTTGCAGAATTTGTTCCACATCGAAATTGGCATAGAAGTGTTTAGTCTATCGATCTTTAACCGAGAAATACCCATAGACGCACCTTTGAGCCTTTGTACAGGGTCGAGGCTAATAATTCGAGAAACATAAATTGGCCAAAGTCGAACACTTGCATAATTTGTTCCACTCAGAAATTAGCATAGGAGTACTCAGTCTATCGATCTTTAACCGAAAAATACCCATAGTCGCACCTTTGAACCTTTGTACAGGGTCGAGGCTAATAATTCGAGAAACATAAATTGGCCAAAGTCGAACACTTGCAGAATTTGTTCCACATCGAAATTGGCATAGAAGTGTTTAGTCTATCGATCTTTAACCGATAAATACCCATAGTCGCACCTTGGAGCCTTTGTACAGGGTCGAGGCTAATAATTCGAGAAACATAAATTGGCCAAAGTCGAACACTTGCAGAATTTGTTCCACATCGAAATTGGCATAGAAGTGTTTAGTCTATCGATCTTTAACCGAGAAATACCCATAGACGCACCTTTGAGCCTTTGTACAGGGTCGAGGCTAATAATTCGAGAAACATAAATTGGCCAAAGTCGAACACTTGCATAATTTGTTCCACTCAGAAATTATCATAGAAGTGTTTAGTCTATCGATCTTTAACCGAAAAATACCCATAGTCGCACCTTTGAACCTTTGTACAGGGTCGAGGCTAATAATTCGAGAAACATAAATTGGCCAAAGTCGAACACTTGCATAATTTGTTCCACTCAGAAATTAGCATAGGAGTACTCAGTCTATCGATCTTTAACCGAAAAATACCCATAGTCGCACCTTTGAACCTTTGTACAGGGTCGAGGCTAATAATTCGAGAAACATAAATTGGCCAAAGTCGAACACTTGCAGAATTTGTTCCACATCGAAATTGGCATAGAAGTGTTTAGTCTATCGAACTTTAACCGAAAAATACCCATAGTCGCACATTTGAACCTTTGTACAGGGTCGAGGCTAATAATTCGAGAAACATAAATTCGCCAAAGTCGAACACTTGCAGAATTTGTTCCACATCGAAATTGGCATAGAAGTGTTAAGTCTATCGACCTTTAACCGAAAAATACCCATAGTCGCACCTTTGAGCCTTTGTACAGGGTCGAAGCTAATAATTCGAGAAAACATAAATTGGCCAAAGTCGAACACTTGCAGAATTTGTTCCACATCGATATTGGCATAGAAGTGTTTAGTCTATCGATCTTTAACCGAAAAATACCCATAGTCGCACCTTTGAACCTTTGTACAGGGTCGAGGCTAATAATTCGAGAAACATAAATTGGCCAAAGTCGAACACTTGCAGAATTTGTTCCACATCGAAATTGGCATAGAAGTGTTTAGTCTATCGATCTTTAACCGAAAAATACCCATAGTCGCACCTTTGAACCTTTGTACAGGGTCGAGGCTAATAATTCGAGAAACATAAATTGGCCAAAGTCGAACACTTGCAGAATTTGTTCCACATCGAAATTGGCATAGAAGTGTTTAGTCTATCGATCTTTAACTGAAAAATACCCATAGTCGCACCTTTGAGCCTTTGTACAGGGTCGAGGCCAGTTATTCGAGAAAACATAAATTGGCCAAAGTCAAAACCTTGCAGAATTTGTTCCACATCGTAATTGGCATAGAAGTGTTTAGTCTATCGATCTTTAACCGAAAAATACCCATAGTCGCACCTTTGAGCCTTTGTACAGGGTCGAGGCCAGTTATTCGAGAAAACATAAATTGGCCAAAGTCAAAACCTTGCAGAATTTGTTCCACATCGTAATTGGCATAGAAGTGTTTAGTCTATCGATCTTTAACCGAAAAATACCCATAGTCGCACCTTGGAGCCTTTGTACAGGGTCGAGGCTAATAATTCGAGAAACATAAATTGGCCAAAGTCGAACACTTGCAGAATTTGTTCCACATCGTAATTGGCATAGAAGTGTTTAGTCTATCGATCTTTAACCGAAAAATACCCATAGTCGCACCTTGGAGCCTTTGTACAGGGTCGAGGCTAATAATTCGAGAAACATAAATTGGCCAAAGTCGAACACTTGCAGAATTTGTTCCACATCGAAATTGGCATAGAAGTGTTTAGTCTATCGATCTTTAACCGAGAAATACCCATAGACGCACCTTTGAGCCTTTGTACAGGGTCGAGGCTAATAATTCGAGAAACATAAATTGGCCAAAGTCGAACACTTGCATAATTTGTTCCACTCAGAAATTATCATAGAAGTGTTTAGTCTATCGATCTTTAACCGAAAAATACCCATAGTCGCACCTTTGAACCTTTGTACAGGGTCGAGGCTAATAATTCGAGAAACATAAATTGGCCAAAGTCGAACACTTGCAGAATTTGTTCCACATCGAAATTGGCATAGAAGTGTTTAGTCTATCGATCTTTAACCGAAAAATACCCATAGTCGCACCTTTGAACCTTTGTACAGGGTCGAGGCTAATAATTCGAGAAACATAAATTGACCAAAGTCGAACACTTGCAGAATTTGTTCCACATCGAAATTGGCATAGAAGTGTTTAGTCTATCGATCTTTAACCGAAAAATACCCATAGTCGCACCTTTGAGCCTTTGTACAGGGTCGAGGCTAATAATTCGAGAAACATAAATTGGCCAAAGTCGAACACTTGCAGAATTTGTTCCACATCGAAATTGGCATAGAAGTGTTTAGTCTATCGATCTTTAACCGAAAAATACCCATAGTCGCACCTTTGAACCTTTGTACAGGGTCGAGGCTAATAATTCGAGAAACATAAATTGACCAAAGTCGAACACTTGCAGAATTTGTTCCACATCGAAATTGGCATAGAAGTGTTTAGTCTATCGATCTTTAACCGAAAAATACCCATAGTCGCACCTTTGAGCCTTTGTACAGGGTCGAGGCTAATAATTCGAGGAACATAAATTGGTCAAAGTCGAACACTTGCAGAATTTGTTCCACATCGAAATTGGCATAGAAGTGTTTAGTCTATCGATCTTTAACCGAAAAATACCCATAGTCGCACCTTTGAGCCTTTGTACAGGGTGGAAGCTAATAATTCGAGAAAACTTAAATTGGCCAAAGTCGAAACCTTGCAGAATTTGTTCCACATCGAAATTGGCATAGAAGTGTTTAGTCTATCGATCTTTAACCGAAAAATACCCATAGTCGAACCTTTGAGCCTTTGTACAGGGTCGAGGCTAATAATTCGAGAAACATAAATTGGCCAAAGTCGAACACTTGCAGAATTTGTTCCACTCAGAAATTAGCATAGGAGTACTCAGTCTATCGATCTTTAACCGAAAAATACCCATAGTCGCACCTTTGAACCTTTGTACAGGGTCGAGGCTAATAATTCGAGAAACATAAATTGGCCAAAGTCGAACACTTGCAGAATTTGTTCCACTCAGAAATTAGCATAGGAGTACTCAGTCTATCGATCTTTAACCGAAAAATACCCATAGTCGCACATTTGAACCTTTGTACAGGGTCGAGGCTAATAATTCGAGAAACATAAATTCGCCAAAGTCGAACACTTGCAGAATTTGTTCCACATCGAAATTGGCATAGAAGTGTTTAGTCTATCGAACTTTAACCGAAAAATACCCATAGTCGCACATTTGAACCTTTGTACAGGGTCGAGGCTAATAATTCGAGAAACATAAATTCGCCAAAGTCGAACACTTGCAGAATTTGTTCCACATCGAAATTGGCATAGAAGTGTTAAGTCTATCGACCTTTAACCGAAAAATACCCATAGTCGCACCTTTGAGCCTTTGTACAGGGTCGAAGCTAATAATTCGAGAAAACATAAATTGGCCAAAGTCGAACACTTGCAGAATTTGTTCCACATCGAAATTGGCATAGAAGTGTTTAGTCTATCGATCTTTAACCGAAAAATACCCATAGTCGCACCTTTGAACCTTTGTACAGGGTCGAGGCTAATAATTCGAGAAACATAAATTGGCCAAAGTCGAACACTTGCAGAATTTGTTCCACATCGAAATTGGCATAGAAGTGTTTAGTCTATCGATCTTTAACCGAAAAATACCCATAGTCGCACCTTTGAACCTTTGTACAGGGTCGAGGCTAATAATTCGAGAAACATAAATTGGCCAAAGTCGAACACTTGCAGAATTTGTTCCACATCGAAATTGGCATAGAAGTGTTTAGTCTATCGATCTTTAACTGAAAAATACCCATAGTCGCACCTTTGAGCCTTTGTACAGGGTCGAGGCCAGTTATTCGAGAAAACATAAATTGGCCAAAGTCAAAACCTTGCAGAATTTGTTCCACATCGTAATTGGCATAGAAGTGTTTAGTCTATCGATCTTTAACCGAAAAATACCCATAGTCGCACCTTTGAGCCTTTGTACAGGGTCGAGGCCAGTTATTCGAGAAAACATAAATTGGCCAAAGTCAAAACCTTGCAGAATTTGTTCCACATCGTAATTGGCATAGAAGTGTTTAGTCTATCGATCTTTAACCGAAAAATACCCATAGTCGCACCTTGGAGCCTTTGTACAGGGTCGAGGCTAATAATTCGAGAAACATAAATTGGCCAAAGTCGAACACTTGCAGAATTTGTTCCACATCGAAATTGGCATAGAAGTGTTTAGTCTATCGATCTTTAACCGAGAAATACCCATAGACGCACCTTTGAGCCTTTGTACAGGGTCGAGGCTAATAATTCGAGAAACATAAATTGGCCAAAGTCGAACACTTGCATAATTTGTTCCACTCAGAAATTATCATAGAAGTGTTTAGTCTATCGATCTTTAACCGAAAAATACCCATAGTCGCACCTTTGAACCTTTGTACAGGGTCGAGGCTAATAATTCGAGAAACATAAATTGGCCAAAGTCGAACACTTGCATAATTTGTTCCACTCAGAAATTAGCATAGGAGTACTCAGTCTATCGATCTTTAACCGAAAAATACCCATAGTCGCACCTTTGAACCTTTGTACAGGGTCGAGGCTAATAATTCGAGAAACATAAATTGGCCAAAGTCGAACACTTGCAGAATTTGTTCCACATCGAAATTGGCATAGAAGTGTTTAGTCTATCGATCTTTAACCGAAAAATACCCATAGTCGCACCTTTGAACCTTTGTACAGGGTCGAGGCTAATAATTCGAGAAACATAAATTGACCAAAGTCGAACACTTGCAGAATTTGTTCCACATCGAAATTGGCATAGAAGTGTTTAGTCTATCGATCTTTAACCGAAAAATACCCATAGTCGCACCTTTGAGCCTTTGTACAGGGTCGAGGCTAATAATTCGAGGAACATAAATTGGTCAAAGTCGAACACTTGCAGAATTTGTTCCACATCGAAATTGGCATAGAAGTGTTTAGTCTATCGAACTTTAACCGAAAAATACCCATAGTCGCACCTTTGAGCCTTTGTACAGGGTCGAAGCTAATAATTCGAGAAAACATAAATTGGCCAAAGTCGAAACCTTGCAGAATTTGTTCCACTCAGAAATTGGCATAGAAGTGTTTAGTCTATCGATCTTTAACCGAAAAATACCCATAGTCGAACCTTTGAGCTTTTGTACAGGGTCGAGGCTAATAATTCGAGAAACATAAATTGGCCAAAGTCGAACACTTGCAGAATTTGTTCCACTCAGAAATTAGCATAGGAGTACTCAGTCTATCGATCTTTAACCGAATAATACCCATAGTCGCACCTTTGAGCCTTTGTACAGGGTCGAGGCTAATAATTCGAGAAAACATAAATTGGCCAAAGTCGAACACTTGCAGAATTTGTTCCACTCAGAAATTAGCATAGGAGTACTCAGTCTATCGATCTTTAACCGAAAAATACCCATAGTCGCACCTTTGAACCTTTGTACAGGGTCGAAGCCAATAATTCGAGAAAACATAAATTGGCCAAAGTCGAACACTTGCAGAATTTGTTCCACTCAGAAATTAGCATAGGAGTACTCAGTCTATCGATCTTTAACCGAAAAATACCCATAGTCGCACCTTTGAACCTTTGTACAGGGTCGAGGCTAATAATTCGAGAAACATAAATTGGCCAAATTCGAACACTTGCAGAATTTGTTCCACATCGAAAATTGGCATAGAAGTGTTAAGTCTATCGACCTTTAACCGAAAAATACCCATAGTCGCACCTTTGAGCCTTTGTACAGGGTCGAAGCTAATAATTCGAGAAAACATAAATTGGCCAAAGTCGAACACTTGCAGAATTTGTTCCACTCAGAAATTAGCATAGGAGTACTCAGTCTATCGATCTTTAACCGAAAAATACCCATAGTCGCACCTTTGAACCTTTGTACAGGGTCGAAGCCAATAATTCGAGAAAACATAAATTGGCCAAAGTCGAACACTTGCAGAATTTGTTCCACTCAGAAATTAGCATAGGAGTACTCAGTCTATCGATCTTTAACCGAAAAATACCCATAGTCGCACCTTTGAACCTTTGTACAGGGTCGAGGCTAATAATTCGAGAAACATAAATTGGCCAAATTCGAACACTTGCAGAATTTGTTCCACATCGAAATTGGCATAGAAGTGTTTAGTCTATCGATCTTTAACTGAAAAATACCCATAGTCGCACCTTTGAGCCTTTGTACAGGGTCGAAGCTAATAATTCGAGAAAACATAAATTGGCCAAAGTCGAAACCTTGCAGAATTTGTTCCACTCAGATATTATCATAGAAGTGTTTAGTCTATCGATCTTTAACCGAAAAATACCCATAGTCGCACCTTGGAGCCTTTGTACAGGGTCGAGGCTAATAATTCGAGAAACATAAATTGGCCAAAGTCGAACACTTGCAGAATTTGTTCCACATCGAAATTGGCATAGAAGTGTTTAGTCTATCGATCTTTAACCGAGAAATACCCATAGACGCACCTTTGAGCCTTTGTACAGGGTCGAGGCTAATAATTCGAGAAACATAAATTGGCCAAAGTCGAACACTTGCATAATTTGTTCCACTCAGAAATTATCATAGAAGTGTTTAGTCTATCGATCTTTAACCGAAAAATACCCATAGTCGCACCTTTGAACCTTTGTACAGGGTCGAGGCTAATAATTCGAGAAACATAAATTGGCCAAAGTCGAACACTTGCATAATTTGTTCCACTCAGAAATTAGCATAGGAGTACTCAGTCTATCGATCTTTAACCGAAAAATACCCATAGTCGCACCTTTGAACCTTTGTACAGGGTCGAGGCTAATAATTCGAGAAACATAAATTGGCCAAAGTCGAACACTTGCAGAATTTGTTCCACATCGAAATTGGCATAGAAGTGTTTAGTCTATCGATCTTTAACCGAAAAATACCCATAGTCGCACCTTTGAACCTTTGTACAGGGTCGAGGCTAATAATTCGAGAAACATAAATTGACCAAAGTCGAACACTTGCAGAATTTGTTCCACATCGAAATTGGCATAGAAGTGTTTAGTCTATCGATCTTTAACCGAAAAATACCCATAGTCGCACCTTTGAGCCTTTGTACAGGGTCGAGGCTAATAATTCGAGGAACATAAATTGGTCAAAGTCGAACACTTGCAGAATTTGTTCCACATCGAAATTGGCATAGAAGTGTTTAGTCTATCGAACTTTAACCGAAAAATACCCATAGTCGCACCTTTGAGCCTTTGTACAGGGTCGAAGCTAATAATTCGAGAAAACTTAAATTGGCCAAAGTCGAAACCTTGCAGAATTGGTTCCACTCAGAAATTGGCATAGAAGTGTTTAGTCTATCGATCTTTAACCGAAAAATACCCATAGTCGAACCTTTGAGCCTTTGTACAGGGTCGAGGCTAATAATTCGAGAAACATAAATTGGCCAAAGTCGAACACTTGCAGAATTTGTTCCACTCAGAAATTAGCATAGGAGTTCTCAGTCTATCGATCTTTAACCGAATAATACCCATAGTCGCACCTTTGAGCCTTTGTACAGGGTCGAGGCTAATAATTCGAGAAACATAAATTGGCCAAAGTCGAACACTTTCAGAATTTGTTCCACTCAGAAATTAGCATAGGAGTACTCAGTCTATCGATCTTTAACTGAAAAATACCCATAGCCGCACCTTTGAGCCTTTGTACAGGGTCGGGACCAGTTATTCGAGAAAACATAAATTGGCCAAAGTCGAAACCTTGCAGAATTTGATCAACTTATAAATTGGCATAGGAGTATTCAGTCTATCGATCTTTACCCGAAAAATACCCATAGTCGCACCTTTGAACCTTTGTACAGGGTCGAAGCTAATAATTCGAGAAAACATAAATTGGCCAAATCGAAACCTTGCAGAATTTGTTCCACTCAGAAATTGGCATAGAAGTGTTAAGTCTATCGACCTTTAACCGAAAAATACCCATAGTCGCACCTTTGAGCCTTTGTACAGGGTCGAAGCTAATAATTCGAGAAAACGTAAATTGGCCAAATCGAAACCTTGCAGAATTTGTTCCACTCAGAAATTGGCATAGAAGTGTTTAGTCTATCGATCTTTAACCGAAAAATACCCATAGTCGAACCTTTGAGCCTTTGTACAGGGTCGAGGCTAATAATTCGAGAAACATAAATTGGCCAAAGTCGAACACTTGCAGAATTTGTTCCACTCAGAAATTAGCATAGGAGTACTCAGTCTATCGATCTTTAACCGAAAAATACCCATAGTCGCACCTTTGAACCTTTGTACAGGGTCGAGGCTAATAATTCGAGAAACATAAATTGGCCAAAGTCGAACACTTGCAGAATTTGTTCCACTCAGAAATTAGCATAGGAGTACTCAGTCTATCGATCTTTAACCGAAAAATACCCATAGTCGCACATTTGAACCTTTGTACAGGGTCGAGGCTAATAATTCGAGAAACATAAATTCGCCAAAGTCGAACTCTTGCAGAATTTGTTTCACATCGAAATTGGCATAGAAGTGTTTAGTCTATCGATCTTTAACCGAAAAATACCCATAGTCGCACCTTTGAGCCTTTGTACAGGGTCGAGGCTAATAATTCGAGAAAACATAAATTGGCCAAAGTCGAAACCTTGCAGAATTTGTTCCACTCAGAAATTATCATAGAAGTGTTTAGTCTATCGACCTTTAACCGAAAAATACCAATAGTCGCACCTTTGAACCTTTGTACAGGGTCGAGGCTAATAATTCGAGAAACATAAATTGGCCAAAGTCGAACACTTGCATAATTTGTTCCACTCAGAAATTATCATAGAAGTGTTTAGTCTATCGATCTTTAACCGAAAAATACCCATAGTCGCACCTTTGAACCTTTGTACAGGGTCGAGGCTAATAATTCGAGAAACATAAATTGGCCAAAGTCGAACACTTGCATAATTTGTTCCACTCAGAAATTAGCATAGGAGTACTCAGTCTATCGATCTTTAACCGAAAAATACCCATAGTCGCACCTTTGAACCTTTGTACAGGGTCGAGGCTAATAATTCGAGAAACATAAATTGGCCAAAGTCGAACACTTGCAGAATTTGTTCCACATCGAAATTGGCATAGAAGTGTTTAGTCTATCGATCTTTAACCGAAAAATACCCATAGTCGCACCTTTGAACCTTTGTACAGGGTCGAGGCTAATAATTCGAGAAACATAAATTGACCAAAGTCGAACACTTGCAGAATTTGTTCCACATCGAAATTGGCATAGAAGTGTTTAGTCTATCGATCTTTAACCGAAAAATACCCATAGTCGCACCTTTGAGCCTTTGTACAGGGTCGAGGCTATTAATTCGAGGAACATAAATTGGTCAAAGTCGAACACTTGCAGAATTTGTTCCACATCGAAATTGGCATAGAAGTGTTTAGTCTATCGAACTTTAACCGAAAAATACCCATAGTCGCACCTTTGAGCTTTTGTACAGGGTCGAGGCTAATAATTCGAGAAACATAAATTGGCCAAAGTCGAAACCTTGCAGAATTTGATCAACTTATAAATTGGCATAGGAGTATTCAGTCTATCGATCTTTACCCGAAAAATACCCATAGTCGCACCTTTGAACCTTTGTACAGGGTCGAGGCTAATAATTCGAGAAACATAAATTGGCCAAAGTCGAACACTTGCAGAATTTGTTCCACATCGAAATTGGCATAGAAGTGTTTAGTCTATCGATCTTTAACCGATAAATACCCATAGTCGCACCTTGGAGCCTTTGTACAGGGTCGAGGCTAATAATTCGAGAAACATAAATTGGCCAAAGTCGAACACTTGCAGAATTTGTTCCACATCGAAATTGGCATAGAAGTGTTTAGTCTATCGATCTTTAACCGAGAAATACCCATAGACGCACCTTTGAGCCTTTATACAGGGTCGAGGCTAATAATTCGAGAAACATAAATTGGCCAAAGTCGAACACTTGCATAATTTGTTCCACTCAGAAATTAGCATAGGAGTACTCAGTCTATCGATCTTTAACCGAAAAATACCCATAGTCGCACCTTTGAACCTTTGTACAGGGTCGAGGCTAATAATTCGAGAAACATAAATTGGCCAAAGTCGAACACTTGCAGAATTTGTTCCACATCGAAATTGGCATAGAAGTGTTTAGTCTATCGATCTTTAACCGATAAATACCCATAGTCGCACCTTGGAGCCTTTGTACAGGGTCGAGGCTAATAATTCGAGAAACATAAATTGGCCAAAGTCGAACACTTGCAGAATTTGTTCCACATCGAAATTGGCATAGAAGTGTTTAGTCTATCGATCTTTAACCGAGAAATACCCATAGACGCACCTTTGAGCCTTTGTACAGGGTCGAGGCTAATAATTCGAGAAACATAAATTGGCCAAAGTCGAACACTTGCATAATTTGTTCCACTCAGAAATTATCATAGAAGTGTTTAGTCTATCGATCTTTAACCGAAAAATACCCATAGTCGCACCTTTGAACCTTTGTACAGGGTCGAGGCTAATAATTCGAGAAACATAAATTGGCCAAAGTCGAACACTTGCATAATTTGTTCCACTCAGAAATTAGCATAGGAGTACTCAGTCTATCGATCTTTAACCGAAAAATACCCATAGTCGCACCTTTGAACCTTTGTACAGGGTCGAGGCTAATAATTCGAGAAACATAAATTGGCCAAAGTCGAACACTTGCAGAATTTGTTCCACATCGAAATTGGCATAGAAGTGTTTAGTCTATCGATCTTTAACCGAAAAATACCCATAGTCGCACCTTTGAACCTTTGTACAGGGTCGAGGCTAATAATTCGAGAAACATAAATTGGCCAAAGTCGAACACTTGCATAATTTGTTCCACTCAGAAATTATCATAGAAGTGTTTAGTCTATCGATCTTTAACCGAAAAATACCCATAGTCGCACCTTTGAACCTTTGTACAGGGTCGAGGCTAATAATTCGAGAAACATAAATTGGCCAAAGTCGAACACTTGCATAATTTGTTCCACTCAGAAATTAGCATAGGAGTACTCAGTCTATCGATCTTTAACCGAAAAATACCCATAGTCGCACCTTTGAACCTTTGTACAGGGTCGAGGCTAATAATTCGAGAAACATAAATTGGCCAAAGTCGAACACTTGCAGAATTTGTTCCACATCGAAATTGGCATAGAAGTGTTTAGTCTATCGATCTTTAACCGAAAAATACCCATAGTCGCACCTTTGAACCTTTGTACAGGGTCGAGGCTAATAATTCGAGAAACATAAATTGACCAAAGTCGAACACTTGCAGAATTTGTTCCACATCGAAATTGGCATAGAAGTGTTTAGTCTATCGATCTTTAACCGAAAAATACCCATAGTCGCACCTTTGAACCTTTGTACAGGGTCGAGGCTAATAATTCGAGAAACATAAATTGGCCAAAGTCGAACACTTGCAGAATTTGTTCCACATCGAAATTGGCATAGAAGTGTTTAGTCTATCGAACTTTAACCGAAAAATACCCATAGTCGCACCTTTGAGCCTTTGTACAGGGTCGAAGCTAATAATTCGAGAAAACATAAATTGGCCAAAGTCGAAACCTTGCAGAATTTGTTCCACTCAGAAATTGGCATAGAAGTGTTTAGTCTATCGATCTTTAACCGAAAAATACCCATAGTCGAACCTTTGAGCCTTTGTACAGGGTCGAGGCTAATAATTCGTGAAACATAAATTGGCCAAAGTCGAACACTTGCAGAATTTGTTCCACTCAGAAATTATCATAGGAGTACTCAGTCTATCGATCTTTAACCGAAAAATACCCATAGTCGCACCTTTGAACCTTTGTACAGGGTCGAGGCTAATAATTCGAGAAACATAAATTGGCCAAATTCGAACACTTGCAGAATTTGTTCCACATCGAAATTGGCATAGAAGTGTTAAGTCTATCGACCTTTAACCGAAAAATACCCATAGTCGCACCTTTGAGCCTTTGTACAGGGTCGAAGCTAATAATTCGAGAAAACATAAATTGGCCAAAGTCGAAACCTTGCAGAATTTGTTCCACTCAGAAATTGGCATAGAAGTGTTTAGTCTATCGATCTTTAACCGAAAAATACCCATAGTCGAACCTTTGAGCCTTTGTACAGGGTCGAGGCTAATAATTCGAGAAACATAAATTGGCCAAAGTCGAACACTTGCAGAATTTGTTCCACTCAGAAATTAGCATAGGAGTACTCAGTCTATCGATCTTTAACCGAAAAATACCCATAGTCGCACCTTTGAGCCTTTGTACAGGGTCGAGGCTAATAATTCGAGGAACATAAATTGGTCAAAGTCGAACACTTGCAGAATTTGTTCCACATCGAAATTGGCATAGAAGTGTTTAGTCTATCGAACTTTAACCGAAAAATACCCATAGTCGCACCTTTGAGCCTTTGTACAGGGTCGAAGCTAATAATTCGAGAAAACATAAATTGGCCAAAGTCGAAACCTTGCAGAATTTGTTCCACTCAGAAATTGGCATAGAAGTGTTTAGTCTATCGATCTTTAACCGAAAAATACCCATAGTCGAACCTTTGAGCTTTTGTACAGGGTCGAGGCTAATAATTCGAGAAACATAAATTGGCCAAAGTCGAAACCTTGCAGAATTTGATCAACTTATAAATTGGCATATGAGTATTCAGTCTATCGATCTTTACCCGAAAAATACCCATAGTCGCACCTTTGAACCTTTGTACAGGGTCGAGGCTAATAATTCGAGAAACATAAATTGGCCAAAGTCGAACACTTGCAGAATTTGTTCCACATCGAAATTGGCATAGAAGTGTTTAGTCTATCGATCTTTAACCGATAAATACCCATAGTCGCACCTTGGAGCCTTTGTACAGGGTCGAGGCTAATAATTCGAGAAACATAAATTGGCCAAAGTCGAACACTTGCAGAATTTGTTCCACATCGAAATTGGCATAGAAGTGTTTAGTCTATCGATCTTTAACCGAGAAATACCCATAGACGCACCTTTGAGCCTTTGTACAGGGTCGAGGCTAATAATTCGAGAAACATAAATTGGCCAAAGTCGAACACTTGCATAATTTGTTCCACTCAGAAATTAGCATAGGAGTACTCAGTCTATCGATCTTTAACCGAAAAATACCCATAGTCGCACCTTTGAACCTTTGTACAGGGTCGAGGCTAATAATTCGAGAAACATAAATTGGCCAAAGTCGAACACTTGCAGAATTTGTTCCACATCGAAATTGGCATAGAAGTGTTTAGTCTATCGATCTTTAACCGATAAATACCCATAGTCGCACCTTGGAGCCTTTGTACAGGGTCGAGGCTAATAATTCGAGAAACATAAATTGGCCAAAGTCGAACACTTGCAGAATTTGTTCCACATCGAAATTGGCATAGAAGTGTTTAGTCTATCGATCTTTAACCGAGAAATACCCATAGACGCACCTTTGAGCCTTTGTACAGGGTCGAGGCTAATAATTCGAGAAACATAAATTGGCCAAAGTCGAACACTTGCATAATTTGTTCCACTCAGAAATTATCATAGAAGTGTTTAGTCTATCGATCTTTAACCGAAAAATACCCATAGTCGCACCTTTGAACCTTTGTACAGGGTCGAGGCTAATAATTCGAGAAACATAAATTGGCCAAAGTCGAACACTTGCATAATTTGTTCCACTCAGAAATTAGCATAGGAGTACTCAGTCTATCGATCTTTAACCGAAAAATACCCATAGTCGCACCTTTGAACCTTTGTACAGGGTCGAGGCTAATAATTCGAGAAACATAAATTGGCCAAAGTCGAACACTTGCAGAATTTGTTCCACATCGAAATTGGCATAGAAGTGTTTAGTCTATCGATCTTTAACCGAAAAATACCCATAGTCGCACCTTTGAACCTTTGTACAGGGTCGAGGCTAATAATTCGAGAAACATAAATTGGCCAAAGTCGAACACTTGCATAATTTGTTCCACTCAGAAATTATCATAGAAGTGTTTAGTCTATCGATCTTTAACCGAAAAATACCCATAGTCGCACCTTTGAACCTTTGTACAGGGTCGAGGCTAATAATTCGAGAAACATAAATTGGCCAAAGTCGAACACTTGCATAATTTGTTCCACTCAGAAATTAGCATAGGAGTACTCAGTCTATCGATCTTTAACCGAAAAATACCCATAGTCGCACCTTTGAACCTTTGTACAGGGTCGAGGCTAATAATTCGAGAAACATAAATTGGCCAAAGTCGAACACTTGCAGAATTTGTTCCACTCAGAAATTAGCATAGGAGTACTCAGTCTATCGATCTTTAACCGAAAAATACCCATAGTCGCACCTTTGAACCTTTGTACAGGGTCGAGGCTAATAATTCGAGGAACATAAATTGGCCAAAGTCGAACACTTGCAGAATTTGTTCCACATCGAAATTGGCATAGAAGTGTTTAGTCTATCGATCTTTAACCGAGAAATACCCATAGTCGCACCTTTGAGCCTTTGTACAGGGTCGAGGCTAATAATTCGAGGAACATAAATTGGCCAAAGTCGAACACTTGCAGAATTTGTTCCACATCGAAATTGGCATAGAAGTGTTTAGTCTATCGATCTTTAACCGAAAAATACCCATAGTCGAACCTTTGAGCCTTTGTACAGGGTCGAGGCTAATAATTCGAGAAACATAAATTGGCCAAAGTCGAACACTTGCAGAATTTGTTCCACTCAGAAATTAGCATAGGAGTACTCAGTCTATCGATCTTTAACCGAAAAATACCCATAGTCGCACCTTTGAACCTTTGTACAGGGTCGAGGCTAATAATTCGAGAAACATAAATTGGCCAAAGTCGAACACTTGCAGAATTTGTTCCACTCAGAAATTAGCATAGGAGTACTCAGTCTATCGATCTTTAACCGAAAAATACCCATAGTCGCACATTTGAACCTTTGTACAGGGTCGAGGCTAATAATTCGAGAAACATAAATTCGCCAAAGTCGAACACTTGCAGAATTTGTTCCACATCGAAATTGGCATAGAAGTGTTTAGTCTATCGAACTTTAACCGAAAAATACCCATAGTCGCACATTTGAACCTTTGTACAGGGTCGAGGCTAATAATTCGAGAAACATAAATTCGCCAAAGTCGAACACTTGCAGAATTTGTTCCACATCGAAATTGGCATAGAAGTGTTAAGTCTATCGACCTTTAACCGAAAAATACCCATAGTCGCACCTTTGAGCCTTTGTACAGGGTCGAAGCTAATAATTCGAGAAAACATAAATTGGCCAAAGTCGAACACTTGCAGAATTTGTTCCACATCGAAATTGGCATAGAAGTGTTTAGTCTATCGATCTTTAACTGAAAAATACCCATAGTCGCACCTTTGAGCCTTTGTACAGGGTCGAGGCCAGTTATTCGAGAAAACATAAATTGGCCAAAGTCAAAACCTTGCAGAATTTGTTCCACATCGTAATTGGCATAGAAGTGTTTAGTCTATCGATCTTTAACTGAAAAATACCCATAGTCGCACCTTTGAGCCTTTGTACAGGGTCGAGGCCAGTTATTCGAGAAAACATAAATTGGCCAAAGTCAAAACCTTGCAGAATTTGTTCCACATCGTAATTGGCATAGAAGTGTTTAGTCTATCGATCTTTAACTGAAAAATACCCATAGTCGCACCTTTGAGCCTTTGTACAGGGTCGAGGCCAGTTATTCGAGAAAACATAAATTGGCCAAAGTCAAAACCTTGCAGAATTTGTTCCACATCGAAATTGGCATAGAAGTGTTTAGTCTATCGATCTTTAACTGAAAAATACCCATAGTCGCACCTTTGAGCCTTTGTACAGGGTCGAGGCCAGTTATTCGAGAAAACATAAATTGGCCAAAGTCAAAACCTTGCAGAATTTGTTCCACATCGTAATTGGCATAGAAGTGTTTAGTCTATCGATCTTTAACCGAAAAATACCCATAGTCGCACCTTTGAGCCTTTGTACAGGGTCGAGGCCAGTTATTCGAGAAAACATAAATTGGCCAAAGTCAAAACCTTGCAGAATTTGTTCCACATCGTAATTGGCATAGAAGTGTTTAGTCTATCGATCTTTAACCGAAAAATACCCATAGTCGCACCTTGGAGCCTTTGTACAGGGTCGAGGCTAATAATTCGAGAAACATAAATTGGCCAAAGTCGAACACTTGCAGAATTTGTTCCACATCGAAATTGGCATAGAAGTGTTTAGTCTATCGATCTTTAACCGAGAAATACCCATAGACGCACCTTTGAGCCTTTGTACAGGGTCGAGGCTAATAATTCGAGAAACATAAATTGGCCAAAGTCGAACACTTGCATAATTTGTTCCACTCAGAAATTATCATAGAAGTGTTTAGTCTATCGATCTTTAACCGAAAAATACCCATAGTCGCACCTTTGAACCTTTGTACAGGGTCGAGGCTAATAATTCGAGAAACATAAATTGGCCAAAGTCGAACACTTGCATAATTTGTTCCACTCAGAAATTAGCATAGGAGTACTCAGTCTATCGATCTTTAACCGAAAAATACCCATAGTCGCACCTTTGAACCTTTGTACAGGGTCGAGGCTAATAATTCGAGAAACATAAATTGGCCAAAGTCGAACACTTGCAGAATTTGTTCCACATCGAAATTGGCATAGAAGTGTTTAGTCTATCGATCTTTAACCGAAAAATACACATAGTCGCACCTTTGAACCTTTGTACAGGGTCGAGGCTAATAATTCGAGAAACATAAATTGACCAAAGTCGAACACTTGCAGAATTTGTTCCACATCGAAATTGGCATAGAAGTGTTTAGTCTATCGATCTTTAACCGAAAAATACCCATAGTCGCACCTTTGAGCCTTTGTACAGGGTCGAGGCTAATAATTCGAGGAACATAAATTGGTCAAAGTCGAACACTTGCAGAATTTGTTCCACATCGAAATTGGCATAGAAGTGTTTAGTCTATCGATCTTTAACCGAAAAATACCCATAGTCGCACCTTTGAGCCTTTGTACAGGGTCGAAGCTAATAATTCGAGAAAACTTAAATTGGCCAAAGTCGAAACCTTGCAGAATTTGTTCCACATCGAAATTGGCATAGAAGTGTTTAGTCTATCGATCTTTAACCGAAAAATACCCATAGTCGAACCTTTGAGCCTTTGTACAGGGTCGAGGCTAATAATTCGAGAAACATAAATTGGCCAAAGTCGAACACTTGCAGAATTTGTTCCACTCAGAAATTAGCATAGGAGTACTCAGTCTATCGATCTTTAACCGAAAAATACCCATAGTCGCACCTTTGAACCTTTGTACAGGGTCGAGGCTAATAATTCGAGAAACATAAATTGGCCAAAGTCGAACACTTGCAGAATTTGTTCCACTCAGAAATTAGCATAGGAGTACTCAGTCTATCGATCTTTAACCGAAAAATACCCATAGTCGCACATTTGAACCTTTGTACAGGGTCGAGGCTAATAATTCGAGAAACATAAATTCGCCAAAGTCGAACACTTGCAGAATTTGTTCCACATCGAAATTGGCATAGAAGTGTTTAGTCTATCGAACTTTAACCGAAAAATACCCATAGTCGCACATTTGAACCTTTGTACAGGGTCGAGGCTAATAATTCGAGAAACATAAATTCGCCAAAGTCGAACACTTGCAGAATTTGTTCCACATCGAAATTGGCATAGAAGTGTTAAGTCTATCGACCTTTAACCGAAAAATACCCATAGTCGCACCTTTGAGCCTTTGTACAGGGTCGAAGCTAATAATTCGAGAAAACATAAATTGGCCAAAGTCGAACACTTGCAGAATTTGTTCCACATCGAAATTGGCATAGAAGTGTTTAGTCTATCGATCTTTAACCGAAAAATACCCATAGTCGCACCTTTGAACCTTTGTACAGGGTCGAGGCTAATAATTCGAGAAACATAAATTGGCCAAAGTCGAACACTTGCAGAATTTGTTCCACATCGAAATTGGCATAGAAGTGTTTAGTCTATCGATCTTTAACCGAAAAATACCCATAGTCGCACCTTTGAACCTTTGTACAGGGTCGAGGCTAATAATTCGAGAAACATAAATTGGCCAAAGTCGAACACTTGCAGAATTTGTTCCACATCGAAATTGGCATAGAAGTGTTTAGTCTATCGATCTTTAACTGAAAAATACCCATAGTCGCACCTTTGAGCCTTTGTACAGGGTCGAGGCCAGTTATTCGAGAAAACATAAATTGGCCAAAGTCAAAACCTTGCAGAATTTGTTCCACATCGTAATTGGCATAGAAGTGTTTAGTCTATCGATCTTTAACCGAAAAATACCCATAGTCGCACCTTTGAGCCTTTGTACAGGGTCGAGGCCAGTTATTCGAGAAAACATAAATTGGCCAAAGTCAAAACCTTGCAGAATTTGTTCCACATCGTAATTGGCATAGAAGTGTTTAGTCTATCGATCTTTAACCGAAAAATACCCATAGTCGCACCTTTGAACCTTTGTACAGGGTCGAGGCTAATAATTCGAGAAACATAAATTGACCAAAGTCGAACACTTGCAGAATTTGTTCCACATCGAAATTGGCATAGAAGTGTTTAGTCTATCGATCTTTAACCGAAAAATACCCATAGTCGCACCTTTGAGCCTTTGTACAGGGTCGAGGCTAATAATTCGAGGAACATAAATTGGTCAAAGTCGAACACTTGCAGAATTTGTTCCACATCGAAATTGGCATAGAAGTGTTTAGTCTATCGAACTTTAACCGAAAAATACCCATAGTCGCACCTTTGAGCCTTTGTACAGGGTCGAAGCTAATAATTCGAGAAAACATAAATTGGCCAAAGTCGAAACCTTGCAGAATTTGTTCCACTCAGAAATTGGCATAGAAGTGTTTAGTCTATCGATCTTTAACCGAAAAATACCCATAGTCGAACCTTTGAGCTTTTGTACAGGGTCGAGGCTAATAATTCGAGAAACATAAATTGGCCAAAGTCGAACACTTGCAGAATTTGTTCCACTCAGAAATTAGCATAGGAGTACTCAGTCTATCGATCTTTAACCGAATAATACCCATAGTCGCACCTTTGAGCCTTTGTACAGGGTCGAGGCTAATAATTCGAGAAAACATAAATTGGCCAAAGTCGAACACTTGCAGAATTTGTTCCACTCAGAAATTAGCATAGGAGTACTCAGTCTATCGATCTTTAACCGAAAAATACCCATAGTCGCACCTTTGAACCTTTGTACAGGGTCGAAGCCAATAATTCGAGAAAACATAAATTGGCCAAAGTCGAACACTTGCAGAATTTGTTCCACTCAGAAATTAGCATAGGAGTACTCAGTCTATCGATCTTTAACCGAAAAATACCCATAGTCGCACCTTTGAACCTTTGTACAGGGTCGAGGCTAATAATTCGAGAAACATAAATTGGCCAAATTCGAACACTTGCAGAATTTGTTCCACATCGAAAATTGGCATAGAAGTGTTAAGTCTATCGACCTTTAACCGAAAAATACCCATAGTCGCACCTTTGAGCCTTTGTACAGGGTCGAAGCTAATAATTCGAGAAAACATAAATTGGCCAAAGTCGAACACTTGCAGAATTTGTTCCACTCAGAAATTAGCATAGGAGTACTCAGTCTATCGATCTTTAACCGAAAAATACCCATAGTCGCACCTTTGAACCTTTGTACAGGGTCGAAGCCAATAATTCGAGAAAACATAAATTGGCCAAAGTCGAACACTTGCAGAATTTGTTCCACTCAGAAATTAGCATAGGAGTACTCAGTCTATCGATCTTTAACCGAAAAATACCCATAGTCGCACCTTTGAACCTTTGTACAGGGTCGAGGCTAATAATTCGAGAAACATAAATTGGCCAAATTCGAACACTTGCAGAATTTGTTCCACATCGAAATTGGCATAGAAGTGTTTAGTCTATCGATCTTTAACTGAAAAATACCCATAGTCGCACCTTTGAGCCTTTGTACAGGGTCGAAGCTAATAATTCGAGAAAACATAAATTGGCCAAAGTCGAAACCTTGCAGAATTTGTTCCACTCAGATATTATCATAGAAGTGTTTAGTCTATCGATCTTTAACCGAAAAATACCCATAGTCGCACCTTGGAGCCTTTGTACAGGGTCGAGGCTAATAATTCGAGAAACATAAATTGGCCAAAGTCGAACACTTGCAGAATTTGTTCCACATCGAAATTGGCATAGAAGTGTTTAGTCTATCGATCTTTAACCGAGAAATACCCATAGACGCACCTTTGAGCCTTTGTACAGGGTCGAGGCTAATAATTCGAGAAACATAAATTGGCCAAAGTCGAACACTTGCATAATTTGTTCCACTCAGAAATTATCATAGAAGTGTTTAGTCTATCGATCTTTAACCGAAAAATACCCATAGTCGCACCTTTGAACCTTTGTACAGGGTCGAGGCTAATAATTCGAGAAACATAAATTGGCCAAAGTCGAACACTTGCATAATTTGTTCCACTCAGAAATTAGCATAGGAGTACTCAGTCTATCGATCTTTAACCGAAAAATACCCATAGTCGCACCTTTGAACCTTTGTACAGGGTCGAGGCTAATAATTCGAGAAACATAAATTGGCCAAAGTCGAACACTTGCAGAATTTGTTCCACATCGAAATTGGCATAGAAGTGTTTAGTCTATCGATCTTTAACCGAAAAATACCCATAGTCGCACCTTTGAACCTTTGTACAGGGTCGAGGCTAATAATTCGAGAAACATAAATTGACCAAAGTCGAACACTTGCAGAATTTGTTCCACATCGAAATTGGCATAGAAGTGTTTAGTCTATCGATCTTTAACCGAAAAATACCCATAGTCGCACCTTTGAGCCTTTGTACAGGGTCGAGGCTAATAATTCGAGGAACATAAATTGGTCAAAGTCGAACACTTGCAGAATTTGTTCCACATCGAAATTGGCATAGAAGTGTTTAGTCTATCGAACTTTAACCGAAAAATACCCATAGTCGCACCTTTGAGCCTTTGTACAGGGTCGAAGCTAATAATTCGAGAAAACTTAAATTGGCCAAAGTCGAAACCTTGCAGAATTGGTTCCACTCAGAAATTGGCATAGAAGTGTTTAGTCTATCGATCTTTAACCGAAAAATACCCATAGTCGAACCTTTGAGCCTTTGTACAGGGTCGAGGCTAATAATTCGAGAAACATAAATTGGCCAAAGTCGAACACTTGCAGAATTTGTTCCACTCAGAAATTAGCATAGGAGTTCTCAGTCTATCGATCTTTAACCGAATAATACCCATAGTCGCACCTTTGAGCCTTTGTACAGGGTCGAGGCTAATAATTCGAGAAACATAAATTGGCCAAAGTCGAACACTTTCAGAATTTGTTCCACTCAGAAATTAGCATAGGAGTACTCAGTCTATCGATCTTTAACTGAAAAATACCCATAGCCGCACCTTTGAGCCTTTGTACAGGGTCGGGACCAGTTATTCGAGAAAACATAAATTGGCCAAAGTCGAAACCTTGCAGAATTTGATCAACTTATAAATTGGCATAGGAGTATTCAGTCTATCGATCTTTACCCGAAAAATACCCATAGTCGCACCTTTGAACCTTTGTACAGGGTCGAAGCTAATAATTCGAGAAAACATAAATTGGCCAAATCGAAACCTTGCAGAATTTGTTCCACTCAGAAATTGGCATAGAAGTGTTAAGTCTATCGACCTTTAACCGAAAAATACCCATAGTCGCACCTTTGAGCCTTTGTACAGGGTCGAAGCTAATAATTCGAGAAAACATAAATTGGCCAAATCGAAACCTTGCAGAATTTGTTCCACTCAGAAATTGGCATAGAAGTGTTTAGTCTATCGATCTTTAACCGAAAAATACCCATAGTCGAACCTTTGAGCCTTTGTACAGGGTCGAGGCTAATAATTCGAGAAACATAAATTGGCCAAAGTCGAACACTTGCAGAATTTGTTCCACTCAGAAATTAGCATAGGAGTACTCAGTCTATCGATCTTTAACCGAAAAATACCCATAGTCGCACCTTTGAACCTTTGTACAGGGTCGAGGCTAATAATTCGAGAAACATAAATTGGCCAAAGTCGAACACTTGCAGAATTTGTTCCACTCAGAAATTAGCATAGGAGTACTCAGTCTATCGATCTTTAACCGAAAAATACCCATAGTCGCACATTTGAACCTTTGTACAGGGTCGAGGCTAATAATTCGAGAAACATAAATTCGCCAAAGTCGAACACTTGCAGAATTTGTTTCACATCGAAATTGGCATAGAAGTGTTTAGTCTATCGATCTTTAACCGAAAAATACCCATAGTCGCACCTTTGAGCCTTTGTACAGGGTCGAGGCTAATAATTCGAGAAAACATAAATTGGCCAAAGTCGAAACCTTGCAGAATTTGTTCCACTCAGAAATTATCATAGAAGTGTTTAGTCTATCGACCTTTAACCGAAAAATACCAATAGTCGCACCTTTGAACCTTTGTACAGGGTCGAGGCTAATAATTCGAGAAACATAAATTGGCCAAAGTCGAACACTTGCATAATTTGTTCCACTCAGAAATTATCATAGAAGTGTTTAGTCTATCGATCTTTAACCGAAAAATACCCATAGTCGCACCTTTGAACCTTTGTACAGGGTCGAGGCTAATAATTCGAGAAACATAAATTGGCCAAAGTCGAACACTTGCATAATTTGTTCCACTCAGAAATTAGCATAGGAGTACTCAGTCTATCGATCTTTAACCGAAAAATACCCATAGTCGCACCTTTGAACCTTTGTACAGGGTCGAGGCTAATAATTCGAGAAACATAAATTGGCCAAAGTCGAACACTTGCAGAATTTGTTCCACATCGAAATTGGCATAGAAGTGTTTAGTCTATCGATCTTTAACCGAAAAATACCCATAGTCGCACCTTTGAACCTTTGTACAGGGTCGAGGCTAATAATTCGAGAAACATAAATTGACCAAAGTCGAACACTTGCAGAATTTGTTCCACATCGAAATTGGCATAGAAGTGTTTAGTCTATCGATCTTTAACCGAAAAATACCCATAGTCGCACCTTTGAGCCTTTGTACAGGGTCGAGGCTATTAATTCGAGGAACATAAATTGGTCAAAGTCGAACACTTGCAGAATTTGTTCCACATCGAAATTGGCATAGAAGTGTTTAGTCTATCGAACTTTAACCGAAAAATACCCATAGTCGCACCTTTGAGCCTTTGTACAGGGTCGAAGCTAATAATTCGAGAAAACATAAATTGGCCAAAGTCGAAACCTTGCAGAATTTGTTCCACTCAGAAATTGGCATAGAAGTGTTTAGTCTATCGATCTTTAACCGAAAAATACCCATAGTCGAACCTTTGAGCTTTTGTACAGGGTCGAGGCTAATAATTCGAGAAACATAAATTGGCCAAAGTCGAAACCTTGCAGAATTTGATCAACTTATAAATTGGCATAGGAGTATTCAGTCTATCGATCTTTACCCGAAAAATACCCATAGTCGCACCTTTGAACCTTTGTACAGGGTCGAGGCTAATAATTCGAGAAACATAAATTGGCCAAAGTCGAACACTTGCAGAATTTGTTCCACATCGAAATTGGCATAGAAGTGTTTAGTCTATCGATCTTTAACCGATAAATACCCATAGTCGCACCTTGGAGCCTTTGTACAGGGTCGAGGCTAATAATTCGAGAAACATAAATTGGCCAAAGTCGAACACTTGCAGAATTTCTTCCACATCGAAATTGGCATAGAAGTGTTTAGTCTATCGATCTTTAACCGAGAAATACCCATAGACGCACCTTTGAGCCTTTATACAGGGTCGAGGCTAATAATTCGAGAAACATAAATTGGCCAAAGTCGAACACTTGCATAATTTGTTCCACTCAGAAATTAGCATAGGAGTACTCAGTCTATCGATCTTTAACCGAAAAATACCCATAGTCGCACCTTTGAACCTTTGTACAGGGTCGAGGCTAATAATTCGAGAAACATAAATTGGCCAAAGTCGAACACTTGCAGAATTTGTTCCACATCGAAATTGGCATAGAAGTGTTTAGTCTATCGATCTTTAACCGATAAATACCCATAGACGCACCTTTGAGCCTTTGTACAGGGTCGAGGCTAATAATTCGAGAAACATAAATTGGCCAAAGTCGAACACTTGCATAATTTGTTCCACTCAGAAATTATCATAGAAGTGTTTAGTCTATCGATCTTTAACCGAAAAATACCCATAGTCGCACCTTTGAACCTTTGTACAGGGTCGAGGCTAATAATTCGAGAAACATAAATTGGCCAAAGTCGAACACTTGCATAATTTGTTCCACTCAGAAATTAGCATAGGAGTACTCAGTCTATCGATCTTTAACCGAAAAATACCCATAGTCGCACCTTTGAACCTTTGTACAGGGTCGAGGCTAATAATTCGAGAAACATAAATTGGCCAAAGTCGAACACTTGCAGAATTTGTTCCACATCGAAATTGGCATAGAAGTGTTTAGTCTATCGAACTTTAACCGAAAAATACCCATAGTCGCACATTTGAACCTTTGTACAGGGTCGAGGCTAATAATTCGAGAAACATAAATTCGCCAAAGTCGAACACTTGCAGAATTTGTTCCACATCGAAATTGGCATAGAAGTGTTAAGTCTATCGACCTTTAACCGAAAAATACCCATAGTCGCACCTTTGAGCCTTTGTACAGGGTCGAAGCTAATAATTCGAGAAAACATAAATTGGCCAAAGTCGAACACTTGCAGAATTTGTTCCACATCGAAATTGGCATAGAAGTGTTTAGTCTATCGATCTTTAACCGAAAAATACCCATAGTCGCACCTTTGAACCTTTGTACAGGGTCGAGGCTAATAATTCGAGAAACATAAATTGGCCAAAGTCGAACACTTGCAGAATTTGTTCCACATCGAAATTGGCATAGAAGTGTTTAGTCTATCGATCTTTAACCGAAAAATACCCATAGTCGCACCTTTGAACCTTTGTACAGGGTCGAGGCTAATAATTCGAGAAACATAAATTGGCCAAAGTCGAACACTTGCAGAATTTGTTCCACATCGAAATTGGCATAGAAGTGTTTAGTCTATCGATCTTTAACTGAAAAATACCCATAGTCGCACCTTTGAGCCTTTGTACAGGGTCGAGGCCAGTTATTCGAGAAAACATAAATTGGCCAAAGTCAAAACCTTGCAGAATTTGTTCCACATCGTAATTGGCATAGAAGTGTTTAGTCTATCGATCTTTAACCGAAAAATACCCATAGTCGCACCTTTGAGCCTTTGTACAGGGTCGAGGCCAGTTATTCGAGAAAACATAAATTGGCCAAAGTCAAAACCTTGCAGAATTTGTTCCACATCGTAATTGGCATAGAAGTGTTTAGTCTATCGATCTTTAACCGAAAAATACCCATAGTCGCACCTTTGAACCTTTGTACAGGGTCGAGGCTAATAATTCGAGAAACATAAATTGACCAAAGTCGAACACTTGCAGAATTTGTTCCACATCGAAATTGGCATAGAAGTGTTTAGTCTATCGATCTTTAACCGAAAAATACCCATAGTCGCACCTTTGAGCCTTTGTACAGGGTCGAGGCTAATAATTCGAGGAACATAAATTGGTCAAAGTCGAACACTTGCAGAATTTGTTCCACATCGAAATTGGCATAGAAGTGTTTAGTCTATCGAACTTTAACCGAAAAATACCCATAGTCGCACCTTTGAGCCTTTGTACAGGGTCGAAGCTAATAATTCGAGAAAACATAAATTGGCCAAAGTCGAAACCTTGCAGAATTTGTTCCACTCAGAAATTGGCATAGAAGTGTTTAGTCTATCGATCTTTAACCGAAAAATACCCATAGTCGAACCTTTGAGCTTTTGTACAGGGTCGAGGCTAATAATTCGAGAAACATAAATTGGCCAAAGTCGAACACTTGCAGAATTTGTTCCACTCAGAAATTAGCATAGGAGTACTCAGTCTATCGATCTTTAACCGAATAATACCCATAGTCGCACCTTTGAGCCTTTGTACAGGGTCGAGGCTAATAATTCGAGAAAACATAAATTGGCCAAAGTCGAACACTTGCAGAATTTGTTCCACTCAGAAATTAGCATAGGAGTACTCAGTCTATCGATCTTTAACCGAAAAATACCCATAGTCGCACCTTTGAACCTTTGTACAGGGTCGAAGCCAATAATTCGAGAAAACATAAATTGGCCAAAGTCGAACACTTGCAGAATTTGTTCCACTCAGAAATTAGCATAGGAGTACTCAGTCTATCGATCTTTAACCGAAAAATACCCATAGTCGCACCTTTGAACCTTTGTACAGGGTCGAGGCTAATAATTCGAGAAACATAAATTGGCCAAATTCGAACACTTGCAGAATTTGTTCCACATCGAAAATTGGCATAGAAGTGTTAAGTCTATCGACCTTTAACCGAAAAATACCCATAGTCGCACCTTTGAGCCTTTGTACAGGGTCGAAGCTAATAATTCGAGAAAACATAAATTGGCCAAAGTCGAACACTTGCAGAATTTGTTCCACTCAGAAATTAGCATAGGAGTACTCAGTCTATCGATCTTTAACCGAAAAATACCCATAGTCGCACCTTTGAACCTTTGTACAGGGTCGAAGCCAATAATTCGAGAAAACATAAATTGGCCAAAGTCGAACACTTGCAGAATTTGTTCCACTCAGAAATTAGCATAGGAGTACTCAGTCTATCGATCTTTAACCGAAAAATACCCATAGTCGCACCTTTGAACCTTTGTACAGGGTCGAGGCTAATAATTCGAGAAACATAAATTGGCCAAATTCGAACACTTGCAGAATTTGTTCCACATCGAAATTGGCATAGAAGTGTTTAGTCTATCGATCTTTAACTGAAAAATACCCATAGTCGCACCTTTGAGCCTTTGTACAGGGTCGAAGCTAATAATTCGAGAAAACATAAATTGGCCAAAGTCGAAACCTTGCAGAATTTGTTCCACTCAGATATTATCATAGAAGTGTTTAGTCTATCGATCTTTAACCGAAAAATACCCATAGTCGCACCTTGGAGCCTTTGTACAGGGTCGAGGCTAATAATTCGAGAAACATAAATTGGCCAAAGTCGAACACTTGCAGAATTTGTTCCACATCGAAATTGGCATAGAAGTGTTTAGTCTATCGATCTTTAACCGAGAAATACCCATAGACGCACCTTTGAGCCTTTGTACAGGGTCGAGGCTAATAATTCGAGAAACATAAATTGGCCAAAGTCGAACACTTGCATAATTTGTTCCACTCAGAAATTATCATAGAAGTGTTTAGTCTATCGATCTTTAACCGAAAAATACCCATAGTCGCACCTTTGAACCTTTGTACAGGGTCGAGGCTAATAATTCGAGAAACATAAATTGGCCAAAGTCGAACACTTGCATAATTTGTTCCACTCAGAAATTAGCATAGGAGTACTCAGTCTATCGATCTTTAACCGAAAAATACCCATAGTCGCACCTTTGAACCTTTGTACAGGGTCGAGGCTAATAATTCGAGAAACATAAATTGGCCAAAGTCGAACACTTGCAGAATTTGTTCCACATCGAAATTGGCATAGAAGTGTTTAGTCTATCGATCTTTAACCGAAAAATACCCATAGTCGCACCTTTGAACCTTTGTACAGGGTCGAGGCTAATAATTCGAGAAACATAAATTGACCAAAGTCGAACACTTGCAGAATTTGTTCCACATCGAAATTGGCATAGAAGTGTTTAGTCTATCGATCTTTAACCGAAAAATACCCATAGTCGCACCTTTGAGCCTTTGTACAGGGTCGAGGCTAATAATTCGAGGAACATAAATTGGTCAAAGTCGAACACTTGCAGAATTTGTTCCACATCGAAATTGGCATAGAAGTGTTTAGTCTATCGAACTTTAACCGAAAAATACCCATAGTCGCACCTTTGAGCCTTTGTACAGGGTCGAAGCTAATAATTCGAGAAAACTTAAATTGGCCAAAGTCGAAACCTTGCAGAATTGGTTCCACTCAGAAATTGGCATAGAAGTGTTTAGTCTATCGATCTTTAACCGAAAAATACCCATAGTCGAACCTTTGAGCCTTTGTACAGGGTCGAGGCTAATAATTCGAGAAACATAAATTGGCCAAAGTCGAACACTTGCAGAATTTGTTCCACTCAGAAATTAGCATAGGAGTTCTCAGTCTATCGATCTTTAACCGAATAATACCCATAGTCGCACCTTTGAGCCTTTGTACAGGGTCGAGGCTAATAATTCGAGAAACATAAATTGGCCAAAGTCGAACACTTTCAGAATTTGTTCCACTCAGAAATTAGCATAGGAGTACTCAGTCTATCGATCTTTAACTGAAAAATACCCATAGCCGCACCTTTGAGCCTTTGTACAGGGTCGGGACCAGTTATTCGAGAAAACATAAATTGGCCAAAGTCGAAACCTTGCAGAATTTGATCAACTTATAAATTGGCATAGGAGTATTCAGTCTATCGATCTTTACCCGAAAAATACCCATAGTCGCACCTTTGAACCTTTGTACAGGGTCGAAGCTAATAATTCGAGAAAACATAAATTGGCCAAATCGAAACCTTGCAGAATTTGTTCCACTCAGAAATTGGCATAGAAGTGTTAAGTCTATCGACCTTTAACCGAAAAATACCCATAGTCGCACCTTTGAGCCTTTGTACAGGGTCGAAGCTAATAATTCGAGAAAACATAAATTGGCCAAATCGAAACCTTGCAGAATTTGTTCCACTCAGAAATTGGCATAGAAGTGTTTAGTCTATCGATCTTTAACCGAAAAATACCCATAGTCGAACCTTTGAGCCTTTGTACAGGGTCGAGGCTAATAATTCGAGAAACATAAATTGGCCAAAGTCGAACACTTGCAGAATTTGTTCCACTCAGAAATTAGCATAGGAGTACTCAGTCTATCGATCTTTAACCGAAAAATACCCATAGTCGAACACTTGCAGAATTTGTTCCACATCGAAATTGGCATAGAAGTGTTTAGTCTATCGATCTTTAACCGAAAAATACCCATAGTCGCACCTTTGAACCTTTGTACAGGGTCGAGGCTAATAATTCGAGAAACATAAATTGGCCAAAGTCGAACACTTGCATAATTTGTTCCACTCAGAAATTATCATAGAAGTGTTTAGTCTATCGATCTTTAACCGAAAAATACCCATAGTCGCACCTTTGAACCTTTGTACAGGGTCGAGGCTAATAATTCGAGAAACATAAATTGGCCAAAGTCGAACACTTGCATAATTTGTTCCACTCAGAAATTAGCATAGGAGTACTCAGTCTATCGATCTTTAACCGAAAAATACCCATAGTCGCACCTTTGAACCTTTGTACAGGGTCGAGGCTAATAATTCGAGAAACATAAATTGGCCAAAGTCGAACACTTGCAGAATTTGTTCCACATCGAAATTGGCATAGAAGTGTTTAGTCTATCGATCTTTAACCGAAAAATACCCATAGTCGCACCTTTGAACCTTTGTACAGGGTCGAGGCTAATAATTCGAGAAACATAAATTGACCAAAGTCGAACACTTGCAGAATTTGTTCCACATCGAAATTGGCATAGAAGTGTTTAGTCTATCGATCTTTAACCGAAAAATACCCATAGTCGCACCTTTGAACCTTTGTACAGGGTCGAGGCTAATAATTCGAGAAACATAAATTGGCCAAAGTCGAACACTTGCAGAATTTGTTCCACATCGAAATTGGCATAGAAGTGTTTAGTCTATCGAACTTTAACCGAAAAATACCCATAGTCGCACCTTTGAGCCTTTGTACAGGGTCGAAGCTAATAATTCGAGAAAACATAAATTGGCCAAAGTCGAAACCTTGCAGAATTTGTTCCACTCAGAAATTGGCATAGAAGTGTTTAGTCTATCGATCTTTAACCGAAAAATACCCATAGTCGAACCTTTGAGCCTTTGTACAGGGTCGAGGCTAATAATTCGTGAAACATAAATTGGCCAAAGTCGAACACTTGCAGAATTTGTTCCACTCAGAAATTATCATAGGAGTACTCAGTCTATCGATCTTTAACCGAAAAATACCCATAGTCGCACCTTTGAACCTTTGTACAGGGTCGAGGCTAATAATTCGAGAAACATAAATTGGCCAAATTCGAACACTTGCAGAATTTGTTCCACATCGAAATTGGCATAGAAGTGTTAAGTCTATCGACCTTTAACCGAAAAATACCCATAGTCGCACCTTTGAGCCTTTGTACAGGGTCGAAGCTAATAATTCGAGAAAACATAAATTGGCCAAAGTCGAAACCTTGCAGAATTTGTTCCACTCAGAAATTGGCATAGAAGTGTTTAGTCTATCGATCTTTAACCGAAAAATACCCATAGTCGAACCTTTGAGCCTTTGTACAGGGTCGAGGCTAATAATTCGAGAAACATAAATTGGCCAAAGTCGAACACTTGCAGAATTTGTTCCACTCAGAAATTAGCATAGGAGTACTCAGTCTATCGATCTTTAACCGAAAAATACCCATAGTCGCACCTTTGAACCTTTGTACAGGGTCGAGGCTAATAATTCGAGAAACATAAATTGGCCAAAGTCGAACACTTGCAGAATTTGTTCCACTCAGAAATTAGCATAGGAGTACTCAGTCTATCGATCTTTAACCGAAAAATACCCATAGTCGCACATTTGAACCTTTGTACAGGGTCGAGGCTAATAATTCGAGAAACATAAATTCGCCAAAGTCGAACACTTGCAGAATTTGTTCCACATCGAAATTGGCATAGAAGTGTTTAGTCTATCGATCTTTAACCGAAAAATACCCATAGTCGCACCTTTGAGCCTTTGTACAGGGTCGAGGCTAATAATTCGAGAAAACATAAATTGTCCAAAGTCGAAACCTTGCAGAATTTGTTCCACTCAGAAATTAACATAGAAGTGTTTAGTCTATCGACCTTTAACCGAAAAATACCAATAGTCGCACCTTTGAGCCTTTGTACAGGGTCGAAGCTAATAATTCGAGAAAACATAAATTAGCCAAAGTCGAACACTTGCAGAATTTGTTCCACTCAGAAATTAGCATAGGAGTATTCAGTCCATCGACCTTTAACTGAAAAATACCAATAGTCGCACCTTTGAGCCTTTGTACAGGGTCGAGGCTAATAATTCGAGAAAACATAAATTGGCCAAAGTCGAAACCTTGCAGAATTTGTTCCACTCAGAAATTGGCATAGAAGTGTTTAGTCTATCGATCTTTAACCGAGAAATACCCATAGACGCACCTTTGAGCCTTTGTACAGGGTCGAGGCTAATAATTCGAGAAACATAAATTGGCCAAAGTCGAACACTTGCATAATTTGTTCCACTCAGAAATTATCATAGAAGTGTTTAGTCTATCGATCTTTAACCGAAAAATACCCATAGTCGCACCTTTGAACCTTTGTACAGGGTCGAGGCTAATAATTCGAGAAACATAAATTGGCCAAAGTCGAACACTTGCATAATTTGTTCCACTCAGAAATTAGCATAGGAGTACTCAGTCTATCGATCTTTAACCGAAAAATACCCATAGTCGCACCTTTGAACCTTTGTACAGGGTCGAGGCTAATAATTCGAGAAACATAAATTGGCCAAAGTCGAACACTTGCAGAATTTGTTCCACATCGAAATTGGCATAGAAGTGTTTAGTCTATCGATCTTTAACCGAAAAATACCCATAGTCGCACCTTTGAACCTTTGTACAGGGTCGAGGCTAATAATTCGAGAAACATAAATTGGCCAAAGTCGAACACTTGCATAATTTGTTCCACTCAGAAATTATCATAGAAGTGTTTAGTCTATCGATCTTTAACCGAAAAATACCCATAGTCGCACCTTTGAACCTTTGTACAGGGTCGAGGCTAATAATTCGAGAAACATAAATTGGCCAAAGTCGAACACTTGCATAATTTGTTCCACTCAGAAATTAGCATAGGAGTACTCAGTCTATCGATCTTTAACCGAAAAATACCCATAGTCGCACCTTTGAACCTTTGTACAGGGTCGAGGCTAATAATTCGAGAAACATAAATTGGCCAAAGTCGAACACTTGCAGAATTTGTTCCACATCGAAATTGGCATAGAAGTGTTTAGTCTATCGATCTTTAACCGAAAAATACCCATAGTCGCACCTTTGAACCTTTGTACAGGGTCGAGGCTAATAATTCGAGAAACATAAATTGACCAAAGTCGAACACTTGCAGAATTTGTTCCACATCGAAATTGGCATAGAAGTGTTTAGTCTATCGATCTTTAACCGAAAAATACCCATAGTCGCACCTTTGAACCTTTGTACAGGGTCGAGGCTAATAATTCGAGAAACATAAATTGGCCAAAGTCGAACACTTGCAGAATTTGTTCCACATCGAAATTGGCATAGAAGTGTTTAGTCTATCGAACTTTAACCGAAAAATACCCATAGTCGCACCTTTGAGCCTTTGTACAGGGTCGAAGCTAATAATTCGAGAAAACATAAATTGGCCAAAGTCGAAACCTTGCAGAATTTGTTCCACTCAGAAATTGGCATAGAAGTGTTTAGTCTATCGATCTTTAACCGAAAAATACCCATAGTCGAACCTTTGAGCCTTTGTACAGGGTCGAGGCTAATAATTCGTGAAACATAAATTGGCCAAAGTCGAACACTTGCAGAATTTGTTCCACTCAGAAATTATCATAGGAGTACTCAGTCTATCGATCTTTAACCGAAAAATACCCATAGTCGCACCTTTGAACCTTTGTACAGGGTCGAGGCTAATAATTCGAGAAACATAAATTGGCCAAATTCGAACACTTGCAGAATTTGTTCCACATCGAAATTGGCATAGAAGTGTTAAGTCTATCGACCTTTAACCGAAAAATACCCATAGTCGCACCTTTGAGCCTTTGTACAGGGTCGAAGCTAATAATTCGAGAAAACATAAATTGGCCAAAGTCGAAACCTTGCAGAATTTGTTCCACTCAGAAATTGGCATAGAAGTGTTTAGTCTATCGATCTTTAACCGAAAAATACCCATAGTCGAACCTTTGAGCCTTTGTACAGGGTCGAGGCTAATAATTCGAGAAACATAAATTGGCCAAAGTCGAACACTTGCAGAATTTGTTCCACTCAGAAATTAGCATAGGAGTACTCAGTCTATCGATCTTTAACCGAAAAATACCCATAGTCGCACCTTTGAACCTTTGTACAGGGTCGAGGCTAATAATTCGAGAAACATAAATTGGCCAAAGTCGAACACTTGCAGAATTTGTTCCACTCAGAAATTAGCATAGGAGTACTCAGTCTATCGATCTTTAACCGAAAAATACCCATAGTCGCACATTTGAACCTTTGTACAGGGTCGAGGCTAATAATTCGAGAAACATAAATTCGCCAAAGTCGAACACTTGCAGAATTTGTTCCACATCGAAATTGGCATAGAAGTGTTTAGTCTATCGATCTTTAACCGAAAAATACCCATAGTCGCACCTTTGAGCCTTTGTACAGGGTCGAGGCTAATAATTCGAGAAAACATAAATTGTCCAAAGTCGAAACCTTGCAGAATTTGTTCCACTCAGAAATTATCATAGAAGTGTTTAGTCTATCGACCTTTAACCGAAAAATACCAATAGTCGCACCTTTGAGCCTTTGTACAGGGTCGAAGCTAATAATTCGAGAAAACATAAATTAGCCAAAGTCGAACACTTGCAGAATTTGTTCCACTCAGAAATTAGCATAGGAGTATTCAGTCCATCGACCTTTAACTGAAAAATACCAATAGTCGCACCTTTGAGCCTTTGTACAGGGTCGAGGCTAATAATTCGAGAAAACATAAATTGGCCAAAGTCGAAACCTTGCAGAATTTGTTCCACTCAGAAATTGGCATAGAAGTGTTTAGTCTATCGATCTTTAACCGAGAAATACCCATAGACGCACCTTTGAGCCTTTGTACAGGGTCGAGGCTAATAATTCGAGAAACATAAATTGGCCAAAGTCGAACACTTGCATAATTTGTTCCACTCAGAAATTATCATAGAAGTGTTTAGTCTATCGATCTTTAACCGAAAAATACCCATAGTCGCACCTTTGAACCTTTGTACAGGGTCGAGGCTAATAATTCGAGAAACATAAATTGGCCAAAGTCGAACACTTGCATAATTTGTTCCACTCAGAAATTAGCATAGGAGTACTCAGTCTATCGATCTTTAACCGAAAAATACCCATAGTCGCACCTTTGAACCTTTGTACAGGGTCGAGGCTAATAATTCGAGAAACATAAATTGGCCAAAGTCGAACACTTGCAGAATTTGTTCCACATCGAAATTGGCATAGAAGTGTTTAGTCTATGATCTTTAACCGAAAAATACCCATAGTCGCACCTTTGAACCTTTGTACAGGGTCGAGGCTAATAATTCGAGAAACATAAATTGACCAAAGTCGAACACTTGCAGAATTTGTTCCACATCGAAATTGGCATAGAAGTGTTTAGTCTATCGATCTTTAACCGAAAAATACCCATAGTCGCACCTTTGAGCCTTTGTACAGGGTCGAGGCTAATAATTCGAGGAACATAAATTGGTCAAAGTCGAACACTTGCAGAATTTGTTCCACATCGAAATTGGCATAGAAGTGTTTAGTCTATCGAACTTTAACCGAAAAATACCCATAGTCGCACCTTTGAGCCTTTGTACAGGGTCGAAGCTAATAATTCGAGAAAACATAAATTGGCCAAAGTCGAAACCTTGCAGAATTTGTTCCACTCAGAAATTGGCATAGAAGTGTTTAGTCTATCGATCTTTAACCGAAAAATACCCATAGTCGAACCTTTGAGCCTTTGTACAGGGTAGAGGCTAATAATTCGAGAAACATAAATTTTGCCAAAGTCGAACACTTGCAGAATTTGTTCCACTCAGAAATTAGCATAGGAGTACTCAGTCTATCGATCTTTAACCGAATAATACCCATAGTCGCACCTTTGAGCCTTTGTACAGGGTCGAGGCTAATAATTCGAGAAACATAAATTGGCCAAAGTCGAACACTTTCAGAATTTGTTCCACTCAGAAATTAGCATAGGAGTACTCAGTCTATCGATCTTTAACCGAAAAATACCCATAGTCGCACCTTTGAACCTTTGTACAGGGTCGAGGCTAATAATTCGAGAAACATAAATTGGCCAAAGTCGAACACTTGCAGAATTTGTTCCACTCAGAAATTAGCATAGGAGTACTCAGTCTATCGATCTTTAACCGAAAAATACCCATAGTCGCACCTTTGAACCTTTGTACAGGGTCGAGGCTAATAATTCGAGAAACATAAATTGGCCAAAGTCGAACACTTGCAGAATTTGTTCCACATTGAAATTGGCATAGAAGTGTTTAGTCTATCGATCTTTAACCGAAAAATACCCATAGTCGAACCTTTGAGCCTTTGTACAGGGTCGAGGCTAATAATTCGAGAAACATAAATTGGCCAAAGTCGAACACTTGCAGAATTTGTTCCACATCGTAATTGGCATAGAAGTGTTTAGTCTATCGATCTTTAACTGAAAAATACCCATAGTCGCACCTTTGAGCCTTTGTACAGGGTCGAGGCCAGTTATTCGAGAAAACATAAATTGGCCAAAGTCAAAACCTTGCAGAATTTGTTCCACATCGTAATTGGCATAGAAGTGTTTAGTCTATCGATCTTTAACTGAAAAATACCCATAGTCGCACCTTTGAGCCTTTGTACAGGGTCGAGGCCAGTTATTCGAGAAAACATAAATTGGCCAAAGTCAAAACCTTGCAGAATTTGTTCCACATCGTAATTGGCATAGAAGTGTTTAGTCTATCGATCTTTAACCGAAAAATACCCATAGTCGCACCTTTGAGCCTTTGTACAGGGTCGAGGCTAATAATTCGAGGAACATAAATTGGCCAAAGTCGAACACTTGCAGAATTTGTTCCACATCGAAATTGGCATAGAAGTGTTTAGTCTATCGATCTTTAACCGAGAAATACCCATAGTCGCACCTTTGAGCCTTTGTACAGGGTCGAGGCTAATAATTCGAGGAACATAAATTGGCCAAAGTCGAACACTTGCAGAATTTGTTCCACATCGAAATTGGCATAGAAGTGTTTAGTCTATCGATCTTTAACCGAAAAATACCCATAGTCGAACCTTTGAGCCTTTGTACAGGGTCGAGGCTAATAATTCGAGAAACATAAATTGGCCAAAGTCGAACACTTGCAGAATTTGTTCCACTCAGAAATTAGCATAGGAGTACTCAGTCTATCGATCTTTAACCGAAAAATACCCATAGTCGCACCTTTGAGCCTTTGTACAGGGTCGGGACCAGTTATTCGAGAAAACATAAATTGGCCAAAGTCGAAACCTTGCAGAATTTGATCAACTTATAAATTGGCATAGGAGTATTCAGTCTATCGATCTTTACCCGAAAAATACCCATAGTCGCACCTTTGAACCTTTGTACAGGGTCGAGGCTAATAATTCGAGAAAACATAAATTGGCCAAAGTCGAACACTTGCATAATTTGTTCCACTCAGAAATTAGCATAGGAGTACTCAGTCTATCGATCTTTAACCGAAAAATACCCATAGTCGCACCTTTGAACCTTTGTACAGGGTCGAGGCTAATAATTCGAGAAACATAATTGGCCAAAGTCGAACACTTGCAGAATTTGTTCCACATCGAAATTGGCATAGAAGTGTTTAGTCTATCGATCTTTAACCGAAAAATACCCATAGTCGCACCTTTGAACCTTTGTACAGGGTCGAGGCTAATAATTCGAGAAACATAAATTGACCAAAGTCGAACACTTGCAGAATTTGTTCCACATCGAAATTGGCATAGAAGTGTTTAGTCTATCGATCTTTAACCGAAAAATACCCATAGTCGCACCTTTGAGCCTTTGTACAGGGTCGAGGCTAATAATTCGAGGAACATAAATTGGTCAAAGTCGAACACTTGCAGAATTTGTTCCACATCGAAATTGGCATAGAAGTGTTTAGTCTATCGAACTTTAACCGAAAAATACCCATAGTCGCACCTTTGAGCCTTTGTACAGGGTCGAAGCTAATAATTCGAGAAAACATAAATTGGCCAAAGTCGAAACCTTGCAGAATTTGTTCCACTCAGAAATTGGCATAGAAGTGTTTAGTCTATCGATCTTTAACCGAAAAATACCCATAGTCGAACCTTTGAGCTTTTGTACAGGGTCGAGGCTAATAATTCGAGAAACATAAATTGGCCAAAGTCGAACACTTGCAGAATTTGTTCCACTCAGAAATTAGCATAGGAGTACTCAGTCTATCGATCTTTAACCGAATAATACCCATAGTCGCACCTTTGAGCCTTTGTACAGGGTCGAGGCTAATAATTCGAGAAAACATAAATTGGCCAAAGTCGAACACTTGCAGAATTTGTTCCACTCAGAAATTAGCATAGGAGTACTCAGTCTATCGATCTTTAACCGAAAAATACCCATAGTCGCACCTTTGAACCTTTGTACAGGGTCGAAGCCAATAATTCGAGAAAACATAAATTGGCCAAAGTCGAACACTTGCAGAATTTGTTCCACTCAGAAATTAGCATAGGAGTACTCAGTCTATCGATCTTTAACCGAAAAATACCCATAGTCGCACCTTTGAACCTTTGTACAGGGTCGAGGCTAATAATTCGAGAAACATAAATTGGCCAAATTCGAACACTTGCAGAATTTGTTCCACATCGAAAATTGGCATAGAAGTGTTAAGTCTATCGACCTTTAACCGAAAAATACCCATAGTCGCACCTTTGAGCCTTTGTACAGGGTCGAAGCTAATAATTCGAGAAAACATAAATTGGCCAAAGTCGAACACTTGCAGAATTTGTTCCACTCAGAAATTAGCATAGGAGTACTCAGTCTATCGATCTTTAACCGAAAAATACCCATAGTCGCACCTTTGAACCTTTGTACAGGGTCGAAGCCAATAATTCGAGAAAACATAAATTGGCCAAAGTCGAACACTTGCAGAATTTGTTCCACTCAGAAATTAGCATAGGAGTACTCAGTCTATCGATCTTTAACCGAAAAATACCCATAGTCGCACCTTTGAACCTTTGTACAGGGTCGAGGCTAATAATTCGAGAAACATAAATTGGCCAAATTCGAACACTTGCAGAATTTGTTCCACATCGAAATTGGCATAGAAGTGTTTAGTCTATCGATCTTTAACTGAAAAATACCCATAGTCGCACCTTTGAGCCTTTGTACAGGGTCGAAGCTAATAATTCGAGAAAACATAAATTGGCCAAAGTCGAAACCTTGCAGAATTTGTTCCACTCAGATATTATCATAGAAGTGTTTAGTCTATCGATCTTTAACCGAAAAATACCCATAGTCGCACCTTGGAGCCTTTGTACAGGGTCGAGGCTAATAATTCGAGAAACATAAATTGGCCAAAGTCGAACACTTGCAGAATTTGTTCCACATCGAAATTGGCATAGAAGTGTTTAGTCTATCGATCTTTAACCGAGAAATACCCATAGACGCACCTTTGAGCCTTTGTACAGGGTCGAGGCTAATAATTCGAGAAACATAAATTGGCCAAAGTCGAACACTTGCATAATTTGTTCCACTCAGAAATTATCATAGAAGTGTTTAGTCTATCGATCTTTAACCGAAAAATACCCATAGTCGCACCTTTGAACCTTTGTACAGGGTCGAGGCTAATAATTCGAGAAACATAAATTGGCCAAAGTCGAACACTTGCATAATTTGTTCCACTCAGAAATTAGCATAGGAGTACTCAGTCTATCGATCTTTAACCGAAAAATACCCATAGTCGCACCTTTGAACCTTTGTACAGGGTCGAGGCTAATAATTCGAGAAACATAAATTGGCCAAAGTCGAACACTTGCAGAATTTGTTCCACATCGAAATTGGCATAGAAGTGTTTAGTCTATCGATCTTTAACCGAAAAATACCCATAGTCGCACCTTTGAACCTTTGTACAGGGTCGAGGCTAATAATTCGAGAAACATAAATTGACCAAAGTCGAACACTTGCAGAATTTGTTCCACATCGAAATTGGCATAGAAGTGTTTAGTCTATCGATCTTTAACCGAAAAATACCCATAGTCGCACCTTTGAGCCTTTGTACAGGGTCGAGGCTAATAATTCGAGGAACATAAATTGGTCAAAGTCGAACACTTGCAGAATTTGTTCCACATCGAAATTGGCATAGAAGTGTTTAGTCTATCGAACTTTAACCGAAAAATACCCATAGTCGCACCTTTGAGCCTTTGTACAGGGTCGAAGCTAATAATTCGAGAAAACTTAAATTGGCCAAAGTCGAAACCTTGCAGAATTGGTTCCACTCAGAAATTGGCATAGAAGTGTTTAGTCTATCGATCTTTAACCGAAAAATACCCATAGTCGAACCTTTGAGCCTTTGTACAGGGTCGAGGCTAATAATTCGAGAAACATAAATTGGCCAAAGTCGAACACTTGCAGAATTTGTTCCACTCAGAAATTAGCATAGGAGTTCTCAGTCTATCGATCTTTAACCGAATAATACCCATAGTCGCACCTTTGAGCCTTTGTACAGGGTCGAGGCTAATAATTCGAGAAACATAAATTGGCCAAAGTCGAACACTTTCAGAATTTGTTCCACTCAGAAATTAGCATAGGAGTACTCAGTCTATCGATCTTTAACTGAAAAATACCCATAGCCGCACCTTTGAGCCTTTGTACAGGGTCGGGACCAGTTATTCGAGAAAACATAAATTGGCCAAAGTCGAAACCTTGCAGAATTTGATCAACTTATAAATTGGCATAGGAGTATTCAGTCTATCGATCTTTACCCGAAAAATACCCATAGTCGCACCTTTGAACCTTTGTACAGGGTCGAAGCTAATAATTCGAGAAAACATAAATTGGCCAAATCGAAACCTTGCAGAATTTGTTCCACTCAGAAATTGGCATAGAAGTGTTTAGTCTATCGATCTTTAACCGAAAAATACCCATAGTCGAACCTTTGAGCCTTTGTACAGGGTCGAGGCTAATAATTCGAGAAACATAAATTGGCCAAAGTCGAACACTTGCAGAATTTGTTCCACTCAGAAATTAGCATAGGAGTACTCAGTCTATCGATCTTTAACCGAAAAATACCCATAGTCGCACCTTTGAACCTTTGTACAGGGTCGAGGCTAATAATTCGAGAAACATAAATTGGCCAAAGTCGAACACTTGCAGAATTTGTTCCACTCAGAAATTAGCATAGGAGTACTCAGTCTATCGATCTTTAACCGAAAAATACCCATAGTCGCACATTTGAACCTTTGTACAGGGTCGAGGCTAATAATTCGAGAAACATAAATTCGCCAAAGTCGAACACTTGCAGAATTTGTTTCACATCGAAATTGGCATAGAAGTGTTTAGTCTATCGATCTTTAACCGAAAAATACCCATAGTCGCACCTTTGAGCCTTTGTACAGGGTCGAGGCTAATAATTCGAGAAAACATAAATTGGCCAAAGTCGAAACCTTGCAGAATTTGTTCCACTCAGAAATTATCATAGAAGTGTTTAGTCTATCGACCTTTAACCGAAAAATACCAATAGTCGCACCTTTGAACCTTTGTACAGGGTCGAGGCTAATAATTCGAGAAACATAAATTGGCCAAAGTCGAACACTTGCATAATTTGTTCCACTCAGAAATTATCATAGAAGTGTTTAGTCTATCGATCTTTAACCGAAAAATACCCATAGTCGCACCTTTGAACCTTTGTACAGGGTCGAGGCTAATAATTCGAGAAACATAAATTGGCCAAAGTCGAACACTTGCATAATTTGTTCCACTCAGAAATTAGCATAGGAGTACTCAGTCTATCGATCTTTAACCGAAAAATACCCATAGTCGCACCTTTGAGCCTTTGTACAGGGTCGAGGCTATTAATTCGAGGAACATAAATTGGTCAAAGTCGAACACTTGCAGAATTTGTTCCACATCGAAATTGGCATAGAAGTGTTTAGTCTATCGAACTTTAACCGAAAAATACCCATAGTCGCACCTTTGAGCCTTTGTACAGGGTCGAAGCTAATAATTCGAGAAAACATAAATTGGCCAAAGTCGAAACCTTGCAGAATTTGTTCCACTCAGAAATTGGCATAGAAGTGTTTAGTCTATCGATCTTTAACCGAAAAATACCCATAGTCGAACCTTTGAGCTTTTGTACAGGGTCGAGGCTAATAATTCGAGAAACATAAATTGGCCAAAGTCGAAACCTTGCAGAATTTGATCAACTTATAAATTGGCATAGGAGTATTCAGTCTATCGATCTTTACCCGAAAAATACCCATAGTCGCACCTTTGAACCTTTGTACAGGGTCGAGGCTAATAATTCGAGAAACATAAATTGGCCAAAGTCGAACACTTGCAGAATTTGTTCCACATCGAAATTGGCATAGAAGTGTTTAGTCTATCGATCTTTAACCGATAAATACCCATAGTCGCACCTTGGAGCCTTTGTACAGGGTCGAGGCTAATAATTCGAGAAACATAAATTGGCCAAAGTCGAACACTTGCAGAATTTCTTCCACATCGAAATTGGCATAGAAGTGTTTAGTCTATCGATCTTTAACCGAGAAATACCCATAGACGCACCTTTGAGCCTTTATACAGGGTCGAGGCTAATAATTCGAGAAACATAAATTGGCCAAAGTCGAACACTTGCATAATTTGTTCCACTCAGAAATTAGCATAGGAGTACTCAGTCTATCGATCTTTAACCGAAAAATACCCATAGTCGCACCTTTGAACCTTTGTACAGGGTCGAGAAACATAAATTGGCCAAAGTCGAACACTTGCAGAATTTGTTCCACATCGAAATTGGCATAGAAGTGTTAAGTCTATCGACCTTTAACCGAAAAATACCCATAGACGCACCTTTGAGCCTTTGTACAGGGTCGAGGCTAATAATTCGAGAAACATAAATTGGCCAAAGTCGAACACTTGCATAATTTGTTCCACTCAGAAATTATCATAGAAGTGTTTAGTCTATCGATCTTTAACCGAAAAATACCCATAGTCGCACCTTTGAACCTTTGTACAGGGTCGAGGCTAATAATTCGAGAAACATAAATTGGCCAAAGTCGAACACTTGCATAATTTGTTCCACTCAGAAATTAGCATAGGAGTACTCAGTCTATCGATCTTTAACCGAAAAATACCCATAGTCGCACCTTTGAACCTTTGTACAGGGTCGAGGCTAATAATTCGAGAAACATAAATTGGCCAAAGTCGAACACTTGCAGAATTTGTTCCACATCGAAATTGGCATAGAAGTGTTTAGTCTATCGATCTTTAACCGAAAAATACCCATAGTCGCACCTTTGAACCTTTGTACAGGGTCGAGGCTAATAATTCGAGAAACATAAATTGGCCAAAGTCGAACACTTGCATAATTTGTTCCACTCAGAAATTATCATAGAAGTGTTTAGTCTATCGATCTTTAACCGAAAAATACCCATAGTCGCACCTTTGAACCTTTGTACAGGGTCGAGGCTAATAATTCGAGAAACATAAATTGGCCAAAGTCGAACACTTGCATAATTTGTTCCACTCAGAAATTAGCATAGGAGTACTCAGTCTATCGATCTTTAACCGAAAAATACCCATAGTCGCACCTTTGAACCTTTGTACAGGGTCGAGGCTAATAATTCGAGAAACATAAATTGGCCAAAGTCGAACACTTGCAGAATTTGTTCCACATCGAAATTGGCATAGAAGTGTTTAGTCTATCGATCTTTAACCGAAAAATACCCATAGTCGCACCTTTGAACCTTTGTACAGGGTCGAGGCTAATAATTCGAGAAACATAAATTGACCAAAGTCGAACACTTGCAGAATTTGTTCCACATCGAAATTGGCATAGAAGTGTTTAGTCTATCGATCTTTAACCGAAAAATACCCATAGTCGCACCTTTGAACCTTTGTACAGGGTCGAGGCTAATAATTCGAGAAACATAAATTGGCCAAAGTCGAACACTTGCAGAATTTGTTCCACATCGAAATTGGCATAGAAGTGTTTAGTCTATCGAACTTTAACCGAAAAATACCCATAGTCGCACCTTTGAGCCTTTGTACAGGGTCGAAGCTAATAATTCGAGAAAACATAAATTGGCCAAAGTCGAAACCTTGCAGAATTTGTTCCACTCAGAAATTGGCATAGAAGTGTTTAGTCTATCGATCTTTAACCGAAAAATACCCATAGTCGAACCTTTGAGCCTTTGTACAGGGTCGAGGCTAATAATTCGTGAAACATAAATTGGCCAAAGTCGAACACTTGCAGAATTTGTTCCACTCAGAAATTATCATAGGAGTACTCAGTCTATCGATCTTTAACCGAAAAATACCCATAGTCGCACCTTTGAACCTTTGTACAGGGTCGAGGCTAATAATTCGAGAAACATAAATTGGCCAAATTCGAACACTTGCAGAATTTGTTCCACATCGAAATTGGCATAGAAGTGTTAAGTCTATCGACCTTTAACCGAAAAATACCCATAGTCGCACCTTTGAGCCTTTGTACAGGGTCGAAGCTAATAATTCGAGAAAACATAAATTGGCCAAAGTCGAAACCTTGCAGAATTTGTTCCACTCAGAAATTGGCATAGAAGTGTTTAGTCTATCGATCTTTAACCGAAAAATACCCATAGTCGAACCTTTGAGCCTTTGTACAGGGTCGAGGCTAATAATTCGAGAAACATAAATTGGCCAAAGTCGAACACTTGCAGAATTTGTTCCACTCAGAAATTAGCATAGGAGTACTCAGTCTATCGATCTTTAACCGAAAAATACCCATAGTCGCACCTTTGAACCTTTGTACAGGGTCGAGGCTAATAATTCGAGAAACATAAATTGGCCAAAGTCGAACACTTGCAGAATTTGTTCCACTCAGAAATTAGCATAGGAGTACTCAGTCTATCGATCTTTAACCGAAAAATACCCATAGTCGCACATTTGAACCTTTGTACAGGGTCGAGGCTAATAATTCGAGAAACATAAATTCGCCAAAGTCGAACACTTGCAGAATTTGTTCCACATCGAAATTGGCATAGAAGTGTTTAGTCTATCGATCTTTAACCGAAAAATACCCATAGTCGCACCTTTGAGCCTTTGTACAGGGTCGAGGCTAATAATTCGAGAAAACATAAATTGTCCAAAGTCGAAACCTTGCAGAATTTGTTCCACTCAGAAATTATCATAGAAGTGTTTAGTCTATCGACCTTTAACCGAAAAATTCCAATAGTCGCACCTTTGAGCCTTTGTACAGGGTCGAAGCTAATAATTCGAGAAAACATAAATTAGCCAAAGTCGAACACTTGCAGAATTTGTTCCACTCAGAAATTAGCATAGGAGTATTCAGTCCATCGACCTTTAACTGAAAAATACCAATAGTCGCACCTTTGAGCCTTTGTACAGGGTCGAGGCTAATAATTCGAGAAAACATAAATTGGCCAAAGTCGAAACCTTGCAGAATTTGTTCCACTCAGAAATTGGCATAGAAGTGTTTAGTCTATCGATCTTTAACCGAGAAATACCCATAGACGCACCTTTGAGCCTTTGTACAGGGTCGAGGCTAATAATTCGAGAAACATAAATTGGCCAAAGTCGAACACTTGCATAATTTGTTCCACTCAGAAATTATCATAGAAGTGTTTAGTCTATCGATCTTTAACCGAAAAATACCCATAGTCGCACCTTTGAACCTTTGTACAGGGTCGAGGCTAATAATTCGAGAAACATAAATTGGCCAAAGTCGAACACTTGCATAATTTGTTCCACTCAGAAATTAGCATAGGAGTACTCAGTCTATCGATCTTTAACCGAAAAATACCCATAGTCGCACCTTTGAACCTTTGTACAGGGTCGAGGCTAATAATTCGAGAAACATAAATTGGCCAAAGTCGAACACTTGCAGAATTTGTTCCACATCGAAATTGGCATAGAAGTGTTTAGTCTATGATCTTTAACCGAAAAATACCCATAGTCGCACCTTTGAACCTTTGTACAGGGTCGAGGCTAATAATTCGAGAAACATAAATTGACCAAAGTCGAACACTTGCAGAATTTGTTCCACATCGAAATTGGCATAGAAGTGTTTAGTCTATCGATCTTTAACCGAAAAATACCCATAGTCGCACCTTTGAGCCTTTGTACAGGGTCGAGGCTAATAATTCGAGGAACATAAATTGGTCAAAGTCGAACACTTGCAGAATTTGTTCCACATCGAAATTGGCATAGAAGTGTTTAGTCTATCGAACTTTAACCGAAAAATACCCATAGTCGCACCTTTGAGCCTTTGTACAGGGTCGAAGCTAATAATTCGAGAAAACATAAATTGGCCAAAGTCGAAACCTTGCAGAATTTGTTCCACTCAGAAATTGGCATAGAAGTGTTTAGTCTATCGATCTTTAACCGAAAAATACCCATAGTCGAACCTTTGAGCCTTTGTACAGGGTAGAGGCTAATAATTCGAGAAACATAAATTTTGCCAAAGTCGAACACTTGCAGAATTTGTTCCACTCAGAAATTAGCATAGGAGTACTCAGTCTATCGATCTTTAACCGAATAATACCCATAGTCGCACCTTTGAGCCTTTGTACAGGGTCGAGGCTAATAATTCGAGAAACATAAATTGGCCAAAGTCGAACACTTTCAGAATTTGTTCCACTCAGAAATTAGCATAGGAGTACTCAGTCTATCGATCTTTAACCGAAAAATACCCATAGTCGCACCTTTGAACCTTTGTACAGGGTCGAGGCTAATAATTCGAGAAACATAAATTGGCCAAAGTCGAACACTTGCAGAATTTGTTCCACTCAGAAATTAGCATAGGAGTACTCAGTCTATCGATCTTTAACCGAAAAATACCCATAGTCGCACCTTTGAACCTTTGTACAGGGTCGAGGCTAATAATTCGAGAAACATAAATTGGCCAAAGTCGAACACTTGCAGAATTTGTTCCACATCGAAATTGGCATAGAAGTGTTTAGTCTATCGATCTTTAACCGAAAAATACCCATAGTCGAACCTTTGAGCCTTTGTACAGGGTCGAGGCTAATAATTCGAGAAACATAAATTGGCCAAAGTCGAACACTTGCAGAATTTGTTCCACATCGTAATTGGCATAGAAGTGTTTAGTCTATCGATCTTTAACTGAAAAATACCCATAGTCGCACCTTTGAGCCTTTGTACAGGGTCGAGGCCAGTTATTCGAGAAAACATAAATTGGCCAAAGTCAAAACCTTGCAGAATTTGTTCCACATCGTAATTGGCATAGAAGTGTTTAGTCTATCGATCTTTAACTGAAAAATACCCATAGTCGCACCTTTGAGCCTTTGTACAGGGTCGAGGCCAGTTATTCGAGAAAACATAAATTGGCCAAAGTCAAAACCTTGCAGAATTTGTTCCACATCGTAATTGGCATAGAAGTGTTTAGTCTATCGATCTTTAACCGAAAAATACCCATAGTCGCACCTTTGAGCCTTTGTACAGGGTCGAGGCTAATAATTCGAGGAACATAAATTGGCCAAAGTCGAACACTTGCAGAATTTGTTCCACATCGAAATTGGCATAGAAGTGTTTAGTCTATCGATCTTTAACCGAGAAATACCCATAGTCGCACCTTTGAGCCTTTGTACAGGGTCGAGGCTAATAATTCGAGGAACATAAATTGGCCAAAGTCGAACACTTGCAGAATTTGTTCCACTCAGAAATTAGCATAGGAGTACTCAGTCTATCGATCTTTAACCGAAAAATACCCATAGTCGCACCTTTGAGCCTTTGTACAGGGTCGGGACCAGTTATTCGAGAAAACATAAATTGGCCAAAGTCGAAACCTTGCAGAATTTGATCAACTTATAAATTGGCATAGGAGTATTCAGTCTATCGATCTTTACCCGAAAAATACCCATAGTCGCACCTTTGAACCTTTGTACAGGGTCGAGGCTAATAATTCGAGAAAACATAAATTGGCCAAAGTCGAACACTTGCAGAATTTGTTCCACATCGAAATTAGCATAGAAGTGTTTAGTCTATCTACCTTTAACCGAAAAATACCCATAGTCGCACCTTTGAGCCTTTGTACAGGGTCGAGGCTAATAATTCGAGAAAACATAAATTGGCCAAAGTCGAAACCTTGCCGAATTTGTTCCACTCAGAAATTGGCATAGAAGTGTTTAGTTTAACGATCTTTAACTGAAAAATACCCATAGCCGCACCTTTGAGCCTTTGTACAGGGTCGGGACCAGTTATTCGAGAAAACATAAATTGGCCAAAGTCGAAACCTTGCAGAATTTGATCAACTTATAAATTGGCATAGGAGTATTCAGGCTATCGATCTTTACCCGAAAAATACCCATAGTCGCACCTTTGAACCTTTGTACAGGGTCGAGGCTAATAATTCGAGAAAACATAAATTGGCCAAAGTCGAACACTTGCAGAATTTGTTCCACTCAGAAATTAGCATAGGAGTACTCATTCTATCGATCTTTAACCGAAAAATACCCATAGTCGCACCTTTGAACCTTTGTACAGGGTCGAGGCTAATAATTCGAGAAACATAAATTGGCCAAAGTCGAACACTTGCAGAATTTGTTCCACATCGAAATTGGCATAGAAGTGTTTAGTCTATCGATCTTTAACTGAAAAAAACCCATAGTCGCACCTTTGAGCCTTTGTACAGGGTCGAGGCTAGTTATTCGAGAAAACATAAATTGGCCAAAGTCGAAACCTTGCAGAATTTGTTCCACTCAGAAATTGGCATAGAAGTGTTTAGTCTAACGATCTTTAACTGAAAAATACCCATAGTCGCACCTTTGAGCCTTTGTACAGGGTCGAGACCAGTTATTCGAGAAAACATAAATTGGCCAAAGTAGAACACTTGCAGAATTTGTTCCACATCGAAATTTTGCATAGAAGTGTTTAGTCTATCGATCTTTAACCGAAAAATACCCATAGTCGCACCTTTGAGCCTTTGTACAGGGTCGAAGCTAATAATTCGAGAAAACATAAATTGGCCAAAGTCGAAACCTTGCAGAATTTGTTCCACTCAGAAATTGGCATAGAAGGGTTTAGTCTAACGATCTTTAACTGAAAAATACCCATAGTCGCACCTTTGAGCCTTTGTACAGGGTCGAGGCTAATAATTCGAGAAAACATAAATTTGCCAAAGTCGAAACCTTGCAGAATTTGTTCGACTCAGAAATTGGCATAGAAGTGTTTAGTCTATCGATCTTTAACCGAAAAATACCCATAGTCGAACCTTTGAGCCTTTGTACAGGGTCGAGGCTAATAATTCGAGAAACATAAATTGGCCAAAGTCGAACACTTGCAGAATTTGTTCCACTCAGAAATTAGCATAGGAGTACTCAGTCTATCGATCTTTAACCGAAAAATACCCATAGTCGCACCTTTGAACCTTCGTACAGGGTCGAGGCTAATAATTCGAGAAACATAAATTGGCCAAAGTCGAACACTTGCAGAATTTGTTTCACATCGAAATTGGCATAGAAGTGTTTAGTCTATCGATCTTTAACCGAAAAATACCCATAGTCGCACCTTTGAGCCTTTGTACAGGGTCGAAGCTAATAATTCGAGAAAACATAAATTGGCCAAAGTCGAAACCTTGCAGAATTTGTTCCACTCAGAAATTGGCATAGAAGTGTTTAGTCTATCGATCTTTAACCGAAAAATACCCATAGTCGAACCTTTGAGCCTTTGTACAGGGTCGAGGCTAATAATTCGAGAAACATAAATTGGCCAAAGTCGAACACTTGCAGAATTTGTTCCACTCAGAAATTGGCATAGAAGTGTTTAGTTTAACGATCTTTAACTGAAAAATACCCATAGCCGCACCTTTGAGCCTTTGTACAGGGTCGGGACCAGTTATTCGAGAAAACATAAATTGGCCAAAGTCGAAACCTTGCAGAATTTGATCAACTTATAAATTGGCATAGGAGTATTCAGTCTATCGATCTTTACCCGAAAAATACCCATAGTCGCACCTTTGAACCTTTGTACAGGGTCGAGGCTAATAATTCGAGAAAACATAAATTGGCCAAAGTCGAACACTTGCAGAATTTGTTCCACTCAGAAATTAGCATAGGAGTACTCAGTCTATCGATCTTTAACCGAAAAATACCCATAGTCGCACCTTTGAACCTTTGTACAAGGTCGAGGCTAATAATTCGAGAAACATAATTGGCCAAAGTCGAACACTTGCAGAATTTGTTCCACATCGAAATTGGCATAGAAGTGTTTAGTCTATCGATCTTTAACTGAAAAAAACCCATAGTCGCACCTTTGAGCCTTTGTACAGGGTCGAGGCCAGTTATTCGAGAAAACATAAATTGGCCAAAGTCGAAACCTTGCAGAATGTTTTCTCGAATAACTGGTCCCGACCCTGTACAAAGGCTCAAAGGTGCGGCTATGGGTATTTTTCAGTTAAAGATCGATAGACTGAGTACTCCTATGCTAATTTCTGAGTGGAACAAATTCTGAAAGTGTTCGACTTTGGCCAATTTATGTTTCTCGAATTATTAGCCTCGACCCTGTACAAAGGCTCAAAGGTGCGACTATGGGTATTATTCGGTTAAAGATCGATAGACTGAGAACTCCTATGCTAATTTCTGAGTGGAACAAATTCTGCAAGTGTTCGACTTTGGCCAATTTATGTTTCTCGAATTATTAGCCTCGACCCTGTACAAAGGCTCAAAGGTTCGACTATGGGTATTTTTCGGTTAAAGATCGATAGACTAAACACTTCTATGCCAATTTCTGAGTGGAACCAATTCTGCAAGGTTTCGACTTTGGCCAATTTAAGTTTTCTCGAATTATTAGCTTCGACCCTGTACAAAGGCTCAAAGGTGCGACTATGGGTATTTTTCGGTTAAAGTTCGATAGACTAAACACTTCTATGCCAATTTCGATGTGGAACAAATTCTGCAAGTGTTCGACTTTGACCAATTTATGTTCCTCGAATTATTAGCCTCGACCCTGTACAAAGGCTCAAAGGTGCGACTATGGGTATTTTTCGGTTAAAGATCGATAGACTAAACACTTCTATGCCAATTTCGATGTGGAACAAATTCTGCAAGTGTTCGACTTTGGTCAATTTATGTTTCTCGAATTATTAGCCTCGACCCTGTACAAAGGTTCAAAGGTGCGACTATGGGTATTTTTCGGTTAAAGATCGATAGACTAAACACTTCTATGCCAATTTCGATGTGGAACAAATTCTGCAAGTGTTCGACTTTGGCCAATTTATGTTTCTCGAATTATTAGCCTCGACCCTGTACAAAGGTTCAAAGGTGCGACTATGGGTATTTTTCGGTTAAAGATCGATAGACTGAGTACTCCTATGCTAATTTCTGAGTGGAACAAATTATGCAAGTGTTCGACTTTGGCCAATTTATGTTTCTCGAATTATTAGCCTCGACCCTGTACAAAGGTTCAAAGGTGCGACTATGGGTATTTTTCGGTTAAAGATCGATAGACTAAACACTTCTATGATAATTTCTGAGTGGAACAAATTATGCAAGTGTTCGACTTTGGCCAATTTATGTTTCTCGAATTATTAGCCTCGACCCTGTACAAAGGCTCAAAGGTGCGTCTATGGGTATTTCTCGGTTAAAGATCGATAGACTAAACACTTCTATGCCAATTTCGATGTGGAACAAATTCTGCAAGTGTTCGACTTTGGCCAATTTATGTTTCTCGAATTATTAGCCTCGACCCTGTACAAAGGCTCCAAGGTGCGACTATGGGTATTTTTCGGTTAAAGATCGATAGACTAAACACTTCTATGATAATATCTGAGTGGAACAAATTCTGCAAGGTTTCGACTTTGGCCAATTTATGTTTTCTCGAATTATTAGCTTCGACCCTGTACAAAGGCTCAAAGGTGCGACTATGGGTATTTTTCAGTTAAAGATCGATAGACTAAACACTTCTATGCCAATTTCGATGTGGAACAAATTCTGCAAGTGTTCGAATTTGGCCAATTTATGTTTCTCGAATTATTAGCCTCGACCCTGTACAAAGGTTCAAAGGTGCGACTATGGGTATTTTTCGGTTAAAGATCGATAGACTGAGTACTCCTATGCTAATTTCTGAGTGGAACAAATTCTGCAAGTGTTCGACTTTGGCCAATTTATGTTTTCTCGAATTATTGGCTTCGACCCTGTACAAAGGTTCAAAGGTGCGACTATGGGTATTTTTCGGTTAAAGATCGATAGACTGAGTACTCCTATGCTAATTTCTGAGTGGAACAAATTCTGCAAGTGTTCGACTTTGGCCAATTTATGTTTTCTCGAATTATTAGCTTCGACCCTGTACAAAGGCTCAAAGGTGCGACTATGGGTATTTTTCGGTTAAAGGTCGATAGACTTAACACTTCTATGCCAATTTTCGATGTGGAACAAATTCTGCAAGTGTTCGAATTTGGCCAATTTATGTTTCTCGAATTATTAGCCTCGACCCTGTACAAAGGTTCAAAGGTGCGACTATGGGTATTTTTCGGTTAAAGATCGATAGACTGAGTACTCCTATGCTAATTTCTGAGTGGAACAAATTCTGCAAGTGTTCGACTTTGGCCAATTTATGTTTTCTCGAATTATTGGCTTCGACCCTGTACAAAGGTTCAAAGGTGCGACTATGGGTATTTTTCGGTTAAAGATCGATAGACTGAGTACTCCTATGCTAATTTCTGAGTGGAACAAATTCTGCAAGTGTTCGACTTTGGCCAATTTATGTTTTCTCGAATTATTAGCCTCGACCCTGTACAAAGGCTCAAAGGTGCGACTATGGGTATTATTCGGTTAAAGATCGATAGACTGAGTACTCCTATGCTAATTTCTGAGTGGAACAAATTCTGCAAGTGTTCGACTTTGGCCAATTTATGTTTCTCGAATTATTAGCCTCGACCCTGTACAAAAGCTCAAAGGTTCGACTATGGGTATTTTTCGGTTAAAGATCGATAGACTAAACACTTCTATGCCAATTTCTGAGTGGAACAAATTCTGCAAGGTTTCGACTTTGGCCAATTTATGTTTTCTCGAATTATTAGCTTCGACCCTGTACAAAGGCTCAAAGGTGCGACTATGGGTATTATTCGGTTAAAGATCGATAGACTGAATACTCCTATGCCAATTTATAAGTTGATCAAATTCTGCAAGGTTTCGACTTTGGCCAATTTATGTTTCTCGAATTATTAGCCTCGACCCTGTACAAAAGCTCAAAGGTTCGCCTATGGGTATTTTTCGGTTAAAGATCGATAGACTAAACACTTCTATGCCAATTTCTGAGTGGAACAAATTCTGCAAGGTTTCGACTTTGGCCAATTTATGTTTTCTCGAATTATTATCTTCGACCCTGTACAAAGGCTCAAAGGTGCGACTATGGGTATTTTTCGGTTAAAGTTCGATAGACTAAACACTTCTATGCCAATTTCGATGTGGAACAAATTCTGCAAGTGTTCGACTTTGACCAATTTATGTTCCTCGAATTATTAGCCTCGACCCTGTACAAAGGCTCAAAGGTGCGACTATGGGTATTTTTCGGTTAAAGATCGATAGACTAAACACTTCTATGCCAATTTCGATGTGGAACAAATTCTGCAAGTGTTCGACTTTGGTCAATTTATGTTTCTCGAATTATTAGCCTCGACCCTGTACAAAGGTTCAAAGGTGCGACTATGGGTATTTTTCGGTTAAAGATCGATAGACTAAACACTTCTATGCCAATTTCGATGTGGAACAAATTCTGCAAGTGTTCGACTTTGGCCAATTTATGTTTCTCGAATTATTAGCCTCGACCCTGTACAAAGGTTCAAAGGTGCGACTATGGGTATTTTTCGGTTAAAGATCGATAGACTGAGTACTCCTATGCTAATTTCTGAGTGGAACAAATTATGCAAGTGTTCGACTTTGGCCAATTTATGTTTCTCGAATTATTAGCCTCGACCCTGTACAAAGGTTCAAAGGTGCGACTATGGGTATTTTTCGGTTAAAGATCGATAGACTAAACACTTCTATGATAATTTCTGAGTGGAACAAATTATGCAAGTGTTCGACTTTGGCCAATTTATGTTTCTCGAATTATTAGCCTCGACCCTGTACAAAGGTTCAAAGGTGCGACTATTGGTATTTTTCGGTTAAAGGTCGATAGACTAAACACTTCTATGATAATTTCTGAGTGGAACAAATTCTGCAAGGTTTCGACTTTGGCCAATTTATGTTTTCTCGAATTATTAGCCTCGACCCTGTACAAAGGCTCAAAGGTGCGACTATGGGTATTTTTCGGTTAAAGATCGATAGACTAAACACTTCTATGCCAATTTCGATGTGAAACAAATTCTGCAAGTGTTCGACTTTGGCGAATTTATGTTTCTCGAATTATTAGCCTCGACCCTGTACAAAGGTTCAAATGTGCGACTATGGGTATTTTTCGGTTAAAGATCGATAGACTGAGTACTCCTATGCTAATTTCTGAGTGGAACAAATTCTGCAAGTGTTCGACTTTGGCCAATTTATGTTTCTCGAATTATTAGCCTCGACCCTGTACAAAGGTTCAAAGGTGCGACTATGGGTATTTTTCGGTTAAAGATCGATAGACTGAGTACTCCTATGCTAATTTCTGAGTGGAACAAATTCTGCAAGTGTTCGACTTTGGCCAATTTATGTTTCTCGAATTATTAGCCTCGACCCTGTACAAAGGCTCAAAGGTTCGACTATGGGTATTTTTCGGTTAAAGATCGATAGACTAAACACTTCTATGCCAATTTCTGAGTGGAACAAATTCTGCAAGGTTTCGATTTGGCCAATTTATGTTTTCTCGAATTATTAGCTTCGACCCTGTACAAAGGCTCAAAGGTGCGACTATGGGTATTTTTCGGTTAAAGGTCGATAGACTTAACACTTCTATGCCAATTTCTGAGTGGAACAAATTCTGCAAGGTTTCGATTTGGCCAATTTATGTTTTCTCGAATTATTAGCTTCGACCCTGTACAAAGGTTCAAAGGTGCGACTATGGGTATTTTTCGGGTAAAGATCGATAGACTGAATACTCCTATGCCAATTTATAAGTTGATCAAATTCTGCAAGGTTTCGACTTTGGCCAATTTATGTTTTCTCGAATAACTGGTCCCGACCCTGTACAAAGGCTCAAAGGTGCGGCTATGGGTATTTTTCAGTTAAAGATCGATAGACTGAGTACTCCTATGCTAATTTCTGAGTGGAACAAATTCTGAAAGTGTTCGACTTTGGCCAATTTATGTTTCTCGAATTATTAGCCTCGACCCTGTACAAAGGCTCAAAGGTGCGACTATGGGTATTATTCGGTTAAAGATCGATAGACTGAGAACTCCTATGCTAATTTCTGAGTGGAACAAATTCTGCAAGTGTTCGACTTTGGCCAATTTATGTTTCTCGAATTATTAGCCTCGACCCTGTACAAAGGCTCAAAGGTTCGACTATGGGTATTTTTCGGTTAAAGATCGATAGACTAAACACTTCTATGCCAATTTCTGAGTGGAACCAATTCTGCAAGGTTTCGACTTTGGCCAATTTAAGTTTTCTCGAATTATTAGCTTCGACCCTGTACAAAGGCTCAAAGGTGCGACTATGGGTATTTTTCGGTTAAAGTTCGATAGACTAAACACTTCTATGCCAATTTCGATGTGGAACAAATTCTGCAAGTGTTCGACTTTGACCAATTTATGTTCCTCGAATTATTAGCCTCGACCCTGTACAAAGGCTCAAAGGTGCGACTATGGGTATTTTTCGGTTAAAGATCGATAGACTAAACACTTCTATGCCAATTTCGATGTGGAACAAATTCTGCAAGTGTTCGACTTTGGTCAATTTATGTTTCTCGAATTATTAGCCTCGACCCTGTACAAAGGTTCAAAGGTGCGACTATGGGTATTTTTCGGTTAAAGATCGATAGACTAAACACTTCTATGCCAATTTCGATGTGGAACAAATTCTGCAAGTGTTCGACTTTGGCCAATTTATGTTTCTCGAATTATTAGCCTCGACCCTGTACAAAGGTTCAAAGGTGCGACTATGGGTATTTTTCGGTTAAAGATCGATAGACTGAGTACTCCTATGCTAATTTCTGAGTGGAACAAATTATGCAAGTGTTCGACTTTGGCCAATTTATGTTTCTCGAATTATTAGCCTCGACCCTGTACAAAGGTTCAAAGGTGCGACTATGGGTATTTTTCGGTTAAAGATCGATAGACTAAACACTTCTATGATAATTTCTGAGTGGAACAAATTATGCAAGTGTTCGACTTTGGCCAATTTATGTTTCTCGAATTATTAGCCTCGACCCTGTACAAAGGCTCAAAGGTGCGTCTATGGGTATTTCTCGGTTAAAGATCGATAGACTAAACACTTCTATGCCAATTTCGATGTGGAACAAATTCTGCAAGTGTTCGACTTTGGCCAATTTATGTTTCTCGAATTATTAGCCTCGACCCTGTACAAAGGCTCCAAGGTGCGACTATGGGTATTTTTCGGTTAAAGATCGATAGACTAAACACTTCTATGATAATATCTGAGTGGAACAAATTCTGCAAGGTTTCGACTTTGGCCAATTTATGTTTTCTCGAATTATTAGCTTCGACCCTGTACAAAGGCTCAAAGGTGCGACTATGGGTATTTTTCAGTTAAAGATCGATAGACTAAACACTTCTATGCCAATTTCGATGTGGAACAAATTCTGCAAGTGTTCGAATTTGGCCAATTTATGTTTCTCGAATTATTAGCCTCGACCCTGTACAAAGGTTCAAAGGTGCGACTATGGGTATTTTTCGGTTAAAGATCGATAGACTGAGTACTCCTATGCTAATTTCTGAGTGGAACAAATTCTGCAAGTGTTCGACTTTGGCCAATTTATGTTTTCTCGAATTATTGGCTTCGACCCTGTACAAAGGTTCAAAGGTGCGACTATGGGTATTTTTCGGTTAAAGATCGATAGACTGAGTACTCCTATGCTAATTTCTGAGTGGAACAAATTCTGCAAGTGTTCGACTTTGGCCAATTTATGTTTTCTCGAATTATTAGCTTCGACCCTGTACAAAGGCTCAAAGGTGCGACTATGGGTATTTTTCGGTTAAAGGTCGATAGACTTAACACTTCTATGCCAATTTTCGATGTGGAACAAATTCTGCAAGTGTTCGAATTTGGCCAATTTATGTTTCTCGAATTATTAGCCTCGACCCTGTACAAAGGTTCAAAGGTGCGACTATGGGTATTTTTCGGTTAAAGATCGATAGACTGAGTACTCCTATGCTAATTTCTGAGTGGAACAAATTCTGCAAGTGTTCGACTTTGGCCAATTTATGTTTTCTCGAATTATTGGCTTCGACCCTGTACAAAGGTTCAAAGGTGCGACTATGGGTATTTTTCGGTTAAAGATCGATAGACTGAGTACTCCTATGCTAATTTCTGAGTGGAACAAATTCTGCAAGTGTTCGACTTTGGCCAATTTATGTTTTCTCGAATTATTAGCCTCGACCCTGTACAAAGGCTCAAAGGTGCGACTATGGGTATTATTCGGTTAAAGATCGATAGACTGAGTACTCCTATGCTAATTTCTGAGTGGAACAAATTCTGCAAGTGTTCGACTTTGGCCAATTTATGTTTCTCGAATTATTAGCCTCGACCCTGTACAAAAGCTCAAAGGTTCGACTATGGGTATTTTTCGGTTAAAGATCGATAGACTAAACACTTCTATGCCAATTTCTGAGTGGAACAAATTCTGCAAGGTTTCGACTTTGGCCAATTTATGTTTTCTCGAATTATTAGCTTCGACCCTGTACAAAGGCTCAAAGGTGCGACTATGGGTATTTTTCGGTTAAAGTTCGATAGACTAAACACTTCTATGCCAATTTCGATGTGGAACAAATTCTGCAAGTGTTCGACTTTGACCAATTTATGTTCCTCGAATTATTAGCCTCGACCCTGTACAAAGGCTCAAAGGTGCGACTATGGGTATTTTTCGGTTAAAGATCGATAGACTAAACACTTCTATGCCAATTTCGATGTGGAACAAATTCTGCAAGTGTTCGACTTTGGTCAATTTATGTTTCTCGAATTATTAGCCTCGACCCTGTACAAAGGTTCAAAGGTGCGACTATGGGTATTTTTCGGTTAAAGATCGATAGACTAAACACTTCTATGCCAATTTCGATGTGGAACAAATTCTGCAAGTGTTCGACTTTGGCCAATTTATGTTTCTCGAATTATTAGCCTCGACCCTGTACAAAGGTTCAAAGGTGCGACTATGGGTATTTTTCGGTTAAAGATCGATAGACTGAGTACTCCTATGCTAATTTCTGAGTGGAACAAATTATGCAAGTGTTCGACTTTGGCCAATTTATGTTTCTCGAATTATTAGCCTCTACCCTGTACAAAGGTTCAAAGGTGCGACTATGGGTATTTTTCGGTTAAAGATCGATAGACTAAACACTTCTATGATAATTTCTGAGTGGAACAAATTATGCAAGTGTTCGACTTTGGCCAATTTATGTTTCTCGAATTATTAGCCTCGACCCTGTACAAAGGCTCAAAGGTGCGTCTATGGGTATTTCTCGGTTAAAGATCGATAGACTAAACACTTCTATGCCAATTTCGATGTGGAACAAATTCTGCAAGTGTTCGACTTTGGCCAATTTATGTTTCTCGAATTATTAGCCTCGACCCTGTACAAAGGCTCCAAGGTGCGACTATGGGTATTTTTCGGTTAAAGATCGATAGACTAAACACTTCTATGCCAATTACGATGTGGAACAAATTCTGCAAGGTTTTGACTTTGGCCAATTTATGTTTTCTCGAATAACTGGCCTCGACCCTGTACAAAGGCTCAAAGGTGCGACTATGGGTATTTTTCGGTTAAAGATCGATAGACTAAACACTTCTATGCCAATTACGATGTGGAACAAATTCTGCAAGGTTTTGACTTTGGCCAATTTATGTTTTCTCGAATAACTGGCCTCGACCCTGTACAAAGGCTCAAAGGTGCGACTATGGGTATTTTTCAGTTAAAGATCGATAGACTAAACACTTCTATGCCAATTTCGATGTGGAACAAATTCTGCAAGTGTTCGACTTTGGCCAATTTATGTTTCTCGAATTATTAGCCTCGACCCTGTACAAAGGTTCAAAGGTGCGACTATGGGTATTTTTCGGTTAAAGATCGATAGACTAAACACTTCTATGCCAATTTCGATGTGGAACAAATTCTGCAAGTGTTCGACTTTGGCCAATTTATGTTTCTCGAATTATTAGCCTCGACCCTGTACAAAGGTTCAAAGGTGCGACTATGGGTATTTTTCGGTTAAAGATCGATAGACTAAACACTTCTATGCCAATTTCGATGTGGAACAAATTCTGCAAGTGTTCGACTTTGGCCAATTTATGTTTTCTCGAATTATTAGCTTCGACCCTGTACAAAGGCTCAAAGGTGCGACTATGGGTATTTTTCGGTTAAAGGTCGATAGACTTAACACTTCTATGCCAATTTCGATGTGGAACAAATTCTGCAAGTGTTCGACTTTGGCGAATTTATGTTTCTCGAATTATTAGCCTCGACCCTGTACAAAGGTTCAAATGTGCGACTATGGGTATTTTTCGGTTAAAGTTCGATAGACTAAACACTTCTATGCCAATTTCGATGTGGAACAAATTCTGCAAGTGTTCGACTTTGGCGAATTTATGTTTCTCGAATTATTAGCCTCGACCCTGTACAAAGGTTCAAATGTGCGACTATGGGTATTTTTCGGTTAAAGATCGATAGACTGAGTACTCCTATGCTAATTTCTGAGTGGAACAAATTCTGCAAGTGTTCGACTTTGGCCAATTTATGTTTCTCGAATTATTAGCCTCGACCCTGTACAAAGGTTCAAAGGTGCGACTATGGGTATTTTTCGGTTAAAGATCGATAGACTGAGTACTCCTATGCTAATTTCTGAGTGGAACAAATTCTGCAAGTGTTCGACTTTGGCCAATTTATGTTTCTCGAATTATTAGCCTCGACCCTGTACAAAGGCTCAAAGGTTCGACTATGGGTATTTTTCGGTTAAAGATCGATAGACTAAACACTTCTATGCCAATTTCGATGTGGAACAAATTCTGCAAGGTTTCGACTTTGGCCAATTTAAGTTTTCTCGAATTATTAGCTTCGACCCTGTACAAAGGCTCAAAGGTGCGACTATGGGTATTTTTCGGTTAAAGTTCGATAGACTAAACACTTCTATGCCAATTTCGATGTGGAACAAATTCTGCAAGTGTTCGACTTTGACCAATTTATGTTCCTCGAATTATTAGCCTCGACCCTGTACAAAGGCTCAAAGGTGCGACTATGGGTATTTTTCGGTTAAAGATCGATAGACTAAACACTTCTATGCCAATTTCGATGTGGAACAAATTCTGCAAGTGTTCGACTTTGGTCAATTTATGTTTCTCGAATTATTAGCCTCGACCCTGTACAAAGGTTCAAAGGTGCGACTATGGGTATTTTTCGGTTAAAGATCGATAGACTAAACACTTCTATGCCAATTTCGATGTGGAACAAATTCTGCAAGTGTTCGACTTAGGCCAATTTATGTTTCTCGAATTATTAGCCTCGACCCTGTACAAAGGTTCAAAGGTGCGACTATGGGTATTTTTCGGTTAAAGATCGATAGACTGAGTACTCCTATGCTAATTTCTGAGTGGAACAAATTATGCAAGTGTTCGACTTTGGCCAATTTATGTTTCTCGAATTATTAGCCTCGTCCCTGTACAAAGGTTCAAAGGTGCGACTATGGGTATTTTTCGGTTAAAGATCGATAGACTAAACACTTCTATGATAATTTCTGAGTGGAACAAATTATGCAAGTGTTCGACTTTGGCCAATTTATGTTTCTCGAATTATTAGCCTCGACCCTGTACAAAGGCTCAAAGGTGCGTCTATGGGTATTTCTCGGTTAAAGATCGATAGACTAAACACTTCTATGCCAATTTCGATGTGGAACAAATTCTGCAAGTGTTCGACTTTGGCCAATTTATGTTTCTCGAATTATTAGCCTCGACCCTGTACAAAGGCTCCAAGGTGCGACTATGGGTATTTTTCGGTTAAAGATCGATAGACTAAACACTTCTATGCCAATTACGATGTGGAACAAATTCTGCAAGGTTTTGACTTTGGCCAATTTATGTTTTCTCGAATAACTGGCCTCGACCCTGTACAAAGGCTCAAAGGTGCGACTATGGGTATTTTTCGGTTAAAGATCGATAGACTAAACACTTCTATGCCAATTACGATGTGGAACAAATTCTGCAAGGTTTTGACTTTGGCCAATTTATGTTTTCTCGAATAACTGGCCTCGACCCTGTACAAAGGCTCAAAGGTGCGACTATGGGTATTTTTCAGTTAAAGATCGATAGACTAAACACTTCTATGCCAATTTCGATGTGGAACAAATTCTGCAAGTGTTCGACTTTGGCCAATTTATGTTTCTCGAATTATTAGCCTCGACCCTGTACAAAGGTTCAAAGGTGCGACTATGGGTATTTTTCGGTTAAAGATCGATAGACTAAACACTTCTATGCCAATTTCGATGTGGAACAAATTCTGCAAGTGTTCGACTTTGGCCAATTTATGTTTCTCGAATTATTAGCCTCGACCCTGTACAAAGGTTCAAAGGTGCGACTATGGGTATTTTTCGGTTAAAGATCGATAGACTAAACACTTCTATGCCAATATCGATGTGGAACAAATTCTGCAAGTGTTCGACTTTGGCCAATTTATGTTTTCTCGAATTATTAGCTTCGACCCTGTACAAAGGCTCAAAGGTGCGACTATGGGTATTTTTCGGTTAAAGGTCGATAGACTTAACACTTCTATGCCAATTTCGATGTGGAACAAATTCTGCAAGTGTTCGACTTTGGCGAATTTATGTTTCTCGAATTATTAGCCTCGACCCTGTACAAAGGTTCAAATGTGCGACTATGGGTATTTTTCGGTTAAAGTTCGATAGACTAAACACTTCTATGCCAATTTCGATGTGGAACAAATTCTGCAAGTGTTCGACTTTGGCGAATTTATGTTTCTCGAATTATTAGCCTCGACCCTGTACAAAGGTTCAAATGTGCGACTATGGGTATTTTTCGGTTAAAGATCGATAGACTGAGTACTCCTATGCTAATTTCTGAGTGGAACAAATTCTGCAAGTGTTCGACTTTGGCCAATTTATGTTTCTCGAATTATTAGCCTCGACCCTGTACAAAGGTTCAAAGGTGCGACTATGGGTATTTTTCGGTTAAAGATCGATAGACTGAGTACTCCTATGCTAATTTCTGAGTGGAACAAATTCTGCAAGTGTTCGACTTTGGCCAATTTATGTTTCTCGAATTATTAGCCTCGACCCTGTACAAAGGCTCAAAGGTTCGACTATGGGTATTTTTCGGTTAAAGATCGATAGACTAAACACTTCTATGCCAATTTCGATGTGGAACAAATTCTGCAAGTGTTCGACTTTGGCCAATTTATGTTCCTCGAATTATTAGCCTCGACCCTGTACAAAGGCTCAAAGGTGCGACTATGGGTATTTCTCGGTTAAAGATCGATAGACTAAACACTTCTATGCCAATTTCGATGTGGAACAAATTCTGCAAGTGTTCGACTGTGGCCAATTTATGTTCCTCGAATTATTAGCCTCGACCCTGTACAAAGGTTCAAAGGTGCGACTATGGGTATTTTTCGGTTAAAGATCGATAGACTGAGTACTCCTATGCTAATTTCTGAGTGGAACAAATTCTGCAAGTGTTCGACTTTGGCCAATTTATGTTTCTCGAATTATTAGCCTCGACCCTGTACAAAGGCTCAAAGGTGCGACTATGGGTATTTCTCGGTTAAAGATCGATAGACTAAACACTTCTATGCCAATTTCGATGTGGAACAAATTCTGCAAGTGTTCGACTGTGGCCAATTTATGTTCCTCGAATTATTAGCCTCGACCCTGTACAAAGGTTCAAAGGTGCGACTATGGGTATTTTTCGGTTAAAGATCGATAGACTGAGTACTCCTATGCTAATTTCTGAGTGGAACAAATTCTGCAAGTGTTCGACTTTGGCCAATTTATGTTTCTCGAATTATTAGCCTCGACCCTGTACAAAGGCTCAAAGGTTCGACTATGGGTATTTTTCGGTTAAAGATCGATAGACTAAACACTTCTATGCCAATTTCGATGTGGAACAAATTCTGCAAGTGTTCGACTTTGGCCAATTTATGTTTCTCGAATTATTAGCCTCGACCCTGTACAAAGGCTCAAAGGTGCGACTATGGGTATTTTTCGGTTAAAGATCGATAGACTAAACACTTCTATGCCAATTTCGATGTGGAACAAATTCTGCAAGTGTTCGACTTTGGCCAATTTATGTTTTCTCGAATTATTAGCTTCGACCCTGTACAAAGGCTCAAAGGTGCGACTATGGGTATTTTTCGGTTAAAGGTCGATAGACTTAACACTTCTATGCCAATTTCGATGTGGAACAAATTCTGCAAGTGTTCGACTTTGGCGAATTTATGTTTCTCGAATTATTAGCCTCGACCCTGTACAAAGGTTCAAATGTGCGACTATGGGTATTTTTCGGTTAAAGTTCGATAGACTAAACACTTCTATGCCAATTTCGATGTGGAACAAATTCTGCAAGTGTTCGACTTTGGCGAATTTATGTTTCTCGAATTATTAGCCTCGACCCTGTACAAAGGTTCAAATGTGCGACTATGGGTATTTTTCGGTTAAAGATCGATAGACTGAGTACTCCTATGCTAATTTCTGAGTGGAACAAATTCTGCAAGTGTTCGACTTTGGCCAATTTATGTTTCTCGAATTATTAGCCTCGACCCTGTACAAAGGTTCAAAGGTGCGACTATGGGTATTTTTCGGTTAAAGATCGATAGACTGAGTACTCCTATGCTAATTTCTGAGTGGAACAAATTCTGCAAGTGTTCGACTTTGGCCAATTTATGTTTCTCGAATTATTAGCCTCGACCCTGTACAAAGGCTCAAAGGTTCGACTATGGGTATTTTTCGGTTAAAGATCGATAGACTAAACACTTCTATGCCAATTTCGATGTGGAACAAATTCTGCAAGGTTTCGACTTTGGCCAATTTAAGTTTTCTCGAATTATTAGCTTCGACCCTGTACAAAGGCTCAAAGGTGCGACTATGGGTATTTTTCGGTTAAAGTTCGATAGACTAAACACTTCTATGCCAATTTCGATGTGGAACAAATTCTGCAAGTGTTCGACTTTGACCAATTTATGTTCCTCGAATTATTAGCCTCGACCCTGTACAAAGGCTCAAAGGTGCGACTATGGGTATTTTTCGGTTAAAGATCGATAGACTAAACACTTCTATGCCAATTTCGATGTGGAACAAATTCTGCAAGTGTTCGACTTTGGTCAATTTATGTTTCTCGAATTATTAGCCTCGACCCTGTACAAAGGTTCAAAGGTGCGACTATGGGTATTTTTCGGTTAAAGATCGATAGACTAAACACTTCTATGCCAATTTCGATGTGGAACAAATTCTGCAAGTGTTCGACTTTGGCCAATTTATGTTTCTCGAATTATTAGCCTCGACCCTGTACAAAGGTTCAAAGGTGCGACTATGGGTATTTTTCGGTTAAAGATCGATAGACTGAGTACTCCTATGCTAATTTCTGAGTGGAACAAATTATGCAAGTGTTCGACTTTGGCCAATTTATGTTTCTCGAATTATTAGCCTCGTCCCTGTACAAAGGTTCAAAGGTGCGACTATGGGTATTTTTCGGTTAAAGATCGATAGACTAAACACTTCTATGATAATTTCTGAGTGGAACAAATTATGCAAGTGTTCGACTTTGGCCAATTTATGTTTCTCGAATTATTAGCCTCGACCCTGTACAAAGGCTCAAAGGTGCGTCTATGGGTATTTCTCGGTTAAAGATCGATAGACTAAACACTTCTATGCCAATTTCGATGTGGAACAAATTCTGCAAGTGTTCGACTTTGGCCAATTTATGTTTCTCGAATTATTAGCCTCGACCCTGTACAAAGGCTCCAAGGTGCGACTATGGGTATTTTTCGGTTAAAGATCGATAGACTAAACACTTCTATGCCAATTACGATGTGGAACAAATTCTGCAAGGTTTTGACTTTGGCCAATTTATGTTTTCTCGAATAACTGGCCTCGACCCTGTACAAAGGCTCAAAGGTGCGACTATGGGTATTTTTCGGTTAAAGATCGATAGACTAAACACTTCTATGCCAATTACGATGTGGAACAAATTCTGCAAGGTTTTGACTTGGCCAATTTATGTTTCTCGAATTATTAGCCTCGACCCTGTACAAAGGTTCAAATGTGCGACTATGGGTATTTTTCGGTTAAAGTTCGATAGACTAAACACTTCTATGCCAATTTCGATGTGGAACAAATTCTGCAAGTGTTCGACTTTGGCGAATTTATGTTTCTCGAATTATTAGCCTCGACCCTGTACAAAGGTTCAAATGTGCGACTATGGGTATTTTTCGGTTAAAGATCGATAGACTGAGTACTCCTATGCTAATTTCTGAGTGGAACAAATTCTGCAAGTGTTCGACTTTGGCCAATTTATGTTTCTCGAATTATTAGCCTCGACCCTGTACAAAGGTTCAAAGGTGCGACTATGGGTATTTTTCGGTTAAAGATCGATAGACTGAGTACTCCTATGCTAATTTCTGAGTGGAACAAATTCTGCAAGTGTTCGACTTTGGCCAATTTATGTTTCTCGAATTATTAGCCTCGACCCTGTACAAAGGCTCAAAGGTTCGACTATGGGTATTTTTCGGTTAAAGATCGATAGACTAAACACTTCTATGCCAATTTCGATGTGGAACAAATTCTGCAAGTGTTCGACTTTGGCCAATTTATGTTCCTCGAATTATTAGCCTCGACCCTGTACAAAGGCTCAAAGGTGCGACTATGGGTATTTCTCGGTTAAAGATCGATAGACTAAACACTTCTATGCCAATTTCGATGTGGAACAAATTCTGCAAGTGTTCGACTGTGGCCAATTTATGTTCCTCGAATTATTAGCCTCGACCCTGTACAAAGGTTCAAAGGTGCGACTATGGGTATTTTTCGGTTAAAGATCGATAGACTGAGTACTCCTATGCTAATTTCTGAGTGGAACAAATTCTGCAAGTGTTCGACTTTGGCCAATTTATGTTTCTCGAATTATTAGCCTCGACCCTGTACAAAGGCTCAAAGGTTCGACTATGGGTATTTTTCGGTTAAAGATCGATAGACTAAACACTTCTATGCCAATTTCGATGTGGAACAAATTCTGCAAGTGTTCGACTTTGGCCAATTTATGTTTCTCGAATTATTAGCCTCGACCCTGTACAAAGGTTCAAAGGTGCGACTATGGGTATTTTTCGGTTAAAGATCGATAGACTGAGTACTCCTATGCTAATTTCTGAGTGGAACAAATTCTGCAAGTGTTCGACTTTGGCCAATTTATGTTTCTCGAATTATTAGCCTCGACCCTGTACAAAGGTTCAAAGGTGCGACTATGGGTATTTTTCGGTTAAAGATCGATAGACTGAGTACTCCTATGCTAATTTCTGAGTGGAACAAATTCTGAAAGTGTTCGACTTTGGCCAATTTATGTTTCTCGAATTATTAGCCTCGACCCTGTACAAAGGCTCAAAGGTGCGACTATGGGTATTATTCGGTTAAAGATCGATAGACTGAGTACTCCTATGCTAATTTCTGAGTGGAACAAATTCTGCAAGTGTTCGACTTTGGCAAAATTTATGTTTCTCGAATTATTAGCCTCGACCCTGTACAAAGGCTCAAAGGTTCGACTATGGGTATTTTTCGGTTAAAGATCGATAGTCTAAACACTTCTATGCCAATTTCTGAGTGGAACAAATTCTGCAAGGTTTCGACTTTGGCCAATTTATGTTTTCTCGAATTATTAGCTTCGACCCTGTACAAAGGCTCAAAGGTGCGACTATGGGTATTTTTCGGTTAAAGTTCGATAGACTAAACACTTCTATGCCAATTTCGATGTGGAACAAATTCTGCAAGTGTTCGACTTTGACCAATTTATGTTCCTCGAATTATTAGCCTCGACCCTGTACAAAGGCTCAAAGGTGCGACTATGGGTATTTTTCGGTTAAAGATCGATAGACTAAACACTTCTATGCCAATTTCGATGTGGAACAAATTCTGCAAGTGTTCGACTTTGGTCAATTTATGTTTCTCGAATTATTAGCCTCGACCCTGTACAAAGGTTCAAAGGTGCGACTATGGGTATTTTTCGGTTAAAGATCATAGACTAAACACTTCTATGCCAATTTCGATGTGGAACAAATTCTGCAAGTGTTCGACTTTGGCCAATTTATGTTTCTCGAATTATTAGCCTCGACCCTGTACAAAGGTTCAAAGGTGCGACTATGGGTATTTTTCGGTTAAAGATCGATAGACTGAGTACTCCTATGCTAATTTCTGAGTGGAACAAATTATGCAAGTGTTCGACTTTGGCCAATTTATGTTTCTCGAATTATTAGCCTCGACCCTGTACAAAGGTTCAAAGGTGCGACTATGGGTATTTTTCGGTTAAAGATCGATAGACTAAACACTTCTATGATAATTTCTGAGTGGAACAAATTATGCAAGTGTTCGACTTTGGCCAATTTATGTTTCTCGAATTATTAGCCTCGACCCTGTACAAAGGCTCAAAGGTGCGTCTATGGGTATTTCTCGGTTAAAGATCGATAGACTAAACACTTCTATGCCAATTTCTGAGTGGAACAAATTCTGCAAGGTTTCGACTTTGGCCAATTTATGTTTTCTCGAATTATTAGCCTCGACCCTGTACAAAGGCTCAAAGGTGCGACTATTGGTATTTTTCAGTTAAAGGTCGATGGACTGAATACTCCTATGCTAATTTCTGAGTGGAACAAATTCTGCAAGTGTTCGACTTTGGCTAATTTATGTTTTCTCGAATTATTAGCTTCGACCCTGTACAAAGGCTCAAAGGTGCGACTATTGGTATTTTTCGGTTAAAGGTCGATAGACTAAACACTTCTATGATAATTTCTGAGTGGAACAAATTCTGCAAGGTTTCGACTTTGGACAATTTATGTTTTCTCGAATTATTAGCCTCGACCCTGTACAAAGGCTCAAAGGTGCGACTATGGGTATTTTTCGGTTAAAGATCGATAGACTAAACACTTCTATGCCAATTTCGATGTGGAACAAATTCTGCAAGTGTTCGACTTTGGCGAATTTATGTTTCTCGAATTATTAGCCTCGACCCTGTACAAAGGTTCAAATGTGCGACTATGGGTATTTTTCGGTTAAAGATCGATAGACTGAGTACTCCTATGCTAATTTCTGAGTGGAACAAATTCTGCAAGTGTTCGACTTTGGCCAATTTATGTTTCTCGAATTATTAGCCTCGACCCTGTACAAAGGTTCAAAGGTGCGACTATGGGTATTTTTCGGTTAAAGATCGATAGACTGAGTACTCCTATGCTAATTTCTGAGTGGAACAAATTCTGCAAGTGTTCGACTTTGGCCAATTTATGTTTCTCGAATTATTAGCCTCGACCCTGTACAAAGGCTCAAAGGTTCGACTATGGGTATTTTTCGGTTAAAGATCGATAGACTAAACACTTCTATGCCAATTTCTGAGTGGAACAAATTCTGCAAGGTTTCGACTTTGGCCAATTTATGTTTTCTCGAATTATTAGCTTCGACCCTGTACAAAGGCTCAAAGGTGCGACTATGGGTATTTTTCGGTTAAAGGTCGATAGACTTAACACTTCTATGCCAATTTCGATGTGGAACAAATTCTGCAAGTGTTCGAATTTGGCCAATTTATGTTTCTCGAATTATTAGCCTCGACCCTGTACAAAGGCTCAAAGGTTCGACTATGGGTATTTTTCGGTTAAAGATCGATAGTCTAAACACTTCTATGCCAATTTCTGAGTGGAACAAATTCTGCAAGGTTTCGACTTTGGCCAATTTATGTTTTCTCGAATTATTAGCTTCGACCCTGTACAAAGGCTCAAAGGTGCGACTATGGGTATTTTTCGGTTAAAGTTCGATAGACTAAACACTTCTATGCCAATTTCGATGTGGAACAAATTCTGCAAGTGTTCGACTTTGACCAATTTATGTTCCTCGAATTATTAGCCTCGACCCTGTACAAAGGCTCAAAGGTGCGACTATGGGTATTTTTCGGTTAAAGATCGATAGACTAAACACTTCTATGCCAATTTCGATGTGGAACAAATTCTGCAAGTGTTCGACTTTGGTCAATTTATGTTTCTCGAATTATTAGCCTCGACCCTGTACAAAGGTTCAAAGGTGCGACTATGGGTATTTTTCGGTTAAAGATCATAGACTAAACACTTCTATGCCAATTTCGATGTGGAACAAATTCTGCAAGTGTTCGACTTTGGCCAATTTATGTTTCTCGAATTATTAGCCTCGACCCTGTACAAAGGTTCAAAGGTGCGACTATGGGTATTTTTCGGTTAAAGATCGATAGACTGAGTACTCCTATGCTAATTTCTGAGTGGAACAAATTATGCAAGTGTTCGACTTTGGCCAATTTATGTTTCTCGAATTATTAGCCTCGACCCTGTACAAAGGCTCAAAGGTGCGTCTATGGGTATTTCTCGGTTAAAGATCGATAGACTAAACACTTCTATGCCAATTTCTGAGTGGAACAAATTATGCAAGTGTTCGACTTTGGCCAATTTATGTTTCTCGAATTATTAGCCTCGACCCTGTACAAAGGCTCAAAGGTGCGTCTATGGGTATTTCTCGGTTAAAGATCGATAGACTAAACACTTCTATGCCAATTTCTGAGTGGAACAAATTCTGCAAGGTTTCGACTTTGGCCAATTTATGTTTTCTCGAATTATTAGCCTCGACCCTGTACAAAGGCTCAAAGGTGCGACTATTGGTATTTTTCAGTTAAAGGTCGATGGACTGAATACTCCTATGCTAATTTCTGAGTGGAACAAATTCTGCAAGTGTTCGACTTTGGCTAATTTATGTTTTCTCGAATTATTAGCTTCGACCCTGTACAAAGGCTCAAAGGTGCGACTATTGGTATTTTTCGGTTAAAGGTCGATAGACTAAACACTTCTATGATAATTTCTGAGTGGAACAAATTCTGCAAGGTTTCGACTTTGGACAATTTATGTTTTCTCGAATTATTAGCCTCGACCCTGTACAAAGGCTCAAAGGTGCGACTATGGGTATTTTTCGGTTAAAGATCGATAGACTAAACACTTCTATGCCAATTTCGATGTGGAACAAATTCTGCAAGTGTTCGACTTTGGCGAATTTATGTTTCTCGAATTATTAGCCTCGACCCTGTACAAAGGTTCAAATGTGCGACTATGGGTATTTTTCGGTTAAAGATCGATAGACTGAGTACTCCTATGCTAATTTCTGAGTGGAACAAATTCTGCAAGTGTTCGACTTTGGCCAATTTATGTTTCTCGAATTATTAGCCTCGACCCTGTACAAAGGTTCAAAGGTGCGACTATGGGTATTTTTCGGTTAAAGATCGATAGACTGAGTACTCCTATGCTAATTTCTGAGTGGAACAAATTCTGCAAGTGTTCGACTTTGGCCAATTTATGTTTCTCGAATTATTAGCCTCGACCCTGTACAAAGGCTCAAAGGTTCGACTATGGGTATTTTTCGGTTAAAGATCGATAGACTAAACACTTCTATGCCAATTTCTGAGTGGAACAAATTCTGCAAGGTTTCGACTTTGGCCAATTTATGTTTTCTCGAATTATTAGCTTCGACCCTGTGTGAATTTATGTTTCTCGAATTATTAGCCTCGACCCTGTACAAAGGTTCAAATGTGCGACTATGGGTATTTTTCGGTTAAAGTTCGATAGACTAAACACTTCTATGCCAATTTCGATGTGGAACAAATTCTGCAAGTGTTCGACTTTGGCGAATTTATGTTTCTCGAATTATTAGCCTCGACCCTGTACAAAGGTTCAAATGTGCGACTATGGGTATTTTTCGGTTAAAGATCGATAGACTGAGTACTCCTATGCTAATTTCTGAGTGGAACAAATTCTGCAAGTGTTCGACTTTGGCCAATTTATGTTTCTCGAATTATTAGCCTCGACCCTGTACAAAGGTTCAAAGGTGCGACTATGGGTATTTTTCGGTTAAAGATCGATAGACTGAGTACTCCTATGCTAATTTCTGAGTGGAACAAATTCTGCAAGTGTTCGACTTTGGCCAATTTATGTTTCTCGAATTATTAGCCTCGACCCTGTACAAAGGCTCAAAGGTTCGACTATGGGTATTTTTCGGTTAAAGATCGATAGACTAAACACTTCTATGCCAATTTCGATGTGGAACAAATTCTGCAAGGTTTCGACTTTGGCCAATTTAAGTTTTCTCGAATTATTAGCTTCGACCCTGTACAAAGGCTCAAAGGTGCGACTATGGGTATTTTTCGGTTAAAGTTCGATAGACTAAACACTTCTATGCCAATTTCGATGTGGAACAAATTCTGCAAGTGTTCGACTTTGACCAATTTATGTTCCTCGAATTATTAGCCTCGACCCTGTACAAAGGCTCAAAGGTGCGACTATGGGTATTTTTCGGTTAAAGATCGATAGACTAAACACTTCTATGCCAATTTCGATGTGGAACAAATTCTGCAAGTGTTCGACTTTGGTCAATTTATGTTTCTCGAATTATTAGCCTCGACCCTGTACAAAGGTTCAAAGGTGCGACTATGGGTATTTTTCGGTTAAAGATCGATAGACTAAACACTTCTATGCCAATTTCGATGTGGAACAAATTCTGCAAGTGTTCGACTTTGGCCAATTTATGTTTCTCGAATTATTAGCCTCGACCCTGTACAAAGGTTCAAAGGTGCGACTATGGGTATTTTTCGGTTAAAGATCGATAGACTGAGTACTCCTATGCTAATTTCTGAGTGGAACAAATTATGCAAGTGTTCGACTTTGGCCAATTTATGTTTCTCGAATTATTAGCCTCGTCCCTGTACAAAGGTTCAAAGGTGCGACTATGGGTATTTTTCGGTTAAAGATCGATAGACTAAACACTTCTATGATAATTTCTGAGTGGAACAAATTATGCAAGTGTTCGACTTTGGCCAATTTATGTTTCTCGAATTATTAGCCTCGACCCTGTACAAAGGCTCAAAGGTGCGTCTATGGGTATTTCTCGGTTAAAGATCGATAGACTAAACACTTCTATGCCAATTTCGATGTGGAACAAATTCTGCAAGTGTTCGACTTTGGCCAATTTATGTTTCTCGAATTATTAGCCTCGACCCTGTACAAAGGCTCCAAGGTGCGACTATGGGTATTTTTCGGTTAAAGATCGATAGACTAAACACTTCTATGCCAATTACGATGTGGAACAAATTCTGCAAGGTTTTGACTTTGGCCAATTTATGTTTTCTCGAATAACTGGCCTCGACCCTGTACAAAGGCTCAAAGGTGCGACTATGGGTATTTTTCGGTTAAAGATCGATAGACTAAACACTTCTATGCCAATTACGATGTGGAACAAATTCTGCAAGGTTTTGACTTGGCCAATTTATGTTTCTCGAATTATTAGCCTCGACCCTGTACAAAGGTTCAAATGTGCGACTATGGGTATTTTTCGGTTAAAGTTCGATAGACTAAACACTTCTATGCCAATTTCGATGTGGAACAAATTCTGCAAGTGTTCGACTTTGGCGAATTTATGTTTCTCGAATTATTAGCCTCGACCCTGTACAAAGGTTCAAATGTGCGACTATGGGTATTTTTCGGTTAAAGATCGATAGACTGAGTACTCCTATGCTAATTTCTGAGTGGAACAAATTCTGCAAGTGTTCGACTTTGGCCAATTTATGTTTCTCGAATTATTAGCCTCGACCCTGTACAAAGGTTCAAAGGTGCGACTATGGGTATTTTTCGGTTAAAGATCGATAGACTGAGTACTCCTATGCTAATTTCTGAGTGGAACAAATTCTGCAAGTGTTCGACTTTGGCCAATTTATGTTTCTCGAATTATTAGCCTCGACCCTGTACAAAGGCTCAAAGGTTCGACTATGGGTATTTTTCGGTTAAAGATCGATAGACTAAACACTTCTATGCCAATTTCGATGTGGAACAAATTCTGCAAGTGTTCGACTTTGGCCAATTTATGTTCCTCGAATTATTAGCCTCGACCCTGTACAAAGGCTCAAAGGTGCGACTATGGGTATTTCTCGGTTAAAGATCGATAGACTAAACACTTCTATGCCAATTTCGATGTGGAACAAATTCTGCAAGTGTTCGACTGTGGCCAATTTATGTTCCTCGAATTATTAGCCTCGACCCTGTACAAAGGTTCAAAGGTGCGACTATGGGTATTTTTCGGTTAAAGATCGATAGACTGAGTACTCCTATGCTAATTTCTGAGTGGAACAAATTCTGCAAGTGTTCGACTTTGGCCAATTTATGTTTCTCGAATTATTAGCCTCGACCCTGTACAAAGGCTCAAAGGTTCGACTATGGGTATTTTTCGGTTAAAGATCGATAGACTAAACACTTCTATGCCAATTTCGATGTGGAACAAATTCTGCAAGTGTTCGACTTTGGCCAATTTATGTTTCTCGAATTATTAGCCTCGACCCTGTACAAAGGTTCAAAGGTGCGACTATGGGTATTTTTCGGTTAAAGATCGATAGACTGAGTACTCCTATGCTAATTTCTGAGTGGAACAAATTCTGCAAGTGTTCGACTTTGGCCAATTTATGTTTCTCGAATTATTAGCCTCGACCCTGTACAAAGGTTCAAAGGTGCGACTATGGGTATTTTTCGGTTAAAGATCGATAGACTGAGTACTCCTATGCTAATTTCTGAGTGGAACAAATTCTGAAAGTGTTCGACTTTGGCCAATTTATGTTTCTCGAATTATTAGCCTCGACCCTGTACAAAGGCTCAAAGGTGCGACTATGGGTATTATTCGGTTAAAGATCGATAGACTGAGTACTCCTATGCTAATTTCTGAGTGGAACAAATTCTGCAAGTGTTCGACTTTGGCAAAATTTATGTTTCTCGAATTATTAGCCTCGACCCTGTACAAAGGCTCAAAGGTTCGACTATGGGTATTTTTCGGTTAAAGATCGATAGTCTAAACACTTCTATGCCAATTTCTGAGTGGAACAAATTCTGCAAGGTTTCGACTTTGGCCAATTTATGTTTTCTCGAATTATTAGCTTCGACCCTGTACAAAGGCTCAAAGGTGCGACTATGGGTATTTTTCGGTTAAAGTTCGATAGACTAAACACTTCTATGCCAATTTCGATGTGGAACAAATTCTGCAAGTGTTCGACTTTGACCAATTTATGTTCCTCGAATTATTAGCCTCGACCCTGTACAAAGGCTCAAAGGTGCGACTATGGGTATTTTTCGGTTAAAGATCGATAGACTAAACACTTCTATGCCAATTTCGATGTGGAACAAATTCTGCAAGTGTTCGACTTTGGTCAATTTATGTTTCTCGAATTATTAGCCTCGACCCTGTACAAAGGTTCAAAGGTGCGACTATGGGTATTTTTCGGTTAAAGATCATAGACTAAACACTTCTATGCCAATTTCGATGTGGAACAAATTCTGCAAGTGTTCGACTTTGGCCAATTTATGTTTCTCGAATTATTAGCCTCGACCCTGTACAAAGGTTCAAAGGTGCGACTATGGGTATTTTTCGGTTAAAGATCGATAGACTGAGTACTCCTATGCTAATTTCTGAGTGGAACAAATTATGCAAGTGTTCGACTTTGGCCAATTTATGTTTCTCGAATTATTAGCCTCGACCCTGTACAAAGGCTCAAAGGTGCGTCTATGGGTATTTCTCGGTTAAAGATCGATAGACTAAACACTTCTATGCCAATTTCTGAGTGGAACAAATTCTGCAAGGTTTCGACTTTGGCCAATTTATGTTTTCTCGAATTATTAGCCTCGACCCTGTACAAAGGCTCAAAGGTGCGACTATTGGTATTTTTCAGTTAAAGGTCGATGGACTGAATACTCCTATGCTAATTTCTGAGTGGAACAAATTCTGCAAGTGTTCGACTTTGGCTAATTTATGTTTTCTCGAATTATTAGCTTCGACCCTGTACAAAGGCTCAAAGGTGCGACTATTGGTATTTTTCGGTTAAAGGTCGATAGACTAAACACTTCTATGATAATTTCTGAGTGGAACAAATTCTGCAAGGTTTCGACTTTGGACAATTTATGTTTTCTCGAATTATTAGCCTCGACCCTGTACAAAGGCTCAAAGGTGCGACTATGGGTATTTTTCGGTTAAAGATCGATAGACTAAACACTTCTATGCCAATTTCGATGTGGAACAAATTCTGCAAGTGTTCGACTTTGGCGAATTTATGTTTCTCGAATTATTAGCCTCGACCCTGTACAAAGGTTCAAATGTGCGACTATGGGTATTTTTCGGTTAAAGATCGATAGACTGAGTACTCCTATGCTAATTTCTGAGTGGAACAAATTCTGCAAGTGTTCGACTTTGGCCAATTTATGTTTCTCGAATTATTAGCCTCGACCCTGTACAAAGGTTCAAAGGTGCGACTATGGGTATTTTTCGGTTAAAGATCGATAGACTGAGTACTCCTATGCTAATTTCTGAGTGGAACAAATTCTGCAAGTGTTCGACTTTGGCCAATTTATGTTTCTCGAATTATTAGCCTCGACCCTGTACAAAGGCTCAAAGGTTCGACTATGGGTATTTTTCGGTTAAAGATCGATAGACTAAACACTTCTATGCCAATTTCTGAGTGGAACAAATTCTGCAAGGTTTCGACTTTGGCCAATTTATGTTTTCTCGAATTATTAGCTTCGACCCTGTACAAAGGCTCAAAGGTGCGACTATGGGTATTTTTCGGTTAAAGGTCGATAGACTTAACACTTCTATGCCAATTTCGATGTGGAACAAATTCTGCAAGTGTTCGAATTTGGCCAATTTATGTTTCTCGAATTATTAGCCTCGACCCTGTACAAAGGTTCAAAGGTGCGACTATGGGTATTTTTCGGTTAAAGATCGATAGACTGAGTACTCCTATGATAATTTCTGAGTGGAACAAATTCTGCAAGGTTTCGACTTTGGCCAATTTATGTTTTCTCGAATTATTAGCTTCGACCCTGTACAAAGGCTCAAAGGTGCGACTATGGGTATTTTTCGGTTAAAGATCGATAGACTAAACACTTCTATGCCAATTTCGATGTGAAACAAATTCTGCAAGTGTTCGACTTTGGCCAATTTATGTTTCTCGAATTATTAGCCTCGACCCTGTACAAAGGTTCAAAGGTGCGACTATGGGTATTTTTCGGTTAAAGATCGATAGACTGAGTACTCCTATGCTAATTTCTGAGTGGAACAAATTCTGCAAGTGTTCGACTTTGGCCAATTTATGTTTTCTCGAATTATTAGCCTCGACCCTGTACAAAGGCTCAAAGGTTCGACTATGGGTATTTTTCGGTTAAAGATCGATAGACTAAACACTTCTATGCCAATTTCTGAGTCGAACAAATTCTGCAAGGTTTCGACTTTGGCAAATTTATGTTTTCTCGAATTATTAGCCTCGACCCTGTACAAAGGCTCAAAGGTGCGACTATGGGTATTTTTCAGTTAAAGATCGTTAGACTAAACCCTTCTATACCAATTTCTGAGTGGAACAAATTCTGCAAGGTTTCGACTTTGGCCAATTTATGTTTTCTCGAATTATTAGCTTCGACCCTGTACAAAGGCTCAAAGGTGCGACTATGGGTATTTTTCGGTTAAAGATCGATAGACTAAACACTTCTATGCAAAATTTCGATGTGGAACAAATTCTGCAAGTGTTCTACTTTGGCCAATTTATGTTTTCTCGAATAACTGGTCTCGACCCTGTACAAAGGCTCAAAGGTGCGACTATGGGTATTTTTCAGTTAAAGATCGTTAGACTAAACACTTCTATGCCAATTTCTGAGTGGAACAAATTCTGCAAGGTTTCGACTTTGGCCAATTTATGTTTTCTCGAATAACTGGCCTCGACCCTGTACAAAGGCTCAAAGGTGCGACTATGGGTTTTTTTCAGTTAAAGATCGATAGACTAAACACTTCTATGCCAATTTCGATGTGGAACAAATTCTGCAAGTGTTCGACTTTGGCCAATTTATGTTTCTCGAATTATTAGCCTCGACCTTGTACAAAGGTTCAAAGGTGCGACTATGGGTATTTTTCGGTTAAAGATCGATAGACTGAGTACTCCTATGCTAATTTCTGAGTGGAACAAATTCTGCAAGTGTTCGACTTTGGCCAATTTATGTTTTCTCGAATTATTAGCCTCGACCCTGTACAAAGGTTCAAAGGTGCGACTATGGGTATTTTTCGGGTAAAGATCGATAGACTGAATACTCCTATGCCAATTTATAAGTTGATCAAATTCTGCAAGGTTTCGACTTTGGCCAATTTATGTTTTCTCGAATAACTGGTCCCGACCCTGTACAAAGGCTCAAAGGTGCGGCTATGGGTATTTTTCAGTTAAAGATCGTTAAACTAAACACTTCTATGCCAATTTCTGAGTGGAACAAATTCTGCAAGTGTTCGACTTTGGCCAATTTATGTTTCTCGAATTATTAGCCTCGACCCTGTACAAAGGCTCAAAGGTTCGACTATGGGTATTTTTCGGTTAAAGATCGATAGACTAAACACTTCTATGCCAATTTCTGAGTGGAACCAATTCTGCAAGGTTTCGACTTTGGCCAATTTAAGTTTTCTCGAATTATTAGCTTCGACCCTGTACAAAGGCTCAAAGGTGCGACTATGGGTATTTTTCGGTTAAAGTTCGATAGACTAAACACTTCTATGCCAATTTCGATGTGGAACAAATTCTGCAAGTGTTCGACTTTGACCAATTTATGTTCCTCGAATTATTAGCCTCGACCCTGTACAAAGGCTCAAAGGTGCGACTATGGGTATTTTTCGGTTAAAGATCGATAGACTAAACACTTCTATGCCAATTTCGATGTGGAACAAATTCTGCAAGTGTTCGACTTTGGTCAATTTATGTTTCTCGAATTATTAGCCTCGACCCTGTACAAAGGTTCAAAGGTGCGACTATGGGTATTTTTCGGTTAAAGATCGATAGACTAAACACTTCTATGCCAATTTCGATGTGGAACAAATTCTGCAAGTGTTCGACTTTGGCCAATTTATGTTTCTCGAATTATTAGCCTCGACCCTGTACAAAGGTTCAAAGGTGCGACTATGGGTATTTTTCGGTTAAAGATCGATAGACTGAGTACTCCTATGCTAATTTCTGAGTGGAACAAATTATGCAAGTGTTCGACTTTGGCCAATTTATGTTTCTCGAATTATTAGCCTCGACCCTGTACAAAGGTTCAAAGGTGCGACTATGGGTATTTTTCGGTTAAAGATCGATAGACTAAACACTTCTATGATAATTTCTGAGTGGAACAAATTATGCAAGTGTTCGACTTTGGCCAATTTATGTTTCTCGAATTATTAGCCTCGACCCTGTACAAAGGCTCAAAGGTGCGTCTATGGGTATTTCTCGGTTAAAGATCGATAGACTAAACACTTCTATGCCAATTTCGATGTGGAACAAATTCTGCAAGTGTTCGACTTTGGCCAATTTATGTTTCTCGAATTATTAGCCTCGACCCTGTACAAAGGCTCCAAGGTGCGACTATGGGTATTTTTCGGTTAAAGATCGATAGACTAAACACTTCTATGATAATATCTGAGTGGAACAAATTCTGCAAGGTTTCGACTTTGGCCAATTTATGTTTTCTCGAATTATTAGCTTCGACCCTGTACAAAGGCTCAAAGGTGCGACTATGGGTATTTTTCAGTTAAAGATCGATAGACTAAACACTTCTATGCCAATTTCGATGTGGAACAAATTCTGCAAGTGTTCGAATTTGGCCAATTTATGTTTCTCGAATTATTAGCCTCGACCCTGTACAAAGGTTCAAAGGTGCGACTATGGGTATTTTTCGGTTAAAGATCGATAGACTGAGTACTCCTATGCTAATTTCTGAGTGGAACAAATTCTGCAAGTGTTCGACTTTGGCCAATTTATGTTTTCTCGAATTATTGGCTTCGACCCTGTACAAAGGTTCAAAGGTGCGACTATGGGTATTTTTCGGTTAAAGATCGATAGACTGAGTACTCCTATGCTAATTTCTGAGTGGAACAAATTCTGCAAGTGTTCGACTTTGGCCAATTTATGTTTTCTCGAATTATTAGCTTCGACCCTGTACAAAGGCTCAAAGGTGCGACTATGGGTATTTTTCGGTTAAAGGTCGATAGACTTAACACTTCTATGCCAATTTTCGATGTGGAACAAATTCTGCAAGTGTTCGAATTTGGCCAATTTATGTTTCTCGAATTATTAGCCTCGACCCTGTACAAAGGTTCAAAGGTGCGACTATGGGTATTTTTCGGTTAAAGATCGATAGACTGAGTACTCCTATGCTAATTTCTGAGTGGAACAAATTCTGCAAGTGTTCGACTTTGGCCAATTTATGTTTTCTCGAATTATTGGCTTCGACCCTGTACAAAGGTTCAAAGGTGCGACTATGGGTATTTTTCGGTTAAAGATCGATAGACTGAGTACTCCTATGCTAATTTCTGAGTGGAACAAATTCTGCAAGTGTTCGACTTTGGCCAATTTATGTTTTCTCGAATTATTAGCCTCGACCCTGTACAAAGGCTCAAAGGTGCGACTATGGGTATTATTCGGTTAAAGATCGATAGACTGAGTACTCCTATGCTAATTTCTGAGTGGAACAAATTCTGCAAGTGTTCGACTTTGGCCAATTTATGTTTCTCGAATTATTAGCCTCGACCCTGTACAAAAGCTCAAAGGTTCGACTATGGGTATTTTTCGGTTAAAGATCGATAGACTAAACACTTCTATGCCAATTTCTGAGTGGAACAAATTCTGCAAGGTTTCGACTTTGGCCAATTTATGTTTTCTCGAATTATTAGCTTCGACCCTGTACAAAGGCTCAAAGGTGCGACTATGGGTATTTTTCGGTTAAAGTTCGATAGACTAAACACTTCTATGCCAATTTCGATGTGGAACAAATTCTGCAAGTGTTCGACTTTGACCAATTTATGTTCCTCGAATTATTAGCCTCGACCCTGTACAAAGGCTCAAAGGTGCGACTATGGGTATTTTTCGGTTAAAGATCGATAGACTAAACACTTCTATGCCAATTTCGATGTGGAACAAATTCTGCAAGTGTTCGACTTTGGTCAATTTATGTTTCTCGAATTATTAGCCTCGACCCTGTACAAAGGTTCAAAGGTGCGACTATGGGTATTTTTCGGTTAAAGATCGATAGACTAAACACTTCTATGCCAATTTCGATGTGGAACAAATTCTGCAAGTGTTCGACTTTGGCCAATTTATGTTTCTCGAATTATTAGCCTCGACCCTGTACAAAGGTTCAAAGGTGCGACTATGGGTATTTTTCGGTTAAAGATCGATAGACTGAGTACTCCTATGCTAATTTCTGAGTGGAACAAATTATGCAAGTGTTCGACTTTGGCCAATTTATGTTTCTCGAATTATTAGCCTCTACCCTGTACAAAGGTTCAAAGGTGCGACTATGGGTATTTTTCGGTTAAAGATCGATAGACTAAACACTTCTATGATAATTTCTGAGTGGAACAAATTATGCAAGTGTTCGACTTTGGCCAATTTATGTTTCTCGAATTATTAGCCTCGACCCTGTACAAAGGCTCAAAGGTGCGTCTATGGGTATTTCTCGGTTAAAGATCGATAGACTAAACACTTCTATGCCAATTTCGATGTGGAACAAATTCTGCAAGTGTTCGACTTTGGCCAATTTATGTTTCTCGAATTATTAGCCTCGACCCTGTACAAAGGCTCCAAGGTGCGACTATGGGTATTTTTCGGTTAAAGATCGATAGACTAAACACTTCTATGCCAATTACGATGTGGAACAAATTCTGCAAGGTTTTGACTTTGGCCAATTTATGTTTTCTCGAATAACTGGCCTCGACCCTGTACAAAGGCTCAAAGGTGCGACTATGGGTATTTTTCGGTTAAAGATCGATAGACTAAACACTTCTATGCCAATTACGATGTGGAACAAATTCTGCAAGGTTTTGACTTTGGCCAATTTATGTTTTCTCGAATAACTGGCCTCGACCCTGTACAAAGGCTCAAAGGTGCGACTATGGGTATTTTTCAGTTAAAGATCGATAGACTAAACACTTCTATGCCAATTTCGATGTGGAACAAATTCTGCAAGTGTTCGACTTTGGCCAATTTATGTTTCTCGAATTATTAGCCTCGACCCTGTACAAAGGTTCAAAGGTGCGACTATGGGTATTTTTCGGTTAAAGATCGATAGACTAAACACTTCTATGCCAATTTCGATGTGGAACAAATTCTGCAAGTGTTCGACTTTGGCCAATTTATGTTTCTCGAATTATTAGCCTCGACCCTGTACAAAGGTTCAAAGGTGCGACTATGGGTATTTTTCGGTTAAAGATCGATAGACTAAACACTTCTATGCCAATTTCGATGTGGAACAAATTCTGCAAGTGTTCGACTTTGGCCAATTTATGTTTTCTCGAATTATTAGCTTCGACCCTGTACAAAGGCTCAAAGGTGCGACTATGGGTATTTTTCGGTTAAAGGTCGATAGACTTAACACTTCTATGCCAATTTCGATGTGGAACAAATTCTGCAAGTGTTCGACTTTGGCGAATTTATGTTTCTCGAATTATTAGCCTCGACCCTGTACAAAGGTTCAAATGTGCGACTATGGGTATTTTTCGGTTAAAGTTCGATAGACTAAACACTTCTATGCCAATTTCGATGTGGAACAAATTCTGCAAGTGTTCGACTTTGGCGAATTTATGTTTCTCGAATTATTAGCCTCGACCCTGTACAAAGGTTCAAATGTGCGACTATGGGTATTTTTCGGTTAAAGATCGATAGACTGAGTACTCCTATGCTAATTTCTGAGTGGAACAAATTCTGCAAGTGTTCGACTTTGGCCAATTTATGTTTCTCGAATTATTAGCCTCGACCCTGTACAAAGGTTCAAAGGTGCGACTATGGGTATTTTTCGGTTAAAGATCGATAGACTGAGTACTCCTATGCTAATTTCTGAGTGGAACAAATTCTGCAAGTGTTCGACTTTGGCCAATTTATGTTTCTCGAATTATTAGCCTCGACCCTGTACAAAGGCTCAAAGGTTCGACTATGGGTATTTTTCGGTTAAAGATCGATAGACTAAACACTTCTATGCCAATTTCGATGTGGAACAAATTCTGCAAGGTTTCGACTTTGGCCAATTTAAGTTTTCTCGAATTATTAGCTTCGACCCTGTACAAAGGCTCAAAGGTGCGACTATGGGTATTTTTCGGTTAAAGTTCGATAGACTAAACACTTCTATGCCAATTTCGATGTGGAACAAATTCTGCAAGTGTTCGACTTTGACCAATTTATGTTCCTCGAATTATTAGCCTCGACCCTGTACAAAGGCTCAAAGGTGCGACTATGGGTATTTTTCGGTTAAAGATCGATAGACTAAACACTTCTATGCCAATTTCGATGTGGAACAAATTCTGCAAGTGTTCGACTTTGGTCAATTTATGTTTCTCGAATTATTAGCCTCGACCCTGTACAAAGGTTCAAAGGTGCGACTATGGGTATTTTTCGGTTAAAGATCGATAGACTAAACACTTCTATGCCAATTTCGATGTGGAACAAATTCTGCAAGTGTTCGACTTTGGCCAATTTATGTTTCTCGAATTATTAGCCTCGACCCTGTACAAAGGTTCAAAGGTGCGACTATGGGTATTTTTCGGTTAAAGATCGATAGACTGAGTACTCCTATGCTAATTTCTGAGTGGAACAAATTATGCAAGTGTTCGACTTTGGCCAATTTATGTTTCTCGAATTATTAGCCTCGTCCCTGTACAAAGGTTCAAAGGTGCGACTATGGGTATTTTTCGGTTAAAGATCGATAGACTAAACACTTCTATGATAATTTCTGAGTGGAACAAATTATGCAAGTGTTCGACTTTGGCCAATTTATGTTTCTCGAATTATTAGCCTCGACCCTGTACAAAGGCTCAAAGGTGCGTCTATGGGTATTTCTCGGTTAAAGATCGATAGACTAAACACTTCTATGCCAATTTCGATGTGGAACAAATTCTGCAAGTGTTCGACTTTGGCCAATTTATGTTTCTCGAATTATTAGCCTCGACCCTGTACAAAGGCTCCAAGGTGCGACTATGGGTATTTTTCGGTTAAAGATCGATAGACTAAACACTTCTATGCCAATTACGATGTGGAACAAATTCTGCAAGGTTTTGACTTTGGCCAATTTATGTTTTCTCGAATAACTGGCCTCGACCCTGTACAAAGGCTCAAAGGTGCGACTATGGGTATTTTTCGGTTAAAGATCGATAGACTAAACACTTCTATGCCAATTACGATGTGGAACAAATTCTGCAAGGTTTTGACTTTGGCCAATTTATGTTTTCTCGAATAACTGGCCTCGACCCTGTACAAAGGCTCAAAGGTGCGACTATGGGTATTTTTCAGTTAAAGATCGATAGACTAAACACTTCTATGCCAATTTCGATGTGGAACAAATTCTGCAAGTGTTCGACTTTGGCCAATTTATGTTTCTCGAATTATTAGCCTCGACCCTGTACAAAGGTTCAAAGGTGCGACTATGGGTATTTTTCGGTTAAAGATCGATAGACTAAACACTTCTATGCCAATTTCGATGTGGAACAAATTCTGCAAGTGTTCGACTTTGGCCAATTTATGTTTCTCGAATTATTAGCCTCGACCCTGTACAAAGGTTCAAAGGTGCGACTATGGGTATTTTTCGGTTAAAGATCGATAGACTAAACACTTCTATGCCAATATCGATGTGGAACAAATTCTGCAAGTGTTCGACTTTGGCCAATTTATGTTTTCTCGAATTATTAGCTTCGACCCTGTACAAAGGCTCAAAGGTGCGACTATGGGTATTTTTCGGTTAAAGGTCGATAGACTTAACACTTCTATGCCAATTTCGATGTGGAACAAATTCTGCAAGTGTTCGACTTTGGCGAATTTATGTTTCTCGAATTATTAGCCTCGACCCTGTACAAAGGTTCAAATGTGCGACTATGGGTATTTTTCGGTTAAAGTTCGATAGACTAAACACTTCTATGCCAATTTCGATGTGGAACAAATTCTGCAAGTGTTCGACTTTGGCGAATTTATGTTTCTCGAATTATTAGCCTCGACCCTGTACAAAGGTTCAAATGTGCGACTATGGGTATTTTTCGGTTAAAGATCGATAGACTGAGTACTCCTATGCTAATTTCTGAGTGGAACAAATTCTGCAAGTGTTCGACTTTGGCCAATTTATGTTTCTCGAATTATTAGCCTCGACCCTGTACAAAGGTTCAAAGGTGCGACTATGGGTATTTTTCGGTTAAAGATCGATAGACTGAGTACTCCTATGCTAATTTCTGAGTGGAACAAATTCTGCAAGTGTTCGACTTTGGCCAATTTATGTTTCTCGAATTATTAGCCTCGACCCTGTACAAAGGCTCAAAGGTTCGACTATGGGTATTTTTCGGTTAAAGATCGATAGACTAAACACTTCTATGCCAATTTCGATGTGGAACAAATTCTGCAAGTGTTCGACTTTGGCCAATTTATGTTCCTCGAATTATTAGCCTCGACCCTGTACAAAGGCTCAAAGGTGCGACTATGGGTATTTCTCGGTTAAAGATCGATAGACTAAACACTTCTATGCCAATTTCGATGTGGAACAAATTCTGCAAGTGTTCGACTGTGGCCAATTTATGTTCCTCGAATTATTAGCCTCGACCCTGTACAAAGGTTCAAAGGTGCGACTATGGGTATTTTTCGGTTAAAGATCGATAGACTGAGTACTCCTATGCTAATTTCTGAGTGGAACAAATTCTGCAAGTGTTCGACTTTGGCCAATTTATGTTTCTCGAATTATTAGCCTCGACCCTGTACAAAGGCTCAAAGGTTCGACTATGGGTATTTTTCGGTTAAAGATCGATAGACTAAACACTTCTATGCCAATTTCGATGTGGAACAAATTCTGCAAGTGTTCGACTTTGGCCAATTTATGTTTCTCGAATTATTAGCCTCGACCCTGTACAAAGGCTCAAAGGTGCGACTATGGGTATTTTTCGGTTAAAGATCGATAGACTAAACACTTCTATGCCAATTTCGATGTGGAACAAATTCTGCAAGTGTTCGACTTTGGCCAATTTATGTTTTCTCGAATTATTAGCTTCGACCCTGTACAAAGGCTCAAAGGTGCGACTATGGGTATTTTTCGGTTAAAGGTCGATAGACTTAACACTTCTATGCCAATTTCGATGTGGAACAAATTCTGCAAGTGTTCGACTTTGGCGAATTTATGTTTCTCGAATTATTAGCCTCGACCCTGTACAAAGGTTCAAATGTGCGACTATGGGTATTTTTCGGTTAAAGTTCGATAGACTAAACACTTCTATGCCAATTTCGATGTGGAACAAATTCTGCAAGTGTTCGACTTTGGCGAATTTATGTTTCTCGAATTATTAGCCTCGACCCTGTACAAAGGTTCAAATGTGCGACTATGGGTATTTTTCGGTTAAAGATCGATAGACTGAGTACTCCTATGCTAATTTCTGAGTGGAACAAATTCTGCAAGTGTTCGACTTTGGCCAATTTATGTTTCTCGAATTATTAGCCTCGACCCTGTACAAAGGTTCAAAGGTGCGACTATGGGTATTTTTCGGTTAAAGATCGATAGACTGAGTACTCCTATGCTAATTTCTGAGTGGAACAAATTCTGCAAGTGTTCGACTTTGGCCAATTTATGTTTCTCGAATTATTAGCCTCGACCCTGTACAAAGGCTCAAAGGTTCGACTATGGGTATTTTTCGGTTAAAGATCGATAGACTAAACACTTCTATGCCAATTTCGATGTGGAACAAATTCTGCAAGGTTTCGACTTTGGCCAATTTAAGTTTTCTCGAATTATTAGCTTCGACCCTGTACAAAGGCTCAAAGGTGCGACTATGGGTATTTTTCGGTTAAAGTTCGATAGACTAAACACTTCTATGCCAATTTCGATGTGGAACAAATTCTGCAAGTGTTCGACTTTGACCAATTTATGTTCCTCGAATTATTAGCCTCGACCCTGTACAAAGGCTCAAAGGTGCGACTATGGGTATTTTTCGGTTAAAGATCGATAGACTAAACACTTCTATGCCAATTTCGATGTGGAACAAATTCTGCAAGTGTTCGACTTTGGTCAATTTATGTTTCTCGAATTATTAGCCTCGACCCTGTACAAAGGTTCAAAGGTGCGACTATGGGTATTTTTCGGTTAAAGATCGATAGACTAAACACTTCTATGCCAATTTCGATGTGGAACAAATTCTGCAAGTGTTCGACTTTGGCCAATTTATGTTTCTCGAATTATTAGCCTCGACCCTGTACAAAGGTTCAAAGGTGCGACTATGGGTATTTTTCGGTTAAAGATCGATAGACTGAGTACTCCTATGCTAATTTCTGAGTGGAACAAATTATGCAAGTGTTCGACTTTGGCCAATTTATGTTTCTCGAATTATTAGCCTCGTCCCTGTACAAAGGTTCAAAGGTGCGACTATGGGTATTTTTCGGTTAAAGATCGATAGACTAAACACTTCTATGATAATTTCTGAGTGGAACAAATTATGCAAGTGTTCGACTTTGGCCAATTTATGTTTCTCGAATTATTAGCCTCGACCCTGTACAAAGGCTCAAAGGTGCGTCTATGGGTATTTCTCGGTTAAAGATCGATAGACTAAACACTTCTATGCCAATTTCGATGTGGAACAAATTCTGCAAGTGTTCGACTTTGGCCAATTTATGTTTCTCGAATTATTAGCCTCGACCCTGTACAAAGGCTCCAAGGTGCGACTATGGGTATTTTTCGGTTAAAGATCGATAGACTAAACACTTCTATGCCAATTACGATGTGGAACAAATTCTGCAAGGTTTTGACTTTGGCCAATTTATGTTTTCTCGAATAACTGGCCTCGACCCTGTACAAAGGCTCAAAGGTGCGACTATGGGTATTTTTCGGTTAAAGATCGATAGACTAAACACTTCTATGCCAATTACGATGTGGAACAAATTCTGCAAGGTTTTGACTTTGGCCAATTTATGTTTTCTCGAATAACTGGCCTCGACCCTGTACAAAGGCTCAAAGGTGCGACTATGGGTATTTTTCAGTTAAAGATCGATAGACTAAACACTTCTATGCCAATTTCGATGTGGAACAAATTCTGCAAGTGTTCGACTTTGGCCAATTTATGTTTCTCGAATTATTAGCCTCGACCCTGTACAAAGGTTCAAAGGTGCGACTATGGGTATTTTTCGGTTAAAGATCGATAGACTAAACACTTCTATGCCAATTTCGATGTGGAACAAATTCTGCAAGTGTTCGACTTTGGCCAATTTATGTTTCTCGAATTATTAGCCTCGACCCTGTACAAAGGTTCAAAGGTGCGACTATGGGTATTTTTCGGTTAAAGATCGATAGACTAAACACTTCTATGCCAATATCGATGTGGAACAAATTCTGCAAGTGTTCGACTTTGGCCAATTTATGTTTTCTCGAATTATTAGCTTCGACCCTGTACAAAGGCTCAAAGGTGCGACTATGGGTATTTTTCGGTTAAAGGTCGATAGACTTAACACTTCTATGCCAATTTCGATGTGGAACAAATTCTGCAAGTGTTCGACTTTGGCGAATTTATGTTTCTCGAATTATTAGCCTCGACCCTGTACAAAGGTTCAAATGTGCGACTATGGGTATTTTTCGGTTAAAGTTCGATAGACTAAACACTTCTATGCCAATTTCGATGTGGAACAAATTCTGCAAGTGTTCGACTTTGGCGAATTTATGTTTCTCGAATTATTAGCCTCGACCCTGTACAAAGGTTCAAATGTGCGACTATGGGTATTTTTCGGTTAAAGATCGATAGACTGAGTACTCCTATGCTAATTTCTGAGTGGAACAAATTCTGCAAGTGTTCGACTTTGGCCAATTTATGTTTCTCGAATTATTAGCCTCGACCCTGTACAAAGGTTCAAAGGTGCGACTATGGGTATTTTTCGGTTAAAGATCGATAGACTGAGTACTCCTATGCTAATTTCTGAGTGGAACAAATTCTGCAAGTGTTCGACTTTGGCCAATTTATGTTTCTCGAATTATTAGCCTCGACCCTGTACAAAGGCTCAAAGGTTCGACTATGGGTATTTTTCGGTTAAAGATCGATAGACTAAACACTTCTATGCCAATTTCGATGTGGAACAAATTCTGCAAGTGTTCGACTTTGGCCAATTTATGTTCCTCGAATTATTAGCCTCGACCCTGTACAAAGGCTCAAAGGTGCGACTATGGGTATTTCTCGGTTAAAGATCGATAGACTAAACACTTCTATGCCAATTTCGATGTGGAACAAATTCTGCAAGTGTTCGACTGTGGCCAATTTATGTTCCTCGAATTATTAGCCTCGACCCTGTACAAAGGTTCAAAGGTGCGACTATGGGTATTTTTCGGTTAAAGATCGATAGACTGAGTACTCCTATGCTAATTTCTGAGTGGAACAAATTCTGCAAGTGTTCGACTTTGGCCAATTTATGTTTCTCGAATTATTAGCCTCGACCCTGTACAAAGGCTCAAAGGTTCGACTATGGGTATTTTTCGGTTAAAGATCGATAGACTAAACACTTCTATGCCAATTTCGATGTGGAACAAATTCTGCAAGTGTTCGACTTTGGCCAATTTATGTTTCTCGAATTATTAGCCTCGACCCTGTACAAAGGTTCAAAGGTGCGACTATGGGTATTTTTCGGTTAAAGATCGATAGACTGAGTACTCCTATGCTAATTTCTGAGTGGAACAAATTCTGCAAGTGTTCGACTTTGGCCAATTTATGTTTCTCGAATTATTAGCCTCGACCCTGTACAAAGGTTCAAAGGTGCGACTATGGGTATTTTTCGGTTAAAGATCGATAGACTGAGTACTCCTATGCTAATTTCTGAGTGGAACAAATTCTGAAAGTGTTCGACTTTGGCCAATTTATGTTTCTCGAATTATTAGCCTCGACCCTGTACAAAGGCTCAAAGGTGCGACTATGGGTATTATTCGGTTAAAGATCGATAGACTGAGTACTCCTATGCTAATTTCTGAGTGGAACAAATTCTGCAAGTGTTCGACTTTGGCAAAATTTATGTTTCTCGAATTATTAGCCTCGACCCTGTACAAAGGCTCAAAGGTTCGACTATGGGTATTTTTCGGTTAAAGATCGATAGACTAAACACTTCTATGCCAATTTCTGAGTGGAACAAATTCTGCAAGGTTTCGACTTTGGCCAATTTATGTTTTCTCGAATTATTAGCTTCGACCCTGTACAAAGGCTCAAAGGTGCGACTATGGGTATTTTTCGGTTAAAGTTCGATAGACTAAACACTTCTATGCCAATTTCGATGTGGAACAAATTCTGCAAGTGTTCGACTTTGACCAATTTATGTTCCTCGAATTATTAGCCTCGACCCTGTACAAAGGCTCAAAGGTGCGACTATGGGTATTTTTCGGTTAAAGATCGATAGACTAAACACTTCTATGCCAATTTCGATGTGGAACAAATTCTGCAAGTGTTCGACTTTGGTCAATTTATGTTTCTCGAATTATTAGCCTCGACCCTGTACAAAGGTTCAAAGGTGCGACTATGGGTATTTTTCGGTTAAAGATCATAGACTAAACACTTCTATGCCAATTTCGATGTGGAACAAATTCTGCAAGTGTTCGACTTTGGCCAATTTATGTTTCTCGAATTATTAGCCTCGACCCTGTACAAAGGTTCAAAGGTGCGACTATGGGTATTTTTCGGTTAAAGATCGATAGACTGAGTACTCCTATGCTAATTTCTGAGTGGAACAAATTATGCAAGTGTTCGACTTTGGCCAATTTATGTTTCTCGAATTATTAGCCTCGACCCTGTACAAAGGTTCAAAGGTGCGACTATGGGTATTTTTCGGTTAAAGATCGATAGACTAAACACTTCTATGATAATTTCTGAGTGGAACAAATTATGCAAGTGTTCGACTTTGGCCAATTTATGTTTCTCGAATTATTAGCCTCGACCCTGTACAAAGGCTCAAAGGTGCGTCTATGGGTATTTCTCGGTTAAAGATCGATAGACTAAACACTTCTATGCCAATTTCTGAGTGGAACAAATTCTGCAAGGTTTCGACTTTGGCCAATTTATGTTTTCTCGAATTATTAGCCTCGACCCTGTACAAAGGCTCAAAGGTGCGACTATTGGTATTTTTCAGTTAAAGGTCGATGGACTGAATACTCCTATGCTAATTTCTGAGTGGAACAAATTCTGCAAGTGTTCGACTTTGGCTAATTTATGTTTTCTCGAATTATTAGCTTCGACCCTGTACAAAGGCTCAAAGGTGCGACTATTGGTATTTTTCGGTTAAAGGTCGATAGACTAAACACTTCTATGATAATTTCTGAGTGGAACAAATTCTGCAAGGTTTCGACTTTGGACAATTTATGTTTTCTCGAATTATTAGCCTCGACCCTGTACAAAGGCTCAAAGGTGCGACTATGGGTATTTTTCGGTTAAAGATCGATAGACTAAACACTTCTATGCCAATTTCGATGTGGAACAAATTCTGCAAGTGTTCGACTTTGGCGAATTTATGTTTCTCGAATTATTAGCCTCGACCCTGTACAAAGGTTCAAATGTGCGACTATGGGTATTTTTCGGTTAAAGATCGATAGACTGAGTACTCCTATGCTAATTTCTGAGTGGAACAAATTCTGCAAGTGTTCGACTTTGGCCAATTTATGTTTCTCGAATTATTAGCCTCGACCCTGTACAAAGGTTCAAAGGTGCGACTATGGGTATTTTTCGGTTAAAGATCGATAGACTGAGTACTCCTATGCTAATTTCTGAGTGGAACAAATTCTGCAAGTGTTCGACTTTGGCCAATTTATGTTTCTCGAATTATTAGCCTCGACCCTGTACAAAGGCTCAAAGGTTCGACTATGGGTATTTTTCGGTTAAAGATCGATAGACTAAACACTTCTATGCCAATTTCTGAGTGGAACAAATTCTGCAAGGTTTCGACTTTGGCCAATTTATGTTTTCTCGAATTATTAGCTTCGACCCTGTACAAAGGCTCAAAGGTGCGACTATGGGTATTTTTCGGTTAAAGGTCGATAGACTTAACACTTCTATGCCAATTTCGATGTGGAACAAATTCTGCAAGTGTTCGAATTTGGCCAATTTATGTTTCTCGAATTATTAGCCTCGACCCTGTACAAAGGTTCAAAGGTGCGACTATGGGTATTTTTCGGTTAAAGATCGATAGACTGAGTACTCCTATGATAATTTCTGAGTGGAACAAATTCTGCAAGGTTTCGACTTTGGCCAATTTATGTTTTCTCGAATTATTAGCTTCGACCCTGTACAAAGGCTCAAAGGTGCGACTATGGGTATTTTTCGGTTAAAGATCGATAGACTAAACACTTCTATGCCAATTTCGATGTGAAACAAATTCTGCAAGTGTTCGACTTTGGCCAATTTATGTTTCTCGAATTATTAGCCTCGACCCTGTACAAAGGTTCAAAGGTGCGACTATGGGTATTTTTCGGTTAAAGATCGATAGACTGAGTACTCCTATGCTAATTTCTGAGTGGAACAAATTCTGCAAGTGTTCGACTTTGGCCAATTTATGTTTTCTCGAATTATTAGCCTCGACCCTGTACAAAGGCTCAAAGGTTCGACTATGGGTATTTTTCGGTTAAAGATCGATAGACTAAACACTTCTATGCCAATTTCTGAGTCGAACAAATTCTGCAAGGTTTCGACTTTGGCAAATTTATGTTTTCTCGAATTATTAGCCTCGACCCTGTACAAAGGCTCAAAGGTGCGACTATGGGTATTTTTCAGTTAAAGATCGTTAGACTAAACCCTTCTATACCAATTTCTGAGTGGAACAAATTCTGCAAGGTTTCGACTTTGGCCAATTTATGTTTTCTCGAATTATTAGCTTCGACCCTGTACAAAGGCTCAAAGGTGCGACTATGGGTATTTTTCGGTTAAAGATCGATAGACTAAACACTTCTATGCAAAATTTCGATGTGGAACAAATTCTGCAAGTGTTCTACTTTGGCCAATTTATGTTTTCTCGAATAACTGGTCTCGACCCTGTACAAAGGCTCAAAGGTGCGACTATGGGTATTTTTCAGTTAAAGATCGTTAGACTAAACACTTCTATGCCAATTTCTGAGTGGAACAAATTCTGCAAGGTTTCGACTTTGGCCAATTTATGTTTTCTCGAATAACTGGCCTCGACCCTGTACAAAGGCTCAAAGGTGCGACTATGGGTTTTTTTCAGTTAAAGATCGATAGACTAAACACTTCTATGCCAATTTCGATGTGGAACAAATTCTGCAAGTGTTCGACTTTGGCCAATTTATGTTTCTCGAATTATTAGCCTCGACCTTGTACAAAGGTTCAAAGGTGCGACTATGGGTATTTTTCGGTTAAAGATCGATAGACTGAGTACTCCTATGCTAATTTCTGAGTGGAACAAATTCTGCAAGTGTTCGACTTTGGCCAATTTATGTTTTCTCGAATTATTAGCCTCGACCCTGTACAAAGGTTCAAAGGTGCGACTATGGGTATTTTTCGGGTAAAGATCGATAGACTGAATACTCCTATGCCAATTTATAAGTTGATCAAATTCTGCAAGGTTTCGACTTTGGCCAATTTATGTTTTCTCGAATAACTGGTCCCGACCCTGTACAAAGGCTCAAAGGTGCGGCTATGGGTATTTTTCAGTTAAAGATCGTTAAACTAAACACTTCTATGCCAATTTCTGAGTGGAACAAATTCTGCAAGTGTTCGACTTTGGCCAATTTATGTTTCTCGAATTATTAGCCTCGACCCTGTACAAAGGCTCAAAGGTTCGACTATGGGTATTTTTCGGTTAAAGATCGATAGACTAAACACTTCTATGCCAATTTCTGAGTGGAACAAATTCTGCAAGGTTTCGACTTTGGCCAATTTATGTTTTCTCGAATTATTAGCTTCGACCCTGTACAAAGGCTCAAAGGTGCGACTATGGGTATTTTTCGGTTAAAGGTCGATAGACTTAACACTTCTATGCCAATTTCGATGTGGAACAAATTCTGCAAGTGTTCGAATTAGAATTTATGTTTCTCGAATTATTAGCCTCGACCCTGTACAAAGGTTCAAAGGTGCGACTATGGATATTTTTCGGTTAAAGATCGATAGACTGAGTACTCCTATGATAATTTCTGAGTGGAACAAATTCTGCAAGGTTTCGACTTTGGCCAATTTATGTTTTCTCGAATTATTAGCTTCGACCCTGTACAAAGGCTCAAAGGTGCGACTATGGGTATTTTTCGGTTAAAGATCGATAGACTAAACACTTCTATGCCAATTTCGATGTGAAACAAATTCTGCAAGTGTTCGACTTTGGCCAATTTATGTTTCTCGAATTATTAGCCTCGACCCTGTACGAAGGTTCAAAGGTGCGACTATGGGTATTTTTCGGTTAAAGATCGATAGACTGAGTACTCCTATGCTAATTTCTGAGTGGAAAAAATTCTGCAAGTGTTCGACTTTGGCCAATTTATGTTTCTCGAATTATTAGCCTCGACCCTGTACAAAGGCTCAAAGGTTCGACTATGGGTATTTTTCGGTTAAAGATCGATAGACTAAACACTTCTATGCCAATTTCTGAGTCGAACAAATTCTGCAAGGTTTCGACTTTGGCAAATTTATGTTTTCTCGAATTATTAGCCTCGACCCTGTACAAAGGCTCAAAGGTGCGACTATGGGTATTTTTCAGTTAAAGATCGTTAGACTAAACCCTTCTATGCCAATTTCTGAGTGGAACAAATTCTGCAAGGTTTCGACTTTGGCCAATTTATGTTTTCTCGAATTATTAGCTTCGACCCTGTACAAAGGCTCAAAGGTGCGACTATGGGTATTTTTCGGTTAAAGATCGATAGACTAAACACTTCTATGCAAAATTTCGATGTGGAACAAATTCTGCAAGTGTTCTACTTTGGCCAATTTATGTTTTCTCGAATAACTGGTCTCGACCCTGTACAAAGGCTCAAAGGTGCGACTATGGGTATTTTTCAGTTAAAGATCGTTAGACTAAACACTTCTATGCCAATTTCTGAGTGGAACAAATTCTGCAAGGTTTCGACTTTGGCCAATTTATGTTTTCTCGAATAACTAGCCTCGACCCTGTACAAAGGCTCAAAGGTGCGACTATGGGTTTTTTTCAGTTAAAGATCGATAGACTAAACACTTCTATGCCAATTTCGATGTGGAACAAATTCTGCAAGTGTTCGACTTTGGCCAATTTATGTTTCTCGAATTATTAGCCTCGACCCTGTACAAAGGTTCAAAGGTGCGACTATGGGTATTTTTCGGTTAAAGATCGATAGAATGAGTACTCCTATGCTAATTTCTGAGTGGAACAAATTCTGCAAGTGTTCGACTTTGGCCAATTTATGTTTTCTCGAATTATTAGCCTCGACCCTGTACAAAGGTTCAAAGGTGCGACTATGGGTATTTTTCGGGTAAAGATCGATAGCCTGAATACTCCTATGCCAATTTATAAGTTGATCAAATTCTGCAAGGTTTCGACTTTGGCCAATTTATGTTTTCTCGAATAACTGGTCCCGACCCTGTACAAAGGCTCAAAGGTGCGGCTATGGGTATTTTTCAGTTAAAGATCGTTAAACTAAACACTTCTATGCCAATTTCTGAGTGGAACAAATTCGGCAAGGTTTCGACTTTGGCCAATTTATGTTTTCTCGAATTATTAGCCTCGACCCTGTACAAAGGCTCAAAGGTGCGACTATGGGTATTTTTCGGTTAAAGGTAGATAGACTAAACACTTCTATGCTAATTTCGATGTGGAACAAATTCTGCAAGTGTTCGACTTTGGCCAATTTATGTTTTCTCGAATTATTAGCCTCGACCCTGTACAAAGGTTCAAAGGTGCGACTATGGGTATTTTTCGGGTAAAGATCGATAGACTGAATACTCCTATGCCAATTTATAAGTTGATCAAATTCTGCAAGGTTTCGACTTTGGCCAATTTATGTTTTCTCGAATAACTGGTCCCGACCCTGTACAAAGGCTCAAAGGTGCGACTATGGGTATTTTTCGGTTAAAGATCGATAGACTGAGTACTCCTATGCTAATTTCTGAGTGGAACAAATTCTGCAAGTGTTCGACTTTGGCCAATTTATGTTTCTCGAATTATTAGCCTCGACCCTGTACAAAGGCTCAAAGGTTCGACTATGGGTATTTTTCGGTTAAAGATCGATAGACTAAACACTTCTATGCCAATTTCGATGTGGAACAAATTCTGCAAGTGTTCGACTTTGGCCAATTTATGTTCCTCGAATTATTAGCCTCGACCCTGTACAAAGGCTCAAAGGTGCGACTATGGGTATTTCTCGGTTAAAGATCGATAGACTAAACACTTCTATGCCAATTTCGATGTGGAACAAATTCTGCAAGTGTTCGACTTTGGCCAATTTATGTTCCTCGAATTATTAGCCTCGACCCTGTACAAAGGCTCAAAGGTGCGACTATGGGTATTTTTCGGTTAAAGATCGATAGACTAAACACTTCTATGCCAATTACGATGTGGAACAAATTCTGCAAGGTTTTGACTTTGGCCAATTTATGTTTTCTCGAATAACTGGCCTCGACCCTGTACAAAGGCTCAAAGGTGCGACTATGGGTATTTTTCAGTTAAAGATCGATAGACTAAACACTTCTATGCCAATTACGATGTGGAACAAATTCTGCAAGGTTTTGACTTTGGCCAATTTATGTTTTCTCGAATAACTGGCCTCGACCCTGTACAAAGGCTCAAAGGTGCGACTATGGGTATTTTTCAGTTAAAGATCGATAGACTAAACACTTCTATGCCAATTACGATGTGGAACAAATTCTGCAAGGTTTCGACTTTGGCCAATTTATGTTTTCTCGAATTATTAGCTTCGACCCTGTACAAAGGCTCAAAGGTGCGACTATGGGTATTTTTCGGTTAAAGATCGATAGACTAAACACTTCTATGCCAATTACGATGTGGAACAAATTCTGCAAGGTTTTGACTTTGGCCAATTTATGTTTTCTCGAATAACTGGCCTCGACCCTATACAAAGGCTCAAAGGTGCGACTATGGGTATTTTTCAGTTAAAGATCGATAGACTAAACACTTCTATGCCAATTACGATGTGGAACAAATTCTGCAAGGTTTTGACTTTGGCCAATTTATGTTTTCTCGAATAACTGGCCTCGACCCTGTACAAAGGCTCAAAGGTGCGACTATGGGTATTTTTCAGTTAAAGATCGATAGACTAAACACTTCTATGCCAATTTCCATGTGGAACAAATTCTGCAAGTGTTCGACTTTGGCCAATTTATGTTTCTCGAATTATTAGCCTCGACCCTGTACAAAGGTTCAAAGGTGCGACTATGGGTATTTTTCGGTTAAAGATCGATAGACTGAGTACTCCTATGCTAATTTCTGAGTGGAACAAATTCTGCAAGTGTTCGACTTTGGCCAATTTATGTTTCTCGAATTATTAGCCTCGACCCTGTACAAAGGCTCAAAGGTTCGACTATGGGTATTTTTCGGTTAAAGATCGATAGACTAAACACTTCTATGCCAATTTCGATGTGGAACAAATTCTGCAAGTGTTCGACTTTGGCCAATTTATGTTCCTCGAATTATTAGCCTCGACCCTGTACAAAGGCTCAAAGGTGCGACTATGGGTATTTCTCGGTTAAAGATCGATAGACTAAACACTTCTATGCCAATTTCGATGTGGAACAAATTCTGCAAGTGTTCGACTTTGGCCAATTTATGTTCCTCGAATTATTAGCCTCGACCCTGTACAAAGGTTCAAAGGTGCGACTATGGGTATTTTTCGGTTAAAGATCGATAGACTGAGTACTCCTATGCTAATTTCTGAGTGGAACAAATTCTGCAAGTGTTCGACTTTGGCCAATTTATGTTTCTCGAATTATTAGCCTCGACCCTGTACAAAGGCTCAAAGGTTCGACTATGGGTATTTTTCGGTTAAAGATCGATAGACTAAACACTTCTATGCCAATTTCGATGTGGAACAAATTCTGCAAGTGTTCGACTTTGGCCAATTTATGTTTCTCGAATTATTAGCCTCGACCCTGTACAAAGGTTCAAAGGTGCGACTATGGGTATTTTTCGGTTAAAGATCGATAGACTGAGTACTCCTATGCTAATTTCTGAGTGGAACAAATTCTGCAAGTGTTCGACTTTGGCCAATTTATGTTTCTCGAATTATTAGCCTCGACCCTGTACAAAGGTTCAAAGGTGCGACTATGGGTATTTTTCGGTTAAAGATCGATAGACTGAGTACTCCTATGCTAATTTCTGAGTGGAACAAATTCTGAAAGTGTTCGACTTTGGCCAATTTATGTTTCTCGAATTATTAGCCTCGACCCTGTACAAAGGCTCAAAGGTGCGACTATGGGTATTATTCGGTTAAAGATCGATAGACTGAGTACTCCTATGCTAATTTCTGAGTGGAACAAATTCTGCAAGTGTTCGACTTTGGCAAAATTTATGTTTCTCGAATTATTAGCCTCGACCCTGTACAAAGGCTCAAAGGTTCGACTATGGGTATTTTTCGGTTAAAGATCGATAGACTAAACACTTCTATGCCAATTTCTGAGTGGAACAAATTCTGCAAGGTTTCGACTTTGGCCAATTTATGTTTTCTCGAATTATTAGCTTCGACCCTGTACAAAGGCTCAAAGGTGCGACTATGGGTATTTTTCGGTTAAAGTTCGATAGACTAAACACTTCTATGCCAATTTCGATGTGGAACAAATTCTGCAAGTGTTCGACTTTGACCAATTTATGTTCCTCGAATTATTAGCCTCGACCCTGTACAAAGGCTCAAAGGTGCGACTATGGGTATTTTTCGGTTAAAGATCGATAGACTAAACACTTCTATGCCAATTTCGATGTGGAACAAATTCTGCAAGTGTTCGACTTTGGTCAATTTATGTTTATCGAATTATTAGCCTCGACCCTGTACAAAGGTTCAAAGGTGCGACTATGGGTATTTTTCGGTTAAAGTTCGATAGACTAAACACTTCTATGCCAATTTCGATGTGGAACAAATTCTGCAAGTGTTCGACTTTGGCCAATTTATGTTTCTCGAATTATTAGCCTCGACCCTGTACAAAGGTTCAAAGGTGCGACTATGGGTATTTTTCGGTTAAAGATCGATAGACTGAGTACTCCTATGCTAATTTCTGAGTGGAACAAATTATGCAAGTGTTCGACTTTGGCCAATTTATGTTTCTCGAATTATTAGCCTCGACCCTGTACAAAGGCTCAAAGGTGCGACTATGGGTATTTTTCGGTTAAAGATCGATAGACTAAACACTTCTATGATAATTTCTGAGTGGAACAAATTATGCAAGTGTTCGACTTTGGCCAATTTATGTTTCTCGAATTATTAGCCTCGACCCTGTACAAAGGCTCAAAGGTGCGTCTATGGGTATTTCTCGGTTAAAGATCGATAGACTAAACACTTCTATGCTAATTTCTGAGTGGAACAAATTCTGCAAGTGTTCGACTTTGGCCAATTTATGTTTCTCGAATTATTAGCCTCGACCCTGTACAAAGGCTCAAAGGTTCGACTATGGGTATTTTTCGGTTAAAGATCGATAGACTAAACACTTCTATGCCAATTTCGATGTGGAACAAATTCTGCAAGTGTTCGACTTTGGCCAATTTATGTTCCTCGAATTATTAGCCTCGACCCTGTACAAAGGCTCAAAGGTGCGACTATGGGTATTTCTCGGTTAAAGATCGATAGACTAAACACTTCTATGCCAATTTCGATGTGGAACAAATTCTGCAAGTGTTCGACTTTGGCCAATTTATGTTCCTCGAATTATTAGCCGCGACCCTGTACAAAGGCTCAAAGGTGCGACTATGGGTATTTTTCAGTTAAAGATCGATAGACTAAACACTTCTATGCCAATTACGATGTGGAACAAATTCTGCAAGGTTTTGACTTTGGCCAATTTATGTTTTCTCGAATAACTGGCCTCGACCCTGTACAAAGGCTCAAAGGTGCGACTATGGGTATTTTTCAGTTAAAGATCGATAGACTAAACACTTCTATGCCAATTACGATGTGGAACAAATTCTGCAAGGTTTTGACTTTGGCCAATTTATGTTTTCTCGAATTATTAGCCTCGACCCTGTACAAAGGCTCAAAGGTTCGACTATGGGTATTTTTCGGTTAAAGATCGATAGACTAAACACTTCTATGCCAATTTCGATGTGGAACAAATTCTGCAAGTGTTCGACTTTGGCCAATTTATGTTTCTCGAATTATTAGCCTCGACCCTGTACAAAGGTTCAAAGGTGCGACTATGGGTATTTTTCGGTTAAAGATCGATAGACTGAGTACTCCTATGCTAATTTCTGAGTGGAACAAATTCTGCAAGTGTTCGACTTTGGCCAATTTATGTTTCTCGAATTATTAGCCTCGACCCTGTACAAAGGTTCAAAGGTGCGACTATGGGTATTTTTCGGTTAAAGATCGATAGACTGAGTACTCCTATGCTAATTTCTGAGTGGAACAAATTCTGAAAGTGTTCGACTTTGGCCAATTTATGTTTCTCGAATTATTAGCCTCGTCCCTGTACAAAGGCTCAAAGGTGCGACTATGGGTATTATTCGGTTAAAGATCGATAGACTGAGTACTCCTATGCTAATTTCTGAGTGGAACAAATTCTGCAAGTGTTCGACTTTGGCAAAATTTATGTTTCTCGAATTATTAGCCTCGACCCTGTACAAAGGCTCAAAGGTTCGACTATGGGTATTTTTCGGTTAAAGATCGATAGACTAAACACTTCTATGCCAATTTCTGAGTGGAACAAATTCTGCAAGGTTTCGACTTTGGCCAATTTATGTTTTCTCGAATTATTAGCTTCGACCCTGTACAAAGGCTCAAAGGTGCGACTATGCAAGTGTTCGACTTTGGCCAATTTATGTTTCTCGAATTATTAGCCTCGACCCTGTACAAAGGCTCAAAGGTTCGACTATGGGTATTTTTCGGTTAAAGATCGATAGACTAAACACTTCTATGCCAATTTCTGAGTCGAACAAATTCTGCAAGGTTTCGACTTTGGCAAATTTATGTTTTCTCGAATTATTAGCCTCGACCCTGTACAAAGGCTCAAAGGTGCGACTATGGGTATTTTTCAGTTAAAGATCGTTAGACTAAACCCTTCTATGCCAATTTCTGAGTGGAACAAATTCTGCAAGGTTTCGACTTTGGCCAATTTATGTTTTCTCGAATTATTAGCTTCGACCCTGTACAAAGGCTCAAAGGTGCGACTATGGGTATTTTTCGGTTAAAGATCGATAGACTAAACACTTCTATGCAAAATTTCGATGTGGAACAAATTCTGCAAGTGTTCTACTTTGGCCAATTTATGTTTTCTCGAATAACTGGTCTCGACCCTGTACAAAGGCTCAAAGGTGCGACTATGGGTATTTTTCAGTTAAAGATCGTTAGACTAAACACTTCTATGCCAATTTCTGAGTGGAACAAATTCTGCAAGGTTTCGACTTTGGCCAATTTATGTTTTCTCGAATAACTGGCCTCGACCCTGTACAAAGGCTCAAAGGTGCGACTATGGGTTTTTTTCAGTTAAAGATCGATAGACTAAACACTTCTATGCCAATTTCGATGTGGAACAAATTCTGCAAGTGTTCGACTTTGGCCAATTTATGTTTCTCGAATTATTAGCCTCGACCCTGTACAAAGGTTCAAAGGTGCGACTATGGGTATTTTTCGGTTAAAGATCGATAGACTGAGTACTCCTATGCTAATTTCTGAGTGGAACAAATTCTGCAAGTGTTCGACTTTGGCCAATTTATGTTTTCTCGAATTATTAGCCTCGACCCTGTACAAAGGTTCAAAGGTGCGACTATGGGTATTTTTCGGGTAAAGATCGATAGACTGAATACTCCTATGCCAATTTATAAGTTGATCAAATTCTGCAAGGTTTCGACTTTGGCCAATTTATGTTTCTCGAATTATTAGCCTCGACCCTGTACAAAAGCTCAAAGGTTCGACAATGGGTATTTTTCGGTTAAAGATCGATAGACTAAACACTTCTATGCCAATTTCTGAGTGGAACAAATTCTGCAAGGTTTCGACTTTGGCCAATTTATGTTTTCTCGAATTATTAGCTTCGACCCTGTACAAAGGCTCAAAGGTGCGACTATAAGTATTTTTCGGTTAAAGTTCGATAGACTAAACACTTCTATGCCAATTTCGATGTGGAACAAATTCTGCAAGTGTTCGACTTTGACCAATTTATGTTCCTCGAATTATTAGCCTCGACCCTGTACAAAGGCTCAAAGGTGCGACTATGGGTATTTTTCGGTTAAAGATCGATAGACTAAACACTTCTATGCCAATTTCGATGTGGAACAAATTCTGCAAGTGTTCGACTTTGGTCAATTTATGTTTCTCGAATTATTAGCCTCGACCCTGTACAAAGGTTCAAAGGTGCGACTATGGGTATTTTTCGGTTAAAGATCGATAGACTAAACACTTCTATGCCAATTTCGATGTGGAACAAATTCTGCAAGTGTTCGACTTTGGCCAATTTATGTTTCTCGAATTATTAGCCTCGACCCTGTACAAAGGTTCAAAGGTGCGACTATGGGTATTTTTCGGTTAAAGATCGATAGACTGAGTACTCCTATGCTAATTTCTGAGTGGAACAAATTATGCAAGTGTTCGACTTTGGCCAATTTATGTTTCTCGAATTATTAGCCTCGACCCTGTACAAAGGTTCAAAGGTGCGACTATGGGTATTTTTCGGTTAAAGATCGATAGACTAAACACTCCTATGCTAATTTCTGAGTGGAACAAATTCTGCAAGTGTTCGACTTTGGCCAATTTATGTTTCTCGAATTATTAGCCTCGACCCTGTACAAAGGCTCAAAGGTGCGACTATGGGTATTTTTCAGTTAAAGATCGTTAGACTAAACCCTTCTATGCCAATTTCTGAGTGGAACAAATTCTGCAAGGTTTCGACTTTGGCCAATTTATGTTTTCTCGAATTATTAGCTTCGACCCTGTACAAAGGCTCAAAGGTGCGACTATGGGTATTTTTCGGTTAAAGATCGATAGACTAAACACTTCTATGCAAAATTTCGATGTGGAACAAATTCTGCAAGTGTTCTACTTTGGCCAATTTATGTTTTCTCGAATAACTGGTCTCGACCCTGTACAAAGGCTCAAAGGTGCGACTATGGGTATTTTTCAGTTAAAGATCGTTAGACTAAACACTTCTATGCCAATTTCTGAGTGGAACAAATTCTGCAAGGTTTCGACTTTGGCCAATTTATGTTTTCTCGAATAACTGGCCTCGACCCTGTACAAAGGCTCAAAGGTGCGACTATGGGTTTTTTTCAGTTAAAGATCGATAGACTAAACACTTCTATGCCAATTTCGATGTGGAACAAATTCTGCAAGTGTTCGACATTGGCCAATTTATGTTTCTCGAATTATTAGCCTCGACCCTGTACAAAGGTTCAAAGGTGCGACTATGGGTATTTTTCGGTTAAAGATCGATAGACTGAGTACTCCTATGCTAATTTCTGAGTGGAACAAATTCTGCAAGTGTTCGACTTTGGCCAATTTATGTTTTCTCGAATTATTAGCCTCGACCCTGTACAAAGGTTCAAAGGTGCGACTATGGGTATTTTTCGGGTAAAGATCGATAGACTGAATACTCCTATGCCAATTTATAAGTTGATCAAATTCTGCAAGGTTTCGACTTTGGCCAATTTATGTTTCTCGAATTATTAGCCTCGACCCTGTACAAAAGCTCAAAGGTTCGACTATGGGTATTTTTCGGTTAAAGATCGATAGACTAAACACTTCTATGCCAATTTCTGAGTGGAACAAATTCTGCAAGGTTTCGACTTTGGCCAATTTATGTTTTCTCGAATTATTAGCTTCGACCCTGTACAAAGGCTCAAAGGTGCGACTATGGGTATTTTTCGGTTAAAGTTCGATAGACTAAACACTTCTATGCCAATTTCGATGTGGAACAAATTCTGCAAGTGTTCGACTTTGACCAATTTATGTTCCTCGAATTATTAGCCTCGACCCTGTACAAAGGCTCAAAGGTGCGACTATGGGTATTTTTCGGTTAAAGATCGATAGACTAAACACTTCTATGCCAATTTCGATGTGGAACAAATTCTGCAAGTGTTCGACTTTGGTCAATTTATGTTTCTCGAATTATTAGCCTCGACCCTGTACAAAGGTTCAAAGGTGCGACTATGGGTATTTTTCGGTTAAAGATCGATAGACTAAACACTTCTATGCCAATTTCGATGTGGAACAAATTCTGCAAGTGTTCGACTTTGGCCAATTTATGTTTCTCGAATTATTAGCCTCGACCCTGTACAAAGGTTCAAAGGTGCGACTATGGGTATTTTTCGGTTAAAGATCGATAGACTGAGTACTCCTATGCTAATTTCTGAGTGGAACAAATTATGCAAGTGTTCGACTTTGGCCAATTTATGTTTCTCGAATTATTAGCCTCGACCCTGTACAAAGGTTCAAAGGTGCGACTATGGGTATTTTTCGGTTAAAGATCGATAGACTAAACACTTCTATGATAATTTCTGAGTGGAACAAATTATGCAAGTGTTCGACTTTGGCCAATTTATGTTTCTCGAATTATTAGCCTCGACCCTGTACAAAGGCTCAAAGGTGCGTCTATGGGTATTTCTCGGTTAAAGATCGATAGACTAAACACTTCTATGCCAATTTCGATGTGGAACAAATTCTGCAAGTGTTCGACTTTGGCCAATTTATGTTTCTCGAATTATTAGCCTCGACCCTGTACAAAGGCTCCAAGGTGCGACTATGGGTATTTATCGGTTAAAGATCGATAGACTAAACACTTCTATGCCAATTTCGATGTGGAACAAATTCTGCAAGTGTTCGACTTTGGCCAATTTATGTTTCTCGAATTATTAGCCTCGACCCTGTACAAAGGTTCAAAGGTGCGACTATGGGTATTTTTCGGTTAAAGATCGATAGACTGAGTACTCCTATGCTAATTTCTGAGTGGAACAAATTCTGCAAGTGTTCGACTTTGGCCAATTTATGTTTCTCGAATTATTAGCCTCGACCCTGTACAAAGGTTCAAAGGTGCGACTATGGGTATTTTTCGGTTAAAGATCGATAGACTGAGTACTCCTATGCTAATTTCTGAGTGGAACAAATTCTGAAAGTGTTCGACTTTGGCCAATTTATGTTTCTCGAATTATTAGCCTCGACCCTGTACAAAGGCTCAAAGGTGCGACTATGGGTATTATTCGGTTAAAGATCGATAGACTGAGTACTCCTATGCTAATTTCTGAGTGGAACAAATTCTGCAAGTGTTCGACTTTGGCAAAATTTATGTTTCTCGAATTATTAGCCTCGACCCTGTACAAAGGCTCAAAGGTTCGACTATGGGTATTTTTCGGTTAAAGATCGATAGACTAAACACTTCTATGCCAATTTCTGAGTGGAACAAATTCTGCAAGGTTTCGACTTTGGCCAATTTATGTTTTCTCGAATTATTAGCTTCGACCCTGTACAAAGGCTCAAAGGTGCGACTATGGGTATTTTTCGGTTAAAGATCGATAGACTAAACACTTCTATGCCAATTTCGATGTGGAACAAATTCTGCAAGTGTTCGACTTTGGTCAATTTATGTTTCTCGAATTATTAGCCTCGACCCTGTACAAAGGTTCAAAGGTGCGACTATGGGTATTTTTCGGTTAAAGATCGATAGACTAAACACTTCTATGCCAATTTCGATGTGGAACAAATTCTGCAAGTGTTCGACTTTGGCCAATTTATGTTTCTCGAATTATTAGCCTCGACCCTGTACAAAGGTTCAAAGGTGCGACTATGGGTATTTTTCGGTTAAAGATCGATAGACTGAGTACTCCTATGCTAATTTCTGAGTGGAACAAATTATGCAAGTGTTCGACTTTGGCCAATTTATGTTTCTCGAATTATTAGCCTCGACCCTGTACAAAGGTTCAAAGGTGCGTGCGACTATGGGTATTTTTCGGTTAAAGATCGATAGACTAAACACTTCTATGATAATTTCTGAGTGGAACAAATTATGCAAGTGTTCGACTTTGGCCAATTTATGTTTCTCGAATTATTAGCCTCGACCCTGTACAAAGGCTCAAAGGTGCGTCTATGGGTATTTCTCGGTTAAAGATCGATAGACTAAACACTTCTATGCCAATTTCTGAGTGGAACAAATTCTGCAAGGTTTCGACTTTGGCCAATTTATGTTTTCTCGAATTATTAGCCTCGACCCTGTACAAAGGCTCAAAGGTGCGACTATTGGTATTTTTCAGTTAAAGGTCGATGGACTGAATACTCCTATGCTAATTTCTGAGTGGAACAAATTCTGCAAGTGTTCGACTTTGGCTAATTTATGTTTTCTCGAATTATTAGCTTCGACCCTGTACAAAGGCTCAAAGGTGCGACTATTGGTATTTTTCGGTTAAAGGTCGATAGACTAAACACTTCTATGATAATTTCTGAGTGGAACAAATTCTGCAAGGTTTCGACTTTGGCCAATTTATGTTTTCTCGAATTATTAGCCTCGACCCTGTACAAAGGCTCAAAGGTGCGACTATGGGTATTTTTCGGTTAAAGATCGATAGACTAAACACTTCTATGCCAATTTCGATGTGGAACAAATTCTGCAAGTGTTCGACTTTGGCGAATTTATGTTTCTCGAATTATTAGCCTCGACCCTGTACAAAGGTTCAAATGTGCGACTATGGGTATTTTTCGGTTAAAGATCGATAGACTGAGTACTCCTATGCTAATTTCTGAGTGGAACAAATTCTGCAAGTGTTCGACTTTGGCCAATTTATGTTTCTCGAATTATTAGCCTCGACCCTGTACAAAGGTTCAAAGGTGCGACTATGGGTATTTTTCGGTTAAAGATCGATAGACTGAGTACTCCTATGCTAATTTCTGAGTGGAACAAATTCTGCAAGTGTTCGACTTTGGCCAATTTATGTTTCTCGAATTATTAGCCTCGACCCTGTACAAAGGCTCAAAGGTTCGACTATGGGTATTTTTCGGTTAAAGATCGATAGACTAAACACTTCTATGCCAATTTCTGAGTGGAACAAATTCTGCAAGGTTTCGACTTTGGCCAATTTATGTTTTCTCGAATTATTAGCTTCGACCCTGTACAAAGGCTCAAAGGTGCGACTATGGGTATTTTTCGGTTAAAGGTCGATAGACTTAACACTTCTATGCCAATTTCGATGTGGAACAAATTCTGCAAGTGTTCGACTTTGGCCAATTTATGTTTCTCGAATTATTTGCCTCGACCCTGTACAAAGGTTCAAAGGTGCGACTATGGGTATTTTTCGGTTAAAGATCGATAGACTGAGTACTCCTATGCTAATTTCTGAGTGGAACAAATTCTGCAAGTGTTCGACTTTGGCCAATTTATGTTTTCTCGAATTATTAGCCTCGACCCTGTACAAAGGTTCAAAGGTGCGACTATGGGTAATTTTCGGGTAAAGATCGATAGACTGAATACTCCTATGCCAATTTATAAGTTGATCAAATTCTGCAAGGTTTCGACTTTGGCCAATTTATGTTTCTCGAATTATTAGCCTCGACCCTGTACAAAAGCTCAAAGGTTCGACTATGGGTATTTTTCGGTTAAAGATCGATAGACTAAACACTTCTATGCCAATTTCTGAGTGGAACAAATTCTGCAAGGTTTCGACTTTGGCCAATTTATGTTTTCTCGAATTATTAGCTTCGACCCTGTACAAAGGCTCAAAGGTGCGACTATGGGTATTTTTCGGTTAAAGTTCGATAGACTAAACACTTCTATGCCAATTTCGATGTGGAACAAATTCTGCAAGTGTTCGACTTTGACCAATTTATGTTCCTCGAATTATTAGCCTCGACCCTGTACAAAGGTTCAAAGGTGCGACTATGGGTATTTTTCGGGTAAAGATCGATAGACTGAATACTCCTATGCCAATTTATAAGTTGATCAAATTCTGCAAGGTTTCGACTTTGGCCAATTTATGTTTCTCGAATTATTAGCCTCGACCCTGTACAAAAGCTCAAAGGTTCGACTATGGGTATTTTTCGGTTAAAGATCGATAGACTAAACACTTCTATGCCAATTTCTGAGTGGAACAAATTCTGCAAGGTTTCGACTTTGGCCAATTTATGTTTTCTCGAATTATTAGCTTCGACCCTGTACAAAGGCTCAAAGGTGCGACTATGGGTATTTTTCGGTTAAAGTTCGATAGACTAAACACTTCTATGCCAATTTCGATGTGGAACAAATTCTGCAAGTGTTCGACTTTGACCAATTTATGTTCCTCGAATTATTAGCCTCGACCCTGTACAAAGGCTCAAAGGTGCGACTATGGGTATTTTTCGGTTAAAGATCGATAGACTAAACACTTCTATGCCAATTTCGATGTGGAACAAATTCTGCAAGTGTTCGACTTTGGTCAATTTATGTTTCTCGAATTATTAGCCTCGACCCTGTACAAAGGTTCAAAGGTGCGACTATGGGTATTTTTCGGTTAAAGATCGATAGACTAAACACTTCTATGCCAATTTCGATGTGGAACAAATTCTGCAAGTGTTCGACTTTGGCCAATTTATGTTTCTCGAATTATTAGCCTCGACCCTGTACAAAGGTTCAAAGGTGCGACTATGGGTATTTTTCGGTTAAAGATCGATAGACTGAGTACTCCTATGCTAATTTCTGAGTGGAACAAATTATGCAAGTGTTCGACTTTGGCCAATTTATGTTTCTCGAATTATTAGCCTCGACCCTGTACAAAGGTTCAAAGGTGCGACTATGGGTATTTTTCGGTTAAAGATCGATAGACTAAACACTTCTATGATAATTTCTGAGTGGAACAAATTATGCAAGTGTTCGACTTTGGCCAATTTATGTTTCTCGAATTATTAGCCTCGACCCTGTACAAAGGCTCAAAGGTGCGTCTATGGGTATTTCTCGGTTAAAGATCGATAGACTAAACACTTCTATGCCAATTTCGATGTGGAACAAATTCTGCAAGTGTTCGACTTTGGCCAATTTATGTTTCTCGAATTATTAGCCTCGACCCTGTACAAAGGCTCCAAGGTGCGACTATGGGTATTTATCGGTTAAAGATCGATAGACTAAACACTTCTATGCCAATTTCGATGTGGAACAAATTCTGCAAGTGTTCGACTTTGGCCAATTTATGTTTCTCGAATTATTAGCCTCGACCCTGTACAAAGGTTCAAAGGTGCGACTATGGGTATTTTTCGGTTAAAGATCGATAGACTGAGTACTCCTATGCTAATTTCTGAGTGGAACAAATTCTGCAAGTGTTCGACTTTGGCCAATTTATGTTTCTCGAATTATTAGCCTCGACCCTGTACAAAGGTTCAAAGGTGCGACTATGGGTATTTTTCGGTTAAAGATCGATAGACTGAGTACTCCTATGCTAATTTCTGAGTGGAACAAATTCTGCAAGTGTTCGACTTTGGCCAATTTATGTTTCTCGAATTATTAGCCTCGACCCTGTACAAAGGTTCAAAGGTGCGACTATGGGTATTTTTCGGTTAAAGATCGATAGACTGAGTACTCCTATGCTAATTTCTGAGTGGAACAAATTCTGAAAGTGTTCGACTTTGGCCAATTTATGTTTCTCGAATTATTAGCCTCGACCCTGTACAAAGGCTCAAAGGTGCGACTATGGGTATTATTCGGTTAAAGATCGATAGACTGAGTACTCCTATGCTAATTTCTGAGTGGAACAAATTCTGCAAGTGTTCGACTTTGGCAAAATTTATGTTTCTCGAATTATTAGCCTCGACCCTGTACAAAGGCTCAAAGGTTCGACTATGGGTATTTTTCGGTTAAAGATCGATAGACTAAACACTTCTATGCCAATTTCTGAGTGGAACAAATTCTGCAAGGTTTCGACTTTGGCCAATTTATGTTTTCTCGAATTATTAGCTTCGACCCTGTACAAAGGCTCAAAGGTGCGACTATGGGTATTTTTCGGTTAAAGATCGATAGACTAAACACTTCTATGCCAATTTCGATGTGGAACAAATTCTGCAAGTGTTCGACTTTGGTCAATTTATGTTTCTCGAATTATTAGCCTCGACCCTGTACAAAGGTTCAAAGGTGCGACTATGGGTATTTTTCGGTTAAAGATCGATAGACTAAACACTTCTATGCCAATTTCGATGTGGAACAAATTCTGCAAGTGTTCGACTTTGGCCAATTTATGTTTCTCGAATTATTAGCCTCGACCCTGTACAAAGGTTCAAAGGTGCGACTATGGGTATTTTTCGGTTAAAGATCGATAGACTGAGTACTCCTATGCTAATTTCTGAGTGGAACAAATTATGCAAGTGTTCGACTTTGGCCAATTTATGTTTCTCGAATTATTAGCCTCGACCCTGTACAAAGGTTCAAAGGTGCGTGCGACTATGGGTATTTTTCGGTTAAAGATCGATAGACTAAACACTTCTATGATAATTTCTGAGTGGAACAAATTATGCAAGTGTTCGACTTTGGCCAATTTATGTTTCTCGAATTATTAGCCTCGACCCTGTACAAAGGCTCAAAGGTGCGTCTATGGGTATTTCTCGGTTAAAGATCGATAGACTAAACACTTCTATGCCAATTTCTGAGTGGAACAAATTCTGCAAGGTTTCGACTTTGGCCAATTTATGTTTTCTCGAATTATTAGCCTCGACCCTGTACAAAGGCTCAAAGGTGCGACTATTGGTATTTTTCAGTTAAAGGTCGATGGACTGAATACTCCTATGCTAATTTCTGAGTGGAACAAATTCTGCAAGTGTTCGACTTTGGCTAATTTATGTTTTCTCGAATTATTAGCTTCGACCCTGTACAAAGGCTCAAAGGTGCGACTATTGGTATTTTTCGGTTAAAGGTCGATAGACTAAACACTTCTATGATAATTTCTGAGTGGAACAAATTCTGCAAGGTTTCGACTTTGGCCAATTTATGTTTTCTCGAATTATTAGCCTCGACCCTGTACAAAGGCTCAAAGGTGCGACTATGGGTATTTTTCGGTTAAAGATCGATAGACTAAACACTTCTATGCCAATTTCGATGTGGAACAAATTCTGCAAGTGTTCGACTTTGGCGAATTTATGTTTCTCGAATTATTAGCCTCGACCCTGTACAAAGGTTCAAATGTGCGACTATGGGTATTTTTCGGTTAAAGATCGATAGACTGAGTACTCCTATGCTAATTTCTGAGTGGAACAAATTCTGCAAGTGTTCGACTTTGGCCAATTTATGTTTCTCGAATTATTAGCCTCGACCCTGTACAAAGGTTCAAAGGTGCGACTATGGGTATTTTTCGGTTAAAGATCGATAGACTGAGTACTCCTATGCTAATTTCTGAGTGGAACAAATTCTGCAAGTGTTCGACTTTGGCCAATTTATGTTTCTCGAATTATTAGCCTCGACCCTGTACAAAGGCTCAAAGGTTCGACTATGGGTATTTTTCGGTTAAAGATCGATAGACTAAACACTTCTATGCCAATTTCTGAGTGGAACAAATTCTGCAAGGTTTCGACTTTGGCCAATTTATGTTTTCTCGAATTATTAGCTTCGACCCTGTACAAAGGCTCAAAGGTGCGACTATGGGTATTTTTCGGTTAAAGGTCGATAGACTTAACACTTCTATGCCAATTTCGATGTGGAACAAATTCTGCAAGTGTTCGACTTTGGCCAATTTATGTTTCTCGAATTATTAGCCTCGACCCTGTACAAAGGTTCAAAGGTGCGACTATGGGTATTTTTCGGTTAAAGATCGATAGACTGAGTACTCCTATGCTAATTTCTGAGTGGAACAAATTCTGCAAGTGTTCGACTTTGGCCAATTTATGTTTTCTCGAATTATTAGCCTCGACCCTGTACAAAGGTTCAAAGGTGCGACTATGGGTAATTTTCGGGTAAAGATCGATAGACTGAATACTCCTATGCCAATTTATAAGTTGATCAAATTCTGCAAGGTTTCGACTTTGGCCAATTTATGTTTCTCGAATTATTAGCCTCGACCCTGTACAAAAGCTCAAAGGTTCGACTATGGGTATTTTTCGGTTAAAGATCGATAGACTAAACACTTCTATGCCAATTTCTGAGTGGAACAAATTCTGCAAGGTTTCGACTTTGGCCAATTTATGTTTTCTCGAATTATTAGCTTCGACCCTGTACAAAGGCTCAAAGGTGCGACTATGGGTATTTTTCGGTTAAAGTTCGATAGACTAAACACTTCTATGCCAATTTCGATGTGGAACAAATTCTGCAAGTGTTCGACTTTGACCAATTTATGTTCCTCGAATTATTAGCCTCGACCCTGTACAAAGGCTCAAAGGTGCGACTATGGGTATTTTTCGGTTAAAGATCGATAGACTAAACACTTCTATGCCAATTTCGATGTGGAACAAATTCTGCAAGTGTTCGACTTTGGTCAATTTATGTTTCTCGAATTATTAGCCTCGACCCTGTACAAAGGTTCAAAGGTGCGACTATGGGTATTTTTCGGTTAAAGATCGATAGACTAAACACTTCTATGCCAATTTCGATGTGGAACAAATTCTGCAAGTGTTCGACTTTGGCCAATTTATGTTTCTCGAATTATTAGCCTCGACCCTGTACAAAGGTTCAAAGGTGCGACTATGGGTATTTTTCGGTTAAAGATCGATAGACTGAGTACTCCTATGCTAATTTCTGAGTGGAACAAATTATGCAAGTGTTCGACTTTGGCCAATTTATGTTTCTCGAATTATTAGCCTCGACCCTGTACAAAGGTTCAAAGGTGCGACTATGGGTATTTTTCGGTTAAAGATCGATAGACTAAACACTTCTATGATAATTTCTGAGTGGAACAAATTATGCAAGTGTTCGACTTTGGCCAATTTATGTTTCTCGAATTATTAGCCTCGACCCTGTACAAAGGCTCAAAGGTGCGTCTATGGGTATTTCTCGGTTAAAGATCGATAGACTAAACACTTCTATGCCAATTTCGATGTGGAACAAATTCTGCAAGTGTTCGACTTTGGCCAATTTATGTTTCTCGAATTATTAGCCTCGACCCTGTACAAAGGCTCCAAGGTGCGACTATGGGTATTTATCGGTTAAAGATCGATAGACTAAACACTTCTATGCCAATTTCGATGTGGAACAAATTCTGCAAGTGTTCGACTTTGGCCAATTTATGTTTCTCGAATTATTAGCCTCGACCCTGTACAAAGGTTCAAAGGTGCGACTATGGGTATTTTTCGGTTAAAGATCGATAGACTGAGTACTCCTATGCTAATTTCTGAGTGGAACAAATTATGCAAGTGTTCGACTTTGGCCAATTTATGTTTCTCGAATTATTAGCCTCGACCCTGTACAAAGGCTCAAAGGTGCGTCTATGGGTATTTTTCGGTTAAAGATCGATAGACTAAACACTTCTATGCCAATTTCGATGTGGAACAAATTCTGCAAGTGTTCGACTTTGGCCAATTTATGTTTCTCGAATTATTAGCCTCGACCCTGTGCAAAGGCTCCAAGGTGCGACTATGGGTATTTATCGGTTAAAGATCGATAGACTAAACACTTCTATGCCAATTTCGATGTGGAACAAATTCTGCAAGTGTTCGACTTTGGCCAATTTATGTTTCTCGAATTATTAGCCTCGACCCTGTACAAAGGTTCAAAGGTGCGACTATGGGTATTTTTCGGGTAAAGATCGATAGACTGAATACTCCTATGCCAATTTATAAGTTGATCAAATTCTGCAAGGTTTCGACTTTGGCCAATTTATGTTTCTCGAATTATTAGCCTCGACCCTGTACAAAAGCTCAAAGGTTCGACTATGGGTATTTTTCGGTTAAAGATCGATAGACTAAACACTTCTATGCCAATTTCTGAGTGGAACAAATTGTGCAAGGTTTCGACTTTGGCCAATTTATGTTTTCTCGAATTATTAGCTTCGACCCTGTACAAAGGCTCAAAGGTGCGACTATGGGTATTTTTCGGTTAAAGTTCGATAGACTAAACACTTCTATGCCAATTTCGATGTGGAACAAATTCTGCAAGTGTTCGACTTTGACCAATTTATGTTCCTCGAATTATTAGCCTCGACCCTGTACAAAGGCTCAAAGGTGCGACTATGGGTATTTTTCGGTTAAAGATCGATAGACTAAACACTTCTATGCCAATTTCGATGTGGAACAAATTCTGCAAGTGTTCGACTTTGGTCAATTTATGTTTCTCGAATTATTAGCCTCGACCCTGTACAAAGGTTCAAAGGTGCGACTATGGGTATTTTTCGGTTAAAGATCGATAGACTAAACACTTCTATGCCAATTTCGATGTGGAACAAATTCTGCAAGTGTTCGACTTTGGCCAATTTATGTTTCTCGAATTATTAGCCTCGACCCTGTACAAAGGTTCAAAGGTGCGACTATGGGTATTTTTCGGTTAAAGATCGATAGACTGAGTACTCCTATGCTAATTTCTGAGTGGAACAAATTATGCAAGTGTTCGACTTTGGCCAATTTATGTTTCTCGAATTATTAGCCTCGACCCTGTACAAAGGTTCAAAGGTGCGACTATGGGTATTTTTCGGTTAAAGATCGATAGACTAAACACTTCTATGATAATTTCTGAGTGGAACAAATTATGCAAGTGTTCGACTTTGGCCAATTTATGTTTCTCGAATTATTAGCCTCGACCCTGTACAAAGGTTCAAAGGTGCGACTATTGGTATTTTTCGGTTAAAGGTCGATAGACTAAACACTTCTATGATAATTTCTGAGTGGAACAAATTCTGCAAGGTTTCGACTTTGGCCAATTTATGTTTTCTCGAATTATTAGCCTCGACCCTGTACAAAGGCTCAAAGGTGCGACTATGGGTATTTTTCGGTTAAAGATCGATAGACTAAACACTTCTATGCCAATTTCGATGTGAAACAAATTCTGCAAGTGTTCGACTTTGGCGAATTTATGTTTCTCGAATTATTAGCCTCGACCCTGTACAAAGGTTCAAATGTGCGACTATGGGTATTTTTCGGTTAAAGATCGATAGACTGAGTACTCCTATGCTAATTTCTGAGTGGAACAAATTCTGCAAGTGTTCGACTTTGGCCAATTTATGTTTCTCGAATTATTAGCCTCGACCCTGTACAAAGGCTCAAAGGTTCGACTATGGGTATTTTTCGGTTAAAGATCGATAGACTAAACACTTCTATGCCAATTTCTGAGTGGAACAAATTCTGCAAGGTTTCGACTTTGGCCAATTTATGTTTTCTCGAATTATTAGCTTGGACCCTGTACAAAGGCTCAAAGGTGCGACTATGGGTATTTTTCGGTTAAAGGTCGATAGACTTAACACTTCTATGCCAATTTCGATGTGGAACAAATTCTGCAAGTGTTCGAATTTGGCCAATTTATGTTTCTCGAATTATTAGCCTCGACCCTGTACAAAGGTTCAAAGGTGCGACTATGGGTATTTTTCGGTTAAAGATCGATAGACTGAGTACTCCTATGATAATTTCTGAGTGGAACAAATTCTGCAAGGTTTCGACTTTGGCCAATTTATGTTTTCTCGAATTATTAGCTTCGACCCTGTACAAAGGCTCAAAGGTGCGACTATGGGTATTTTTCGGTTAAAGATCGATAGACTAAACACTTCTATGCCAATTTCGATGTGAAACAAATTCTGCAAGTGTTCGACTTTGGCCAATTTATGTTTCTCGAATTATTAGCCTCGACCCTGTACAAAGGTTCAAAGGTGCGACTATGGGTATTTTTCGGTTAAAGATCGATAGACTGAGTACTCCTATGCTAATTTCTGAGTGGAACAAATTCTGCAAGTGTTCGACTTTGGCCAATTTATGTTTCTCGAATTATTAGCCTCGACCCTGTACAAAGGCTCAAAGGTTCGACTATGGGTATTTTTCGGTTAAAGATCGATAGACTAAACACTTCTATGCCAATTTCTGAGTCGAACAAATTCTGCAAGGTTTCGACTTTGGCAAATTTATGTTTTCTCGAATTATTAGCCTCGACCCTGTACAAAGGCTCAAAGGTGCGACTATGGGTATTTTTCAGTTAAAGATCGTTAGACTAAACCCTTCTATGCCAATTTCTGAGTGGAACAAATTCTGCAAGGTTTCGACTTTGGCCAATTTATGTTTTCTCGAATTATTAGCTTCGACCCTGTACAAAGGCTCAAAGGTGCGACTATGGGTATTTTTCGGTTAAAGATCGATAGACTAAACACTTCTATGCAAAATTTCGATGTGGAACAAATTCTGCAAGTGTTCTACTTTGGCCAATTTATGTTTTCTCGAATAACTGGTCTCGACCCTGTACAAAGGCTCAAAGGTGCGACTATGGGTATTTTTCAGTTAAAGATCGTTAGACTAAACACTTCTATGCCAATTTCTGAGTGGAACAAATTCTGCAAGGTTTCGACTTTGGCCAATTTATGTTTTCTCGAATAACTGGCCTCGACCCTGTACAAAGGCTCAAAGGTGCGACTATGGGTTTTTTTCAGTTAAAGATCGATAGACTAAACACTTCTATGCCAATTTCGATGTGGAACAAATTCTGCAAGTGTTCGACTTTGGCCAATTTATGTTTCTCGAATTATTAGCCTCGACCCTGTACAAAGGTTCAAAGGTGCGACTATGGGTATTTTTCGGTTAAAGATCGATAGACTGAGTACTCCTATGCTAATTTCTGAGTGGAACAAATTCTGCAAGTGTTCGACTTTGGCCAATTTATGTTTTCTCGAATTATTAGCCTCGACCCTGTACAAAGGTTCAAAGGTGCGACTATGGGTATTTTTCGGGTAAAGATCGATAGACTGAATACTCCTATGCCAATTTATAAGTTGATCAAATTCTGCAAGGTTTCGACTTTGGCCAATTTATATTTCTCGAATTATTAGCCTCGACCCTGTACAAAAGCTCAAAGGTTCGACTATGGGTATTTTTCGGTTAAAGATCAATAGACTAAACACTTCTATGCCAATTTCTGAGTGGAACAAATTCTGCAAGGTTTCGACTTTGGCCAATTTATGTTTTCTCGAATTATTAGCTTCGACCCTGTACAAAGGCTCAAAGGTGCGACTATGGGTATTTTTCGGTTAAAGTTCGATAGACTAAACACTTCTATGCCAATTTCGATGTGGAACAAATTCTGCAAGTGTTCGACTTTGACCAATTTATGTTCCTCGAATTATTAGCCTCGACCCTGTACAAAGGCTCAAAGGTGCGACTATGGGTATTTTTCGGTTAAAGATCGATAGACTAAACACTTCTATGCCAATTTCGATGTGGAACAAATTCTGCAAGTGTTCGACTTTGGTCAATTTATGTTTCTCGAATTATTAGCCTCGACCCTGTACAAAGGTTCAAAGGTGCGACTATGGGTATTTTTCAGTTAAAGATCGTTAGACTAAACCCTTCTATGCCAATTTCTGAGTGGAACACATTCTGCAAGGTTTCGACTTTGGCCAATTTATGTTTTCTCGAATTATTAGCTTCGACCCTGTACAAAGGCTCAAAGGTGCGACTATGGGTATTTTTCGGTTAAAGTTCGATAGACTAAACACTTCTATGCCAATTTCGATGTGGAACAAATTCTGCAAGTGTTCGACTTTGGTCAATTTATGTTTCTCGAATTATTAGCCTCGACCCTGTACAAAGGCTCAAAGGTGCGACTATGGGTATTTTTCGGTTAAAGGTCGATAGACTTAACACTTCTATGCCAATTTCGATGTGGAACAAATTCTGCAAGTGTTCGAATTTGGCCAATTTATGTTTCTCGAATTATTAGCCTCGACCCTGTACAAAGGTTCAAAGGTGCGACTATGGGTATTTTTCGGTTAAAGATCGATAGACTGAGTACTCCTATGATAATTTCTGAGTGGAACAAATTCTGCAAGGTTTCGACTTTGGCCAATTTATGTTTTCTCGAATTATTAGCTTCGACCCTGTACAAAGGCTCAAAGGTGCGACTATGGGTATTTTTCGGTTAAAGATCGATAGACTAAACACTTCTATGCCAATTTCGATGTGAAACAAATTCTGCAAGTGTTCGACTTTGGCCAATTTATGTTTCTCGAATTATTAGCCTCGACCCTGTACAAAGGTTCAAAGGTGCGACTATGGGTATTTTTCGGTTAAAGATCGATAGACTGAGTACTCCTATGCTAATTTCTGAGTGGAACAAATTCTGCAAGTGTTCGACTTTGGCCAATTTATGTTTCTCGAATTATTAGCCTCGACCCTGTACAAAGGCTCAAAGGTTCGACTATGGGTATTTTTCGGTTAAAGATCGATAGACTAAACACTTCTATGCCAATTTCTGAGTCGAACAAATTCTGCAAGGTTTCGACTTTGGCAAATTTATGTTTTCTCGAATTATTAGCCTCGACCCTGTACAAAGGCTCAAAGGTGCGACTATGGGTATTTTTCAGTTAAAGATCGTTAGACTAAACCCTTCTATGCCAATTTCTGAGTGGAACAAATTCTGCAAGGTTTCGACTTTGGCCAATTTATGTTTTCTCGAATTATTAGCTTCGACCCTGTACAAAGGCTCAAAGGTGCGACTATGGGTATTTTTCGGTTAAAGATCGATAGACTAAACACTTCTATGCAAAATTTCGATGTGGAACAAATTCTGCAAGTGTTCTACTTTGGCCAATTTATGTTTTCTCGAATAACTGGTCTCGACCCTGTACAAAGGCTCAAAGGTGCGACTATGGGTATTTTTCAGTTAAAGATCGTTAGACTAAACACTTCTATGCCAATTTCTGAGTGGAACAAATTCTGCAAGGTTTCGACTTTGGCCAATTTATGTTTTCTCGAATAACTGGCCTCGACCCTGTACAAAGGCTCAAAGGTGCGACTATGGGTTTTTTTCAGTTAAAGATCGATAGACTAAACACTTCTATGCCAATTTCGATGTGGAACAAATTCTGCAAGTGTTCGACTTTGGCCAATTTATGTTTCTCGAATTATTAGCCTCGACCCTGTACAAAGGTTCAAAGGTGCGACTATGGGTATTTTTCGGTTAAAGATCGATAGACTGAGTACTCCTATGCTAATTTCTGAGTGGAACAAATTCTGCAAGTGTTCGACTTTGGCCAATTTATGTTTTCTCGAATTATTAGCCTCGACCCTGTACAAAGGTTCAAAGGTGCGACTATGGGTATTTTTCGGGTAAAGATCGATAGACTGAATACTCCTATGCCAATTTATAAGTTGATCAAATTCTGCAAGGTTTCGACTTTGGCCAATTTATGTTTCTCGAATTATTAGCCTCGACCCTGTACAAAAGCTCAAAGGTTCGACTATGGGTATTTTTCGGTTAAAGATCGATAGACTAAACACTTCTATGCCAATTTCTGAGTGGAACAAATTCTGCAAGGTTTCGACTTTGGCCAATTTATGTTTTCTCGAATTATTAGCTTCGACCCTGTACAAAGGCTCAAAGGTGCGACTATGGGTATTTTTCGGTTAAAGTTCGATAGACTAAACACTTCTATGCCAATTTCGATGTGGAACAAATTCTGCAAGTGTTCGACTTTGACCAATTTATGTTCCTCGAATTATTAGCCTGGACCCTGTACAAAGGCTCAAAGGTGCGACTATGGGTATTTTTCGGTTAAAGATCGATAGACTAAACACTTCTATGCCAATTTCGATGTGGAACAAATTCTGCAAGTGTTCGACTTTGGTCAATTTATGTTTCTCGAATTATTAGCCTCGACCCTGTACAAAGGTTCAAAGGTGCGACTATGGGTATTTTTCGGTTAAAGATCGATAGACTAAACACTTCTATGCCAATTTCGATGTGGAACAAATTCTGCAAGTGTTCGACTTTGGCCAATTTATGTTTCTCGAATTATTAGCCTCGACCCTGTACAAAGGTTCAAAGGTGCGACTATGGGTATTTTTCGGTTAAAGATCGATAGACTGAGTACTCCTATGCTAATTTCTGAGTGGAACAAATTATGCAAGTGTTCGACTTTGGCCAATTTATGTTTCTCGAATTATTAGCCTCGACCCTGTACAAAGGTTCAAAGGTGCGACTATGGGTATTTTTCGGTTAAAGATCGATAGACTAAACACTTCTATGATAATTTCTGAGTGGAACAAATTATGCAAGTGTTCGACTTTGGCCAATTTATGTTTCTCGAATTATTAGCCTCGACCCTGTACAAAGGCTCAAAGGTGCGTCTATGGGTATTTTTCGGTTAAAGATCGATAGACTAAACACTTCTATGCCAATTTCGATGTGGAACAAATTCTGCAAGTGTTCGACTTTGGTCAATTTATGTTTCTCGAATTATTAGCCTCGACCCTGTACAAAGGCTCAAAGGTGCGACTATGGGTATTTTTCAGTTAAAGATCGTTAGACTAAACCCTTCTATGCCAATTTCTGAGTGGAACAAATTCTGCAAGGTTTCGACTTTGGCCAATTTATGTTTCTCGAATTATTAGCCTCGACCCTGTACAAAGGTTCAAAGGTGCGACTATGGGTATTTTTCGGTTAAAGATCGATAGACTGAGTACTCCTATGATAATTTCTGAGTGGAACAAATTCTGCAAGTGTTCGACTTTGGCCAATTTATGTTTCTCGAATTATTAGCCTCGACCCTGTACAAAGGCTCAAAGGTTCGACTATGGGTATTTTTCGGTTAAAGATCGATAGACTAAACACTTCTATGCCCATTTCTGAGTGGAACGAATTCTGCAAGGTTTCGACTTTGGCAAATTTATGTTTTCTCGAATTATTAGCCTCGACCCTGTACAAAGGCTCAAAGGTGCGACTATGGGTATTTTTCAGTTAAAGATCGTTAGACTAAACCCTTCTATGCCAATTTCTGAGTGGAACAAATTCTGCAAGGTTTCGACTTTGGCCAATTTATGTTTTCTCGAATTATTAGCTTCGACCCTGTACAAAGGCTCAAAGGTGCGACTATGGGTATTTTTCGGTTAAAGATCGATAGACTAAACACTTCTATGCAAAATTTCGATGTGGAACACATTCTGCAAGTGTTCTACTTTGGCCAATTTATGTTTTCTCGAATAACTGGTCTCGACCCTGTACAAAGGCTCAAAGGTGCGACTATGGGTATTTTTCAGTTAAAGATCGTTAGACTAAACACTTCTATGCCAATTTCTGAGTGGAACAAATTCTGCAAGGTTTCTACTTTGGCCAATTTATGTTTTCTCGAATTATTAGCTTCGACCCTGTACAAAGGCTCAAAGGTGCGACTATGGGTATTTTTCGGTTAAAGATCGATTGACTGAGTACTCCTATGCTAATTTCTGAGTGGACCAAATTCTGCAAGTGTTCGACTTTGGCTAATTTATGTTTTCTCGAATTATTAGCTTCGACCCTGTACAAAGGCTCAAAGGTGCGACTATGGGTATTTCTCGGTTAAAGATCGTTAGACTAAACACTTCTATGCCAATTTCTGAGTGGAACAAATTCTGCAAGGTTTCGACTTTGGCCAATTTATGTTTTCTCGAATTATTAGCTTCGACCCTGTACAAAGGCTCAAAGGTGCGACTATGGGTATTTTTCGGTTAAAGATCGATAGAGTAAACACTTCTATGCAAAATTTCGATGTGGAACACATTCTGCAAGTGTTCTACTTTGGCCAATTTATGTTTTCTCGAATAACTGGTCTCGACCCTGTACAAAGGCTCAAAGGTGCGACTATGGGTATTTTTCAGTTAAAGATCGTTAGACTAAACACTTCTATGCCAATTTCTGAGTGGAACAAATTCTGCAAGGTTTCTACTTTGGCCAATTTATGTTTTCTCGAATTATTAGCTTCGACCCTGTACAAAGGCTCAAAGGTGCGACTATGGGTATTTTTCGGTTAAAGATCGATTGACTGAGTACTCCTATGCTAATTTCTGAGTGGACCAAATTCTGCAAGTGTTCGACTTTGGCTAATTTATGTTTTCTCGAATTATTAGCCTCGACCCTGTACAAAGGCTCAAACGTGCGACTATGGGTATTTTTCGGTTAAAGGTAGATAGACTAAACACTTCTATGCTAATTTCGATGTGGAACAAATTCTGCAAGTGTTCGACTTTGGCCAATTTATGTTCCTCGAATTATTAGCCTCGACCCGGTACAAAGGCTCAAAGGTGCGACTATGGGTATTTTTCAGTTAAAGATCGATAGACTAAACACTTCTATGCCAATTTCTGAGTGGAACAAATTCTGCAAGGTTTCGACTTTGGCCAATTTATGTTTTCTCGAATTATTAGCCTCGACCCTGTACAAAGGCTCAAAGGTGCGACTGTGGGTATTTTTCAGTTAAAGATCGTTAAACTAAACACTTCTATGCCAATTTCTGAGTGGAACAAATTCTGCAAGGTTTCGACTTTGGCCAATTTATGTTTTCTCGAATTATTAGCCTCGACCCTGTACAAAGGCTCAAAGGTGCGACTATTGGTATTTTTCAGTTAAAGGTCGATGGACTGAATACTCCTATGCTAATTTCTGAGTGGAACAAATTCTGCAAGTGTTCGACTTTGGCCAATTTATGTTTTCTCGAATTATTAGCTTCGACCCTGTATAAAGGCTCAAAGGTGCGACTATGGGTATTTTTCAGTTAAAGATCGATAGACTAAACACTTCTATGCCAATTTCGATGTGGAACAAATTCTGCAAGTGTTCGACTTTGGCCAATTTATGTTTCTCGAATTATTAGCCTCGACCCTGTACAAAGGTTCAAAGGTGCGACTATGGGTATTTTTCGGTTAAAGATCGATAGACTGAGTACTCCTATGCTAATTTCTGAGTGGAACAAATTCTGCAAGTGTTCGACTTTGGCCAATTTATGTTTTCTCGAATTATTGGCTTCGACCCTGTACAAAGGTTCAAAGGTGCGACTATAGGTATTTTTCGGTTAAAGATCGATAGACTGAGTACTCCTATGCTAATTTCTGAGTGGAACAAATTATGCAAGTGTTCGACTTTGGCCAATTTATGTTTCTCGAATTATTAGCCTCGACCCTGTACAAAGGTTCAAAGGTGCGACTATGGGTATTTTTCGGTTAAAGATCGATAGACTAAACACTTCTATGATAATTTCTGAGTGGAACAAATTATGCAAGTGTTCGACTTTGGCCAATTTATGTTTCTCGAATTATTAGCCTCGACCCTGTACAAAGGCTCAAAGGTTCGACTATGGGTATTTTTCGGTTAAAGATCGATAGACTAAACACTTCCATGCCAATTTCTGAGTGGAACAAATTCTGCAAGGTTTCGACTTTGGCAAATTTATGTTTTCTCGAATTATTAGCCTCGACCCTGTACAAAGGCTCAAAGGTGCGACTATGGGTATTTTTCAGTTAAAGATCGATAGACTAAACACTTCTATGCCAATTTCGATGTGGAACAAATTCTGCAAGTGTTCGACTTTGGCCAATTTATGTTTCTCGAATTATTAGCCTCGACCCTGTACAAAGGTTCAAAGGTGCGACTATGGGTATTTTTCAGTTAAAGATCGTTAGACTAAACACTTCTATGCCAATTTCTGAGTGGAACAAATTCTGCAAGGTTTCGACTTTGGCAAATTTATGTTTTCTCGAATTATTAGCCTCGACCCTGTACAAAGGCTCAAAGTTGCGACTATGGGTATTTTTCAGTTAAAGATCGTTAGACTAAACACTTCTATGCCAATTTCTGAGTGGAACAAATTCTGCAAGGTTTCGACTTTGGCCAATTTATGTTTTCTCGAATTATTAGCCTCGACCCTGTACAAAGGCTCAAAGGTGCGACTATGGCTATTTTTCAGTTAAAGGTCGATAGACTGAATACTCCTATGCTAATTTCTGAGTGGAACAAGTTCTGCAAGTCGACTTTTTCCAATTTATATTTTTCGAATTATTAGCCTCGACCCTGTACAAAGGCTCAAAGGTGCGATATGGGTATTTTTCGGTTAAAGGTCGATAGACTAAACACTATGATAATTTCTGAGTGGAACAAATTCTGCAAGGTTTCGACTTTGGCCAATTTATGTTTTCTCGAATTATTAGCTTCGACCCTGTACAAAGGCTCAAAGGTGCGACTATGGGTATTTCTCGGTTAAAGATCGATAGACTAAACACTTCTATGCCAATTTCGATGTGGAACAAATTCTGCAAGTGTTCGACTTTGGCCAATTTATGTTTCTCGAATTATTAGCCTCGACCCTGTACAAAGGTTCAAAGGTGCGACTATGGGTATTTTTCGGTTAAAGATCGATAGACTGAGTACTCCTATGCCAATTTCTGAGTGGAACAAATTCTGCAAGGTTTCGACTTTGGCAAATTTATGTTTTCTCGAATTATTAGCCTCGACCCTGTACAAAGGCTCAAAGGTGCGACTATGGGTATTTTTCGGTTAAAGATCGATAGACTAAACACTTCTATGCCAATTTCTGAGTGGAACAAATTCTGCAAGGTTTCGACTTTGGCAAATTTATGTTTTCTCGAATTATTAGCCTCGACCCTGTACAAAGGCTCAAAGGTGCGACTATGGGTATTTTTCGGTTAAAGATCGATAGACTAAACACTTCTATGCCAATTTCTGAGTGGAACAAATTCTGCAAGTGTTCGACTTTGGCCAATTTATGCTTTCTCGAATTATTAGCTTCGACCCTGTACAAAGGCTCAAAGGTGCGACTATGGGTATTTTTCGGTTAAAGGTCGATAGACTAAACACTTCTATGCCAATTTCGACGTGGAACAAATTCTGCAAGTGTTCGAATTTGGCCAATTTATGTTTCTCGAATTATTAGCCTCGACCCTGTACAAAGGTTCAAAGGTGCGACTATGGGTATTTTTCGGTTTAAGATCGATAGACTGAGTACTCCTATGATAATTTCTGAGTGGAACAAATTCTGCAAGGTTTCGACTTTGGCCAATTTATGTTTTCTCGAATTATTAGCTTCGACCCTGTACAAAGGCTCAAAGGTGCGAGTATGGGTATTTCTCGGTTAAAGATCGATAGACTAAACACTTCTATGCCAATTTCGATGTGGAACAAATTCTGCAAGTGTTCGACTTTGGCCAATTTATGTTTCTCGAATTATTAGCCTCGACCCTGTACAAAGGTTCAAAGGTGCGACTATGGGTATTTTTCGGTTAAAGATCGATAGACTGAGTACTCCTATGCTAATTTCTGAGTGGAACAAATTCTGCAAGTGTTCGACTTTGGCCAATTTATGTTTCTCGAATTATTAGCCTCGACCCTGTACAAAGGCTCAAAGGTTCGACTATGGGTATTTTTCGGTTAAAGATCGATAGACTAAACACTTCTATGCCCATTTCTGAGTGGAACAAATTCTGCAAGGTTTCGACTTTGGCAAATTTATGTTTTCTCGAATTATTAGCCTCGACCCTGTACAAAGGCTCAAAGGTGCGACTATGGGTATTTTTCAGTTAAAGATCGTTAGACTAAACCCTTCTATGCCAATTTCTGAGTGGAACAAATTCTGCAAGGTTTCGACTTTGGCCAATTTAGGTTTTCTCGAATTATTAGCTTCGACCCTGTACAAAGGCTCAAAGGTGCGACTATGGGTATTTTTCGGTTAAAGATCGATAGACTAAACACTTCTATGTAAAATTTCGATGTGGAACAAATTCTGCAAGTGTTCGACTTTGGCAAATTTATGTTTTCTCGAATTATTAGCCTCGACCCTGTACAAAGGCTCAAAGGTGCGACTATGGGTATTTTTCGGTTAAAGATCGATAGACTAAACACTTCTATGCCCATTTCTGAGTGGAACAAATTCTGCAAGGTTTCGACTTTGGCCAATTTATGTTTCTCGAATTATTAGCCTCGACCCTGTACAAAGGCTCAAAGGTGCGACTATGGGTATTTTTCGGTTAAAGATCGATAGACTAAACACTTCTATGCCCATTTCTGAGTGGAACAAATTCTGCAAGGTTTCGACTTTGGCCAATTTATGTTTCTCGAATTATTAGCCTCGACCCTGTACAAAGGCTCAAAGGTTCGACTATGGGTATTTTTCGGTTAAAGATCGATAGACTAAACACTTCTATGCCAATTTCGATGTGGAACAAATTCTGCAAGTGTTCGACTTTGGCCAATTTATGTTTCTCGAATTATTAGCCTCGACCCTGTACAAAGGTTCAAAGGTGCGACTATGGGTATTTTTCGGTTAAAGATCGATAGACTGAGTACTCCTATGCTAATTTCTGAGTGGAACAAATTATGCAAGTGTTCGACTTTGGCCAATTTATGTTTCTCGAATTATTAGCCTCGACCCTGTACAAAGGTTCAAAGGTGCGACTATGGGTATTTTTCGGTTAAAGATCGATAGACTAAACACTTCTATGATAATTTCTGAGTGGAACAAATTATGCAAGTGTTCGACTTTGGCCAATTTATGTTTCTCGAATTATTAGCCTCGACCCTGTACAAAGGCTCAAAGGTTCGACTATGGGTATTTTTCGGTTAAAGATCGATAGACTAAACACTTCCATGCCAATTTCTGAGTGGAACAAATTCTGCAAGGTTTCGACTTTGGCAAATTTATGTTTTCTCGAATTATTAGCCTCGACCCTGTACAAAGGCTCAAAGGTGCGACTATGGGTATTTTTCAGTTAAAGATCGTTAGACTAAACACTTCTATGCCAATTTCGGAGTGGAACAAATTCTGCAAGGTTTCGACTTTGGCCAATTTATGTTTTCTCGAATTATTAGCTTCGACCCTGTACAAAAGCTCAAAGGTGCGACTATGGGTATTTTTCGGTTAAAGATCGATAGACTAAACACTTCTATGCCAATTTCGATGTGGAACAAATTCTGCAAGTGTTCGACTTTGGCCAATTTATGTTTCTCGAATTATTAGCCTCGACCCTGTACAAAGGTTCAAAGGTGCGACTATGGGTATTTTTCAGTTAAAGATCGTTAGACTAAACACTTCTATGCCAATTTCGGAGTGGAACAAATTCTGCAAGGTTTCGACTTTGGCCAATTTATGTTTTCTCGAATTATTAGCTTCGACCCTGTACAAAAGCTCAAAGGTGCGACTATGGGTATTTTTCGGTTAAAGATCGATAGACTAAACACTTCTATGCCAATTTCTGAGTGGAACAAATTCTGCAAGGTTTCGACTTTGGCAAATTTATGTTTTCTCGAATTATTAGCCTCGACCCTGTACAAAGGCTCAAAGTTGCGACTATGGGTATTTTTCAGTTAAAGATCGTTAGACTAAACACTTCTATGCCAATTTCTGAGTGGAACAAATTCTGCAAGGTTTCGACTTTGGCCAATTTATGTTTTCTCGAATTATTAGCTTCGACCCTGTACAAAGGCTCAAAGGTGCGACTATGGGTATTTCTCGGTTAAAGATCGATAGACTAAACACTTCTATGCCAATTTCGATGTGGAACAAATTCTGCAAGTGTTCGACTTTGGCCAATTTATGTTTCTCGAATTATTAGCCTCGACCCTGTACAAAGGTTCAAAGGTGCGACTATGGGTATTTTTCGGTTAAAGATCGATAGACTGAGTACTCCTATGCTAATTTCTGAGTGGAACAAATTCTGCAAGTTTTCGACTTTGGCCAATTTATGTTTCTCCAATTATTAGCCTCGACCCTGTACAAAGGCTCAAAGGTTCGACTATGGGTATTTTTCGGTTAAAGATCGATAGACTAAACACTTCTATGCCAATTTCGATGTGGAACAAATTCTGCAAGTGTTCGACTTTGGCCAATTTATGTTTCTCGAATTATTAGCCTCGACCCTGTACAAAGGTTCAAAGGTGCGACTATGGGTATTTTTCGGTTAAAGATCGATATAATGAGTACTCCTATGCCAATTTCGATGTGGAACAAATTCTGCAAGGTTTCGACTTTGGCAAATTTATGTTTTCTCGAATTATTAGCCTCGACCCTGTACAAAGGCTCAAAGGTGCGACTATGGGTATTTTTCGGTTAAAGATCGATAGACTAAACACTTCTATGCCAATTTCTGAGTGGAACAAATTCTGCAAGGTTTCGACTTTGGCAAATTTATGTTTTCTCGAATTATTAGCCTCGACCCTGTACAAAGGCTCAAAGGTGCGACTATGGGTATTTTTCGGTTAAAGATCGATAGACTAAACACTTCTATGCCAATTTCTGAGTGGAACAAATTCTGCAAGGTTTCGACTTTGGCAAATTTATGTTTTCTCGAATTATTAGCCTCGACCCTGTACAAAGGCTCAAAGGTGCGACTATGGGTATTTTTCGGTTAAAGATCGATAGACTAAACACTTCTATGCCAATTTCTGAGTGGAACAAATTCTGCAAGTGTTCGACTTTGGCCAATTTATGTTTTCTCGAATTATTAGCTTCGACCCTGTACAAAGGCTCAAAGGTGCGACTATGGGTATTTTTCGGTTAAAGGTCGATAGACTAAACACTTCTATGCCAATTTCGACGTGGAACAAATTCTGCAAGTGTTCGAATTTGGCCAATTTATGTTTCTCGAATTATTAGCCTCGACCCTGTACAAAGGTTCAAAGGTGCGACTATGGGTATTTTTCGGTTAAAGATCGATAGACTGAGTACTCCTATGCCAATTTCTGAGTGGAACAAGTTCTGCAAGTCGACTTTTTCCAATTTATATTTTTCGAATTATTAGCCTCGACCCTGTACAAAGGCTCAAAGGTGCGATATGGGTATTTTTCGGTTAAAGGTCGATAGACTAAACACTATGATAATTTCTGAGTGGAACAAATTCTGCAAGGTTTCGACTTTGGCCAATTTATGTTTTCTCGAATTATTAGCTTCGACCCTGTACAAAGGCTCAAAGGTGCGACTATGGGTATTTCTCGGTTAAAGATCGATAGACTAAACACTTCTATGCCAATTTCGATGTGGAACAAATTCTGCAAGTGTTCGACTTTGGCCAATTTATGTTTCTCGAATTATTAGCCTCGACCCTGTACAAAGGTTCAAAGGTGCGACTATGGGTATTTTTCGGTTAAAGATCGATAGACTGAGTACTCCTATGCCAATTTCTGAGTGGAACAAATTCTGCAAGGTTTCGACTTTGGCAAATTTATGTTTTCTCGAATTATTAGCCTCGACCCTGTACAAAGGCTCAAAGGTGCGACTATGGGTATTTTTCGGTTAAAGATCGATAGACTAAACACTTCTATGCCAATTTCTGAGTGGAACAAATTCTGCAAGGTTTCGACTTTGGCAAATTTATGTTTTCTCGAATTATTAGCCTCGACCCTGTACAAAGGCTCAAAGGTGCGACTATGGGTATTTTTCGGTTAAAGATCGATAGACTAAACACTTCTATGCCAATTTCTGAGTGGAACAAATTCTGCAAGTGTTCGACTTTGGCCAATTTATGCTTTCTCGAATTATTAGCTTCGACCCTGTACAAAGGCTCAAAGGTGCGACTATGGGTATTTTTCGGTTAAAGGTCGATAGACTAAACACTTCTATGCCAATTTCGACGTGGAACAAATTCTGCAAGTGTTCGAAGTTGGCCAATTTATGTTTCTCGAATTATTAGCCTCGACCCTGTACAAAGGTTCAAAGGTGCGACTATGGGTATTTTTCGGTTTAAGATCGATAGACTGAGTACTCCTATGATAATTTCTGAGTGGAACAAATTCTGCAAGGTTTCGACTTTGGCCAATTTATGTTTTCTCGAATTATTAGCTTCGACCCTGTACAAAGGCTCAAAGGTGCGAGTATGGGTATTTCTCGGTTAAAGATCGATAGACTAAACACTTCTATGCCAATTTCGATGTGGAACAAATTCTGCAAGTGTTCGACTTTGGCCAATTTATGTTTCTCGAATTATTAGCCTCGACCCTGTACAAAGGTTCAAAGGTGCGACTATGGGTATTTTTCGGTTAAAGATCGATAGACTGAGTACTCCTATGCTAATTTCTGAGTGGAACAAATTCTGCAAGTGTTCGACTTTGGCCAATTTATGTTTCTCGAATTATTAGCCTCGACCCTGTACAAAGGCTCAAAGCTTCGACTATGGGTATTTTTCGGTTAAAGATCGATAGACTAAACACTTCTATGCCCATTTCTGAGTGGAACAAATTCTGCAAGGTTTCGACTTTGGCAAATTTATGTTTTCTCGAATTATTAGCCTCGACCCTGTACAAAGGCTCAAAGGTGCGACTATGGGTATTTTTCAGTTAAAGATCGTTAGACTAAACCCTTCTATGCCAATTTCTGAGTGGAACAAATTCTGCAAGGTTTCGACTTTGGCAAATTTATGTTTTCTCGAATTATTAGCCTCGACCCTGTACAAAGGCTCAAAGGTGCGACTATGGGTATTTTTCGGTTAAAGATCGATAGACTAAACACTTCTATGCCCATTTCTGAGTGGAACAAATTCTGCAAGGTTTCGACTTTGGCCAATTTATGTTTCTCGAATTATTAGCCTCGACCCTGTACAAAGGCTCAAAGGTGCGACTATGGGTATTTTTCGGTTAAAGATCGATAGACTAAACACTTCTATGCCCATTTCTGAGTGGAACAAATTCTGCAAGGTTTCGACTTTGGCCAATTTATGTTTCTCGAATTATTAGCCTCGACCCTGTACAAAGGCTCAAAGGTTCGACTATGGGTATTTTTCGGTTAAAGATCGATAGACTAAACACTTCTATGCCAATTTCGATGTGGAACAAATTCTGCAAGTGTTCGACTTTGGCCAATTTATGTTTCTCGAATTATTAGCCTCGACCCTGTACAAAGGTTCAAAGGTGCGACTATGGGTATTTTTCGGTTAAAGATCGATAGACTGAGTACTCCTATGCTAATTTCTGAGTGGAACAAATTATGCAAGTGTTCGACTTTGGCCAATTTATGTTTCTCGAATTATTAGCCTCGACCCTGTACAAAGGTTCAAAGGTGCGACTATGGGTATTTTTCGGTTAAAGATCGATAGACTAAACACTTCCATGCCAATTTCTGAGTGGAACAAATTCTGCAAGGTTTCGACTTTGGCAAATTTATGTTTTCTCGAATTATTAGCCTCGACCCTGTACAAAGGCTCAAAGGTGCGACTATGGGTATTTTTCAGTTAAAGATCGATAGACTAAACACTTCTATGCCAATTTCGATGTGAAACAAATTCTGCAAGTGTTCGACTTTGGCCAATTTATGTTTCTCGAATTATTAGCCTCGACCCTGTACAAAGGTTCAAAGGTGCGACTATGGGTATTTTTCAGTTAAAGATCGTTAGACTAAACACTTCTATGCCAATTTCGGAGTGGAACAAATTCTGCAAGGTTTCGACTTTGGCCAATTTATGTTTTCTCGAATTATTAGCTTCGACCCTGTACAAAAGCTCAAAGGTGCGACTATGGGTATTTTTCGGTTAAAGATCGATAGACTAAACACTTCTATGCCAATTTCTGAGTGGAACAAATTCTGCAAGGTTTCGACTTTGGCAAATTTATGTTTTCTCGAATTATTAGCCTCGACCCTGTACAAAGGCTCAAAGTTGCGACTATGGGTATTTTTCAGTTAAAGATCGTTAGACTAAACACTTCTATGCCAATTTCTGAGTGGAACAAATTCTGCAAGGTTTCGACTTTGGCCAATTTATGTTTTCTCGAATTATTAGCCTCGACCCTGTACAAAGGCTCAAAGGTGCGACTATGGGTATTTTTCAGTTAAAGGTCGATAGACTGAATACTCCTATTCGGTTAAAGATCGATAGACTAAACACTTCTATGCCAATTTCGATGTGGAACAAATTCTGCAAGTGTTCGACTTTGGCCAATTTATGTTTCTCGAATTATTAGCCTCGACCCTGTACAAAGGTTCAAAGGTGCGACTATGGGTATTTTTCGGTTAAAGATCGATATACTGAGTACTCCTATGCCAATTTCGATGTGGAACAAATTCTGCAAGGTTTCGACTTTGGCAAATTTATGTTTTCTCGAATTATTAGCCTCGACCCTGTACAAAGGCTCAAAGGTGCGACTATGGGTATTTTTCGGTTAAAGATCGATAGACTAAACACTTCTATGCCAATTTCTGAGTGGAACAAATTCTGCAAGGTTTCGACTTTGGCAAATTTATGTTTTCTCGAATTATTAGCCTCGACCCTGTACAAAGGCTCAAAGGTGCGACTATGGGTATTTTTCGGTTAAAGATCGATAGACTAAACACTTCTATGCCAATTTCTGAGTGGAACAAATTCTGCAAGGTTTCGACTTTGGCAAATTTATGTTTTCTCGAATTATTAGCCTCGACCCTGTACAAAGGCTCAAAGGTGCGACTATGGGTATTTTTCGGTTAAAGATCGATAGACTAAACACTTCTATGCCAATTTCTGAGTGGAACAAATTCTGCAAGTGTTCGACTTTGGCCAATTTATGTTTTCTCGAATTATTAGCTTCGACCCTGTACAAAGGCTCAAAGGTGCGACTATGGGTATTTTTCGGTTAAAGGTCGATAGACTAAACACTTCTATGCCAATTTCGACGTGGAACAAATTCTGCAAGTGTTCGAATTTGGCCAATTTATGTTTCTCGAATTATTAGCTTCGACCCTGTACAAAGGCTCAAAGGTGCGAGTATGGGTATTTCTCGGTTAAAGATCGATAGACTAAACACTTCTATGCCAATTTCTGAGTGGCACAAATTCTGCAAGGTTTCGACTTTGGCCGATTTATGTTTTCTCGAATTATTAGCTTCGACCCTGTACAAAGGCTCAAAGGTGCGACTATGGGTATTTTTCGGTTAAAGTTCGATAGACTAAACACTTCTATGCCAATTTCGATGTGGAACAAATTCTGCAAGTGTTCGACTTTGGCCAATTTATGTTCCTCGAATTATTAGCCTCGACCCTGTACAAAGGCTCAAAGGTGCGACTATGGGTATTTTTCGGTTAAAGATCGATAGACTAAACACTTCTATGCCAATTTCGATGTGGAACAAATTCTGCAAGTGTTCGACTTTGGCCAATTTCTGTTTCTCGAATTATTAGCCTCGACCCTGTACAAAGGTTCAAAGGTGCGACTATGGGTATTTTTCGGTTAAAGATCGATAGACTGAGTACTCCTATGCTAATTTCTGAGTGGAACAAATTCTGCAAGTTTTCGACTTTGGCCAATTTATGTTTCTCCAATTATTAGCCTCGACCCTGTACAAAGGCTCAAAGGTTCGACTATGGGTATTTTTCGGTTAAAGATCGATAGACTAAACACTTCTATGCCAATTTCGATGTGGAACAAATTCTGCAAGTGTTCGACTTTGGCCAATTTATGTTTCTCGAATTATTAGCCTCGACCCTGTACAAAGGTTCAAAGGTGCGACTATGGGTATTTTTCGGTTAAAGATCGATATACTGAGTACTCCTATGCCAATTTCGATGTGGAACAAATTCTGCAAGGTTTCGACTTTGGCAAATTTATGTTTTCTCGAATTATTAGCCTCGACCCTGTACAAAGGCTCAAAGGTGCGACTATGGGTATTTTTCGGTTAAAGATCGATAGACTAAACACTTCTATGCCAATTTCTGAGTGGAACAAATTCTGCAAGGTTTCGACTTTGGCAAATTTATGTTTTCTCGAATTATTAGCCTCGACCCTGTACAAAGGCTCAAAGGTGCGACTATGGGTATTTTTCGGTTAAAGATCGATAGACTAAACACTTCTATGCCAATTTCTGAGTGGAACAAATTCTGCAAGGTTTCGACTTTGGCAAATTTATGTTTTCTCGAATTATTAGCCTCGACCCTGTACAAAGGCTCAAAGGTGCGACTATGGGTATTTTTCGGTTAAAGATCGATAGACTAAACACTTCTATGCCAATTTCTGAGTGGAACAAATTCTGCAAGTGTTCGACTTTGGCCAATTTATGTTTTCTCGAATTATTAGCTTCGACCCTGTACAAAGGCTCAAAGGTGCGACTATGGGTATTTTTCGGTTAAAGGTCGATAGACTAAACACTTCTATGCCAATTTCGACGTGGAACAAATTCTGCAAGTGTTCGAATTTGGCCAATTTATGTTTCTCGAATTATTAGCCTCGACCCTGTACAAAGGTTCAAAGGTGCGACTATGGGTATTTTTCGGTTAAAGATCGATATACTGAGTACTCCTATGCCAATTTCGATGTGGAACAAATTCTGCAAGGTTTCGACTTTGGCAAATTTATGTTTTCTCGAATTATTAGCCTCGACCCTGTACAAAGGCTCAAAGGTGCGACTATGGGTATTTTTCGGTTAAAGATCGATAGACTAAACACTTCTATGCCAATTTCTGAGTGGAACAAATTCTGCAAGGTTTCGACTTTGGCAAATTTATGTTTTCTCGAATTATTAGCCTCGACCCTGTACAAAGGCTCAAAGGTGCGACTATGGGTAATTTTCGGTTAAAGATCGATAGACTAAACACTTCTATGCCAATTTCTGAGTGGAACAAATTCTGCAAGGTTTCGACTTTGGCAAATTTATGTTTTCTCGAATTATTAGCCTCGACCCTGTACAAAGGCTCAAAGGTGCGACTATGGGTATTTTTCGGTTAAAGATCGATAGACTAAACACTTCTATGCCAATTTCTGAGTGGAACAAATTCTGCAAGTGTTCGACTTTGGCCAATTTATGTTTTCTCGAATTATTAGCTTCGACCCTGTACAAAGGCTCAAAGGTGCGACTATGGGTATTTTTCGGTTAAAGGTCGATAGACTAAACACTTCTATGCCAATTTCGACGTGGAACAAATTCTGCAAGTGTTCGAATTTGGCCAATTTATGTTTCTCGAATTATTAGCCTCGACCCTGTACAAAAAAGGTTCAAAGGTGCGACTATGGGTATTTTTCGGTTAAAGATCGATAGACTAAACACTTCTATGCCAATTTCTGAGTGGAACAAATTCTGCAAGGTTTCGACTTTGGCAAATTTATGTTTTCTCGAATTATTAGCCTCGACCCTGTACAAAGGCTCAAAGGTGCGACTATGGGTATTTTTCGGTTAAAGATCGATAGACTAAACACTTCTATGCCAATTTCTGAGTGGAACAAATTCTGCAAGGTTTCGACTTTGGCAAATTTATGTTTTCTCGAATTATTAGCCTCGACCCTGTACAAAGGCTCAAAGGTGCGACTATGGGTATTTTTCGGTTAAAGATCGATAGACTAAACACTTCTATGCCAATTTCGACGTGGAACAAATTCTGCAAGTGTTCGAATTTGGCCAATTTATGTTTCTCGAATTATTAGCCTCGACCCTGTACAAAGGTTCAAAGGTGCGACTATGGGTATTTTTCGGTTAAAGGTCGATAGACTAAACACTTCTATGCCAATTTCGATGTGGAACAAATTCTGCAAGGTTTCGACTTTGGCAAATTTATGTTTTCTCGAATTATTAGCCTCGACCCAGTACAAAGGCTCAAAGGTGCGACTATGGGTATTTTTCGGTTAAAGATCGATAGACTAAACACTTCTATGCCAATTTCTGAGTGGAACAAATTCTGCAAGGTTTCGACTTTGGCAAATTTATGTTTTCTCGAATTATTAGCCTCGACCCTGTACAAAGGCTCAAAGGTGCGACTATGGGTAATTTTCGGTTAAAGATCGATAGACTAAACACTTCTATGCCAATTTCTGAGTGGAACAAATTCTGCAAGGTTTCGACTTTGGCAAATTTATGTTTTCTCGAATTATTAGCCTCGACCCTGTACAAAGGCTCAAAGGTGCGACTATGGGTATTTTTCGGTTAAAGATCGATAGACTAAACACTTCTATGCCAATTTCTGAGTGGAACAAATTCTGCAAGTGTTCGACTTTGGCCAATTTATGTTTTCTCGAATTATTAGCTTCGACCCTGTACAAAGGCTCAAAGGTGCGACTATGGGTATTTTTCGGTTAAAGGTCGATAGACTAAACACTTCTATGCCAATTTCGACGTGGAACAAATTCTGCAAGTGTTCGAATTTGGCCAATTTATGTTTCTCGAATTATTAGCCTCGACCCTGTACAAAAAAGGTTCAAAGGTGCGACTATGGGTATTTTTCGGTTAAAGATCGATAGACTGAGTACTCCTATGATAATTTCTGAGTGGAACAAATTCTGCAAAGTTTCGACTTTGGCCAATTTATGTTTTCTCGAATTATTAGCTTCGACCCTGTACAAAGGCTCAAAGGTGCGAGTATGGGTATTTCTCGGTTAAAGATCGATAGACTAAACACTTCTATGGCAATTTCGATGTGGAACAAATTCTGCAAGTGTTCGAATTTGGCCAATTTATGTTTCTCGAATTATTAGCTTCGACCCTGTACAAAGGCTCAAAGGTGCGAGTATGGGTATTTCTCGGTTAAAGATCGATAGACTAAACACTTCTATGCCAATTTCTGAGTGGCACAAATTCTGCAAGGTTTCGACTTTGGCCGATTTATGTTTTCTCGAATTATTAGCTTCGACCCTGTACAAAGGCTCAAAGGTGCGACTATGGGTATTTTTCGGTTAAAGTTCGATAGACTAAACACTTCTATGCCAATTTCGATGTGGAACAAATTCTGCAAGTGTTCGAATTTGGCCAATTTATGTTTCTCGAATTATTAGCCTCGACCCTGTACAAAGGTTCAAAGGTGCGACTATGGGTATTTTTCGGTTAAAGATCGATATACTGAGTACTCCTATGCCAATTTCGATGTGGAACAAATTCTGCAAGGTTTCGACTTTGGCAAATTTATGTTTTCTCGAATTATTAGCCTCGACCCTGTACAAAGGCTCAAAGGTGCGACTATGGGTATTTTTCGGTTAAAGATCGATAGACTAAACACTTCTATGCCAATTTCTGAGTGGAACAAATTCTGCAAGGTTTCGACTTTGGCAAATTTATGTTTTCTCGAATTATTAGCCTCGACCCTGTACAAAGGCTCAAAGGTGCGACTATGGGTAATTTTCGGTTAAAGATCGATAGACTAAACACTTCTATGCCAATTTCTGAGTGGAACAAATTCTGCAAGGTTTCGACTTTGGCAAATTTATGTTTTCTCGAATTATTAGCCTCGACCCTGTACAAAGGCTCAAAGGTGCGACTATGGGTATTTTTCGGTTAAAGATCGATAGACTAAACACTTCTATGCCAATTTCTGAGTGGAACAAATTCTGCAAGTGTTCGACTTTGGCCAATTTATGTTTTCTCGAATTATTAGCTTCGACCCTGTACAAAGGCTCAAAGGTGCGACTATGGGTATTTTTCGGTTAAAGGTCGATAGACTAAACACTTCTATGCCAATTTCGACGTGGAACAAATTCTGCAAGTGTTCGAATTTGGCCAATTTATGTTTCTCGAATTATTAGCCTCGACCCTGTACAAAAAAGGTTCAAAGGTGCGACTATGGGTATTTTTCGGTTAAAGATCGATAGACTAAACACTTCTATGCCAATTTCGACGTGGAACAAATTCTGCAAGTGTTCGAAGTTGGCCAATTTATGTTTCTCGAATTATTAGCCTCGACCCTGTACAAAGGTTCAAAGGTGCGACTATGGGTATTTTTCGGTTTAAGATCGATAGACTGAGTACTCCTATGATAATTTCTGAGTGGAACAAATTCTGCAAGGTTTCGACTTTGGCCAATTTATGTTTTCTCGAATTATTAGCTTCGACCCTGTACAAAGGCTCAAAGGTGCGAGTATGGGTATTTCTCGGTTAAAGATCGATAGACTAAACACTTCTATGCCAATTTCGATGTGGAACAAATTCTGCAAGTGTTCGACTTTGGCCAATTTATGTTTCTCGAATTATTAGCCTCGACCCTGTACAAAGGTTCAAAGGTGCGACTATGGGTATTTTTCGGTTAAAGATCGATAGACTGAGTACTCCTATGCTAATTTCTGAGTGGAACAAATTCTGCAAGTGTTCGACTTTGGCCAATTTATGTTTCTCGAATTATTAGCCTCGACCCTGTACAAAGGCTCAAAGGTTCGACTATGGGTATTTTTCGGTTAAAGATCGATAGACTAAACACTTCTATGCCCATTTCTGAGTGGAACAAATTCTGCAAGGTTTCGACTTTGGCAAATTTATGTTTTCTCGAATTATTAGCCTCGACCCTGTACAAAGGCTCAAAGGTGCGACTATGGGTATTTTTCAGTTAAAGATCGTTAGACTAAACCCTTCTATGCCAATTTCTGAGTGGAACAAATTCTGCAAGGTTTCGACTTTGGCCAATTTATGTTTTCTCGAATTATTAGCTTCGACCCTGTACAAAGGCTCAAAGGTGCGACTATGGGTATTTTTCGGTTAAAGATCGATAGACTAAACACTTCTATGTAAAATTTCGATGTGGAACAAATTCTGCAAGTGTTCGACTTTGGCAAATTTATGTTTTCTCGAATTATTAGCCTCGACCCTGTACAAAGGCTCAAAGGTGCGACTATGGGTATTTTTCGGTTAAAGATCGATAGACTAAACACTTCTATGCCCATTTCTGAGTGGAACAAATTCTGCAAGGTTTCGACTTTGGCCAATTTATGTTTCTCGAATTATTAGCCTCGACCCTGTACAAAGGCTCAAAGGTGCGACTATGGGTATTTTTCGGTTAAAGATCGATAGACTAAACACTTCTATGCCCATTTCTGAGTGGAACAAATTCTGCAAGGTTTCGACTTTGGCCAATTTATGTTTCTCGAATTATTAGCCTCGACCCTGTACAAAGGCTCAAAGGTTCGACTATGGGTATTTTTCGGTTAAAGATCGATAGACTAAACACTTCTATGCCAATTTCGATGTGGAACAAATTCTGCAAGTGTTCGACTTTGGCCAATTTATGTTTCTCGAATTATTAGCCTCGACCCTGTACAAAGGTTCAAAGGTGCGACTATGGGTATTTTTCGGTTAAAGATCGATAGACTGAGTACTCCTATGCTAATTTCTGAGTGGAACAAATTATGCAAGTGTTCGACTTTGGCCAATTTATGTTTCTCGAATTATTAGCCTCGACCCTGTACAAAGGTTCAAAGGTGCGACTATGGGTATTTTTCGGTTAAAGATCGATAGACTAAACACTTCTATGATAATTTCTGAGTGGAACAAATTATGCAAGTGTTCGACTTTGGCCAATTTATGTTTCTCGAATTATTAGCCTCGACCCTGTACAAAGGCTCAAAGGTTCGACTATGGGTATTTTTCGGTTAAAGATCGATAGACTAAACACTTCCATGCCAATTTCTGAGTGGAACAAATTCTGCAAGGTTTCGACTTTGGCAAATTTATGTTTTCTCGAATTATTAGCCTCGACCCTGTACAAAGGCTCAAAGGTGCGACTATGGGTATTTTTCAGTTAAAGATCGATAGACTAAACACTTCTATGCCAATTTCGATGTGGAACAAATTCTGCAAGTGTTCGACTTTGGCCAATTTATGTTTCTCGAATTATTAGCCTCGACCCTGTACAAAGGTTCAAAGGTGCGACTATGGGTATTTTTCAGTTAAAGATCGTTAGACTAAACACTTCTATGCCAATTTCGGAGTGGAACAAATTCTGCAAGGTTTCGACTTTGGCCAATTTATGTTTTCTCGAATTATTAGCTTCGACCCTGTACAAAAGCTCAAAGGTGCGACTATGGGTATTTTTCGGTTAAAGATCGATAGACTAAACACTTCTATGCCAATTTCTGAGTGGAACAAATTCTGCAAGGTTTCGACTTTGGCAAATTTATGTTTTCTCGAATTATTAGCCTCGACCCTGTACAAAGGCTCAAAGTTGCGACTATGGGTATTTTTCAGTTAAAGATCGTTAGACTAAACACTTCTATGCCAATTTCTGAGTGGAACAAATTCTGCAAGGTTTCGACTTTGGCCAATTTATGTTTTCTCGAATTATTAGCCTCGACCCTGTACAAAGGCTCAAAGGTGCGACTATGGGTATTTTTCAGTTAAAGGTCGATAGACTGAATACTCCTATGCTAATTTCTGAGTGGAACAAGTTCTGCAAGTCGACTTTTTCCAATTTATATTTTTCGAATTATTAGCCTCGACCCTGTACAAAGGCTCAAAGGTGCGATATGGGTATTTTTCGGTTAAAGGTCGATAGACTAAACACTATGATAATTTCTGAGTGGAACAAATTCTGCAAGGTTTCGACTTTGGCCAATTTATGTTTTCTCGAATTATTAGCTTCGACCCTGTACAAAGGCTCAAAGGTGCGACTATGGGTATTTCTCGGTTAAAGATCGATAGACTAAACACTTCTATGCCAATTTCGATGTGGAACAAATTCTGCAAGTGTTCGACTTTGGCCAATTTATGTTTCTCGAATTATTAGCCTCGACCCTGTACAAAGGTTCAAAGGTGCGACTATGGGTATTTTTCGGTTAAAGATCGATAGACTGAGTACTCCTATGCTAATTTCTGAGTGGAACAAATTCTGCAAGTTTTCGACTTTGGCCAATTTATGTTTCTCCAATTATTAGCCTCGACCCTGTACAAAGGCTCAAAGGTTCGACTATGGGTATTTTTCGGTTAAAGATCGATAGACTAAACACTTCTATGCCAATTTCGATGTGGAACAAATTCTGCAAGTGTTCGACTTTGGCCAATTTATGTTTCTCGAATTATTAGCCTCGACCCTGTACAAAGGTTCAAAGGTGCGACTATGGGTATTTTTCGGTTAAAGATCGATATACTGAGTACTCCTATGCCAATTTCGATGTGGAACAAATTCTGCAAGGTTTCGACTTTGGCAAATTTATGTTTTCTCGAATTATTAGCCTCGACCCTGTACAAAGGCTCAAAGGTGCGACTATGGGTATTTTTCGGTTAAAGATCGATAGACTAAACACTTCTATGCCAATTTCTGAGTGGAACAAATTCTGCAAGGTTTCGACTTTGGCAAATTTATGTTTTCTCGAATTATTAGCCTCGACCCTGTACAAAGGCTCAAAGGTGCGACTATGGGTATTTTTCGGTTAAAGATCGATAGACTAAACACTTCTATGCCAATTTCTGAGTGGAACAAATTCTGCAAGGTTTCGACTTTGGCAAATTTATGTTTTCTCGAATTATTAGCCTCGACCCTGTACAAAGGCTCAAAGGTGCGACTATGGGTATTTTTCGGTTAAAGATCGATAGACTAAACACTTCTATGCCAATTTCTGAGTGGAACAAATTCTGCAAGTGTTCGACTTTGGCCAATTTATGTTTTCTCGAATTATTAGCTTCGACCCTGTACAAAGGCTCAAAGGTGCGACTATGGGTATTTTTCGGTTAAAGGTCGATAGACTAAACACTTCTATGCCAATTTCGACGTGGAACAAATTCTGCAAGTGTTCGAATTTGGCCAATTTATGTTTCTCGAATTATTAGCTTCGACCCTGTACAAAGGCTCAAAGGTGCGAGTATGGGTATTTCTCGGTTAAAGATCGATAGACTAAACACTTCTATGCCAATTTCTGAGTGGCACAAATTCTGCAAGGTTTCGACTTTGGCCGATTTATGTTTTCTCGAATTATTAGCTTCGACCCTGTACAAAGGCTCAAAGGTGCGACTATGGGTATTTTTCGGTTAAAGTTCGATAGACTAAACACTTCTATGCCAATTTCGATGTGGAACAAATTCTGCAAGTGTTCGACTTTGGCCAATTTATGTTCCTCGAATTATTAGCCTCGACCCTGTACAAAGGCTCAAAGGTGCGACTATGGGTATTTTTCGGTTAAAGATCGATAGACTAAACACTTCTATGCCAATTTCGATGTGGAACAAATTCTGCAAGTGTTCGACTTTGGCCAATTTCTGTTTCTCGAATTATTAGCCTCGACCCTGTACAAAGGTTCAAAGGTGCGACTATGGGTATTTTTCGGTTAAAGATCGATAGACTGAGTACTCCTATGCTAATTTCTGAGTGGAACAAATTCTGCAAGTTTTCGACTTTGGCCAATTTATGTTTCTCCAATTATTAGCCTCGACCCTGTACAAAGGCTCAAAGGTTCGACTATGGGTATTTTTCGGTTAAAGATCGATAGACTAAACACTTCTATGCCAATTTCGATGTGGAACAAATTCTGCAAGTGTTCGACTTTGGCCAATTTATGTTTCTCGAATTATTAGCCTCGACCCTGTACAAAGGTTCAAAGGTGCGACTATGGGTATTTTTCGGTTAAAGATCGATATACTGAGTACTCCTATGCCAATTTCGATGTGGAACAAATTCTGCAAGGTTTCGACTTTGGCAAATTTATGTTTTCTCGAATTATTAGCCTCGACCCTGTACAAAGGCTCAAAGGTGCGACTATGGGTATTTTTCGGTTAAAGATCGATAGACTAAACACTTCTATGCCAATTTCTGAGTGGAACAAATTCTGCAAGGTTTCGACTTTGGCAAATTTATGTTTTCTCGAATTATTAGCCTCGACCCTGTACAAAGGCTCAAAGGTGCGACTATGGGTATTTTTCGGTTAAAGATCGATAGACTAAACACTTCTATGCCAATTTCTGAGTGGAACAAATTCTGCAAGGTTTCGACTTTGGCAAATTTATGTTTTCTCGAATTATTAGCCTCGACCCTGTACAAAGGCTCAAAGGTGCGACTATGGGTATTTTTCGGTTAAAGATCGATAGACTAAACACTTCTATGCCCATTTCTGAGTGGAACAAATTCTGCAAGGTTTCGACTTTGGCCAATTTATGTTTTCTCGAATTATTAGCTTCGACCCTGTACAAAGGCTCAAAGGTGCGACTATGGGTATTTTTCGGTTAAAGGTCGATAGACTAAACACTTCTATGCCAATTTCGACGTGGAACAAATTCTGCAAGTGTTCGAATTTGGCCAATTTATGTTTCTCGAATTATTAGCCTCGACCCTGTACAAAGGTTCAAAGGTGCGACTATGGGTATTTTTCGGTTAAAGATCGATATACTGAGTACTCCTATGCCAATTTCGATGTGGAACAAATTCTGCAAGGTTTCGACTTTGGCAAATTTATGTTTTCTCGAATTATTAGCCTCGACCCTGTACAAAGGCTCAAAGGTGCGACTATGGGTATTTTTCGGTTAAAGATCGATAGACTAAACACTTCTATGCCAATTTCTGAGTGGAACAAATTCTGCAAGGTTTCGACTTTGGCAAATTTATGTTTTCTCGAATTATTAGCCTCGACCCTGTACAAAGGCTCAAAGGTGCGACTATGGGTAATTTTCGGTTAAAGATCGATAGACTAAACACTTCTATGCCAATTTCTGAGTGGAACAAATTCTGCAAGGTTTCGACTTTGGCAAATTTATGTTTTCTCGAATTATTAGCCTCGACCCTGTACAAAGGCTCAAAGGTGCGACTATGGGTATTTTTCGGTTAAAGATCGATAGACTAAACACTTCTATGCCAATTTCTGAGTGGAACAAATTCTGCAAGTGTTCGACTTTGGCCAATTTATGTTTTCTCGAATTATTAGCTTCGACCCTGTACAAAGGCTCAAAGGTGCGACTATGGGTATTTTTCGGTTAAAGGTCGATAGACTAAACACTTCTATGCCAATTTCGACGTGGAACAAATTCTGCAAGTGTTCGAATTTGGCCAATTTATGTTTCTCGAATTATTAGCCTCGACCCTGTACAAAAAAGGTTCAAAGGTGCGACTATGGGTATTTTTCGGTTAAAGATCGATAGACTAAACACTTCTATGCCAATTTCTGAGTGGAACAAATTCTGCAAGGTTTCGACTTTGGCAAATTTATGTTTTCTCGAATTATTAGCCTCGACCCTGTACAAAGGCTCAAAGGTGCGACTATGGGTATTTTTCGGTTAAAGATCGATAGACTAAACACTTCTATGCCAATTTCTGAGTGGAACAAATTCTGCAAGGTTTCGACTTTGGCAAATTTATGTTTTCTCGAATTATTAGCCTCGACCCTGTACAAAGGCTCAAAGGTGCGACTATGGGTATTTTTCGGTTAAAGATCGATAGACTAAACACTTCTATGCCAATTTCTGAGTGGAACAAATTCTGCAAGGTTTCGACTTTGGCAAATTTATGTTTTCTCGAATTATTAGCCTCGACCCTGTACAAAGGCTCAAAGGTGCGACTATGGGTATTTTTCGGTTAAAGATCGATAGACTAAACACTTCTATGCCAATTTCTGAGTGGAACAAATTCTGCAAGGTTTCGACTTTGGCAAATTTATGTTTTCTCGAATTATTAGCCTCGACCCTGTACAAAGGCTCAAAGGTGCGACTATGGGTATTTTTCGGTTAAAGATCGATAGACTAAACACTTCTATGCCAATTTCGACGTGGAACAAATTCTGCAAGTGTTCGAATTTGGCCAATTTATGTTTCTCGAATTATTAGCCTCGACCCTGTACAAAGGTTCAAAGGTGCGACTATGGGTATTTTTCGGTTAAAGGTCGATAGACTAAACACTTCTATGCCAATTTCGATGTGGAACAAATTCTGCAAGGTTTCGACTTTGGCAAATTTATGTTTTCTCGAATTATTAGCCTCGACCCTGTACAAAGGCTCAAAGGTGCGACTATGGGTATTTTTCGGTTAAAGATCGATAGACTAAACACTTCTATGCCAATTTCTGAGTGGAACAAATTCTGCAAGGTTTCGACTTTGGCAAATTTATGTTTTCTCGAATTATTAGCCTCGACCCTGTACAAAGGCTCAAAGGTGCGACTATGGGTAATTTTCGGTTAAAGATCGATAGACTAAACACTTCTATGCCAATTTCTGAGTGGAACAAATTCTGCAAGGTTTCGACTTTGGCAAATTTATGTTTTCTCGAATTATTAGCCTCGACCCTGTACAAAGGCTCAAAGGTGCGACTATGGGTATTTTTCGGTTAAAGATCGATAGACTAAACACTTCTATGCCAATTTCTGAGTGGAACAAATTCTGCAAGTGTTCGACTTTGGCCAATTTATGTTTTCTCGAATTATTAGCTTCGACCCTGTACAAAGGCTCAAAGGTGCGACTATGGGTATTTTTCGGTTAAAGGTCGATAGACTAAACACTTCTATGCCAATTTCGACGTGGAACAAATTCTGCAAGTGTTCGAATTTGGCCAATTTATGTTTCTCGAATTATTAGCCTCGACCCTGTACAAAAAAGGTTCAAAGGTGCGACTATGGGTATTTTTCGGTTAAAGATCGATAGACTGAGTACTCCTATGATAATTTCTGAGTGGAACAAATTCTGCAAAGTTTCGACTTTGGCCAATTTATGTTTTCTCGAATTATTAGCTTCGACCCTGTACAAAGGCTCAAAGGTGCGAGTATGGGTATTTCTCGGTTAAAGATCGATAGACTAAACACTTCTATGGCAATTTCGATGTGGAACAAATTCTGCAAGTGTTCGAATTTGGCCAATTTATGTTTCTCGAATTATTAGCTTCGACCCTGTACAAAGGCTCAAAGGTGCGAGTATGGGTATTTCTCGGTTAAAGATCGATAGACTAAACACTTCTATGCCAATTTCTGAGTGGCACAAATTCTGCAAGGTTTCGACTTTGGCCGATTTATGTTTTCTCGAATTATTAGCTTCGACCCTGTACAAAGGCTCAAAGGTGCGACTATGGGTATTTTTCGGTTAAAGTTCGATAGACTAAACACTTCTATGCCAATTTCGATGTGGAACAAATTCTGCAAGTGTTCGAATTTGGCCAATTTATGTTTCTCGAATTATTAGCCTCGACCCTGTACAAAGGTTCAAAGGTGCGACTATGGGTATTTTTCGGTTAAAGATCGATATACTGAGTACTCCTATGCCAATTTCGATGTGGAACAAATTCTGCAAGGTTTCGACTTTGGCAAATTTATGTTTTCTCGAATTATTAGCCTCGACCCTGTACAAAGGCTCAAAGGTGCGACTATGGGTATTTTTCGGTTAAAGATCGATAGACTAAACACTTCTATGCCAATTTCTGAGTGGAACAAATTCTGCAAGGTTTCGACTTTGGCAAATTTATGTTTTCTCGAATTATTAGCCTCGACCCTGTACAAAGGCTCAAAGGTGCGACTATGGGTAATTTTCGGTTAAAGATCGATAGACTAAACACTTCTATGCCAATTTCTGAGTGGAACAAATTCTGCAAGGTTTCGACTTTGGCAAATTTATGTTTTCTCGAATTATTAGCCTCGACCCTGTACAAAGGCTCAAAGGTGCGACTATGGGTATTTTTCGGTTAAAGATCGATAGACTAAACACTTCTATGCCAATTTCTGAGTGGAACAAATTCTGCAAGTGTTCGACTTTGGCCAATTTATGTTTTCTCGAATTATTAGCTTCGACCCTGTACAAAGGCTCAAAGGTGCGACTATGGGTATTTTTCGGTTAAAGGTCGATAGACTAAACACTTCTATGCCAATTTCGACGTGGAACAAATTCTGCAAGTGTTCGAATTTGGCCAATTTATGTTTCTCGAATTATTAGCCTCGACCCTGTACAAAAAAGGTTCAAAGGTGCGACTATGGGTATTTTTCGGTTAAAGATCGATAGACTAAACACTTCTATGCCAATTTCTGAGTGGAACAAATTCTGCAAGGTTTCGACTTTGGCAAATTTATGTTTTCTCGAATTATTAGCCTCGACCCTGTACAAAGGCTCAAAGGTGCGACTATGGGTATTTTTCGGTTAAAGATCGATAGACTAAACACTTCTATGCCAATTTCTGAGTGGAACAAATTCTGCAAGGTTTCGACTTTGGCAAATTTATGTTTTCTCGAATTATTAGCCTCGACCCTGTACAAAGGCTCAAAGGTGCGACTATGGGTAATTTTCGGTTAAAGATCGATAGACTAAACACTTCTATGCCAATTTCTGAGTGGAACAAATTCTGCAAGGTTTCGACTTTGGCAAATTTATGTTTTCTCGAATTATTAGCCTCGACCCTGTACAAAGGCTCAAAGGTGCGACTATGGGTATTTTTCGGTTAAAGATCGATAGACTAAACACTTCTATGCCAATTTCTGAGTGGAACAAATTCTGCAAGTGTTCGACTTTGGCCAATTTATGTTTTCTCGAATTATTAGCTTCGACCCTGTACAAAGGCTCAAAGGTGCGACTATGGGTATTTTTCGGTTAAAGGTCGATAGACTAAACACTTCTATGCCAATTTCGACGTGGAACAAATTCTGCAAGTGTTCGAATTTGGCCAATTTATGTTTCTCGAATTATTAGCCTCGACCCTGTACAAAAAAGGTTCAAAGGTGCGACTATGGGTATTTTTCGGTTAAAGATCGATAGACTGAGTACTCCTATGATAATTTCTGAGTGGAACAAATTCTGCAAAGTTTCGACTTTGGCCAATTTATGTTTTCTCGAATTATTAGCTTCGACCCTGTACAAAGGCTCAAAGGTGCGAGTATGGGTATTTCTCGGTTAAAGATCGATAGACTAAACACTTCTATGGCAATTTCGATGTGGAACAAATTCTGCAAGTGTTCGAATTTGGCCAATTTATGTTTCTCGAATTATTAGCTTCGACCCTGTACAAAGGCTCAAAGGTGCGAGTATGGGTATTTCTCGGTTAAAGATCGATAGACTAAACACTTCTATGCCAATTTCTGAGTGGCACAAATTCTGCAAGGTTTCGACTTTGGCCGATTTATGTTTTCTCGAATTATTAGCTTCGACCCTGTACAAAGGCTCAAAGGTGCGACTATGGGTATTTTTCGGTTAAAGTTCGATAGACTAAACACTTCTATGCCAATTTCGATGTGGAACAAATTCTGCAAGTGTTCGAATTTGGCCAATTTATGTTTCTCGAATTATTAGCCTCGACCCTGTACAAAGGTTCAAAGGTGCGACTATGGGTATTTTTCGGTTAAAGATCGATATACTGAGTACTCCTATGCCAATTTCGATGTGGAACAAATTCTGCAAGGTTTCGACTTTGGCAAATTTATGTTTTCTCGAATTATTAGCCTCGACCCTGTACAAAGGCTCAAAGGTGCGACTATGGGTATTTTTCGGTTAAAGATCGATAGACTAAACACTTCTATGCCAATTTCTGAGTGGAACAAATTCTGCAAGGTTTCGACTTTGGCAAATTTATGTTTTCTCGAATTATTAGCCTCGACCCTGTACAAAGGCTCAAAGGTGCGACTATGGGTAATTTTCGGTTAAAGATCGATAGACTAAACACTTCTATGCCAATTTCTGAGTGGAACAAATTCTGCAAGGTTTCGACTTTGGCAAATTTATGTTTTCTCGAATTATTAGCCTCGACCCTGTACAAAGGCTCAAAGGTGCGACTATGGGTATTTTTCGGTTAAAGATCGATAGACTAAACACTTCTATGCCAATTTCTGAGTGGAACAAATTCTGCAAGTGTTCGACTTTGGCCAATTTATGTTTTCTCGAATTATTAGCTTCGACCCTGTACAAAGGCTCAAAGGTGCGACTATGGGTATTTTTCGGTTAAAGGTCGATAGACTAAACACTTCTATGCCAATTTCGACGTGGAACAAATTCTGCAAGTGTTCGAATTTGGCCAATTTATGTTTCTCGAATTATTAGCCTCGACCCTGTACAAAAAAGGTTCAAAGGTGCGACTATGGGTATTTTTCGGTTAAAGATCGATAGACTAAACACTTCTATGCCAATTTCTGAGTGGAACAAATTCTGCAAGGTTTCGACTTTGGCAAATTTATGTTTTCTCGAATTATTAGCCTCGACCCTGTACAAAGGCTCAAAGGTGCGACTATGGGTATTTTTCGGTTAAAGATCGATAGACTAAACACTTCTATGCCAATTTCTGAGTGGAACAAATTCTGCAAGGTTTCGACTTTGGCAAATTTATGTTTTCTCGAATTATTAGCCTCGACCCTGTACAAAGGCTCAAAGGTGCGACTATGGGTATTTTTCGGTTAAAGATCGATAGACTAAACACTTCTATGCCAATTTCTGAGTGGAACAAATTCTGCAAGGTTTCGACTTTGGCAAATTTATGTTTTCTCGAATTATTAGCCTCGACCCTGTACAAAGGCTCAAAGGTGCGACTATGGGTATTTTTCGGTTAAAGATCGATAGACTAAACACTTCTATGCCAATTTCTGAGTGGAACAAATTCTGCAAGTGTTCGACTTTGGCCAATTTATGTTTTCTCGAATTATTAGCTTCGACCCTGTACAAAGGCTCAAAGGTGCGACTATGGGTATTTTTCGGTTAAAGGTCGATAGACTAAACACTTCTATGCCAATTTCGACGTGGAACAAATTCTGCAAGTGTTCGAATTTGGCCAATTTATGTTTCTCGAATTATTAGCCTCGACCCTGTACAAAGGTTCAAAGGTGCGACTATGGGTATTTTTCGGTTAAAGGTCGATAGACTAAACACTTCTATGCCAATTTCGATGTGGAACAAATTCTGCAAGGTTTCGACTTTGGCAAATTTATGTTTTCTCGAATTATTAGCCTCGACCCTGTACAAAGGCTCAAAGGTGCGACTATGGGTATTTTTCGGTTAAAGATCGATAGACTAAACACTTCTATGCCAATTTCTGAGTGGAACAAATTCTGCAAGGTTTCGACTTTGGCAAATTTATGTTTTCTCGAATTATTAGCCTCGACCCTGTACAAAGGCTCAAAGGTGCGACTATGGGTAATTTTCGGTTAAAGATCGATAGACTAAACACTTCTATGCCAATTTCTGAGTGGAACAAATTCTGCAAGGTTTCGACTTTGGCAAATTTATGTTTTCTCGAATTATTAGCCTCGACCCTGTACAAAGGCTCAAAGGTGCGACTATGGGTATTTTTCGGTTAAAGATCGATAGACTAAACACTTCTATGCCAATTTCTGAGTGGAACAAATTCTGCAAGTGTTCGACTTTGGCCAATTTATGTTTTCTCGAATTATTAGCTTCGACCCTGTACAAAGGCTCAAAGGTGCGACTATGGGTATTTTTCGGTTAAAGGTCGATAGACTAAACACTTCTATGCCAATTTCGACGTGGAACAAATTCTGCAAGTGTTCGAATTTGGCCAATTTATGTTTCTCGAATTATTAGCCTCGACCCTGTACAAAAAAGGTTCAAAGGTGCGACTATGGGTATTTTTCGGTTAAAGATCGATAGACTGAGTACTCCTATGATAATTTCTGAGTGGAACAAATTCTGCAAAGTTTCGACTTTGGCCAATTTATGTTTTCTCGAATTATTAGCTTCGACCCTGTACAAAGGCTCAAAGGTGCGAGTATGGGTATTTCTCGGTTAAGATCGATAGACTAAACACTTCTATGGCAATTTCGATGTGGAACAAATTCTGCAAGTGTTCGACTTTGGCCAATTTATGTTTCTCGAATTATTAGCCTCGACCCTGTACAAAGGCTCAAAGGTTCGACTATGGGTATTTTTCGGTTAAAGATCGATAGACTAAACATTTCTATGCCCTTTTCTGAGTGGAACAAATTCTGCAAGGTTTCGACTTTGGCAAATTTATGTTTTCTCGAATTATTAGCCTCGACCCTGTACAAAGGCTCAAAGGTGCTATGGGTATTTTTCAGTTAAAGATCGTTAGACTAAACCCTTCTATGCCAATTTCTGAGTGGAACAAATTCTGCAAGTGTTCGACTTTGGCCAATTTATGTTTCTCGAATTATTAGCCTCGACTCTGTACAAAGGTTCAAAGGTGCGACTATGGGCATTTTTTGGTTAAAGATCGATAGACTGAGTCTCCTATGCTAATTTCTGTGTGGAACAAATTCTGCAAGTGTTCGACTTTGGCCAATTTATGTTTTCTCGAATTATTAGCTTCGACCCTGTATAAAGGCTCAAAGGTGCGACTATGGGTATTTTTCGGTTAAAGATCGATAGACTGAGTACTCCTATGCTAATTTCTGAGTGGAACAAATTCTGCAAGTGTTCGACTTTGGCCAATTTATGTTTCTCGAATTATTAGCCTCGACCTTGTACAAAGGCTCAAAGGTTCGACTATGGGTATTTTTCGGTTAAAGATCGATAGACTAAACACTTCTATGCCCATTTCTGAGTGGAACAAATTCTGCAAGGTTTCGACTTTGGCAAATTTATGTTTTCTCGAATTATTAGCCTCGACCCTGTACAAAGGCTCAAAGGTGCGACTATGGGTATTTGTCAGTTAAAGATCGTTAGACTAAACCCTTCTATGCCAATTTCTGAGTGGAACAAATTCTGCAAGTGTTCGACTTTGGCCAATTTATGTTTCTCGAATTATTAGCCTCGACTCTGTACAAAGGTTCAAAGGTGCGACTATGGGTATTTTTCGGTTAAAGATCGATAGACTGAGTCTCCTATGCTAATTTCTGAGTGGAACAAATTCTGCAAGTGTTCGACTTTGGCCAATTTATGTTTTCTCGAATTATTAGCTTCGACCCTGTATAAAGGCTCAAAGGTGCGACTATGGGTATTTTTCAGTTAAAGATCGATAGACTAAACACTTCTATGCCAATTTCGATGTGGAACAAATTCTGCAAGTGTTCGACTTTGGCCAATTTATGTTTCTCGAATTATTAGCCTCGACCCTGTACAAAGGTTCAAAGGTGCGACTATGGGTATTTTTCGGTTAAAGATCGATAGACTGAGTACTCCTATGCCAATTTCTGAGTGGAACAAATTCTGCAAGGTTTCGACTTTGGCAAATTTATGTTTTCTCGAATTATTAGCCTCGACCCTGTACAAAGGCTCAAAGGTGCGACTATGGGTATTTTTCGGTTAAAGATCGATAGACTAAACACTTCTATGCCAATTTCTGAGTGGAACAAATTCTGCAAGGTTTCGACTTTGGCCAATTTATGTTTCTCGAATTATTAGCCTCGACCCTGTACAAAGGCTCAAAGGTTCGACTATGGGTATTTTTCGGTTAAAGATCGATAGACTAAACATTTCTATGCCCATTTCTGAGTGGAACAAATTCTGCAAGGTTTCGACTTTGGCAAATTTATGTTTTCTCGAATTATTAGCCTCGACCCTGTACAAAGGCTCAAAGGTGCTATGGGTATTTTTCAGTTAAAGATCGTTAGACTAAACCCTTCTATGCCAATTTCTGAGTGGAACAAATTCTGCAAGTGTTCGACTTTGGCCAATTTATGTTTCTCGAATTATTAGCCTCGACTCTGTACAAAGGTTCAAAGGTGCGACTATGGGCATTTTTTGGTTAAAGATCGATAGACTGAGTCTCCTATGCTAATTTCTGTGTGGAACAAATTCTGCAAGTGTTCGACTTTGGCCAATTTATGTTTTCTCGAATTATTAGCTTCGACCCTGTATAAAGGCTCAAAGGTGCGACTATGGGTATTTTTCGGTTAAAGATCGATAGACTGAGTACTCCTATGCTAATTTCTGAGTGGAACAAATTCTGCTGGCCAATTTATGTTTCTCGAATTATTAGCCTCGACCTTGTACAAAGGCTCAAAGGTTCGACTATGGGTATTTTTCGGTTAAAGATCGATAGACTAAACACTTCTATGCCCATTTCTGAGTGGAACAAATTCTGCAAGGTTTCGACTTTGGCAAATTTATGTTTTCTCGAATTATTAGCCTCGACCCTGTACAAAGGCTCAAAGGTGCGACTATGGGTATTTTTCAGTTAAAGATCGTTAGACTAAACCCTTCTATGCCAATTTCTGAGTGGAACAAATTCTGCAAGTGTTCGACTTTGGCCAATTTATGTTTCTCGAATTATTAGCCTCGACTCTGTACAAAGGTTCAAAGGTGCGACTATGGGTATTTTTCGGTTAAAGATCGATAGACTGAGTCTCCTATGCTAATTTCTGAGTGGAACAAATTCTGCAAGTGTTCGACCTTGGCCAATTTATGTTTTCTCGAATTATTAGCTTCGACCCTGTATAAAGGCTCAAAGGTGCGACTATGGGTATTTTTCAGTTAAAGATCGATAGACTAAACACTTCTATGCCAATTTCGATGTGGAACAAATTCTGCAAGTGTTCGACTTTGGCCAATTTATGTTTCTCGAATTATTAGCCTCGACCCTGTACAAAGGTTCAAAGGTGCGACTATGGGTATTTTTCGGTTAAAGATCGATAGACTGAGTACTCCTATGCCAATTTCTGAGTGGAACAAATTCTGCAAGGTTTCGACTTTGGCAAATTTATGTTTTCTCGAATTATTAGCCTCGACCCTGTACAAAGGCTCAAAGGTGCGACTATGGGTATTTTTCGGTTAAAGATCGATAGACTAAACACTTCTATGCCAATTTCTGAGTGGAACAAATTCTGCAAGGTTTCGACTTTGGCAAATTTATGTTTTCTCGAATTATTAGCCTCGACCCTGTACAAAGGCTCAAAGGTGCGACTATGGGTATTTTTCGGTTAAAGATCGATAGACTAAACACTTCTATGCCCATTTCTGAGTGGAACAAATTCTGCAAGGTTTCGACTTTGGCCAATTTATGTTTCTCGAATTATTAGCCTCGACCCTGTACAAAGGCTCAAAGGTTCGACTATGGGTATTTTTCGGTTAAAGATCGATAGACTAAACACTTCTATGCCAATTTCGATGTGGAACAAATTCTGCAAGTGTTCGACTTTGGCCAATTTATGTTTCTCGAATTATTAGCCTCGACCCTGTACAAAGGTTCAAAGGTGCGACTATGGGTATTTTTCGGTTAAAGATCGATAGACTGAGTACTCCTATGCTAATTTCTGAGTGGAACAAATTATGCAAGTGTTCGACTTTGGCCAATTTATGTTTCTCGAATTATTAGCCTCGACCCTGTACAAAGGTTCAAAGGTGCGACTATGGGTATTTTTCGGTTAAAGATCGATAGACTAAACACTTCTATGATAATTTCTGAGTGGAACAAATTATGCAAGTGTTCGACTTTGGCCAATTTATGTTTCTCGAATTATTAGCCTCGACCCTGTACAAAGGCTCAAAGGTTCGACTATGGGTATTTTTCGGTTAAAGATCGATAGACTAAACACTTCCATGCCAATTTCTGAGTGGAACAAATTCTGCAAGGTTTCGACTTTGGCAAATTTATGTTTTCTCGAATTATTAGCCTCGACCCTGTACAAAGGCTCAAAGGTGCGACTATGGGTATTTTTCGGTTAAAGATCGTTAGACTAAACACTTCTATGCCAATTTCGGAGTGGAACAAATTCTGCAAGGTTTCGACTTTGGCCAATTTATGTTTTCTCGAATTATTAGCTTCGACCCTGTACAAAGGTTCAAAGGTGCGACTATGGGTATTTTTCAGTTAAAGATCGTTAGACTAAACACTTCTATGCCAATTTCGGAGTGGAACAAATTCTGCAAGGTTTCGACTTTGGCCAATTTATGTTTTCTCGAATTATTAGCTTCGACCCTGTACAAAAGCTCAAAGGTGCGACTATGGGTATTTTTCGGTTAAAGATCGATAGACTAAACACTTCTATGCCAATTTCTGAGTGGAACAAATTCTGCAAGGTTTCGACTTTGGCAAATTTATGTTTTCTCGAATTATTAGCCTCGACCCTGTACAAAGGCTCAAAGTTGCGACTATGGGTATTTTTCAGTTAAAGATCGTTAGACTAAACACTTCTATGCCAATTTCTGAGTGGAACAAATTCTGCAAGGTTTCGACTTTGGCCAATTTATGTTTTCTCGAATTATTAGCCTCGACCCTGTACAAAGGCTCAAAGGTGCGACTATGGGTATTTTTCAGTTAAAGGTCGATAGACTGAATACTCCTATGCTAATTTCTGAGTGGAACAAGTTCTGCAAGTCGACTTTTTCCAATTTATATTTTTCGAATTATTAGCCTCGACCCTGTACAAAGGCTCAAAGGTGCGATATGGGTATTTTTCGGTTAAAGGTCGATAGACTAAACACTATGATAATTTCTGAGTGGAACAAATTCTGCAAGGTTTCGACTTTGGCCAATTTATGTTTTCTCGAATTATTAGCTTCGACCCTGTACAAAGGCTCAAAGGTGCGACTATGGGTATTTCTCGGTTAAAGATCGATAGACTAAACACTTCTATGCCAATTTCGATGTGGAACAAATTCTGCAAGTGTTCGACTTTGGCCAATTTATGTTTCTCGAATTATTAGCCTCGACCCTGTACAAAGGTTCAAAGGTGCGACTATGGGTATTTTTCGGTTAAAGATCGATAGACTGAGTACTCCTATGCCAATTTCTGAGTGGAACAAATTCTGCAAGGTTTCGACTTTGGCAAATTTATGTTTTCTCGAATTATTAGCCTCGACCATGTACAAAGGCTCAAAGGTGCGACTATGGGTATTTTTCGGTTAAAGATCGATAGACTAAACACTTCTATGCCAATTTCTGAGTGGAACAAATTCTGCAAGGTTTCGACTTTGGCAAATTTATGTTTTCTCGAATTATTAGCCTCGACCCTGTACAAAGGCTCAAAGGTGCGACTATGGGTATTTTTCGGTTAAAGATCGATAGACTAAACACTTCTATGCCAATTTCTGAGTGGAACAAATTCTGCAAGTGTTCGACTTTGGCCAATTTATGTTTTCTCGAATTATTAGCTTCGACCCTGTACAAAGGCTCAAAGGTGCGACTATGGGTATTTTTCGGTTAAAGGTCGATAGACTAAACACTTCTATGCCAATTTCGACGTGGAACAAATTCTGCAAGTGTTCGAATTTGGCCAATTTATGTTTCTCGAATTATTAGTCTCGACCCTGTACAAAGGTTCAAAGGTGCGACTATGGGTATTTTTCGGTTTAAGATCGATAGACTGAGTACTCCTATGATAATTTCTGAGTGGAACAAATTCTGCAAGGTTTCGACTTTGGCCAATTTATGTTTTCTCGAATTATTAGCTTCGATCCTGTACAAAGGCTCAAAGGTGCGAGTATGGGTATTTCTCGGTTAAAGATCGATAGACTAAACACTTCTATGCCAATTTCGATGTGGAACAAATTCTGCAAGTGTTCGACTTTGGCCAATTTATGTTTCTCGAATTATTAGCCTCGACCCTGTACAAAGGTTCAAAGGTGCGACTATGGGTATTTTTCTTTGAGCCTTTGTACAGGGTCGAGGCTAATAATTCGAGAAACATAAATTGGCCAAAGTCGAAAACTTGCAGAATTTGTTCCACTCAGAAATTAGCATAGGAGTACTCAGTCTATCGATCTTTAACCGAAAAATACCCATAGTCGCACCTTTGAACCTTTGTACAGGGTCGAGGCTAATAATTCGAGAAACATAAATTGGCCAAAGTCGAACACTTGCAGAATTTGTTCCACATCGAAATTGGCATAGAAGTGTTTAGTCTATCGATCTTTAACCGAAAAATACCCATAGTCGCACCTTTGAGCCTTTGTACAGGGTCGAGGCTAATAATTCGAGGAACATAAATTGGCCAAAGTCGAACACTTGCAGAATTTGTTCCACATCGAAATTGGCATAGAAGTGTTTAGTCTATCGAACTTTAACCGAAAAATACCCATAGTCGCACCTTTGAGCCTTTGTACAGGGTCGAAGCTAATAATTCGAGAAACATAAATTGGCCAAAGTCGAACACTTGCAGAATTTGTTCCACATCGAAATTGGCATAGAAGTGTTTAGTCTATCGATCTTTAACCGAAAAATACCCATAGTCGCACCTTTGAGCCTTTGTACAGGGTCGAGGCTAATAATCCGAGGAACATAAATTGGCCAAAGTCGAACACTTGCAGAATTTGTTCCACTCAGAAATTAGCATAGGAGTACTCAGTCTATCGATCTTTAACCGAAAAATACCCATAGTCGCACCTTTGAACCTTTGTACAGGGTCGAGGCTAATAATTCGAGAAACATAAATTGGCCAAAGTCGAACACTTGCAGAATTTGTTCCACATCGAAATTGGCATAGAAGTGTTTAGTCTATCGATCTTTAACCGAAAAATACCCATAGTCGCACCTTTGAGCCTTTGTACAGGGTCGAGGCTAATAATTCGAGGAACATAAATTGGCCAAAGTCGAACACTTGCAGAATTTGTTCCACATCGAAATTGGCATAGAAGTGTTTAGTCTATCGAACTTTAACCGAAAAATACCCATAGTCGCACCTTTGAGCCTTTGTACAGGGTCGAAGCTAATAATTCGAGAAAACATAAATTGGCCAAAGTCGAAACCTTGCAGAATTTGTTCCACTCAGAAATTGGCATAGAAGTGTTTAGTCTATCGATCTTTAACCGAAAAATACCCATAATCGAACCTTTGAGCCTTTGTACCGGGTCGAGGCTAATAATTCGAGAAACATAAATTGGCCAAAGTCGAACACTTGCAGAATTTGTTCCACTCAGAAATTAGCATAGGAGTACTCAGTCTATCGATCTTTAACCGAAAAATACCCATAGTCGCACCTTTGAACCTTTGTACAGGGTCGAGGCTGATAATTCGAGAAACATAAATTGGCCAAAGTCGAACACTTGCAGAATTTGTTCCACATCGAAATTGGCATAGAAGTGTTTAGTCTATCGAACTTTAACCGAAAAATACCCATAGTCGCACCTTTGAGCCTTTGTACAGGGTCGAAGCTAATAATTCGAGAAAACATAAATTGGCCAAAGTCGAAACCTTGCAGAATTTGTTCCACTCAGAAATTGGCATAGAAGTGTTTAGTCTAACGATCTTTAAACGAGAAATACCCATAGTCGCACCTTTGAGCCTTTGTACAGGGTCGAAGCTAATGATTCGAGAAAACATAAATTAGCCAAAGTCGAACACTTGCAGAATTTGGTCCACTCAGAAATTAGCATAGGAGTACTCAGTCAATCGATCTTTAACCGAAAAATACCCATAGTCGCACCTTTGAGCCTTTGTACAGGGTCGAAGCTAATAATTCGAGAAAACATAAATTGGCCAAAGTCGAAACCTTGCAGAATTTGTTCCACTCAGAAATTGGCATAGAAGTGTTTAGTCTAACGATCTTTAACTGAAAAATACCCATAGTCGCACCTTTGAGCCTTTGTACAGGGTCGAGGCTAATAATTCGAGAAAACATAAATTTGCCAAAGTCGAAACCTTGCAGAATTTGTTCCACTCAGAAATGGGCATAGAAGTGTTTAGTCTATCGATCTTCAACCGAAAAATACCCATAGTCGAACCTTTGAGCCTTTGTACAGGGTCGAGGCTAATAATTCGAGAAACATAAATTGGCCAAAGTCGAACACTTGCAGAATTTGTTCCACTCAGAAATTAGCATAGGAGTACTCAGTTATCGATCTTTAACCGAAAAATACCCATAGTCGCACCTTTGAACCTTTGTACAGGGTCGAGGCTAATAATTCGAGAAACATAAATTGGCCAAAGTCGAACACTTGCAGAATTTGTTCCACATCGAAATTGGCATAGAAGTGTTTAGTCTATCGATCTTTAACCGAGAAATACCCATACTCGCACCTTTGAGCTTTTGTACAGGGTCGAAGCTAATAATTCGAGAAAACATAAATTGGCCAAAGTCGAAACCTTGCAGAATTTGTTCCACTCTGAAATTATCATAGGAGTACTCAGTCTATCGATCTTTAACCGAAAAATACCCATAGTCGCACCTTTGAACCTTTGTACAGGGTCGAGGCTAATAATTCGAGAAACATAAATTGGCCAAATTCGAACACTTGCAGAATTTGTTCCACGTCGAAATTGGCATAGAAGTGTTTAGTCTATCGACCTTTAACCGAAAAATACCCATAGTCGCACCTTTGAGCCTTTGTACAGGGTCGAAGCTAATAATTCGAGAAAACATAAATTGGCCAAAGTCGAACACTTGCAGAATTTGTTCCACTCAGAAATTGGCATAGAAGTGTTTAGTCTATCGATCTTTAACCGAAAAATACCCATAGTCGCACCTTTGAGCCTTTGTACAGGGTCGAAGCTAATAATTCGAGAAAACATAAATTTGCCAAAGTCGAAACCTTGCAGAATTTGTTCCACTCAGAAATTGGCATAGAAGTGTTTAGTCTATCGATCTTTAACCGAAAAATACCCATAGTCGCGCCTTTGAGCCTTTGTACAGGGTCGAGGCGAATAATTCGAGAAAACATAAATTTGCCAAAGTCGAAACCTTGCAGAATTTGTTCCACTCAGAAATTGGCATAGGAGTACTCAGTCTATCGATCTTTAACCGAAAAATACCCATAGTCGCACCTTTGAACCTTTGTACAGGGTCGAGGCTAATAATTCGAGAAATATAAATTGGTAAAAAGTCGAACACTTGCATAATTTGTTCCACTCAGAAATTAGCATAGGAGTACTCAGTCTATCGATCTTTAACCGAAAAATACCCATAGTCGCACCTTTGAACCTTTGTACAGGGTCGAGGCTAATAATTCGAGAAACATAAATTGGCCAAAGTCGAACACTTGCAGAATTTGTTCCACATCGAAATTGGCATAGAAGTGTTTAGTCTATCGATCTTTAACCGAAAAATACCCATAGTCGAACCTTTGAGCCTTTGTACAGGGTCGAGGCTAATAATTCGAGAAACATAAATTGGCCAAAGTCGAAAACTTGCAGAATTTGTTCCACTCAGAAATTAGCATAGGAGTACTCAGTCTATCGATCTTTAACCGAAAAATACCCATAGTCGCACCTTTGAACCTTTGTACAGGGTCGAGGCTAATAATTCGAGAAACATAAATTGGCCAAAGTCGAACACTTGCAGAATTTGTTCCACATCGAAATTGGCATAGAAGTGTTTAGTCTATCGATCTTTAACCGAAAAATACCCATAGTCGCACCTTTGAGCCTTTGTACAGGGTCGAGGCTAATAATTCGAGGAACATAAATTGGCCAAAGTCGAACACTTGCAGAATTTGTTCCACATCGAAATTGGCATAGAAGTGTTTAGTCTATCGAACTTTAACCGAAAAATACCCATAGTCGCACCTTTGAGCCTTTGTACAGAGTCGAAGCTAATAATTCGAGAAAACATAAATTGGCCAAAGTCGAAACCTTGCAGAATTTGTTCCACTCAGAAATTGGCATAGAAGTGTTTAGTCTATCGATCTTTAACCGAAAAATACCCATAGTCGAACCTTTGAGCCTTTGTACCGGGTCGAGGCTAATAATTCGAGAAACATAAATTGGCCAAAGTCGAACACTTGCAGAATTTGTTCCGCTCAGAAATTAGCATAGGAGTACTCAGTCTATCGATCTTTAACCGAAAAATACCCATAGTCGCACCTTTGAACCTTTGTACAGGGTCGAGGCTAATAATTCGAGAAACATAAATTGGCCAAAGTCGAACACTTGCAGAATTTGTTCCACATCGAAATTGGCATAGAAGTGTTTAGTCTAACGATCTTTAACCGAGAAATACCCATAGTCGCACCTTTGAGCCTTTGTACAGGGTCGAAGCTAATAATTCGAGAAAACATAAATTAGCCAAAGTCGAACACTTGCAGAATTTGTTCCACATCGAAATTGGCATAGAAGTGTTTAGTCTAACGATCTTTAACCGAGAAATACCCATAGTCGCACCTTTGAACCTTTGTACAGGGTCGAGGCTAATAATTCGATAAACATAAATTGGCCAAAGTCGAACACTTGCAGAATTTGTTCCACATCGAAATTGGCATAGAAGTGTTTAGTCTATCGATCTTTAACCGAAAAATACCCATAGTCGAACCTTTGAGCCTTTGTACAGGGTCGAGGCTAATAATTCGAGAAACATAAATTGGCCAAAGTCGAAAACTTGCAGAATTTGTTCCACTCAGAAATTAGCATAGGAGTACTCAGTCTATCGATCTTTAACCGAAAAATACCCATAGTCGCACCTTTGAACCTTTGTACAGGGTCGAGGCTAATAATTCGAGAAACATAAATTGGCCAAAGTCGAACACTTGCAGAATTTGTTCCACATCGAAATTGGCATAGAAGTGTTTAGTCTATCGATCTTTAACCGAAAAATACCCATAGTCGCACCTTTGAGCCTTTGTACAGGGTCGAGGCTAATAATTCGAGGAACATAAATTGGCCAAAGTCGAACACTTGCAGAATTTGTTCCACATCGAAATTGGCATAGAAGTGTTTAGTCTATCGAACTTTAACCGAAAAATACCCATAGTCGCACCTTTGAGCCTTTGTACAGGGTCGAAGCTAATAATTCGAGAAAACATAAATTGGCCAAAGTCGAAACCTTGCAGAATTTGTTCCACTCAGAAATTGGCATAGAAGTGTTTAGTCTATCGATCTTTAACCGAAAAATACCCATAGTCGAACCTTTGAGCCTTTGTACCGGGTCGAGGCTAATAATTCGAGAAACATAAATTGGCCAAAGTCGAACACTTGCAGAATTTGTTCCGCTCAGAAATTAGCATAGGAGTACTCAGTCTATCGATCTTTAACCGAAAAATACCCATAGTCGCACCTTTGAACCTTTGTACAGGGTCGAGGCTAATAATTCGAGAAACATAAATTGGCCAAAGTCGAACACTTGCAGAATTTGTTTCACATCGAAATTGGCATAGAAGTGTTTAGTCTATCGAACTTTAACCGAAAAATACCCATAGTCGCACCTTTGAGCCTTTGTACAGGGTCGAAGCTAATAATTCGAGAAAACATAAATTGGCCAAAGTCGAAACCTTGCAGAATTTGTTCCACTCAGAAATTGGCATAGAAGTGTTTAGTCTAACGATCTTTAACTGAAAAATACCCATAGTCGCAACTTTGAGCCTTTGTACAGGGTCGAGGCTAAAAATTCGAGAAAACATAAATTTGCCAAAGTCGAAACCTTGCAGAATTTGTTCCACTCAGAAATTGGCATAGAAGTGTTTAGTCTATCGATCTTTAACCGAAAAATACCCATAGTCGCACCTTTGAGCCTTTGTACAGGGTCGAAGCTAATAATTCGAGAAAACATAAATTGGCCAAAGTCGAAACCTTGCAGAATTTGTTCCACTCAGAAATTGGCATAGAAGTGTTTAGTCTAACGATCTTTAACTGAAAAATACCCATAGTCGCACCTTTGAACCTTTGTACAGGGTCGAGGCTAATAATTCGAGAAACATAAATTGGCCAAAGTCGAACACTTGCAGAATTTGTTCCACATCGAAATTGGCATAGAAGTGTTTAGTCTATCGATCTTTAACTGAAAAATACCCATAGTCGCACCTTTGAGCCTTTGTACAGGGTCGAGGCTAATAATTCGAGAAAACATAAATTTGCCAAAGTCGAAACCTTGCAGAATTTGTTCCACTCAGAAATTGGCATGGAAGTGTTTAGTCTATCGATCTTTAACCGAAAAATACCCATAGTCGAACCTTTGAGCCTTTGTACAGGGTCGAGGCTAATAATTCGAGAAACATAAATTGGCCAAAGTCGAACACTTGCATAATTTGTTCCACTCAGAAATTATCATAGAAGTGTTTAGTCTATCGATCTTTAACCGAAAAATACCCATAGTCGCACCTTTGAACCTTTGTACAGGGTCGAGGCTAATAATTCGAGAAATATAAATTGGCCAAAGTCGAACACTTGCATAATTTGTTCCACTCAGAAATTGGCATAGGAGTACTAAGTCTATCGATCTTTAACCGAAAAATACCCACAACCTTTGAACCTTTGTACAGGGTCGAGGCTAATAATTCGAGAAACATAAATTGGCCAAAGTCGAACACTTGCAGAATTTGTTCCACATCGAAATTGGCATAGAAGTGTTTAGTCTATCGATCTTTAAATGAAAAATACCCATAGTCGCACCTTTGAGCCTTTATACAGGGTCGAAGCTAATAATTCGAGAAAACATAAATTGGCCAAAGTCGAAACCTTGCAGAATTTGTTCCACTCAGAAATTGGCATAGAAGTGTTTAGTCTATCGATCTTTAACCGAAAAATACCCATAGTCGCACCTTTGAGCCTTTGTACAGGGTCGAAGCTAATAATTCGAGAAAACATAAATTGGCCAAAGTCGAAACCTTGCAGAATTTGTTCCACTCAGAAATTGGCATAGAAGTGTTTAGTCTAACGATCTTTAACTGAAAAATACCCATAGTCGCACCTTTGAGCCTTTGTACAGGGTCGCGGCTAATAATTCGAGAAAACATAAATTGGCCAAAGTCGAAACCTTGCAGAATTTGTTCCACTCAGAAATTAGCATAGAAGTGTTTAGTCTATCGACCTTTAACCGAAAAATACTCATAGTCGCACCTTTGAGCCTTTGTACAGGGTCGAGGCTAATAATTCGAAAAATATAAATTGGCCAAAGTCGAACACGTGCAGAATTTGTTCCACTCAGAAATTAGCATAGGAGTACTCAGTCTATCGATCTTTAACCGAAAAATACCCATAGTCGCACCTTTGAACCTTTGTACAGGGTCGAGGCTAATAATTCGAGAAAACATAAATTGGCCAAAGTCGAAACCTTGCGGAATTTGTTCCACATCGGGATTAGCATAGAAGTGTTTAGTCTATCGACCTTTAACCGAAAAAAAACCATAGTCGCACCTTTGAACCTTTGTACAGGGTCGAGGCTAATAATTCGAGAAAACATAAATTGGCCAAAGTAGAAACCTTGCGGAATTTGTTCCACATCGGGATTAGCATAGAAGTGTTTAGTCTATCGACCTTTAACCGAAAAATACCCATAGACTCACCTTTGAGCCTTTGTACAGGGTCGCGGCTAATAATTCGAGAAAACATAAATTTGCCAAAGTCGAAACCTTGCAGAATTTGTTCCACTCAGAAATTGGCATAGAAGTGTTTACTCTATCGATCTTTAACCGAAAAATACCCATAGTCGCACCTTTGAGCCTTTGTACAGGGTCGAGGCTAATAATTCGAGAAAACATAAATTGGCCAAAGTCGAACACTTGCAGAATTTGTTCCACATCGAAATTAGCATAGAAGTGTTTAGTCTATCGACCTTTAACCGAAAAATACCCATAGTCACACCTTTGAGCCTTTGTACAGGGTCGAGTCTAATAATTCGAGAAAACATAAATTGGCCAAAGTCGAAACCTTGCAGAATTTGTTCCACATCGAAATTGGCATAGAAGTGTTTAGTCTATCGATCTTTAACCGAAAAATACCCATAGTCGAACCTTTGAGCCTTTGTACAGGGTCGAGGCTAATAATTCGAAAAATATAAATTGGCCAAAGTCGAACACTTGCAGAATTTGTTCCACTCAGAAATTAGCATAGGAGTACTCAGTCTATCGATCTTTAACTGAAAAATACCCATAGTCGCACCTTTGAGCCTTTGTACAGGGTCGAGACCAGTTATTCGAGAAAACATAAATTGGCCAAAGTCGAACACTTGCAGAATTTGTTCCACATCGAAATTGGCATAGAAGTGTTTAGTCTATCGATCTTTAACCGAAAAATACCCATAGTCGCACCTTTGAGCCTTTGTACAGGGTCGAGGCTAATAATTCGAAAAATATAAATTGGCCAAAGTCGAACACTTGCAGAATTTGTTCCACTCAGAAATTAGCATAGGAGTACTCAGTCTATCGATCTTTAACCGAAAAATACCCATAGTCGCACCTTTGAGCCTTTGTACAGGGTCGAGGCTAATAATTTGAGAAACATAAATTGGCCAAAGTCGAACACTTGCAGAATTTGTTCCACATCGAAATTGGCATAGAAGTGTTTAGTCTATCGATCTTTAACCGAAAAATACCCATAGTCGCACCTTTGAGCCTTTGTACAGGGTCGAGGCTAATAATTCGAGAAAACATAAATTGGCCAAAGTCGAAACCTTGCAGAATTTGTTCCACATCGAAATTAGCATGGAAGTGTTTAGTCTATCGACCTTTAACCGAAAAATACCCATGGTCGCACCTTTGAGCCTTTGTACAGGGTCGAGGCTAATAATTCGAGAAAACATAAATTGGCCAAAGTCGAACACGTGCAGAATTTGTTCCACATCGAAATTGGCATAGAAGTGTTTAGTCTATCGATCTTTAACCGAAAAATACCCATAGTCGCACCTTGAGCCTTTGTACAGGGTCGAGGCTAATATTCGAAAAATATAAATTGGCCAAAGTCGAACACTTGCAGAATTTGTTCCACTCAGAAATTAGCATAGGAGTATTCAGTCTATCGACCTTTAACTGAAAAATACCCATAGTCGCACCTTTGAGCATTTGTACAGGGTCGAGACCAGTTATTCGAGAAAACATAAATTGGCCAAAGTCGAAACCTTGCAGAATTTGTTCCACTCAGAAATTGGAATAGAAGTGTTTAGTCTAACGATCTTTAACTGAAAAATACCCATAGTCGCACCTTTGAACCTTTGTACAGGGTCGAGGCTAATAATTCGAGAAACATAAATTGGCCAAAGTCGAACACTTGCAGAATTTGTTCCACATCGAAATTGGCATAGAAGTGTTTAGTCTATCGATCTTTAACCGAAAAATACCCATAGTCGCACCTTTGAGCCTTTGTACAGGGTCGAGGCTAATAATTCGAGGAACATAAATTGGCCAAAGTCGAACACTTGCAGAATTTGTTCCACATCGAAATTGGCATAGAAGTGTTTAGTCTATCGAACTTTAACCGAAAAATACCCATAGTCGCACCTTTGAGCCTTTGTACAGGGTCGAAGCTAATAATTCGAGAAAACATAAATTGGCCAAAGTCGAAACCTTGCAGAATTTGTTCCACTCAGAAATTGGCATAGAAGTGTTTAGTCTATCGATCTTTAACCGAAAAATACCCATAGTCGAACCTTTGAGCCTTTGTACCGGGTCGAGGCTAATAATTCGAGAAACATAAATTGGCCAAAGTCGAACACTTGCAGAATTTGTTCCACTCAGAAATTAGCATAGGAGTACTTAGTCTATCGATCTTTAACCGAAAAATACCCATAGTCGCACCTTTGAACCTTTGTACAGGGTCGAGGCTAATAATTCGAGAAACATAAATTGGCCAAAGTCGAACACTTGCAGAATTTGTTCCACATCGAAATTGGCATAGAAGTGTTTAGTCTATCGAACTTTAACCGAAAAATACCCATAGTCGCACCTTTGAGCCTTTGTACAGGGTCGAAGCTAATAATTCGAGAAAACATAAATTGGCCAAAGTCGAAACCTTGCAGAATTTGTTCCACTCAGAAATTGGCATAGAAGTGTTTAGTCTAACGATCTTTAACCGAGAAATACCCATAGTCGCACCTTTGAGCCTTTGTACAGGGTCGAAGCTAATAATTCGAGAAAACATAAATTAGCCAAAGTCGAACACTTGCAGAATTTGGTCCACTCAGAAATTAGCATAGGAGTACTCAGTCAATCTTTAACCGAAAAATACCCATAGTCGCACCTTTGAGCCTTTGTACAGGGTCGAAGCTAATAATTCGAGAAAACATAAATTGGCCAAAGTCGAAACCTTGCAGAATTTGTTCCACTCAGAAATTGGCATAGAAGTGTTTAGTCTAACGATCTTTAACTGAAAAATACCCATAGTCGCACCTTTGAGCCTTTGTACAGGGTCGAGGCTAATAATTCGAGAAAACATAAATTTGCCAAAGTCGAAACCTTGCAGAATTTGTTCCACTCAGAAATGGGCATAGAAGTGTTTAGTCTATCGATCTTTAACCGAAAAATACCCATAGTCGAACCTTTGAGCCTTTGTACAGGGTCGAGGCTAATAATTCGAGAAACATAAATTGGCCAAAGTCGAACACTTGCAGAATTTGTTCCACTCAGAAATTAGCATAGGAGTACTCAGTCTATCGATCTTTAACCGAAAAATACCCATAGTCGCACCTTTGAACCTTTGTACAGGGTCGAGGCTAATAATTCGAGAAACATAAATTGGCCAAAGTCGAACACTTGCAGAATTTGTTCCACATCGAAATTGGCATAGAAGTGTTTAGTCTATCGATCTTTAACCGAGAAATACCCATACTCGCACCTTTGAGCTTTTGTACAGGGTCGAAGCTAATAATTCGAGAAAACATAAATTGGCCAAAGTCGAAACCTTGCAGAATTTGTTCCACTCTGAAATTATCATAGGAGTACTCAGTCTATCGATCTTTAACCGAAAAATACCCATAGTCGCACCTTTGAACCTTTGTACAGGGTCGAGGCTAATAATTCGAGGAACATAAATTGGCCAAATTCGAACACTTGCAGAATTTGTTCCACGTCGAAATTGGCATAGAAGTGTTTAGTCTATCGACCTTTAACCGAAAAATACCCATAGTCGCACCTTTGAGCCTTTGTACAGGGTCGAGGCTAATAATTCGAGAAAACATAAATTTGCCAAAGTCGAAACCTTGCAGAATTTGTTCCACTCAGAAATTGGCATAGGAGTACTCAGTCTATCGATCTTTAACCGAAAAATACCCATAGTCGCACCTTTGAACCTTTGTACAGGGTCGAGGCTAATAATTCGAGAAACATAAATTGGCCAAAGTCGAACACTTGCAGAATTTGTTCCACATCGAAATTGGCATAGAAGTGTTTAGTCTATCGATCTTTAACCGAAAAATACCCATAGTCGCACCTTTGAGCCTTTGTACAGGGTCGAGGCTAATAATTCGAGAAAACATAAATTTGCCAAAGTCGAAACCTTGCAGAATTTGTTCCACTCAGAAATTGGCATAGAAGTGTTTAGTCTATCGATCTTTAACCGAAAAATACCCATAGTCGCACCTTTGAGCCTTTGTACAGGGTCGAGGCTAATAATTCGAGAAAACATAAATTTGCCAAAGTCGAAACCTTGCAGAATTTGTTCCACTCAGAAATTGGCATAGGAGTACTCAGTCTATCGATCTTTAACCGAAAAATACCCATAGTCGCACCTTTGAACCTTTGATACCCATAGTCGCACCTTTGAGCCTTTATACAGGGTCGAAGCTAATAATTCGAGAAAACATAAATTGGCCAAAGTCGAACACTTGCAGAATTTGTTCCACTCAGAAATTAGCATAGGAGTACTCAGTCTATCGATCTTTAACCGAAAAATACCCATAGTCGCACCTTTGAACCTTTGTACAGGGTCGAGGCTAATAATTCGAGAAACATAAATTGGCCAAAGTCGAACACTTGCAGAATTTGTTCCACATCGAAATTGGCATAGAAGTGTTTAGTCTATCGAGCTTTAACCGAAAAATACCCATAGTCGCACCTTTGAGCCTTTGTACAGGGTCGAAGCTAATAATTCGAGAAAACATAAATTGGCCAAAGTCGAAACCTTGCAGAATTTGTTCCACTCAGAAATTATCATAGAAGTGTTTAGTCTATCGACCTTTAACCGAAAAAAAACCCATAGTCGCACCTTTGAACCTTTGTACAGGGTCGAGGCTAATAATTCGAGAAAACATAAATTGGCCAAAGTCGAAACCTTGCAGAATTTGTTCCACTCAGAAATTGGCATAGAAGTGTTTAGTCTAACGATCTTTAACTGAAAAATACCCATAGTCGCAACTTTGAGCCTTTGTACAGGGTCGAGGCTAATAATTCGAGAAAACATAAATTTGCCAAAGTCGAAACCTTGCAGAATTTGTTCCACTCAGAAATTGGCATAGAAGTGTTTAGTCTATCGATCTTTAACCGAAAAATACCCATAGTCGCACCTTTGAGCCTTTGTACAGGGTCGAAGCTAATAATTCGAGAAAACATAAATTGGCCAAAGTCGAAACCTTGCAGAATTTGTTCCACTCAGAAATTGGCATAGAAGTGTTTAGTCTAACGATCTTTAACTGAAAAATACCCATAGTCGCACCTTTGAACCTTTGTACAGGGTCGAGGCTAATAATTCGAGAAACATAAATTGGCCAAAGTCGAACACTTGCAGAATTTGTTCCACATCGAAATTGGCATAGAAGTGTTTAGTCTATCGATCTTTAACTGAAAAATACCCATAGTCGTACCTTTGAGCCTTTGTACAGGGTCGAGGCTAATAATTCGAGAAACATAAATTGGCCAAAGTCGAACACTTGCATAATTTGTTCCACTCAGAAATTATAGAAGTGTTTAGTCTATCGATCTTTAACCGAAAAATACCCATAGTCGCACCTTTGAACCTTTGTACAGGGTCGAGGCTAATAATTCGAGAAATATAAATTGGCCAAAGTCGAACACTTGCATAATTTGTTCCACTCAGAAATTAGCATAGGAGTACTCAGTCTATCGATCTTTAACCGAAAAATACACATAGTCGCACCTTTGAACCTTTGTACAGGGTCGAGGCTAATAATTCGAGAAACATAAATTGGCCAAAGTCGAACACTTGCAGAAATTAGCATAGGAGTACTCAGTCTATCGATCTTTAACCGAAAAATACCCATAGTCGCACCTTTGAACCTTTGTACAGGGTCGAGGCTAATAATTCGAGAAACATAAATTGGCCAAAGTCGAACACTTGCAGAATTTGTTCCACATCGAAATTGGCATAGAAGTGTTTAGTCTATCGATCTTTAACCGAAAAATACCCATAGTCGAACCTTTGAGCCTTTGTACAGGGTCGAGGCTAATAATTCGAGAAACATAAATTGGCCAAAGTCGAAAACTTGCAGAATTTGTTCCACTCAGAAATTAGCATAGGAGTACTCAGTCTATCGATCTTTAACCGAAAAATACCCATAGTCGCACCTTTGAACCTTTGTACAGGGTCGAGGCTAATAATTCGAGAAACATAAATTGGCCAAAGTCGAACACTTGCAGAATTTGTTCCACATCGAAATTGGCATAGAAGTGTTTAGTCTATCGATCTTTAACCGAAAAATACCCATAGTCGCACCTTTGAGCCTTTGTACAGGGTCGAGGCTAATAATTCGAGGAACATAAATTGGCCAAAGTCGAACACTTGCAGAATTTGTTCCACATCGAAATTGGCATAGAAGTGTTTAGTCTATCGAACTTTAACCGAAAAATACCCATAGTCGCACCTTTGAGCCTTTGTACAGGGTCGAAGCTAATAATTCGAGAAACATAAATTGGCCAAAGTCGAACACTTGCAGAATTTGTTCCACATCGAAATTGGCATAGAAGTGTTTAGTCTATCGATCTTTAACCGAAAAATACCCATAGTCGCACCTTTGAGCCTTTGTACAGGGTCGAGGCTAATAATTCGAGGAACATAAATTGGCCAAAGTCGAACACTTGCAGAATTTGTTCCACTCAGAAATTAGCATAGGAGTACTCAGTCTATCGATCTTTAACCGAAAAATACCCATAGTCGCACCTTTGAACCTTTGTACAGGGTCGAGGCTAATAATTCGAGAAACATAAATTGGCCAAAGTCGAACACTTGCAGAATTTGTTCCACATCGAAATTGGCATAGAAGTGTTTAGTCTATCGATCTTTAACTGAAAAATACCCATAGTCGCACCTTTGAGCCTTTATACAGGGTCGAAGCTAATAATTCGAGAAAACATAAATTGGCCAAAGTCGAACACTTGCAGAATTTGTTCCACTCAGAAATTAGCATAGGAGTACTCAGTCTATCGATCTTTAACCGAAAAATACCCATAGTCGCACCTTTGAACCTTTGTACAGGGTCGAGGCTAATAATTCGAGAAACATAAATTGGCCAAAGTCGAACACTTGCAGAATTTGTTCCACATCGAAATTGGCATAGAAGTGTTTAGTCTATCGAGCTTTAACCGAAAAATACCCATAGTCGCACCTTTGAGCCTTTGTACAGGGTCGAAGCTAATAATTCGAGAAAACATAAATTGGCCAAAGTCGAAACCTTGCAGAATTTGTTCCACTCAGAAATTATCATAGAAGTGTTTAGTCTATCGACCTTTAACCGAAAAAAAACCCATAGTCGCACCTTTGAACCTTTGTACAGGGTCGAGGCTAATAATTCGAGAAAACATAAATTGGCCAAAGTCGAAACCTTGCAGAATTTGTTCCACTCAGAAATTGGCATAGAAGTGTTTAGTCTAACGATCTTTAACTGAAAAATACCCATAGTCGCAACTTTGAGCCTTTGTACAGGGTCGAGGCTAATAATTCGAGAAAACATAAATTTGCCAAAGTCGAAACCTTGCAGAATTTGTTCCACTCAGAAATTGGCATGGAAGTGTTTAGTCTATCGATCTTTAACCGAAAAATACCCATAGTCGAACCTTTGAGCCTTTGTACAGGGTCGAGGCTAATAATTCGAGAAACATAAATTGGCCAAAGTCGAACACTTGCATAATTTGTTCCACTCAGAAATTATCATAGAAGTGTTTAGTCTATCGATCTTTAACCGAAAAATACCCATAGTCGCACCTTTGAACCTTTGTACAGGGTCGAGGCTAATAATTCGAGAAAACATAAATTTGCCAAAGTCGAAACCTTGCAGAATTTGTTCCACTCAGAAATTGGCATAGAAGTGTTTAGTCTATCGATCTTTAACTGAAAAATACCCATAGTCGCACCTTTGAGCCTTTGTACAGGGTCGAGGCTAATAATTCGAGAAAACATAAATTTGCCAAAGTCGAAACCTTGCAGAATTTGTTCCACTCAGAAATTGGCATGGAAGTGTTTAGTCTATCGATCTTTAACCGAAAAATACCCATAGTCGAACCTTTGAGCCTTTGTACAGGGTCGAGGCTAATAATTCGAGAAACATAAATTGGCCAAAGTCGAACACTTGCATAATTTGTTCCACTCAGAAATTATCATAGAAGTGTTTAGTCTATCGATCTTTAACCGAAAAATACCCATAGTCGCACCTTTGAACCTTTGTACAGGGTCGAGGCTAATAATTCGAGAAATATAAATTGGCCAAAGTCGAACACTTGCATAATTTGTTCCACTCAGAAATTAGCATAGGAGTACTCAGTCTATCGATCTTTAACCGAAAAATACCCATAGTCGCACCTTTGAACCTTTGTACAGGGTCGAGGCTAATAATTCGAGAAACATAAATTGGCCAAAGTCGAACACTTGCAGAATTTGTTCCACATCGAAATTGGCATAGAAGTGTTTAGTCTATCGATCTTTAACCGAAAAATACCCATAGTCGAACCTTTGAGCCTTTGTACAGGGTCGAGGCTAATAATTCGAGAAACATAAATTGGCCAAAGTCGAAAACTTGCAGAATTTGTTCCACTCAGAAATTAGCATAGGAGTACTCAGTCTATCGATCTTTAACCGAAAAATACCCATAGTCGCACCTTTGAACCTTTGTACAGGGTCGAGGCTAATAATTCGAGAAACATAAATTGGCCAAAGTCGAACACTTGCAGAATTTGTTCCACATCGAAATTGGCATAGAAGTGTTTAGTCTATCGATCTTTAACCGAAAAATACCCATAGTCGCACCTTTGAGCCTTTGTACAGGGTCGAGGCTAATAATTCGAGGAACATAAATTGGCCAAAGTCGAACACTTGCAGAATTTGTTCCACATCGAAATTGGCATAGAAGTGTTTAGTCTATCGAACTTTAACCGAAAAATACCCATAGTCGCACCTTTGAGCCTTTGTACAGGGTCGAAGCTAATAATTCGAGAAACATAAATTGGCCAAAGTCGAACACTTGCAGAATTTGTTCCACATCGAAATTGGCATAGAAGTGTTTAGTCTATCGATCTTTAACCGAAAAATACCCATAGTCGCACCTTTGAGCCTTTGTACAGGGTCGAGGCTAATAATCCGAGGAACATAAATTGGCCAAAGTCGAACACTTGCAGAATTTGTTCCACTCAGAAATTAGCATAGGAGTACTCAGTCTATCGATCTTTAACCGAAAAATACCCATAGTCGCACCTTTGAACCTTTGTACAGGGTCGAGGCTAATAATTCGAGAAACATAAATTGGCCAAAGTCGAACACTTGCAGAATTTGTTCCACATCGAAATTGGCATAGAAGTGTTTAGTCTATCGATCTTTAACCGAAAAATACCCATAGTCGCACCTTTGAGCCTTTGTACAGGGTCGAGGCTAATAATTCGAGGAACATAAATTGGCCAAAGTCGAACACTTGCAGAATTTGTTCCACATCGAAATTGGCATAGAAGTGTTTAGTCTATCGAACTTTAACCGAAAAATACCCATAGTCGCACCTTTGAGCCTTTGTACAGGGTCGAAGCTAATAATTCGAGAAAACATAAATTGGCCAAAGTCGAAACCTTGCAGAATTTGTTCCACTCAGAAATTGGCATAGAAGTGTTTAGTCTATCGATCTTTAACCGAAAAATACCCATAATCGAACCTTTGAGCCTTTGTACCGGGTCGAGGCTAATAATTCGAGAAACATAAATTGGCCAAAGTCGAACACTTGCAGAATTTGTTCCACTCAGAAATTAGCATAGGAGTACTCAGTCTATCGATCTTTAACCGAAAAATACCCATAGTCGCACCTTTGAACCTTTGTACAGGGTCGAGGCTAATAATTCGAGAAACATAAATTGGCCAAAGTCGAACACTTGCAGAATTTGTTCCACATCGAAATTGGCATAGAAGTGTTTAGTCTATCGAACTTTAACCGAAAAATACCCATAGTCGCACCTTTGAGCCTTTGTACAGGGTCGAAGCTAATAATTCGAGAAAACATAAATTGGCCAAAGTCGAAACCTTGCAGAATTTGTTCCACTCAGAAATTGGCATAGAAGTGTTTAGTCTAACGATCTTTAACCGAGAAATACCCATAGTCGCACCTTTGAGCCTTTGTACAGGGTCGAAGCTAATGATTCGAGAAAACATAAATTAGCCAAAGTCGAACACTTGCAGAATTTGGTCCACTCAGAAATTAGCATAGGAGTACTCAGTCAATCGATCTTTAACCGAAAAATACCCATAGTCGCACCTTTGAGCCTTTGTACAGGGTCGAAGCTAATAATTCGAGAAAACATAAATTGGCCAAAGTCGAAACCTTGCAGAATTTGTTCCACTCAGAAATTGGCATAGAAGTGTTTAGTCCAACGATCTTTAACTGAAAAATACCCATAGTCGCACCTTTGAGCCTTTGTACAGGGTCGAGGCTAATAATTCGAGAAAACATAAATTTGCCAAAGTCGAAACCTTGCAGAATTTGTTCCACTCAGAAATGGGCATAGAAGTGTTTAGTCTATCGATCTTTAACCGAAAAATACCCATAGTCGAACCTTTGAGCCTTTGTACAGGGTCGAGGCTAATAATTCGAGAAACATAAATTGGCCAAAGTCGAACACTTGCAGAATTTGTTCCACTCAGAAATTAGCATAGGAGTACTCAGTCTATCGATCTTTAACCGAAAAATACCCATAGTCGCACCTTTGAACCTTTGTACAGGGTCGAGGCTAATAATTCGAGAAACATAAATTGGCCAAAGTCGAACACTTGCAGAATTTGTTCCACATCGAAATTGGCATAGAAGTGTTTAGTCTATCGATCTTTAACCGAGAAATACCCATACTCGCACCTTTGAGCTTTTGTACAGGGTCGAAGCTAATAATTCGAGAAAACATAAATTGGCCAAAGTCGAAACCTTGCAGAATTTGTTCCACTCTGAAATTATCATAGGAGTACTCAGTCTATCGATCTTTAACCGAAAAATACCCATAGTCGCACCTTTGAACCTTTGTACAGGGTCGAGGCTAATAATTCGAGAAACATAAATTGGCCAAATTCGAACACTTGCAGAATTTGTTCCACGTCGAAATTGGCATAGAAGTGTTTAGTCTATCGACCTTTAACCGAAAAATACCCATAGTCGCACCTTTGAGCCTTTGTACAGGGTCGAAGCTAATAATTCGAGAAAACATAAATTGGCCAAAGTCGAACACTTGCAGAATTTGTTCCACTCAGAAATTGGCATAGAAGTGTTTCTATCGATCTTTAACCGAAAAATACCCATAGTCGCACCTTTGAGCCTTTGTACAGGGTCGAAGCTAATAATTCGAGAAAACATAAATTTGCCAAAGTCGAAACCTTGCAGAATTTGTTCCACTCAGAAATTGGCATAGAAGTGTTTAGTCTATCGATCTTTAACCGAAAAATACCCATAGTCGCGCCTTTGAGCCTTTGTACAGGGTCGAGGCGAATAATTCGAGAAAACATAAATTTGCCAAAGTCGAAACCTTGCAGAATTTGTTCCACTCAGAAATTGGCATAGGAGTACTCAGTCTATCGATCTTTAACCGAAAAATACCCATAGTCGCACCTTTGAACCTTTGTACAGGGTCGAGGCTAATAATTCGAGAAACATAAATTGGTAAAAAGTCGAACACTTGCATAATTTGTTCCACTCAGAAATTAGCATAGGAGTACTCAGTCTATCGATCTTTAACCGAAAAATACCCATAGTCGCACCTTTGAACCTTTGTACAGGGTCGAGGCTAATAATTCGAGAAACATAAATTGGCCAAAGTCGAACACTTGCAGAATTTGTTCCACATCGAAATTGGCATAGAAGTGTTTAGTCTATCGATCTTTAACCGAAAAATACCCATAGTCGAACCTTTGAGCCTTTGTACAGGGTCGAGGCTAATAATTCGAGAAACATAAATTGGCCAAAGTCGAAAACTTGCAGAATTTGTTCCACTCAGAAATTAGCATAGGAGTACTCAGTCTATCGATCTTTAACCGAAAAATACCCATAGTCGCACCTTTGAACCTTTGTACAGGGTCGAGGCTAATAATTCGAGAAACATAAATTGGCCAAAGTCGAACACTTGCAGAATTTGTTCCACATCGAAATTGGCATAGAAGTGTTTAGTCTATCGATCTTTAACCGAAAAATACCCATAGTCGCACCTTTGAACCTTTGTACAGGGTCGAGGCTAATAATTCGAGAAACATAAATTGGCCAAAGTCGAACACTTGCAGAATTTGTTCCACATCGAAATTGGCATAGAAGTGTTTAGTCTATCGAACTTTAACCGAAAAATACCCATAGTCGCACCTTTGAGCCTTTGTACAGGGTCGAAGCTAATAATTCGAGAAAACATAAATTGGCCAAAGTCGAAACCTTGCAGAATTTGTTCCACTCAGAAATTGGCATAGAAGTGTTTAGTCTATCGATCTTTAACCGAAAAATACCCATAGTCGAACCTTTGAGCCTTTGTACCGGGTCGAGGCTAATAATTCGAGAAACATAAATTGGCCAAAGTCGAACACTTGCAGAATTTGTTCCACTCAGAAATTAGCATAGGAGTACTCAGTCTATCGATCTTTAACCGAAAAATACCCATAGTCGCACCTTTGAACCTTTGTACAGGGTCGAGGCTAATAATTCGAGAAACATAAATTGGCCAAAGTCGAACACTTGCAGAATTTGTTCCACATCGAAATTGGCATAGAAGTGTTTAGTCTATCGAACTTTAACCGAAAAATACCCATAGTCGCACCTTTGAGCCTTTGTACAGGGTCGAAGCTAATAATTCGAGAAAACATAAATTGGCCAAAGTCAAAACCTTGCAGAATTTGTTCCACTCAGAAATTGGCATAGAAGTGTTTAGTCTAACGATCTTTAACCGAGAAATACCCATAGTCGCACCTTTGAGCCTTTGTACAGGGTCGAAGCTAATAATTCGAGAAAACATAAATTAGCCAAAGTCGAACACTTGCAGAATTTGGTCCACTCAGAAATTAGCATAGGAGTACTCAGTCAATCGATCTTTAACCGAAAAATACCCATAGTCGCACCTTTGAGCCTTTGTATAGGGTCGAAGCTAATAATTCGAGAAAACATAAATTGGCCAAAGTCGAAACCTTGCAGAATTTGTTCCACTCAGAAATTGGCATAGAAGTGTTTAGTCTAACGATCTTTAACTGAAAAATACCCATAGTCGCACCTTTGAGCCTTTGTACAGGGTCGAGGCTAATAATTCGAGAAAACATAAATTTGCCAAAGTCGAAACCTTGCAGAATTTGTTCCACTCAGAAATGGGCATAGAAGTGTTTAGTCTATCGATCTTTAACCGAAAAATACCCATAGTCGAACCTTTGAGCCTTTGTACAGGGTCGAGGCTAATAATTCGAGAAACATAAATTGGCCAAAGTCGAACACTTGCAGAATTTGTTCCACTCAGAAATTAGCATAGGAGTACTCAGTCTATCGATCTTTAACCGAAAAATACCCATAGTCGCACCTTTGAACCTTTGTACAGGGTCGAGGCTAATAATTCGAGAAACATAAATTGGCCAAAGTCGAACACTTGCAGAATTTGTTCCACATCGAAATTGGCATAGAAGTGTTTAGTCTATCGATCTTTAACCGAAAAATACCCATAGTCGCACCTTGAGCCTTTGTACAGGGTCGAGGCTAATAATTCGAGAAACATAAATTGGCCAAAGTCGAACACTTGCAGAATTTGTTCCACATCGAAATTGGCATAGAAGTGTTTAGTCTATCGATCTTTAACCGAAAAATACCCATAGTCGCACCTTTGAGCCTTTGTACAGGGTCGAGGCTAATAATTCGAGAAAACATAAATTTGCCAAAGTCGAAACCTTGCAGAATTTGTTCCACTCAGAAATTGGCATAGAAGTGTTTAGTCTATCGATCTTTAACCGAAAAATACCCATAGTCGCACCTTTGAGCCTTTGTACAGGGTCGAGGCTAATAATTCGAGAAAACATAAATTTGCCAAAGTCGAAACCTTGCAGAATTTGTTCCACTCAGAAATTGGCATAGGAGTACTCAGTCTATCGATCTTTAACCGAAAAATACCCATAGTCGCACCTTTGAACCTTTGTACAGGGTCGAGGCTAATAATTCGAGGAACATAAATTGGCCAAATTCGAACACTTGCAGAATTTGTTCCACATCGAAATTGGCATAGAAGTGTTTAGTCTATCGACCTTTAACCGAAAAATACCCATAGTCGCACCTTTGAGCCTTTGTACAGGGTCGAGGCTAATAATTCGAGAAAACATAAATTTGCCAAAGTCGAAACCTTGCAGAATTTGTTCCACTCAGAAATTGGCATAGGAGTACTCAGTCTATCGATCTTTAACCGAAAAATACCCATAGTCGCACCTTTGAACCTTTGTACAGGGTCGAGGCTAATAATTCGAGAAACATAAATTGGCCAAAGTCGAACACTTGCAGAATTTGTTCCACATCGAAATTGGCATAGAAGTGTTTAGTCTATCGATCTTTAACCGAAAAATACCCATAGTCGCACCTTTGAGCCTTTGTACAGGGTCGAGGCTAATAATTCGAGAAAACATAAATTTGCCAAAGTCGAAACCTTGCAGAATTTGTTCCACTCAGAAATTGGCATAGAAGTGTTTAGTCTATCGATCTTTAACCGAAAAATACCCATAGTCGCACCTTTGAGCCTTTGTACAGGGTCGAGGCTAATAATTCGAGAAAACATAAATTTGCCAAAGTCGAAACCTTGCAGAATTTGTTCCACTCAGAAATTGGCATAGGAGTACTCAGTCTATCGATCTTTAACCGAAAAATACCCATAGTCGCACCTTTGAACCTTTGTACAGGGTCGAGGCTAATAATTCGAGAAACATAAATTGGCCAAAGTCGAACACTTGCAGAATTTGTTCCACATCGAAATTGGCATAGAAGTGTTTAGTCTATCGATCTTTAACTGAAAAATACCCATAGTCGCACCTTTGAGCCTTTATACAGGGTCGAAGCTAATAATTCAAGAAAACATAAATTGGCCAAAGTCGAACACTTGCAGAATTTGTTCCACTCAGAAATTAGCATAGGAGTACTCAGTCTATCGATCTTTAACCGAAAAATACCCATAGTCGCACCTTTGAACCTTTGTACAGGGTCGAGGCTAATAATTCGAGAAACATAAATTGGCCAAAGTCGAACACTTGCAGAATTTGTTCCACATCGAAATTGGCATAGAAGTGTTTAGTCTATCGAGCTTTAACCGAAAAATACCCATAGTCGCACCTTTGAGCCTTTGTACAGGGTCGAAGCTAATAATTCGAGAAAACATAAATTGGCCAAAGTCGAAACCTTGCAGAATTTGTTCCACTCAGAAATTATCATAGAAGTGTTTAGTCTATCGACCTTTAACCGAAAAAAAACCCATAGTCGCACCTTTGAACCTTTGTACAGGGTCGAGGCTAATAATTCGAGAAAACATAAATTGGCCAAAGTCGAAACCTTGCAGAATTTGTTCCACTCAGAAATTGGCATAGAAGTGTTTAGTCTAACGATCTTTAACTGAAAAATACCCATAGTCGCAACTTTGAGCCTTTGTACAGGGTCGAGGCTAAAAATTCGAGAAAACATAAATTTGCCAAAGTCGAAACCTTGCAGAATTTGTTCCACTCAGAAATTGGCATAGAAGTGTTTAGTCTATCGATCTTTAACCGAAAAATACCCATAGTCGCACCTTTGAGCCTTTGTACAGGGTCGAAGCTAATAATTCGAGAAAACATAAATTGGCCAAAGTCGAAACCTTGCAGAATTTGTTCCACTCAGAAATTGGCATAGAAGTGTTTAGTCTAACGATCTTTAACTGAAAAATACCCATAGTCGCACCTTTGAACCTTTGTACAGGGTCGAGGCTAATAATTCGAGAAACATAAATTGGCCAAAGTCGAACACTTGCAGAATTTGTTCCACATCGAAATTGACATAGAAGTGTTTAGTCTATCGATCTTTAACTGAAAAATACCCATAGTCGCACCTTTGAGCCTTTGTACAGGGTCGAGGCTAATAATTCGAGAAAACATAAATTTGCCAAAGTCGAAACCTTGCAGAATTTGTTCCACTCAGAAATTGGCATGGAAGTGTTTAGTCTATCGATCTTTAACCGAAAAATACCCATAGTCCAACCTTTGAGCCTTTGTACAGGGTCGAGGCTAATAATTCGAGAAACATAAATTGGCCAAAGTCGAACACTTGCATAATTTGTTCCACTCAGAAATTATCATAGAAGTGTTTAGTCTATCGATCTTTAACCGAAAAATACCCATAGTCGCACCTTTGAACCTTTGTACAGGGTCGAGGCTAATAATTCGAGAAATATAAATTGGCCAAAGTCGAACACTTGCATAATTTGTTCCACTCAGAAATTGGCATAGGAGTACTCAGTCTATCGATCTTTAACCGAAAAATACCCACAACCTTTGAACCTTTGTACAGGGTCGAGGCTAATAATTCGAGAAACATAAATTGGCCAAAGTCGAACACTTGCAGAATTTGTTCCACATCGAAATTGGCATAGAAGTGTTTAGTCTATCGATCTTTAAATGAAAAATACCCATAGTCGCACCTTTGAGCCTTTATACAGGGTCGAAGCTAATAATTCGAGAAAACATAAATTGGCCAAAGTCGAAACCTTGCAGAATTTGTTCCACTCAGAAATTGGCATAGAAGTGTTTAGTCTATCGATCTTTAACCGAAAAATACCCATAGTCGCACCTTTGAGCCTTTGTACAGGGTCGAAGCTAATAATTCGAGAAAACATAAATTGGCCAAAGTCGAAACCTTGCAGAATTTGTTCCACTCAGAAATTGGCATAGAAGTGTTTAGTCTAACGATCTTTAACTGAAAAATACCCATAGTCGCACCTTTGAGCCTTTGTACAGGGTCGCGGCTAATAATTCGAGAAAACATAAATTGGCCAAAGTCGAAACCTTGCAGAATTTGTTCCACTCAGAAATTAGCATAGAAGTGTTTAGTCTATCGACCTTTAACCGAAAAATACTCATAGTCGCACCTTTGAGCCTTTGTACAGGGTCGAGGCTAATAATTCGAAAAATATAAATTGGCCAAAGTCGAACACGTGCAGAATTTGTTCCACTCAGAAATTAGCATAGGAGTACTCAGTCTATCGATCTTTAACCGAAAAATACCCATAGTCGCACCTTTGAACCTTTGTACAGGGTCGAGGCTAATAATTCGAGAAAACATAAATTGGCCAAAGTCGAAACCTTGCGGAATTTGTTCCACATCGGGATTAGCATAGAAGTGTTTAGTCTATCGACCTTTAACCGAAAAAAAACCATAGTCGCACCTTTGAACCTTTGTACAGGGTCGAGGCTAATAATTCGAGAAAACATAAATTGGCCAAAGTAGAAACCTTGCGGAATTTGTTCCACATCGGGATTAGCATAGAAGTGTTTAGTCTATCGACCTTTAACCGAAAAATACCCATAGACTCACCTTTGAGCCTTTGTACAGGGTCGCGGCTAATAATTCGAGAAAACATAAATTTGCCAAAGTCGAAACCTTGCAGAATTTGTTCCACTCAGAAATTGGCATAGAAGTGTTTAGTCTATCGATCTTTAACCGAAAAATACCCATAGTCGCACCTTTGAGCCTTTGTACAGGGTCGAGGCTAATATTCGAGAAAACATAAATTGGCCAAAGTCGAACACTTGCAGAATTTGTTCCACATCGAAATTAGCATAGAAGTGTTTAGTCTATCGACCTTTAACCGAAAAATACCCATAGTCACACCTTTGAGCCTTTGTACAGGGTCGAGTCTAATAATTCGAGAAAACATAAATTGGCCAAAGTCGAAACCTTGCAGAATTTGTTCCACATCGAAATTGGCATAGAAGTGTTTAGTCTATCGATCTTTAACCGAAAAATACCCATAGTCGAACCTTTGAGCCTTTGTACAGGGTCGAGGCTAATAATTCGAAAAATATAAATTGGCCAAAGTCGAACACTTGCAGAATTTGTTCCACTCAGAAATTAGCATAGGAGTACTCAGTCTATCGATCTTTAACTGAAAAATACCCATAGTCGCACCTTTGAGCCTTTGTACAGGGTCGAGACCAGTTATTCGAGAAAACATAAATTGGCCAAAGTCGAACACTTGCAGAATTTGTTCCACATCGAAATTGGCATAGAAGTGTTTAGTCTATCGATCTTTAACCGAAAAATACCCATAGTCGCACCTTTGAGCCTTTGTACAGGGTCGAGGCTAATAATTCGAAAAATATAAATTGGCCAAAGTCGAACACTTGCAGAATTTGTTCCACTCAGAAATTAGCATAGGAGTACTCAGTCTATCGATCTTTAACCGAAAAATACCCATAGTCGCACCTTTGAGCCTTTGTACAGGGTCGAGGCTAATAATTTGAGAAACATAAATTGGCCAAAGTCGAACACTTGCAGAATTTGTTCCACATCGAAATTGGCATAGAAGTGTTTAGTCTATCGATCTTTAACCGAAAAATACCCATAGTCGCACCTTTGAGCCTTTGTACAGGGTCGAGGCTAATAATTCGAGAAAACATAAATTGGCCAAAGTCGAAACCTTGCAGAATTTGTTCCACATCGAAATTAGCATGGAAGTGTTTAGTCTATCGACCTTTAACCGAAAAATACCCATGGTCACACCTTGAGCCTTTGTACAGGGTCGAGGCTAATATTCGAAAAATATAAATTGGCCAAAGTCGAACACTTGCAGAATTTGTTCCACTCAGAAATTAGCATAGGAGTATTCAGTCTATCGACCTTTAACTGAAAAATACCCATAGTCGCACCTTTGAGCATTTGTACAGGGTCGAGACCAGTTATTCGAGAAAACATAAATTGGCCAAAGTCGAAACCTTGCAGAATTTGTTCCACTCAGAAATTGGAATAGAAGTGTTTAGTCTAACGATCTTTAACTGAAAAATACCCATAGTCGCACCTTTGAGCCTTTGTACAGGGTCGAGACCAGTTATCCGAGAAAACATAAATTGGCCAAAGTCGAAGCCTTGCAGAATTTGTTCCACTCAGAATTTTTAATAAAATAAAAAATAGTAAATATTAGAATAAAAAATAATAAATATTAAAATAAAAAATAGTAAATATTAGAATAGAAAATAATAAATATTAGAATAAAAAATAATAAATATTAAAATAAAAAATAATACCCAAGTATTAGAATAAAACATAGTAAATATTAAAATAAAAAATAATAAATATTAGAATAAAAAATAATAAATAATAGAATAAAAAATAATAAATATTAAAATAAAAAATAATAAATATTAGAATAAAAAATAGTAAATATTAAAATAAGAAATAATAAATATTAGAATAAATAATAGTAAATATTAAAATAAAAAATAATAAATATTAGACTAAAAAATAGTAAATATTAGAATAGAAAATAATAAATATTAAAATAAAAAATAGAAACTATTAGAATAAAAAATAGTAAATATTAAAATAAAAAATAGTAAAATTAGAATAAAAAATAATAAAAAATAATAAATATTAAAATAAAAATAGCGAATATTAAAATAAAAAATAATAAATATTAGAATAAAAAATAATAAATATTAAAATAAAATATAATAAATATTAGAATAAGAAATAGTAAATATTAAAATAAAAAATAATAAATATTAGAATAAAAAATAGTAAATATTAAAATAAAAAATAATAAATATTAAAATAAAAAATAGTAAATATTAAAATAAAAAATAATAAATATTAGAATAAAAAATAATAAATAATAGAATAAAAAATAATAAATATTAAAATAAAAAATAATAAATATTAAAATAAAAAATAGAAACTATTAGAATAAAAAATAGTAAATATTAAAATAAAAAATAGTAAAATTAGAATAAAAAATAATAAATATTAGAATAAAAAATAATAAATATTAAAATAAAAATAGCGAATATTAAAATAAAAAATAATAAATATTAGAATAAAAAATAATAAATATTAAAATAAAAAATAATAAATATTATAATAAAAAATTGTAAATATTAAAATAAAAAATAGTAAATATTAGAATAAAAAATAGTAAATATTAAAATAAAAAATAATAAATATTAAAATAAAAAATAGTAAATATTAAAATAAAAAATAGTAAATATTAGAATAGAAAATAATAAATATTAAAATAAAAAATAATAAATATTAGAATAAAAAATAATAAATATTAAAATAAGATTTTTGGAAAATATTTCGAAAATTAATTTCTTGGAAAAATGATTTTTTAAAGATTTTTTGGAAAAACTATTTTTTTCGATAATTTTAAAAAATCTTTGGAAAAAAAGATATTTCGAAAATTAATTTTTTAAACATTCCTTGGAAAAAATACATTTTTTAAAGGGTTTGTTCGGGTTTGTCGAGTTTGTTCGGGTTTGTCGGGTTTGTCGGGTTTGTTCGGGTTGGTCGGGTTTGTCGGGCTTGTTCGGGTTTGTTCGGGTTTGTCGGGTTTGTTCGGGTTTGGGTTTGTTCGGGTTTGTTCAAAATTATCGCGACGAGTACAATACGATAAAATCATAAAAAAATTCAAGCTATAACTTCCTTAATACTAATGCTAGACCCATCGAGTTTGGGCTCATTTGAAAGGGCTTGTTCGGGTTCGTCGGGTTTGTTCGAGTTTGTTCGGGTTTGGGTTTGTTCGGGTGTGTTAAAAATTATCGAAAAAAAATTGTTTAACAAAAATTTATTTTCTAAAAAATATTTTTTTAAAAAAATTTATTTCTAAAAAATATTTTTTTTTGGAGAAAATTTTGATAGAAGTAAAATCTAATTTTATAAAATCTTTGAAGAAAAAAAGATTTTTGGAAGATATTTCGAAAATTAATTTCATTCCATCATTCCTTGAAACATTCCTTGGAAAAAATAAACTTTTTAAAGGGTTTGTTCGGGTTGTTCGGTCTTTGAAAAAAAGAGTTTTGGAAAATATTTGGAAAATAAATTTTTTAAAAATTTCTTGAAAAAATAAATTTTTTTAAGATTTTTTGGAGAAACAATTTTTTTCGATAATTTTAAAAAATCTGGAAAAAAAAAGATTTTTTGAAAAATAATTTTTTAAACATTTCTTGAAAAAAAATAATTTTTTTTTAAATATTTTTTGGAAATTTCTTAATTTTTTATTACAAAAATTTATTTTCTAAAAAATAATTTTTTCGGACAAAATTTTGAAAAATAACATCTTTGGAGAAAAAAGATTTTTCCATCGGCCCTACCTCGAATAAAAGCCGTTCGAAGCCCTAGGAACAGCAGAGTTTGCCGCCGACTCTCAAACCACCCTACTTGCTTCGCCGACTGCTTTGTCGGGTTTGTTCGGCTTTGGGTTTGTTCGGGTTTGTTAAAAATTATCGCGACGAGTACAATACGATAAAATCATAAAATTCAAGCTATAACTTCCTAATACTAATGCTAGAAGCGTCGAGTTTGGGCTCATTTGAAAGGGCTTGTTCGGGTTTGGGTTTGTTCGGGTTTGTTCAAAATGATCGAAAAAAATTTTTTTAACAAAAATTTATTTTCTAAAAAATATTTTTTTTGGAGAAAATTTTGATAGAAGTAAAATCTTTGGAAAAAAAGATTGAAGAAAATATTTATATCGAAAATTAATTTTTAAACATTGGAAAAAATTTTTTTAAAGATTTTGTGAAAAAAATTTTTATTCGATAATTTTGAAAAAATAAATTTTGGAAATTTATTTGGAGAAAATTTTGAAATAAAAATAAAATCTTCGGAAAAATAATTTTTTTAAGGAAACTATTTTTTTCGATAATTTTAAAAATCTTTGGAAATAAAGATTTTTTGAAACATTTCTTGGAAAAATAATTTTTTAAAGATTTTTTGGAAAAAATATTCTTTTGATAAAATTTTGAAAAATAAAATCTTTGGAGAAAAAAGATTTTTGGAAAATATTTCGAAAATTAATTTTTTAAACATTCCTTGGAAAAAATACATTTTTTAAAGGGTTTGATCGGGTTTGTCGAGTTTGTTCGGGTTTGTTCGGGTTTGTCGGGCTTGTTCGGGTTTGTCGGGTTTGTTCGGGTTTGGTTTGTTCAAAATTATCGCGACGAGTACAATACGATAAAATCATAAAATCATAAAAAAATTCAAGCTATAACTTCCTTAATACTAATGCTACTAGACCCATCGAGTTTGGGCTCATTTAAAAGGGCTTGTTCGGGTTTGTTCGTTTTTGTCGGGTTTGTCGGGTTTGTTCGGGTTTGGGTTTGTTCGGGTTTGTGTGTTCAAAATTATCGAATAAAATTGTTTTAACAAAAATTTATTTTCTAAAAAGTATTTTTTTTGGAGAAAATTTTGATAGAAGTAAAATCTAATTTTATAAAATCTTTGAAGAAAAAAAGATTTCTTGGAACATTCCTTGGAAAAAAGAAACTTTTTAAATGGTTTGTTCGGGTTTGTCGGGTTTGTTCGGGTTGTTCGGTCTTTGAAAAAAAGATTTTTGGAAAATATTTGGAAAATAAATTTTTTAAAAATTTCTTGAAAAAATAGTTTTTTTAAGATTTTTTGGAAAAACATTTTTTTCGATAATTTTAATAAATCTGAAAAAAAAGATTTTTTGAAAAATAATTTTTTAAACATTTCTTGGAAAAAATAATTTTTTTAAATATTTTTTGGAAATTTCTTAATTTTTTATTACAAATATTTATTTTCTAAAAAATAATTTTTTCGGACAAAATTTTGAAAAATAACATCTTTGGAGAAAAAAGATTTTTCCATCGGCCCTACCCCGACGCATGACCGGCCACCGTTGGATCGAATAAAAGCCGCTCGAAGCGAAACTTACGTTTTTAACCTTTAACGCATTAACTTAAATACAAGTTTAAAAATTTAAATAACGATCGTCTGAAGTCACGCAAAATATAAATAAATCCCCTACAGAATGCATATAATATTATATTGCATATTGCAATCATAGGACCACGGATGATGACGTCACGTCACAAGACAGCGCTTTGTCCTTGTTTTCTAGGAGTTGTTGATTGTACTCGTCGCGATAATTTTGAACAAACCCGAACAAACCCGAACAAACCCGAACAAACCCGAACAAACCCGAACAAACCCGAACAAACCCGAACAAACCCGACAAACCCGAACAAACCCTTTAAAAAATTTATTTTTTCCAAGGAATGTTTAAAAAATTAATTTTCGAAATATTTTCCAAAAATCTTTTTTTCTTCAAAGATTTTTTTTCAAAATTATCGAAAAGAATATTTTTTCAAAAAATATTTAAAAAAATTATTTTTCCAAGAAATGTTTAAAAAATTATTTTTCAAAAATCTTTTTTTTTCCATAGATTTTATAAATTATCGAAAAAAATTATTTTTCCAAAAAATCTTAAAAAATTATTTTTTCCAAGGAATGTTTAAAAATTATTTTTCGAAATATTTTCCAAAAATCTTTTTTCTCCAAAGATTTTATTTTTCAAAATTTTATCAAAAGAATATTTTTTCAAAAAAATCTTTTAAAAATTATTTTTCCAAGAAATGTTTCAAAAAATCTTTTTTTTTCAAGATTTTTAAAATTAGTTTCCGAAGATTTTTTTTTTATTTCAACAATTTTCTCCAAAAAAAATTTCCAAAATTTATTTTTTCAAAATTATCGAAAAAAAATTTTTTTACACAAAATCTTTAAAAAATATTTTTTTAAATGTTTAAAAATTAATTTTCGATATAAATATTTTCTTCAATCTTTTTTTCCAAAGATTTTACTTCTATCAAAATTTTCTCCAAAAAAAATATTTTTTAGAAAATAAATTTTTTTAAAAAAATTTTTTTCGATAATTTTGAACAAACCCAAACCCGACAAACCCGAACAAACCCGACAAACCCGAACAAACCCGAACAAACCCGAACAAGCCCGACAAACCCGAACAAACCCATTAAAAAATGTATTTTTTCCAAGGACTGTTTAAAAAATTAATTTTCGAAATATTTTCCAAAAATCTTTTTTTCTTCAAAGATTTTATAAAATTATCGCAAAAAACTGTTTTTCCAAAAAATCTTAAAAAATTATTTTTCGAAATATTTTCCAAAAATCTTTTTTTCTTCAAAGATTTTATAAAATTATCGCAAAAAACTGTTTTTCCAAAAAATCTTAAAAAATTATTTTTTCCAAGGAATGTTTAAAAATTATTTTTCGAAATATTTTCCAATAATCTTTTTCCTCCAAAGATTTTATTTTTCAAAAGAATATTTTTTCCAAAAAATCTTTAAAAAATTATTTTCCAAAAAAACTTTTTTTCCAAAAAATTATAATAATAAATATTAAAATAAAAAATAGTAAATAATAAAATAAAAAAATAGTAAATATTAGAATAAAAAATAATAAATATTAAAATAAAAAATAATAAATATTAAAAAAAAAATAGTAAATATTAGAATAAAAAATAATAAATATAGAATAAAAAATAATAAATATTAAAATAAGAAATAGTAAATAATAAAATAAAAAATAGTAAATATTAGAATAAAAAATAATAAATATTAAAATTAAAAATAATAAATATTAAAATGAAAAATAATAAATATTAGAATAAAAAATAATAAATATTGAAATAAAAAATAGTAAATATTAAAATAAAAAATAGTAAATATTAAAATAAAAAATAGTAAATATTAGAATAAAAAATATTAAATATTAAAATAAAAAATAGTAAATATTAGAATGAAAAATAGTAAATATTAAAATAAAAAATAATAAATATTAGAATAAAAAATAATAAATATTAAATTAAGATTTTTGGAAAATATTATTTTAATATTTATTATTTTTTATTCTAATATTTATTATTTTTTATTTTAATAATTACTATTTTTCATTCTAATTTTACTATTTTTTATTTTAATATTTAATATTTTTTATTCTAATATTTATTATTTTTTATTTTAATATTTACTATTTTTTATTTTAATATTTATTATTATTTATTCTAATATTTACTATTTTTTATTTTAATATTTAATATTTTTTATTCAATATTTACTATTTTTTATTTTAATATTTACTATTTTTTATTTTAATATTTACTATTTTTTATTTCAATATTTATTATTTTTTATTCTACTATTTATTATTTTTCATTTTAATATTTATTATTTTTAATTTTAATGTTTATTATTTTTTATTCTAATATTTACTATTTTTTATTTTACTATTTACTATTTCTTATTTTAATATTTATTATTTTTTATTCTATATTTATTATTTTTTATTCTAATATTTACTATTTTTATTTTAATATTTATTATTTTTTATTTTAATATTTACTATTTTTTATTCTAATATTTATTATTTTTTATTTTAATATTTATTATTAAAGTAGGTTAGTTTCTTTTTGCGGAATATCATAGTCACCGTACATCCTCCGTTAGGATCTTCCGATCACAAACTTATTCCACTCAGAAATTGGCATAGAAGTGTTTAGTCTAACGATCTTTAACTGAAAAATACCCATAGTCGCACCTTTGAGCTTTTGTACAGGGTCGAGACCAGTTATTCGAGAAAACATAAATTTGCCTAAGTCGAACACTTGCAGAATTTGTTCCACATCGAAATTGGCATAGAAGTGTTTAGTCTATCGATCTTTAAACGAAAAATACCCATAGTCGCACCTTTGAGCCTTTGTACAGGGTCGCGGCTAATAATTCGAGAGAACATAAATTGGCCAAAGTCGAAACCTTGCAGAATTTGTTCCACTCAGAAATTAGCATAGAAGTGTTTAGTCTATCGACCTTTAACCGAAAAATACTCATAGTCATAGTCGCACCTTTGAGCCTTTGTACAGGGTCGAGGCTAATAATTCGAAAAATATAAATTGGCCAAAGTCGAACACGTGCAGAATTTGTTCCACTCAGAAATTAGCATAGGAGTACTCAGTCTATCGATCTTTAACCGAAAAATACCCATAGTCGCACCTTTGAACCTTTGTACAGGGTCGAGGCTAATAATTCGAGAAAACATAAATTGGCCAAAGTCGAAACCTTGCGGAATTTGTTCCACATCGGGATTAGCATAGAAGTGTTTAGTCTATCGACCTTTAACCGAAAAAAACCCATAGTCGCACCTTTGAACCTTTGTACAGGGTCGAGGCTAATAATTCGAGAAAACATAAATTGGCCAAAGTAGAAACCTTGCGGAATTTGTTCCACATCGGGATTAGCATAGAAGTGTTTAGTCTATCGACCTTTAACCGAAAAATACCCATAGACTCACCTTTGAGCCTTTGTACAGGGTCGCGGCTAATAATTCGAGAAAACATAAATTTGCCAAAGTCGAAACCTTGCAGAATTTGTTCCACTCAGAAATTGGCATAGAAGTGTTTAGTCTATCGATCTTTAACCGAAAAATACCCATAGTCGCACCTTTGAGCCTTTGTACAGGGTCGAGGCTAATAATTCGAGAAAACATAAATTGGCCAAAGTCGAACACTTGCAGAATTTGTTCCACATCGAAATTAGCATAGAAGTGTTTAGTCTATCGACCTTTAACCGAAAAATACCCATAGTCACACCTTTGAGCCTTTGTACAGGGTCGAGGCTAATAATTCGAGAAACATAAATTGGCCAAAGTCGAACACTTGCAGAATTTGTTCCACATCGAAATTGGCATAGAAGTGTTTAGTCTATCGATCTTTAACCGAAAAATACCCATAGTCGCACCTTTGAGCCTTTGTACAGGGTCGAGGCTAATAATTCGAGAAAACATAAATTGGCCAAAGTCGAAACCTTGCGGAATTTGTTCCACATCGGGATTAGCATAGAAGTGTTTAGTCTATCGACCTTTAACCGAAAAAAACCCATAGTCGCACCTGTTAAAGACACCTTTGTGTAAGCAAGGTAACGGATCAGGTGCGGAGAACTGACAACAATGAAAAAAAACTCTGACATTAGCCGTCAAATAATATGTAGATAAAAATGTTGCTCCTGAATAAAGTTAAGCTATTTTAACGAGAATATTTCATTTATGCGATTAATTTAATTCATACAGTCCATTCCAAACATAAATTTGGTCCTTCGAGCCGGATAATACCAGCGATACGATTAAAAACAGTGCAAAATCCGCGATAATCGAAACATCCAGAGAAGACAGGCCAGACTACCAGCCAGCTGAAGGTGTAATCGGCTCCAGAAGTACAACACTACAACAGAAGGCGGTAGATTGTGCAGTTAGGTGAGAGAGTCCATATATGCGTACTGTTTCTTTTGTTCAGGCACTGTTGTCATTTTCTATGCGAATGCGAATGCGATCAAGCGATTTAAAAAGCACATTTTTACCCAAAATACTGTTTTAATTGCTTGTTTACTATTGTTTAAAAGATGTCGGAAAGCGAAATTAGAAATCTAAAGCGTAAACGCGGCTCAATTAAAGCAAAACTAACTCATTTTATAAACTATTTAAATTTATTAGACAGCAAATACATAAGCGATAATATAGAGACTGAAGAGCACGATTTTTTAAATTTAGAAACGCGCTCTACTCAGGCATACGCGATAATTCAGGAGTTTGATGAAGTTCAGTTAGAATTAGAGTCCAGAGTGAATGATGACGCAATTGAGGCCTGTTATACTGAACGTGAGCAGTTTTCTCAAACTTTTTATAATGAAATTTCACGGGGTAAAAAGCTACTTTCGAGGTTAAGCCCGATAAACGAAAACACAAGTGGCACTAGTAGCCATCATAGTCGGCAATCACTTGTGAATACTGACTTAAGCGCATTTAAACTTCCACCAATTGAAGTACCGACATTTGAAGGCAATTTTGAAAATTGGTTGGAGTTTAGAGAAACATTTAGTTCTTTGGTGCATACAAACAATACGCTTCGTAATTTTCAAAAATTTCACTATTTAAAAGCTTCACTTTTGGGTAATGCTTCCCAAGTAATAGCATCTATAGACTTTGGTGAGTCAACTTACACAGTGGCGTGGGATTTACTGTGTGAACGGTATAATAATACGAGGCTTCTTGTTCATAATCACGTCAAAGCATTATTTAATTTAGAGGTTAAGGGAACAGATTCAAAAATACTAAGATTTGTCATTGACTCAGTATCAAAACATTTAAAATCTTTAAAGCAATTATCACAGCCCACGGAACACTGGGATACATTGATTATTTACATTGTAGCTTCTAAATTGGATAACGCAACTGCTCGAGACTGGGAAAAATATAGATCTGACAAACAAGTCCCTACACTCGAACATTTAAAAACGTTTCTGAAATCGAGAGCTGATTTAATGGAAACTTTAGAGTTAAAACAACCAGCACCAAAATTTCAAAATCATAACAATAACAGGCAGTTTAAAATAAAGGCGTTTTATAACAGTGATAACAATAATACCTCAGATAATGAAAACTCCTCACAAGCCAAGGTCATATGCGCATATTGTAAAAAGAACCACTTTATTCGAAACTGCGCAGAATATCTAAAATTATCTCCATTTGATCGGAACGACAAGGCGAAAAAGCTTAAATTATGCGTAAATTGTTTACGATACGGGCATTTTAGTAATGTTTGCAGGCTAAGTAACTGTCGAAAATGTAATGGTCGACACAATACATTACTTCACATTCCTTACAGCGAGAGGCAACAAAATAAAAACGAAAATAATGCGGAAAGCGGGGTTGCCTCTGATAATAAACAATTGTCCCTTGCAACTTGTAATTTGTCATACGAAAACGTTTTACTTGCTACTGCGTTAGTACAGGTAGTCGGTAAAAATAATAAAACATATACGGTACGCGCACTATTAGACTCAGCGTCACAGTCTAGTTTCATGACGTCAAAATTATGCGATATTTTAAATCTAGATACCGAAAACGTAAATATGACTGTCATGGGTCTAAATAATTCTGCTTCTAAGATTGCTAAAAGATGCGAAATTACTCTGCAGTCACAACATACTGCATATTCTGTTAGATTATCATGCTTGATCATAAACGAAATAACCGCGGCGCAGCCGAGTACTCCTATCAATATTAACACGTTACATATTCCGAATAACATTATATTGGCAGATCCAGAGTTCTATAAGCCTGGACCTGTAGACTTGCTAATTGGTGCTAATTTATTTTGGCAATTAATGTCAATTGGTCAAATACAACTCGGGCCAAAACTACCAATTTTACAAAAAACGAAATTCGGGTGGATTATTTCGGGTTGTATCCCAGAAACGAGCAATAAAAATAATAAAACGCACTGCAATCTATCGTTAAATTACGAAGTTCAAACCCAGCTAGCAAAATTCTGGGAACTTGAAGAGTGTTTGCCTAAATCACCCTATTCAAGGGAAGAAGTCTTATGCGAGCAACACTTTATAGAAAACACGAAGCGCGATCCTATTAGTGGTAGATTTGTAGTATCAATTCCTTTTAAAAACGAGATAAATACGTTAGGCGATTCAGAGGAACAAGCAAGAAAACGGTTTTTTGCTTTAGAACGCAAACTAAAAAATAATGATAACTTACGCGAGAAATATTTAAATTTCATGAACGAATATAAGGCTTTAGGCCACATGAATAGAGTAACTAACACAAATAAAGACAAGTTCTGTTACTACATGCCGCATCATGGAGTACTACGCGAGGAAAGCGTCACAACCAAGCTTCGTGTAGTCTTCGACGCCTCGGCGCCGACAAGTTCAGGCGTCTCGTTAAACGACATACAAATGGTAGGGCCAACAATTCAAAATAGCTTGGTGAATATCCTTTTACGATTTAGACTTCATGCGTTTGTTATTACGGCCGATATCGAAAAAATGTACCGGCAAGTATGTATTAATCCCGAACAGCGAGCGTTACAGCGCATTTATTGGCGTAGTGACCCAAATGAAAACCTCGAAACTTACGAACTAAGTACAGTCACTTATGGCACTGCGTCTGCGCCGTTTCTAGCTATACGATGTCTTACCCAGTTGGCACAAGATAATAAAAATATTTACCCGGACGCGGCTAACATAATTGAAAACGATTTTTACGTCGACGATTTGCTTACGGGAGCCGATACCATTGAAAGAGCGGTACAAATCGGTTTAACAGTTTCTAAAATTTTATCTTCATGTTGTTTCACATTACGTAAATGGCATTCTAATAATTCTAAGGTATTGGAAGCCACAGCAAGCTCAGAAGATATTATTGAATTTGGAAATCAGAATACAAAAACGTTAGGTCTGAGGTGGTCATGTAATACCGATACTTTTACATTTAGAATTGAACCAATAACACCGCAAGGAAGAGTTACTAAACGCGTAATTATTTCATGTATCGGGCAAATATTCGATCCGCTTGGCCTCCTGGGTCCATGTGTTATTATAGCAAAAATTATTTTACAAAAGTTGTGGCTTGAAAAGTTAAGCTGGGACGAATCAGTTCCTGTAAACATACATACCGCGTGGCTTAAGTTTAAAAATGAACTAGCAAATTTAAACAATTTAGGAATTCCGCGACACGTGACATGCCGGAACCCAAATTTAGTAGAACTTCACGGCTTTTCGGATGCCTCTGAACACGCATACGGTGCATGCGTGTATCTGCGTTCTATAGACGAAAACAAACAAGCTTATGTCCAACTTTTATGCGCGAAATCAAAGGTGGCTCCATTAAAGGTAATCACCATACCTAAGCTTGAATTATGCGCTGCTCATCTTTTAGCCAAACTTATAAACACAGTCCAGAATGCACTTAAAATTTCATTTTCTAATCTTACATTATGGACAGATTCGACGATTGTATTAGGGTGGTTAAAAACAGAACCGTATTTATTAAAAATATTTGCTGCGAATCGAGTATCGGAAATTCAAGAATTAACTAGTCATTGCCAGTGGCGTCACGTTCCCACAAAAGACAATCCAGCAGACATGCTGTCCCGTGGTGTAAATCCTTCTGAAATAAAATTATGTGATTTGTGGTGGCGTGGCCCACAATGGCTAGTTCAAGACGAATCAAACTGGCCGAAAGAAATAACAGTTGCAGAAAACTTACCCGAATTTAAATCCGTGAATACAACACTAATTGTTAAATGCAAAGAGCCAGTAGTAAATATTGATAGCTTTTCTTCATTGATCAGACTTGTGAGGACCATGGCTTACATATTTAGATATAAAGCTCGACTTTTAAAACGCGTACACGAAAACGGTATTCTAAAGGTTCACGAATTAGAAAATGCGTATAAATTCTTAATTAGTCTATCACAAAAGGATTCATTTTTTAATGAAATCAATACGCTGTTAAATAAAAAAGACATAGACAGAAGAAGTAAGATTTTAAATCTCAATCCATTCATTGATAATGAGGGATTATTAAGAGTAGGCGGACGACTACAAAATTCACAATACTTATATGACAAGAAGCAAAATCTTATTATATCTTCTAAACATCGCCTTTGCAAACTGATTTTTGAAGCAGAACACGTAAAACTACTACATGCTGGCCCACAGTTATTACTTAGTTCAATACGCGAATCATTATGGCCTGTTTCAGGAAGAAATCTTGCAAAAGCGACCGTTCGCGAATGTGTTACATGTTTTAGATTTAACCCGAAAACGACAACCCCAATTATGGGTAATTTGCCAAAAAATCGATTAGACGCTGGTTTTCCCTTTAAAATATGCGGAGTTGACTATGCCGGACCTTTGACAATCAAAGATCGAAAGGGAAGAGGTTGTAAAACCTCAAAATGTTATGTAGCTTTGTTTGTATGCTTTGCAGTCAAAGCTGTTCATATTGAGCTTGTCTCCGACCTTACAACTAACACGTTTCTTCTGGCATTAAAGCGTTTTATAGCGAGGCGTGGAAAACCGCTTAAAATTTATTCTGATAATGGTAGTAACTTCCAAGGCGCAAATAACCAGATGAAAGCTTTAAGTCAGTTTATTAATGAAAACGAAGAAAAAATTACAGAGTCGTGCGCATCTCAAAATATAGAGTGGCATTTTATCCCAGCGTATTCACCCCATTTCGGTGGAATATGGGAGGCAGGTGTGAAGTCATGTAAACATCATCTTAAACGCGTAATCGGTAATAACATTCTAACCTTTGAGGAGATGACAACTGTGCTTGCGCAGATTGAATCAGTACTTAATTCCCGACCCATCTCACCTCTCTCATCCGATCCCAACGACATAACTCCTTTAACTCCTGCCCATTTCCTAATTGGGAGACCAATAACAGCTACCGCAGAACCAGACGTAACACAGCAACCTGTTGGACGTCTTACCAGATATCAGCTGTTGGAACAAATGCGTCAGAATTTCTGGAGCAGATGGTCGAAGGAGTACGTATCCGAGCTGCAACAACGAGTAAAATGGAAAACTACCCAAACCGAAATTAGAAGAGGATCTATGGTATTAATAAAGGATGACAATCTCTCTCCTACTTACTGGAAACTTGGTCTCATAATAGACTTATATCCTGGAAACGATGGTGTGTGCCGGGTCGCTTCAATTCGAACAATTAACGGAGTGATTCGACGCGCACTGGCAAAAATTTGTCCTTTGCCAATAAACAGTTAAAATGTTGAAAGTCGATTCTTTCAAGGCTGGGGGCATGTTAAAGACACCTTTGTGTAAGCAAGGTAACGGATCAGGTGCGGAGAACTGACAACAATGAAAAAAAACTCTGACATTAGCCGTCAAATAATATGTAGATAAAAATGTTGCTCCTGAATAAAGTTAAGCTATTTTAACGAGAATATTTCATTTATGCGATTAATTTAATTCATACAGTCCATTCCAAACACACCTTTGAACCTTTGTACAGGGTCGAGGCTAATAATTCGAGAAAACATAAATTGGCCAAAGTAGAAACCTTGCGGAATTTGTTCCACATCGGGATTAGCATAGAAGTGTTTAGTCTATCGACCTTTAACCGAAAAATACCCATAGACTCACCTTTGAGCCTTTGTACAGGGTCGCGGCTAATAATTCGAGAAAACATAAATTTGCCAAAGTCGAAACCTTGCAGAATTTGTTCCACTCAGAAATTGGCATAGAAGTGTTTAGTCTATCGATCTTTAACCGAAAAATACCCATAGTCGCACCTTTGAGCCTTTGTACAGGGTCGAGGCTAATAATTCGAGAAAACATAAATTGGCCAAAGTCGAACACTTGCAGAATTTGTTCCACATCGAAATTAGCATAGAAGTGTTTAGTCTATCGACCTTTAACTGAAAAATACCCATAGTCACACCTTTGAGCCTTTGTACAGGGTCGAGTCTAATAATTCGAGAAAACATAAATTGGCCAAAGTCGAAACCTTGCGGAATTTGTTCCACATCGGGATTAGCATAGAAGTGTTTAGTCTATCGACCTTTAACCGAAAAAAACCCATAGTCGCACCTTTGAACCTTTGTACAGGGTCGAGGCTAATAATTCGAGAAAACATAAATTGGCCAAAGTCGAACACTTGCAGAATTTGTTCCACATCGGGATTAGCATAGAAGCGTTTAGTCTATCGACCTTTAACCGAAAAATACCCATAGACTCACCTTTGAACCTTTGTACAGGGTCGAGGCTAATAATTCGAGGAAACATAAATTGGCCAAAGTCGAAACCTTGCAGAATTTGTTCCACTCAGAAATTGGCATAGAAGTGTTTAGTCTATCGATCTTTAACTGAAAAATACCCATAGTCGCACCTTTGAGCCTTTATACAGGGTCGAAGCTAATAATTCGAGAAAACATAAATTGGCCAAAGTCGAACACTTGCAGAATTTGTTCCACTCAGAAATTAGCATAGGAGTACTCAGTCTATCGATCTTTAACCGAAAAATACCCATAGTCGCACCTTTGAACCTTTGTACAGGGTCGAGGCTAATAATTCGAGAAACATAAATTGGCCAAAGTCGAACACTTGCAGAATTTGTTCCACATCGAAATTGGCATAGAAGTGTTTAGTCTATCGAGCTTTAACCGAAAAATACCCATAGTCGCACCTTTGAGCCTTTGTACAGGGTCGAAGCTAATAATTCGAGAAAACATAAATTGGCCAAAGTCGAAACCTTGCAGAATTTGTTCCACTCAGAAATTATCATAGAAGTGTTTAGTCTATCGACCTTTAACCGAAAAAAAACCCATAGTCGCACCTTTGAACCTTTGTACAGGGTCGAGGCTAATAATTCGAGAAAACATAAATTGGCCAAAGTCGAAACCTTGCAGAATTTGTTCCACTCAGAAATTGGCATAGAAGTGTTTAGTCTAACGATCTTTAACTGAAAAATACCCATAGTCGCAACTTTGAGCCTTTGTACAGGGTCGAGGCTAATAATTCGAGAAAACATAAATTTGCCAAAGTCGAAACCTTGCAGAATTTGTTCCACTCAGAAATTGGCATAGAAGTGTTTAGTCTATCGATCTTTAACTGAAAAATACCCATAGTCGCACCTTTGAGCCTTTGTACAGGGTCGAGGCTAATAATTCGAGAAACATAAATTGGCCAAAGTCGAACACTTGCAGAATTTGTTCCACATCGAAATTGGCATAGAAGTGTTTAGTCTATCGATCTTTAACTGAAAAATACCCATAGTCGCACCTTTGAGCCTTTGTACAGGGTCGAGGCTAATAATTCGAGAAACATAAATTGGCCAAAGTCGAACACTTGCAGAATTTGTTCCACTCAGAAATTATCATAGAAGTGTTTAGTCTATCGATCTTTAACCGAAAAATACCCATAGTCGCACCTTTGAACCTTTGTACAGGGTCGAGGCTAATAATTCGAGAAATATAAATTGGCCAAAGTCGAACACTTGCATAATTTGTTCCACTCAGAAATTAGCATAGGAGTACTCAGTCTATCGATCTTTAACCGAAAAATACCCATAGTCGCACCTTTGAACCTTTGTACAGGGTCGAGGCTAATAATTCGAGAAACATAAATTGGCCAAAGTCGAACACTTGCAGAAATTAGCATAGGAGTACTCAGTCTATCGATCTTTAACCGAAAAATACCCATAGTCGCACCTTTGAACCTTTGTACAGGGTCGAGGCTAATAATTCGAGAAACATAAATTGGCCAAAGTCGAACACTTGCAGAATTTGTTCCACATCGAAATTGGCATAGAAGTGTTTAGTCTATCGATCTTTAACCGAAAAATACCCATAGTCGAACCTTTGAGCCTTTGTACAGGGTCGAGGCTAATAATTCGAGAAACATAAATTGGCCAAAGTCGAAAACTTGCAGAAATTAGCATAGGAGTACTCAGTCTATCGATCTTTAACCGAAAAATACCCATAGTCGCACCTTTGAACCTTTGTACAGGGTCGAGGCTAATAATTCGAGAAACATAAATTGGCCAAAGTCGAACACTTGCAGAATTTGTTCCACATCGAAATTGGCATAGAAGTGTTTAGTCTATCGATCTTTAACCGAAAAATACCCATAGTCGCACCTTTGAGCCTTTGTACAGGGTCGAGGCTAATAATTCGAGAAACATAAATTGGCCAAAGTCGAACACTTGCAGAATTTGTTCCACTCAGAAATTATCATAGAAGTGTTTAGTCTATCGATCTTTAACCGAAAAATACCCATAGTCGCACCTTTGAACCTTTGTACAGGGTCGAGGCTAATAATTCGAGAAATATAAATTGGCCAAAGTCGAACACTTGCATAATTTGTTCCACTCAGAAATTAGCATAGGAGTACTCAGTCTATCGATCTTTAACCGAAAAATACCCATAGTCGCACCTTTGAACCTTTGTACAGGGTCGAGGCTAATAATTCGAGAAACATAAATTGGCCAAAGTCGAACACTTGCAGAAATTAGCATAGGAGTACTCAGTCTATCGATCTTTAACCGAGAAATACCCATAGTCGCACCTTTGAACCTTTGTACAGGGTCGAGGCTAATAATTCGAGAAACATAAATTGGCCAAAGTCGAACACTTGCAGAATTTGTTCCACATCGAAATTGGCATAGAAGTGTTTAGTCTATCGATCTTTAACCGAAAAATACCCATAGTCGAACCTTTGAGCCTTTGTACAGGGTCGAGGCTAATAATTCGAGGAACATAAATTGGCCAAAGTCGAACACTTGCAGAATTTGTTCCACATCGAAATTGGCATAGAAGTGTTTAGTCTATCGAACTTTAACCGAAAAATACCCATAGTCGCACCTTTGAGCCTTTGTACAGGGTCGAAGCTAATAATTCGAGAAACATAAATTGGCCAAAGTCGAACACTTGCAGAATTTGTTCCACATCGAAATTGGCATAGAAGTGTTTAGTCTATCGATCTTTAACCGAAAAATACCCATAGTCGCACCTTTGAGCCTTTGTACAGGGTCGAGGCTAATAATTCGAGGAACATAAATTGGCCAAAGTCGAACACTTGCAGAATTTGTTCCACTCAGAAATTAGCATAGGAGTACTCAGTCTATCGATCTTTAACCGAAAAATACCCATAGTCGCACCTTTGAACCTTTGTACAGGGTCGAGGCTAATAATTCGAGAAACATAAATTGGCCAAAGTCGAACACTTGCAGAATTTGTTCCACATCGAAATTGGCATAGAAGTGTTTAGTCTATCGATCTTTAACTGAAAAATACCCATAGTCGCACCTTTGAGCCTTTATACAGGGTCGAAGCTAATAATTCGAGAAAACATAAATTTATCCAAAGTCGAACACTTGCAGAATTTGTTCCACTCAGAAATTAGCATAGGAGTACTCAGTCTATCGATCTTTAACCGAAAAATACCCATAGTCGCACCTTTGAACCTTTGTACAGGGTCGAGGCTAATAATTCGAGAAACATAAATTGGCCAAAGTCGAACACTTGCAGAATTTGTTCCACATCGAAATTGGCATAGAAGTGTTTAGTCTATCGAGCTTTAACCGAAAAATACCCATAGTCGCACCTTTGAGCCTTTGTACAGGGTCGAAGCTAATAATTGGAGAAAACATAAATTGGCCAAAGTCGAAACCTTGCAGAATTTGTTCCACTCAGAAATTATCATAGAAGTGTTTAGTCTATCGACCTTTAACCGAAAAAAAATCCATAGTCGCACCTTTGAACCTTTGTACAGGGTCGAGGCTAATAATTCGAGAAAACATAAATTGGCCAAAGTCGAAACCTTGCAGAATTTGTTCCACTCAGAAATTGGCATAGAAGTGTTTAGTCTAACGATCTTTAACTGAAAAATACCCATAGTCGCAACTTTGAGCCTTTGTACAGGGTCGAGGCTAATAATTCGAGAAAACATAAATTTGCCAAAGTCGAAACCTTGCAGAATTTGTTCCACTCAGAAATTGGCATAGAAGTGTTTAGTCTATCGATCTTTAACCGAAAAATACCCATAGTCGCACCTTTGAGCCTTTGTACAGGGTCGAAGCTAATAATTCGAGAAAACATAAATTGGCCAAAGTCGAAACCTTGCAGAATTTGTTCGAATTAAGAAATAGTAAATAATAAAATAAAAAATAGTAAATATTAGAATAAAAAATAATAAATATTAAAATTAAAAATAATAAATATTAAAATGAAAAATAATAAATATTAGAAAAAAAATAAATAAATATTGAAATAAAAAATAGTAAATATTAAAATAAAAAATAGTAAATATTAAAATAAAAAATAGTAAATATTAGAATAAAAAATATTAAATATTAAAATAAAAAATAGTAAATATTAGAATGAAAAATAGTAAATATTAAAATAAAAAATAATAAATATTAGAATAAAAAATAATAAATATTAAATTAAGATTTTTGGAAAATATTATTTTAATATTTATTATTTTTTATTCTAATATTTATTATTTTTTATTTTAATAATTACTATTTTTCATTCTAATTTTACTATTTTTTATTTTAATATTTAATATTTTTTATTCTAATATTTATTATTTTTTATTTTAATATTTACTATTTTTTATTTTAATATTTATTATTATTTATTCTAATATTTACTATTTTTTATTTTAATATTTAATATTTTTTATTCAATATTTACTATTTTTTATTTTAATATTTACTATTTTTTATTTTAATATTTACTATTTTTTATTTCAATATTTATTATTTTTTATTCTAATATTTATTATTTTTCATTTTAATATTTATTATTTTTAATTTTAATGTTTATTATTTTTTATTCTAATATTTACTATTTTTTATTTTACTATTTACTATTTCTTATTTTAATATTTATTATTTTTTATTCTATATTTATTATTTTTTATTCTAATATTTACTATTTTTATTTTAATATTTATTATTTTTTATTTTAATATTTACTATTTTTTATTCTAATATTTATTATTTTTTATTTTAATATTTATTATTAAAGTAGGTTAGTTTCTTTTTGCGGAATATCATAGTCACCGTACATCCTCCGTTAGGATCTTCCGATCACAAACTTATTCCACTCAGAAATTGGCATAGAAGTGTTTAGTCTAACGATCTTTAACTGAAAAATACCCATAGTCGCACCTTTGAGCTTTTGTACAGGGTCGAGACCAGTTATTCGAGAAAACATAAATTTGCCTAAGTCGAACACTTGCAGAATTTGTTCCACATCGAAATTGGCATAGAAGTGTTTAGTCTATCGATCTTTAAACGAAAAATACCCATAGTCGCACCTTTGAGCCTTTGTACAGGGTCGCGGCTAATAATTCGAGAGAACATAAATTGGCCAAAGTCGAAACCTTGCAGAATTTGTTCCACTCAGAAATTAGCATAGAAGTGTTTAGTCTATCGACCTTTAACCGAAAAATACTCATAGTCATAGTCGCACCTTTGAGCCTTTGTACAGGGTCGAGGCTAATAATTCGAAAAATATAAATTGGCCAAAGTCGAACACGTGCAGAATTTGTTCCACTCAGAAATTAGCATAGGAGTACTCAGTCTATCGATCTTTAACCGAAAAATACCCATAGTCGCACCTTTGAACCTTTGTACAGGGTCGAGGCTAATAATTCGAGAAAACATAAATTGGCCAAAGTCGAAACCTTGCGGAATTTGTTCCACATCGGGATTAGCATAGAAGTGTTTAGTCTATCGACCTTTAACCGAAAAAAACCCATAGTCGCACCTTTGAACCTTTGTACAGGGTCGAGGCTAATAATTCGAGAAAACATAAATTGGCCAAAGTAGAAACCTTGCGGAATTTGTTCCACATCGGGATTAGCATAGAAGTGTTTAGTCTATCGACCTTTAACCGAAAAATACCCATAGACTCACCTTTGAGCCTTTGTACAGGGTCGCGGCTAATAATTCGAGAAAACATAAATTTGCCAAAGTCGAAACCTTGCAGAATTTGTTCCACTCAGAAATTGGCATAGAAGTGTTTAGTCTATCGATCTTTAACCGAAAAATACCCATAGTCGCACCTTTGAGCCTTTGTACAGGGTCGAGGCTAATAATTCGAGAAAACATAAATTGGCCAAAGTCGAACACTTGCAGAATTTGTTCCACATCGAAATTAGCATAGAAGTGTTTAGTCTATCGACCTTTAACCGAAAAATACCCATAGTCACACCTTTGAGCCTTTGTACAGGGTCGAGGCTAATAATTCGAGAAACATAAATTGGCCAAAGTCGAACACTTGCAGAATTTGTTCCACATCGAAATTGGCATAGAAGTGTTTAGTCTATCGATCTTTAACCGAAAAATACCCATAGTCGCACCTTTGAGCCTTTGTACAGGGTCGAGGCTAATAATTCGAGAAAACATAAATTGGCCAAAGTCGAAACCTTGCGGAATTTGTTCCACATCGGGATTAGCATAGAAGTGTTTAGTCTATCGACCTTTAACCGAAAAAAACCCATAGTCGCACCTTTGAACCTTTGTACAGGGTCGAGGCTAATAATTCGAGAAAACATAAATTGGCCAAAGTAGAAACCTTGCGGAATTTGTTCCACATCGGGATTAGCATAGAAGTGTTTAGTCTATCGACCTTTAACCGAAAAATACCCATAGACTCACCTTTGAGCCTTTGTACAGGGTCGCGGCTAATAATTCGAGAAAACATAAATTTGCCAAAGTCGAAACCTTGCAGAATTTGTTCCACTCAGAAATTGGCATAGAAGTGTTTAGTCTATCGATCTTTAACCGAAAAATACCCATAGTCGCACCTTTGAGCCTTTGTACAGGGTCGAGGCTAATAATTCGAGAAAACATAAATTGGCCAAAGTCGAACACTTGCAGAATTTGTTCCACATCGAAATTAGCATAGAAGTGTTTAGTCTATCGACCTTTAACTGAAAAATACCCATAGTCACACCTTTGAGCCTTTGTACAGGGTCGAGTCTAATAATTCGAGAAAACATAAATTGGCCAAAGTCGAAACCTTGCGGAATTTGTTCCACATCGGGATTAGCATAGAAGTGTTTAGTCTATCGACCTTTAACCGAAAAAAACCCATAGTCGCACCTTTGAACCTTTGTACAGGGTCGAGGCTAATAATTCGAGAAAACATAAATTGGCCAAAGTCGAACACTTGCAGAATTTGTTCCACATCGGGATTAGCATAGAAGTGTTTAGTCTATCGACCTTTAACCGAAAAATACCCATAGACTCACCTTTGAACCTTTGTACAGGGTCGAGGCTAATAATTCGAGGAAACATAAATTGGCCAAAGTCGAAACCTTGCAGAATTTGTTCCACTCAGAAATTGGCATAGAAGTGTTTAGTCTATCGAGCTTTAACCGAAAAATACCCATAGTCGCACCTTTGAGCCTTTGTACAGGGTCGAAGCTAATAATTCGAGAAAACATAAATTGGCCAAAGTCGAAACCTTGCAGAATTTGTTCCACTCAGAAATTGGCATGGAAGTGTTTAGTCTATCGATCTTTAACCGAAAAATACCCATAGTCGAACCTTTGAGCCTTTGTACAGGGTCGAGGCTAATAATTCGAGAAACATAAATTGGCCAAAGTCGAACACTTGCATAATTTGTTCCACTCAGAAATTATCATAGAAGTGTTTAGTCTATCGATCTTTAACCGAAAAATACCCATAGTCGCACCTTTGAACCTTTGTACAGGGTCGAGGCTAATAATTCGAGAAATATAAATTGGCCAAAGTCGAACACTTGCATAATTTGTTCCACTCAGAAATTAGCATAGGAGTACTCAGTCTATCGATCTTTAACCGAAAAATACCCATAGTCGCACCTTTGAACCTTTGTACAGGGTCGAGGCTAATAATTCGAGAAACATAAATTGGCCAAAGTCGAACACTTGCAGAATTTGTTCCACATCGAAATTGGCATAGAAGTGTTTAGTCTATCGATCTTTAACCGAAAAATACCCATAGTCGAACCTTTGAGCCTTTGTACAGGGTCGAGGCTAATAATTCGAGAAACATAAATTGGCCAAAGTCGAAAACTTGCAGAATTTGTTCCACTCAGAAATTAGCATAGGAGTACTCAGTCTATCGATCTTTAACCGAAAAATACCCATAGTCGCACCTTTGAGCCTTTGTACAGGGTCGAGGCTAATAATTCGAGAAAACATAAATTTGCCAAAGTCGAAACCTTGCAGAATTTGTTCCACTCAGAAATTGGCATAGAAGTGTTTAGTCTATCGATCTTTAACCGAAAAATACCCATAGTCGCACCTTTGAGCCTTTGTACAGGGTCGAGGCTAATAATTCGAGAAAACATAAATTTGCCAAAGTCGAAACCTTGCAGAATTTGTTCCACTCAGAAATTGGCAGAGGAGTACTCAGTCTATCGATCTTTAACCGAAAAATACCCATAGTCGCACCTTTGAACCTTTGTACAGGGTCGAGGCTAATAATTCGAGAAACATAAATTGGCCAAAGTCGAACACTTGCAGAATTTGTTCCACATCGAAATTGGCATAGAAGTGTTTAGTCTATCGATCTTTAACTGAAAAATACCCATAGTCGCACCTTTGAGCCTTTATACAGGGTCGAAGCTAATAATTCGAGAAAACATAAATTGGCCAAAGTCGAACACTTGCAGAATTTGTTCCACTCAGAAATTAGCATAGGAGTACTCAGTCTATCGATCTTTAACCGAAAAATACCCATAGTCGCACCTTTGAACCTTTGTACAGGGTCGAGGCTAATAATTCGAGAAACATAAATTGGCCAAAGTCGAACACTTGCAGAATTTGTTCCACATCGAAATTGGCATAGAAGTGTTTAGTCTATCGAGCTTTAACCGAAAAATACCCATAGTCGCACCTTTGAGCCTTTGTACAGGGTCGAAGCTAATAATTCGAGAAAACATAAATTGGCCAAAGTCGAAACCTTGCAGAATTTGTTCCACTCAGAAATTATCATAGAAGTGTTTAGTCTATCGACCTTTAACCGAAAAAAAACCCATAGTCGCACCTTTGAACCTTTGTACAGGGTCGAGGCTAATAATTCGAGAAAACATAAATTGGCCAAAGTCGAAACCTTGCAGAATTTGTTCCACTCAGAAATTGGCATAGAAGTGTTTAGTCTAACGATCTTTAACTGAAAAATACCCATAGTCGCAACTTTGAGCCTTTGTACAGGGTCGAGGCTAATAATTCGAGAAAACATAAATTTGCCAAAGTCGAAACCTTGCAGAATTTGTTCCACTCAGAAATTGGCATAGAAGTGTTTAGTCTATCGATCTTTAACCGAAAAATACCCATAGTCGCACCTTTGAGCCTTTGTACAGGGTCGAAGCTAATAATTCGAGAAAACATAAATTGGCCAAAGTCGAAACCTTGCAGAATTTGTTCCACTCAGAAATTGGCATAGAAGTGTTTAGTCTAACGATCTTTAACTGAAAAATACCCATAGTCGCACCTTTGAACCTTTGTACAGGGTCGAGGCTAATAATTCGAGAAACATAAATTGGCCAAAGTCGAACACTTGCAGAATTTGTTCCACATCGAAATTGGCATAGAAGTGTTTAGTCTATCGATCTTTAACTGAAAAATACCCATAGTCGCACCTTTGAGCCTTTGTACAGGGTCGAGGCTGATAATTCGAGAAACATAAATTGGCCAAAGTCGAACACTTGCATAATTTGTTCCACTCAGAAATTATCATAGAAGTGTTTAGTCTATCGATCTTTAACCGAAAAATACCCATAGTCGCACCTTTGAACCTTTGTACAGGGTCGAGGCTAATAATTCGAGAAATATAAATTGGCCAAAGTCGAACACTTGCATAATTTGTTCCACTCAGAAATTAGCATAGGAGTACTCAGTCTATCGATCTTTAACCGAAAAATACCCATAGTCGCACCTTTGAACCTTTGTACAGGGTCGAGGCTAATAATTCGAGAAACATTAATTGGCCAAAGTCGAACACTTGCAGAAATTAGCATAGGAGTACTCAGTCTATCGATCTTTAACCGAAAAATACCCATAGTCGCACCTTTGAACCTTTGTACAGGGTCGAGGCTAATAATTCGAGAAACATAAATTGGCCAAAGTCGAACACTTGCAGAATTTGTTCCACATCGAAATTGGCATAGAAGTGTTTAGTCTATCGATCTTTAACCGAAAAATACCCATAGTCGAACCTTTGAGCCTTTGTACAGGGTCGAGGCTAATAATTCGAGAAACATAAATTGGCCAAAGTCGAAAACTTGCAGAATTTGTTCCACTCAGAAATTAGCATAGGAGTACTCAGTCTATCGATCTTTAACCGAAAAATACCCATAGTCGCACCTTTGAGCCTTTGTACAGGGTCGAGGCTAATAATTCGAGAAAACATAAATTTGCCAAAGTCGAAACCTTGCAGAATTTGTTCCACTCAGAAATTGGCATAGAAGTGTTTAGTCTATCGATCTTTAACCGAAAAATACCCATAGTCGCACCTTTGAGCCTTTGTACAGGGTCGAGGCTAATAATTCGAGAAAACATAAATTTGCCAAAGTCGAAACCTTGCAGAATTTGTTCCACTCAGAAATTGGCAGAGGAGTACTCAGTCTATCGATCTTTAACCGAAAAATACCCATAGTCGCACCTTTGAACCTTTGTACAGGGTCGAGGCTAATAATTCGAGAAACATAAATTGGCCAAAGTCGAACACTTGCAGAATTTGTTCCACATCAAAATTGGCATAGAAGTGTTTAGTCTATCGATCTTTAACTGAAAAATACCCATAGTCGCACCTTTGAGCCTTTATACAGGGTCGAAGCTAATAATTCGAGAAAACATAAATTGGCCAAAGTCGAACACTTGCAGAATTTGTTCCACTCAGAAATTAGCATAGGAGTACTCAGTCTATCGATCTTTAACCGAAAAATACCCATAGTCGCACCTTTGAACCTTTGTACAGGGTCGAGGCTAATAATTCGAGAAACATTAATTGGCCAAAGTCGAACACTTGCAGAAATTAGCATAGGAGTACTCAGTCTATCGATCTTTAACCGAAAAATACCCATAGTCGCACCTTTGAACCTTTGTACAGGGTCGAGGCTAATAATTCGAGAAACATAAATTGGCCAAAGTCGAACACTTGCAGAATTTGTTCCACATCGAAATTGGCATAGAAGTGTTTAGTCTATCGATCTTTAACCGAAAAATACCCATAGTCGAACCTTTGAGCCTTTGTACAGGGTCGAGGCTAATAATTCGAGAAACATAAATTGGCCAAAGTCGAAAACTTGCAGAATTTGTTCCACTCAGAAATTAGCATAGGAGTACTCAGTCTATCGATCTTTAACCGAAAAATACCCATAGTCGCACCTTTGAGCCTTTGTACAGGGTCGAGGCTAATAATTCGAGAAAACATAAATTTGCCAAAGTCGAAACCTTGCAGAATTTGTTCCACTCAGAAATTGGCATAGAAGTGTTTAGTCTATCGATCTTTAACCGAAAAATACCCATAGTCGCACCTTTGAGCCTTTGTACAGGGTCGAGGCTAATAATTCGAGAAAACATAAATTTGCCAAAGTCGAAACCTTGCAGAATTTGTTCCACTCAGAAATTGGCAGAGGAGTACTCAGTCTATCGATCTTTAACCGAAAAATACCCATAGTCGCACCTTTGAACCTTTGTACAGGGTCGAGGCTAATAATTCGAGAAACATAAATTGGCCAAAGTCGAACACTTGCAGAATTTGTTCCACATCAAAATTGGCATAGAAGTGTTTAGTCTATCGATCTTTAACTGAAAAATACCCATAGTCGCACCTTTGAGCCTTTATACAGGGTCGAAGCTAATAATTCGAGAAAACATAAATTGGCCAAAGTCGAACACTTGCAGAATTTGTTCCACTCAGAAATTAGCATAGGAGTACTCAGTCTATCGATCTTTAACCGAAAAATACCCATAGTCGCACCTTTGAACCTTTGTACAGGGTCGAGGCTAATAATTCGAGAAACATAAATTGGCCAAAGTCGAACACTTGCAGAATTTGTTCCACATCGAAATTGGCATAGAAGTGTTTAGTCTATCGAGCTTTAACCGAAAAATACCCATAGTCGCACCTTTGAGCCTTTGTACAGGGTCGAAGCTAATAATTCGAGAAAACATAAATTGGCCAAAGTCGAAACCTTGCAGAATTTGTTCCACTCAGAAATTATCATAGAAGTGTTTAGTCTATCGACCTTTAACCGAAAAAAAACCCATAGTCGCACCTTTGAACCTTTGTACAGGGTCGAGGCTAATAATTCGAGAAAACATAAATTGGCCAAAGTCGAAACCTTGCAGAATTTGTTCCACTCAGAAATTGGCATAGAAGTGTTTAGTCTAACGATCTTTAACTGAAAAATACCCATAGTCGCAACTTTGAGCCTTTGTACAGGGTCGAGGCTAATAATTCGAGAAAACATAAATTTGCCAAAGTCGAAACCTTGCAGAATTTGTTCCACTCAGAAATTGGCATAGAAGTGTTTAGTCTATCGATCTTTAACTGAAAAATACCCATAGTCGCACCTTTGAGCCTTTGTACAGGGTCGAGGCTAATAATTCGAGAAACATAAATTGGCCAAAGTCGAACACTTGCAGAATTTGTTCCACATCGAAATTGGCATAGAAGTGTTTAGTCTATCGATCTTTAACTGAAAAATACCCATAGTCGCACCTTTGAGCCTTTGTACAGGGTCGAGGCTAATAATTCGAGAAACATAAATTGGCCAAAGTCGAACACTTGCAGAATTTGTTCCACTCAGAAATTATCATAGAAGTGTTTAGTCTATCGATCTTTAACCGAAAAATACCCATAGTCGCACCTTTGAACCTTTGTACAGGGTCGAGGCTAATAATTCGAGAAATATAAATTGGCCAAAGTCGAACACTTGCATAATTTGTTCCACTCAGAAATTAGCATAGGAGTACTCAGTCTATCGATCTTTAACCGAAAAATACCCATAGTCGCACCTTTGAACCTTTGTACAGGGTCGAGGCTAATAATTCGAGAAACATAAATTGGCCAAAGTCGAACACTTGCAGAAATTAGCATAGGAGTACTCAGTCTATCGATCTTTAACCGAAAAATACCCATAGTCGCACCTTTGAACCTTTGTACAGGGTCGAGGCTAATAATTCGAGAAACATAAATTGGCCAAAGTCGAACACTTGCAGAATTTGTTCCACATCGAAATTGGCATAGAAGTGTTTAGTCTATCGATCTTTAACCGAAAAATACCCATAGTCGAACCTTTGAGCCTTTGTACAGGGTCGAGGCTAATAATTCGAGAAACATAAATTGGCCAAAGTCGAAAACTTGCAGAAATTAGCATAGGAGTACTCAGTCTATCGATCTTTAACCGAAAAATACCCATAGTCGCACCTTTGAACCTTTGTACAGGGTCGAGGCTAATAATTCGAGAAACATAAATTGGCCAAAGTCGAACACTTGCAGAATTTGTTCCACATCGAAATTGGCATAGAAGTGTTTAGTCTATCGATCTTTAACCGAAAAATACCCATAGTCGCACCTTTGAGCCTTTGTACAGGGTCGAGGCTAATAATTCGAGAAACATAAATTGGCCAAAGTCGAACACTTGCAGAATTTGTTCCACTCAGAAATTATCATAGAAGTGTTTAGTCTATCGATCTTTAACCGAAAAATACCCATAGTCGCACCTTTGAACCTTTGTACAGGGTCGAGGCTAATAATTCGAGAAATATAAATTGGCCAAAGTCGAACACTTGCATAATTTGTTCCACTCAGAAATTAGCATAGGAGTACTCAGTCTATCGATCTTTAACCGAAAAATACCCATAGTCGCACCTTTGAACCTTTGTACAGGGTCGAGGCTAATAATTCGAGAAACATAAATTGGCCAAAGTCGAACACTTGCAGAAATTAGCATAGGAGTACTCAGTCTATCGATCTTTAACCGAAAAATACCCATAGTCGCACCTTTGAACCTTTGTACAGGGTCGAGGCTAATAATTCGAGAAACATAAATTGGCCAAAGTCGAACACTTGCAGAATTTGTTCCACATCGAAATTGGCATAGAAGTGTTTAGTCTATCGATCTTTAACCGAAAAATACCCATAGTCGAACCTTTGAGCCTTTGTACAGGGTCGAGGCTAATAATTCGAGGAACATAAATTGGCCAAAGTCGAACACTTGCAGAATTTGTTCCACATCGAAATTGGCATAGAAGTGTTTAGTCTATCGAACTTTAACCGAAAAATACCCATAGTCGCACCTTTGAGCCTTTGTACAGGGTCGAAGCTAATAATTCGAGAAACATAAATTGGCCAAAGTCGAACACTTGCAGAATTTGTTCCACATCGAAATTGGCATAGAAGTGTTTAGTCTATCGATCTTTAACCGAAAAATACCCATAGTCGCACCTTTGAGCCTTTGTACAGGGTCGAGGCTAATAATTCGAGGAACATAAATTGGCCAAAGTCGAACACTTGCAGAATTTGTTCCACTCAGAAATTAGCATAGGAGTACTCAGTCTATCGATCTTTAACCGAAAAATACCCATAGTCGCACCTTTGAACCTTTGTACAGGGTCGAGGCTAATAATTCGAGAAACATAAATTGGCCAAAGTCGAACACTTGCAGAATTTGTTCCACATCGAAATTGGCATAGAAGTGTTTAGTCTATCGATCTTTAACTGAAAAATACCCATAGTCGCACCTTTGAGCCTTTATACAGGGTCGAAGCTAATAATTCGAGAAAACATAAATTTATCCAAAGTCGAACACTTGCAGAATTTGTTCCACTCAGAAATTAGCATAGGAGTACTCAGTCTATCGATCTTTAACCGAAAAATACCCATAGTCGCACCTTTGAACCTTTGTACAGGGTCGAGGCTAATAATTCGAGAAACATAAATTGGCCAAAGTCGAACACTTGCAGAATTTGTTCCACATCGAAATTGGCATAGAAGTGTTTAGTCTATCGAGCTTTAACCGAAAAATACCCATAGTCGCACCTTTGAGCCTTTGTACAGGGTCGAAGCTAATAATTGGAGAAAACATAAATTGGCCAAAGTCGAAACCTTGCAGAATTTGTTCCACTCAGAAATTATCATAGAAGTGTTTAGTCTATCGACCTTTAACCGAAAAATTGTACAGGGTCGAGGCTAATAATTCGAGAAAACATAAATTGGCCAAAGTCGAAACCTTGCAGAATTTGTTCCACTCAGAAATTGGCATAGAAGTGTTTAGTCTAACGATCTTTAACTGAAAAATACCCATAGTCGCAACTTTGAGCCTTTGTACAGGGTCGAGGCTAATAATTCGAGAAAACATAAATTTGCCAAAGTCGAAACCTTGCAGAATTTGTTCCACTCAGAAATTGGCATAGAAGTGTTTAGTCTATCGATCTTTAACCGAAAAATACCCATAGTCGCACCTTTGAGCCTTTGTACAGGGTCGAAGCTAATAATTCGAGAAAACATAAATTGGCCAAAGTCGAAACCTTGCAGAATTTGTTCGAATTAAGAAATAGTAAATAATAAAATAAAAAATAGTAAATATTAGAATAAAAAATAATAAATATTAAAATTAAAAATAATAAATATTAAAATGAAAAATAATAAATATTAGAATAAAAAATAATAAATATTGAAATAAAAAATAGTAAATATTAAAATAAAAAATAGTAAATATTAAAATAAAAAATAGTAAATATTAGAATAAAAAATATTAAATATTAAAATAAAAAATAGTAAATATTAGAATGAAAAATAGTAAATATTAAAATAAAAAATAATAAATATTAGAATAAAAAATAATAAATATTAAATTAAGATTTTTGGAAAATATTATTTTAATATTTATTATTTTTTATTCTAATATTTATTATTTTTTATTTTAATAATTACTATTTTTCATTCTAATTTTACTATTTTTTATTTTAATATTTAATATTTTTTATTCTAATATTTATTATTTTTTATTTTAATATTTACTATTTTTTATTTTAATATTTATTATTATTTATTCTAATATTTACTATTTTTTATTTTAATATTTAATATTTTTTATTCAATATTTACTATTTTTTATTTTAATATTTACTATTTTTTATTTTAATATTTACTATTTTTTATTTCAATATTTATTATTTTTTATTCTAATATTTATTATTTTTCATTTTAATATTTATTATTTTTAATTTTAATGTTTATTATTTTTTATTCTAATATTTACTATTTTTTATTTTACTATTTACTATTTCTTATTTTAATATTTATTATTTTTTATTCTATATTTATTATTTTTTATTCTAATATTTACTATTTTTATTTTAATATTTATTATTTTTTATTTTAATATTTACTATTTTTTATTCTAATATTTATTATTTTTTATTTTAATATTTATTATTAAAGTAGGTTAGTTTCTTTTTGCGGAATATCATAGTCACCGTACATCCTCCGTTAGGATCTTCCGATCACAAACTTATTCCACTCAGAAATTGGCATAGAAGTGTTTAGTCTAACGATCTTTAACTGAAAAATACCCATAGTCGCACCTTTGAGCTTTTGTACAGGGTCGAGACCAGTTATTCGAGAAAACATAAATTTGCCTAAGTCGAACACTTGCAGAATTTGTTCCACATCGAAATTGGCATAGAAGTGTTTAGTCTATCGATCTTTAAACGAAAAATACCCATAGTCGCACCTTTGAGCCTTTGTACAGGGTCGCGGCTAATAATTCGAGAGAACATAAATTGGCCAAAGTCGAAACCTTGCAGAATTTGTTCCACTCAGAAATTAGCATAGAAGTGTTTAGTCTATCGACCTTTAACCGAAAAATACTCATAGTCATAGTCGCACCTTTGAGCCTTTGTACAGGGTCGAGGCTAATAATTCGAAAAATATAAATTGGCCAAAGTCGAACACGTGCAGAATTTGTTCCACTCAGAAATTAGCATAGGAGTACTCAGTCTATCGATCTTTAACCGAAAAATACCCATAGTCGCACCTTTGAACCTTTGTACAGGGTCGAGGCTAATAATTCGAGAAAACATAAATTGGCCAAAGTCGAAACCTTGCGGAATTTGTTCCACATCGGGATTAGCATAGAAGTGTTTAGTCTATCGACCTTTAACCGAAAAAAACCCATAGTCGCACCTTTGAACCTTTGTACAGGGTCGAGGCTAATAATTCGAGAAAACATAAATTGGCCAAAGTAGAAACCTTGCGGAATTTGTTCCACATCGGGATTAGCATAGAAGTGTTTAGTCTATCGACCTTTAACCGAAAAATACCCATAGACTCACCTTTGAGCCTTTGTACAGGGTCGCGGCTAATAATTCGAGAAAACATAAATTTGCCAAAGTCGAAACCTTGCAGAATTTGTTCCACTCAGAAATTGGCATAGAAGTGTTTAGTCTATCGATCTTTAACCGAAAAATACCCATAGTCGCACCTTTGAGCCTTTGTACAGGGTCGAGGCTAATAATTCGAGAAAACATAAATTGGCCAAAGTCGAACACTTGCAGAATTTGTTCCACATCGAAATTAGCATAGAAGTGTTTAGTCTATCGACCTTTAACCGAAAAATACCCATAGTCACACCTTTGAGCCTTTGTACAGGGTCGAGGCTAATAATTCGAGAAACATAAATTGGCCAAAGTCGAACACTTGCAGAATTTGTTCCACATCGAAATTGGCATAGAAGTGTTTAGTCTATCGACCTTTAACCGAAAAAAACCCATAGTCGCACCTTTGAACCTTTGTACAGGGTCGAGGCTAATAATTCGAGAAAACATAAATTGGCCAAAGTCGAACACTTGCAGAATTTGTTCCACATCGGGATTAGCATAGAAGTGTTTAGTCTATCGACCTTTAACCGAAAAATACCCATAGACTCACCTTTGAACCTTTGTACAGGGTCGAGGCTAATAATTCGAGGAAACATAAATTGGCCAAAGTCGAAACCTTGCAGAATTTGTTCCACTCAGAAATTGGCATAGAAGTGTTTAGTCTATCGAGCTTTAACCGAAAAATACCCATAGTCGCACCTTTGAGCCTTTGTACAGGGTCGAAGCTAATAATTCGAGAAAACATAAATTGGCCAAAGTCGAAACCTTGCAGAATTTGTTCCACTCAGAAATTGGCATGGAAGTGTTTAGTCTATCGATCTTTAACCGAAAAATACCCATAGTCGAACCTTTGAGCCTTTGTACAGGGTCGAGGCTAATAATTCGAGAAACATAAATTGGCCAAAGTCGAACACTTGCATAATTTGTTCCACTCAGAAATTATCATAGAAGTGTTTAGTCTATCGATCTTTAACCGAAAAATACCCATAGTCGCACCTTTGAACCTTTGTACAGGGTCGAGGCTAATAATTCGAGAAATATAAATTGGCCAAAGTCGAACACTTGCATAATTTGTTCCACTCAGAAATTAGCATAGGAGTACTCAGTCTATCGATCTTTAACCGAAAAATACCCATAGTCGCACCTTTGAACCTTTGTACAGGGTCGAGGCTAATAATTCGAGAAACATAAATTGGCCAAAGTCGAACACTTGCAGAATTTGTTCCACATCGAAATTGGCATAGAAGTGTTTTAGTCTATCGATCTTTAACCGAAAAATACCCATAGTCGAACCTTTGAGCCTTTGTACAGGGTCGAGGCTAATAATTCGAGAAACATAAATTGGGCAAAGTCGAAAACTTGCAGAATTTGTTCCACTCAGAAATTAGCATAGGAGTACTCAGTCTATCGATCTTTAACCGAAAAATACCCATAGTCGCACCTTTGAGCCTTTGTACAGGGTCGAGGCTAATAATTCGAGAAAACATAAATTTGCCAAAGTCGAAACCTTGCAGAATTTGTTCCACTCAGAAATTGGCATAGAAGTGTTTAGTCTATCGATCTTTAACCGAAAAATACCCATAGTCGCACCTTTGAGCCTTTGTACAGGGTCGAGGCTAATAATTCGAGAAAACATAAATTTGCCAAAGTCGAAACCTTGCAGAATTTGTTCCACTCAGAAATTGGCAGAGGAGTACTCAGTCTATCGATCTTTAACCGAAAAATACCCATAGTCGCACCTTTGAACCTTTGTACAGGGTCGAGGCTAATAATTCGAGAAACATAAATTGGCCAAAGTCGAACACTTGCAGAATTTGTTCCACATCGAAATTGGCATAGAAGTGTTTAGTCTATCGATCTTTAACTGAAAAATACCCATAGTCGCACCTTTGAGCCTTTATACAGGGTCGAAGCTAATAATTCGAGAAAACATAAATTGGCCAAAGTCGAACACTTGCAGAATTTGTTCCACTCAGAAATTAGCATAGGAGTACTCAGTCTATCGATCTTTAACCGAAAAATACCCATAGTCGCACCTTTGAACCTTTGTACAGGGTCGAGGCTAATAATTCGAGAAACATAAATTGGCCAAAGTCGAACACTTGCAGAATTTGTTCCACATCGAAATTGGCATAGAAGTGTTTAGTCTATCGAGCTTTAACCGAAAAATACCCATAGTCGCACCTTTGAGCCTTTGTACAGGGTCGAAGCTAATAATTCGAGAAAACATAAATTGGCCAAAGTCGAAACCTTGCAGAATTTGTTCCACTCAGAAATTATCATAGAAGTGTTTAGTCTATCGACCTTTAACCGAAAAAAAACCCATAGTCGCACCTTTGAACCTTTGTACAGGGTCGAGGCTAATAATTCGAGAAAACATAAATTGGCCAAAGTCGAAACCTTGCAGAATTTGTTCCACTCAGAAATTGGCATAGAAGTGTTTAGTCTAACGATCTTTAACTGAAAAATACCCATAGTCGCAACTTTGAGCCTTTGTACAGGGTCGAGGCTAATAATTCGAGAAAACATAAATTTGCCAAAGTCGAAACCTTGCAGAATTTGTTCCACTCAGAAATTGGCATAGAAGTGTTTAGTCTATCGATCTTTAACCGAAAAATACCCATAGTCGCACCTTTGAGCCTTTGTACAGGGTCGAAGCTAATAATTCGAGAAAACATAAATTGGCCAAAGTCGAAACCTTGCAGAATTTGTTCCACTCAGAAATTGGCATAGAAGTGTTTAGTCTAACGATCTTTAACTGAAAAATACCCATAGTCGCACCTTTGAACCTTTGTACAGGGTCGAGGCTAATAATTCGAGAAACATAAATTGGCCAAAGTCGAACACTTGCAGAATTTGTTCCACATCGAAATTGGCATAGAAGTGTTTAGTCTATCGATCTTTAACTGAAAAATACCCATAGTCGCACCTTTGAGCCTTTGTACAGGGTCGAGGCTGATAATTCGAGAAACATAAATTGGCCAAAGTCGAACACTTGCATAATTTGTTCCACTCAGAAATTATCATAGAAGTGTTTAGTCTATCGATCTTTAACCGAAAAATACCCATAGTCGCACCTTTGAACCTTTGTACAGGGTCGAGGCTAATAATTCGAGAAATATAAATTGGCCAAAGTCGAACACTTGCATAATTTGTTCCACTCAGAAATTAGCATAGGAGTACTCAGTCTATCGATCTTTAACCGAAAAATACCCATAGTCGCACCTTTGAACCTTTGTACAGGGTCGAGGCTAATAATTCGAGAAACATAAATTGGCCAAAGTCGAACACTTGCAGAAATTAGCATAGGAGTACTCAGTCTATCGATCTTTAACCGAAAAATACCCATAGTCGCACCTTTGAACCTTTGTACAGGGTCGAGGCTAATAATTCGAGAAACATAAATTGGCCAAAGTCGAACACTTGCAGAATTTGTTCCACATCGAAATTGGCATAGAAGTGTTTAGTCTATCGATCTTTAACCGAAAAATACCCATAGTCGAACCTTTGAGCCTTTGTACAGGGTCGAGGCTAATAATTCGAGAAACATAAATTGGCCAAAGTCGAAAACTTGCAGAATTTGTTCCACTCAGAAATTAGCATAGGAGTACTCAGTCTATCGATCTTTAACCGAAAAATACCCATAGTCGCACCTTTGAACCTTTGTACAGGGTCGAGGCTAATAATTCGAGAAACATAAATTGGCCAAAGTCGAACACTTGCAGAATTTGTTCCACATCGAAATTGGCATAGAAGTGTTTAGTCTATCGATCTTTAACCGAAAAATACCCATAGTCGCACCTTTGAGCCTTTGTACAGGGTCGAGGCTAATAATTCGAGGAACATAAATTGGCCAAAGTCGAACACTTGCAGAATTTGTTCCACATCGAAATTGGCATAGAAGTGTTTAGTCTATCGAACTTTAACCGAAAAATACCCATAGTCGCACCTTTGAGCCTTTGTACAGGGTCGAAGCTAATAATTCGAGAAACATAAATTGGCCAAAGTCGAACACTTGCAGAATTTGTTCCACATCGAAATTGGCATAGAAGTGTTTAGTCTATCGATCTTTAACCGAAAAATACCCATAGTCGCACCTTTGAGCCTTTGTACAGGGTCGAGGCTAATAATTCGAGGAACATAAATTGGCCAAAGTCGAACACTTGCAGAATTTGTTCCACTCAGAAATTATCATAGAAGTGTTTAGTCTATCGATCTTTAACCGAAAAATACCCATAGTCGAACCTTTGAGCCTTTGTACAGGGTCGAGGCTAATAATTCGAGAAACATAAATTGGCCAAAGTCGAAAACTTGCAGAATTTGTTCCACTCAGAAATTAGCATAGGAGTACTCAGTCTATCGATCTTTAACCGAAAAATACCCATAGTCGCACCTTTGAGCCTTTGTACAGGGTCGAGGCTAATAATTCGAGAAAACATAAATTTGCCAAAGTCGAAACCTTGCAGAATTTGTTCCACTCAGAAATTGGCATACAAGTGTTTAGTCTATCGATCTTTAACCGAAAAATACCCATAGTCGCACCTTTGAGCCTTTGTACAGGGTCGAGGCTAATAATTCGAGAAAACATAAATTTGCCAAAGTCGAAACCTTGCAGAATTTGTTCCACTCAGAAATTGGCAGAGGAGTACTCAGTCTATCGATGTTTAACCGAAAAATACCCATAGTCGCACCTTTGAACCTTTGTACAGGGTCGAGGCTAATAATTCGAGAAACATAAATTGGCCAAAGTCGAACACTTGCAGAATTTGTTCCACATCGAAATTGGCATAGAAGTGTTTAGTCTATCGATCTTTAACTGAAAAATACCCATAGTCGCACCTTTGAGCCTTTATACAGGGTCGAAGCTAATAATTCGAGAAAACATAAATTGGCCAAAGTCGAACACTTGCAGAATTTGTTCCACTCAGAAATTAGCATAGGAGTACTCAGTCTATCGATCTTTAACCGAAAAATACCCATAGTCGCACCTTTGAACCTTTGTACAGGGTCGAGGCTAATAATTCGAGAAACATAAATTGGCCAAAGTCGAACACTTGCAGAATTTGTTCCACATCGAAATTGGCATAGAAGTGTTTAGTCTATCGAGCTTTAACCGAAAAATACCCATAGTCGCACCTTTGAGCCTTTGTACAGGGTCGAAGCTAATAATTCGAGAAAACATAAATTGGCCAAAGTCGAAACCTTGCAGAATTTGTTCCACTCAGAAATTATCATAGAAGTGTTTAGTCTATCGACCTTTAACCGAAAAAAAACCCATAGTCGCACCTTTGAACCTTTGTACAGGGTCGAGGCTAATAATTCGAGAAAACAAAAATTGGCCAAAGTCGAAACCTTGCAGAATTTGTTCCACTCAGAAATTATCATAGAAGTGTTTAGTCTATCGACCTTTAACCGAAAAAAAACCCATAGTCGCACCTTTGAACCTTTGTACAGGGTCGAGGCTAATAATTCGAGAAACATAAATTGGCCAAAGTCGAACACTTGCAGAATTTGTTCCACATCGAAATTGGCATAGAAGTGTTTAGTCTATCGATCTTTAACCGAAAAATATCCATAGTCGCACCTTTGAGCCTTTGTACAGGGTCGAGGCTAATAATTCGAGGAACATAAATTGGCCAAAGTCGAACACTTGCAGAATTTGTTCCACATCGAAATTGGCATAGAAGTGTTTAGTCTATCGAACTTTAACCGAAAAATACCCATAGTCGAACCTTTGAGCCTTTGTACAGGGTCGAGGCTAATAATTCGAGAAACATAAATTGGCCAAAGTCGAACACTTGCATAATTTGTTCCACTCAGAAATTATCATAGAAGTGTTTAGTCTATCGATCTTTAACCGAAAAATACCCATAGTCGCACCTTTGAACCTTTGTACAGGGTCGAGGCTAATAATTCGAGAAATATAAATTGGCCAAAGTCGAACACTTGCATAATTTGTTCCACTCAGAAATTAGCATAGGAGTACTCAGTCTATCGATCTTTAACCGAAAAATACCCATAGTCGCACCTTTGAACCTTTGTACAGGGTCGAGGCTAATAATTCGAGAAACATAAATTGGCCAAAGTCGAACACTTGCAGAATTTGTTCCACATCGAAATTGGCATAGAAGTGTTTAGTCTATCGATCTTTAACCGAAAAATACCCATAGTCGAACCTTTGAGCCTTTGTACAGGGTCGAGGCTAATAATTCGAGAAACATAAATTGGCCAAAGTCGAAAACTTGCAGAATTTGTTCCACTCAGAAATTAGCATAGGAGTACTCAGTCTATCGATCTTTAACCGAAAAATACCCATAGTCGCACCTTTGAACCTTTGTACAGGGTCGAGGCTAATAATTCGAGAAATATAAATTGGCCAAAGTCGAACACTTGCAGAATTTGTTCCACATCGAAATTGGCATAGAAGTGTTTAGTCTATCGATCTTTAACCGAAAAATACCCATAGTCGCACCTTTGAGCCTTTGTACAGGGTCGAGGCTAATAATTCGAGGAACATAAATTGGCCAAAGTCGAACACTTGCAGAATTTGTTCCACATCGAAATTGGCATAGAAGTGTTTAGTCTATCGAACTTTAACCGAAAAATACCCATAGTCGCACCTTTGAGCCTTTGTACAGGGTCGAAGCTAATAATTCGAGAAACATAAATTGGCCAAAGTCGAACACTTGCAGAATTTGTTCCACATCGAAATTGGCATAGAAGTGTTTAGTCTATCGATCTTTAACCGAAAAATACCCATAGTCGCACCTTTGAGCCTTTGTACAGGGTCGAGGCTAATAATTCGAGGAACATAAATTGGCCAAAGTCGAACACTTGCAGAATTTGTTCCACTCAGAAATTAGCATAGGAGTACTCAGTCTATCGATCTTTAACCGAAAAATACCCATAGTCGCACCTTTGAACCTTTGTACAGGGTCGAGGCTAATAATTCGAGAAACATAAATTGGCCAAAGTCGAACACTTGCAGAATTTGTTCCACATCGAAATTGGCATAGAAGTGTTTAGTCTATCGATCTTTAACCGAAAAATACCCATAGTCGCACCTTTGAGCCTTTGTACAGGGTCGAGGCTAATAATTCGAGGAACATAAATTGGCCAAAGTCGAACACTTGTAGAATTTGTTCCACATCGAAATTGGCATAGAAGTGTTTAGTCTATCGAACTTTAACCGAAAAATACCCATAGTCGCACCTTTGAGCCTTTGTACAGGGTCGAAGCTAATAATTCGAGAAAACATAAATTGGCCAAAGTCGAAACCTTGCAGAATTTGTTCCACTCAGAAATTGGCATAGAAGTGTTTAGTCTATCGATCTTTAACCGAAAAATACCCATAGTCGAACCTTTGAGCCTTTGTACCGGGTCGAGGCTAATAATTCGAGAAACATAAATTGGCCAAAGTCGAACACTTGCAGAATTTGTTCCACTCAGAAATTAGCATAGGAGTACTCAGTCTATCGATCTTTAACCGAAAAATACCCATAGTCGCACCTTGAACCTTTGTACAGGGTCGAGGCTAATAATTCGAGAAACATAAATTGGCCAAAGTCGAACACTTGCAGAATTTGTTCCACATCGAAATTGGCATAGAAGTGTTTAGTCTATCGAACTTTAACCGAAAAATACCCATAGTCGCACCTTTGAGCCTTTGTACAGGGTCGAAGCTAATAATTCGAGAAAACATAAATTGGCCAAAGTCGAAACCTTGCAGAATTTGTTCCACTCAGAAATTGGCATAGAAGTGTTTAGTCTAACGATCTTTAACCGAGAAATACCCATAGTCGCACCTTTGAGCCTTTGTACAGGGTCGAAGCTAATGATTCGAGAAAACATAAATTAGCCAAAGTCGAACACTTGCAGAATTTGGTCCACTCAGAAATTAGCATAGGAGTACTCAGTCAATCGATCTTTAACCGAAAAATACCCATAGTCGCACCTTTGAGCCTTTGTACAGGGTCGAAGCTAATAATTCGAGAAAACATAAATTGGCCAAAGTCGAAACCTTGCAGAATTTGTTCCACTCAGAAATTGGCATAGAAGTTTTTAGTCTAACGATCTTTAACTGAAAAATACCCATAGTCGCACCTTTGAGCCTTTGTACAGGGTCGAGGCTAATAATTCGAGAAAACATAAATTTGCCAAAGTCGAAACCTTGCAGAATTTGTTCCACTCAGAAATGGGCATAGAAGTGTTTAGTCTATCGATCTTTAACCGAAAAATACCCATAGTCGAACCTTTGAGCCTTTGTACAGGGTCGAGGCTAATAATTCGAGAAACATAAATTGGCCAAAGTCGAACACTTGCAGAATTTGTTCCACTCAGAAATTAGCATAGGAGTACTCAGTCTATCGATCTTTAACCGAAAAATACCCATAGTCGCACCTTTGAACCTTTGTACAGGGTCGAGGCTAATAATTCGAGAAACATAAATTGGCCAAAGTCGAACACTTGCAGAATTTGTTCCACATCGAAATTGGCATAGAAGTGTTTAGTCTATCGATCTTTAACCGAGAAATACCCATACTCGCACCTTTGAGCTTTTGTACAGGGTCGAAGCTAATAATTCGAGAAAACATAAATTGGCCAAAGTCGAAACCTTGCAGAATTTGTTCCACTCTGAAATTATCATAGGAGTACTCAGTCTATCGATCTTTAACCGAAAAATACCCATAGTCGCACCTTTGAACCTTTGTACAGGGTCGAGGCTAATAATTCGAGAAACATAAATTGGCCAAATTCGAACACTTGCAGAATTTGTTCCACGTCGAAATTGGCATAGAAGTGTTTAGTCTATCGACCTTTAACCGAAAAATACCCATAGTCGCACCTTTGAGCCTTTGTACAGGGTCGAAGCTAATAATTCGAGAAAACATAAATTGGCCAAAGTCGAACACTTGCAGAATTTGTTCCACTCAGAAATTGGCATAGAAGTGTTTAGTCTATCGATCTTTAACCGAAAAATACCCATAGTCGCACCTTTGAGCCTTTGTACAGGGTCGAAGCTAATAATTCGAGAAAACATAAATTTGCCAAAGTCAAAACCTTGCAGAATTTGTTCCACTCAGAAATTGGCATAGAAGTGTTTAGTCTATCGATCTTTAACCGAAAAATACCCATAGTCGCGCCTTTGAGCCTTTGTACAGGGTCGAGGCGAATAATTCGAGAAAACATAAATTTGCCAAAGTCGAAACCTTGCAGAATTTGTTCCACTCAGAAATTGGCATAGGAGTACTCAGTCTATCGATCTTTAACCGAAAAATACCCATAGTCGCACCTTTGAACCTTTGTACAGGGTCGAGGCTAATAATTCGAGAAACATAAATTGGCCAAAGTCGAACACTTGCAGAATTTGTTCCACATCGAAATTGGCATAGAAGTGTTTAGTCTATCGATCTTTAACCGAAAAATACCCATAGTCGAACCTTTGAGCCTTTGTACAGGGTCGAGGCTAATAATTCGAGAAACATAAATTGGCCAAAGTCGAAAACTTGCAGAATTTGTTCCACTCAGAAATTAGCATAGGAGTACTCAGTCTATCGATCTTTAACCGAAAAATACCCATAGTCGCACCTTTGAACCTTTGTACAGGGTCGAGGCTAATAATTCAAGAAACATAAATTGGCCAAAGTCGAACACTTGCAGAATTTGTTCCACATCGAAATTGGCATAGAAGTGTTTAGTCTATCGATCTTTAACCGAAAAATACCCATAGTCGCACCTTTGAGCCTTTGTACAGGGTCGAGGCTAATAATTCGAGGAACATAAATTGGCCAAAGTCGAACACTTGCAGAATTTGTTCCACATCGAAATTGGCATAGAAGTGTTTAGTCTATCGAACTTTAACCGAAAAATACCCATAGTCGCACCTTTGAGCCTTTGTACAGGGTCGAAGCTAATAATTCGAGAAAACATAAATTGGCCAAAGTCGAAACCTTGCAGAATTTGTTCCACTCAGAAATTGGCATAGAAGTGTTTAGTCTATCGATCTTTAACCGAAAAATACCCATAGTCGAACCTTTGAGCCTTTGTACCGGGTCGAGGCTAATAATTCGAGAAACATAAATTGGCCAAAGTCGAACACTTGCAGAATTTGTTCCACTCAGAAATTGGCATAGAAGTGTTTAGTCTAACGATCTTTAACCGAGAAATACCCATAGTCGCACCTTTGAGCCTTTGTACAGGGTCGAAGCTAATAATTCGAGAAAACATAAATTAGCCAAAGTCGAACACTTGCAGAATTTGGTCCACTCAGAAATTAGCATAGGAGTACTCAGTCAATCGATCTTTAACCGAAAAATACCCATAGTCGCACCTTTGAGCCTTTGTACAGGGTCGAAGCTAATAATTCGAGAAAACATAAATTGGCCAAAGTCGAAACCTTGCAGAATTTGTTCCACTCAGAAATTGGCATAGAAGTGTTTAGTCTAACGATCTTTAACTGAAAAATACCCATAGTCGCACCTTTGAGCCTTTGTACAGGGTCGAGGCTAATAATTCGAGAAAACATAAATTTGCCAAAGTCGAAACCTTGCAGAATTTGTTCCACTCAGAAATGGGCATAGAAGTGTTTAGTCTATCGATCTTTAACCGAAAAATACCCATAGTCGAACCTTTGAGCCTTTGTACAGGGTCGAGGCTAATAATTCGAGAAACATAAATTGGCCAAAGTCGAACACTTGCAGAATTTGTTCCACTCAGAAATTAGCATAGGAGTACTCAGTCTATCGATCTTTAACCGAAAAATACCCATAGTCGCACCTTTGAACCTTTGTACAGGGTCGAGGCTAATAATTCGAGAAACATAAATTGGCCAAAGTCGAACACTTGCAGAATTTGTTCCACATCGAAATTGGCATAGAAGTGTTTAGTCTATCGATCTTTAACCGAGAAATACCCATACTCGCACCTTTGAGCTTTTGTACAGGGTCGAAGCTAATAATTCGAGAAAACATAAATTGGCCAAAGTCGAAACCTTGCAGAATTTGTTCCACTCTGAAATTATCATAGGAGTACTCAGTCTATCGATCTTTAACCGAAAAATACCCATAGTCGCACCTTTGAACCTTTGTACAGGGTCGAGGCTAATAATTCGAGGAACATAAATTGGCCAAATTCGAACACTTGCAGAATTTGTTCCACGTCGAAATTGGCATAGAAGTGTTTAGTCTATCGACCTTTAACCGAAAAATACCCATAGTCGCACCTTTGAGCCTTTGTACAGGGTCGAGGCTAATAATTCGAGAAAACATAAATTTGCCAAAGTCGAAACCTTGCAGAATTTGTTCCACTCAGAAATTGGCATAGGAGTACTCAGTCTATCGATCTTTAACCGAAAAATACCCATAGTCGCACCTTTGAACCTTTGTACAGGGTCGAGGCTAATAATTCGAGAAACATAAATTGGCCAAAGTCGAACACTTGCAGAATTTGTTCCACATCGAAATTGGCATAGAAGTGTTTAGTCTATCGATCTTTTTCTATGCTAATCCCGATGTGGAACAAATTCCGCAAGGTTTCGACTTTGTCCAATTTATGTTCCTCGAATTATTAGCCTCGACCCTGTACAAAGGCTCAAAGGTTCGACTATGGGTATTTTTCGGTTAAAGATCGATAGACTAAACACTTCTATGCCAATTTCGATGTGGAACAAATTCTGCAAGTGTTCGACTTTGGCCAATTTATGTTTCTCGAATTATTAGCCTCGACCATGTACAAAGGTTCAAAGGTGCGACTATGGGTATTTTTCGGTTAAAGATCGATAGACTGAGTACTCCTATGCTAATTTCTGCAAGTGTTCGACTTTGGCCAATTTATGTTTCTCGAATTATTAGCCTCGACCCTGTACAAAGGTTCAAAGGTGCGACTATGGGTATTTTTCGGTTAAAGATCGATAGACTGAGTACTCCTATGCTAATTTCTGAGTGGAACAAATTATGCAAGTGTTCGACTTTGGCCAATTTATATTTCTCGAATTATTAGCCTCGACCCTGTACAAAGGTTCAAAGGTGCGACTATGGGTATTTTTCGGTTAAAGATCGATAGACTAAACACTTCTATGATAATTTCTGAGTGGAACAAATTCTGCAAGTGTTCGACTTTGGCCAATTTATGTTTCTCGAATTATTAGCCTCGACCCTGTACAAAGGCTCAAAGGTGCGACTATGGGTATTTTTCGGTTAAAGATCGATAGACTAAACACTTCTATGCCAATTTCGATGTGGAACAAATTCTGCAAGTGTTCGACTTTGGCCAATTTATGTTTCTCGAATTATTAGCCTCGACCCTGTACAAAGGTTCAAAGGTGCGACTATGGGTATTTTTCGGTTAAAGATCGATAGACTGAGTACTCCTATGCTAATTTCTGCAAGTTTTCGACTTTGGCCAATTTATGTTTCTCGAATTATTAGCCTCGACCCTGTACAAAGGCTCAAAGGTTCGACTATGGGTATTTTTCGGTTAAAGATCGATAGACTAAACACTTCTATGCCAATTTCGATGTGGAACAAATTCTGCAAGTGTTCGACTTTGGCCAATTTATGTTTCTCGAATTATTAGCCTCGACCCTGTACAAAGGTTCAAAGGTGCGACTATGGGTATTTTTCGGTTAAAGATCGATAGACTGAGTACTCCTATGCTAATTTCTGCAAGTGTTCGACTTTGGCCAATTTATGTTTCTCGAATTATTAGCCTCGACCCTGTACAAAGGTTCAAAGGTGCGACTATGGGTATTTTTCGGTTAAAGATCGATAGACTGAGTACTCCTATGCTAATTTCTGAGTGGAACAAATTATGCAAGTGTTCGACTTTGGCCAATTTATATTTCTCGAATTATTAGCCTCGACCCTGTACAAAGGTTCAAAGGTGCGACTATGGGTATTTTTCGGTTAAAGATCGATAGACTAAACACTTCTATGATAATTTCTGAGTGGAACAAATTCTGCAAGTGTTCGACTTTGGCCAATTTATGTTTCTCGAATTATTAGCCTCGACCCTGTACAAAGGCTCAAAGGTGCGACTATGGGTATTTTTCAGTTAAAGATCGATAGACTAAACACTTCTATGCCAATTTCGATGTGGAACAAATTCTGCAAGTGTTCGACTTTGGCCAATTTATGTTTCTCGAATTATTAGCCTCGACCCTGTACAAAGGCTCAAAGGTGCGACTATGGGAATTTTTCAGTTAAAGATCGATAGACTAAACACTTCTATGCCAATTTCTGAGTGGAACAAATTCTGCAAGGTTTCGACTTTGGCAAATTTATGTTTTCTCGAATTATTAGCCTCGACCCTGTACAAAGGCTCAAAGTTGCGACTATGGGTATTTTTCAGTTAAAGATCGTTAGACTAAACACTTCTATGCCAATTTCTGAGTGGAACAAATTCTGCAAGGTTTCGACTTTGGCCAATTTATGTTTTCTCGAATTATTAGCCTCGACCCTGTACAAAGGTTCAAAGGTGCGACTATGGGTTTTTTTTCGGTTAAAGGTCGATAGACTAAACACTTCTATGATAATTTCTGAGTGGAACAAATTCTGCAAGGTTTCGACTTTGGCCAATTTATGTTTTCTCGAATTATTAGCTTCGACCCTGTACAAAGGCTCAAAGGTGCGACTATGGGTATTTTTCGGTTAAAGCTCGATAGACTAAACACTTCTATGCCAATTTCGATGTGGAACAAATTCTGCAAGTGTTCGACTTTGGCCAATTTATGTTTCTCGAATTATTAGCCTCGACCCTGTACAAAGGTTCAAAGGTGCGACTATGGGTATTTTTCGGTTAAAGATCGATAGACTGAGTACTCCTATGCTAATTTCTGAGTGGAACAAATTCTGCAAGTGTTCGACTTTGGCCAATTTATGTTTTCTCGAATTATTAGCTTCGACCCTGTACAAAGGTTCAAAGTTGCGACTATGGGTATTTTTCGGTTAAAGATCGATAGACTGAGTACTCCTATGCTAATTTCTGCAAGTTTTCGACTTTGGCCAATTTATGTTTCTCGAATTATTAGCCTCGACCCTGTACAAAGGCTCAAAGGTGCGACTATGGGTATTTTTCGGTTAAAGATCGATAGACTGAGTACTCCTATGCTAATTTCTGCAAGTTTTCGACTTTGGCCAATTTATGTTTCTCGAATTATTAGCCTCGACCCTGTACAAAGGCTCAAAGGTTCGACTATGGGTATTTTTCGGTTAAAGATCGATAGACTAAACACTTCTATGCCAATTTCGATGTGGAACAAATTCTGCAAGTGTTCGACTTTGGCCAATTTATGTTTCTCGAATTATTAGCCTCGACCCTGTACAAAGGTTCAAAGGTGCGACTATGGGTATTTTTCGGTTAAAGATCGATAGACTGAGTACTCCTATGCTAATTTCTGCAAGTTTTCGACTTTGGCCAATTTATGTTTCTCGAATTATTAGCCTCGACCCTGTACAAAGGCTCAAAGGTTCGACTATGGGTATTTTTCGGTTAAAGATCGATAGACTAAACACTTCTATGCCAATTTCGATGTGGAACAAATTCTGCAAGTGTTCGACTTTGGCCAATTTATGTTTCTCGAATTATTAGCCTCGACCCTGTACAAAGGTTCAAAGGTGCGACTATGGGTATTTTTCGGTTAAAGATCGATAGACTGAGTACTCCTATGCTAATTTCTGCAAGTGTTCGACTTTGGCCAATTTATGTTTCTCGAATTATTAGCCTCGACCCTGTACAAAGGTTCAAAGGTGCGACTATGGGTATTTTTCGGTTAAAGATCGATAGACTGAGTACTCCTATGCTAATTTCTGAGTGGAACAAATTATGCAAGTGTTCGACTTTGGCCAATTTATATTTCTCGAATTATTAGCCTCGACCCTGTACAAAGGTTCAAAGGTGCGACTATGGGTATTTTTCGGTTAAAGATCGATAGACTAAACACTTCTATGCCAATTTCGATGTGGAACAAATTCTGCAAGTGTTCGACTTTGGCCAATTTATGTTTCTCGAATTATTAGCCTCGACCCTGTACAAAGGCTCAAAGGTGCGACTATGGGTATTTTTCAGTTAAAGATCGATAGACTAAACACTTCTATGCCAATTTCTGAGTGGAACAAATTCTGCAAGGTTTCGACTTTGGCAAATTTATGTTTTCTCGAATTATTAGCCTCGACCCTGTACAAAGGCTCAATGTTGCGACTATGGGTATTTTTCAGTTAAAGATCGTTAGACTAAACACTTCTATGCCAATTTCTGAGTGGAACAAATTCTGCAAGGTTTCGACTTTGGCCAATTTATGTTTTCTCGAATTATTAGCCTCGACCCTGTACAAAGGTTCAAAGGTGCGACTATGGGTTTTTTTTCGGTTAAAGGTCGATAGACTAAACACTTCTATGATAATTTCTGAGTGGAACAAATTCTGCAAGGTTTCGACTTTGGCCAATTTATGTTTTCTCGAATTATTAGCTTCGACCCTGTACAAAGGCTCAAAGGTGCGACTATGGGTATTTTTCGGTTAAAGCTCGATAGACTAAACACTTCTATGCCAATTTCGATGTGGAACAAATTCTGCAAGTGTTCGACTTTGGCCAATTTATGTTTCTCGAATTATTAGCCTCGACCCTGTACAAAGGTTCAAAGGTGCGACTATGGGTATTTTTCGGTTAAAGATCGATAGACTGAGTACTCCTATGCTAATTTCTGAGTGGAACAAATTCTGCAAGTGTTCGACTTTGGCCAATTTATGTTTTCTCGAATTATTAGCTTCGACCCTGTATAAAGGCTCAAAGGTGCGACTATGGGTATTTTTCAGTTAAAGATCGATAGACTAAACACTTCTATGCCAATTTCGATGTGGAACAAATTCTGCAAGTGTTCGACTTTGGCCAATTTATGTTTCTCGAATTATTAGCCTCGACCCTGTACAAAGGTTCAAAGGTGCGACTATGGGTATTTTTCGGTTAAAGATCGATAGACTGAGTACTCCTCTGCCAATTTCTGAGTGGAACAAATTCTGCAAGGTTTCGACTTTGGCAAATTTATGTTTTCTCGAATTATTAGCCTCGACCCTGTACAAAGGCTCAAAGGTGCGACTATGGGTATTTTTCGGTTAAAGATCGATAGACTAAACACTTCTATGCCAATTTCGATGTGGAACAAATTCTGCAAGTGTTCGACTTTGGCCAATTTATGTTTCTCGAATTATTAGCCTCGACCCTGTACAAAGGTTCAAAGGTGCGACTATGGGTATTTTTCGGTTAAAGATCGATAGACTGAGTACTCCTATGCTAATTTCTGAGTGGAACAAATTATGCAAGTGTTCGACTTTGGCCAATTTATATTTCTCGAATTATTAGCCTCGACCCTGTACAAAGGTTCAAAGGTGCGACTATGGGTATTTTTCGGTTAAAGATCGATAGACTAAACACTTCTATGATAATTTCTGAGTGGAACAAATTATGCAAGTGTTCGACTTTGGCCAATTTATGTTTCTCGAATTATTAGCCTCGACCCTGTACAAAGGCTCAAAGGTTCGACTATGGGTATTTTTCGGTTAAAGATCGGAAGTGTTTAGTCTATCGACCTTTAACCGAAAAAAACCCATAGTCGCACCTTTGAACCTTTGTACAGGGTCGAGGCTAATAATTCGAGGAAACATAAATTGGCCAAAGTCGAAACCTTGCAGAATTTGTTCCACTCAGAAATTGGCATAGAAGTGTTTAGTCTATCGAGCTTTAACCGAAAAATACCCATAGTCGCACCTTTGAGCCTTTGTACAGGGTCGAAGCTAATAATTCGAGAAAACATAAATTGGCCAAAGTCGAAACCTTGCAGAATTTGTTCCACTCAGAAATTGGCATGGAAGTGTTTAGTCTATCGATCTTTAACCGAAAAATACCCATAGTCGAACCTTTGAGCCTTTGTACAGGGTCGAGGCTAATAATTCGAGAAACATAAATTGGCCAAAGTCGAACACTTGCATAATTTGTTCCACTCAGAAATTATCATAGAAGTGTTTAGTCTATCGATCTTTAACCGAAAAATACCCATAGTCGCACCTTTGAACCTTTGTACAGGGTCGAGGCTAATAATTCGAGAAATATAAATTGGCCAAAGTCGAACACTTGCATAATTTGTTCCACTCAGAAATTAGCATAGGAGTACTCAGTCTATCGATCTTTAACCGAAAAATACCCATAGTCGCACCTTTGAACCTTTGTACAGGGTCGAGGCTAATAATTCGAGAAACATAAATTGGCCAAAGTCGAACACTTGCAGAATTTGTTCCACATCGAAATTGGCATAGAAGTGTTTAGTCTATCGATCTTTAACCGAAAAATACCCATAGTCGAACCTTTGAGCCTTTGTACAGGGTCGAGGCTAATAATTCGAGAAACATAAATTGGCCAAAGTCGAAAACTTGCAGAATTTGTTCCACTCAGAAATTAGCATAGGAGTACTCAGTCTATCGATCTTTAACCGAAAAATACCCATAGTCGCACCTTTGAGCCTTTGTACAGGGTCGAGGCTAATAATTCGAGAAAACATAAATTTGCCAAAGTCGAAACCTTGCAGAATTTGTTCCACTCAGAAATTGGCATAGAAGTGTTTAGTCTATCGATCTTTAACCGAAAAATACCCATAGTCGCACCTTTGAGCCTTTGTACAGGGTCGAGGCTAATAATTCGAGAAAACATAAATTTGCCAAAGTCGAAACCTTGCAGAATTTGTTCCACTCAGAAATTGGCAGAGGAGTACTCAGTCTATCGATCTTTAACCGAAAAATACCCATAGTCGCACCTTTGAACCTTTGTACAGGGTCGAGGCTAATAATTCGAGAAACATAAATTGGCCAAAGTCGAACACTTGCAGAATTTGTTCCACATCGAAATTGGCATAGAAGTGTTTAGTCTATCGATCTTTAACTGAAAAATACCCATAGTCGCACCTTTGAGCCTTTATACAGGGTCGAAGCTAATAATTCGAGAAAACATAAATTGGCCAAAGTCGAACACTTGCAGAATTTGTTCCACTCAGAAATTAGCATAGGAGTACTCAGTCTATCGATCTTTAACCGAAAAATACCCATAGTCGCACCTTTGAACCTTTGTACAGGGTCGAGGCTAATAATTCGAGAAACATAAATTGGCCAAAGTCGAACACTTGCAGAATTTGTTCCACATCGAAATTGGCATAGAAGTGTTTAGTCTATCGAGCTTTAACCGAAAAATACCCATAGTCGCACCTTTGAGCCTTTGTACAGGGTCGAAGCTAATAATTCGAGAAAACATAAATTGGCCAAAGTCGAAACCTTGCAGAATTTGTTCCACTCAGAAATTATCATAGAAGTGTTTAGTCTATCGACCTTTAACCGAAAAAAAACCCATAGTCGCACCTTTGAACCTTTGTACAGGGTCGAGGCTAATAATTCGAGAAAACATAAATTGGCCAAAGTCGAAACCTTGCAGAATTTGTTCCACTCAGAAATTGGCATAGAAGTGTTTAGTCTAACGATCTTTAACTGAAAAATACCCATAGTCGCAACTTTGAGCCTTTGTACAGGGTCGAGGCTAATAATTCGAGAAAACATAAATTTGCCAAAGTCGAAACCTTGCAGAATTTGTTCCACTCAGAAATTGGCATAGAAGTGTTTAGTCTATCGATCTTTAACCGAAAAATACCCATGGTCGCACCTTTGAGCCTTTGTACAGGGTCGAAGCTAATAATTCGAGAAAACATAAATTGGCCAAAGTCGAAACCTTGCAGAATTTGTTCCACTCAGAAATTGGCATAGAAGTGTTTAGTCTAACGATCTTTAACTGAAAAATACCCATAGTCGCACCTTTGAACCTTTGTACAGGGTCGAGGCTAATAATTCGAGAAACATAAATTGGCCAAAGTCGAACACTTGCAGAATTTGTTCCACATCGAAATTGGCATAGAAGTGTTTAGTCTATCGATCTTTAACTGAAAAATACCCATAGTCGCACCTTTGAGCCTTTGTACAGGGTCGAGGCTGATAATTCGAGAAACATAAATTGGCCAAAGTCGAACACTTGCATAATTTGTTCCACTCAGAAATTATCATAGAAGTGTTTAGTCTATCGATCTTTAACCGAAAAATACCCATAGTCGCACCTTTGAACCTTTGTACAGGGTCGAGGCTAATAATTCGAGAAATATAAATTGGCCAAAGTCGAACACTTGCATAATTTGTTCCACTCAGAAATTAGCATAGGAGTACTCAGTCTATCGATCTTTAACCGAAAAATACCCATAGTCGCACCTTTGAACCTTTGTACAGGGTCGAGGCTAATAATTCGAGAAACATAAATTGGCCAAAGTCGAACACTTGCAGAAATTAGCATAGGAGTACTCACTGTACTCAGTCTATCGATCTTTAACCGAAAAATACCCATAGTCGCACCTTTGAACCTTTGTACAGGGTCGAGGCTAATAATTCGAGAAACATAAATTGGCCAAAGTCGAACACTTGCAGAATTTGTTCCACATCGAAATTGGCATAGAAGTGTTTAGTCTATCGATCTTTAACCGAAAAATACCCATAGTCGAACCTTTGAGCCTTTGTACAGGGTCGAGGCTAATAATTCGAGAAACATAAATTGGCCAAAGTCGAAAACTTGCAGAATTTGTTCCACTCAGAAATTTGCATAGGAGTACTCAGTCTATCGATCTTTAACCGAAAAATACCCATAGTCGCACCTTTGAACCTTTGTACAGGGTCGAGGCTAATAATTCGAGAAACATAAATTGGCCAAAGTCGAACACTTGCAGAATTTGTTCCACATCGAAATTGGCATAGAAGTGTTTAGTCTATCGATCTTTAACCGAAAAATACCCATAGTCGCACCTTTGAGCCTTTGTACAGGGTCGAGGCTAATAATTCGAGGAACATAAATTGGCCAAAGTCGAACACTTGCAGAATTTGTTCCACATCGAAATTGGCATAGAAGTGTTTAGTCTATCGAACTTTAACCGAAAAATACCCATAGTCGCACCTTTGAGCCTTTGTACAGGGTCGAAGCTAATAATTCGAGAAACATAAATTGGCCAAAGTCGAACACTTGCAGAATTTGTTCCACATCGAAATTGGCATAGAAGTGTTTAGTCTATCGATCTTTAACCGAAAAATACCCATAGTCGCACCTTTGAGCCTTTGTACAGGGTCGAGGCTAATAATTCGAGGAACATAAATTGGCCAAAGTCGAACACTTGCAGAATTTGTTCCACTCAGAAATTAGCATAGGAGTACTCAGTCTATCGATCTTTAACCGAAAAATACCCATAGTCGCACCTTTGAACCTTTGTACAGGGTCGAGGCTAATAATTCGAGAAACATAAATTGGCCAAAGTCGAACACTTGCAGAATTTGTTCCACATCGAAATTGGCATAGAAGTGTTTAGTCTATCGATCTTTAACTGAAAAATACCCATAGTCGCACCTTTGAGCCTTTATACAGGGTCGAAGCTAATAATTCGAGAAAACATAAATTGGCCAAAGTCGAACACTTGCAGAATTTGTTCCACTCAGAAATTAGCATAGGAGTACTCAGTCTATCGATCTTTAACCGAAAAATACCCATAGTCGCACCTTTGAACCTTTGTACAGGGTCGAGGCTAATAATTCGAGAAACATAAATTGGCCAAAGTCGAACACTTGCAGAATTTGTTCCACATCGAAATTGGCATAGAAGTGTTTAGTCTATCGATCTTTAACTGAAAAATACCCATAGTCGCACCTTTGAGCCTTTGTACAGGGTCGAGGCTGATAATTCGAGAAACATAAATTGGCCAAAGTCGAACACTTGCATAATTTGTTCCACTCAGAAATTATCATAGAAGTGTTTAGTCTATCGATCTTTAACCGAAAAATACCCATAGTCGCACCTTTGAACCTTTGTACAGGGTCGAGGCTAATAATTCGAGAAATATAAATTGGCCAAAGTCGAACACTTGCATAATTTGTTCCACTCAGAAATTAGCATAGGAGTACTCAGTCTATCGATCTTTAACCGAAAAATACCCATAGTCGCACCTTTGAACCTTTGTACAGGGTCGAGGCTAATAATTCGAGAAACATAAATTGGCCAAAGTCGAACACTTGCAGAAATTAGCATAGGAGTACTCAGTCTATCGATCTTTAACCGAAAAATACCCATAGTCGCACCTTTGAACCTTTGTACAGGGTCGAGGCTAATAATTCGAGAAACATAAATTGGCCAAAGTCGAACACTTGCAGAATTTGTTCCACATCGAAATTGGCATAGAAGTGTTTAGTCTATCGAGCTTTAACCGAAAAATACCCATAGTCGCACCTTTGAGCCTTTGTACAGGGTCGAAGCTAATAATTCGAGAAACATAAATTGGCCAAAGTCGAAAACTTGCAGAATTTGTTCCACTCAGAAATTGGCATGGAAGTGTTTAGTCTATCGATCTTTAACCGAAAAATACCCATAGTCGAACCTTTGAGCCTTTGTACAGGGTCGAGGCTAATAATTCGAGAAACATAAATTGGCCAAAGTCGAACACTTGCATAATTTGTTCCACTCAGAAATTATCATAGAAGTGTTTAGTCTATCGATCTTTAACCGAAAAATACCCATAGTCGCACCTTTGAACCTTTGTACAGGGTCGAGGCTAATAATTCGAGAAATATAAATTGGCCAAAGTCGAACACTTGCATAATTTGTTCCACTCAGAAATTAGCATAGGAGTACTCAGTCTATCGATCTTTAACCGAAAAATACCCATAGTCGCACCTTTGAACCTTTGTACAGGGTCGAGGCTAATAATTCGAGAAACATAAATTGGCCAAAGTCGAACACTTGCAGAATTTGTTCCACATCGAAATTGGCATAGAAGTGTTTAGTCTATCGATCTTTAACCGAAAAATACCCATAGTCGAACCTTTGAGCCTTTGTACAGGGTCGAGGCTAATAATTCGAGAAACATAAATTGGCCAAAGTCGAAAACTTGCAGAATTTGTTCCACTCAGAAATTAGCATAGGAGTACTCAGTCTATCGATCTTTAACCGAAAAATACCCATAGTCGCACCTTTGAGCCTTTGTACAGGGTCGAGGCTAATAATTCGAGAAAACATAAATTTGCCAAAGTCGAAACCTTGCAGAATTTGTTCCACTCAGAAATTGGCATAGAAGTGTTTAGTCTATCGATCTTTAACCGAAAAATACCCATAGTCGCACCTTTGAGCCTTTGTACAGGGTCGAGGCTAATAATTCGAGAAAACATAAATTTGCCAAAGTCGAAACCTTGCAGAATTTGTTCCACTCAGAAATTGGCAGAGGAGTACTCAGTCTATCGATCTTTAACCGAAAAATACCCATAGTCGCACCTTTGAACCTTTGTACAGGGTCGAGGCTAATAATTCGAGAAACATAAATTGGCCAAAGTCGAACACTTGCAGAATTTGTTCCACATCGAAATTGGCATAGAAGTGTTTAGTCTATCGATCTTTAACTGAAAAATACCCATAGTCGCACCTTTGAGCCTTTATACAGGGTCGAAGCTAATAATTCGAGAAAACATAAATTGGCCAAAGTCGAACACTTGCAGAATTTGTTCCACTCAGAAATTAGCATAGGAGTACTCAGTCTATCGATCTTTAACCGAAAAATACCCATAGTCGCACCTTTGAACCTTTGTACAGGGTCGAGGCTAATAATTCGAGAAACATAAATTGGCCAAAGTCGAACACTTGCAGAATTTGTTCCACATCGAAATTGGCATAGAAGTGTTTAGTCTATCGAGCTTTAACCGAAAAATACCCATAGTCGCACCTTTGAGCCTTTGTACAGGGTCGAAGCTAATAATTCGAGAAAACATAAATTGGCCAAAGTCGAAACCTTGCAGAATTTGTTCCACTCAGAAATTATCATAGAAGTGTTTAGTCTATCGACCTTTAACCGAAAAAAAACCCATAGTCGCACCTTTGAACCTTTGTACAGGGTCGAGGCTAATAATTCGAGAAAACATAAATTGGCCAAAGTCGAAACCTTGCAGAATTTGTTCCACTCAGAAATTGGCATAGAAGTGTTTAGTCTAACGATCTTTAACTGAAAAATACCCATAGTCGCAACTTTGAGCCTTTGTACAGGGTCGAGGCTAATAATTCGAGAAAACATAAATTTGCCAAAGTCGAAACCTTGCAGAATTTGTTCCACTCAGAAATTGGCATAGAAGTGTTTAGTCTATCGATCTTTAACCGAAAAATACCCATAGTCGCACCTTTGAGCCTTTGTACAGGGTCGAAGCTAATAATTCGAGAAAACATAAATTGGCCAAAGTCGAAACCTTGCAGAATTTGTTCCACTCAGAAATTGGCATAGAAGTGTTTAGTCTAACGATCTTTAACTGAAAAATACCCATAGTCGCACCTTTGAACCTTTGTACAGGGTCGAGGCTAATAATTCGAGAAACATAAATTGGCCAAAGTCGAACACTTGCAGAATTTGTTCCACATCGAAATTGGCATAGAAGTGTTTAGTCTATCGATCTTTAACTGAAAAATACCCATAGTCGCACCTTTGAGCCTTTGTACAGGGTCGAGGCTGATAATTCGAGAAACATAAATTGGCCAAAGTCGAACACTTGCATAATTTGTTCCACTCAGAAATTATCATAGAAGTGTTTAGTCTATCGATCTTTAACCGAAAAATACCCATAGTCGCACCTTTGAACCTTTGTACAGGGTCGAGGCTAATAATTCGAGAAATATAAATTGGCCAAAGTCGAACACTTGCATAATTTGTTCCACTCAGAAATTAGCATAGGAGTACTCAGTCTATCGATCTTTAACCGAAAAATACCCATAGTCGCACCTTTGAACCTTTGTACAGGGTCGAGGCTAATAATTCGAGAAACATTAATTGGCCAAAGTCGAACACTTGCAGAAATTAGCATAGGAGTACTCAGTCTATCGATCTTTAACCGAAAAATACCCATAGTCGCACCTTTGAACCTTTGTACAGGGTCGAGGCTAATAATTCGAGAAACATAAATTGGCCAAAGTCGAACACTTGCAGAATTTGTTCCACATCGAAATTGGCATAGAAGTGTTTAGTCTATCGATCTTTAACCGAAAAATACCCATAGTCGAACCTTTGAGCCTTTGTACAGGGTCGAGGCTAATAATTCGAGAAACATAAATTGGCCAAAGTCGAAAACTTGCAGAATTTGTTCCACTCAGAAATTAGCATAGGAGTACTCAGTCTATCGATCTTTAACCGAAAAATACCCATAGTCGCACCTTTGAGCCTTTGTACAGGGTCGAGGCTAATAATTCGAGAAAACATAAATTTGCCAAAGTCGAAACCTTGCAGAATTTGTTCCACTCAGAAATTGGCATAGAAGTGTTTAGTCTATCGATCTTTAACCGAAAAATACCCATAGTCGCACCTTTGAGCCTTTGTACAGGGTCGAGGCTAATAATTCGAGAAAACATAAATTTGCCAAAGTCGAAACCTTGCAGAATTTGTTCCACTCAGAAATTGGCAGAGGAGTACTCAGTCTATCGATCTTTAACCGAAAAATACCCATAGTCGCACCTTTGAACCTTTGTACAGGGTCGAGGCTAATAATTCGAGAAACATAAATTGGCCAAAGTCGAACACTTGCAGAATTTGTTCCACATCGAAATTGGCATAGAAGTGTTTAGTCTATCGATCTTTAACTGAAAAATACCCATAGTCGCACCTTTGAGCCTTTATACAGGGTCGAAGCTAATAATTCGAGAAAACATAAATTGGCCAAAGTCGAACACTTGCAGAATTTGTTCCACTCAGAAATTAGCATAGGAGTACTCAGTCTATCGATCTTTAACCGAAAAATACCCATAGTCGCACCTTTGAACCTTTGTACAGGGTCGAGGCTAATAATTCGAGAAACATAAATTGGCCAAAGTCGAACACTTGCAGAATTTGTTCCACATCGAAATTGGCATAGAAGTGTTTAGTCTATCGAGCTTTAACCGAAAAATACCCATAGTCGCACCTTTGAGCCTTTGTACAGGGTCGAAGCTAATAATTCGAGAAAACATAAATTGGCCAAAGTCGAAACCTTGCAGAATTTGTTCCACTCAGAAATTATCATAGAAGTGTTTAGTCTATCGACCTTTAACCGAAAAAAAACCCATAGTCGCACCTTTGAACCTTTGTACAGGGTCGAGGCTAATAATTCGAGAAAACATAAATTGGCCAAAGTCGAAACCTTGCAGAATTTGTTCCACTCAGAAATTGGCATAGAAGTGTTTAGTCTAACGATCTTTAACTGAAAAATACCCATAGTCGCAACTTTGAGCCTTTGTACAGGGTCGAGGCTAATAATTCGAGAAAACATAAATTTGCCAAAGTCGAAACCTTGCAGAATTTGTTCCACTCAGAAATTGGCATAGAAGTGTTTAGTCTATCGATCTTTAACTGAAAAATACCCATAGTCGCACCTTTGAGCCTTTGTACAGGGTCGAGGCTAATAATTCGAGAAACATAAATTGGCCAAAGTCGAACACTTGCAGAATTTGTTCCACATCGAAATTGGCATAGAAGTGTTTAGTCTATCGATCTTTAACTGAAAAATACCCATAGTCGCACCTTTGAGCCTTTGTACAGGGTCGAGGCTAATAATTCGAGAAACATAAATTGGCCAAAGTCGAACACTTGCAGAATTTGTTCCACTCAGAAATTATCATAGAAGTGTTTAGTCTATCGATCTTTAACCGAAAAATACCCATAGTCGCACCTTTGAACCTTTGTACAGGGTCGAGGCTAATAATTCGAGAAATATAAATTGGCCAAAGTCGAACACTTGCATAATTTGTTCCACTCAGAAATTAGCATAGGAGTACTCAGTCTATCGATCTTTAACCGAAAAATACCCATAGTCGCACCTTTGAACCTTTGTACAGGGTCGAGGCTAATAATTCGAGAAACATAAATTGGCCAAAGTCGAACACTTGCAGAAATTAGCATAGGAGTACTCAGTCTATCGATCTTTAACCGAAAAATACCCATAGTCGCACCTTTGAACCTTTGTACAGGGTCGAGGCTAATAATTCGAGAAACATAAATTGGCCAAAGTCGAACACTTGCAGAATTTGTTCCACATCGAAATTGGCATAGAAGTGTTTAGTCTATCGATCTTTAACCGAAAAATACCCATAGTCGAACCTTTGAGCCTTTGTACAGGGTCGAGGCTAATAATTCGAGAAACATAAATTGGCCAAAGTCGAAAACTTGCAGAAATTAGCATAGGAGTACTCAGTCTATCGATCTTTAACCGAAAAATACCCATAGTCGCACCTTTGAACCTTTGTACAGGGTCGAGGCTAATAATTCGAGAAACATAAATTGGCCAAAGTCGAACACTTGCAGAATTTGTTCCACATCGAAATTGGCATAGAAGTGTTTAGTCTATCGATCTTTAACCGAAAAATACCCATAGTCGCACCTTTGAGCCTTTGTACAGGGTCGAGGCTAATAATTCGAGAAACATAAATTGGCCAAAGTCGAACACTTGCAGAATTTGTTCCACTCAGAAATTATCATAGAAGTGTTTAGTCTATCGATCTTTAACCGAAAAATACCCATAGTCGCACCTTTGAACCTTTGTACAGGGTCGAGGCTAATAATTCGAGAAATATAAATTGGCCAAAGTCGAACACTTGCATAATTTGTTCCACTCAGAAATTAGCATAGGAGTACTCAGTCTATCGATCTTTAACCGAAAAATACCCATAGTCGCACCTTTGAACCTTTGTACAGGGTCGAGGCTAATAATTCGAGAAACATAAATTGGCCAAAGTCGAACACTTGCAGAAATTAGCATAGGAGTACTCAGTCTATCGATCTTTAACCGAAAAATACCCATAGTCGCACCTTTGAACCTTTGTACAGGGTCGAGGCTAATAATTCGAGAAACATAAATTGGCCAAAGTCGAACACTTGCAGAATTTGTTCCACATCGAAATTGGCATAGAAGTGTTTAGTCTATCGATCTTTAACCGAAAAATACCCATAGTCGAACCTTTGAGCCTTTGTACAGGGTCGAGGCTAATAATTCGAGGAACATAAATTGGCCAAAGTCGAACACTTGCAGAATTTGTTCCACATCGAAATTGGCATAGAAGTGTTTAGTCTATCGAACTTTAACCGAAAAATACCCATAGTCGCACCTTTGAGCCTTTGTACAGGGTCGAAGCTAATAATTCGAGAAACATAAATTGGCCAAAGTCGAACACTTGCAGAATTTGTTCCACATCGAAATTGGCATAGAAGTGTTTAGTCTATCGATCTTTAACCGAAAAATACCCATAGTCGCACCTTTGAGCCTTTGTACAGGGTCGAGGCTAATAATTCGAGGAACATAAATTGGCCAAAGTCGAACACTTGCAGAATTTGTTCCACTCAGAAATTAGCATAGGAGTACTCAGTCTATCGATCTTTAACCGAAAAATACCCATAGTCGCACCTTTGAACCTTTGTACAGGGTCGAGGCTAATAATTCGAGAAACATAAATTGGCCAAAGTCGAACACTTGCAGAATTTGTTCCACATCGAAATTGGCATAGAAGTGTTTAGTCTATCGATCTTTAACTGAAAAATACCCATAGTCGCACCTTTGAGCCTTTATACAGGGTCGAAGCTAATAATTCGAGAAAACATAAATTTATCCAAAGTCGAACACTTGCAGAATTTGTTCCACTCAGAAATTAGCATAGGAGTACTCAGTCTATCGATCTTTAACCGAAAAATACCCATAGTCGCACCTTTGAACCTTTGTACAGGGTCGAGGCTAATAATTCGAGAAACATAAATTGGCCAAAGTCGAACACTTGCAGAATTTGTTCCACATCGAAATTGGCATAGAAGTGTTTAGTCTATCGAGCTTTAACCGAAAAATACCCATAGTCGCACCTTTGAGCCTTTGTACAGGGTCGAAGCTAATAATTGGAGAAAACATAAATTGGCCAAAGTCGAAACCTTGCAGAATTTGTTCCACTCAGAAATTATCATAGAAGTGTTTAGTCTATCGACCTTTAACCGAAAAATTGTACAGGGTCGAGGCTAATAATTCGAGAAAACATAAATTGGCCAAAGTCGAAACCTTGCAGAATTTGTTCCACTCAGAAATTGGCATAGAAGTGTTTAGTCTAACGATCTTTAACTGAAAAATACCCATAGTCGCAACTTTGAGCCTTTGTACAGGGTCGAGGCTAATAATTCGAGAAAACATAAATTTGCCAAAGTCGAAACCTTGCAGAATTTGTTCCACTCAGAAATTGGCATAGAAGTGTTTAGTCTATCGATCTTTAACCGAAAAATACCCATAGTCGCACCTTTGAGCCTTTGTACAGGGTCGAAGCTAATAATTCGAGAAAACATAAATTGGCCAAAGTCGAAACCTTGCAGAATTTGTTCGAATTAAGAAATAGTAAATAATAAAATAAAAAATAGTAAATATTAGAATAAAAAATAATAAATATTAAAATTAAAAATAATAAATATTAAAATGAAAAATAATAAATATTAGAATAAAAAATAATAAATATTGAAATAAAAAATAGTAAATATTAAAATAAAAAATAGTAAATATTAAAATAAAAAATAGTAAATATTAGAATAAAAAATATTAAATATTAAAATAAAAAATAGTAAATATTAGAATGAAAAATAGTAAATATTAAAATAAAAAATAATAAATATTAGAATAAAAAATAATAAATATTAAATTAAGATTTTTGGAAAATATTATTTTAATATTTATTATTTTTTATTCTAATATTTATTATTTTTTATTTTAATAATTACTATTTTTCATTCTAATTTTACTATTTTTTATTTTAATATTTAATATTTTTTATTCTAATATTTATTATTTTTTATTTTAATATTTACTATTTTTTATTTTAATATTTATTATTATTTATTCTAATATTTACTATTTTTTATTTTAATATTTAATATTTTTTATTCAATATTTACTATTTTTTATTTTAATATTTACTATTTTTTATTTTAATATTTACTATTTTTTATTTCAATATTTATTATTTTTTATTCTAATATTTATTATTTTTCATTTTAATATTTATTATTTTTAATTTTAATGTTTATTATTTTTTATTCTAATATTTACTATTTTTTATTTTACTATTTACTATTTCTTATTTTAATATTTATTATTTTTTATTCTATATTTATTATTTTTTATTCTAATATTTACTATTTTTATTTTAATATTTATTATTTTTTATTTTAATATTTACTATTTTTTATTCTAATATTTATTATTTTTTATTTTAATATTTATTATTAAAGTAGGTTAGTTTCTTTTTGCGGAATATCATAGTCACCGTACATCCTCCGTTAGGATCTTCCGATCACAAACTTATTCCACTCAGAAATTGGCATAGAAGTGTTTAGTCTAACGATCTTTAACTGAAAAATACCCATAGTCGCACCTTTGAGCTTTTGTACAGGGTCGAGACCAGTTATTCGAGAAAACATAAATTTGCCTAAGTCGAACACTTGCAGAATTTGTTCCACATCGAAATTGGCATAGAAGTGTTTAGTCTATCGATCTTTAAACGAAAAATACCCATAGTCGCACCTTTGAGCCTTTGTACAGGGTCGCGGCTAATAATTCGAGAGAACATAAATTGGCCAAAGTCGAAACCTTGCAGAATTTGTTCCACTCAGAAATTAGCATAGAAGTGTTTAGTCTATCGACCTTTAACCGAAAAATACTCATAGTCATAGTCGCACCTTTGAGCCTTTGTACAGGGTCGAGGCTAATAATTCGAAAAATATAAATTGGCCAAAGTCGAACACGTGCAGAATTTGTTCCACTCAGAAATTAGCATAGGAGTACTCAGTCTATCGATCTTTAACCGAAAAATACCCATAGTCGCACCTTTGAACCTTTGTACAGGGTCGAGGCTAATAATTCGAGAAAACATAAATTGGCCAAAGTCGAAACCTTGCGGAATTTGTTCCACATCGGGATTAGCATAGAAGTGTTTAGTCTATCGACCTTTAACCGAAAAAAACCCATAGTCGCACCTTTGAACCTTTGTACAGGGTCGAGGCTAATAATTCGAGAAAACATAAATTGGCCAAAGTAGAAACCTTGCGGAATTTGTTCCACATCGGGATTAGCATAGAAGTGTTTAGTCTATCGACCTTTAACCGAAAAATACCCATAGACTCACCTTTGAGCCTTTGTACAGGGTCGCGGCTAATAATTCGAGAAAACATAAATTTGCCAAAGTCGAAACCTTGCAGAATTTGTTCCACTCAGAAATTGGCATAGAAGTGTTTAGTCTATCGATCTTTAACCGAAAAATACCCATAGTCGCACCTTTGAGCCTTTGTACAGGGTCGAGGCTAATAATTCGAGAAAACATAAATTGGCCAAAGTCGAACACTTGCAGAATTTGTTCCACATCGAAATTAGCATAGAAGTGTTTAGTCTATCGACCTTTAACCGAAAAATACCCATAGTCACACCTTTGAGCCTTTGTACAGGGTCGAGGCTAATAATTCGAGAAACATAAATTGGCCAAAGTCGAACACTTGCAGAATTTGTTCCACATCGAAATTGGCATAGAAGTGTTTAGTCTATCGATCTTTAACCGAAAAATACCCATAGTCGCACCTTTGAGCCTTTGTACAGGGTCGAGGCTAATAATTCGAGAAAACATAAATTGGCCAAAGTCGAAACCTTGCGGAATTTGTTCCACATCGGGATTAGCATAGAAGTGTTTAGTCTATCGACCTTTAACCGAAAAAAACCCATAGTCGCACCTTTGAACCTTTGTACAGGGTCGAGGCTAATAATTCGAGAAAACATAAATTGGCCAAAGTAGAAACCTTGCGGAATTTGTTCCACATCGGGATTAGCATAGAAGTGTTTAGTCTATCGACCTTTAACCGAAAAATACCCATAGACTCACCTTTGAGCCTTTGTACAGGGTCGCGGCTAATAATTCGAGAAAACATAAATTTGCCAAAGTCGAAACCTTGCAGAATTTGTTCCACTCAGAAATTGGCATAGAAGTGTTTAGTCTATCGATCTTTAACCGAAAAATACCCATAGTCGCACCTTTGAGCCTTTGTACAGGGTCGAGGCTAATAATTCGAGAAAACATAAATTGGCCAAAGTCGAACACTTGCAGAATTTGTTCCACATCGAAATTAGCATAGAAGTGTTTAGTCTATCGACCTTTAACTGAAAAATACCCATAGTCACACCTTTGAGCCTTTGTACAGGGTCGAGTCTAATAATTCGAGAAAACATAAATTGGCCAAAGTCGAAACCTTGCGGAATTTGTTCCACATCGGGATTAGCATAGAAGTGTTTAGTCTATCGACCTTTAACCGAAAAAAACCCATAGTCGCACCTTTGAACCTTTGTACAGGGTCGAGGCTAATAATTCGAGAAAACATAAATTGGCCAAAGTCGAACACTTGCAGAATTTGTTCCACATCGGGATTAGCATAGAAGTGTTTAGTCTATCGACCTTTAACCGAAAAATACCCATAGACTCACCTTTGAACCTTTGTACAGGGTCGAGGCTAATAATTCGAGGAAACATAAATTGGCCAAAGTCGAAACCTTGCAGAATTTGTTCCACTCAGAAATTGGCATAGAAGTGTTTAGTCTATCGAGCTTTAACCGATAAATACCCATAGTCGCACCTTTGAGCCTTTGTACAGGGTCGAAGCTAATAATTCGAGAAAACATAAATTGGCCAAAGTCGAAACCTTGCAGAATTTGTTCCACTCAGAAATTGGCATGGAAGTGTTTAGTCTATCGATCTTTAACCGAAAAATACCCATAGTCGAACCTTTGAGCCTTTGTACAGGGTCGAGGCTAATAATTCGAGAAACATAAATTGGCCAAAGTCGAACACTTGCATAATTTGTTCCACTCAGAAATTATCATAGAAGTGTTTAGTCTATCGATCTTTAACCGAAAAATACCCATAGTCGCACCTTTGAACCTTTGTACAGGGTCGAGGCTAATAATTCGAGAAATATAAATTGGCCAAAGTCGAACACTTGCATAATTTGTTCCACTCAGAAATTAGCATAGGAGTACTCAGTCTATCGATCTTTAACCGAAAAATACCCATAGTCGCACCTTTGAACCTTTGTACAGGGTCGAGGCTAATAATTCGAGAAACATAAATTGGCCAAAGTCGAACACTTGCAGAATTTGTTCCACATCGAAATTGGCATAGAAGTGTTTAGTCTATCGATCTTTAACCGAAAAATACCCATAGTCGAACCTTTGAGCCTTTGTACAGGGTCGAGGCTAATAATTCGAGAAACATAAATTGGGCAAAGTCGAAAACTTGCAGAATTTGTTCCACTCAGAAATTAGCATAGGAGTACTCAGTCTATCGATCTTTAACCGAAAAATACCCATAGTCGCACCTTTGAGCCTTTGTACAGGGTCGAGGCTAATAATTCGAGAAAACATAAATTTGCCAAAGTCGAAACCTTGCAGAATTTGTTCCACTCAGAAATTGGCATAGAAGTGTTTAGTCTATCGATCTTTAACCGAAAAATACCCATAGTCGCACCTTTGAGCCTTTGTACAGGGTCGAGGCTAATAATTCGAGAAAACATAAATTTGCCAAAGTCGAAACCTTGCAGAATTTGTTCCACTCAGAAATTGGCAGAGGAGTACTCAGTCTATCGATCTTTAACCGAAAAATACCCATAGTCGCACCTTTGAACCTTTGTACAGGGTCGAGGCTAATAATTCGAGAAACATAAATTGGCCAAAGTCGAACACTTGCAGAATTTGTTCCACATCGAAATTGGCATAGAAGTGTTTAGTCTATCGATCTTTAACTGAAAAATACCCATAGTCGCACCTTTGAGCCTTTATACAGGGTCGAAGCTAATAATTCGAGAAAACATAAATTGGCCAAAGTCGAACACTTGCAGAATTTGTTCCACTCAGAAATTAGCACAGGAGTACTCAGTCTATCGATCTTTAACCGAAAAATACCCATAGTCGCACCTTTGAACCTTTGTACAGGGTCGAGGCTAATAATTCGAGAAACATAAATTGGCCAAAGTCGAACACTTGCAGAATTTGTTCCACATCGAAATTGGCATAGAAGTGTTTAGTCTATCGAGCTTTAACCGAAAAATACCCATAGTCGCACCTTTGAGCCTTTGTACAGGGTCGAAGCTAATAATTCGAGAAAACATAAATTGGCCAAAGTCGAAACCTTGCAGAATTTGTTCCACTCAGAAATTATCATAGAAGTGTTTAGTCTATCGACCTTTAACCGAAAAAAAACCCATAGTCGCACCTTTGAACCTTTGTACAGGGTCGAGGCTAATAATTCGAGAAAACATAAATTGGCCAAAGTCGAAACCTTGCAGAATTTGTTCCACTCAGAAATTGGCATAGAAGTGTTTAGTCTAACGATCTTTAACTGAAAAATACCCATAGTCGCAACTTTGAGCCTTTGTACAGGGTCGAGGCTAATAATTCGAGAAAACATAAATTTGCCAAAGTCGAAACCTTGCAGAATTTGTTCCACTCAGAAATTGGCATAGAAGTGTTTAGTCTATCGATCTTTAACCGAAAAATACCCATAGTCGCACCTTTGAGCCTTTGTACAGGGTCGAAGCTAATAATTCGAGAAAACATAAATTGGCCAAAGTCGAAACCTTTCAGAATTTGTTCCACTCAGAAATTGGCATAGAAGTGTTTAGTCTAACGATCTTTAACTGAAAAATACCCATAGTCGCACCTTTGAACCTTTGTACAGGGTCGAGGCTAATAATTCGAGAAACATAAATTGGCCAAAGTCGAACACTTGCAGAATTTGTTCCACATCGAAATTGGCATAGAAGTGTTTAGTCTATCGATCTTTAACTGAAAAATACCCATAGTCGCACCTTTGAGCCTTTGTACAGGGTCGAGGCTGATAATTCGAGAAACATAAATTGGCCAAAGTCGAACACTTGCATAATTTGTTCCACTCAGAAATTATCATAGAAGTGTTTAGTCTATCGATCTTTAACCGAAAAATACCCATAGTCGCACCTTTGAACCTTTGTACAGGGTCGAGGCTAATAATTCGAGAAATATAAATTGGCCAAAGTCGAACACTTGCATAATTTGTTCCACTCAGAAATTAGCATAGGAGTACTCAGTCTATCGATCTTTAACCGAAAAATACCCATAGTCGCACCTTTGAACCTTTGTACAGGGTCGAGGCTAATAATTCGAGAAACATAAATTGGCCAAAGTCGAACACTTGCAGAAATTAGCATAGGAGTACTCAGTCTATCGATCTTTAACCGAAAAATACCCATAGTCGAACCTTTGAGCCTTTGTACAGGGTCGAGGCTAATAATTCGAGAAACATAAATTGGCCAAAGTCGAAAACTTGCAGAATTTGTTCCACTCAGAAATTAGCATAGGAGTACTCAGTCTATCGATCTTTAACCGAAAAATACCCATAGTCGCACCTTTGAACCTTTGTACAGGGTCGAGGCTAATAATTCGAGAAACATAAATTGGCCAAAGTCGAACACTTGCAGAATTTGTTCCACATCGAAATTGGCATAGAAGTGTTTAGTCTATCGATCTTTAACCGAAAAATACCCATAGTCGCACCTTTGAGCCTTTGTACAGGGTCGAGGCTAATAATTCGAGGAACATAAATTGGCCAAAGTCGAACACTTGCAGAATTTGTTCCACATCGAAATTGGCATAGAAGTGTTTAGTCTATCGAACTTTAACCGAAAAATACCCATAGTCGCACCTTTGAGCCTTTGTACAGGGTCGAAGCTAATAATTCGAGAAACATAAATTGGCCAAAGTCGAACACTTGCAGAATTTGTTCCACATCGAAATTGGCATAGAAGTGTTTAGTCTATCGATCTTTAACCGAAAAATACCCATAGTCGCACCTTTGAGCCTTTGTACAGGGTCGAGGCTAATAATTCGAGGAACATAAATTGGCCAAAGTCGAACACTTGCAGAATTTGTTCCACTCAGAAATTATCATAGAAGTGTTTAGTCTATCGATCTTTAACCGAAAAATACCCATAGTCGAACCTTTGAACCTTTGTACAGGGTCGAGGCTAATAATTCGAGAAACATAAATTGGCCAAAGTCGAAAACTTGCAGAATTTGTTCCACTCAGAAATTAGCATAGGAGTACTCAGTCTATCGATCTTTAACCGAAAAATAACCATAGTCGCACCTTTGAGCCTTTGTACAGGGTCGAGGCTAATAATTCGAGAAAACATAAATTTGCCAAAGTCGAAACCTTGCAGAATTTGTTCCACTCAGAAATTGGCATACAAGTGTTTAGTCTATCGATCTTTAACCGAAAAATACCCATAGTCGCACCTTTGAGCCTTTGTACAGGGTCGAGGCTAATAATTCGAGAAAACATAAATTTGCCAAAGTCGAAACCTTGCAGAATTTGTTCCACTCAGAAATTGGCAGAGGAGTACTCAGTCTATCGATGTTTAACCGAAAAATACCCATAGTCGCACCTTTGAACCTTTGTACAGGGTCGAGGCTAATAATTCGAGAAACATAAATTGGCCAAAGTCGAACACTTGCAGAATTTGTTCCACATCGAAATTGGCATAGAAGTGTTTAGTCTATCGATCTTTAACTGAAAAATACCCATAGTCGCACCTTTGAGCCTTTATACAGGGTCGAAGCTAATAATTCGAGAAAACATAAATTGGCCAAAGTCGAACACTTGCAGAATTTGTTCCACTCAGAAATTAGCATAGGAGTACTCAGTCTATCGATCTTTAACCGAAAAATACCCATAGTCGCACCTTTGAACCTTTGTACAGGGTCGAGGCTAATAATTCGAGAAACATAAATTGGCCAAAGTCGAACACTTGCAGAATTTGTTCCACATCGAAATTGGCATAGAAGTGTTTAGTCTATCGAGCTTTAACCGAAAAATACCCATAGTCGCACCTTTGAGCCTTTGTACAGGGTCGAAGCTAATAATTCGAGAAAACATAAATTGGCCAAAGTCGAAACCTTGCAGAATTTGTTCCACTCAGAAATTATCATAGAAGTGTTTAGTCTATCGACCTTTAACCGAAAAAAAACCCATAGTCGCACCTTTGAACCTTTGTACAGGGTCGAGGCTAATAATTCGAGAAAACAAAAATTGGCCAAAGTCGAAACCTTGCAGAATTTGTTCCACTCAGAAATTATCATAGAAGTGTTTAGTCTATCGACCTTTAACCGAAAAAAAACCCATAGTCGCACCTTTGAACCTTTGTACAGGGTCGAGGCTAATAATTCGAGAAACATAAATTGGCCAAAGTCGAACACTTGCAGAATTTGTTCCACATCGAAATTGGCATAGAAGTGTTTAGTCTATCGATCTTTAACCGAAAAATATCCATAGTCGCACCTTTGAGCCTTTGTACAGGGTCGAGGCTAATAATTCGAGGAACATAAATTGGCCAAAGTCGAACACTTGCAGAATTTGTTCCACATCGAAATTGGCATAGAAGTGTTTAGTCTATCGAACTTTAACCGAAAAATACCCATAGTCGAACCTTTGAGCCTTTGTACAGGGTCGAGGCTAATAATTCGAGAAACATAAATTGGCCAAAGTCGAACACTTGCATAATTTGTTCCACTCAGAAATTATCATAGAAGTGTTTAGTCTATCGATCTTTAACCGAAAAATACCCATAGTCGCACCTTTGAACCTTTGTACAGGGTCGAGGCTAATAATTCGAGAAATATAAATTGGCCAAAGTCGAACACTTGCATAATTTGTTCCACTCAGAAATTAGCATAGGAGTACTCAGTCTATCGATCTTTAACCGAAAAATACCCATAGTCGCACCTTTGAACCTTTGTACAGGGTCGAGGCTAATAATTCGAGAAACATAAATTGGCCAAAGTCGAACACTTGCAGAATTTGTTCCACATCGAAATTGGCATAGAAGTGTTTAGTCTATCGATCTTTAACCGAAAAATACCCATAGTCGAACCTTTGAGCCTTTGTACAGGGTCGAGGCTAATAATTCGAGAAACATAAATTGGCCAAAGTCGAAAACTTGCAGAATTTGTTCCACTCAGAAATTAGCATAGGAGTACTCAGTCTATCGATCTTTAACCGAAAAATACCCATAGTCGCACCTTTGAACCTTTGTACAGGGTCGAGGCTAATAATTCGAGAAATATAAATTGGCCAAAGTCGAACACTTGCAGAATTTGTTCCACATCGAAATTGGCATAGAAGTGTTTAGTCTATCGATCTTTAACCGAAAAATACCCATAGTCGCACCTTTGAGCCTTTGTACAGGGTCGAGGCTAATAATTCGAGGAACATAAATTGGCCAAAGTCGAACACTTGCAGAATTTGTTCCACATCGAAATTGGCATAGAAGTGTTTAGTCTATCGAACTTTAACCGAAAAATACCCATAGTCGCACCTTTGAGCCTTTGTACAGGGTCGAAGCTAATAATTCGAGAAACATAAATTGGCCAAAGTCGAACACTTGCAGAATTTGTTCCACATCGAAATTGGCATAGAAGTGTTTAGTCTATCGATCTTTAACCGCAAAATACCCATAGTCGCACCTTTGAGCCTTTGTACAGGGTCGAGGCTAATAATTCGAGGAACATAAATTGGCCAAAGTCGAACACTTGCAGAATTTGTTCCACTCAGAAATTAGCATAGGAGTACTCAGTCTATCGATCTTTAACCGAAAAATACCCATAGTCGCACCTTTGAACCTTTGTACAGGGTCGAGGCTAATAATTCGAGAAACATAAATTGGCCAAAGTCGAACACTTGCAGAATTTGTTCCACATCGAAATTGGCATAGAAGTGTTTAGTCTATCGATCTTTAACCGAAAAATACCCATAGTCGCACCTTTGAGCCTTTGTACAGGGTCGAGGCTAATAATTCGAGGAACATAAATTGGCCAAAGTCGAACACTTGCAGAATTTGTTCCACATCGAAATTGGCATAGAAGTGTTTAGTCTATCGAACTTTAACCGAAAAATACCCATAGTCGCACCTTTGAGCCTTTGTACAGGGTCGAAGCTAATAATTCGAGAAAACATAAATTGGCCAAAGTCGAAACCTTGCAGAATTTGTTCCACTCAGAAATTGGCATAGAAGTGTTTAGTCTATCGATCTTTAACCGAAAAATACCCATAGTCGAACCTTTGAGCCTTTGTACCGGGTCGAGGCTAATAATTCGAGAAACATAAATTGGCCAAAGTCGAACACTTGCAGAATTTGTTCCACTCAGAAATTAGCATAGGAGTACTCAGTCTATCGATCTTTAACCGAAAAATACCCATAGTCGCACCTTGAACCTTTGTACAGGGTCGAGGCTAATAATTCGAGAAACATAAATTGGCCAAAGTCGAACACTTGCAGAATTTGTTCCACATCGAAATTGGCATAGAAGTGTTTAGTCTATCGAACTTTAACCGAAAAATACCCATAGTCGCACCTTTGAGCCTTTGTACAGGGTCGAAGCTAATAATTCGAGAAAACATAAATTGGCCAAAGTCGAAACCTTGCAGAATTTGTTCCACTCAGAAATTGGCATAGAAGTGTTTAGTCTAACGATCTTTAACCGAGAAATACCCATAGTCGCACCTTTGAGCCTTTGTACAGGGTCGAAGCTAATGATTCGAGAAAACATAAATTAGCCAAAGTCGAACACTTGCAGAATTTGGTCCACTCAGAAATTAGCATAGGAGTACTCAGTCAATCGATCTTTAACCGAAAAATACCCATAGTCGCACCTTTGAGCCTTTGTACAGGGTCGAAGCTAATAATTCGAGAAAACATAAATTGGCCAAAGTCGAAACCTTGCAGAATTTGTTCCACTCAGAAATTGGCATAGAAGTTTTTAGTCTAACGATCTTTAACTGAAAAATACCCATAGTCGCACCTTTGAGCCTTTGTACAGGGTCGAGGCTAATAATTCGAGAAAACATAAATTTGCCAAAGTCGAAACCTTGCAGAATTTGTTCCACTCAGAAATGGGCATAGAAGTGTTTAGTCTATCGATCTTTAACCGAAAAATACCCATAGTCGAACCTTTGAGCCTTTGTACAGGGTCGAGGCTAATAATTCGAGAAACATAAATTGGCCAAAGTCGAACACTTGCAGAATTTGTTCCACTCAGAAATTAGCATAGGAGTACTCAGTCTATCGATCTTTAACCGAAAAATACCCATAGTCGCACCTTTGAACCTTTGTACAGGGTCGAGGCTAATAATTCGAGAAACATAAATTGGCCAAAGTCGAACACTTGCAGAATTTGTTCCACATCGAAATTGGCATAGAAGTGTTTAGTCTATCGATCTTTAACCGAAAAATACCCATAGTCGCACCTTTGAGCCTTTGTACAGGGTCGAAGCTAATAATTCGAGAAAACATAAATTGGCCAAAGTCGAAACCTTGCAGAATTTGTTCCACTCAGAAATGGGCATAGAAGTGTTTAGTCTATCGATCTTTAACCGAAAAATACCCATAGTCGAACCTTTGAGCCTTTGTACAGGGTCGAGGCTAATAATTCGAGAAACATAAATTGGCCAAAGTCGAACACTTGCAGAATTTGTTCCACTCAGAAATTAGCATAGGAGTACTCAGTCTATCGATCTTTAACCGAAAAATACCCATAGTCGCACCTTTGAACCTTTGTACAGGGTCGAGGCTAATAATTCGAGAAACATAAATTGGCCAAAGTCGAACACTTGCAGAATTTGTTCCACATCGAAATTGGCATAGAAGTGTTTAGTCTATCGATCTTTAACCGAGAAATACCCATACTCGCACCTTTGAGCTTTTGTACAGGGTCGAAGCTAATAATTCGAGAAAACATAAATTGGCCAAAGTCGAAACCTTGCAGAATTTGTTCCACTCTGAAATTATCATAGGAGTACTCAGTCTATCGATCTTTAACCGAAAAATACCCATAGTCGCACCTTTGAACCTTTGTACAGGGTCGAGGCTAATAATTCGAGAAACATAAATTGGCCAAATTCGAACACTTGCAGAATTTGTTCCACGTCGAAATTGGCATAGAAGTGTTTAGTCTATCGACCTTTAACCGAAAAATACCCATAGTCGCACCTTTGAGCCTTTGTACAGGGTCGAAGCTAATAATTCGAGAAAACATAAATTGGCCAAAGTCGAACACTTGCAGAATTTGTTCCACTCAGAAATTGGCATAGAAGTGTTTAGTCTATCGATCTTTAACCGAAAAATACCCATAGTCGCACCTTTGAGCCTTTGTACAGGGTCGAAGCTAATAATTCGAGAAAACATAAATTTGCCAAAGTCGAAACCTTGCAGAATTTGTTCCACTCAGAAATTGGCATAGAAGTGTTTAGTCTATCGATCTTTAACCGAAAAATACCCATAGTCGCGCCTTTGAGCCTTTGTACAGGGTCGAGGCGAATAATTCGAGAAAACATAAATTTGCCAAAGTCGAAACCTTGCAGAATTTGTTCCACTCAGAAATTGGCATAGGAGTACTCAGTCTATCGATCTTTAACCGAAAAATACCCATAGTCGCACCTTTGAACCTTTGTACAGGGTCGAGGCTAATAATTCGAGAAACATAAATTGGCCAAAGTCGAACACTTGCAGAATTTGTTCCACATCGAAATTGGCATAGAAGTGTTTAGTCTATCGATCTTTAACCGAAAAATACCCATAGTCGAACCTTTGAGCCTTTGTACAGGGTCGAGGCTAATAATTCGAGAAACATAAATTGGCCAAAGTCGAAAACTTGCAGAATTTGTTCCACTCAGAAATTAGCATAGGAGTACTCAGTCTATCGATCTTTAACCGAAAAATACCCATAGTCGCACCTTTGAACCTTTGTACAGGGTCGAGGCTAATAATTCAAGAAACATAAATTGGCCAAAGTCGAACACTTGCAGAATTTGTTCCACATCGAAATTGGCATAGAAGTGTTTAGTCTATCGATCTTTAACCGAAAAATACCCATAGTCGCACCTTTGAGCCTTTGTACAGGGTCGAGGCTAATAATTCGAGGAACATAAATTGGCCAAAGTCGAACACTTGCAGAATTTGTTCCACATCGAAATTGGCATAGAAGTGTTTAGTCTATCGAACTTTAACCGAAAAATACCCATAGTCGCACCTTTGAGCCTTTGTACAGGGTCGAAGCTAATAATTCGAGAAAACATAAATTGGCCAAAGTCGAAACCTTGCAGAATTTGTTCCACTCAGAAATTGGCATAGAAGTGTTTAGACTATCGATCTTTAACCGAAAAATACCCATAGTCGAACCTTTGAGCCTTTGTACCGGGTCGAGGCTAATAATTCGAGAAACATAAATTGGCCAAAGTCGAACACTTGCAGAATTTGTTCCACTCAGAAATTGGCATAGAAGTGTTTAGTCTAACGATCTTTAACCGAGAAATACCCATAGTCGCACCTTTGAGCCTTTGTACAGGGTCGAAGCTAATAATTCGAGAAAACATAAATTAGCCAAAGTCGAACACTTGCAGAATTTGGTCCACTCAGAAATTAGCATAGGAGTACTCAGTCAATCGATCTTTAACCGAAAAATACCCATAGTCGCACCTTTGAGCCTTTGTACAGGGTCGAAGCTAATAATTCGAGAAAACATAAATTGGCCAAAGTCGAAACCTTGCAGAATTTGTTCCACTCAGAAATTGGCATAGAAGTGTTTAGTCTAACGATCTTTAACTGAAAAATACCCATAGTCGCACCTTTGAGCCTTTGTACAGGGTCGAGGCTAATAATTCGAGAAAACATAAATTTGCCAAAGTCGAAACCTTGCAGAATTTGTTCCACTCAGAAATGGGCATAGAAGTGTTTAGTCTATCGATCTTTAACCGAAAAATACCCATAGTCGAACCTTTGAGCCTTTGTACAGGGTCGAGGCTAATAATTCGAGAAACATAAATTGGCCAAAGTCGAACACTTGCAGAATTTGTTCCACTCAGAAATTAGCATAGGAGTACTCAGTCTATCGATCTTTAACCGAAAAATACCCATAGTCGCACCTTTGAACCTTTGTACAGGGTCGAGGCTAATAATTCGAGAAACATAAATTGGCCAAAGTCGAACACTTGCAGAATTTGTTCCACATCGAAATTGGCATAGAAGTGTTTAGTCTATCGATCTTTAACCGAGAAATACCCATACTCGCACCTTTGAGCTTTTGTACAGGGTCGAAGCTAATAATTCGAGAAAACATAAATTGGCCAAAGTCGAAACCTTGCAGAATTTGTTCCACTCTGAAATTATCATAGGAGTACTCAGTCTATCGATCTTTAACCGAAAAATACCCATAGTCGCACCTTTGAACCTTTGTACAGGGTCGAGGCTAATAATTCGAGGAACATAAATTGGCCAAATTCGAACACTTGCAGAATTTGTTCCACGTCGAAATTGGCATAGAAGTGTTTAGTCTATCGACCTTTAACCGAAAAATACCCATAGTCGCACCTTTGAGCCTTTGTACAGGGTCGAGGCTAATAATTCGAGAAAACATAAATTTGCCAAAGTCGAAACCTTGCAGAATTTGTTCCACTCAGAAATTGGCATAGGAGTACTCAGTCTATCGATCTTTAACCGAAAAATACCCATAGTCGCACCTTTGAACCTTTGTACAGGGTCGAGGCTAATAATTCGAGAAACATAAATTGGCCAAAGTCGAACACTTGCAGAATTTGTTCCACATCGAAATTGGCATAGAAGTGTTTAGTCTATCGATCTTTTTCTATGCTAATCCCGATGTGGAACAAATTCCGCAAGGTTTCGACTTTGGCCAATTTATGTTCCTCGAATTATTAGCCTCGACCCTGTACAAAGGCTCAAAGGTTCGACTATGGGTATTTTTCGGTTAAAGATCGATAGACTAAACACTTCTATGCCAATTTCGATGTGGAACAAATTCTGCAAGTGTTCGACTTTGGCCAATTTATGTTTCTCGAATTATTAGCCTCGACCCTGTACAAAGGTTCAAAGGTGCGACTATGGGTATTTTTCGGTTAAAGATCGATAGACTGAGTACTCCTATGCTAATTTCTGCAAGTGTTCGACTTTGGCCAATTTATGTTTCTCGAATTATTAGCCTCGACCCTGTACAAAGGTTCAAAGGTGCGACTATGGGTATTTTTCGGTTAAAGATCGATAGACTGAGTACTCCTATGCTAATTTCTGAGTGGAACAAATTATGCAAGTGTTCGACTTTGGCCAATTTATATTTCTCGAATTATTAGCCTCGACCCTGTACAAAGGTTCAAAGGTGCGACTATGGGTATTTTTCGGTTAAAGATCGATAGACTAAACACTTCTATGATAATTTCTGAGTGGAACAAATTCTGCAAGTGTTCGACTTTGGCCAATTTATGTTTCTCGAATTATTAGCCTCGACCCTGTACAAAGGCTCAAAGGTGCGACTATGGGTATTTTTCGGTTAAAGATCGATAGACTAAACACTTCTATGCCAATTTCGATGTGGAACAAATTCTGCAAGTGTTCGACTTTGGCCAATTTATGTTTCTCGAATTATTAGCCTCGACCCTGTACAAAGGTTCAAAGGTGCGACTATGGGTATTTTTCGGTTAAAGATCGATAGACTGAGTACTCCTATGCTAATTTCTGCAAGTTTTCGACTTTGGCCAATTTATGTTTCTCGAATTATTAGCCTCGACCCTGTACAAAGGCTCAAAGGTTCGACTATGGGTATTTTTCGGTTAAAGATCGATAGACTAAACACTTCTATGCCAATTTCGATGTGGAACAAATTCTGCAAGTGTTCGACTTTGGCCAATTTATGTTTCTCGAATTATTAGCCTCGACCCTGTACAAAGGTTCAAAGGTGCGACTATGGGTATTTTTCGGTTAAAGATCGATAGACTGAGTACTCCTATGCTAATTTCTGCAAGTGTTCGACTTTGGCCAATTTATGTTTCTCGAATTATTAGCCTCGACCCTGTACAAAGGTTCAAAGGTGCGACTATGGGTATTTTTCGGTTAAAGATCGATAGACTGAGTACTCCTATGCTAATTTCTGAGTGGAACAAATTATGCAAGTGTTCGACTTTGGCCAATTTATATTTCTCGAATTATTAGCCTCGACCCTGTACAAAGGTTCAAAGGTGCGACTATGGGTATTTTTCGGTTAAAGATCGATAGACTAAACACTTCTATGATAATTTCTGAGTGGAACAAATTCTGCAAGTGTTCGACTTTGGCCAATTTATGTTTCTCGAATTATTAGCCTCGACCCTGTACAAAGGCTCAAAGGTGCGACTATGGGTATTTTTCAGTTAAAGATCGATAGACTAAACACTTCTATGCCAATTTCGATGTGGAACAAATTCTGCAAGTGTTCGACTTTGGCCAATTTATGTTTCTCGAATTATTAGCCTCGACCCTGTACAAAGGCTCAAAGGTGCGACTATGGGTATTTTTCAGTTAAAGATCGATAGACTAAACACTTCTATGCCAATTTCTGAGTGGAACAAATTCTGCAAGGTTTCGACTTTGGCAAATTTATGTTTTCTCGAATTATTAGCCTCGACCCTGTACAAAGGCTCAAAGTTGCGACTATGGGTATTTTTCAGTTAAAGATCGTTAGACTAAACACTTCTATGCCAATTTCTGAGTGGAACAAATTCTGCAAGGTTTCGACTTTGGCCAATTTATGTTTTCTCGAATTATTAGCCTCGACCCTGTACAAAGGTTCAAAGGTGCGACTATGGGTTTTTTTTCGGTTAAAGGTCGATAGACTAAACACTTCTATGATAATTTCTGAGTGGAACAAATTCTGCAAGGTTTCGACTTTGGCCAATTTATGTTTTCTCGAATTATTAGCTTCGACCCTGTACAAAGGCTCAAAGGTGCGACTATGGGTATTTTTCGGTTAAAGCTCGATAGACTAAACACTTCTATGCCAATTTCGATGTGGAACAAATTCTGCAAGTGTTCGACTTTGGCCAATTTATGTTTCTCGAATTATTAGCCTCGACCCTGTACAAAGGTTCAAAGGTGCGACTATGGGTATTTTTCGGTTAAAGATCGATAGACTGAGTACTCCTATGCTAATTTCTGAGTGGAACAAATTCTGCAAGTGTTCGACTTTGGCCAATTTATGTTTTCTCGAATTATTAGCTTCGACCCTGTACAAAGGTTCAAAGGTGCGACTATGGGTATTTTTCGGTTAAAGATCGATAGACTGAGTACTCCTATGCTAATTTCTGCAAGTTTTCGACTTTGGCCAATTTATGTTTCTCGAATTATTAGCCTCGACCCTGTACAAAGGTTCAAAGGTGCGACTATGGGTATTTTTCGGTTAAAGATCGATAGACTGAGTACTCCTATGCTAATTTCTGCAAGTTTTCGACTTTGGCCAATTTATGTTTCTCGAATTATTAGCCTCGACCCTGTACAAAGGCTCAAAGGTTCGACTATGGGTATTTTTCGGTTAAAGATCGATAGACTAAACACTTCTATGCCAATTTCGATGTGGAACAAATTCTGCAAGTGTTCGACTTTGGCCAATTTATGTTTCTCGAATTATTAGCCTCGACCCTGTACAAAGGTTCAAAGGTGCGACTATGGGTATTTTTCGGTTAAAGATCGATAGACTGAGTACTCCTATGCTAATTTCTGCAAGTTTTCGACTTTGGCCAATTTATGTTTCTCGAATTATTAGCCTCGACCCTGTACAAAGGCTCAAAGGTTCGACTATGGGTATTTTTCGGTTAAAGATCGATAGACTAAACACTTCTATGCCAATTTCGATGTGGAACAAATTCTGCAAGTGTTCGACTTTGGCCAATTTATGTTTCTCGAATTATTAGCCTCGACCCTGTACAAAGGTTCAAAGGTGCGACTATGGGTATTTTTCGGTTAAAGATCGATAGACTGAGTACTCCTATGCTAATTTCTGCAAGTGTTCGACTTTGGCCAATTTATGTTTCTCGAATTATTAGCCTCGACCCTGTACAAAGGTTCAAAGGTGCGACTATGGGTATTTTTCGGTTAAAGATCGATAGACTGAGTACTCCTATGCTAATTTCTGAGTGGAACAAATTATGCAAGTGTTCGACTTTGGCCAATTTATATTTCTCGAATTATTAGCCTCGACCCTGTACAAAGGTTCAAAGGTGCGACTATGGGTATTTTTCGGTTAAAGATCGATAGACTAAACACTTCTATGCCAATTTCGATGTGGAACAAATTCTGCAAGTGTTCGACTTTGGCCAATTTATGTTTCTCGAATTATTAGCCTCGACCCTGTACAAAGGCTCAAAGGTGCGACTATGGGTATTTTTCAGTTAAAGATCGATAGACTAAACACTTCTATGCCAATTTCTGAGTGGAACAAATTCTGCAAGGTTTCGACTTTGGCAAATTTATGTTTTCTCGAATTATTAGCCTCGACCCTGTACAAAGGCTCAATGTTGCGACTATGGGTATTTTTCAGTTAAAGATCGTTAGACTAAACACTTCTATGCCAATTTCTGAGTGGAACAAATTCTGCAAGGTTTCGACTTTGGCCAATTTATGTTTTCTCGAATTATTAGCCTCGACCCTGTACAAAGGTTCAAAGGTGCGACTATGGGTTTTTTTTCGGTTAAAGGTCGATAGACTAAACACTTCTATGATAATTTCTGAGTGGAACAAATTCTGCAAGGTTTCGACTTTGGCCAATTTATGTTTTCTCGAATTATTAGCTTCGACCCTGTACAAAGGCTCAAAGGTGCGACTATGGGTATTTTTCGGTTAAAGCTCGATAGACTAAACACTTCTATGCCAATTTCGATGTGGAACAAATTCTGCAAGTGTTCGACTTTGGCCAATTTATGTTTCTCGAATTATTAGCCTCGACCCTGTACAAAGGTTCAAAGGTGCGACTATGGGTATTTTTCGGTTAAAGATCGATAGACTGAGTACTCCTATGCTAATTTCTGAGTGGAACAAATTCTGCAAGTGTTCGACTTTGGCCAATTTATGTTTTCTCGAATTATTAGCTTCGACCCTGTATAAAGGCTCAAAGGTGCGACTATGGGTATTTTTCAGTTAAAGATCGATAGACTAAACACTTCTATGCCAATTTCGATGTGGAACAAATTCTGCAAGTGTTCGACTTTGGCCAATTTATGTTTCTCGAATTATTAGCCTCGACCCTGTACAAAGGTTCAAAGGTGCGACTATGGGTATTTTTCGGTTAAAGATCGATAGACTGAGTACTCCTCTGCCAATTTCTGAGTGGAACAAATTCTGCAAGGTTTCGACTTTGGCAAATTTATGTTTTCTCGAATTATTAGCCTCGACCCTGTACAAAGGCTCAAAGGTGCGACTATGGGTATTTTTCGGTTAAAGATCGATAGACTAAACACTTCTATGCCAATTTCGATGTGGAACAAATTCTGCAAGTGTTCGACTTTGGCCAATTTATGTTTCTCGAATTATTAGCCTCGACCCTGTACAAAGGTTCAAAGGTGCGACTATGGGTATTTTTCGGTTAAAGATCGATAGACTGAGTACTCCTATGCTAATTTCTGAGTGGAACAAATTATGCAAGTGTTCGACTTTGGCCAATTTATATTTCTCGAATTATTAGCCTCGACCCTGTACAAAGGTTCAAAGGTGCGACTATGGGTATTTTTCGGTTAAAGATCGATAGACTAAACACTTCTATGATAATTTCTGAGTGGAACAAATTATGCAAGTGTTCGACTTTGGCCAATTTATGTTTCTCGAATTATTAGCCTCGACCCTGTACAAAGGCTCAAAGGTTCGACTATGGGTATTTTTCGGTTAAAGATCGGAAGTGTTTAGTCTATCGACCTTTAACCGAAAAAAACCCATAGTCGCACCTTTGAACCTTTGTACAGGGTCGAGGCTAATAATTCGAGGAAACATAAATTGGCCAAAGTCGAAACCTTGCAGAATTTGTTCCACTCAGAAATTGGCATAGAAGTGTTTAGTCTATCGAGCTTTAACCGAAAAATACCCATAGTCGCACCTTTGAGCCTTTGTACAGGGTCGAAGCTAATAATTCGAGAAAACATAAATTGGCCAAAGTCGAAACCTTGCAGAATTTGTTCCACTCAGAAATTGGCATGGAAGTGTTTAGTCTATCGATCTTTAACCGAAAAATACCCATAGTCGAACCTTTGAGCCTTTGTACAGGGTCGAGGCTAATAATTCGAGAAACATAAATTGGCCAAAGTCGAACACTTGCATAATTTGTTCCACTCAGAAATTATCATAGAAGTGTTTAGTCTATCGATCTTTAACCGAAAAATACCCATAGTCGCACCTTTGAACCTTTGTACAGGGTCGAGGCTAATAATTCGAGAAATATAAATTGGCCAAAGTCGAACACTTGCATAATTTGTTCCACTCAGAAATTAGCATAGGAGTACTCAGTCTATCGATCTTTAACCGAAAAATACCCATAGTCGCACCTTTGAACCTTTGTACAGGGTCGAGGCTAATAATTCGAGAAACATAAATTGGCCAAAGTCGAACACTTGCAGAATTTGTTCCACATCGAAATTGGCATAGAAGTGTTTAGTCTATCGATCTTTAACCGAAAAATACCCATAGTCGAACCTTTGAGCCTTTGTACAGGGTCGAGGCTAATAATTCGAGAAACATAAATTGGCCAAAGTCGAACACTTGCAGAATTTGTTCCACTCAGAAATTAGCATAGGAGTACTCAGTCTATCGATCTTTAACCGAAAAATACCCATAGTCGCACCTTTGAACCTTTGTACAGGGTCGAGGCTAATAATTCGAGAAACATAAATTGGCCAAAGTCGAACACTTGCAGAATTTGTTCCACATCGAAATTGGCATAGAAGTGTTTAGTCTATCGATCTTTAACCGAGAAATACCCATACTCGCACCTTTGAGCTTTTGTACAGGGTCGAAGCTAATAATTCGAGAAAACATAAATTGGCCAAAGTCGAAACCTTGCAGAATTTGTTCCACTCTGAAATTATCATAGGAGTACTCAGTCTATCGATCTTTAACCGAAAAATACCCATAGTCGCACCTTTGAACCTTTGTACAGGGTCGAGGCTAATAATTCGAGGAACATAAATTGGCCAAATTCGAACACTTGCAGAATTTGTTCCACGTCGAAATTGGCATAGAAGTGTTTAGTCTATCGACCTTTAACCGAAAAATACCCATAGTCGCACCTTTGAGCCTTTGTACAGGGTCGAGGCTAATAATTCGAGAAAACATAAATTTGCCAAAGTCGAAACCTTGCAGAATTTGTTCCACTCAGAAATTGGCATAGGAGTACTCAGTCTATCGATCTTTAACCGAAAAATACCCATAGTCGCACCTTTGAACCTTTGTACAGGGTCGAGGCTAATAATTCGAGAAACATAAATTGGCCAAAGTCGAACACTTGCAGAATTTGTTCCACATCGAAATTGGCATAGAAGTGTTTAGTCTATCGATCTTTTTCTATGCTAATCCCGATGTGGAACAAATTCCGCAAGGTTTCGACTTTGGCCAATTTATGTTCCTCGAATTATTAGCCTCGACCCTGTACAAAGGCTCAAAGGTTCGACTATGGGTATTTTTCGGTTAAAGATCGATAGACTAAACACTTCTATGCCAATTTCGATGTGGAACAAATTCTGCAAGTGTTCGACTTTGGCCAATTTATGTTTCTCGAATTATTAGCCTCGACCCTGTACAAAGGTTCAAAGGTGCGACTATGGGTATTTTTCGGTTAAAGATCGATAGACTGAGTACTCCTATGCTAATTTCTGCAAGTGTTCGACTTTGGCCAATTTATGTTTCTCGAATTATTAGCCTCGACCCTGTACAAAGGTTCAAAGGTGCGACTATGGGTATTTTTCGGTTAAAGATCGATAGACTGAGTACTCCTATGCTAATTTCTGAGTGGAACAAATTATGCAAGTGTTCGACTTTGGCCAATTTATATTTCTCGAATTATTAGCCTCGACCCTGTACAAAGGTTCAAAGGTGCGACTATGGGTATTTTTCGGTTAAAGATCGATAGACTAAACACTTCTATGATAATTTCTGAGTGGAACAAATTCTGCAAGTGTTCGACTTTGGCCAATTTATGTTTCTCGAATTATTAGCCTCGACCCTGTACAAAGGCTCAAAGGTGCGACTATGGGTATTTTTCGGTTAAAGATCGATAGACTAAACACTTCTATGCCAATTTCGATGTGGAACAAATTCTGCAAGTGTTCGACTTTGGCCAATTTATGTTTCTCGAATTATTAGCCTCGACCCTGTACAAAGGTTCAAAGGTGCGACTATGGGTATTTTTCGGTTAAAGATCGATAGACTGAGTACTCCTATGCTAATTTCTGCAAGTTTTCGACTTTGGCCAATTTATGTTTCTCGAATTATTAGCCTCGACCCTGTACAAAGGCTCAAAGGTTCGACTATGGGTATTTTTCGGTTAAAGATCGATAGACTAAACACTTCTATGCCAATTTCGATGTGGAACAAATTCTGCAAGTGTTCGACTTTGGCCAATTTATGTTTCTCGAATTATTAGCCTCGACCCTGTACAAAGGTTCAAAGGTGCGACTATGGGTATTTTTCGGTTAAAGATCGATAGACTGAGTACTCCTATGCTAATTTCTGCAAGTGTTCGACTTTGGCCAATTTATGTTTCTCGAATTATTAGCCTCGACCCTGTACAAAGGTTCAAAGGTGCGACTATGGGTATTTTTCGGTTAAAGATCGATAGACTGAGTACTCCTATGCTAATTTCTGAGTGGAACAAATTATGCAAGTGTTCGACTTTGGCCAATTTATATTTCTCGAATTATTAGCCTCGACCCTGTACAAAGGTTCAAAGGTGCGACTATGGGTATTTTTCGGTTAAAGATCGATAGACTAAACACTTCTATGATAATTTCTGAGTGGAACAAATTCTGCAAGTGTTCGACTTTGGCCAATTTATGTTTCTCGAATTATTAGCCTCGACCCTGTACAAAGGCTCAAAGGTGCGACTATGGGTATTTTTCAGTTAAAGATCGATAGACTAAACACTTCTATGCCAATTTCGATGTGGAACAAATTCTGCAAGTGTTCGACTTTGGCCAATTTATGTTTCTCGAATTATTAGCCTCGACCCTGTACAAAGGCTCAAAGGTGCGACTATGGGTATTTTTCAGTTAAAGATCGATAGACTAAACACTTCTATGCCAATTTCTGAGTGGAACAAATTCTGCAAGGTTTCGACTTTGGCAAATTTATGTTTTCTCGAATTATTAGCCTCGACCCTGTACAAAGGCTCAAAGTTGCGACTATGGGTATTTTTCAGTTAAAGATCGTTAGACTAAACACTTCTATGCCAATTTCTGAGTGGAACAAATTCTGCAAGGTTTCGACTTTGGCCAATTTATGTTTTCTCGAATTATTAGCCTCGACCCTGTACAAAGGTTCAAAGGTGCGACTATGGGTTTTTTTTCGGTTAAAGGTCGATAGACTAAACACTTCTATGATAATTTCTGAGTGGAACAAATTCTGCAAGGTTTCGACTTTGGCCAATTTATGTTTTCTCGAATTATTAGCTTCGACCCTGTACAAAGGCTCAAAGGTGCGACTATGGGTATTTTTCGGTTAAAGCTCGATAGACTAAACACTTCTATGCCAATTTCGATGTGGAACAAATTCTGCAAGTGTTCGACTTTGGCCAATTTATGTTTCTCGAATTATTAGCCTCGACCCTGTACAAAGGTTCAAAGGTGCGACTATGGGTATTTTTCGGTTAAAGATCGATAGACTGAGTACTCCTATGCTAATTTCTGAGTGGAACAAATTCTGCAAGTGTTCGACTTTGGCCAATTTATGTTTTCTCGAATTATTAGCTTCGACCCTGTACAAAGGTTCAAAGGTGCGACTATGGGTATTTTTCGGTTAAAGATCGATAGACTGAGTACTCCTATGCTAATTTCTGCAAGTTTTCGACTTTGGCCAATTTATGTTTCTCGAATTATTAGCCTCGACCCTGTACAAAGGCTCAAAGGTGCGACTATGGGTATTTTTCGGTTAAAGATCGATAGACTGAGTACTCCTATGCTAATTTCTGCAAGTTTTCGACTTTGGCCAATTTATGTTTCTCGAATTATTAGCCTCGACCCTGTACAAAGGCTCAAAGGTTCGACTATGGGTATTTTTCGGTTAAAGATCGATAGACTAAACACTTCTATGCCAATTTCGATGTGGAACAAATTCTGCAAGTGTTCGACTTTGGCCAATTTATGTTTCTCGAATTATTAGCCTCGACCCTGTACAAAGGTTCAAAGGTGCGACTATGGGTATTTTTCGGTTAAAGATCGATAGACTGAGTACTCCTATGCTAATTTCTGCAAGTTTTCGACTTTGGCCAATTTATGTTTCTCGAATTATTAGCCTCGACCCTGTACAAAGGCTCAAAGGTTCGACTATGGGTATTTTTCGGTTAAAGATCGATAGACTAAACACTTCTATGCCAATTTCGATGTGGAACAAATTCTGCAAGTGTTCGACTTTGGCCAATTTATGTTTCTCGAATTATTAGCCTCGACCCTGTACAAAGGTTCAAAGGTGCGACTATGGGTATTTTTCGGTTAAAGATCGATAGACTGAGTACTCCTATGCTAATTTCTGCAAGTGTTCGACTTTGGCCAATTTATGTTTCTCGAATTATTAGCCTCGACCCTGTACAAAGGTTCAAAGGTGCGACTATGGGTATTTTTCGGTTAAAGATCGATAGACTGAGTACTCCTATGCTAATTTCTGAGTGGAACAAATTATGCAAGTGTTCGACTTTGGCCAATTTATATTTCTCGAATTATTAGCCTCGACCCTGTACAAAGGTTCAAAGGTGCGACTATGGGTATTTTTCGGTTAAAGATCGATAGACTAAACACTTCTATGCCAATTTCGATGTGGAACAAATTCTGCAAGTGTTCGACTTTGGCCAATTTATGTTTCTCGAATTATTAGCCTCGACCCTGTACAAAGGCTCAAAGGTGCGACTATGGGTATTTTTCAGTTAAAGATCGATAGACTAAACACTTCTATGCCAATTTCTGAGTGGAACAAATTCTGCAAGGTTTCGACTTTGGCAAATTTATGTTTTCTCGAATTATTAGCCTCGACCCTGTACAAAGGCTCAATGTTGCGACTATGGGTATTTTTCAGTTAAAGATCGTTAGACTAAACACTTCTATGCCAATTTCTGAGTGGAACAAATTCTGCAAGGTTTCGACTTTGGCCAATTTATGTTTTCTCGAATTATTAGCCTCGACCCTGTACAAAGGTTCAAAGGTGCGACTATGGGTTTTTTTTCGGTTAAAGGTCGATAGACTAAACACTTCTATGATAATTTCTGAGTGGAACAAATTCTGCAAGGTTTCGACTTTGGCCAATTTATGTTTTCTCGAATTATTAGCTTCGACCCTGTACAAAGGCTCAAAGGTGCGACTATGGGTATTTTTCGGTTAAAGCTCGATAGACTAAACACTTCTATGCCAATTTCGATGTGGAACAAATTCTGCAAGTGTTCGACTTTGGCCAATTTATGTTTCTCGAATTATTAGCCTCGACCCTGTACAAAGGTTCAAAGGTGCGACTATGGGTATTTTTCGGTTAAAGATCGATAGACTGAGTACTCCTATGCTAATTTCTGAGTGGAACAAATTCTGCAAGTGTTCGACTTTGGCCAATTTATGTTTTCTCGAATTATTAGCTTCGACCCTGTATAAAGGCTCAAAGGTGCGACTATGGGTATTTTTCAGTTAAAGATCGATAGACTAAACACTTCTATGCCAATTTCGATGTGGAACAAATTCTGCAAGTGTTCGACTTTGGCCAATTTATGTTTCTCGAATTATTAGCCTCGACCCTGTACAAAGGTTCAAAGGTGCGACTATGGGTATTTTTCGGTTAAAGATCGATAGACTGAGTACTCCTCTGCCAATTTCTGAGTGGAACAAATTCTGCAAGGTTTCGACTTTGGCAAATTTATGTTTTCTCGAATTATTAGCCTCGACCCTGTACAAAGGCTCAAAGGTGCGACTATGGGTATTTTTCGGTTAAAGATCGATAGACTAAACACTTCTATGCCAATTTCGATGTGGAACAAATTCTGCAAGTGTTCGACTTTGGCCAATTTATGTTTCTCGAATTATTAGCCTCGACCCTGTACAAAGGTTCAAAGGTGCGACTATGGGTATTTTTCGGTTAAAGATCGATAGACTGAGTACTCCTATGCTAATTTCTGAGTGGAACAAATTATGCAAGTGTTCGACTTTGGCCAATTTATATTTCTCGAATTATTAGCCTCGACCCTGTACAAAGGTTCAAAGGTGCGACTATGGGTATTTTTCGGTTAAAGATCGATAGACTAAACACTTCTATGATAATTTCTGAGTGGAACAAATTATGCAAGTGTTCGACTTTGGCCAATTTATGTTTCTCGAATTATTAGCCTCGACCCTGTACAAAGGCTCAAAGGTTCAACTATGGGTATTTTTCGGTTAAAGATCGGAAGTGTTTAGTCTATCGACCTTTAACCGAAAAAAACCCATAGTCGCACCTTTGAACCTTTGTACAGGGTCGAGGCTAATAATTCGAGGAAACATAAATTGGCCAAAGTCGAAACCTTGCAGAATTTGTTCCACTCAGAAATTGGCATAGAAGTGTTTAGTCTATCGAGCTTTAACCGAAAAATACCCATAGTCGCACCTTTGAGCCTTTGTACAGGGTCGAAGCTAATAATTCGAGAAAACATAAATTGGCCAAAGTCGAAACCTTGCAGAATTTGTTCCACTCAGAAATTGGCATGGAAGTGTTTAGTCTATCGATCTTTAACCGAAAAATACCCATAGTCGAACCTTTGAGCCTTTGTACAGGGTCGAGGCTAATAATTCGAGAAACATAAATTGGCCAAAGTCGAACACTTGCATAATTTGTTCCACTCAGAAATTATCATAGAAGTGTTTAGTCTATCGATCTTTAACCGAAAAATACCCATAGTCGCACCTTTGAACCTTTGTACAGGGTCGAGGCTAATAATTCGAGAAATATAAATTGGCCAAAGTCGAACACTTGCATAATTTGTTCCACTCAGAAATTAGCATAGGAGTACTCAGTCTATCGATCTTTAACCGAAAAATACCCATAGTCGCACCTTTGAACCTTTGTACAGGGTCGAGGCTAATAATTCGAGAAACATAAATTGGCCAAAGTCGAACACTTGCAGAATTTGTTCCACATCGAAATTGGCATAGAAGTGTTTAGTCTATCGATCTTTAACCGAAAAATACCCATAGTCGAACCTTTGAGCCTTTGTACAGGGTCGAGGCTAATAATTCGAGAAACATAAATTGGCCAAAGTCGAAAACTTGCAGAATTTGTTCCACTCAGAAATTAGCATAGGAGTACTCAGTCTATCGATCTTTAACCGAAAAATACCCATAGTCGCACCTTTGAGCCTTTGTACAGGGTCGAGGCTAATAATTCGAGAAAACATAAATTTGCCAAAGTCGAAACCTTGCAGAATTTGTTCCACTCAGAAATTGGCATAGAAGTGTTTAGTCTATCGATCTTTAACCGAAAAATACCCATAGTCGCACCTTTGAGCCTTTGTACAGGGTCGAGGCTAATAATTCGAGAAAACATAAATTTGCCAAAGTCGAAACCTTGCAGAATTTGTTCCACTCAGAAATTGGCAGAGGAGTACTCAGTCTATCGATCTTTAACCGAAAAATACCCATAGTCGCACCTTTGAACCTTTGTACAGGGTCGAGGCTAATAATTCGAGAAACATAAATTGGCCAAAGTCGAACACTTGCAGAATTTGTTCCACATCGAAATTGGCATAGAAGTGTTTAGTCTATCGATCTTTAACTGAAAAATACCCATAGTCGCACCTTTGAGCCTTTATACAGGGTCGAAGCTAATAATTCGAGAAAACATAAATTGGCCAAAGTCGAACACTTGCAGAATTTGTTCCACTCAGAAATTAGCATAGGAGTACTCAGTCTATCGATCTTTAACCGAAAAATACCCATAGTCGCACCTTTGAACCTTTGTACAGGGTCGAGGCTAATAATTCGAGAAACATAAATTGGCCAAAGTCGAACACTTGCAGAATTTGTTCCACATCGAAATTGGCATAGAAGTGTTTAGTCTATCGAGCTTTAACCGAAAAATACCCATAGTCGCACCTTTGAGCCTTTGTACAGGGTCGAAGCTAATAATTCGAGAAAACATAAATTGGCCAAAGTCGAAACCTTGCAGAATTTGTTCCACTCAGAAATTATCATAGAAGTGTTTAGTCTATCGACCTTTAACCGAAAAAAAACCCATAGTCGCACCTTTGAACCTTTGTACAGGGTCGAGGCTAATAATTCGAGAAAACATAAATTGGCCAAAGTCGAAACCTTGCAGAATTTGTTCCACTCAGAAATTGGCATAGAAGTGTTTAGTCTAACGATCTTTAACTGAAAAATACCCATAGTCGCAACTTTGAGCCTTTGTACAGGGTCGAGGCTAATAATTCGAGAAAACATAAATTTGCCAAAGTCGAAACCTTGCAGAATTTGTTCCACTCAGAAATTGGCATAGAAGTGTTTAGTCTGTCGATCTTTAACCGAAAAATACCCATGGTCGCACCTTTGAGCCTTTGTACAGGGTCGAAGCTAATAATTCGAGAAAACATAAATTGGCCAAAGTCGAAACCTTGCAGAATTTGTTCCACTCAGAAATTGGCATAGAAGTGTTTAGTCTAACGATCTTTAACTGAAAAATACCCATAGTCGCACCTTTGAACCTTTGTACAGGGTCGAGGCTAATAATTCGAGAAACATAAATTGGCCAAAGTCGAACACTTGCAGAATTTGTTCCACATCGAAATTGGCATAGAAGTGTTTAGTCTATCGATCTTTAACTGAAAAATACCCATAGTCGCACCTTTGAGCCTTTGTACAGGGTCGAGGCTGATAATTCGAGAAACATAAATTGGCCAAAGTCGAACACTTGCATAATTTGTTCCACTCAGAAATTATCATAGAAGTGTTTAGTCTATCGATCTTTAACCGAAAAATACCCATAGTCGCACCTTTGAACCTTTGTACAGGGTCGAGGCTAATAATTCGAGAAATATAAATTGGCCAAAGTCGAACACTTGCATAATTTGTTCCACTCAGAAATTAGCATAGGAGTACTCAGTCTATCGATCTTTAACCGAAAAATACCCATAGTCGCACCTTTGAACCTTTGTACAGGGTCGAGGCTAATAATTCGAGAAACATAAATTGGCCAAAGTCGAACACTTGCAGAAATTAGCATAGGAGTACTCAGTCTATCGATCTTTAACCGAAAAATACCCATAGTCGCACCTTTGAACCTTTGTACAGGGTCGAGGCTAATAATTCGAGAAACATAAATTGGCCAAAGTCGAACACTTGCAGAATTTGTTCCACATCGAAATTGGCATAGAAGTGTTTAGTCTATCGATCTTTAACCGAAAAATACCCATAGTCGAACCTTTGAGCCTTTGTACAGGGTCGAGGCTAATAATTCGAGAAACATAAATTGGCCAAAGTCGAAAACTTGCAGAATTTGTTCCACTCAGAAATTAGCATAGGAGTACTCAGTCTATCGATCTTTAACCGAAAAATACCCATAGTCGCACCTTTGAACCTTTGTACAGGGTCGAGGCTAATAATTCGAGAAACATAAATTGGCCAAAGTCGAACACTTGCAGAATTTGTTCCACATCGAAATTGGCATAGAAGTGTTTAGTCTATCGATCTTTAACCGAAAAATACCCATAGTCGCACCTTTGAGCCTTTGTACAGGGTCGAGGCTAATAATTCGAGGAACATAAATTGGCCAAAGTCGAACACTTGCAGAATTTGTTCCACATCGAAATTGGCATAGAAGTGTTTAGTCTATCGAACTTTAACCGAAAAATACCCATAGTCGCACCTTTGAGCCTTTGTACAGGGTCGAAGCTAATAATTCGAGAAACATAAATTGGCCAAAGTCGAACACTTGCAGAATTTGTTCCACATCGAAATTGGCATAGAAGTGTTTAGTCTATCGATCTTTAACCGAAAAATACCCATAGTCGCACCTTTGAGCCTTTGTACAGGGTCGAGGCTAATAATTCGAGGAACATAAATTGGCCAAAGTCGAACACTTGCAGAATTTGTTCCACTCAGAAATTAGCATAGGAGTACTCAGTCTATCGATCTTTAACCGAAAAATACCCATAGTCGCACCTTTGAACCTTTGTACAGGGTCGAGGCTAATAATTCGAGAAACATAAATTGGCCAAAGTCGAACACTTGCAGAATTTGTTCCACATCGAAATTGGCATAGAAGTGTTTAGTCTATCGATCTTTAACTGAAAAATACCCATAGTCGCACCTTTGAGCCTTTATACAGGGTCGAAGCTAATAATTCGAGAAAACATAAATTGGCCAAAGTCGAACACTTGCAGAATTTGTTCCACTCAGAAATTAGCATAGGAGTACTCAGTCTATCGATCTTTAACCGAAAAATACCCATAGTCGCACCTTTGAACCTTTGTACAGGGTCGAGGCTAATAATTCGAGAAACATAAATTGGCCAAAGTCGAACACTTGCAGAATTTGTTCCACATCGAAATTGGCATAGAAGTGTTTAGTCTATCGATCTTTAACTGAAAAATACCCATAGTCGCACCTTTGAGCCTTTGTACAGGGTCGAGGCTGATAATTCGAGAAACATAAATTGGCCAAAGTCGAACACTTGCATAATTTGTTCCACTCAGAAATTATCATAGAAGTGTTTAGTCTATCGATCTTTAACCGAAAAATACCCATAGTCGCACCTTTGAACCTTTGTACAGGGTCGAGGCTAATAATTCGAGAAATATAAATTGGCCAAAGTCGAACACTTGCATAATTTGTTCCACTCAGAAATTAGCATAGGAGTACTCAGTCTATCGATCTTTAACCGAAAAATACCCATAGTCGCACCTTTGAACCTTTGTACAGGGTCGAGGCTAATAATTCGAGAAACATAAATTGGCCAAAGTCGAACACTTGCAGAAATTAGCATAGGAGTACTCAGTCTATCGATCTTTAACCGAAAAATACCCATAGTCGCACCTTTGAACCTTTGTACAGGGTCGAGGCTAATAATTCGAGAAACATAAATTGGCCAAAGTCGAACACTTGCAGAATTTGTTCCACATCGAAATTGGCATAGAAGTGTTTAGTCTATCGAGCTTTAACCGAAAAATACCCATAGTCGCACCTTTGAGCCTTTGTACAGGGTCGAAGCTAATAATTCGAGAAACATAAATTGGCCAAAGTCGAAAACTTGCAGAATTTGTTCCACTCAGAAATTGGCATGGAAGTGTTTAGTCTATCGATCTTTAACCGAAAAATACCCATAGTCGAACCTTTGAGCCTTTGTACAGGGTCGAGGCTAATAATTCGAGAAACATAAATTGGCCAAAGTCGAACACTTGCATAATTTGTTCCACTCAGAAATTATCATAGAAGTGTTTAGTCTATCGATCTTTAACCGAAAAATACCCATAGTCGCACCTTTGAACCTTTGTACAGGGTCGAGGCTAATAATTCGAGAAATATAAATTGGCCAAAGTCGAACACTTGCATAATTTGTTCCACTCAGAAATTAGCATAGGAGTACTCAGTCTATCGATCTTTAACCGAAAAATACCCATAGTCGCACCTTTGAACCTTTGTACAGGGTCGAGGCTAATAATTCGAGAAACATAAATTGGCCAAAGTCGAACACTTGCAGAATTTGTTCCACATCGAAATTGGCATAGAAGTGTTTAGTCTATCGATCTTTAACCGAAAAATACCCATAGTCGAACCTTTGAGCCTTTGTACAGGGTCGAGGCTAATAATTCGAGAAACATAAATTGGCCAAAGTCGAAAACTTGCAGAATTTGTTCCACTCAGAAATTAGCATAGGAGTACTCAGTCTATCGATCTTTAACCGAAAAATACCCATAGTCGCACCTTTGAGCCTTTGTACAGGGTCGAGGCTAATAATTCGAGAAAACATAAATTTGCCAAAGTCGAAACCTTGCAGAATTTGTTCCACTCAGAAATTGGCATAGAAGTGTTTAGTCTATCGATCTTTAACCGAAAAATACCCATAGTCGCACCTTTGAGCCTTTGTACAGGGTCGAGGCTAATAATTCGAGAAAACATAAATTTGCCAAAGTCGAAACCTTGCAGAATTTGTTCCACTCAGAAATTGGCAGAGGAGTACTCAGTCTATCGATCTTTAACCGAAAAATACCCATAGTCGCACCTTTGAACCTTTGTACAGGGTCGAGGCTAATAATTCGAGAAACATAAATTGGCCAAAGTCGAACACTTGCAGAATTTGTTCCACATCGAAATTGGCATAGAAGTGTTTAGTCTATCGATCTTTAACTGAAAAATACCCATAGTCGCACCTTTGAGCCTTTATACAGGGTCGAAGCTAATAATTCGAGAAAACATAAATTGGCCAAAGTCGAACACTTGCAGAATTTGTTCCACTCAGAAATTAGCATAGGAGTACTCAGTCTATCGATCTTTAACCGAAAAATACCCATAGTCGCACCTTTGAACCTTTGTACAGGGTCGAGGCTAATAATTCGAGAAACATAAATTGGCCAAAGTCGAACACTTGCAGAATTTGTTCCACATCGAAATTGGCATAGAAGTGTTTAGTCTATCGAGCTTTAACCGAAAAATACCCATAGTCGCACCTTTGAGCCTTTGTACAGGGTCGAAGCTAATAATTCGAGAAAACATAAATTGGCCAAAGTCGAAACCTTGCAGAATTTGTTCCACTCAGAAATTATCATAGAAGTGTTTAGTCTATCGACCTTTAACCGAAAAAAAACCCATAGTCGCACCTTTGAACCTTTGTACAGGGTCGAGGCTAATAATTCGAGAAACATAAATTGGCCAAAGTCGAACACTTGCAGAATTTGTTCCACATCGAAATTGGCATAGAAGTGTTTAGTCTATCGATCTTTAACCGAAAAATACCCATAGTCGCACCTTTGAGCCTTTGTACAGGGTCGAGGCTAATAATTCGAGGAACATAAATTGGCCAAAGTCGAACACTTGCAGAATTTGTTCCACATCGAAATTGGCATAGAAGTGTTTAGTCTATCGAACTTTAACCGAAAAATACCCATAGTCGCACCTTTGAGCCTTTGTACAGGGTCGAAGCTAATAATTCGAGAAACATAAATTGGCCAAAGTCGAACACTTGCAGAATTTGTTCCACATCGAAATTGGCATAGAAGTGTTTAGTCTATCGATCTTTAACCGAAAAATACCCATAGTCGCACCTTTGAGCCTTTGTACAGGGTCGAGGCTAATAATTCGAGGAACATAAATTGGCCAAAGTCGAACACTTGCAGAATTTGTTCCACTCAGAAATTAGCATAGGAGTACTCAGTCTATCGATCTTTAACCGAAAAATACCCATAGTCGCACCTTTGAACCTTTGTACAGGGTCGAGGCTAATAATTCGAGAAACATAAATTGGCCAAAGTCGAACACTTGCAGAATTTGTTCCACATCGAAATTGGCATAGAAGTGTTTAGTCTATCGATCTTTAACTGAAAAATACCCATAGTCGCACCTTTGAGCCTTTATACAGGGTCGAAGCTAATAATTCGAGAAAACATAAATTGGCCAAAGTCGAACACTTGCAGAATTTGTTCCACTCAGAAATTAGCATAGGAGTACTCAGTCTATCGATCTTTAACCGAAAAATACCCATAGTCGCACCTTTGAACCTTTGTACAGGGTCGAGGCTAATAATTCGAGAAACATAAATTGGCCAAAGTCGAACACTTGCAGAATTTGTTCCACATCGAAATTGGCATAGAAGTGTTTAGTCTATCGATCTTTAACTGAAAAATACCCATAGTCGCACCTTTGAGCCTTTGTACAGGGTCGAGGCTGATAATTCGAGAAACATAAATTGGCCAAAGTCGAACACTTGCATAATTTGTTCCACTCAGAAATTATCATAGAAGTGTTTAGTCTATCGATCCTTAACCGAAAAATACCCATAGTCGCACCTTTGAACCTTTGTACAGGGTCGAGGCTAATAATTCGAGAAATATAAATTGGCCAAAGTCGAACACTTGCATAATTTGTTCCACTCAGAAATTAGCATAGGAGTACTCAGTCTATCGATCTTTAACCGAAAAATACCCATAGTCGCACCTTTGAACCTTTGTACAGGGTCGAGGCTAATAATTCGAGAAACATAAATTGGCCAAAGTCGAACACTTGCAGAAATTAGCATAGGAGTACTCAGTCTATCGATCTTTAACCGAAAAATACCCATAGTCGCACCTTTGAACCTTTGTACAGGGTCGAGGCTAATAATTCGAGAAACATAAATTGGCCAAAGTCGAACACTTGCAGAATTTGTTCCACATCGAAATTGGCATAGAAGTGTTTAGTCTATCGAGCTTTAACCGAAAAATACCCATAGTCGCACCTTTGAGCCTTTGTACAGGGTCGAAGCTAATAATTCGAGAAACATAAATTGGCCAAAGTCGAAAACTTGCAGAATTTGTTCCACTCAGAAATTGGCATGGAAGTGTTTAGTCTATCGATCTTTAACCGAAAAATACCCATAGTCGAACCTTTGAGCCTTTGTACAGGGTCGAGGCTAATAATTCGAGAAACATAAATTGGCCAAAGTCGAACACTTGCATAATATGTTCCACTCAGAAATTATCATAGAAGTGTTTAGTCTATCGATCTTTAACCGAAAAATACCCATAGTCGCACCTTTGAACCTTTGTACAGGGTCGAGGCTAATAATTCGAGAAATATAAATTGGCCAAAGTCGAACACTTGCATAATTTGTTCCACTCAGAAATTAGCATAGGAGTACTCAGTCTATCGATCTTTAACCGAAAAATACCCATAGTCGCACCTTTGAACCTTTGTACAGGGTCGAGGCTAATAATTCGAGAAACATAAATTGGCCAAAGTCGAACACTTGCAGAATTTGTTCCACATCGAAATTGGCATAGAAGTGTTTAGTCTATCGATCTTTAACCGAAAAATACCCATAGTCGAACCTTTGAGCCTTTGTACAGGGTCGAGGCTAATAATTCGAGAAACATAAATTGGCCAAAGTCGAAAACTTGCAGAATTTGTTCCACTCAGAAATTAGCATAGGAGTACTCAGTCTATCGATCTTTAACCGAAAAATACCCATAGTCGCACCTTTGAGCCTTTGTACAGGGTCGAGGCTAATAATTCGAGAAAACATAAATTTGCCAAAGTCGAAACCTTGCAGAATTTGTTCCACTCAGAAATTGGCATAGAAGTGTTTAGTCTATCGATCTTTAACCGAAAAATACCCATAGTCGCACCTTTGAGCCTTTGTACAGGGTCGAGGCTAATAATTCGAGAAAACATAAATTTGCCAAAGTCGAAACCTTGCAGAATTTGTTCCACTCAGAAATTGGCAGAGGAGTACTCAGTCTATCGATCTTTAACCGAAAAATACCCATAGTCGCACCTTTGAACCTTTGTACAGGGTCGAGGCTAATAATTCGAGAAACATAAATTGGCCAAAGTCGAACACTTGCAGAATTTGTTCCACATCGAAATTGGCATAGAAGTGTTTAGTCTATCGATCTTTAACTGAAAAATACCCATAGTCGCACCTTTGAGCCTTTATACAGGGTCGAAGCTAATAATTCGAGAAAACATAAATTGGCCAAAGTCGAACACTTGCAGAATTTGTTCCACTCAGAAATTAGCATAGGAGTACTCAGTCTATCGATCTTTAACCGAAAAATACCCATAGTCGCACCTTTGAACCTTTGTACAGGGTCGAGGCTAATAATTCGAGAAACATAAATTGGCCAAAGTCGAACACTTGCAGAATTTGTTCCACATCGAAATTGGCATAGAAGTGTTTAGTCTATCGAGCTTTAACCGAAAAATACCCATAGTCGCACCTTTGAGCCTTTGTACAGGGTCGAAGCTAATAATTCGAGAAAACATAAATTGGCCAAAGTCGAAACCTTGCAGAATTTGTTCCACTCAGAAATTATCATAGAAGTGTTTAGTCTATCGACCTTTAACCGAAAAAAAACCCATAGTCGCACCTTTGAACCTTTGTACAGGGTCGAGGCTAATAATTCGAGAAAACATAAATTGGCCAAAGTCGAAACCTTGCAGAATTTGTTCCACTCAGAAATTGGCATAGAAGTGTTTAGTCTAACGATCTTTAACTGAAAAATACCCATAGTCGCAACTTTGAGCCTTTGTACAGGGTCGAGGCTAATAATTCGAGAAAACATAAATTTGCCAAAGTCGAAACCTTGCAGAATTTGTTCCACTCAGAAATTGGCATAGAAGTGTTTAGTCTATCGATCTTTAACCGAAAAATACCCATGGTCGCACCTTTGAGCCTTTGTACAGGGTCGAAGCTAATAATTCGAGAAAACATAAATTGGCCAAAGTCGAAACCTTGCAGAATTTGTTCCACTCAGAAATTGGCATAGAAGTGTTTAGTCTAACGATCTTTAACTGAAAAATACCCATAGTCGCACCTTTGAACCTTTGTACAGGGTCGAGGCTAATAATTCGAGAAACATAAATTGGCCAAAGTCGAACACTTGCAGAATTTGTTCCACATCGAAATTGGCATAGAAGTGTTTAGTCTATCGATCTTTAACTGAAAAATACCCATAGTCGCACCTTTGAGCCTTTGTACAGGGTCGAGGCTGATAATTCGAGAAACATAAATTGGCCAAAGTCGAACACTTGCATAATTTGTTCCACTCAGAAATTATCATAGAAGTGTTTAGTCTATCGATCTTTAACCGAAAAATACCCATAGTCGCACCTTTGAACCTTTGTACAGGGTCGAGGCTAATAATTCGAGAAATATAAATTGGCCAAAGTCGAACACTTGCATAATTTGTTCCACTCAGAAATTAGCATAGGAGTACTCAGTCTATCGATCTTTAACCGAAAAATACCCATAGTCGCACCTTTGAACCTTTGTACAGGGTCGAGGCTAATAATTCGAGAAACATAAATTGGCCAAAGTCGAACACTTGCAGAAATTAGCATAGGAGTACTCAGTCTATCGATCTTTAACCGAAAAATACCCATAGTCGCACCTTTGAACCTTTGTACAGGGTCGAGGCTAATAATTCGAGAAACATAAATTGGCCAAAGTCGAACACTTGCAGAATTTGTTCCACATCGAAATTGGCATAGAAGTGTTTAGTCTATCGATCTTTAACCGAAAAATACCCATAGTCGAACCTTTGAGCCTTTGTACAGGGTCGAGGCTAATAATTCGAGAAACATAAATTGGCCAAAGTCGAAAACTTGCAGAATTTGTTCCACTCAGAAATTAGCATAGGAGTACTCAGTCTATCGATCTTTAACCGAAAAATACCCATAGTCGCACCTTTGAACCTTTGTACAGGGTCGAGGCTAATAATTCGAGAAACATAAATTGGCCAAAGTCGAACACTTGCAGAATTTGTTCCACATCGAAATTGGCATAGAAGTGTTTAGTCTATCGATCTTTAACCGAAAAATACCCATAGTCGCACCTTTGAGCCTTTGTACAGGGTCGAGGCTAATAATTCGAGGAACATAAATTGGCCAAAGTCGAACACTTGCAGAATTTGTTCCACATCGAAATTGGCATAGAAGTGTTTAGTCTATCGAACTTTAACCGAAAAATACCCATAGTCGCACCTTTGAGCCTTTGTACAGGGTCGAAGCTAATAATTCGAGAAACATAAATTGGCCAAAGTCGAACACTTGCAGAATTTGTTCCACATCGAAATTGGCATAGAAGTGTTTAGTCTATCGATCTTTAACCGAAAAATACCCATAGTCGCACCTTTGAGCCTTTGTACAGGGTCGAGGCTAATAATTCGAGGAACATAAATTGGCCAAAGTCGAACACTTGCAGAATTTGTTCCACTCAGAAATTAGCATAGGAGTACTCAGTCTATCGATCTTTAACCGAAAAATACCCATAGTCGCACCTTTGAACCTTTGTACAGGGTCGAGGCTAATAATTCGAGAAACATAAATTGGCCAAAGTCGAACACTTGCAGAATTTGTTCCACATCGAAATTGGCATAGAAGTGTTTAGTCTATCGATCTTTAACTGAAAAATACCCATAGTCGCACCTTTGAGCCTTTATACAGGGTCGAAGCTAATAATTCGAGAAAACATAAATTGGCCAAAGTCGAACACTTGCAGAATTTGTTCCACTCAGAAATTAGCATAGGAGTACTCAGTCTATCGATCTTTAACCGAAAAATACCCATAGTCGCACCTTTGAACCTTTGTACAGGGTCGAGGCTAATAATTCGAGAAACATAAATTGGCCAAAGTCGAACACTTGCAGAATTTGTTCCACATCGAAATTGGCATAGAAGTGTTTAGTCTATCGAGCTTTAACCGAAAAATACCCATAGTCGCACCTTTGAGCCTTTGTACAGGGTCGAAGCTAATAATTGGAGAAAACATAAATTGGCCAAAGTCGAAACCTTGCAGAATTTGTTCCACTCAGAAATTATCATAGAAGTGTTTAGTCTATCGAACTTTAACCGAAAAATACCCATAGTCGCACCTTTGAGCCTTTGTACAGGGTCGAAGCTAATAATTCGAGAAACATAAATTGGCCAAAGTCGAACACTTGCAGAATTTGTTCCACATCGAAATTGGCATAGAAGTGTTTAGTCTATCGATCTTTAACCGAAAAATACCCATAGTCGCACCTTTGAGCCTTTGTACAGGGTCGAGGCTAATAATTCGAGGAACATAAATTGGCCAAAGTCGAACACTTGCAGAATTTGTTCCACTCAGAAATTATCATAGAAGTGTTTAGTCTATCGATCTTTAACCGAAAAATACCCATAGTCGAACCTTTGAGCCTTTGTACAGGGTCGAGGCTAATAATTCGAGAAACATAAATTGGCCAAAGTCGAAAACTTGCAGAATTTGTTCCACTCAGAAATTAGCATAGGAGTACTCAGTCTATCGATCTTTAACCGAAAAATACCCATAGTCGCACCTTTGAGCCTTTGTACAGGGTCGAGGCTAATAATTCGAGAAAACATAAATTTGCCAAAGTCGAAACCTTGCAGAATTTGTTCCACTCAGAAATTGGCATACAAGTGTTTAGTCTATCGATCTTTAACCGAAAAATACCCATAGTCGCACCTTTGAGCCTTTGTACAGGGTCGAGGCTAATAATTCGAGAAAACATAAATTTGCCAAAGTCGAAACCTTGCAGAATTTGTTCCACTCAGAAATTGGCAGAGGAGTACTCAGTCTATCGATGTTTAACCGAAAAATACCCATAGTCGCACCTTTGAACCTTTGTACAGGGTCGAGGCTAATAATTCGAGAAACATAAATTGGCCAAAGTCGAACACTTGCAGAATTTGTTCCACATCGAAATTGGCATAGAAGTGTTTAGTCTATCGATCTTTAACTGAAAAATACCCATAGTCGCACCTTTGAGCCTTTATACAGGGTCGAAGCTAATAATTCGAGAAAACATAAATTGGCCAAAGTCGAACACTTGCAGAATTTGTTCCACTCAGAAATTAGCATAGGAGTACTCAGTCTATCGATCTTTAACCGAAAAATACCCATAGTCGCACCTTTGAACCTTTGTACAGGGTCGAGGCTAATAATTCGAGAAACATAAATTGGCCAAAGTCGAACACTTGCAGAATTTGTTCCACATCGAAATTGGCATAGAAGTGTTTAGTCTATCGAGCTTTAACCGAAAAATACCCATAGTCGCACCTTTGAGCCTTTGTACAGGGTCGAAGCTAATAATTCGAGAAAACATAAATTGGCCAAAGTCGAAACCTTGCAGAATTTGTTCCACTCAGAAATTATCATAGAAGTGTTTAGTCTATCGACCTTTAACCGAAAAAAAACCCATAGTCGCACCTTTGAACCTTTGTACAGGGTCGAGGCTAATAATTCGAGAAAACATAAATTGGCCAAAGTCGAAACCTTGCAGAATTTGTTCCACTCAGAAATTGGCATAGAAGTGTTTAGTCTAACGATCTTTAACTGAAAAATACCCATAGTCGCAACTTTGAGCCTTTGTACAGGGTCGAGGCTAATAATTCGAGAAAACATAAATTTGCCAAAGTCGAAACCTTGCAGAATTTGTTCCACTCAGAAATTGGCATAGAAGTGTTTAGTCTATCGATCTTTAACCGAAAAATACCCATAGTCGCACCTTTGAGCCTTTGTACAGGGTCGAAGCTAATAATTCGAGAAAACATAAATTGGCCAAAGTCGAAACCTTGCAGAATTTGTTCCACTCAGAAATTGGCATAGAAGTGTTTAGTCTAACGATCTTTAACTGAAAAATACCCATAGTCGCACCTTTGAACCTTTGTACAGGGTCGAGGCTAATAATTCGAGAAACATAAATTGGCCAAAGTCGAACACTTGCAGAATTTGTTCCACATCGAAATTGGCATAGAAGTGTTTAGTCTATCGATCTTTAACTGAAAAATACCCATAGTCGCACCTTTGAGCCTTTGTACAGGGTCGAGGCTGATAATTCGAGAAACATAAATTGGCCAAAGTCGAACACTTGCATAATTTGTTCCACTCAGAAATTATCATAGAAGTGTTTAGTCTATCGATCTTTAACCGAAAAATACCCATAGTCGCACCTTTGAACCTTTGTACAGGGTCGAGGCTAATAATTCGAGAAATATAAATTGGCCAAAGTCGAACACTTGCATAATTTGTTCCACTCAGAAATTAGCATAGGAGTACTCAGTCTATCGATCTTTAACCGAAAAATACCCATAGTCGCACCTTTGAACCTTTGTACAGGGTCGAGGCTAATAATTCGAGAAACATAAATTGGCCAAAGTCGAACACTTGCAGAAATTAGCATAGGAGTACTCAGTCTATCGATCTTTAACCGAAAAATACCCATAGTCGCACCTTTGAACCTTTGTACAGGGTCGAGGCTAATAATTCGAGAAACATAAATTGGCCAAAGTCGAACACTTGCAGAATTTGTTCCACATCGAAATTGGCATAGAAGTGTTTAGTCTATCGATCTTTAACCGAAAAATACCCATAGTCGAACCTTTGAGCCTTTGTACAGGGTCGAGGCTAATAATTCGAGAAACATAAATTGGCCAAAGTCGAAAACTTGCAGAATTTGTTCCACTCAGAAATTAGCATAGGAGTACTCAGTCTATCGATCTTTAACCGAAAAATACCCATAGTCGCACCTTTGAACCTTTGTACAGGGTCGAGGCTAATAATTCGAGAAACATAAATTGGCCAAAGTCGAACACTTACAGAATTTGTTCCACATCGAAATTGGCATAGAAGTGTTTAGTCTATCGATCTTTAACCGAAAAATACCCATAGTCGCACCTTTGAGCCTTTGTACAGGGTCGAGGCTAATAATTCGAGGAACATAAATTGGCCAAAGTCGAACACTTGCAGAATTTGTTCCACATCGAAATTGGCATAGAAGTGTTTAGTCTATCGAACTTTAACCGAAAAATACCCATAGTCGCACCTTTGAGCCTTTGTACAGGGTCGAAGCTAATAATTCGAGAAACATAAATTGGCCAAAGTCGAACACTTGCAGAATTTGTTCCACATCGAAATTGGCATAGAAGTGTTTAGTCTATCGATCTTTAACCGAAAAATACCCATAGTCGCACCTTTGAGCCTTTGTACAGGGTCGAGGCTAATAATTCGAGGAACATAAATTGGCCAAAGTCGAACACTTGCAGAATTTGTTCCACTCAGAAATTAGCATAGGAGTACTCAGTCTATCGATCTTTAACCGAAAAATACCCATAGTCGCACCTTTGAACCTTTGTACAGGGTCGAGGCTAATAATTCGAGAAACATAAATTGGCCAAAGTCGAACACTTGCAGAATTTGTTCCACAACGAAATTGGCATAGAAGTGTTTAGTCTATCGATCTTTAACTGAAAAATACCCATAGTCGCACCTTTGAGCCTTTATACAGGGTCGAAGCTAATAATTCGAGAAAACATAAATTGGCCAAAGTCGAACACTTGCAGAATTTGTTCCACTCAGAAATTAGCATAGGAGTACTCAGTCTATCGATCTTTAACCGAAAAATACCCATAGTCGCACCTTTGAACCTTTGTACAGGGTCGAGGCTAATAATTCGAGAAACATAAATTGGCCAAAGTCGAACACTTGCAGAATTTGTTCCACATCGAAATTGGCATAGAAGTGTTTAGTCTATCGAGCTTTAACCGAAAAATACCCATAGTCGCACCTTTGAGCCTTTGTACAGGGTCGAAGCTAATAATTGGAGAAAACATAAATTGGCCAAAGTCGAAACCTTGCAGAATTTGTTCCACTCAGAAATTATCATAGAAGTGTTTAGTCTATCGACCTTTAACCGAAAAAAACCCATAGTCGCACCTTTGAACCTTTGTACAGGGTCGAGGCTAATAATTCGAGAAAACATAAATTGGCCAAAGTCGAAACCTTGCAGAATTTGTTCCACTCAGAAATTGGCATAGAAGTGTTTAGTCTAACGATCTTTAACTGAAAAATACCCATAGTCGCAACTTTGAGCCTTTGTACAGGGTCGAGGCTAATAATTCGAGAAAACATAAATTTGCCAAAGTCGAAACCTTGCACAATTTGTTCCACTCAGAAATTGGCATAGAAGTGTTTAGTCTATCGATCTTTAACCGAAAAATACCCATAGTCGCACCTTTGAGCCTTTGTACAGGGTCGAAGCTAATAATTCGAGAAAACATAAATTGGCCAAAGTCGAAACCTTGCAGAATTTGTTCCACTCAGAAATTGGCATAGAAGTGTTTAGTCTAACGATCTTTAACTGAAAAATACCCATAGTCGCACCTTTGAACCTTTGTACAGGGTCGAGGCTAATAATTCGAGAAACATAAATTGGCCAAAGTCGAACACTTGCAGAATTTGTTCCACATCGAAATTGGCATAGAAGTGTTTAGTCTATCGATCTTTAACTGAAAAATACCCATAGTCGCACCTTTGAGCCTTTGTACATGGTCGAGGCTAATAATTCGAGAAAACATAAATTTGCCAAAGTCGAAACCTTGCAGAATTTGTTCCACTCAGAAATTGGCATGGAAGTGTTTAGTCTATCGATCTTTAACCGAAAAATACCCATAGTCGAACCTTTGAGCCTTTGTACAGGGTCGAGGCTAATAATTCGAGAAACATAAATTGGCCAAAGTCGAACACTTGCATAATTTGTTCCACTCAGAAATTATCATAGAAGTGTTTAGTCTATCGATCTTTAACCGAAAAATACCCATAGTCGCACCTTTGAACCTTTGTACAGGGTCGAGGCTAATAATTCGAGAAATATAAATTGGCCAAAGTCGAACACTTGCGGAATTTGTTCCACATCGGGATTAGCATAGAAGTGTTTAGTCTATCGACCTTTAACCGAAAAATACCCATAGACTCACCTTTGAGCCTTTGTACAGGGTCGCGGCTAATAATTCGAGAAAACATAAATTTGCCAAAGTCGAAACCTTGCAGAATTTGTTCCACTCAGAAATTGGCATAGAAGTGTTTAGTCTATCGATCTTTAACCGAAAAATACCCATAGTCGCACCTTTGAGCCTTTGTACAGGGTCGAGGCTAATAATTCGAGAAAACATAAATTGGCCAAAGTCGAACACTTGCAGAATTTGTTCCACATCGAAATTAGCATAGAAGTGTTTAGTCTATCGACCTTTAACCGAAAAATACCCATAGTCACACCTTTGAGCCTTTGTACAGGGTCGAGTCTAATAATTCGAGAAAACATAAATTGGCCAAAGTCGAAACCTTGCAGAATTTGTTCCACATCGAAATTGGCATAGAAGTGTTTAGTCTATCGATCTTTAACCGAAAAATACCCATAGTCGAATCTTTGAGCCTTTGTACAGGGTCGAGGCTAATAATTCGAAAAATATAAATTGGCCAAAGTCGAACACTTGCAGAATTTGTTCCACTCAGAAATTAGCATAGGAGTACTCAGTCTATCGATCTTTAACTGAAAAATACCCATAGTCGCACCTTTGAGCCTTTGTACAGGGTCGAGACCAGTTATTCGAGAAAACATAAATTGGCCAAAGTCGAACACTTGCAGAATTTGTTCCACATCGAAATTGGCATAGAAGTGTTTAGTCTATCGATCTTTAACCGAAAAATACCCATAGTCGCACCTTTGAGCCTTTGTACAGGGTCGAGGCTAATAATTCGAAAAATATAAATTGGCCAAAGTCGAACACTTGCAGAATTTGTTCCACTCAGAAATTAGCATAGGAGTACTCAGTCTATCGATCTTTAACCGAAAAATACCCATAGTCGCACCTTTGAGCCTTTGTACAGGGTCGAGGCTAATAATTTGAGAAACATAAATTGGCCAAAGTCGAACACTTGCAGAATTTGTTCCACATCGAAATTGGCATAGAAGTGTTTAGTCTATCGATCTTTAACCGAAAAATACCCATAGTCGCACCTTTGAGCCTTTGTACAGGGTCGAGGCTAATAATTCGAGAAAACATAAATTGGCCAAAGTCGAAACCTTGCAGAATTTGTTCCACATCGAAATTAGCATGGAAGTGTTTAGTCTATCGACCTTTAACCGAAAAATACCCATGGTCGCACCTTTGAGCCTTTGTACAGGGTCGAGGCTAATAATTCGAGAAAACATAAATTGGCCAAAGTCGAACACGTGCAGAATTTGTTCCACATCGAAATTGGCATAGAAGTGTTTAGTCTATCGATCTTTAACCGAAAAATACCCATAGTCGCACCTTGAGCCTTTGTACAGGGTCGAGGCTAATATTCGAAAAATATAAATTGGCCATAGTCGAACACTTGCAGAATTTGTTCCACTCAGAAATTAGCATAGGAGTATTCAGTCTATCGACCTTTAACTGAAAAATACCCATAGTCGCACCTTTGAGCATTTGTACAGGGTCGAGACCAGTTATTCGAGAAAACATAAATTGGCCAAAGTCGAAACCTTGCAGAATTTGTTCCACTCAGAAATTGGAATAGAAGTGTTTAGTCTAACGATCTTTAACTGAAAAATACCCATAGTCGCACCTTTGAGCCTTTGTACAGGGTCGAGACCAGTTATCCGAGAAAACATAAATTGGCCAAAGTCGAAGCCTTGCAGAATTTGTTCCACTCAGAATTTTTAATAAAATAAAAAATAGTAAATATTAGAATAAAAAATAATAAATATTAGAATAAAAAATAATAAATATTAAAATAAAAATAGTGAATATTAAAATAAAAAATAATAAATATTAGAATAAAAAATAATAAATATTAAAATAAAAAATAGTAAATATTAGAATAGAAAATAATAAATATTAGAATAAAAAATAATAAATATTAAAATAAAAAATAATACCCAAGTATTAGAATAAAACATAGTAAATATTAAAATAATAAATATTAAAATAAAAAATATTAAATATTAAAATAAAAAATAGTAAATATTAAAATAAAAAATAGTAAATTTAAAATAAAAAATAATAAATATTAAAATAAAAAATAGTAAATATTAAAATAAAAAATAATAAATATTAGAATAAAAAATAATAAATAATAGAATAAAAAATAATAAATATTAAAATAAAAAATAATAAATATTAGAATAAAAAATAGTAAATATTAAAATAAGAAATAATAAATATTAGAATAAATAATAGTAAATATTAAAATAAAAAATAATAAATATTAGACTAAAAAATAGTAAATATTAGAATAGAAAATAATAAATATTAAAATAAAAAATAGAAACTATTAGAATAAAAAATAGTAAATATTAAAATAAAAAATAGTAAAATTAGAATAAAAAATAATAAAAAATAATAAATATTAAAATAAAAATAGCGAATATTAAAATAAAAAATAATAAATATTAGAATAAAAAATAATAAATATTAAAATAAAATATAATAAATATTAGAATAAAAAATAGTAAATATTAAAATAAAAAATAGTAAATATTAGAATAAAAAATAGTAAATATTAAAATAAAAAATAATAAATATTAAAATAAAAAATAGTAAATATTAAAATAAAAAATAATAAATATTAGAATAAAAAATAATAAATAATAGAATAAAAAATAATAAATATTAAAATAAAAAATAATAAATATTAAAATAAAAAATAGAAACTATTAGAATAAAAAATAGTAAATATTAAAATAAAAAATAGTAAAATTAGAATAAAAAATAATAAATATTAGAATAAAAAATAATAAATATTAAAATAAAAATAGCGAATATTAAAATAAAAAATAATAAATATTAGAATAAAAAATAATAAATATTAAAATAAAAAATAATAAATATTATAATAAAAAATTGTAAATATTAAAATAAAAAATAGTAAATATTAGAATAAAAAATAGTAAATATTAAAATAAAAAATAATAAATATTAAAATAAAAAATAGTAAATATTAAAATAAAAAATAGTAAATATTAGAATAGAAAATAATAAATATTAAAATAAAAAATAATAAATATTAGAATAAAAAATAATAAATATTAAAATAAGATTTTTGGAAAATATTTCGAAAATTAATTTCTTGGAAAAATGATTTTTTAAAGATTTTTTGGAAAAACTATTTTTTTCGATAATTTTAAAAAATCTTTGGAAAAAAAGATATTTCGAAAATTAATTTTTTAAACATTCCTTGGAAAAAATACATTTTTTAAAGGGTTTGTTCGGGTTTGTCGAGTTTGTTCGGGTTTGTCGGGTTTGTCGGGTTTGTTCGGGTTGGTCGGGTTTGTCGGGCTTGTTCGGGTTTGTTCGGGTTTGTCGGGTTTGTTCGGGTTTGGGTTTGTTCGGGTTTGTTCAAAATTATCGCGACGAGTACAATACGATAAAATCATAAAAAAATTCAAGCTATAACTTCCTTAATACTAATGCTAGACCCATCGAGTTTGGGCTCATTTGAAAGGGCTTGTTCGGGTTCGTCGGGTTTGTTCGAGTTTGTTCGGGTTTGGGTTTGTTCGGGTGTGTTAAAAATTATCGAAAAAAAATTGTTTAACAAAAATTTATTTTCTAAAAAATATTTTTTTAAAAAAATTTATTTCTAAAAAATATTTTTTTTTGGAGAAAATTTTGATAGAAGTAAAATCTAATTTTATAAAATCTTTGAAGAAAAAAAGATTTTTGGAAGATATTTCGAAAATTAATTTCATTCCATCATTCCTTGAAACATTCCTTGGAAAAAATAAACTTTTTAAAGGGTTTGTTCGGGTTGTTCGGTCTTTGAAAAAAAGAGTTTTGGAAAATATTTGGAAAATAAATTTTTTAAAAATTTCTTGAAAAAATAAATTTTTTTAAGATTTTTTGGAGAAACAATTTTTTTCGATAATTTTAAAAAATCTGGAAAAAAAAAGATTTTTTGAAAAATAATTTTTTAAACATTTCTTGAAAAAAAATAATTTTTTTTTAAATATTTTTTGGAAATTTCTTAATTTTTTATTACAAAAATTTATTTTCTAAAAAATAATTTTTTCGGACAAAATTTTGAAAAATAACATCTTTGGAGAAAAAAGATTTTTCCATCGGCCCTACCTCGAATAAAAGCCGTTCGAAGCCCTAGGAACAGCAGAGTTTGCCGCCGACTCTCAAACCACCCTACTTGCTTCGCCGACTGCTTTGTCGGGTTTGTTCGGCTTTGGGTTTGTTCGGGTTTGTTAAAAATTATCGCGACGAGTACAATACGATAAAATCATAAAATTCAAGCTATAACTTCCTAATACTAATGCTAGAAGCGTCGAGTTTGGGCTCATTTGAAAGGGCTTGTTCGGGTTTGGGTTTGTTCGGGTTTGTTCAAAATTATCGAAAAAAATTTTTTTAACAAAAATTTATTTTCTAAAAAATATTTTTTTTGGAGAAAATTTTGATAGAAGTAAAATCTTTGGAAAAAAAGATTGAAGAAAATATTTATATCGAAAATTAATTTTTAAACATTGGAAAAAATTTTTTTAAAGATTTTGTGAAAAAAATTTTTATTCGATAATTTTGAAAAAATAAATTTTGGAAATTTATTTGGAGAAAATTTTGAAATAAAAATAAAATCTTCGGAAAAATAATTTTTTTAAGGAAACTATTTTTTTCGATAATTTTAAAAATCTTTGGAAATAAAGATTTTTTGAAACATTTCTTGGAAAAATAATTTTTTAAAGATTTTTTGGAAAAAATATTCTTTTGATAAAATTTTGAAAAATAAAATCTTTGGAGAAAAAAGATTTTTGGAAAATATTTCGAAAATTAATTTTTTAAACATTCCTTGGAAAAAATACATTTTTTAAAGGGTTTGATCGGGTTTGTCGAGTTTGTTCGGGTTTGTTCGGGTTTGTCGGGCTTGTTCGGGTTTGTCGGGTTTGTTCGGGTTTGGTTTGTTCAAAATTATCGCGACGAGTACAATACGATAAAATCATAAAATCATAAAAAAATTCAAGCTATAACTTCCTTAATACTAATGCTACTAGACCCATCGAGTTTGGACTCATTTAAAAGGGCTTGTTCGGGTTTGTTCGTTTTTGTCGGGTTTGTCGGGTTTGTTCGGGTTTGGGTTTGTTCGGGTTTGTGTGTTCAAAATTATCGAATAAAATTGTTTTAACAAAAATTTATTTTCTAAAAAGTATTTTTTTTGGAGAAAATTTTGATAGAAGTAAAATCTAATTTTATAAAATCTTTGAAGAAAAAAAGATTTCTTGGAACATTCCTTGGAAAAAAGAAACTTTTTAAATGGTTTGTTCGGGTTTGTCGGGTTTGTTCGGGTTGTTCGGTCTTTGAAAAAAAGATTTTTGGAAAATATTTGGAAAATAAATTTTTTAAAAATTTCTTGAAAAAATAGTTTTTTTAAGATTTTTTGGAAAAACATTTTTTTCGATAATTTTAATAAATCTGAAAAAAAAGATTTTTTGAAAAATAATTTTTTAAACATTTCTTGGAAAAAATAATTTTTTTAAATATTTTTTGGAAATTTCTTAATTTTTTATTACAAATATTTATTTTCTACAAAATAATTTTTTCGGACAAAATTTTGAAAAATAACATCTTTGGAGAAAAAAGATTTTTCCATCGGCCCTACCCCGACGCATGACCGGCCACCGTTGGATCGAATAAAAGCCGCTCGAAGCGAAACTTACGTTTTTAACCTTTAACGCATTAACTTAAATACAAGTTTAAAAATTTAAATAACGATCGTCTGAAGTCACGCAAAATATAAATAAATCCCCTACAGAATGCATATAATATTATATTGCATATTGCAATCATAGGACCACGGATGATGACGTCACGTCACAAGACAGCGCTTTGTCCTTGTTTTCTAGGAGTTGTTGATTGTACTCGTCGCGATAATTTTGAACAAACCCGAACAAACCCGAACAAACCCGAACAAACCCGAACAAACCCGAACAAACCCGACAAACCCGAACAAACCCTTTAAAAAATTTATTTTTTCCAAGGAATGTTTAAAAAATTAATTTTCGAAATATTTTCCAAAAATCTTTTTTTCTTCAAAGATTTTTTTTCAAAATTATCGAAAAGAATATTTTTTCAAAAAATATTTAAAAAAATTATTTTTCCAAGAAATGTTTAAAAAATTATTTTTCAAAAATCTTTTTTTTTCCATAGATTTTATAAATTATCGAAAAAAATTATTTTTCCAAAAAATCTTAAAAAATTATTTTTTCCAAGGAATGTTTAAAAATTATTTTTCGAAATATTTTCCAAAAATCTTTTTTCTCCAAAGATTTTATTTTTCAAAATTTTATCAAAAGAATATTTTTTCAAAAAAATCTTTAAAAAATTATTTTTCCAAGAAATGTTTCAAAAAATCTTTTTTTCCAAAGATTTTTAAAATTAGTTTCCGAAGATTTTTTTTTTATTTCAACAATTTTCTCCAAAAAAAATTTCCAAAATTTATTTTTTCAAAATTATCGAAAAAAAATTTTTTTACACAAAATCTTTAAAAAATATTTTTTTAAATGTTTAAAAATTAATTTTCGATATAAATATTTTCTTCAATCTTTTTTTCCAAAGATTTTACTTCTATCAAAATTTTCTCCAAAAAAAATATTTTTTAGAAAATAAATTTTTGTTAAAAAAATTTTTTTCGATAATTTTGAACAAACCCAAACCCGACAAACCCGAACAAACCCGACAAACCCGAACAAACCCGAACAAACCCGAACAAGCCCGACAAACCCGAACAAACCCTTTAAAAAATGTATTTTTTCCAAGGACTGTTTAAAAGATCAATTTTCGAAATATTTTCCAAAAATCTTTTTTTCTTCAAAGATTTTATAAAATTATCGCAAAAAACTGTTTTTCCAAAAAATCTTAAAAAATTATTTTTCGAAATATTTTCCAAAAATCTTTTTTTCTTCAAAGATTTTATAAAATTATCGCAAAAAACTGTTTTTCCAAAAAATCTTAAAAAATTATTTTTTCCAAGGAATGTTTAAAAATTATTTTTCGAAATATTTTCCAATAATCTTTTTCCTCCAAAGATTTTATTTTTCAAAAGAATATTTTTTCCAAAAAATCTTTAAAAAATTATTTTCCAAAAAAACTTTTTTTCCAAAAAATTATAATAATAAATATTAAAATAAAAAATAGTAAATAATAAAATAAAAAAATAGTAAATATTAGAATAAAAAATAATAAATATTAAAATAAAAAATAATAAATATTAAAATAAAAAATAGTAAATATTAGAATAAAAAATAATAAATATAGAATAAAAAATAATAAATATTAAAATAAGAAATAGTAAATAATAAAATAAAAAATAGTAAATATTAGAATAAAAAATAATAAATATTAAAATTAAAAATAATAAATATTAAAATGAAAAATAATAAATATTAGAATAAAAAATAGTAAATATTAAAATAAAAAATAGTAAATATTAAAATAAAAAATAGTAAATATTAGAATAAAAAATATTAAATATTAAAATAAAAAATAGTAAATATTAGAATGAAAAATAGTAAATATTAAAATAAAAAATAATAAATATTAGAATAAAAAATAATAAATATTAAATTAAGATTTTTGGAAAATATTATTTTAATATTTATTATTTTTTATTCTAATATTTATTATTTTTTATTTTAATAATTACTATTTTTTATTTTAATATTTATTATTATTTATTCTAATATTTACTATTTTTTATTTTAATATTTAATATTTTTTATTCAATATTTACTATTTTTTATTTTAATATTTACTATTTTTTATTTTAATATTTACTATTTTTTATTTCAATATTTATTATTTTTTATTCTAATATTTATTATTTTTCATTTTAATATTTATTATTTTTAATTTTAATGTTTATTATTTTTTATTCTAATATTTACTATTTTTTATTTTACTATTTACTATTTCTTATTTTAATATTTATTATTTTTTATTCTATATTTATTATTTTTTATTCTAATATTTACTATTTTTATTTTAATATTTATTATTTTTTATTTTAATATTTACTATTTTTTATTCTAATATTTATTATTTTTTATTTTAATATTTATTATTAAAGTAGGTTAGTTTCTTTTTGCGGAATATCATAGTCGTACATCCTCCGTTAGGATCTTCCGATCACAAACTTATTCCACTCAGAAATTGGCATAGAAGTGTTTAGTCTAACGATCTTTAACTGAAAAATACCCATAGTCGCACCTTTGAGCTTTTGTACAGGGTCGAGACCAGTTATTCGAGAAAACATAAATTTGCCTAAGTCGAACACTTGCAGAATTTGTTCCACATCGAAATTGGCATAGAAGTGTTTAGTCTATCGATCTTTAAACGAAAAATACCCATAGTCGCACCTTTGAGCCTTTGTACAGGGTCGCGGCTAATAATTCGAGAGAACATAAATTGGCCAAAGTCGAAACCTTGCAGAATTTGTTCCACTCAGAAATTAGCATAGAAGTGTTTAGTCTATCGACCTTTAACCGAAAAATACTCATAGTCATAGTCGCACCTTTGAGCCTTTGTACAGGGTCGAGGCTAATAATTCGAAAAATATAAATTGGCCAAAGTCGAACACGTGCAGAATTTGTTCCACTCAGAAATTAGCATAGGAGTACTCAGTCTATCGATCTTTAACCGAAAAATACCCATAGTCGCACCTTTGAACCTTTGTACAGGGTCGAGGCTAATAATTCGAGAAAACATAAATTGGCCAAAGTCGAAACCTTGCGGAATTTGTTCCACATCGGGATTAGCATAGAAGTGTTTAGTCTATCGACCTTTAACCGAAAAAAACCCATAGTCGCACCTTTGAACCTTTGTACAGGGTCGAGGCTAATAATTCGAGAAAACATAAATTGGCCAAAGTAGAAACCTTGCGGAATTTGTTCCACATCGGGATTAGCATAGAAGTGTTTAGTCTATCGACCTTTAACCGAAAAATACCCATAGACTCACCTTTGAGCCTTTGTACAGGGTCGCGGCTAATAATTCGAGAAAACATAAATTTGCCAAAGTCGAAACCTTGCAGAATTTGTTCCACTCAGAAATTGGCATAGAAGTGTTTAGTCTATCGATCTTTAACCGAAAAATACCTATAGTCGCACCTTTGAGCCTTTGTACAGGGTCGAGGCTAATAATTCGAGAAAACATAAATTGGCCAAAGTCGAACACTTGCAGAATTTGTTCCACATCGAAATTAGCATAGAAGTGTTTAGTCTATCGACCTTTAACCGAAAAATACCCATAGTCACACCTTTGAGCCTTTGTACAGGGTCGAGGCTAATAATTCGAGAAACATAAATTGGCCAAAGTCGAACACTTGCAGAATTTGTTCCACATCGAAATTGGCATAGAAGTGTTTAGTCTATCGATCTTTAACCGAAAAATAGTGGAACAAATTCTGCAAGGTTTCGACTTTGGCCAATTTATGTTTTCTCGAATTATTAGCTTCGACCCTGTACAAAGGCTCAAAGGTGCGACTATGGGTATTTTTCGGTTAAAGCTCGATAGACTAAACACTTCTATGCCAATTTCGATGTGGAACAAATTCTGCAAGTGTTCGACTTTGGCCAATTTATGTTTCTCGAATTATTAGCCTCGACCCTGTACAAAGGTTCAAAGGTGCGACTATGGGTATTTTTCGGTTAAAGATCGATAGACTGAGTACTCCTATGCTAATTTCTGAGTGGAACAAATTCTGCAAGTGTTCGACTTTGGCCAATTTATGTTTTCTCGAATTATTAGCTTCGACCCTGTATAAAGGCTCAAAGGTGCGACTAGAAATTATCATAGAAGTGTTTAGTCTATCGACCTTTAACCGAAAAAAAACCCATAGTCGCACCTTTGAACCTTTGTACAGGGTCGAGGCTAATAATTCGAGAAACATAAATTGGCCAAAGTCGAACACTTGCAGAAATTAGCATAGGAGTACTCAGTCTATCGATCTTTAACCGAAAAATACCCATAGTCGCACCTTTGAACCTTTGTACAGGGTCGAGGCTAATAATTCGAGAAACATAAATTGGCCAAAGTCGAACACTTGCAGAATTTGTTCCACATCGAAATTGGCATAGAAGTGTTTAGTCTATCGATCTTTAACCGAAAAATACCCATAGTCGCACCTTTGAGCCTTTGTACAGGGTCGAGGCTAATAATTCGAGGAACATAAATTGGCCAAAGTCGAACACTTGCAGAATTTGTTCCACATCGAAATTGGCATAGAAGTGTTTAGTCTATCGAACTTTAACCGAAAAATACCCATAGTCGCACCTTTGAGCCTTTGTACAGGGTCGAAGCTAATAATTCGAGGAACATAAATTGGCCAAATTCGAACACTTGCAGAATTTGTTCCACATCGAAATTGGCATAGAAGTGTTTAGTCTATCGATCTTTAACCGAAAAATACCCATAGTCGCACCTTTGAGCCTTTGTACAGGGTCGAGGCTAATAATTCGAGAAAACATAAATTTGCCAAAGTCGAAACCTTGCAGAATTTGTTCCACTCAGAAATTGGCATAGGAGTACTCAGTCTATCGATCTTTAACCGAAAAATACCCATAGTCGCACCTTTGAACCTTTGTACAGGGTCGAGGCTAATAATTCGAGAAACATAAATTGGCCAAAGTCGAACACTTGCAGAATTTGTTCCACATCGAAATTGGCATAGAAGTGTTTAGTCTATCGATCTTTAACCGAAAAATACCCATAGTCGCACCTTTGAGCCTTTGTACAGGGTCGAGGCTAATAATTCGAGAAAACATAAATTTGCCAAAGTCGAAACCTTGCAGAATTTGTTCCACTCAGAAATTGGCATAGAAGTGTTTAGTCTATCGATCTTTAACCGAAAAATACCCATAGTCGCACCTTTGAGCCTTTGTACAGGGTCGAGGCTAATAATTCGAGAAAACATAAATTTGCCAAAGTCGAAACCTTGCAGAATTTGTTCCACTCAGAAATTGGCATAGGAGTACTCAGTCTATCGATCTTTAACCGAAAAATACCCATAGTCGCACCTTTGAACCTTTGTACAGGGTCGAGGCTAATAATTCGAGAAACATAAATTGGCCAAAGTCGAACACTTGCAGAATTTGTTCCACATCGAAATTGGCATAGAAGTGTTTAGTCTATCGATCTTTAACTGAAAAATACCCATAGTCGCACCTTTGAGCCTTTATACAGGGTCGAAGCTAATAATTCGAGAAAACATAAATTGGCCAAAGTCGAACACTTGCAGAATTTGTTCCACTCAGAAATTAGCATAGGAGTACTCAGTCTATCGATCTTTAACCGAAAAATACCCATAGTCGCACCTTTGAACCTTTGTACAGGGTCGAGGCTAATAATTCGAGAAACATAAATTGGCCAAAGTCGAACACTTGCAGAATTTGTTCCACATCGAAATTGGCATAGAAGTGTTTAGTCTATCGAGCTTTAACCGAAAAATATCCATAGTCGCACCTTTGAGCCTTTGTACAGGGTCGAAGCTAATAATTCGAGAAAACATAAATTGGCCAAAGTCGAAACCTTGCAGAATTTGTTCCACTCAGAAATTATCATAGAAGTGTTTAGTCTATCGACCTTTAACCGAAAAAAAACCCATAGTCGCACCTTTGAACCTTTGTACAGGGTCGAGGCTAATAATTCGAGAAAACATAAATTGGCCAAAGTCGAAACCTTGCAGAATTTGTTCCACTCAGAAATTGGCATAGAAGTGTTTAGTCTAACGATCTTTAACTGAAAAATACCCATAGTCGCAACTTTGAGCCTTTGTACAGGGTCGAGGCTAAAAATTCGAGAAAACATAAATTTGCCAAAGTCGAAACCTTGCAGAATTTGTTCCACTCAGAAATTGGCATAGAAGTGTTTAGTCTATCGATCTTTAACCGAAAAATACCCATAGTCGCACCTTTGAGCCTTTGTACAGGGTCGAAGCTAATAATTCGAGAAAACATAAATTGGCCAAAGTCGAAACCTTGCAGAATTTGTTCCACTCAGAAATTGGCATAGAAGTGTTTAGTCTAACGATCTTTAACTGAAAAATACCCATAGTCGCACCTTTGAACCTTTGTACAGGGTCGAGGCTAATAATTCGAGAAACATAAATTGGCCAAAGTCGAACACTTGCAGAATTTGTTCCACATCGAAATTGGCATAGAAGTGTTTAGTCTATCGATCTTTAACTGAAAAATACCCATAGTCGCACCTTTGAGCCTTTGTACAGGGTCGAGGCTAATAATTCGAGAAAACATAAATTTGCCAAAGTCGAAACCTTGCAGAATTTGTTCCACTCAGAAATTGGCATGGAAGTGTTTAGTCTATCGATCTTTAACCGAAAAATACCCATAGTCGAACCTTTGAGCCTTTGTACAGGGTCGAGGCTAATAATTCGAGAAACATAAATTGGCCAAAGTCGAACACTTGCATAATTTGTTCCACTCAGAAATTATCATAGAAGTGTTTAGTCTATCGATCTTTAACCGAAAAATACCCATAGTCGCACCTTTGAACCTTTGTACAGGGTCGAGGCTAATAATTCGAGAAATATAAATTGGCCAAAGTCGAACACTTGCATAATTTGTTCCACTCAGAAATTGGCATAGGAGTACTCAGTCTATCGATCTTTAACCGAAAAATACCCACAACCTTTGAACCTTTGTACAGGGTCGAGGCTAATAATTCGAGAAACATAAATTGGCCAAAGTCGAACACTTGCAGAATTTGTTCCACATCGAAATTGGCATAGAAGTGTTTAGTCTATCGATCTTTAAATGAAAAATACCCATAGTCGCACCTTTGAGCCTTTATACAGGGTCGAAGCTAATAATTCGAGAAAACATAAATTGGCCAAAGTCGAAACCTTGCAGAATTTGTTCCACTCAGAAATTGGCATAGAAGTGTTTAGTCTATCGATCTTTAACCGAAAAATACCCATAGTCGCACCTTTGAGCCTTTGTACAGGGTCGAAGCTAATAATTCGAGAAAACATAAATTGGCCAAAGTCGAAACCTTGCAGAATTTGTTCCACTCAGAAATTGGCATAGAAGTGTTTAGTCTAACGATCTTTAACTGAAAAATACCCATAGTCGCACCTTTGAGCCTTTGTACAGGGTCGCGGCTAATAATTCGAGAAAACATAAATTGGCCAAAGTCGAAACCTTGCAGAATTTGTTCCACTCAGAAATTAGCATAGAAGTGTTTAGTCTATCGACCTTTAACCGAAAAATACTCATAGTCGCACCTTTGAGCCTTTGTACAGGGTCGAGGCTAATAATTCGAAAAATATAAATTGGCCAAAGTCGAACACGTGCAGAATTTGTTCCACTCAGAAATTAGCATAGGAGTACTCAGTCTATCGATCTTTAACCGAAAAATACCCATAGTCGCACCTTTGAACCTTTGTACAGGGTCGAGGCTAATAATTCGAGAAAACATAAATTGGCCAAAGTCGAAACCTTGCGGAATTTGTTCCACATCGGGATTAGCATAGAAGTGTTTAGTCTATCGACCTTTAACCGAAAAAAAACCATAGTCGCACCTTTGAACCTTTGTACAGGGTCGAGGCTAATAATTCGAGAAAACATAAATTGGCCAAAGTAGAAACCTTGCGGAATTTGTTCCACATCGGGATTAGCATAGAAGTGTTTAGTCTATCGACCTTTAACCGAAAAATACCCATAGACTCACCTTTGAGCCTTTGTACAGGGTCGCGGCTAATAATTCGAGAAAACATAAATTTGCCAAAGTCGAAACCTTGCAGAATTTGTTCCACTCAGAAATTGGCATAGAAGTGTTTAGTCTATCGATCTTTAACCGAAAAATACCCATAGTCGCGCCTTTGTACAGGGTCGAGGCTAATAATTCGAGAAAACATAAATTGGCCAAAGTCGAACACTTGCAGAATTTGTTCCACATCGAAATTAGCATAGAAGTGTTTAGTCTATCGACCTTTAACCGAAAAATACCCATAGTCACACCTTTGAGCCTTTGTACAGGGTCGAGTCTAATAATTCGAGAAAACATAAATTGGCCAAAGTCGAAACCTTGCAGAATTTGTTCCACATCGAAATTGGCATAGAAGTGTTTAGTCTATCGATCTTTAACCGAAAAATACCCATAGTCGAACCTTTGAGCCTTTGTACAGGGTCGAGGCTAATAATTCGAAAAATATAAATTGGCCAAAGTCGAACACTTGCAGAATTTGTTCCACTCAGAAATTAGCATAGGAGTACTCAGTCTATCGATCTTTAACTGAAAAATACCCATAGTCGCACCTTTGAGCCTTTGTACAGGGTCGAGACCAGTTATTCGAGAAAACATAAATTGGCCAAAGTCGAACACTTGCAGAATTTGTTCCACATCGAAATTGGCATAGAAGTGTTTAGTCTATCGATCTTTAACCGAAAAATACCCATAGTCGCACCTTTGAGCCTTTGTACAGGGTCGAGGCTAATAATTCGAAAAATATAAATTGGCCAAAGTCGAACACTTGCAGAATTTGTTCCACTCAGAAATTAGCATAGGAGTACTCAGTCTATCGATCTTTAACCGAAAAATACCCATAGTCGCACCTTTGAGCCTTTGTACAGGGTCGAGGCTAATAATTTGAGAAACATAAATTGGCCAAAGTCGAACACTTGCAGAATTTGTTCCACATCGAAATTGGCATAGAAGTGTTTAGTCTATCGATCTTTAACCGAAAAATACCCATAGTCGCACCTTTGAGCCTTTGTACAGGGTCGAGGCTAATAATTCGAGAAAACATAAATTGGCCAAAGTCGAAACCTTGCAGAATTTGTTCCACATCGAAATTAGCATGGAAGTGTTTAGTCTATCGACCTTTAACCGAAAAATACCCATGGTCGCACCTTTGAGCCTTTGTACAGGGTCGAGGCTAATAATTCGAGAAAACATAAATTGGCCAAAGTCGAACACGTGCAGAATTTGTTCCACATCGAAATTGGCATAGAAGTGTTTAGTCTATCGATCTTTAACCGAAAAATACCCATAGTCGCACCTTGAGCCTTTGTACAGGGTCGAGGCTAATATTCGAAAAATATAAATTGGCCAAAGTCGAACACTTGCAGAATTTGTTCCACTCAGAAATTAGCATAGGAGTATTCAGTCTATCGACCTTTAACTGAAAAATACCCATAGTCGCACCTTTGAGCATTTGTACAGGGTCGAGACCAGTTATTCGAGAAAACATAAATTGGCCAAAGTCGAAACCTTGCAGAATTTGTTCCACTCAGAAATTGGAATAGAAGTGTTTAGTCTAACGATCTTTAACTGAAAAATACCCATAGTCGCACCTTTGAGCCTTTGTACAGGGTCGAGACCAGTTATCCGAGAAAACATAAATTGGCCAAAGTCGAAGCCTTGCAGAATTTGTTCCACTCAGAATTTTTAATAAAATAAAAAATAGTAAATATTAGAATAAAAAATAATAAATATTAGAATAAAAAATAATAAATATTAAAATAAAAATAGTGAATATTAAAATAAAAAATAATAAATATTAGAATAAAAAATAATAAATATTAAAATAAAAAATAGTAAATATTAGAATAGAAAATAATAAATATTAGAATAAAAAATAATAAATATTAAAATAAAAAATAATACCCAAGTATTAGAATAAAACATAGTAAATATTAAAATAATAAATATTAAAATAAAAAATATTAAATATTAAAATAAAAAATAGTAAATATTAAAATAAAAAATAGTAAATTTAAAATAAAAAATAATAAATATTAAAATAAAAAATAGTAAATATTAAAATAAAAAATAATAAATATTAGAATAAAAAATAATAAATAATAGAATAAAAAATAATAAATATTAAAATAAAAAATAATAAATATTAGAATAAAAAATAGTAAATATTAAAATAAGAAATAATAAATATTAGAATAAATAATAGTAAATATTAAAATAAAAAATAATAAATATTAGACTAAAAAATAGTAAATATTAGAATAGAAAATAATAAATATTAAAATAAAAAATAGAAACTATTAGAATAAAAAATAGTAAATATTAAAATAAAAAATAGTAAAATTAGAATAAAAAATAATAAAAAATAATAAATATTAAAATAAAAATAGCGAATATTAAAATAAAAAATAATAAATATTAGAATAAAAAATAATAAATATTAAAATAAAATATAATAAATATTAGAATAAAAAATAGTAAATATTAAAATAAAAAATAGTAAATATTAGAATAAAAAATAGTAAATATTAAAATAAAAAATAATAAATATTAAAATAAAAAATAGTAAATATTAAAATAAAAAATAATAAATATTAGAATAAAAAATAATAAATAATAGAATAAAAAATAATAAATATTAAAATAAAAAATAATAAATATTAAAATAAAAAATAGAAACTATTAGAATAAAAAATAGTAAATATTAAAATAAAAAATAGTAAAATTAGAATAAAAAATAATAAATATTAGAATAAAAAATAATAAATATTAAAATAAAAATAGCGAATATTAAAATAAAAAATAATAAATATTAGAATAAAAAATAATAAATATTAAAATAAAAAATAATAAATATTATAATAAAAAATTGTAAATATTAAAATAAAAAATAGTAAATATTAGAATAAAAAATAGTAAATATTAAAATAAAAAATAATAAATATTAAAATAAAAAATAGTAAATATTAAAATAAAAAATAGTAAATATTAGAATAGAAAATAATAAATATTAAAATAAAAAATAATAAATATTAGAATAAAAAATAATAAATATTAAAATAAGATTTTTGGAAAATATTTCGAAAATTAATTTCTTGGAAAAATGATTTTTTAAAGATTTTTTGGAAAAACTATTTTTTTCGATAATTTTAAAAAATCTTTGGAAAAAAAGATATTTCGAAAATTAATTTTTTAAACATTCCTTGGAAAAAATACATTTTTTAAAGGGTTTGTTCGGGTTTGTCGAGTTTGTTCGGGTTTGTCGGGTTTGTCGGGTTTGTTCGGGTTGGTCGGGTTTGTCGGGCTTGTTCGGGTTTGTCGGGTTTGTTCGGGTTTGGGTTTGTTCGGGTTTGTTCAAAATTATCGCGACGAGTACAATACGATAAAATCATAAAAAAATTCAAGCTATAACTTCCTTAATACTAATGCTAGACCCATCGAGTTTGGGCTCATTTGAAAGGGCTTGTTCGGGTTCGTCGGGTTTGTTCGAGTTTGTTCGGGTTTGGGTTTGTTCGGGTGTGTTAAAAATTATCGAAAAAAAATTGTTTAACAAAAATTTATTTTCTAAAAAATATTTTTTTAAAAAAATTTATTTCTAAAAAATATTTTTTTTTGGAGAAAATTTTGATAGAAGTAAAATCTAATTTTATAAAATCTTTGAAGAAAAAAAGATTTTTGGAAGATATTTCGAAAATTAATTTCATTCCATCATTCCTTGAAACATTCCTTGGAAAAAATAAACTTTTTAAAGGGTTTGTTCGGGTTGTTCGGTCTTTGAAAAAAAGAGTTTTGGAAAATATTTGGAAAATAAATTTTTTAAAAATTTCTTGAAAAAATACATTTTTTTAAGATTTTTTGGAGAAACAATTTTTTTCGATAATTTTAAAAAATCTGGAAAAAAAAAGATTTTTTGAAAAATAATTTTTTAAACATTTCTTGAAAAAAAATAATTTTTTTTTAAATATTTTTTGGAAATTTCTTAATTTTTTACAAAAATTTATTTTCTAAAAAATAATTTTTTCGGACAAAATTTTGAAAAATAACATCTTTGGAGAAAAAAGATTTTTCCATCGGCCCTACCTCGAATAAAAGCCGTTCGAAGCCCTAGGAACAGCAGAGTTTGCCGCCGACTCTCAAACCACCCTACTTGCTTCGCCGACTGCTTTGTCGGGTTTGTTCGGCTTTGGGTTTGTTCGGGTTTGTTAAAAATTATCGCGACGAGTACAATACGATAAAATCATAAAATTCAAGCTGTAACTTCCTAATACTAATGCTAGAAGCGTCGAGTTTGGGCTCATTTGAAAGGGCTTGTTCGGGTTTGGGTTTGTTCGGGTTTGTTCAAAATGATCGAAAAAAATTTTTTTAACAAAAATTTATTTTCTAAAAAATATTTTTTTTGGAGAAAATTTTGATAGAAGTAAAATCTTTGGAAAAAAAGATTGAAGAAAATATTTATAAATTAATTTTTAAACATTGGAAAAAATTTTTTTAAAGATTTTGTGAAAAAAATTTTTATTCGATAATTTTGAAAAAATAAATTTTGGAAATTTATTTGGAGAAAATTTTGAAATAAAAATAAAATCTTCGGAAAAATAATTTTTTTAAGGAAACTATTTTTTTCGATAATTTTAAAAATCTTTGGAAATAAAGATTTTTTGAAACATTTCTTGGAAAAATAATTTTTTAAAGATTTTTTGGAAAAAATATTCTTTTGATAAAATTTTGAAAAATAAAATCTTTGGAGAAAAAAGATTTTTGGAAAATATTTCGAAAATTAATTTTTTAAACATTCCTTGGAAAAAATACATTTTTTAAAGGGTTTGATCGGGTTTGTCGAGTTTGTTCGGGTTTGTTCGGGTTTGTCGGGCTTGTTCGGGTTTGTCGGGTTTGTTCGGGTTTGGTTTGTTCAAAATTATCGCGACGAGTACAATACGATAAAATCATAAAATCATAAAAAAATTCAAGCTATAACTTCCTTAATACTAATGCTACTAGACCCATCGAGTTTGGGCTCATTTAAAAGGGCTTGTTCGGGTTTGTTCGTTTTTGTCGGGTTTGTCGGGTTTGTTCGGGTTTGGGTTTGTTCGGGTTTGTGTGTTCAAAATTATCGAATAAAATTGTTTTAACAAAAATTTATTTTCTAAAAAGTATTTTTTTTGGAGAAAATTTTGATAGAAGTAAAATCTAATTTTATAAAATCTTTGAAGAAAAAAAGATTTCTTGGAACATTCCTTGGAAAAAAGAAACTTTTTAAATGGTTTGTTCGGGTTTGTCGGGTTTGTTCGGGTTGTTCGGTCTTTGAAAAAAAGATTTTTGGAAAATATTTGGAAAATAAATTTTTTAAAAATTTCTTGAAAAAATAGTTTTTTTAAGATTTTTCCAAGAAATGTTTCAAAAAATCTTTTTTTCCAAAGATTTTTAAAATTAGTTTCCGAAGATTTTTTTTTTATTTCAACAATTTTCTCCAAAAAAAATTTCCAAAATTTATTTTTTTAAAATTATCGAAAAAAAATTTTTTTACACAAAATCTTTAAAAAATATTTTTTTAAATGTTTAAAAATTAATTTTCGATATAAATATTTTCTTCAATCTTTTTTTCCAAAGATTTTACTTCTATCAAAATTTTCTCCAAAAAAAATATTTTTTAGAAAATAAATTTTTGTTAAAAAAATTTTTTTCGATAATTTTGAACAAACCCAAACCCGACAAACCCGAACAAACCCGACAAACCCGAACAAACCCGAACAAACCCGAACAAGCCCGACAAACCCGAACAAACCCATTAATAAATGTATTTTTTCCAAGGACTGTTTAAAAAATTAATTTTCGAAATATTTTCCAAAAATCTTTTTTTCTTCAAAGATTTTATAAAATTATCGCAAAAAACTGTTTTTCCAAAAAATCTTAAAAAATTATTTTTCGAAATATTTTCCAAAAATCTTTTTTTCTTCAAAGATTGTATAAAATTATCGCAAAAAACTGTTTTTCCAAAAAATCTTAAAAAATTATTTTTTCCAAGGAATGTTTAAAAATTATTTTTCGAAATATTTTCCAATAATCTTTTTCCTCCAAAGATTTTATTTTTCAAAAGAATATTTTTTCCAAAAAATCTTTAAAAAATTATTTTCCAAAAAAACTTTTTTTCCAAAAAATTATAATAATAAATATTAAAATAAAAAATAGTAAATAATAAAATAAAAAAATAGTAAATATTAGAATAAAAAATAATAAATATTAAAATAAAAAATAATAAATATTAAAATAAAAAATAGTAAATATTAGAATAAAAAATAATAAATATAGAATAAAAAATAATAAATATTAAAATAAGAAATAGTAAATAATAAAATAAAAAATAGTAAATATTAGAATAAAAAATAATAAATATTAAAATTAAAAATAATAAATATTAAAATGAAAAATAATAAATATTAGAATAAAAAATAATAAATATTGAAATAAAAAATAGTAAATATTAAAATAAAAAATAGTAAATATTAAAATAAAAAATAGTAAATATTAGAATAAAAAATATTAAATATTAAAATAAAAAATAGTAAATATTAGAATGAAAAATAGTAAATATTAAAATAAAAAATAATAAATATTAGAATAAAAAATAATAAATATTAAATTAAGATTTTTGGAAAATATTATTTTAATATTTATTATTTTTTATTCTAATATTTATTATTTTTTATTTTAATAATTACTATTTTTCATTCTAATTTTACTATTTTTTATTTTAATATTTAATATTTTTTATTCTAATATTTATTATTTTTTATTTTAATATTTACTATTTTTTATTTTAATATTTACTATTTTTTATTTTAATATTTACTATTTTTTATTTCAATATTTAATATTTTTTATTCAATATTTACTATTTTTTATTTTAATATTTACTATTTTTTATTTTAATATTTACTATTTTTTATTTCAATATTTATTATTTTTTATTCTAATATTTATTATTTTTCATTTTAATATTTATTATTTTTAATTTTAATGTTTATTATTTTTTATTCTAATATTTACTATTTTTTATTTTAATATTTATTATTTTTTATTCTATATTTATTATTTTTTATTCTAATATTTACTATTTTTATTTTAATATTTATTATTTTTTATTTTAATATTTACTATTTTTTATTCTAATATTTATTATTTTTTATTTTAATATTTATTATTAAAGTAGGTTAGTTTCTTTTTGCGGAATATCATAGTCACCGTACATCCTCCGTTAGGATCTTCCGATCACAAACTTATTCCACTCAGAAATTGGCATAGAAGTGTTTAGTCTAACGATCTTTAACTGAAAAATACCCATAGTCGCACCTTTGAGCTTTTGTACAGGGTCGAGACCAGTTATTGGAGAAAACATAAATTTGCCTAAGTCGAACACTTGCAGAATTTGTTCCACATCGAAATTGGCATAGAAGTGTTTAGTCTATCGATCTTTAAACGAAAAATACCCATAGTCGCACCTTTGAGCCTTTGTACAGGGTCGCGGCTAATAATTCGAGAGAACATAAATTGGCCAAAGTCGAAACCTTGCAGAATTTGTTCCACTCAGAAATTAGCATAGAAGTGTTTAGTCTATCGACCTTTAACCGAAAAATACTCATAGTCATAGTCGCACCTTTGAGCCTTTGTACAGGGTCGAGGCTAATAATTCGAAAAATATAAATTGGCCAAAGTCGAACACGTGCAGAATTTGTTCCACTCAGAAATTAGCATAGGAGTACTCAGTCTATCGATCTTTAACCGAAAAATACCCATAGTCGCACCTTTGAACCTTTGTACAGGGTCGAGGCTAATAATTCGAGAAAACATAAATTGGCCAAAGTCGAAACCTTGCGGAATTTGTTCCACATCGGGATTAGCATAGAAGTGTTTAGTCTATCGACCTTTAACCGAAAAAAACCCATAGTCGCACCTTTGAACCTTTGTACAGGGTCGAGGCTAATAATTCGAGAAAACATAAATTGGCCAAAGTAGAAACCTTGCGGAATTTGTTCCACATCGGGATTAGCATAGAAGTGTTTAGTCTATCGACCTTTAACCGAAAAATACCCATAGACTCACCTTTGAGCCTTTGTACAGGGTCGCGGCTAATAATTCGAGAAAACATAAATTTGCCAAAGTCGAAACCTTGCAGAATTTGTTCCACTCAGAAATTGGCATAGAAGTGTTTAGTCTATCGATCTTTAACCGAAAAATACCCATAGTCGCACCTTTGAGCCTTTGTACAGGGTCGAGGCTAATAATTCGAGAAAACATAAATTGGCCAAAGTCGAACACTTGCAGAATTTGTTCCACATCGAAATTAGCATAGAAGTGTTTAGTCTATCGACCTTTAACCGAAAAATACCCATAGTCACACCTTTGAGCCTTTGTACAGGGTCGAGGCTAATAATTCGAGAAACATAAATTGGCCAAAGTCGAACACTTGCAGAATTTGTTCCACATCGAAATTGGCATAGAAGTGTTTAGTCTATCGATCTTTAACCGAAAAATACCCATAGTCGCACCTTTGAGCCTTTGTACAGGGTCGAGGCTAATAATTCGAGAAAACATAAATTGGCCAAAGTCGAAACCTTGCGGAATTTGTTCCACATCGGGATTAGCATAGAAGTGTTTAGTCTATCGACCTTTAACCGAAAAAAACCCATAGTCGCACCTTTGAACCTTTGTACAGGGTCGAGGCTAATAATTCGAGAAAACATAAATTGGCCAAAGTAGAAACCTTGCGGAATTTGTTCCACATCGGGATTAGCATAGAAGTGTTTAGTCTATCGACCTTTAACCGAAAAATACCCATAGACTCACCTTTGAGCCTTTGTACAGGGTCGCGGCTAATAATTCGAGAAAACATAAATTTGCCAAAGTCGAAACCTTGCAGAATTTGTTCCACTCAGAAATTGGCATAGAAGTGTTTAGTCTATCGATCTTTAACCGAAAAATACCCATAGTCGCACCTTTGAGCCTTTGTACAGGGTCGAGGCTAATAATTCGAGAAAACATAAATTGGCCAAAGTCGAACACTTGCAGAATTTGTTCCACATCGAAATTAGCATAGAAGTGTTTAGTCTATCGACCTTTAACTGAAAAATACCCATAGTCACACCTTTGAGCCTTTGTACAGGGTCGAGTCTAATAATTCGAGAAAACATAAATTGGCCAAAGTCGAAACCTTGCGGAATTTGTTCCACATCGGGATTAGCATAGAAGTGTTTAGTCTATCGACCTTTAACCGAAAAAAACCCATAGTCGCACCTTTGAACCTTTGTACAGGGTCGAGGCTAATAATTCGAGAAAACATAAATTGGCCAAAGTCGAACACTTGCAGAATTTGTTCCACATCGGGATTAGCATAGAAGCGTTTAGTCTATCGACCTTTAACCGAAAAATACCCATAGACTCACCTTTGAACCTTTGTACAGGGTCGAGGCTAATAATTCGAGGAAACATAAATTGGCCAAAGTCGAAACCTTGCAGAATTTGTTCCACTCAGAAATTGGCATAGAAGTGTTTAGTCTATCGAGCTTTAACCGAAAAATACCCATAGTCGCACCTTTGAGCCTTTGTACAGGGTCGAAGCTAATAATTCGAGAAAACATAAATTGGCCAAAGTCGAAACCTTGCAGAATTTGTTCCACTCAGAAATTGGCATGGAAGTGTTTAGTCTATCGATCTTTAACCGAAAAATACCCATAGTCGAACCTTTGAGCCTTTGTACAGGGTCGAGGCTAATAATTCGAGAAACATAAATTGGCCAAAGTCGAACACTTGCATAATTTGTTCCACTCAGAAATTATCATAGAAGTGTTTAGTCTATCGATCTTTAACCGAAAAATACCCATAGTCGCACCTTTGAACCTTTGTACAGGGTCGAGGCTAATAATTCGAGAAATATAAATTGGCCAAAGTCGAACACTTGCATAATTTGTTCCACTCAGAAATTAGCATAGGAGTACTCAGTCTATCGATCTTTAACCGAAAAATACCCATAGTCGCACCTTTGAACCTTTGTACAGGGTCGAGGCTAATAATTCGAGAAACATAAATTGGCCAAAGTCGAACACTTGCAGAATTTGTTCCACATCGAAATTGGCATAGAAGTGTTTAGTCTATCGATCTTTAACCGAAAAATACCCATAGTCGAACCTTTGAGCCTTTGTACAGGGTCGAGGCTAATAATTCGAGAAACATAAATTGGCCAAAGTCGAAAACTTGCAGAATTTGTTCCACTCAGAAATTAGCATAGGAGTACTCAGTCTATCGATCTTTAACCGAAAAATACCCATAGTCGCACCTTTGAGCCTTTGTACAGGGTCGAGGCTAATAATTCGAGAAAACATAAATTTGCCAAAGTCGAAACCTTGCAGAATTTGTTCCACTCAGAAATTGGCATAGAAGTGTTTAGTCTATCGATCTTTAACCGAAAAATACCCATAGTCGCACCTTTGAGCCTTTGTACAGGGTCGAGGCTAATAATTCGAGAAAACATAAATTTGCCAAAGTCGAAACCTTGCAGAATTTGTTCCACTCAGAAATTGGCAGAGGAGTACTCAGTCTATCGATCTTTAACCGAAAAATACCCATAGTCGCACCTTTGAACCTTTGTACAGGGTCGAGGCTAATAATTCGAGAAACATAAATTGGCCAAAGTCGAACACTTGCAGAATTTGTTCCACATCGAAATTGGCATAGAAGTGTTTAGTCTATCGATCTTTAACTGAAAAATACCCATAGTCGCACCTTTGAGCCTTTATACAGGGTCGAAGCTAATAATTCGAGAAAACATAAATTGGCCAAAGTCGAACACTTGCAGAATTTGTTCCACTCAGAAATTAGCATAGGAGTACTCAGTCTATCGATCTTTAACCGAAAAATACCCATAGTCGCACCTTTGAACCTTTGTACAGGGTCGAGGCTAATAATTCGAGAAACATAAATTGGCCAAAGTCGAACACTTGCAGAATTTGTTCCACATCGAAATTGGCATAGAAGTGTTTAGTCTATCGAGCTTTAACCGAAAAATACCCATAGTCGCACCTTTGAGCCTTTGTACAGGGTCGAAGCTAATAATTCGAGAAAACATAAATTGGCCAAAGTCGAAACCTTGCAGAATTTGTTCCACTCAGAAATTATCATAGAAGTGTTTAGTCTATCGACCTTTAACCGAAAAAAAACCCATAGTCGCACCTTTGAACCTTTGTACAGGGTCGAGGCTAATAATTCGAGAAAACATAAATTGGCCAAAGTCGAAACCTTGCAGAATTTGTTCCACTCAGAAATTGGCATAGAAGTGTTTAGTCTAACGATCTTTAACTGAAAAATACCCATAGTCGCAACTTTGAGCCTTTGTACAGGGTCGAGGCTAATAATTCGAGAAAACATAAATTTGCCAAAGTCGAAACCTTGCAGAATTTGTTCCACTCAGAAATTGGCATAGAAGTGTTTAGTCTATCGATCTTTAACTGAAAAATACCCATAGTCGCACCTTTGAGCCTTTGTACAGGGTCGAGGCTAATAATTCGAGAAACATAAATTGGCCAAAGTCGAACACTTGCAGAATTTGTTCCACATCGAAATTGGCATAGAAGTGTTTAGTCTATCGATCTTTAACTGAAAAATACCCATAGTCGCACCTTTGAGCCTTTGTACAGGGTCGAGGCTAATAATTCGAGAAACATAAATTGGCCAAAGTCGAACACTTGCAGAATTTGTTCCACTCAGAAATTATCATAGAAGTGTTTAGTCTATCGATCTTTAACCGAAAAATACCCATAGTCGCACCTTTGAACCTTTGTACAGGGTCGAGGCTAATAATTCGAGAAACATAAATTGGCCAAAGTCGAACACTTGCAGAAATTAGCATAGGAGTACTCAGTCTATCGATCTTTAACCGAAAAATACCCATAGTCGCACCTTTGAACCTTTGTACAGGGTCGAGGCTAATAATTCGAGAAACATAAATTGGCCAAAGTCGAACACTTGCAGAATTTGTTCCACATCGAAATTGGCATAGAAGTGTTTAGTCTATCGATCTTTAACCGAAAAATACCCATAGTCGAACCTTTGAGCCTTTGTACAGGGTCGAGGCTAATAATTCGAGAAACATAAATTGGCCAAAGTCGAAAACTTGCAGAAATTAGCATAGGAGTACTCAGTCTATCGATCTTTAACCGAAAAATACCCATAGTCGCACCTTTGAACCTTTGTACAGGGTCGAGGCTAATAATTCGAGAAACATAAATTGGCCAAAGTCGAACACTTGCAGAATTTGTTCCACATCGAAATTGGCATAGAAGTGTTTAGTCTATCGATCTTTAACCGAAAAATACCCATAGTCGCACCTTTGAGCCTTTGTACAGGGTCGAGGCTAATAATTCGAGAAACATAAATTGGCCAAAGTCGAACACTTGCAGAATTTGTTCCACTCAGAAATTATCATAGAAGTGTTTAGTCTATCGATCTTTAACCGAAAAATACCCATAGTCGCACCTTTGAACCTTTGTACAGGGTCGAGGCTAATAATTCGAGAAATATAAATTGGCCAAAGTCGAACACTTGCATAATTTGTTCCACTCAGAAATTAGCATAGGAGTACTCAGTCTATCGATCTTTAACCGAAAAATACCCATAGTCGCACCTTTGAACCTTTGTACAGGGTCGAGGCTAATAATTCGAGAAACATAAATTGGCCAAAGTCGAACACTTGCAGAAATTAGCATAGGAGTACTCAGTCTATCGATCTTTAACCGAAAAATACCCATAGTCGCACCTTTGAACCTTTGTACAGGGTCGAGGCTAATAATTCGAGAAACATAAATTGGCCAAAGTCGAACACTTGCAGAATTTGTTCCACATCGAAATTGGCATAGAAGTGTTTAGTCTATCGATCTTTAACCGAAAAATACCCATAGTCGAACCTTTGAGCCTTTGTACAGGGTCGAGGCTAATAATTCGAGGAACATAAATTGGCCAAAGTCGAACACTTGCAGAATTTGTTCCACATCGAAATTGGCATAGAAGTGTTTAGTCTATCGAACTTTAACCGAAAAATACCCATAGTCGCACCTTTGAGCCTTTGTACAGGGTCGAAGCTAATAATTCGAGAAACATAAATTGGCCAAAGTCGAACACTTGCAGAATTTGTTCCACATCGAAATTGGCATAGAAGTGTTTAGTCTATCGATCTTTAACCGAAAAATACCCATAGTCGCACCTTTGAGCCTTTGTACAGGGTCGAGGCTAATAATTCGAGGAACATAAATTGGCCAAAGTCGAACACTTGCAGAATTTGTTCCACTCAGAAATTAGCATAGGAGTACTCAGTCTATCGATCTTTAACCGAAAAATACCCATAGTCGCACCTTTGAACCTTTGTACAGGGTCGAGGCTAATAATTCGAGAAACATAAATTGGCCAAAGTCGAACACTTGCAGAATTTGTTCCACATCGAAATTGGCATAGAAGTGTTTAGTCTATCGATCTTTAACTGAAAAATACCCATAGTCGCACCTTTGAGCCTTTATACAGGGTCGAAGCTAATAATTCGAGAAAACATAAATTTATCCAAAGTCGAACACTTGCAGAATTTGTTCCACTCAGAAATTAGCATAGGAGTACTCAGTCTATCGATCTTTAACCGAAAAATACCCATAGTCGCACCTTTGAACCTTTGTACAGGGTCGAGGCTAATAATTCGAGAAACATAAATTGGCCAAAGTCGAACACTTGCAGAATTTGTTCCACATCGAAATTGGCATAGAAGTGTTTAGTCTATCGAGCTTTAACCGAAAAATACCCATAGTCGCACCTTTGAGCCTTTGTACAGGGTCGAAGCTAATAATTGGAGAAAACATAAATTGGCCAAAGTCGAAACCTTGCAGAATTTGTTCCACTCAGAAATTATCATAGAAGTGTTTAGTCTATCGACCTTTAACCGAAAAAAAATCCATAGTCGCACCTTTGAACCTTTGTACAGGGTCGAGGCTAATAATTCGAGAAAACATAAATTGGCCAAAGTCGAAACCTTGCAGAATTTGTTCCACTCAGAAATTGGCATAGAAGTGTTTAGTCTAACGATCTTTAACTGAAAAATACCCATAGTCGCAACTTTGAGCCTTTGTACAGGGTCGAGGCTAATAATTCGAGAAAACATAAATTTGCCAAAGTCGAAACCTTGCAGAATTTGTTCCACTCAGAAATTGGCATAGAAGTGTTTAGTCTATCGATCTTTAACCGAAAAATACCCATAGTCGCACCTTTGAGCCTTTGTACAGGGTCGAAGCTAATAATTCGAGAAAACATAAATTGGCCAAAGTCGAAACCTTGCAGAATTTGTTCGAATTAAGAAATAGTAAATAATAAAATAAAAAATAGTAAATATTAGAATAAAAAATAATAAATATTAAAATTAAAAATAATAAATATTAAAATGAAAAATAATAAATATTAGAATAAAAAATAATAAATATTGAAATAAAAAATAGTAAATATTAAAATAAAAAATAGTAAATATTAAAATAAAAAATAGTAAATATTAGAATAAAAAATATTAAATATTAAAATAAAAAATAGTAAATATTAGAATGAAAAATAGTAAATATTAAAATAAAAAATAATAAATATTAGAATAAAAAATAATAAATATTAAATTAAGATTTTTGGAAAATATTATTTTAATATTTATTATTTTTTATTCTAATATTTATTATTTTTTATTTTAATAATTACTATTTTTCATTCTAATTTTACTATTTTTTATTTTAATATTTAAAATTTTTTATTCTAATATTTATTATTTTTTATTTTAATATTTACTATTTTTTATTTTAATATTTATTATTATTTATTCTAATATTTACTATTTTTTATTTTAATATTTAATATTTTTTATTCAATATTTACTATTTTTTATTTTAATATTTACTATTTTTTATTTTAATATTTACTATTTTTTATTTCAATATTTATTATTTTTTATTCTAATATTTATTATTTTTCATTTTAATATTTATTATTTTTAATTTTAATGTTTATTATTTTTTATTCTAATATTTACTATTTTTTATTTTACTATTTACTATTTCTTATTTTAATATTTATTATTTTTTATTCTATATTTATTATTTTTTATTCTAATATTTACTATTTTTATTTTAATATTTATTATTTTTTATTTTAATATTTACTATTTTTTATTCTAATATTTATTATTTTTTATTTTAATATTTATTATTAAAGTAGGTTAGTTTCTTTTTGCGGAATATCATAGTCACCGTACATCCTCCGTTAGGATCTTCCGATCACAAACTTATTCCACTCAGAAATTGGCATAGAAGTGTTTAGTCTAACGATCTTTAACTGAAAAATACCCATAGTCGCACCTTTGAGCTTTTGTACAGGGTCGAGACCAGTTATTCGAGAAAACATAAATTTGCCTAAGTCGAACACTTGCAGAATTTGTTCCACATCGAAATTGGCATAGAAGTGTTTAGTCTATCGATCTTTAAACGAAAAATACCCATAGTCGCACCTTTGAGCCTTTGTACAGGGTCGCGGCTAATAATTCGAGAGAACATAAATTGGCCAAAGTCGAAACCTTGCAGAATTTGTTCCACTCAGAAATTAGCATAGAAGTGTTTAGTCTATCGACCTTTAACCGAAAAATACTCATAGTCATAGTCGCACCTTTGAGCCTTTGTACAGGGTCGAGGCTAATAATTCGAAAAATATAAATTGGCCAAAGTCGAACACGTGCAGAATTTGTTCCACTCAGAAATTAGCATAGGAGTACTCAGTCTATCGATCTTTAACCGAAAAATACCCATAGTCGCACCTTTGAACCTTTGTACAGGGTCGAGGCTAATAATTCGAGAAAACATAAATTGGCCAAAGTCGAAACCTTGCGGAATTTGTTCCACATCGGGATTAGCATAGAAGTGTTTAGTCTATCGACCTTTAACCGAAAAAAACCCATAGTCGCACCTTTGAACCTTTGTACAGGGTCGAGGCTAATAATTCGAGAAAACATAAATTGGCCAAAGTAGAAACCTTGCGGAATTTGTTCCACATCGGGATTAGCATAGAAGTGTTTAGTCTATCGACCTTTAACCGAAAAATACCCATAGACTCACCTTTGAGCCTTTGTACAGGGTCGCGGCTAATAATTCGAGAAAACATAAATTTGCCAAAGTCGAAACCTTGCAGAATTTGTTCCACTCAGAAATTGGCATAGAAGTGTTTAGTCTATCGATCTTTAACCGAAAAATACCCATAGTCGCACCTTTGAGCCTTTGTACAGGGTCGAGGCTAATAATTCGAGAAAACATAAATTGGCCAAAGTCGAACACTTGCAGAATTTGTTCCACATCGAAATTAGCATAGAAGTGTTTAGTCTATCGACCTTTAACCGAAAAATACCCATAGTCACACCTTTGAGCCTTTGTACAGGGTCGAGGCTAATAATTCGAGAAACATAAATTGGCCAAAGTCGAACACTTGCAGAATTTGTTCCACATCGAAATTGGCATAGAAGTGTTTAGTCTATCGATCTTTAACCGAAAAATACCCATAGTCGCACCTTTGAGCCTTTGTACAGGGTCGAGGCTAATAATTCGAGAAAACATAAATTGGCCAAAGTCGAAACCTTGCGGAATTTGTTCCACATCGGGATTAGCATAGAAGTGTTTAGTCTATCGACCTTTAACCGAAAAAAACCCATAGTCGCACCTTTGAACCTTTGTACAGGGTCGAGGCTAATAATTCGAGAAAACATAAATTGGCCAAAGTAGAAACCTTGCGGAATTTGTTCCACATCGGGATTAGCATAGAAGTGTTTAGTCTATCGACCTTTAACCGAAAAATACCCATAGACTCACCTTTGAGCCTTTGTACAGGGTCGCGGCTAATAATTCGAGAAAACATAAATTTGCCAAAGTCGAAACCTTGCAGAATTTGTTCCACTCAGAAATTGGCATAGAAGTGTTTAGTCTATCGATCTTTAACCGAAAAATACCCATAGTCGCACCTTTGAGCCTTTGTACAGGGTCGAGGCTAATAATTCGAGAAAACATAAATTGGCCAAAGTCGAACACTTGCAGAATTTGTTCCACATCGAAATTAGCATAGAAGTGTTTAGTCTATCGACCTTTAACTGAAAAATACCCATAGTCACACCTTTGAGCCTTTGTACAGGGTCGAGTCTAATAATTCGAGAAAACATAAATTGGCCAAAGTCGAAACCTTGCGGAATTTGTTCCACATCGGGATTAGCATAGAAGTGTTTAGTCTATCGACCTTTAACCGAAAAAAACCCATAGTCGCACCTTTGAACCTTTGTACAGGGTCGAGGCTAATAATTCGAGAAAACATAAATTGGCCAAAGTCGAACACTTGCAGAATTTGTTCCACATCGGGATTAGCATAGAAGTGTTTAGTCTATCGACCTTTAACCGAAAAATACCCATAGACTCACCTTTGAACCTTTGTACAGGGTCGAGGCTAATAATTCGAGGAAACATAAATTGGCCAAAGTCGAAACCTTGCAGAATTTGTTCCACTCAGAAATTGGCATAGAAGTGTTTAGTCTATCGAGCTTTAACCGAAAAATACCCATAGTCGCACCTTTGAGCCTTTGTACAGGGTCGAAGCTAATAATTCGAGAAAACATAAATTGGCCAAAGTCGAAACCTTGCAGAATTTGTTCCACTCAGAAATTGGCATGGAAGTGTTTAGTCTATCGATCTTTAACCGAAAAATACCCATAGTCGAACCTTTGAGCCTTTGTACAGGGTCGAGGCTAATAATTCGAGAAACATAAATTGGCCAAAGTCGAACACTTGCATAATTTGTTCCACTCAGAAATTATCATAGAAGTGTTTAGTCTATCGATCTTTAACCGAAAAATACCCATAGTCGCACCTTTGAGCCTTTGTACAGGGTCGCGGCTAATAATTCGAGAAAACATAAATTTGCCAAAGTCGAAACCTTGCAGAATTTGTTCCACTCAGAAATTGGCATAGAAGTGTTTAGTCTATCGATCTTTAACCGAAAAATACCCATAGTCGCACCTTTGAGCCTTTGTACAGGGTCGAGGCTAATAATTCGAGAAAACATAAATTGGCCAAAGTCGAACACTTGCAGAATTTGTTCCACATCGAAATTAGCATAGAAGTGTTTAGTCTATCGACCTTTAACTGAAAAATACCCATAGTCACACCTTTGAGCCTTTGTACAGGGTCGAGTCTAATAATTCGAGAAAACATAAATTGGCCAAAGTCGAAACCTTGCGGAATTTGTTCCACATCGGGATTAGCATAGAAGTGTTTAGTCTATCGACCTTTAACCGAAAAAAACCCATAGTCGCACCTTTGAACCTTTGTACAGGGTCGAGGCTAATAATTCGAGAAAACATAAATTGGCCAAAGTCGAACACTTGCAGAATTTGTTCCACATCGGGATTAGCATAGAAGTGTTCAGTCTATCGACCTTTAACCGAAAAATACCCATAGACTCACCTTTGAACCTTTGTACAGGGTCGAGGCTAATAATTCGAGGAAACATAAATTGGCCAAAGTCGAAACCTTGCAGAATTTGTTCCACTCAGAAATTGGCATAGAAGTGTTTAGTCTATCGAGCTTTAACCGAAAAATACCCATAGTCGCACCTTTGAGCCTTTGTACAGGGTCGAAGCTAATAATTCGAGAAAACATAAATTGGCCAAAGTCGAAACCTTGCAGAATTTGTTCCACTCAGAAATTGGCATGGAAGTGTTTAGTCTATCGATCTTTAACCGAAAAATACCCATAGTCGAACCTTTGAGCCTTTGTACAGGGTCGAGGCTAATAATTCGAGAAACATAAATTGGCCAAAGTCGAACACTTGCATAATTTGTTCCACTCAGAAATTATCATAGAAGTGTTTAGTCTATCGATCTTTAACCGAAAAATACCCATAGTCGCACCTTTGAACCTTTGTACAGGGTCGAGGCTAATAATTCGAGAAATATAAATTGGCCAAAGTCGAACACTTGCATAATTTGTTCCACTCAGAAATTAGCATAGGAGTACTCAGTCTATCGATCTTTAACCGAAAAATACCCATAGTCGCACCTTTGAACCTTTGTACAGGGTCGAGGCTAATAATTCGAGAAACATAAATTGGCCAAAGTCGAACACTTGCAGAATTTGTTCCACATCGAAATTGGCATAGAAGTGTTTAGTCTATCGATCTTTAACCGAAAAATACCCATAGTCGAACCTTTGAGCCTTTGTACAGGGTCGAGGCTAATAATTCGAGAAACATAAATTGGCCAAAGTCGAAAACTTGCAGAATTTGTTCCACTCAGAAATTAGCATAGGAGTACTCAGTCTATCGATCTTTAACCGAAAAATACCCATAGTCGCACCTTTGAGCCTTTGTACAGGGTCGAGGCTAATAATTCGAGAAAACATAAATTTGCCAAAGTCGAAACCTTGCAGAATTTGTTCCACTCAGAAATTGGCATAGAAGTATTTAGTCTATCGATCTTTAACCGAAAAATACCCATAGTCGCACCTTTGAGCCTTTGTACAGGGTCGAGGCTAATAATTCGAGAAAACATAAATTTGCCAAAGTCGAAACCTTGCAGAATTTGTTCCACTCAGAAATTGGCAGAGGAGTACTCAGTCTATCGATCTTTAACCGAAAAATACCCATAGTCGCACCTTTGAACCTTTGTACAGGGTCGAGGCTAATAATTCGAGAAACATAAATTGGCCAAAGTCGAACACTTGCAGAATTTGTTCCACATCGAAATTGGCATAGAAGTGTTTAGTCTATCGATCTTTAACTGAAAAATACCCATAGTCGCACCTTTGAGCCTTTATACAGGGTCGAAGCTAATAATTCGAGAAAACATAAATTGGCCAAAGTCGAACACTTGCAGAATTTGTTCCACTCAGAAATTAGCATAGGAGTACTCAGTCTATCGATCTTTAACCGAAAAATACCCATAGTCGCACCTTTGAACCTTTGTACAGGGTCGAGGCTAATAATTCGAGAAACATAAATTGGCCAAAGTCGAACACTTGCAGAATTTGTTCCACATCGAAATTGGCATAGAAGTGTTTAGTCTATCGAGCTTTAACCGAAAAATACCCATAGTCGCACCTTTGAGCCTTTGTACAGGGTCGAAGCTAATAATTCGAGAAAACATAAATTGGCCAAAGTCGAAACCTTGCAGAATTTGTTCCACTCAGAAATTATCATAGAAGTGTTTAGTCTATCGACCTTTAACCGAAAAAAAACCCATAGTCGCACCTTTGAACCTTTGTACAGGGTCGAGGCTAATAATTCGAGAAAACATAAATTGGCCAAAGTCGAAACCTTGCAGAATTTGTTCCACTCAGAAATTGGCATAGAAGTGTTTAGTCTAACGATCTTTAACTGAAAAATACCCATAGTCGCAACTTTGAGCCTTTGTACAGGGTCGAGGCTAATAATTCGAGAAAACATAAATTTGCCAAAGTCGAAACCTTGCAGAATTTGTTCCACTCAGAAATTGGCATAGAAGTGTCTAGTCTATCGATCTTTAACCGAAAAATACCCATAGTCGCACCTTTGAGCCTTTGTACAGGGTCGAAGCTAATAATTCGAGAAAACATAAATTGGCCAAAGTCGAAACCTTGCAGAATTTGTTCCACTCAGAAATTGGCATAGAAGTGTTTAGTCTAACGATCTTTAACTGAAAAATACCCATAGTCGCACCTTTGAACCTTTGTACAGGGTCGAGGCTAATAATTCGAGAAACATAAATTGGCCAAAGTCGAACACTTGCAGAATTTGTTCCACATCGAAATTGGCATAGAAGTGTTTAGTCTATCGATATTTAACTGAAAAATACCCATAGTCGCACCTTTGAGCCTTTGTACAGGGTCGAGGCTGATAATTCGAGAAACATAAATTGGCCAAAGTCGAACACTTGCATAATTTGTTCCACTCAGAAATTATCATAGAAGTGTTTAGTCTATCGATCTTTAACCGAAAAATACCCATAGTCGCACCTTTGAACCTTTGTACAGGGTCGAGGCTAATAATTCGAGAAATATAAATTGGCCAAAGTCGAACACTTGCATAATTTGTTCCACTCAGAAATTAGCATAGGAGTACTCAGTCTATCGATCTTTAACCGAAAAATACCCATAGTCGCACCTTTGAACCTTTGTACAGGGTCGAGGCTAATAATTCGAGAAACATAAATTGGCCAAAGTCGAACACTTGCAGAAATTAGCATAGGAGTACTCAGTCTATCGATCTTTAACCGAAAAATACCCATAGTCGCACCTTTGAACCTTTGTACAGGGTCGAGGCTAATAATTCGAGAAACATAAATTGGCCAAAGTCGAACACTTGCAGAATTTGTTCCACATCGAAATTGGCATAGAAGTGTTTAGTCTATCGATCTTTAACCGAAAAATACCCATAGTCGAACCTTTGAGCCTTTGTACAGGGTCGAGGCTAATAATTCGAGAAACATAAATTGGCCAAAGTCGAAAACTTGCAGAATTTGTTCCACTCAGAAATTAGCATAGGAGTACTCAGTCTATCGATCTTTAACCGAAAAATACCCATAGTCGCACCTTTGAACCTTTGTACAGGGTCGAGGCTAATAATTCGAGAAACATAAATTGGCCAAAGTCGAACACTTGCAGAATTTGTTCCACATCGAAATTGGCATAGAAGTGTTTAGTCTATCGATCTTTAACCGAAAAATACCCATAGTCGCACCTTTGAGCCTTTGTACAGGGTCGAGGCTAATAATTCGAGGAACATAAATTGGCCAAAGTCGAACACTTGCAGAATTTGTTCCACATCGAAATTGGCATAGAAGTGTTTAGTCTATCGAACTTTAACCGAAAAATACCCATAGTCGCACCTTTGAGCCTTTGTACAGGGTCGAAGCTAATAATTCGAGAAACATAAATTGGCCAAAGTCGAACACTTGCAGAATTTGTTCCACATCGAAATTGGCATAGAAGTGTTTAGTCTATCGATCTTTAACCGAAAAATACCCATAGTCGCACCTTTGAGCCTTTGTACAGGGTCGAGGCTAATAATTCGAGGAACATAAATTGGCCAAAGTCGAACACTTGCAGAATTTGTTCCACTCAGAAATTAGCATAGGAGTACTCAGTCTATCGATCTTTAACCGAAAAATACCCATAGTCGCACCTTTGAACCTTTGTACAGGGTCGAGGCTAATAATTCGAGAAACATAAATTGGCCAAAGTCGAACACTTGCAGAATTTGTTCCACATCGAAATTGGCATAGAAGTGTTTAGTCTATCGATCTTTAACTGAAAAATACCCATAGTCGCACCTTTGAGCCTTTATACAGGGTCGAAGCTAATAATTCGAGAAAACATAAATTGGCCAAAGTCGAACACTTGCAGAATTTGTTCCACTCAGAAATTAGCATAGGAGTACTCAGTCTATCGATCTTTAACCGAAAAATACCCATAGTCGCACCTTTGAACCTTTGTACAGGGTCGAGGCTAATAATTCGAGAAACATAAATTGGCCAAAGTCGAACACTTGCAGAATTTGTTCCACATCGAAATTGGCATAGAAGTGTTTAGTCTATCGAGCTTTAACCGAAAAATACCCATAGTCGCACCTTTGAGCCTTTGTACAGGGTCGAAGCTAATAATTGGAGAAAACATAAATTGGCCAAAGTCGAAACCTTGCAGAATTTGTTCCACTCAGAAATTATCATAGAAGTGTTTAGTCTATCGAACTTTAACCGAAAAATACCCATAGTCGCACCTTTGAGCCTTTGTACAGGGTCGAAGCTAATAATTCGAGAAACATAAATTGGCCAAAGTCGAACACTTGCAGAATTTGTTCCACATCGAAATTGGCATAGAAGTGTTTAGTCTATCGATCTTTAACCGAAAAATACCCATAGTCGCACCTTTGAGCCTTTGTACAGGGTCGAGGCTAATAATTCGAGGAACATAAATTGGCCAAAGTCGAACACTTGCAGAATTTGTTCCACTCAGAAATTATCATAGAAGTGTTTAGTCTATCGATCTTTAACCGAAAAATACCCATAGTCGAACCTTTGAGCCTTTGTACAGGGTCGAGGCTAATAATTCGAGAAACATAAATTGGCCAAAGTCGAAAACTTGCAGAATTTGTTCCACTCAGAAATTAGCATAGGAGTACTCAGTCTATCGATCTTTAACCGAAAAATACCCATAGTCGCACCTTTGAGCCTTTGTACAGGGTCGAGGCTAATAATTCGAGAAAACATAAATTTGCCAAAGTCGAAACCTTGCAGAATTTGTTCCACTCAGAAATTGGCATACAAGTGTTTAGTCTATCGATCTTTAACCGAAAAATACCCATAGTCGCACCTTTGAGCCTTTGTACAGGGTCGAGGCTAATAATTCGAGAAAACATAAATTTGCCAAAGTCGAAACCTTGCAGAATTTGTTCCACTCAGAAATTGGCAGAGGAGTACTCAGTCTATCGATGTTTAACCGAAAAATACCCATAGTCGCACCTTTGAACCTTTGTACAGGGTCGAGGCTAATAATTCGAGAAACATAAATTGGCCAAAGTCGAACACTTGCAGAATTTGTTCCACATCGAAATTGGCATAGAAGTGTTTAGTCTATCGATCTTTAACTGAAAAATACCCATAGTCGCACCTTTGAGCCTTTATACAGGGTCGAAGCTAATAATTCGAGAAAACATAAATTGGCCAAAGTCGAACACTTGCAGAATTTGTTCCACTCAGAAATTAGCATAGGAGTACTCAGTCTATCGATCTTTAACCGAAAAATACCCATAGCCGCACCTTTGAACCTTTGTACAGGGTCGAGGCTAATAATTCGAGAAACATAAATTGGCCAAAGTCGAACACTTGCAGAATTTGTTCCACATCGAAATTGGCATAGAAGTGTTTAGTCTATCGAGCTTTAACCGAAAAATACCCATAGTCGCACCTTTGAGCCTTTGTACAGGGTCGAAGCTAATAATTCGAGAAAACATAAATTGGCCAAAGTCGAAACCTTGCAGAATTTGTTCCACTCAGAAATTATCATAGAAGTGTTTAGTCTATCGACCTTTAACCGAAAAAAAACCCATAGTCGCACCTTTGAACCTTTGTACAGGGTCGAGGCTAATAATTCGAGAAAACATAAATTGGCCAAAGTCGAAACCTTGCAGAATTTGTTCCACTCAGAAATTGGCATAGAAGTGTTTAGTCTAACGATCTTTAACTGAAAAATACCCATAGTCGCAACTTTGAGCCTTTGTACAGGGTCGAGGCTAATAATTCGAGAAAACATAAATTTGCCAAAGTCGAAACCTTGCAGAATTTGTTCCACTCAGAAATTGGCATAGAAGTGTTTAGTCTATCGATCTTTAACCGAAAAATACCCATAGTCGCACCTTTGAGCCTTTGTACAGGGTCGAAGCTAATAATTCGAGAAAACATAAATTGGCCAAAGTCGAAACCTTGCAGAATTTGTTCCACTCAGAAATTGGCATAGAAGTGTTTAGTCTAACGATCTTTAACTGAAAAATACCCATAGTCGCACCTTTGAACCTTTGTACAGGGTCGAGGCTAATAATTCGAGAAACATAAATTGGCCAAAGTCGAACACTTGCAGAATTTGTTCCACATCGAAATTGGCATAGAAGTGTTTAGTCTATCGATCTTTAACTGAAAAATACCCATAGTCGCACCTTTGAGCCTTTGTACAGGGTCGAGGCTGATAATTCGAGAAACATAAATTGGCCAAAGTCGAACACTTGCATAATTTGTTCCACTCAGAAATTATCATAGAAGTGTTTAGTCTATCGATCTTTAACCGAAAAATACCCATAGTCGCACCTTTGAACCTTTGTACAGGGTCGAGGCTAATAATTCGAGAAATATAAATTGGCCAAAGTCGAACACTTGCATAATTTGTTCCACTCAGAAATTAGCATAGGAGTACTCAGTCTATCGATCTTTAACCGAAAAATACCCATAGTCGCACCTTTGAACCTTTGTACAGGGTCGAGGCTAATAATTCGAGAAACATAAATTGGCCAAAGTCGAACACTTGCAGAAATTAGCATAGGAGTACTCAGTCTATCGATCTTTAACCGAAAAATACCCATAGTCGCACCTTTGAACCTTTGTACAGGGTCGAGGCTAATAATTCGAGAAACATAAATTGGCCAAAGTCGAACACTTGCAGAATTTGTTCCACATCGAAATTGGCATAGAAGTGTTTAGTCTATCGATCTTTAACCGAAAAATACCCATAGTCGAACCTTTGAGCCTTTGTACAGGGTCGAGGCTAATAATTCGAGAAACATAAATTGGCCAAAGTCGAAAACTTGCAGAATTTGTTCCACTCAGAAATTAGCATAGGAGTACTCAGTCTATCGATCTTTAACCGAAAAATACCCATAGTCGCACCTTTGAACCTTTGTACAGGGTCGAGGCTAATAATTCGAGAAACATAAATTGGCCAAAGTCGAACACTTGCAGAATTTGTTCCACATCGAAATTGGCATAGAAGTGTTTAGTCTATCGATCTTTAACCGAAAAATACCCATAGTCGCACCTTTGAGCCTTTGTACAGGGTCGAGGCTAATAATTCGAGGAACATAAATTGGCCAAAGTCGAACACTTGCAGAATTTGTTCCACATCGAAATTGGCATAGAAGTGTTTAGTCTATCGAACTTTAACCGAAAAATACCCATAGTCGCACCTTTGAGCCTTTGTACAGGGTCGAAGCTAATAATTCGAGAAACATAAATTGGCCAAAGTCAAACACTTGCAGAATTTGTTCCACATCGAAATTGGCATAGAAGTGTTTAGTCTATCGATCTTTAACCGAAAAATACCCATAGTCGCACCTTTGAGCCTTTGTACAGGGTCGAGGCTAATAATTCGAGGAACATAAATTGGCCAAAGTCGAACACTTGCAGAATTTGTTCCACTCAGAAATTAGCATAGGAGTACTCAGTCTATCGATCTTTAACCGAAAAATACCCATAGTCGCACCTTTGAACCTTTGTACAGGGTCGAGGCTAATAATTCGAGAAACATAAATTGGCCAAAGTCGAACACTTGCAGAATTTGTTCCACATCGAAATTGGCATAGAAGTGTTTAGTCTATCGATCTTTAACTGAAAAATGCCCATAGTCGCACCTTTGAGCCTTTATACAGGGTCGAAGCTAATAATTCGAGAAAACATAAATTGGCCAAAGTCGAACACTTGCAGAATTTGTTCCACTCAGAAATTAGCATAGGAGTACTCAGTCTATCGATCTTTAACCGAAAAATACCCATAGTCGCACCTTTGAACCTTTGTACAGGGTCGAGGCTAATAATTCGAGAAACATAAATTGGCCAAAGTCGAACACTTGCAGAATTTGTTCCACATCGAAATTGGCATAGAAGTGTTTAGTCTATCGAGCTTTAACCGAAAAATACCCATAGTCGCACCTTTGAGCCTTTGTACAGGGTCGAAGCTAATAATTGGAGAAAACATAAATTGGCCAAAGTCGAAACCTTGCAGAATTTGTTCCACTCAGAAATTATCATAGAAGTGTTTAGTATATCGACCTTTAACCGAAAAAAAACCCATAGTCGCACCTTTGAACCTTTGTACAGGGTCGAGGCTAATAATTCGAGAAAACATAAATTGGCCAAAGTCGAAACCTTGCAGAATTTGTTCCACTCAGAAATTGGCATAGAAGTGTTTAGTCTAACGATCTTTAACTGAAAAATACCCATAGTCGCAACTTTGAGCCTTTGTACAGGGTCGAGGCTAATAATTCGAGAAAACATAAATTTGCCAAAGTCGAAACCTTGCAGAATTTGTTCCACTCAGAAATTGGCATAGAAGTGTTTAGTCTATCGATCTTTAACCGAAAAATACCCATAGTCGCACCTTTGAGCCTTTGTACAGGGTCGAAGCTAATAATTCGAGAAAACATAAATTGGCCAAAGTCGAAACCTTGCAGAATTTGTTCCACTCAGAAATTGGCATAGAAGTGTTTAGTCTAACGATCTTTAACTGAAAAATACCCATAGTCGCACCTTTGAACCTTTGTACAGGGTCGAGGCTAATAATTCGAGAAACATAAATTGGCCAAAGTCGAACACTTGCAGAATTTGTTCCACATCGAAATTGGCATAGAAGTGTTTAGTCTATCGATCTTTAACTGAAAAATACCCATAGTCGCACCTTTGAGCCTTTGTACAGGGTCGAGGCTAATAATTCGAGAAAACATAAATTTGCCAAAGTCGAAACCTTGCAGAATTTGTTCCACTCAGAAATTGGCATGGAAGTGTTTAGTCTATCGATCTTTAACCGAAAAATACCCATAGTCGAACCTTTGAGCCTTTGTACAGGGTCGAGGCTAATAATTCGAGAAACATAAATTGGCCAAAGTCGAACACTTGCATAATTTGTTCCACTCAGAAATTATCATAGAAGTGTTTAGTCTATCGATCTTTAACCGAAAAATACCCATAGTCGCACCTTTGAACCTTTGTACAGGGTCGAGGCTAATAATTCGAGAAATATAAATTGGCCAAAGTCGAACACTTGCATAATTTGTTCCACTCAGAAATTAGCATAGGAGTACTCAGTCTATCGATCTTTAACCGAAAAATACCCATAGTCGCACCTTTGAACCTTTGTACAGGGTCGAGGCTAATAATTCGAGAAACATAAATTGGCCAAAGTCGAACACTTGCAGAATTTGTTACACATCGAAATTGGCATAGAAGTGTTTAGTCTATCGATCTTTAACCGAAAAATACCCATAGTCGAACCTTTGAGCCTTTGTACAGGGTCGAGGCTAATAATTCGAGAAACATAAATTGGCCAAAGTCGAAAACTTGCAGAATTTGTTCCACTCAGAAATTAGCATAGGAGTACTCAGTCTATCGATCTTTAACCGAAAAATACCCATAGTCGCACCTTTGAACCTTTGTACAGGGTCGAGGCTAATAATTCGAGAAATATAAATTGGCCAAAGTCGAACACTTGCAGAATTTGTTCCACATCGAAATTGGCATAGAAGTGTTTAGTCTATCGATCTTTAACCGAAAAATACCCATAGTCGCACCTTTGAGCCTTTGTACAGGGTCGAGGCTAATAATTCGAGGAACATAAATTGGCCAAAGTCGAACACTTGCAGAATTTGTTCCACATCGAAATTGGCATAGAAGTGTTTAGTCTATCGAACTTTAACCGAAAAATACCCATAGTCGCACCTTTGAGCCTTTGTACAGGGTCGAAGCTAATAATTCGAGAAACATAAATTGGCCAAAGTCGAACACTTGCAGAATTTGTTCCACATCGAAATTGGCATAGAAGTGTTTAGTCTATCGATCTTTAACCGAAAAATACCCATAGTCGCACCTTTGAGCCTTTGTACAGGGTCGAGGCTAATAATTCGAGGAACATAAATTGGCCAAAGTCGAACACTTGCAGAATTTGTTCCACTCAGAAATTAGCATAGGAGTACTCAGTCTATCGATCTTTAACCGAAAAATACCCATAGTCGCACCTTTGAACCTTTGTACAGGGTCGAGGCTAATAATTCGAGAAACATAAATTGGCCAAAGTCGAACACTTGCAGAATTTGTTCCACATCGAAATTGGCATAGAAGTGTTTAGTCTATCGATCTTTAACCGAAAAATACCCATAGTCGCACCTTTGAGCCTTTGTACAGGGTCGAGGCTAATAATTCGAGGAACATAAATTGGCCAAAGTCGAACACTTGCAGAATTTGTTCCACATCGAAATTGGCATAGAAGTGTTTAGTCTATCGAACTTTAACCGAAAAATACCCATAGTCGCACCTTTGAGCCTTTGTACAGGGTCGAAGCTAATAATTCGAGAAAACATAAATTGGCCAAAGTCGAAACCTTGCAGAATTTGTTCCACTCAGAAATTGGCATAGAAGTGTTTAGTCTATCGATCTTTAACCGAAAAATACCCATAGTCGAACCTTTGAGCCTTTGTACCGGGTCGAGGCTAATAATTCGAGAAACATAAATTGGCCAAAGTCGAACACTTGCAGAATTTGTTCCACTCAGAAATTAGCATAGGAGTACTCAGTCTATCGATCTTTAACCGAAAAATACCCATAGTCGCACCTTGAACCTTTGTACAGGGTCGAGGCTAATAATTCGAGAAACATAAATTGGCCAAAGTCGAACACTTGCAGAATTTGTTCCACATCGAAATTGGCATAGAAGTGTTTAGTCTATCGAACTTTAACCGAAAAATACCCATAGTCGCACCTTTGAGCCTTTGTACAGGGTCGAAGCTAATAATTCGAGAAAACATAAATTGGCCAAAGTCGAAACCTTGCAGAATTTGTTCCACTCAGAAATTGGCATAGAAGTGTTTAGTCTAACGATCTTTAACCGAGAAATACCCATAGTCGCACCTTTGAGCCTTTGTACAGGGTCGAAGCTAATGATTCGAGAAAACATAAATTAGCCAAAGTCGAACACTTGCAGAATTTGGTCCACTCAGAAATTAGCATAGGAGTACTCAGTCAATCGATCTTTAACCGAAAAATACCCATAGTCGCACCTTTGAGCCTTTGTACAGGGTCGAAGCTAATAATTCGAGAAAACATAAATTGGCCAAAGTCGAAACCTTGCAGAATTTGTTCCACTCAGAAATTGGCATAGAAGTTTTTAGTCTAACGATCTTTAACTGAAAAATACCCATAGTCGCACCTTTGAGCCTTTGTACAGGGTCGAGGCTAATAATTCGAGAAAACATAAATTTGCCAAAGTCGAAACCTTGCAGAATTTGTTCCACTCAGAAATGGGCATAGAAGTGTTTAGTCTATCGATCTTTAACCGAAAAATACCCATAGTCGAACCTTTGAGCCTTTGTACAGGGTCGAGGCTAATAATTCGAGAAACATAAATTGGCCAAAGTCGAACACTTGCAGAATTTGTTCCACTCAGAAATTAGCATAGGAGTACTCAGTCTATCGATCTTTAACCGAAAAATACCCATAGTCGCACCTTTGAACCTTTGTACAGGGTCGAGGCTAATAATTCGAGAAACATAAATTGGCCAAAGTCGAACACTTGCAGAATTTGTTCCACATCGAAATTGGCATAGAAGTGTTTAGTCTATCGATCTTTAACCGAGAAATACCCATACTCGCACCTTTGAGCTTTTGTACAGGGTCGAAGCTAATAATTCGAGAAAACATAAATTGGCCAAAGTCGAAACCTTGCAGAATTTGTTCCACTCTGAAATTATCATAGGAGTACTCAGTCTATCGATCTTTAACCGAAAAATACCCATAGTCGCACCTTTGAACCTTTGTACAGGGTCGAGGCTAATAATTCGAGAAACATAAATTGGCCAAATTCGAACACTTGCAGAATTTGTTCCACGTCGAAATTGGCATAGAAGTGTTTAGCCTATCGACCTTTAACCGAAAAATACCCATAGTCGCACCTTTGAGCCTTTGTACAGGGTCGAAGCTAATAATTCGAGAAAACATAAATTGGCCAAAGTCGAACACTTGCAGAATTTGTTCCACTCAGAAATTGGCATAGAAGTGTTTAGTCTATCGATCTTTAACCGAAAAATACCCATAGTCGCACCTTTGAGCCTTTGTACAGGGTCGAAGCTAATAATTCGAGAAAACATAAATTTGCCAAAGTCGAAACCTTGCAGAATTTGTTCCACTCAGAAATTGGCATAGAAGTGTTTAGTCTATCGATCTTTAACCGAAAAATACCCATAGTCGCGCCTTTGAGCCTTTGTACAGGGTCGAGGCGAATAATTCGAGAAAACATAAATTTGCCAAAGTCGAAACCTTGCAGAATTTGTTCCACTCAGAAATTGGCATAGGAGTACTCAGTCTATCGATCTTTAACCGAAAAATACCCATAGTCGCACCTTTGAACCTTTGTACAGGGTCGAGGCTAATAATTCGAGAAATATAAATTGGTAAAAAGTCGAACACTTGCATAATTTGTTCCACTCAGAAATTAGCATAGGAGTACTCAGTCTATCGATCTTTAACCGAAAAATACCCATAGTCGCACCTTTGAACCTTTGTACAGGGTCGAGGCTAATAATTCGAGAAACATAAATTGGCCAAAGTCGAACACTTGCAGAATTTGTTCCACATCGAAATTGGCATAGAAGTGTTTAGTCTATCGATCTTTAACCGAAAAATACCCATAGTCGAACCTTTGAGCCTTTGTACAGGGTCGAGGCTAATAATTCGAGAAACATAAATTGGCCAAAGTCGAAAACTTGCAGAATTTGTTCCACTCAGAAATTAGCATAGGAGTACTCAGTCTATCGATCTTTAACCGAAAAATACCCATAGTCGCACCTTTGAACCTTTGTACAGGGTCGAGGCTAATAATTCAAGAAACATAAATTGGCCAAAGTCGAACACTTGCAGAATTTGTTCCACATCGAAATTGGCATAGAAGTGTTTAGTCTATCGATCTTTAACCGAAAAATACCCATAGTCGCACCTTTGAGCCTTTGTACAGGGTCGAGGCTAATAATTCGAGGAACATAAATTGGCCAAAGTCGAACACTTGCAGAATTTGTTCCACATCGAAATTGGCATAGAAGTGTTTAGTCTATCGAACTTTAACCGAAAAATACCCATAGTCGCTCCTTTGAGCCTTTGTACAGGGTCGAAGCTAATAATTCGAGAAAACATAAATTGGCCAAAGTCGAAACCTTGCAGAATTTGTTCCACTCAGAAATTGGCATAGAAGTGTTTAGTCTATCGATCTTTAACCGAAAAATACCCATAGTCGAACCTTTGAGCCTTTGTACCGGGTCGAGGCTAATAATTCGAGAAACATAAATTGGCCAAAGTCGAACACTTGCAGAATTTGTTCCACTCAGAAATTAGCATAGGAGTACTCAGTCTATCGATCTTTAACCGAAAAATACCCATAGTCGCACCTTTGAACCTTTGTACAGGGTCGAGGCTAATAATTCGAGAAACATAAATTGGCCAAAGTCGAACACTTGCAGAATTTGTTCCACATCGAAATTGGCATAGAAGTGTTTAGTCTATCGAACTTTAACCGAAAAATACCCATAGTCGCACCTTTGAGCCTTTGTACAGGGTCGAAGCTAATAATTCGAGAAAACATAAATTGGCCAAAGTCGAAACCTTGCAGAATTTGTTCCACTCAGAAATTGGCATAGAAGTGTTTAGTCTAACGATCTTTAACCGAGAAATACCCATAGTCGCACCTTTGAGCCTTTGTACAGGGTCGAAGCTAATAATTCGAGAAAACATAAATTAGCCAAAGTCGAACACTTGCAGAATTTGGTCCACTCAGAAATTAGCATAGGAGTACTCAGTCAATCGATCTTTAACCGAAAAATACCCATAGTCGCACCTTTGAGCCTTTGTACAGGGTCGAAGCTAATAATTCGAGAAAACATAAATTGGCCAAAGTCGAAACCTTGCAGAATTTGTTCCACTCAGAAATTGGCATAGAAGTGTTTAGTCTAACGATCTTTAACTGAAAAATACCCATAGTCGCACCTTTGAGCCTTTGTACAGGGTCGAGGCTAATAATTCGAGAAAACATAAATTTGCCAAAGTCGAAACCTTGCAGAATTTGTTCCACTCAGAAATGGGCATAGAAGTGTTTAGTCTATCGATCTTTAACCGAAAAATACCCATAGTCGAACCTTTGAGCCTTTGTACAGGGTCGAGGCTAATAATTCGAGAAACATAAATTGGCCAAAGTCGAACACTTGCAGAATTTGTTCCACTCAGAAATTAGCATAGGAGTACTCAGTCTATCGATCTTTAACCGAAAAATACCCATAGTCGCACCTTTGAACCTTTGTACAGGGTCGAGGCTAATAATTCGAGAAACATAAATTGGCCAAAGTCGAACACTTGCAGAATTTGTTCCACATCGAAATTGGCATAGAAGTGTTTAGTCTATCGATCTTTAACCGAGAAATACCCATACTCGCACCTTTGAGCTTTTGTACAGGGTCGAAGCTAATAATTCGAGAAAACATAAATTGGCCAAAGTCGAAACCTTGCAGAATTTGTTCCACTCTGAAATTATCATAGGAGTACTCAGTCTATCGATCTTTAACCGAAAAATACCCATAGTCGCACCTTTGAACCTTTGTACAGGGTCGAGGCTAATAATTCGAGAAACATAAATTGGCCAAAGTCGAACACTTGCAGAATTTGTTCCACATCGAAATTGGCATAGAAGTGTTTAGTCTATCGATCTTTAACCGAAAAATACCCATAGTCGCACCTTTGAGCCTTTGTACAGGGTCGAGGCTAATAATTCGAGAAAACATAAATTTGCCAAAGTCGAAACCTTGCAGAATTTGTTCCACTCAGAAATTGGCATAGAAGTGTTTAGTCTATCGATCTTTAACCGAAAAATACCCATAGTCGCACCTTTGAGCCTTTGTACAGGGTCGAGGCTAATAATTCGAGAAAACATAAATTTGCCAAAGTCGAAACCTTGCAGAATTTGTTCCACTCAGAAATTGGCATAGGAGTACTCAGTCTATCGATCTTTAACCGAAAAATACCCATAGTCGCACCTTTGAACCTTTGTACAGGGTCGAGGCTAATAATTCGAGAAACATAAATTGGCCAAAGTCGAACACTTGCAGAATTTGTTCCACATCGAAATTGGCATAGAAGTGTTTAGTCTATCGATCTTTAACTGAAAAATACCCATAGTCGCACCTTTGAGCCTTTATACAGGGTCGAAGCTAATAATTCAAGAAAACATAAATTGGCCAAAGTCGAACACTTGCAGAATTTGTTCCACTCAGAAATTAGCATAGGAGTACTCAGTCTATCGATCTTTAACCGGAAAATACCCATAGTCGCACCTTTGAACCTTTGTACAGGGTCGAGGCTAATAATTCGAGAAACATAAATTGGCCAAAGTCGAACACTTGCAGAATTTGTTCCACATCGAAATTGGCATAGAAGTGTTTAGTCTATCGAGCTTTAACCGAAAAATACCCATAGTCGCACCTTTGAGCCTTTGTACAGGGTCGAAGCTAATAATTCGAGAAAACATAAATTGGCCAAAGTCGAAACCTTGCAGAATTTGTTCCACTCAGAAATTATCATAGAAGTGTTTAGTCTATCGACCTTTAACCGAAACAAAACCCATAGTCGCACCTTTGAACCTTTGTACAGGGTCGAGGCTAATAATTCGAGAAAACATAAATTGGCCAAAGTCGAAACCTTGCAGAATTTGTTCCACTCAGAAATTGGCATAGAAGTGTTTAGTCTAACGATCTTTAACTGAAAAATACCCATAGTCGCAACTTTGAGCCTTTGTACAGGGTCGAGGCTAAAAATTCGAGAAAACATAAATTTGCCAAAGTCGAAACCTTGCAGAATTTGTTCCACTCAGAAATTGGCATAGAAGTGTTTAGTCTATCGATCTTTAACCGAAAAATACCCATAGTCGCACCTTTGAGCCTTTGTACAGGGTCGAAGCTAATAATTCGAGAAAACATAAATTGGCCAAAGTCGAAACCTTGCAGAATTTGTTCCACTCAGAAATTGGCATAGAAGTGTTTAGTCTAACGATCTTTAACTGAAAAATACCCATAGTCGCACCTTTGAACCTTTGTACAGGGTCGAGGCTAATAATTCGAGAAACATAAATTGGCCAAAGTCGAACACTTGCAGAATTTGTTCCACATCGAAATTGGCATAGAAGTGTTTAGTCTATCGATCTTTAACTGAAAAATACCCATAGTCGCACCTTTGAGCCTTTGTACAGGGTCGAGGCTAATAATTCGAGAAACATAAATTGGCCAAAGTCGAACACTTGCATAATTTGTTCCACTCAGAAATTATCATAGAAGTGTTTAGTCTATCGATCTTTAACCGAAAAATACCCATAGTCGCACCTTTGAACCTTTGTACAGGGTCGAGGCTAATAATTCGAGAAATATAAATTGGCCAAAGTCGAACACTTGCATAATTTGTTCCACTCAGAAATTGGCATAGGAGTACTCAGTCTATCGATCTTTAACCGAAAAATACCCACAACCTTTGAACCTTTGTACAGGGTCGAGGCTAATAATTCGAGAAACATAAATTGGCCAAAGTCGAACACTTGCAGAATTTGTTCCACATCGAAATTGGCATAGAAGTGTTTAGTCTATCGATCTTTAAATGAAAAATACCCATAGTCGCACCTTTGAGCCTTTATACAGGGTCGAAGCTAATAATTCGAGAAAACATAAATTGGCCAAAGTCGAACACTTGCAGAATTTGTTCCACTCAGAAATTAGCATAGGAGTACTCAGTCTATCGATCTTTAACCGAAAAATACCCATAGTCGCACCTTTGAACCTTTGTACAGGGTCGAGGCTAATAATTCGAGAAACATAATTTGGCCAAAGTCGAACACTTGCAGAATTTGTTCCACATCGAAATTGGCATAGAAGTGTTTAGTCTATCGAGCTTTAACCGAAAAATACCCATAGTCGCACCTTTGAGCCTTTGTACAGGGTCGAAGCTAATAATTCGAGAAAACATAAATTGGCCAAAGTCGAAACCTTGCAGAATTTGTTCCACTCAGAAATTATCATAGAAGTGTTTAGTCTATCGACCTTTAACCGAAAAAAAACCCATAGTCGCACCTTTGAACCTTTGTACAGGGTCGAGGCTAATAATTCGAGAAAACATAAATTGGCCAAAGTCGAAACCTTGCAGAATTTGTTCCACTCAGAAATTGGCATAGAAGTGTTTAGTCTAACGATCTTTAACTGAAAAATACCCATAGTCGCAACTTTGAGCCTTTGTACAGGGTCGAGGCTAATAATTCGAGAAAACATAAATTTGCCAAAGTCGAAACCTTGCAGAATTTGTTCCACTCAGAAATTGGCATAGAAGTGTTTAGTCTATCGATCTTTAACCGAAAAATACCCATAGTCGCACCTTTGAGCCTTTGTACAGGGTCGAAGCTAATAATTCGAGAAAACATAAATTGGCCAAAGTCGAAACCTTGCAGAATTTGTTCCACTCAGAAATTGGCATAGAAGTGTTTAGTCTAACGATCTTTAACTGAAAAATACCCATAGTCGCACCTTTGAGCCTTTGTACAGGGTCGAAGCTAATAATTCGAGAAAACATAAATTGGCCAAAGTCGAAACCTTGCAGAATTTGTTCCACTCAGAAATTATCATAGAAGTGTTTAGTCTATCGACCTTTAACCGAAACAAAACCCATAGTCGCACCTTTGAACCTTTGTACAGGGTCGAGGCTAATAATTCGAGAAAACATAAATTGGCCAAAGTCGAAACCTTGCAGAATTTGTTCCACTCAGAAATTGGCATAGAAGTGTTTAGTCTAACGATCTTTAACTGAAAAATACCCATAGTCGCAACTTTGAGAATTTGTACAGGGTCGAGGCTAAAAATTCGAGAAAACATAAATTTGCCAAAGTCGAAACCTTGCAGAATTTGTTCCACTCAGAAATTGGCATAGAAGTGTTTAGTCTATCGATCTTTAACCGAAAAATATCCATAGTCGCACCTTTGAGCCTTTGTACAGGGTCGAGGCTAATAATTCGAGAAATATAAATTGGCCAAAGTCGAACACTGGCATAATTTGTTCCACTCAGAAATTGGCATAGGAGTACTCAGTCTATCGATCTTTAACCGAAAAATACCCACAACCTTTGAACCTTTGTACAGGGTCGAGGCTAATAATTCGAGAAACATAAATGGCCAAAGTCGAACACTTGCAGAATTTGTTCCACATCGAAATTGGCATAGAAGTGTTTAGTCTATCGATCTTTAAATGAAAAATACCCATAGTCGCACCTTTGAGCCTTTATACAGGGTCGAAGCTAATAATTCGAGAAAACATAAATTGGCCAAAGTCGAACACTTGCAGAATTTGTTCCACTCAGAAATTAGCATAGGAGTACTCAGTCTATCGATCTTTAACCGAAAAATACCCATAGTCGCACCTTTGAACCTTTGTACAGGGTCGAGGCTAATAATTCGAGAAACATAATTTGGCCAAAGTCGAACACTTGCAGAATTTGTTCCACATCGAAATTGGCATAGAAGTGTTTAGTCTATCGAGCTTTAACCGAAAAATACCCATAGTCGCACCTTTGAGCCTTTGTACAGGGTCGAAGCTAATAATTCGAGAAAACATAAATTGGCCAAAGTCGAAACCTTGCAGAATTTGTTCCACTCAGAAATTATCATAGAAGTGTTTAGTCTATCGACCTTTAACCGAAAAAAAAACCCATAGTCGCACCTTTGAACCTTTGTACAGGGTCGAGGCTAATAATTCGAGAAAACATAAATTGGCCAAAGTCGAAACCTTGCAGAATTTGTTCCACTCAGAAATTGGCATAGAAGTGTTTAGTCTAACGATCTTTAACTGAAAAATATCCATAGTCGCAACTTTGAGCCTTTGTACAGGGTCGAGGCTAATAATTCGAGAAAACATAAATTGGCCAAAGTCGAAACCTTGCAGAATTTGTTCCACTCAGAAATTGGCATAGAAGTGTTTAGTCTAACGATCTTTAACTGAAAAATATCCATAGTCGCAACTTTGAGCCTTTGTACAGGGTCGAGGCTAATAATTCGAGAAAACATAAATTGGCCAAAGTCGAAACCTTGCAGAATTTGTTCCACTCAGAAATTATCATAGAAGTGTTTAGTCTATCGACCTTTAACCGAAAAAAAACCCATAGTCGCACCTTTGAACCTTTGTACAGGGTCGAGGCTAATAATTCGAGAAAACATAAATTGGCCAAAGTCGAAACCTTGCAGAATTTGTTCCACTCAGAAATTGGCATAGAAGTGTTTAGTCTAACGATCTTTAACTGAAAAATACCCATAGTCGCAACTTTGAGCCTTTGTACAGGGTCGAGGCTAATAATTCGAGAAAACATAAATTTGCCAAAGTCGAAACCTTGCAGAATTTGTTCCACTCAGAAATTGGCATAGAAGTGTTTAGTCTATCGATCTTTAACCGAAAAATACCCATAGTCGCACCTTTGAGCCTTTGTACAGGGTCGAAGCTAATAATTCGAGAAAACATAAATTGGCCAAAGTCGAAACCTTGCAGAATTTGTTCCACTCAGAAATTGGCATAGAAGTGTTTAGTCTAACGATCTTTAACTGAAAAATACCCATAGTCGCACCTTTGAGCCTTTGTACAGGGTCGAAAAAATAATAAATAATAGAATAAAAAATAATAAATATTAAAATAAAAAATAATAAATATTAAAATAAAAAATAGAAACTATTAGAATAAAAAATAGTAAATATTAAAATAAAAAATAGTAAAATTAGAATAAAAAATAATAAATATTAGAATAAAAAATAATAAATATTAAAATAAAAATAGCGAATATTAAAATAAAAAATAATAAATATTAGAATAAAAAATAATAAATATTAAAATAAAAAATAATAAATATTATAATAAAAAATTGTAAATATTAAAATAAAAAATAGTAAATATTAGAATAAAAAATAGTAAATATTAAAATAAAAAATAATAAATATTAAAATAAAAAATAGTAAATATTAAAATAAAAAATAGTAAATATTAGAATAGAAAATAATAAATATTAAAATAAAAAATAATAAATATTAGAATAAAAAATAATAAATATTAAAATAAGATTTTTGGAAAATATTTCGAAAATTAATTTCTTGGAAAAATGATTTTTTAAAGATTTTTTGGAAAATCTTTTTTTTTACGATAATTTTAAAAAAATCTTTGGAAAAAAAGATATTTCGAGAATTAATTTTTTAAACATTTCTTGGAAAAAATACATTTTTTAAAGGGTTTGTTCGGGTTTGTCGAGTTTGTTCGGGTTTGTCGGGTTTGTTCGGGTTGGTCGGGTTTGTTCGGGTTTGTCGGGCTTGTTCGGGTTTGTTCGGGTTTGTCGGGTTTGTTCGGGTTTGGGTTTGTTCGGGTTTGTTCAAAATTATCGCGACGAGTACAATACGATAAAATCATAAAAAAATTCAAGCTATAACTTCCTTAATACTAATGCTAGACCCATCGAGTTTGGGCTCATTTGAAAGGGCTTGTTCGGGTTCGTCGGGTTTGTTCGAGTTTGTTCGGGTGTGTTAAAAATTATCGAAAAAAAATTGTTTAACAAAAATTTATTTTCTAAAAAATATTTTTTTAACAAAAATTTATTTCTAAAAAATATTTTTTTTTGGAGAAAATTTTGATAGAAGTAAAATCTAATTTTATAAAATCTTTGAAGAAAAAAAGATTTTTGGAAGATATTTCGAAAATTAATTTCATTCCATCATTCCTTGAAACATTCCTTGGAAAAAATAAACTTTTTAAAGGGTTTGTTCGGGTTGTTCGGTCTTTGAAAAAAAGAGTTTTGGAAAATATTTGGAAAATAAATTTTTTAAAAATTTCTTGAAAAAATAAATTTTTTTAAGATTTTTTGGAGAAACAATTTTTTTCGATAATTTTAAAAAATCTGGAAAAAAAAAGATTTTTTGAAAAATAATTTTTTAAACATTTCTTGAAAAAAAATAATTTTTTTTTAAATATTTTTTGGAAATTTCTTAATTTTTTATTACAAAAATTTATTTTCTAAAAAATAATTTTTTCGGACAAAATTTTGAAAAATAACATCTTTGGAGAAAAAAGATTTTTCCATCGGCCCTACCTCGAATAAAAGCCGTTCGAAGCCCTAGGAACAGCAGAGTTTGCCGCCGACTCTCAAACCACCCTACTTGCTTCGCCGACTGCTTTGTCGGGTTTGTTCGGGTTTGTTAAAAATTATCGCGACGAGTACAATACGATAAAATCATAAAATTCAAGCTATAACTTCCTAATACTAATGCTAGAAGCGTCGAGTTTGGGCTCATTTGAAAGGGCTTGTTCGGGTTTGGGTTTGTTCGGGTTTGTTCAAAATTATCGAAAAAAATTTTTTTAACAAAAATTTATTTTCTAAAAAATATTTTTTTTGGAGAAAATTTTGATAGAAGTAAAATCTTTGGAAAAAAAGATTGAAGAAAATATTTATATCGAAAATTAATTTTTAAACATTGGAAAAAATTTTTTTAAAGATTTTGTGAAAAAAATTTTTCGATAATTTTGAAAAAATAAATTTTGAAATAAAAATAAAATCTTCGGAAAAATAATTTTTTTAAGGAAATTATTTTTTTCGATAATTTTAAAAATCTTTGGAAATAAAGATTTTTTGAAACATTTCTTGGAAAAATAATTTTTTAAAGATTTTTTGGAAAAAATATTCTTTTGATAAAATTTTGAAAAATAAAATCTTTGGAGAAAAAAGATTTTTGGAAAATATTTCGAAAATTAATTTTTTAAACATTCCTTGGAAAAAATACATTTTTTAAAGGGTTTGATCGGGTTTGTCGAGTTTGTTCGGGTTTGTTCGGGTTTGTCGGGTTTGTTCGGGTTTGGGTTTGTTCAAAATTATCGCGACGAGTACAATACGATAAAATCATAAAATCATAAAAAATTCAAGCTATAACTTCCTTAATACTAATGCTACTAGACCCATCGAGTTTGGGCTCATTTAAAAGGGCTTGTTCGGGTTTGTTCGTTTTTGTCGGGTTTGTCGGGTTTGTTCGGGTTTGGGTTTGTTCGGGTTTGTGTGTTCAAAATTATCGAATAAAATTGTTTTAACAAAAATTTATTTTCTAAAAAGTATTTTTTTTGGAGAAAATTTTGATAGAAGTAAAATCTAATTTTATAAAATCTTTGAAGAAAAAAAGATTTCTTGGAACATTCCTTGGAAAAAAGAAACTTTTTAAATGGTTTGTTCGGGTTTGTCGGGTTTGTTCGGGTTGTTCGGTCTTTGAAAAAAAGATTTTTGGAAAATATTTGGAAAATAAATTTTTTAAAAATTTCTTGAAAAAATAGTTTTTTTAAGATTTTTTGGAAAAACAATTTTTTTCGATAATTTTAATAAATCTGAAAAAAAAGATTTTTTGAAAAATAATTTTTTAAACATTTCTTGGAAAAAATAATTTTTTTAAATATTTTTTGGAAATTTCTTAATTTTTTATTACAAATATTTATTTTCTAAAAAATAATTTTTTCGGACAAAATTTTGAAAAATAACATCTTTGGAGAAAAAAGATTTTTCCATCGGCCCTACCCCGACGCATGACCGGCCACCGTTGGATCGAATAAAAGCCGCTCGAAGCGAAACTTACGTTTTTAACCTTTAACGCATTAACTTAAATACAAGTTTAAAAATTTAAATAACGATCGTCTGAAGTGTATATAAGTAATTTTAGAAGTCACGCAAAATATAAATAAATCCCCTACAGAATGCATATAATATTATATTGCATATTGCAATCATAGGACCACGGATGATGACGTCACGTCACAAGACAGCGCTTTGTCCTTGTTTTCTAGGAGTTGTTGATTGTACTCGTCGCGATAATTTTGAACAAACCCGAACAAACCCGAACAAACCCGAACAAACCCGACAAACCCGAACAAACCCTTTAAAAAATTTATTTTTTCCAAGGAATGTTTAAAAAATTAATTTTCGAAATATTTTCCAAAAATCTTTTTTTCTTCAAAGATTTTTTTTCAAAATTATCGAAAAGAATATTTTTTCAAAAAATATTTAAAAAAATTATTTTTTCCAAGAAATGTTTAAAAAATTATTTTTCAAAAATCTTTTTTTTTCCATAGATTTTATAAATTATCGAAAAAAATTATTTTTCCAAAAAATCTTAAAAAATTATTTTTTCCAAGGAATGTTTAAAAATTATTTTTCGAAATATTTTCCAAAAATCTTTTTTCTCCAAAGATTTTATTTTTCAAAATTTTATCAAAAGAATATTTTTTCAAAAAAATCTTTAAAAAATTATTTTTCCAAGAAATGTTTCAAAAAATCTTTTTTTCCAAAGATTTTTAAAATTAGTTTCCGAAGATTTTTTTTTTATTTCAACAATTTTCTCCAAAAAAAATTTCCAAAATTTATTTTTTCAAAATTATCGAAAAAAAATTTTTTTTCACAAAATCTTTAAAAAATATTTTTTTAAATGTTTAAAAATTAATTTTCGATATAAATATTTTCTTCAATCTTTTTTTCCAAAGATTTTACTTCTATCAAAATTTTCTCCAAAAAAAATATTTTTTAGAAAATAAATTTTTGTTAAAAAAATTTTTTTCGATAATTTTGAACAAACCCAAACCCGACAAACCCGAACAAACCCGACAAACCCGAACAAACCCGAACAAACCCGAACAAGCCCGACAAACCCGAACAAACCCTTTAAAAAATGTATTTTTTCCAAGGACTGTTTAAAAAATTAATTTTCGAAATATTATCCAAAAATCTTTTTTTCTTCAAAGATTTTATAAAATTATCGCAAAAAACTGTTTTTCCAAAAAATCTTAAAAAATTATTTTTTCCAAGGAATGTTTAAAAATTATTTTTCGAAATATTTTCCAATAATCTTTTTCCTCCAAAGATTTTATTTTTCTAATATTTATTATTTTTTATTTTAATATTTACTATTTTTTATTTTAATATTTATTATTATTTATTCTAATATTTACTATTTTTTATTTTAATATTTAATATTTTTTATTCAATATTTACTATTTTTTATTTTAATATTTACTATTTTTTATTTTAATATTTACTATTTTTTATTTCAATATTTATTATTTTTTATTCTAATATTTATTATTTTTCATTTTAATATTTATTATTTTTAATTTTAATGTTTATTATTTTTTATTCTAATATTTACTATTTTTTATTTTATTATTTACTATTTCTTATTTTAATATTTATTATTTTTTATTCTATATTTATTATTTTTTATTCTAATATTTACTATTTTTATTTTAATATTTATTATTTTTTATTTTAATATTTACCATTTTTTATTCTAATATTTATTATTTTTTATTTTAATATTTATTATTAAAGTAGGTTAGTTTCTTTTTGCGGAATATCATAGTCACCGTACATCCTCCGTTAGGATCTTCCGATCACAAACTTATTCCACTCAGAAATTGGCATAGAAGTGTTTAGTCTAACGATCTTTAACTGAAAAATACCCATAGTCGCACCTTTGAGCTTTTATACAGGGTCGCGGCTAATAATTCGAGAAAACATAAATTGGCCAAAGTCGAAACCTTGCAGAATTTGTTCCACTCAGAAATTAGCATAGAATTGTTTAGTCTATCGACCTTTAACCGAAAAATACTCATAGTCGCACCTTTGAGCCTTTGTACAGGGTCGAGGCTAATAATTCGAAAAATATAAATTGGCCAAAGTCGAAACCTTGCAGAATTTGTTCCACTCAGAAATTAGCATAGAATTGTTTAGTCTATCGACCTTTAACCGAAAAATACCCATAGTCGCACCTTTGAGCCTTTGTACAGGGTCGAGACCAGTTATCCGAGAAAACATAAATTGGCCAAAGTCGAAGCCTTGCAGAATTTGTTCCACTCAGAATTTTTAATAAAATAAAAAATAGTAAATATTAGAATAAAAAATAATAAATATTAGAATAAAAAATAATAAATATTAAAATAAAAATAGTGAATATTAAAATAAAAAATAATAAATATTAGAATAAAAAATAATAAATATTAAAATAAAAATAGTAAATATTAGAATAGAAAATAATAAATATTAGAATAAAAAATAATAAATATTAAAATAAAAAATAATACCTAAGTATTAGAATAAAACATAGTAAATATTAAAATAATAAATATTAAAATAAAAAATATTAAATATTAAAATAAAAAATAGTAAATATTCAAATAAAAAATAGTAAATTTAAAATAAAAAATAATAAATATTAAAATAAAAAATAGTAAATATTAAAATAAAAAATAATAAATATTAGAATAAAAAATAATAAATAATAGAATAAAAAATAATAAATATTAAAATAAAAAATAATAAATATTAGAATAAAAAATAGTAAATATTAAAATAAGAAATAATAAATATTAGAATAAATAATAGTAAATATTAAAATAGAAAATAATAAATATTAGACTAAAAAATAGTAAATATTAGAATAGAAAATAATAAATATTAAAATAAAAAATAGAAACTATTAGAATAAAAAATAGTAAATATTAAAATAAAAAATAGTAAATTAGAATAAAAAATAATAAAAAATAATAAATATTAAAATAAAAATAGGTAATATTAAAATAAAAAATAATAAATATTAGAATAAAAAATAATAAATATTAAAATAAAATATAATAAATATTAGAATAAAAAATAGTAAATATTAAAATAAAAAATAGTAAATATTAGAATAAAAAATAGTAAATATTAAAATAAAAAATAATAAATATTAAAATAAAAAATAGTAAATATTAAAATAAAAAATAATAAATATTAGAATAAAAAATAATAAATAGAATAAAAAATAATAAATATTAAAATAAAAAATAATAAATATTAAAATAAAAAATAGAAACTATTAGAATAAAAAATAGTAAATATTAAAATAAAAAATAGTAAAATTAGAATAAAAAATAATAAATATTAGAATAAAAAATAATAAATATTAAAATAAAAATAGCGAATATTAAAATAAAAAATAATAAATATTAGAATAAAAAATAATAAATATTAAAATAAAAAATAATAAATATTATAATAAAAAATTGTAAATATTAAAATAAAAAATAGTAAATATTAGAATAAAAAATAGTAAATATTAAAATAAAAAATAATAAATATTAAAAAAACGATCTTTAACTGAAAAATACCCATAGTCGCACCTTTGAGCCTTTGTACAGGGTCGAGACCAGTTATCCGAGAAAACATAAATTGGCCAAAGTCGAAGCCTTGCAGAATTTGTTCCACTCAGAATTTTTAATAAAATAAAAAATAGTAAATATTAGAATAAAAAATAATAAATATTAGAATAAAAAATAATAAATATTAAAATAAAAATAGTGAATATTAAAATAAAAAATAATAAATATTAGAATAAAAAATAATAAATATTAAAATAAAAAATAGTAAATATTAGAATAGAAAATAATAAATATTAGAATAAAAAATAATAAATATTAAAATAAAAAATAATACCTAAGTATTAGAATAAAACATAGTAAATATTAAAATAATAAATATTAAAATAAAAAATAGTAAATATTCAAATAAAAAATAGTAAATTTAAAATAAAAAATAATAAATATTAAAATAAAAAATAGTAAATATTAAAATAAAAAATAATAAATATTAGAATAAAAAATAATAAATAATAGAATAAAAAATAATAAATATTAAAATAAAAAATAATAAATATTAGAATAAAAAATAGTAAATATTAAAATAAGAAATAATAAATATTAGAATAAATAATAGTAAATATTAAAATAGAAAATAATAAATATTAGACTAAAAAATAGTAAATATTAGAATAGAAAATAATAAATATTAAAATAAAAAATAGAAACTATTAGAATAAAAAATAGTAAATATTAAAATAAAAAATAGTAAAATTAGAATAAAAAATAATAAAAAATAATAAATATTAAAATAAAAATAGCGAATATTAAAATAAAAAATAATAAATATTAGAATAAAAAATAATAAATATTAAAATAAAATATAATAAATATTAGAATAAAAAATAGTAAATATTAAAATAAAAAATAGTAAATATTAGAATAAAAAATAGTAAATATTAAAATAAAAAATAATAAATATTAAAATAAAAAATAGTAAATATTAAAATAAAAAATAATAAATAGAATAAAAAATAATAAATAATAGAATAAAAAATAATAAATATTAAAATAAAAAATAATAAATATTAAAATAAAAAATAGAAACTATTAGAATAAAAAATAGTAAATATTAAAATAAAAAATAGTAAAATTAGAATAAAAAATAATAAATATTAGAATAAAAAATAATAAATATTAAAATAAAAATAGCGAATATTAAAATAAAAAATAATAAATATTAGAATAAAAAATAATAAATATTAAAATAAAAAATAATAAATATTATAATAAAAAATTGTAAATATTAAAATAAAAAATAGTAAATATTAGAATAAAAAATAGTAAATATTAAAATAAAAAATAATAAATATTAAAATAAAAAATAGTAAATATTAAAATAAAAAATAGTAAATATTAGAATAGAAAATAATAAATATTAAAATAAAAAATAATAAATATTAGAATAAAAAATAATAAATATTAAAATAAGATTTTTGGAAAATATTTCGAAAATTAATTTCTTGGAAAAATGATTTTTTAAAGATTTTTTGGAAAATCTTTTTTTTTACGATAATTTTAAAAAAATCTTTGGAAAAAAAGATATTTCGAGAATTAATTTTTTAAACATTTCTTGGAAAAAATACATTTTTTAAAGGGTTTGTTCGGGTTTGTCGAGTTTGTTCGGGTTTGTCGGGTTTGTTCGGTTGGTCGGGTTTGTTCGGGTTTGTCGGGCTTGTTCGGGTTTGTTCGGGTTTGTCGGGTTTGTTCGGGTTTGGGTTTGTTCGGGTTTGTTCAAAATTATCGCGACGAGTACAATACGATAAAATCATAAAAAAATTCAAGCTATAACTTCCTTAATACTAATGCTAGACCCATCGAGTTTGGGCTCATTTGAAAGGGCTTGTTCGGGTTTGTCGGGTTTGTTCGGGTTTGGGTTTGTTCGGGTTTGTTCAAAATTATCGCGACGAGTACAATACGATAAAATCATAAAAAAATTCAAGCTATAACTTCCTTAATACTAATGCTAGACCCATCGAGTTTGGGCTCATTTGAAAGGGCTTGTTCGGGTTCGTCGGGTTTGTTCGAGTTTGTTCGGGTGTGTTAAAAATTATCGAAAAAAAATTGTTTAACAAAAATTTATTTTCTAAAAAATATTTTTTTAACAAAAATTTATTTCTAAAAAATATTTTTTTTTGGAGAAAATTTTGATAGAAGTAAAATCTAATTTTATAAAATCTTTGAAGAAAAAAAGATTTTTGGAAGATATTTCGAAAATTAATTTCATTCCATCATTCCTTGAAACATTTCTTGGAAAAAATAAACTTTTTAAAGGGTTTGTTCGGGTTGTTCGGTCTTTGAAAAAAAGAGTTTTGGAAAATATTTGGAAAATAAATTTTTTAAAAATTTCTTGAAAAAATAAATTTTTTTAAGATTTTTTGGAGAAACAATTTTTTTTGATAATTTTAAAAAATCTGGAAAAAAAAAGATTTTTTGAAAAATAATTTTTTAAACATTTCTTGAAAAAAAATAATTTTTTTTTAAATATTTTTTGGAAATTTCTTAATTTTTTATTACAAAAATTTATTTTCTAAAAAATAATTTTTTCGGACAAAATTTTGAAAAATAACATCTTTGGAGAAAAAAGATTTTTCCATCGGCCCTACCTCGAATAAAAGCCGTTCGAAGCCCTAGGAACAGCAGAGTTTGCCACCCTACTTGCTTCGCCGACTGCTTTGTCGGGTTTGTTCGGCTTTGGGTTTGTTCGGGTTTGTTAAAAATTATCGCGACGAGTACAATACGATAAAATCATAAAATTCAAGCTATAACTTCCTAATACTAATGCTAGAAGCGTCGAGTTTGGGCTCATTTGAAAGGGCTTGTTCGGGTTTGGGTTTGTTCGGGTTTGTTCAAAATTATCGAAAAAAATTTTTTTAACAAAAATTTATTTTCTAAAAAAT